>BSBN01000021.1:30156576-32693153 GCA_027924645.1 Cunninghamia lanceolata
GATAGTTTGTAAAAGTCTTAAAAATGCATTTAAGACCACAAAAAAATTGTGATGGATATGAAGTCATACGAACCACCAAGTTTTTGACACCTCACAACTCTATAATATAAATTTTGAAAGTCTACCAAAAAACTTCTTCCCACTGAAATGAAAAGTCTAAAACAAAAAATAATCAATGTTTCTTCACCAACATAGGGTGTGTCACATGTGGATGCATGGTCAAAAGATAGTTTCTAAAAGTCTTAAAAATGCATTTAAGACCACAAAAAATTGTGATGGATATGAAGTCATAAGAACCACCAAGTTTTTGACACCTCACAACTCTATAATATAAATTTTGAAAGTCTACGAAAAAACTTCTTCCCTCTGAAATGAAAAGTCTAATAAAAAAATAATCAATCTAAAACGAACCCCTTTATTTTTTCTCATATATATATTATTAATTGAATTGGCATAATTTTATTAAAATGGTATATGCTATTAATTTCTTATAGTATAACTTTATTTAAGATCCAATAACATTAAAAGCTCTAAACAAAGTGCACTTCTGATAACTTTTCTTCAATCAATGATAATATCAAAGAAGGAAATTATATATATATATATATATATATATATATATATATATATATATATATATATATATATAAAATTGATTATTATATTGTATCTAGAATGGTGTACGTGCACTCTTTTCTCTATGGAATTAATAACTCAACATCAATATATCAATTCAAAGAGTGCATGTACACCATTATAGATACAATATAATAATCAATTCTATATTAAATGTACTATATGGGTTGGTTTTAAAACAATGTGATTTACGTTTGAACGATTAGCATACATATACATGATATGAGTATTAATTCATCTAATATGGTTTAAAGGAATCGTAATAGGCATTTGGGGATAATTTTATGTGGTAGGAAAAAGTCAACACAAGATGTGAAGACAATAAAGTAGCCCATACATTGTGTGTTCTTTAAGTTCAATGCATGCAAAACCTACTCACTCGACAACTACGCTCACATTTACATCTGGCTAGTAATTGCATGTATAAAAATTTTACAACTTCAGGTGGAAGATGGGAAAGTTGATAAATTAATGTTTTGATGGAAACTTGACAAGAGAACAATGATTGTGGGTTTTAATTTTTCCTCAGAAGGTGAATTTAAGATAAGAACAAATTTGGGTTTTAATTTTGCATGTCACTGGTTCTTGTTAGGCTTACATCATTAGATTACAAGCATATGAGGTTATTTGAAGAATTCCATGGTCAAATATCAACCTTCTAGTTATTTGATTTAAGCTTTCCTACAAATTTTATATTCAGTGATGTAGTTGTTCTACTTGGTGTTTTGATTTAATTGTTATCTACTTTCTTGATAATGAAGATACAACACATATTTTGCATTGGAAATTCCAATTGTAAATTTGACTGTGATGCTTAAAAAATCTCATATTTTTCCTTTCTTTTGTATTTTCAATTGTTATGCAACTGCAATTTGTTTTCTTTCCAAAAGATTTGTGAAAGTAAAAATGGTAATGATATTTGAAGTCATGGATTGTTTGTTTTTAAATTAAAAAATGTATGATTTAGGCTTGAGCAAGTTGCTTTATAGTTGTACATATTTATAAGAAAGGGGGCATAATTTATAGTTTTGGTATTCATTTGTAGCTAAACAATGCATGTGAAATATTTTTCCTTTAAGTATTGCCATCCAATTCATTCTAGGACACACTCCTTATTTTCTTCTATAGAATCTCTCTAAGTGTGAAGATGGTAAAAATATTCAAGTGGAGTATGGTAGTATTTGTCCTTGTTTCCCATAGAGACACTTCCAAATAATATTTAGGAAGCCATTTATGGTTCAAAAGTGAAATGGTTTATTGTTTATATGAAGCTACTTGTTGTTGGTTGCTTACGATGGAAATGGGAATATGTACATATGGCAGTTAGTTGTAATTAAAGCATTTTGAGTTACAATGAACATTTTCATTTGATAAGTTCAATTTTGAATGCATATTTTTATTAACTATAGTTGTTGCATGTATAACTATTTGTTGTTGTTCCTATGTCTATTCTTGTCATGCATGTTTATATGGTTGTTGTTGTTATCTATATAGTTGATATTCAGGAGGGGCCATCCCAAGTAGACTAAAGCAAATAACTATAAAATTTTAGAGCAATAGCTACCAATAGCTTAATGGAGTATGCATACAAGTCGTACGTATGGAAGCTACTACAACATACTGTCACAATGAAAAAAGAGAAGATGAACATTGCATAAATTGAAGAGAACCAATTGAATGAAAATTAGTTCTCTTACAGACTACCTTATCACTTGTAAAAAACAGACTACCTTATCACTTGTAAAAAAACTAAGTACTCCTTCACCCTATACTTGCACACGTGAATTTATAGAATTTGATATATAATTTTTTTAGAATCAAATCAAATCAAATATGTTGTTGCTTCCACATCCATGAATAAATTTGATCTGATTTTATATCATTGTAAAATTTGATTTAAGATTTGATGTGGAGTGAAAAAATAGCAACTAGAAAGAAATCCAAAGTGATTTCCTAGCATGAGACAATTCTTTGGCTGAAGACAAAGAATAATATAGCCTATCAACTAAATATGTTTTCATAATGTGTGGAATCTCTAATCAAATTTGGAACCATGTAGCTATAGGGTTGAAATAAAACACCCATGGGTTGCAAACCCCTCTCCTTTTGCATGCCAACCCAAACCATCTACCATTAAGCTAAGGGATGCAAGCACAAGTGGAGGGTGCCAATGATATTTAAACAAGGAGGTTGATTTTCTAAAGAAAAAACATAAAAATATTGATTTTTCACATCCAACTACCACATATTAAATAAAATGAACTCAACAAGGAAGTAAATCATAGGATAATATCATTTCCTACAATGGTTTCACAATAAGATAAACTGATCCAATCCATCACAAATTTTAAAAGAACAATACATCAAGAAACAAATGTCAGTATAAACATGTAAAATTCAGAAAAATATTAGCAAACAAATATTCAATGAAATCATAAGCCTATTCCAAAAATTTGTATGAAAACCTCATATAGAGCATGTGGTAGAAAATACTAAAACTATAGATGACTGATATGCAACTGCAATGCAAGAAAAGAAAAGAAAGAAAATATTTTTGGTTGATGCAAGATTACTCTTCAACCTGGGATGCTCCTGCATCACAATTTCATGACCCTCTTTCTCTTTTGAATACTTTGATCAATCCAATAAGGTGTATCTATCATTAGTGCTTCTCCTACTAAGATATTGAATTGATTCTATTGTGGTATGTTTTGATCATTTTTAAATAGGGTTGGGGTAGTCATTTTAGGGGAAAATGGAGCTTTATCAAGAGGTATATAACAAGTATCTTCTCAAGAGACTGGATATGAGTTTTCTCTAAAACATATCTTGGATGACTTGCATTAGAAAGGTTCACGGGTTGGGTGATAAGACGTGAGTTTTAGGGAGACTAAGATGGTGATCTAAAAATTCCCTCACAAGAAGAAGATATAAGCTCATTATGATGGCTAAGAGAGACCTCCATGTACCTTGAGTCTGCCCTTGTTCTAGCTAATTCAAACTTGAACACACAAATTTCAATTTGGGCGACTTCCTTTTCCATACCAACCTTATCTCTTCCTCCTCTTACTCTTCTTCTTCATTACCGGCTATGGTCACTACCTTGACATAATAACTCTCTTCATGAAAATTCTTCAATCCCTCCTCAAGCCACTTTGTGTTCCTTTTGATCACCACGAAGGTTCTAGCTTCCAAATTCTTAAACTCTCTCGAAGACTAATCATGCATTGGTAAAGGTTGATCAAATACCTTGTTAGCCTCTTATGAAAGTTCTAGAATTCTGTCATTGTCTTGAAATCCTTTAGGTACCATGGCTATTTGATACATTCTCATTTGAAATGTGGTCATACATGAATATGACCTTTTGTGGACCTTTATGTCATCAACAAAATTTTCCCAATAGTCCTCCAAATGGGGCTTATGTATAATGGTGGATTTAAACCCTTCATAACTCTTCCACAGGTTAAAAGAAGCTCTTGTTTCATAGGGCCTAAGGGTCAAGAGAGACAATTCTGTTTCTACATTTTTGGATACTTGAGTTGTTGGACAAGTATATCTCCCAATAGACGAAGGGAAGGAAAGATCTTTCACCTTCTTTTTGGTGCATATCCTATGTACCCCAGTGCCTTATCTCCATACTTCTAATAGGGCTATTTAGTCACTAACGTACATTGAGAGTTTTAATGACACCCTTGAAAACCCTACAATTATGATATATGTAAAGGTAGCAAATTGGTAGTACTAATGTTACATCTCCAACTTTTGATTTAGCATAATCCTACTTTTATGTGGTAAACAAGATAATTAATCTTAGATTAATGACTTGATATTTGTGGAAAATATCAAGTAGAATCATTGATAACATAGATATCAATTTATGTTTATATTAAGCATGAGATTATTTATTGTTAAGAATATTTTATCATGATGATTTATGAATTAATGATGATACACTAATCATGGTTATATGATTATGAGTGTAACCAAGAAAATAATCTTTCCTCGAAGATGAAGGAGAGTATCACCAGGGGAGAAGGAAATAGATGTTGGGAGAGTATCAAGGTTAAATTTTCATGAACCCATGCAGGATAGAGTGAGTATAAGTCTTTTCCTTGTTCAGTCAATTTCAAATTTGAGCAATATCGGCAAGACAATTTATGATCTCCTGATGTCGTCAACATTGGTTTGACTAGTTAATGTTCTCAGAACATTTAAGTAGTCGATAGTTAACCTAGTTGAACATCGAAGTTTTCCTTTATTCACGTATTTATTTATTTATTTAATTTCTTGAATATAGTTTAAATAATTGATTATAGTTTAATATGGCGAAGATGGGGAGAGGACTCGACCCCATATTCACATATTAATGATACCACCTTAATGATGGTAGTATAATTTAAGTGATAGCCTAAGTTATTGTGATAATCTTATTACATCATTTAGATGTAATTGATATTAAGTCAAGCATAACTATTTATTGACCCACTTATAGTGGTCGAGCATTAGACATATGTCAAGCTTATATGATCTTTCTATCCACCATATCACTACCCATGAAATGTGGAGTGAGCGGAGGTCACTGTGAGCTTAACTAAAGCTTATCTATATGTAAACACTCCCAAATGGGGGATAAGGCTCTTGAGGAGCTGAGATGCCCGCGAGGATGGCACGATAGGTACCAATTGACTTACCACTTTCAATGCGAAGGGTGGTAGTTAGGAAGGGTAGCAATCAAAGACATGCAAAAAGAAATATTTTTGGTAGTCTTGTGTCATGGGGAGGTGTTTAGTGTTAGCACTATATTTTCTATAGAAGTTACAGACAAGAAACAAAAAGCTAGGAGCTCACGAGAAGGAGTCGAGCTCACCTCGATAGTCCTATTTCCTTAGCAAGCCATATTCAACTGCAAGCATATCATTGCAGGTAAGACTGTGTTTACAGTTGTGTGATATAATGCATGTTATAAGCACTATGATTTTGGCCACTCGATGGTTATCGATGGCAATGTTATTATCAAAGATAGTATTTATATGTTTTATGTTTTGATAAGGCCTTCAAGGCTGAGCGCACGTATTATGCAATGTTATCAGTGTTAACAATAACATTTATGTGTATAAGTCCTTCAAGGTTGATTACATGAGTAATACCATGCTATCATATTCCATGACTGTGTTGATAACTAGCTACGACCTATATGGTCAAGGTAATATAACACTGTGTTTTTATATCTTATTATTTGTACACTATATAATGATAAAGATTATCAAGCTGGCTGAGATGTCATGTTGTATAATGATAAAGACTGTGAATAATGATAAATTATACTAGCTAGCTATGAGGCATGTTCATTGTAATTTGGAACCATGTGAATAGGTCGTGAGCCACTATTTTCTTGAAAGCCAAGATAGTAGTAAGGCTGTTGGCCACACATAATAGAAAGAAGAGATATTCTTGAAAGTCAATGTCATTGACAATGCCATGCCAAGGTGGTTGTTGAGGCACATGAAATTAGTAGTAAATCATTTGTTTGCTTATATAAGACTACATTTTATACCTTTAGGTGTAATCTTGATGTAGGATAAGAGTAATAAGACTCTTAGTAACCTTGAAGGAAAAACCAGATGTTAATGTAACAATGTAGGGACTAGATTATGTGCATGTCAAAATTTGCATGTCAAGCAAGGAACCTTTGAGTGTTATTTTATTTCTGTGTAGGAAAGAATATATAATTGAGTATGAAAAATCATTATTGAAAACATATTATGGTTTTATCCATTTATTAAATGGCAATGCTTCGTGGATGAAGTGTAGGGTGGCAAGAAAACCATTTTGAAATCTTTGATTAAAAGACTATTTACTATTGATTACTTAATAGCCTATAATGGTATACGTTCTAGTCAATGTGATTTGATGAAAACCTTGAAACAAGGTAACCATAGACACTTAGACTAGTGATGGTCATAAAACTGAAACCATGAACTTGCAAAAGAAAGCATGGGAAACAGGTGACGTTGAATCATAGATTCCCTATTGCTTAACTCCATAAGATAAATAATGATGCACTCCTGGAATCAAAGTCAAAATTCCAAGATAGATGGACTATGGGTGAATTGAACCCATCTTTTCTACAACCTAGAGAGGTTAGATTATGAACACTGTAGGATGAGACAACTTCAAAGTCAAGTTGAGGTTTGTGGACATTCGACTACATTCATTGCAAAACATTTATGTATGTAAAAATTTGGCCAAAGTAATGCATCCATCTCTGCATGCATTAGTCAGTTCACTATGCTCCAAATGGCATAATGATTCCAATAGTGTCATACATAGTTAGAGTGGATCTATAGTTGTATGACCGTGAAGTATTATGAAGGACACAACACCAGATACTTAGATGGAAAACCAATTGGTTCCTTATATCTATTCCCTTTGTGAAGGGTAAGGCTACTTCTAGGAAGGAAGTTGTGCGGGCGACCGTCGGTCTATGGTTGGAGGAAAAGCACTAGGGTGATGCTCTCCATTCCAAGCAGAAGACTAGCTAAGACTTATGAAGATAGATGTCAAAGTTCCAGATACAGTATATTCTCTTCTATTACTGGACAATCAATATTATGTGTAATTTATCATTGATGTTATGACCAAAACATTGTAAATGTATAGTGAAAGTAAATCACTAATATGATATCTTTAGAAATGTTGTAAATTTCATTTTTGAAATGTCCAAAAAAGATATGCATATCGATTTTGATTTTGACATTGATTATTACTTGTTTAACTCTGATTATGCTAATCATGACTTTAGTCTTAATGGTAATTAAGTTGGTTGATTTTCGGTTAACAAGAGATGGCTTGTTACAACTAATTTCCCCATTTCTGAATCTATTCCACTATTTCTGGAGACATCATCTTCACGCTGTCATTTTCAAGCATCCTTATGATATAAAAATTATGAAAGTATCATTTACCCTTATGAAATGATTGAAACTTTGCTTCATCTCTAGTTGAGGGCAGTATTGATATACTGATTATCGTCCTAAATCCATACTACCAATTTGTTCAAGTCTAATGAACTACTACGGTCTCCTTGCTAAGGCATACACCAGATATGATGTCATGTAGAATTTCTTGGATTGAATGACTTCACAAAATTTCTTGTGGAGGTTGTCACTTGTGAGGGTTATCCAATCAATTAAATCCTTTTTGGAAATGACTTTTTCAATAAAATAGAATATCCATGGATGAAACTCTTTAGCAATAATAAGTCTTGTGACCTAACTGAAGAGAGTAATTTGAACCATTGATCTTGTCTTTGAAATCACCATGAAACAACTTGTTTGACAACCTAGAGATCACTTCTCTCAGCATGGCCAACCACTTCTTGTTAATGACATATGTGCATTGATCAACATGAGCCTTGAAGTATCCTATAGAAGATTTCATGGTTATTTTGATAAAATCATCCCTTGGTGTTAGATTCAACATTTCCTCTATGCATAGTGGAAAAATATGCTTGATCACCTTTCCATCGATTGTTTTAACGACCCTATCCTTCTTGTTTTAAAATATTGTGCATGTCATGATTAGGTCTAGAGATTGAACAAATTTTGGAAAGAATGATGCTTCAACAAGACCACTTAACTTGATGTTTTGTAGCATCCTGGTACTCTTACTTTCTAGTAGCCTTTTATGGAATTCCTTTAGTCCCACATGCCAAAAATCCATGTCAAAAATGTTCTCCAACTCAGACACTAATTTTGAAGATGGTACCATGCCTTTGTATTCATAATTCATCTGAGTTGGTGAATACATTCCCAATTAAAAGTTCCTACCACAACTGGATGTTCCTTAGTATTTAAAATAAAACATTACCTTGCAAGATGTAAATAATACAAATAAAAGTCCAAAACCACATAATTGCATCTATTAAACAAGTTAGTATGATGAAAATATGTTTAAAATTTTATTTCCCTAAATTTTTTGAGCCTCTTGAATCATTTGGGAGAGTTTCAAACTTTTAGAAAATTTATAAATTACAAACTAGATTTTAGGTTTGATTTGCAATTTTTGCAATAGTATTGCATCTTGAGCCTGACTACTACTATGCAGCTTACTGTACAGTTGTTCCTCAGGAGCAGCGGCTTCCTAGCTTTAGTCAATAGAGTCGATCTAAGATGTCAGGCTCACATAGATCAACATCGATGTAGTATGTCCATCAACCACTGTCTTAGCAGGTGATGCCATAGGTACCACAGCCACCATAGGGTCTATGGGGATCTCTGACTCAGTTAGAGAGAGGCTCATCAGGCTAGGGCTGACATTTTGTTGATGTTGTATCATTTTGGCCCTTGGAGGCATTATGATATATTTTTGATGTATATATGAGCGATGTACATTTTTTTGCGATGATGATATATATATGACATGATTTTGGTGAACTATATGTTGTGGTTATGATGTGTTTATGTATTTTCTTTCATACAAAAATGCTTTATGGATGATGATAAATGTGCTATGTTACTTTCTTTATTTTATGTATGCAAAATGATTATGATCTAACATGTTTCCTATATATGTTATGTTGGACTATGGAAATGGATGCATTTGACTTATGATGGTTTATGATATGGACAAATATTTGCATGCTAATGATTTATATGTTGATGTCATGGATGTCAGGCCTAGTATACGATTTATGCAATATTTTCTTTTCTCGTATATGCAAAATGTGATGATATATGGTATGCAAAATGTAAATGGAAATGTACATATATTTAATTCAAGTTACAATGTAATAATGATAATGCATCTAAAATGTAAATGCAATGTGATGGAATGAAAAATATGTCATGATACAATTTAGATTATGTCAAACCCTAGGTGACAAGATTGGGGGAAGGATGAATGGGGATAGGTATAGGGAAAATGGGGAGGAAACTAAGTCAATAGACACCACGTCATTGAGGGACTCATGTTAGGGAGGAGGGGTAGACAAGGCATGTTAAACAGAAAAGAAGTTAGATGGATGAAAAAATTGGATGGGGAGGGGGAATGAGCTAGGATCAGTACTTACATGATAACATTGAGAGCATTTCTAGGTTTATTATAGGAAAATAGGATAGAGTGCACAAAGGTATGACAGGACCAAAGTGTTGATTATTATCCTATTTTTGCATGGACTAGACTTACAAGTAAAGGGATAAGTTCCTAGAGCCGTAAGATAGTACAACCTTGACTAGATGATGGAAGGGGACTCATAACATAACGTCCTAGAAACATATAAGGCAAAATCCGTGCTTAAATGCCCCAAGAGAGAAATATGCTAGAGACGACACATCATTATCAACATATGAATACCGTTCTTAGAGGTAGGGAGACCATCCTACAAACACAGCATCCAAAACAATGACTATGCTCCATTCTAGGTGTCCTTGTCCACATACCAAGATATGATGAGATCAAAGTAGCTTTCAAGTATCCCTAAAAATGACACTCAGGATTAAAAAAAATCAAGAATCAACAAGATTGTATTTCTTGCCAAGAGATGTTTATATAAGATAAGGATGATGATGATTAAGGATAAATAGATTGTGCCTATTGTAGTAGCGATATATCCATTAAGGTTATAACATGCTGATGATGTTGTTGGATTAGATGCTGAAAAAGGATAAGCAAGCAGATAGCTAGCTATTTCTGATGATGAGGTTTGATTTGTTGATTGACGATTTCAGTGTTTTGAAGATGATGTTTTGATGTTGATGTTGGCAAGAGACACTATATGGATTCATGATTGTTGTCATTGATGGCAACAAAGGTCATCCCACATATTCGCAAGTCATAATGTATCTCTACCGGAAGTCAGAATAAAGATTGTTGTGGTCCGGTGAACAAGAACAGAGCATGTGGCAAGGTCCGACAGATTGATCCGGATCTCTTAGAGGAAGTGTCTTGGTGCAGTGCGGATTTGGGGAAGTCAAGAGGACTACCTTGAGTGGTATATTCCAAGGATTTAGCCTCCGGTGATGGATAAGGAAAAAGATATGAATAGTTGAGTACCGGATTCCTGAGAGACAGTGAAAACAGAGGAAGAACTGACTGACAGAGTATCAGACTACTTTCCGGATGTGTTACTGTTAATGATAAAGGTTGTGAAGGCATGAATCATGTTTGGCTGACATGATTGATGATATCTACAAGTATATGCTTGATCCGCATTGCTTGGTGAGCAAGGATTCAGCCGACAGAACAAAGTTTGTAAGAAACTAAACTGTTCCGGATGCCGACTAGAAAGGTGATGAAATTACTTGTGCGGATATATACAAAGGATGGATTTAGTTGTGAAAGCAGTCAATGTGTGAAGATATATGCGAACAAGTCCAGAACAGAGCAGAAGTAGCAAGAAAGATCCGGTATGTGAAAGGATAGCAGAATAAAGAACAAAGGAAAGATGAAGTGCAGCAGATCAGTGTACTGAGCCTAACCGGAACTGAACTCCAGCATATGCAGATGCTTCCAATCAGTTCAAGACTGTGATTCTTATCACTTTGTAGACAGTGTGTCTTCTTGTAGGCAGTGAGCCTCTTGTGAACAGTGTGCTCGGGCAGTGAGCCCTAATTGGCAAGTGCCATTTTGTAATTTCCTATTCTTCTAACAGAGAATAATTTTGGGTTAATCACCCCGTGGTTTTCTCCCTTAACAGGGTTTCCACGTCAAAAATACTGTGTCATGTGTTTCTTATTTCATGGTAATGTTTTTTGTGTTTGATTCAATGCTGCATTTATTAATAAGAAAGTTCAGATAGAGAAATAATTAGGATAACTGATTCACCCCCCCCTCTCAGTTATCAACAATTGGTATCAGAGCCAAGTTCCTCCTAATAGAGCTTAACAGCTTGAGGAAGATCTGGGAATTCAAATGGATGCATATGGTTTAAGGGAGCAACTCAAGACTGCCCTTGAGGATCTTGAACAGTCAAATTCTGAAGTCAATGAATTAAAAGAAAGACTCAAACAGGCTGATGAATTCATGAGGGAATTAAAAGACAAATTAAGTCTCTCTATGAAAAAGAGAAAGGAGCTGCTCCAACAGTTGGCAAGACAAAGTGAAGAAAGCAATACAAATGAAGAATTGACTGAGCAAACCAAGTTATGTGAAAAGTTATCAAAAGAAGTCATTATGTTAAGACATGAAATGGAATCAGGAACTATAAAGTTTACTCAAGAGATTGAAGAAAAAAGAAAGGCTGAAGACAATCTAAGACAATCTCTTAAAGAAAAATAAGAAGAATGCCACCAGATGGATAGGATTATCAGACATCTTGAATCTGATCTTGAAGATGCCAAAGATAATGAAGAAAAACTTGAGGATCAAATTGCCTCTCTCAAAAGAGACCTTCAAACAGCAAATGAATATAAAGAGAAATTCAAGATAAGTTCTGCTCAACTTGAAGTTCTTCTTGGAAGTCAAAAGAGGACAGATGACAAGTATGGTTTGGGATATGAGAAAGGAGAAAGCTCCGGATCCGGTCAAAAGAATCTTGGATCAGAAAATCCAAGGAGCAGGCCTAGAAGACCTCTGGTAAGACAGCCAAATGCTCAAAGATATCCATCCTTCAATGGATACTGCCACAACTGCAACCACTTTGGTCACAAAGCTAATCAGTGCAGAATGAGAATGAATCAGATTAATTCATCCTTCTCCGGACAGTGCTTCAACTGCAAAAGGTATGGACACAAATCCCATGAATGCAGAATTATGCAAGTAAACAAATCATTCAAAGGTAGATGCTTTACATGCAATAGAGTAGGTCATATGGCTAATCAATGCAGATCAAGGGGATATCAGTCAAATATGCAAAGAAATGTTATTTGCCAAATCTGCAATAGGTCCGGTCATAATGCTAAAGTCTGCAGAAACAAGAATCAGGACAAAAGAGGTCCGGTGTATAATCAGAATCAAGACAAGGGTAAACAAAAGATGAATGCGGATGAAGTTAGGAATCAGATGAGCAAGATTTGGGTGAAGAAAAGTTCAGAGAATGTAGAGGTTGGATCCGCACCAGACTCTGGTGCTGATATTTCTTCCAGAAATTAAAAGGTGAGCTCAGGCTCAGGGGGAGACTCAAAGAAAATCCTGTTTCCCCAGCCAAACAAGTGGTGCCGGATGTGGCACAAGATGCGGATTAAAGGGTTTGTAGATATGAGTCTTGAGATGCTTCAGTCAAGTTTTCAGAGGTCCGCATGGAGTTATGAAGAAGCTGTGATTGATCAAGTAAGACCTGTTCAGGGAGACGCTCCGGTATGACAAAGGATTACAAAAAGGTCCGGAGAGATCCGGAAGTGCACTATCTTGTTCTGTGGATTGGACAGAGTGTTTGGGATGTTCTTGTAATATGTTACCTCGATTTATTCATGATTTAAAGATCCGGATGATATTCACTGATCAGGACTAATCCGGGATACTCCAAGCTATCCAGACAGGGCAAACCGGAATAATGCAGGTGAAGCATTTATTGCAGACATATATTAGGGTTTGCGGAGCAATATAAGGGATTTCTCAAAAGTCATTTGCTCATTCTGCACTCAAGAAGAAGCGAAAAGTGGAGCTCTGCAACAAGATTCATCAAGCACACCAAGGATCTCCTGCCGAAGTCATTGCATAAAGAAATCAATCCAACCACTCCGTGCCAACCGAAGACGCATAAGGTATTCTCCATTTTTCATTATCTCACTGTAAATCCTTGAAGAATGGCTACTCCAAACATAGTTAAGATCTCTGATAGACCTCGCCCCACATTCAAGAAACATCCTTACAAATCATTGGAGGTAGATCCACTAGGAGCCTTCTCTAGTGTTCCTCACGGAGTTTTACATACTGAAGACATTAGGGTTTACATACATGCAAGCATTGAGGAATTTGGGGAATTCAAATTAAGAGACCTCTATCACAAGCAACTGATAGACAATGCTTTTGAGCTTAAACCAGAGTATAAGGGTATCCAGAAGAAACAATTTGAGCAATTTATTCATTTCCCCAGCTTTGAAGAAGATGAATGGGTCCGGTATGTACTGAGCAGGATGCATGACAACTTTCTATGGCTGGATAGACCCTGCAAGATCACAAAAGAGGCAATTAGGGCAGTAACTGGTCTATACTCTTCTGGAGGGATACCTATCCTCAAATCTGTCAAGAACAACATTGTAACTGAGGCCACCGGATCAAAGTTTGATAAGAGGGCAATGACCATTGAAGATATTTCGGATCCGGATATCAAGTATGCATCCATGATAATAGGATACAAGATCTATCACTCCAGCAGGGAGAATTCTGTATCCAGAACTGCAGTATACACTGCCTATGAAATGCTAAGAAAGAATGCAGAATATGATCTCTGCGAACTACTGCTAAGCCAATTAATGGAAAATATACAGAAAATCAAGAAGGACAAGAAGAATTCCTTTAAGTATGGTACTCTCATTGTATGTCTATTCTTCTACTTCATGAATGAGCTACCCGGATCAAGTGGATGGGTATGGCAAAATGACAAACCTGTTGCAGTCCAGATAAGAGACTATTTGCATGAACTTGGGGATGCAAAAGCAAGAAATACAGCTCTATGGGGATACTTCAAAAACTTTCAGAGCATGATGCAAGCAAGAGAGAGAATTCCCCAGTCTCTTGTTGAAAAATACAAAGACTCAGTGTGCTTTATGGTTGACACTGATCAGTGCCTAATGGAGGTAGTGGAGCCAAGGACTGTCTGGATCATGCCCATGGGGTATGAAGTGGATGAACAGATAGTGGAGCTGCATGTTCAACACATGCTAAGTCAGCCCAAAGATCCTAAGGCAGAAAGGTTTGGAACCTTTGAGGAGCTGAGTGTAAAAATACATGTAGAACTCAGGGAACCTGAGATTAAGAGAAAAGTGAGAAAAGAAGTAGAGCACATTGCTCAAGGCCTAGGCATCTCAAAAGAGGCACTTGATGCCAGCCGGGAAAAGAGGAGGAAGGCTGAGGAAGAAGAGAAAAGTAAAGAAAGTGCTCCGGTTGAAACTCCCACCCGGACCAGATCATCAAAGAGATCTGCACCTCCCACAACCAAAAGTTCAAAACCGGAAGTCCAGGCATCCGGTAAAAGATCCAAGACAAAAGCCACAAGGGCTTATGAAAGCCAAAAGGATGAAGAGGAAACAGAGTTAGATGAGGGAGTAAAAGAAATAAAGAAGCAGAAGAAGAAAGGATCCGGTAAACCCTCCACAGGCCAAGACAAGGATGAAATGGCAGAGGTATCTATTGAAAAGCCCACTCTGTCTCTAGAGAATGTAATCAAGTCGGTCACGGTGGATGGAAACCTTCAACCAATGACTGAATCTTATGATGACTTCAGTGAGGCTGACCAAAAGACTCTGCAGGAAGCCACCATCAAATATCTGAACATATATAATAAGGCTTTCATTGAGATCATATCTCTTATTCCTGAAAGCCTAGAAAAGGAATTGGAAGTAAGAAAGAACAATGCTCATGCAAAAGATCTTGAGATCCGGGAGCAGATAGCTATTCAGCTATATCCTCAAATTGATCCCAAGACAATGAACATAATCTTCAAGGACTGCAAAGATGAGTTCAGAAGTAAAGCCAGGATGAATCAACTCATGCTTGGTGAGACTGACAAAGTAGCACAAGAGACAGAAGAGATCCTCCGGAAGGCCTTCAAAAGGTTCAATCTTCCTGTTGTAGAGGACTTAGGTACAGAAACAACTGCAGATCCGGAATCATCTGTTCCGGAAGAGGTGAGCCCCGAACAGACAAACATCTCTCCTCCAGTTTCCCCTACAGTCTCCGGATCCAAAGAAGAAGAGGAATTACAGGAGAAGGAAGCAGGGGTGAAAGACAAAGAGGTTGACAGTTCCAAGACTGCAGAAGAAAAGAAACATCTGTCTCCGGCAAGAGACACTGCACAAACTGTTCAACAATTTTTGAGCAAAGAAACTTTAGAGATTGATGAACCGGAGCTTCTAAAAGGCCCATTCGACTTTGACTCTCTCTCTCCGGTACAAACAATGAAGATAGCTTCATTTGCAAATGCCAAGGCAAATGAAAAACTCCTGAAGTCTCATATGGAAGACTGTGAGTTGATAGAGGCTGCTTCCGGAGTACTTGTAAAGATTATGCCATCAATCCAGATAGATCCGACAGCCTCCTCTTCCGGTAATCTAAAAACCTTAGTCAGCAGTGTTGATACACATTTTGATTCTCTAGAAAAATCAGCTGAAGAAAAGGTCCGGAAGGAATTTTTGGATAAGAGATTTTCAGAAATATTAGAATTAATCTCTAAAGATAGGAAGATTGTGAGCATTGGAATAAAGAGCTTAGAGAATGCTCTTAAGGATGGCGGTGACATCTACAAATTTTGTATATCCTGGTCAAAGGCAACAGCAGCAATTGACAAGAAAATAAAAGAGGAACAGGACAAGCTTCAAAGCTTATCTCAAAGTTTTGATCCTCTCTCTTCCTCTATAATAAATCAAGAATGTCAGACTATTGCAGTCTTGAATGAAATAAAGAATCTTGAGAAGGAAAGGAAGAATATCACCAACCGGATGGGAGAACTTAGAAGGATTATAATCCCTAAGTTGGAAACTATGCATGAGGCCATCAGTGATGCTCAGACCACCGCCCAAACAAAAGATCCGACAGATCTCAGGCGGGCAGAAGCTTTTGCATTTTTGTTGAGTGGTCACATTTCAATTTTGGATAGAATGAAGCAAAGTTGGGCCACTGAAATGATCCAATTGCAGACATCCTTTGCAGACATTCTTCAGTATATGTGAGTATGTAAATATGTGGCTATATATAGAAAATTTTTGAAAATTTTGGTGTGCGGACCCTACCCTTTGCCATTGATGTCAAAGGGGGAGTGAGGAGCAGTGAAAAATGAGGAATCCAACTAAGGGGGAGTTCCAAAAATTGTATATAAAGACAGAGCATCAGCAAAGGGGGAGCATAGTGAAAACACTTAGTCATTTTTCACTAAGTATTGCCATCAATGCCAAAGGGGGAGATTGTTGGCAAGAGACACTATATGGATTCATGATTGTTGTCATTGATGGCAACAAAGGTCATCCCACATATCCGCAAGTCATAATGTATCTCTACCGGAAGTCAGAATAAAGATTGTTGTGGTCCGGTGAACAAGAACAGAGCATGTGGCAAGGTCCAACAGATTGATCCGGATCTCTCAGAGGAAGTGTCTTGGTGCAGTGCGGATTTGGGGAAGTCAAGAGGACTACCTTGAGTGGTATATTCCAAGGATTTAGCCTCCGGTGATGGATAAGGAAAAAGATATGAATAGTTGAGTACCGGATTCCTGAGAGACAGTGAAAACAGAGGAAGAACTGACTGACAGAGTATCAGACTACTTTCCGGATGTGTTACTGTTAATGATAAAGGTTGTGAAGGCATGAATCATGTTTGGCCGACATGATTGATGATATCTACAAGTATATGCTTGATCCGCATTGCTTGGTGAGCAAGGATTCAGCCGACAGAACAAAGTTTGTAAGAAACTAAACTGTTCCGGATGCCGACTAGAAAGGTGATGAAATTACTTGTGCGGATATATACAAAGGATGGATTTAGTTGTGAAAGCAGTCAATGTGCGAAGATATATGCGAACAAGTCCAGAACAGAGCAGAAGTAGCAAGAAAGATCCGGTATGTGAAAGGATAGCAGAATAAAGAACAAAGGAAAGATGAAGTGCAGCAGATCAGTGTACTGAGCCTAACCGGAACTGAACTCCAGCATATGCAGATGCTTCCAATCAGTTCAAGACTGTGATTCTTATCACTTTGTAGACAGTGTGTCTTCTTGTAGGCAGTGAGCCTCTTGTGAGCAGTGTGCTCGGGCAGTGAGCCCTAATTGGCAAGTGCCATTTTGTAATTTCCTATTCTTCTAACAGAGAATAATTTTGGGTTAATCACCTCGTGGTTTTCTCCCTTAACAGGGTTTCCACGTCAAAAATACTGTGTCATGTGTTTCTTATTTCATGGTAATGTTTTTTGTGTTTGATTCAATGCTGCATTTATTAATAAGAAAGTTCAGATAGAGAAATAATTAGGATAACTGATTCACCCCCCCTCTCAGTTATCAACAGTTGATGCTTAGTTTGCTTTGCAAGGTAAGTTAGATTGATCCAGACCATCCAACTGGATTGAATGGGTGCATCTTGTGGACCTAAGTACTAGATACTTTCTTCGTATTCCAGACTGCCTACATACCCGTATCCACGGGATCAGGGTCCTTTAAAAGATGCGAGCGAGATGAATATGTAGTTCTGGTTAGACTTGATGATGTAGGGATGGCTCATGGATAAAAGGATGGTTCTGAGTGGATGGAAGAAGACGCGGGTTGATGATGTTTGTGGGTACATTTATTGCTTGGATTTTCTTGATAATATTTTGATTTTTTTGTATTTTGAGGGAATATTTTGATGTTTTTGGGTTTTTTCAGGACATTTTATGATTGTTTTTGGGATTTTTTTGAATTTTGTGATTTTGTTTGTATTTTGATATGATTATCAACTCTCAGGAGCATACAAGGATACTATCTCTAGGATTTTATTTGTGGGTGGGAAAAGGAGATGAGGGTGGGGTGATCAAAATGCTTCAAACTTAAAGCTATGGTATGCAAATGGGATGGATGATTACACAATGATGGATTTTATTATGGCATGATAGGTGGTAGGATGCCTAGAGGGATTTTATTATATGGTAGGACCAGCTACTACACATGATGCCTAAAATAGGTTTTCACCATGGTACTTATCCAAGGCGTCACCGGAGTGATTTTCACCATTGGACGGCTCTATTGCACTCAGTTTTTTCTTTATTTTTTTGATTTTTTGATTTTTTTGATTTTTTGATTTTTTTGATTTTGGGATATTTGATGGGTCATGCATAGAATTTCTTCAAATGCATGATGTTCATAGGTTCCTCCAGAGGCTACCCCTCAGGTGTGGATAGTTGATAGGCTCCCGATCCATAACTAGCTATGACAATGAAAGGACCCAGCCAATTAGGTTCAAACTTTCCTTTCTTAGGGCGATCCTGCATGTTCTTCTGATTCTCCATAAGGACAAGATCACCTACCTCAAAATTGTAGCTCTTCATTTTCTTATTATAACTTCTCCAAAGGTGATTTTGATAAGCTTGCAAATGGTTTAGCGCATTTATGTGTTTCTCATCCAGTAACTCTAATTCATTCAGTCATGCAGTCCAATATTCCTCATTAGTGATAACATTCTTCAATGAAATGTGTAAAGATGGGAGCTCGACCTCTATATGCAGGATGGCTTCAGAAACAAACACTAATGAATAGGGTGTGGCTTTTGTGGGTGTACGAATGCTAGTGCAGTAAGCCCATAGGGCGGGATTAAGCTGCAGGTGCTAATCGTGACTAGCTTCATTGACTATTTTCTTCAGGATACACAAAATGGTTTTGTTGGAAGCTTTGACCTGACTGTTACCTTGTGGATAATACAGGGTAGAGAAATGGTACTGGATATGGAACTTGTCACACAAAGTGCAGACTTCTTGGTTCTTAAAAGGCTTTCCATTATCCGTGATGATGGAGTATGGGATACCATAACGATAGATGATGTAATGCGGGATGAACATGGAAATTTAGACACCAGTGGCGAAGGTGAGTGGAAGGGCTTCTACCCACTTAGTGAAGTATTCCATGGCGGTGATGATGAACTTATGGCCGTTGGAAGAGGGTGGATGGATTTTCCCTATGAGGTCGAGCCCCCATTGTGAAAAGGGCCATGGAGTCATGATCGGTTGCAATTCCTGTGATGGTGCATGTATTAAATCTCCATGTTGCTAGCAAGGTAGACATTTCTTGACATAATCATGCACATCTTTTTCCATAGTCGGCTAATAGTACCTCGTTTGAAGAATCTTCTTGGCTAAGGTCAGTCCACTGGATTGCACCCCACAGATACCCTCATGTACTTTGTGCAAGGTCGTCTCAACCTCCCTAGCACCAAGACATCTCAAAAGAGTACAGTCGAGACTCCTTCAGTATGAAGTATCAGCAATGATGGTGAAACGGGATGATTGGTGGATGAAGGTTTGTCATTGGGTCGATGTCAGGTTGGGTGGAAGGGTATTATCATGAAGGTATAAATAGATTTCGTGGTACCATGGGGACAAAGGACCAACAATGTCACATACAAGTTCTGATTGTGAAATATCATAAGCAGGGATTTGAAGCTCTTCCACCAAAAATTCACATCTCTTGCTATCTTTTTTCATATCTACCAATGACCCAATGGTGGCCATTGCATCAGCCACTTTATTGTTAAGCCTTGGTACTTGTTCAAAATGAATATCATGGAAGTAATCCTTAAAGTTATCGACCATTCTCTTATATGGTAAGAGCTTATCATCTTTTGTTTTGTATTCATCATTGACCTGTTGGATAACTAGCTGTGAATCACCATATACTGTCAGTGTCTCTATTTTCCATTTGATTGCCATCCAAAGCCCTGTGATGAGGACCTCATATTTAGATATATTGTTGGTACATGGGAATGTTATTTTGTATGACCTAGGGATTCTGTCTCCTTGAGGTGTGACAAATAGGAGACCTGCCCCCGAGCCATGATGACTATACGACCCATCAAATTACATTTTCCAAGTGTTTTCTATTGATGCAACTATCAGTATGGGTTCATCTAGAAACTTAGACAACAAAGGATGTTTAGCTGTCATAGGAGAGTCTGCTAATTGATAGGCGATAACTTGTCCTTTGATGGATTTTCATTTTGTGTACTCAATGTCAAATTCACTCAAGACCATTACACACTTTACTATTCTTCTAGTGAGAGCGGCTTTGCTTAGCAGATATTTTAACGAGTCAATTTTCGCAATGAGCTTGGTTTTGTGACTAAGCATATAGTGCCTTAACTTCTGTGATGCAAATACTACTACCAAACAATCTTGTTCAATTTGTGAATAGTTAATCTCATATGCTATCAATATCTGACTAATGTAATAGATGGCTCTCTCTTTTCCCTTCTCGTCATGTTGTGCCAATAAAGATCCAATTGTTGTTTCTGTTGCTGATATGTAGAAGAGAAGAGGTTGTCCTGGTCTTGGTGGCATGAGAACTGGTGGATTGGCCAAATATGTCTTCAATTGTTCAAAGGCCAATTGACAATTATTATCTCACTGAAAAGTTGTGTTCTTTCTAAGCAGATGTTTGAATGGCTGACATTTATCAGTGAGCTGCACTATAAATTGATGAATGGATTGTAGCTTACCTTATAGACTTCAGAGTTGCTTAAGTGTCGAAGGAGGAGGCATCTCCATTATAGCTTTGACTTTGTCCGGATCTACTTGTATCCCTCTTCGTGACACTATGTATCCTAAGAGTTTCCCGGAGGTCACCCCAAAAACACGCTTTTTAGGATTGAGTCATACATTATACTTTTCCAGTCAATTGAAGATTTGTGCTAACACATCTAGATGTCCTGCTCTTGTTTTTTATTTTTCCAAAAGGTCATCTACATAGTCTTCCATTATCTTGTGAAAGAAATTGTGAAAGATGACTGTCATTGCTCTTTGGTATGTTGCTCCTGCATTCTTTAATCTGAAAGGCATCACAACCCAACAATAAGTTCCCCATAGTGCTATGAATGATGTCTTATGTTGGTCTTCCTCAGTTATCTTGATTTGGTTATATCCTGAAAACTCATCCATAAGGGATATCATTTTGTGTCCAGCAGTAAGATCTACTATCATGTCGATATTAGGAAGAGGGAAATCATCCTTAGGGAAAGCTTTGTTAAGATCTCGAAAGTCAGTACAACAACGGATGCCCCCAGTCACTTTTTTCATAGGTACTAGATTTGACACTCATTGGGGATAGTCTATTGGTAGAATAAATCCCACATACAAAAGTCTCTTCAGTTCTGCTTTGACAAGTAATGCTATTTGTGGATGCATCTTTTGCAATTTCTATCTTACTAGTTTTGCATCTGGACATACTGCAAGGTGGTGAACTATGAGGGCAAGATCTAGCCTGGGTATGTTGGCGTAGGTCCACGCAAAGTTAATGCCTCTTTGTTTGAAGAAACTTAGAAAGGCTACTTGTTTTGTTGGTGTCAATGATTCAGCTCGGTATGTAATTTTAGGTTCATCCTCTGATCTAAGATTCATTTCATGTGACTTTACCACCAATATGGGTGATCTTTCTTGATGAAACTTGGGCACTTCAAGGAGGTCCAATCTCTCATCCTCTAGCGCCTCCGAGAGGTTTTCACCAGAGGATACGTCCTTTATTTTTACTTTTTTATTATCTAAAAGCGCCACAAAGTGGTTTTCGCCAGGGGATGTCTTTTTTATTTTTATATTCATCATTTTGCAACTAAGAGATTAGGTAGTCTCCCCAAAGTAAGTAGAAGTATTGAGCTCCATGATGTATCCTACTTTATGATCTCCCAAAGGAAAGTGATTTCTTACTCTCATGAACTCAGCAAGAGCTTCGTCATTTTGTACAACATCTAGGATGAGCGATGTTGTTTGGTCCCAATCGATAAGTTGTGGATGGCATGGAGGATAATGTGAAATGGTACAAATGGAGGATTCAAGGAGTTCGGTGAAATCAGAGAAGGAGTTAGAACGATACTCTTCATCGTTGTCATTATTATCGGGAAAGCCTAGGCATCCTCCACAAAAGTACACTCATGTTCTGAAGGTGGCAGTTCTAATGTTTCGTACCCTATCCCTTGGCGATAGTAATGTCCATAAGCTTGGATTGGTTCAATGATTCTTGATTTATGCAAGCCAATGCCCCCTTGTCCCTCGTATCCCATTTTCTTAAATATTCAGTAGCCTTTACCATAGATTTCTAATGGTAGAACTGGGTGTTCTTTCTCTTCTTCATCCTTGTATAGCCATGAGGACACATCTTCTAAGACATCCTATTCCATGAGATGTTTCCTTTCAAAGGTTGGTTTTGGTTTGCACTTGATGACTATAGTAGAGACTTCATTTCCCTTAGGAATGCCGTATGTCTTAGGGGATGTTGGTAGAAATCTGACACAAAAGGAAGCAGCATGTAAGTCATATTCACCACATCCTTTATCACTTGCCTTGATCTTGATCTCAGGATAAGGGATGGATTGGGATGTTGATGGCAAATCGGTAGGATCAATGTAGGCAGAAGATGATTGGGTTATTTGTTGATACTTGGAAGGGGTCGCAACAGGATGGTTATAAGGATAGAAAGTACGATCATGTCCTTCCAAAAAGCTGTAGTATTGAAAAGGACAGGGGTCGGCATAGATGGTAACCTCAATTTTGTTGTGCAGGAATTTGAGGCACTAATGGAAAGTGGAGGGGACAGCTTGCATAGCATGAATCCATGGTTGACCAAGAAGAATGTTGTAAGGAAGATCAAGGTCAAGGACTTGTCATTTTGTCTCTAAAACCTTAGGTCCCACTTGAATAGGGAGTTTGATAGTTCTTGTAGACAATCTCTCTGTGTCATCATACCCTTTTATGGTGATAGATTCATTTGCATTTACGACCACATCAGAATATCCCAAGTGTTTTAATAATTTCAGAGTGCGTAGATTTAGGCTAGAGCCACCATCTATTAAAACCCTTTTTATGATGTGTTTATGGACTAGGACTTCGATGTGCAAGGCTTCATTATGAGATGTGTCTAAAGAAAGATCTTTTTTTTCTGAAAAGGTGAGGCGATGGGGTGCTACAAGGTGGGCTACCATAGCTTGAAATTGTTCCACATTTAGATTAGTAGGGACTTGTGTTTCCATCAAGGCCTTATCCAGAATTTCCTTATGAAGTGGCGATGTGCGAAGGAGCTCTAGAATTGTTATTTGGGCCAGTGTCTTTCCTAGATGATCAAGGAGGTTGTATTTATAGGCAAGTGGATTGGAAAGTGCGGACGATGAAGGTTGATCAGCTACAGTTGGTTGGTTAGTGGCACCACGAATGGTTACGCGACCACGATAGGTTGTGACCGCACAATTGAGAGTTTAGGATTGGACTCAGATTGTAATAGTGTTGACATGGCTAAAGGATTCTTCTGTTTGGCCAACAACGGAATCGAAACATTTTGGCAGAGGGACAACATGATATGTTTGGTTGGTGGATGAAGATGATTTTCCTTTGTTATGGTCGGAGAGGGGATCCTTGTATGCTCCCAAGTTCGTATTCAGGGATGGATTTGGAGAGTCTTGGAGGTTGACGTTGCCTACTTCTATGAGATCTTGTATGCAATGTTTTAATCTCATGCAATATGATTTTGGGTGTCCCTTAACATGATGATATTCACAATATAGATTCTTGTCATACCACACAGGTTTAAGTTGACTTTCATCAATAGGTCTTATGGGTGGTAGTTGTAATAAACATCCTTTCACACACCTATCCAAAATGTCCGCAATGGGTTCCTCCAAAGGGGTAAATCTTCTTCTAGGGCGATTCTCTTGTCTTGGAGGTCCCCTAGGTACGTTCACATTATTGCTTGAGATATTTAGCGGGGGATTATTTTGGACATTTTGAACAGCTTTTGTATTGGTTACTCCATCATTAAGGGAATTCTTATTTTTGTTCCAAAAGCGCGGCTTGTCACTTGTTTGGGTGTTGTTGTTGTTGTTGTTATGATTGTTCTTGTTGTTGTCATATAGTTTTATTGATCCTTTAGCAACAAGGGCTTTTTCAATGGTTATTCCCTTTTCAATAACTTCTTCAAAGTTTGAGGCACAAAACACTTGTAAGTGAAACACTAATTCGGGATTCAGATTAGTGACAAACATGGTTACGAGTTATTTCTCAGGTATCTACCATGGTAACTTGCTTTCCAATGCTCTCCATCTTTGTAAAAAGGATGCAAATGGTTCCTCATTCTTTTGTCTAGTATTACAAAGATCTGTCATAGAGATTTCATGTTCACAATTGTAGGAGAAATGAGTTATGAATTTGTTCGCAAGTTCCTCAAATGATTTAATGCCACGGGGAAGATGTGTAAACCATTCAGCGACTTGTCCACTAAGCCTTTTGGGAAAAAGTCTCATTAAGTACATGTCCTCTTGACTGACTTCAAGGAAAGCGAATTAGAATTCCCGCAAGTGATCCCGTGGGTCTCCCTTTCCCTTATATTTGTCAAATTTTGGCGTTTCAAAATGTTTAGGGAATTGTGGCATATATAGATTCTTGTCAAAAGGATAATGGCATATGTCCTCAAGAGAATAATGTTTCTTTTTAGGCTCCTTTGTCTTCTCTACTATTTGTTGCACCATTTCAATTGTTAGAGGTTGTTGTGGGGTAGAATTGTCTTGACACATTCATTGAAGATAGGGTGGTAATTGTGTGTCTTGGCCTTGTCATGTGTTGGCATCTTGTCGTCATGAATTTGGGTTTTGATTATCTTGGGACATGGAAATGGTGGCGATATTGGAAGTATTGACATTTTGTTGTGAAAGTAGTTGTGATATGATGGCTATGGAGTTAGGATCGTTTGATGAGAGGCTTATGGAGGTATTTGAGTTTGGGGTGTTGCGAGGAATAGTGAGTGTGATTTGTTGTGTGGTGGTGTTAATGTTTTTAGGCATGGCCCCAAGTCAAATAAGGTGATCCATAAACCTATTGGGGTCCGACTTGAGAACACTATGTAATGCATCCATGGCCCCAGTATCTTGTAAGAAATCCTCAACCTCTTGGTCAGGTGCATTCATTTCATGGGGTGATGGTGGAGGTTGAATTGAATCGTCATAAGGCACATTATTCTCATCGGTTGGTGGCATCCCAATTTTGATAGAGACATTGTTTTGGTTGGTTTGAGGCATTCCAGTATCGAAGGATCCCATTTATTGAAGTCTCTTAGCTTGTAACCTTGTCAAGGGCATGCAATGATGTTGGATTGGGTTTGATGTTCTTGGGAATAAAGACCTTAGAGAGAAATTTGTAATTAGTTGGACCCAAAGGGGAGAAGGAGAGAAATGGATGAAATTTTTCAAGGCTAAAGGGTGATATTGGTAATGGATTTGGCTAAAGATATGGTGTTTGAACTTTGAAAGGATGGTTTAGGACTAGAAGGACGAGCTTGGATAAAATCTAGATCTTTATGTTTTGTTTCAAGGATGATTTCATTATACTCAAGGTAGACTAATGTCATAAAGCAAAAGGATGATAAGATATTTTACTTGAAGGTAGACTAATGACCTCCAACATAAAATAAGGATGATGATAGATGAAGTTTATAAGGATACCAAAAGGTAGCTAATCTTTAAGTATCTTACAAACAAGGATAAGATGAGATCTAGATTGAATCTTTTGCACACAAGCTTAGTCCTAAGGTTGATGGATTGGTGGATAAAATTTGAATGGCTTAATGGACAACTTGGATGACATGTAAGTGGAAAATAATTTTGGGATGAAACATTTAGAAGATAGAGAGTCCAACAAATCAAATTATTTTGTCTAAGGTCAAGGTGAGATGGGATGAATGTTTAAGATATGGATGGATACATGAAATGAAAAAGCATCAATGAGACAAGACTAAAAATGTTTTGGGATTTTTAAGTACTTGGATTTTTTTTTTTTTGGATTTTCCTAATGTTTTTTATTTTTTTGGAATTTCTAAGGTTTTTGATTTTTTTGGATTTTCTAAGGTTTTGGATTTTTTTGGGTTTTCTAAGGTTTTGGATTTTTTTTGGATTTTATAAAGTTTTGGATTTTATAAAGTTTTGGATTTTCTAAAGTTTTGGATTTTTTTGGATTTTCTAAGGTTTTTTGATTTTTTTGGATTTTCTAAGGTTTTTGGAAATGAAGATATCTTTTGGAAAACAAATAAAAAGCACACAATTCACACAATGGGAAAGTTTGTTTTGATGCAATGTCTTTGTTGTTTTGCAAATTTTGAAAAAAAACAAGCACAACCTAATGTGAAGGCAAGGACAATATTTGTTGAATCCCCTAGCTGTGCCTATTCAAAGTGGGTAGCTCCAGGATCTTGGTAGCACTGGCTCCCCCTTACAATGCACTCACTTCTCACACATACCAAGATCTGGGTTTTCCAAGGCTCGTACCCCCACCAAACCTTAGGTTTGTCCCTGCTACCTTAGCTAAGAACCACATGAATCGGGGCCGCTTCAAAGGTTTCCCTACTGTATCAACAAATAGAGGCATTTGGGCTACTAAAACAATAGTTTGTAGTGGGGAAACATCTGGGGATTGGCATGATACGAGCATCTGACAAACCACTTAAGGTTCTAACTAACTCTACTAGGAGTCTCATATACCCAAAGGTACTACTTCCTTTTGAGCTAGCATCGAATGGTATACACTTATACCGGTTAGACTTGGATTTCGCCTTATCCTCAATTTACATATAGTAGACCGGATGAAAGTACCACTTGGGGTCACCAATGAGTTCTCCGTACGGATGTGTCTCAAGGGTAGGCCAACGTCCTAAAAAAGAAGAGAATAGAATTATTTATCTTACACCCAAGATCCTTTTGAAGGTGAGGGGAGAGGATACTTTGATTCTAACCCTTGGGTAACACAAAATGTGCAAGTGCACCAAACATGAACAAATGCTAATGTTCCTTTTAAGTCCAAATCCAAATGTTCCTAAGATCAAGAAATGGTTTTTTTTAAACCCAAATGAAATGTTTGCTAACTAAACACACAAAGGTTCATTTTAATGCCCAAAACAAAGTGTGCCTAATTTAACAAAAACATGTAGCAAATCGTTAGTAGTTTTCATATTCAAGTCTTTTACATGCGTTCTTTTATGTTGCAGAGTTCGGCCAATAACCTACACAGTAAAAAATTAGTACAGAAAAAATAGCGCCAAAACAGAACAGTAAAGCGCCACAAAATCATAAAATCATGCCAAAAACTAGTAAACTATAATACACAAAAGTTTACCTAACAACAGAGTATCGCACTGTAGAAAAGAGAAATCGCACTGAAACTGAATATAGCACTACATATATTAAATATCGCACTACAAATTTAGAAAATCACACCAGAATACCAGAAAATTGCGCCACAGAGAAATAAAATAGCACCAGTCTAGGGTTTACCTGATTTACCTATTCGTAGAGGTTGAAATATCATGCGGATCTATGTACAGACTGCGTCAAAACAACAGAAAAAGGGGTCTAGCCTCTAAATATGAAAAAAAACCCTTCTATTTGCTTTAGGATGGAGTTTTATATGATCTAAAACACTAGTATATCAGAAATCTACAAAACCCTAGTCCATGCATGCAAATATAAGTAACATGCAAACCCTAGTATAACCCTAGTGCCAAAATGTTAAACCTTTGATCAAAAACCTGCAAGATAGATCTTGTTAGAACTTGCAAGTACAAAACTGATAACCTGCAAGCACAAAGCCAAGTGAAAACCCAAAAATACAAGATTCTGCAACCACAAAAAACCCGTCAAAGTAAAACACATAAAATTATGCCAAAAGTCGTAAATATCTTGCCACAGTCGAGGAATATCGTGCCAAATATAATAGAAATCACGTCAAAACAGTCAAGTATCGTGCCAAAACATGGAATAGAACCTATAGTATGGCTTTTTTATGAAAATCTTCAAAACACAATGAAGAATTAGTAAAACCAGGACCTAGGGGTCCCACCGGGCATGCCAAATGAAATCATGAAAACAAACATGAAAGAAAACAACACAAAAATGCAAATAACAAATGCAATATACCTTCAAGATGATCCACAATCCATGGTTAAGGTTGAGAATGTTGCACCCATGAACATTCTAGCTATACCCACAATGATAAAAATGTGAAATGCTCTCATGCAAGTGCAAATCACTAAATCCTACCTCACAAATGCAAGAATGATTTTGACATAGTGATGCTATGCTCAAGATTGGATGCAAATGGCTTAGAAGAGGGTTGTATTTATAGAAAAGCTTGTTTGAAATGGAGGGATGAGATTTGATTTTGACTTTTAGCTTATGGATGGCTGAGATTAATCATACATGGATCAACTTTAGCTTTGTGACAAGTGTGCGATGGAGAAGAGAGGTGAATTTTAAATCAAAATAAAAGGATAAGAGGTGCATGTGACTATGTAGTCATGTGACAAATGGAGGGAGGAGAATAATTAGCTTGAATTTAAATAAAAATATTTAAATTAGCAAGTCATGTGAAGGGATTAAGTGGAGGTTAGATAATACGACACGTGTTGCAATGAGGTGAGAGGTGAGAGATTTATTTTTAGTTTATATTTGGGTTATGGAGACATGTGAAGGGGATAATTAATTAAATAAAGTGGGTTTATTTAATTATTTAAGGGTGTGATTAAGTTGGAATTGTGAATGGGAATATTAACCAAATAAATATTTAATATTTATTTAATTAATATGGGCTGTCATTAGAAGGGAATAAATATTGAATTAAATTAATTCAATATAGGTAGTTAAGGATTTTTAATTAATTAAATAAAATTTAATTAATTAATTGGGACGATTAAATGGTGAGGACATTTTAGGGTGTCTACACATCTATAAAAAGAATGTGCATTGTGAAATGCAATCAAAATTTAGACTTTGGTTGTAGTTTATGAAAAACTTTACAAGTTGCAAATGAGGTGTGAGTACTAGCCAGAGTTTGCATCTCACTTGCAACACCTATAAACTTGCAAACTACAAAAAGTTTTAGGTTTTGTTAGTGTAGAGTTAACTTTTTACTTAGGGTTAATCACATAGGTTTTTTTTCCTGTATTGGGTAGTTGTTCACCCATCACATATTTCATGCCTTTAAAAGGCTTGTATACTATGTAATTTATCATCTCATTATATATTTTCATCTCTGGTAAAATAGCATTGTGCTTCTCTCATCTGTGAAGATTTATTTGTAGGTTGTGCTCTTGGGACGTGGTTGACACCTTGACACCAACATGGTATCAAAGCCTTCAACCTGCGCCTTCTTTGGCCATTGAGAGTTTTCATAAAGATTTTGGTATCATTGATTTTATCATAGCTCTCCCAGACCAAGAGATATCTGGAGGATGTTATTGCTCCACTCTTTGGCAACAACACTACAACATATCTAGGGTTTCTACCTCGTATATTCAATCTCATTATTGGATCATCATATTTTCTCAACAATGATAGAGATCTGTATGTATTTCAGTTAGCCTCATTTCCAAATGCGAAAGGAGCAGATTTAACCCATCGAGCTTGGAGTTAGACTGGCACTTTGCTAGTTCCTTCAATCATTTAGCAGCCTTTTAGTGGTGTCTTTATTTGGGGTTGAGGTGCTTGAGGCCCACTGCAAATACCAGATAACTCACGGCTACACTTATTTCACATCTATGTGTTGGAGTAAAGCCAAACCTTTGACAGTGAATCACTTTGGAGAATGGCCTACAACGACCTCTAGCATGGGCTGCTCTGCTGCATATAGGAACAACATCAAATTTTTTTGTCAGATATATAATATTGCCTTAGACTTCAGATATTATAAAGTTTTCTACAGATATATTTATCTATGTTAGAAATGAAAGCAACACTACTTCAATGGAAATCTTATCCGAATAAATTTCAGCAATCTTTCAAGTGTGCATTAACAATAGAGATTGTAACAAAACATAAACCCACAATACAAAATATACCAGAAGCAGAATGAAGCACATAACAGACGTGTTTAACATAGAGAAAACCCTTTTGGGTAAAAAACTCCACCAAGAAAAGAGGTCAAGTTGTATTATCTTCACCAAAGGAGATTACAAATACATTCACTTCCTCTATCCTCCAACCTTCACTTCAGCAAAACTTGGGTACCTGTAAACTATTATATGCATCTCATCTACTATCCTATGGTTTATATAGAATTTACACAAACTCAAGACATTAAATGACTTCTTACAAGCCCATAACACTTGTCAAGAGTCAACAATACAAGCTTGGGCGTCCATGGCCAGGAATAGACTCTTATGGGGTCATAAATGCTGTCATACATGCATCCTACACTTGGAAAAATGTGCCCATGCAAGCTTGAATACGTTGGGGCCAAAAATAGCCACTTATAGCATCTTATGACACGTCATATACTATTATTCATGTCATAGATTCTTATGACAACTTACAGTTGTCATAGAATCTCTTACACCTTACAACATCTATGACGTGCATCATAACACTAAAAATAGATTATTCCTCCACATGTGCACCCCACCTTGACCAATTACCATTTACCATAGTAAATGACATCCCATAACTACCGCCGATAACTCCAAGACTTACTGTGCAGTAACTCCATAATTATCATGGATAGTAAATAATATTTACCAGTACTGGTGAAACTTGTACATCCCTTATGGGTAATTACAAATTACAAATAATAAATGGAATAAATACAATATTGGGATTTACAAGGTTAATAGCACTTTATCCCAACATTCTCCCACTTGACATTATACATTGTAAATCAACCCATAGGAAATTAAATGAAAAATAATCAGGCACTAGAAATAAGGCCCATAGCCTCTCTGCACCACATGAACTTTTTTGTGCTCACAGGCTTAGTCAATGAATTTGCAACATTCTCTCGACTGTCTATCTTCTTCAGCTCAATCTCTCCATTTGTAACCAACTCTAGAACAAAGTGATACTGAACATCAACATGCTTAGTCTGAGCATGATACATGGGATTCTTGGCCAAACAGATAGCACTTTGGCTATCACAACCAATCTGAATGATCCTGCAATCAAAACCAATACCTGTACACAGTCTCCTCAACCAAAATGCCTCCTTAGAGACATGAGTAGCAGCCATATACTCTGCTTCTGTGGTGGACAAAGCAACTGTGGGCTGCCTCTTACTTATCCAACTCACTGCACCTCCAAACAAAGTAAACACATAGCCACTAGTGGACCTTCGACTATCCAAGCCACTTGTCCAATCTGCATCAACAAAACCCTGTATGTCCAATGATTTATTAGCACTATCAGTACCAGAATAAACCAAACAATGATCAGGAGTACCTGTAAGATATTTAAACACCATCTTCTCATAGTTCCAATGCTGTCTACTAGGGTTAGACATAAATCTGCTCAAAACTCCTACTGCTTGGGCAATATCTGGTCTAGTGCAAACCATTGCATACATCAAACTCCCTACAACACTAGCAAATGGCACATTAGACATATCCTCAAGATCATCCTCAATCTTCGGACACATATCTAATGAAAGTTTAGTACCAATGGGTAAAGGAACTCTAATTGGGTTACAGTCCTATAAACTAAACCTCTGCAAAATAGTATTCACATACTTACTTTGTGACAACCAAAGATTTCTGTTAAATCTATCCCTCTTGATCTCCATTCCCAAAATATACCTTGCAGCACCAAGATCCTTCATCTCAAATGCACCTAAAAGTTAGGCTTTAAGCTCACTGACCATACCCTTAGTATTGCTGAAAAACATGTCATTAACATACAAAGCAATAACCAGTATAGAATCATCATCACAATCAATGTAAACATAGTGATCCTTCTCGCTTCTAACAAAACCCAATTTCAAAACAAATGAGTCAAACTTTTGATACCACGTTCTAGGGGATTGTTTTAAACCATAGAGAGACCTCTTTAACTTGCAAACCCAATGTTATTTTTCTTTTACCTCAAATCCTGTAGGTTGTTGCATATAAATTTCTTCTTCAAGATATCCATGGAAGAACGTAGTCTTAACATCAATTTGCTCAATCTACTAATCACAAGCTACAACAATGGATAAGAGAAATCTAATAGAAGTCAATTTAGCAATAGGAGAGAATATCTCACCAAAATCAACTCCCTCTCTCTGGGAGTAGCCCTTGGCTACCAGTCTAGCCTTGTACTTCTCCAATGACTCGTCTGCTCCAAACTTCTTCTTGAAGACCCACTTACAACCTATGACCTTTCTTCCTTTGGGAAAATGAACAAGATCCCAGGGGTTACAAGAGTCTAAAGCCATCATCTCCTTCTGCATGGTTAACTACCAAGACTCACTGTCATCTACAGAAATAGCTTCCCTGTAGGATCTAGGTTCATCATTAGTACTCAATAAAGCATATACACAACAGAAATCTGGTGGGCTATACCTGTCAACTGGATTTCGTTGTCTTGTGGATCTTCTCAAGGGTGGAGTAAGAGACTCTACTTGTTCTTCTGCATGATCATATGCAACAACTTCTTTTATCACAATAGACTCATCTTCATCAGAACTACTTGAATCTTCTTCTTCTTCTTCTTCTTCTTCTTCTTATTCTTCTTCTTCACCCCTCAATCCATCATTCTGTTCTTCTTGAGGTGCATCTTGCTACTCTAAATCAAATTGCACCTTCTTTACCTTTTCATCTTTTTCTTTTGGCTGCTCAGGTTCAAAAACAACTCTAAGTTCCTTGAAAACAACATCTCTAGAAAAGATAATCCTATGGGTTAGTAGATTCCAAAGCTTATAACCTTTCACATTATCACCATATCCAATGAATGTACACTTTTCAGCCTTTGGATCCAACTTAGATTACTTTTCCTTAGGCACATGAACAAAAGCCTCACAACTAAAAACCCTTAAATGTGAAACAGAAGGTTTCTTACCTGTCCACACTTCATAAGGTGTTGAATCAAGAGCCTTACAAGGAGATCTATTTATCAAGTAGAAAGCAGTACACACAGCCTCTGCCCAAAAGCATTTATCCAACTGTGCATCACTAAGCATACTTCTAGGCCTTTCCATAATTGTTCGGTTCATCCTTTCTGCAAAACTATTCTGTTGTGGTGTATACGGAGTTGTCATTTGTTTGATTATACCTACATGCTTGCAAAATTCATCAAATTCCTTAGAGCAATATTCCCCTCCATTGTCAGATCTTAATATTTTTATCTTTAAACTTGATTGGTTCTCTACTAAGACTTTGAATTCTTTAAACTTAGTGAAAACTTCATATTTATGTTTCATAAAATAAATCCATGTAAATCTGGATACATCATCAGTGAAGGTTACAAAATATCAAGATTTTTCGATAGATTCATTATCCACAAGCCCAAACACATCCGTATGAATAATTTCTAATTTCTCTTTTGCTCTATTGCTTCTTGAAGGAAATGATTTTCTGTTTTGTTTAACAAACACACAATGCTCATAGAAATCAAAGTGCTCATCAGAATAGGAGAAACCATCCAACAATTCTTTATTCTTAATAGTTTTCAATACATTATTACTTGTGTGCCCCAATCTGCAGTGCCACAACATACAAGTGTTTTCAGAAGCCTTAAAAACATAAGAGGCATTACAAACTATAGTGGCTTCAAGCTTAAACAAGTTCCCAAATCTCTTCCCTTTCGCTACCACCAAGTTTCCTCTCACCAATCTCTAGCCATGCTTATCAAATGGCACATGCATTCCCAAATCATTCAGCTTTAAAACTGAAATCAGATTTCTAGCTAATCCAAGAACATGCAAAACACTAGGGAGGGTTTTAATCCTCCCATCACTGAAACACAACAATACCTTTCCTTTCCTGACAATTGAATATGTAGAGTTGTCACCAAGGTAGATATTACCTCCATCATATTCTTCATATGTGGAGAACCATTCCTTATGTGGGGTCATATGAAATGAGCATCCTGAGTCAACCAACCAGTGATCATTAGAAACAAGATTACATGCAAAAAGTAAAACTTCTTCACCTGCATTTGAGGACTTATCTAAAGCACTCTCCCACTGTTTCTTGGGGTTTCTACACTCCTTCAATGTCCCCTTTTACCACAGTTCTAACACTTAACTCTGTTATTTTTATCAGGAGTCTTAGACCGGCCCTTGGACTTGTCCTTATTCCCTTTCTGATCTCCTTTAGGTCCCGTTTCCTTAGACCTTCCCCTAATAGTGAGAGCATCCTATCATGCCCACATTTCCCATGTGGTCACAACACGCATCACACGTGTCATGTCCACATGTGTCATGTGGTCATGACATGAAATATCAAAATTTTTCCCACGCTTCCCTAGAAACCCCCTTGCACACGTAAGCGTGCTCGGTGGCGTACGCTTAAGGCATAAACAAAATAGTTGTTAGTGAGGTATCACACACACATGCGCACACCCAAACGCAAGAAGGCCAACAAGGGGGTCTTCGCGATGCGGTTGACGTCACTACAAGGTTGAACTTTCTAAGCTTCTAAACCCTAGATTCTGGAAGAATCTGATAGCATAATGCCTCACGGGCGTGAGTGGGATTTATTACACAAACACTAATCTAAATACGTGGTTTCCTAACTTAGGTTAATTTCACTAATTACATTGGTAAAATAGTTGATTAAGTTAATGGGGCATTTTTCAACAAAGTCCGATCATCTGTTCCCTTTCACGTTTTCTGAAATTTAATAGTAATTTCTCCTCCTTCAAACTTAGCATTTTCAACAAAGCCTACACATTTGCCCTCTCTTCCGTTTCTTTGAAATTTAATTTTGATTGTATTTCTATCACGTTCTCTTTACCGTTTCTCTAAAATTTAATTTTGATTGTATTCCTTTATGTTTATCCTTCTTTTCTTCCCATTCTCTATCAATCAGAGTTATCACTACATCCTTTACATTATTCCTAATTTTAGGATTAACGGAGAGTTAATTCTTACTTAGTTCTCTTAGCCCAATTTGGAAATGTCGCGCATTTCCTCCTCTTTGTTTTCACGGTTAACTTTTCTTGCTCTTTCTCTCTCATTTTTCTCAATTGGACGTTTACTCAAACTGACATTTTCTCAATCTCTAGGTTTAGTTTACAATGGCCACATATGGAATCCCTGTGATGGCTTATTTGCATTTATAAAGATACGCATATCTATATAAATGCAAATAAGTATATATATATATATATATATATATATATATATATATATATATATATATATATATATATATATATATATATATATATATATATATATATATATATATGCTTATTTGCATTTATATTTCTAAGTTTCTTTTGTTAAAATATAAGATCATATTTTTCTTTTCGTTTTTCTTGGTATTTTAAAGTGAAAATTATTAAACTCTGAAAACGCAATTTCCCTACGGATAAATTTCATATATATATATATATATATTCCTTATTAATCTATTTGATATATGTGTGTTTTTGTCCAAATGGAAATCCTATTCCCCTCTTTTACAAAACTCTTTCTTTTAGAAAATTTATCAATAATTAATATATATATATATATATATATATATATATAAATATATATATATATATATATATACATACCTATATATATAATTAATAAAATGAAATTACAAATTTTATTAACAGATAAATTAATATATATATATTAATAATCTATTTTATTATATTATATTATAAATTACTCTATATATATCAAAGTGTATTGTTAATGTTCATATTTTATTTCCCATGGATTCCATTAGAGAAACCCTAACCTAAAACTTTGTTTGCATTGGCTGTGGCAGGGTCCAATGCATGGTGGCAGTGGATTGGGGCAGAAGAGACCGCTGTGTGTATGGCACAGAGAGGGGTAAGAGTGGAGGAATGGCGGCAAAGTGAGGGAGGCCACAGAGGTGGAGATGGGATTCACGGAGGTCGTAGGTCACAGGTTGGGCAGAGGTGTGAAGGTGACCGCGGTGGTCAGGGAGCACGGGGAGCAGGGACGGAGCTCACAGGCGGCGGTGGAGGAGTTCACGGCGGGCCGCATGGATTACAAGGGATAGCGGGGTGTGGCTGTTACGGGGTCCGCAATTTGAAGTAAGGAGGGGGTGTGGGTGGGGGCTCCACCCCTCCCCACACCCATATATGTAACCAACGGTGGTGGGGGGTTCAAACCCCCCCCCCCCCCCACCACCACTCTGCATTTTATTTTATTTTTAAAATTGTATATCTATACACTGAAACTGCAAAATGTGTATTTTTATTTCTCATTTCTAATTCGTTTAATAATTATAATATAAGTAATTATATATGTATATATATTTATATAAATTCCACAATCTCTCACAGAAATTAAATTCTCAGTTTCATTAATAACTCAATTAACTGTAAAAATAAGAAATACAGAAAATGAATATATATATATATTATAAAAGGCAGAATAATGAATTATTCTATATTGCATTTATAACAATGAAATTTCAATTGCAACACTAAAATTAAACTTCATACAAAATAGTATTATACAATAGGTAATTGAAATATATTTTCCTTTCAATTTAATTTCAAAATTCCAATACAAATGATGGAATTTAAAATATAGTAAACATTTGATTTAAAGGGAAGGAATTAATTTTTTTATTTGCATTTATCCACAACAAATCAAATGCAATATTATAACAATTCTTCATTTCTTTTCATAATAACAAAATTACAACTTCACATAATTTATAAAATTAATATTTTCACTAGTTTACAATGGAATAAAATTTAACAACTTTGTTTACAACAACAACTAGTTTCACAACTTTTCAAGTAAGAGAAGAAGGAAATAGACAATTCTAATATCCTTTTAAAAAAAAATTTCTCTTCTTATTTATTTCATATATGATAACAAAATGTCATGAACACTACAAATAAAACTTATAATTACAATGAAGAGGATTTCCTCCTAACTCAAAAATATAAAAATTACAACTATCAACACAATAAGGTAGGATTTTCTCATAACTCCAAAATACCAATATTTACAACAAAAGAGAGAGAATGTTCTCCTCTTGGCAAATCAACAAGGATGGAGCTATAAAATGACCAAGCTCTCCTTAAGACTTAAGGAAAATAAAATATTTTCCAAGTTCAAATAATCTTCTCCAAGCTTCACAATAAGCTCCAAGAACCTGCATATCACACAAGGGGAGAAAACACCACTCAACTTGCTCTCCTCCCTATCATAGACCCGCAAGAGGGTCACCCCCGAGCTAGGGAGATCATCCACACACCTAGGGAATCCAAATCACTTCACAAAAAGGCAAAACACCACTCCAAAACACAAAACACCCATGGATAATTACACAACACAAACTCAACTAAAGTGAGTCAAAAGAGGGGTAGGAGAGTGGACACAACATAAACAAAAATAAACATTTTCACACATCCTTCTTGCAACAAATAGAAAATGCAAAGGAAAGGACTTGTAATCCAACCTTAAAAAGCCCTTCAATGGATGTAGTTGATGTAGAGCTCCACTAAAATCTCCTCCAACCTAAGTCACCAAACTCCCTCTATTCGTTTCTCTAAAATCAATTTCCAATAAACCAAAAATCCTCAAAAATTCAACAACCCTTCTCTCTATCCCAAGTGGGATTAAAATAACCCCACCCATGAGCTTAGAGGAATGGGGAGGTGACACTTGTCACCTCCTCACTCTTCCTCCCAAACACTATTGTGTCCCAAGGGATGGGTGTTGACACATGTCACTCACCCATCCCCAAAGTCTTCCTTATCCCTTACCACATGTCATCTCTCTTACACATGGGAGAGAAAAGGGGGATTGGAGAGGGAAAGGATGACACATGTCTTCCCTTCCTTCCCTTTCATGAAGGACCACAAAACTCCATGGGGAGTCTCACAAGCCTTGGGAATTGAAGAGGGATGGGCTTGAGTGTTAGTACCACTCATCCTATCCCTCCCATACCTCCAAATTCGTCACTTAACTTCACTGTGAAGTTAAGGTGACCATACGGAGGTTAACCAAGGGTTACCCAAGTCAAAAGGGACCCTAGACCCATGGGGTATAACCAAGGGTCAATTTTAACCTAGTTAGGACACCCAGGGTCAAGTTAAGACACAAGAAAAGGGTCTCAAAGATTTAAAATTAAAAAATAAAATTCAAATACAATTCTTACAACACAATTCATAATTCAAATTTACAAGAGGGTAGACCTAACCCATTCAACCTCATGCAAGACAACATTACAACATTAAATCATACACAGAGTTGATCTCGGTTCTTAGTGGAACCAGATCGACTTCACAAGGGATTACAACATAAGGTGTGGAATAATCTCCAGTGTCTGTGGTTTTGTTAGAAATACCTGTACACTAAATTTCAAAGTTAATTCCACATATAAATATCATAGCTAAAGCAAATTTAAAACATGCATTCCTAAAACATACCACAGTTCTCATAAGCATAAATGAAATTACACTACAATTTTCCCTCTAACATCACCCAATTAGTTTTCTTGTAATGTAAACATTAATTAGACATCACCCAATTAGTTTTTGTATAAAATAAACATCTACCTACCATCACCCAATTAGTTTTCCTTTAACATAATAAGGTTTAATAGTTTGAAAACTTAGGATCAACAGTCCCACAAATATAAAAGTATCAGCAACAGTAAGGTAAATAGTCACATGAATAGAATGAAAAAGGGTAGGCCTCACACATCCACTGAACTATCTGAACTCTTCTTCCTCAATTTCTATGACAGTAGCCCTGAAACAAGAGCATCCAACTTCAGATCTGTAAGGTTAGTAGTGATAGCAAGGAAAACATTCTCCCAAGACTTAGGTAAAGAACATAGAAGTAAGATACATTTATCTTCCTCACTAACCTCAACATCTACTGAATTAAGATGACTCACAATTAAATTAAAAGAATTTAAATGCTTTGCAACTGACTCACGCTATTTTATTTTCAAAGAAAACAACTTCCTTTTTAAATAAAGTTTATTTACCATTCTCTTGGCTTGGTAGATCTCACCCATCAATTCCACAATTTGTATGCAGTCTCTTCCTTTGCGACATTCAGTAGCACAGAATCTGAAAGACACAAACAGATGGTTCCCTGTGCCTTCTTATCCAGTCTATCCCACTCATCTTGAGAGACATTGTCAGGTTTCTTCTCTTTTTGGATAGCCAACCACTGGTTTCTTTCTTCCAACAAATCTTCTATTTTTAGCTTCCACAACTCATACCCCTTTTTGTTGAACTTCTCAATGTCCATTCTAAAGGTTGATGGAATGGTGGATGTAGCCATAATAACAACACAAGATCTGCAAAACAAATGTAACCAAATCTCCCACTGTAGCTATAGCTTCCACACTACCACCCAAGAGTCAAAGCTGGCCAGGCTCTGATACTAAATGTTAGAAATGAAAGCAACACTACTTCAATGGAAATCTGATTCAAATAAATTTCAGCAATCTTTCAAGTGTGCATTAACAATGGAGATTGTAACAAAACATAAACCCACAATAAAAATATACCGGAAGTAGAATCAAGTACATAACACAAGTGTTTAACGTGGAGAAAACCCTTTTGGGTAAAAAAACTCCACCAAGAAAAGAGGTCAAGTTATATTATCTTCACCAAAGGAGATTACAAATACATTCACTTCCTCTGTCCTCCAACCTTCACTTCGGTAGAACCTGGGTACCTGTAAACTGTTATATGCATCTCATCTACTATGTTATGGTTTATACATAATTTACACAACCTCAAGACATTAAATAACTTCTTACAAGCCCATAACACTTGTCAAGAGTCAACAATACAACCTTGGGTGTCTATGGCTAAGAATAGGCTCTTATGAGGTCATAAATGATGTCATACATGCATCCTACACTTGGAAAAATGTGTCCTTGCAAGCTTGAACACCTTGGGGCCAAAAATAGCCACTTACAACATTTATGATGCATCATATGCTATTATTAGTGTCATAGATTCTTATGACAACTTACAGTTGTCATAGAATCTCTTACACCTTCTTACAACATCTATGATGTGCGTCATAATAGTAAAAATAGATTATTCCTCCACATGTGCACCCCACTTTGACCAATTACCATTTACCATAGTAAATGACATCACGTAACTACCGCCCGTAAATCCAGGACTTACCATGCAGTAACTCCATAATTACCGTGGACAGTAAATAATTTTTACCACTGTTGGTGAAACTTGTACATCCCTTATGGGTAATTACAAATTACAAATAATAAATGGAATAAATACAATATTGGGATTTACAAGGTTAATGGCACCATATCCCAACAATCTAGGGTTTTTCTGCATGCACCGAAAGTGAAGTGGGCCCATTTGGATGCCAGTTTGGGCATTCTCTTTAAGAACTTTAGTCCCACCTTGCCCCTGTAGAGGCGTTATCTGGCCTTTATATATGCCAACACTTGCATTGTTTGTATTAACTGATTGTGAAGGTTTTCTTGGTGCTCATGGCAACTTGTATGCTTGTGTGCTTGGTGGAGTTTGCTTGGTGTTAGCATGGAGATTAGGCAAGTAGCCCTACCATTTTTTGCACCAAATCAGGTTTAATTCTTTTTTGGAAGTTTTTGAAAGCACTATCTTTGAATTTTTTTAAGAATTCAGTTAAAATAGTTTCTTTGGAGAAAGGGAACTTTAGGCAATGGAGTGATTTTATTCTCACTCATCTTAGTGAGTAGAATCTATTGCCATATTTGTATAACGAAGTTCCTATTATATGCACACCTTGTGGGTATATGTTTTGGAAAGGATATAGGGCTCAAGTCTTTAGAGTTATTTATGAGCATATAAATGATGATGACCTTTTCAATTCACTTGTTCATTTTGAGTGCCCTTATGCTCTATGGACTTACATTAAAGAATCATATGGAGATCATGATACTCTACCATCTCTCGATGACCCTCTTTCCAATACCAATGTGTCTTATTATTCTTCAGAGAAGATAAACCATGCTTGTGATCCTTTGGAGGTTTTTGAGACTTTAGATGAGGTTGTAGTTGATTCAGAGGTTCTTGATGTGATTCTTTGTCAAAGATAGTTGATCCACCTTCATTAAGTACTTCCATCATTCTTGAGCAACAGGATTATCATTGTCTTCTTGATTGGGATTCATATTTATCGGACATTGGTTCATTGTTTGTGGAATCTCACATTTCAGACTTGGAAGACACATTTGAGGGATTAATTTTCCTATTTGATGATAGTTGTGGTACAAGTATTGTCACTCCATCTCTATCTTTGGAGAATGTTTAAAATCAATTTCCAGTGGTACCTTGTTTATCACCTTCTATTATGATTGGGCATGTTCCAAATTTGTTCATGGCATCATTTTCCAAGGTCTTGGCGACACATGAGAAAATTTCAGAGACATTATCATCCTACATTTGGATTTCACTTGCTAATTCCTATCCAAAATGGGAAGCATTCCTACATTGTACTTGGTTTTGTTTCTTCCAAAAGGAAGACAAGTTGTTTGTCTGCATTGGATCATGTTTTGTCTTCAGGCACTTACCATTTTTGCAAGTGATTACACATTGTGGGGGGGGGCTACATAGTCTCTCTCTTTCCCTCTTATGGGAGGTCATTGATTGTATATACATGATGTATGTAGTCCTTGGGGGGTATTATGGAGTCCTCCATCCATGCATCTTGTTTTTCTTTTCTCTTTTGGAGAGGGGTTTTTTCCCATAGGGTTTTTCTCCTTTTCTTTGTTTGTGAGAGATTCCTTTTTTGCATTGTACATGGGTACCTAACATGGCCTAGTTGCTGGGACCCATATTGCATCTTATTCATATTGCATAATAATCTCCCTAAGTTGCACTTAAGGGGGGTGTTAGTGTAGAGTTAAGTTTTTACTTAGGGTTAATCACGTAGGTGGTTTTTCTCGTATCGAGTAGTTGTTCACCCATCACATATTTCATGCCTTTAAAAGGATTGTATACTATGTGTGTAGAAAAAATTAGACAAATGAAAAAGATAAAACAATACAATGCAATTACCTCGATCCAAACCCCTCGATACCTCAGATATCTCAAATGATAGATGCATGCAAGATCATTGAATGATTGAATGATTTGATATGTTGATGTGGATTGCTCATTTTTGTAGCATAACAATAAGATGAAGATGATAAGATTAGAGGAATTTTGGCAGAGTGAAGATACTAGAAGAAGATGCATGTCAAATGGCCTATTGAGGCTAGATTTATAGGCAAGAGCTGATATGATTTGATGGCTAAGACTAAAAGTCAATTATGTGATGTGTATGGCTAGGATTAAAAGTTGATTTCATAATTATGATGCACATTAAGTTGATTATGACATGAGGCTAAAATTAGGATGTGAGGGAATAAGTGGGATTCTTTTATTTATTTTGGAGAGAAACATTTCTATGATGCACAATGAAAGGGGCTAAAAATAGGATGTGAGTGGGAATCAAATAATTTAATTAATACAATTATTTAAATAATGAGTGACATGTGTATGATAAGCCTAATTTAAATAATAAATTATTTAAATTAGTTGTGCATGTGAAGAATTGTAGGCATGTGACACATGTTGTAATGTGGTAAAAGTGAGGGATGAGGGATTAATATTTAATTTGAATTGTTTTGAGACATGTGAAGGGGAATTAATTAAATAAAGGGGTTTATTTAATTAATTGGAAAGGTGATCAAGTGGAATTATAAGTGGGATAAGTAATGGACTAGGGTAAAATATTACAAGATGTCTTACAAGGTCATGTATGACTAGGTAATGTTATGACATGGACAATTTTGGGTGTCTACACTATGTACTTTATCATCACATTATATATTTTCATATCTGGTGAAATAACATTGTGCTTCTCTCATCTGTGAAAATTTATTTGCAGGTTGTACTCCTGGGAGGTGGTTGACACCTTGACACCAATAGGTTTCTATAATGCATCTAGAGTTAGACTTTGGACGTTGTAGTTTGAAGAAGTTGCAAACTATACAATAATTTGGAAGTGTGAAATACAACTCGAGTTCAAAATCCAGTTGCAGTTTACAAAATATTATAAATTGCAACAAGATTTGGGATTGCATGATGTGACCAAAGTTTAGACTTTAGTTGTAATTTGTAAAAAAATACAAATTGCAAAGCGAATGAAACTACTAGCTAGACTTCGTAACTAGTTTGTAACATGCAAAAACTTACAAATTGTAAAATGTTTTGGGAGTTCAAACTTAAACCAGGGCTTTATCAATTCATGCAAACACTCCATAAATCAACTAAGGAAACCCTCATAATGAACCCAGAAATAAAAAACAATCACAACTATTAAATCCAAAGCACATTTAAAATGTAAATCTTTAAATAAATCAAAATCACTGGAAACTACTTGGACTTGAAAAAAAATCCTACCCAAAGAGAAAAAAAAAGAAATCACAATCAATAAGAAAATACATGGAAACCAACCTAAAAGGTGAATAGGAACCTACACTAAGAAAAACCTTAAAAAAATAACCTAGCATAGAAAAAATGGTAAACAAACTAATAAAATGGAATCAAAGGGTTGAGAAAAAGAAGTGTTGAGCTAAAAATAGATGTGTACAAAAAAGATAGAGTGTAGTGTGGGATTGCAATGTGATGTTCGAGTCTGGTTTGCAACTTGCAAATCAGATTCCGAGCATAGTTTACAACTTGTAGTAAATACAAATCCTTGAATTTTTGGGGTTTTTAAGAACAACTAGAGACTCCATAACTTTAAAATTTCCCCTTGTGACACTTTTACCCATCTAAATAATAATTAAACATGGAAACCAAACTAATTTGAAAATTAAAGCACAAGAATAGGCAAAATAGTGACAGGAAATATAGGGTCCCCAATTTTGATGATAAAATAGGGGTGTGTTATTAAGGGTCACCACATGGTCACAAAACCTAGGTCCCAAGTCCATGAGCATATACATGATTACTTCAATATAATGAAATAATCACTAAACACAACTTGATCATAAACAAACATGCAACAAGAACTATACAATTCTTTTTTGGTTTTAATGTTCATATGCAAAACCTTAACGTCTATTCTCCTAGATTTCACCAACAATATTCCTGATTATCCTTTGCATATATCTTCAATATGGAAACATTTTACACAATTACAGCCATATTGTCTGCTAAATATGTTGTCATTTTTTTCAAGGTCTATTCTCCTAGATTTCACCAACAATATTCCTGATTATCCTTTGCATAGATCTTGAATATGGAAACATTTTACATAATTACAACCATAATGTCTGCTGAATATGTTGTCAATTTTTGCAAGATTTGTTTTTGGCATATTCATATTTGTCCAACAAGAGTTCAATTACATCAATTTCACCAACTCATTTGCAACAACAATATGATTTCTATGGTACAACTTTTCAAGAATCTAAATTAATTTTTAAAGTAGATTGAGGCTGCAAAGTCAAACAAAATATCTCTAAAACTATATCTTCTAACTTTGCAACCTCTTTATTGATGGTGTGCAACATAGATTACAAGGATTGAAGGGATTGTAAGGCCTCATCTAGTGGACTTTGTTTGTTACCATGGACATGTATTTGACCATCTACTCTTTTAAGGAGTTCTAGACTTTGATTTGCTACTTTTTTTTATATCACAAAATGATCCACACCTCATGCAGTGAACTAGATTAATGTGCCTCATGCTCACATTTTAGGCAAAATTAGGTCCCTTGTACATACTCTTTAACATATGTCACAACATTAGTCCTAACTAATTTCTCCAACTTAGTGCTTTCTTTACCCAAAACTACTACTTCGCAATCATCCTTTGCACGTCAAAATAAAGAAAAGTAAAGATCTGAAAGGTTCAACTTTGAGCATCCTATAAATTTACATACAAAAAGTAACACCATTTCAACCATCTTTGTCTCTCTTCAAGCCCAAAATCTCCCAACTATGGGCAAGAATGTAAGTCAAGCGGTGACCCTAGAGTTAAAGGTTTTCTTGTATAAACTATAAGAATGTGAGATACCAAGGAAGCATGGATATTAGGATCACAAGAATGATTAAATGCACTCCCTCCTTTTCCTTATTTTAACCAATTCTCCATAGACCCTCAATGCATCTATTGTGACTTTGAGAAGCTATAAACTATAAAAGAATAAAATGTTGAAAGTATCTAGAATCTGTGTATCTGTCACACTGCATTGAAAACCCATATTTTTGCCATTGGGATTTAATCATTTCGCACAAATTATCATGTCGATAAGATTATTGATATCAATTCAAATTAACTTGCAGCATTTGAGGGAAATTGATATTGATTGTAAAAAACTTGCAAGTATGACCACAATTAATGGCTTTTTCCTAATAAACAAGTTGACACTACAAAATGATTGAGGATATTTGTAGATGAGACTTGGTGACGTAGATGTCAATGTTTTCAACTTGAACAAGACAAAATGATGAAGAAGATTTCACATGTTCCTAGAAATATTCACATGAAATTCAAGGGAAAGACATGATGACACATTCCATTCAATGAACAAGAAAATATTAAAATTTATTGAGGTAAAAAATGTGGATAATGGTTGGCTCTAACTAGGAGCAAGGACCTTGCAAATGTAGTAGGAATTGAGAATCTCAAGAAAAGACCAAAGCCTTATCCATTGGGCCAATAGAGTAAAAATGCAACACAACACAATAGGGAAATAAAGAGACATTGATGTAAACCAAAAATCAAATGACCAACGAAAAGATGCACACTAAAACTAAAATAGACAAGACAAAAATGTCTAAGTAACCTATGTATTTGGTAGGGTGTAACCTACTTAAATTTCTCCATGAAGATCATGTGAACTCATTAATTGGCTCAAAGAAATAAGAACCTATGTAGAATAGAGAACCGTACCCATGAAGTGTTTCTGAATCTAATGGCCACATTGCACTCGTGATGAGAGATTTAAAATATTTGAAATGCATAAATTTCACAAATAATTAATTATACCATGATATCCATTCTTTGACTTAAATACTAGGAATTTGAATCATTTAAATGTTACCCTACATATCATCAGCCATACCTTCTTGTATTATATTAGGTATTTCAATTTCCAACCTTTGGATGGATTCATGATCATTTGAACTTGACTAGAATAAGTCATGAACTAGATATACTTCATGTAAACCTTGATGCAAAACAAACTCCTACTACTCTAGACTATGAATCTAGTGTATGAATAGCAGCTTAAATAAGCATATGATCATCCTTAATGAAATGAGAAATTGCATTTTTCAAAATTCTTCATCTAGTGATGGTGAAGGAGAAGGATAAATTGATAAATCTGAACATTTTATTTCATCAGTGAAGATGCCATCTTCCATGAGTGGTGAAAATTGTTATCTGAATGTTCAAGGCACCAACTTGGAATAAATATATTATGGGACTGAAAAATCTTCCTAAATTTGACTTGGATAAATAGTCTTTATTAGAATAAGGTGCCATTAACCTTGTAAATTTTAATATTGTATTTATTCCATTTATTATTTGTAATTTGTAATTACCCATAAGGGAATGAGGTAGTTTCACTGACAATGGTAATTCCGGAGTCATCGAAGCTAATTAATAAGTAACATTTATGGTTGGCAATTGTAAAACTCATGAGTAAATGAGTATAGGCACCACCTTGGGAGAATCAACTATTTTTAGAATATATGATGCACATCATAATATTTGGTGGGTGCATGTAAAGAATCTATAACAACTATAAGTTGTCATAAGATTCTATGACACATATGACGGATATTCATTAGTTGTAAGTTGCTATGTTTAGCCCAAGGTTCCTATCTTGGAAAGATACTCTTTGGTGGAGTCTATGATGGTTATGATGTGTCATGAGATGTTGTAAGAGGCTAGATTTAGTCTTGGGTGCCCAACCTTGCATGGTTGTTTTTGGACAAGTGGAAGATGCTTGTAAGATGGCATTTAATGTTTACAGGTTGGAGATTCTCATGAAAGAGAAAGTGAATGCATAGGGAGGTGAGAGAGGACTTCTATAAGTATTTTTCCATGTATTTATTGTAATATATAGATTTATAGGTAATCAGGTGTTGCAGGAATGTTGAAGGATTGAAGACTGGTAAAGAGAGTTGTTTAGTTGATGTATTCTACAATCTTTTACAGATTAATACAAACTTATGCCTCTTTCCTGGTGGAGTTTTTTACTCAAAAGGGTTTTCTCCACATAAACACTGTGTCATTGTGTTGAGTTCTTCATATTTGATATTTCTGTGATGCATACTTTCTTTTCTATGTTATTTATGTTGGCAAGAGACACTATATGGATTCATGAATGTTGTCATTGATGGCAACAAAGTTCATCCCACACATCCGCAGGACATGGTATGTCTATACCGGAAGTCAAAGTGAAGAATGTTGTGGTTCGGTAAACAAGAACAGAGCATGTGGCGAGGTCTGACAGTCAGGTCTGGATCTCTCAGAGGAAGTATCTTGGTGAAGTGTGGATTTGGGGAAGTCAAGAGGACTACCTTGAGTGATAGATTCCAAGGATTTAGCCTCCGGTGATAGATGAAGAAAAGGATATGAATACTTGAGTATCGGGTTCCTGATTGGCAGTGTGACAGAGGAAGAACTGACTGGCAGAACATCAGACATTATTCCGGATGTGTTACTGATGATGGTAAAGATTCTTAATGCATAAGTTATGATTGGCCGACATGATTGATGACTTCTACAAGTATATCCTTGATCCGCATTACTTGGTAAGCAAGGATTCAGTCAACAGATCAGAGTTTGTGGAAAATATTGACTATTCCAGGTGCCGACTAGAAAGGTGATGAAATCACTTGTGCGCATATATATACAAGATGGATTTAGTTGTGAGAGGGGTCATGGTTTTTGGGGATGTGTGAAGAAAAGCAGTAGAGCCAAATAAAAGTAGAAAAAAAGAAAAGGAAAGCAGCACAAAAGAAGAGGAAAGATGAAGTGCAGCAGATCAGTATACTAAGCCTAACCAGAACTGAACTCTAGCATATGTTGATGCTCCTTATCAGTTCAAGTATTGTATTACACTCTTTATAAATTGTAGACAGTGTGTCTCTTGTAGGCAGTGTGTCTCTTGTGAGCAGTGTGCTCAAGCAGTGAGCCCTAATTGGCAAGTGCCATTTTGTATTTCCATTCTTCTAACAGAGAATACAATCTTGGGTTAATCACCCCGTGGTTTTCTCCCTTAACAGGGTTTCCACATCAAAAATATTGTGTCATGTGTATTTCCATTTCATAGTTATGTTTGCTTATTTGAATTATGCTGCATGATTAATAAGAAAGTTTAGAAAGCAGAAATAATTAGGATAACTAATTCACCCCCCCTCTCAGTTATGAACAATTAGTATCAGAGCCAAGTTCTTCCTAACAGAGTCTAACAGCTTGAGGAAGATCTGGGAGTTCAAATGGATGTATATGGTTTAAGGGAGCAACTCAAGACTACCCTTGATGATCTTGAGCAGTCAAACTCTAAAGTCAATGAATTAAAGGAAAGACTCAAACAGGCTGATGATTTCATGAGAAAACTAAAAGACAAATTAAGTCTCTCTATGAAAAAGAGAAAGCAGCTACTTCAGCAATTGGCAAGTCAAGGTGAAGTCAATGATACAAATGAAGATCTGAAGGAGAAAACCACGATATGTGAAAAGTTATCAAAAGAAATCATTATGATAAGACATGAAATGGAATCAGGAGTTATGAAGTTTACCCAAGAGGTTGAAGAGAAAAGAAAAACTAAAGATAATCTAAGACAATCTCTCAAGGAGAAATCAGAAGATTGCCACAAGATGGATAGAATTATCAGACATCTTGAATCTGATCTTGAAGATGCTAAAGATAATGAAGAAAAACTTGAGGATCAAATTGTCTCTCTCAAAAGGGATCTTCAAACAGCAAATGAATATAAAGAGAAATTCAAGATAAGTTCTGCTCAACTTGAAGTTCTTCTTGAAAGTCAAAAGAGGGTAGATGACAAGTGTGGTTGGGATATGAGAAAGAAGAAAGTTCCAGATCTGGTCAGAAGAATTTTGGATCAGAAAATCCAAGGAACAGGTCTAGAAGACCTCCGGTAAGGCAGCCTAATGCTCAAAGATATCCATCCTTCGATGGATACTGCCACAACTGCAATAACTTTGGTCATAAAGCTAATCAGTGCAGAAAGAGAATGAATCAAACTAATACATCCTTCTCCAGACAGTGTTTCAATTGCAAAAGGTATGATCACAAATCTCATGAATGCAGAAATATGCAAATAAACAATTCATTCAATGGTAGATGCTTTGCATGCAATAGAATAGGTCATATGGCTAATCAATGCAGATCAAGAGGATATCAATCAAATATGCAAAGAATTATTGTTTGCCAAATTTGCAATAGATCTGGTCATATTGCAAAATTCTATAGAAACAAGAATCAGGACAAAAGAGGTCCGGTATATCATAATCAGAATCAAGATAAGGGAAAACAAAAAGTGAATGTGGATGAAGTTCAAAGTGAGATGAACAAGATTTGGGTGAAGAAAAGTACAGAGAATGTAGAGAATGGATCTGCACCAAACTCTGGTGCTGATATTCCTTCCAGAAATTAAAAGGTGAGCTCTGGCTTAGGGGGAGACACAAAGAAAACCTTGCTCCCCCAGCCAGTCAATTGGTGCCGGAACTAGCACAAGACGAGTTGCAGATTAAAGGGTTCTTAAGAGAAACATCCAAATGAACTATGGTTAAGATTTGGAAGATCCGCAAGATGTTTAAAATCAAGATTGATCCGGTTCTTCAAGTCATCCGAATAAGGCAAACCAGAATGACTTAGGTCGATCATTTATTACAACTTAACATTAGGGTTTGCGGAGCAATATAAGGGTTTTCTCACTAAGCATTTGCTCATTCTGCATTCAAGAAGAAATGAAAAGAGAGGCTGTACAACAAAATTCCTCAAACTCATCCATGATCACTTGCAGAAGTCAATTCATCCAGAAATCAATCCAGCTAACTCTGTGAAACTGAAGGCGCAAAAGGTATTCTCCTTTATCAAATATCTCTCTGTAAATCCTTGAATGATGGGTACTCCAAATATTGTGAAGATCTCTAATAGGCCTCGCCCCAAATTCAAGAAACATCCATACAAATCCTTGGAAGTAGATCCCCTAGGAGCTTTTTCCAGTGTTCCGCATGATGTCCTGCATACAGAAGATATTACGGTTTACATTCACGCAAACATTGAAGAATTCAGAGAGTCCAAATTAATGGATATCTATCACAAGCAGTTATTAGATGATTCTTTTGAGATCAAACCTCAGTTTAAAGCCATCCGGGATAAGCATTTTGCACAGTGCATTCATTTCCTGTGTTTTCTGGAAGATGAATGGGTTTGGTATATCCTAAGCAAAATACATGATAACTTCATATGGTTGAATAGACCATTCAAGCTCACAAAAGATGCCATTAGGTCAGTTACCGGATTGCACTCATTTGGTGGGATACTTGTTCTAAAATCTGTCAAAAATCAAACGGTGACTGAGGCTACCGGATCAAAGTTTGATAAGAGGGCAATGATAATTGAGGATATCACTGATCCAGATATCAAGTTTGCATCCATGATCATCGGCTACAAAATATATCACTCTAGCAGGGAAAACTCAGTACCTGGAACTGCAATATATACTGCCTATGAAATGTTAAGAAAGAATGCTGACTATGATCTATGTGAGCTCCTTCTGAACCAACTTCTAGAAAATTTGCAGAAGATAAAGAAAGACAAGAAGAACTCCTTCAAATACGGTGGCTTAATACTATGTCTGTTCTTCTATTATATGAATGAGCTACCTGGATCTAGTGGCTGGATATGGCAAAATGACAGACTGGTTGCCATACAAATCAAGGATTATTTGCATGGACTTAGTGATGTTAAGGCATAGAATACAACACTCTGGGGCTATTTCAAGAACTTTTAGAGTATGATGCAAGCAAGAGAGAGAATCACCAAGCTTTAGTTGAGAAGTATAAGGATACTGTTTGCTTCATGGTAGAAACTGATCAGTGCCTTATGGAGGCAGCGGAACCAAGAATAGTATGGATCATGCCGATGGGGTATGAAGTTGATGAGAAAATTGTTGAGCTGCATATTGAACACATGTTAAGTCAGCTAAAAGATCCCAAGGCAGAAAGGTTTGGAACCTTTGAGGAGCTAAGTGTATAGATTCATGTGGAACTTAGACAACCAGAGATCAAGAGGAAGGTAAGAAAAGAAGTTGAAGATGTTGCAAAAGGCTTTGGCATATCAAAGGAGGCACTTGATGCCAACAGGGAAAAGATGGAAAGGGCTAAGGAAGAGAAGAAAGAGGCAAAAAAGGAAAGCAAGGAAAGTACTTCGGTAGAATCTTCCACCCAGACAAGATCATCAAATAAATCAGCACCTGTCACTACTAAAAGCTCAACGACATCAAAACCAGAAGCAAAATCATCTGACAAAGGAGAAAAGAGAACAAAGAAAAAGGAAACAAGGTCCTATGTTAGCCTAAAGCATGATGAGGAAACTGAGTCAGATGAGGAGATAAAGAAACTGAAGAAGAAGAAGAATTCATCTGGTGAACACTCTACCGGTCAAGGAGAAGAAGAGAAGGAAGAGGAATTTGTTGAAAAACCCACTCTATCCTTAGATGTTGTAGTGAAAGCAATCATTGTGGATGGGAACCTGCAACCCTTAACAGAACTCTATGATGCATATAATGAAGCAGATAAAAAGATTCTGGAGGAAGCCACAGTTAAGTTTTTGAACACTCACAATAAAGCTTTTATTGAAATTATCTCTCTAATTCCCAAAAGCTTAGAGAAAAGGCTTGAAATGAGGAAGAACAATGCTTGAGCAAAAGATCTAGAAATCCAGGAACAAATAGCAATTCAGCTATACCCTTCAATCACTCCGCAACAAATGAACATGATCTTCAAAGATTGCAAGGATGAGTTCTAGAGCAAAGCCAGGATGAATCAGCTCATGCTTGGTGAAACTGACAAAGTGGCAAGAGAGACTGAAGAGATCCTCCGAAATGCTTTTAAAAAATTCAACATTCTAATTATAGAGGACTTGGGTACTGACCCCTCGACCACAAGTGTTGAAAAAGAATCCACTGAGCAAGTCATGGACACTGGTGCAGAAAAGGATAAGGACTTGGATTCTTCTACCTCGGAAGAGGTGGCTCATGAACAAACAAATATCTCTCCTCTGGTTTCCCCTACAGTCTCCGGATCTAAAGGAGAAGAAAGAATACAGGAGAAAGAAGTAGAGGTGAAGAAAAAATAAGATGATAGTACCAAGGTTGCAGAAGGAGAGAAGACTTCAATAGAGAAGACCAGAACTGCTAGTGGTAAGAATGTAGAAGGAGAGAAAGCTCCAAGAGATAGCTCTAAGAATGCAGAAGAGAAGAAAAATTTGTCTCTGGCAAGAGACACTGCAAAAACTGTCCAAGAATTCTTGAACAAAGAAACAATGGAGATTGATGAACCGGAGCTTCTACAAGGACCATTTAATTTTGATTCTCTTTCTCCGGTATAGACAATGAAGATAGCTTCATTTGCTAATGCAAAGGCTAAAGAAAAACTCCTAAAGTTTCACATGGAAGACTGTGAGTTGATAGAAGCTACTTTCGGAGTGCTAGAAAAGATTATGTCATCATTTCAGAAGGATCCCATAGCCTCCTCATCTAGTAATCTCAAAACTCTAGTCAATAGTGTTAGCACACATTTTGATTCCCTAGAGAAGTCAGCAAAAGATAAGGTCCAAAAGGAATTTCTTGCAAAAAGATTATTAGAGGTACAAGGGTTGATAATTAATGATAGGAGAAATATGAATATTGGGATAAAGAGCTTAGAAAATGCTCTTAAAGATGGTGGAGAAATTTACAAATTTTGTTTATCATGGTCTAAAGCAACAATGGAGATTGAGAAGAAAATAAAAGAACAGGAGGATAAACTGATAAAACTTTCTCAAAATTTTGATCCACTTACTACATCCATAATAAATCAAGAATGTCAAACGGTTGCAGTTTTGAATGAAATTAAGAAGCTTGAAAAAGAGAAGAAAAACATAATCAGTAGGTTGAGTGAGCTCAGAGGGATAACTGTCCCTAAGTCAGAGGCCATGCATGAGGCCATCAAAGAAGCTCAAATCACAGCCCAGACCAATGATCCAACAAATCTAAAAAGGGCAGATGCATTTGCATTCCTATTGAGCGGTCATATATCAATTTTGGATAGAATGAAGCAAAGTTGGGCTACAGAATTCATTCAATTGAAAACAACTTTTGCAGACATACTTCAGTATATGTAGGTATTCCATAAGTATATACTTATGCGGACAAGATTTTGAAAATTTTGGTATGCGGACCCTACTCTTTTCCATTGATGTCAAAGGGGGAGTGAGGAGTAGTGAAAAATGAGGAATCCAACTAAGGGGGAGTTCCAAAAAATGTATATAAAAATAGAGCATCAGCCAAGGGGGAGCATAGTGTAAACACTTAGTCATTTTTCACTAAGTGTTGCCATCAATGCCAAAGGGGGAGATTGTTGGCAAGAGACACTATATGGATTCATGAATGTTGTCATTGATGGCAACAAAGTTCATCCCACACATCCGCAGGACATGGTATGTCTATATCGGAAGTCAGATTGAAGAATGTTGTGGTCCGGTAAACAAGAACAGAGCATGTGGTGAGGTCTGACAGTCAAGTCCGGATCTCTCAGAGGAAGTATCTTGGTGAAGTGTGGATTTGGGAAAGTCAAGAGGACTACCTTGAGAGATAGATTCCAAGGATTTAGCCTCCACTGATAGATGAAGAAAAGGATATGAATACTTGAGTATCAGGTTTCTGATTGGCAGTGTGACAGAGGAAGAACTGACTGGCAGAACATCAGACATTATTCCGGATGTGTTACTGATGATGGTAAAGATTCTTAAGGCATAAGTTATGATTGGCCGACATGATTGATGACTTCTACAAGTATATCCTTGATCCACATTACTTGGTAAGCAAGGATTTAGCCGACAGATCAGAGTTTGTGGAAAATATTGACTATTCTGGGTGCCGACTAGAAAGATGATGAAATCACTTGTGCGCATATATATACAAGATGGATTTAGTTGTGAGAGGGATCATGGTTTTTGGGGATGTGTGAAGAAAAGTAGTAGAGACGAATAAAAGCAGAGAAAAGAAAAGGAAAGTAGCACAAAAGAAGAGGAAAGATGAAGTGCAGCAGATCAGTATACTGAGCCTAACCGGAACTGAACTCCAGCATATGTTGATGCTCCTTATCAGTTCAAGTATTGTATTACACTCTTTATAAATTATAGACAGTGTGTCTCTTGTAGGCAGTGTGCCTCTTGTGAGTAGTGTGCTTAGGCAATGAGCCCTAATTGGCAAGTGCCATTTTGTATTTCCATTCTTCTAACAGAGAATACAATCTTGGGTTAATCACCCCGTGGTTTTCTCCCTTAACAGGGTTTCCACGTCAAAAATATTGTGTCATGTGTATTTCCATTTCATAGTTATCTTTGCTTATTTGAATTAATGTTGCATTGATTAATAAGAAAGTTCAGAAAGCAGAAATAATTAGGATAACTGATTCACCCCCCTCTCAGTTATCAACAATTTAATTTCCATTGGATAATACACTATTAAAGATCATTAAACATATATTTGAATCAGATTTCCGTTGAGTAGTTGTATTTTCATTTCTAATAGTCTTCACTTATTTCTCCTTTAACATTTCTAACTCCCTGAATTTCCTCTACATGGCTTCAACAAGATGCACTAATTCGTGGTTTAGATTAAGGTTAGATTTCCCATTAGCAATTACCTGAAGCTTTAACACATATTCTATTTGCAAGACAACCATCTTGTCATTTCCATAAGTCAAAGATTGTTGATAGGAAGGCAAAGGAAGGGTAAATTCTTTAATTTTTCATCAACCCAATGATCATGCATGATCTAATTAACATTGTCCCCGTAGTCTTCTCTAAGGTGTATATGGAATTCAATATCATTTTTCATCTCTTGTTCAACTATTTATGTATTTAGTTTTTCATTCTCTTTCTCACTCAAGAAATTACCAACATTATTAGAAATGCTATACAATTTATTTCTTTTTTAACAAGTGTTTCATTAAAAAAACCAACATTAGGGGATTCAAGGTAACAATTGTAAGTTGTCATAAGATTCTATGACACTATGATGCATATGATGGATATTCATTAGTTGTAAGTTGCTATGTTTAGCCCAAGATTCCTATCTTGGAAAGATACTATTTGGTGGAATCTATGACAGTTATGACGCGTCATAAGATGCTGTAAGAGGCTAGATTTAGTCTTGGGTGTTGAACATTGCATGGTTGTTTTTGGACAAGTGGAAGATGCTTGTAAGATGACATTTAATGTTTATAGGTTGGAGATTCTCATGAAAGAGAAAGTGAATGCCTAGGGAGGTGAGAGAGGACTTCTATAAGTATTTTGCCAGTATTTATTGTAATATACAGATTTATAGGTACTTAGGTGTTGCAGGAATGTTATCGGATTGAAGACTGGTGGAGAGAGTTGTGTAGTTGCTATATTATACGATCTTTTATAGATTAATACAAACTGGTGCCTCTTTCCTGGTGGAGTTTTTTACTTGAAAGGGTTTTCTCCACATAAACACTGTGTCATTGTGTTGAGTTCTTCATATTTGATATTTCTATGATGAATAGTTTCTTTTCTATGTTATTTAATCTCCATTGGGTAATACACTGTTAAAGATCATTAAACATATATTTGAATCAGATTTTTGTTGAGTAGTTGTATTTTCATTTCTAACAGCCTTTACTTATTGTTCCTTTAACATTTCTAACTCCTTGAATTTCCTCTACATGGCTTCAACAAGATGCACTAATTCATGGTTTAGGTTAAGGTTAGATTTCCCATTAACAATTACCTAAAGCTTTAACACATATTCTATTTGCAAGACAACCATCTCGTCATTTCCATAAGTCAAAGATTGTTGATAGGAAGGCAAAGGAAGGGTAAATTCTTTAATTTTTCATCAACCCAATGATCATGCATGATCTAATTAACACTGTCCCCGTAGTCTTCTCTAAGGTGTATATGGAATTCAATATCATTTTTCATCTCTTGTTCAACTATTTATGTATTTAGTTTTTCGTTCTCTTTCTCACTCAAGAAATTACCAACATTATTAGAAATGCTATACAATATATTTCTTTTTTAATAAGTGTTTCATTAAAAAAACCAAAATTAGGGGATTCAAGGTAATAGTTGTAAGTTGTCATAAGATTCTATGACACTATGACGCATATGACGGATATTCATTAGTTGTAAGTTTTGTATGTTTAGCCTAAGGTTCCTATCTTGGAAAAATGCTCTTTGGTGGAATCTATGATGGTTATGATGCATCATAAGATGCTGTAAGAGGCCAGATTTAGTCTTGGGTTCCCAACCTTGCATGGTTATTTTTGGACAAGTGGAAGATGCTTGTAAGATGGCATTTAATGTTTACAAGTTAGAGATTCTCATGAGAGAGAAAGTGAACACCTACAGAAGTGTGAGAGGACTTCTATAAGTATTTCGCCATGTATTTGTTGTAATATACAGATTTATAGGTACTCAGATGTTGGAGGAATGTTGTCAGATTGAAGACTGGTGGAGAGAGTTGTGTAGTTGATGTATTGATGTACAATCTTTTACAGATTAATACAAACTGGTGCCTCTTTCCTGGTGGAGTTTTTTACCCGAAAGGCTTTTCTCCATGTAAACACTGTGTCATTGTGTTGAGTTCTTCATATTTGATATTTCTATGATGCATAGTTTCTTTTCTATGTTATTTAATCTCCATTGGATAATACACTATTAAAGATCATTAAACATATATTTGAATCAGATTTTCGTTGAGTAGTTGTGCTTTCATTTCTAATAGTCTTTACTTATTGTTCTTTTAACATTTCTAACTCCTTGAATTTCCTCTACATGGCTTCAACAAGATGCACTAATTCATGGTTTAGATTAAGGTTAGATTTCCCATTAACAATTATCTAAAGCTTTAACACATATTATATTTGCAAGACAACCATCTCATCATTTCCATAAGTCAAAGATTGTTGATAGGAAGGCAAACGAAGGGTAAATTCTTTAATTTTTCATCAACCCAATGATCATGCATGATCTAATTAACATTGTCCCTGTAGTCTTCTCTAAGGTGTATATGGAATTCAATATCATTTTTCATCTCTTGTACAACTATTTATGTATTTAGTTTTTTATTCTCTTTCTCACTCAAGAAATTACCAACATTATCAAGAATGCTATACAGTTTATTTCTTTTTTAACAAGTGTTTCACTCAAAAAACCAACATTAGGGGATTCAAGGTACAACAATAAATCTATTGGAGTTTGCATAGAAATATATTTAAAAAAAAAAATTATTCTAAAATAGTATCATTCCTAACCTTTCCTTCTAGAGATTTATCTTCATTATCTTCTTCAAGGAAATTGAATGTTTTATATTTAGGTTGCATGTGTTCTAGAAGAAGAATGTTTGTTAGCTTAGCCATATTTCTCATGGAGTTTTTTTAATGGTTTCAAAAGTGAAGACTTGTATAAATTATAATGAGAAGAGAATGTAAGTGAATAAGTATCCTTATTTTCCTCTTTACAAGTTATGTCATTGAAATATTATCCAATGGCTATCATTGTTGAAGCAAAATGTAACAAAGGAGCGTAATCTTCTTCATCACTTGAAGAACTTTCTTATTCATCACCATTATCCTTGTTTTGGAAATGATATATTTCATCTTGTTTTCCTCCATATGGTCCAATCAATGAATCAACCGAGTCATTCCCAAAAATTGCAAATTTAAAGCAATCATTCAAATAGGGCAATAATTTTACCTTTTTTCATATGAGAACTTTGTTGTACATTGCAACAAGCCATCTCTCATTACCCAAAATTAACCAACTTGATTAACATTAAGAATAAGGCCATGATTAACATAATCATATTTAAGCAAAGTAATAATCAATAACATAATCAATATCAATATGCATATCTTTTCTGGATATTTCAAAATTAAAATTTACAACAAATCCAAAGAACATATTAGTGAAATCCTTTCACTATACAATTATAAGGCTTTGTTCATGGCATCATTGATAAGTTTACTCATGATAATTGACTATCAAGTCATATAAAAGAATGTACTGCATCTAGAACTTTGACATCTATCTTCATAAGTCTCGATTTGTCTTCTGCTTGGGAAGGAGAGCATCACCCAAGTGATTTTCCTCCAACCACAGACCGGCGGTCCCCCACACAACTTCTTTCCTAGAAGTGGCACTACCTTTACCTCCAACCACAGATCGGCAGTCCCCCACACAACTTCCTTCTAGGAAGCGGTCCTACCCTTCATGTAGGGAATAGATATAAGGAACCAATTGGTTTTCCATCTGAGTATCTGTGTTGTGTCCTTCATAATACTTCATGGTCATACAAATATAGATCCATTCTAACTATGCATGACACTACTGAAAGTATTATGCCATATGGAGCATAGTGAACTAATTAATTCATGCATAGACAGATGCATTACTTTGGCCAAAGTTTTATATACATGAACATTTCACAATGAACATAGTCGAATGTTCACACACCTCAACTCAACTTAGAAGTTGTCTCATCCTACAGTGTTCATAATTTGACCTCTCTAGGTCATAGAAAATATGGGTTCAATTCACCCTTAGTCCATCTAACTTGGACTTTTGACTCCGATTCTAGGAGTGCATTCATTATTTATTTTGTTGTATTATGCAACAGGGAATCTATGACTCCACATCACCCTATTCCTGTACTTTCCTTTATAAGTTTGCAAGATCATGGTTTCAATTTTTAAGACCATCCCCGATCTAAGTTCCTATGGCCACTTTGTTTCAAGGTTTTCATCAAATCACCTTGACTATAACACATATCTTTATAGTCTAATAAGTTGGCAATATTAAATAGACCTTTAGTCAAAAGAATTAAAAAGGGTTTTGATACCCCATGCTTCATCCACAAAGTATTGTCATTCAATAAAGAAACAAAACCATAATATGTTTTCAACAATGAGTTATTATACTTGTTTTTATATTCTTTCCTACATGGAAATAAAATAACATTTGAGGCTTTACTCCCTTGACATGCACTTAATGCAGTCCATATGATATTATCAATAGCAAATTGGTTTTTCTCCATGGATACTAAGAGTATTATTACTCTATCTGATATAAAGATTACACCTGAAGGTATAATATTATTATCTTTCATAAACAAACAAGTGTTTCACTTCTCATTTCACGTGCCTCGAAAGCTACAATGGCATGGGCACTATAGATAGCATCAACTTTCATGAATGTCTCTTCATTCTATTATTTATGGCCATCGACCTTTTCTACTATCTTATCGTTCTAAAAGGCATTGGCTTGCAGCCTATTAAATGGCTTATCACTATACAATATCCATGGCTCTCACCCTTAATAGTCTTTATCAAACATACAAATGTTATGATATAAAACACAATATCTTTTAATCAATTGGCCATATAGGTCGTAACAAAGTCATCATCATACCAAGGCTATTGTATAAGATAACACAACATTAAATTCATGCATTCGGCCATGAAGGCCTTATCAAAGATATTAACCATATAAATGCTATCGTTACAATAACACAACACTATACATGCATTCGACCATTAAGGCCTTATGAGAGATACTAAGCATATAATCATTTATGATAGCATAACCATCAATTATTCAATGAGTGGAAATCAACAGTGGTATCAACATACTATAGAAACACACGACTGTAATTAATAGTCATACCTGTAATGACAGGCTCATAGCCGAGATGAGGCTTGCTAAGAAGTAAGTCTATCGATGTTATTCTCAGCTCCTTCCCGTGAGCTCTCCAACATGTAACTCTCCCTCTTGTAGTGTTACATCCCTAATTTTGGCTTGTTTTTACTTTTTACTTTTACATGGATAGAAGTGAATCTATTGATAAATATTTTGACGTTGGGTTAAATGTCATTGGAAAATATTAATTTTATTGAATATTAGTTATGTGATTAAATGCCATGCATATGATGTATTGATTTAATAATTTATGTTATGAGAATTTGGTTTATTATTTATAAGGTTTATGAATGGACTAACGATGCACTAATCATAATCTGGCGATTACAAGTTATATGCAAGAAAACATGTTTTGATGACTCTATGGGAAAGAGAGAGAGAGAGAGAGAGAGAGAGAGAGAGAGAGAGAGAGAGAATCTTTTGAGGAGAGAAGAATAGACCTTGAGTTATAAACGGTCATTTGCCCAATGAGTATAGTGTTTAACAACTTGTGAACTCTAAGTCGATTGAGGTAAGTCGCCTTTTATTGGCTAATTCTTGAATCGACTCGATAGATTGTCGATGTCTTATTTATTCCTTTTTGAGATTAAGTTGTGTGTCGACCTTGTATTTTCATGGAAATGACATTGTCAAGATAGAATGCTAGTCATTTATGACTAACACGAATTTTTGTCGATCACATCATAAGTAGTTGCGTTTGCATCATCAAAATGTAGATGGTTAAAATGTTGTCATCTAGCGTTGTATGTACGTTTATGGCAAGTTAAATCAATGTGAAATAGTGTGTTTCGTGAAGGGGAGATGAACTCGACCCTATTACATTTTACGAAAGTATTTTGACTTATTATTATATTAATCTTGATCGAAGTTATAACTAGGGTCTAGGATTATTAATATTATGATATTATTTTGTTAAGAATGGTTGCTTTTGGTTTAATTGAATAACCACCTTTTTCTAATAATGATGTTGCCATCCTTGTAACCATTTTTATTATGTTTCATCTACCATTAAGAAGCCTTTAGTGATGTGTTAAGTGGTAATGAATACCACGATATCTCTTAGACCACATGCTCAAACATAGAGAAGTCGTAGGCATAATTTGTGGAGAACGTGTCAATTGAGGTGTAGTGATTTTTAGTTAACTCTGAGATAACTAAATGGGCAGGCATCGTAATTATTGGAGTGTCGACCCCTTTGAGAAAGAAAGTGGTGTTTTATGCTATGTTTTACCTCTATCTCTACGTGATCAATCCTCATGGATATAACATGTGGAACTTCTATGTTTTTAAAGGATCTTGTTGCAACTAATGATAGTGGAGAAGAGTTGTGGGATTGAACGTGCGGATCTAAGTGATTAGACGTGGATGACTCATAAATGAGTTGTTGAGAGAGTTATATAAGGGGAGTGACTCTATGAAAGAGGGGGATCAATCAATATTGAATATTGTTTTCATTTGCCTTGACTTCATTACAATCTCTGTGGGTGGCGGTTGGAAGAGGAGTGTTATTGATAGGAAGGAAACTTTGGCTATTGGCGTTGAGTGGAGCTCCCAGCTAATGAGCTCAATCTGTCTTTGAAGTTATTGTTAAATAGGGTCTCTTCCTTTACAATTTTTGTATAGATCTAATCATATTAGTTATCATATCCTAGACTTCTTTCAAATGATAGTTGCAACAGTTATGTGGAAAATTGATGCCCAAGTTTGACTGAAAGGCTGAGCCTTGTAGTATGTTATGAAAGGTTGATGCTATATAGTTTAATATGTTGCCATGTAGTTTAACATGTTATGTTGATGAATATTTCTATCTACTATGTTATGATCCATAATTGTTTTGTCAAGAAATAATTATCATTATGGTTATGATATAGTCTGATAGTATATCCGAATCAAGGATGAACATAGGTAGGTATATTGTATGATTGTTGATACTGAGAGTATACTTATTTACTCTACACTAGATTCTTAAAACTGTATGTGTTATAATTCACAGACTCTATCCTATTTATTATAGAGACGTCTCCATTCTGATATGAAATCGATGATCTTTTTAGAGACAATGGAGTCATTATATAATAACGCTTGCAAAAGGATTCTTTGATTAAATAAACTCATAGAAACCTATTAAGTACGAGTCTATATACTCGTTACCATATTTTCGTCAACTCATGTTTTAGAGGATTCTTTCAGTGATTTCTGTAGAATAGCCAATAAAATTATAGCTTGAATTATACAAAAAGGCTTTCGACTATAATAGTTTGTCATGGTTTCATCATATATATATATTCAGTTTATGAAAAATCAAACTTAGACATTAACCTAGGTTGACCAAATTTTGATCTAGTCTTCATTTATTATTGGTGTCAAAATGAATCTTAGTCAACATGGTAGAGTCTTAAGAAACCATAGGGTTTGTTGTAACTATGATTTGATTCCAAAGGGTTATAACCATGTTATAAATGATTTGAATGATATTTGGTAGTCATAACCATGGAAAGAAATTTTCTACTTAGTTAAAAATTGAGATATTAAGAATGACCTTGTAGTCATGATAAGACCAAGAGGATAATCCTTTGGTTTATTAAGTAAATTACTACAAGAACATATATTGTTATTATGAGGAATAGGAAGAACAAAACCTAAACTTGACCTAAGAGGGTAATTTTATATACTCACCCTTCGTGATCACAAAATAGATCGACAATGAAGGAGCAACTACCCTAGTTATGAATGTTTATTCTTACTTGTTAGAGAAGAACTTGCAAGTCTTAAGATGTCTTGAATATAGTATTCTCATGCTCTTAGAAAACTTTAGTTTTTTTTAAATGGTTATTATTATCATTAAGAGAATACTTTGCTCTAGGGATGTTGAAAGTAAGTGGATTTCCCTACATCAACTTAGATGAAAACACTCGTTTATTTTTTACTCTATATAGTTCAGTATGTAAAAAGAGAAGAACTTTAACATGAATTCAAATGGATAGCAAACGGGATTAGACTATCAACCAGTTAGAATCAAACTAAACTTGGGAGAAGCTTAGACTTGGAGTTGAATCGTTTGGCATTATTGTTATTGAGGTATTCTCTTATAATTTAAAGTAGACTTGTTTGGAAGCTTGAAACAACCTTCAAGTTGAAAGAAGACTAAAGGGAAATCATTTACTTAAATACTATTCTTTCTAGAATTGATTGTTTGATATTCCATTATCATGGAAAGGAAAGACAAACCCTAGGTTGACCTCATAGGGTAATATTATTTAATATACCTTTATGACTACTTTATGAATTGATGATAAAGGGGTAAGAACCCTAATTATGTTTGTTTATTTTTGTTGTAAAAACCTATTTGATTGTTTACATATTGACTTAAGTTTTAAGTGTCGATAAGTCATGGATCTCAGATGTTGCAAGGATGCAAGGAGATACCCAAGTATAGAGTCATTCCATAAGGTCTTTGGAACAATGACAGTGTCTTGAAAATCTATCTAAGTTAGGAAGACTAGATTTGAGTTAAATAAAACTCTTTAGTTAAACCTAGTTGACCAAGTCAAATTACACGATGAGATGGTATCCAAGTTGAGTTGGGGTGGGTGAACAATATGACTACCTTCATTGCGAACATCTATTTATATTGACTCTTTGGCCAAAGTAATGTATATGTCTCTACGCGTATTATCGGTTCACTGTATCTGGATTGCATAACCTATTGGAATGATCATATTTAGCTAGAGGGTATCTAGGGTTGTATGATTGATAGAGTTATGTAGGATACAACACTAAGTACTCAAATGGAAAATTACCATTGGTCACCTATGGTCTATACTCTTCATGAAGGGTAGGGCCACTTCCAATTGGAAGATATGTGGGAGATCGTCGGACTGTGGTTGGAGGAAAAGCACTGGGAAGATGCTCTCTCTCTCTCTAGAAGAAGACATGTCAAGGTTTGTAATAAGGATGTCATAATTCCAGGTGTAGCATATCCATTGGATATGTGACTTGTGTTACTTAAACTATGTAAGACTTTATCTATTGTAGATGTATGTAATTGAAAAGACAAAATGTCATCTTTGTATATTATATCATGTTGTATATTTCATAAATAAATTATGTAAATTGTTGTATCTTGATTCCAAGTTAAAAACAAATTCTATCTTTTTCACCTTATATGTTTTTATCTCATGGTAAATATCTAATTTTAGTCTTGTTGAAGAATTTGAATGTTATATGTAGCTTCTACAAAACAATGACAGTGATAAATCCTCGCAACCAAAAAAAAAATACTATGCATCCTTTTTCTTTACATGCATTTTTCTAACCCATACATAACCGCCACCCTTTGAAATGAAGGTGGGTAAATCAATTGGCACATACCCTGCCACCTCACAGGTATATAGGTTCCTCAAAGACCATATCTCCCATTCGGGAGTAATCTACATTATGATAAGCTTATGTTAAGCTCATCCACGCCTTCCACTCACTCCACTCTTCATGGATAGTGGTACAGTTGGCCACAAGAACATATAAGTTTGATATACTAAAATGTTTGACCACAACAAGTGGGTAAATAAATAATTATGTCTCACAAAGTATCATTTACATCTATATGATATTATAGGATTATCAAAATAACCCACTAAATTATATTACCATCATTAAGGTGGTATCATTAATATGTGAATATGGGGTCGAGTCTCACTCCCCCACTTCGCCATATTAGACTATAGTTAGAATAATTAAATGATATTCGCAAAATTTAATAAAATAAATACGTAGATAAAGGAAAACTTTGACATCCAACCAGGATTACTATTGACTGTATAAATATTTTAAGACCATTATCTAGTCAAATCGACGTAGATGACGTCGAGAGACCTTAAATCAACTTCCTAACAATAGTCAAATTGAAATTGACTTAACAAGGGAAAAGATTTATACTCACCCCATCTTACATGGGTTCATGAATGATCAATTTCAATACTCAGATGGGATTCTCATGACCTTTTCCCAACATCTATTTCCTTCTCTCAGGTGATACTCTCCTTCCATTCTTGAGGAAAGATTCTTTTCCTAGTTACACTCACAACCATATAACCATGATTAGTGTATCATCATTTAATTCATAAATCATTATGATAAAATAATCTTAACAAGTATTCTCATGTCTAATATAAACATCAATCGATATTCATGTAATCAATGATTCTACTTGATATTTTCCACAAACATCAAATAATTAATCTAAGATTAATTATCATGTTTACCACATAAAATTAAGATTAAGCTTAATCAAAAGTTGGGGATGTAACATACATAATCATGGCTTTCAAGTTGGTAAATTTGACTATGTATCATAGGTCTCTTTACTAGCTCATTCCTTGAAATATTTGGAGTGTATCCTTTAATCTAATCTTCATCCAAGATCCTAGATAGAATTAAATTATCTTTGATTTCAATTGCCTCTCTTTGTGCAACTCCAAGATCATGTACCTTATTATGTTTGAAGAGAAATACGATTTCAAGTCATAGTGCAATAATGAAGATATAGAATTTGTTGTCTTTACTTAGCTAATAGTTGTGAGGATTCATCTACTTCAAAGACTTGTTCAATCATTCCAGAAATCCCCTGATTGACTCTCCTTTCTTTTGGATTCTAGAGAATTGAGACAATAGTGTATATACACTAATAGTTGATTTGAATCTTTCAAGAAACTTATCTCTTAGGCTGTCCTAGTTTGTAATGCATCCTTCTTCCAAGTGTTGAAACTAATTAGCTACAAGTCCAATTAGGGTTTCAATAAACAACCTTACAAATACATTTTCTTCATTGACTCCTAAAATTACACAATCCATCATAATTATTTGAATATGGTTCTCCACATCTTGTGAATTTTCTCTGGTAAACTTCAAGAATTTTTTCCTCAAGCCTAAAGGCAAGGTTGTATATTGAGTCAAAGATAGAGGATTGAAATGAGTTCCCCATGGTTTAGGTGAAACTAATACAATGATGTAAAAAAAAAAATTATTGCAATGTGTATCTCATTGCAATGTGGGTTCTTTCACAAAATCAATCATTCTAAGTAGGTTCTACTTGTAAAGAGTTGCCAAACTTTGTTCTAGGGGAGGTACCTTCAAATGTTTGGGAAAAAAAACACACTAGCACTTCAATCCCTAGTATAGTCACCAAAAAATCTGTTAGCAAATAGATTTGTTGCTATGGTATTTCACTAAAATTAGCCTAAGTCACCCAACGAGCAGTAACAAATATTCACACTAGTTGGTTTTAGTGTGAACAAGGTTACTTTGCTATCTAGCTCTTTCTTAGCTTGTTCTCCACTTTAGCTCTTTTCACACTAGGTTAAGCTTACTTAGGGACTTTTTCACTTTATCCCACATTGGTTGTGTATTGAGTCTCTTGGGTGGAATATCATATATATACCCACCTCTTGCTCTCATATGAGCACCCCATTCTATTGTAATGCTTTGCATTCTATTGAGTTGAATACAGTTTATTTAGCTCATATCTGATTTTTATTTTGCTTTCTCTCAATCACTTGCATGCTTGGGTAGAAATCTAACATGGTATCAGAGTGGTTGTGAGTTGTGGGTCAGCATTTTTTTTAGAAATCTAAGAGTGTAGAGTTGTTTTTCGAAGCACATGAGTATGCTCTTCTCTTGCATCTTCGGATGATTTGGAGAAACAGAAAAGTGTGGAGAAAACTCTAGTTTGTGAGTTGTGTTTTTCGAAGCACATGAGTATGCTCTTCTCTTGCATCTTCGGATGATCTAGAGAAACAGAAAAGTGTGGAGAAAACTCTAGTTTCTGGGGGGGTTCATATTTTTACTTGCCAGTTGCAAGTTTTTTTAATAGTTTCCTCAAGACTCTTTGAGCTAAAATCTAACAATCGGCTTGCATTTTATTTATTCTAATCAATCTTGTAGGTTGTAGCATGCCTTTGTTTGTCTTAGGTAGCTGATTCAGTCTTTGCATGCCGTTTTTTGGTGCTAAACACATTTTTTTCATTAGAGTCACATTTTCTATAGATCACAGAGAAAAACGCCTTCTGGGTTTTGTTCGCAGCACCAAAAAACTATCTAGGTATCTATTAGTTTTTGCATACAGCTTATATATTTTGCAGAAATGACGTCAGAAAGATACAGCAAAACCCCTCTCCATTGGCGTTTTGGAAATTGCAATTCAACTTCCAAAGGCTGTAACTCAGGCTCCCAACCTCCGATTTGCGAGATTCTTTTTTTTATTTTGGCTAATTTTTCATGCTCTACATGGTGGTTCAAATGATTTCTAAGTTTGATACATGAATTTTCTAGAAATTATGTTTTCTTGTCAGATCTGACAGGTAGTTTCAGTTTTTTAGAACTTCAAACGGCTATAACTTTCACATATGATCTCAAATCGAGGTCATTCTTTTTTTGAAAGTTAATATTTTTTTGAGCACTACACAATGGTGCTATTTTTATGTTCTAAGTCTGAGATATTTCTGTACTTTCAGTATTTGGGTCCATTTTTGACATTGTAAAACTATTGAAAATTCTACTCCAGCATTGTAAACACACATATCTAAGGCCATTTTTATTCATGGAGGCTGATGTAAACATTCATTAGTGCATGCACTATTGCCTTTCTCGCATGCATTAGGTTTGCATTTTCTTTGCACTTCATTTCTGTACCAGATCATTTCTCAATCAAATGTTGCTTCATAGATTCCAGAGTTGTGCCAGTTGCGAGTTTTCCAGTGTTCATTGGCATCGAGTCTGTTGTTGATTTTTCATGATTCTGACCTGAGTCCTTGAGTGACTCTAATATGGTTTCTAGCAAACAGAAGTATCTTTCCTTGCTTGCCAGATTAAGGATTCTAGTGTTACTCCACAAGTGTGCTTCCAGTGCTTTTTGTTGCAGTAGGTTCTCATTATGGGGGGGTTGTATGATCTCTCTTATCATCCTTTGTGTGGATAGAGATTGATTGGATTTGTGATGGATATCATTGTTGTCTTTCATCTCTATTTTGGGGAGGAGTTTTGTCCCATTGGGTTTTCTCCTTTTCTCCATTTGTGAGAGATTTCATTTGCATTTGTACATGGGTACCTAACATGGCCTAGTAACCAGAACCCATCTTTGCATCTTTTTGCATCTTTGCATTTTGTCACATTTCCCCGTAAGTTGCACTTAAGGGGGGGTGTTAGTGTGAATAGGGTTACTTTTCTATCTAGCTCTTTCTTAGCTTGTTCTCCACCTTAGCTCTTTTCACACTAGGTTAAGCTTACTTAGGGACTTTTTCACTTTATCCCACATTGGTTGTGTATTGAGTCTCTTGGGTGGAATATCATATATATACCCACCTCTTGCTCTCATATGAGCACCCCATTCTATTGTAATGCTTTGCATTCTCTTGAGTTGAATACAGTTTATTTAGCTCATATCTGATTTCTATTTTGCTTTCTCTCAATCACTTGCATGCTTGGGTAGAAATCTAACAGTTGGAGAAATCACCATTGAATTGGTGATCTTCCTCTACGTTTGAGAGCCATGTCTTCCTTGCATTATTAGGTTTTTTGGAGTTTTCGCATACTTTTAACCTAATTTAAGTACAAAAGGAATGCGAAAATGGGCAAAAGAGAAAGAAACACTGAAAAATCCTAGATAGGCTCATATGAGACACTACATAAGAATCCTTAGACAAAAGTGGAAAGAACGAAGGGGAAAAGAAGAAATAATGTACAATAACTAATAGAGATGCAAAGTTCTCTATTTCGTGCATACAACATCAACAAGAGAGAGATTGTTTGATAGTTTACTCCTTTAATGTACAAGGAAAATGCGGGGAATCAATTACACATTAGATATACGAATAACCTACAATAAAATGAATAATATAAAGACACAAAGTTTTGAAAATTTTTTCTCATTTCTTTGAAGTAGAGAACAAAGTCTCTATTCCATTTCCTATGTAGCAAAACACTTAAGAAAAATATGAAGAAAATGATTACAGGTTAAACCTATGAATAACGTATAACCAATGAAGGTCACAATGATGCAAAGTTCATAAAAAATTCTATACAATAGAAATAACCTTGTAACAATCATTGTGGTGAAAGGAGGAAACCTCCAAGAAAAGAGGAACCTTTATAATAGAAATAACCTTGTATATAACCTTTGTCCAACTAACTTATAACTACTTTATAACCAGCTCCCTTTTTGAGTTAATAATATTTTACAATTTAAAGTTTGAATTTTTTTAACACACTTTTTATAATTTAAAATTCACTTTTTAGGTCATAAAAGTGACTTAAGTTATAATTTCAAAAAAGTGATAAAGAGAAGGAAGTTTTGTGGCACTTGTAGAGGGGTAAAAGAAGGATCTTCTAGCTGAAGTCATCAAAGTGACTTAAGTTATAATTTCAAAAAAGTGATAAAGAGAAGGAAGTTTTGTGGCACTTGTAGAGGGGTAAAAGAAGGATCAACTTCTAGTGGGGCTTAAACAACATGCATTTGAAACACTTCAACAATCTCCTTATTATACAGAACATGAGGAGACTTTGCAACCCATAATTGATTATTTTGAAGACACATGGATTGGCAGACTAACCAGAAGAGGCAACAGACGATCACCCAAGTTTCCAATCATAATGTGGAATTGCTATTCAACTATTCAAGATGATCTTCCCAAAACCAATAATACTATTGAGGGATGGCACAGAGGATTTAGTGAATTGTTGAACAAGCATCGCACAACATAGTCTGAAAATTCATCAGAGCAGTGAAAAAAGAACAGGGTCTCCAAGAGAATAAAATAGAGAAATATATGGCTGGATACACTAGGCAACCAAGCAGGAAAAAAATATCGTGAACTCAAAGAAAGACTAAAAAGATTGGTTGATGGTTATGACAACCATAACATTTTAGATTATATAAGTGGTGTCGTTCATAAATTGACACTTTAATTGAAATTTTGAATAATAAAGTTTTTTAGCAACATACATGTAATTTATAAATTTTGTTTTCCTTTCTCTATATTCTTACGAGGATATTCTATCCATGGGTTATTCTGACCACGGGTTATTTTCTCTTGGGTTATTATGACCCTGGGTTATTTTGTCCTTGGGTTATTGTGACCAGGTTATTCTGTCCAGGGTTATTTTGGCCAGGTTATTATGTCCTACAATCAAGTGCAAAGTGTGCAATTTTCACCATTACAAAAAACAAATTTACAAAGATAGGATGGATTAAATGAGGTTACATGTTCATTCAAGACTTTTATTTTCTTTCTAAGAGGAGATTAAGAGGAGAGAAGATATTTCAAGTTTTGTCATTGCTATGTGAACAATACCAAGATGAAGATAGTGCACAACTTGAAATTGATATGATCCCCATTTAAACATGTAACTTCTACTAGTTCTACAAAACAATACCACACCCCATCTAAAAACACACACAAACATAAGTAGGTGTAACAAGTCCCTCATTGCATCACCCACAAATTTAATCGTGTGCACTTCGCTTAGTCCATTAATGCCCTCTATAAAGCAGGCAAAGCAAACAAGGCCTAAGACCCCCTATATTTAGCCTTAATTAAATGCCTTCTTCTTGATCTCATAACCATCAATGTACTTTTGGATGGTCTTGGAAATGATGGTGATATCTGTAGAATCAAGTCCCTTCTTGCTAAAATGAAAGAGATGGAAATACATCCAAATGTTATCACTTATACAAACCCCATAAAAGGATTTGTGTAGATAGGATCAAATTGAGGAAGTGATGAGCTTTGCACAGTCTAAGGCATGCTCATTGTTTTCTTAGAAATGCTCATAACCCCAATGCCCTCCCTATGAGTTGTCATTGCAAAAATAAATAACAATTGCTATTTTGGTTCAGATTCCTCCTTAAAATAGGCCCCCTAATGATAACTCCTTACATGTTCTCACATAATTTTCTATCCTGACAAAGATGCTCCATTGACTTCACCCAAATAACTAATAAATTATGACCCCCTTATAAAAAAATATTTCCATAACACTTGCCCCTTGCCAAATGGGAAATATAGAAATGAGCATGTGACCTCATAATATGACTTAATAAGAAGGGTAAATGACAATCACTACTTAACCTATCAACAACTCGTGGTGAAGGAGAGTAGTAAGGGTAGTAAAGCATAAAGCAAAGTAAGTGAACAAAAGATCTAAATGCCTCCAATGGTTACCCAATTGCTCCCAATATTAGCCAGAACAAGGCAACCATCCTAAAAGACAAGGTTATCCCCTACAAAAAGGTTGAAGAATGCAATTTTCCAACATCCAATGAACTTTGTTTGCTTAATGTGGAGCACAAGAAATTTCTAGTGAGCAAAGTGACCCAAAGAGAGAAGAAAGTAGAGAGCACTAAGGAGACGGGCACAAAGAATAGAAAGAAAGAAAAAAATGAGTTGGAATCAACATGTACACCTATAGAAGTCACTATAAATGTCACTTATATCCCATTTTCCTTGCTTCTTCTTTTGCACCCACTGGTTCTACGATAGTGGGTTGGACCCTACTAGTTTCACTATACCCGTCAAATCCATTGATACCACTTCTATTGTTGGATTTACATATCCTCAATCCTTATCTTCCCAATTTGTCTCTCCAGCCCAACATCCTTCTATTGGAGTGACATGCCCTCAAACCTTAGTTTAACCCCACCACTATTCACGTAGTCTAAGTCTCTCCAATCCCCTATATAATACCAACATCCCACATCCCCCTATTAGATGAATTGGCACCATTCTTCACCCTTGCTTCCAATGTTTGACTTTTCGTTGCCCCTACTTTAATGAATGATCCAAAAACCTATGCTCAAATCATGTAATGATTAAAAGATGAAGCTAATGAGAAGAAGAAAATGGACAAAGAGATTGATGGCAGGCAACCTACAAGAAAGAGGACAACAATGATATTTGATGAGTAAAGACAAACCTTGCTCTTCACATAGGTCATTCCCATAGTGATCAATGTTGTGGAACAAATGCAAATGATGGACTACCAAGTATTAGACCTAGGAATTGGCATGGAGCATGCTAGGGAGTGAACAAAGTAGAGTTGATACAAGAAAGGTCCAAGATAGTGGCCACACATTATTTGGCTATGGAGAAAAGACTGTAGAAGACAAAAGTTGAGTTACAATAGGTAACTCAAAAATTTCAAAACGTAGATGTAAGAATGCAGAAAAGAACTTGGACTAGGTCCTTAGGTCATGGTTAGTAAAGAAAAGGAGAAGGAAAAGGATATGAAGGTTAGGGCCAATAGGGCCAAAGAAAAAATTGAAGAGCTAAAGAAGGGAGTTACAACTCTATGAGCCTAGCTAGATGATGACAAGCAAAATAATTTAACCCTAGAGCTTACAAACATAGCCTCAAAACATAAAGTAGATACACTAAAACTATGAAGGAGAAAATTAATTTGGAGACTAGAAGTTCAAAGCAAACCAACTTAGTCCACCAATCAATTAGGTACAGGGCAAGATGGTAGAAATGCAAATTTTATTGATGAAACACCAACAAAAGGCTCAAGCTAAAGAGGCCAATGAAGAGAAGACTAAACCCTATTCTCCATCATGACATTGGGAATATAAACCCTATTCTCCATCTCAGAAAGAAGTGTAAATGCTTTTTTCCCTTGTTAATCGAAGATAAACTAGAAATCAAAGTGTTATAGGTAACAACATTTAGGGAGTAGCCTTTTGATATCATCTCTTTAAATAACTTTTGAGCCTTTTCCACCTCATGTAATTCATAGAGACCACATATCAAAGAATTATAAGTGATCACATCTAGCTACAAACCCTTTCTAGAAATGCTATGAAAACAATCCCAAGCCATGTTTATCCTACAATCTTTGCATAATCTATCAATAACTACATTAAATGTCACTTCATCAAGTAAAGGACCAAACTTCATCGTTTGTGCAAATAGATCATAGCCTTTTCCTATTTTTCCAATCTTGTAAAAGTTGTCATTTAAGCTAGTATAAGTGTAGATGCTAGGAAAATAGCCATCTTTTATCATTTTAGCTACTAACCTAGTGCTTCAACTATTATTTCTACTTTGTAGAGGCCATCATTGAGGGTGTTAGTTACAACAATATCTAGAAAGAAGTAACCATGTCTCATTCCAACTACTAGCCTTAGAACTTCATCTCCTTATCCACCTTGTAGAGATCACTAATTAGGGAATTGTATGTAATAATATTTAGAGAAAGACTAGCATATATCATTTTAAGAGCTTCATTTATTTTACCTACCTTGCACGTTCCATATATGAGACTGTTATATGTAACAATATTAACAAAACAATGACCATGCCTTAGACTGTGCAAAAGATCATCAATTCCTCAATTTGATCATGTTTGCACAAAGCCTTTATGAGGGTTGTATAAGTGATAACATTTATATTTATTTCCAACTCTTTCATTTTAGCAAGAAGGGAGCTGATTCTACAGATATCACCATCATTTCCAAGAGCATCCAAAAGTACAGTGAAGGTTATGACATCAAGAAGAAGGCATTTAGATAGGGTTAAATAGAGGAGGTCTTAGACCTTGTTTGTTTTACCAAATTTATAGAGGGCATTAATGGACTAAGAGAAGTGCACAAGATTAAATTTGTGGCTGATGCAACGAGGGACTTGTTACACCTACTTTTGTTTGTGTGTGTTTTTAGATGGGTTGTGGTATTGTTTTAATTTGTAGAACAAGTAGAAGTTATGTGTTTTAATACTATGGCCTCAATGTTCAAGATATGCTACTAAGACAAGTGCGAGTTGAGAGAATCATGGATTTTTTTGTTCTGGTGCAAAAGCACCAAGTAACATGATAATTCAAATTTTTTATGTGTGAAATTTCATCCTTGACCTTGAGTTTAACACATTTTTCACCTCAAACATGGATGAGACAACTGCTCTTGCCTATCAATTGACACACATTTTAGTCTTCCATCTTTGTTTTCTATTTTCATATTTTAATTTGAAATCACTTGTTTTTGATATAGTTATAAGGATGCAAGCCTCCTATGAAGAAAGCTTTTAAAACTTCAATGAAGCAGTGACTTTCAATTGAATTCATTTGTTTTTTCCCCCTTATGTGTGTCATCTAATAGTCTTTAGTTGAGTGATAATTACGTAGAAAATAAGAGATCAAGTTCAATGATGATTTGCATTTCATCTCTTTTTATTGCACAACTTTATCTCTAAAACAAGAAACCATGAATACTACAAAACAAAGGTGTGCAGATTTATTTTCCCTGTCTTCTTTACATTATGATAACGAAAATTTGTAATTCTTTTTCTCTTGACACATGTTCCATCCAATATGATAGGTGTCATATGAAAATTCCAAATGTTATATCCTTTTTTCATTTCCTTTGTTTGACACTTGGTCTTCCTATGCCAACATTTTATCTTTTATTACTTTTTAATGGTTGGTAGTTTTCTAATAGATCAAGAACAAGTTTTGGAATTCATAATTTTCGTCTGAAAATTGTCATTTTTGTATTGATACATTTGTTTTTGCTACTAGTAAAATCTTTTGACCAGAGATGTGAACTGGAATAAGGGGTTTTGAAAGGGCCCCACCCTTTTACATTGTATGAGAGAGACAAACCAAGAAAGCCAAAAAGAAGGCAAAAGCTACTACAAGGAACAAACAAGAACACCAAAATAATTACAAACCAACAAAACTCCACCAGTAGGGGTAGTGAAGAATGAACCAGGCTAAGGCTCAAAACAACTAAAGAACCCTTCACTCAAGCTGGCTTAAAGCTAAACATCTTTAAGGAACTCTGGAACCTACTAGCAACCATATCTTACCTTCAATCATGCCATGATGCACACTATCCTTTAATCCAGGTTTAGGGTTTAAACATGAATATGAGATGAGAGGGGGGGACTCTAGGGAACTTAGGCACCCTTCTTATTTCCCTATTAGGGGCCTTAGAATGTTGCGCCCTACAAAGAGGGGAAGCTCCCTTGGGGCTAGTAGGTGACAACCCCATTCCAAGCAGCACTGAGCTTCCTTCCATAAGGTTAACAATTTCAGCATTTGTCTTTTGCAATAGAGAAACATTTGCCACCCCACCGTGGAGGACCAAATCGGTCATCAAAGGAGCACACCTGTCCTCCTTCTCTGATTGATGATTTTTTCTTTTGACAGACACCCATGAGAAGCATGCCTTGCCATGAAGTAATGTTTACAAAAAACCAAGGAGTCTTCATAATTGCTCTATTGCACCCAATTGTCAAACTTTGGGGATTAAGTGATTGATCTAGGAAACACCTTATCCACACCCACATCGATGTAAAACCTAACGAACAACAATTATTTTTTAATTTCTGGTCACATTGTCAATAGCAATTAGCTATCCAAAGGATTTAGCTATTCCAACCCAAATCTCTTCATCCCAATACTCCAACAGTAAGTTAAGAATCCTCACCCAAATTGGAACAATCCTTATAGATTCTTATATAGGATTAAAGCTTGTTTTCCACCTTTTAAGGAAAACGATAGAATTTCCCTCAAACCACATGGTCCCCGAGGACTCCCCCTAATAGAGTACAACTACAATCTTTGTGGAGGGAGAAAACAATCAAGAAGAACCGCTTCGCCAGCACCAAGATCTCTGCGGGGTGTGAAGATTCCACTTTCTCTTGATCCAACTTTTGAAATAATCTACATTATGCCTAACCCTAAATTTTTCCCAATCAAGGCATTCTTTAGATTAGACGAAGATTTGTTCACAAGGGCATCAGGGATATTTAGATTGGATGAATGGAAAGAACCTCCGAGTTGCCGCTCCTGCTCGCTGTACACACTAGAATCCCGACCACAGGTGATGAAACAATGGGAGAGAATCTCCTCTCATCCAAACCTGATAGCATAGCTTCATTAGAAGATCCGGTTGGTAACTTGGCATTGAAACCCCCCAAACTCTGTTTCCCAGAAACATCCTAAGACATAGATGTGATTCTTCAGGGGCAGAAGACACAGGTTTAGGAAGCAAAAAGCCCTTGCGTAGGCCCCTGGGCTAAGTTTTTGGGCCAGAGCTCGCACTACGGTCGAGGAGCTGCCCCATTCATCTTCCTGGTCTGAGCTAAAATTTACATTGCCCTTATCGTCCTCGCCATCATCTTCGCAGCCCAAATTTACAACCCCACCGCATGCTTTATCCCTGCTCACTTTACCGATTGTCATTTCAAAACAAAGGTATTGGTACATTTGTTACTATTCATTGATACAAGTCATTTAACCATTTTGTTTAATTTTTTTTTACTGTTGTGTGTAGCTATTTTATCTCATTTGATTTTTTTAAAAACTTTATAAACATAACCATAAGAGATTGTAACGATTCAAGTTAATACAGATTCCAAGCGAATTCTTTTCAAATGGCGTCTCTGATTTGCATTCTATAATTTTAAAAAAAGGACACTTGCTTTAGTCTCTTTGCCCTATCAATGTCATTTCCACATTATGAAATAATACAAATTGAAGCCGAGTAAGCCTTGTCCCCCTACCAGGCCTTAATCTCACCTGCCCACATGTAAGGTCGAGGTGTCCCTTTCCAGGCTACCGGTGTTGCTTTGCGTTGAGTTGGGGGACTGCCTCATTTATTTTTGCAGTTACTGTGAGGGAAGGATGTCTGACACTCTGCAGGGACATCAGATCCGGTTTTAATAGTGGGATCGAGTGTATTTAGACAGTTTGAGTTTTCTCACTTGTCCTGCCCGCATGGGAAAGATTGCGAATCTGTTTTCATTGTATGATCATTAATAGCTTTTGCAGTGGCAGGTCTACCCAGATCGGATTTATACTTTGACAGCACAACGGCCTCTTCGTCCCGAATGCTCCGCTTTATAAAGGACACGTGGCTACCGTTTCTTGCTTTTCTATTAGCTGGCTACGTACTTCCCTAACTCCATGTGTGGCTAACGTTAACGACTTTATTATTCTTCGCCAGCCCTCAGTTTCATTTGGCTAGCTTTTTTCAGTTTCTATAGCTCTGACTTCTCTCAAGGTTTTGTCTTCTGGCGCTTGGTGATGGTAGATACGTGGCTGAACCAGAGGTTGTTTTTTCCTTCTTTGGACTAGGAACCGGAGATAAGGGGGCGCGTGAAGGCAATCGACTTCATGACTCTGATTGATTCGTATTGCACTCTTATTCAGTTTGCTGTCCGGAATATTGTGGGGCATGCCTAGATCAGGGGATATGAGGGTCGCGTCCTAAATTATTCAGACGTTGTTTCACAGCTTCTCTCCAACATAATGGATCTTGTGATGGATGGTGTCTATGTTCACTCTCTCGCAGCAGGTTTGTTCTTCAAGAACATTTATACGGTGGAAAGATGGGAGGTGGCAGTAGCTAACTACAAAATGGACCAAGGCGACGCCCTCATCGGTGGGATATTTAACCTCACATCTCTGCAGAATTCCCCCCCTCAGCAGGTGATTTATAGGGCATTGCAATCTAGTCTTAAATCTCTCTGTAGCGTGGAATTAGATGATGCGCTTCAGTCCTATTGTTTTCTTTTCTCCAAAAAATGGTCTGAGCAAATCAAGGATGTTTTCACAGCCATTCCCTTTCTTAGGATCCATGCTTCAGACCTGGCACCGGGAATGCCCTTCTATGCACTGTCTGAGGTGGAGGAGGGTGGGCAGTCTGCACCTTCTATGGAGATGGATGCATAAGCTCTACTGGCTGCTCCACCAGCGGCGTGATGTTTCCTACAGTGTTCATGGTTTTTGTTCAGACGCCCTCTTGTTTTTGCTACTGGTGGTCTATTTTGTTGGCTGCGCTGTGCTGCGGGGGTGGTGGGGTTTCTTTTTTGTGGCTGGCTGTGCATGGGTGGTTGGCGGGTTGTGTGTCTATTCGATCAGCGTCTGTGTGGGGGTTGCTCTGGCGTAGTCCCTTGATGATTTTTCGGCGTTTCCTGCTTGTTTTTCTCCTCGACAGCGGTTAGTTAGTTATGCTCTCCTCTGTGTAAGGGGGATTGATCTTATGTTTAACTCTTGTTTTATCAGGCCTGTTACAGGTTTTTTCGGGTTGTTTCAATTATCTCTTGGACTCGGCTAAGGCCAGATTATATGTAATTTTTCTTTTTCTTTTTAATCTATGGGTGCTATCACACCTTTTTCTATTAAAAAATATATATATATATATATACAAATTGAGAAGCACACGATATAATGGCAACAAAATACTGGAAACTATGACTTAATATATCTGTATTGGATATTGTGCATACAACTCTGAAGAAATCAACCAACTGCTTCTTACCATATCGGAGTATCCTTTAGCTTCTGTACCAAGAAAGAAACCATACTTAAAGGTTCTCAATGAATTTACTTTAGTTTGAATGATCACAAATAAGGGACATAGTTTATGGTGTCATCCATAAGACAATCAATTTACAAATTGGATTCAGCTAAAATAATTTTTCTTTTAGAATATGATGTTTTAAGTAGTTGATTACTTAATGTGGCCATTTCAAATTTTAGTTCTAAGAGGAATGAGGATGCAGCTGTGAAAGCTTGCCTGAAGATGGTTGCATTTGTATCAGAGTTGCATTTTAAATGTCCTTTATAATATTTTGCTGCAGGTTGCAACTAAAAAAATATCTTTTTATTTTTGTTTGTGTGGGTTGCTCTACATGCTAAATTTTCGTAGATTTTCACTTTTAAGTAGATGATGCAATGCGAATTGTGCAGTCCTTGGGAATGGGTACAAGGCAATATATAGTAATAGTATAGATTTGAACATAATAAAGATGGTTTCTAAAATATTATTTTGGATGATAGAAATAATTACATACATTATATATTATTTAATAAATAATATTATTGTATGAATATTTTATTATAATTAAATTAAAAATATATCTAATAATATAAATACAAATATACTTATAATTATGTTACTTTATAATATTAAAACAAATAATATAATATAAATCATATATCATTTATTATGATATAAATGATATAGTATAAATAATATAAAATATATAATATATCATTTATTATAATATAAATGATATAATATAAATATAAATAAAATAAATAAACATCTTTTAACCTATCCTCTTATGATAACAGAGTTACGTATGGTTAGAACTAGTTTTACCACAAAAGGGAATTAATATAAAGTAATAAAAATTATAAGAGGGTAAGTATATCTTTTACTGCCAAGCATAATAAGAGACATGCCTCTTCGAATATATCCCTTGAAAGGGAAATAAATAAAGGTTGTGAAATAGAAGGAAATCATTATGAGAAGAAAAGAAAATTTAGTAATATAATTATAAACAGAAATAAGAGAATACAAGGAAAGATAGACTCGGCAGTTCAAAACAACAAATATAAATCAAGAGCTCCATAATAAATCAAATAAGAGGTAAATAAAAGTTTCAGCAGGTTAATTACTAAATGTAAGATTTGTAAGTATGTATATTTAATTTATGTTTAGTATAAAGATTAATTAAGGCCCTAGGGTAAAACCTAAAGATTAATGAAGGCCTTAGGGTAAAACCTAAGGGGAGGGCTGATGAAGGGGGTAAATCACAAAACACACAATAACAAATATTAAACACAGCAAATAGAACTTTCTTGTATTGAACTGGGCAACTCATTACATTACAGAAGCTCAATTACAATCAGAGGATGAATCCCCTACTGGTTGCAACACATTACAGCTTTCCCAACCTCAAGACTCTAGAATCTTCAGCCTTCTGTAACCTCAAATCAGCTAGGGTTTCTATTTTTCCCCCTATTCTGGACTCTACACTGGCCCCCCTTAACTCTCCCTTGCCCAGGGTTCCCAAAATAGTCATAAATAGCACTTTTTGGCGGCCTCCAGCTAAATTTTGAAATTTGCAACTCCCTCCAAAAGTAGGTCAACTTCCGGGAAGCATAACTTTTGATCCGGGTGTCCGATTAACGAACTGTTTTAAGCACCGGAAAGCTCGCGATGTGAACTATCACATTTTAAATTTGTAAATAGATTTTTATCAACTTTTTGAGACGTTATGAGAAGTTTTAGTGCCTCATATCTCGTTCTGTAAATTTTTAGGGGCTTTTTAGAAAACAAAAACTTTAATATCTTTCAGCTCACAAATGATCTTTGCCTGATTCCTTCGCCAAAGGTCTTATATTTCCGTTATGTAACTTTTTAGAAGTTTTTGCTTCATTACATGCCCAAATGCAAACTTTCTAAAAATAGCAGGTACACTTTCCTAAATAGGCAGGTTGCTATTTTTAGCAGTTTTAGAAAAACTGAAAGTCCTACATTATTATTCTGGATAATATGGAACCAAAAACACTAATTATGGGAAGAAATGAGAACAACTACAATGGTTTTGAATTAACTTCTTTTTGGGTGATGCAAGATTGCCCTTATGTCTCTGGATGCTCCTGCATTAGACACCCAGGGTAATTTGAGAAGTGACCCTGTCACGTCTCATGTATTTGTGTGAGAAAAACCCAAATGGTCAACCTCTGCCTTAGACAACCAAGAAGAATCTTCAACAGGCCTTCCTTTCCATTTCACTAGATATTCTTCATATTGCCTGTTTCGAGTGCTCCTTCCCACACAGCTATCCAAGATCTCTTCTATCTCCTCTATTGAAGTAGATGTCGGAATACTCCACTGCACTTCTGTTGGTCCATCCTCTGTTCCACCTTCATGATATTCTGATAAATCAACAATGTTGAAAATAGGAGAAATATTGATCCCACTCGGCAGCTCTACCTCATATGCATTTCCTGAATCATGCTTCTTCATGATTCTGCATGGTCCAAATTTCTTCATTTTCAACTTATTGTATGTTCCAATTGGGAACCTTTCTTTTCTCAGGTGAACCATGACTTCATCTCCTACCTGGAATTCCTTATATCTCCTCTTCTGATCTTCCTTAGCCTTGTACTGAATATTCATTTTATTAATGTGCTTTCTCACCTCTTCATGCAAATTCTTCAGATGTTCTGCAAAGTCTTCAGCTTCGGTACTTGTCTTTTCTTCGTTGTCCAGCTTCCTTAACTCAGAAGCATTTCTTGGGCTATTGCCATATACAATCTGGAATGGTGATTTACTAGTACTCCTATTGACAGAATTGTTGTAAGCAAATTCTGCCTGTGGTAAAATCAAATCCCATCCCTTGGGCTTCTCTCCTACCAAGCATCGTAGTAGGTTACCCAAACTCCTATTCACCACTTCAGTTTGTCCATCAGTCTGTGGATGGTGTGCAGAACTGAACTTCAAGTCTGTCTTCAACTTCTTCCACAATGTCCTCCAGAAATAACCAACAAACTTGGTAGCTTGGTCTGAAACTATGCTTTTTGGTAGACCATGTAGTCTCACCACTTCCCTGAAAAATAACTCTGCAATATGAACAACATCATTAGTCTTCTTACAAGGAATAAAATGTGCCATTTTTGAGAATCTGTCCACCACTACAAAAATAGAATCATGTCCTCTCTGTGTCCTTGGTAAACCAAGAACAAAATCCATGCTAATATCATCCCATGGCTTCTCTGGTACAGGTAATGGTTGATACAACCCTGAATTCTGACTTGTTCCTTTTGCCATCTGACACACTCTGCAACTCTGCACAAATTTCCTCACATCCTGTTGCAACTGTGGCCAATAATAATTTTCACCAATAATAGCAATGGTCTTATCTCGACCAAAGTGTCCAGCCAATCCCCCACTATGCTTCTACTTAATCAGGTTCTCTCTCATGGAACTCCTTGGAATGCACAACTGGCTTCCTCTAAATAACATGCCATCTTGGATAATGAAATCCAACCATTTTGTCCTGTCCAAAGTAACAAGTTCCAAACAAGCTTTCCAGGCCTCTGCAGAATCTAGATCTTTAGGATACAAACTTTTGAGCTCATCGAACCCAACAACCTCTATCTTCATTTCTGTCAACAAATTTTGCCTTCTGCTCAAGGCATCTGCAACTCTATTGGACTTCCCACTCCTATGCTTCAAATCAAAAGTATAGATCTACAAAAACTCAACCCATTTTAAGTGCCTTTGATTTAACTTTCCTTGACTATTAAGATATTGCAAACCCTGATGATCAGTATATAAAACAAACTCCTTTGGCAACAAATAATGTCTCCATTTCTTCAAAACTTGAACTATTGTATAAAACTCCTGATCATAAACATAATACTTTTTCTTGGCATCATTAAGCTTCTCACTAAAATAGGCAATGGGCTTACCTTCTTGGCTCAAAATAGCTCCTATACCACTACCACTAGCATCATAATCTACCTAAAATACCTTATTAAAATCTGGAAGTGCCAAAATAGGTTGTTCTACCACTTTTTGTTTCAATGTATCAAAGCTCTTGTCTGCTCCTTTAGTAGATCTAAACTCTTTTCTATCCCCTCTCATTGTCTCAGTTAGGGGTGCACAAATGCTACTGAAACTCCTGATAAACTTTCTATAAAAACTTGCCAAACCATGAAAAGATCTTACCTCTGTGACACTCCTTGGCGTAGGCCATTCAATGATAGCCCTTACTTTTTCTGGGTCCATCTTAAGACCTTCTTCTGAGACAACAAATCCCAGGTACACCAACTCCTTATTTGCAAAACTACATTTCTTCAGATTAATCAACAACTTCTCCTCCCTGAGCTTCTCTAGAACTCTTCTGATATGCATCAGATGCTCATCCCAAGTCTTACTAAAAAGTAAAATATCATCCAAATAAATAATAACAAAACTTCCCAAAAATTCCTTTAGTACCTCGTTCATGAACCGCATGAATGTGCTCGGTGCATTGGTTAGCCCAAATGGCATGACTAACCACTCATACAAACCTTCCTTTGTCTTGAAGGTTGTCTTCCATTCATCTCCTTCTCTGATATGGATCTGGTGATATCCACTCTTTAGGTCAATTTTTGTGAAGTACTTGGCTCCACTCAAACAATCCATGATGTCATCCATTCTTGGCAATGGAAATCTATACTTGATCGTTATCTTATTGATGGCTCGAGAGTCTGTACACATCCTCCATTCTCCATCCTTCTTTGGTGCTAGTACTGTAGGTACCTCACATGGACTTAGGCTCTCCCTTATCAGTCCCTTCCTCAACAACTCTTGAACTTGTCTGTTCAGTTCTTCATTCTCTGCAGGGGTCATTCTATGGGCTACCTTGTTTGGCAAACTGGCTCTTAGTATCAAATCCATTTGATGACTTATCTTCCTTACTGGTGGTAAGCCTTCTGGTACATTATCAAAGATAATGTCCTGGAACTCTTCCAACATATCTAAAACTTCTACTGGTACATCTTCACAGTTTTCTTGACTAATCTTAGGAATCAATGCAAAGCAATGACGCTCATGCTTCATACCCTCCAAAAATTTCTTACCATCTACCAAGCAAATTCTGGCAGTACTACATACTTTTTCTTCCACCTCCTTCAAGGGCTTCAATTTATTACGAACTCCATCTTTTGTTAGGGAATATGTGTTTGCATGGCCATCATGGATAGCGCTCCTATCATACTGCCACGGCCTTCCCAATAGCATATGACATGCATCCATTGGTATGATATCACACAATACCTCATCATGGTAGTCCCCAATCTTGAACTTCACTAAACATTACTCATTGACCAAAGCTCTATGGTCTTTCTACAACCATGTAATCCGATATGGATGTGGATGCTTTCTTCTTGCCAACTTCAACTTGTCAACCATCTCTTCTGAAACCAAATTATCAGTGCTTCCACTATCAATAATAATATCACAACACTTACCTTCACATTTGCACCTTGTGCGGAATAAACCCTTCCTCTGATTTGGTTCTTTCTCCTCATTCAACAAGGTTCTTCTGACAACTAGGGTTTCTCCCCTTTCAACATCTTTAGAATGCTCAGACTGTGCATCTTCATCTACATGTGCAACTTGTGCATTACCTTCAGTTCTCCTATTCGTCCTTCCTTGATGTTGCGGACACTCATATGCTCGATACCCTTCTTCTCCACATTGGAAACAGGTTCCTCTGAAACCTCCTCTTCCAGGTCCTTGCCCAGGTCTACCTCTTCCTCTTCCTCTTTTCTCACCATTGTTCTAGTCACGAGGACGGTAGGTGTTATCTCCTCTCTAATTTCGACTGGTGCCAGCTTCTTCACTTTTCTTTGCATCTTAATTTCGGCCCCCATAGGGTCTTCCACCAATCCTTCCGCCTTGACCTCTTCCCCTTTGCTTGCTGTCAAATCTTTTATTCAGCTTCTCTTCCACCTTCAAGGAAAACTGGTATGCATCTTCTATGGTGGTCATTCTGACCAGGCTCAGCTCCTCCTGAATACTCGGCTTCAACCCATTAATGTAACGGGCTACCTTTTCCTTGTTGGGCTCTGCATGGCCTGTCTTGATAGTAATCTTATAAAATTCTTCTGTATACTCCTTAACAAACTTGTTACCTTGCTTTAGTCCTTGCAACTTCTTCAACAACTCCATCTCATAGTCCACAGGAATGAACTGCTTCTTCAGTTTCTCCACCATCTGATCCCATCTGGTGATCTTTCCTTTTCCTCTTCTGTTCCTCTCTAATTGGACCTCCTTCCACCAAATACTGGCATGGCCCTTCAACTTTGTTTTTGCAAACTTGACCCGATCTGGGTCCTCCACATCTTCATACTCGAAATACTCCTCCATGTCATTGATCTAATCAATGCGCTGTTCCGGATTCAAATCTCCAGAATATGTAGAAACTTTGATTTTGGGCCTCTTTCCAATCTTCAAAATGGCCCTCAACAACCTAACCTCTGCAAGATCTCCTGCAGCTTCTTGTTCTTCCTCAAATAGCTCCTCTTTGGCTTTATCTTCGCTTTCATCTCTTGTTCTCGGATCAAACCCTCTTCGCAGCTCCTCTTACAATGCATCGATTTGCCTTTGTAGGGCTCTAAAACCCTCTTCCATCAAAGCATTCCTCCCAACACGATTTCTTCGTGGAGGCGTCTTGGTCTCTGCAGCAAACCCACAGCCTTAGGTCCTGGTGCAAATTGCCTCACGGTCGGTGATCTGTCTACACACTCAGGAACCCTTGCTCTGATACCACTTGATGAAGGGGATAAATCACAAAACACACAATAACAAATATTAAACACAGCAAATAGAACTTTCTTTTATTGAACTGGGCAACTCATTACATTACAGAAGCTCAATTACAATCAGATGATGAATCCCCTACTGGTTGCAACACATTACAGCTTTCCCAACCTCAAGACTCTAGAATCTTCAGCCTTCTGCAACCCCAAATCAGCTAGGGTTTCTATTTTCCCCCCTATTGTAGACTCTACACTGGCCACCCTTAACTCTCCCTTGCCCAGGGTTCCCAAAATAGTCATAAATAGCACTTTTTGGCGGCCTCCAGCTAAATTTCAAAATTTGCAACTCCCTCCAAAAGTAGGTCAACTTCTGGGAAGCATAACTTTTGATCCGAGTGTCCGATTGATGAACCGTTTTAAGCGCCGGAAAGTTCATGATGTGAACTATCATGCCAAAAATTCATAAACAGATTTCCATCAACTTTTTGAGATGTTATGAGAAGTTTTAGTGCCTCATATCTCATTCTGTAAATTTTCAAGGGCTTTTCAGAAAATAAAAACTTTAATATCTTTCAGCTCACAAATGATCTTTGCCTGATTCCTTCACCAAAGGTCTTATATTTCCGTTATGTAACTTTTTGAAAGTTTTTACTTCATTACGTGCCCAAATGCAAACTTTCTAAAAATAGCAGGTACACTTTCCTAAATAGGCAGGTCACTATTTTTAGCAGTTTTGGAAAAATTGAAAGTCCTACATTATTATTCTGGATATTATGGAACCAAAAACACTAATTATGGGAAGAAATGAGAACAACTACAATGGTTTTAAATTAACTTCTTTTTGGGTGATGCAAGATTGCCCTTACGCCTCTGGATGCTCCTGCATCAAGGGCTTTAGGGTAAAACCTAAAGATTAATAAAGGCATGAATTCCTAAGGGTAGATACGAGACTTCCTTATTAACCACCTAACACTAAGAAGGTGGGGTAGATGGTTACGGTAGGTATGGATCATTCCATGGATATGGGCCTTGATTGACGAATCAAGGATATTATGGGCCTTGATTGACGAATCAAGGATATTGCTATGGACCTTCGATTTAAGTATCGAAGGAATGGGCCTTAGTTGATGAACTAAGGAATTATATTAATGGACCCATAGGATTGAGATGACATCACCTACCTAACGAATCTTCTCTCACAAGGTGGAAGGTGAGGTTAATAAGAGGCATAAGATTATCTCACCCAAGGAGAATCATGATGTATGGAAAAATGGATTTATGAAATGGCAAATAGTATATGGTTATGATTATGATTATCATTAAGATAAAAAGGAAATGAAAAATGGAATACTAATGTTCTCTTTTGGTAAGTTGAAATTGTTTGCAAGATTGTAGAAATTTTGGCTTGCTAGAAGGGGACATTACAAACTAGTAATATTAATAATTATCCTTTACATGAGGTTAGTTCCTTTACATATGGTTTACCCATACAACTGAGGATAGATTCCACAAGCTTCTTTAATAAGACTCCTATACAACCCAACACACAATCAACTATGATTAGAGGTTAAAAAAAATGTGACATCAAGATATATATTACTAATCATCTTATATATCACCATATAATTAATTGTTTAATGTTGTAAAAATAAAATATCTTTTTGTCCATTTTTTGATACAAACATAACTGATAACTAACACTTTACAAATAATTAATAAAAATTATTAAAAAAACAGGCCGACCCTACTGTACAATACCATAACAACTAACTAAAGTGTTTTCCAACACTACAAGACTAACAAATATGGTAAAAATTTAAATATAGTTTAAGTGACAAGCCTTACATGCCTTGATGTGTTGTTAGCCCAATCCTCCTTGTATTCTTTATAAACTATGTTGTCACCTTAATTGTGTTTTAGGAGACTTAAACAATGCGACTTGGCTTAGATTCTAGGAAAAAACTTATTTAAAAAGAGTATAACTTACAAAATAAAATATAAAGTTTAACATTGTTTAAGTATGTTGACACAATAAAAATAAAATAACAGAATAAAAGCCTTAACAAAGAAAGTTAAAAAGAATCATCGAAGGAAGTGTGAGAATCTCAAATAATAGGGCCAGGTCCTGTGAAAAGTGGGAAACTTTTTGTATTAAAGATTTGGAAAATATTTATAAGCAAAAGTGAAATCAAAAAATTATATATTCCTATTTTAAAAAGACATATAGAGCTACAACTTTTCAAATAATATTTTCTAATATCTTGAACCTCTTTTATGTGGTTTATGGCTCTAGATATGTCACTCATAAAACTGAGTTTATTTTGATATAGCTTAATCCTTCTGTTGTGACCTTTGTACAACATCAACCCCAATTGCAAATTGGGTCCCCCTTTTTTTGACTTAGCCAGGTTCTTGCTCTGATCCTAGACTTTATGGCATATTTTCAGATGGTGGATGATGTTCTGCTCGGGTTGGATCATAGATGCTCAAAGAAATGAACTTGATGGATCCCTCCGTCGTGGGCTTGGAACCCTAACTCCCTGTTCTGGATTGTCCTTAGGGAAGGAGTTTGTCTTTCCGGCTTAGAAGTGAACCCTCTCTGCTCTCGGCATGTAACATGACCTTGCTCCGCTTGGACTAAATCAAAGGATGTCGTTCTAATCCCAATCCGGGACTCAATCTCAGATCATAACTCGGAGGATTTTCAATCAATAGAGTTTTTAGGGACTTAGAATGATTTCAAAACAAACGATGTTCCAACACCCCTCCGAAAGAATGTGGAAATGTTGAACATGAATATTCCTGGTCGCATATTCCAGTACCAACTGGAATATGCGCTAGGGGAGAAATTTCTTCCTGGTCACATAATCCAGTAGGTACTGGATTATGCGCCCAGGGATGATTTTTATCCTGGTCGCATAATCCAGTACCTACTGGATTATGCGCCCCAAGATCAGGACTGTCCTATTCCGGAATCCTATCCAGTTTGAACTATGCAACTTGTTAAGAAATCTTTCCTGGACTTGTCTGTAAGAGCCTGCATGAAAGAATTCATTGTCTGTTAGGAAAATTTGGCCATGGAGATTGAAATTCCCTGAGGGGATAATAGAAACTCCTTGTTCCAGATCCTGTATCAATGATCAAACCTCTATGAAACAACTCAAACAACTCAAACTCCATCAGAAACAAAAGGAAACATCCTTAAGGCAAAAATCAACTTGCAAAAGTCCAAGTCGCATTTTTCACCTGCTGGTGGATTTTGCGCTTAGGAAGGAAAACTTGTCCTGGGCGCAAAATCCAGTTGCAGGTGGATTATGCACCCAGGATTCTTGGACTGGAGGAACTTGCCCCTCAGGAGTCCAGTTTAGTCCATCATGAAAACATGAAGGTTCCTGTTCAAACAATGAAAATTTCAACCCTTTGTCTAAAGAATTCTTCACAAGAGCCAAATTCTCAAGGACTTAACCAAATTTCAGGCCAAAATTCAAAGGCATCATTTCGAGGAAGGATTTTATCCTTGTCACATTTTCTAGTCAGAGGTGGATTATGCGCTCCAGGATGAAATTTTATCCTTGTCGCAAAATCCACCTGCCTTTGGATTATGTGCTCCAAGACAGGTGGAATTCCTTCCCTGCCGACATGGAATTCCCGACCACCCTCAAAGTGCGCCACTGACACAAAGGAAAAGGACAAACTTCTCTGGCGGCTAGGATAAGTTTTTTAAATATTTTTTTTGTCTTCCTCTTGCCTAGGTCGGCCAAGTGGCATAGGAGGTCTTTTTCCCTATAAAAGGGAGGGCACTCACCTTATTTTTCTCATTCAAAACACAATTCAAAAGCAGCAAGAGCAGAAATAAACCTTCTAGGAGCAGATTTTTTTCATTCCTTACCATCTCAAGGGCAGATTTCATCACTTGAGGGGCAAATTTATCCAAGGATATTGCAGATTTCACCATTTCCAAAGCTAAAGTTCTTCATTGGAGCAGATTTCTGTAGGTTAAAGGTAGATTTTTAAAGATTGCAAAGGCAGAAATTCCTCTTCTTAGGGCAGATTTCATCCTCCAAGTCCAAATTTCCTCCATTCCAAGGTGAGTCCTTCTCCAAGACTCAAATTTTTGAACATTCCTAAGACAGATTTCTTGACAAAAATCCATTAAAATTTAGAAATTCCTGTGCAAAAATCAAAAAATCCATCCTAAAATCAGAAATTTCATTGAAGGTCAAAAGTTCCTTGTCCAAAAGAAAGGTATGTTATGCATAAGATAATTCTTCATACTTGGAATATTATTATTTTCTCCTTCTTATGCATCTTACATTTATCATTTTTAGTCCCACATGCATTAAAATATTGAACTTACTCCTCGTGGTGGGAATAAAACCCCATCGATCGTCTTCATTCTTAAGACTTCAAAATCTCGCAACTTACCTTGTCCTTGATTCTAGGTGAATGGCGAACGCGAAGGTAGGTTCTTCAAGACAAACCCAAATGAAGGATGCCCTTAGAGGAATCCTCCTGAAATCCAGGATCATGTCAAAGTGGAATAACGTTGGTGACACCAACATCAACCCAGCATGCATGGAGGAGATTAGGAAGCAGATATATGGAACTGATGGATGTCCTCCATCCAAGCTAGCAACGAAGTTTGTCCGAAGTGGAATTGTTCCTGCCACATGTTTTCCGCTTGCAATTCCTTGTTCCGAGCTCATAGTGGAATGTTTCATGCACTATGATCCAGACCAGCGGTGCATCTTCAGCCCCAACGACACGGTGATTGCTAACTTCTCCAAGGAAAGGATCGCGGAAGCATTTGATATCCCCATCTATAGTCCCGTCTAGTACAAGACCAAAGAAGAAGCAACTGACATGTTCAAAGCCGACTCTGCCACCTGCCTGGGGATCATCAACAAGAACTGGATGGAGAAGCAGAGACCTCATTATTCCAAGCTACCTAGGGGACTCCTCAAGTCTGACTTCAAACAGGAATATGGATATTTGGTCGTCATGATGAACAAGATCATGGGAAGTCCTCAATCTTCAACCTTCGAGCCATGGATGTTATATTACATTGAGGAGATAACTTCGGGAAAAAGATGATTGATTGGCCTCAACTCATTAGCGATAACATCCATGATCAATTCCAGAAACTGGAGGAATCCAAAGCGTTCTACATGAGTTCTTATGTCATCTACATGCTGGCCAGGAATATGCGATACAAGGGACTGTCTTGGAAGGGACATGTTGGAAATGCCAAAAGGACAAGTTCGGGTTTATGACTGCTATCCGCAACTTCACCTCCAAAACATTGCTCACTTCCAGAGGTATAATGATGCCTTCGCCATGCACATCACAAGAGCCCTTCAAGGAGGGACACATAAGAGATTGTCACCCAAAGCAATGCAATTAATCAAGACTTATGGCCCCTGGTTCATCCAGTTCCCTAAGTTCACCTACATCCAAGTGCAAGGATTCTCTGCCTATCTACATAGACAGTTGAGATATCCCATGGACAAGATGGTCCTATTGGAGCTTGCAAGGCAACTCTCTGCCTATGACAAAGTGCAAAAGAAGAAGAATAAGGCCGGGATTACTTTCCCAATCCAGATTGGAGATGCAGTTGAAGTATGTCCATCCCTCCAAGCAACCGAGAGAGCCACCGAGGAGTTACAATTCTACAATCTAGTAACTCAGACATCCCGAGCCAACTTTGATCCATTCAATGCCACCTGGATAGCCTGCAGAAGAAAACATAGACATAAGGTAGATTTGGAAGACCACTAGGTGAATGCCGAGGATGATCATGAGATTTAGAAAAGGATGTGTTCTCGACTTTTTGTGGATTTGATCAGGGCAACCGGCATATTCCAAATTCCAGACCAAGTCCAGGATGATGGAAAACCAATACGTCCTTTCTTCAAATAGGAGAAGGACAAACCTCTTCCGCCACTTATCTGGTCTGAACCGGAAGTCACTCATTTGGATGAGCTAATGGCTCCAGTCTTGTTTGGAACATAGAAATGGATAGGTCAGCATACTTAAAGGCTGCAGAGGAAGAACATCCGCCCAACCTATGACTTGATGGGAGACATGGAATCCCAATCTTCCGATGAGGAAATGGTTGAGGAATCACCTGAGGAGGAAATAGTGCTAGTGAGATAGGAAGTCCAGGATAAGTCAGTTGAGAGTCCACCAGCAAAGAGAGTGAAGGCTTAGAGAGAGCCTGTCAGGAGACTAGTTCGGGAAGAGCAAAATGCAAGTAGGCCTCAATCCACCAGCACTTCATCCGTCCGAGAGGTCAACATGTTTCCTAGTGATGAAGTGCAAGCTGCCAGGGATGGAGAACACGCTGAGGTGGAAGTGATCCCAAATGAACACAATGGAGGAAGTGATAGCGAATCCACCGAATCCAATCAGAGAACTCCTAGCGTGGTTGTAGGAATTCCTCCTGATCATTCTACGGGGAATCTTGGTGAGGTCAGAATTGAAGATATGTTGCATCATCCAGATTTTGCATTTCTGAACAATGAGTTCAACTCCAGCAGGGATCCCACGCCAGCATAATCGAGGATTCACTGGTGGAGATGGAAGTCATGAGGACAGCCGGCCAAGCATCCAAGGAGTGGATGGATAAAGTTTTAGACAAGGCTCATAAGTTCATGGATGACCTCATCCAAGTGTATGGACGGGTCATTGCTATCATGGACAGGACATAGGCCATCCTGGAAGTATGCCAGCAATTCAGTGTTGTCCGAGAGGAGACCATCCCAAGGTTGAAGGCAGTCATGAACACACCAAGACAGGACTTGATCAAGGACAATGTCATCCAGGCGGATCAGGAATATGATTTCATCGGTTGGTACTTAGCCTTGATCATGAAGAGAGATAACTTCGAAAGGATTGAGAGTGATGCTACTTAGGCCCACACCATGGTGAGGGAAGTTCAGGACAAAATTCTTATCTCCATGGAGACCTGGTTCGGTCTGGATGTTCCACAGGATGGAGTTGTTGACATGGAGGAATGGAAGGTCAAGATGCAGGACGTTTATTTCAAGGTTGGATATCCCACATAAGCATCTCATCTCGAGGATGCATCGACATTCCTCATCTTCATGAACAACATTCAGGAGCTCAGGGCTGATTGGGAGAACATTCTAGTCGCCTGTACCACCATTGCATCAGTCATGGAATTCAAACTGGAGAACATGCCTGGCGTTCCCATGGAGGAATTGGAGGTTGTCCTAACTAAGTTTGAAGAGATGGAGACTAAGGAACAAGACAAGCTGGAGGTTGACTAGTCAACCTGCCTCCCAGGTAGCTTAGTCAGCTTGACGCCTAGGCCATGTGGCAGCTTTCTACTTGTCTTATGACATACTCTCCACCTACTTTTAGGGTTTGCACATCATTTGAGGAAATCTGATCTTGTTTCACCTCCTTGCTTGTTAACTAGCCTATAAAAAGGTTGAGGGCGCCTCATTTGACTAGCTCTCTCTCTCTCTCTCTCTCTCTTATTTTCTACTATCTCCATGTTATTAGAGCACCTTAGGTGTTAGTCTTACTTCTGCACTTTTTTTTTTTGAGCTGAACACTTCAGGATCAACAGATTGTTGTAACAGACTTCCAAAGCAATAATATATGCATTGAAGAATGGTGTTCATGTATTCCTTTGGATTTTTGGCATGATCTTATTGATTTCCTGGAGCAAATCTGAAAGATATTGAAGTTATTTCATGTATTTTCATGCTTTTGTTAGATAAATGTGATGGAAATGATATTGTCGAGTGATTGAAGTTGATCTGTTCATACCATTTGTGATATGTGGCTAGCAAATCGCTTTGTATGGTTAGTCTAAATATAATCTATGCTTAACTTAGACTGTTTCTGTATGATCATTTCCATGTTCCATGACAGGACAGTGTGAAGATCCTTGCCTCCACCCCAGAAGATTGCACCATCTTTGCCTAGTTGTTGTCGCATGATGAAGTAGAAGCGTGGTTCCAGCATCAATCCTCAATAGTATCCTTTTCATCATCTAGTTTTCTTAAACTCCCTCTCCTATCCCTCTCTTTTTCACTTTCTTTTTAATCATCCTTAGGAATAGATTATAGAAGAGCCAACTGCAAAATCATTCACTTGTCCATAGTAAAAAGTCTGGTTGATCCTAAACCTTTTGTCTGCCAGAAGTAGAAGTTGCCAATCCTAGACCTTTTCCAGTCCAAGAGTTGAAGAATCCAGTCCTAGAGTTGAAAAAAAATCTTGTCCAAGAGTGGAAGAATCCGGATCCGAGCCTCCAGAACCCTTTGAAATCCAAGTCTCTCTTCCTTGAGCCACTTAGTCCGTCTGCACAGATAATGTAAGTCCACCGCGTGATTATCAGCAAATCACATCATCCATAGAGTTCATCCCCACACACGTCAAGACTTAACACAAAAGGAACTTCGGAGCAGTCTCATTCGATCACGAAGTGTAGCGTCTGAGAAGCTTTATTCAAGAGAGGATAGAACACCCCCGTGTCCTATCCTAATGTTTGTTGCAGTCACAAAAACCACATCAACACCTTCTCCCTTGTTTATTCCTAGTGAATGCTAAGAGATGAAACATGTCTCCATCACTAGATATCTTGGCATCCCTTTTGGTTTTGGTGTCACTTTGAAGAACATGTCAATGTGGTGTCTCAGGAACTTGAAAAAAACTCAATGAACTAGACTAATTACTTATTATCTATGACTAGGTGCATTTAGGTGGCCAAAAAAATCCTTATGGTTGATGATGTGTACATACCATCGTGTTGGCTCCCCTCAAAAATCTATTAAAATCAGTTGACTCAACTTATAAGGAGCTTTCCGTAGGCTAAGTAGGGGAATAAGAGGGGTTTGCCTACCACTTCATTGTTGCATTGCTAAGATACTGGTTCTTCCTCCAAAATCCCTGGGTCTCGGTTCAGTCTGGCTCAGGTCCTAGTTCGGGTTCGGTTCGTTTGGGGAAATGCCCAGGGTTCTTCTTTTTGACTGTGGGTTCATCTAGGACAAACCCGGGTGAACCCATAATGAACCTCTGCAGAACCCGCGACGAACCCACAGTAGGATGCGAAAAAGTGAAGTCTTTTTTTAATTTTTGAATAAATTTTTGACATTTTTTAATTGTTTTTTTTTTGAGTTGACACTCCTCTGACCCGCAAAGCATAATATGGAAACAATTTAAAGACCAAAAACAGTCTATTTTGCTCATTCCAAATGAAAAAACAAAACTCTTCCATATTGAGTTGAGCTATTTTTTTGTCTTGCCATCAAATCTATAGAGTTGAAGATCGATTGGTGAAGGATCTAAAGCAATTGTTTTGCTATTCCTATGGTGTGCAATAGCTCGTTTGCTACAAAGGGGATTTTAGAGGCAAATTTTGCAAAAACAGTTGGTTTTTTTGGTGTTTTTTTTCTACATTTTTGTTTTCTTTTGAATCTTTTTTTTTTTTTTTTCTAAACTCTTCTATCTACTATAAATCAATGGCACATTTGTAAAGCTTTTAAACTCAACTAGGTTTTAATTTATTTATTTTTGTTTTCAATTTCATTTGTTTGAAACTTTGAATTCATGGAATGTGTTGTTTATTGTTTTTTTAAATTTTTGGCATAGGGATTACAATGGCAAGTGGTTCAACCTCGTCGAAGAAATCCAAGTTCAAAACAGATCCAAATTCTCCCCTTTGGAAATATGTTAAAATGTTAGAACCACTTCCAGGCGGTGGAGGTTATATATGGATGTGCAATGGTTGTGGGGTTTAGTATAGAAGCTCTTACAGCTGGGTGAAAGCCCATTTGTGTAACATACCTGGGTTGGGCATCAAAGCTTGCCCTGGAAAAAATGGTGTACCCATCCCACAAGCTCAAGTCCTTGCATATATCCAAGAGCAAGAAAAAGCAGAGGAAGGATCAGGTCATAAACTAAGTCACCCTTTGCTAAAGACTCAGAGAGGTTCTCGAGGAATGAAGCCCCTCAATCAACATCACCATCAGAATTTGAACGGGAACATGTAGAGAGCCACCCATTTTTGCCCACAGTTGAAGAACTTGTAGCACACAAGAGATCAAAGGGACCATTGGAAATAGCATTTCACAATGAGTCTCGTGAGTTTGCTGATCAATAAATTGCAAGATGTTTCTATGCGAATGGCTTAGCTTTCAATGTTGTTCGCTCACCGCATTGGAAACAAATGGTGAAAGCAATTAATGATGCTCCAAAAGGGTACAAGGGCCCAGGTTTTGAGAAGGTGCGCACCACCTTATTGGAAAAGGAAGTGAAGTTTATAGAGGATAAATTGAAGCCCATAAGGGAATCTTGGGCTGAGACAGGTTTATCCATCATTTCTGACGGATGGAAAGATTCAAAAAATCGGCCATTGATCAATGTTATTGCAGTGTGCCCTAAAGGGGCTATGTTTTTGAAGGCAGTCGATTGTGAAGGGGAGGTGAAGGATGGTCCATTTATTGCTAATATTCTTTGTCAATCCATTGAGGAAGTGGGGCCTCGAAACGTGGTTCAAGTGGTAACAGACAATACAAAAAATTGTAGAGCAGCTGGTTTATTGGTCGGGGAGCGTTACTCACACATTTTTTGGACACTTTGTGCGGTCCACTCCCTCAACCTTATGCTACAAAAAATTAGCAAAAAAATTGATTGGATCAAACAGGTGTATAGTGAGGCAGAAGACATCCAGATGTTCATCACCAACCACCATATGTCACAAGGCATTTTCAGATCATTCTCAAGATTGGAGCTGCTAAAGGTAAGTGAAGCTTCAAGCAATTTTTATTTTTTCTTAAGTTTATGTTTTGAGTTTTGTAAATTTATTTAAATTATTTTTTAAGAAGCCTTATTTTTTTATTTTTTTTATTTTGATTTTTATAGGTTGTTGAGACCCGTTTTGTCTCCAACACAATTGTCTTAAGACGGCTTGTGAAGGTTAAAGAGGCACTCTCTAGCATGGTCACCAGCGAAAATTGGTCCATATGGAGGCAATCTAGCACTAAAAGGGCAACAAAAATTAAGCAACTAATCCTAGATGACCATTGGTGGGATCGTGTTGAGTATCTCCTCAGTTTTACCGAGCCCATATTGAGTATGATTCGTTATACCGACATAGATAGGCCTTGTTTGGGAGAGGTATATGATGGCATCGACTCAATGATTGAGAAGATGAAAGCCATCATAAATGAACATGAGCGAGATCCTAGAGAAACTTTCTTCAATCAAATACACCAAATTATTGAAGAGAGATGGGACAAAATGACCACCCCATTGCATCTTCTTGCCTTTGTGCTAAGTCCCAAATATTATAGTGCTCAACTCCTTTATGTGGGGACAAGGGTTGCCCCATATAGAGATGCTGAAGTCAGCCGGGGGTACAAGGCAGCATTTCACAGACTCTTTGTTGATCCTGACATATGAGAAGCAGTTAGAGCCGAGTTCATGCATTTTGTGAGCTCCACGAACATGGGTGTTGATTCTCTTGTTGACAAATATAAGGTTGATGCTCATATGTGGTGGTACTTCCATGGCCAATCATTCATACACCTACAACCTCTTGCAATAAAAATTTTAGTGCAAGTAAGTTTTATTATCTTTTAGATTTTTAAGTTTAATTTCTAAATTCGAAATTTCTAATTTATAACTCTAACTATCTAATGTTGTCTTGTATTAATAGGTTGCTAGTTCATTAGCTTCTGAGAGGAATTGGAGCACATACTCCTTCATCCACTCAGTAAAGCGTAACAGGCTGCACTCAAAAAAGGCAGAGGACTTAGTGTATGTGCATTCCAACTTGTGCCTCCTTACACACAAAAACAAGGACTACAAGGAAGGGGACTCAAGGAAGTGGGATATCGAGCCAGAGCATACTAACCTGGATGCTACCATTTCCCACCTTGCCGCACTTGAAGTTGCTGTTGATGTTGAGATTGGTAGTGGCCTAGTGGGCATGAGAGTGCCAGTGCTAGTGCCAGTGCCACTTTTTGTGGTTCTACTAATATACCAGTATCTGATGATGCTCATATGGCTTGTGGTGATGATATTTTTTATGACCCATATGACAATGATGCCTAATTAGTGATGGCATTGGCTGATTGATGACATTTGGCATTGTAATTTTGATTTTTGAATTGTAATAACTATATATATCATGACATTCGACATTCATGTTTGACTAATTGACATTGTAGTGTTTTTAATTTCTAACACTAGTGTGGTTTTGTTTATTATATGATCATATTCATGATGCTATGGTATTCTGAACTTAATTATTGCTACAAATATGAATATATTTCTAATTTTTATATGTTTTTGTATGGGCGAACCAAAATGAACCCACACCCAAAAAAAATTTTGACCGAACCCAAACCCGAACCAGTACCAGAACCGGTAACTTAGTTGCATTGTATTAAACCAAAAGACAAAAGGGGCCTTCAAATCATATACCCCTTCTACCAGGGGGTGTGTTTAATGACCAAATGCATTGTTAGAGCTTTGGATGGTGAGAGGCCATTGAAACACCTGGTTCATTTTCACATCCAATCTACTACTATTGTACACCATTGGAACTCTGTGAATTGGAATAACAAGATTCTTTTAGCACCATTCTTCAAAACTCGGGGCTTAGCGCCCTTCAATAACATCTAGAAGGCATGACAACTTGTCTCACAACAGTTGACTTGGTTTGATCAAACCTTAAGCCTAGGTCTAAGCTTTTCCACCTCTTTCTATCTGGTGGAATAGGCTGATCCAACAGGATAACAAACCTCTTAGAATCCTCACAAATTTAAAGGCAAGTGCCTCCATAAAAAGGGCATTCAAGTTTTCTGTGATATGAAGGATCTTTCTAAGGGCATTCACTACTTCGAAACTACTTCATGTCAAATTGTCAATTGCTGCCCATCTGAAATTTAATTACCCACCACCAACTTGGCCATTTTGCAATTCACCCAAATCTATTAAGCTTGCCTTCTAGTTTTGCCCACAAGTTTTGGCACAGTCTAATGTCTTCGCTGCCTACCCTTTTCCCCCAAGCGATCCTGGAAATCACAATTTTTGGCTTATGTCCCACAATGTTATTTCTGATACCTACCACCGTGTTATTATAAAATTCATTCAGAAGTTACATTAAAATGCTATTTTTGTCAAATCTAAATTCCCTTTAGAAATTGAAGTTCAAATTATTAGTGCTAATTTGGTACTTTAGATGACTAATTTGTCTACAGTTCTCAAGGAACAAGTTGAAGCCTGACGGTGAACAAAGATCTTGAACGTCAAATACACCACCTTCAAACTCAGCTTCTGACCTTGGAAGGAAAGCATCAAGACTTGAACCTCAGATCTCGCAGCTTGCCAAAGAATATAATCTGCTTTCATCTATTTCCCATTGTATGAACTTATATTTTATGATAACCTTTCTCTCTACCGGTGGCTGCTTTCTGTTCTATTTCTTTTGTATGACTGGTTGCCCTTTGTAATTTTAGACAGTCACTATTCTTGGTTGTGTATATTGGACAGTTGTTTTTGGACTGTTTGTTAGATAGCAGTACCTCGTTGGACTGCATTCTGGAATCATTAACAGAAGGTTAATGCTGCTCTATTGTTGTGCTGTAGCTGTGTATGTCTATCTTTTACCTGCTGCGGTTGTATGTGACTTCCGGTCTTTGACTGCTACAAGAATTTCGTAAACATTTGTTATGATTAATACCAAAAAAGGATTGAAGTATTAGGGGATGAAGGTGCCTCTGTTTTTAATGTTTACTATTTGTTTATAAAAATCATTCATGTTTATTAAATTTCATATAAATCTTGTTATGCTGATGACGTTTTCTATTTTCGTATTTTAATTTGAAATCACTTGTTTCTTGTTTACTTTTTCTTTAGTCTCTTTGCCCTATCAATGTCACTCCACATTATGAAATAATTCCAATTCAGAAGCACACAATACAATGGAAACAAAAAAAAGTCTTCGAGTAAATAGTGTGAGTAACAATATTTTGAAAGTCCTTTTATATTATGGTGATAAAGAAGTTCAAAGTTGTTTGAAAGTAAAAACTATTTCCATATGTACTGTAGCATGCAACACCGAGTTTATTATTATATAAAGTCTGAAACTCACCTCAAAGATAAGCAGCATAGAGATACTCCACCAGGAATATGCATTCGATCTAGATTTTGATGATTGTTTGAAATCCAAAGAGTAGCATTATCCTTTGCTGTGAGCATTTGCAAGAAGCTTCCAGCTGATGTGGTAATTTTAAATGGAAGCCGTCTTGATATTTACAAGTCTTCTTCAGTATAGGGAGTCTAAGGTGACATCTTTTTGACATGCATTTATTATATTTTAGTTACTAGCTTGGCTAAAGAAATGACATTGCAAAGATTCTGCATTTGTTATTGTTCTGTGATCATTCTATGTTAGAACTTTGAAAATAATTGCCCAGATATTATTTCTTTTTGCGGATTTGTTATGATTTTTTGATTGGAAAGTGGGAGAGCATACTTCTATTTGCTTTTCATGAACTGAGTTATTTTGACTATACATAACATACTGCTACTGCACTCTGTTCTTGCAGTCTTGGGCAGGGACTCCAGCTGCAGTGTAGCCCTTGTTGTTATTGTATAACGATAATTTTTTATTGTATTAAGCATAACGATAATTACAGAATACATAGGAGCAGGAAAAGCACCACACTTGACTTGAGGGTAAGATAATAGGTTACACTTAATGACCAGTTACTTCTATTCAACACTTTACAGTGTTACGCTATACACAATCCTAAAATTAGGTAGTAGAGCTATTGATACAGTTCCTCAATAATTTTTCTTAGAACATGTAAAGGATTTCCTTCCTGGCCTTTTTGAATCGTTACTATCCAACGGTTCTTGATTTGAGCATCATCTCCAACAGTGGGAAGTTCTTTATAGTCTCTGACATCTTTCTGTCCAGTGATTACAATAGTAACTATCGATATTCCTCCACTGATATTGCTCTGTATCAAGCCCGAAGGAAGACAAATGTTTACAGGATTAGTTCCTGATGCATAGGAGCCTCGAACCACAGCACATATGATGATTGCACTTAAGGAATCTGACATGTTGAGTGATTCCTCCAGCATTATGCCTGCTTCATATATATGAATTGCTCTGTTTGTGTCAGCACCAATTAGATGGCGAAATTGGTTTGTGTCTAAAATTGCCTTGGCTTGGCTACTTGCTTTCCCAATTACACTTGTAACCACTGAGGGTAGTTCCTGATTTTGAGAAGGAAAAAAAACACCAACCAGTTTCAGTTCTAACACAGCATCTCAGATGCTAATTAGATCAAATCTTTGCAATCTAGAAAATCTTTCCTATTTAGTACTGCATTCAAAATGTCAATGAAAAAGATTTTCTTTCTTCTCTTTAAAAAAATGAAAACTGTGTCCAGGTTTAGGGATTTAATACCTTTAAGCTATGAATACAACGCCATATATGACCTCCTGAAAGATGTAAACATCTTAGTCCCATCAACTTTTCAACACCTGTTATCTTTGGCAGCTTCTCACATCCATCAATGACAATCCTCTCGGAACATTTTAGAAGCTCAAGGCTTGGCAACTCTTCAAGCTCCCCACATTTGTCTATATTCGGTGTTTCAAGATTTGGCAGATCAAAGTTCCCTGATACCCTTTTCAATTGTTCACACAACCTTACCTCAAGACAATTCAATGTTCTCATGACTGTTAAATCCACTTGAATTAGATGTGGCATGGAAGCAAGGTGAAGAGACTCAAGGTTGGGACAACACTCTCCACTAATTGAGACCTTGGATACACGTTTTATGCCACGCATCTCCATTGTTTGCAGATCACACATGCATCTGTCCGTGGCAGAATCATAAATTGTTGGTTCTCCATTGTTAATCAATTCTGCTTCCCCACTTGATGCAAAATACGCCCTGAAAGGATTGCCCAAAGTGGCGCATATCCATGCAAAATACCTCAAAGCTGAAGAATCAGTTGACTCCCCGTTCAAAGTGAGTTCTCCAGTTAATGTAAAATACCTCAAGAACAAACTTCGAAGCTTGGTGAGTCCTCTAAGGGATTTGGATAAGGCTCTCCCATCAACTTGCATGTCTTCATTTCTTCCAGTTAGGATTAACTTTTCCAAATCATTCAGCATTCCTACTGAATTTGTGCACTCTGCCAACGAGCATTCATGAAGCACCAGCTCTTTCAATTTGACAGGGGCCTGGGATACAAATAATTCGTTTAAGACAGTAATTTCCTAATGGTAAACAAACCAGAAAAATATTATCACAAAATGCTTGATAGTGCTTCATTTTGAATAAGGATGAACTAAATACCTGTGAATTGTTCTGCCATAATTCACTGAGACGTGCAGAGAAATTTCTTAAACCCCGCAATTGTTGCAGAGGGATCCAAGAGGGCAAGCTTGGCTGTTCACACCCATCTAGTTCAAGCCAGAGCAAAGAAGTTCGTCTCTGATCTAAATTCCCTAAAAAGTATGTAATTTGAGAAGCCATAGAACTGTCAAAGAGCGAATTGAGAGACCTGGAACTAGGGCCACTGGTTTCTCTGAGGACGTTCTCAAATCCATTTGATTCCTGCGATCCAAACAGAAATGCTCAGGCTTTCTGAAAATTGAATATCACCAATAATAGGAGTAATATAGAGGAAGAAGCATACCAAAGATTGAGGACGCCAGCTTCGACGAGGAAAGCTCTGATCTGCCATTTCTCTTCCGACATCCCGGATGAGGTCATGCATTTTTAAAACAAGCTTGTCGTCAAATTCATATCCTGCCAAATAATTTTCAGCTATATGCACGAGACATTTTCGTTCTAATTTCTGGACTGCCTGTTGGGCTTTCCATCTGCAACCATCCCATATTCTAATGGCCATGGATTTAGGCTTGTCAATGAAAAAACATGCAATGTCCATAAACATCTGTCTTTCCTCTTCATCTAGCGTATCAACGCTAATTTGAAGTCTGTCTTTTATGCCTGGATTCAGCTGCTTACGAATTTTATCCAAATAAAAGTGCCACTTACTTTTATCAGCTTCGTCACGAACAAGCCCGCCAAAGAGTTGAAGAGACAGAGGTAAAAATCCACTCTCTTCGACAGAACTCTCAACCAAATCTTCGTAACCTATGGGTGGATTCGCTTGCCCGAACGCTTGCCAACAAAAGAGCTCTCTGCTATGTCCTACACCCATTTCCTTCATCTCATAACCATCAGCAATGTTGGCATCTTTTAGAACTTGCACATCACGGGTGGTGACAATTACCAAGCATCCAGAATTCATGCTATCTAGAGGCAACAGAGCATCTAACTGCTCCACGCGATCAATGTCATCTAAAACAATAAGGAATCGCCAATCCCTTCTAATTTGACCAAAGGCATATCTTAGATAGCTTATTCCTTCGTCTGTACTTGTAACACTGGGATGATCTTCGTCGAAGAGATCTTTAAGGAGCCTACGTTGCAGCGAAGGTAATTCACCTCTGTCAGACGCTTCTCTCACATCAACCAAAAAACTTGCTCGATTGTATTTTGAACGGTATCTGTTAAACAACTCTTTGGAGAGAGTTGTCTTCCCCGCTCCACCCATTCCGTAGATGCCAACAATCCGAGCCTTTCCTTTTCCTTGTTCATTCATCCCGAGCGGGCTTTCAAAATCTTGTACAAGTTCACGAAGGCAACCCCTTTCAAGTTCTTGTACAAGCTTGGAAAGCCCCACTGGATATTTGGCAACATACAAAAGTTCTGTCCTTCGTAATTCTTTTTGCACAGCTGACATTACTCGTTCAGAGTTGAAGTCACTTCGCAGGGGAAAAGGGGATATGATAAGAGATCAATTTTGCTGACTAGAATCAACAAATTTTGATGTTGGAAAACATGAAGTAAGTAGAAGTATCAATTAGAATAAAAACATAGAAATCTTACCTCAAGCTGTTGATTTCACAGCCTACGATAAATGAAGCTGCATGAAGCGCTTGCTTCCACTCATCAAGCCTGCCTAATTACCTTCCGCTTCCTTCGTATTTGATTAATGTCTCTCCCTTTTCTATGTCATGGAGTTCCGAAGTGTTCACTCCGTAAAAGAGGGGAATAACCATGGCTTCAGTACGAAACATGAAAGCCAGCTCCTCTAAACACCAAGGGGACTCTACATATCCTCTGGAGAAGATAACAATGTGAACTCTAGCATATTGGATGGCGGGCTGAATTGTATATGGAAACGAATCTCCAACTTCTCTCTCTTGGGAATGAAGAAACACCCGTAATCCCAACTTCTCAAGTGAATTGTAAAGCGGAAGAGCTAGAGTTTCTTTGACATCTGGTCCAATATAATTAATGAACGCATCAAACACATCAAACAGTCTGGCTGGCTCAGGGGCTAGTCCAAAGACAGCAGTGTGTCCCACAATTCGTCTGTGAGATGAGGAAGAAGATGCCATGGAATTTGAGAGCTCTACTGCAGATATCCTTTGCATTTCCTTTTGCACAGTTGACAGTATGGCCCTTTCCAAGGGAAAACGGAATTCTATAAGAGATCAATTTTGTTGAGTAAAATCAAGCAATTTGTACAAGTATCAATAAAAATAACTGTTATCTAGTGATTTGTATTGTCTTTTAAATATTCTAACAATAGAAAAATGTAATATAAACCTGATTGAAAAAATATATATTTTATTATTGGATTTATCTTCTAATTTAATTTTTTTATATTTTTAAATATTCAATATTTGATATATTTCTTCTCTATAAGATTGCTTGTGTATAATGGATATGAAATTACGGCAACGTCTTTCCAACCCTCTGGATGCACATTTGACTGTATTTATTAATTAATTGAAATTCAGATGTGAGGGTTGTCTATATCTGAATTTCAATTAATTAATAAATACGGTCAAATGTGCATCCAAAGGGTTGGATAGACAATTCGTAGCACTGTACTTAAACATCATCCACTTCAATGGTTAAACAATTAATAACAATTTTACACCTCATCCACAACAAAAGTGGTAAATATTTGTTCTAGTTTTATTGGCCAAAATTGACCTTTGACTGTTGAAGTGGATGATGTTTAAAAATAGCCGTGGATGAGAGGGTATACATGCACTCAAAGCTCTCTAAAATTTATGTCTAAGATTGATATTTTAATAATCCATTAAAATTAATTTAAAATTTTTAAAAAGAAAACTATGTAAAATTCTTGTAACATTTAAGATCATTTTTTATTTAAAAAAAAAAAATACAAAATGTAATCTAAACATTCATACAAAAACTTATATTTAATTTTCTCGGACTAAAAAATTTACATATTTACTTAAAAAAAATAAATCTAATTTAAATAAAAAAAATTATATCAGTTAATTATTTAACTAATAAAGGAGAGGGGCCCCACGCCCCAATAACCGCTATGTTTTTAATCACTTGACCCCCTAATTAAATTTTTAAAAAGAACCAATACATGTAAAATACCAACCAAATAAATTAACACAAACACACCAATACATGTTCACAACATTTGTACATGTCTATAAATGCACCAATACATTTGTAAATTAACCAATGAAATTAAGACAAGTGTACAAATGTGATGGTGAGCGGTTATCAGTACATCGGTGCAGATATATGAGGCACCATTTTTTGACCCATGTGCACATAACACGTCCTACAAGGAAATGTATAAGTGCCCAAAAGCCGAAAGAATAGCTTTAAGCTCTTCGATCGCATACCGAAAAACTCAAAAAAATTGTTGAAATTCGATATGTCTAGCTATGTGTTTGACGTGCACGAAATTAGGGTGGGCGACTACTGGGCCCTCTCCCTTAGAAGTAGAATAAAAACATGGAAAGCTTACCTCAAGTTGTCTATCCAGCTCGAGTTGTTGCTTTCCCAACCTGAGATGCGTGAAACTCTCCCAAGGGCTTCCTTCCACTTCATAAGCCTCCCTAAGTGTCTTCCCTTTTCTTCGTTTTCCATGAATGCGCTGTCGTACGCTCGCTTTTCTATGTGGCATAGCTCCCAAGGCTTGACGTCATAAAACACAGGAATAATCTTGGCTTGAGTCTTCTGTTGAGACATGGACCAGCTAGGACTCGAACCTAGGACCTTCCATTTACTGCTGGAGTGCTCTGCCACTGAGCTACTAGCTCCTCTTGGGCCAGTCCATCATCGGTCCGGGTGTGGCTTACACCAACACCCCCCCTTAAGCCACACCTCTTGTGTGCTTGGGGCTCCTAGCCTAGCCTGGATCTGATACCATGTTGAGACATGGACCAGCTAGGACTCGAACCTAGGACCTTCCATTTGCTGCTGGAGTGCTCTACCACGGAGCTACTGGCCCCTCTTGGGCCAGTCCATCGTCGGTCCGGGTGTGGCTTACACCAACATCTCCAACATGAGAAACAGCTCTTGCAAACACCATGCGGCCTGTGCATATCTTTCGGAGAAGGTAGGTATGTGAACTCTAGCAGATCTGATGGCGGTCTCAATACAAGATTGAAACCAAGCTCCAAGTTGTTTCTCCTTCGAATCAATAAACGCACGTATTCCCAACTTCTTAAGAGATTCGTAAAGTTGAGTAGCCAGAGTTCGTCCGACATCGGAACCTCTGTGGTTGATGAACACATCGTATAATCTTATAGATTCCTCTACTTTCCTCCTGTTGCTGGGAGGCTCCAGTTGAAGCATTGCAGGAGAAGACGCCATGGATGAAAGAAGGGGACTCAGAAATTAAACGCTAAGGAAGGTGGATTTGTATAGAAGAGGAAAAGCAGAATGAGTTGCAGTTGATGAGAGAAAGCACATATAGGCTAATGCCATAGATGTTGCAGGCAGGTTTCTTGGTTAGTTCGGGGAAACAAGGAGGGAAAGAGAGATGGAAAATGCGTAGCCTAGAGACAAAGCTCACCGACTTCCACGTCAGATTGTATTTTATTTAAAGCAGTTAACCTGATTGAAGGATAAATGTGTGAACAATACTTGTTTGAGGTCCTTAGTTCTGAGTCCTTATAGAAAAGGATAGGATAAGGGATGTTGAAAAGAAATAAAGAATTTGAACAATACTTGTTTGAGGCCCTTAGTTCTGAGTCCTTAGAGAAAAGGATAGGATAAGGGATGTTGAAAAGAAATAAAGAATTTGAACAATACTTGTTTGAGGCCCTTAGTTCCGAGTCCTTACAGAAAAGGACAGGATAAGGGATGTTGTAAAGAAATAAAGAATTTGAACAATACTTGTTTGAGGCCCTTAGTTCCAAGTCCTTATAGAAAAGGATAGGATAAGGGATGTTGAAAAGAAATAAAGAATTTCTCTTAGCTATATACGGTAAAACAATAAATAAATTATTTTAGATAGATTGGTATATAAATATGATATAAAATTGATAAATATAATAAGAGTATTTAGTTTCAGATTTAACAAGTGTTGGTTTTATTGTAATGCATGTTTACTTCACTTTATTATTCTTTTTCTATCAAGTTCAATATTGGGAAGCTTCAATAGATTAAAAAATGACTTGCAGTCAATTCATGTTTAGCCTTGTGTCTACAACTTCAGATCTTATTTAATAGGTTAAAACATGTATTGTAGCTTTGATCTTTGTACTTTTAAGTCCTTAGAGTCTTGTTCACCTTTGCTATCTCAAAATGATAGTGCTTATTGCTACAACTAAACGTGGTGTACATTTTACAAGTCCTTGTTACAATATTAGGGCATTATTGTAACATTGGGTCTCTAAGTTATAATCTTGGGTTTCTCAATAAATATTGCAATAATTTAAAAGTATCTATGTAAATGGTCACCATGATGACCCATAAGATTGATCCCAACACATGGCATGAGGTGTAAGACCATTCAAACAAGAGTTACATGTTGACCAAGTCTCCTTAAAAGTGGTGTTCCAATTTATAAAGTTGAAAAGTCACTTTTTTTGTTTGGTAGGAGTTGAGTTTGCTTGCATTACAAGTTTGATTTAACTTGCAAGTCAAGCTTGCTTTTAAAGTATGCTATTCTTTACAGGTATTTTCTTTGATTTGATTTTATTTTCTTTAATTGAGTAGTCATGTTTGGGGTGCTTAAGATTAAGCTTAAAGTAGTAGGATCTTTATCCTTCTTTCTCTAGGAGGGATAAATGATAAGTTTTGGAGGTGTAAATAAGTTGTTTTCTCTCTCTAGACTATAAGCAGTTACTACTACATCAAATGTGTACACTAGATTATTGTATTTAACAAGTTGCTTTGGATGATACAGAAAGGATATATAAGGTTGAATCTTAGCTCATGACTCTTGGTCTTCCACCTTTTGGTTTCTAGTGGTATTTTTTAAAGTTGTTATCTAAATGTTAATGATCGTAAGGAGCTAAGTATTAGTACTAGTTGGGTCAAATGCATGTTTGAGCAATATTTGTAAACTATCTAAAATAATAAAAAAACACAAAGGGGGATCTCATTTGATTCTAGGCTTTTTCTCATAAAGCTTTTTGTTGAGTATATGTTATGTCAACTCTCTTGTTTTTATTACTTTCTTGTTGATTTCCATTTCATTTTAGTTTGATATAAGCAATACTTTTTTATTTTAACAATACTTAAGATCATCTTTAAGGCATGTTTATTGCTCCTACTAAAAGATAATAACGATCATAATTAACATTTGGTATTAGAGCTTGTATTGTATTGATCCTATTAAGAAGAGATGCCCTTTCTAGAGCGGGTTCTTAGGTTGGAGTGAGCATTTCATTTTTGTTGCAAGTATGATTTGAAAATCAATTTTAGTGGCAAGTTAATCAAGGTTGGAGATAGAAAAATTTGATGGTAGGCAAAATTTCGAACTTGGAAAATTTAGAAATGGAGTATCTCTTGGTGGAGATAGATTGTTGTAATTGCTACACATAGTTTTCTACCTACAAGAATGTATCAAGATGTTTGGGAAAAACATGATAGGAATCCAAGGAGTACTACTAGGTTGTGTCTCTCTAATTTTGTCTTGGTGATGGTTAAAGTTAAAATATTACAAGGGGTTTGTGAGATAAGTGTTGATATTTAAATCTGCACTCAAGCAAATCTATATCAACATGGGATATTTTGTAAATGCGGAATGCGATTTGCAAAATAACCCCTAGGATTTTAAAGCCAACTCTTTGTATGGTTTTCAATGAGTTTACCTCTAACTATTGCAGGGAAAAGAGAGAAAGAATAACCGAAAGTAAAAACCTATTATAACAAGTGATACACCAATTGTGAAATTCTTTATGAATATAAATCTAATTGTACATGATTTAGTATTTAATCAAAACAATTGTCAACAATGTGATAGAGAAGGGCACATATATGCATGATCACTATTTTATAGACAATCAATATAATTTAAAAATATAAACCAAAGCTATAATGACAAATAAAGAGAAGAAAAAATTGTAGGAAAAATCACAAGTAGGAATAGTAAGGAGAACATTTGATTTATTTCGTAGACATTTGCATAACGATCCAAATAAGAGGTCAAATGCATAATTATATAATTAAATTTCTATTACTATAGTGATACAAACTATTTTGACTCAGACTTGAATATTACAATTCATGAAGAGCATCACTGAAGAATAGTAGACACCTTCTGCTCACTGCATCTAGTAGTCTAACACATGAAAGCTTGTACTACACCACACATTCAACCACTCTGTTATTCACATCATATCCATCTCACACTCACTTGATCACGATCCCTTGACACTTATTTATATTGTCTTCAACCTTGAGAGCATTCTCTAAGGTTGGTAAATCATCTCAACTTGGAAGATTCAAATCAGGTCTAGACCTAAACATTCTCGCGGTGGAATGGAATAAAGGTAGACCACAACACACCTTAGCTTGGACCTAAATTCATCCAAGCATGCCACTCCATGCTACTACAATCACCGAATCAGCTTTGCAATTAGTGTAAACACACAAGGTCAACCAAACCTATGTTAACACAATAAGCTTTTAAGTACACTCTTCCTCAAACCCAAAGATGACTTTTGGGCCACATGCAAGGCTTTAACATAATCTAGAATATTCCATGAGCATCCTGAAACATCTTGAAATCCAGCGAATTCGTCTACAACAGCTTTCACCTGCCATATAGTCTTATCCTGTTTGTCCAGTATAATTAACTATCTTAGTCATGCATTGCATCTCTAGAAATTAACTTTTGGAGCACCAAACCATGAACAACTTCAACAGAAGAAAGATATGAACTTTATAAGCACAATTCAGAACATCAAGACCTGAAGTCACTTTGTAGAGAAATGCGGAGCAAAGACATTTCTCCTAGCCACCTGCAACACTCAGAAACATAGTCCACACACTGGCGAACACAACCTTTTGCACAATGATGTGGAGCACCAAATTTGGAATATAACATCTATGAACAACATATCCAAACTGTAAAGATAGATCTTCAACATAGAGGAAATGTAGAGCAAAACCATAACACTACTCTGTAAGCCAAAATGCCACTTTACCACACTGTTTCCTTTATTAATAAAATTTTCTTAGAAGAACTTGGAAACCAACCATTAGAAACATAGTCCTAACATCTTTAGCACTTCTTCAAAGCAACCAAATCATCTTCAACCAAGCAACTCAATCAAACAACAACCTCATTAGTAGATAGTTGACACCAATGAAAACACAAGCTTGTTGACATCAATGACAACAACGATAGCACATACTTGCAACAAAAGATACTATGGATTGATGAATAGAGAACCCCTGTAAGAAAATTGGCAAGAATGTAATCTACTATATATGTACATAATCATAATAACTTTAATAATGAACAATATAGTTACTTGATTTGGAATGCATACCTATTATTGCACCAATTCAATCTAATGAACCATGTAGGCCAACTCTAATTTTTATATTGTCAAGTATTGGTTTGTGGTCAGACTCATGAACTTTCCGTAAATTCTTATTGTGGCCAACCTCGATATTTGATCAATTGAACATTTGATGCAACAACAAGGTTAGAGTAATGAAGAATCTTCCTATGTGTGTCAAAGTCCTCAAACAACTACACGTCAGACTTCTTCATCGGGTACCTTTTAAGCCATGTTCTAGTAACAACAAAAGACCTTGTAGGATACTCAATATCCTCTCCATCAATGATTGTGGCAGTGAATTTCTTTTTTCCCTCTACGCAACGACACAAATAATAATATGTTCCTTCTTCATTATTCTCATCAACAATAACTGCATAAACATGACTTGCATTTAATTGTACGAATAAATTAATTCCACTAAATGATCTAAAATACAATATAATGCTCAGTTAAAATATTAATTTGAACTAATAAATAAATCTATAATACTTGGTTGCACTAGGTCTGATACTTGGTCAAAGTCAATTGATACTTCCATCGGGGTGAACTGTAGTGCTTGTGGAAGTGGATATGTGTCAATCAGAACTAAAGGTCTACAAGACCATTCGTCAACCCACTCTTTTGACTCACACTCTTCCCAAATAAAATGCATACATGAACAAAAACATTCCATCTCTATTGTATAAATAGTCCATGAACATGCGTTTGAACTTCTAAACAAGTGGAGCTCACTCAATTCTGCTATTGTATAACAATCTTCATAGTTTGCAATATTACATTGTTCTACCTGTTGGATCTTTTCCCAAGCTGGATGTTTCCCAGTTATCCCTACAAGGTAGCCATCACTTATCAATAGGATTCCCGGGCCAGGGGCCAACAGTACAGAAGATAGACTCTATAAATATCTCCTCTCCTTCTTTAGGCCCTGTAGAACCTAGGGGGTATTCCCTATCTAACATCCATGAAATGTATCTATGAACTTGCTGGGATGTTGACACAAAGCAGATAAATTCTCTCTTATGTAGACCAAAACTGTAAAATAAGTGCAAAGGGGCTAGTTTTGGTACTTATGCTCAGTTGTGAATCAGAGGATTTTGGGTCCTAAAACTATTTCTAAAATCCTAAAGGTTTGTTGTTAAAGTCTGATTTTGTATTTTGTATTTGGATGCAAGACTAGGACCTTGTGTTGTGACCTCAATACAAGACTAGACCAGTGCCTATCTCAGGGCTCGGAGTCAATAGACATACATATGTGAATGCTCACCATAAACTTGGATCAATAAAGGGGATTTTTTAGTGTCTGCCTTACAGATACTTCCCAAGACTAAGTATTTGGTCATTCATACTTACTGGTATCTGTGTTGCAACATATTTCTCCCAATGCTTAACCTAAAACATTTAATTTGTTCCTTGAACAAAAGTAAGAGATTAGACATTCAACACAGAAAATCCATGTTCCAGAATCCCAAATAACCTTTAGCTATTTAGATTTAAAAGAAAAAATGCCCACAACTTGGAGACAAACAACCAAACACATGCAACAAAGCATTTCTCATATACAAACAACATGAAACTAGCAAAACTATGCATAAAACATTCCACATATGATTCATAAACTCACAAAACATAAAATAGAGCCACCAGTAAAATTGTATCTTATTACTCCACCAAAATTTGCCAAATCTTCAACAACTGCAAGAATGAGTGACACAGTTCTCTTATACACCAAGAACGTGTACTCAGCATTAATTACACTGTCACTTCAAACTGTCATCGGATACAATGCACCATCAAAATGGCGCCAAGAACATTAAATGCGCTAGAGAGAAGAAGAGGGAAGGAGCAGTTGAACTCGGGAGATGTGCAGTCGCTTGAAGATTTTCTCCTTTAAGATGGTAGTTGGCCTGTCAATCCTTCGACCCATACCTCTACAATCCTGTCATTATGGCCAACCAACCATTTTTGAAATGCAGCAGTTCGCTTGTTCTAAAGTTCCTTCCGCTTGAAATGCAGTTGCAGACACATAGAAATTCCCCCTTTTGAAAATTTGAATCAGGGCCGTCGATTCCTTTCCTCCTCTCTAAGATCTACGACATTGGTTCACTGACTAGATCGGACAATCCTAGTCACCCACGCTGAAAATTCCTTGACCAATGAAATCGTGCCTCGCAGGTGGCTTTCTCTCCCTTGACTTTTCACTACACAAATTTACCTTAAGCACTAATGCAATCCTTTAACCTTTTCGCCCTTTGTATATTCAAATTTTGTATATGCATATGCATATTCAAATCTTTGTATATGCATATGCATATACAAACAGTCGCCTTGGACACTTGTCACTACCTCATTGGATCTCCATCTTAGGCCCTATCGCTGCAAAAAATACCACCGAGTTATTGGGACCCACCACTACATCTTATCGGTCATCGGAGAGACCCAGGAAACGTCCACCGATAGACAATGTCTTGCTGACGAGCCAATGTACTCACTTTTGTATCTGTGGTTGTATATGCAATTGTATATCAATACAATCGCTATGCATACAAGGGCGGACCCCAAATCCTTGTGAAACAAATTGAAACTGCAATCGGGTTCGGTCTTGTATCTACCTCGTTGTACATCACCTTGTATATCGCATATACAATATGCAACATACATCCACGGACCCCAACCTAAAATTCACCAGAATAAATTCTTCATTCGCATCCGGATTATACCTGCACTTTTTGTATCACCTTTTGTATATGCGCACATACATACAATCACGGGACATACAACTGCGGGCCCCACCGGGCTCATGAACACTGTTGACTTTGACCGCATCCGCTTTTACATCTGTCTGCTTGCACATCACTTTGTATATGCTTTTGTATATGTGATACAATATACAATAGTGGACACTAACCTGTTTATGCAACATATTTGAAACAATTTTAAATCCGGCCTTTGTATGTTTCATTGTATATCACCCATTGTATATCGGGAACATACAACTCATGATGCAAAAGAAAATGCTTTGACTTTTCAACTCTGCTTTTGCATCAGCACCCACCAGGTCCAATTTGATAATATTTGAAATCTGGGATTGTACATTCCGCCTTGTATGTCATATGCTAAAGTTTCCGCATACAATCCCCCTACCATACACCTGTGGGCCTGACCACTGTTTAACCAAATTTGAATCTATTTTGAAATCCGATGTTGTATCTGATTAGTTTTGCATATACATACATGCAAAATATACATACAATCCTCGATACAACCGCAGAATCTAACTAGAAATTTGTGATGCACAACCACATTTTCACATTCAGAAATGTATCTGAGTGTCACATACAAACTTATATGCATACAAAGATACAACTCTTTTCCACTTTCAAAAGCTGATTTAACTTTCTTTCGGGTTCGCAGTTGTACATTAGATACAAGCGGCAAGATACAAAGACACATACAACTGTGGACCCCACCACCACTTAAAGATTTTGGACTTAACAATTTTTTGATGCGACAGGGAATAGGAGGTAACGCTAGGCGAAGGGGCTGGTCATTCAACAAGCTAAAATGCTTATTTTACAAACTTAAATGACCGGGAACCCGCTACAGGAGGTCAACACAGAATTAAAAGATAAAGCGCAAGACCTTGGGACTTATAATTTTTAGGGTTTGAATGAAAAGGCCTGTAGATGTTCTAGCTCGAAACCCTAACTCTAGGCAGGCACCACCATTTGCTCCGACTGGGGACATGTAGGCCCAAGGCTACAGTGAGAACGAGACCACTTCGGGACAGACCAGACAAAACGCAAAAAACCACCGACTGTACAAGGAATGTACATACTATACACACCTAATTTACAATGTAGACACAAGATATTCATTCATGAGAAGTAAGGTTTAAGGAACTGATCATGCACAGGCAATTCTAGTAGTTCACCATTTAGGGCCTGAAGAAAATGAGAATCTTCTCTGTGAGTATTGTTGATTTGATATGGGCCCATCCATAAGGGCTCAAACTTACCATGTTTGCCCTTATCTTGACCTTTTGCATTCCAGACAAAGACAGTCATTTATTTGAAGCTTCCTTTCTATAGCTCTTTTATCAAACAAATATTTTACCTTCTGTTGTTTCCTGAGATTTGTCTTCTGTGCTTCTCTTCTGGTTTCATCCAATGCAACCAGTTGATTTATCCTTTCATTCATTGAATCTTCAATCTCTTCATCATTTTCTTGTATGAATCTATAAACTGGCAAGAGATTGTTCATAGGTAACTTGGCTTTTGTGCCATACACTAGCTCAAAAGGTGACCTTCCAATCGCTTTCTTCACTGTTATCCGGTCAGCCCATAGTGCCACCTTCAACTTTGAATCCCATGCTCTTTTGTTCTTGTCTACTATCCTTTTGATGATTTTCATATTACTTGATTCTGCCTGACCGTTTCCTTGTGGATGATATGGTGATGCATATGACAAATTAATCCCATAGTTACAAAAATCAACAAACTCACCAGATCTGAAGCACATGGCATTGTCTATGACCAATTTGACTGGCATTCCAAACCTGATAACAATGTGTTCCAAAATGAAATCCATCACCACTTTGCTTGTAGCTTTCTTAATTGGAGTGGCCTCAATGCATTTAGTGAAATAGTCAGTAGCAACCAAAATCCAACTATGTCCTCCACTTGATTTCTTTGAGATTTCCCCTATAAAGTCAATTCCCCATTGCTGAAATGGAGCCTCCACAGTTACAGTTCTAAGGGGTAGTGCACCTTCATACTTAAGTTTTCTTGAGAACCTCTGACAGGGATCACATTTTCTTAGCATCTTTTGTGCATCTGAGAAAAGGGTCGGCTACCAATATCCTGCTCTAAGAGTTTTGTGAGCTATTGTCTTGGCAGTGTAGTGTCCACCACATATTCCTTTGTGTAGTCACTTAAAATATCCTTAGCTTGATTTTCATCCACACACCTAAGTAGCACACCACCAGGATTTTTCCAATATAATTCTCCTTGAATAATGATGTATTTGATAGTGTGTAACTTTAAGGTCCTTTTTTGACTATCACTGAGGTGGGAAGGACAATTCAAATTCTACAAATAATACACTATATCCTTGTACCATTCAGATTCTGACATGTTAACAACTTCATCTTGAACTACATTTACTTGACATGCTTCCAAATTTGATTGTCATCAGCTTAGCCAAACCTTGTCCCCTTACCAACTTAGTAATTTGTATCTCAATGTTGAACTCTTGTAACTTGTTAATCCACCTACATCTTCTTCCGGTTACTTCCTGCTGAGTGAAAATGTCCTTAACTAATGCATGGGGCACATATGCAATAATCTGAGATCCTACTAGGTAATGCCTGAAGCTCTTGACTGCTCTGACCAACGCAGCAATTGTGTGAAAAGAAGCAAATGAGAACAACTGAAATGGCTTAGAAAAATCAGGAGATTTCAACACAGGAGCCCTCTTTATAGCTTCTTTGATGTTCTGAAATGATCTAGTTGCTTCACTTCCCCATTTGATAGTTTCACTCTTCTTCAACATTTTAGAAATATCCTTTGTAATCTCTGCAAAGTTGGGAATGAATCTTCTAACAAAGTTAATCTGCCCAAAGAAAGAATGAATGCCTTTCACCATTTTAAGAATTTGAATTCTGTCAATCGCAGCAACCTTTTCAAGATCAATCCTGACTCCATCCTTAGAAACAATGTGTCCCAATAGTTTCCCTTCTACTACCCCAAAAGCACATTTCTTTGGGTTAAGTGAGATGCCATATTCCAATGCCCTGATAAAAATTTGTTCTAGATGCATGCAGTGTTGCTCCTCCCCTTTTGAATAAGCAGTTAAATCATCTTGATATATAGCCAGAATTGAGTCAATCAATCCTGCAAAAGCAACATCCATAGCTCTCTGGAATGTAGCACCTGCATTTGTCAGTCCAAATGGCATTCTTACATATACATAAGTCCCCCATGGAGTTGTGAAGGCAGTCTTGTATTGTTCAGATTCTTTTACCTTCACCTGATAATATCCTGAAAATCCATCCATCATGGATAAAAGCTCACAACCAGTCACCCTCTGCAACATAGCCTCCATGTTAGGCAGTGGATAATTATCCTTTAAAGAAAATACATTCAAATTTCTGAAATCCACACAAAGTCGTATATCACCATTTTTCTTTCTGACTGGAACAAGATTGGACACCCAAGTTGAGTGTCTGATGGGCACAATTATTCCAGCCTCTCTAAGCTTTACAAGCTCTTCTTGCATTTTTGGAGCCAAAGTTGGATTAATAGGTCTTTATTTATGTCTGAATGGTTTAGCTTTAGGATTCAATGGGATCTCATGCTGGAATAAGTCTTCTCTATAGGCTTTTAAGTCCTCATATGACCATGCAAAGACATGTTTATATTTTTTCAACAATGCTATCAACATACTCCTGATGTGTGGCTTGAGCTATTTGCCAATATATACCTTTTTGGGGGCATGGTGTGTCCCTAAGTTTATCTCCTCCAAGTCATCCTTGTTTTTAAGAGATGCCTTTGTAGCAAACTGATCTCTACTATCAAATGCTCTTTCTAAAGCAACTAACCCTCTGGGGATTTTATTTGTTTTAATATGAATTACCTCTTTCCCCAAAAGAGTTTCTTTTCCATCCACAACTTCTACAAAGTTCTGAAAATCAATCTCCTGGCTCTCATACTCATCTATGCAATGCAGGAACCTTAACAAGTCTTTATCATCATCAAACACCTACCAACTGCATATATTATTTGGTACTGCAGGTCAAATTTTAACTTCAACATTTGTAACATCAGACAGAGTGACATCATTTGGCCTTATGGCCACATTAGCTAAAAAATCTGCCATGACATTCTTTGATCTTTCTACCCAATTTATTGAAAAAGCATCAAACAATTCAATTGTATCCCAGACAATATGCTTATACTGCTTTAATCTTTTATTTTTTGAAGCATACTTATCCCTTACCTGGGAAACTATTAACTCTAAATCTCCAAACACTTTCAACATTTTAATCCCATGCTTCAAAGCAACATTCAATCCTAGTAGCAGAGCTTCATATTCTGCAATATTATTTGTGCAGGCAAACTTTAACAAGAAAGAGAATTTCATAAGCTTACCTGCTGGAGACAAAAACACAACTCCAACACCAGAACCTTCCTTTGAACAAGCCCCATCAAAATACATAGTCCAGAGACCCTGCTGATCAAGCTCTCGAATGCAAAGATCTTTCTCTTTATTTCCTTGATCATCTAAGACAATTCTGAAATTCTCACAGTCAGTATCCACAAAACCGATATGTTCTTCTAAGTCCTGATCTTCAACTATTTCTGGTGATCTTTCTTCTCTGACTAATTTGACATCTCTACCATTCATTGGGATCATGGTATATGATACATCTAACTACATACTCCCTCCAACCAATGCTGCCCATCTTCTTGACAACAACATGCCATACTGTGGATTTATGTCAACTACTGTTATGTTCATTTTGTAAGTCTTTTCTGGATATGCTGCTAGCATAAAATCCACATCCGTCATGATTCCTATAACTGATACCTCCCTAGCATCCATTGCATGGCATTTTCCACATGCCTTATCTATTTCAATCCGGCTTGTTGCATGATAGCCAGAGGCATAATATTTGCTGATGCTCCTGAGTCAAGCATACAATTCTTGATTACCTTTTCATTGATAACAAGGGAGACATAAAATGGTTCAACTTGTGAAGGGCATTTTGTCATTGTTACTCCAAGATAGACTTTAGGAACCTCTTCCTCATCAATACACAATGCTTGTTTCTTACTATGATTCTCAACATTCTGCTCAGCTTGACAGGCTACTCCTGAAATTAGGGACAATACTTTACTCCTGTATTCTTCAACTTTCATCATCTCCATCAATAGGACAGAGACCTTTATCTAGAATAGAGCCTGATTTATGTCAAAGGGGGCATAATTTTGTATTACAGTTGTAGCTTGAGCCGTGGTTTTACTCTTATCCTGAGTTGATCCAACCTTAGTTTTAATGGCTTTCTGACTGTCATCCATGACCTGTGAATTCTTACTTTTATCCTCATTTTGGGGAATCTTACCTTTCGATCTTTGGGGATCATGACCTGGTCTCTTTTTGAAATTTTTTCTATTATTATTCCATTGCTTCTATGTGGTTCGGCCTCTCTATGATTATGTACAGGTTGATTCACAAAGATGTCTCTAGATTGACATGGATCACCAACTTGAGCCTTACCTCTAAGGTTATAGTTGCTCTTGACCTGAGCTACCGCTGCAGCTGTAAGAGCTCTAATTTCTTCATCAGAAGGCCTTCTCAAATTATTTAGAAAGTTGCATGAGTCCTAAGCATATGCATAGTTATCTTCATCATCTTCATCATGGGAAACCTGTTGGCAGACCTGAGTCATGTAATTCTTGCTTTCATCAGCATCAACTTCATCATAAGAAGAATATTCCCCATTTGTGAACAACATATTGACACTATCATCCTCCATATAATGTGGCTCATTGCATTCATCAGAGGCAACAACATTATTATACAAAGATTGAGCAATCATACATTGTGACTGTGAGTGAGACATCTGACAGATTATGCACCATGGGGTGTCATCAACAATATTAACAGCTTTCTTCAAAGGATCAGGAGTCTCCTTAACATTTTGAGCCCTTTGATTAGTGTGGCTATTTGGGAGGACGAGTTTACAATTGTGCCAATTGGTGTTATATGGCATATCATGCAATGATGGTCTCTTTTCTTGTCTTTGGTAAACTTGCTTCTCAGGACCTATCCCCTTTTCATTTTTAGCGAGTCTATAACTTAGGTCCTTAACAATAGTTGTCAATTTATCCAATTTCTCTTTGGAAGTAGATGCATTACCTTGAGTACTTTGAGACTTATTATTTGGATTTTGTAGAATTTTTACATCATCCCTTCTATTTGTCTTGCCAGATGCTTTCCTATTATTTTCAATATTGGTTGCAATTCTGAAGGCATCCCTGAGGCTAGTAGGACCCTTATCTCTTAACCCATAAGCTGTTTTAGCATCAAAAGCATTTATGTATAGTACCATGCATATTGGTTCATTAGGGATCATGTGGAGTGGCAATTTGTTCAACACTCTAGTGAACCTAGCATTAAAATCTACAACAGGCTCATTTGACCCCTTAGTAATACCAGTGAATTCATTTACAATAAAGCTTGGATTAGTTTTATCACCATACTATTATCTAAAAATCCTTCTGAAGTCATCCCATGATGAGACACTCTGATCAGACAAATTTCTATACCACTCTCTAGCTTCATCAACCAGGGATTACATAAACAGTTTCATAAAAATATCTTCATGTTCAACCTCAAAGTTATCCATAACATTCTGAAAAGCCTTCAAATGATCTTCCCCTAACACAACATTATTTCCTGAAAACTTTGGCATCTCAGTCCTTATATGTTTGTCAATGGGATTAGGATAACAAGGAATACCATTAAAAGCTAACTGCCTGAATCTATCCAACTGCATAGGCTGTCTACCAAACTAATTAACATTTGCATTCCTATTAGAATTTTGATTTCTCATATTGTTCATTGGTATCCTAACATTGTTTATATTTTGTCTCTGATCATTTTGTTGATTCTGAACTTCATTTCTTTGCTGATTTCTTAACACATTTGCATTATCAAGGGTGGGAACTGAATCATGTTGAGCTATTTTTAGAGCTTGCACCTTTTGTTTCATATCATCTTTGATCCTCAAAGCCTGCAAATATTCTAATTCAGCTCTCAGGCTCTTGATTTCTTCTGCTAATTCTTCATCTCTCGGCATAGAAGAGGATGGTCCCTTTCCATTTCGGCCATTGTCATTATCTCTTGGGGACTCTGTCTCTTCAAACCTATCAAGGGGATCTAAGAAAGGGCATTCCTGAAACACCTCTGATCTCATTCTCAATCTATCACCTTGTTGTCTTTCATATATGTCCTAGATCTTAGCCTCTGTATTTGAAAAATAGGGTGCTTGCTGCTTTGAAGATCTAGGATTATCTTGGGTATCATCATTGTTTCTAGCGCTGGGATAACTTTCATGACTAGCTTGAACGGTCCCCTTTTTCCTATACATCATCTTTCTGGGTAGTTCTTCAAGCAAAGGATTATGCAAGGATCTTCTCCCTTGCATACAAATTTTATCTTACCGGCTGGGAGATTTTTTCGGAGTCGCCACCCACAATTGGGAATTAATTTTTTAAACTAAGGTTCCTACACAAAGCACTCCCCAGTGGAGTCACCAAATTTGTTGGATCTTTTCCCAAGCTGGATGTTTCCTAGTTATCCCTACAAGGTAGCCATCACTTATCAACAGGATTCCCGGACCAGGGGCCAACAGTACAAGAGATAGACTCTATAAATATCTCCTCTCCTTCTATAGGCTCTACAGAACCTAGGGGGTATTCCCTATTCAACATCCATGAAATGTATCTATGAAATTGCTGGGATGTTGACACAAATACCAGGTAAAAAACATGAAGGATCTGAAAATAGAACAAACAATGTGCATCAGGAAACATTCCAAATGCTTGAGGTATACCTTGGTGATACACTAACTAAGAATCCCTCACAGGTAGACCCCTTCTACACTACATTATTGATCAAAAATATGATAGTGAGGAATTGTATGATTGACTCAGGTGCTGCCATGAACATCATGCCAATAGCAGTTATGAAGGAATTGGGAATGTGGGTTGATACTACATTTGGAAGGTGTTATGCAATGGATAACAGATCTATCCCAGTCGTTGGTATTATGAAGAACGTGGAGATAAAACTTGCCTCATATCCTGAAGCCACTTATAACATTGATATTACGGTGGTTGGCTTCCCACCATATTATGGAATGCTTCTGTCAAGGCAATGGGTTGCAATGGTAGGAGGAAATGTCCAATTGGACTTATCATATGCCACAATACCAGTGGGAGGAAAAGAGATCAAGCTATATAGAGAACCAAGATATGAAAATATTATAGAACGCCTGGATCAACATCAAATAAATTTCTTTTACGATACAGACTTGGGAACCTTCATGGTTAGAAAAAGCCAGCCAAAATTGCAGAACACTGATCCAATACATATCGAATCTAAAAAAGAAGAAAATGATGTGTGGAAGATGTACTTTGATGGTGCATGTAGTAAAATAGGAAATGCAGCAAGAGTAATTTTTATTTCACCAGGAGGTAAAACTTTCAAATACTCTTTCCTATTAACATTTGAGTGCACAAACAATGTGGCAGAGTATGAAGCTTTGCTCATTGGTTTGAACATAGCTACCAAGCATAAAATAAAAAAGCTAGCTGTATATGGTGATTCTGAATTGGTTACTGCCCAAGTAAGAGAGAAATACATGTCAAACAACAAGAGGTTGAGACAGTATAGAAATGCAGTCTGGGATGATATTGAATTGTTTGATACATTTTCAATCAATTGGATTGATAGGTCTAAAAATATTATGGCAGATTTCCTAGCAAATATCGCATTAAAAAGAGATGATGTCACACTGGGAGGAATTATAGAGGTTGAATTCAAAACCAGACCCACCATCCCAGATAACATACATAATTGGCAAGTGTTCGATAACGATGCTGATATAATCAACTTCTTACATTGTGCTAATTACTATAAAAATCAAGAGATTGATTTCAATGCATTTGTAGAAGAACATAATGGGAAGGAAACCCTTTTTGGTCAGGAGGTACTTCAGTTGAAAACAAATAAAATACCAAAGGGACTTATAGCATTAGAAAAGGCATTCAATGGACATGACAGATTTAAAATGAAAGACACACCAGTGGTACCAAATGACCTTGAAGAAATCAATTTGGGGACACAAGCAGCCCCAAAGAATGTATATATTGGAAGAAATCTTAACCAGAAAATTAGAAGCAGAATCATCAATTTACTTAGGAAGTATAGGCATGTGTTTGCCTAGTCATATGATGATTTAAAAGCATATAGAGAGGATCTGTTTCAACATGAAATACCACTAAAACCAGATGCTAAACCATTCAAGAAAAAATAGAGGCCTATCAATCCTACATTAGCTCCTAAGATGTTAGAGGAACTTACAAAATTAAGGGATGGAGCTATTATTAAACCTATCAAACATTCCTCTTGGGTTTCAAATTTGGTACATGTCAGGAAAAAGAACGGTGATATTAGACTGTGTGTGGATTTCAGGAATTTAAACAAATCTTCTCTCAAGGATAATTATCCTTTGCCCAACATGGAAGCAATACTACAAAAGGTTACTGGATGTGAATTGTTGTCAATGATGGATGGCTTCTTAGGTTACAATCAGGTGAAAGTCAAAGAATCAAAGCAATTTAAGATTGCATTCACCACTCCATGGGGAACATATGTATATATGAGAATGCCATTCAGACTCACTAATGTTGGAGCAACATTTCAAAGAGCTATGGATGTGGCTTTTGCTGATTTAATTAATAAGATCATGATAGTGTATCAAGATGACTTAACAACATATTCTAAAAGGGCTAAGGATCATTGTGCACATTTAGAGCAAATATTTATCAAAGCCCTAGAATATGGGATCTCATTGAATCCTAAGAAATGCCATTTCGCAGTGACAGAGGGGAAATTGCTTGGCCACATAGTTTCAAAGGATGGAGTGAAAATAGATCCGGAGAGAGTAAAAGCAATTGACCAAGTTCCTATTCCTAAGAATGTGAAAGTCATACCGTCATTTTTGGCCAAATTAATTTTGTCAGGAGGTTTATATCAAATTTTGCAGAAATTATTTGCCCTATATCAAGGATGCTAAAGAAGAACTTAGATGTCAAATGGACAATAGAAACAATAGAAGCATTTGCTACTATTAAGAGAGCAATCAAAGAAGCTCCTGTCCTGATATCCCCTGATTTCAATAAACCATTCCAACTGTTTTCATTTGCCTCTTATCATACAGTTGCAGCAGTGCTATTGTAGAAAAACAATGATGGATATGAACAGCCTATCTCATTTTTCAGCAAATCCCTTTAGAATGCAGAGTTAAAGTATGACATTGTTGAAAAACAGGTATATGCATTCGTAAAAGCAGTTAAAACTTTTAGGCTATACTTGATGGGAGCTAAAATCATAACATATGTGCCCAATGCTGCAGTAAAGGATGTTTTGGTCCAAACTGAAGTCACAGGTAGAAGATGCAAATGGATCTATAGAATTCAGGAGTTCAATATTGAAATCCAGATTACTAAACTAGTAAGAGGACAAGGTCTTGCTAGGTTGATGGATGAAAGTAATTTGGAAGCTTCTCAGATATGTAATGCTGATGATGTTGATAATACAAATTCAAGCATTGGGCATAGTTCATGGTATTCTGATATTATATATTATCTACAACACATGAAGTGTCCTGAAGGGTATGATGATAACAATAAGAGGACACTTAAATTACAGGCCTCAAAATATGTCTTCATTGATGGGGATCTTTACTAGAAAAATAGAGATGGTATCCTACTATTGTGCTTGGATGAACATCAATCAAAACACATTATGAAAGAGTTACATGAGGGCATGTGTGGAGGTCATTTCTCAGCAAAGACTACAACCCACAAGATCTTAAGGGATGGATACTATTGGCCTAAGGTTTTTAATGATTCATATCATTACACCAGGAAATGTGAAGCATGTCAGAAGTTTTCAGGAAAGTTGAAATATCAGGGAGCATTGCCCTTAAAACCCATGCAAGTTGAGGCTCCATTCTATCAGTGGGGTATTGATTTTATAGGAGAAATTATGGAGAAGTCAAGTGGTGGGCACAAATGGATTTTAGTGGCGACTGATTACTTCACTAAATGGGTGGAGGCAATTCCAACCAAACGGCAACAAGTAGGGTGGTGATTAACTTTCTGATGGAAAATATTATGTTTAGATTCGGCACTCCAGTAAGGTTAATTACAGATAATGGAATGTGTTTCATATTTGATGAATTTAAGAATTTCTGTAGTACACGTGGCATCACTGTGTCCTATGCTGCCCCCTATCATCCACAAGCTAATGGAAAAGTAGAATCTAGTAACAAAATCCTTTTAAAAATCATAAAGAGAATGTTGGATGGAAACAAGAAAGCGTGGGATTCAAAATTAAGAATGGCAGTATGGGCTGATAGGATTACTATCAAAAGGGCAATTGGGAGATCTCCTTTTGAGCTAGTATATGGAACACATGCAAGAATACCGTTAGAAAATCTCATGCCAGTTTACAAGTTCATTCTTCAAGAAGATTTAAACATTCCTAAACCTATGGAAGAAAGGCTGGAACATCTTGCAGAACTTGATGAAGCAAGAAGATTAGCTCAAAGGTAGAATATTAAGTTACAATCACAAGTGAAATACCTTTTTGACAAAAGGGCCAAAGGTAGGAAGTTTAAAATGGATGATCTAGTAGTGATGTGGAATGCTAGGTTCCAGGACAAAGGAAAGCATGGGAAATTTGAAGCCTTATGACTAGGTCCTTTTATCATAACTGGCAAGGTAGGGGATGACTCTTACTATTTACAGAACATGTCTGGAGAGGAACAGGAACTGCCTGTGCATGGGCAGTATTTGAAGTCTTTCTTTTCATGATCATGCACAGGAAGGATTGAGCGTTGCTAGTGCATGGACAATCCTCAATAATTCTCAGAATGTTTTATTCCATGCATAGTAGTTTAGGATCATTTCCATTCCCCATCATTATCACCCCCATTCCCCATTCTCATACAACTCTATGAAACTGCAATCTCAAATAAATAAAACACACGGTCTGCTTCCCCAAGAGATCTGAATTCTTGTTATACTCACAAGGAGTATACATCCCAGACAGAGCCACTGTTGGGATAGTAAAATTTTAATTTTTTTTTGTCTCCTGCTCGACCAAATCATAAAAAATATTTTGCCCAAAATCAGAATTACAACTGATATATCCCACAAAACAATCTTTGACAAAACAATGTAAAAGGGCTTAAAATCTTTTGATATCGGCAAGAGTTTACATTACTTATATCGATTAGAGAATGCTTAAAATAACTATCAGCATGAGACCATGCATCGGTGTAAACATTTAAAGGTCCACCGATGAAGGCGATGACACCGATAATCCTTTGTCAGATACACAAACACCCAGTCACACCGATAGAAGAAGGCATAAAAGATTACAAGCAAGGTTAATGTGTTGGTGAGATCATTGCTATCAGCAAAGGATCATTCATCTGCACCAATCCTACACCTCTCATCGATGAAGCTCCAGAAGATACACAACAGGCAGATGCGTGCGTGGGCCCTGTTGGGTTTTCTTCTGAATCAGCATTAGGGTTTGCCAGTTCTAATGCACAGGCAGATTCAGCCAACTAATACAGGAGGTTGCGTGAGCTCCTCCCCTTCACTTTTGGTTTTGCCGCACCAAGGGGGGTATCCCTATGACTAAAGATGTGACCTTGACTAGCTCAATGACAGAATGATTTAGCTTGACAACAATAGGCAGAATACTCTCATGTTAGGACCAAGATCTGCATGATAGATCACAAGGTTGGCAACATTCTTAGACATGTATGTCTGGTTGGGTATAAGAGTATGCAGGGGATTCCTAATCCTACTCCTACAACTAACAAATGGAAGTTATGAAAAGATGGAAGTGATGTTTTGGATGCAAGACAAGGGGTTTTGGGTCATAACTACTAACCCAGGTGCAGACCGGTGCTTATCTCAGGGCAAGGAGTCAACTAGATGTATACAAGAGATGGTTTGCAACTAGCATTCAAGTTTCATGGGGTTAGAGCTGATGCTTGCCTTACAAACACCACCCAAGAATGGGTATCTAACTGCCTCTACTTACAGATATCCCTACTGACATATAACCTTCTTCACACATTGACCTAAAATAGTTTAATCCACTCCTTGAATGGAAGTTATAGATCAAGCATGTAGTACAGAAATCTATACCCTAGAATCTATGAAACCCTTAGCAACCAGATTCAGAAGAAGAATGATATGCAGCAAAGGAGACGGACAGGTAAACACATGCATTACAACATTTTTCATAGAAAACAACAATGAAACTGAACATATGTGCAAAATACATTCATCATGCAACTCATAAACTCCAAAATGAGATAGAACAAGGAAATGCTTTGTCTTTCATTATTTACACAAAAAATGCCCCAGGTCTTCAACAACCTTGAACGAGTAGCACAGTCTGCCTTTTATAGTAGGAAGGTACACTTAGCACCATTAATTACAAGGTGCTCTCTAGATTTTTACCAACTACAATGCATCGCCAAGGCGGCGCCATAAACAATTAATGCCATCGACAGGAATAGAGGAAAATAGATGGGATCGGATTCTGCAGCGCCGCTTGAAGATCTTTCCTACCAATCTAGTAGTTGACCTGTCCATCAGATCCATACCTCTGCAAATTGCCATTAACGGCATACCAATCCGTGGCATTGGGAATGCAGTAGTTGCGTGTGTCAGAACTCCTCTAGCCTTGAAAAACCATCATGGATACATGGGAAACCCACCGTTTAAACAGAACCATCGATTCCCGTCCTTCTCGCCGAGACTTGCGGCATAGATCATGCTGAAAAGTCAGTAGCCAATGATATCGTGCCACGCAGATGATCTTGCTGACTGCTGACCCTTTTAAATTTTTTGAGACCAATTATCCCACATTCATCCCGCAGTGACCTCTTTATCACTTTATAAGCTAGGCCGTGAGCATATATGATGTCGGTGCTTTTGCTCCCGACAACACCAGTATAAACCTCATCATCATCCTCCATCGGCCAGACCACTTCATCGGCAAACCTCATGTTTATCCTCTCGACATCATATATCCTACCGATGAATCACCTGATCATATCCACTAATATCCTGATGATGTCACCATCATATTCATACATCAGGGTGATGATTGGAAACATGATGATGATGACCTCCTCCAAAGAAAATATGATGCTGATACTGAAGTATGCTGAGGAGGCCGAAAACTTAGGACTTCTTTGGATTTTTTGGGAAGGTGTTTGCATGTTAAAATGCTTAAAAATTGACTGCTCATGTAGGATCCAACAATGGCTCTGTCTAGGGATGCATGCCTCTTGTAGGCATGGCGAGAATCACAAATCTCTGGGATGTAGACCAGTCCCCTATCCATTGGGCATAGAGTCATGAACTTACAATGATCTTCATCACCAAACCCACTTGATGGCCTAAAGCCACCAAGAAAGGGAAAACCTGTATCTCCCTTTGTCAAATACCTTGTTTTCATCTACATACACTGCATTAAGCCTGAAGATGCTGCCATGATCTGCCCACAAGCAAGCTTGGTCATTTGCACATTCAACCCTCTGATCTAACTTGTCATTATCAACCCTATGCAAACAACCCTCAACATCCAGCAACAAGTGGATGCAGTGTTCATCAAGCAATGCATATTCAAATTGCATACAACACTTATCATCATCTGCATCAGCAGTATGCATTGCATAGTGATCTCCTAGCTGGACTAAAAACAAGAAACATTCAGAGTCCACCACACAGCTAGGAAGATCAGAGCTCATTTCATTAGCTAGCCTATCAAAAGAAAAGCTTTCAGATTCAGAATTGTGCACATCATGCACATAATCATCAGGTACACCAAACTGGAAAAGATCAGGCTCTAGCACCTCTATACAACAGGCCTCATGATATATGTTGGCCTCTCTTTCATCAGGATGAAAAATAGAATCCAAATCAAAAATAATGCTCAAACCTTCACCATACTCAAACAGATCCTCATCACCATATGTGTCAAAGATGGGTGATCCAGGTGTTTCAGCCTCATCATGGTATGCCATTTGTTCATGGGCAACAGAACATGCATCTTCATTACCAATGGATTCCCTTTGTGGAGGAGTATCAACCTGTGTGTCATAAGCAAAATAGTCATCAAACAAAGAACAATCATGCTCTGCACTAGCACTTGTTTCAATCTCTGATTGCTCTTCATCATCTCCATGTGTTTGAAAAGAAGGCAATGGTTCACTCATGGAACTGCTTCTTTGTTTGCTTACCTCTTCTCTGTCTTGAGTACAATACTCACAGTCATCTCCACAAATCCATTCAAAAAGATGTTCATTGTTGTCCACAACCACATCATTATTTTCATGGACAGATGCCTCAACATTGCAATGGGAGTCCTCACTGATCCTTTCACTAGCATCCTCAACTTTTACTTTTTCATTTTCACATGATGCCATGATCACTTGGTCATTTGCAGCCTTACAACCATTATTCACACCCAAGCCTGGGGACAGGGGTTTCTGCAGGTGCTCATTTCTCATCTCTTCCATATTTTCTAAAAACTTGTATGCCATCTGCATACTTGTCACCTTGAATTCCCTCAGTATTGCACTAGAGCCCTCCTCAAAAGCTTCAAAGAATATGCCAACACAGGCTGAAGTATCAGGTCTGAAGACTTCTGGGATTTGTGAAAGGGCTAGTGCAAACTTATGACTGAAATCAATACATGACTCTTTATCTTGTTTTCTGATTTCCATTAATCTTGCAACAAGATCAGCCAGTTTTCTTGCAAATTCTTCTTTGAAACAGTCAGCAAGTTTATCCCAACAGGCAAATGATCTCTTTGGAAAGTTCAAATACCAATCTTTAGCTTTTGAATCAAAGGATCTAACAAAAAACCTCATCCACATATCCTCATCTCTAAATGAATGTGTATCCATGAACTCATGAAAATTTTGGATATGTGCACTCCCATCACACACACTGTGACCACTAAATCTAGGCATCTGACTGTACGTCCTAGTAGGCATACTTTCAACTTTATAATCAACCCATGACAAATCTAGTTGGTCATATAAAGGATCAAAAGGGCTGACAAGAGGTTTAGCTTTCTGTTGGCAGACACAACAAGGTTATCACTATTTAACTGGGCCTACCTAGCCTCTAAGAACATCAACCTATTTCTTATCTCCTCTATTCTCTTAGTCAACATTTTATCCCCCTTTTGACTGAGTATGGGTGAATACATATTTGGATTCATAAAATTTTCTATCTTAGACATCCTATGTCTGCCTAAGACCTAGGACTTCCCCTAGCATCTAACTTATGCAGTAGAACAACAAATATAAAGGGGAGGTAGCTAGGTACCTTTTCTCATCTAGATGCAGAGATGTGAACATCTTTTATCATATATCATACATCTACCTTTCATGTCCACTTAAATCATTTGCAGAGTCGCCACCTCTCCAGAGGACAAAATTATTAACAGCTTGAAAGCTACATTTCCAGGTTCATTCCACTAGCAGAGCAGGGCAAAACTTCACTAGAGGCTGCAAGATTTCACCTTTTTTGTTCATCCCCAGTGGAGTCGCCATTTTGTTGGTGACTCGGATGGGCCACAAGATACCATTTCACTAGAGACTACAGGATAGCACCTTCAAATCATTCGTCCCCAGCAGAGTCACCATTTTGTTGGTGACTCGGATGGGCCACAAGATACCATTTCACCAAAAACTACAGGATAACACCTTCAAATCATTCGTCCCTAGTGGAGTCACCATTTTGTTGGGTTTTCTTCTGAATCAACATTAGGGTTTGCCAGTTCTAATGCACAGGCAGATTCAGCCAACTAATACAGGAGGTTGCGTGAGCTCCTCCCCTTGACTTTTGGTTTTGCCGCACCAAGGGGGTATCCCTATGACTAAAGATGTGACCTTGACTAGCTCAATGACAGAATGATTTAGCTTGACAGCAATAGGCAGAATACTCTCATGTGTGGACCAAGATCTGCATGATAGATCACAAGGTTGGCAACATTCTTGGACATGTATGTCTGGTTGGGTATGAGAGTATGCAGGGGGTTCCTAATCCTACTCCTACAACTAACAGATGGAAGTTATGAAAAGATGGAAGTTATGAAAAGATGGACTGATGTTTTGGATGCAAGATAAGGGGTTTTGGGTCATAACTACTAACCCAGGTGCAGACCGGTGCCTATCTCAGGGCAAGGAGTCAACTAGATGTATACAAGAGATGGTTTGCAACTGGCATTCAAGTTTCATGGGGTTGGAGTTGATGCTTGCCTTACAAACACCACCCAAGAATGGGTATCTAGCTGCCTCTACTTACAGATATCCCTGCTGACATATAACCTTCTTCACACATTGACCTAAAACAGTTTAATCCACTCCTTGAATGGAAGTTACAGATCAAGCATGCAGTACAAAAATCCATACCCTAGAATCTATGAAACCCTTAGCAACCAGATTTAGAAGAAGAATGATATGCAACAAAGGAGACAGACAGGTAAACACATGCATTACAACATTTTTCATAGAAAACAACAATGAAACTAAACATATGTGCAAAATACATTCATCATGCAACTCATAAACTCCAGAATGAGATAGAATATCAAGGAAATGCTCTGTCTTTCGTTATTTACACAAAAAATGCCCCAGGTCTTCAACAACCTTGAACGAGTAGCACAGTCTACCTTTTATAGTAGGAAGGTACACTCAGCACCATTAATTACAAGGTGCTCTTTAGATTTTTACCAACTACAATGCATCACCATGGTGGCGCCAAAAAATAATTAATGCCACAGACAGGAATAGAGGAAAATAGATGGGATCGGATTCTGCACCGCCGCTTGAGGATCTTTCCTACCAATTTGGTAGTTGACCTGTCCATCAGATCCATGCCTCTGCAAATCGCCATTAACGGCATACCAATCCGTAGCATTGGGAATGCAGTAGTTGCATGTGTTAGAACTCCTCTAGCCTTGAAAAACCATTGTGGATACATGGGAAACCCACCGTTTAAACAAAACCGTCGATTCCCGTCCTTCCTGCCGATACTTGCGGCATAGATCATGCTGAAAAGTTGGCAGCCAATGATATCGTGCCACGCAGATGTATCCTACTGACCGTTGACCCTTTTAAATTTTGTGAGACCAATTATCCCACATTCATCCTGTAGCGACCTCTTTATCACTTTATAAGCTAGGCCGCGAGCATATATGATGTCGGTGCTTTTGCTCCTGATGACACCTGTATAAACCTCATCGTCATCCTCCATTGGCCAGACTGCTTCATCGGCAAACCTCATGTTTATCCTCCTGACATCATATATCCTGCCGATGAATCCCCTGATCATATCCACTAATATCCTGATGATGTCACCATCATATTCATACATCAGGGTGATGATCGAAAACATGATGATGATGACCTCCTCCAAAGAAAATATGATGTTGATGCTGAAGTATACTGAGGAGGCCGAAAACTTAGGACTTCTTTGGATTTTTTGGGAAGGTGCTTGCATGTTAAAATGCTTAAAAATTGACTGCTCATGTAGGCTCCAACAAGCCCCACCGCAGATGCATATACAAATACATTTGTATATGACATACAAGAGGACATACAATAATAACATACAATGCAGAACCGAAACATTATAAACTAGAGAGTAATAGTTGTATGTTTCTCACTTTGTATGTATCGGGTTATACATTGTACACATGCAAGGTAGAACTCGAGAATGATTAAAATCTGGCTAAAAAGGTGCATTACAGTTTATACATGGCATGGACCCGAGAAATGAATGAACTGTAATATATAAAAGTTAAGGTCTAGAAAGACATACGATGGAGTTTGTATGTATCAAGCATTGAATGAGAAGGTGGGTCCTGCCGTTTTCATATCGGGCACATGAAAGTTGGTTATGAGGAGTGGGTCCCATTGCTTGCACATTGGGTTTGTATGATACTAATGTATATATTCAACATACATTCTAAATATATAAACGAAGGCACCTTCTACAAATACAACTCGAAAAAGGGTCTTTATATCGGCGAGAGAGATGAATCAGAATGAAACCCGTGACTCTCACTGACACAATGATCACAACGATGTCAGGGACATGTTGTGGAAGTCACTCCAATGAAAAGTGTAAAGGGAAGGCTGTCGGGGAGATAACCACGATCAGGTGACTTGAAATAAGTCACTCCGATCACATATCTTATTCCGATAGAGGTACATTCAATGAGACTCTCTCAAATGGTCATGTCGGTGACACTTGATAGATCGAGACATGATATTTTCACATCGATGGTTTAACTCAAGCCGATGGCAAGGTGAACAATTATGCCCGCATGAAGTCTAATTAAAATATTTAATTTGCCAATGGCAATTAATTAAATATTTTATTTTACCAATAAAAAAGCTGTACCAAAAGATGCACCGGAATGTAAAGGGTTATGACCCTAAGATTGAAAAATATATATGAAGGTGCAAACCTGGCAATAAAACATCATCAGTAGATTAGAAAAGATACCCTCATCAGTAGTAGGACATAATACCTACAAATTTATAATATTTTCAAAAGACCATGTTGCAAGCATATTATTGAAGGAGTGAATTAAAGTTCTCTGATTTTGTGGTTCTATTCTCGCATCAATTGTTTGTTAAGATTATTCAATTTGTGGTTGTCTCCATTTCTGCATTTCCTTGTTATTCAAATTAACATATCAAGTATATATTTAATCTGTCAATACACATTTGCTGTAGTTGTGTGGTTTTTTGATTAATTGGTTTCCATAAAAGGGATTAAAATCCTTCTGATCAGTCACAGTAACCTGAAGTGTTAGTTTGGATTACTAAGAAGAGCCATATAATTAGGATTGTCATTTTGTCTCCACATTGATATTATCTGTCATCTCTTGCGTATTTCACTTAATTGGTTCCTTCAAGAAAGGATTAAATTGCCTTCTGGTGAATAACAAGAAATTGGATCATATTGGCTGGATCATTAAAGAAGAGTTTGTCAATCATCTCCCTGCACGTTTATACAAGTTATAAAATAAAATTGTGCCAAACAATTAGAATTACTGTCCATTATAAGCCACTAGTCTTAGTCCTTCATTTGACTCTGTTTACCCAACAAGGCACTAGTCTTATTTCAATTTATCATTTAAATCCTTTTATTTACACAGTCATAAAATTCACCTTGATATTGCTTATACAATTTATACCAACCATTCATTAGATATTAGATATAAAGTTAGTTAGCAAGCCTTCATATATCCTACACCATTTTCCACTGTAGGAAGACACATTTACTTAGTCAAGACATTTACATTCATTCTGCTTTAATTTTCAAGGTTCACCCACCTAGGTGTAGCAGAATCTAATGTGCAGGAAATCATCAAACCTTGAAGGTTGATTTCGTCAAGTTAGTTCAAAAACGTTGTGAATCTAAGCATAGAGCCTGGCATCCTCTTAGGATTAGCAACCTACATTTTTGAGACCTAACAACACTGTTTCAGGCTTGAAAATAATGCTTGAGAAACTACCCATTAACTGGTAATGGGACATCCTCACTGGTCAAGGTCTTAAGCCTGTAGGTGCTGTCTCCTAAAATTTCTGAAACTTGAAAGTGACCTATCCAAAGTTTATCAAATTTAACATGATCTCCTTTCCTTTCATGTGCTTTGTCCCACATCAGGGTAAATCTGAAATTCTAAAAGCCTTAACTCTGGCTCTTTTGTCAAACCAACGCTTGACAATAGCTTGATGTTTAGCAAATTGATCAATTGCTTTATTCCTTTTTCTTCTAGGTGCATCAACTGAAGCAACCTAACTTCTTGTTTGTTATCTATGCCTAGATATTCTTGTGCAAACTGTAGTGTGGGGATCTTTAGGTTAACAGGGAGGATGGGATCCACCCCATACAATAGGTGAAAAGGAGAATTTCCTAATGCAGCCTTCATCCTGGTTCTATCTACAGACAAGGCATACTTCAGTAGGGTGTTCCACTCCCTTGGGTTCTTTTCTATCAATTTCTTTATGATGTTCAATAAATTCTTGTTTGTGGATTCTACTAATCCATTCCCTTGGGGATAGTAATTTGAGGAAAATTTCAAGATGATTCCATGGTCAAAAGCCCAACTTGATAATCTTATTGAAGCAAAGGCAGACCCATTATCACATATTAAAGCATAAGGAACCCCATACTTGGTTACTATATTGCTTTCCAAAAACTTGATTACATCCTCAGCATTGCATGTCTTACTGCTGACAGCTTCAGTCCACCTGGTATAGTAATCAATAACAGTTAACACATATCTGTGGGCTAAAGATGATGGAGGGTTGATAGGTCCTATGAAATCCATTCCCCATTGAGCAAATGGGCACATCGCCATCACTGGATGCAAAGGGTGAGCAACATATCTTTCTTTATTTGCAGCAACTTGACGCATATGACAACATTTGTGTTAGAATCTGAAAAGATTATTTACCCAGAAAACTAGTGCAAACGAATAGATATCTAAACTATGAATGCAAATGATACGAAATCAAAATAGCAACATAGAGTCAGTCTCCAAGAGAGTAATGCAAATGCTAGAAGTAAAATAGCATTAAGAGGATGCAAAAGCAAAAGATACAAAATACAAGCTAGGTAGCATGCTTATATAGACTAGGAAGAGGGAGGAGGTGGCAACACCGACCAATCAGGAGCAACCATCTATCGAACTAAAGATAGCAAAGTATCTTCCCAAGATAGCTAATGGATGCTCACATGTAAGAAGGTGACACCTCACAACCACTCACCTAATAAGACATGCTTTATTAACCTAAGCGAGATTAATAGAAGTGTAGGAAAAACCTAGGAATATAGGGAAAAATAAATAACCCACTAGGAAATAAAAACTGACACTAACACCCCCCCATAAGCGAAGCTTAGGTGGATGGTGAAATGGGTCCTGACAAATCAAGCTTGATGAGGTACCTATGTACATAAAGTTCTCCCCCAAAGAGAGATAAAATCCCCCCCCAAAATAGAGAGAGAAGAGACCCCCCCAAAGTAGAGAGAGTCAGGACTCCGAGTGAGAGGAAGAAGCCCCCCAAAAGATGAAGCATCCCGCACCCCCAACAAAGCTCGCAAATAAAGGAACTTACTCTTAGTGAAGGGTTTGATGAAGATATCAGCAACCTACTTGGAAGTCAGATAATAGCGAAGGTCGATGACGTGGCCATGGATGAGCTCCCAGATGTAGTGCATGTGGACCTCTATGTGTTTGGTCCGCTGATGATGGACCAGATTCTGTGAGATCTGAATGGCACTTTGGTTGTCACAAAATATGACTGATGGCCGTCTGATCTAGATACCAAACTCAGTGAGAAGATTCTGAAGCCAAATGGCCTTAGTGGTAGAATTCACAGCCCCCCGATACTCGGCCTCAATAGAAGATAGAGCAATAGCAGACTGCTTCTTGCTCGACCAACAAACAAGACCTGAACCAAGTGAGAAGCTATAACCTGAAGTAGACTTGCGATCTTGAGAATCGCCCGCCCAATTTGAATCTATGTAGCCCACCAAGTCAAGCTCAATGATCGCTACATAGTGAATCCCAAAACTGTGAGTACCCTGAATGTAGTGAAGGATCTGCTTGGCTGCTTTCCAGTGCAGCTCATGAGGCTCCTGCATGAATCGAGAGACAATGCCTAGGGCATATAAAATGTCAGGTCCCAAATAAATGAGACTCCCAACAAGTTGTCGGTACAAAGTGCTATCAACAAGTAGAGAAGAACACCGAGCCTCAAGTTTGACTCCAGAAAGGAAGGGAGTCAGAGTAGGTTTACAGTCAGCCATATGAAACCTCAAGAGAAAATCTAGAGCATACTTGGACTATGTGATGGTGATCCCAGAAGAAGACTGATAGATCTCAATCATGATAAAGTAATGCAACAAGCCCAAGTCAGTCATCAAAAACTTGTCATGAAGGGCAGTTTTGACAACCCCAATCGTGGATGAAGAACTCCCTATGATCAACAAGTCATCAACATATAGAACAAGAAATAGGAGTGAATCATCCTGCTGTAGAATGTAGGCATTAGGATCAGAATGGCACCGAGTGAACCCAACTGATAGAAAGAAGGAGTCCATCTTGGCATACCAGGCCTGAGGAGCCTGTTTGAGGCCATAGAGAGACTTTCGAAGATGGCACACAAGTGAAGAATTCTGAAGGAACCCCTGTGGCTACTCCATGTAGATTGCCTCTTGAAGGTCACTGTGAAGAAAAGCACTCTTCACATCCATCTGGTGTACTTCCCAATGATTAGCTATAGCAATGGCAAGAACAAGTTGGATGGAATTCATTCGGGCAACTGGTGCAAAAGTCTCAGAGTAGTCAATCCCAGGAACCTGGGAGAATCCTTTGGCGACCAAGCAAGCCTTATGCTTGTCAACCAACCCATCTGCTGCAAATTTTGTCTGATAGATCCACTTACATCGAACAAATTTTCTTCCCTTAGGAAGAGGAACAAGATCCCAAGTGTGGTTCCTCATCAAGGAACTATACTCCTCCTGCATAGCTGTATCCCACTCAGGAATACCAGAAGCCTCATGAAAAGACTATGGATCTGAGGTAGTAGCAATGAAGACATGTGGAGCATCCTGGAACTGTGAACGAGTCTGCCTGGTGTCTAATGGATCCCCAACCCAATCACCTGTAGACTGTAAGGTTTGTCTAGCCCAAAGTGGACTAGAAGATGGAGAATCTGGAGGAGAATCATCAACCTCTGAATGATGATTAGGAGAGGAAGGAGGTGAGTCCTCTGAATCGCTCTCTGCATCAGAAGTGGAGGTAGAAGACTACTCAGGTGAATCTGACTCGTCAGAAGATCTGTCATGTATCCCAAGTGACTCCAATGTTAAAGTAGAAGGATTTGGAGAAAGCTCGAAGAGCCCTCCTCAAACTGAACACTTCTCTGAATGAACAACTCATGTGTAGTAGGGTGGAGCAACCGATAACCCTTCACACCATCAAGATAACCTACAAATATGCAAAGTCTGCTCTGTGGATCCAAGGTCTTGCATTTCTCTGTAGGAATGTGGGCCCATGTAGGAGAACCAAAAACTTGAAAGTGCTTAACTGATGGTTTCTGACCGCTCCAAGCTTCAAAAGAAGTGACTCCCTTTAAGGCTCGGTGAGGAACACCGTTCTGGATATAACATGCATAGTTAATGGCCTCTGCCCAATATTGTGGTGCAAGAGATCTAGAGTGAATCATGCAGTTCGCCATTTCCTTCAAGGACCTATTCTTCCATTCTGCAACACCGTTCTGTTGAGGATTGTATGGAACTGAATGTTGCAAATCAATCCCCTCTGAAGTGCAAAACCTCTCAAACTGATGGTTGACATACTCACCACCATTGTCAGTGCGTAAAACTTTGATGGCTTTCCTGGATTGTTTCTCTACAAAATTTTTGAAGTCCTGAAAATGATCAAATACCTCTGATTTCTATTTGAGAAAGTATACCCAAGTATATTGAGAAATGTCATCAATGAATGTGAGGACATATCTAGACCTACTGAAAGAAGGATGCTGAAATGGACCAGCCAAATCACTTTGAACTAACTCCAGTATCTGTGAAGCTCTCCATGCCTTACCTTTGTCAAACTTTTCCTTAGGATGCTTACCAAGAATGCAACCTTGGCAAACACCACCTGAAAACTGAACTGAAGGCAACCCTGTGACCATGCTCTGCTGGTTGAGCTACTGCAAGTAGCAGAAGTTTAGATGGCCAAACCGCTCATGCCATAATCTACTCACATCATTAGAATGATTGAGCAAAATAGTCGAAGGAGGATCAGGAACAAAGTGAGAAAACAGACAGAGCTGTGACTGATGATCTGCTCTCCCAATTGCAACTGTAGAACCACTGTGCAACTCACGAATCTCCACTAAATTAGGAGTGAACTCAACCCGCTTGCCTGAACCTGTGTGAGTGATCTAGTATACTGATAGGAGATTAGTTGATAATGAGGGCACACAAAGAACATCATGGAATGTGCCATCCCCCACATCAACACACCCTCTCCCACACACCTCAACAGGAGTGTCATCACCCATCAAAATAGAAGGCATAGTACACGGCTCCAAAGATGCAAGTTCTTCCTTAGATGAAGCCATGTGGTGTGCAACACCCAAATCAAAAACCCAAGTGAATGGTAAAGAAGCAACTGCAACAAGGGCCTTGCCCTTTCCTTTCCCCTTGTTGTTTTCTTTTGCCTTATTAGACCCCTCATTAGAACTCTGTTTGATAGACTCAGGAACACTGATATTATTCTTCTCAAGAATGTGTGTCAAGTGATCAATTTGTTTCTTCAGACATTTATGTTCATCATGACCGGGTCTTTTACAATAGGCACATTGGAACCTCTCTTTCTTAGGCTTGTCGCCCTTGGAAGATTGGGTCTCATTAGTTGCTTTTGAAGCAATCGGTATCTGATCCTTCTTCTCCTTTCTATTCTTCTGTTTCTTATCCTTACTATTGTTGCTACTACTTTGTCCTTTCTGTTCTTTTGTACCTTGGTTGGCAGCCAAGGCATGTGACTTAGAGGACTTAAGAGTGCCCATCTGGATTAGCTTGTCCTATTCCCGAGTGACACTGGCAGCAAAATCATCTAAAGATGGCATGGTGAATTAAGTACCAAGTGCACCATTAGTAGCATAGAAAGTAGAAACAAACACAGAATATTCTGAACTTAGCTTAGAGAGAATACTAAGAATCAGTTGTTCATCTTTCTTTTTAATTCCACATTGTTTTAACTGCAGCCTTAGTGATTTCAATTTAGTGAAGAAATCCTGGGTTGTGCTGAAATTGCCTGGACTTAAACTAATTAGTTTATTTTCCAATATATGACCCCTCATTGAATCTTGTGTGCCAAATAGTTTTTCTAGCTTTGTCCAGATTTCATTTGGTGTATTCAAAAACTCAATGTGAAAGAGAAAATCAGGAGAAACAGACAAACACAATGTTCCATATGCTTCATCACATTTGTTAAACCACTTAGGCTTATCTTCATCTTTAGCAAGTTCAGTTTCAAGTCCCATAGTTATCCTATTTAGTCTAGCTTTTCTTAAGTGAATTGTCATGCGTGATTTCCACTCAAAGTAATTGTATGGAGTTAGGATGGGTAGATTTGTTTGATCCATGATGAAGAAATGCAGAGAAGAAGTGCCGAAAAGAAGAGAACCCAACCAAGACAACCCCTTCTTTTCACTCAATCAAAGAACCCCCCAAAAAAATATGATTTGGCACTTTATATTTAGTGCGTTTACAACTACCACTAGCAAGAAATACTAAGTGGTCTTGATTTCAATGCATTACAAAAGCCTCACGAAGGGCATATCCTATAAATACAACTTTGGCATAATACTCAAAGAAATAAACAGCACCACTGCAATCTACTCAAAAAATCATGCACTTTCAAAAAAAGAATCACCTTGATACGAGGTCGTATGTGAATGTTATAATCCTCTGAAGTTCCCAAAACGAGAATTGTGCAATGTCACGACTGAGAATCTGCAATTTCTAAAAAATCTTGGCATTAAAATCAAAAAACATCTACACTAGTGCATAGAGCATGAAAAAATAGCCAAAATCAAAAAATAATTCGTGGGAAAAGGAGTCCGTATGAGCAAGAAGGGAGCATTTGAAAACTGCATTCAAAACTACAACTACCAACGGAGAGGGGTCTTGTTGTAGCTTTTTGAGCACATTTTTGTAAATTATATAGATTGCATGCAAAAACTAAAACATACCCAGATGGTTTTTCTATGTTGTGAACAAAACTCAGAAGGCGTTTTTCTTACTGAGGTACAAAAGATGATGATCCAGTGTAAACAGAACGCCTTTTGCTACAAAAAATGACCCCAACAACCAAAAAATGATATGCAAAGGTTGAATCAGCTACCTAAGATAGGTAATGGCATGCTGGAACTTGAAATATTGATTGAAAACACCAAATATGCAAGCTGGTTGTCAGATTTGAGCTCGAAACCCCGGTTCCGCAACTGTGTATGACGATCTCTGATTTCGGTGAAACGAAAGCCAAATCTGACTTTCTCAAGCCTCCTGGACGCGTTGGAATAGCCAGAAATGCTGCCAGTATAACCAGAAATACTGCAATCACCCAGATTTCATAAAACACATGTGCAAACCCCCAGAGATTAAAAAAGTTTCCGTCAAACTTTTCTGATTCTCAAGATCATCCGAAGATGCAAGAGAAGAGCATACTAGGTTTTTTAAAAAACTGTAATAAGATTTATTAGCCCCCCCCGTATCTCTCAAATATGAAAACTAAAATCTACTCTTGCACATAGAATAGCTCTGATACCATGTTAGAATCTGAAAAGATTATTAACCCAGAAAACTAGTGCAAACGAATAGATATCTAAACTATGAATGCAAATGATACGAAATTAAAATAGCAACAGAGAGTCAGTCTCCAAGAGAGTAATGCAAATGCTAGAAGCAAAATAGCATTAAGAGGATGCAAAAGTAAAAGATACAACATACAAGCTAGGTAGCATGCTTATATAGACTAGGAAGAGGGAGGAGGTGGCAACACCGACCAATCAGAAGCAACCATCTATCGGACTAAAGATAGAAAAGTATCTTCCCAAGATAGCTAATAGATACTCACATGTAGGAATGTGACACCTCGCAACCACTCACCTAATAAGACATGCTTTATTAACTTAAGCAAGATTAATAGAAGTGTAGGAAAAACCTAGGAATATAGGGAAAAATAAATAAAAACCTACACTAACAATTTGATGTGTTCAACAGTATCTTTAAAAATAGTGGGCCAGTAATACCCTGCCATGAGGATAGCATGAGTGGTAGCTAAGGATAATCCATGTGCAGTTCCAAACTTGTCATGTAATTCTGCTAGCACCTTGTCTACTTCTTGCCTCCCTAGGCATCTTAGGTATATTCCCTCATAGTTCTTCTTGAAAAGGACTCCTCCTTTTATCATGTATTTCTATGATCTTATTTTTAAGGCTCTCCTCTGTGAGGCCTGTAATCTTGAAGGACATTTTCCAGTAATTAAGATGTGCCTGATGTCTGAATACCACTCTCCATCTTCCCTTGTATTTTTAACATACTGCTGGTTCATGATGTTAGGATCAATTTCTGATATCATCTGGCTCAATGCTTGTCCTCTTACTAATTTCATGGGTGTTATATCCATATCATACTCTTGGAGGACAGTAATCCATTTGGCTCTCTTCTCACCTGACTCACTTTGCATTAAAAGCATCTTTACTGTTGCATCTGGTACTACAACAATTACTTTCTTAAGATGTAATGTCTAAACTTCTTGACTGCTCAAACTAGAGCAAGTGCTTGTCTTTCAACATCCATGTATCTAAGTTTTGTGTCTCTGAAAGGACAACTCATGAAGGCTATAGGCTTTTCTTCTTTTGCCTCATTTCTCTGTGTTAATACCGCTGCAGATGTATGCTCTGAAGAAAATGAGTAAATATAGAAATCTTTGGTATAATCTGGACTGATTAGAACAAGGGCATTAGATATGGCTTTCTTGATATCTTCAAAAGCTTCTCTAGCTTCAGGTGTCCACTCAATTTTGGCATCCTTCTTGAGTATGGAATTCAATGGTCTGACAATTTCTGCAAAACTAGTAATAAACTTTCTAACAAAATTAATCTTACCAAAGTAAGATTTGAGCTCCTTTTTACTTCCAGGAAGTTGTATCTTCATGATTTATTCTACTCTCTCAGGGTCAAAGATGATCCCATTACCTATTATCAGGTGACCTAATAACCTCCCTGTGGTTACCCCAAATATGCATTTCTTAGGGTTTAGGGATATTCCATAATGTTCACATTTCTTTAGTACCTTCCGTAGGTCTTCCACATCATTCCCTCTCTCTTTATAGAAAACTATCAAGTCATCCATGTATATGACTATGCATTTACCAATTAGGCCTCTGAAGGCTATATCCATCGCTCGTTGGAATGTTGCCCCAACATTTATCAACCCAAAAGGCATGCGCCTATAGGCGAAAATTCCCCACTTTGTGGTGAATGCAGTTTTCAATCTATCTATCTTGTCTACCATCTCCTGGTTGTAACCTGAAAAACCATCTAGAAATGACATCATCTTGGCACCATTCACAATCTACAAGACCTCATCTAAAGAAGGCAAAGGATAATTATCCTTTTCAGAAGCTCTATTTAAATTTTTGAAGTCTACACACAATCTGATGTCACCATTCTTCTTTCTTACTGGGACTAGGTTGGCCACCCATGTGGAATTTCTCACAGGAAATATGATCCTGGCGTTAAGCAACTTCTTAACTTCTTCAAAAATGATGGGCTCCAGCAATGCATTGACAGGTCTCTGTTTCTGTCTAAAAGGCTTAACATCTGGCTTTAGAGGTATAGTATGAGTGATGATTGATGTATCATAAGTTTTCAACTCATCATATGTCAAGGCAATGACATGGATATAATCTTTGAGAGCTTGGGTTATCCCTTCCAATTCTTCTTTTGTGCACACTTTTCCAATCAGGACATTTCTTTTTTCATCATTATGTCCAATGTCGACTTGTGAATACTCTCCTCCATCTGCTTTTGGGAGATCTTTTTGTTTTAGCATGTTGTCTAAATCAAATGCTCTTTCTAGCTCTATCATTCTTTTAGGAATCTTGTTACTAGGGAACTCTAAGATTTCTTCTTTTTCCCAGATATGATCTTCCATATTTCTTTCATCTATGATATGTGCATCAAAGAGATCCCTATTGGATATGAAGTCTAAAATATGCTGATCATCATCAAATACTTGAAGGTTGACTACATTATCTGGTTCAGAAGGTACTGACACTAACTCAACTAAAAAACTTTTCAAACTAGATATAGACAATGGTTGCAAAGTACTTGCACCCTGGGCCAAAGCATCTGCCCTGTGATTTTGCTCTCTGGGTACATGGGTGATGTTGAATGCATCAAAATCTTCTATCAGGTCCCATACCCTATGTCTGTAATTAGACAGTTTCTTGTAATTACAATAATATATGCCTCTTGTCTTACAACCAATTCTAAGTCTCCAAAGACATGCAAAATCTTCACTTTCTTTCTGAGTGCAAACAATATCCCATGAATCAAGGCTTCATACTTTGTCACATTATTTGTGCATGGGAATTGTAATCTGTATGCTGCTAAGTAGGATTTACCAGCTTGATCAATGAGATCTATTCCTACTCCATCCCCTTGTTTTGATTTGGATCCATCAAACCTGAGGATCCATGGCTTATGTTTAGTTAAAGGCTTGTCTGGGCCTTCTCTTTTCCTTTTATCTCTAGCAGCTGCAACATTTGATATCCATTTCAACTTTGGTGTTTCAATTTTCTCAAACTTTACCTTATCTGGCTGATGTGAAGCTGATATTTCTTCTTTTCTTTTACCATCAGAAGGAAAATCTTCCGAACTAGGCAACATTTGCCTCTTCAGAATATGCAAACAAAGTGAACAAGTAGTTTCTGAATGTGGTGCTTCATGTAACCTGCACCATCCCTCAATCAGGACATCCTGTGGAGATTTTTTCTGTTGTATCATCTTTTGAATTTGTTTTGACAAAAATTCTTCAAACTTGGACAAATTACTACCCCTATCTTCATCAGATAGTTCATAATTTGATTCTATCAAACAATCACTTCCTGGGGTGATTTTCTTGTTACTCTTAGTATTACTCTTGCTACATACCAGAATCTCTTTTATCTAAATAGGACCTTTATCATGACATGTGCTTTATCCTATTCTTGCATATGACAAACAAAAATCAGTGTCACTATCACTATCTATAGAACTTACCGTGGATGATGATGATGATGCCACACTGCATGCTTGTTCCAATTCCATCATGTCTAAGCAAACATCACAGGTCTTTTCAGAATGCGCCTCATCATGTAACCTGCACCATCCTTCAATTAGAACATCATGAACAAGCATTTTTAACAATTGACATCGTTGCACTTCTTTGGAGAAGTGCATCTCAAAATTCTTGAAGTGATCTACCTCTATTTCATTTTCAGGGTTACAATCGACTCTAAAGTTATTTTATCCTCTTGAAGATTATCATCATGAACATGAACATCATACATGCGGATCTACTCTATCCTGACGGTCTGGGGCCTGATGCAACAAACTCCGGGTTCTACATCCACATACATGATCTCATTGGTTTTATTATATTTAGTGATCATATGCTTCATGCGAGGTTCAACATCTATCCTTATCTAATTAGGTATTCATTTCCAAGGCAACCACATGTGACTAAAATCAGTGGACATGTATCCATTGAGGGTTTTAGACCAGTCCCTGCTAAGTAGCATCCCATAGGTATCAGGTATATCAACTACCTGAATATCAATGTAGTATTGAATTCTTGGATCTGATGCTAACTGCATATGAATGTGAGTTAGTTCTCCTACTACACTCACCTCTGTTTTATCTAACTGTGTTACTTTCTTTAGTGACTTAGCAGGATGCAATCTTAAAGCATTGTATATGGACAGAGGCATTAAATTGGTAGATGCTCCTGAATCTACTAACCAATTGTGCAAATTTTTACTAAACATTCTTACAGTAAGGAGAAAAGGAGGTGACTCAGTCTTGTCTCTGTAAAGAGTTATGTGTGAAGTCTCGGTAGCTTGAACAGTGGCTAGGGCTTTGTGTTTAACAGTAACATCCCTAACAGCAAGATCCTTATTCCCTATCTAACTTGAGGTATGATTATCCTCTTTTGGAGTAGGATCATCTAAGGATTTCATGAAATCTTTTTTGATAGCTAGGGTTTTAAGTAGTTCTGACAATGACAAGCTGATTTTGATCTTTTTCATTTCATCTACCAGGTATGTGACTAAATTATCAGACTCAGGAGGCAGATTACCAGCTTTTGGTGCTATATTTTGTGGTGCTAAGTATTGAGCATTAACTTTAGGAAATCCAAGGTTATTGCTTGCCTTAGGATTAGGAGGAGTGTTGAAATTGTTTGCAGACAAGGATGTAGTTAAAGGACCAGCAGGTCTGTTTGAGTTAAATTCCTTAGATTGTAATTATGCCTACCCTGATATTGCTGTTGATAAGCATGCACTTCTTCATGTTCAATTGATGGCTCATTTTCATCTTCAAATAGAAAAACATAATTGATTTCAAAAGCCATGGCTGACTCTTCACATGCTAAGGTGTAATCCTGATGAGGTGACGTTGTCCACTGATGAGGATGAGTGATGAAACTTTCTAGTACTAAGGCAGAATCATATCCATAGGGGACAATTTCATTTCCTTCAACACAAGGTGGATTACCTGAAGTATTAGATACTTCAGTTTGGAATATATTGGCAGCAATCCTGAACTGAGGACAATCCAGCTCTGCATGAGCATTGGTGTTATGTATCCTACACTAGTTTGTAAGAGCTGCCTTTTCCAGGTTCACTCTAGTAGTCTGCTTAGGTTCACTAGGAGGCTGATTATCTAAGGGTGATGGCAGAGAACCATTGTTTGGCCTAGTGTTCCACACTCTAGGCTATCTAGGGGGATTATTGTTACCATTGTTGTTATTGTAATTGTTATTGTATCCCCTATCAGGATAATTAGGTCTGTCATTGGCATATCCTCTATTCTAATTTGGTTGAGAATAGAAATTTTGACTCCTCAAGTGAGTGATCTCAGTGGTGAGTTTCCTTAATTGTGCTGATATCTCTTTAATTTCTTCCTTCTCTTCTTGAACTTTGGCTACTACATTCTCTGTTTGAGGTTTGAAGAAGGAAGATCCATTGTTATTGTTATCATTGGACTGTTCCACCACCTGAGGTACCTGTGTATGTCCTAGATATTGTAACATTTGACCATTTCCATTTGGAGGTGGCATGATACTGAGTGGAGGTATCTGTAAAGGACTTGGCATTACAGTTGGAGGTATAATGGCTCCATTAGTCTGTTGTTGAGTAGGGTATGTAGGATAAGCAGGGAGTGTTGGAAATGCAATATTAGGTGTTGGAGCAAGGATCAGTTGTTGACTGACTTTGACAGCCTCTTCAAAAGCTCCTGTCAAGGTTGTGACACCAGGATGTGCTCTCCTAATAAACATAGAAGTCAATGGATCTAAGGCTGAGTAGTATATGCTCCTGGCAGCTTCATCTAGTACAGTATAGGGAGCAACTAGCTTAGAAAGCATCTTTTGGCATCTTGCATTGAAAATAACAATAGGATCTCCTTCAAATCTCTTGATTGTGGCAAATAGATGATAATTCATTGAAGGATCTATAGGTATTTTGAATCTATCCTTAAAGGCTTTCTCTAAGGTAGCACATGAACTGACTGAACCTTGACCAAGACTGATATACAAGTTATACGCCTCTTCCCCTAAGGAAAATGGAAATAACCTGCACACCACATCCTGATGTTCAATTCTAGCCCTAAAACAAGCTTCCTTGAAAGTTCTAATGTGATCATCAACATCCTGATATGGATGATATTTAGGACAAATCTTATCAACATTTTTAGGCAAAGGATGATATGCAATAAAAGTCAGAGGTGATTATGCAGTAAATAATGACATTGTAACTGGTGGAGGTTGGACCCGAGGTGTGACAAGTGGTCCTGTAGGTGTTTGCAACCCAATAGGAGTTACAGGAGAACATTCTGGTGAAGCTCTTGATGCACTAGAACTAGGAGAATGATGAATATCTACTGTTCTAGGTCTAAATCCCCAGATAGGCAATTCTTCAAAGAGTCTGCTAGATCTGGACCCAGTATTTGGCCTGAGAGCCAGGATTTCTTGAATTTAAGGAAAATTGGCTTGTTTACTGTAAAGATCGAATGAAACACTTCAGTAAAGGCTGTATTTATGATCAGAATCTAAAACTGATTGGATATTTATGCAATATTTGCAGAAATGATGCAAATATGAGGTGATATGAGACTTAAGGACACAAGCAACTAGATATCAGGTTTCTTAAGCAGATTACCTCAAAGATTTTAGCAAAAAGACCTGAAATAGAGTTTATCTTTGAAATATCATGATGATCGACCACAAAGCTTGAAATATTTATGATTAATTTTGAAAACTTTGCAAAGTACAAGCATGCACGAACTTAAAACAACAAATCTTTACATATGACTTGAAATATAAAGCTGCGTGAGTATTACCTTTCTGTCTGCATCATCAAATCAGAAAAATCTACTAATGAAGAGGCCCTCCTAGCACCAATTTATGTTGATGATGATGATGAGTCATAACAACATGCATAAAAATTTGTACATCAAACCTTTATTATCTTGTAAAGTACGATCAGCTTAAGATAAGTTGATGACTCCAAGTCTCCATTGATCAGGTCATGATCGTCTGATGTTACTGAGAGGTTGATGCGACATGTTGTTTTCTATTTCAAGGGGTCTTACGTTTGTCTGGATGATCAGTATTGTTCTGTTTCTTGTAAATTTACTCCATAGATAGGTTAACTCTCTCTATTTCCAAAGATAGCGATGTATTTGCAAGTTTGATCAATTCTTCTGATTATTAATCATCATGATCCCATTCTTTCTTCTTGGCATCAACAGTAAGGGCTACACCCCTTTTCTTCAATCTATTTATCTTCTCATCTACCCAAGCTTGGGTTAACTGCAGCACCCCACCTGTAAATTGATCCAAGGAAATATCCTCTGGCTGTGTTAAATCAGGGGCTGGGATGGTGTCATTGTAGACCATCTTTTCTTCATATTCATTTGACATCATTTTTCCATCATCTTTCTTCAGTTGTGCCGGCACTGGGATGCAGTCATATGTTCTTATCTGATTCAAGGTGAGCCTCTGGTATTTTCTTCTTTTCACCTTAGCTTCATCCTCACAATCTGTCCAGAAATCCTCTAGATGCTTGTGATGTATAGGTTTCCCCATTATTTTTTGCATCCTGCCATAGGGGTCATAAGATCTAGCCAATGGAAATGGCTGCAGATACATTAGTTTCAGACCTCCCATGACATGTTCTATGCTATGTGAATCTGAGCACATATACCAGCCCATAGACAGTGGAAATAGTACTGGAGGTATCTTCTTTTGCACTTTATATGCCTCCACTATGGTAGACACTTGTCCAAGAAACTCCATCAGGACGACCCCATCAGTAGGGTACCTTGGTAGCATAAGGGGCTGATCTTCAAATCCTTCTATTCTTATGTATGAAAATGTGGCATACTGGATGAACCAGGCCCCATGTCTGTAAACAACTTCCTAAGCCTCCATGCTCAGTCTCTTGGTTCTGTCTTCCTCCATTGTTCTAACTAGATGCATAGAGAATGCATCATTCACCAATTTGGAATCTAGGAGGTTGTTCTTTCTCTGTATCTAAGGATAATGATCCCATATGTGGGCATCATCTACACCACCACTAACCTTACCCACTGTAGTTAGGACATAAAATGTTCCCTTGTAGGCACATGAATACACAACATATGAATTTATGTGGAATGAGCACTCCTGACCTCCCAGGTTCCTCATCTCTTCATCCAATGCATCACTGATGACCTTGGCCCATAATGGCTTGTTATCTGTATAAAGGACCATTTGGATGATTCCAAACATCCAATTCTTAAAATTTCCAGCATGAGGTTGACGTGTCATCCTGCTAGGCAGGGCAATCATGTATTGGTACTCATCATCAAAATCAAATTTATATAGGTGGACGGGCAACTTAGCTGAGGCAGTGTAGGTGCTGCTCTTTGACCTCCACTGATACATCCTCTTCCTTGCATTCTTCTTATTGTTATTATACTCTATCTCTAGTTTATGTAGATCCACACTGACCACCCTCTTTCCAACTAGCAGATTGAAAGTAGATGTGACGCCCTTAATTGAAAAGTCAGTATATACTCTTCCATGCTTCTCCACCCACCTTGTCTAAGGGTTATAGTTCCTGGCGCATTCTACTACCAGTTCTGTGGTCTCCATGGCATATGGGAATCCAGCTGCATGCCACATCCTAGAAACATATATTACATCTAGAAGGGTATTGTCTTTATCATGATCTATTCTGGATGACCATACTGCTAAATCTGTATCCCCTTCGTGAGTGTCACCAATGACACCATACTTGAATTGTAACCCCTCGGGCTGAACAAACATGGGCTTAAGAAATTCTGCATCAGATCTGTTCCACCTAAGATCTGCCATGGAATCCTACAATAAACATGCCTTGTCTTACCATACGATATCCATATGTATTTATACAACATATATCTCTACGGCATCATGCATATCCTATTCATTACTCTTTACTTCATCATGATATGCACATTTACAGATTCAAACCACAAGAAAGAACATACTACCTGAACATGCAGGTAATGACAACATGAGGGTTTTTAATTACTTACCTGATAATGCTTTTCTCCTGGGTTAGGTGGATGATTATGGAAAAGGGTTGCAGACGCTAAGGATCACCCATTCTGTTACGTTGAAAGATCTAGTTTGTTCACAGGTAGCTCGTATGAGGGTTTGACTTCTTCTGCTCTGTAATTTCTCATTTTTCGCAAGGTAAATGAAAATAACCCTAGAAAATTACCTTTAAACTCATCTGTAGGGAAAATTAGGGTAAAATTGCGTTAAATCGATTCAATCTGTTGATTCTCTGTAGAGAATCCATGGATGATGACAAGTGTTTGAATTGCATTCGCAATCGGCAGGAATCCATCTACCGCATTTAAGTCCATTTAATGTTAGGAAATAGGGGGGTGATCTTCAAAAGATCAGGGGATATTCAAAATATGACCCCCTTGGGACAAAATGACCTTCTGCCTTTGAGCGACAAAATTAGTGCAAAATAATCAGGTGATGTGGTCAACGTTGACCACATGTAAATCGGGTCATGAATTTAAGATCAGGGGATATTCAAAATATTACCCCCGCAACTAAAATGACCCCCTTGAAAAGATCAGGGTGATGTCAGCATGTTGACGACCTTGTTTAAGTGTTGTGTTGTAATGACATCACCGTCATGTTATTGAATATGGTAGGCATCGGATATATACCTCCGCAAGGTAAAATAGAATGATGAATTCATCACCAGGGTGATATTCTTCGTTCATTGGGTTTAGATGACATCATCATCATATTGGCATAGGGTGATATTTTGTGAAGAGGGTGATATTCGTAAGATGACGGATATTGAAAATATGACCCCGCAAAACATGTGAAGTCATTTAATAGGTAGATAACAGCTACTATGTAAAATTGACGTCCGGACTTTGCGGACCAACAGATTATCGGGTGATAAATTCATATTGGGGTGATCTTATATAATGTGATTGATGTTTGAAATATGACCCTCCCCCCTTCTCAAAATATCATGTTTGACCGAAACTTTGACTTAACATAAGTTTCTCCCCTTACAGAATTTCGGGGTGATCCAAAAGGCAAACTTGCATGGAGTTTTGTGCATTTTCCAACTATGAGGTTAATTATGTGAAATACTGACTTTGACAAATGACCTCATCATGGTGACCTATCTACTCCCTGCAGGGTTACCTACATGACCTAATTTTACCAGACCGCCCAAAGCAGAAAAAACAACAACAAACCAAAGCAGCAAAAAGTTCGGTCCCTGTTTTGTCAAGTCAAAATGGGGCGTGTTGTGTAACCACACAACAACTGTCCACCAAAGAACATAACTAAATTCCAATGATTCAAGTGATGTGATCCCATTCTAATATAGTATTTTAACTCTTTCTGAGTATAAGTATTATAATCTTTCTGAATGATAAGGTTTTCATCATGGCAATAATGCTAACAAAGGATTAGGTGTGTGCATACGATTAATTATCCTCATCTTGAAAGTAAGTTGAAAACATGAGTAACTGATGTTAATCTACATAATTTGGGAGCATCCCTCATAGCCAACCTGGATAGAGCCTTACTACCAGCAGGCGTCCATAGCCTCGGCAAGGTTATCTATACAATCCCCCTAAGTAGAGCCCCACTGCCAACAGGTGTCTATAGCCCCGGTAGAGTTACTTAGATGGACTAATTTTTATTTCTTTTTGGATTTTCAATATTTATCTTTATATTCATATGATGTCATCATGTAAACTTTAATGTGCAAGGCAAGGTCACTTGCTGATTTAGGTTGGAGATTGCATTGGTAGCAAGGGAGTCCCTTTAAATTTTTCACTGAACACTTGTACTTGTGTGTTCCACAAACCCAAGGCTCTTAGGTGAGTCATTGTGAAAGAATCAGTTTGGTCAAGAAAAGGCACCCTAATGAAAAGATATCACAAACCTGATCACTAACACTTCTTAAAATGAGTCATAACCTATATATGAATTTGTTCTCATCACTTGAATCTTAACAATTTGGTTATTTTCTTTGAGTGATGAGCTGCCTCATCTTGACTAATCAAAATAGAAGTCAACAAGAAAACAAACAAAACAAAACAAAACTGTACAAACAACTATACAAATATGCACACTATGATACACATGACTTGCATGACACTGTTTCAGGCTTGAAAATAATGCTTGAGAAACTGCGCATTAACTAGTAATGGGACATCCTCATCGGTCAAGGTCTTAAGCCTTTAGGTGCTATCTCCTAAAATTTCTAAAACTTGAAAGGGACCTATCCAAAGGTTATCAAATTTACCATGATCTCCTTTCCTCTCATGTGCTTTGTCCCACATCAGGACTAAATCTAAAATTCTAAAAGCCTTAACTCTGGCTCTTTTGTCAAACCAATGCTTGGCAACTACTTGATGTTTAGCAAATTGATCAATTGCTTTATTCCTTTTTTCTTCTAGGTGCATCAACTTAATCAACCTAACTTCTTGTTTGTTATCTATGCCTAGATATTCTTGTGTAAACTGTAGTGTGGGGATCTTTAGGTTAACAGGAAGGATGGGATCCACCCCATACACTAGGTGAAAAGGAGAATTTCCTAATGCAGCCTTCATCCTGGTTCTATCTACCCACAAGGCATACTTCAATAGGGTGTTCCACTCCCTTGGGTTCTTTTCTATCAATTTCTTTATGATGTTCAATAAATTCTTGTTTGTGGATTCTGCTAATCCATTCCCTTGTGGATAGTAATTTGATGAAAATTTTAAGATGATTCCATGGTCAAAAGCCCAACTTGATAATCTTATTGAAGCAAAGGCAGACCCATTATCACATACTAAAGCATAAGGAACCCCATACCTGGTTACTATATTGCTTTCCAAAAACTTGATTACATCCTTAACATTGCATGTTTTACTGTTGATAGCTTCAGTTCACCTGGTACAGTAATCAGTAACAATTAACACATATCTGTGGGCTGAAGATGATGGAGGGTTGATAGGTCCTATGAAATCCATTCCCCATTGAGCAAATGGGTGCATCTCCATCATTGGATGCAAAGGCTGAGCATCATATCTTTCTCTATTTGCAGCAACCTGACACATATGACAACATTTGATGTGTTCGATAGTATCTTTAAAAATAGTGGGCCAGTAAAACCCTGCCCTGAGGATAGCATGAGTGGTAGCTAAGGATGATCCATGTGCAGTTCCAAACTTGTCATGTAATTCTACTAGCACCTTGTCCGCTTCTTTCCTCCCTAGGCATCTTAGGTATATTCCCTCATAGTTCTTGAAAAGGATTCCTTTTATCTTGTATTTCTATGATCTTATTTTTAAGGCTCTCCTCTGTGAGGCCTGCAATCTTGAAGGATATCTTCCAGTAATTAAGATGTGCCTGATGTCTGAATACCACTCTCCATCTTCCCTTGTATTTATAACATATACTGTTGGCTCATGATGTTAGGATCAATTTCTGATATCATCTGACTCAATTCTTGTCCTCTTACTAATTTCATGGGTGTTATGTCCATATCATACTCTTGGAGGACAATAATCCATTTGGCTCTCTTCTCACCTGGCTCACTTTGCATTAAAAGCATCTTTATTGTTGCATCTGGTGCTACAACAATTACCTTACTTCTTAAGATGTAATGTCTAAACTTCTTGACTACTTGAACCAGAGCAAGTGCTTGTCTTTCAACATCCATGTATCTGAGTTCCACATCTCTGAAAGGACAACTCATGAAGGCTATAGGCTTTTCTTCTTTAGCCTTATTTCTCTATGTTAATACTGTTGCAGATGTATGCTCTGAAGCAAATGAGTAAATATAGAAATATTTGGTAAAATCTAGACTGATTAGAATAGGGGCATTAGATATGGCTTTCTTATTATCTTCAAAAGCTGCTCTAGCTTCAGGTGTTCACTCAATTTTGGTATCCTTCTTGAGCATGGCATTCAATGGTCTGACAATTTCTGCAAAAACCAATAATAAACTTTCTAACAAAATTAATCTTACCAAAGTAAGATTTGAGCTCCTTCTTACTTCCAGGAAGTTGTATCTTCATGATTGATTCTACTCTCTTAGGGTCAATGATGATCCCGTTATTTGTTATCAGGTGACCTAATAACCTCCTTGTGGTTACCCCAAATATGCATTTCTTAGGGTTTAGGGATATTCCATAATGTTCACATTTCTTTAGTACCTTCCTTAGGTCTTCCACATGATTCCCTCTATCTTTAGAGAAAATTGTCAAGTCATCCATGTATATGACTATGCATTTACCAATTAGGCCTCTAAAGGCTATATCCATCGCTCGTTGGAATGTTGCCCCAACATTTATCAACCCAAAAGGCATGCGCCTATAGGAAAAAATTCCCCACTTTGTGGTGAATGCAGTTTTCAATCTATCTATCTTGTCTACCATCACCTGGTTGTAACCTGAAAAACCATCCAGAAATGACATCATCTTGGCACCATTCACAATCTGCAAGACCTCATCTAAAGAAGGCAAAGGATAATTATCCTTTTCGGAAGCTCTATTTAAATTTCTGAAGTCTACACACAATTTGATGTCACCATTCTTCTTTTTTACTGGGACCAGGTTGGCCACCCATGTGGAATGTCTCACAGGAAATATGATCCTGGCGTTAAGCAACTTCTTAACTTCTTCAAAAATGATGGGCTCCAGCAATGCATTGACAGGTCTCTGTTTCTATCTAAAAGGCTTAACATCTAGCTTTAGAGGTATAGTATGAGTGATGATTGATGTATCATAAGTTTTCAACTCATCATATGTCCATGCAATGACATGGATATTGTTGGTAAGAGACACGGTGTGGCTTCATGAGTGTTGTCATTGATGGCAACAAAGTCCATCCCACACATCCGCAGGACATGGTATGACTATACCAGAAGATAGACTGAAGAGTATTTTGGTCCGGTAAGCAAGAACAGAGCATGCAACAAGGTCCAACAGTCAGGTCTGGATCTCTCAGAGGAAGTATCTCTGTAAAGTACGAACTTGGGGAAGTCAAGAGGAGTACCATGACTAATATATTCCAGAGATTGAGCCTCCGGTGATGAAAGAGTGAAAAGATATGAACACCTAAGTGTTGGGTTCCTATTTCGCAGAGTAGACTGAGGAAGAACTGACCGACAGAGCTTCAGACCTTAATCCAGATGAGATATTGATGGTGATCAAGTTTCTTAAGGGATCATTCATGATTGGCTGACATGATTGATGACTTCTATAAGCATCTCTTTGATACGCATCACTTGGTAAGCAAGGATTCAACCGACAGACCAGAGTTTGGGAAAATATTGAGTATTCCAGATACCGACTAGAAAGATGTTGAAATCCTTTGTGCAGATATATATACCAGATGTATTTCGATGAGAAGGTGTGTGTGGTGTGTTATGTTGTGCGAAGAAAAGCAGAGATCAGTTTGGAAATAACAATAGAGGTCCGGTATGTGACAAAATAGCAGCACTAAAGCAGGGAAAGAATGAAGTGCAGTAGATCAGTATATTGAGCTTAACTGGAAATAAACATCAACATATGTGGATGCTTCTCATCAGTTCAAGTACTTGTTTTTTTAAAACTATTGTAGGCAGTGAGCCTCTTGTGAGTAGTGTGCTCGGGCAGTGATCCCTAATTGGCAAGTGCCATTTTGTACTTCTTATTCTTCTAATAGAAAATACAATCTTGGGTTAGTCACCCCGTGGTTTTTCCCTTAACAGGGTTTTCCACGTCAAAAATATTGTGTTATGTGTGTTGAGTTTATTTCTGCTTCCATGGTTATGTATGCTTATATATTTTTAATATTGCACTAATTGTTAAAGAGGAAAAGAAAGTCAAATAATTAAGATAATTGATTCACCACCCCCCTCTCAGTTATCAACAATTGGTATCAGAGCTAAGTTCCTCCTAACAGAGCCTAATAGCTTGAGGAAGATCTGGGAATCTCAATCAATATGTATGGTATGAGGGAACAACTTCAGTCTGCCCTAGATGATCTTGAGAAATCTCACTCTGAAGTGAATAACCTGAGGGAAAGACTCCAACAAGCTAATGATTTCATAAATGAACTCAAAGAAAAACTAAGTATCTCAATGAAGGAAAGAAAGGAACTACTTCAACAATTAGCAAGACAAAGTGAAGCCAATGATACTAATGAAGATCTGAATGAGAAAACCAAGTTATGTGAGAAGTTATCAAAATAGGTCATTATGGTAAGACATGAAATGGAATTAGAGTTATGAAATTCACCCAAGAAATTGAAGAGAAATGAAAAAGTGAAGATAATCTAAAACAATCTCTCAAGGAGAAGTCAGAAGACTACCACAAAATGGATAGAATAATCAGGCATCTGGAATTTGATCTTGAAGAAGCTAGAGACAATGAAGAACAACTTGAGAATCAGATAGACACTCTTAAAAGGGATCTTCAAACAACAAATGAATACAAAGAGAAATTCAAGATAAGCTCTACTCAACTTGATGTTCTTCTTGAAAGACAAAAGAGGGTAGATGATAAGCAAGGCTTGGGGTATGAGAAAGGGGAAAGCTCCGGATCCAGTCAGAAGAACTCTGGATCAGGAAATCCAAGGAACAAGCCTAGAAGACCTTCGGTAAGGCAACCAAATGCTCAAAGATATCCATCCTTCAATGGATACTGCCACAATTGCAATAACTTTGGTCATAAAGCAAATCAGTGTAGAAGAAGAATGAATCAGACTAATTCATCCTTCTCCAGACAGTGTTTTAACTACAAAAGGTATGGTCACAAATCTCAAGAATGTAGAAATATGCAAATGAACAATTCATTCAATGGTAGATGCTTTGCATTCTATAGAATGGGACATATGGCTAATCAATGTAGATCAAGGGAATATCAGTCAAATCTGCAAAGAAATGTTGTTTGCTACAATTGCAATAGATCCGGTCATATTGCCAAATTCTGTAGAAGTAAGAATCAGGATAAAAGGGGTCCAGTGCATCATAATCAAAATCAGGACAAAGGAAAAGGAAAAGTGAATGCGGATGAAGTTCAAAGGGAGATGAACAAGATTTGGGTAAAGAGAAGTACATAAAATGTTGGGGATGGATCCGTACCTGAATCAGGTGCTGATATTCCTTCCAAAAACTAAATAAGATGAGCTCTGGCTCAGGGGGAGTAAAAAAGGAAAACAAATTCCCCTAGCCAGTTAATTGGTGCCTGAAATTAGCACATGGATAGTTGCGGATTAAAGGGCTCTCAGAGAAACATCTAAATAAGCCTTGGTAAAGATATGGAAGATCCGCAAGAAGTTTAGAAGAGGTTAATCTTCCAAGATTGATCCGGTTTAACAGTCATCTGGTAAGAAGCAAGATTTTCACGGTTAGATCCAGTATGATTCAAAATTGAGGAATCTTGATCTACAGATAGATGAAATGATTGGAGAAAGGAAGATAGATTGTCAATAATCACCGAGAATAACTCTAAGTGCATCTTAGTGATCCGGAAAAGATCTTTCTCAGAACAAGGAGAATAAGGCAATCAGAATGACTTAAGTTGCGCATTTATTGCAATGTGGAATTAGGGTTTGTGCAGAAATATAAGGGTTCTCTTATTGAACATTTGTACATTTACATTCGAGAAGAAGAGAGAAGGAGCTCTGCGACAAAATTATCTCAAACCTCTCAAAGATCAACCGCATAAGTCGATTCATCCAGCAATCTGATCTGGCTCATATCATGAACCCTAGAAGCATAAAAGTTAATTTTCATTCTTGAATATCTCTCTCTGAATCTTTGAAAGATGGCTACTCTGAATGTTGTAAAGATCACTAATAGGCTGCGCCCAAATTTCAAAAAACATCCCTATAAATCCCTAGAAGTTGATCCCCTAGGCGCATTTTCTAGCATTCTGCATGGAGTTCTGCATGTAGAAGATGTTAGGGTTTACATACACGCAAACATTGAATAATTTGGGGAATCCAAGCTGATGGATATCTACCACAAGGAACTGATAGATGAATCATTTGAACTCAAACCTCAGTACAAGGCCATCTGAGATAAGCATTTTGGACATTGCATTCATTTCCCCTATTTTGCTAAAGATGATTGGGTCCGGTATGTTCTGAGCAGAATGCATGACAACTTTATGTGGTTGATGAGGCCATTCAAGATAACCAAGGATGCAATTAGGGCAGTAACCAGATTGCACTCATTTAGTGGGTTACCTATTCTCAAATCGGTCAAAAACCAAACCATGAGTGAGGCTACCAGATCAAAATTTGACAAGAGAGAAATGACAATAGAAGATATCACTGATCCGGATATCAAGTTTGCCTCCATGATAATTGGTTACAAGATATATCACTCTAGCAGGAAAAATTCAGTACCCAGAACTGTAATTTACACTGCTTATTAGATGCTAAGAGAAAATGTTGACTATAATCTTTGTGAGCTTCTCTTGAACCAACTGTTAGAGAATTTATAGAAAATAAAGAAGGATAAAAAGAATTCATTCAAGTATGGTGGCTTGATACTTTGCCTATTCTTCTACTATATGAATGAACTACCCAGAACTAGTGGCTGGATATGGCAAAATGACAGACCTGTTGCCATACAAATCAGGGATTATATGTATGGGCTTGGTGATGCCAAGACACAAAATACAACTCTGTGGGGTTACTTCAAAAACTTTCAAAGCATGATGCAGGCCAGAGAAAGAATCCCCCAATCTTTGGTTGAGAAATACAAGGATACAGTGTGCTTTATGGTAGACACTGATCAATGCCTAATGGAGGTAATGGAAACAAGAATAGTATGGATCATGCCAATGGGGTATGAGGTTGATGAGAAAATCCTAGAGCTACATATCTAATATCTGCCGAGTCAGCCCAAGGACCCTAAGGCAGAAAGGTTTGGAACCTACCAAGAGCTGAGTGTAAAAGTTCATGTTGAACTAAGATAGCCTAAGATCAAGAGAAAACTGAGAAGGGAAGTAGAAGAATTTACCAAGAGGCATGGAATATCAAAGGAGGCAGTTGATGCCAACAGAGAGAAGATGGAAAGAGAAGAGAAAGAAAGGCAAGAAACTAAAAAAGAAAGTGCTCCGGTGCAAGCCCCCTCCCGGTCCAGATCCTCCAAGAGCTTTGCACCTGCCACCTCTAAGAGCCAAAAAGCATCAAAACTGGAAGTCAAGACATCCAGAAAGGGAGAGAAGAGAACTAAGACAAAGGCCACAAGGTCTTACACCAGTCAAAAGGATGATGAAGAGACAGAATCAGATGAGGAGGTCAAGAAAACGAAGAAGAAGAAGAAAATATCTGGTGAATCTTCTACCGGTCAAGGCAAGAAGGAAAAGGCAGAAGAATTTGTTGAAAAGCCTACTCTTTGCATTGATGATATCACAAATCAGTCACTGTGGATGGGAACTTGAAACCAATGACCGAATTCTATGATGAATACAATGAAGCTGATCAGAAAATCCTGTAAGAATCTACAGTCAGGTATCTAAACATCTACAACAAAGCATTCATTGAAATCATCTCCTAATTCCCAAAAGCCTAGAGAAGGAACTTGAAATAAGAAAGAACAACGCCAAGGCAAAGGACCTAGAGATCCGGGGACAAATAGCTATTCAGCTCTACCCTTCCATCACTCCAAAACAAATGAACATGATCTTCAAGGATTGCAAGGATGAGTTCCGGAGCAAAGCAAGAATGAATCCGCATATACTTGGAGAGACTGACAAAGTGGCAAAAGAAACTAAAGACATCCTCCGGAATGCCTTCATGAAATTCAATCTCCTTGTTATAGAGGACATAGATGATGAACCTACTAAGAAAAATGCAGAAGATTCAAAGGAGATAAGTGAGGAGAGGACTAAGGTCCCACCTTTCGAAGCGGGGTGGCAGGCCCTCTAAGGATTAACAAAAGCAATACAATCACAAAAATACCTTTGATCCCCAAGTTCATATAAAGATGCTAGGGGAGAGCATACGTATTCTTTGTGCTTGCATCACACTAAACATGGTTTATTTTAGTTCTTTGGATTATGTTGGGGGTGATTTATGCAAGTGTTGTGAGAAGTTTTTGATTTCCAAGGTCACCAAATGGTGCGAGGGAAGAGCATACACTTCTTCACACTACAAACACAAACCATGAAAACACTTCACACAAATTAGATTGGTTTTTTTGATTATATGAGTGAAGAATGCAGATTGTTGTTCTTTTTAGTCCAATGATTTGATTAATGCAATTTATGGCTCTTTTTAAAGCCCAAAATCAAAATTTTTTGATAATTGTTGTCACACACACACTTGTGAATTTTAGAACACCAAATTCAAATGTTTGGCACACACACACACAAAGATTTGTTTGTTGTTGATCAATTTTTATAACACCAAATCGAAATGTTGTGTAAACTAGCATGCAAAGGTTTGTTTTAAGTTCTGATTGAAATGTTTGCTAGTCTAAAGATAAAACACCTTGCAAAAAAACTTGTTAGTGCCTACAAGATGATTTTGATGACCTGCAAACACTTGTCAGTACATGCACAGGACGCAAAGTCAGCTTGTACAAATAGCGCTAAAATAGAGTCCTAATGGCGCCACTGTGGACAGTAAATGGCGTTACTTGACAGAAACTGATAGACCACCTGACACTCTAGACAAATGGCATCAATTTACAAACATGCGCTAATATCAGACCCAAAAGGTGCCAAAATAAAAGTTTGCGCTACAAAATTACACAGAAGGCGGCACAACAATAAATAGTGCTAATATAATATACAGAAAGCGCTACAACATGTAATAGAGCTAAAATGGGTCTAAGAAGGCGCCACTGTGCAATTTGTCAAGCAGTTTGGTCATAGTTTACAGACATCACCAATTTGGGCTCTGATAGCGCCGATACGGGCCTGAAAGTGTCCATCCTACAAACAGAGGTCTTCCAAGCGAAAGAGGAGGTTAGGCTGCACATAGAAGAGGTCATGTTAGCATTGTTAGTCATTGACAAATGAAAAATAGGATAAAATAGTAGCCAACATGCATGTTTAGATTTTATGAAAAAATTTGGCATGACCTCCCCTTGTACCTTCCAACATTCCTGAAAAATAGAGAGCAATTAGATAGACAAACACAGCAGGAAGAACATGGATGAAACGGACATGTGAGTGAGTCTTAAGTAAGAAATGTGCTGTGCAAAATAGCGCTAAAGTAGAACATAGCACTAAAATACGCCAGAGATAGCACTGCTGTGCAGGGTATATAGCGTTGCACCTGTAAAAACACATCCTAAGCCAAAAAAACTAACACAAATAAATTAGATTTGGACCTTGTGGGTCCCACCGGGCGTGCCAATGTAGATTAGGAAATCAATTCAAGGTGAAAATAGAAACCAAATGCATAAATACACAAAGTTACACCTTAAACATGAAAAACCCAATCCCATCAAGGGAAGAGGAAACTTGCACCCAAGAGTTCCTAAGACATGATAATCCCTAGATAATGATCCAAATGTGAAATGCTATATCAATGTGTAACTCACTTAAAAGACTTAGCTCAAAGGATATTTTGGCATGATAACTTTACTTAAAAATTAGATCCCAAAATGGGTTGGAGGATGAAGTATTTATAGATTTTTGAAGGGATTTTGATCCAAGGGTGGAGATTGGTTTGGAAGATCAATGGTGGAGGATAAAAGTGATGTGGAGGGCCTAAATTTGATCTTGGAGGAATGGAGGGCTAGGAATAAAAGTAAATCTTTTATTCATTTTGGGAAAAGGGGTAATTAAATGAGTATGGGTGTGTAAGATTATTTTTTAATTAAAGATTCATATGGGGAATGTAAAATGAATTAAAAATTTATTTAGGGATAAGTGGAGATAAATGAGGTATGGAGGTGTAAGAGGAATTAATTGTGATGTGGGATGTATTTAAAATAAAAAATTGACTTATGTGGATATATTTCAATTTTTTATTTGGAGGATGTGGGGAAGGGTGTTAAACTAGATTTGACCACCCAAATGAAAGGTTAGGATTAATTAAACATAGGTTTTATTTAATTAATCCCAGGGCTAGGATGAGGCACGCTAGGGTAGGCAATTAAATAATAGCTATTTAATTGTCTAGGGTATGGATAGGTCAATTAATAGGCTGAATTAATTAGTTAAGCATGGTTTAACTAATTAATTAGATTTAGAGAGGGAAATTGATTAAATAAATATTGCATATTTATTAAATCAATTGGCTAAGGTTTTGACTATTGAATTAATGAAATTAATTCAATTGTTGGGGATAAAATGATGGAACATTAGATGATTAAGGGATAATTAATTAAATAAAAATTTAATTAATGGATTAGAAGAGAAATTGGTATGTTTAGGGATGTCGGGAGTCAGTTTGATGGTAAAAGATATTTTTAGGTGTCTACAGAAGGAATTCAAGCAAATCCTCAACACAAACAATGACCAAACTTTCAGGTCTTTTCATTCAATCTTTGACAGGTCCATGCGTTCTCAAATCACATATTTTTTAGGAAATTGTGATAATGCATAAAAAACTGCCCTTCTATGGCTTGAGCTTGACCTGGATGGTTTTGAACCCACAAGCTTACCTCCATGGATTTCTCTAAAAAAATTGTAGTGTTTAAGAATTTCCTTTTCACACCTCAAAAAATTGTGTCAGAACCGTGTAGAGGTGCGTTTACTATCCATCATTAAGTCCCCATTTTTATTGAGTGGTTCTTTGATGAAATTATTTTCCATCAAGAAATAATTTTTTATTTATTTGCACATACCAGGCCCCTTTGGAGTTGACAGATCTAGTGCTTCATGAAAGTTCATTGACAGAGTGTATGAACATATTGAGGGACTTGAATCATTTGGAAAAACTAGTACTAATAGGAAGAAACGATAAAATACCAATTGAAGGGAAATTCTTGTCATAATCCCTCATTAAACTCACCAAACTCAGAACCCTGGTTTTGAGGTATTTTGCCTTAAATGGAGAATTGGCTTTGGATAGTAAGTCAACTAGTTCAAACAGCAGCATGAGTAGCCTTGAAACCATGGAGGTTCGTGGCATAAAACTGGTATCCAAAGTCTCATTTAGTGGAGAGCATTGTCCCAAACTTAAGTATCTTTACTTGGACTCCATGGAAAATCTAATTGAAGTGGATCTGACACTCAAAACACTGAATTTCTTAGAATTGAGGTGCTGTAAGAATTTGCAAAGGGTATTAGGGGACTTTGATCTGGCAGAGCTTGTAATATTCATATATTTGTATGTATATATATATATATATTAAATATTATGACATATGTATTTATTTTTGTGGGTGCATTATAAACGTTTGAGGGTTTCAACAATTTCTAGCATATAGATGTGCTATAATTGTAAAATTCTTAAATGTTAAGTACCGGATAGGTTTTGCAGTGATCCTTCAGGAAATTTATGCTAAAAACAATGTCTACGCTGCATAATGTTCCTCTTATAATGGATCCTAATTTGAAAAAGGAATGCATTGAAATTGGTTGTTGAGTTTGAATTTGATTAAATGCATAGAAGCTATTGTATTCAATGATATGATAAGCAGAATTGAATTTGATTGTTCAGTTTGAATGTTGAAATCTTAAGTACCAGACTGAAATGTTAACACTGTCTAGGCTACATATGTCTATAGATATACATATGTCTATCTATATACATATGTCTATCAATATACATATGCGAACATGTCTCTTCCTTTCCTTTTCGGCAACATGTCCGTTGGCCACTTTACAACTTATCTCTCCGAAGTCTTAGTCACTCCGATGTGAGGTTCAACACTCCTTGCCTATTGGCAAGAAAATCACCATCAATAGTCTTCGAACTTGTCACCTCGACATTGCAACTCTTCCTGATGGGTGACTCTATGCTTCTTGACTATTGGCAAGAAAAGTGCTATCGGCTACTCTAGATTCTACTTCGCTAATACACCGATCACTCCAATGTACAAACCCATCTGTATGTATAAAAAAAACCCTCATTATACAACAGTCTAAATTATCACAAGACAAAATAATGAAACCCTTAACTGTTGACAACGAACACTAAAAAGTATATACCCATAAAAATATACGACCCCATTTGTATGTATAACAAAAAACCATCATTATATAACAATATATTCTTTTGTACAGTGAAATTATCACAAGACAAGGGTTGCCTTAGACAAAATAATGAAAAATCGAAAGTAAATTACATAGCAGTACCCAAATCATGGGTAGCATGAGAGAAAAATGAAGATAAATGATTATATACCAGTATAGTCTTTAGTATAGATATGTATACAGATATACATATGTCTATTTATATACATATGTCTATAGATATACATATCTATATAGATAGACATGTATATATATACAGTACATTAACAATCTAATCTGAATATATATAGAAGCTTTTTATATAAACCTTAGATATATTATATAAAATGAAACCCTCAATGTATTATATTACAACATAGGAAAACAATTGTAAATATTTAATGTAACAATAATTAATAAATACTATTCAAACAAAACTAGGAAGAATCTGACTGTAAAAGTATTAATGAGACAAAGCTATAGGATTCAAAACATTTGAAACATTCATATAAGAAGGTGAAGTACCAACCTGAACCTTAATGTGGAAGTCTGCAAAATTCCTTTTGGCAGCAGACAGGGTTTGCAACACTCCTTCAGGAAATTTATGCTTAAGACAATCTCTACGCTGCATAATGTTTGTCTTATAATGGATTGATATTTGAAAAAGAAATGCATTGAATTTGGTTGGTGAGTTTGAATTTGAATAAGTGCGTAGAAGCTATTGTATTCGATGTTATGATACATAGAATTGAACTCAGTTGTTGAGATTTGAATTTGATTAAATGCGTATGAGCTATTGTATTTGATTGATGTGATTTACAAATCTCACTTTTTTTTATGTAAACTGGTTTAATTTTTTTTTTTATTAAATAATCTCACTTTTTTTATGTAAACTGGTTTAATTTTATTTTTTTATTAAATAATTGTCTGGATGGGGAGCCTGATACCATTATGTGTTTGTGCAGGTGCAAGTGGATGTGATAGCAAGTATGGGAGAATGTGACAAGAAGTGGGGGGAATGTGATAGCAAGTATGGGAGAATGTGTGATTAACAACCCTTTGGGATTGGGGTGGTGTGTGTTTATGGTAGCTTAGGTACCAATAGCTATGCACAAAAGTATGTGAATATGACCAGTTTGACTTTATTTGATGTCCAAATGGGTGGTTTTTTATAAACATGACATATTGTAATAAAAACAATAAAGTGTATATTTAAATTGGAAGTTCTCATATTTGCATCAAGTTGGCTTGAAAATGCAAGTGGAAGAGCATGTGTATTAGTTGTGAACATGTATTGGTGCATATGTGCTAATTTACTAGGTATTCTTTTTACATGTAATGGTTCTTCTTAAAAAATTTATTGGGGGGTAGGGTGCACAAAAACATAGCGGTTATTGGGGTGTGGGTGACTACTGGCCCCTCTCCCTTATTTAATCATTGAGGAGTGTGATGTTTAAGCAGAGTGTAGAGATATGGAACACTTTATGCACAAAACCCCTTTACATAGTCTACTATGTTTGTATCGTGATTGGCACAATAACATGAAATAGCTAAATAAAAGAAATATCCCCAAAAAATAGTATTTTAATCCTAAGGTCATAAATTGACATTAAAAATTAAAACAATCTAATTCAATATTTTTTAAAGAATATTAAAGTTGAGAATAAAATTAGTACAACATCAAAGAATATTAGAGCTAAGAATGAAATTAATATAACATCAATCAAGTTATTGGTAAATATTTCAATGTAACCAAGAAATTCCTAGGCTAGGCACAAATAAAAAAAATTAAAGAAAAGTGCCTTGCTCTTTTAGTATTGAACAGGCAAGGAGGGTGGTGTGCTTATCTCATCCTTTGTGTGACCCTCTCATGTAAGAAAGGTCAAGTCACCAATGAGATTTGTTCAAGCATGATAGTCAAATCCATCATGAAAGCCTGATTGAAACTAGGCTTAATACATAGACTAAAAACATCTCTATCAAGCATCGGTCCTGCACCACGACACATGTGTTTCACCTACAGAAAATCCTTTCACCAAAAGATTAAAAAGAAACCATTCTTGCAAAAACAATAAAGAAAGAAAGAAAGAGTTCCAAAGACTTTTTGTTGGTAAAATCAAAGACTTCATCATAATAAAGAGGGGCTTCTTACCATCCAACTTATCTCCAAGATAGCGTTCTCATCTCTAGTGTAGACGAAGAAGCTGAAAAGAAAGACATGCAACCATATGATCAATTAAATAATATAAGTATGTAAAACAAAATGTAGAAATGATGTGTATACCTTGTGGCATAGTGCATGAGAAGTTGTCTGCCCTAGGCATCCATGAGAATAAGGTGGTTGGAAGCAAGGGCATATGTGTCCACTCTAAAGAGGAGATCTCTATTGGAATCAAAGATGGTAAAGCCCTCACCCAAATTTATAGAATTTGATAAAGAGAAATAGATATTTTTCATAATAGAAACAAATTAGAGATGCTAGCTACTGTGAAATCAAACATGAAATCACATAATTCCTTAGAAAACTATGACTCCATTAATAGATTCTACCAAGATTTTCTCAATAAAATAAAATGTTGTTTAATAACCATTTTGAGCACACACACAAGCCTTAAAAATAGAATAATCAACACAAGAAAAGCCATATCTCCTTGTAATTTCTCTATTGTATAATGATTGAATGAATAGGCTATACAATAAGAAGAATTTAATCTCTTACACTTATGAAGAAGTGATAGTTGTAGGATGCTTGTATTAGATAATCCTACACATGCCTAACATGATAAAATAGAATGAAATATCATATTACATGCTTCTATTATAATTATAACATAGGCCTAGAATATTGTTTATTTAATATCTTTTGATACAAAGACATTTAAGATGCATGCACATAGGATCAAATGATAATGAATTCACTCAACAACATATCTATGAAATAAAATCTTAAATACAATAATTAAGAAAATTACGTTAAAAAACCATATTTTTTAAGATTGAGGTAAATGAGGGTTTTTGAAAGGGACCAAACCTTTGTACAGCCAAGAAATAGGATCAAAAGGTCCACAAGTAATAGCCTAGAAAGGTGGCAAAAAGAGATTAAGTTGTGACAGTGTAGCAAATCAACAACTTCACAGGATAGAGGAGCCAATGGCTTACACTATTCTAAACCTAGACCTAGCAGACGACACACCCTTGATCTAGGTGTGGGAATCTGAAAGATGTTTAGGAAGACCTTTCTTCCTCCATTAAACAAAAATCCATGAAATAAAGTCACACACATCTTGGGAGTAGGGGAAAGGAGGGGAACTCACCACCACCACCCCATCATGGAGCACCAAACGCGAGGATAGGACCGAAGACGATGGTTGGGAGATGATATAATAGGAGTACGTATGTTAGGGATCATATACAAAGTAGAAATGATGGAAGTCCTAGGCTTAATAAGAGGAGGGACCAAAGAGTTATCCACCATAAGAGGACCTAAATCAACCAAAATAGATATCAAAGATGGGGGTTGGATCACAGGAATAGGATCATCAGCTTAGGAAACGAAACTAGGTAAAGATCTAGGAACTATGAAATGATGGGAAGAATGTTCCTGCACCAGGAAGAAGCTCCCTCAACCGTAAACTTGTAGTTATGACACTTCAAAGATAAATGGCCAATGCAGAAGCATCAATGACAATGAAAAGGAAGACCTCCATAATCCAGAAGTTTCACCCAAAGGTGATCCACCACTTGAAGGGAAATCTCAACCAGGAGATCCTTGGACAAGTGTATATCTACCAAAATGCACAAAAACCTAACATCCAAAAATCACCTATTACATTTTGGTGAACCCGTGTTATTGGACTTGTTTGCACCTTGGTGAGTGTTTTTCTTCAGATTTGCATTGATTTTCATTCATCCATAGTATCATTCAACTTATTGCATTGGAAAGTTTAAAAAAAATTGAAAATTTGGGAAAATTGGAAAAAAAATGACATTTTAGGGTTTGCATGTTGCACGAATTAATTTGAATTTCATCAAATTATTGATTTTTGCATTAGATCTGATATAAATTGTAAAAAATTACAAAAAATCAGTAATTTGCATTGCATTTTCATCATAAATTTGCTAGGGTTTTGTTGAAAATTTGTGAATTTTGCATATAACCTAGTAATTCCAAAATCTAGGGTTTGTAGGTAAAATATTGTTTCAAATTTTTCTACTAATTTTAGAGACTCATTCAAATTTGCATTTTTCTGTAGTCTTGTATTTTGGAACAAATTTGCATTTAGATGTTAAAAATTTGTATTTTTGCATAGAAAAAGTCAACAAAAAACTAGCATCTTCATTGATTTTTCATTAGATTTGCACTTGCATTTTGCATGTTAGAGAATGAAAACCATTTTCAGTTCTGAGAGCATGTAATTTTCATCATATATTAGCTTGCAAAACATTCATGTAGCATTTTGTGACAAGTTCTAAAACCTAGGGCTTCAAAAACATTGATTTTCACTAAATTTGGCCTTATCGACTCTCCAAATTTGTACCATAGGCATGTTGTGAAGGATACTTTTGCACTAATTGGTTTTTATCAGGGTAATCATTTGCTTTCCCTCCCAAAAATCTTCACAACACCTTTTTAACGGGCTCTTGTATTGAGAATTTGATGAAAAACCACACATTTTGGCTATTTTTGCCCTAGGGTTTGGCTTAGTTTGCACTCCAAGTGTGTTGTAACCAACTTTATGGATTGATGTGACTGATATCATCAATATTATTTTCTGCACCTCCTAAAATTAATTACAACACCTCTTTTTTTAGGTCTTGGAATTGAAAAACCGCAAAAAATTGCCTATTTTGCTATATTTTCACTAGGGTTTGACCTTGAGTGACACTAAAAGCGTGTTGTGGCGGATATTTTAGCATTACATGGCTGTCATTACTGATATAATTTTCTGTCCATCATCATTTTCCTCACAACACCCTTTGTCATGCTCTTTTGCATTGAGATTTGGTGAAAAAATCACATATTTTAGAATATTTTCACTATATTTTGACTTGTCATCGTCATCTTAGATTTGCATCAAGAGTGTGTTGTGAAGGATACTATTGCTGTATTGGACTGATATTAGACATATAATTTTCTTCCCCTAATCAAAATATTTACAACACCTTTGCTTTCACTTATTTGCATTGAAAAAGTACAAAAAATAAGCATTTTAAGTCATTTTTGCATATAGTTTTGCACTTGCCTTATGCATAACTTTTGGAAAAACTTTTAAAATCTGATTTGGCACTAATTTGAGCATATACACATGGCCTCTAATCGCAACAACAACAATAGGTTCCCTCCTAGACCTTACATGAAAAGAAAGGTCCCTGAACTTGAAATTGTGTTTACACCTCATGATAGAACAATCAGAGACACTGATGGACCTCTTTACATCACTGTGAAAATAATGGGAAACCCCGTGAATGGAACTCTTACTAATCCTAATTGCATGACTAATGTCACCATGGAAGAGCTCCTCTTTGAACATAATTTAATGCAACGATCTTATGACCCTTCAGATAAAATGATTAATAAGGGAACCTTCACAAGTCCTTTGGGTGAGATATCATTGTTAGTAACAATATTTGAGAAACATGTAGAACAATGGTTTGATGTTGTCCTTGATTCTGACATATTTCAAATAAACTTGGACATCCATGGATAAAAGTTATGAAAGATGTCACTTCAACAATCTATAAAAGTGTAAAATTTCCTTTGAATGGACAAGTGCATGCTATTCATCAAAATATATACAAACCTTTGATTACACAAAATATTTTACACTGGATTACTTTTGGGACAAATCTAGAGGGAAACCTGAACCATGAAAAGACTTTAACTTCTTGGGCTATAGAAATTACAAAGCAAAACTATTACATCCAACAGCTAGACCCTCTATGCAAGAAATGAGAAAAGACAAGCAACCTGCATTTGAAGAGAACCATAGACCGAAAGGACAAGGTCCCTATGCTAAGGTTCCTCCCCCGTCATCCTTACAAGGATTGGGAGGTAATAGTTGACAACAAAGTATGCCACCTAGACAAATGAGATTTGATCCTGGTGCTTCCTCTTCTAAATTGCAAAAATCTATGAAAAAGCAAATCCCTATCTTACAAGAGATAAGTGGTAAAACAAAGAGAAATAGAAAAGCAAGAGAAAAAAGATGAAGAAGACAATCTTATGCCATAAACCTTGCTTCTCAACAAGAAAACATTGACCCAAACATTGACCAAAACAAAGATGACCCTAACAATGATGAGAATTGGGCTATGGTACCTTATGTCCCACTTTCCTCCAAAATTCAGGAGTGGGAAGATGACGATGATTTACTTGATGATGAGACTTAGCCCGAAGGACCCTCCAGGTAAGTATCTCTAACCCTTTATGTCTCTCGTGATGCGCTTCCCCCATGATGTGTTATGTGTTGTTTAGGCCTCTTGGGATGACCCATGATTCTCTTGTAAGGTCCAGGATACCAGGAGACCACCTCTATTGTGACCACCTTCTATTTGTATCATCATTCTTCTATATTGCCTCTCTCTCTAATTTCATTGTTGTGTGTTGTGTCTTGCGGACATAGCATTGTGGTTGGTGACCTGGGGTAACCCTCCTACGTGACTGTCCCTAAGACACTTGTTTCTCCTCTCTTATTTATTGTCTCCCTTCCTCTAGTGTTTCCATCAAGCAAGCGGATGACAAAAAACATTTATATTGATGCAGACCTAATGTCCCTTTTGAGAGCAATAAAAAAAAAAGACTTAGTTCCTAATATGATGACGAGGTTGTATATTTTATCTGATGCTTGGCTAGTGGAAGCACTTGTGCTTTCCACATAGTGATCTTGATGGTGTTCTATCTCATTTACAAATCTTAATAATACTATTGCTCCATGTACTTTGGCTATCTTGAATCTTGCATGCCTTAGATTTCATATGCATTGATGTTGTTATTTTTATGTGGACACTAACACGTTTCTTGTAGGGATGTGTTTGTGGGAACATTTGGTGATCGTAAAGTACATGTCACCTCCAGGGGGCATGGGCTTTACGAAAGTCTGTGTTGCCTTGTGTGTTTTCTTCCTACCTTAATGTGCTTGATATCGACACTTGATATCAACCACCTTAAGGTGGGCACATATAAGGTAAGCTGTCTGTTGTAGATGTTAGCAATGTGTTTGTCCTCAGGTGCCATTAAAGACCTGCGCGATGAGTGCATCCTGCATCTTGAGTTTGTTTGCAATAAATCAATCATGTAAGCCCTCTATGGAGGCGGGATATCGAGCATATCCTTTTTCTTAAGCCCTCTGTAGAGGCGGGGATGGTGTATTTCTCAGAGCAGATTGCATCATCGTGTCATTTTCAAAAGTCCTCTATGGAGGCAGGGAGTAGTTCTGTGACTAACTCAACCCTTAAGTGTGTCATCAGGGATTGTTGTGGCGAAGTCCAATCATCGGTGTGTGCCTGTAATGTGCCTGAGATGATGCTGAACGTAGAAATAGGGTCACTCCATTGCTTGTCTGCTGTGTTTTCTTCATGTCTTCAAAGTTTGTGTGTTTTGCAATGCTTGCTTTGTGTGGCGTGTTTGATGCCCCATATGCAATCTAAAGACCTACGTGATGAGTGCATCCTGCATTTTGGGAGGTTTTGTGTGTCTTGCCTGTGTGTTGCCCCATATGCAGTTTAAAGACCTACGTGATGAGTGCATCCTGCATTATGGGAGGTTTGTTTACTTTCCTATACGTGCATCTGCATTTCATATATATGAGAAAGAGAAAAGAAAAGAAATCATTCCTATCTTCCATGCATTAATGTGTCTTCTTTGCATTCAATGTATTCTCCGTGTTTTGCATGACTGTAACTGTCTTCTCCATGTTTTGTGTGCCTGTCATTGTCTTCGATATGCTTGGTGTGTTTGATGTGCTTGTTGACCATACTTTAATGCATGTATTGGCCTTCTGTTTATACATACATTAAAGTGGGGGCTAACTGTAATGTCAAAAAATGTCCCCTTGGGGGCTTTTCCCTCAAAAGGTTTAGCTCCCAAGTCTTTAGTGTGGATTTAGGACATCTTGCATCATAATTCAACATCCCGATGGAATGAACCCTGGGTATCATGACAAATGGGGCCTAGGGGGACCCCTTGAGCTTAACCCTATCTAAAATAGGGGGAGGACTTGGTCGCCCACGCCTTAGTCCTGCCCCATTTTGGGTCAGGCCCAAATTTGAAGTGTCAATTTATGACCGTTATTTGGTCCCTAGGCCGACACAATAAGTTTGAATTTATGAAATCTTGGTGGGAATATTTGTAGTTGCATATAAAAACATGTTTAGACATTCATTTGTATACTAGATTTCAACTAGATGATCATTAGATGAGCATTGGCATTCTAGAAGTTAAGGCTTTCATTTTATTGCAAGAGCGGATTGGTGTTGTCTATGTGTTTGTGTTTCCATATTTGAGCATCCATCTCCTCATGGAATGAAGAGATTCTTCCTCCCATGAGATCTTCACTACAAGGTGATATCTATTGTGATTATTGAACATTTATCATTCGATTTTTGCCTCTGCCTCCTTAAGCACGCACTCTTTATCTGACAACGGTGTTCGGAAGACTTGAATGTCTCTCTGGGGCTTGATTGAGGCAAGCCTCTAAACACCACAACCCCCTCCCAAAGTTTTGTGATTGCAGGTTATAGGTGTCACATTTGGAAAAAGTGGAGTTGCAGGAAAGATCAACAGATGTCAAGGATTCAGGATTTGAAGAGAAGCAAGACTCTGGAGCCTTTTCGAGACTTGGGCGCTAGTCCCTGTGTCCTCCGCAGTTGAATTTCTGGAAACAAACGTTACAGTACAGATTAGTGTCGGAAGGAGATCAAAATCCTGCAAAGAAACTGATACCTTGGACTTGGGTGCCCACTCTTTAGTCCCTGACTTTTCCGTCTCTGAACCCCAAAAATAGGTACACATTTATTTGTCATTTTACATCTTGTAGCAACATTTTCTGTTATTCATCTGTTTGCTATCGTATTTGTATAATTAGGGTTTTAAGGCATAATTAAGCATAAGAGAAGATAATTAGCAATCAAATCACAGAAATCCAAGTTTCCTTACATATCAATAGTGACCTAGGGTATGATAGTACATTGCTACTCAACCCTAGGTCCTTGAATGTAAGGGTGAAAGAAGGATATACATCAAAACTACCAAAAACCTAACATCCAAAAATCACCCGTTACGAGTTCAACAAATTAGGAACTTGTTCTACTATCCCATCATTCTCTACACATCTTACACGATGAAGAATGCCTTTAATTATTTCTTCTCTTATCCATGGCTACTAAATGAGGAAGGTCCTCCTTTTTTGATCTCTTTGTGAGAGTCATCTCACCTTCTTTCTAAATGATTTTTCTTTTTCTTCCTCTTCCAGACTTTTTTAGGTCCTTCCTTATGCTTGCCAAGGGTATTTACCTTCTTGCTTGTCTAGCAGGTTCTACAAAACCACTTTTGTAGAAACGTGTTGTATGTCCATAGTTGTTGCACTTATAGCATATGACATTGTAATCCACTAAAGGAACAAATGAATTATACTTTCTTTTTGAGAACACATAAGGACTTTTATTCTTGCTTCAACCAAAATTTCTTGCGCGAGTCCTACAATCTATTGCTGTATGACCAAAGTGATTACATGAAAGGAAATAACCAAAGAAAGAGTGTTGGAACTTGGTCATGTGAGACTACTTTGGAGGAAAGGACTTTATGAATTTGTCATTGTTAACTTTTGGAGGAGTGCCTATTTTATGTGGAACTTGACTCTCTTTCTTCGTGTTGCTTCCACTTTCGATGGGACTTTTGAGGGCATTAGTATAACTCTTTGGTTTTTCCTCATTTACCTTATTCGGTTGCTCTTTGTGATCTTCTTTGTTGGCCATCTAATTTTCCTTATATCCAATACCCGTTTTCATGGATTATGGCCTTTGACAATTGATAATATCATCTAGAATTTTAGTGCTTTTCTCAAGTTTTAAGATTCTATTCAATTGAATAGTTGTCTTCTCCAATTCTATGATTCTAGTTTTTCACAATTTTCTTCTTTTTCCTTTAATTGAATTCTTACATCTTCCTCAATTCATTTTACATCTTCAATTTGGACTTTTAGATTGATGATCATTTTCTCTGACTCCTCAAGACTGTGTGACATTTTTGCCTTAGATTCACAGTCCTCTTGAAGATATAATTTTTGTATCAAGTTCTTCTTCTTAAGCTTCCTTATTTCACTTAGGGCACAAATAATTTCTTCTTCCAAATCAACTTCCCCATCTATTTCATCATTCTCTTCTTCTTCTAAATCCATCTCTTCTTTTTCTGTCTTTACTTTCCAAGGTATCATCTTTTGTTTCTTTTTAGATGAATAGAAACTCTTCTCTATTGCCATCAGACAAAATCTGTTTGGATGAACTACTTTCCTTTTTGGAATAGAGGTGTTTCTTTTATTTGTTAAAGCTCTTATTTTTCTCAGGTTTGCCTTGTTTGTGGCCTTTTTTATGTTGATAATGTTTTCCACTTTTCTTTATATTATGCTCTTCTTCCTCATCACTATTTTCACTTTTTACATATGGACATATGGCAACAAAATGTTCTACCTTTCCATAATTAAAGCATTTGAAAGGTAACTTACCCTTGTACTTGCCAGATCCTTTCTTCAGGTTCTTCACAAAATGATCTTCTTCTTCATCTGATTCATCATTAAAATATCACTTGATTCAAGATCTTTATTCTTCATCCTTTTTGAGGCTTTGAAGGTTGCCTCTCATTTTGATGGTCTCTCATTTTTAGTCCTCATTTCGTATGTCATGAGGATCCCATGCAATTCATCCATAGTTAGTTTATCTAAGTCCATTTCCTCAACGGCTGAAACTTTTGCATCAATCCTTAAGGGTAGAGACATTAATACCTTCTGCACAATCATTAACTCTTCTACTTCTTCACCAAGACCCCTTATGATATTCACAATCTCATCCATACGAAGTAGATAGGCAGAAATGTTTTCTTTGTCCTTCATATTTAGACTTTCGAATTGTCTCCTATGGGTTTGAAGCCTAGCCTTTTTAACATTATTATCTCCATAAATATTCTTAAGTTTATCCTAGATCTCCTTTATTGAATCACAATGCATCACTTTAACAAACTCTAATTCTGATAAACCAAACAATATTGCATTCATGGCTTTCACATTGTTCTCCTTAGCCTTCTTTCCATCCTTATTCATTGGTGGATATGTAGGAGATTTATAATCACTTACTATAGATTGCCAAATATCGAAGCCAAGAGCCATTAAGTGCACATTATTATGCTCCAAAAAGCATAGTTTGTTCCATCAAACAATGGAGCCCTGTTGGAGAAGAATCCTTCTTGGTAGTCTATGTGTGCTCTTGAGATCTTCCTTCTAGCAATTAAACTATACTATGAAGGAACCTGCCCTGATACCAATTGATGAGCACACTTATACTGAGAGGGGGGTGAACTAGTATAAGACCATCTTTTACTTTTTCAAAACTTAATCAACCACAACAACCATAAACATATAAGATCTAACAATTAAGAACACAAGATTTACATGCAATGTCCCTTTTTTGGTGCATAGGTTTTTGTGAGCATTATGCTTATTCCTAGTCCTTCAAAGGCTATCTAGCATGTTTGGGAGACTCCAATGTTCTTGGAGTGGGCATGGTTCAGTCTGCAAAACAATTGTATATCTCAAGTCTTTAATGTCACCAAGGGATGGCCGAAGTTGTTTAATTAGTGCATTTCTATTGCTTTATATGGCTTGGGACCATTATTCAGATAATTAATTAATATTTCACTAAGGTTGCCTAAGGTTATATTTAAGTATAACAGCTTAGTGTAATATTAATGGGTTTTCTTCTAGAAATGGATTATTTTTCTATGGCATTGAGCTCAGTGGATGTCTAGGGTTACAGTGATGGCTTCAGAAGTTTGATCGGAATCCCAGATTGCTCTCCACGATTCTTGGAGGAGCCATCTATTTTTGGAAAGTCACTCAAAAGGCATTATTTCGCATCCCAAACCCTATAGAGTATATTGGTTTAGTTTATTTGGTAGTTTGATGGAGTTTTGGATTTTCTACAAAAAGTGATATTTAATGAGCTATTTTAATTATTATTTTCACTTAAGCTCCTAAGGGTGAAAATAATCAAAAGGTACCTAAGTGTTATAGCTCATTGGAAAGGTAATTAATTGTTTTATATGTTAGACACTTAAAAAGGGGGCCTCACACATGATATGTTTTTATTATTCCAAGAAAAGGTCTTTTTGAGAGAAGAAATATGAAGAGGTAAAAAAGAAATAATATTATATTCTTCTCAAAAGGTTATAAAAGGGGATGAAAGCTCATTTAGAAGGATTATGCTTTTGGAATTGATTTTGTTTCGCAGATGGATTAAACCTATGATTTCTTCCATAATCTCTTGAGGACGAAAACCCTCTTGCAGATTGGGTGTGGTTTCATACAGGAATCACCATTGTGCTAAAGATGAAGATTGGAGCAAGCTCATATAGGGTTTGCTATTGTGCTATCAAAGAGTTGTGCTACTAGGATTTGGTGTTGATTTATTGATATTATGTTGATTGTTTTGAGTGAGTTTCTATTGAGATTGTAGAAGATTGTGTCTTTATGCTAAGTTGTACATATGTAAAGGGCAATCATATTTGATTAATCAATGCTTGAATATGATTTCAGTCTTGTTAGGAGAATATTCTAGACTTCTTGGTACATTTTCTCGTACACTTTATTGTTTGTATTACTGTAGATTGAGAAGCTTTGATAGATTTCGTACCCTATAGGGCCATATAGACTTGTGTGAGGGGTGTTTGATTTTATGGACATACTACCTTCTTTATGGCTATCTTCAACATTCATTGGTGTTGTAGATTGGTAATGAACTATCTAAGGGTAGTTTGGTAATGATCTTTGGCATATATATGCTTTCATGAGAAGTTTGACATGCTTAGGGCCATCGTACAAGCACAATAAAGGACTAGTTTGTGTTACAATTATGATCAATAGTGTCTTTATTGGTCTTTTTGCTTCTGTTGTAATGTGTAGATGAGTATTATAATTACCATTTCATATTGTGATGGAAATATGTGTTTATGATGATCTTTTTGTGAGTTTCTCATTCACAGGTCGTCGTACAGCTGAAGGGTACAGTCTGAAACAGTGATTCTATTTGACAACAGTGAACCATTCTTGATTTCAACATTGGGCATTTGAGAAAGTGAGAAAAATGACACTCATCCATTGTGTAGGGTTTATGTGTGATGCAAAGTCTCATGAAATATGTTATCATGCTCTAATATATCTCTTCTAAGTAGTATACAACTGATATCATTTGTATTCTTTCTTTATGTTGCAAAGCACATATTAACCCCTAGATGGTTCATGCTAGTGTGGAAAATTGGATTGATTTTTCTTTCTTATTATCTACCCACTGAATAAGTGGTGAATCCCCACTGCATAAGTGGATTTCTGTTGAAAAGCAGATGCTTGCTCATAGCAGATGAATGTATTGGTCTTTGTTGCACAATCTTTAGTTTGTAAACCAAAACACATTATACTCTCACCTCACCTGATTTGGGAACTTGGTGATTAGAAGTGTGGAGGTGTTTAGTTGGATTCATGCAATATTGTGCTAACATTGTTTAAATTTTCAAAAAAATTAGGGGTAGTTTGTTACAGATTTCTTATATAAAATTCTCTTACAAACTTCGTAGGAACCAACCTATAGGAGACACCAATCCCCACTTAATCCTTGTAGGCACCAACCCATTGGAAACACCAATCCCCACCACTAACCACCAACCCAACAAGAGACACCAAGCTCTTTGATATGAGGCACCAACTTCTCTAGAATGAGGCACCAACCTCTAACTCAACAAGGTCTTGTCTTCTTGAGAATAAATCTCCTTCAACAACTACCTTGAACAATCTTCTAATATTTTCTTCTCCTCAAATTTGCATGTGTTTATATGATATATCTTCTTACACACTGCACACTCCCCTCCTCTTCTTACTTGATCTTCACGTGTGTCACATTAATTCACACTTGATATCCAATTTCATTTTATTATTAATATATTCTTTTTATTCCTTCATGGATATTTGACTTCGCTTCACTTTTGATATATCCTTTTAATCCTTTCTTCTTTATTGATATATCTTCATTTCTACAATAGATCTGCTTGTGTTTGTATTCAATATATCTCTAATTCTCCACACACTTCACCCACACTTCTCTTTCTATAATTATATCTTTATATTTCTATTGAAAGATTGTGATTCCTTGAAGAGAGAACACTTCATAATGGATGCATTCTTTCCAAAAGACGTGTCCTTTTGTTAACACTCTTTATGCTTTCCAGAAACTTAATCGCTGCCTTTAATGATAATTGATGTCCTTGTAAATAATAATCACTGCCTTTGTTAATGATTATCGCAACCCTTAATGAATGGTAGTTGCTACCCTTGTTAACAAATGATATTTACTACTTTTAATCCTTAATGATCACTGCTTCTCATAATTAATCCATCACTGCTTTACATAACTAATCCATCGCTACTCTTCATAACTAATATTCATCGCTGCTTTTCATAATTGATATTCATCGCTACTCTTCATAACTGATATTTGCTTACACCTTAACAATGATCTTGGGCGATCTCTTACATATGCGTCTTCAACCATTTAAAAGGAAGTTAGCCAGTAAAGAGTATTGTATTTATCTTTGTTGATAACTAAGAGGGGGGGTGAATCAGTTATCTTAATTATTTGACTTTCTTTCTTCTTTAACAATTAGTGTAATATCAAAAACATATAAGCATACATAACCATGGAAGCAGAAATAAACTCAACTCACATAACACAATATTTTTGACGTGGAAAACCCTGTTAAGGAAAAAACCACGGGGTGACTAACCCAAGATTGTATTCTCTGTTAGAAGAATAAGAAGTACAAAATGACACTTGCCAATTAGGGCTCACTACCTGAGCACACTGCTCACAAGAGGCTCACTGCCTACAATAGTTTATAGAAAGAAACCAAGTACTTGAACTGATGAGAAGCATCCACATATGCTGATGTTCAGTTCCAGTTAAGCTCAATATACTGATCTACTGCACTTCATTCTTTCCCTGCTTTAGTGCTGTTGTTCTGTCACATACTGGACCTCTATTGTTATTTCCAACTACTCTCTGCTTTTCTTCGCACAACACAACACACCACACACACCTTCTCATCGAAATCCATCTGGTATATATATCCGCACAAAGGATTTCAACATCTTTCTAGTCGTCATCTGGTTTACTCAATATTTTCCCAAACTCTGGTCTATCGGCTGAATCCTTGCTTACCAAGTGATGCGTATCAAAGAGATGCTTATAGAAGTCATCAATCATGTCAGCCAATCATGAATGATCTCTTAAGAAACTTGATCACCATCAATATCTCATCCGGATTAAGGTCTGAAGCTCTGCCGGTCAGTTCTTCCTCAGTCTACTCTGCCAAACAAGAACCCAACACTTAGGTGTTCATATCTTTTCACTCTTTCATCACCGGAGCCTCAATCTCTGGAATATATTAGTCATGGTATTCCTCTTGACTTCCCCAAGTCTGTACTTTACTGAGATACTTCCTCTGAGAGATCTGGACGTGACTGTTGGACCTTGCTGCATGCTCTGTTCTTGCTTACCAAACCAAAATACTCTTCAGTCTGTCTTCTGGTATAGTCATACCATGTCCTGTGGATGTGTGGGATGGACTTTGTTGCCATCAATGACAGCACTCATGAAGCCACACCATGTCTCTTGCCAATAGTCTTAGCAAAGGTGGTTGGCCAGAAATGGCATTAACATTAGCATTACTATAAGGTCTTTGTCTTGAGAACCAAGGATGGGGGTCAGCCCAAAGTAATTTAAGTTTATTTTCATAAGACTTAGGTGCCAAGGGTAAAGGGAGTCATCCTACATTCTTGAGCAACCATAAGTTTGTCTTTATATCTTCTTCTTGGACTAGCGAATTTCAACGTGACCTCCATGACATTTTTCTTGACATCAATGACAATAAACTTGCCAACAATATCCCCTAGACTTTGACATCAATGACAATAATCTTGGACCAACGATGACATCAATGACAACAACCTTGCCAATAATCTCGTCCATACGACTTTGACATCAATGACAATAATTCTAACAGGTTTGACTAAAGGAGAATCATCCTAGCCTAGTAAACTCCTCGAAGGTGCTTTTAACATTGCTAGTTTGTTATTGTAGGTCCAAATACCTGGGCAATTCTTTGTTTGTTGGTGTAAAAGAATCACAATTGATAGGTTTAGATCCATGAATCAAGTTTAAATTTGTTCACCATGTTCATATTTGCATTCATTTAAATTGATGTTATAATTGTAGAAATAACTCTAAAAATCAAACATAAATTTTATTTATTCAAATATATAATTACCTAATAAAAATCCTATTTTTTTTTAATTCTAAAATGAATCAAATAACAACGTTGACACAATAAATCAACATTAAATCCAAAGCTATATACCATTATTCTATTAATTAAAATTTATAACTTTTATCAACAAATTTATTTCAAGCCCAAATTTATTAATTGTGGTTTAATTGTTTTGTTCACTTAGGGGAGAGGACCTAGTAGTTGAGCACCCTAACTTCACGTCTCTCAAAATCATATGTGGCAATTTTGAATCACTCCAAAAATTTTAAAAAGCAACTTATTTGGCAAGGCCCCTCCTTATAAGTAAGGTTTTAGGGCCACATCATCAAATATGATGCCACATCAGCACATTTTTTGTTGAGGTGTTAAATAGTTCCCCTAAAAAAAGAGTGGACCAATAGGTGTGCATTAAATCATATTTTTTTTGGTGTGCTGATGTGGCATCACATGATTGGTTGCTTTTTAAATCTAATGAACACATTTTATTTAATTGTAAGTGCTTATAATAACACTAACAACCTTAAAATCACAACTACTAATGCTAAACTTTTAAACATATTAGACCTTAAAAACACAAATACTATTGGAACATGCGTCCTCTCCCCTAAATTGTATAGGAAGCATCGTATTTTCCTTCACTACGCCAGAATATCCTCTCCCCTAACTACGCCGTGACAACCCGCCTCACCGGAAGAAACAAATAGTTAATACCCAAAACAAATAAATACTCTTTCTTCATTTTCATTGCTCGATCATTGAAGTAGTGAGTTCTTAGACCATTATGGTCTAATTCAATCTGCTTACCTGTGACTATAAGTTCTGTACATTTTACCACTCAATACCTTCATCTTCCATATTCCTATCATGGCGTTACAGAGAGGAAGGGCTTTCAGTGGAGAATCCAATGTCCAGTGGGCAAACTCACGCGTAACGCCCAACATATTCGATGTATTCATTAACCACCGCGGTGATGTCAAAGAAAACCTGGCGCGTCCACTTCATAAATCTCTGACGGAGAAGGGAATCCGGGTGTTCTTTGACTCGGAAGAGTTGGAAACGGGAGATTTCTTTCCAGCTGCACTGGAACAGGCCATCGATTCTGCTGTAGTTCAAATCGCTATCTTTTCCAAAATGTATTGTGGATCTCGTTGGTGTTTAGATGAATTGGTTCTAATGTTGCAGAGTAAGGCTAAGATTATTCCTGTATTTTATGATGTGGAGCCTAGTGAGCTCCGCTACCTAGAGAAGGGAGTATATGCTGAGGCATTTGCCAAACACGCTAACAGATACCCGGGTGAAAAAGTTCAGCAGTGGAAAGAGGCACTGAAACATGCTTCAGAAATACATGGCGAGGAATTCCAAAAGCATAACAAGTAAGGAATTTTCTATTTGTCTTTTCGCTTGCTTATTGAACCCTATATATATATGTTTTAAAAAAACAAAGTTGCCACAGAATTGATTGGTTTTACCCTTGCGAAATGCTTTTGATTGATTAAATTTTGGTTTGCCATCTACATTTTCAGTGATCATAAGAGCCTGATTGAAAAATTAGTCTCAGTGGTGGTTAAAGAGGTAGAAAGGAGGAGAATAACCAAGCTGGAAGGGGCAAAGCATCCGGTGGGAGTCGACGATCTTGTAGAAGATTTTGAAAGGTTTCGTAGTCAGAACAGAGAGGACAAAGTTGAGATAGTTGGTATCTATGGTATTGGGGGATCTGGGAAAACAACCCTTGCCAAAGAAGTATACAATCTCAAGCAACCTGAATACGATGGCTTCTGCTTTCTCCAGGATGTGGCAGATCGTGCTGCAAAAGGTAAATTGCCTTCTTACCAGAGTAAGCTTCTCAAAGATCTAGTTGGTGGGGAGCGTCTCAAATTTTATAGTATAGATGAAGGAAAGAGGTATTTGAAGGATCGTCTCAAAAGGAGCCGTACTTTACGCTTCCTTGTTGTTCTAGACGATGTTAATCACACAAACCAGTTAGATGCCCTGCTAATCCCGGATACCCTAAATCCTAATACTCTGGTGATTGTTACAACAACTGATGAAAGGGTTCTAATACGGGCCGGTATTACCCTTCGCTATAAGTTGAAAGAAATGAATTGGCAGAAAAGGGTTGAGCTTTTCTGTTGGAGCGCTTTCAACAGACCATATCCGCCGATCAAATTCGAAGATTGGGTGGAAAGCTTTGTAAAAATTTGTGGGGCTTTACCCCTGTCTCTGCAAGTGACTGGTGGGCTTGTTTCTGGTTCTGACGACGCGGACTATTGGAATCTAATATGGGAAGAAGTGAAAAGCTCTGTCCCTGAAGACATTAAACAGAGACTCAAAGTATGTTTTGATAGGCTGAAAAGAGAGGAACAAGAGATCTTCATTGACATAGCATGTTTCTTCTCTGGTAAACCCACATCCATGGCCGTAAGAATATGGAAAGGATGTAAATGGAAAGCTAAACAAGCACTTCAAACCCTCAAAGATAAGTGCCTTGTGGAGGAGGTATGTCTTGATTGGAACCGATATGAATTTGATGAAAAGCTTGCATTCAGAATGCACGGCCGCATCTGCGATTTTGGAAGAGAAATGGCTAGCGAACCGAACCATCCTTGTCGCCTCTGGCTCCCTGAACATCATACATCTCAGCCTCAGGTACGTTTTGGCTAGCAATTTTATCTATACTTCGGTCCTATTCCAAAATTTGAAAGGCTGAGGGTCAGAGACGTTTTTAAGTACTTCGATGCACTTTAAATTCTTATGCTCAAAAATTTGATCTTGTTGTAATGTAGGAATTCGAGCAAATTCTCAGCACAACCAACAACCAAAGTTTCAGGTCTTTTCATTCAATCTTCGACAGGTCCATGGGTTCTCAAATCACATATTTTTTAGGAAATTGTGATAATACATCAAAAACTGCCCTTTTGTGGCTTGAGCTTGACCTGGATGGTTTTGAACCCACAAGCTTACCTCCATGGATTTCTTTGAAAAAATTGCAGTGTTTAAGAATTTCCTTTTCACACCTCAAAAAATTGTGGCAGAACCATGCAGAGGTGCGTTTACCTCCCTTATCCATCATTAAGTCCCCATTTTTATTGAGTAGTAGTTTGGTAAAATTGTTTTCCATCGAGAAATAATTTTTTATTTATTTGCACATACCAGGCCCCTTTGGAGTTGACAGAGCTAGTGCTACATGAAAGTTCATTGGCAGAGTGTACGAACATATTGAGGGACTTGAATCATTTGGAAAAACTAGTACTAATAGGAAGAAACGAGAAAAGGCCAATCGAAGGGAAATTCTTGTCAGAATCCCTCAGTAAACTCACCCAACTCAGAAGCCTGGTTTTGAGGTATTTTGCCTTAAATGGAGAATTGGCTTTGAACAGTAAGTCAACTAGTTCAGACAGCAGCACGAGTAGCCTTGAAACCATGGAAGTTCGTGGCATAAAACTGGTATCCAAAGTCTCAATTAGTGGAGACCATTGTCCCAAACTTAATTACCTTTACCTTGACTCCATGGAAAATCTAATTGAAGTGGATCTGACACTCACAACATTGAATTTCTTGGAGTTGAGGTGCTGTAAGAATTTGAGAAGGGTATTAGGGGACTTTGATCTGGCAGAGCTTTTAACACTGAATGTGCTAGAATGTTGGGAGCTTCAAGAGTTTCCAAGCCTTGCAGGTCTAAGTTGCGTTGAGAGCATTAGCATTGATGGATGTAGTAAGCTGGAGAACGTTTCAGGTATTGAAGAGTTGCAAGGACTGAAATATTTACATCTTTCAACACTAGAGGGAGGAGTCCTAAAGAATTGCATCCACAGGTTACAGGTATTAAATAGTTTTCCCTAATGCAATTATTAATCATATATGTGAAATCCATTTCTCCGTTTTGCTAATGTTTAGATTGGTTTTCATGGTTCTGTTGGAGTAGAGCGATGCTTAGAAATGATTTTACTCATAGAAATTATTTATTTATTTTCTTGGGGGTGTTTTCTTTACTGATAGCAAGGAAACCAATACTTTTTCCTTTCTTTTGAGTCCAGAGACTGCCGACAGAGATGATAAGTGTAATTGGTAAAGCAAATCATAAAGCCAAGTTGGCTGTAAATGCAAATATGTTTTTTGACATGATTGGTGTTGGGGAGAACACAGAGGGAGGGATTCGTATAAATAAAAATATCATGATGCTGGAGGATCCAGGGATTTCCTTTAGTGCTATCATCGTATGCGCTGTGGTCCGAGCCCCTTATGGAGAGGAAAGTAATAGCATAAGCATTCCTCATGCTTGTGCTGTTATAAAGAGCTCTGTAGGAGGAGGAGAATGGATGGTCACCGCTGTAGTTAGTGGCCAGAAAAAGTTGAGATATGGAGAATTTCCGATTGTCACACTGGGTACAATAGTAAAGAAGCGGTGGATAATGACTGTGAAAGTCGGTGCCGAGGATGGAACTCTGGGCTTACTTCAAAGAATAATTGATGAATTTTATCAAGGCGTTTCTTAAATGTACATTGCCTTTATTTTATAATTAATTTAAACGTTCCTTCTATGCTCTTCCACTTTGCTTTGCCTTAATATTTAAAAAATAAAACTCTGCACACTATTGATGACTGCTACGACGCTCTCTTCTGCAATAACATGGGCGGTGCCCTTCCAGCGACTACATGGCATATTTCCCACTCACGTTGCACAAAATGGTATCCTTTTGCAAGAAAAATATTTGTTTTTAAAGGTGTGATTTAAGCTAATCCAATGTACAAAGATCCTCATAAAGTCTATTTTTATATTGATGGAGGAATGTCATTTGCTAAAGATTTTGAACTTTGATTTTTGGCAAATGTGACTTCTTCTCTATTAGTGAAGTGTCGATGAATCCACTAAATTTGTGTTGTGTCCGAGGTCATGTCCATGGGTTTAGGTTTGTTCCAAGATCATGGACTTTTTCTATGTGCATAGATTTGATCCTTATGGTTTTATAGTTCTATTCTCTAATTCACCCTTCTTTGTTCTAAACTAGCAATACTTAAAAATACTTCGAAGAGATTGTTGTTTTATCATAAGGGGGCATGCCAACAATAAATTATGTCAAAAACTTAACCCTAGGGTGATGCAATAAGGAATAAACTAGAATAGTTGCAGAAGATAAACATATAAAAAAAATAAGTTATAGATATCCTAAGACTACTCCATTCATATATTTATATCATAACCTTCTTATATATAATGTACACTCATACCACAAGCATAGGTATGTACAACATATATGCTTGGGTGTACTATCTTATATTATATTACATTCATTCATCTATATTGTTCCTCACATGAATCCCTATATCTTTTCTCCTTGTAATATTACTAGATGCTAATATAGCTATAAGGATTTAGGGACATGTCCTATCTATTTTTTTGTCTTCTCGTCAAGTTTGAAAGGTACTACATATTGTTGGATACCACTCCAATGCCCTCCTTGAGTCTTGCCTAAACCATTATTTTGTCCTCAAGTCAACTTGCCTTCATGATTTTCCAAAATGATTTCTATTGTCTCCAAAATGTTTGCTAATCCAAATCCTCTAGTAACAAATCTATCCCAAAATCTAACAATCTATCAAAATTCTTTGTTAGATAAACAAATTTAAACATTGTAAATTTTGAGATGAATCCCATTGAAGTGTTCAGTGAGTAAATGTCTATTTAGAGTTTTGAACTTGTAGGTGCTAGATGGTAAAATATCATGTACTTCATACAATCCCCCAACCGATGTGCTTGGAGTTTGCCCGAATGATGGGTGTATTTGGATTCATATAACAAGAAGTCAGCGATCTAAAAAAAATTATTCTTGATATGGCAATCATGCCACACCTTTTGTCACACTTTCTCCACATTCTAGCTCTATTGGGTGATGATGTGTCTGTCATAAAGTTTGATTAGACCATCAAGTCATGTGGTGAGAGATTCCTCATCATCCAAATGATTGATGTACATGGATGAGATAATGAACTCAACTGGGAGGAAGGCCTTTGCATTGAACACAAGCCAGAAGGGTGTAGCTTTAGTGAGGTTCTTGTATGTCGTGTGATAGGCCCATATGATTGTTGAAACCTTGTCATCCCAATTGTGCTTGCCTATATCACAAATCTTTGTTAGGGTGTGGCTAAGGATCTTGTTAAAAGCCTCCACTATGTTGCTGGCTTAAGGGTGATACAGGGATGTTTTAAGATGGGAAACCATAAACTCGGATAACAAGATGTGTACAATCTCATTCAGGAAATGTGTTCCTCTGTCACTTGTCAAATGTAGTGGGCACCTATATCGACTAAGAATATTTTCCCTTACGAATCTTGCGACCATTGTAATAGTGCAATCTCTTGTAGGAATAGCTTCAACCCAATCAGTTAAGTAATCTATATTAGTGATGATATACCTTGCACTAATTTGATGTACTACAAGAAAAATAGGGCCTATAACTACAAAAAAAATATGTTTAATCTATTAAAAGATAAATCATAATCATAAAAATAATTGCAAATAAAAAATATAATAATTTACAATAAGTTCATTTAAGCATCTGAAATTAAGGTTGAAGAAAAGAATATGAAGATGAACATTGAATCAAAAGACTGTGTTAATAACTCTTAAGAATGCAGACAGACAGAATTTGTGATTAATAGAATTACACATCTTTAATCCTTATAATAAATAAGATATTATAGATCCTTATGATTTAATCTGAAGAAACAATAAACCTCTGACAACTACATACAAAATACTCTGACCCTTATTCATTGTTGCAAACTCTACAAGTACACTGATCTCTCCTAATACGGTCGAGTAATAATTTTTTTGAATACTTCTAAACCATTTCCTGCCTTTTTGGTAATCGTCACCATCCACCATTTCTTGATTTGAGCATCATCCCCAACGGTGAGTAGTTCTTTGTAGTCTGCGACGTCTTTCTCCCCAGTGATTACAATGGTAACTATCCATATTCCTCCACCGATATTGCTCTGAATCAATCCCAAAGGAAGACGAATGTTTATGGCATTTGTCCCTGATGCATAGGACCCTCGAACCACAGCACAAATGATGATTGCGCTTAAAGAATTTAGCATGTTGAGTGATTCTTCCGGCATTGTACCTGTTTCACTTACATCAATTGCTCTGTTTGTGTTTCCACCAATCACATCGGAAAATTGGTTTGCGTCTAAAATTGTTTTGGCTTGATGACTTGCTTTCCCAATTACACTTGTAACCTCTGACGGTAGTTTCTGGTTTGGAGAAAACAAACACAAAACTAGTCTCATTTATAACAGATAATATATAAAATTTGCTTTCCTCTCTAAATAAGTTTACAATAAAATTGTGTTCATGGTTAACAGTTCATACCTGTAACCGAAGAATACAACGCAACATATCACTTCCTCCTGAAAGATGTAAACATCTTAGTTTTTGCAACTCTTCAACACCTGTTAACTTCTGCAGCTTCTCACAACCATCAATTGCAATGCTCTCCACACTACTTAGATGCTTAAGGCTTGCCAACTCTTCAAATTCCCCACATTTGACTATCTTCAGTGTTACAAGCTTTGGCAGATCAAAGTTCCCTGATACCCTTTTCAATTGTTGACACAACCTTAACTCAAGACAATTCAATGTTCTCATGGGTGTTGAATCCACTTGAATTAGATTTGGCATGGAAGCGCGGCGAAGAGACTCAAGGTTGCCACAATACTCTCCACTAATTGAGACCTTGGATACACGTTTTATGCCACGCATCTCCATCGTTTGCAGATTAGTCATACATCTGTCCTCTGCGGAATCAGAAGCTGTTGGTTCTCCATCGTTGATTAATTCTGCTTTCCCGTTTGATGAAAAATACTCCATGCATGGAGCGGCGCAAATCCATGCAAAATACGTCAAATCTGAAAATGCAGATGACTCCCTGTTCAAAGTAAACTCTCCAGTTAATGTAAAATACCTCAAGACCAAATTTCGAAGCTTGCTGAGTCCTCTTAGAGATTCGGATAAGGCTCTGCCATCAACTAGCATTCCTTCATTTCTTCCCGTTAGGACTAGTTTTTCCAGATCATTCAGCATTGCTATTGAATTTGTGCACTCTGCCAACGAGCATTCATGAAGCACCAGCTCTTTCAAATGGACAGGGGCCTGGGATACAAATAATTTGTTCAAAACAGTAAAATTCCCAATGGTTTAAAACAATCCAGAAAAATACTATTACAAAATGCTTGGTAGAGCTGAATTCTGAATAAGGATGAAGTAGGTACCTGTGAAGTGGTCTGCCATAATTCGTTGAGATGTGCAGAGAAAATTCTTAAACTCCGCAAGTGTTGCAGAGGAATCCAAGAGGGCAAGCTTGGCTGCTCACACCCATCTAGTTCAAGCTCGAGCCAGAGCAAAGAAGTTCGTGTCTGATCTAAATTCCCTAAAAAGTATGCAATTTGAGAAGTTATGGAACTGTCAAAGAACGAATTGAGACATCTGGAATTAGAGCCACTGGTTTCTCTGAGGATGTTCTGCAATCCATTTAATTCCTGCATTCAATGGTAAATGTTCAATTTCTGCTGCCATCCAAACAGAAATGCTCAGGCTTTCTAAAAATTCAATATCACCAATATTAGCAGAACATAGAGGAAGAAGCATACAAAAGAATGAGAGCACCAGATTCGACGAGGAAAGTGCTGATAATTTGCCATTTCTCTTCCGAGGTCCCGGATGTGGTCATGCATTTTTAAAACAAGCTTGTCGTCGAATTCATAACCTGCCAAATAATTCCCAGCTATACGCACAAGACATTTACCCTCTAAATTCTCGAGTGCCTGTTGAGCTTTCCATCCGCAACCCTCCCATATTTGAATAGCCATGGATTTAGGCTTGTCAATGAAAAAACATGCAATATCCATAAACATCTGTCTCTCCTCTCCATCCAGCGTATCAACGCTAATTTGAAGTATATCTTTTATGCCTGAACTCAGCTGCTTACGAACTTTATCCAAATAAAATTGCACGTGTCTATGTCAATTTTATCACGAACAAGCCCGCCAAAGATTTGAAGAGACAGAGGTAAAAATCCACTCTCTTCCACAAAACTCTCAACCAAATCTTCGTAATCACTGGGTGGATTCGCTTGCCTGAACGCGTGACAACAAAAGAGCTCTCTGCTCTGTTTGACAGTCAATTCCTTCATCTTATAACGACGAGCAATGTTGGCGTCTCTTAGAACTTGTTCATTACGGGTGGTGACAATTACCAAACATCCAGAATTCATGCTATCTAGATCCAACAGATCGTCTAACTGCTCCACGCGATCAATGTCATCTAAAACAATAAGAAATCGCCAATCCCTTCTACTTTGAAAGGCATATCTTAGATAGCTGTTTCCTTCCTCTGTTCTGTGAAAGTCAAGATGATGATTGTCAAAGAGATCTTTGAGGAGCTTAAGTTGCAATGAAGGCAATTCGCCTCTCGCAGACGTTTCTCGCACATCAGCCAAAACACTTGCTCCGTTATATTTCCAACGGTGTCTGTTAAACAACTCTTTGGAGAGAGTTATCTTCCATAGATGCTAACAATCAGAGCCTTCCCTTGGCCTTCTTCATTCGTCCCGTACTGCCTTTCAAAATCTTCAGGAAGGCACCGACTTTCAAGTTCTTCTACAAGCTCGGAAAGCCCCACTGGATATCTGGCAACTTGTGACCTTCGTAATTGTTCTTGCACAGCTGACACTATTGGCTCGCAGTTGAAGTCACTTTGCAAGGAAAATGGGGATTTGACAAGAGATTAATTTTGCTGACTAAAATCGACAAATTTTGATGTATGAAAACATAAAATAAGTAGAAGTATTAATTAGAATGAAGACATGGAAATCTTACCTTAAGTTGTTGATTTTATAGCCTGTGATTACTGAAACTGAGCGAAGGGCTTCCTTCCACTCGTTAAGCTTCAGATCCGGGTACCTGCCCCGCTTTTCATGTTCACTGTATGCATAAGCGTATCTTCCCTTTTCTATGTTAAATTATATCACGTCAAAAAATTTAATTTTGGTATCATAGTTAATCTTAACATGAATGTACCGTGTTGGAATTGAAATACACTTCTTGATAAAATTTGAAAGTTTCCATCCTAAAGGACAAGTGGCTCAGTGGTGAAAAATCTTAGTAGTCATAAGTAACTTTTTTGTAGGGATGAAGTTGTAAAATTGTTACTGACTATTTAATCAGTGAGTGTGATGTTTAAGTAGAGTGTGGAGATATGGAACACCTTGTGCACAAAACCTCTCTACATAGTATACTATGTTTGTATTGTGATTGTCACAATAACATGAAATGGCTAAATAAAAGAAACATCCCCCAAAAATAGTGTTTTAATCCTGAGGTCATAAATTGACAATAAAAATTAAAACAATTTAATTCAATTTTTTTAAAGAATATTAAATTTGAGAATAAAATTAGTACAACATCAAAGAATATTAGAGCTGAGAATGAAATTAATATAACATCAATCAAGTTATTGGTAAATATTTTAGTGCAACCAAGAAATTCCTAGGCTAGGCACAAATATAAAAAAAATAAAGAAAAGTACCTTGCTCTTTTAGCATTGGGCAACAAAGGAGGGTGGTGTGCTTATCTCGTCCTTTGTGTGATCCTCTCATGTAAGGAAGGTCAAAGTCACCAGTGAGATTTGTTCGAGTATGATAGTCAAATTCATCATGAAAGCCTGATCGAAGCTAGGCTCAATACATAGACTAAAAACATCTCTATTGAGCATTGTTCTCGCACCACCACACTTGTGTTTCACCTACAGAGAATCCTTTCACCAAAAGATTAAAAAAAAACCATTCTTGCAAAAACAATAAAGAAAGAAAGAATTCGAGGCACTTTTTTGTTGGTTAAATCAAAGACTTCATCATAGTAAAGAGGGGTTTTTGACCATCCAACTTATCTCCAAGATAGCCTTATCATCTCTAATGTAGATGAAGAAGCTAGAAAGAAAGACATGCAACCATGTGATCAATTACATAATAGTGTTGATTTTGGTAGCTAGGTCGGATCCCTTTCCAAGACCGACCTAGTTATAAAATGCTGAATGGCCTATCAGCCTTAGCATTTTGAATCTCAGATTTAAGGCCGGCCCTATCTGGGCGAATTCATTCGATGTATCTTGAAATTGCAAATAGGTCTGGACCTATTTCAATTTGTAACGTATATGTTTGGCGCCAAAATTGATCGAGCGATCTCATATATAGGAAGAGCGACTGGCAGTCACAATACACAGTATTCTCACCGCATTTCACTGACCCCGAATTCTGATTAGCGAAAGATCTCGATTGGATTCATCTGCGATAGTTCTAAGTGCCTCGCTGATCGTTGAACCATTTGACAGGTTCAATGGTTCAACGCCTTCACTGGTTGAAAGATCCATCGAGCTCATTTAGCTCCTAAGGCGCAAAGGCTTCGGCGGCTCAAGGTTGAACCGATAGGTTCATCGGATCGGTTGAACCGATAGGTTCATCGGTTCAGTTCAACCGATAGGTTCATCGGTTCAGTTCAACCGTTTGGTTCAACCGTTTAGTTCAACGGATTGGTTCAATAGTGTGGTTCAACAGTTCGACGAGCTCATAGATTCGGCGACTTAGTCAGTACTGCAGACAGTTGAACCAGTTCAGTGGTTTGATTAGTTCACTGATTCATTGATTATTGACTGTTGAATTTCTATATTACTGTGCGACTACGCTGATGTGCAGCAGCTTCATTCTGATCAGTTTGAATCAAATTCAAATGAGTTGTAATTTGCTGTAATTCATTTCTGCTCATAATATAAATTGAATATGAGATTTCCTTGTTGGGTTTTTCACCTCCAAGAGGGAGGTTTTCCCAGGGTATATGCGTGTGTTGTGCATTTGTGTCTCATTGTTCTTACTGTCAATCTGATTATTAAAATTAACATGGTATCAGAGCCAAGTTCGAATTAGTATAATCAGATTTGTAGCATTCAGTTATTTACATTCTGCTCTTATCATTAAAGATCAGATAAAATGGCTCACAGTCTCAGGGTTGAAGACAGATTGGATGGGGCTTCCAATTTCACATCATGGAGAGTCCGCATCATGCTTGCGTTGAATGAAAATGACCTTGCAGACTTTGTGACCAAAGAATCTTCTGAGCCTGAGGCAGAAGGAGAAAAGATCCAATGGAGGAAGAAAGATTTTCAAGCTCAGAAGATCCTAATTGATTCAGTAAAAGATCACATTGTTCTCATCATCTCCAAACTGAATACAGCAAGCAAAATGTTTAGAACCTTGGAGGAGATGTATGAAATCAACAACACTAGTCGTGTTCTAACTTTGAAGCAGCAGCTTCATCACATCAAGATGGCTAAAGGTGAATCCGTCATGGCTTACTTCATGAGGATTTCTGATTTGAGAGATCAGCTCTCATCTATTGGAAAGATTGTTGATGAAAATGATTTAACTATGCTAGCCCTCAATGGTCTTCCAGCATCTTGGGAATCCTACATTCAAGGAATTAGTGCAAGAGTTGATCTACCCAAATTTGACAGATTAAGGGCTGACTGTATCCAAGAAGAGTCTCGACTGGCTGCTAGAGGGGTTATCAAAAACACTCATGAAGACAATCACGTCCTTGTTGCCCAGTCCTTCAAGAAGAAAGGAGGCTATTGGAAGAAGAACAATTTCAAGAGGAATAGAGATCAAAAGTTTAATCCATCTCATGATTCGAAAAAAAAGAAAAGGGACCTGTCCCACATCAAGTGCTTCAGATGTGACAAATTAGGTCACTATACAAGGGATTGTTTATCCCAGTCTAAGCAACAAGGAGCAAACTTAAATGAAGTCTCAAATCAGTCCAATACTGAAGACTTCCTTTTCATCTCTGCTTTGTCAAGCAATGTACCCTCAGACAGTGAAACATGGTTGATTGATAGTGGCGCATCTAGACACATCACCGGCTATCGAGAGCACCTCTCAGATTTAGTGGAGAAAGAGTCTAATCTTCATGTCGTCATTGGTGATGATGCTCGCTATTCTGTGAGAGGTTTTGGTACTACTTCCCTTAATCTAGATTCTGGAATTTCTCTTCACCTCAGCGATATTTTGTTTGTGCCTGGAATCAAAAGAAACCTTATCTCCATATCAGCACTAGAAGATAAGGGTTATCAGATTGCATTTTCTGAGGGAAGGGTGCTTGCATGGTCTAAGAAGTCCAGCATCAAATCAGCTCGTGTCATTGGGAATAGATATGAGAGCCTATATAAGCTTTCAGCACGTCCAGTTCAAGCTCTCATTCATGAAGCACCTGATTCAAGCGAGCTTTGGCATAGAAGACTCGGACATCTTCATTTCCGAGCCCTTCCCACACTTGAGAAGATAGTTAAAGGTATGCCTAAACTCAGTCATACTCATGATAATACATGCAAAGGTTGTGCTATGGGTAAGAACATCAAGAGTCCATTTCATCAAAGTGAAAGTAGGTCTAAAGAGAAATTAGCTCTTGTGCATTCTGATTTATGTGGACCTATGTCTGTTGCTTCTCCAAGTGGATTCTTGTATTATGTAATCTTTATAGATGACTACTCTAGGAAAACTTGGATTTACTTTCTTAAATCAAAAGAATCTGATGAAGTCCTAAGTAGATTCAAAGAATTTAAAGCTTTAGCTGAAAATCTATCTGGGAAAAGAATTAAAGTTTTTAGGTCTGATAATGGAGGTGAATACACCTCGAGTAGTTTTCATGACTTTTGTGTTGAGGCAGGGATAAAGAGGGAGTTTTGTGTTCCCTACAACCCTCAGCAAAATGGGGTTGCAGAAAGAAAGAACAGATCCATAGTTGAAGCAGCAAAAGCAATGATTCATGATCAAGATCTGTAGACTTTCCTATGGGCCGAAGCATCTAGGACTGCTGTCTACATTCAGAATAGATGCCCTCACCGTGTATTGAAAGATATGACTCCAAAAGAAGCATTTTCAGAGATCAAACCTGATATCAGTCACTTGAGGATCTTCGGGAGTCCAGTATATGTCCATGTACCCAAAGAGAAGAGAACCAAGTTGGAACCTTCTGGCAAAAGAGGCACTCTTGTGGGCTACAACGAAACATCCAAAGCATTTAGAATTTACATTCCAGGTCAGAGGTTTATTGAGGTTAGTAGAGATGTCACTTTTGAAGAAAATATTGCACTCAAAAGATCTAAAGGCTCTAGTCTAGAGATTGACAATGAAGTCCATGATAACCCTCAAAACATGGATATTGATCATGATACTGAGATTCAGAGAGAGTCTACAGAATCTGAAAATCATGATGATCCAAGTGAACCTCTGGATCCTACAGATGGGCCTAGGGACATTACCATGAATAAAAGGAGACCTCTTTGGATTCAAGAGGCAGAAAAGTTTACAGCTCCAAGTGGCACACTTAGAGAAAGAAGGAGACCTCTGAGATTCTCAAACTATGTTGCATTAATGTGCAATCTCATTGAGACTGAACCTTCCAACGTTGAAGAAGCCATGAACCAACAGACATGGAAGAATGCTATGGATGAAGAATATCAGTCTATCATTAAGAATGACGTTTGGGATATTGAGCCTAGACCCAAGGGTAAGTCTGTTGTATCTTCCAAATGGCTGTTTAAAATTAAACATGCTGCTGATGGAAGTATTGAGAAATACAAAGCTAGATTTGTGGCTCGTGGCTTCTCTCAGAAAGAAGGCATAGATTATGAGGAAACCTTTGCCCCTGTTGCTCGATATACTTCCATCAGGACTATCATTGCAATTGCCACAGCTAAGGGATGGAAGTTGCATCAGATGGATGTAAAGACTGCCTTCCTCAATGATATTATTGAAGAAGAAGTCTACATTGAGCAACCTGAAGGCTATGTGATCCATAAGAAAGAATCACATGTATGCAGATTGAAGAAAGCATTATATGGCCTTAAGCAGGCTCCCCGTGCTTGGTATGAAAGAATTGATAAGTATTTGATAAGCTTAGGATTCTGTAAGAATGATGCTGATCCTAACCTTTACTTCAAGGTATTCAATGGTGAAATGTTGATTTTGGTTTTATATGTTGATGACCTATTTCTAACTGGAGAAGACCATCTCATTCTTAGATGCAAGGAAGAACTGATTTCAGAATTTGAAATGAAAGATCTAGGTCTCATGCATTTCTTTCTAGGGTTAGAAGTATGGCAAAGACCCAATGAAATTATTCTAAGTCAAGGAAAATATACCATTGATATTTTGAAGAGATTTGGAATGCTAGATTGTAAACCTACTCCTATGGAAACTAACTTAAAGAAGTTGAGTGATTTTGCAGCTAGATCTGATCTAGTGAATCCCACTGAATACATGCAGCTGATTGGATCCTTGATGTATCTAGTTAACACTAGACCTGACATTTGCTATGCAGTGAGTGCCCTCAGCCAGTTTATGTGCGAACCAAGGCAGATCCATCTTGTTGCAGCCAAGCATATCTTGAGATATTTGTGTGGTACAGTTGGATATGGATTGAAGTACTCTTCCAACATAGTCATTACCTTGGAAGGCTATTCTGATTCAGATTGGGCAGGAAGTGTCACTGATAGAAAGAGCACTTCTGGAGTTTGCTTCAGCTTGGGATCTGCCATGATATCCTGGTGCAGCAGAAAATAGTCTTCAGTAGCATTGAGTACTGCTGAAGCAGAATATATTGCAGCCTGTGTGGCATCTCAAGAAGCAGTGTGGCTTCAAAAACTCCTTGCAGGTTTGTTTGGACAACCCTGGGAACCTACAGTTATTCACAGTGATAATCAGAGCTGTGTGAAGCTCTCTGCAAATCCTGTGTTTCATGACAGATCAAAGCATGTGGAAACTCAGTAACACTATATCCGGGATATGGTGCAAAGGAATGCTATTCAGCTGAAGTACATCAGCACTGATGAGCAAACAGCAGATGTTCTCACCAAACCCCTTGCTCGAGTGAAGCTTGCATATTTTTGAGACAAGCTTGGAGTTGTGGAGAACACAGCTCTAGCTGAGAGGGAGACTCAGCATCAGTGATACATTACACTGTATCTTCCACCCTCTGCGAGTAGGCATGGTGGATCCATCCTCTGCGAGTAGGCATGATGGTAATGCACTCTTCTCTGGGAGAAGTTTGAGGTGAAAGCCCTCTTCCATCCTCTGCGAGTAGGCATGATGGTAATGCACTCTTCTCTGGGAGAAGGTTGAGGTGAAAGCCCTCTTCCACACTCTGCATCAAGGTATGGTGGATATCATGGGAGAAATTTCATGATAAGCTTGTTCACCCTCTGGGAGTACCTATGGTAAACGCCATGTGGAGATGACAATAAGCACTTATCCATGGAAGTAGCCATGGTGATAGTCACTATGGAATTTGATCCTTATAAAGGAATCCTCCCTAGCTAAGAGGGAGTGTTGATTTTGGTAGCTAGGTCGGATCCCTTTCCAAGACCGACCTAGTTATAAAATGCTGAATGGCCTATCGGCCTTAGCATTTTGAATCTCAAATTTAAGGCCGGCCCTATTTGGGTGAATTCATTCGATGTATCTTGAAATTGCAAATAGGTCTGGACCTATTTCAATTTGTAACGTATATGTGTGGCGCCAAAATTGATCGAGCGATCTCATATATAGGAAGAGCGACTAGCAGTCACAATACACAATATTCTCACCGCATTTCACTGACCCCAAATTCTGATTAGCGAAAGATCTCGATTGGATTCATCTGCGACAGTTCTAAGTGCCTCGCTGATCGTTGAACCATTTGATAGGTTCAATGGTTCAACGCCTTCACTGGTTCAAAGATCCATCGAGCTCATTTAGCTCCTAAGGCGCAAAGGCTTCGGCAGCTCAAGGTTGAACCGATAGGTTCAATGACTCGGTTCAACCAATAGGTTCATCGGTTCAGTTCAACCGATAGGTTCAACGGATCGGTTCAACCGATAGGTTCATCGGTTCGGTTCAACCAATAGGTTCATCGGTTCAGTTCAACTGATAGGTTCAACAGATCGGTTCAACTGATAGGTTCATCGGTTCGGTTCAACTGATAGGTTCATCAGTTCAGTTGAACCGATAGGTTCGACAGTTCAGTTCAACCGTTTGGTTCGACAGTTCAGTTCAACCGTTTGGTTCAACGGTTCAGTTCAATGGATTGGTTCAACAGTGTGGTTCAACAGTTCGACGAGCTCACAGATTCGGCGACTCCGTCAGTACTGCAGACAGTTGAACCAGTTCAGTGGTTTGATTAGTTCACTGATTCATTGATTATTGACTGCTGAATTTCTGTATTACTGTGCAACTACGCTGATGTGCAGCAGCTTCATTCTGATCAGTTTGAATCAAATTCAAACGAGTTGTAATTTGCTGTAATTCATTTCTGCTCATAATATAAATTGAATTTGAGATTTCCTTGCTGGGTTTTTCACCTCCAAGAGGGAGGTTTTCCCAGGGTATATGCGTGTGTTGTGTGCATTTGTGTCTCATTGTTCTTACTGTCAATTTGATTATTAAAATTAACAAATAGAAGTATGCAAAACAAAATGTAGAAATGATGTGTATACCTTGTGGCATAGTGCATGAGAAGTTGTTTGCCCTAGGCATCCATGAGAATAAGGTGATTGGAAGCAAGGGCATATGTGTCCACTCTAAAGAGGAGATCTCTATTGGAATCAAAGATGGTGAAGCCCTCACCAAAATTTATAGAATTTGATCAAGAGAAATAGATATTTTTCATAATAGAAACAAATTAGAGATGATAGCTACTATGAAATCAAACATGAAATCACATAATTCCTTAGAAAACTATGACTCCATTAATGGATTCTACCAAGATTTTCTCAAGAAAATAAAATGTTGTTTAATAACCATTTTGAGCACACACACAAGCCTTAAAAATAGAATAATCAACACAAGAAAAGCCATATCTCCTTGTAATTTCTCTATTGTATAATGATTGAATGAATAGGCTATACAATAAGAAGAATTTAATCTCTCTTACACTTATGAAGAATTAATAGTTGTAGGATGCTTGTATTAGATACTCCTACACATGCCTAACATAATAAAATAGAATGAAATATCATATTACATGCTTCTATTATAATTATAACATAGGCCTAGAACATTATTTATTTAATATCTTTTGGTACAAAGACATTTAAGATGCATGCACATAGGATCAAATGATAATGAATTCACCCAACAACATATCTATGAAATAAAATGTTAAATACAATAATTAAGAAAATTACGTTAAAAACCATATTTTTTAAGATTGTGGTAAATGAGGGTTTTTGAGAGGACCCAAACCTTTGTACAACCAAGAAATAGGATCAAAAGGCCCACAAGTAATAGCCTAGAAAGGTGGCAAAAAGAGATTAAGTTGTGACAGTGTAGGAAATCAATAACTTCACAGGATAGAGGAGCCAATGGATTACACTATCCTAGACCTAGACCTAGCAAACGACACACCCTTGATCTAGGTGTGGGAATCTGAAACATGTTTAGGAAGACCTTTCTTCCTCCTTTGAACAAAAATCCATGAAATAAAGTCACACACATCTTGGGAGTAGGGGAAAGGAGGAGGGAAACTTGCCACCACCACCCTATCATGGAGCACCAAATGCGAGGATAGGACCGAAGACGATGGTTGGGAGATGATATAATAGGAGTATGTATGTTAGGGATCATAGACAAAGTAGAAATGATGGAAGTCCTAGGCTCAATAAGAGTAGGGACCAAAGAGTTATCCAACATAGGAGGACCCAAATCAACCAAAATAGACATCAAAGATGGGGGTTGGATTACAGGAATAGGATCATCATCTTTGGAAAGGGAACTAGGTAAAGATCTAGGAACTGTGAAATGATGGGAAGAATGTTCCGACACTAGGAAGAAGCTCCATCAACCTTAAACTTGTAGTTATGACACTTCAAAGATAAATGGCCAATGTAGAAGCATCAATGACAATGAAAACAAAGACCTCCATAATCTAGAAGTTGCACCCAAAGGTGATCCATCACTTGAAGAGAAATCTCAACCAGGAGATCCTTGGACAAGTCTATATCTACCAAAATGCACAAAAAAGTTGTATGTGTAAACAAAGAAGTAGCAAAGTTTGTCATCACGAAGCAATGCAATATGTTTCCAATAGCCTTATAGCACAATTGTGACTAGAACTTGAGTGAGAGATTTGGAAGCTGCATCTAGACTGGCACAATAGATGAGGAAATAGAGAGAGGGTTGAACAATGGGAACTAGGGCTTAAATCACAACAAATGTAGCCAAAAAACTAGAACCACCATTGAACACCACGTCCCACTCCTTGGGAGAGTAAAAAATTGCAACAAAAACTCTTTCACACATGGGTAGATTTCAACATTACTTATAGAGAGAGGATGCCATGAATTACAAATCCGAGACTAAAGCTATGGGAGACTAGGCTACCAGTAATGAAATTGATTGATCAAACCTCATTTAAATGGTTTTATCTCATTTATTATGCATTTCTTCTAAATATGGTAATCATGAAAAAGTTTAGAAACTATCATACCATTCCACAGAGTACAAACACTAATATGTTTCAACTGTTGCAAATATGTGCTTAAGTGGTGTGGTCATTGATGTCAACATATCCTTGTTGCCATTAGTGTCAACTGCATCCTATTTTGCTATCTGTATAGAAGACCAGATTATTGAGGATATTGAGAAAATTATTAACAATTAGTGCATGCAGACCATATAGCTGTGTAGAGGATTGTCAAAGGTTGCTCCAGCCAAGATTTGAGAAGTCCGCATGAAGATTTGAAGAAGTTATGGGAATTTGTGTAGAATCAATTTTTGCATTATTCAGAAAAGATAGTATGACAGTAAGTTGGTCCGGATTGCTTTGCAGTGAAATATTATGGTCTGCAGATCTGAAGGCATGTTTGGGAAGTCAGTGTGTATCATCAACTCAAGTGGTTCGTGGTTTGGAGGTCTGCAAGCTATCTTTCTAGTTTGACAATCATGACAGATAGTGTTCTTGAGGTTCCAGAGGAAGTTACAAATGATTCTGGTAATTTGGCTTGGAGTGAATACTATTGGTGATCTCAATGTGCTTGTGAAGGTCTTTGGATCGTGTGGCTGCTATGTTGGAGGTCTGCATTGAAGTTCAAGCCCATTGATTAAAGATTTCCTCTTTCAGGTTGATGTTCTTCCCAGTCTTGGCCAACCAGATGTTCCTGGCATGTTGCGGATGATCTAAAGAGCATTTTATGAAGCGTGGTGTGGTTGTTGAGGAAGATTCAAGTCTCAGTTGTATTTGGTTGATAGTGTAATGATCCACATTGAGTTTAGCCAACCTTGTTGATCATTCCAAGGTTAATGAAGTATATAAATACTTGTTGAAGAGTTGTGGAATATTATCCTTGAACAAATGAGTTAAATCCAAAGTAAGGATCAAAAAGTAGAGCAAAGAAGAAGAGTGAAGGAAGTCTAGAGTGAAGAGTCAGTGAAGAAGAATTTGAAGATAGGAGCAAAATTTTTTGAGCCATTAAAGGGACTGATTCAAGCATGAATGTAGATGCTATCTCTCAGTTCATTATCTCTATGTAAATCTTAATTTCTTGTAGCCAGTGAGCCTTTTATTGAGCAGTGAGCTCTGGACAGTGCGCTCGAAGGCATATGCCTTCTATTTTATTAAGTACTTTTAACAGGGTACGCATTTTGTGGGTTAAGCCCCACCGTGGTTTTTCCCTTAATTAGGTTTTCCACGTCAAAATTCTGGTGTTGTGTTCATTTTGTTTCTGCTCATGTGTTGATTCATGCTTAAATGTTTTTATCATTAATATGATTGTAAAGAAGATTTGAAAGTTCAGAAAAGGTTAAAGATTAAGGACAATTGATTCACCCCCCCTCTCAGTTGTCCAGACTGTTTCCAACATCAACATCATCTACTAACTCAAAATTACCAATTACACTTAATTTGATGAGGGCGTCAATCCCATAACACAAAATAAGACAAATTACACACAAAAAATAAAAATATTCTTTTATTGATTTGGACAACACATTAGATTACAGAAATTGAAATCAAATTACAGGATGGATCCTCAACAGGCTGCAACACACTACAACTTCATTTCTCTAGATTTAGGAACCTTCTATCTTTTCTAGCTTCAAATCAACTAGGATTTTTGTTTTTCCTCCTTTTCTTGACTCTCCACTTTCCCCCCTTTTTTCTACCACCCTAAAGGATTCAAAAAAATGGTCATAAATAGCCCTTTTTGGCGCCTTCCAGCTAAAATTTTGAAATTTGTAACTCCCTCCAAAAATAGGTCAACTTCTGAGAGCCATAACTTTTGATCCAGACATTCGATTGATGAACTGTTTGATGTGTTGGAAAACTCATGAAGTGCTCTATGCACTAAGAATTCACTCAGCCAATTCCACCCATTTTCAGGGTCGTACGAGGCCTCTAAGTGCCTCATATTTGACTTTGAAACTTTTTCAGGGGTTTTTAAAGAAACATAAACTTTAATATCTTTCAACCCACAAGTGATCTTTGACCAATTCATTCACCAAACGTCATATTTTTCAATTCTGAAGCCTTAAGTAAATTTTCACTTCCATACATGCACAAATGCAAACTTTCTAAAAATAACAGTTGGCTATTTTTAGCATGTTGGAAAAACTAAAGGTTCTACATCATTATTCAAGCAATTGGGTGTCTAAAAATACAAAATTTGAAAAGAAAAGAAAACAAAATCATCATTTTTTGGGGCGATGCAAGATTTCCCTTACATCCCTAGATGCTTCTACATCAAACACCCAGAGTAATTTGAGAAGTGAACTTGTCACATCTCAAGTGTTTGAGGAAAATCCAAATGGTCAACCTTTGCCTTAGATAACCAAGAAGAATTTTTGACAGGCCTTCCTTTTCACTTCACCAAATATTCTTCATATTGCCTGTTCTGAGTATTTCTTCCCACATGGCTATCAAAGATCTCTTCTATCTCCTCCTTTGTAGTAGATGTCACGATACTCCACTATTCTTCTGTTGGTCCATCCTCTATGCCACCTTCATGATAATCTATTAAATTAGCAATGTTGAACATAGGGGAAAAATTGATTCCGCTCGGTAGCTCTACCTCATATGTATTTCCTGAATCATGCTTCTTTAGGATACTTCATGGTCCAAATTTTTTCATCTTCAACTTATTATACGTCCCCATTGCGAACCTTTCTTTCCTTAAGTGAACCATGAATTCATCTCCAACCTTGAACTCCTTAAATCTTCTCTTTTGATTTGCCTTAGCCTTGTACTGTGAATCCATCTTATTGATATACTTTCTTACCTCCTCATGCAAGTTTTTTAGATGCTCTACAAAGTCTTCGACCTCATCACTATTTTTCTCTCCTCTATCCATCTTCCTCAACTTAGAAGAATTTCTTGGGCTACTACCATATACAATCTGAAATGGAGATTTACCAGTACTTATGTTGACAGAATTGTTGTATGCAAACTCCACCTATGGTAACATCAAATCTCATCTCTTGGGCTTATCTCCTACCAAGCATCTCACTAGGTTGCCTAAACTCCTATTCACCACCTCTGTCTGTCCATCAGTCTGCGGACGATGTGCAAAATTGAACTTCAAATTAGTCTTCAACTTATTCCATAAACCCTCCAGAAATACCCAACTAACTTGGTTTCTTGATTTGAATCTATGCTTTTTGGAAGACTATATAGTCTTATCACCTCTCTAAAAAATAATTATCGAACATGAATAGCATCACTAGTCTTATGGCATGGAATAAAGTGTGCCATCTTTGAAAACCTATCAACCACCACAAATATGGAGTCATGTCCTCTCTAGATTCTCGGTAAACCAAGAACAAAATCTATGTTGATGTCTTACCATGGTCTCTCTGGTACATGTAACAGTTGACACAACCATGTATTCTGACTTACTCCTTTGGCCATCTGACATATTCTACAACTCTACACAAAGTTCTTCACATCCTAGTCTAACTGTGGTCAGTAGTAATTCTCACTAATAAGAGAAATGGTCTTATCTCGACCAAAATGTCCCGCCAATCCTCCGCTATGCTTCTCCTTGATTAGATTCTCTCTCATGAAACTCCTCAGAATGCATAGATAGCTTCCTCTGAACAACATACCATCTTGGATCATGAAATCCAACCACCTTGTCCTATCCAAAGTAATAGGTTCCGAACAAGCTTTCTAGGTCTCTGCAAAATCTAGATCTTCAGGATACAAACTTTTGAGTTCATTAAACCCAACAACCTCTATCTTCGTCTCTGTTAACAAATTTTACCTTCTGCTTAAGGCATCTGTAACTTTGTTTGATCTTCCACTCTTCTATTTCAAAAGAAAAGTATAACTCTACAAAAACTCAACCCATTTTAAGTGCCTTTGGTTCAACATCCCTTCACTATTAAGATATTGTAAAGCCTGATGATTAGTATATATAACAAACTCTTTTGGCCAAACAAATAATGTCTCCATTTCTTGAAATCCTGAACTATAGCATAAAACTACTGATCATAAACAAAACACTTTTTCATGGCATCATTAAGCTTCTCACTAAAATAGCCAATGGGCTTACCTTGTTGATTCAAAACAGCTCCTATAACACTGTCACTAGCATCGTAATCTATTTGAAATGCCTTATTAAAATCTGGAAGTGCCAAAACAGATTGTTCTGTGACTTTCTGCTTCAATGTATCAAAACTCTTGGCTGTTTCTGTAGTCCATTTAAACTCTTTTCTATCCCATCTTATTATCTCAATTAGGGGTGCATAAATGCTACTAAAGTTCCTCATAAATTTTCTATAAAAACTTGCCAAACCATGAAAAGTGGCGGAACCCTGCACAAATTCCTTGTCTGAGGCCTTGTGAATGACTAAGTTTGAGCATTGCAAGTTAAAACCCTAAACCCTTGAGGGCCTTTTGTGGAGTATTTGTTCTAATTTTATGTTGACTTGTGACAGGCAGTCACCATAGACTTAAGTGATGATATAATGTCCTTAGCTTCATTTGCCACCAGCCCTGTGAGCTTAGTGATTGGTTCCCCATATGTACCAAATATTTCCTAAGTCTGGACAACCAATTTTCAAAGATAGATCTAGAGATATTGCGACTATGACTGACAAATTTGTTGAGGCTATGCTGGTGCGATGAGGGTTGATTTAGAGTTGGTGGGCCCAAAGTCTTATGTGTTGAACCAATTGTTACATGCTTGCTTCTTGTTTGATCACGGGAGCATGCTGTGAGAAGGTACGGAGAAATATTTCCCATGTTGATGCGATGGTATGTCTAGTGGTTGGTGGGACCCGGTCCCAGGAGAGTGAAGCTAGCACCCAACGCACGAGCACAGAGGTAGTAGTGTGGGTCCCCTTTTGAGGTTGTGCTGGCACACTGAGATGACATGTGGTGTGTTGAGTAAGGGAACATTCTTTGTTCTTGTCCTCTTATTGGCCGATGATTTTTTTCAATGATCCTGATGGATTTTTCTACAATTCTAGCCACTAATTTTATTCCGACATGTCCTCGATCAATGGTCCAAATTTAAATTCAGATTTTCATACACAGAGTGGTGTGGTTGAGCTATGATTTGACAATGAGCATGTTTCTTCAGCTGATCCCAATCTTCAAACACATTTTGCTGATTATGCTAGACATCCATTTTTCATGTGAGACTTAATTCTAATACCTCAGGCCATCATTCTTTTCTTTGGTAGTTGTGTTGAGATCCTTGAGTATTTCCAGCAATAAATTCAAGTGTGCAAGGCTTGTGGATACCTGAAATGGAATTATGTAGATTTTTGGAGATTGGAGGTCATTCAAATTGTTTAGGGTAAAATTGGGATTGTTAATGTTTTAGTTGTTAGATGTTTGAATCCGCCTTTCACCCTTAACATTTAAGGATCTAGGGTCGAGTGGCCATGCACGATCATACCCTAGGTCACTGTGAGATGTAGGGAAACTTGGATTAGGATGTTTAATTATCAATTTTCTTTCTTTTATGCTCAATTGACCATTAAAACCCTAATTATGTGAAAACAACAGTAAACAGATGAATTCCAGAAAAAGCTCTTGCAGAGGGATGTAAAATATCAAATCACAGAGTACCTATTTTTGGGGCTTCAAGGCAGAAAAGTCAAGGACACAGGAGCAGGCGCCCAAGTCCAAGGCCCTAGTCTTTGTTGAGATCTCGAAACTCAGTCTGCAACTCTTTTTTGTTGTTCCAGAGATTTTCCCATCATGGAAGTTGGAGGACTAAAGAGCAAGTACGCTAGTCCAGGGGGCAGATTTTCTTCCTATTTTGCAACTCTGACACTTCAAGATGTCTTCCTGTAACTTCACTTTGTCTAGCTCCTCAATCTGTAACCTGCAACCATGAAAAATTTGGAAGGGGGTTGTGGTGTTTAGGACCTTGCCTCAGTCAAGCCCTGGAAGGCCAATTAAGTCTTCCAAACACCGTGTCCTTGTGAGGCAGAGGCAAAATCTAAATGAAACAATGATTGAATGCACAATATAATATCACCTTGTAGTGAAGATCTCATGGGAGGAAGATGCTCTTCATTCCATGAGGAAATGGATGCTCAAATCTGCAAATACAAACACAAACAACACAAATCTACTCTTGGAACACAATGAAAGCCTTGAATCACCTTGAGAACACAATTGCTTGCTAGTAATCATCTAGTTTCTAAATGAATGCCTAATCATGCTTTTATATGCAACTACAAGCATTCCCACCAAGATTTCATAAATTCAAACTTACCGTGTCGGCCTAGGGACCAAATAATGGTCACAAACCAACACTTGAAATTTGGGCCTAACCCAAAATAGGGTAGGACTAGGGCACGGGCGCCCAAGTCCTTCCCCCCTCTTTTGGGCAGGGTTAAGCTCAAGGGGTCCCCCTAGGCCCTATTTTCCATAAAACCTAGGGTTCATTCCATCGGGATGCCAAATTATGATGCAAGATGTCCTAAATGCACACTAAAGACTCGGGAGCTAAACCTTATGAGGGAAAAGCCCCCAAGGGGATATTTTCTGACGTTACATGAATAATGAGCCTCAATCTACTCTCATTATAAATAGAGGCATTTTCATTAGTTTTCTACATCAGTCTTCAATATGGATACTCTACAAATATTTTCTCTTTTGTTTCTTTGAATGTTACTCGAAGTGGTATACCCCTATTTTCCTAGTTGCAGTTTTGCTCTTTCTAAACTAAAGATAGAGGTAGATTTTTGCCAGAGAATGGGGCAATTGGAAAGAATAAGAGTTTCTAGCTTTAGTAACCTTGTTTCTTTCCCATAACCATAGCTGAATAATGTTATTCTTGTGGGGAGGGGCAAAGGTTGGCCAAAAACTCCAACCGTATGTAGCTGCTTCCTGGGGGTGGTCTGACTGGGTAAAATCTCAATGACCCTAGTTGGATCAGGAATTTGGGTGTTCAGGTAGAGAGATATAATTTATCCCTCTCCCTGCCTTCATTTGATGACCTCCATCAAGGACATCGACTGAGGAGGGATATCACACCTGGATTTCCTGATTGACTGTGGAGAGGTGAGACTCTGTTGACAGAATCAAAGAAGTCCTTGTGGAGGCAAAGATGATATTTGATCATCCTCTACTCCAACTTCTCGTGGTACTCTTGATGGCTTCATGGCATATAGTGTTTAATAATTAGGGATTGAAATATGGGGAGTCACGGTGCCTTCTCGACAACCTATCATATGAGTCAGAATGTGGAATAAAGAAATGGATGTTTTATCCGAGAATTCTACAATCTTCTAGAGTGTTCTTAGGCCCCAGAAAATTGTTGTCAAAAGAGCAACGTCAGCTCTGGATTCATTGGTAAAAGGACTAGGTTTCAAGCTCAGCCAAGAAAAAAAGGAAATGAAAACCTTCCAAGCACAATTATTAAATGATGTATTAAATGTAAAATTGGGGTAGGATTTCTAGCCAACATAGGTCATAGCCTTTATAAAAGAGGTCTATACAATTGAAATTAAGGAGTAATTAGACAAGGGTAGTAGTTAGACATTGTAATGGGGATGTTTTGTCCTAGAATTTGGATACAAGCTATCCACATCTTGGGGAGTATTTTCCGTAATAGATTAGGTGTAGTCTCAAGATTGCAGAGCAGAATTTTGCCTGCATATGAATAAATTCTTGTATGACAATTTTTTGTTTAGATTGAGTAATATGAGTAACACTATATGTGTGTGTTTCTTGCAATTGTCTCCTTGAGTGTATGCATTTATTTTGTGAATGAATGAATCAAGGGTTTTGGATTTCACTTATACACATTTATTATACTGAATGTTTTGCTTACTACTTCTAATCAAGGATTGGAATAAATATGCTTTGGACAAAACATAGGAAGTGATGTATTGCATTAGGGATTATTGAAGAAGAGTTGTAGGAAATAATTTTTCTTGGGTGTATCACTAGTGCAGGAGCACCTACACAAGGTGGCCTCCATGAAACATTTAAAATCATGTTTTGTTTTGGAAATCATGTTTGCATTGTAATAAGGTCTATTCGACCAATGCATGTCATTTCTGTTTGTATCTAGACCTAGAACAAACTTTGTAAGTCCCAAGTACTTAGCTTGCATTTGTCAAATTTTTAGTGGTTAGACGGTTGGTCTCCCAGCCGCTTGGAATCATTTAGTTTTCTCCCAACCGCTTGGAATGGGTTGGTGTTCCTCAGGGCAAGCTTATAAACCCCAAAGAAATGAATCAAATGCATATAGATTAGAGATTGTAATCAAATCGAAGCGAAGGAGATTGAATGTAATTGTGCATTGTGTTAAGGAGAAATTGAACTATTATGTTTCGTCAATCTATTTTTCATTCTCTGTAATTACCAATTGCATAGCTGTAGATTTCTTTTCCTTTCTGTACTTCCATTGTTACAAATGTCGATATGAAGCATTCCACTGGTGAGATTTCTGTTGAAATCAGTGGAATGGCTTCATTGTACATATATTTGTTTCTGTTTCTTGTTTCATTTTCCCGTTCAGTGGTGCAGAGGACCAAGTTGGAGTTGTGCACAGTAGGTGGCCTAGCATCTCCATGTGCTAGGGTTTGATCAAAGGAGTTGGAGCTGATATCGGTGAGACAGAGGCCATCGATGAAACATTTCTTGCTCAGAGCGATGAGGATAGTCTAGCTGAAGAGAGATTCAATGCGTTAAACGGAAGTTGCGGCCTAAGATTCAGATTAGGGTGACAAAGCACATCGGCCAGAATTTGTGCGTGCTTGCCGATGCGTAGGGTCTCACCGAAGATAACACATATTGGCATATCGGGAGAACAAACAAGGAGTTCGCCGATGATCTAGGTCTTTCCGACTGAGGCTCCCCATCATATTGGTATCAGAGCCAGCGAAAGCTCTGGGCAGAGGTGTTGTGTATTTGATTCCTATCACTGAGAAGGTAGATGAAGACTTGCTCATGCCATCTAGTTGTGAGAAGGAATAGGATTCCTGTAGTGTGTGGGTAGACGATGATGAGGTCTGTCGTGACCATTTACCAATAGAGGTTGGCTGGAAGAGGGTGCAGAGTGAGGCCACTACGTGAGAGAGTGGTAATGCATCTCCAGGATATGCTGTTGGATGAGAGGAATGGGTCTATAGTAGCGTGTAGGATGGACAGCTGATTGAGCATTGTGTTCTAGTTGAATTGAGGATTTGCAGGACTGTTGGCGTTTGGGTGCTGTCTATGAATGTTTATGTCAGACAGAGAGAGTGAAGGAGAGGCTAGCAATATGCCTCCAAAGGGGATGACCACCAAAGTGGTCAAGAAATTTCAAGAGATGGAAGAGATGATCAAAACTTGAGTCAGGGAAGCACTCCAAGCAGAATTGAAGGCAATGAAGATAGGAGAAAGGATAGAGGAAGGTTCAGATGAAGAAGAAGAGAAAGAGGAACAAGAAGAGGCAAAGATACCGGCTGAACAAAAGCAATTTCTGGAAGCCATTAAGGCTATTGGTAAGGACTCTTTAGAGGCTCGGATAGATATCCCCATGTTCAGTGGAAAGATGAATGTTGAGGAAGTCATGGAGTGGATTGAGGATCTAAACAACTACTTTGAGTACAAAGAAGTTCCTAAATGTAAGAGAGTTAAGTTTGCAAAAACTAAACTTAAAGGTGCTGCACTTACATGGTGGAATTACACCCAAGGAGAAAGGGTAAAGAATGGGAAAAGTATGATCTCTTCGTGGAGTAGAATGCTGGAGAAGATCAAGTCCCAGTTCCTTCCATCTGACTATGAGGTGCAGATTTACAGAAAAATGCAGAACCTCAAGCAAAAAGATATGGATGTAGCTACTTACATCGAGGAGTTTCACAAATACACTCTTCATTGTGGGTACATGGAGGATAAAAAAGCCAAGGTAGCAAGGTGTTTAAATGGTCTGAGGATCAATATTCAAGATGAGATAAGTTTATTTACCCTTGAAACTGTGGAAAAATGCTTTCAAGTAGCGTTAAGAGATGAAGAGAAGCTAAAGAGGAAAGGTGAGCAGCAAAGTAGAGGAAGAGGTGACAGAAATTTTAGAGGCAGTTTTGGAGGCAGCAGTCCTTACCAGAGGCCTTGTGGTGAGTCTAACCAAGAAGAGAAAGTTGGAGACTCAAGTAGCAGAGGAAGCTACCGAGGAAGAAGGCCAAATGAAAGAGGTGGGACAAATGGATTAGACAAAGGATCCAAGTTCTCCAACATGAGATGTTATAACTACAATCAGATAGGGCACCTGACTTATAAGTGTCCAGAGAAGGCCTCAACTTCTCATGGCAATGAGAGAAGAACCACATTGACTCAAGAGGATGCAGGAAGTGTGACATCTCCTAAAGTGAATTTGACATCAGAAGTGGGAGAAAATCTGATGATCAAGAGGACAGTGCTCAAAGAACCAGTGCAGACTAAACCATCACAGAGGAGAGCTCTTTTCAGGATCAATTGCAAAAGCAAAGGTAAAATATGTAAGGTAGTCATAGATTCTGGTTCAACAAATAATATGGTGTTTAGGGAAATGGTGGATAAATTGAACATAGAAAGGATTCCTCATCAAACTCCTTATAGAGCATCTTGGGTAAGTGATAGCCAATCACTTTTGGTAGATGAGCAAGCATATGTTGATTTTTAGATTGGAGAATATAAGGAGAGAATTTTATGTGACATTTTACCCATGGAGTGTTGTCACCTACTTTTGGATAGGCCCTAGAAATTTGATAGGCAAGCATTATATGATGGATATGCTAACACATACACCATCAAGAAGGATAGAAAGACTTTTGTGATGACACCATTGCAGGAGGATACTGAAGCAAAGAAGGCAACCAAGGTCATTTTGGTGGGTAAGAAAGAGTTTGTGAAGATCAATGAAGAAGAGACAAGGCAAGTGGAGGATACCTCAAGGAGTGAGGTTACCAAAGATCATAGTTTGAAGGTGATTTCAATTTTAAATGATGGAGATCAGATGGTAATGTCTGAGATGGATCAGAAGAAGGACAAAGAGCAGGTCTGCAAGCAGCCACAAGTTGATTGGAAAGAAAGAGATGCTATCATAGTAGGGACCATTGTTTGTCCTCTAGAGCCAACAAGATTTGAAAGGCAAACAAATTCTACCATAGCAGCAGTACAAGCAGCATCAAACAAGGTTTGGGATGTAGGTGTTCAAGTAGAGATGACAGTTAGGAAGAATGGTGAACAAAGTATGAGTTTGGCTGCAAGCACTCACTCATGGCAAGGTGTGAGTAAAGCCTACAATGATAGGCATGAGTTTTTCATTCCATGGAAGTAAGTTGCAGTCTAGAGATCATGGGGAAGGCATGATGCAATGAAGGTTGACAGTCGTGCAAGACACAGACTCAACTCAAAGGACATGAGTTCTTTTCTAGGTGGGGTGTATGGTGTAGGAGCACCTAACACAAGGTGGCCTCCATGAGGCATTTAAAATCATGTTTTGTTTAGGAAATCATGTTTGCATTGTAATAAGGTCTATTCGACCAATGCATGTCATTTCTGTTTGTATCTAGACCTAGAACAAACTTTGTAAGTCCCAAGTACTTAGTTTGCATTTGTCAAATTGTTAGTGGTTAGACAGTTGGTCTCCCAGCCTCTTGGAATCAGTTAGTTTTCTCCCAGCTGCTTGGAATCAGTCTCCCAGCCACTTGGAATGGGTTGGTGTTCCTCGGGGCAAGCTTATAAACCCTAGAGAAATGAATCAAATGCATATAGATTAGAGATTGTAATCAGATCAAAGTGAAGGAGATTGAATGTAATTGTGCATTGTGTTAAGGAGAAATCAAACTGTTCTGTTTTGTTAATCTATTTTCTGTTCTCTATAATTACCAATTGCATAGCTGTAGATTTCTTTTCCTTTCTGTACTTTCATTGTTACAAATGGCGATATGAAGCATTCCACTGGTGAGATTTCTGTCAAAATCAGTAGAATGGCTTCATTGTACAGATATCTGTTTCTGTTTCCTATTTCATTTTCCCGTTCGGCGGTGCAGAGGACCAAGTTGGAGTGTGCATAGTAGGCGGCCTAGCATCTCCATGTGCTAGGGTTTGATCAAAGGATTTGGATCTGATATCGGTGAGACAGAGGCCATCGACAAAACATTTCTCGCTCATAGCAATGAGGATAGTCTGGCCAAAGAGAGATTCAATGCATTGAATGGAAGTCGCAGCCTAAGATTCAGATCAGGGTGACAAAGCACATCTGTCAGAAGTTGTGCGTGCTTGCCGATGCGTAGGGTCTCACCAAAGATAACACATATTGGCATATCGGGAGAACAAACAAGGAGTTCACTGATGATCTAGGTCTTGCTGACTAAGGCTTCCTATAAATCACTGCAAGTGATTGGTACGATTGTGCCCTCTGGACTTGAAGTTTTGTTTTCATAGACGAAACATTTACAGTGTGATATATTGAATCTGTTATCCTTGATAAGGCACTAATCAAGAAATTTGATTGCCCAAGGGTCTAGAAAGAATGAATTTATAAAGATGAATCATTTCATGTTCATTTTAGTTCTATTAGTAGTTTAGGATTCCTTGCATGTTATCAGGTTTTAAACAGTGAAGATAATCCAAGAATATTGTCAGTCTAGGATTAATCTTACAATCTTGGTGTATACATGAGAACGTTCTGCCTGATACTGTGAAAAACAAAGCTTTTGGTTATAACTAAGGGACACCCCCTAGGTGCGGTAGAACCTAAAGTGTAGGGGAGATAGGTGAGAAATCTCCCACTCTATTGACCAAATCTCTTCTTGGATCTAAGCATAAGAAGTGGCAAACCTTTAGGATTCAATGCATGTAGCTTTGAGAACCAACAAAATTAGCGACTCTACTAGGGATAAAATTGAGTTGTCAAGTTGAATAGAGTCATCAGATAATGTGACCTGGTCATTAGGGTTAGATAATGAAGTTGCAATAGAAAGAGTGACTCTAGAGATAAAAAGGATTCAGTTATTTGTTTGGAAGAGTCAAGACATGCTTTGAATTGATCATTAGGGTTTGTAGGATTTCATGCTTGTTCACAGAATTGGTAACTCTACTAACCAGAAACTGTGAAGGTTAGGGTTTGTAATCTAAGGTCTGATTAATAGGATGGTGATTCTGCTGGAGGAACTAACCCAGAAAATTGATTGATACCTTTTTCCTCTTCAAGAGGTGGCGACTTTGAATTTGTTTGGAGCTGCAATACATTCCAGGTACTCTACTTTCCCTGATATCAAAATGAATTGTTTGATTGCTGAAAGATATAAAGCCCTGAATTTTAATGGTATTAGTGGTTACCCAAATGCTATCCCTACTGAAGTTAGAAAGTACTTGCCAAAGTATACAGGAACAAATTCTAAATCTGCAAATAAGAATCTAAAATAATTTTGTAACTTGATAGAAGATTATGAGATTGAGGTTGAGGATGTTGTTATGAAGCTTTTTGTTCAGTCATTAAAACATGATGCTAGAGATTAGTTTTCTTTCTTACTGCAATGTTCTATCTCTTCATGGTCTGAATTCAAAGGTGCACTTTTAGAATAGTTTGGTAAGAGAATTGATATGGTCACATTGATGAATAATTTCATGACAATTCAAAATAAGGAATATGAATCTCTGTCTTCTTTCAATTTAAGGTTTTCAAAAGCAATCAGAGATATCCCAGAGTACATAAGGCCAAATGATGCATTTTGTTTAGTTGTATATTTGGGTGCATTAGAAGAGGAAATGACCTATACGCTAAGGGATAATGAACATGTGTCACTTTGTCATGCTTATGAAATTGCAAGGGATATTGAGAATAGCTTGAGGTATGCAATACAAATAGGGCACTTGTATGCAAGTGTCAGTCATAGTAGGACATCTCATGAAAGCGAGAAGTCTAGGTCAGCAAGTTTGACTACTTTTCCTCTGGCTATAGGCAATGTTGCATCTTGGAAGACTAATTCTAATCCTATTGTGATTGGGTATGATGTTACTACTGAGCTGCTTTTGATAGAAAATTGGAGCAATAAGGAAGATGAAGGTTATGACAAGCACATAGGAGACGCAAACGTAGGCTACATATGTGATGAGATGAAGGATATACATGAAATTGTATCTTACAGTAGTGTTGTTCAAAGTTCACATACCAAATGGGATGGATTAATCTCTTGCTCTAATATCGAAGATGAAAGAGAGATAGAGGTTTTCATGTTGCATGAACAGGATATGCATATAAATACAATAGAGACGGTAGGAGACCCTCATGATGTTAATGCTCATATTGAGGATTTAGGTCATAGTAGCTCTAGCTTTGTATATCACACTATAGAGGATGTTAGAAGGACACAAGAAATGTGTGATGGATGGTTACAGAGAGCTAGGGAAGAAAAATTACTAGCCGCTCAAGCTAGACAACACTTGCAGGAAGTCAGAGAGCATTGCAATAGAATAGATCATGCAAGACAACAAAGGGAATCATACCTTAGATCCCTATTCCTTCTAAAAGAAGAATGCATGAAGGTTGAACAAGCGAAAGAAGAATCTCATGAGGTAAGTTACAAGAAAGAAGAATATGTAGATTTGATTGAGTATGATAACAAGCATATGTACATTTAAAAAAATGAAGCTTTCCGATGTAATTTTCATGATATTTGTGAAAATGACCAGTTTTCAATTCATTCTGACTGTGAATGTGATACCATAATGGAAGATTTATATGAATATGAGTGTTAAAGTTTATCTAAAAAGGTGGAAGTGTCCTACACAAAAGATGATCTCTTGATGAGAAATTGACAAAATCTAAGCATGAGTCTATTGATTGAAATTGAATCATCTAGTTTTCCTGATTTAGAGTTGGTGTGTGATGAATGTAGTTTACTGCAGGGGTCATCAGAGCTTTCATATGAATATTTTAGTCTTAATCTAGATATAACAAATGACGATAAGGCTCAGGATATCAATTCTGCCAATCAGATATGCTACAAACATGGGGTTGATCAACCTGATGCATGTTTTTTGTGTTTATCATTCACTGATACTATCCGGTTGATTTATTACTCTAAAGTGCAAACTAATGTGATTGGTAGGGGCATGATTGGAGGTATAGTGATGTACTTTCCTAATAACAACAATGAACATGACACTCCTAGATTGAGCATAGGTTTATTTGTTGAAAACAAGGTATTTGATAGAGGCAAGTATTGATTTCTTTTGGTGGCCTTGTGCCACCTCATAAAAATTGAAGACTTGGTAAAAGGATGGAAATTTGAGTTAGATTTCAATCAGTCTTCAGTTCCTTAAAAGGAGATCTGAGTCACCTTTTATTAGTTCCAAACTAAGCAGTTACAGGGCAAAGCCTAATAGATTTGGCACGTGGTCTGCATCCCAGAGTTTTGTGATTCTCACCACGAATGAGTTAGTCATGCATCCCCAACCAGAGCCACTAGTGGAACCCCCCATAATCTCCTTATTTGAGGCTTTACGAATGACTAAGTTTGAGCATTGCAAGATAAAACCCTAAACCCTTGAGCCTTTTGTGGACTATTTATTCTAATTTTGTGTTGACTTGTGATAGGTGGTCACCACAGGCTAAAGTGATGATATAATGTCCTTAGCATCATTCGCCACTAGTAATGTGAGCTTAGTGACTGGTTCCCCATATGTACCAAATATTTCCTAAGTCTGGACAATCAAATTTCTAAGATAGATCTAGAGCTATTGCGACATCACATGTCCTATGACCAACAAATCTGTTGAGGCTGCACTGGTGCGATGACTGTTGATTTAGAGTTGGTGGGCCCAAAGTCTTATGTGTCGAACCAATTGTTACATGCTTGCTTCTTGATTGATTGTGGGAGCGTGTCATGGGAAGGTGTGGAGGAATATTCCCCGCATTGATGCAATGGTATGTCTAGTGGTTGGTGGGACCCGGTCCCAGGAGAGTGAAGTTGGTGCCCAGTGCATGAGTGAGGAGGTAATAGTGTGGGTCCCCTTCAGAGGTTGCACTGGTGTGATGAAATGACATGTGGTGTGTTGAGTAAAGGAACATTCTTTGTTGCTATCCTCTGATTGGCCAGTGTTTTTTTTCAATGATCCTGATAGATTTTTCTATAATTCTAGCCACTGATTTTATTCCAACGTGTCCTCGATCAATGGTCCAAATTCAAATTTAGATTTTCATATGCAGAGCATTGTAGTTGGGTTGTGATTTGATAGTTAGCATGTTTCTTCATTCAATCCTGATCTTCAAACACATTTTGCTGATTACGCCAGACATCCATTGTTCATGTGAGACTTAATTCTAATACCTCAGGCCATCATTCTTTGCTTTGGTGGTTGTGTTGAGATCCTCAAGTATTTTCAACGATAAATTCAAGTGTGCAAGGCCCATGGATACCTGAAATGGAATTATACAGATTGTTGGAGATTGGAGGTCATTTGAATATTAAGCCTCAATCTGTTCTCAATATAAATAGAGGCCTTTTCATTAGTTGTCCACATCAGTCTTCAATATGGATACTCTGCAAAGATTTTTCCTTGTGTTTCTTTGAATGTTTCCCGAAAGGGTATACCCTTGTTTTCCTGGTTGCAAATTTGCTCTTTCCAAATTAAGGAAAGGACTAGATTTTGGCTAGAGAATGGGGGGAATTGGAATGAATGAGACTTTCTAGATTTAGTAACCTTGCTGCTTTCCTAGAACCATAAATAAATAATGTTATTCTTGCAGTGAGGGGCAAAGGTTGGCCAGAAACTCCAACTGTATGTAGCTGTTTCCTGAGGGTGGGCCAACTAGGTAAAATCTCAATGGCCCCAGCTAAATCAGTAATTTGGGTGTTTAGGTAGAGAGACGTCATTTGTCCCTCTCTCCTAGCCTTCATTTGATGACCTTCGTCAAGGACATCGACTGAGGAGGGATATCACACCTAGATTGCCTGATTGACGGTGGAGAGGTGAGACTCTGTTGACATAATCAAAGAAGTCCATGTGGAGGCAAAGGTGATATTTGATCATCCTCTGCTCTAACTGCTCATGGTTCTCTTGATGGCTGTTGGGCATACGATGTTTAATAATTGGGGATTAAAAGATGGCAAGTCATTGTGCCTTCCCGACAGCCTATCATTTGAGTTAGAATGTGGAATAAAGAAATGGATGGTTTATCCAAGAATTCTACAATCTTCTCAAGTTTTCTTAGGCCCAGAATATTGTTGTCAAAAGAGCAGCATCAACCCCAAATTTGTTGGTAAAAAAAGTTAGTTTCAAGCTCAGCCAATCAAAAAATGAAATGAAAAACTTCCAAGAGCAATTATTAAATGATGTATTAAATGTAAAATTGGGGCAGGATTTCTAACCGACATAGGTCATAGCCTTTATAAAAGAGGCCTATACAATTGTAATTAAGGAGTAATTAGACAAGGGTAGTAGTTAGGCATTGTAACGGGGATATTTTGTCCTAGGCTTTGGATACAAGCTATCCACATCTTGGGGAGTATTTTCTGTAATATATTAGGTGTAGTGTCAAGATTGTAAAGAAGAATTTTGCCTACATATGAATAAATTCTTGTATGAAAATTTTTAGTTCAGATTGAGTAATATGAGTAACACTATATGTGGGTGTTTCTTGGAATTGTCTCATTGAATGTATGCATTTCTTTTGTGGATGAATGAATCAAGGGTTATGGATTTCACTTATACACATTTGTTGTATGAAATGTTTTGTTTACTGCTTCTATTCAAGGATTGGATTAAATATGCTTTGAACAAAACATAGGAAGTGATGTATTGCATTAGGGATTATTGAAGAAGAGTTGCAAGAAATACTTTTTCTTAGGTGTATCACTACAAGTCATTGATACAACTGTGTCATCTAGATTTGAAGTTATGTTTTCGTAGAAGGAACATTTATAGTGTGAGATATTGACTATGTTACCCTTGATAAGGCACCGATCAAGAAATTTGCTTGGCCAAGGGTCCAGAAAGAATTAAATTATAAAGATGAATCATTTTATGTTCATTTCAGTTCTATTAGTAGTTTATGGTTCCTTGCATGTTCTCAGGTTTTAAACAGTGAAGATTGTTGAAATGCACAAGACAACTAAGAGGGGGCGTGAATCAGTTGTAACCAAAAACTTTGCTTCTCATAAACATCAACACATCAACCACTCATTTAATGTTATTAAGATTTAACCATGAAAGCATAAAAACAAAAATTTAAACACATCCACACATGAGACACATGAGACACCAGATTTTTATGTGGAAAACCCTAAATAGGGAAAAACCACGGTGAGTGTTAGCTCACAGTATAATGTGTAATAACAATACTAAAAATTAGAGGCTCACTGCCTTAGGGATCACTACCCAGGGCTCACTACCTGAAATGCTCACTGTAAATGAAGAAGAGTCACTACCAAAATGAGCTCACTGCTAAGAAGGGTGAACTGAGATAGTAGTATCTACTCCATGCCAAGGTTCAATTCCATTGAAGCACAATATATCTCCTTTTCTCTACTTTGCTTTTACACTACATGCTTATCTTCTCATCTTCGCTCAAGGATGCCTTTTTCATGACTTCATTACATGTATTTATACAATTCATCAACCTTGGAATGTACATCAAGGTCGGCCTTACAAACATACATTAGAAATAGGTCTGGACCTAAATAGAATTGCTAAGGAAAAGAATGAATGCGGACCACACCACACTTTAGCTGGGACTCAAATGCAATCTTCTATGCAACAACACACTTCCACAATCTCCAAAGCATAACTGCAAGTAGTGAGAACAACTAGGTTAGCCAAGACTAGAGTTAACACTAAGACTTTTAGGAACATGCTTAAACCATGATCCAAATTGCACTATATGGACCAATCAAAAGGCAGGAACATGACCTAGGGACATTCACAAGCACATTACAATCACTAGGAACTTCCGCACAACATCCAAACACTCTATCCAAAAGATTCTTCAAACTAGAGCACTTAAACAATACTATCAGCCACTATGATAAAGAAAAGATCACTTGTAGACCACCAAATCATGAACAATTTGAATTGAAGGCACAAAACATCATTCTAGACTTAACTCTAGAACTGCAAACCATAAAACTTAAATGCAGAGAAATGAGGAGCAGAATACATTCTCCCTATCACCACTGGATACTCAAGAAAAGCATTTTTAACTCTGGTGAACATAACTTACTCAATCTTCATACCAGAGGCTCAAACTTGAAACATAGCATCTACAGATATCCCTTTAAATAACTTCCAAATTGCAGACATAGATATTCAATCTATAGGGTATGCGGAGCAAAACACTGCACTGATCTTCTACAAGCCAAAATACTCTGCAATACACTATTTCCACTAGGAGAGCAATTTTTCTCAAAAGCACTTGGAAACTCAATATCAGGAACACTTTCTCATTATCTTCAACACTTATATAAGCCAATACAAAGCAACTAACTCAACACAAGTAATCATCAAAAAAAGAGCACAGTTGACACCAATGACAACACATATATGTTGACATTAATGACAACACTGGTTAGCACATACTTGCAACAATCTCCCCCTTTGACATTGATGGCAACATTGATACATGAAAAACTATAAGAACCATCAAGACAAGATTCTGCATTGATTACCTTCTCTCTCTTTCTCTTTACACATCTAAACTTTGAGTTTTTTCACATGATTTCTCTCCCCCTTTGACATCAATGGCAAAGGACATCACTCCTCTGCACATACTTGCATACTACTGCTTTGATCAAACTAGAATTACTCTTTCACTTCCCCTATCAGCAACACTGCAACACTTACTGCTCTTTATCAGGAACTAATATCAACAATATCTACCTACTCCCCCTGAGAGGTAGCCTTCAAAACATCAATCCAGATCAAGGAATAAGACTTTGGGCACCACTAGACTGATGCACTTCTTATGCATCTTAGTTTATAGAAGGAGGGGTAATAACCCCTAACTTTTCCTTGAGATACTCAAAAGTATCCTTAGGTAGAGGCTTTGTGAAAATATCTACAATCTAATCCTTTGTAGACACATATTCCATCTTTACTTCATTCTCTATTACCTTCTCTCTCATAAAGTGATACCTTATTGATATATGCTTTGTTCTTGAGTGGATCACTGGATTCTTTGAAATGTTTGTAGCACTTGTATTGTCACAAAAGATTGAAATTGGATCTTCATACACAACTCTTATGTCCTTCAATGTTTGTTTCATCCATAGCACTTGAATACAACAACATGTTGTTGTAATATACTCTGCTTCTAGAGTAGACAAAGAAATTGAATCTTTCTTCTTGCTCAACCATGAAACCAATCTATTACCCAAGAAGAAAGCACCTCCACTTGTACTTTCTCTGTCATCAACATGTCTGGCTCAATCTGCATCTGTATAAGCACTAAGAGTGAAATCATTATCCTTTGGATACCACAAGCCAGGATCTAAAGTACCTTTTAAATACCTCATGATTCTCTTAATTGCCATCACATGTGACTCTTTACGATCTTCTTGAAATCTTGCCACAAGACAAACTGCATACATTATATCTAGTCTGGTATAGGTTAGATAAAGTAGTCCTCCAGTCATAGACCTATACTTTTTCTGATTAGTCTTAGGTGATTCATCTATCTTGTTCAACTTGCAACTAGTTACCATGGGAGTACATATTGGTTTAGAATCCTCCATTCCAAACTTCTTCAACAACTCTTTCGCATACTTGGACTGAGAAATGAAAATTCCTTTATCTGATTGAGTAATCTGTAGTCCTAGAAAGATATTCATTTCACCAAACATAGACATTTCAAACTCCTTTTGCATTTCCTCTACAAATTTCTTACACATACCTTGATTGCCTCCAAAAATAATATCATCAAGAAAGACTACAACAATCAAAATTTTATCATCATTAATTTTGAAATAGAGATTACTATCTGCAATTTACCTTTACTGAACCCTAATTGCAACAAATACTTGTCCAACCTTGCATACTAGGCTCTAGGGGTTTACTTCAGTCCATACAAGGCTTTCTTCAATCTGCACACCATTTCACCTTGGTCTGATGACTAAAATCCTTCTGATTGATCAATGCAACCTTCTTCTTCAAGTTCTCCATTCAGAAATGCAGACTTCACATCCATCTGATATACTTTGAAATCTTTGTGTGCCGCAAAATCTAGAATTCATAACCTATCTTCTTTTCTGATCAAATCTCCTTGCATAGAAGACTTGCACAAATCTTTCTTTATCCTTTACAAACATAGTCTTTGTCTTAACTTACACCTTTGTTGTTAATCTTTAACCTTGTCTCTTCGTGTTGAGGCATCAACATCAATCCTTTGGCAGGGGAAACAAAAGATTTTCAATGAGACTTCCCCTGAACGAGGGCACCCAATTTACTTCCCGAAGGAAGTATCTACACTAGAGGCTAGTACGGATCCATCCTTGCCCTCATTTACATCCTTCTTAATCTAGATCTTGCTCATTTCCTTCCTGGTTTCTGCCAAATCAACCTTGTTCTTACTTTTATCTTCCCTCTATTTTGATTTCCTCTTTTCTGCAGGATTGTTTCTCTTGACATTCTTGTTTCTGTATAATTTGGAAACATGTCCAAGTCTATAGCAATTATAGAAAACAACATTCTTCTATCCTTGGTTTCTTCCATAGGTTGGATTCATTCTTGATCTACATTGGTTGGCCATATGCCTGAAACTATTATATGTATAATAGTACCCATTGAAGGAATCGACCATTCCATTCTTACACTCATTAGCTCTATGACAAAAGTTTTTGCATGTAAAGCATTTACCTTTGAAAGATTGATCATTCCTTCCATACCCATTTCTTGTCTAACTTCTGCATTCATTAGCCTTGTGACCTATTTTATTGCAAGTAAAGCACTGACCAAAAAATGATGGAATATTTTGATTCACTCTGCTCCTACATTGAGTAGCCTTATGACCAAACTTATTGCATTCATTACAATAACCATTGAAGGATGGATACCTTTGAGCATTTGGTTGTCTGACTGGTGGTCTTCTTGATCTATTCCTTTGATCCTAAATCTGTTTGCCTTTTTCCTCCTTATCCTCAACATTCTTCTCTTGAACCACTCTGGAACTTTCACCTTTCTCAAATCTCACACTTTCTTTATCATCAGGATTTTTTTGACTTGCCATTGCCATTAGTCTATCAAATCTGGCAACACTTATACTGAGTTGGTCTCATTGAGCCCATGCATGTTGCAGATCAGCTTTTAGATCCACAACTTCTTCTTCAAGCTTTATGCAATATTTAGTTTTGTCTTTCAGACATTCCTCAATTTTTGTTTTTTCTTCATTTGCTAATCTAAATTCTTCATCATCCTCTTTTAGTCTTTGCTTAAGCTCCCTAATTTGCTTTCTTAACTCTTTGATGCATTCATTTGCTTCTGTTATATTTTCCTTTAAGTCTATGTTTTCTTCTTCTAATTTCTCAAGGGTTTCAAGAGCAATTTTAGGTTCTTCACTGTCAATGGATAGACATTCATTGTCTAAGGATTTTATATTATTGTAGGCTTCAGTCATTGATTTAGATTCAGTATTGGCAATTAAACCCAAAATTGTTTGTTCTACAACAGCACTATGTCCTTTCACTTTATACTGACAATCTTCTTGTGCTTCATCATACATCTATATGTCTTCATCAAACTTGGCATTGGCACTCTCAATGATTTTTATCAATCTCTTATTGTAGCACCGGTAGAACTCACTCTTAGTAGAGTAACCAAGAAAGATTCCTTCAACATACCTAGCATCAAACTTGTCTATCTCTCCGTCTCTTCTGATATAACATTTACTTCCAAAAACTTTGAAGTATTTCACTGTAGGAACTCTTCCATACCATAGTTCATAAGGAGTTTTAGTACAATTACCTTTGACTTGAACTTTGTTTTGAATGTAGACAACAGTATGTATAGCTTCTTTCCAATACACTTCCAGTAGGTTAGCCTCCTCTATCATTATCTTTGTAGATTCTTGAATAGTCATGTTCTTTGTTTCCATCACTCTAATCATTCTAGAGTCAGAGAACTATCTCTTTATTCCATGAGTCTCACAAAACATATTGAATTTATTAGAGGTGAACTCTTCTCCTTTGTCAGACCTCAAACATTTGATTTTCATATTTAACTCATCTTCAATCATTGTTTCGAAAGCTTTAAATGCATCTAGAGCTTATGATCTTTCTTTAAGAAAATTGACCCAAGTCATTCCAGAATAGTCATCACTAAAGAACATAAAGTATCTGTCATCATGGAAACTTTTTATTTTTGTGGGACCACAAAGGTTTGTATGAACCAATTCCAACAGTTTAGTGGAAAAATTTTCTTCATCCTATAAGTGTCTTCTTGTTTTCTTTTCAACTTCTAGATCAGGACATTCTTCATTATTATACTTGACATTCTTTGAATTAGAGAGGAAGTAATCATCATCTTCATCGACTTCTACATCATAATATGTTCTCTTGGACATTCTTCTCTTATTTTCGTTATCATTCCTCTTCAAGTTTCTTTTTGGACATCTAGATACCTAGTGACCAATTTCACCACACATGAAGCAATTGTGATGCAGCTCGTCTTTGTGTGCCATCCCGGATCTACCTCAAGTTGTTAGGCTTACTTTCGAGGAACCTTTGCTCTGATACCAATTGTTGAAATACACAAGACAACTGAGGGGGGGTGTATCAGTTGTAACAAAAACCTTTGCTTCTAATAAACATCAACACATCAACCACTCATTTACTAGTATTAAGATTTAACCATGAAAGCATGAAAATAGAAAATTAAACACATCCACACATGAGACACTAGATTTTTACATGGAAAACCCTAAATAGGGAAAAACTACGGTGAGTGTTAGCTCACAATATAATGTGTAATAACAATACCGAAAATCAGAGGCTCACTACCTTAGGACTCACTGCCCAAGGCTCACTGCCAAGAAGGGTGAACTGATATAGTAGCATCTACTCCATGCCAAGGTTCAGTTCCATTGAAGCGTAATATATCTCCTCTGCTCTGCTCTGCTTTTACACTTCAAGCTTATCTTCGCATCTTCGCTCAAGGATGCCTTTTTCATGACTTCATTACATGTATTTATACAATTCATCAACCTTGGAATGTACATCAAGGTCAGCATTACAAACATACATTAGAAATAGGTATGGACCTAAACAGAATTACTAAGGAAAATAATGAATGTGGACCACACCACGCCTTAGTTGGGACTCAAATGCAATCTTCCACACAACAATATGCTTCCACAATCTCCAAAGCATAACCACAAGTAGTGAGAACAACTAGGTCAACCAAGACTGGAGTTAACACTAAGACTTTTAGGAACACACTTCAACCACGATCTGAATTGCACTATACAGACCAATCAAAAGGCAGGAACATGATCTAGGGACATTCACAAGCACGTTACAATCACCAAGAACTTCTGCACAACATCCATACACTCTATCCAAAGGATTCTTCAAACCAGAGCACTTAAACAATACTGTTAGCCACTATCATAAAGAAAAGATCTCTTGCAGACCACCAAATCATGAGCCATTTGAACTCAAGCCACATAACATTATTCCAGACTTAACCCTAGAACCACAAACCAAAAAACTTAAAAGAAGAGAAATTTAGAGAAGAATACATTCTCCTTGTCACCACTAGATACTTAGCAAAAGCAATTTTTACTCCGGTGAACAAAACTTACTCCAATCTTCATACCAGAGGCTCAAAATTGAAACATAGCATCTACATACATCCCTTTAAATAACTTCCAAACGACAAACAAAGATATTCAATCTATAGGATATGTGGAGAAAAACACTGCATTGATCTTCTGCAAGCCAAAATACTCTACAATACACTATGTCCACTAGGAGAGCAAATTTTCTCAAAAGCACTTGGAAACTCAATATTAGGAACACTTTCTCATTATCTTCAACACTTATATAAGCCAATACAAAGCAACTAACTCAACACAAGTAATCTTCAAAACAAGAGCACAGTTGACACCAATGACAACACAGATATGTTGACATCAATGACAACACCGGTTAGCACATACTTGCAACAAAGATAATCCAAGAATATTACCGATCTAGGATTAATCTTACAATATTGGTGTATACATGAGAACATTCTACCCGATACTATGAAAGAAAAATCTTTTGGTTACAACTAAGGGACACCCCCTAGGTGTGGCAGAACCTAAAGTGCAAGGGAGATAGGTGAGAAATCTCCCACTCTGTTGGCCAAGTCTCTTCTTGGATCTGAGCATAAGAAGTGGCAAACCTTTACAATTCAATGCATGTAGATTTGAGAACCAACAAAAATATCATACCTCTGTAGCACTCCTTGGCGTGGGCCATTCAACCATAGCCCTTACTTTTTCTGGGTCCATATTAAGACCCTTAGTTGAGACAACAAATCCTAGGTATAACAACTCCTCCTTTGCAAAACTACATTTCTTCAGATTAATCAACAACATCTCCTCCTTCAGATTCTCTAAAACTCTTTTGATATGCATCAAATGCTCTTCCCAATTCTTATTGAAAATCAAAATCCAAAAACTCTTTCAATACCTCATTCATGAGTTACATGAATGTGCTCTCTGCATCGGTTAGCCCAACTGGCTCGAGTAACTACTCATACAAACCTTCCTTTGTCTTGAAGGTTATCTTCCATTCATCTCCTTCTCTAATTCAGATCTAGTGATATCCACTCTTTAGATCAATCTTCATAAAGTACTTGGCTCCACTCAGACAATCCATTATGTCATCCATTCTAGGCAATGGAAATCTGTACTTGATCGTGATCTTGTTGATGGATCGAGAATCTATACACATTCTCCACTCTCCATCTTTCTTTGGTGCTAGTATTGCAGGTATCGTACATGGACTTAGGGTCTCCCTTATCAATCCTTTCCTTAACATCTCTTGAACTTGTCTATTCACCTCTTCATTCTCTGCATGAGTCATTCTATGGGTTGCCTTATTCGGCAAACTGGCTCTTGGTATCAAATCCATTTGGTGACTTATCTTGCTCACCAGTGATAAACCTTCTAGTTCATTATCAAAGACAATGTCTTGAAATGTTTCCAATAGATATGCTTGACTTCTGCTTGTACATCTTCACATTTCTCTTGGCTGATCTTAGGAATCAACACAAAGCAATGACACTTGTGCTTCATACCATCAAAAAATTTCCTACCATCTACCCAGCAAATTTTGGCAATACTACATAGATTTTCTTCCACCTCCTTCAAGGGCTTCAACTTATGATGAAATCCATCCTTTGTTAGAGAAAAGGTGTTTGCATGGCCGTCATGGATAGCGCACCTATCATATTGCCATAGCCTTCCCAATAGCATATGGCATGCATCCATCAGTATGATGTCACACAACACTTCATCATGGTTGTCTCCAAACTTGAACTTGACTAAACACTACTCATTGACCAAAGCTTTATGGTCCTTTTGCAAGCATGCAATCTGATATGGATGTGGATGCCTTCTCATTGTCAACTTCAACTTGTTAACCATCTCCTATGAGACAAGATTGTTAGTGCTTCCACTATCAGTAATAATACCAGAACACTTACCTTCACACTTGCACCTTGTGTGGAATAAACTCTTCCTCTGATATGGTTCTTTCTCCTCATTTAACAAGGTTCTTCTAACAACTAGGTTTTCTCCCCTTTCAGCATCTTCAGAATGCTCAAACTGTGCATCTTCATCTACATGTGCAACTCGTGCATTACCTTCATGTCTTCTATTTGTCCTTCCTTGATGTTGCAGATACTGGTATGCTCGATGTCCTGGGTCAATGCACAAAGATGAGGGACCAAAAAGTGGCCACAACCACTTTTTGGTCCCATATAAGCTATAACACAAGCATGTTATAACGTGCTCACCTTTTAGGTTTGTTAAAAAACAAAATAAAAACAACAAAAAGTGAAACCTGTGGCTCATTTGCAAAAATTGGCCATAGGTTTCACTTCTGCTACCGCGATCACGTTATAGGAGACATAGAAACAATAATTTCAAAGAGAAATTAATGATTTCACCATGCAACCTCGCCAATCCCACTCTCTAGGACATCTTGCACGAGGTGTAGAGGGTGTAGTAGCTGAACAAGGTAGGGTTTGATTTTTTTTTGTGAATTTGAAAAGAATTTTTTAATTTTGCAATGTTTTGATAGGATTTTTATCTTGAATTTTCAGCCAATGAGCCACCACAGAACCCTAATCCAGCAGAGGAGGCTCAAAACAATGCCCAACCCCCTCAAACTGAGGAGAACCCTCAAAACCCCCCACCTTCACGTCCTCACCATCAAAGAGACACACAAGAAAACTATTTAGGGTGAGTTGAATAAAATAAAAAACATCTTGAAACCCTAATTGAAACATTAAATACTCCAAATGCAAGCACCGATCATAGGAGAGCCCTTGCCAAGTCATTAGAGGTCATTGTTTCTCATATTGAATCAGTGACAAACCAAATCACCAAATGGAATGACTATAGGGAGAGGAGTTGGCAATAATATGCTGACAAATTATTTTACAAACAAGTTAAGGACAAAAAAATTACAAAATCTTAATTATGTTCACATTTTATCAATCCTAAAATTGGCCAAACACTAGAAGAGTGTTGCAAATGGTTCCTGATTCATTGCTGTGTGCACGATGGTATATCCCAAATATATTGGTATAGATGGTACATGGTCTTTGATGAGCATCCTTGTAATAACAATGAGGTGCCACAATATTTCTTGAGGAAACTCTATGGTGAGTTTGTCCTCAACCAAATTCCTAATTACTTTGGCATTTGAGAGTTCCAGGGTAGAGGTGGTGGCTCTACCCAAGATAGATAGGGGGCACATTGAGACCAAAATCATGTACCTAGACCCCTCATGAGGTTGGCACATATCTCAATCCATTCTACTTTGAAGGAGAGTGTTGAAGTGGAGACACTGCATTCATTGATTTCTCTCATTCCCAGTCTCTAGCACAGCATGGCAATGATCTTACCCAGGCCAATGAGGGTGAGAGTAGTAGGATTCATTGGTCCCCACATCTTTTTACTTCATGTGGGAACTTGTGCGATTATGGTACCCATGACTCTCGCCATGATGCTACAAAGTGTGAGGATGCTGCGATGTAGGGGTAGCAACCAATGATGGACACATCCATATTGGATGATATTGCCCTCATAGATGTCATCTTGTAGGTGTTGGCACCTGCAAAAATTTTGTTCCCATTATGCCCATTTTGCCAACAAAATTGAAACGTCATGTGCAAAATTCCTTAGTCAAGGTCACCATTGGATAGAGAATTGAATTCTGAGCAACTTTACCTTTTGAACCATCTCAAAATTCCTTGAAATAAAAAAGTTATCCTTGGTCAAAGTTTGGTCTTTATGTTTCTTGCCTTGGTCAAAAATGTGATTTCTCCATTCGAATATTTTCTATTTTTGCCTTTGGTCGGCAAATCAGCTTTTTCCCAAACTTGCTAACTTTTAGGAATTTGTGGGTTTGTCAGTTCACTGACAAGGCGATAGCAGTAGCTAAGGATCATGCTAAGGGAAAAAAGCTTTCAAGTAAGTAGCCAAGGAAGGATATGGTTTTCTATCGGCAAACTGGCGAAAGTCTGAACTAGTGAACTAGTTCAAAGTTTCGCAAGTTTGCCAACAAGGCGATAAGGCAGAAGGAGACATGAAAGGCGAGGCTTCTAAGGTTTGTGATTCTTCATTTTTGCCAATAGAATGAAAATTTGGCTAAGGCAAAAGTGATGTAGTGCCTTTGTCGGGAAATCGATTGGAAACCGAACTTTCTAAGAGGTTCATATTTTTCCCATTTCACCAACAAGGAGATAAGATAGAGCCAAAAGAGAAAGCTTTCAAGGTTCGAAAAGGAACATTTTTCACTGACAAAGGCAAATAAAGAAAATATTTTTCTAAGGCATGAAGAGTTTGGCAAAAAGGCATTTTTTTCCGATAATGAAGAAAGTGGTGTTGTGGCCCTTGGTTCTAAAAAATGTAAATTTTTTGATATAAGGAAAAAAGATAAGGCATGGTATTATTGGCAAATTGGGTGGAAACTGAACTTTTCATAAGTTTGAGTTTTTTCTCATTTCGTTGGTAAGGTAATAAATGGAAGAAAAAGAAAGGTTCAGTAAAGGGCAATTTTGTCGATATAAGGAAAAAGGGGGCTACAAGGGCTTGGTTCTGAAAAGTGTAGTTTTACCGATAATGGGCAAAACATAAAGCAAAAGACAGGTTCGTCAGGTGGTGCAGTAAAAATATTCAATGCATAAAGGATAAATCTGAGAAGTCAATGTTGTAGGTGGCTGGGAAGGATTAGAACCTTCCCTTTTTATTGCTTAGAGAACAATTGGGGTGTAAGCAATCTTTTTCTGATTGTTTACAAAGATGATAGAGCATGGGTTTTGCTACCCTAACATGCAAATCTTCTGACAAATAGGGAGTTGGGTATAATGCAACATGGTGTATTCACTGACTAAGTGCAGCGATGGAAATGGGTACAATCAATTCTAATTGAATTGCTATATATGCAGGGTTCTGATTTGGTGGAAGGGGTTGGTCATTTTGGCATTCCTCGATAGGATTGTGACCTCCATGAGGCAGATTAAGAAAGGATATTTTGTAGGCTTTGTTTATACATGAATCAATCATGAAGTGTATGTGATATAATTCATAAATCTTTGAACAAATTGATGTTTTTCTCCAATGTTGTAGGTGTTTTTCCTAGCAAACTATAATCGTAGTTACAGTTTTCTTTTTCCACATTTAGTGGTATGATTGTAAGCTCTGATTTGATGAATGTGATAGTTCTTAATCCATTTACAAGCTTTGTGAATGGTCATTTCAGTATTGCATAGGAAAGAACATGGTATAGTGTGGGATTGTTAAGTACTCTTGGTAATCTGGTATTGATTTCTTTTCAATTTGATTCATCAAGTAGGAAGTTATACACTTCTATGTGATTGTTTTCCTTTGTTTCACATTAGACTCTGGAGCCCAATGGATAGGCACCAGTTTGAGTAGCCTTAGATCATCCATCTTCAAAACAAAAACTATACATCTTACCTTAAGAAGCAGAAGTAGTCTTTATGCATCCTCATTGTGTAGGATTGCACTTATCAGCTATATAGGGGTCATACAACAACCAACTTTCCTTAGTTCAGTGAAAGATTTGGGATTGAGAAAGCAATCTGGGTTTGGTTGTTAAGATTTTTAGTTGTTCATCTAGTTTTATTTTAATACCTATTCAGGTATAACACCCCTAGGAATATCCCTCCAGAGTTTAAGTTGAGCTCGAAGAGCAGAGGAGTTTACCTGCTCCTGTAGTTGGCCAAAATTGCCCAAAATTTATTGATAAACCTCTTCCTATCACCCTGATGACAATCCCTGGCCTAGGTGATTTAGGAAAGTTGTAGAGTTTTCTGTTGTTATTTTGGGAACCAACATTTTGGCACCATTGCCAGGGATGATGTTACTTTAGTCATTGTCAAGGATGATGTTTCTTTAGTCGTTGCTGGGTTTTAGGTAGCTTGAGCATTTTTTACGCCCTTGGTAATAGTAAGTTTGGCAGCCCGTCAACTTACACCAACATTTTGGCGTCATTGTTAGGGAGTAGTTATTTTGTTCAAATTCAAAATCCTTGGTAGCATTGAATTGTTTTAGTTTTGGTTGCTGATATTGAAATATAGTTTTGTTTAAATTTTCTTCCCAACAGGGGAGTGATGACTCTGGTTTGTTAACCTAGAATTAATTTTAGTGTGAAAGACGTTTTAAACTAGATAGAGGAAGAAACCAGGAACAACTTGGACATGAGGAATCCTCTAGTAATGTTGGAAATAGGAGTGGGTATAGGGAAAGAAGACCCAATGTGGTACCTACAAGAAATATCCAAGACAATATATTTGTCGACCTTAGAAGCCAATACAACTATACTTTTGAGGACTCTACTGATAACATCCTCAAAACAAACAAAAGATAGAATGGAAGTGACTATGATGTTAGAAGGAATGAGAATGTTATTGGTAGAGGAAGTGAAGATAGACAGCATGATCTGCATTTGAGAACATTTGGGATACCTAGTGATAATGAGGAGATTTATCAGGATGTTAGGTGTCTTGATTCTCCTACAAGGTCAGTTGGAAGTTAGCATGACACTATCCCTCATGTCGATGATCAGTAGCAACAGCATCCTAGTAATGATGAAGAAAGAGAGAAGGATCCAAGATGAGTTGGATCTGCTTGATCACCTCAGAAATAGACAGAGGGAGGTGCAAGCTTTACTTAAGCAACAGGAAGCTCAACTGGCCTGACAATGCTTAAATCAGAATGCACAACAACAGCGTGCACATCAGAAGCAATATCAGTAGCCACATAATCAACATAATAACTAGAGACAACAACAACAATGTCAAATGGGACAGCAAGGTGTAAACCAAATCCTTGCTCACAATATCAATATCTAGCCACCATTGAATCAAGCAAACCAACAGTGTGGTAACATTCAGAACATTGGCCATGCTCAACGAAGACAAGCACATAGGTTTATTGCACAGAGGCAGCTGTTGGGAGTTGAAAGATACAAGCAACTTGATTTCATTAGTATTTCTGACTTTCCTAATCCCATTCCAACTGAGATTAGAGGGAAGATTCCAAGATTTCAGGGAAACAACATTGTTACTGGTGAGGAACACCTAAGACATTTTATTAATGTCACTAATGAGTACGAGATTGAAGATGAAGATGTGATGATGAAGTTGTTCGTGCACTCATTGGAAGAAAGTGCAAAATAATGGTACAAGGCTCCCCCTGACAACAACATTGATTCTTGGGAGGAGTTCATGATAGTTTTTAGACTACAGTATGGGGACAGGATTGACCCCAAATTTTCCATCCATGAGCTCACAGCCATCAAAAAGGCCATCAATGAGACAGTAGCTGATTTCAATAGCCAGTTCATCATGACTATGAGAAAGGCAGCTCCTCAAATGAGACCTAATGAATCAATGTGTTTAGTTTTATATTGTGGTACATTTGATTCAAATCTTGGTTATTGTTTAAGGGACAAGAGTCCACAAACATTAAGGGAAGCTTATGCTACAACAATAAATATAGAGAGTAACATGAGAGCTTCAAGGAAGCACATTAAAAGGGATGATGTGAAATTGTCCCAGCTAGTCAAGGTTGTTTTTAATAAGCCCCCCACTACTGATGATAAGTTGGACAAACTTATGGGAGTAGTGAAGGATTTGACTTATAAGGTTGCCAGAAATGATAAAGGGTTGCCACCTTAGGGTGCTAGAACACATTTTAATGAAGGACAGGGGCTTCATAATAGGCCTTACAATACTAATTGGTCTAAGAGATCACAACAGAATGATAGTCAGGCTGCTCCCAGGCATGTGAGTTTCAAGCATCCTGAAAGGGATACCCCTAATCCTTTGAGAAAGGATCAAGTTAAATTCCAAGATGAGTCTTTGTGGTTCTAAGTTTGTTTCCTTCCCCATGACCCAGCTAATTGTGTGGTGACTCATTCATTGAGCAGTGAAGAAGAGTTTCCAAATAAAGAGGGTACAGCTGAGTACTATGAGGAAGAGATAAATCAGTTTGATGCAGATGAGTATGAACATATGGATCAAGATGTTGATTGTGATAACAATGAGGGGGATGATCATGTTAATCAATATGATTGTGATGAAGGTCCAAAAAGATATCAATTGCTAGCCCATGATTTTGGGCATCTAAGGGACCTTATACAGAAAAAATATCAACAGTCCAAGCCCTAGAAAGAGGATATGAAGGCATTAACTGATGCAGCCATCTTGCAAGTCCAAGGAGGCTATCAACTCAGGAACAAAACTATCCCTGTCCAAAACATCCCTGCCAAGGAATCAAAACAACAGAGATCCAACGAGAAAGTAGACAAAGGAAAAGGGAATGTGGAGCAAAAGAAGAACATCATTCCCAAGAAAAATGTTCCAGAGAAGAAGGAATCCCCCATGCCAATTCCAGCAACAAAACAAAAGTATCTTTAAAAGAACCTAGCACCAATCTAGCCTCCAGTTAATATGCCTATCTTGGGAGTCCATTACCCAAAAGGAGGTTATAAATGTGATCAGTCCCAAACACTAAAAGAGCCAGAAAAGGAAAAGACAAAAGAAGAAGGTAAGGATATTTCATCAAACCAAGTAATTCCTTACATTCCTTCTGCAAATGATGTAACTCTTTCAAGTGATACACCCTTGCCTAATTATCTCCCTATTGACATGGCACAAGTTTTTAGCCAAATTAGAATTTCTATGCAAATAGTGGAACTCCTCAAGATCCGTAAACATAGGGATAGGGCATAATCTCTTATTATTGTTGTAAATGCCTGAAAACAACCTGCTGTAGTTTCCACTAGTAATGATGAGGGTGTGGATCACGATGTAACTGTAGAATTTTACTTAGGGTCTATTGTCATATTTTACTTGACCCTAAAATATTCCTATTCTCCTCCTTCTATCAAAGAAATCCAATCTGAGAAAAACTAAATAGAAGGAGTAAATCCTTAAATCCTACATTTCCCCATGCTCTGCCTTGCAAAATTTCCCAAAATCTTTCTTGGATTATCCTTGTAGAAAACCTAGAAAAACCTAAAAATCTTTTGTCTTCAAGTACCTTCCGTTGCAGAGATTTATCAGTTTTATACTTAGTCATTTTAATGCATATGAGGGTGACATCATCCACTCTTTGGGGGTTTTCATTCATATGGTTGAATTTGTATCTCATATACATTTTTGTTTGTATGCTTCTTTGTATGTACCTTTGTATGCATCTTTCTATGTATCAGGTTCTTTGTATGTTTTTTTTTGTATGTATATTTGTTTGCATATTGCATATACAATTATATATACAAAGGAGGATAGAAAAGTGCAGATACAACCTGGACCTGACTGCTTTCCAGGATGTGTTTGATAATGGTTCAAATTCGCCTTTGTATTTGTATATCGCAAAGATGTATCATACATAAAAAAATCAAGAGATACAATTTCGGACCCAAAATGAAAATGCAATCATTTTAAGGAAGCGAAGGTGTTGTATGCGCCTTTGTATGTTTGATTGCATGTATTTGCATATACAAAAGGTGATGCAAGCGGGGTAGATACAATCTGGACGGGACTAAAAAATTAATCCTGATGGATTTTTGGTGGGGTCCGCAGTTGTTTATTGAATTGCATGTGCGATATACAAAGGCACATACAAAAGCAAATACAAAGGCAGATACAAAAGACATATCTGTGACACTTTTGCATATCGGTATGACTCAGTTTGAGGTCTCCCCGATAGCCCAATAGGGGTTTTTTGCGGGTTTATTATGCAGTGGTGGGTCCTAATTTTTCATCAGTTTATTTTGCAGTGATAGGGCCACAGATGAAGATCCAATGAAGTGATGACACGTGTCCAAGGTAGATGTAAAAGGTGATACAAAAGGTATGGTCCGCTTTTGTATGTATGGCAATTGTATTGCATATACAATTGCATATGCAAAAAAGGGATATACAAAAGACATATCGGCGACACTTTTGCATATCGGTATGACTCAGTTTGAGGTCTCCCTGATAGCCCAATATATACAAAGGAGGATACATAAAGACATATACAAGGATTCAATGTGGAAAATACAAAAATGACAAAATCGCATAAGTGCATGAAATGAGCAATTTGGAGGACCCGATATGAGGATGATGTCATCCAGATCTCTTCTTGGAACAAGTTCTACAACAGGGTGATGTCATCATGTTTTTCAAGGTGTATCCAATTTTGTATGTTTGTATGCATACAATGACGGTTCTCATTGTAGTGAGGATAAAATTGACGGTCTTTATGCATCTGATTATACAAGATGCAAAGCTCGACTGTTCAGCGGTTTCAGGTGATGAAGATGTAGAAATTAAAAGGGCTTGAGGATTTGAAGTGTTGTAAAATCTTGTTCAAGGGTCTTGTCTCATCTCCCATAAATGCAAATCCAATCTTCTCACCTGCCCCTTATCATATTTTTTTACATTCATGGTTGTAGATTGATGATTTAGCTATTTGCATTGAAGATGCAAATATCTCCCATTTGTGCAAACTCCAAATATTTTCTACATTAAATTCTTATAGGTCGACATTCTCTTTGGCAAAGATATTTTCTAACAGATCCTGTGTGGCAATATTTTGTAACCTAATTAGGTCAAGTGCAAAATGCTATATATGCATGAAATTGAGATGTGAAAAAGGTTGGAAAAGTAGTAGTCTTATGCTTCTGATTCCAAACAGAACTTTCCTTTGATGTAACTGTGCGGCTTGATAAATATATATGGTCTTTACTTCTTCATGCTTTTAAATCTATGTAGTCTTAGATTTGGTCATTGTTTGTGAATGTTTAATTCTTGACAATCCATTCTTTACCTCTGTTAAAAACTTCCATGATCTATGTAAGTTTATCATCTGTATTTCTTTATCTGTGCATCTCTACCCTATGAATGTTCTTTACTCAAACCTGGTGTATCACCCCTTTCATTTCAGTTTCCTTCAAACCCTTTTCCCCTTGCCAGCATTAGCACTAGGTTTAGATATATTTCTCTAAGCATTAGGCTTAGAATGAGGAACTAGCCTTCTGTAGAGGTCTGATCTCAATTTGCAAGGTCCCACACCTTGAGATCATTCCCATTGTGTCATTAGAATGCTTGGATTCTCTCCAAATAGAGTGTAATTCTAAGTGACAACAATTTCTAGCATGCTCAGTGGGACAACTCTGCTCTGAGTGGGAGCTAGATTGAGGATTTGGTATCATTCAAGGTCTACATGCTGCTGTGAAAGTGCCAACAGACACTTGGTGACTCTGCCAATCTAGTTCCTTCATCAACTTCCAACATTTTATGCCTAGAGTATAGACAAGGTCTTCTTCTAGAGGTAATTTCCAATTTGTTAAACTCTCATTTGCTGATAGAAGAAGAAGAAATAGATTATCAAGATTCCCTGTGAGGGAAAACATAAATAATAGTTCACCCCATTCAAGAACTAGGTCTACCCCTCCATTGAATTTTTAGGTTAGGTCCCAATATTCAGGGAGAACCCTACACATACATATAGCCATAAACCTGAACATACTTAACATGGCAAGGAATTTCCCATTTGTTGCATTTCAAGGGGAAAGCCCTTTGGTCCTAAATCAATATGATGACGTCCCTACATCAGCCTTGAAGCCATTTTTTAACGGTGAGAACTTTATCACCTCTGTTGAGCACATAAAAGATGTTGCCAGTGTTTGTTCAGTCCACCATGTCACTGATGACAACATGGCTGTGAGGTTGCTAGCCTCTTCTTTCAAAGGCAAGGCTTTACAATGGTATAGAGGTCTCCAACCTAATTCAGTACACAACTGGGATGATTTGGGTACCAAATTGTGCCAACACTTTGAAGATAGAATTGACCATTTGTCACTTATGGAGCAGTTGGCCTCCATCAAGAGAGTTTCACATGAGTACATGGTAGATTTCAACTACCATTTTCAAAAGACATGGGACAAGATCCCTCAATTGGTGAAGCCCTCTCCAAATACTGCATTTATATACTATTTGATGTCCTTAAATCCTGATATTGCAGTTATGATTCAATCTATGGGTGGAGTTGTCCTGCCTGATGCATATGATATAGCCATTAAGGCAGTAAATTACCTAATTCAAGTAGGGAAGATTACCCCAAGGCCACCTATGCCTCTGTTTCCAGATGCTCCTATCATGCAACCTACTACTATTGCTCCAATTCCTATTATAGTCAACCCTACTCCTTCTACATCTTCGTCTATACTTGAACAATTGGAAGAGAGTAATGCTCTGATCAAAAAGCTAAGTAATGAGTTCACATTGGCAAGAAGACAAAATACACAACCTAGCTGGCCATATCAGCAGTCTAATCAACATTATCAACCCTTCAATTAGGGTTACCAATAGAATAGGCTGTCATATCAGAATAATGTGTAGAGACAAGGACAACCTAGCTACATCAGACCACTCAATGCTGTTGACCCTAATGTAGCTACCACTTTAGGGCCTCTTGTGCCAATCCAAAACAATCTAGCCTAGGATAGTGACTGGTGTTCCTCTTGCAGCCACATAACCAAAATTTGTGCCAAGGAGGACATTTCAGTCATGCTTTGACAGTGCAAGATCAACTATCAAGCTCAGAGCATCAAGTTAACATCAACCAAGTAGTGGTTGACAGTCAAGAACAAATGCAACATGATGCAACTCTAATGAATTGGACTCATGATGATCATTGTGGTGTTAATCAAAGTGCTAGTTCGGTTGTATTCAATACAAGATCAAAGAGAAGGGCAATTGAAGACACATCAGTGCCTACAATCAGCCATGCACCTATCCCTAATGTAACTCCAATCCAATTTGCAAAGAAAAAGGTACTTGCTATTCCATCAGAGCAAGCTGATCCAACTGTTGGTAAGGCCAATTCAGTCCCAACAGTCAAGCCAAGTGAAGAACATCAAAAGAAAAGTGACCCTGCAGTCACTAAAACATTTCAGAAGAGTGGCCAAACACCTTTCAACATAGTGGAGTAGATAAAGAAAATGAATATAGGTGTTAGCATGTGGGATGCATTGTTAATTCCATCCCAAAGGAACCTTCTTCAGGAAGCTCTAATGGATTTTAGTTACTCTGGTGCAAGGTTGGCAAGTGAAAGGACTGTTGCCCCAATTAATCTATGTCAGCCCAAGGAGGAGGTAACTACAAGAAAATCTAAAAAACCCCCTCCATTTTATGTTTCCCTAGTCATTGATGATAAATTATTGCATAACTGTATGATAGATTCAGGGGCGAGTACCTCTATCATGCCAAAGGTCATTGCTGAAAGATTAGGTATAAAATATGAGCCTGTAAACAAAGGTGTAGTGTAATTAGATGGTACTGCTATCAAAATAGTAGGCATTATCAAAGGTCTAGAACTCGCCTTACATGCATGCCCTAGCTGCCTTGTTTCACAAGATATATCTATTATTGACCTCCCTGCATATTTTGGTATCTATTTGTCTAGAGATTTCACTGCAAAGATAGGTGAGTATTTGTCTTTTGACTGGTCTCACATGCTTTTTAGGACTACATATGGTACCAAAGTAACCATTAGGTCTGAACCAATTACCAAAGACCATATAGAACCCTACTCTCTAAACCCTGATAACATGAATTGCACAATACATGAGTTGGAGGAAAAAGATAACAACAGACATGAGGCTACCACACCTATGGATGAGGTACCAAATATCCTACTTGACGAGTGGGATGATTGTTTTCAGTTTGACACTTTTGATTGTATAGTATAGAGGATACAAGGATGGGTACTTATTGTATCCATGATGAAGATGCTACTATCCCCAATTTTGAAAAGGAAAAATTAGATCTGAAAGGGATATGGTAGATGTATTTTGATGGCTCTAGAAGCAAAAATGGAGCAGGTGCTGGGGTTGTACTAATTTCACCCCAAAGGAAAGTTATTTCTCTTCATTTAGATTACAGTTTAGCTGTAATAACAATGTGGCTGAATATGAAGCCTTAATTTAGGGCATACAGCTAGCTCAAAAAAGAGGAATAAAAGTGTTACAAGTATTTGGTGACAGTGAACTTGTTGCTCATCAAATCAGAAAGTTAAGTGCTTCAAAGAATGACTTGCTAAAGTCATACAAACACAGGGTCTAGGACCTAATTGAAGACTTTGATGCCTTCAACATTTAGGCTGTCCCCAGACAGAACAATAAGGATGTTGATAGGTTAGCTACAATTGGTGCCCAATTTGATATTCCCCAGAATGTCAACCAAGTTTTAGATCAACATGTAAATATTGTGGTTAGGCCTGTTGTGCTTGACAATGTGATAAGCTGGCAAGTGTTTGAAAGTGACCAGCAAATTGTGAACTTTTTGCAAGATGAGGCAGAGTTTACTGCAAAAAATTAGTCAGTGTTACAAAAACAATATGGTGATCAGATCATCTAGCTAAAGACTAACAAACTTCCCAGAGGACTGATCACCTTGGAAAGCATATTTGGTGCTGATGATCAACAAAAGAAAGAAAAAATGAATATGACAGTTAAAAAACACGACTATCAAGAGGTAGAAGTTACACAAGGCAAATTCTTAAAACATAGCAAGGAAAGACAAGGTCTCATTGAGCTTTGTGATGAATTTAAAGATCTAGTTGCTTTGGATTATAGTGATTTGAAATGCTTTGATCCTAGTTTAATCCATCATACTATTGACCTAAACCCTAATGCCAAGCCTGTCCGCTAAAAGCAGAGGTCTGTCAATCCTAAAATAGAACCAATAATGAGAAAAGAGATATCTAAACTCATAGAGGCTAAGATCATTTATCCTATTAAACATTCCCTTGGGTAGCCAACTTAGTTCTGGTTAGGAAGAAGAATGGAGAAATTAAACTGTGTGGACTTTAGATACTTGAACAAGGCCTCACTTAAAGACCACTATCCAATCCCTTCCATGGAGCAGATCTTACAAACAGTAGTAGGTGCTAAAAGGTTTTCATTCCTAGATGGCTACTCAGGCTACAATCAGATTCTTGTAAAAGAATTAGACCAATACAAGACAACCTTTACCACCAAATGGGGTACTTTGGCCTATCAAAAGATGCCTTTTGGATTGACAAATGCTGGAGCTACCTTTCAGAGAGCAATGTATTTGGATTTCAAAGGGCTGATCAATGATATTATCTTGCTGTATCTTAATGATTTGATAGTATATTCCAAGCATGCGGCTAACTATTTGGGTCATTTAAGAAAAGCCTTTGAAAGATGCAGAGAGTTCAGGATATCACTAATTCCCAAGAAGTGTATATTCAATGTCCTTGAAGGTAAACTTCTAGGGCATGTGGTCTCTAAAGAAGGATTGGCCATTGATCCAGAAAGAACAAGTGCCATCCTTGCCCTTCCTCTTCCTAGCCATAAGAAAGGTCTGCAGAGTTTCCTGGGAAAGATCAACTTTGTGAGAAGGTTCATACCTAATTTTGCCTTGATAGCAAAACCCCTCACGGCCATGCTAAAGAAGAATGTCACTTTCACTTGGTCCAAGGAAGGCAGGGATAGTTTTGAAGCTATTAAACAAGCTATTACACAAGTTCCTACACTGATAAACCCTAATTATGAAAAGGATTTCATCCTTTATGCCTTTGGAGGCAAAGAGGCATATCAGTTGTCTTGATGCAACAAAATGAAGAGAAATTGGAACAACCAATCACTTTCTTCAACTAGCCTCTTAAAGAATATGAGATGAACTACACCTTCATAGAAAGACAAGTATTTGTTGTAGTCAAAGCCTTGAAAAAGATCAGACATATGGTCTCTAACAGCAAAATTCAACTGATGGTGAATCACCCTAGCATCAAAGAGTTTCTCCTGAGAAAAGATATTAATGAGAAAAGGGCTAGGTGGATCACTAAAGTGATGGAGTAAGACATCAACATTAACATTACCAGACTAGTCTGTGGCAAAGGCCTATGTGAACAAATGGTGGTAGACATCAAAGATAGAGGTGATGATGTATATGTTCAAGAACATGCACAATCAAGCGAGCCTCTTGCTCCAACTAACTGGCATCATGACATGATCACATTTTTATAGTTAGGTAGATGTCTAGATGGATTGAATCAATCTAAAAGAAGGTATTTCAGACTTGAATCCATCCCTTATGTTATAGTTGATGGTGCCTTGTTTAGAACATACATTAATGTAGTTCTTCTTAGATGCATTAGACAAGATCAGGCTTTTAAAGTCTTAGAAGAGTTCCATAGTGGCCCTACTGGTGGCCATTTTTCTCCCAAAACAACTGCAATGAAAATCATGAGGGTTGGTTATTACTGGCCTAATTTATTCAGTGATGCACATAAGTGGATAAGAAAATGTAAAGAATGTGCATTATTTGCTAGAAAGCAGATACTGGCAGCTCTTCCTTTTCATCCAATCCAAACAGATCAGCCTTTTGCTCAATGGGGTTTAGACTTCATTGGAGTGATTAATCCACCTTCTAGTGTAGGCCATAAATGGATTCTTACAGCCACTAATTATTTCACTAGATGGACAGAGGCAGTTGCATTAAAGGACGCCATAGAAACAACTATTGTAGATTTTCGTGAGGGTATAGCCACAAGGTTTGGTGTGCCATCTACCATTATTTCTAATAATGCTAAAGCCTTTTTAGGCACAAAAGTCAGTGAATGGGAATTTAATTATGGAGTGTACATGAAGACCTCATCCAATTACTATCCTCAGGGCAACGGTTTGGCTGAGTCCACCAGCAAAAACTTAATCAGAATCATCAAGAAGACCGTGGAAGATAATCAAAGGACTTGGCATTCTAAGTTGAAGACTGCTCTTTGGGCTGACAGAATCACTCCCAAAAGAGCCATAGGCAATTCCCCTTTCATGTTAGTATATGGAAGGGAAGCAAGGGTTCCATTATCACTGGAATTGCCTTCTCTTGAGTTAGCATAGCAGCTGGAATTAATGGAAAATGATGCCATGACGATCAGACTTGCAGAGCTGGTGGAAATTACAGAGAAGAGAGATGTTGCTATGAGGACTCTTGAAGCTCACCAAGATCAGGTCAAGAAGACCTTTGATAAGGCTAGAACTGGTAGAACATTCAGTCAAGGAGATGTAGTACTGAAGTGGGATGCAAATAGAGCCAAAGATGGAAGACATTCAAAGTTTGATGCCTTGTGGAGTGGCCCTTACATCATCATCAGTTGCAAACAGGCTAATGCATTTCAACTTTCTAAGCTGAATGGAGAGACCTTGCCAATCCCAGTCAATGGGATTCATCTCAATCCTTGCTTTTACCATGGTCATCATGTATTGTAAATAAGTTAGATTTCCTTTCAATAAGTGCTTTTGCACAGGCTACATTATCATTAGGAGAATGCATGCCTCTCCCCTTTTCATGTTTTGGAGGTAGGTTTCAGTTGTCTTGACCTATTTCATGCCCCTTTTTTTTGACTCTATGCCCAATGGATGCATAAGGCCACTGATCAATTTGTTTAGTAGGCAAACATCCCCAAGAGGTCACCAAAATATTCCTATTCCCCTCCTTCTATCAAAGAAATCTAATCTAAGAAAACTTAAATAGAAGGAGGAAAGCCTTAAATCTTGCATTTCCAAAATTTCTCAAAATCTTTCCTAGAGTATCCTTACAGAAAACCCAGAAAAACCCAGAAATCTTTTGTCTTCAAGTGCCTTCCATTTCAGAGATTTCTCAGTTTTATACATAGTCATTTTAATGCATATGAGGGTGACATCATCCTCTATTTGGGAGTTTTCACTCATTTGGTCGAATTTGCATCTCATATACATTTTCGTTTGTATGATTCTTTGTATGCATCTTTGTATGTATCAGGTTCTTTGTATGTATATTTGTTTGCATATTGCATATACAATTGTATATATAAAGGAGGATACAAAGGTACAGATACAATCCCCATCCGACCGCTTTCCAGGATGCGTTTGATAATGGTTCAAATCTGCCTTTGTATTTGTATATCGTAAAGATGTATCATACATACAAAAATCAAGAGATACAATTCTGAACCCGAAAGGAAAATGCAATCGGTTTAAGGAAGTGAAGGTGTTGTATGCGCCTTTGTATGTTTGATTGCATGTATTTGCATATACAAAAGGTGATGCAAGTGGGGTAGATACAATCTGAACCTGACTAAAAGATTAATCCTAGTGGACTTTTGGTGGGGTCTGCAGTTGTATATTGAATTGTATATGTGCGATATACAAAGGCAGATACAAAAGACGTATCGGCAACACTTTTGCATATCGGTATGACTCAGTTTGAGGTCTCCTCGACATCACGATGGGGGTTTTTTTCTGGTTTATTATGCAGTGGTGGGTCCCAATTTTTCATTAGTTTATTTTGCAGCGATAGGGCCATGGATGAAGATCCAATGAAGTGATGACACATGTCCAACGCAGATGCATAAGATGATACAAAAGGTATGGCAATTGTATTGCATATGCAAAAAAGGGATATACAAAAGACATATTAGTGACACTTTTGCATATTGGTATGACTCAGTTTGAGGTCTCCCTGATAGCTCGATATATACAAAGGAGGATGCATGAAGACATATACAAGGATTCAATGTGCAAAATACAAAAATGAAGAAATCGCATAACTGCATGAAATGAGTAATTTGGATGACCCGATATGAGGATGATGTCATCCAGACCTCTTCTTCGACCAAGTTCTACAACAGGGTGATGTCATCATGTTTTTCAAGGTGTATCCAGTTTTGTATGTCTGTATGCATACAATGACAGTTCTCATTGTAGCGAGGATAAAATTGACGGTCTTTATGCATCTGATTATACAAAACACAGCGCCCGACTATTCAGTGGTTTTAGGTGATGAAGATGCAGGAATTCAAAGGGCTCAAGGATTTGAAGTGTTGTAAAAGCTTGTTTAGGGGTCTTGTCTCATCTCCCATCAATGCAAATCCAATCTTCTCACCTGCCCCTTATCATATTTTTTGTTACATTCATGGTTGTAAATCGACGATTCAGCTATTTGCATTGAAGATGCAAATATCTACCATTTGCCCAGACTCCAGATATTTTCTACATTAAATTCTTGTAGGTCAACATTCTCTTTGGCAAAGATATTTTCTAACAAAGCCCATGTGGCAATATTTTGTAACCTAATTAGGTCAAGTGCAAAATGCTATATATGCATGAAAATGAGATGTGAAAAAGGTTAGAAAAGTAGTAGTCTTATGCTTCTGATTCCAAACAGAACTTTCCTTTGCTGTAACTGTGCCTCTTGATCAATACATATGGTCTTTACTTCTTCATGCTTTTAACTCTATATAGTCTTAGATTTGGTCATTGTTTGTGAATGTTTAATTCCTGGCAATCCATTCTTTACCTTTGTTAAAAGTTTTCATGATCTGTGTAAGTTTATCATCTGTATTTCTTTACTTGTATGTTCTTTACTCAAACCTGGTGTATCACCCCTTTCATTTTAGTTTCCTTCTAACCCTTTTCCCCTTGCAAGCATTAGCACTAGGTTTAGATATATTTCTCTAAGCATTAGGCTTAGAATGAGGAACCAGCCTTCTCTAGAGGTCTGATCTCAATTTGCAAGGTCCCACACCTTGAGATCATTCCCATTGTGTCATTAGAATGCTTGGATTCTCTCCAAGCAGGGTGCAATTCTAAGTGACATCAGGGTCTTCCATGGTAAATAGAAAAATGGGAGTTGATCCCTTTTACACCACTCTGATTATAAATGGATGGTTGTTACACAACTGTATGCTCGATTCTAGGGCTTCCAACAATGTCATGCCACTGGAAATTATGAATGAGTTGGGACTGAAGCTGTCCAAATCTTTTGGCAAGTGATTTGCCATGGATTCTAGGGAAGTCAATGTCATTGGCTTGGTCAAGGATGTTGAGGTCAAACTTGGTGCCTACCCAGACAAATCTTTCCTCATGGACATAATTATTGTGGACTGCCTAGCCAAGTCGGGCATGTTGTTATCTAGGAAGTAGGTTGCTTCTATGGGTGGTAGTATTCAGATGGACCTGTCATATGCCACCATTCCTGTCTAGGGCATGGAAGTGAAACTATATAGGGAGTAGAAGGTAGAAGATGAGCACATAAAGGACATATATAAAATAGAAGAGGATCTTGCAAATTTCTTTGATACTGAAATAGACCATTTTATGACATATTCCAGTGATTATGATCCTTATGTGAATGTTTCATCTCCTAACCCTATTGTAGTTGTTTGTGATGTATCTTATTTATGGATGCTATATTTTGATGGTGCGTGTTCAAGGGAGGGCTCAGGCGTTGCAATTGTTTTGGTATCCCCAGATGGTGAGCATTTTGGTATGTCTTTTAGACTTGATTTTCAATGCACTAACAACATAGTTGAGTATGAAGCATTGTTGTTTGGATTGAACATTGTCCATAGGCATAAAATCAAGTGCTTGAAGATATTTGGCAACTCAAAATTAATTGTACAGTAGATTAGAAATAAGTTTTCTGCCAAGGATAAAAGTTTAAGGGCATACAGGAATGTTGTATGGGATACCGTGGAGTTGTATGATGCCATTGGCATTGAATGGGTTGACAGAGCAAAAAATGAAAAAGCAGACGCCCCGGCTATTGTTGCATCCAAATTTGATCCCAGATCAAATTCTCCTTATGAACATCAAGCTCTTGAAATAATTGCAAGGCCAACCATCCCAGGTAATGTATATAGTTGGCAAGTATTTAATGATAACAGTCAGATTTTCAGTTTTCTAAACTGTATGGATGAATTTGAAAGTCAGGTTATTGACTAGCAGTCAATGGTTGAAATGGAAAATGGCAAATAAACGTTGTTTGGCAATGAAGTGGTATAGTTGAAGACTAACACCATTCCCAAGGGACTGGTGGCATTGGAGAGGATGTTTGACAATGCTGACCATTGGAAAAGCAAGGGTAAACCAGTTCAAGAAGACAGTGTAGAAGGTGTTAACCTTTGAACAAAGGAGGCGCCAAAGATGGTTTACATAGGTAAGAAACTAAAGCCTCATGAAAAGCAAATTATGATTGCTTTTTTGAGGAAATTTAGAAATTTTTTTGCATGGTTGTATGATGATTTGAAAGATTATAGGAAGGATTTGTTTCAGCATACCATCCCCTTCAACTTGATGCAAAACCATTTAGGCAGAAACAAAGGCCTATAAATCCCACAATAGATCCCAAGATGCAACAGGAGTTACTAAAAATGAAAGAGAGATGTATCATCAAGCCTATTAGATGCTCTGAGTGGGTGTCTAATCTTGTCCCAATTAGAAAAAAGAATGGGGAGATTAGACTGTGTGTTGACTTTAGAAATTTGAACATTAAATCCCTCAAGGATAACTATCCTCTTCCAAGTATGGATCATTTATCGCAGAGGGTGGTTGGTTCAAAACTAATGTCAATGATGGATGGATTTTTCAAGGTATAACTAGGTGCTGGTCAGGGAGTCTAAACAACACAAAACAACATTCACCACTCCTTGGGGTACATATGTATATCTGAGAATGTCATTTGGTTTAAAAATGCATGATCTACATTTCAACGAGCAATGGATGTGGCCTTTGCTGGCCTCATTGATGAGATCATGGTTGTTTGTCAGGATGATCTGACTACATTTTCAAAGGATAGAGATGATCATTGCAAACATTTGCAATTGATTTTTGCGAGGTGTTTAGAGTATGGGATTTCTTTAAATCCCAAAAAATGTCAATTTGGAGTTGAAGAAGGAAAGTTGTTGGGACACATTATGTCAAGGGAGGGGGTCAGAATTGATCCAAATAGAGTTAAGGCCATTGACCTTAACCCCCAGCATAAAACCATCAAAGGTATTCAGTCCTTCCTTGGTCAAATTAATTTTGTAGGGAGATTCATCCCTAACTTTACTGAGAAGACAAAATCCATCTCCAAGATGCTTAAGAAGGGACAATCCGTCATGTGGGACAAGGAATCAGCTGAAGCTTTTCTTGATATAAAGGAGGCTCTAAAAATGTGCCAGTGTTGGTAAGTCTAGACTATTATAATCCTTTCCAACTCTTTTTCTCTGCTTCATTTTACATTGTTGCTGTTGTGTTACTACAAAAGAATGAAGATGGATATGAGCAGCCCATAGGATTTTTTTAGTAAATCTGTGCAGGCTGTTGAGTTAAATTACTCCATTATGGAGAAGCACACTTGTGCATTGGTCAAGGCTACAAAAAATTTCAAACCCTATTTCATAGAGGCCAAGATTATTGTATATGTTCCACACACAGTAGTAAAAGATGTATTCATGCAACATGAGGCTTCAGGTAAGAGGTGTAGATGGATTAACAAAATCCAAGAATATGATGTGGACATACAAGTGACCAGATTGGTAAGAGGCCAAGGCTTAGCCATGCTAATGGCAAATTGAAATCTTGAAGCGGTAGAGGTAAATGAAATTGAGGGAGATGATATAGCTCCTCATTGTTCATTGGCTGAAAATCCATGGTATAAAGATATTATCTTTTACCTTGTTAACATGCAGTGTTCCCCAGGTGTGAGTGTCACACAACAGAGGACCCTTAAACTTCAATGCCAAAGGCATTTCTTAATTCAAGGAATATTAATGTGGAGAAACCATGAAGGGTTGTTGTTAAAGTGTCTAAACCAGCAACAAGTAGAGGTCATTGTTGATGAATATCATCAAAGAATATGTAGTGGGCATTTCCATGCCAAAACCACATCACATAAAATCATCAGAGCAAGCTTTTGGTGGCCAAGTATTTTCAAAGATGTTGCCAAGCAAGTCAAAAAATGTGATGCTTGCCAACATTTTTCTGGCAAGTTGAAATTCGCTAGAGCATTACCTCTTATGCCAGTTGTAGTTGAAGCACCATTTCAACAATGGGGCATTGACTTCATAGGAGAAATCTAGCAATGGATTGAAGTGGATCCTTGTGGCCACTAATTATTTCACCAAGTGGGTTGAGGCTATTCCAACTCACAATGCCACATCCAAGGTTGTAATTGATTTTCTTATGAGAAATATAATAACCATTTTTGGGGTGCCATCAAGGATTGTTATAGACAATTCCATGCACTTCAGATCTTAGGATATTGTTGATATATGTTCCAAATATGGTGTTAAGCTAATTCATTCATTGCCATATCATCCCTAGAGTAATGGACAAGCTGAGTCCAGTAATAAGAGTCTCATGAAGATTATAAAGAGGACGCTGGGTCTGAATAAGAAAAGATGGGATGATAAGCTAAAATATGCTTTATGGGCTAAGAAGGTAACATTCAAGAAATCCATTGGAAGGAGCCCATTTGAGCTGGTATATGGAGCAAAGGCAAAAATGCCAATGTCATTAGAATTACCTGTATATTAGCTACTACAACAAATCAATGGGAATGGGGATGATGCTTTAACTCTGAGAATGCATGATTTGGCTAAGTTGGATGAGACCAGAAGGTTGGCACATGATAAAAAATTTCTTCAAGAGCAAAAGGCTGAATGTTTGTTCAACAAGAAAACAATAAAGAGGAGCTTTTAGATTGGTGATTTAGTTCTTCTGTGGAATGCAAGAGTAGAAGACAAGGGTAATCATGGTAAGTTTAAGCCTTTGTGGCCGAGCCCCTACTAGATTGATGAAAAAGATGGACAAGATACATATTACATTAGAGGTATGGAGGGAGAATTTTTGGAGCTGCCCATTCATGGACAACATTTGAAGATTTACTTCTCATAAGTAAGTGCTTCCCTTGAATTTTGAATACAATCAATAGTATTCCATGTTCTAACATTTATGACTATATTTTGCCTTGTATATATGTTGTGGTTGTAAATATGTTTGTGTGTGTTGTTTCCCTTATGTATTTTTTGTTGTGTTTTGTGCCTTTTTGGTCTGCTCAGAGATCTAAATCCTCGCTGTGACACTGCTTCTCACACATCCCCAATTAGAGCCAGTGTTGGCACTTGCAAAAATTTTGTTCCCATTATGCCCATTTTGCCCCCAAAATCCAAAAGTCATGTGCAAAATTCCTCAATCAAGGTCACCATTGGATAGAGAATTGAATTCTGGGCAACTATGCCTTTTGAGCCATATGAAATTCCTTGAAATAAAAAAAGTTATCCTTGGTCAAAGTTTGGTATTTATGTTTCTTGCCTTGGTCGGCAAATCGGCTTTTTCCTGAACTTGCTAACTTTCAGGAATTCGTGAGTTTGTTAGTTCACCAACAAGGTGATAGTAGAAGCTAATGATCATGCCAAGGGAAAAAAGATTTCAAGTAAGTAGCCAAGGAAGGATATGGTCTTCTATCAGAAAACTGGCGAAAGCTTGAACTAGCGAACTAGTTCAGAGTTTCACAAGTATTGCAATTTGCCAACAAGGTGATAAAGGCAGAAGGAGAAAGGCGAGGCTTCCAAGGTTCATGTTCTTCAAGTTTGTTGATAGAATGCAAATTCGGCTAAGGCAAAAGTGATGTAGTGCCTTTGTCAGGAAATCAGGTGGAAGTCGAACTTTCTAAGAGGTTCGTGTTTTTCCCATTTCACCGACAAGGTAATAAGATAGAGCCAAAAGAGAAAGCTTCCAAGGTTCAAAAAGGAACAATTTTGTTGACAAGGCAAATAAAGAAAATATTTTGCTAAGGCGTGAAGAGTTTGGCAAAAAGGTATTTTTTCTGATAATGAAGAAAGTGGTGTTGTGGCCCTTGGTTCTAAAAAATGTAAATTTGCTAATATAAGGAAAAAAGAAAAGGCATGGTATTACTAGAAAATCGGGTGGAAACTAAACTTTTCATAAGTTTGAGTTTTTCTCATTTCGTCGATAAGGCAATAAATGGAAGAAAAAGAAAGGTTCGACAAAGGACAACTTTGTTGATATAAGGAAAAAGGGGACTACATGGGCTTGGTTATGAAAAGTGTAGTTTTACTGATATTGGGCAAAATATAAAGCAAAAGACAAGTTTGTCAGGTGATATTTTTGTTGATAAGGTGGCAAAGGGCCTTGGTTTTGAAATGATAGAGTTTGCTGATATAGGCAAAACAACTCAAGTTCTAGAAAGAGAAAATTTGCCGATAGGAGTAATAAGAAGAGAAAAAGGAAAGTTTGGCAAAATAAAAATCTTCCAACAAGGCAAATAAAAGGCCAAAATTATGGATTTCCCCCATAATTTAAAAATGTGCCAATAGAGTGAATCCAAGAAGAAGAATGTGGTGAATGATAGTGAACTGGCAAATAATGAAAATGAAGACGATTGGGCGATGAATGGGAAAATGTAGAAAGGTGCACTCAGTAGTCAGATGGCTTGAAACAGAAAAATTAGGATGTCACAATGGGAATGCTGCCAATGCTTGAAATGGTTAATTCTTTGAATGCATGCCATGATTGTAGAGATACATAAATTGATTTGTACCCAGAATTTAATGAACCTGTAGAATAGTGTTGTGTAGGTGGTTGGCACAGTAAAACTCTTCAATGCATAAAGGACAAATCTGAGAAGTCAATATTGCAGGTGGCTGGGAAGGATTAGAACCTTCCCTCTTTATTGCTTAGAGTACAATTGGGGTTCAAGCAATCTTTTTTTGATTGTTTGCAGAGATGATAGAGCATGGGTTTTGCTACCCCAATGTGCAAATCTCTTGATAGATAGGGAGTTGAGTTTAATGTAGCATGGTGTATTCACTAACTGAGTGCAGCGATGGAAATGGGTACAATCAATTCGAATTGAGTTGCTATATATGCAGGGTTCTGATTTGGTGGAAGGGGTTGGTCATTTTGGCATTCCTTGGTAAGGTTGTGAGCTCCAAGAGGCAGATTAAGAAAGGATATTTTGCAGGCTTGGTTTATACATGAATCAATCATGAAGTGTATGTAATATAATTCATAAATCTTTGTATTAGATTATTGTTTTTCTCCAATGTTGTAGGTGTTTTTCCTAGTAAACTATAATCACAGTTATGGTTTGTTTTTGCCACATTTAGTGGTATGATTGTAAGCTTTGATTTGATGAATGTGATAGTTCTTAATCCATTTCCAAGATTTGTGAATGGTCATTTCAGTATTGCATAGGGAAGAACATGGTATAGTGTGGGATTGTTAAGTATTCTCAGTAATCTAGTATTGATTTCTTTTACATTTGATTCATCAAGTAGGCAGTTATACACTTCTATGTGATTTTTTTCCTTTATTTCACATTAGACTCTGTAGCCCAATGGATAGGCACTAGACTGAGTAGCCTTAGATCACCCATCTTCAAAACAAAAACTATACATCTTACCTTAAGAAGCAGAAGTAGTCTTTGTGCATCCTCATTGTGTAGGATTGCACTTATCAGCTATATAGGGGTCATACAACAATCGGATTTCCTTAGTTTAGTGATAGATTTGGGATTGGAAAAGCAGTCTGGGTTTGGTTGTTAACATTTTTAGTTGTTCATTTAGTTTTATTTTAATACCTATTCAGGTATAACACCCCTAGGAATATCCCTCCAAAGTTTAAGCTGAGCTCAAAGGGAAGAGGAGTTTAGCCACTCCTATTGTTGGCCAAAATCACCCAAAACTTGTTGATAAACCTTTTCCTATCACCCTGACGACAATCCTCAGCCTAGGTGATTTAGGAAAGTTTTAAAGTTTTGTGTTGCTGTTATTTTTGGAACCAACAGTAGGAAACGTTTGGTATTGACTCCCAGGTAATTTTTTACAAGGTTGAACTTGATTTAATATATTTGTATTTGAAATTTCTAATTAATTATATGAGTATCTATATTATAAGTCAAAATTAATGTATGTAATTGTCTGCACTATGAAATTCCAGGGTCAAAGTATTCATCTTGCATCTATTAGTCATCCAGTAAGGGTTATGAGAGGAGGTCAACTCAATATATATCTAATTTATCACAAGATCATAAATATAGTACATATATCAAGGGTAATATTATTTAGTGACAATTTGATGATGAACAAGGAGCTTCACCACCACCACCACCATTTCCTTAGTCCCCTACATGCAAAAGCACTTTCACTGAGGTAAATTTTACCATTTGTAATCATTATGCATTTAAATAATGTTATGTATCTATTTTGGTCATTAACCTTGAACTCTATTTTCAGATGTTGAATATGGAGACTTCTCCCCATCTTCATCAGTCAGTGGAGGTGGGCATTGCTATAGTTATTTTTTCTGCAAATCCTTTGACCGAGGTATGATCCAATAACATGTAAATGTCATTTTGTATTTCTTGTTTTATCTCATGTCATTTAATGCACATAAATGTTATACATTTTTACTCAATTTTGCTTCATCATGCTTCTCACAGGAAGTCATAACTCCAGCCCATCCAGCTACAAATGAAGAGAGACAAAACATGACGAGAGGGATCACTAGCTAGTAGTAAGTGATTGATTACATATGTCATGTTATATATTTTATCTTTTCTATATTAATGTGGATATTATTTGATTGTATTAATAGGTGGAGCTTCAAAAATCTCTATCGAGGAGGTCAAGTCGATAGGAGAGAGAGGATGAGTCACTGATTGAATCTCCATCTTCACGACCAAGCAAGGGCTATCAATTATTTGATAGCAGTTCATAGGAAATTTGATTTTGGGACATTTTTTGTATGCCTAGATGGCTTTGTATACATACTTTTGTGTTTTACCGATGTATATCTTTGTATATGCTTGTATGGATTTGTTCGTACATGCCTATATGGATTTATATACACTATATGTTATATTCATGACATTTTACATTAAATATATTATGTGATGATCAATTATGGTTATAGGATAGATATTGTATCATGCTTAAAACTTTTGATATTATGTATGTGTTCTTCAATGTTTCCATGAAATGATATTATGTTCAATTATAGTTCAATATATGTGCCAAGTATGGTTTGATTAATTCAAATATTTTGACAACATCCTTGCAAAATACAGTTTGTGCATATCTTGCAATCATTGTGTTCCATGAGACTGCATTTCTTTGAGGCATCATGTCAAATAGTTCATGCGCCATGTCTATGCTTCCACACTTTGCATACATGTCTACAAGGATAGCTACAAATACAACATGTGAAAAAATTCCTATATCCTTTATGCTTTGATGGTTTTCCACACCCTATTCTGAAGATTCCATTTTGGCATAGGCAAGGAGGATGTTGGATAAGGTTGTGGAATTTGGCTTGACACCCGCCAATTGCATTTTCTTGAAAGTTTCTTTAAAGCCTTATCAAAAAATCTATTTTGTGCATATCTTGAAATCATTGCATTCTATGAGACAACATTTCTTTGAAGAGTCATGTCAAATAGTTCACATGCCTTCTCTATGCTTCCAAACTTTGCATACATGTCTACAAGGGCAGCCACAAATACAACATTTCACAAAATTCCTATATCCTTTATGCTTTGGTGGCTGTCCATACCATGTTCCAATGATCCTAATTTGGCACAGTTAGGGAGGATGCTTGAAAAGGTTATGGAATTTGGTTTTACATGTGCTAATTGCATTTTCTTGAAAGTTTATAAATCCTTTTCAAAAAATCCATTTTGTGCATATCTTGCAATCATTGCATTCCATGAGGCTGTGCATTTATTTAAGGCATCATGTCAAATAGTTCATGCACCTTGTCTATGCTTCCACACTTTGTATACATGTCTACAAGGGTAGCTACAAATAGAATATCTAACAAAATTCCAACACAAGTACACACAAATGTACACAAATCTGAAAACTAACCAATGCCTAACACACACAAATGGATCTTCTCAAGATCCATTAATAAGGGGGAGTGAAGGGGACACACTAACCTTTTGGGGAAGAATCAAAGTATAACAACAATATCCATCTCCTCATAAATCAAATATTCTCACAACTCTCCAATTCATCACAATACTCCATTATCCAAATCACATATCTATCACAACATAAATAACCCACAAAAATATTCAAATCCTCTCCACAACCCAATCACCATACACAAAGGCACTCATGCCAAAACACATATTAACCACAACACAAATAATACACAAAAATATTCAACTCCTCTCCACAACTCAATCACCATGCACAAAGGCACTCATGTCAAAATACCATACAATAGAGTGTTTCCCCAAGAGAGGGTCCACACTATTATGGTGAATAATAATTTATCTATTCACTATAGCTTAAGTGTACTTATGTTGATGAGGCTAGACACCATCTTGTCTAACTGAATGTGCAACCTTTTAGAGGTTAGAGGTTACCTATTTGTTTAGTAAACCTCATGTGCATACCTTTTGAGGTTGGAAGACTTCCCATCTTACCTCAAAAGGCACTTTGTAGTCATCCAACACTTATCACACAAGGTTGTTGATTTGCACATTCCAAGTGATCCAAAGGTTGACACGTTATAGGTGTTGATAACTGAGAGGGGGGGGGTGAATCAGTTATCCTAATTATTTCCCTTATTGAACTTTCCTTTTAATTGATGCAGCATAAAATCAAACACAAAAACATTAACCATGAAATAAGAAACACATGACACAGTATTTTTGACGTGGAAACCCTGTTAAGGGAGAAAACCACGGGGTGATTAACCCAAAATTATTCTCTGTTAGAAGAATAGGAAATTACAAAAATGGCACTTGCCAATTAGGGCTCACTGCCCGAGCACACTGCTCACAAGAGGCCCACTGCCTACAAGAAGACACACTGTCTACAAAGTGATGAGAATCACAGTCTTGAACTGATTGGAAGCATCTGCATATGCTGGAGTTCAGTTCCGGTTAGGCTCAGTACACTGATCTGCTGCACTTCATCTTTCCTCTGTTCTTTATTCTGCTATCTTTCACATACCGGATCCTTTTTGCTACCTCTGCTCTTATCTGGACTTATTCGCATATATCTCCACATCACCACACCCTTCACAACTAAATCCATCCTCTATATATATCCGCATAAGTAATTTCATCACTTTTCTAGTCGGCATCCGGAACAGTCTAGTTTCTTACAAGCTCTCATTCTGTCGGCTGAATCCTTCCTCACCAAGCAATGCGGATCAAGCATATACTTGTAGATATCATTAATCATGTCGGCCAAACATGATTCATGCCTTCACAACCTCTGTCATCAACAGTAACACATCTGGAAAGCAGTCTGATACTCTGCCAGTCAGTTCTTCCTCTGTTTTCACTGTCTCTCAGGAATCCGGTACTCAACCATTCATATCTTTTTCCTTGTCCATCACCGGAGGCTAAATCCTTGGAATATACCACTCAAGGTAGTCCTCTTGACTTCCCCAAATCCGCACTGCACCAAGACACTTCCTCTGAGAGATCCGGACCACTCTGTCGGACCTTGCCACATGCTCTGTTCTTCTTCACCGGACCACAACATTCTTTATTCTGACTTCCGGTAGAGACACATCATGACTTGCGGATATGTGGGATGACCTTTGTTGCCATCAATGACAACAACCATGAATCCATATAGTGTCTCTTGCCAACAATCTCCCCCTTTGGCATTGATGGCAACACTTAGTGAAAAATGACTAAGTGTTTTCACTATGCTCCCCCTTTGCTGATGCTCTGTCTTTATATACAATTTTCAGAACTCCCCCTTAGTTGGATTCCTCATTTTTCACTGCTCCTCACTCCCCCTTTGACATCAATGGCAAAGGGTAGGATCCGCACACCAAAATTTTCAAAAATTTTCTATATATAGCCGCATATTTACATACTCACATGTACTGAAGAATGTCTGCAAAGGATGTCTGCAATTGGATCATTTCTGTAGCCCAACTTTGCTTCATTCTATCCAAAATTGAAATGTGACCACTTAACAAAAATGCAAAAGCTTCTGCCCGCTTGAGATCTGTCGGATCTTTTGTTTGGGCGGTGGTCTGAGCATCACTGATGGCCTCATGCATAGTTTCCAACTTAGGGATTATAATCCTTCTAAGTTCTCCCATCCGGTTAGTGATGTTCTTTCTTTCCTTCTCAAGATTCTTTATTTCATTCAAGACTGCAATAGTCTGACATTCTTGATTTATTATAGAGGAAGAGAGAGGATCAAAACTTTGAGATAAGCTTTGTAGCTTATCCTGTTCCTCTTTTATTTTCTTGTCAAATGCTGCTGTTGCCTTTGACCAGGATATACAAAATTTATAGATGTCACCGCCATCCTTAAGAGCATTCTCTAAGCTCTTTATTCCAATGCTTACAATCTTCCTATCTTTAGAGATTAATTCTAATATTTCTGAAAATCTCTTATCCAAAAATTCCTTCCGGACCTTTTCTTCAGCTGATTTTTCTAGAGAATCAAAATGTGTATCAATACTGCTGACTAAGGTTTTTAGATTACCGGAAGTGGAGGCTGTCGGATCTATCTGGATTGATGGCATGATCTTTACAAGTACTCCGGAAGCAGCCTCTATCAACTCACAGTCTTCCATATGAGACTTCAGGAGCTTTTCATTTGCCTTGGCATTTGCAAATGAAGCTATCTTCATTGTTTGTACCAGAGAGAGAGAGTCAAAATCAAATGGGCCTTTTAGAAGCTCCGGTTCATCAATCTCTAAAGTTTCTTTGCTCAAAAATTGTTGAACAGTTTGTGCAGTGTCTCTTGCCAGAGACAGATGTTTCTTTTCTTCTGCAGTCTTAGAACTGTCAACCTCTTTGTCTTTCACCACTGCTTCCTTCTCCTGTAATTGCTCTTCTTCTTTGGATCCGGAGACTGTAGGGGAAACCGGAGGAGAGATATTTGTCTGTTCAGGGCTCACTTCTTCCAGAATAGAAGATTCCAAATCAGCAGCTGTTTCTGCACCTAAATCCTCTACAACAGGAAGATTGAACCTTTTGAAGGCCTTCCGGAGGATCTCTTCTGTTTCTTGGGCCACTTTGTCAGTCTCACCAAGCATGAGTTGATTCATCCTGGCTTTGCTTCTGAATTCATCTTTGCAGTCCTTGAAGATAATGTTCATTGTCTTGGGATCAATTTGAGGATATAGCTGAATAGCTATCTGCTCCCGGATCTCAAGATCTTTAGCATGAGCATTATTCTTTCTTACTTCCAATTCCTTTTCTAGGCTTTTAGGAATAAGAGATATTATTTCAATGAAAGCCTTATTATATATGTTAAGATATTTTACTGTGGCCTCCTACAGAGTCTTTTGGTCGGCCTCACTGAAGTCATCATAGGATTCAGTCATTGGTTGAAGGTTTCCATCCACCGTGACCGACTTGATTATGCTCTCTAGAGACAGAGTGGGCTTTTCAACAGTTACCTCTGCCGTTTCATCCTTGTCTTGGCCTGTGGAGGGCTTACCGGATCCTTTCTTCTTCTGTTTCTTTATTTCTCTTACTCCCTCATCTGATTCTGTTTCCTCTTCATCCTTTTGGCTTCCATAAGCCCTTGTGGCTTTTGTCTTGGATCTCTTACCGGATGCCTGAACTTCCGGTTTTGAACTTTTGGTTGTGGGAGGTGCAGATCTCTTTGATGATCTGGTCCGGGTGGGAGCTTCAACCGGAGCACTTTCTTTACTTTTCTCTTCTTCCTCAGCCTTCCTCCTCTTTTCCCGGCTGGCATCAAGTGCCTCCTTTGAGATGCCTAGGCCTTGAGCAATGTGCTCTACTTCTTTTCTCACCTTTCTTTTAATCTCAGGTTCCCTGAGTTCTACATGTATTTTTACACTCAGCTCCTCAAAGGTTCCAAACCTTTCTGCCTTAGGATCTTTGGGCTGACTTAGCATGTGTTGAACATGCAGCTCCACTATCTGTTCATCCACTTCATACCCCATGGGCATGATCCAGACAGTCCTTGGTTCTACTGCCTCCATTAGGCACTGATCAGTGTCAACCATAAAGCACACTGAGTCTTTGTATTTTTCAACAAGAGACTGGGGAATTCTCTCTCTTGCTTGCATCATGCTCTGAAAGTTTTTGAAGTATCCCCATAGAGCTGTATTTCTCGCTTTTGCATCCCCAAGTCCATGCAAATAGTCTCTTATCTGGACTGCAACAGGTTTGTCATTCTGCCATACCCATCCACTTGTTCCGGGTAGCTCATTCATGAAGTAGAAGAATAGACATACAATAAGAGTACCATACTTAAAGGAATTCTTCTTATCCTTCTTGATTTTCTGTATATTTTCCATTAATTGGCTTAGCAGTAGTTCGCAGAGATCATAATCTGCATTCTTTCTTAGCATTTCATAGGCAGTGTATACTGCAGTTCCAGATACAGAATTCTCCCTGCTGGAGTGATAGATCTTGTATCCTATTATCATTGATGCATATTTGATATCCGGATCTGAAATATCTTCAATGGTCATTGCCCTCTTATCAAATTTTGATCCGGTGGCCTCAGTTACAATGTTGTTCTTGACAGATTTGAGGATAGGTACCCCTCCGGAAGAGTATAGACCAGTTACTGCTCTAATTGCCTCTTTTGTGATCTTGCAGGGTCTATCTAGCCATAGAAAGTTGTCATGCATCCTGCTCAGTACATATCGGACCCATTCATCTTCTTCAAAGCAGGGGAAATGAATAAATTGCTCAAATTGTTTCTTCTGGATATCCTTATACTCTGGTTTAAGCTCAAAAGCATTGTCTATCAGTTGCTTGTGATAGAGGTCTCTTAATTTGAATTCCCCAAATTCCTCAATGCTTGCATGTATGTAAACCCTAATGTCTTCGGTATGTAAAACTCCATGAGGAACACTAGAGAAGGCTCCTAGTGGATCTACCTCCAATGATTTGTAGCGATGTTTCTTGAATGAGGGGCGAGGTCTATCAGAGATCTTAACTATGTTTGGAGTAGCCATTCTTCAAAGATTTGCAGTGAGGTAATGAAAAACGGAGAATACCTTATGCGCCTTCGGTTTGCACGGAGTGGTTGGATTGATTTCTTTATGCAATAACTTCGGCAGGAGATCCTTGGTGTGCTTGATGAACCTTGTTGCAGAGCTCCACTTTTCGCTTCTTCTCGAGTGCAGAATGAGCAAATGACCTTTGAGAAATCCCTTAAATTGCTCCGCGAACCCTAATATCTGTCTGCAATAAATGCTTCACCTACATCATTCTGGTTTGCCTTGTCTGGATAGCTTGGAGTATCCTGGATTAGTCCTGATCTGTGGATATCATCCGGATCTTTCAATCATGAATAAATCGAGGTAACATATTACAAGAACATCCCAAACACTCTGTCCAATCCGCAGAACAAGATAGTGCATTTCCGGATCTTTCCGGACCTTTTTGTAATCCTTTATCATACCGGAGCATCTCCCTGAACAGGTCTTATTTGATCGATCACAGCTTCTTCATAACTCCATGCGGACCTCTGAAAACTTGACTGAAGTATCTCAAGACTCATATCTACAAACCCTTTGATCCGCATCTTGTGCCACATCCGGCACCACTTGTTTGGCTGGGGGAACAAGATTTTCTTTGAGTCTCCCCCTGAGCCTGAGCTCACTTTTTAATTTCCGGAAGAAATATCAGCACCAGAGTCTGGTGCGGATCCAACCTCTACATTCTCTGAACTTTTCTTCACCCAAATCTTGCTCATCTGATTCCTAACCTCATCCGCATTCATCTTTTGTTTACCCTTGTCTTGATTCTGATTATACACCGGACCTCTTTTGTCCTGATTCTTGTTTCTGCAGACTTTAGCATTATGACCGGACCTATTGCAGATTTGGCAAATAACATTTCTTTGCATATTTGACTGATATCCTCTTGATCTGCATTGATTAGCCATATGACCTACTCTATTGCATGTGAAGCATCTACCTTTGAATGATTTGTTTACTTGCATAATTCTGCATTCATGGGATTTGTGTCCATACCTTTTGCAGTTGAAGCACTGTCCGGAGAAGGATGAATTAATCTGATTCATTCTCATTCTGCACTAATCAACTTTGTGACCAAAGTGGTTGCAGCTGTGGCAGTATCCATTGAAGGATGGATATCTTTGAGCATTTGGCTGTCTTACCGGAGGTCTTCTAGGCCTGCTCCTTGGATTTTCTGATCCAAGATTCTTCTGACCGGATCCGGAGCTTTCTCCTTTCTCATATCCCAAACCATACTTGTCATCTGTCCTCTTTTGACTTCCAAGAAGAACTTCAAGTTGAGCAGAACTTATCTTGAATTTCTCTTTATATTCATTTGTTGTTTGAAGGTCTCTTTTGAGAGAGGCAATTTGATCCTCAAGTTTTCCTTCATTATCTTTGGCATCTTCAAGATCAGATTCAAGATGTCTGATAATCCTGTACATCTGGTGGCATTCTTCTGATTTTTCTTTAAGAGATTGTCTTAGATTGTCTTCAGCCTTTCTTTTTTCTTCAATCTCTTGAGTAAACTTTATAGTTCCTGATTCCATTTCATGTCTTAACATAATGACTTCTTTTGATAACTTTTCACATAACTTGGTTTGCTCAGTTAATTCTTCATTTGTATTGCTTTCTTCACTTTGTCTTGCCAACTGTTGAAGCAGCTCCTTTCTCTTTTTCATAGAGAGACTTAATTTGTCTTTTAATTCTCTCATGAATTCATCAGCCTGTTTGAGTCTTTCCTTTAATTCACTGACTTCAGAATTTGACTGTTCAAGATCCTCAAGAGCAGTCTTGAGTTGCTCCCTTAAACCATATGCATCCATTTGAAATCCCAGATCTTCCTCAAGCTGTTAGGCTCTATTAGGAGGAACTTAGCTCTGATACCAATTGTTGATAACTGAGAGGGGGGGGTGAATCAGTTATCCTAATTATTTCTTTTATTGAACTTTCCTTTTAATTGATGCAGCATAAAATCAAACACAAAAACATTAACCATGAAATAAGAAACACATGACACAGTATTTTTGACGTGGAAACCCTGTTAAGGGAGAAAACCACGGGGTGATTAACCCAAAATTATTCTCTGTTAGAAGAATAGGAAATTACAAAAATGGCACTTGCCAATTAGGGCTCACTGCCCGAGCACACTGCTCACAAGAGGCCCACTGCCTACAAGAAGACACACTGTCTACAAAGTGATGAGAATCACAGTCTTGAACTGATTGGAAGCATCTGCATATGCTGGAGTTCAGTTCCGGTTAGGCTCAGTACACTGATCTGCTGCACTTCATCTTTCCTCTGTTCTTTATTCTGCTATCTTTCACATACCGGATCCTTTTTGCTACCTCTACTCTTATCTGGACTTATTCACATATATCTCCACATCACCACACCCTTCACAACTAAATCCATCCTCTATATATATCCGCATAAGTAATTTCATCACTTTTCTAGTCGGCATCCGGAACAGTCTAGTTTCTTACAAGCTCTCATTCTGTCGGCTGAATCCTTCCTCACCAAGCAATGCGGATCAAGCATATACTTGTAGATATCATTAATCATGTCGGCCAAACATGATTCATGCCTTCACAACCTCTGTCATCAACAGTAACACATCCGGAAAGCAGTCTGATACTCTGCCAGTCAGTTCTTCCTCTGTTTTCACTATCTCTCAGGAATCCGGTACTCAACCATTCATATCTTTTTCCTTGTCCATCACCGGAGGCTAAATCCTTGGAATATACCACTCAAGGTAGTCCTCTTGACTTCCCCAAATCCACACTGCACCAAGACACTTCCTCTGAGAGATCCGGACCACTCTGTCGGACCTTGCCACATGCTCTGTTCTTCTTCACCGGACCACAACATTCTTTATTCTGACTTCCGGTAGAGACACATCATGACTTGCGGATATGTGGGATGACCTTTGTTGCCATCAATGACAACAACCATGAATCCATATAGTGTCTCTTGCCAACAATAGGACACTTGTCTACTTGTTTGTGCCACATCACAAGGCATTTGTCAATCCATGTGTAAGGTGGATTCCCTCTTCCATGCCTATATAATGTGGCATTCTCATATAAATTTGTAAGTGAGAATAATATAAGTTTATGCTCAATTAGGCTCATCAATATCATCGATTTCTTATCTCGTATTATTGATTTCCATATTGTGAGAGTGATTCAAGTGTTGCAGAATATCCTTGGCCATTCCAACATGGTATTAGAGCCATGTTGCAGACACTCTCTTTGATTTGAGGGAATCTGGAGGTGAGGTGAAAGTCAGTGTGTCCTCGATCGAAATGGATTTCACTAGAAAATTGGAAAAAAATTGGAATTTTTTTTGCAGAGGTCACTTTGACCCCTGAAATTTTTTGTCTCTCTTGATTGCAAATTAAAGATTTGCATGTGTTTTTATTTCTCTATTGTTGAATGTGGAGGGCATTTTTTTGGCATATTCTAGTTTGACTTCGTTGTTCATTTTTTGTTGAGACTTACTAGTGTTTGGAGCCTGGTAGCAATTACATTGGAGATTGAAGCTTTAATCAAAGTTTTAGTTATGAGTTTCATTGAAGGGTTTATCATATAAATCATAGTCTTCAACAAATCTGCAGGGCAAAATCCTTTCTCTCACCATTTTATCCTTAGATGACACCTCTTCACAACTCTATAGCAAACACTTACTCAATATTGCAAGGTTGTGTTGTTTGAAGTCACCATTCACGGGTTGTGTTATGTCAAAAAATGTCCCCTTGGGGGATTTTCCCCCTTAAGGTTTAGCTTCGGGGTCCTTAGAATGCATTTAGAGCATCTTGCATTTTAATTTGGACTCCTAATGAGATTTCCCTTGGGTCTTGTGACAAATAGGACCTAGTGGGTGCCACTTTTGTAACTCCAAAGCAGAAATGAGGGGGTGGACTTGGGTGCTAGTACCCTAGTCCAACCCTATTTTGGGTCTATCCTAAACTTTTGTGTTGGTTTTGTGACCGTTATTTGGGTCCCAGACTGACATCTCAAGTTTGAATTACGAAGTTCTTGGTGAGAATCTTTGTAGTTGCATATATAAGCATGTTTACTGATTCATTTGCAAACTAGAAGATGTCTAGAAGATGTTTATGATTGTGAACTATTGGCATACTCATGATTTTTAAGGCATTCATTGTGTTGTAGAGCAGAGCATTGTTGTTGTGTTTGTATTTGTAGGTTGGATTACATCTTCTCCTCATGCCATGAAGAGAATTGTCATGCCCACATTTCCCATGCGGTCATGACATGCATCACACGTGTCATGTCCACATTTGTCATGTGGTCATGACATGAAATATCAAAATTTTTAGCACGCTTCCCTAGAAACCCCCTTGCATGCGTAATCATGCTCGGTGGCGTTGTTAGGTCTCAAAAATGCAGGTTGCTAATCCTAAGAGGATGCCAAGCTCTATGTTTAGATTTGCAATGTTTTTGAACTAACTTGACAAAATCAACCTTCAAGGTTTGATGATTTCCTATGCTTTAGGTCCTGTTACACCTAGGCAGGTAAACCTTGGAAAATTAAAACAGTCTGAATGTGAATGTGTGGACTAATTAAATCTATCTACAATGGCATAGGATGTAAGATAGATGAAAAGCTTGCTAATTGATTCTATGTCTAATGTCTAATAAGTGATTGGTAGAAATTGTATAAGCAATATCAAGGTAAAAGGATTTAAATAATGAGTTAAATAAGACTAGTGCCTTGTTGGGTAATAGAGTCAATTGAAGGATTAGGACTAGTGGTTTCCTAATGGTAATAATTCTAATTGTTTGGCATAGTTTTAGTTTATAACTTGTATAAACGTGCAAGGAAATGACTGACAAACTCTTCTTGATAATCCAACCAATATAATCAGATATCTTATAATTCACCAGAAGGTATTTTAATCCTTACTTGAAGGAACCAAATGAAATGAATGAGCAAGATTAACAGATAATATTGTCTTGGAGACAGAATGACAATCCTAATTATATGGCCCTACTTAGTAATCCAAACTTAATACTTCCAGGCTACTGTGATTAAATCAGAAGGGTTTAATTCCTCAAATGGACACCAACCTATTTAATCACATAGATACAGCAAATGTGTATTGACAGCTTAAATATATACTTGATACATTAATCTGAATAACAAGGAAATGCAGAAATGGAGACAACCACACAATTGAATAATTTTAACAAACAACTGATACCAAAGTAAAACCACTGAATCAGAGAACTTCAAACTTCTTCTTCAAATAAAATATGCAACATAGTCATTTTGAAACATTGTATCTTATGTATATGGATATATTCTACTGCTGATCCCCTTTCAGTACCAATTGTTTGAACTTATATAGATGTTTCTATGAAGAGACATAACTCTTCAATAAGTCTTTTGGGAACTTAACAAACATTAAAAACTATTACATAATCATGATTAGGCTCTATTCAGCCATAAATAAACTTTAGCCAAGTGATCTTAATACTCCTGATCATGGTGAGAATCAGTGAGGTCAATAGCATCTCTGGTAATCATATCAAGTGTGACCATTCTTTCTAGGTGTCTGCAAGCTTCTCCAGATGCAGAAATTTTGTCTTTGAGAGCTCCTGTGGCCTCGTGTAATATGAGTTGACAATCAACAATCCATTCTTCTTTGCTTTTTACCTCTCCATTGTCTTTAAATAACATGGGCACTCCTGCATTTGAAGCATCGGTACCTTCCTTAGCATTAGCTTTAAGTTTGTCATAGTATTTTTGGTGTTGTTTGAGCAATGCTCCTGCATCGGAGATATCTGTACTATCAGTAGCACTTTTGCTTTGTATCTCAATCAATTTTTCCTGTATTCTCTTTTCAAGTCTTTCATGTTCTTTAACTGCTTTGTGATTTTCTGAGTAGTTATCCCAAAACTAGTTTAACCACCGCACCATGTTTGCATACCTGCTCTGTAGTATTGTAACAAATGCATCTATCTGAATTTGTGTTGCCTGGTCAAGGGATAATGCTTGAATGCCTTGTGAGCTCTCACCTTGAGTTATTCTTTTTGTGGATTGGCCAAAAGTACTCTTAACAGCATCCTTCAAGTAATCATTTTCTTTTGTCAATCTTTCACAGCTCAATGTCTATGCATCTCTCTCTTTGATCAACATTTGAGCTTGTGCTTTGTTCAATTTTGCAACATTGATACCAATGTCTGCAGTAATCAGAGGGTCAGTTTCCCCTGCTTTCAAAGTCATGACATGGCCAAAAGTCTTTTCAGTATCTATGATGGCCATTTTCTGATGGGGAGGATATAACACCCATATCATTAAGGAATTTTCATCATTATTATATCTTGTTCCCATATACACTTCATTAACTCCTTCTGGAGTAAGTTTATATTTATCATTTGAACTATTCAAAAAACTGTCAAAAACCAAAGCAGAATTTAAATCAAGGCCAGGAAAAATCATAACCCCTGCTAGGTGTCATGTCCTGCATCTCTTTATCTACTGTTACCTTCAACATATCTAACAATTGTTTTTCATTATCAGCAGAAACATCATCTACTGACTCTTTGATCTCTTTCCCTTTGTATTTATACAAGAATGACTTAAATTCTTTTGATTGAATAAATTTATCATCAGCGATGAAAGAATCATAAGCTGTTTGGCATGGATCCTCATCAGCAGTTCCCTCCTCATCATGTAGCACAACAGGAGGCTGATATTGTAGCATTTTCCTTTTTGACATTTTTGTTGTTTTGTCCTGTGGCTGTTCTTGATCTACCATTTCTTCATTCTCAGAGGATATAACTTCAATTTCTGCTAATTGCTTTTTCTTTTCACCTAAACCCCTGTTATATTTTTCTATCACCAACTCAACTTCAGCCTCTTCTAAATTTCTAATAACATCGTCATGTGGATAATGTATGTGCATGTATCCACTAAGATTTTGTTTCCTGCGTGCATAGTCAATAAAATCTTCAGGGTCAAACCCTTTCCTAGCCTCAGCACTCCTCATATTATAGTGCATTAATTTATCCAAAATGAGATTGTAACCTTCTTTTGAAACCACAGTAAAATCTCCAAAACATAAAGTGCTGGGCATAAATGATTGTTTATCATGTGAACTCAGATGCATTACATTTGAGCAATGCACTTGCCTGATTATTTCTAAGTATGCAAGCCTGTCAGGAACAGTCTTGGGCAATATGAATGGAGTATCCTCAAAACCATAAACCCTGATCATAGTCGCATCCTCAAAGCAATACCAGTCTCCCCAATTATGAGTGACAGTAGGGGGGCCACCAAAATCTTTTGGCCTGAGGAATCTTTTTATTTCAGTAGAGATTGAATATTCACAGGGGTGGTTAAAATACCTGTACAAAACTTTTACACAGTGTTCTTCAAATTGGGTATAGCTGGAGAGGGCATATCTACTATCCCATATTGTGGTCCACATTTGTATGGGTATCTTTTCCCCTTTCTTATCTGCAGTGACAACTTTAAGTTCACTTGACCCTAACCCTACTTCCTGGCCAAAATACAACACCATGTGCATAAGCATTGAGTAATGCTCAAAAGAGCATGCTGGGGCACTGTTTCTTATTGCAGATAAGCCAGAATCCATTCTATTAGCAATATAGGAAGCATAATCAAACTGCCTCGCATTATGACACTGAATGTCAGAGGCTATGACCATTAGAGGGATAGTCATGAACTCAGGGACCTCTGAACCAAGGACTTGGCCCATAGAATAATAGGTATACTATATATATGGTTCAAATATGGCTACATGAAAGGGAGGACCATCATTTTCAGTTAAGGGCATCACTTCTCCTTCAATCCTGGGCCTATGAATGGGCAACCTCCATCCATTATAAGTTGTATCCATTCTCTAATATTCTTTCTCAAGATCTTCATAAATAATAGGGACAGTGCATAAATCATCTAGATCAAACACTTCACAAATAGCATTATTTGACAAATGTACAATTGGTTCTCCTAGTGGGTTGTAGAGGGTTTTTAGGCTTGAATTGTAATATTTGGCAAGCAGTTGGAGGAGTTCCACATTCAGGAATACATTAGGCACAACCAGTTTTCCCAAATTCAAGTGCCATGGGTTTGACATAGGAGCATTCCTAAACCTTCTATTATAATGGAATCTAAAAAGCTCATATCCCCTGATTGGGGTCCAGATATCTCCCAGGCGCTTATGTTTATCTTCTAATTTTTCAACTTCTACCCTGAGTTGAGCAGACCTTCTGGCCTTGGGAGTTGACCCAGGCAATTGGTCAATTAAGTCCTGATTTAGTTTTCTATCTTTTACTTTTTCCTCAAGGGTTTGTTCAGTTCTTTGTTTTTTAGATTTAATGGTTTCCCCTTGTGATTTTCTTCCTTTCCCCTTTCCCGGAGTCTCCATTTTTAAACTTTGGCAGAAAATTCAAACACAAGCTATACAATGGTTTGTATGATTGTACCTGTCATTCAATGGATGTAATTGAAATCCTCTGTTCTTGCTTCAAGAGTTCCTCCGTATTCTCCTTTCAAACGAGCTTGTGATTACAATGATCGTAAAGGATTTTGTAGCCGTTTGTATTTAATTGTCTGATCAATTCAATGTTCATCGCTGTGAAATGTCACATCGCCATAACTCTTCTCATTGGCATGATTTTTTAAAATGTGTGGGCGACTTAATACTTCTTGTGGCGCGAACAATCAATCGGCGTGACCATCTACAGGACTTGTTTCATCGCCATGTGTTTGAGATTTCCCTCTGACATAATGAGTCTTATCGATAAAACTATCGGTAAGAGTCTCACCGATAATAATTTGTTTATTGGGGTGATCAATACTATCGGGATAACATATTTATGTTTCCCCGAGCTTTGTCGTCTCGCCAATAGTTATCTTTACTTTGGATCGAAATGACTCTGTTAATGTCTCGCCGCTATAATATCAACAGGTATGAATTTATTCCCATCGGAATTAAATATACTATCGGGATAGCTTTTAAAAGATAACCTGATCCAAATCATCTCCCCGATGGCCATTTTATATTCTTTATTGGACAGAGTTTATTAAAGTGTCACCGACACCTTTTGATCGCCGTGACTTGTGAGTCGACAAGACCTAATTCCTTTGTCCTGATACGTTGAGTCATCCCGATAGATATCTGTATCACTGTGAGTCTTACCGAAAGCTGTCTTTTCGCCAAGACATTGAGTATCGGAGACTTATTTGTTTCTCGTCCCGATAATTCATTTCTTGCCGATGGCTATTTGCTTCATTGCCCTCGCAGGATGTTCGGTAAAACTCTTGCCGAAATACTTCATCGGTATGATATATACCATCGGGGTAGCTTTTGAAGGATCCTCCGATGATTATCAGTCATAACGATCAGTATGACTACTTGGTTCTCTTGCCGATGAAAGGTCATCAGTATTACTTATTCCATCAGTGACTTCTATAAGTTTCTTTCCGATCTCTATTCTCACACCGATGGTTATTTTCAAATGATTCTTCATGTATCGGTGTAAGCAATACGACATATTGCTAATAGATTGACCTTTAAGTAGTTTAGCACTGCTCATCTATAAACATCCTGTGAGATACATTAAATGTTTACTATGGTTTTTTGGGATGTTTTTTTAGGATTTGTTCAAATATGGTGGAGTGAGAAGATAGTAAAAATTTTAAATTTTTACTGTCCTAACAAGTGTTACACATAAGGCGTAAACATAACAGTTGAAGGCAGGGTAATGCATTCACTTGCGCATACCATTCACAATGAAGGCCAACTAGGGTGTCGATGCGACGTGGTTAATGTCGGCTATAGGGTTAGGATCAATGGTCGAAACCCTAGGTTAACCTAAGTGAATGATGGGATTTTTTCGTAAGTCACAATCAAAAGACAAACTCTAGTGCATGAGAAAATATAATTTATTATCAAAACCTAATGTCGTTAACTAGAAAAAATATTAATTTAATCCTTGTAAATGAGGTGTATACAATCCTAAGCAAGGTTAAATTTCACTAACCTAGCTAAACCCTAAATTCTAGAAAAATCCTGCAGCATAACACCTCATGGGCATGATTAGGGTTTATTATAATAACACTAATTTTGATCAAAAGTTTACTGGGTTGGTTTTAAATTACCTACATTACACTAGTTAAATTGGTAGAACAGTTAAATAGGTTAATTAAAATATTTTTCAACAAAGCTCGATCAATTTGTTCTCCTTCACGTTTTCTATCAATCAAAGTTATCATTGCATCCTTTACATTATTCCTAATTTCTTGGTAGATCAGATCACGGAAACATATTATACTAACTTCGTTTAGATAGTTTTCTAGGTTTCCAAGTTAGTTTGAATGATGTCTTTATTAATTTAATAAAATTGCTCTAGATATAATTAAAAAGGGAATATTAAATTAATAACAATCTAGTTATATATTAACCTCGTCGAATTTGGTTTTATAATTAAAGGATTAACCCAATTGTTAAAATAAATATATTTCAAATAATTAAATTGTGTAAAATTTAAATAAAACAAATAAATCCCTTTTGTAAAAATCAAATTAAAACCATTACTCTAAAAATTTCCTTTAGCCAAAAACTAACCTATTTAATAAATTACCCTTCCACTAAACAACAAATGATAATAATAATAATAATTAGCCACTCATAATAAGGAGGTTTAACAATTACCCACATCCCTTAGAATTATCCCTAAATTCCTTTTTAAAACAAAGAACATAAAACAATGAAGGAAAGAAAATAATAAAAAGGGAGGGAAGAGATAAACAAAATAAATAATAAAAACTAATTTTAAAACCAAACTTGCCCTAAAATCCATCCTATTAAAAAAACAATATCGTTATGGAGAAAGGAAAAGAAACCCTAGCCTCCATTCTCACCTCATTTCTCTCCTTCCCCCTCTCACATTCTTCTCTCTTAGTTTGTTTTGTTTTGTTACAGGTTTGTGGTGATGGGAAGCCATGAATGGTGTTCTCAAAGTAAGAGGTATACCCATTTAAAATACCCGTTTGTATTTTTTTTTTGATATATATATATATATATATATATATATAGTAGTGAATTTATTAATATAAATATATTTTTTATTGTCTGAAACCCCAAGCCTTTTTTTTGTGGTAGGTAAGAGAGAGGAGCGGGCGCTGTAGGAGGTGATGGCAGATTGTGGGTGGAGTGGAGTGGGGACTGTGGAGCAGTGGAGGAGGGGACGGTGAGCAGAGGGGAGGTGCTGTGGCTGCGGGAGTAAGGGGAGCGACGGGGTGTGGTCCGCGGGGGATAAGGGAAGGGGGAGTGTGGGGAGGGGGGTAGAGCCCCCACCCACATCCCACACAGTGGGGTGTGGGTGGGGGCTCTGCCCCCCTCCCCACACCCATATTAAAACAACGGTGGTGGGGGGTTCGAACCCCCCCACCCAAAACCTCTCCTTTTTTTTTCTCTGTCAAAAACTGTAATCCGTAAAGCGTGAAACTTAGTTCAGTTACTAAGCATTTTATTTTTTTATGGTTTTTTTTTTGTATATATATATATATGTATATACAATTAGATATATACACAGCAAAAACATAGTTTCATTTCAATTCACAGTTTATTGTATAATAAAATATAATAATATATATACATATATATATGTATATATATACATATATACATATATATATGTATATATATATACATATACATCTACATATACATATACATATATATACTGCAATCTCTTTTTTTTTGACAGTATATTACAAAAATCTATATTAATTTTTTTTTTGAATATATACGTTCAAAAATACACACACACACACACACATATGCTTATGGATAACAGTATTTTCAATTATATATTTCCACATAATCATTTCTTCAAAGAATTTATTCATTATATTTTTTTTAAAGCAAAAGCACTTAATTAAATCCTTCGAATATATAGCAACAACTAAATTTCTTTTTTTTAAGGAAATAAAATGTAAATTTTCATTCTACCCCACATAGATAAAACAACAACTATCTTTTTTTTAAAAATAACATACAAATAAAATAGCAATGAGACCATATTTCTCCTCCAACACTCTATTTTTTTTTCTTTTGAATTCATAAGGCTTTAAAAATCAGCAACTTAAAATTTCTATTGCAATGCAAATAGTTTATACATACAAGTAAAAACATACTTTTACAACAAGAGAGAGGGAACAAGGTTCTCCTCTCTTGAAATCTAAAAATGATACAAAAGCCCAACTTGGCCATGCTCTCTCAAGAGCTAAAAGAAGATAACAACTCTTAAGAACAATGGCATTTACTTCAACTTCACATAGCTCCAAATATCTTGCAATAACACAAAAAGGGGGAAGAAGCCACAACAACATGCTCTCCTCCCTACCATTGACTCACTCATGAGTCACCCCAAGCTAGGAGGTCATCCTCACACTAGGAAAACTCAAACCACAACACGACATTGCATTCAACACCCAAAAAACAATTTACTCCCATGGCTATCACAACACAAAAAACTCACTCAAGGTGAGTTTAAATGGGGTGGGGGAGTGGACATCACTCAACTCAAGAGTGCCACTCCAAAACTTCCCAATACAAATACCTCTCAAAGCCTCAAGACAACACTTTTAAACATAATTTCACAAAGCTTTCCTTTGGCTCTCAAGCCATTTCACATATTGCACATATACACATATTGCCCTCAAGGCTACAACTCCACAAAATCAAGGATTGTTGAGCATCTTCTCCCAAGTAAGAGGGGCTCTCACAACTCCCATACAATTTTTCCCCACAATAACAAGTAAAAACTCAAAATAGAAACTCACACATAGCATCACACAAGTAAATAAAATGCATAAGGGAAGGCATTAGCCTTGAGACCTACCTTATAAAGCCCAATTGGAAGGTAGTTGAGAAGAGCTCCTCTAACTCCTTCTCCAAGTTGAGCCACCAGTTTTCCTCCAACTTTATCCCCCAAAAATTAAAATAAAAAATTGCCAAAAATTCAACAACCCCATCCCTCTCTCCAAGAGGGATTAAAATAGGCTCTTCTCATGAGCTTTGAGGAATGGGGAGGTGACACATGTCACTTCCTCACTCCTCCTCCCAACTACAAGCAAGACTCTTGGGATGGGGTGGTGACACTGTTGATAACTGAGAGGGGGGGGGGTGAATCAGTTATCCTAATTATTTCCCTTATTGAACTTTCCTTTTAATTGAAGCAGCATAAAATCAAACACAAAACATTAACCATGAAATAAGAAACACATGACACAGTATTTTGACGTGGAAACCCTGTTAAGGGAGAAAACCACAGGGTGATTAACCCAAGAATTATTCTCTGTTAGAAGAATAGGAAATTACAAAAATGGCACTTGCCAATTAGGGCTCACTGCCCGAGCACACTGCTCACAAGAGGCCCACTGCCTACAAGAAGACACACTGTCTACAAAGTGATGAGAATCACAGTCTTGAACTGATTGGAAGCATCTGCATATGCTGGAGTTCAGTTCCGGTTAGGCTCAGTACACTGATCTGCTGCACTTCATCTTTCCTCTGTTCTTTATTCTGCTATCTTTCACATACCGGATCCTTTTTGCTACCTCTGCTCTTTCTTTGAACTTCTTCGCATATCTCTCCACCTCACAACACACTTCACAACTAAATCCATCCTCTATATATATCCGCACAAGTAATTTCATCACCTTTCTAGTCGGCATCCGGAACAGTCTAGTTTCTTATAAACTCTCATTCTGTCGGCTGAATCCTTCCTCACCAAGCAATGCGGATCAAGCATATACTTGTAGATATCATTAATCATGTTGGCCAAACATGATTCATGCCTTCACAACCTCTGTCATCAACAGTAACCCATCCGGAAAGCAGTCTGATACTCTGCCAGTCAGTTCTTCCTCTGTTTTCACTGTCTCTCAGGAATCCGGTACTCAATCATTCATATCTTTTTCCTTGTCCATCACCGGAGGCTAAATCCTTGGAATATACCACTCAAGGTAGTCCTCTTGACTTCCCCAAATCCGCATTGCACCAAGGCACTTCCACTGAGAGGTCCGGACCAATCTGTCGGACCTTGCCACATGCTCTGTTCTTCTTCACCGGACCACAACATTCTTTATTCTGACTTCCGGTAGAGACACATCATGACTTGCGGATATGTGGGATGACCTTTGTTGCCATCAATGACAACAACCATGAATCCATATAGTGTCTCTTGCCAACAATCTCCCCCTTTGGCATTGATGGCAACACTTAGTGAAAAATGACTAAGTGTTTTCACTATGCTCCCCCTTTGCTGATGCTCTGTCTTTATGTACAATTTCCGGAACTCCCCCTTAGTTGGATCCCTCATTTTTCACTGCTCCTCACTCCCCCTTTGACATCAATGGCAAAGGGTAGGGTCCGCATGTCAAAATTTTCAAAAATTTCTTATACTTAGCCGCATATTTACATACTCACATATATTGAAGAATGTCTGCAAAGGATGTCTGTAATTGAATCATTTCGGTAGCCCAACTTTGCTTCATTCTGTCCAAAATTGAAATGTGACCACTTAACAAAAATGCAAACGCTTCTGCCTGCTTGAGATCTGTCGGATCTTTTGTTTGGGCGGTGGTCCTAGCATCACTGATGGCCTCATGCATGGTTTCCAACTTAGGGATTATAATCCTTCTAAGTTCTCCCATCCGGTTGGTGATGTTCTTCCTTTCCTTCTCAAGATTCTTTATTTCGTTCAAGACTGCAATAGTCTGACATTCTTGATTTATTATAGAGGAAGAGAGAGGATCAAAACTTTGAGATAAGCTTTGTAGCTTATCCTGTTCCTCTTTTATTTTCTTGTCAAATGCTGCTGTTGCCTTTGACCAGGATATACAAAATTTATAGATATCACCGCCATCCTTAAGAGCATTCTCTAAGCTCTTTATTCCAATGCTTACAATCTTCCTATCTTTAGAAATTAATTCTAATATCTCTGAAAATCTCTTATCCAAAAATTCCTTCCGGACCTTTTCTTCAGCTGATTTTTCTAGAGAATCAAAATGTGTATCAACACTGCTGACTAAGGTTTTTAGATTACCGGAAGTGGAGGCTGTCGGATCTATTTGGATTGATGGCATGATCTTCACAAGTACTCCGGAGGCAGCCTCTATCAACTCACAGTCTTCCATATGAGACTTCAGGAGCTTTTCATTTGCCTTGGCATTTGCAAATGAAGCTATCTTCATTGTTTGTACCGGAGAGAGAGAGTCAAAATCAAATGGGCCTTTTAGAAGCTCCGGTTCATCAATCTCTAGAGTTTCTTTGCTCAAAAATTGTTGAACAGTTTGTACAGTGTCTCTTGCCGGAGACAGATGTTTCTTCTCTTCTGCAGTCTTAGAACTGTCAACCTCTTTGTCTTTCACCACTGCTTCCTTCTCCTGTAATTGCTCTTCTTCTTTGGATCCGGAGACTGTAGGGGAAACCGGAGGAGAGATGCTAACTTGTTCATGGGCCACTTCTTCTGGAGCAGAGGGTCCCAAGTCCTCACTTGTCTGTTCAGGGCTCACTCTTTCCAGAACAGAAGATTCCAAATCAGCAGCTGTTTCTGCACCTAAGTCCTCTACAACAGGAAGATTGAACCTTTTGAAGGCCTTCCGGAGGATCTCTTCTGTTTCTTGGGCCACTTTGTCAGTCTCACCAAGCATGAGTTGATTCATCCTGGCTTTGCTTCTGAACTCATCTTTGCAGTCCTTGAAGATAATGTTCATTGTCTTGGGATCAATTTGAGGATATAGCTGAATAGCTATCTGCTCCCGGATCTCAAGATCTTTGGCATGAGCATTATTCTTTCTTACTTCCATTTCCTTCTCTAGGCTTTTAGGAATGAGAGATATGATCTCAATGAAAGCCTTATTGTATATGTTCAGATATTTAACTGTGGCTTCCTGCAGAGTCTTTTGGTCTACCTCACTGAAGTCATCATAGGATTCAGTCATTGGTTGAAGGTTTCCATCCACCGTGACCGACTTGATTATGCTCTCTAGTGACAGAGTGGGCTTTTCAACAGTTACCTCTGCCATTTCATCCTTGTCTTGGCCTGTGGAGGGCTTACCGGATCCTTTCTTCTTCTGTTTCTTTACTTCTCTCACTCCCTCATCTGATTCTGTTTCCTCTTCATCCTTTTGGCTTCCGTAAGCCCTTGTGGCTTTTGTCTTGGATCTCTTACCGGATGCCTGGACTTCCGGTTTTGAACTTTTGGTTGAGGGAGGTGCAGATCTCTTTGTTGATCTGGTCCGGGTGGGAGCTCCAACCGGAGCACTTTCTTTGCTTTTCTCTTCTTCCTCGGCCTTCCTCCTCTTTTCCCGGCTGGCATCAAGTGCCTCCTTTGAGATACCTAGGCCTTGAGCAATGTGCTCTACTTCTTTTCTTACCTTTCTTTTAATCTCAGGTTCCCTGAGTTCTACATGTATTTTTACACTCAGCTCCTCAAAGGTTCCAAACCTTTCTGCCTTAGGATCTTTGGGCTGACTTAGCATGTGTTGAACATGTAGCTCCACTATCTGTTCATCAACTTCATACCCCATGGGCATGATCCAGACAGTCCTTGGCTCCACTGCCTCCATTAGGCACTGATCAGTGTCAACCATAAAGCACACTGAGTCCTTGTATTTCTCAATGAGAGACTGGGGAATTCTCTCTCTTGCTTGCATCATGCTCTGAAAGTTTTTGAAGTATCCCCATAGAGCTGAATTTCTCGCTTTTGCATCCCCAAGTCCATGCAAGTAGTCTCTTATCTGGACTGCAACAGGTTTGTCATTCTGCCATACCCATCCACTTGTTCCGGGTAGCTCATTCATGAAATAGAAGAATAGACATACAATAAGAGTACCATACTTAAAGGAATTCTTCTTATCCTTCTTGATTTTCTGTATGTTTTCCATTAATTGGCTTAGTAGTAGTTCGCAGAGATCATATTCTGCATTCTTTCTTAACATTTCATAAGCAGTGTATATTGCAGTTCCGGATACAGAATTCTCCCTACTGGAGTGATAGATCTTGTATCCTATTATCATTGATGCATATTTGATATCCGGATCCGAAATATCTTCAATGGTCATTGCCCTCTTGTCAAATTTTGATCCGGTGGCCTCAGTTACAATGTTGTTCTTGACAGATTTGAGGATAGGTACTCCTCCGGAGGAGTATAGGCCAGTTACTGCTCTAATTGCCTCTTTTGTGATCTTGCAGGGTCTATCTAGCCATAGAAAGTTGTCATGCATCCTGCTCAGTACATACCGGACCCATTCATCCTCTTCAAAACAGGGGAAATGAATAAATTGCTCAAATTGTTTCTTCTGAATATCCTTATACTCTGGTTTAAGCTCAAAAGCATTGTCAATCAGCTGCTTGTGATAGAGGTCTCTTAATTTGAATTCCCCAAATTCCTCAATGTTTGCATGTATGTAAACCCTAATGTCTTCGGTGTGTAAAACTCCGTGAGGAACACTAGAGAAGGCTCCTAGTGGGTCTACCTCCAATGATTTGTAGGGATGTTTCTTGAATGAGGGGCGAGGTCTATCGGAGATCTTAACTATGTTTGGAGTAGCCATTCTTCAAAGATTTGCAGTGAGGTAATGAAAAACGGAGAATACCTTATGCGCCTTCGGTTTGCACGGAGTGGTTGGATTGATTTCTTTATGCAATAACTTCGGCAGGAGATCCTTGGTGTGCTTGAAGAACCTTGTTGCAGAGCTCCACTTTTCGCTTCTTCTCGAGTGCAGAATGAGCAAATGACCTTTGAGAAATCCCTTAAATTGCTCCGCGAACCCTAATACCTGTCTGCAATAAATGCTTCACCTACATCATTCCGGTTTGCCTTGTCTGGATAGCTTGGAGTATCTCGGATTAGTCCTGATCTGTGGATATCATCCGGATCTTTCAATCATGAATAAATCGAGGTAGCATATTACAAGATCATCTCAAACACTCTGTCCAATCCGCAGAACAAGATAGTGCATTTCCGGATCTTTCCGGACCTTTTTGTAATCCTTTATCATACCGGAGCATCTCCCTGAACAGGTCTTATTTGATCGATCACAGCTTCTTCATAACTTCATGCGGACCTCTGAAAACTTGACTGAAGTATCTCAAGATTCATATCTACAAACCCTTTGATCCGCATCTTGTGCCACATCCGGCACCACTTGTTTGGCTGGGGGAACAAGATTTTCTTTGAGTCTCCCCCTGAGCCTGAGCTCACTTTTAATTTCCGGAAGAAATATCAGCACCAGAGTCTGGTGCGGATCCAACCTCTACATTCTCTGAACTTTTCTTCACCCAAATCTTGCTCATCTGATTCCTAACCTCATCCGCATTCATCTTTTGTTTACCCTTGTCTTGATTCTGATTATACACCGGACCTCTTTTGTCCTGATTCTTGTTTCTGCAGACTTTAGCATTATGACCGGACCTATTGCAGATTTGGTAAACAACATTTCTTTGCATATTTGACTGATATCCTCTTGATCTGCATTGATTTGCCATATGACCTATTCTATTGCATGTGAAGCATCTACCTTTGAATGATTTGTTTACTTGCATAATTCTGCATTCATGGGATTTGTGTCCATACCTTTTGCAGTTGAAGCACTGTCCGGAGAAGGATGAATTATTCTGATTCATTCTCATTCTGTACTGATTAGCTTTGTGACCAAAGTGGTTGCAGTTGTGGCAGTATCCATTGAAGGATGGATATCTTTGAGCATTTGGCTGTCTTACCGGAGGTCTTCTAGGCCTGCTCCTTGGATTTTCTGATCCAAGATTCTTCTGACCGGATCCGGAGCTTTCTCCTTTCTCATATCCCAAGCCATACTTGTCATCTGTCCTCTTTTGACTTCCAAGAAGAACTTCAAGTTGAGCAGAACTTATCTTGAATTTCTCTTTATATTCATTTGCTGTTTGAAGGTCTCTTTTGAGAGAGGCAATTTGATCCTCAAGTTTTCCTTCATTATCTTTGGCATCTTCAAGATCAGATTCAAGGTGTCTGATAATCCTGTCCATCTGGTGGCATTCTTCTGATTTTTCTTTAAGAGATTGTCTTAGATTGTCTTCAGCCTTTCTTTTTTCTTCAATCTCTTGAGTAAACTTTATAGTTCCTGATTCCATTTCATGTCTTAACATAATGACTTCTTTTGATAACTTTTCACATAACTTGGTTTGCTCAGTCAATTCCTCATTTGTATTGCTTTCTTCACTTTGTCTTGCCAACTGTTGAAGTAGTTCCTTTCTCTTTTTCATAGAGAGACTTAATTTGTCTTTTAATTCTCTCATGAATTCATCAGCCTGTTTGAGTCTTTCCTTTAATTCACTGACTTCAGAATTTGACTGTTCAAGATCCTCAAGGGTAGTCTTGAGTTGCTCCCTTAAACCATATGCATCCATTTGAAATCCCAGATCTTCCTCAAGCTGTTAGGCTCTATTAGGAGGAACTTAGCTCTGATACCAATTGTTGATAACTGAGAGGGGGGGGGTGAATCAGTTATCCTAATTATTTCCCTTATTGAACTTTCCTTTTAATTGAAGCAGCATAAAATCAAACACAAAACATTAACCATGAAATAAGAAACACATGACACAGTATTTTGACGTGGAAACCCTGTTAAGGGAGAAAACCACGGGGTGATTAACCCAAGAATTATTCTCTGTTAGAAGAATAGGAAATTACAAAAATGGCACTTGCCAATTAGGGCTCACTGCCCGAGCACACTGCTCACAAGAGGCCCACTGCCTACAAGAAGACACACTGTCTACAAAGTGATGAGAATCACAGTCTTGAACTGATTGGAAGCATCTGCATATGCTGGAGTTCAGTTCCGGTTAGGCTCAGTACACTGATCTGCTGCACTTCATCTTTCCTCTGTTCTTTATTCTGCTATCTTTCACATACCGGATCCTTTTTGCTACCTCTGCTCTTTCTTTGAACTTCTTCGCATATCTCTCCACCTCACAACACACTTCACAACTAAATCCATCCTCTATATATATCCGCACAAGTAATTTCATCACCTTTCTAGTCGGCATCCGGAACAGTCTAGTTTCTTATAAACTCTCATTCTGTCGGTTGAATCCTTCCTCACCAAGCAATGCGGATCAAGCATATACTTGTAGATATCATTAATCATGTCGGCCAAACATGATTCATGCCTTCACAACCTCTGTCATCAACAGTAACCCATCCGGAAAGCAGTCTGATACTCTGCCAGTCAGTTCTTCCTCTGTTTTCACTGTCTCTCAGGAATCCGGTACTCAATCATTCATATCTTTTTCCTTGTCCATCACCGGAGGCTAAATCCTTGGAATATACCACTCAAGGTAGTCCTCTTGACTTCCCCAAATCCGCACTGCACCAAGACACTTCCACTGAGAGGTCCGGACCAATCTGTCGGACCTTGCCACATGCTCTGTTCTTCTTCACCGGACCACAACATTCTTTATTCTGACTTCCGGTAGAGACACATCATGACTTGCGGATATGTGGGATGACCTTTGTTGCCATCAATGACAACAACCATGAATCCATATAGTGTCTCTTGCCAACAGACACATGTCATTCACCCATCCACCAAGTCTCTCTCCCATCCACTTGTCCTCTCATAAACATGTGGGAGAGAAAGGTGGAGCTTAAGAAGGAATGGGTGCCACATGTGCCCCATTCACCTCTCCTCCAAGGACCACTCAACCCCAAGGTACCCTCACCAATCGTAGGAGATACTTGAAGTAAAGTCCTCCACAATTAAGGGGTCTTGAAGACTCCCCCAACCTAGGGAAGAGGAAAGGAAGAGGTTGAGTGTTTGACCCACTCATCCTCTCCCTCCCAAGCTTCCATTTTCGTCACTTTACTTTAGGGTGAAGTTAAAGTGACCAAATGGAAGTTTACCTAAGGTTACACAAGCCCAAATGACCCCTAGACCCTAGGGGTACAACCCAGGGTCAAGTTTAACCCATTTTGAGCACTAAAGGTTGAGTAAAAACACATGAAAAGGGGTCTAAAAAATTTGTAACTCAAAAATGAGATTCAAATGACACTACAACTTACAACACCAATTAGAAATCAAATAAAAGAAGGGTAGACCTAACCCAACTAACAACATGCGATAACATTACAAAAAATCATCATGCAACATAGTTGATCTTGGTTCTCTTGGAACTAGATCGGCTTCACAAGGGCAAACAACACCGTGTGTGGGATAATCTCCAAATTTCTGTGGCTTCGTTAGAACACCGATGCACTCCAATGAAATATTAATGCAACATGTATATGATAGCCAAAGCAAAGTGAAACAAGCACATACAACATCACATGTTCATATAAGCATCAAGGAAATCACATTACAATTAAATTCTAAATTTTGCATTTCAAACATCCATCTCAAGATAGAATCACATAATAATTTTCTAACTAACATCACTTGAATAGTATCCCAATAACATCATAATATAAACCATATGTCCAACATCATCAGTAAATCAATATCAAGTTCTAATCACATTGTAATCCTGCTAAACATAATAAATCCACATAAAGCATAAAGTCTAATAGTCCTGAAATTCAGGATCAACAGTCCCATAAGTCTAATACATGTCATCAAAAGTAAAATAAAGTAGTCAAATATAAGGGACTGAAAAGGTAGGCCTCATAAGAATTGTCCTTCTATGAGAGCTTCATCATCAAGGTGACATCTATTGTGTTTGATTATCAATCTATCATTGTGTTTTTGCCTCTATCACACAGGGATATGCACTCTTATCTGACAATGATGTTTGGAAGACTTGAATATCTCTCTGGGGCTTGACCGAGGCAAGCCTCTAAACACCACAACCCCCTCCCACACTCCTTGTGATTGCAGGTTACAGGTGTTGTATTCAGAAAAAGTAGAGTTGCAGGGAAGGTTGGAAGATAATGAGGATTCAGGTTCTGAGAACCAGTGGGTACTATTCAACATTTCAGGACAAGGGTGCTAGTGGTAGTGTCCTCCGCATTAGAATCTGTTAGAACAAAAGTTACAGTGAAGATCAGTGTCAGAAGGAGATCAGGATTCCATGAAGAAAAGGGTACATTGGACTTGGGTGCTAGTGGAGGTGTCCCTAACTTTTCCACCTTTTGAGCTTCAAAAAATAGTGAGTTAAGGTTCTCTGCCCTTCGCCTTGTCTTAAGAGCATTTGTCGTAATTCATCAATTTACTTACTGTTTTGCTTAAATTAGGGTTTCAAGAGAATTAAAGCATTAGAAAGAGACATTGTTTGTAAACATCTAAGTTTCCACAGCGTACCTTGTGGTAGACTGACCTGATAGGTGATTGCTCCCACTTAGTGGAGAATCAACTCTGTTGATATGCCCTTGGAATGTTTGTAGTGAAAGGAGGATCTAACATAAACACCTTAAAACCCCTCATTCCCTCTTTTCCTATAAAACATTTTGGTGAACTCATGTTTTCTAAATTTTTGCACCTTCCTGAGTGTTGTTTGACAAATTTTCATTCATTTATCTTATTGCATTTGGAAAATTACAAAAAAATTGAAAAATTAGAAAATTTTGAAAAGATTAGCATCTTAGGCTTGCATTTTGGCATAATTTGGATTTTTTGGAATTTAATTTTATTTAATTTCTATTATTTTCCTTATATCTGAGTGAAATTGCAGGAATTCATCATTTAGAATTCATTTCAATTGCATTTTCATGCTTAATTGGTCAAAAAATGGTTGAAATTGTGCATTTTCATGAAAACCTAATTTTGCATTAGCTAGGGTTTGTAGTTAAAATCTTGTTTCATATTTTTTTACCATTTTTAAAACAATCATTAGGACTGATTTATAATTGTAGTGTTGCATCATAGTGGCTTCTTGCAAAATTTCAAACCCTAGATTTGAAAAAAGTGCAATTTTCACTAGATTTGAGCTTTAGATTTGCACTCCAAGCATGTTGTGAGAGATTTTTATGCATTAATTGGCTTCTATTAGGGTTATTATTTGTTTCCCCTTCTCAAAATCCTTACAACACCCTTTCTTCTAGGCCTTTGCATTGAAATTTTGTGAAAAATTTCATATTTTAGCTATATTTTCACTAGGGTTTGACTTAGATTGGCATTATAAGCATGTTGTGACAAATATTTTTGCATTAATTGACTAATATTACTTTTATAATCTTCTTTCCATCACAATTTTCCTCACAACACCCCTTCTCTTACTCATTTGCATTGAAAATTTGTGAAAAATTGTGTATTTCAGCTTATTTTTGGCTTATCGACTCTCTTGGATTGCTTCAACAACGTGTTGTGAAAGATATTTTTGCATAATTGGACTAATATTAGGCATATAATTTTTTGTCCCTCTTGAAAATCTTCACAACACCTCTTCTTTCGTTGTTTGCATTGAAAAAAGTTGAAAAATCAAGCATTTTAGAGCATTTTTACATAACTTTTGCATTTGCTTTTTGCATAAGTTTGGAAGATATTTGAAATATGATTAGGCACTCATCTGAAAGATTATAAATGGATTCTCAATACAATAAAAATTCTAGGTTTGTTCCTAGCCCTCATTTGAAAAGAAGATCCCCTGAACTTGAAATAACATTTACACCTCATGACAAAGAACTGGTAGATACCAAAGGGCCTCTTTACATTACAATAAAGATAATGGAACAACCTATGCATGGAATACTCATAGATCCTAATTGTATGACTAATGTGGTTATGGAATATTTCCTTCTTAAACATGATTTGGTGCAAGAATCTTATGAGCCGTTAGATTTGAGAATTAAAACGCGTAATGGAGCTTTGATGAAAACAATTGGCAAGATAACTTTATTGGTCTCGGTTTATGATAAAGCCGTGGATAAGTTATTTGATGTTATCCCCTTATCTGACCTCTTCCATGTAAAACTTGGACATCCGTGGCTTAAGGCTTTGAATGTTGTCCCTTCCACTATTCACATATGTTTAAAATTTCTTGTGTGGAGAGATCCGTACTATCCATTGTAATGAATATCAACCTCCAACTAAGGACAAGAACTTCACTCTTGATTACTTTTGGCTGCAGCCTGATAGAGAACTTGAGCCATGGAGAGATAAATATTTCCTAGAATACATAAAATACAAAGCAAAACAACTAGCTAGAGTGGCCAGTTCTCCTTTGCAACCTATAAGAGAAGAACAATATGGAAAAGGAAAAAGACAAGATGAAACAAACATAAAACAAGACTATTATGAATATGATGAGATAATTGGCATGATAGATGTGGATAAGGAAAAGTTTCGTAACTCACCTCATCCACGGAGAGATGGTATTTATGCTGAGGTCCCTCCTCTGTCATCCTTACAAGGATCGGGAGGTTTCCATTGACAACAAAACATTCCACCAAGACCTATGAGATTTGAACATGGTGCTTCCTCCTCTAATGTACAAATTATGGAAAAACATAACACTAAAGAAATAAGCACTAAGACAAGAAGGAATAGACAAGAAAAAGAAAGGAGGAGGAGAAGACAAGCCTTTGCCCAATGGATAGCAAATGAACAAGACATTCAACCTAACATTGAACTAAATCAATAAGAGATTAAAGATGAACAACTTGAAAACAAGAGCAAAAATGGTGCTTTGGTACCTTACACACCTCTTTCATCTAGCATTCGAGATTGGGAGGATGATGACCTCGTCGATGATGACTTCTAGCATGAATCTCTCTACAGGTAAGTATTTCTAACCCTTTACCTCTGTGTTGTGTTTCCCCCGTGATGTGTTGTGTTGTTTAGTCCTCCTAGGATGACCCTTGATTCTCTTGTAAGGTCAAGGATACTAGGAGACTACCTCTGTTGTGACCTTCTTCTATTTGTATCATCATTCTTCTATATTACCTCTCCTATGTTTTCATTGTTGAGTGTTGTGTCTTATGGACATAGTGTTGCAGTTGGTGACATGGGGGCACCCTCCTACATGACTGTCCCTAAGGCACTTGTTCTCCTCTATGATTTATTGTTTAACTTCTAGTGGCTCTATCTAGCAGGCGGATGATGAAAAACATATTATACTAATACGGACCGAGTGTCCCTTCAACAAGAAATCAAAAAATGGACCTAGTCCATACATGATGATGGGGTTGTTATATATTATCTGACACTTGGCTAGTAGAATCACTCCATGTGATCTCTCTATCTTAATGTTGATGTCGATATTATCTTATCTTACTAACAGACCATAACAATACTACTGCTCCGCGCACTTTATTTATCTTGGATTTCACCTTGCATGGCTCTTTCATGTAGATGATTACATGCATTGTTGTTTATCATGATTATATGGATACTAACACCTTTTCATGTAGGAAATTTTGTGTTTGTGGGAACATTTGGTGATTGTAAAGTACATGTCACCTCTGGGGGGCATGGGTTTTGTGAGAGCTCGTGTTCCCTTGTGTGTTTTCTTCCTACCTTAACGTGCTTGATATTGATGCATGATATCAACCACCTTAAGGTGGGGGCATATATAAGGTAAGTTATCTATTTTAGATGCTAGTAAAGCATGTTTGAATAACTTGAAAATCTATTACAATCATGTAAGCCCTCTGTAGAGGCAGGATATCAAGCATATCCTTTTATCATTTAAGCCCTTCTGCAGAAGGCGAGGATTATGTATTTCTCGAGGAGATTGCACTATCCTGTCATTTTAAAAAGTCCTCCGAGTAGGCGGGAAGTAGATTTGAGACTATCCTAACCCTTAAGTGTGTCTTCGGCGATTGTTGTGGCAAAGACCAATCATTGGTGTGTGCCTGTAATGTGCTTGAGATGGTGCTAAACCTAGCAATAGGCTCACTCCATCACTTGTCTGCCATGTTTTCTCCATGTCTTCCATGTGTGTGCATATGGCATGTTTGTTCTCAAAGTGCAAGACTAGTGGCGATGAGCTCCTCTACACTTTGGGATTTGTTTGGCATGTTTGTTCTCAAAGTGCAAGACCAGTGGTGATGAGCTTCTCTACACTTTGGGATTTGTTTGGCGTGTTTGTTCTCAAAAGTGCAAGACCAACTTGGCAATGAGCTCCTCTAAACTTTTGGGATTTATTTGTTTACTTTCCTTGTACTTGCAAGCATTTTTCATTTCATATGGGAAAAGAAAAAAGAAAATAATCATTGCATTCATTGTATTCTCTATGTTTTGCGTGTCTTCAATGTTGTCTTCTCTGTGTTTTGCGTGCATGTAATTGTCTTCTTCATGTTTTGTGTGCTTGACTCTATCTTCATTGTGTTTGGCATGTCTTCTCTGTGCTTGGTGTGTTTTCTATGTTTGTTGACCTTACTTTAATGCATGTATTGGCCTTGTGTTTATACATACATTAAAGTGGGGGCTAAATGTTATGTCAGAAAATGTCCCCTTGGGGGCTTCTCCCCCTTAAGGTTTAGCTCCCGGGTCCTTAGAATGCATTTATAGCATCTTGCATGTTAATTTGGACTCCCGATGAGATTTCCCTTGGGCCTTGTGATAAATAGGACCTAGGGGGTGCCACTTTTGTAATTCCAAAGAAGAAATGAGGGAGTGGACTTGGGAGCTAGTGCCCTAGTCCAGCCTTATTTTGGGTCTGCCCTAAACTTTTATGTCAGTTTTGTGACTGTTATTTGGGTCCCAGGCCAACATCTCAAGTTTAAATTACGAAGTTCTTGGCGGGAATCTTTGTAGTTGCATATATAAGCATGTTTAGTGATTCATTTGAAAAATAGAAGATGTCTAGAAGATGTTTATGATTGTGAGCTATTGGCATACTTGTGATTTTCAAGGCATTCATTGTGTTGTAGAGCAAAGCATTGTTGTTGTGTTTGTATTTGCAGGTTGGATTACATCTTCTCCTCATGGCATGAAGAGAATCTTCCTTCCATGAGAGCTTCATCATCAAGGTGACATCTATTGTGTTTATTTATCAATCTATCATTATGTTTTTGCCTCTATCCCGTAGGGATAGGCACTCTTATCTGACAATGGTGTTCAAAAGACTTGAATGTCTCTTCGGGGCTTGATCGAGGTAAGCCTCTAAACACCACAAGCCCCTCCCACACTCCTTGTGATTGCAGGTTACAGGTGTCGCATTTAGAAAAAGTGGAGTTACAGGAAAGGTTGGAAGACATTGAGGATTCAGGATCAGAGAAGCAACGAACATTGTTCAACATTTCAGGACAAGGGCTCTAGTGGTAGTGTCCTCTGCATCAGAATCTATCGAAATGAAAGTTACAGTTAAGATCAATGCTGGAGGAGATCAAGATTCCACGAAGAAAAGGGTACATTGGACTTGGGCGCTAGTGAAGGTGTCCCCAACTTTTTCGCCTTCCAAGTTTTGAAAAATAGTGAGTTAAGGTTCTCTACCCTTCGCCTTGTCTTAAGAGAATTTGTTGTAATTCATCAATTTACTTACTGTTTTGCTTAAATTAGTGTTTCAAGAGCATTAAAGCATTAGATAGAGACATTGTTTGTAAACATATGAGTTTCCACAACGTACCTTGTGGTAGACTAACTTGATAGGTGATTGCTCCCGTTTAGTAGAGAATGAACTCATTTAATATGCCCTTGGAATGTTTGTAGTGAAAGGAGGATCCAACATAAACACCTTAAAACCCCTCATTCCCTCTTTTCCTATAAAACAGGTTGTAGTTACTATTTGGTCAATGTTTGATCTATGGTCTACATCGAAACCTTTCTTGTAGGTCCTTGTAAGGTCACCTTCAAATGTTGAGGTTGCATTTTAACTTTTCACCTACTCTCAACTCTATCGCAGTCGCCGCTAGTGGGTTCTTTTTTATTCTTGGTCTGTAGTCTTGGCACTCCCACTAGTAATTCTTACTAACTATGGCATTTCAATAGAGGACAAAAGGATGCAGATTTCACTTCTTAAAAATTTACCACCTTCCATATGAGGTCACTAATTGTTGTTTATGGTGTGTTCTAGTCGCAGAGGCCTCTATCAACCACCAACATCATTCAACTCTGCAGTTGGAATTGGAAAATCCACCCACAAATAGGCCACAGTCAATTTTCAAAGTCATTGTTTAATCTTCACCTTTGAGGTTGTGATCTCCAGTCTACCTTTGTGGTTTCAAACCACCTGTCAAGTATTAGAGGCATTTTTTATTGTGGTTGAGCACTAGTTGAAGTCTTTTTCCTCAGTCACTGCTATCAAAGAAACAGTCTCAATTCTCCACATATCAGGCACGCTTCATGCCTTCGACATTCCATTAGTGTTTGATTTGAATCCTTAAACTGGCCAAGTCAACAAGTCCTATTTGGACTTTGCTATTCACCTCAGGACCGAGTCTCTATTTGAAAAGTCCTATTTGGACTCAGTCGACCTCTTTACTAGGACGAGGCAGTTACATTTGATTTTATCTTTACTATTTTAAGTTAAGTGTTTTCTAACAATTATTGTTTTATTAACACTTAATGTTGAGGTTAGAATTTATTGTGATCATCTTTGTAATCAACAACTTATTGTAACCATCACATGTATCCTCTGCATTTTTAAAAAATTTGCTTTAAATAGCATATTTACTCCTTGTATCTTCACTGGTCAAAGATGAAGGGAGAGGCCTGGGTTGGTAGGAGGCCAATTCCCCCTCACATATCAAACCAATGTACTGTACATTTCTTGTCAATTTCAACGAGTCGTTGGAAGGCTAGTTTTTTTCTCTCCACCTAGGCATTTTTTCCTCTTCAAGTGTCATTTTTAACAATAGGCCAGTTGAGTATGAAAAAGGTGAAATGATGACAACTAGAATGCACACTAGATCAAGCCCTTTTCCATATAACATTCAAGGACAAGATCGAGCCAAATAAATGGAGGTGGACTCAATTGTTGATCTTGTACTTAAGGTATGTTATTGATGGATCAAATTTAATTTAGCCTTTTTATCAAACCCTAGGTTACCAATGCATGAAACCCTAGTTCTATAATAATCAACTTATAATAGAATAAGTACAACAACAATCCAAAAACCAATTGTACAAGGATGATCAAGAAGATGATAGAACCTGTCTCTCAAAAGAAAAGGTGTCGGAGGACTAATTTGGAACTGCCCAAGTCCTAATTGAAGGAATCTGTTGAAACTGTAAACTGGAAAGATGTGGCAAATGCTACCCTGATGCCATATCTAAAATCAGAAAGGGTAGAAATAATAGGGCACCACCACCCAAGTCTTGGATGAGGAATATTTTGTTACTGTTGTCAGACCTTGAAACCTTAATCTTCACTCAATCTTCCTGTATCTTCACATTCTCCTAATCCCACTCCTATAACCTACACACAAGAAGATAACAAGGGGTTTGGGGTTATGGTGTTTAGGGATTTACCTAAGTCAAATCCTGGGATAGCATTCAAGCTTCCCAACACCATTAATTGATAGAGAGTGTGTACCCTCATGCGGACAGAGGCTGAAAACAATGATAATGAGATGATTCAAATGATGATAAACAAACAATGATATCACCTATATGATGAAACCCTTAAGAGGATGAAGATCCTTCAACTCCTAAGGAGAGATAGATGATATCTTCAAGCCTGCAAAAAACACACAATAACAACACACAATTTTGCTCTAGAATCACAATGAATGCTCTTGCTTGCTTTCCTTCAATATCTCAAGATGGCTATCTCTATCTAGGTTACAAATGAACTAAAAAACACACTTATATATGCTTTCCTACTCATAATAGTGAAATTAAACCAAAAGAGCCGACAAGGAGAAACCTTTCGAAAGGTCTGAAACTAAACAATACTTAATTTTTCCCTAAGCAATTAGGAGGGACTTGGGTAGTGGAGCCCAAGTCTTTTAGCTCATTTTGGGTCTGGGATAAGATAAGTGAAGGGGCCCTTATTCCAAATTTACCTTGGTGTCAGGAAATTTTGCACCGGGATGAACATTTAGAATGTATAATGTAATCACGAGGCACTAGGAGTGAAACAAGGAGGTAAAAAGACATGTGGACACTTTTTACTCCATAACAAGGCCATATTTACAGGAATTTGTTATTGTAATAACTTTTGCTCGATAGCTCAGAATTGAGCACCGCCTTTTGTAAAAGTGCATTTTTTGCATTTTCCCATGCATTGGCCATATCTATTTTGTAAAATACACTAAGTTATAAAGTGCCAAAATTTGGGGGGTCACCTAATCAAGGGGACAAATTTCATAGTTTCAGGGGGGGTCTTCTTTGTCTTATTTCTTGCAACGGCCAACCTGTTAACTCCTTTTAATTACAATTAATGGAAACATGCAATGGATTTACAACTTAAGCAAAAGGGTTTATATAGAGCAGCTACAAGATTAGAACCTATACCTATCACGGCTTCTAAAAAGAGGAAGTGGTTAATCAACTTGATGAATCCTATGGCACTATTTGTATGGCCATTTTTCCATACCTATTATTTCATGTTACTAATGCCAAAACACCTAATTATGTCTTAACAACATTAGAAACATTGTTTGGCAAGAAAGATATAATGAGGGGTCATCATTTGGAGAATGAATTAATAAGTCTTAATCCTCAAGATTTTGTGACAATTCAAGATTTCTTCACCAAGTTAAACTCATTAAGGTCACAATTGAAAGTATGTAAGATTGACAAAGATGATGATAAAATGATCCTATATCAAAGCTAGGTCTAGATTATTCAGTGTTTGCATCAACTTTTTATGCCACACAATGCTCATTAGGAAGTCATTTCACTATGCCTTCACTTGTTGAGTTTGTTGTTTCTCTAACACAAGACCAAGATAAATCAATTCAAATGGGCACACTCAAGTCTTCATCAAATCATGCTCTAGTTGCTAGTGGTTAAAATAATTCAACTCCTAAGGTGAAGAAAGAAAACAAGGACCTATCTAAGGAATCAAAATTGAAACCTCAAATTGAAGAAACTACCCCATCCAAAGGGGAAAAGTCTAAGGAAAGGCCCACTTGTAGTTATTGTAACAAACTTGGGCATGAAGAGCACCGTTGTTTTGAAAAGGAAAGAGATAAACTCAACTTCCAAATAGATGAGTTAGAACTTCTTACTTAGAATAATCAAATCAACTCCTTAAGTGGCTCTTCCTCTCCATCATCTTCAACTGTGAATAAGAACAAAGGAATGGCATTTGTTGCCTCTACTAATAATGCATCATCTAAGTGGCTTCTAGATTTAGGGGCTTCACATCACATGGAAAATTCAACAGATATGTTTTCCACCTATGAACTAGGTTCATATCCACCTATTCTTGTGGGAAATAACTCCTACATGACAACATTTGGAAAAGGCACTATAGAAATTGGTGATTGTACAATCAATGATGTTTTGTATGTCCCTTCTTTAACCAATAATCTCCTTTCCATTTATCAAATCACTCATAGTGGGACAAGGAAAATAGTTGAATTCATGCCTAATTTAGTGATCATAATAGATTTGCAGAGTAGAGCCATTATTGTAATGGGACAAGAAGACCATGGGTCTCACAAGTATATTCTTTCTATTGCTTTGGTTCTTCACATATTGCTGACTTGCATGATGATCCTCATGCATTACACTTGGATAAGGAGATTTGATATGGATATTTGAACCTTGGAGTTGTTTCCTCCACATAAGTTCTTCCTGAGATCACATATCCTTGTGAACCTACATCTTTGGTTCCCACAAACTTCCATCAACAGGCTACTTCCATTGGTCTTCCAGCACCAATTTTTTGGGATGAGTACTTGACAGACATTTCATGTTTATTTGATTATTCTCACTATGCATATTTGGTAGACACTTTTGATGACAACCATCTTGATGCTATTATGCATCCATCTTCATCCTTCGCATCAGTTCTTATGGAGCAAGTTTTAGAGGATTTTAGTACTATCATAGATGCCCATCATCACTTTGTGAAGGCTTCATACTTACCTTTGGATTTTATGCAACATCCAAAGACTTATCATCTTCCTCTTCCATGGGAAGATTCATTGCACATATTTGTAGTTCTTTTTCTTCCTAAGGGGAGAAACATTGTTTGACATTTACAAAGTAGCTTCAACATACTTTATCGAGCATCTATGAGCACTACACCATATCTTATGGGGGGCTTTCGTGTCTCTCTGTGTATCTCATTTTTTGGAGAAATTTATTGTAAACATGTGAAAGAAGTTGTCCTAGGGGGGATCATGATATAATTCCTTATTCTTCACTTTTTTTCCTTTTCATGCATTTTGTTTCTCTTTTTGGAGAGGAGTTTTGTTCCCATTGGGTTTTCTCCTTTACTCCACTTTATGAGAAACTTTGTACATGGGTACCTAACATGGCCTAGTAGTCGAGACCCATATCTTTGTATCTATTGCACTTTTGTGATCTCCCCAAGTATCACTTAGGGGGGTGTTAGAGTGAATAATTTATCTATTCACTATAGCATAGGTGTACTTAGGTTGATGAGATTAGACAACATCTTGTTTAATTGAATGTGCAACCTTTTAGAGGTTAGAGTTTACCTAGTTGTTTCGTAAACCTCATGTGCATACCTTTTGAGGTTGGAAGACTTTCTATCTCACCTCAAAAGGTACTTTGTAGTCATCCAACACTTGTCACACAAGGTTGTTGGTTTGCACATTCCAAGTGATCCAAAGGTTGACACCTTATACGACACTTGTCTACTAGCTTGTGCTATATCATGGGTCACTTGTTAATCCATGTGCAAGGTGGATTGCCTCTTCCATGCCTATATAATGAGGAATTCTCATGTCAATTTTTAAGTGAGATCAATATAAGTTTATGCTCAATTAGGTTCATCAATATCATCAATTTCTTATCTCATATTATTGATTTCCATATTGTTAGAGTGATTCAAGTGTTGCAGAATATCCTCAAGTCCATTCCAACACACACACACCTCTCAACCCCAATACATGGGTGGATCTTAACTCAAGTGTGAAGATCAACACCCAACACAACTTCATACCCAAAATAATCAATACACAAAGTACAAATATATAAAGGGGTTTTCAACACACAAAAACAAAAGGATCCATATAATAATCAGCAACCATATTTTTTTATAATATTCACAAACAACACTACCATAATCTAAAAATAGCTTAAAAGCATACATAAATGCTTCAACCAAGTTAGGCGAAGCCTTGATCCAATTTATTCATCTTCTTCAAGCTCCCAAGTTTTTTCTCTCATCTTTCATCTTCCAAAACCCTTGTTCTTCAAGGTAGAAAATATCTCAATACTTCAACAAAGTTAGGTTAATCCTTGATCCAAATTCTTCATCCTCTTCAAGCTCCTAAACTTTTCGTCTCATCTCTCCTCTTCCCAAAACTATTGTTATTCAAAATAGGAAATTTCTACAATGAAAAGGCCAACCCCACACAAAGCTTCAAGAAGCAATTAACTAAAAGACAAATGTCTAGATACAATAAACCTATGGTTAAGTTTGACTTTGTAATTCAAATCAGATTTTGCCTCCAACAACTCATCACTTTTCTTCTAAGGCACTTTTCTAGGATATAGACACTTCCAAAACTCACTCATAGGTTATCACTAGGGGTTTAATTTACATAAATAATAAAGAAAATGATACTTTATGACCCCAAAATCTCCTTCTTAAGTTCAAATCTAAAATTTGGCATTTAAGGGAATTCAACCACACCCCACATTAGATAATACAATAAAATTAAAAATATATTAACACACTCATGGTCAAAACACTTTTATACAAAAAGACCTTAATCCTCTCTTAGGATAAGGCCTAGGTACACAGGAGAAACACAATAGTGGTTTCTTGGGGAACCTCCACAATTTTTCCATTGGTCATGGAATTTAACTTGTGCACTTACACACAGACATTAGTATATTCAAGATAATAGATGAAGAAGCATTCATAATTAAATTAATATATGTGTCATAAATATTTCATAATTAACAATATTATCATAATTAAATGAAAATCAAATAACAAGTTTAATTCATCAAATTAATACAAAATTGCATAAACAAATAACATTTAATCAAATATAATTTAGATTTATCAAATTCACAATTATGTTCATTCTAAAATCAATTCATAGAGACAACTAATTATAATTTCTAATTCTAATCTAATAAATATCATTAAGTTCATAATTAATCAACCAATTCATGTTTGCAACCAGTAATCAAATACTATTCTAAATATAATATCAGTGTCTAAACTATCTATGATTAAAATAAGGTAAAACTGCACATCCACAAGAGTTTTATACAAATAAGGCCACTAAAATAAGATGAGAAAAAGAGGGAAAGGAGTGGCCTCACAATTTGTATGCTAGAGAAATGGGTGAAGAGGAAGAATATTTGATTATGAAATTATTTAATTTTAATAATGTTTGTTGTAATGAGATGAGTGCAAGTGAAATACTAACAAGAGATTAGAAAGAATTTTGGTGGAGGTGGATAGATTATGGTGGGTTGAATCCCACAAGAAAATAAATAAAAGGAAGGCATATACAGATTTGGAAGGGGAAGACAAGAGGGGTTCTAGGTTGGTATTGGAAAATGACAAGGAAGAAAATATTGGAGTTGTGACAAGGTCATTTCTCAAACAACCCTGGGTGTCTAATGCAGGAGTATACAGGGGTGTAAGAGAAATCTCACATCACCCAAAAATATTTTCTAATATTTTTATTTTATTTTATTTATTTTGTTTTGTAGGTAATTTGGTTCCAGTAAGAAATAATTACCATTGCAGTTTTTACTGTTACTATTTTAACTGTCAGTAAATAAAGTCACTGTTGCAGTAACTACTTCAAGGTGGGCATCCCATTTATTGAAGAAATATTTTATGATGTGGAATATTGTTCCATTATAATTTCAAATCAGAAATCAACTTACAAGATAAGTCTAAATGGGGTTATTGACTATTTTTTTGCAAATTGAATCTATGACAACTTGGATATGACAGAGCATCAAATAAATAGAATATATTAAAATGACAATGTATAAGAGACTATTTTTAGGATGTAAATGATATTCCCATGATGGAGCATGTGGGATTTGGCCCAACTTAGGTGCCACATTTGTTGGAATAACAATCTTCTATTTTATGGTGTTTAAGTTGCATTTTGGAAAGGCGGAGTGGAGAAAATTGGGGGAATATTGTTATAAGTGTAGCAATATTTGGGGTTTGAACGCCCAAGAGGTGTGAGAAGAAAAAAAAGGAATCCCAACCTTTACACTTTTTGGTCATGCAAGAAGAAAAGCCTAGAAGAAGATACCCAAACATAGCTCCAAAAGTGTAGATTTAGCTCCATATTGCAAGTTTTTTGATATACTGTTTGATTGTTTTTTTTATGCTGATATTTTTCTAGATTTTGTAAGTCTAATATTTTTGTTGTAACACAATCCATGTTTCCTTAAAAAGATGTCATATGACCCTTGGTTGATTATTTTTATATTTGTGTCATTTTACAAGCAAGTTTATGATGAAACAATGAAGCAATTTTGCAATTTTTTTGAACTGTTTTCCCTTGAGATCTTGTTCTCATCTTTTTGAATTTAATAATTTATTTTTGTAAGTGTGTTGGATGGAGTACAATCTCATCAATTATCTAACTAGTTATTAGTTAGGACCTATTCACACATGTTCACATGTTTAAAAGTTGGCTTAGGCCTCTAGGAATCTTTCTAGAAGTTTTAGTACACACGTGATCTTATCCACTAGTTGTCACATGTCTTAGTATTAAGACACTTGTCATCATCCTATGTAGTCCTATCTCTCAACCTTGCCTATATAATTAAGGTCCCTTATGTACATTCATACATGAGTGTGTGATAATATCTTAATCTATTTTTGCACCACAATCAAGCAATTCATCATCTTGCTTCTATCTTGTAGAAGGTTAATCTTTGGTGTAATAGGTGATCTTGAGAGCTTGAGTCCATTGGGGACTCTTACATGGTTTCCTTTGTGTATTTATAAATTTAGGGTCAGGTTGAGAAGGTTTCTCTTTAATTTCAACACATGCAAGATTTGCTTAAACAAATGGGAGTGTTTAGATGACCCCTCCTCTTGCTCTATGCAAGTGGAGTTAGTCAAATACTCATAATCACTTCTCTTTGCCTCTTATGTAGTGATAGGGATGGTCCACTTCTCTATGCAATAAGACATCTAATGCTAGTGACAATAATGACATCAATGCCATGATTACACCTATGCCACCTAGGTAGTGATTTCTTGTTCCCTTGGCTTTATATAGGATTCTCAAGATGGGTGGAGGCACCCTATCCTCTATCAAATGAGCTCTATTAGTGGGTTGTGCAATGACAAGATAATCCTGAGGTGTTGCTTCTCTCAATATTCTTGCATGTGCTTAGTGTTTTCTTGACTTCATGGTTATAATTGTAATTTATTTTGTGCATGTGTGATGTTTTAGGTTGTGTATGACATTCAAATGACAAATAAAATTTGACTAAACCTTGTGGTGCTAGCATGTAAGTCACACTTCCTCATTTCAGACATTCATTTTAAACACTCTTTTAGGGGTAGATTTTAGCAATGCAGGGAAGGGCGAATTGGAGTTCGGTTCATCAATAAGAAAGTAAAGTTGTTAAGAAACAAGTCAAGTTTTTATTCTTGCAAAATTTGCATTATTGACTTTTCTTGCAATAAGACAAGGTAATTTGAAGTTACATATTTAATTAGTCCCACATGCATTAGGTGGTGAAAATTGTCATTATTTTCTTATTTATCAAGCATCACTCCAAGATGTTGATGTAAGATGTTCGTGCAGGTGAATAATGAACGCAAAGGAAAGACAAGCGATGATGAAAATCAACTTGAAGGGAATGTAGCCGGAGACCAAGATTACTTTGAAATGGTGAAATTTAGGCGACACTAACCTTGGGAGAACCAACATGGATGAGATCAGACAAAATTTGTATAAGCCTAATCCTCCTAATTTGATGAAGAGGATGTTGAAGAATGGAAAATTACGTAGGCTGCGTGCTTCCCACCCGCAATGCTGAGTCCTGAGTTGATGCTAGAATGTGCTTGGCACTATGATCATGCAAGAAGATGTATTGTGACAGGTGATGGCAAAGTACTGGCTCACCTGAGAAAGAAGGCAATCATAGAAGCTTTCAAAATTCCTCCACATAAGACCACCACATACTGTGATAAGGAGTCTACCTTGCAACTGTACATGTCTAGACCAGAGAAATGCATGGAAGTAATAAACAATAGATGGTTGATACAGCCAAGACCACACATAAGCAAAGTGCCCAAAAAGCTCCATAAATCAGATTTTCACCAGGAGACTGGCTACATGGTCATATTCTTGAGCCGCATTATTGGTTGTTCGCAGTTAGGGAACTTTGAGTCCTGGATGTTCTTTTTTTATAGAGGAGATCATGAATGGGAAAAGGTGATTGACTGGGCTGAGATGATCAACAACAATATTGATGAGAAACTCAAGAATCTACAAGAAACAAAAACATTTTACATGAGCTCGTATGTGATATACATGCTCACAAGAAATGAAAGGTATCCAAGGTTAACTTACAAAGGAAGAGTTGGTAACGGTGACGGGAAATTCAAGGTTTATGATTGCTACCCTTAGCTACACTTATAGGCTATCTCTCATTATAGAAGGTTCAACGATGCTTTCTCCATGTACATCGTCAGAATGCTACAAGGCAACATATATAAGAGATTATCAAAAGAGGCTATGAATTTAGTGAAGTATGGAAAATGGTTCATTCAATTTCTGAGGTTTACCTACCTCCAAGTTGAGGGGTACTCATCATTACCCTACCACTTGTCAGGATATCCTATAGATAGGATGGTACTGTTGGAAGTGACAAGACAGCTGGTGGCCTTCAATAAAATTCAAAAGAAAAGAAAGAAAACTACAAGTTTCCAATTAGCATTGGGAGGTTGGAGACTTGTTTGTCATTATAGGTAGCTGAGAATTCAGAAATAGAATTGCAAGCCTATAACCTGGTGTGCCAAAATGATGCCCGCAGCAATTTTGATCCATTTGATACAATCAAGAAGAAATTTGGAGGAAAATATGAGCATAGACCATAGCTCGAGGATCATTAGGATGGTGCATATAGGAATGTCAAAATGGAAAGCAAACAAGAAGAAGCTTCAAAGTCAAGGATCAGTAGTCTACCAGACTATTGGAATTGGTACATACAGATCTTTGTGGTCCTACTAGAGTGAGAAGTTTTCAAGCTGATAGGTATTTTATGTTATTTATTGATGATTGCTCTAGAATGACATGGGTCACTTTTCTTAAGGAAAAATCAGAAGCCTTAGATAAGTTTAAAGCCTTTAAAGAAATGGTTGAAAATGAAATGGATATGAAGATCAAATGTTTGAGGTCTGACAGAGGTGGAGAATTCACTTCTAATGAGTTTAACATGTTTTGTGAGAATCATGGGATAAAGAGGCATTTATTTTCCCGTAGGACTCCTCAATAGAATGGAGTGGTTGAAAGGAAGAACATGATTGTTCAAGAAGTTGCAAGGACAATGTTCAAAGAAGTAGACCTATCGGAAGTCTATTGGAGAGAAGGAATTCATACTATTGTCTACATACAGAATAGAGTACAAGTAAGGGCAAATGACACAAAGATTCCCTATGGGCTGTGATGAAGGTATTTTTCTTGGGTACTCTAACAAAAGCAAAGCTTACCAGTGCTACAATAAGAGGCAAAGAAGGATTGTTGAGAGTGTGAATGTTAAGGTTGATGAAGACATACAAAATATTTTAGAGATCAATGATTATGAATTAGATGAGTCTTCTTCCAGTGAAGAAGAAGAACCTAAAGAAAAGGAACCGCAAATTAAAGAGGAAGAAGATCCGAAGGGGTCTCCTAAAACCCCCAAGTGTAGAGGAAAACTAATGTGTTGTAGAATTAAATAAATTTAGGGTTTTAGCCTAACTGAACAGTCCACTATCATTGTGTTCCTTCATTGAATTATCAACCAAGGAGAGTAAGCTTATGATGATGCCTGCAATATCTATGCCTTCAAGACTCATTTCTACTCTAAGTTAATCTTGTGTGATCCTTCTTTACCCAATCCTATTTACTAGAATGCATAGGAATGTAAAATAGTAAACATACATGAAAAATAGAAAAAACAATTTAATTTTCCAATTGCTACGGGTACCTTCAGTAGAGGCTAAAGATAATTGCATTTAACAAAAAATCACAGTTTTAATCTAACATTTCAAGAATGATGAAAAAGCTAACACTAACCTCTAGAGGATTAAAAATGTGCACTCTACTCATGAATCACAACTACTAGAAGTATTAATCAATAGTTCTTACTAGTTCGCAATCTAACATAGAAAGTGGAATGAAATAGATAAACTAAAAATGTAGAAATAAATAAGAGAACATGTAAAGTGAGGGTTAGTACCTTGAGTGGCCAGCTCAAGGAACTATCTCACTTTTTTTGGAAATTAAATCTACTTCAGATTTTCACCCCTCTCATAGCATACAGTTAAATTCAAATCATATCCACGGTAGAATCTTCTTTAGATTTTTTATTCAAAATTGTAACATGTCTATAACAATTGATAACTGTAACAAAAGTAATAGCTATTTTGAAAGTAGAACATAACATCTACCTAATCAACAAAATCCTCTCCTATATAAAGATGGGAGAGTCTTATTCAACCTTCTAACTAACTGCGATCATCAATTAACTCCTGGACATTAGGATATTATTTTTGAGATCAACTTATTAACTGGAACAAAGGAAATAGAGTCCTATCCAATCAGAAATTCCACCCATAACAACTCATAAATAAGATACATGAACTTCGGTGAGATTCCTAGAATGAGTCTTCTTTATCTTCTGCGTTTTATTCTCCCATCATGACCATGTTTGTCTCCACTGATCACCATGTCTGGCACTTGGACCACATCCTCATCAATTCCTCCGTTCTACATTCTATTGTAATTACTCCTTTTTGGATTCTTTATTTGGTTGCATAGGGTTAATCATTCCAACATTTATACAAAACAACCTCTTATAATAAACTTATGAAATCCTATCTATTTTTCATACATATTAATAATTCAAATCACCCATTTGATAATATAACCACCTGAATTCATTCATTAGCATACGATCCAAGTCTTAGGAAAGTATATATGAAACAACATAAAATAGAGGTAATGTATGTGGAGTCTTTGCAGAACCATATAGAAAAGGTCTTTAAAACATATGAAAATAGTATAAAAAGGAGGACAATATTTCATCCCAACACCAAGTATGTGTAGAAGCATCACACTAAAGACCGAATCATTGGTGATAAGAACAAAGGTGTATTGACAAGAAGTAGAGTTGTTGAAGAACAAGTAAATCTGTGTTTACTTTCTATAGTTGAACCTAAAATAGTGGTTGAAGCATGCAAAGATGAGAATTGGATCAAGGATATGGAAGAAGAACTAATGTACATTGAGAAAAATCAGACTTGGGAACTTGTCCCAAGACTAGAGAACAAAAATGTGACATAAAAAAACCCTATTTTGTAACCAACATAAGGCTTGTTAAAAGCAGCTAAGGGTTAGGGTTTTTTAGAGATATTGTATTATAGCATTTGCAATGGCATTAAGTTGTAGGGATTTCTGGTTGTAATTAGTTTGATTTACTGGATAATAATATTGGACTCTCTGTTGGTGGATGTAGCCTGAGTTTGGGTGAACCACCTTAAAACTTGTCTCTCGTTGTTATTATTTCTGTGAATTTTTCATTCCTCTTTTTAATCTTTATTTATATTTAATTGATATCTTCTGCCAACTAACCCTAACAAGTGGTATTAGAGAGAGGTTGTGATTATCGTCTACAGGAAGGTCTCATGGTTGAGTGGGAGCAATGGCAGACGAGGGTAAATTGAAGGTCGATAAATTCAATGGGCAGAACTATTAGTTATGGAAGATGCAAATGGAGGATTACCTCTATCAAAAGGATTTATGGATGTCGTTGGAAGGAGTAGCTAAGAAACTGGCAATAATGACTGATGAGGATTAGAATCTTCTTGATAGAAAGGCACTGGGAACCATTCGGTTGTGCCTGGCACCATCGGTGGCATTCAATATAATGGAAGCGAAGACAACATATGGTCTGATGAAAACTTTGGCTAAATTGTATGAAAAACCCTCAGCCTCAAATAAGGTATTTCTCATGAAGCATTTGTTTAATCTAAAAATGGTTGAAGGTGGATCTATGATAGATCATTTAAATGAATTTAATATGACTGTCAGTCAATTGACTTCTGTAAATGTAAAATTTGATGAAGAAGTTAGAGCTCTCTTGATATTATGTTCATTGCCTGAAAGCTGGAATAGTTTGGTAATGGCGGTTAGTAATTCTGTTTCTGGTTCAAATACCTTGAAATTTGATGATGTTGTTGGTGTTATTCTGAGTGAGGAAATTCGTAGGACAAGCTCAGGTGGATCCACATCAGGTAGTGTTTTGAATACAGAAAGCAGGGGTAGATCAAAGGAGAGAGGTAAAGGTTCTGGAGGTCATGGGAAGTCACGAGGAAAATCAAAGGATAAGAGATTGCAAACCAGAGGATAGAAGGATTGCTGGTATTGTGGGAAACCAGGACATCTGAAGAAAGATTCATGGTCTCAAAAGAATAAAGAAGGAGACAAACAAGAAGAAATAACGAGCCAAATGTGGTAAGTAATAAATCTAAAGATGATGCTTTGATTCTTTCCCTAGATAATGTTGATGATTCATGGGTTTTAGATTCAGGGGCCTCATTTCATGCTACGCCCAATAGAAGTTATTTTCTTGATTATGTCCAAGGGGATTTTGGGCTGGTTTATTTGGGAGATAACGAACCCTGTCAGATTGTTGGAAAGGGAAGAATCAAGATTAAGTTGCAGAATGGGAATCGTTGGCTACTACAAGAGGTAAGGCACATTCCAAGGCTCAGTAGGAATTTAATTTCAGCAGGGCAGCTAGCTGAAGAAGGTTGCATTGTTACATTTATTGATAAAAATTGGAAGGTTTCAAAAGGTGCCTTAATAGTAGCAAAAGGTGTGAAAGTAGGCACCTTATATCTTTGTACAGGTCATATTGTTCCTTCTACTTTAGCTGTTGTAGAGAAAAAATAAACAGGTTCAAGAACAGTTGCTACAGGTTTGCAGGAAGAGACTGAAACAGTTGCTGCAGGTTCTGAGACAACGCTGTGGCATAACAGACTTGGGCATATGAGTGAAAAAGGTATGAAGGTACTTCATTCCAAGAAAGTTTTACTAGGTCTAAAATGTAATAATATGGATTTTGTGAAAGTTGTGTGTATGACAAACAAAAAAGAGTTAGTTTTCTTAGAGATGGGAAGCAAAAGAAATATGAAAAGTTGGAGCTTGTGCATATAGATGTATGGGGACCAGCTCAGGTATCTTCTCTCAGTGGCTCTCGGTATTATGTTACATTCATAGATGATGCAACTAGGAAGGTATGGATTTATTTCCTTAGGCAGAAATTTGATGTATTTGAAACATTTAAGAAATGGAGAAGCTTGGTTGAGAATGAGACAGGTAAAAGATTAAAATCTCTCAGATCTGATAATGGCGGTGAGTATTGCAACAAAGAATTTGAAGATTATTCTTCCTTTAATGGAATCCGTAGGTAGAAAATGGTTCTAGGGACTCCACAAGAGAATGGAGTGGCTGAACACATGAATAGGACAATAATGGAGCGTGCAAGGACCATGAGATTGTATGTTGAGCTCCCTTTAAATATGTGGGTAGAGGCTATCAACACTATTGTATATTACATAATAGAGGTCCTTCAATTCCTTTGGGTGGTGGTATTCTAGAGGAAGCATGGACAAGCAAGAAGGTGAGTTATTCTTTTCTAAAAACCTTCAGCTATGAAGCATTTACACATATAGATTATGAAAATAGAACCAAGATGGATGCAAAATTAAAAAAGTATACCTTTGTTGGATATGGCATCGATGAATTTGGTTATAGGCTTTGGGATTTTGAAAATCAGAAAATTGTGAGAAGCAGGGATGTTATATTCAATGAGAAGGTGTTGTACAAAGATCAGTTACAGTAGCATGAGAAGAAAGAAAAGGATTATGTGGTGCTGGATGATACTCCAAATAGTGATGTTCCAGTGGTTCCTCATGCTCTGCAACAGCAACCAGAAATACCACAAACTCTAGTGAATGTTAGATGATCAACAAGGCTAAGTAGACCTCCTGAAAGGTTTTCTCCCTCTTTGTATTCTATTTTGTTAACAGATGCTAGTGAAACAGAAGGATATGATGAAGCTATGTAGGTGGATACACAGGTTCAGTGGGAGCTTGCAATGAAAGAAGAAATGGAATCCTTGCTGAAAAATTAGACTTGGGAATTATGTAAGTTGCCTGCAGGTAAAAAGGCTTTACCAAACAAATGGGTTTATAGGCTGAAAGAGTAAGATGGAGGTAAGAAAATATTTAAAGCCAGGTTTGTAGTAAAAGGATTTGCACAGAAAAAGGGCATTGATTTTGATGAGATTTTTTCTCCGGTTGTTAAGATGACTTCTATTCGTACTGTTTTAAGTATTGTGGCTGCTGAAGATTTGCATTTGGAACAACTAGATATGAAAATTACCTTTCTCCATGGTGATTTGGAGGAGGAGATATACATGGAATAGCCCCAAGGATTTAAGGTCAAAGGTAAGGAGAAACTGGTGTGCAGATTGAAGAAGAGTTTGTATGGCCCGAAATAAGCACCTCGACAATGGTATTTGAAATTTGATAGTCTTATGGATGAGCAAGGCTACAGCCGGTGTAATTCTAACCATTGTGTTTATTTTAAGAGGTTGGATAATGAAAGTTACATTATTTTATGTTTATATGTTGATGACATGCTTGTACCTGGGTCTAACATGGATCACATCTGAGAGTTAAAACAACAGTTAGCATAGTCATTTGCTATGAAGGATTTGGGGGCAGCAAAACAAATCCTTGGTATGAAAATTTGCAGAGATAGGAAGAACAAAAAATTGACTCTATCTCAGGTTGCCTATGTTGAAAAGGAGTTGCAGAGATTCCATATGGAGAATGCAAAAGTTGTCAGCACACCTTTGCCTAGTCATTTGAAATTGACTAAGGAGTTGTGTCCAAAGACACAAGAGGTTGAAGAAAAAATGTCCAAGGTACCATATGCTTCAACTATATGAAGTTTAATGTATACCATGGTATGCACGAGATCGGATATTGCACATGCTGTAAGAGTCGTCAGCAGGTATATGAGTCATCCTAGATTGGAGCATTGGAATGTGGTAAAATGGATTCTCAGATATTTGAGAGGTACATCCAATAAACACTTATGTTTTGGGGGCTCTAATACTAATTTAGCAGGCTATGTAGACTCCAATTTGGCAGGGGATATTGATACTAGGTGGAGTACTACAGGTTATGTCTTTACTATTGGTGGGACAGAAGTGAGTTGGATCTCATGGTTGTAAAAGGTGGTTGCTTTATCCACCACAGAGGCAGAGTATGTAGTTGCAACATAGGTAAGCAAGGAGATGATATGGCTGCAATCTTTTATGGAAGAATTGGGCAAACAACAGGCTAATAGTTCTTTGTATACAGACAGTCAGAGTGCCATACATCTTGCAAAGAATTCTACCTTGCATTCAAAGACCAAACACATACAGTTGAGGTATCACTTTATTCGGTCGGTGTTGGATAATGGACAGTTAAGGCTGGAAAAGATACATACAGATGACAATCCCGCAGATATGTTTACAAAGGCAGTGACAAGGGAGAAGCTGAGCTCCTCTTTAGCTTCAGTTGGTCTTCAAGACTGAAACAATAAAATTAGAACAACAGAGTCTAGGGTGCTTATGTCCAGTGGGAGCTGCACGCACAACGATGTCATCCAAGATCAGTCTCCAAGTGGGAGATTATTGGTAGGTGGCAACTGATCAGGAAAGTACTATACACTAGCCATGTATCCTCATCGAGGTTTAGGACTGACATAAAAAAACCCTATTTTGTAACCGACATAAGGCTTGATAAAATTGGCTAAGGGTTACGATTTTTTAGAGATATTGTATTGTAGCATTTGCAACGGTATTGAGTTGTAGGGATTGCTGGATGTAATCGGTTTGATTTACTGGATAATAATATTGGACTCTCTGTTGGTGGATGTAGCCCGAGTTTGGGTGAACCACGTTAAAACTTGTCTATCGTTGTTATTATTTCTGTGTATTTTTCATTCCTTTGTTTAATCTTTATTTGCATTTAATTGATATCTTCTGCCGGCTAACCCTAACACTTTGTTCCATTGAGGTTGCCATTGTTGCAGTGGAGTAGTCCACTGAGGATTATAATTGGGTCCTTGGAAATTTTTCTGTGGCCACAAATTATAATTAGCTTGTGGAGTAGGCCATTGGGAATTTTTCCATTGTGAGTTTTGCCATGCATTTGGATTACCAGACCATGGTTGATCATTCTAGGTAGAGAAGTCCTAATTTGCAGTAGCAAAGGGAGGATTAAAACTAAGTGGATCAGGAGGCATACCTTGTCTTTGTTGCCATGGCCTTCTTTGAGCAATGAAAAATAATTGCCTGTCCTCTCCTTTGAATCGCTGTAATTTCAGTCTCTCAATCCTTTCTTGTTGGATGTTGGCCACCCTCTTACATTTGCAATTGGCTTTTCTTTGTCTGCAATTGGGGCAATATTCAGTGAGCATTGCATCTGCCCCTTCTTGTTTCTTCTTGATGTGAAGAGTGTCCAATTGCGTAGCCATATGGCTAATGATGTCTTCTTTCATATTGGTCAGTAAATTGCTAATTTCCACTCGAGAAACTCCATCAGTTGCCTTGCCTGCAATGGCTACTCTTTCTCCTCTAGGCTTCCTGGAGAAAGTCCTGGAGTAGTTTCTATAGGCTATACAAATATCTTCAAAGGGTAGTTGGGAAATGTCCCCTGTCCCAATGAGATTTAGAGCATCCATGCAATCATCATTGACTCCCCTTAGAAAGACCAACTTTAATGATTCTTCAGACAACTGATTCTGAGGGTTTTTCTTTAAGGAAAATTGGAATCTCTCCACATAGTCCTCTAACGGCTCCTCCTCCTTCTCTGACATCCTAAAGATGTCATCTTTCCTCCTATCATGTCCTCTATAGTAGTCTTTGTATTTTGTCAGGAATTTTTTCTTCATAGTATCCCAGTCTGGAACGTCATCTTTCCCTAGTCCCATAAACCATCTCAAAGCAGCATCTTTAAGGGTAGCAGGGACCAACTTGAGTCTGTAGAGATCAGTGGTATAGTCATAACTTCTACACAGAACATCAAACTCAAACAAGAAAGTATCAGGATCTTTAGTCACCAAACCATAGAAAACAGGCAATGCAAATGGTGGTATATTTTTAAAAGCAGCTGCCCGTGCTAGGTCTGGTATAGGGAATTCAAATGTAGCTTGTCCTGGAGGATCCTCTACTTCATCTGCCATGGTTCTGAAAGTTCTCTCTATGGCAGTAGAGGAAGTTGATGGAGATGTAGGGGATGTTGATGGAGACGTAAAAGGAAACTCTCCTTCAGCACTTCCTATTGTGTAGTTGTTGAAATCAGCTATACCCTCATTGTTCTGAGAAGTTGATCAGAGGAATCTACCCTGAATGTCTCTTTGCCTCCGCATGTAGTAAATTGAGCTTTATGTTTCAGTGGTCCTGCATAATGTTAGTAGAGTATATGGTGTCTCTCGAAAAATGAAATTATAGAATCTAATACTAAAATCACGATTTAACTTATTAAAGCATGTGAAACCTATCAAATGAGATTATGAAGATAGCACCATCCCCAACAATGGCACCAAAAATGTAGAGGAAAACTAATGTGTTGTAGACATAAATAAATTCAAGGTTTTAGACTAACTGAATAGTCCACTATCATTGTGTTCCTACATTGAATTATCAACCAAGGAGCGTAAGCTTATGATGATGCCTGCAATATCTATGGCTTCAAGACTCATTTCTACTCTATGCTAATCTTATGTGATCCTTCTTTACCCAATCCTATTTACTAGAATGCATAGGAATGTAAAATAGTAAACAGAAATGAAAAACAACAAAAACAATTTAATTTTCCAGTTGCTATGGGTACCTTCAGTAGAGGCTGAAGATAACTGCATTTAACAAAAAATCACAATTTTAATCTAACATTTCAAGAATGATGAAAAAGCTAACACTAACCTCTGGAGGATTAAAAACATGCACTCTACTCATGAATCACAACTTTTTGGAAGTATCAATCAATAATTCTTACTAGTTAGCAATATAACATAGAAAGTGGAATGAAATAGATAAATTAAAAATGTAGAAATAAATAAGAGAACATGTAAAGTGAGGGTTAGTACCTTGAGTGGCCAACTCAGGGAACTATCTCACTTTTTCTTGAAATTAAATCTACTTTAGATCTTCACCCCTCTCATAACATACAATTAAATTCAAATCATATCTACGGTAGAATCTTCTTCAGATTTTTTATTCAAAATTGTAACATGTCTGTAACAATTGATAACTGTAACAAAAGTAACATCTATTTTGAAAGTAGAACATAACATCTACCTAATCAACAAACTCCTCTCCTATATAAAGATGGGAGAGTCTTATTCAACCTTCTAACTAACTGCAATCATCAATTAACTCCTGGATATCAAGATATTATTTTTGAGATCAACTTATTAACTGGAACAAAGGAAACAAAGTCCTATCCAATCAGAAATTCCACCTATAACAATTCATAAATAAGATACATGAACTTCAGTGAGATTCCTAGAATGAGTCTTCTTTATCCTCTGCGTTTATTCTCCCATGATGACCACGTTTGTCTCCACTAATCACCATGTCTAGCACTTGGACTGCATCCTCATTGATTCCTCCATTCTACATTCTATTGTAATTACTCCTTGGATTCTTTATTTGGCTGCACAGGGTTAATCATTCCAACATATATACAAAACAACCTCTTATAATAAACTTATGAAATCCTATCTATTTTTCATACATATTAATAATTCAAATAACCCATTTGATAATATAACCACCTGAATTCATTCATTAGCATAGGATCCAAGTCTTAGGAAAGTATATATGAAACAACATAAAATAGAAGTAATGTATGTGGAGTCTTTGTAGAACCATATAGAAAAGGTCTTTAAAACATATGAAAACAGTATAAAAAGGAGGACAATATTTCATCCCAACACCAAGTATGTGTAGAAGCATCACACTAAAGACCTGATCATTGGTGATAAGAACAAAAGTGTATTCACAAGAAGCAGAGTTGCTGAAGAACAAGTAAATCTATGTTTACTTTCTAAAGTTGAACCTAAAATAGTGGTTGAAGCATGCAAGGATGAGAATTGGATCAAGGATATGGAAGAAGAACTAATGCAGATTGAGAAAAATCAGACCTGGGAACTTGTCCCAAGATTAGAGAACAAAAATATGATTGTGTTATCCTCAAATTTAGTTGCGCTCAATTTGTAGGATGACCCCTACGAAACTTATCTGTTTTGTAGCCTACAACTCTAAACATGCAAAATGAGGTGAATCACATTTGCCCTCGTGTGTGGTCTCCTAGCCTCGAAACATCCTTTCGAGCGTCAACTTGTGTTAGTTTCTTGAATTTTGCAAAATAAGTCTAATTAAAATTTTCACTTTTTAGGAGTTAGTAAATTTTTGTCATATGCACTAGTGGCGATTTTTTCCATCATTGCATCTTTATATGCACTGGTGGTGATTTTTGCCTCCATTGCATCTTTATATGCACTAGCAGTGATTTTTGTCTCCATTGCATCTTTATATGCATTGGTGGCAATTTTTGCATCCATTGCTTCTTTATATGCATTGGCGGTGATTTTTACCGCGTGTGCATGTTAGTCTCTTTGTCACATGCAAGGACGGTGATTTTTTTCCGCCCATGCATGTTAGTCTCTTTGTCACATGCAAGGGTGGCAATTATTGCTGCCCGTGCATGTTAATCTCTTTATCACATGTAAGGGCGGCATTTTTGCTGCTCGTGCAGAAAAGCAATTTCCTCCACATGCAAAGGCGGTAAAATTTGCTACCCGTGCACTCACTCCCTAAAATTTTTCTAACTCTAGGAAATTTTCCAAGTTGCTATCCTTAGCCCAATTTTGCTTCGTTCTTTGCTCTAATTGCACTCTAGCCCCTCAAAGCCCATGCAACTGCTCAGTTCTCCCCCACTACTGCAATTTTCAATCAAAGAGACCAAAAGTTTCTTTCCACAGATGAAATGATACATGCATTCAATAACATGATCCAAAGGAGTTCGAAGATCAAGCTTTCTCAGTGGCTCCTCTGCATAAGTTGTCAGATACACAGTTGAGTTGGACATTCTCAAGGTAGTTCTGGGTAAACATGTGAAGGTTGCTACCTCCGTGAAAGTTTTAGTAACAAGAACTTGTGTTATTTCCAAGGACACTTTTGGACCAGACAACCTGGAGATGCAAATGGTGATAACAATGTATGAAAGTTTCTCTCAAGAAGGATGCTGATGGGAGTTGATAAATGTGATCTTTGCCTTAGTATATTTTCTATTTTTCATATATACTTTTCAATCAATTTTGGTCATTTTCACATGTACTTTTAAGATGCAAATACATGTAAAAACAAGGAAAGGCCCAAATCAATAAGGACTCTTCTTGTTGAAAAAGTCAAGTTAGTTGTATTTTCTCTATTTTTTCTCATGGCCTCTCACTATAAATAAAGAGGGCCTTTATGCATTTTTTTATCTTTTAATCTTTTGCATCGAAGTGCTGCCCAAATTGAGACTCAACTTTGAGACTTTGAGTCCAAACTGTATGATCAATTCCAATCAATAAAGAAGGCAAGTTTTGATATTAAACTTTGTGTTGAATCAAATTTGTATTAGTGAGGATGTACATATGGCATTTTTGTTGATTTCTCTTGTTGATTGATTGGATAAAGTGGTGTTTGGTTATCATGATTGGAGGACATTCAAGATAAATTATATAAACTTTGTGTTATATTATTTCCTTTAATTTATGTATGTTGAAAGCATTTCTTAGTGGAGAATTATAAAGACTTTGAACTTGTAGTTGTTCACTTTGTATATGAATCATGTTGAGAACTTGTAGACTTTGTGCTATGATTTTCAATTACATTCATGTGGATCAGTGGTATTGTTAGTTGAAAGACTTTGTGCTCCAACTGGTGATACGATTACTTTTAAAATCTTTGTGGGGATAATTTGAAGACTTTGTGCTTGAGATTATTCACTTGGTTTGTGGATCTTTTTGTGAAGTGAGTTGAAAGACTTTGTGCTTCAACTTACAAGAATATTGGTGATTATTGTTTAGGTTAATATTAGAAGTTTAGAAGCATTATTGAATATTACCGTGAAACATTGTAAACATCTTTTCTAAAAGAAGAGAAAAGGATGAATGTAACACACCCTTACATGGTTAGAGCTAGTGTGAATAAGTAGTTTAGTTTTGTTTCAATAAATAGTAAGAAGGGAACCTCCCCTTGTTGAGAGGAGAGATTTATCTCATCACACTGTGGTTGATATAACCATTTCATCATCAGTGAGTTGACGAAAAAATATTCACCCAACAGATTGGAACTAAGTGGGTATAAGAACAAATTGAATGAGAATGGAGAAGTGATAAGAAATAAGGCAAGACTAGTATGTAAATGCTACTCACAAGTGGAAGGAATAGACTATGAGAAAACTTATGCTCCGGTGGCAAGAATAGAGGCCATTAGGATGTTTTGGGCTTTTGTAGCACATAAGGATTTCAAAGTATATCAAATGGATGTGAAGTTTGCCTTCTTGAATGCGGAACTGGAAGAGGAAGTGTATATAGAGCAATCAGAAGGATTTCAGTTGTCAGATAAGCCAGATATGGTCTACAGGTTGAAGAAGGCACTATATTGATTGAAGCAAGCTCCCAAAGCTTGCTATGCAAGGTTAGATAGGTACTTATTACATCAAGGATTCAACAAAGGCTCCGTAGATAGAAATTTGTACATCAAAGTAAGTGGAGATCAAATTTTGATTGTGGAAGTGTAAGTAGATGACATAATTTTTGGTGGAAATGAAGGCATGTGTAAGAGCTTTGTAGATGAGATGCAGAAAGAGTTTGAAATGTCAATGTGTGGGGAAATAAATTTCTTTCTTGGTTTACAGATCAACCAAATAGATAAAGACATTTTCATTTCTCAGTCAAAGTATGTAAAAGAGTTGTTAAAGAAGTTTGGAATGAAAGATTCTAAACTAGTTTGTACTCCTATGGTTACTGGTTGTAAGTTGAGAAAGAATGATGAATCTCCTAAGGCTAACTAGAGAAAGTACATATCAATGATTGGAGGATTACTATAGCTGGTTACTACTAGACCAGATATTATGCACATAGTTTGTCTTGTGGCTACATTTCAAACAAATCCTAGAGAGTCACATGTTATGGTAGTGAAGAGGATATTCGAATATTTAAAGGGCACTTCGGATCATGGCTTGTGGTATCCAAAAGATACTGACTTTACTCTAAGTGCTTATACAAATTAATATTGGGTTGGTTGTGTAGATGATAGGAAAATTACAAGTGGTGGAGCATTCTTTCTTAGTGGTAGAGTAGTGTCATGGTTAAGTAAAAAGAAGGATTCTCTATCTCTGTCCACTGCAAAGGTAGAATACATTGCAGCATCATCTTGTTGCACACATGTTTTATGGATGAAACGAACCTTGAAGGATATCAAAGTTGTGTATGATGAGCCTATTTCTTTTTTCAGTGATAATACAAGTGCTATTAACATTTCAAAGAATTCGGTGATGCATTCAAGGACAAATCATATTTCAATTAGGTATCACTTTCTGAGAGAGAAGGTTGCAGAAAATGAAGTGAAGCTTGAGTATGTGCCTACAAAGGGTCAGGTTGCTAACATATTCACTAAGGCTCTTCCTAAGGATACATTTGAGTATCTTCAGGAGAAGTTAGGGGTTATTGCCCCTCCTTCCTTGAACTAGATGCATAAGAAGATGCATCAGTCCAGTGGATTTCAAGATTCATTCTTTTCTGGACTAATGATTGAAGGCTACCTCTCAGGAGGAGCAGGTAGTGGTTATGATAATTGTTGCAGTCAGGGGTAGTATTCAACGCAGTGAAAGAAAAAGATGTTGTAGAGCAATAGTGAACAATGCAAGTATGTACAATATCGTGAAAAGGGAGAGTTGTGACACCCTTTTCCATTGATGTCAAAGGGGGAGAAAGAACAATTAGTGATTAGAGAAAGAGGATAAGATGTGCAAAAGAAAGGGGGACAGTAAGCAAGTAAAGAAGATTGGTGCAGAGTTGTGTCTTGATGGTTTTTCACATCATGTGTTGCAATAAATGACAAAGGGGGAGATTGTTGCAAGTATGTGCTAATAGGTGTTGTCATTGATGTCAACAAGCTTTGTTGCAAGTATGTGCTAACTGATGTTGCCATTGATTTCAACATGTTTGTGTTGCTGTTAGTGTCAATTGTGCTCTTGTTTTGGTACTTGATTGTGATGAGTTAGTTGCTTTGCATTATGTTGTATAAGTGTTGAAGATGATAAGAATATGTTCTTGATATTGAATATCTAAGTGCTTTTAAGAAAATTTGGTTCATACTAAAGACAAAGTTGTGAAGATGTATTCTAGCTTACTGAATACTATCTGAGTTTTGCTCCTCATTTCTTATGTGTTGAAGACCGAAGTATGAGATTTGGATATGATTTAGAGAAGTGTTTGAAGATGTTAAATCTAGAGTTTGGTGGTCTAGATCGCTATGCAGTAGAATTCCTATTCACCAATTTGAAGATTGTGCCTGGCAGCATTTGTAGTGTGACAAGGAGAAAGTATTTTTCTCTGCATTTCTCTACAGTTTGGTTTTTGGTCTTGCAGTTCTGGAATTATGTTTATAAGGTCCATAGCTATCTTCATTCCAAATTCTTTGTGATTTGGTTCTTCAAAAAGCAAGTTATTGATTAGCAGAGTTTGACAGTGTTTGATGTGAGAAGTCTGTGATCTATCTTCAAGTGATATTTGTTGTTTTCAAGTGAGATATGTTGCGGCTAGATTTATTGGCTCCTAGGTGATTTTATGTTGTTCATGGATGTCTCTAGATTATATTGAAGGTGTGTGCTAGATACACAAGCTATGGTGAAGCTCTTGGAAGCATGTGTCTAAGTATTTTTGGTGTTTGCACAAGTTAGGCCGACTTAGATGCTAACACCCTTTACAGATGTGTTTCATCGATTGTAAAAGTGTGTTGAAGCATGTGAAGATGTATTTAGGTCTAAGTTAAGCTATGAAGTGCTCTTCCACTACAACAAAATAGGCAATTAGAACCTAAAATAGCGTTAGATTTTAGTGCATTTGAGTCCATGAATTGGACACTTCTGTCGGCGCAAAACTTGGCGCCCAATTGCATCTCACTATTGTGCCTGGTTTAGTGCTGAGTTTAGTGCCAATTGTAATGTCAGATTTAGCGCCGTATTTAGTGTCGGGTTTAGCACTGATATTTGGTGCTAGGATTAACACTAGAGTTAGCACTGGATTTTGTTGCTTCTAGTTTGGCTTCTAATTTTGCTTCTGGTTTTGCTTCTTGTGTTGCTTCTGGTTTTACTTCCAGTTTTGCTTCCAATTTTGCTTTCAGTTTTACTTCTAGGTTGGCTTCTACTTTTGATTCCAGTTTTGCTTCTAGTTTTGCTTTCGGTTTCACTTCCAGGTTTGCTTCCAATTTTTCTTCCAGTTTCACTTCTAGTTTTGCTTCTAGGTTTACTTCCACTTTTGCTTCCAATTTTGCTTCTGGTTTTGCTTTCAGTTTTGCTTCCAGTTTTGCTTCCAGTTTTGCTTCCAATTTTGCTTCCTGTTTTGCTTCTAGTTTTTCTTCCAGTATTGTTTCTAGTTTTGCTTCCAGTTTCACTTCTATTTTTGCTTCTGGTTTTACTTCTAGTTTTGCTTCTGGTTTTGCTTCCAATTTTGCTTCCAATTTGGCTTCCAGGTTTGCTTCTAGTTTTTCTTCTAGTTTTGTATCCACTTTTGCTTCCCATTTTTCTTTTGGTTTTTCTTCTAATTTTGCTTCTGATTTTGCTTCCAATTTCGTTTCCAATTTTGCTTCTTGTTTTGCTTCCGATTTTACTTCCAGTTTGGCTTCCAATTTTGTGTCCAGTTTTGCTTCCAATTTTGCTTCTAGTTTTGCTTCCACTGTTGCTTCCAAATTTGCTTCCAGTTTTGCTTCCTTTTATGCTTCCGATATAACGTCACTTGTTGCTTCCATTTTTGTGTCTTTTGTTGCTTCTAAAAATGCTTATTGTTTTTCTTACATTTATTAATTTAATATGTTTTATTTCAATTTAATTAGTTAAATATATCATGCCTCTTAAATAACTCATATGATTATAAAGTAAGTAATTTAATTATTTAACTCATGATTAAATAACAAGATAATTATTATAACATGATCGTCATCTATAATTAAAACAAGTGAGTCAAATATCTATAATTTAATTGAATTTTTCAACATCCATCCTAAGCAGTAAATTAAAATCATCAAACGTAATAAATATCCATCCAAAAATCATTGACCACTTTCAATATATACAAATTGACAAGTCAATACTGATAATATCATCATCATATATAACTAAAACAAGTGAAAGTCAAATATTCCAGTAGATCAATAACATGTCAAAATGATACATATCTAATAGTCGACATAAGTCAAAATGATACATGTATAAATGATATAAGTAAAAATGATAAATTATGTAACTCAAAATGGTACAAGTCAAGATGATACATGTCCAAATGATATAAGTCAAATTGATACATGTGAAAATGATACAACTCAATAATATGGTACTGTAGGCTGTGAAAATGATACATATGATAGTAACCATGAAAAGAGGCATCATAATGATATCTCATCAATGATCCATGATGCAGTCTATATGATCATGAATGTCACTGGCTACTACCAGCAACTTCCTCATCATCATCATCACCATCGTGATCATCATAATCATGATCATCGTTGTCATCATCATCATCGCCATTGGCCTCATTGTCTTTTGTATCTACATCATCATCATCCTCTGCCATGTGATCTGTACCAGAACCAATATAATCTAGATCTATATCATCAAGATCATATTCATTTTTTGGAAGACCCGTGTTCTGCAAAAAAAAACATTTAAAATGAAAAGTTATTATCTATTTCATGTAATAATTTATTTTTCTGTTATATATCTAATATTCCAACATATGAAACAAAACCATAATCATATTACATCATATCAAAGTGCACATACCATAATAAAATTTCAAAAAAGTTACAGCTAATATGTCATTCCAATGATGTCAAATATGCAACAATTGTAATAAACGTTACTAAAGATCATAAAAAAATTTGTTATACAATTTAACTATCAACTGTAAATTCTATTACATAACCTTAAGTGTCACAAATTGTGTGATCAATGTATGTTCTTTTTCACTATTAATCTAATAACCTGCATTAGACAGAAACATTAAAGAGTTTTTAAGTAGCAGTTTATTAAATTCTCTTACATGTCAAATGAATGCACAATTTTTTTTCAATAATTATTTATCTAAAGATTCATGAGTAACCTTAAGATAAAGGTCTAATAGTTGTTCTATGGGGCATGTTTAACAAACCAAATGTAATTGTCAACTTTTCACCATGGTGGTAGAGAAATAATTCTTTTTCCCATCCTTCCACAGAATCAAGTAAATTCTTGAATTTGGAAAATACTTGCCACCTTCATCTTCCAAGCCAATTTCTACAACTTTGCATAGGTCTCCTTTGTCTATGGATGTGATCTGTCTCCTACACAAAAAAGCATGTACCATTTTATGCCCTTCAATCCAACTGCATCCAAGCATTTTTTTAATTCCTCTATCTTTCATCAATCTCCTTACCTTACCACACCTGCCCACTTGTGGATAGATGTTTGAGAGAAGAACATAAGTTGTGTAGCATTTTTAGGATCCAAATCAAAAAGCAGTGTTGTTGTAAATACTCCTAAGCCTATATTCATATGTGATCTACAGGCACCAAGAAAACACATGCATACAACCAACACAGATTTAATAGGTATCTCAATGATAAAGTTTAGGGTGTCTTCAAGATAGCCAACAATGGCAAGGAGGTCAACCATGCATGTAAATAGAGAGGCCCTAGTTAGCAGGTTGTATGGGAGAAGGATGCTTCTCATTTTCAAGAATCCTAAGTCTCATTGCTACATATGTTTCTTAAAGAAGGGCCAATTTTAAACTAGGTAGTTGTTTTGTCACTCACTTTGTACAATGAAATGATGAGAGTCGAGTCTCCTTATATCACTATAGATTTGCATACAACAAACTCCAATACAATAACACCATACAATGCACACTTAACTTTACGGTACCTTAGCCCAAACATGATGGTATAGAAATCTGAAGGTACCTCCTACTAAAGATGTCATGCCATAGACCAGATACCACTGTACAGTATATATCACATCTACAGTAACAATTTCCTTCCAAATGTAGGGTTAAAGTCTATGATTAACATGCATAGACCTTTCTAGTGTTTACAAGATAATTCCTTAGTCAACACCATACTAGTGTCCACAAGATGTTTCCACAGTTAAAATAAGAAATTAATGCTACTTTGCAAACAATAAGCAAGCCTTCAGAGAGCTTAAAGTTTCCATTTACATCCATGCACAATAAATTAATCAACCCTTAGGATTTGATGGACAATGAAATAGAAGGTCCTATATTCCATTTATGAGTCCTCTATCCAAATGACATAGTGATCACAAGTACATAATATCTACTATTCTGTGGGTAGTGCTCAGACATTCAAACACAGGGAAGTCCATACTAAGATAAATTTGTTCATAAACAGTCTCCAATTTAATAAATACTAGATTGAAATCACATTTCTAATTTAGTGCAAGTCATTACAATGAACTCAAAGGTCATTGTCATCAAATGAATGCCTTCACAATAGATTGTTCTAGTTACAAGTACAATACAACTATTGTAGTGTTACACAACTGTATGCAATTAACAAAACCCATTCTTTCCAAGAGTCAACTGGTAATCAAATACAATCATGTAGTGTTGTTTCAACATTATATTCCATTGTGGCTTCAGTAATGCAAACCTTGTAACCTTGGAGGGAGTGTTGGGGGGCAAGTTGACCTGAACCAAGTATCCAAAACCATCCCAAAAGCCCACCTAGGAGTGGTATTATTAATCCCAAGAAGACCTCGCATCCACAATTGAGAGAGTGGACATTTACAGGTGAAATACCAATACCATTAGGGTTTACAACCATGTCAAAAAAGATAACCATGAACCAGGCCAGGTTTCCTCAAGACTCATGGTATGTTGCAATGATGGCATTCTAGCAATTCTAGCCAGGGTTTGAAACTCCACCTGAAACTGTGACCAAATTAATGTAGCTTCCTTCATGATAGAAATCCAAAACACAATAACCAACAATTTGCCACAGTTTGTAAGTCCCATGATCTTAAGTCTGAACTCTCATAGTTAACAATATTTTCCTCATCCAAACCCTTTAGCATAAGCTTTCACAAGACAACATAAAGTTACACAAGTTAAAGGAAATGTTTCACCAAAATGGTCAGTGTAATTTTACAAGAATGGATGACAAGGAGCTTTACTTCAAAGAAAGGTTAGCTTAGTTGAAGAAGACCAGTTGGCGATTTGAATCTTAGTCTCCAACCCAAACAATAAGACACTCAGCCAACATGATGAGCACACCCAAAGTCTCCTTCCTCTAAATCACTTATAGTCCAACCATCAACCTTCCTTCCTCGACCCCAAGGCAAAAAGAAGAATTTCCCCCCAAAATGGTTCCCCACTCTTTCCTTTTCTCCCTCACATACCCCAAAACCAAGCACATTAAAGACTAGTACTTCCCAAATCTGTTATGGCAGAGGAGAGTTAATAGCTACTACCAACGATGGCTCCTTTTCAACAAAAAAAAATGTGCATATTTAAATTTAAATGTCCACTATTATATTTCAAAGGTTTGAAATATGACCAACAACGTAACTATAATGCATGCCCCCCTTTAAGTCTTATAATAAAAAGGTTAGGAAATAATGACTTGAGATAAACCCTTTGGTCTATTCACTTAGGAGACTACCTGAAAACTCAATGATAACTACATCCACATGATCAAGAAGAATGACAAGTGACCTATGAATAACAATCCACTTGAGTCAAAAAGACGAAGACCAATAGAAACCAAACACAACAAATAGAGTACAACTATAACTGTTTGTCTCGAGTATCACTCTATAACGTCTTCAAAGATTATTGAAACTCAACATAAGAAATGCAAATTGACATATTAACACAACAATATCCAACTAAGTTATTGAAAATCAACTATTGATACCTCGTTCTCCATCCAGATTACAAAATCGGTCGACTTTTTGCTTTGTAACATTTCCTTTTCAAATTGCATTGGTTGCTGGCCATATTTCTCCTCCTGTCAAAACATGGGAAATGGACTAGTTAAACTAATTAATATGCAATCATTTATTTTTTCCTAGGAAATAAAAAAAATATCATTTAACATATTAAATATACTTACCAATGTACTGATCAAGGCCTGTAAACCGTTCTGGCCACTGTGATGAGTGGCACAAAGTTTGTCAAGCCTAGACTTAGAGGCCTTGTCCTGAAACATATACTAATTCAATTTAGGTAAAGCACAAATAAAATTTAAAAATAATTTAATAATTTTGATATAATCTTATGAGCAAATTCAAATCCCTATGTACTCTCCTCACTGGACTTCCTCCGTGCATCGGACTTCTCATATGCTTTTACAATCTCTTTCCATACTTTGAGACTTACATCAATTGGCCTTTTTTTGAGCCTTTGCTTGGGAGGGATTTTTTTTATCTTTTTTGTTTGGTTGCACTGACATCTCTTGTAGTTTTGAGACATTCATAGCTTTATTTTCTTTATAGACCAACCTATGCCAAATTCAATCTCCATGTCTTGGATAATTGCTTTTTGCAAGTGCATGGGTATCTTTGAGAATGGAAAATGTAGATGGTCTTTGAACCGTTGAAGGCATGATTCCTTCAACCTATTCACAAACATTTTTCCAGCATCTATCATTTGGACTTCCCCTGAAACCACATCGTATTCTATCTTGGTATCGTAGCTACCAATGCAAGATGCAAAACATGGCATGGTGGTCGAAGAAGTCTGTGTCCCAGGAGTGGCTGGGACATTGGAAGCCTCTACTCTCTGTTCCACATTCTTAGAGGTTACTGTTATTGATTTCCTCCTAGGTCTTTTACCCAATCCATGACTAGTTGGGGAATCAATTGATTCCCTTAGACACTGTTAATTTGGTTGCGATGTTTCAGGGGCTTTACCATATCATTTTTCTATGTATCTAGCAAGCATTGTCAAGTCAACACCATCCAATTTGTTCACTATGTCTACCCCCAATATGGAAGCCAATGCCTCTTTATCTTTGTCAGTCTCATGTTCCTATATATATATAAAATAAATTTCTTTTTTAAATTTAGAAATAGAAAACTAAATACTAAAAATCAAAGAAACAATGGAAACATTTACAAATCTATAAATTGATAGTGAATTACCTGATTGTGGCCAGAGTTTGCTCCCTTGCCTCTATTGCTTGACATTTTGAGGTGACCTAGGGCAAATTATTTTTGTCCAGTCTGTGGAGGCAATCATAGCCAGGTATGAATTAACAGCGTGCTTGACCAATCGTAGCCAAAAACAAAACTTAATAGCTTGTATTTTGGGTATGATGTACAAAGAGACCTTATTCGACATGCCTTCTAAAAATGGTAAACAACATTACTACTCAAATTTACCCTAAAGCGTGAGTACAACATCTTAGAAAAACTTTCTTTGAGCTCAAAATAATATCAAAATGGATGAAAACCTAGGTCAAGAGTTAACTTACTTGCTAAAAGGCAGACGAACAAGCTTTATTGAATGGCTAAGGTAGCTAGAAACCCCAAATTTAGCAGCTAGCTCAAGCAATTTTTTTATCTTCTGGATGTCTAGAACCAAAAATAAATAAAATACAAATTCATGGATCCGTTGTAGAAACTTTTCAGTAACTTTTGTTTTCTACATAATAAAGTCATCACTTCCCAGGAAACCTAAAATAGAGGCAGAGTACACTGTGTTGTGGGCTTAAATGTATTAACTTATTTGTGTTTTTTTTGTGTGGTATGTTTTAATGCTGGCACGAATTTTAATTTTTTTTGGATTCATTAGTCGGCGTTTCTAACTCTGACTTTTGTGCCAACTTTTAGACGTAAATGTAATCTCTTTGGGACGTCCAAACCAACACCAAGTGCACCTAATTTAGCACCATCGTCATCCTTAAACCCTAAATCCTAAACCCTCAACCCTCAACACTATACCTTAAACCTTAATCCCTCAACCCTCAACCCTAATCTTAAACCTAAACTTAAAGCTTCCACTCTTTCCACCATCCTCAAGGGATCTAGAAATGCAAAATTAGATGCCTTTGCTGATAAACCCAATAAATATACCATCATTCATCCACTATCTACATACCCTCCACATACCATCCCTATGGTCCATGCTTTGGCATAAGTTAGACATAATCTACATCATAATCCACTATTTTCCCTACATAATCCACATCATAATCCACTTTTCTCCCCTCTAGAATCCACGTCATAATCCACTATCTGCCTAATCCATTTCCCTTCCATGTATCCCTTACCAACATCGATGAGGGCACTTGAGATGGTCCATGCGCATGGACATCATTCTCTAATGTGACTATAACCTTTCAGTGCAGCGTAACGCAACCTTCAAGCCTCAACCCTAAACACTATACCTTAAACCCTAATCCCTCTACCCTAAACGCTAATCCCTCAACCGTAAACGCTATCCCTAATGCCTGAAGCCTAAACCCTTAAACCTTAAACCCTAAACCCTACCCTAAACCCTCAACCCTAAACACTATACCTTAAACTCTAATCCATCAACACTAAACCCTAAACCCTCAACCCTAAACACTATATCTTAAACTCTAATCCCTCAACACTAAACCCTAATCCCTCAACCCTCAACCATAATCTTAAAGATAAACTTAAAGCTTCCACTCATTCCACCATCCCCAAGGGATCCAGAAATGCAAAATTAGATGCCTCTATTGTTAAAGCCAAACATCCTAAGGGTCGTCATGCCTTGGGACATAAAAACAAAGAGTCAAAGAAAAATCAATCCAAAAATTGATCCAAGCCCATACCTCCACAAGCAAAGTCCAAAACCAAAATGGTATGGGTACCTAAGCAACAAGAAATCAAGTTAAATGTGGTATCTACCTCTAAAAAATCCCAACCATCTACTCTCATCTCAAATTCCCATTCCACTCAAAAGTGTCAAAACATTCCATCCCACAAGCAAAACAAAAGTAATAAAATGCCTAAGTCTATGCAGGTTCCTAAAGCCCTTCATCATCCATCTCCTAAGCAAACATCTCCATTGCACCCTACACCACCTCCGCATCACAAGCTTCAACTTTTATGGGGATGTGTGCAAGCATTGGTTATGGTTCCCTTCCATTCCGCAATAAATCTACCATCATTCATCCACTATCCTACATACCCTCCACATACCATCCCTATGGTCCATGCTTTGGCATAAGTTTGACATAATCCACTATTTTACCTACATAATCCATGTCATAATCCACTTTTCTCCCCTCTAGAATCCACTATCTACCTAATCTATTTGTCTTCCATGTATCCCTTACCAACATCGATGAGGGCACTATCCCTAAACCATCAAACCTATCCCTAAACCCTCAACCCTAAACACTAGACCTTAAACTCTAATCCCTCAACACTAAACCCTAAACCCTCAACCCTATACACTATATCTTAAACTCTAATCCCTCAACACTAAACAATAATTCCTCAACCCTAAACCCTAATCCCTTATCGCTAAACCTTAAACCCTATCCCTAAAGCCTCAACCCTAAACACTTGAACCTTAAATCCTAAACCCTATCCCTAAACCCTAAACCCTAAACAGTACTATGCCTTAAACCCTAATCCATCAACTCTAAATAGTAATCCCTAAACCCTAAAACCTCAACCCTCAACACTATACCTTAAACCCTAATCCCTCAACCCTCAATCCTTAACCCTCAACCCTCAACCCTAATCTTAAACCTAAACTTAAAGCTTCCACTCATTCCACCATCCTCAAGGGATCGAGAAATGCAAAATTAGATGCCTCTACTAATAAAGCCAATAAATCTAACATCATTCATCCACTATCCTACATACCCTCCATATACCATCCATATGGTCCATGCTTTGGGATAAGTCAGACATAATCCACATCATAATCCATTATTTTCCCTACATAATCCACGTCATAATCCACTATCTGCCTAATCCATTTGCCTTCCATGTATCCCTTACCAACATCGATGAGGGCACTCGACATGGTCCATGGGTGAGGACATCGTTCTCTAATGGGACTATAACCTTTCAGTGCAGCGTAACGCAACCTTCAACCCTCAACCCTAAACACTATACCTTAAACCTTAATCCCTCTACCCAAAACCCTAATCCATCAACCATAAACTCTATCCCTAAAGCCTGAAACCTCAACCCTTAAACCTTAAATCATCAACCCTATACCTAAACCCTCAACCCTAAACACTATACCTTAAACTCTAATCCCTCAACCCTAAACAGTATACCTTAAACTCTACAATCTACATCATAAATCACTATCTACCTAATCCATTTGCCTTCCATGTATCCCTTACCAACATCGATGAGGGCACTTGACATGGTCCATGCATGAGGACATCGTTCTCTAATGGGACTATAACCCTCAACTATAAATCGTAATCCCTCAACTTTAAACCGTAATCCCTAAACCCCCAACCCTAAACCCTAAAACTTGTTGGGACAAGAAAATTTAACAATTTTTCTGTACTTCTATCCATTCCTTTTTCAACCAAGATCAGAACATTATACCCTTAATCTCATAATAGTAATGAATTGTGTTACAAAATCCATAATTAACCTAAGTCTTGCACATCCATTCCATGAATTGTACCCTTTGCCTTACTCAGAACATATCGGCCCAATGTGACCCCATCATTGGAACCTTTCACTTTGCTATACCGATGGCCCGATAAAGATATAGTATCACTATATCGGAAAAACAATGATCTATCGGGGTAACCTTTGAGGTCATCCCACCAATAGACCGATAAAATGGAATAAAATGAGCTTATCAGGATAACATGCAGACATTGGTGGAAACCACATCATGGTTCCACCGACAGGCTGATAAAGTTGGTAGAAGAAGGTTATATCGCCGTAACATGTGGATTTCGGTGGAATACATATCACACCCTCACCGATGACCCGATGAACTCGATAGGAGTTAGCCTATCGCTGGAACATGTCAACTTCGGCAGAACTTATATACGAGTTCCCCCGACATGCTGATAAAACCAACAAAGAGAAAAACATTGTTGTAGCATGTAAGGATCAGTGGAACTAAGGATGAAGTTCCACCAATAGCTTGAAATAACTATAAAACATTGAGGATATGAAGAACATCGGCTAGACTAGGGCACATTAGGGCAACTTCATATGGAACTTCACCGATGGACCGAGAAAGGGAAATTTATCGATGGAAGGGATGGACTTCGATGGAATATAAAACAAAGCCTCAACAATACGACGATGATTATTAGACAAGATTGATGTGACATTCCAAGACATCACTTGAATATTTGTAATTAATAAACCAGCCTGATGGTAAGATACACATTAATGGTGCATTTATGAGCTGAGATTGAAATAAGTTATTCCACTCCTGTAAGATTTGGTTGAAGAAGGTTATATTGCTGGAACATGTCAACTTCGGTAGAACTTATATACAAGTTCCCCAGACATGCCGATAAAACCAACAAAGACAAAAGCATCATTGTAGCATGTAAGGATCAATGGAACTAAGGATGAAGTTCCACTGATAGCTTGAAATAACTATAAAACATTGAGGATATGAAGAACATCGGCTGGACTAGGGCACATCGGGGCAACTTCATATGGAACCTCGCCAATGGACCAAGAAAAGGAAATTTATTGATGGAAGGGATGGACTTCGGTGGAATATAAAACAAAGTCTCAGTAATACAGTGATGATTGTCAGACAACATTGATGTGACATTCCAAGACGTCGGTCAAATATTTGCAATTAATAAACTGACTTGATAGCAAGATACACATCGATGGTGCATTTATGAGCTGAGATTGAAATAAGTTATTCCACCCCTGTAAGATTTGGTTGAAGAAAGAAGGAGAGAGGAATTTTGACCTCTCGCAGAGCAAGGAGCAGAAAAAGGCCAACTAGAAATATATTTCAAGTAAGTATATTGGTCCTGACTATAAATTTATACTATGTAGAAGCTTTGTAGTCTGCATTATGGAAAATAATCCAGAGAAACATAAACCTAAAAAGCAGAAGATTGAGAAAAGATCACTGAATCAAGATTAATTGACCAATGCCCAGGGTCTGGGCCGAGACCAAAAAGAAGTGCCCAGACTAATCCCTCCATAGATAAATTGATAGACGACTATAAGGAGTTAGGAGATGTTTGGACCCCTCTTCGAGGGTATCAATTGTTTCTGTATCATTTCAAGAAAAAATATAGGTATGAACCTATTTGCAACCCTTGGAGGTTAAATTTAGCAAGGCTAATAGTGTCTAATGTTTTTATCAACATGGATTTTATTAAAGCCTTAGCTAGCAAATATGACCCGAAAACAAGAACTATTAGATCACACACTGGTGATAATATACTGCTGCTTTCCAAGGATTTCATTGTGAATGTTTTTCAATTGGAATGTGGATTTGACACACCCATTACAGTCAGAGACCTATTGTTGGAGTATAGGCATATGGACACCAGTTATAAGAGAGGCAAGTTAGCTTTACACAGGCCAAAAGATGACAAGGGTCAGATGAGGAAATTTTCCAATGCTGAGAACCCTCCATTTTCTGATGAATTATTTGAGGAGTACTTTTGTTACACTTATTATGCTTCTGGTCAAGTCTTAGGTCTCAAGGTTCCCCCACAAATTTCAATTGCACCTATGGTGTTAGCTGTAGATATTCAAACAAAGGGAGCAAGGCCTTTTGATTATGCAAGTTACATAGCTAATGCTCTGAACCATAGATTGGATAAAATCAAACATAATAGTGATAACATTAATTTCAAACACCACTCTTTGTTAATACATTTGCTTTTGCATGAAGGGCATGGTAGAGGATGGTGGAGTTCAGAGATGAAAATTTAGGACTCGTTTGACAATGGGGACCCAAAACCAGTGAAAATGTGGACTTCATTGTGGGATTGTCATTTTGACAGATCTCATTATTTTTTCTTTGAAGAATATTTTGTGAAGCCTCTAATGCCACTATTGGGATATTCTCATGACTATAGCCTCTCTCCCACTATACAAAGGTTTCTTAGGCCAAAGGAAAATGATCCAAAGACTAAGGTGAATCATAACTGGGGAGATTCGTATGCCTTTTCAGACTGCACCATGATACGAGTCTATGGATTTGAGGGTTCCCCTTATCTATTGCCTAGGGTTGTCTAATGCTTTTCATCTAAAGAGGAACAACAAACAATCATTCATGCCTAGCACTTTCTACTTTGGGGAATTCACAATAGTCATGAATGAGGGTTATGAAGAAGTCAATGCCAAACTAGCACAGTATGATCTCCCAATAGAAGATGAAAGAAAAGGTTTTAATACAGAGGGTTTTATTCACAGATCCAAGGTCTCACAGGGTCTGTTTGGTTATGAACATCTTTTTTCAGAAGTAGATATAATCAGAAATCAAGATGAAGCCTCTATTGAAGATAGAATGGCTATATTTAATAAAATTCTACTTGTAGAGGATTGGAAATGCAAGAATGTTCCTTCATACTCAAGAGCCTTTTCTAAAATTGAAGACCCACTATCAAGAGTTGAGTAGCTTATTGCTCATGCAGATGAGATAATTGAGGGCGTGCCTTTAATTTTGTTTTGATACAGATTACATACAATACTCTAGGACATAAGCTCAAGAGGTGCAGCCTCTGACTCACATACCTTCACAGCCAACCCTTAAAGTATCATTTTCTGTAGATACAAATATAGATGAAGAAGTGAGTGATGATGAGATTGAACAAATGCAAACAATAAGTGCTCCTATTGTTCGACGTTATGAGCCTCCTGTAGAATTGAACCATGTAAAATTTGAGACTTCTGAGGATCTGTCTAATGACATCAGAGTTATGGTTGCTCAGAAGTTTGTCTCTGATGATGAATTTATTTAGAGTCCTAAATTTAAATCTTTTGTATATGACTATCAAGGAAATAAAATGAGGCAAAAAATGAAAGATACTACCCCTGAGAAAGAAACTGCCACCTTGGAGGAATTGAAAAAAGAGATTGATAGAGAAATGGAGTCTATTACTCTAGAAAGAGGAAGACAACTACTCCAAGAAGCCAAGGTATTGCTTGTGCCAGGTTGGGATATGAGCTCTACCATTGTATTTGACACGTTTAGGAGGAGGGAAGATAAAAGACTGAGTTTGACAGAGGAAGCAAGTGACAAAATATATAACTCATGGTTGGGGTATAATGCAGATGAAGCTACTTTATTGATTTGGTCTTTTTATCCCCAAGATAAGAGACCAATAATAACTAGTGACCCAAATAAAATGTTTGGTCACCTCTTGGTCAAAAGGATAGGAGACACAGATCCCTTGGAAACTGCTGAACTAAATGTTAATGTAGCAAAGTTCACTAAGGCCTAGCTTGAGAAATTAATCAAGAAAAATGACAAGATGAAGAAAGAATTAATATACCACAAGGAAAGAGCTTCTTCTTCTGCATTTGAGGTACATTCCCCATGGATCCAGAAAGACAAAGAAATGATAGAGGCATTAACAAATGTAATCTATTAGAAAGAATGCCATGCTAAATCCCAGAAAAAATGTGAGAAGCTTTTGAGGGAAGTAAAGACCCTCAAATACACCATGGCCTCTGAAATAATAAAAGAAATGTTCAAAAAGATGTGGGACTGTGCAAATACCTATTGGAAATCATTCCAACAAACATATTCAACCATTATAGAAAACAAAAGATTGCAGGAAAGGATGATGGAAAGGAAAGAGGAACTTTTAGACAAAAAACTTTTAACAGAACAAGGATTGCAAATGTATGATAAGTTGGTCAAGATGCATGAAAAGTATGACAATAAATTAGACAAGGAGTTGAGTTCTTTTGATATCGCTCCCTCAATTCATGATGATACTGGAGAACTACGAAAATATGAAGAGTGGAAGGAATATGTATCCATAGTTCTAAATATTGCTTTACAAGAAATCAATAATGAAGATATGATCATGCAGAATATTCACAAGTATCTTGAGAAAATGATGAACATGGAGCATGACATGAAAGGGATAGCCCTTAATGCTGACACATATGCAAAACAAGAGTTTATTAAACATTTATCTAAAATTAATATGTTCCTGTACAGAGCAATTGATATGACTGACGCTACCATGAATTCTTTAGAGGGAGGAAATTAGCTAGCAGACAAATGAAGCACCTTATAAAAAAAAAGAAAGCCTTGCTCAGGCCTTGAATGGTCACAGGCTTCTATTCATAGATTAACAGATTGGTGTTTTCTAATTAAAAACATTTTGTTAAGTTTAAAAGTATTTTCTTAATAGTTATGAACATATTTAGGTTTTGAAGAGGATTGAATGTGAAGAGGAGACACCACATCAGAAATTAGAATGCCTTGCTTAGGCCTTAAATGGTCACGGGTTTCTATTTGGTGAATAACGAATTGGTCTTTTCCAATTAAATTTTTTTTGTTAAGTTTAAAAGTATTTTCTTAACAGTTATGAATAGTTATGTCTTTTCTATTGTAACGGGTCTGAAGCTTGTTTGCCTCTCCTTTAAAAAGAGAGACCAAGACCCGATAAAAAGATATAGGGGGGAAGAGAGGAGAAAGTAGTGGTAGATAGTAGAAAAAGTTCCATAATATTTACAAGCTCAAAGACCATGTTGCAAGCATAATTTTGAAGAAGTTAATGGAAAATCTCTGATTCTGTGGTGCCATATTGGTATCAATTGTTTGTTAAAGTTATTCAATTATTTGGTTGTCTCCATTTTAGTGCTTCCTTATTATTTAAATTGATATATCACAGTTGCCTACCATATAAAAATTTATGATGGTTTCCTCTACTATAGGTTCATTGTGATATCCATTACTATAGGTTCTAGTATTGACTCTTGTCACAACTTCCTGCCATATAAAAATATATGATGGTTTGATCCAACTAGTTTGGACTCTTTTTGACCTCAGATTCTATGCTCAGATTCGGTCAAAACTTAGTGAAGACTAGGCAATTAAATATAGAGATTTTTAAGGATTTAAAATCAGTTTCATGCATCCTTTATTAAATAAATTTTAAAGACACAATAAACTAATCTAATAGAAGCTACTAAGATCAAGTATAAAAGAAACAACATTTTTAGATATATGAATATTGTCAAAGAGTTTTAGGAATATAAAACTTATCAATTATAATATCCATGGCATCAAAAAAAAATTATAATATGGAATCATGAATTATGGTAGAAAGAAGTTTGTATCATTTTTTAGATATATAAATATTGTCAAAGCGTTAAGGAATATAAAACTTATCAATTATGATATCCATGGCATCAAAAACAAAAATTATAATAAAAAATGTTGTTTTCTATCTAAATCAAAAATTAAAAATTTTAAAAAAATATGTTGTTTTTCCATCTAGCATGGTTCAAAATGTTTTTTCTTTTTTTTCTTTTTAAAACTAGAGTGAGGTCTAAGGACAATGCTCTTGACCAAAGGTGGACCAATAGTTGCTCAGCATGCTTTTTGTTAAGGTGTCTAATAGTTCCCGAAACAAAGGTGGACCAATAGTTGTTCATTAAGTTATGTTTTGTTGGTGTGTTGATGTGGCATTACATAATTGGTTGTTTTTAAATCTAAAGGGCACATTTCATTCAATTATAGGTACTTATAGTCAACACTAACAACCTTAAAGTTACAACTACTACTGCTAAAGTTTTAAAAATATTGAGCCTTAAGTCCACAAACACTATCATAGCTATTGGAACATGCTCAGCAATTGGGTCCTCTCCCCTATGTTACTTTTAGTGATACCGAGAGCCCCATTGAAGATATCCCAAAAATCTTACCAACACTGTTTTTAGATCACAGTAATCTAGGAGTATTAATTGGATCAGTAAGAAGAACCACATAATTAGGGTTGGCATTTTCTTTCCAAGTTGATATCATCTATTGTTCTTGTTTGATTTATTCAATTGGTTCCTTCAAGTAGGGATTAAAGATCCTTTTGATCAATTATAAGTAACCTGGTTGTGTCAGTTGGATTATGAAGAAGAGTCTGTCAATTATTTCCTTGCACAATTATACAAGTTATTAACCAATATTAGTGTGCCAAATAGTTAGAATTACTACCAAATATAAGCCACTTATCTCAGATTTTCATTTGACTCCATTTACCCAACAAGGCACTGGTCTCACCCATTTCATTTTACTTAAAACTCAAGGATTCAAACCATCTTGCTTTGATTTTTTAATTGTGAATGCAAAAACTCAAATCAATTCACTGTACTTGGAAATTGGTTATACAAGGATTCAAATCAATCCACTGTATTTGCCAATAGGAATGCAAGGATACAAATCATTTGCATATAGCAACTAGGAGGTCTGCACAATTGAGGGATGATGTAGAAAGGTTAGAGGATAAATGCAAACATATAGGAAATTTATATAATTTGTCAGGACACATTTGTTGTTCATGTGTGGTTATCTTGATTAGTTCCTTTTAACCTCTTGGTGCATAGCTATTATGTGAATATTGTCATTGTTGTGTATTTTAGGATCCAAAGGAGGCCATGGAGAGAGGACGTGGATCATGTAGAACTACTAAATCGTAGATAGGAAAGTGGGTGGAAATAGATATGACAACAAAATTTGTAGATACAATAGAGGTACGAAGAGAAAGCAACCTCAACTAAAGGAGGAAGGTGTTTATGTATTCACAAATGCTACAACATAGAGGAGATAAAGTCATTTTTTTGTCCATGAGGCCTCTGAGGTCAAACTTATTGGTTGAAAATGCACAGGAATGGTGATTAAATGTGATTCTATGATCAAGGGAAAAGTTTGAAAATTAGGATGGCCAAAACATGATATGAATATGTCACATATATGACTAAAGTGAGGTTTTGTGTTGGATAGCATATTCATTGACATGATATAATTGGTGTACTAAACATTATTTACTATGTTGTGTATTATAAGGGCAAGACGAGGCCATGGCAATAGATCATGTCATATCAAATGAGGTCACAATGGATGAAGCGGGACATCAAGTACTCAAATTTTGAATTAACTTAGGAAAAAATGATCTGATGGCATTTTGTGATATGTCCATCTTTTTTCACAGTATTATTGAAATTTATAATGTATTATCTAATCTTGACATAAATTAATGCATGTTGTTGATTATTTTAGATGGAGATTGGAGCAAATGTAGAGCCTGAGCATTCAACTAGCAAAAGAAAAAGATATGTATGTGGATGTGGACCTAAAACTGTTAAATCATGTAGATGATAGTGGGTAGAAGAGGATATGACAATGGATCCTGCAAACACTACAAATGATTGCACTGAACAAGAGGTTGGTCAGGACTATAGTGCATGGGATGAATACTTTGAGAAAATTGTTGTTTGTGGATGTTCTGTATGTCATGGAAAGAAACAATTCAAACGAGTGATTGTACAAAGACATTACATATATGATGAGCTTCTAGTCAGTAGTATGCCTCCTACAATAGATTCAAATCCAATATGAATTGTGGTAAGGAATTTTCCAATTTGATATAAATAACATGTGAATTCCTTGGGAAGGATTTTGAAGAAAACACTGTTTTATATTATTTAAATAACTAATTTTTTTCTTAATGGATACTTGCAGGATAAAGTTCTTTGTTTAAAGTTTTTTGGATCACCAACTTCCAGCCTAGAGGGGAATGATCATTCATCAGATGATACATCTAACAAAAATATGTGCCAATATACCAGCTCTGAAGACAAGGAATTGATGAAAACAAGTAACAGAACAAGAACCGGTTTAAAGATGCATAATTTGCTTAAAGACAAGGGGAAGGTGGACTACATACCCTATGAGAATGAATGTGATGGAGATGATGACTTTCCCCTGAGTTTGAGATCAATTGTAAAGAGACATTTGATCGTCGACTATATTGTGCTTGGCCTAGTGATCAACAACTACCTAGAGTGTATGAGGTGTTTCAATTTTGGGGATATAGCTACATGATATGACCCTCCAATATTCATGGAGTGAATCTAGGCCTCTTTATCATCCAAAATGTACATGTGGGATCTAAACATAGAAACAATTCAGAACAAACCACTAGGAGATTAATGCCATATTATGGTCCATCATATTATAGTGGTGAATGGAGAAAGCTAGCAAAATATAAGCCTAGCATGTCAACATATGGTCTAAATTTGAATATGTATGTATATAGATGGACGTGCATACACACACAAAAATATTGCAGGATTTATAAATAGTAGTAAGGGAAGAGACCCTAATGTAAGACCAAATTGTCAATTTGTTGAGGTTATAAATGATAAAGATGGAGATATGGAAAGAGAGGTTGATAGATTCATAATGGTTGAGACTATTATGGACCTTACCATTGGGGATGAGTTATTGATTGATTACCCCTTTTTAAAACGCACTCCTGCACAAAAGAAAAGGGAAGAACAAGGTCTCCCTAAGGATGTTCTTAAGGGCAAAAAACCAAAGAATAATAAATGAGTGTGGACTAATGTTTTATAAACTATGTTGTCAAAATTGTGTTTTCTTTAAATTATTGTATAAAAATAGTAGTCTATAAAATAATTTTCCATTATTCAATTGATGTATATATGTTCATACAATTTATATTTTTATTTTTTAAGCCATATTTGATTATATTTCTTTGAAATTGATACATTTTGAATTTAGTGCAACTGTTGCCAAACATTAAATAATGCTTGCGTTTGTTGATAGGTAGAAGATGTTGATGAAACACATACTAATACCCAAGGTCCAACTAGTTTATTAAGGTTTGGACAGGATGATCCAAACCATCCTTTAAACCATACTAGGTAGAAAAGAGCAACATTGAAGAGAATACTAGCAGCTGAGAAATTTGAACTGTTGATGAGATCCACATACACTAATGACATGCCAGCTAGCCTTAATGATGATGATGATGATGATAGTGAAAATGCAGTGCATGAAGAAGGATTGAATGAAATGCTTACAGGTTTCTTTGGGGATGGAAACAATGATGAAAATAAGATCATATGGTTGACAGTAACGATGATAGTAGGGGTGATTACCACCAATGTAATGTTGATGATAACAACCTGAAAGACTCCATATAGCAAGCAGCGAAGACACCCGTGTTCAAATCGGGTCCAAGTAGAACTTCAAAACTGGCATGCACATTAATATTATTAGAAATCAAGTCACTATTTGGTTGGTCAGACAAAGTATTCACTACCCTACTAAAGTGAGATGAAATCCATTTCTTACTTTGCATTGTCAATTGGTGTACATAATTCGTAAACATTCATCAACTTTGTTTTTATTTCTTTAAGGGGAATTTAAAACCATATACTGTATATAAACAATCCTAGTATAGATTGACATATGAAACATGTTCATCATAAGTCAAACATTCAATTGATTTAATCTCTGGCAATCTTACAAGGCACTAAAAACTAAAATATTCCCTGAAGAGAATGTGTTGCCATCAACTTGTAGAGAGGCGCGTCTGTTGTTGGTTGAGTTAGGGATTGAATATAACCAAATTTATTCATGTAAAAATGATTGCATTTTATATAGAGATGAATATGAAAACAAGGTAGAATGCCCTGTATCCAAAGAGAAGAGATATCGTATAGATGTACAAGGTCCTACAGTTCCAAAGAAGGTTTTACGTCACATGCCAATTATACCTAGACTTCAACAAATGTTTTGTTGCAAGTCACTTGCACAATTGATGGACTGGCATGCAAAAACTAGGAGTAAAGATGGATTCATGCGAATTCTGGCTGACTCCAAAGCAATGAAACACATAGAGGAAAAATGGCCAAGAAAATTCAAAGATGAACCCTGTAGTATCAAGTTTGGTCTTGCAATTGATGGAGTGTGCCCATTCTCTTTCCTAAGCTCAAATTATAGTGTTTGGCTAGTCGAATTGATAGTATACAATATTCCCCCATGGATGAGTGTTAGAAAGGAGCACCTTATGCTGACTCTCATTGTTCTAGGAAAACATCAAGTTAAAAACATGGATGTTTATCTTGCACCTTTTATTGATGAGATGCAACTGCTATGGAAAGGCATAAGAATGTATGACATATCATGTCCCCCATCAAATAGGTCCTTCATGTTGTATGGTGTGCTATGTTGGACTATTCATGATTTCCCAGGACTTGGTAATTGTTCTCATAAGATAAAATATTTATGTATTTAACTCATAATTTATTTCCATCCCAACTTTCATACTTAGTTTTATACTATTTTTTTTTTAATTATTAACATTACTTATTGAATTGCAGGGCTTCAAACAAAGGGGATATTTGCATGTCCAAGATGTGTAGAACAATTTTAAGGGTGATATTCTAAAGATCTACATAAATTTATTTACGCAAACAATAGGGTTTTTCTGCACTAGATCATAAGTTTAGAAATCACCTGAAGAATCAATTTGATGGAAAAGTTTAAAATAGAGGCCCTCCCATGATTATAGGTCCAAGTGATTGGCTTAAGAAGTATGAAGATGCTGAATTAAAAGCTTGGGAGGATTTTCCTGATTGGGATGATTCAATTGAAGAACCAAAACAAGTTGTAGTTAATATGCCACAAGGAATGAAAAGGAAATCCATATTTTATGAGCTCCCTTACTGGAAGGATCTATTAATATCTCACCTATTAAATCTTATGCACATCGTAAAAAATGTCCTAGATTCTATATTTCGACATATATCAAGCAAAGAGAAGGACACCTTGTCTTCGAGGAGAGATATTGCTCTTTCGTGTACCAAAATTGATAGAAAACATTTGTGGCCAAACAGGGAAAATGAAACATATGCAGAAGCTCCATGGATTTTGAAAAAAAAAGAGCTAGACCAACTAAGAAATGTCATCCATTCAATAAGGACACCTACTGGCTATGGGTCGTCATTGCTAAAGATTTTATAGTTGATGGACATATCACAGGATTTAAAATACATGATTTTCATAATTTTATGAAGGTATTATATATCATCATTTAACATTTATTGCTAACATTGATTAAGTACTAAATATATTTTGATATTTTGTTGTGTGGGAAAAATTACTAATCACCTTTTCATAAATGTGTTTGATAGCATATCATGCCATTAGCAATTAGGGGGGATTCATGTCTTACAGTTGACTTAAAGAATGCCATGAATCGATTGTCAGCATTTACAAGGTAGGTGGTTATATGAAATGTTCATGTGTGAGAAACATAGAGATATTATATTGCATTTTAATTTTTGACTAAAGGTTCATACTAATTTACTATTCTTATATTAGGCGGGTGACCTCCAAGGAGATCCATGAATGTGAAGTACCAAAATGGAAGAAGGAAATTGCAGAAATTGTATGTGTATTTGAGAAGGATCTTCTTACAAATTTCATGGACCTACAAGTCCATTTACTTATACACCTAGTCGATGACATTGAATTGGCAGGTGTCGTATCAATGAGGTGGATGTTTTTCTTTGAGAGGTATATGAAAACTCTATAAAGATATGTCTAACAAAAGGCACATCCAGAGGGTTGCATGGCTGAAGGGTGTGTATTGAATGAAGCATTTTTCTTCCTATGTGGATTCCTTGATAAGAATTTTCAAGATGGGCCACACTTCTGGGATGAAGAACGAGCATCAGAGATTATTGATGTAGAAAAACCACAATCTAATGGAGTTCAAGTAGAAATTAGTAAGTAAATTCATGATCAGTGTGGTTGTTTTTCTTGCAATCATTAATTGACTCTATAATTTATTTGTCAAATTAACATCATGACATTTGGAGTTTGAAATAAACATGTTGACATGTAATAGGTGTAGACGAAAGTACTATACTCGACAAGTTCATTCTATACCACATGGACTTTATGAACAAATGGATCGATCTGTATGATAAAAAGAGAGAAGAAATGTTAGAAGCAAGGGGACAGTTTAAGAGATCGAACCCAAGGAATACTCAACTTCCCACTGATTTGCTTGGGGAATGGGGCAAAGATTGCACACTAGAATGGGTTACTGAACAAATTCAAAATCAAATGGAAGATGCAAGTATAGATTCAAACATAACAGAAGATGAAATCAACATGTCTACAGGATGTGAAAGAAAGGTACAGTTGGAATTTTACAAAATGTTGTTTCCTTACAGTTTTGACACTATTAACTATTTTAATATTCGTCATTATATTTGTTTTCACTAAAATAAAAGGTCTTTCACATGCGAGGAAATATCCAGCAATGTGGTCATATGGTCGACATTATCGTGTAGAAAGTGTAGATGTAAAGAGACGATCCTTCGACTGTGGCATCATGGTTGACTTCAAGTAATCCAGTCGATCAAGCTCAAAAGATAAGAATATAATTGAAGTGAATCTACAATATGTGGGGAAAATACAAGAAATTATTGAGTTGGATTTCCGCTCTTTTAGATGTTGTGTTTTTAAGTGTAGATGGTATGAAGCATTTGAGAGGACACGAAGACATGATACCCATAGTGGATTGTTTTCTATAGATTCCTCATGTTTCCTACTGGAGGATAAGGAGCCATATGTTCTACCAATTCATTGTGAGCAGGTATTTCTTTAACTCAAACAAGAAGCGGTAGTGATCATTAATCTATTAATTCATAGTTTATTGCAAATATATACATGTGTTTATTAATCAATAAAATTGTTATACCATACGTCTAATATATGTATGTCGTTCATGTGCGGGTTTTTTCTATGAAGATATTTTGGACCCGAAATGGATATTTGTCATACATTATGATCCAAGATTAAGGCATGTATTTGACGATGCATTAGTGGATACTGAGAAAAACAATGATGGCCAACAAAATGAGAGAGGGATTAGAGAACATCAAAGAAATTGACATCCATGATGATGTTGAAGATGGTTATCTTCAGTCACAAGAAGACAACAATCTAGAGTTAGATGATGTTATGGAAGACAACAATATGGATGGTATAGAAAATGATGATCCAAATACATCTGGTAACAATATAGATGGTCTACAGTCAAATTTCAATGATGATGAAGATGATGCAGGTCAAGATAAGGATGATGATAATATTAATTACTTGAAAGAACATATGAACATTGACAATGATACACTTGATGACATTGTAGCAGACAATAATGTTAATGACCAAGTCTTCTAAATTTTTAGAATTATTTGCAATCCATGTTTAAAAAGGGATGATTCTTATGGCCTAAACATTGTAATGCTTCACTAATATTATTTGTGTCGATACAAATTATCTATTGCAATATCCTTAAATTGTTCAATCTTTGGTATGAATCGTTGGCAGAAAAAATTAGGATTACTTGGATGCTTCTTCCATTCATTTTGTATCAACATATGTTCATGAAGACAAATAAGTTAATAAAATATTAATGCACGTAACTCACAATTATTTAAATAAGCAACTTTGTTAACTTTATTATTTTTAAATAGTTTCCATTTTAATATTGAACATAATTTTGAACATGTAACTGAAAACATCCACAGTAAATGCTTTACTGTATCAGCATATTCATTCACATAAGCACAGTATTGAGGATCAATAACTAATATTCATTCAAATATAAGAAGAAATAAGTATGGTAAACATAAGAAAAATACATAATGATAAGACAGTCATGGAGTTACACCAGTGCTTTGTCATAGGTAGTCTTCTTAATAAATCCATGTCAATGATTCCCAAGGTAGTGTCAAAACTAAGAGAGGGGTGTAGAGTCCAGGCTTCCTATTTCCAATATTTTGCAATGCTACAAAGAATGAGAGACTTGATGTGGTTCTCAATTTGTACATATGTGAGGCCACTAAAATTGTTGTTCAAGTGTTGCTAGTGTTTTAGTAATGTTGAAGTGTTGAGTTATTTTGGAATAGTATGCTTCCTAGATGAGTCTCAAGTGTGGTGTGGTGTCTAAAACATAGAGATACTTGAGCTTGTAGAAAATCTTGTTAGACATGTAAAATTCACCAACTTATTTGCCTTGTAAGAGCTTGGTGTAGTTCTATGCAAAGTACAAGTCTGGTGGGTAGAGAGGTTCCCGGTCAAAGAAGTTGTGACTACATGAGTCCAACATTATTGTGAGTTCATGAACTAGCTATTAGCTTAGGTAGTCAAATACCTTTTTGTCTTTAGGCTCTGCTAGACCTAGGTCGGTGTACCTTGAAAGATATTGCAGATTTTTGTGTAACCTTCACAGTGGCAAACAGGTGTGAAGTAGATATAAGGGTTGGAATGTATTTCTAAGGTTAAGTTTTGGAAAAATGAATAGGGTATGAAGATTAATAGTAAATTGGACCAATGCTTTATCTATTGGGCAAAGAAATTGGGAGTCAATGGTGTAATGGATCTTTATATTGACTTAACTCAAATTGTTAGGCACTTATGTAAATCTGTATCTTGTGCAGATGTGCAAGAATGTTGAGTTACAAGATTCTTCTTATAAATCCCAATGATATTTCCTCAAATTGCTATGACCTAGAATAGATTGTTCAAAGGATTTTAAGCCTGGGTAGAGACCAATAAACACTAACTACTCAGTCGGATTTAAATCAACTTCCTCAGAAACCAATCACACAAATCATATAGTAACAACAAATGTATACTGAAAAATTAATGATATTCTTGATATATTAACTTAAGCAACTTGACAAACCACTTTGGAGAAAATCATGTAACTCATATATATTAACATCAACACAACAATTGAATAACAACAAATGTATACTAAAAAATTAATGATATCATTGATATATTAACTTAAACAACTTGACAAACCAGTTTGGAGAAAATCATGCAACTCATAAATATTAACATCAACACAACAATTGAATAACAACAAATGTATACTGAAAAATTAATGATATCCTTGATATATTAACTTAAACAACTTGACAAACCACTTTGGAGAAAATCATGCAACTCATAAATATTAACATCAACACAACGATTGAACATCAATTTTGGATCCAGCAACTAGCTCTAATTCTTTTTATTAATTTAGCAATTCATACTGGTTTGAAAACATAGATAGATGGAAATGGATTCTTCAAATACTACTTTTATATTAAATATATGTCTTTGAAATAGATTGGATAATCTCCTTCATAGTAGCCTTGGTATCCTATTTTATAGGGTGCAAACAAGCTTCAAGCCCGAAACATTGTACCTTTTCATAATAACATCTTTTGATAATTAATGCATAATTAACAAACATAAATGAAGATAAAAGCATATGCAGTGATCTAATTCTGGCTCCATTAATCTCCATAGAGTGACCCGTGACTCAAAGGCCTAACAAGGTCATCCTCATCTCCATAATACAGATTGATACACCTGCATTGCTTGACAAAATTGTACTCCTTTTGCTTCATCACAGTGCTCTGGATACAAATAGATTTATTTGAGTGATATGGTCGATGTACACTTGATCATCACATGGATCAGTCTCAAGTAAACTACTCATCATTGATTCTAGAATAAATATCTTTCCCAGACATGTTTAAGTATTCTCTATCATCCTTTCCTCATTATTTACATTTTCAAGTAGTGGTGGTAGTAACTGACCTAGTTCATTCCTCCAAGTGTCCTTGTCTTTTAGGTTGCCCTCATCATTGAAGAAGTTGGGAAATGAGAAATCAATACGTTGATCAAAATATTTCAAATCTGGTATCAATATACCGTTAAATCTCTCATGTTCTTTAATCAATTCATTATATCATTTGAGCACTTGTTCCTTAGTGCTAGCTTTAGCATTCAACCCTTCCTTTGTTTCCAACATTTTGAGGTGTAGTCTTTTATGCTCTTGGTATAATTGATGTGCTCTATTTCGCAAATCCCAAACCTTGCTGCTATTTTTCATCATGTGGCCAAACCTTCTTTGAATCAATTCAGAGGCCATACTATATTTGATAGTTTTCAATTTAGTTTCTAGCTGCTCACTTTTCTTTTGATTCTTTTTTGCCTTATACTTCCAATAATTCACATCTGCCAAGGCTTCTATTACCCTTTGATCACCTTCTAGGTATGGTGAGTAGCTACTGGATGAAGGCAACTTGTCTCTGTTCAAATCAATCTCTTGTCTTAGCATAGCATTTTCTTACTTATATATATTATTATCTTTCATTAATTTCTCAATTTGTGCTTTAGTAAATCTTGCAACATTAACATTTAAATCAGCAGTGTCCATAGGATCTATATCCTCAATCCTTTGTATCAACAGGCTACCAAAAGCTTTATTAGGATCATCAATGATATGTGGTCTCTTATTTGGAGGATACAACACCCATATAAGAAATGCTCTTTTATCAGGGTCATACCCTGATCCTCTTTTGATATCATCCATTGCCTCAATGCTGAGTTTCAACTTCTTATCTTGATTTCTATTGAAAGAATCAAATACAATGGCTGAAGGTATGTCCCATCCAGGAATCAAAATCACACTAGCTTCTTGATGCAGGGACTTCTAGAGGTCATAACTTTTGACTCGGATGTGGGTTTTCTACGAAATTTTACAGGTGGATGCGTTAGTTGGTTGGACCTCGTCTTGGCACTTTTTCGGGGCTTGAAACTTTCATCTTGGCCCTCAAAATAGCAAATTAGTGTTTTTTTCTAGTTTTTTAAAAGTTGCTTTTTTTAATAACTCGAAACTCATGTTTCGAATTTAGGATGTTAGTTGGTTTTTCGTCCTACCTTAGCTTTATGAGCTTTTTGGGAAAAAACTGGATTCTCAAGATATGATTGTAAAATTACCTAAAATGGCAAAATCTGACAATTGTCGAAATCTGCCAAAAAAGGTAATTTTTTTGTTTTTTTTGTTTTCTTAGATATAAGAGAGTTTTCTCTCATTGTAGCGGCAGAGTTGATGAATAGAAGTTTTGTTATGTTTCAGCCTCCAAATTTTTGTCTCTCATGTTTAATGACACAATTCTGTTGAGTGTATGTTGTGTGCTGCATCACTTCTTGTAACAAGGTCCTTCCCCTTTCTAGAGTCATTATCTCCAATTCATTTTCAAGCTCCTTCTAAAGCTCAGACAACACCTCATCCTGTATGTCAGGAGTGATATCGTTTATTCTCTTCGTAGCTTGTGTGCCCTTGTATTCATATAAGAAGGCTTTAAACTCAGGTGTTTTTATGAAATCATCATCTGATATGAATTTACTATTGGCCAGTTGCCTTATGTCTTTTGTTAGATCATTTGGTGCTTCCACAGTGACAGCTTCTCTGTCTTCAGGCAGTTCATACCCCTCAATGGTTGGGTCATAACTTTGCACCCCTTCTTCAAACTCTCCCTCTCCTTGTGCAATGTTTGTGTCTGTAGAGAAACTTATATCCAGTGTGGGTTGAGGTGACAAGTGACCCAGGGGTACTTCATACTCAGCCTGTACATCTTTGAGTTGTTTCCTTTTCGGTTAAATACATGAAGGGGAATATTCTTGATCAGTTCTGGTGCATGTTTAATCATAGTGTCCAGTCTTTCGATAGGATCATCAATATCCTAGAAAACTCTAGTGTAGGTGGGGTTTTGGGCTACCCTCCAAGCCTATGCGAACATGGTTTTACAGTACAAACTTCTTCTTTTTGCTGCTGTAGTTTCATCACAATTTCTTATTAAATCTTCATCAACAAATAGGACATGATCATATCCCTTTAACTTCTGCTTTATTTTTACATTGTTTATGAAGTGTTCCGAATCAAAATTTCATCTTGCATTTCCAAAAGGTAATCTAAATTATTCTAATTTACTATAAATTAATTGATAACCTTTATCAGAAAGTACTGTGAAATCTCTAAAGCATAAAGCCCTAGGCATAAATGACTGTTTATGCTGATTCTTGAGATGCATGAAGTCTGAGGAAGCCAATTGCCTAACAATTTCTAAGTATGCAACTCGATCTGGGCATGTCTTTGGTAGCAGGAAGGGTGGCCCTTCATATCCGAATACTCTTATCATAGTGCAATCTCTGAAAACATACCAATCACCCCAATTATCACTAAACTTTCCCTCTTCATGTCTATCTTTTGGTCTCAAAAAATTCTGTATTTCCAATGAAAAATTGTGGCTGCAAGGATGTCCAAACCATTTGAATATTGGTTTCACAAAAAACTCTTCATAGTATAAATAATGGGATCTGTCACATCTACTATCCCAAATAGAAATCCACATTTGCAAAGGTTTTATATCTCCATTTTTGTCTAGGTCTCTTACCCTAAGATTTCTATCCCATAAGCCCATACATTGTCCTTCATATAATACCATATGCATAAATAAAGAATAATGTCTGAATTTACTTCCTCCATTCTTAATAGACATTAAATCATTTTTTATATTATATGCCATGTATTCAGCATAATCAAAATATCGTGCATCATGACTCTGTATGTCCGTAGCTAGGACCATGGGTGCAATTTCCATGAACATGGATGCCTCTATTCCCAATATCTGACAGGTAGAGTAATATGTGTTTTTGAAATAATCTTCAAACAATTCAGTTGAGTAGGGTGGATCTTCACCCTTTGAAAATACCCTAAGTTGGTTATTGTCACCACAAGACCTGTGCAAGGGTAACTTCCATCTCTTATAATTGCTACTCATATTGCGGTACTCAACCAACAAATCCTTGATTCTGAATTTCTTGTCTAAACTTGTGTCTAACTGAAACACCGTGGATATATAGTCTCTGGTAATGGGGAAGAAACCAGTCCCATTGTTGAATTCAATATAACAAGTCTTAGGGTTGAATTTCTCTACAAAAAACTTCAACAACTGGACATTTACAAACACATTCGGGACTACCAATTTACCCAAGTTTAGCCACCATGGGTTTGAAATGGGTTTATGCCTGTGCATTTTTCTGTAATGGGAGATAAAGAGATCATACCCTCTGACTGGTGTCCATATATCCCTAATATCTCTATATAAATCTTCAAATTTCTCATCATGTGGGTTTAGTTGGGCATTTCCTTTAGATTTATGCCCTGACCTAAGACATTGGTCTAATAAATCCCGGTTTAGATGCCTATCCTTAGTTTTTTGTCTTTTACTCTTTAGGTTTTTGATGCAGAGTATAGCCCAGTTGAAGCCTATTAACTGGGTCCAGACCCTTTGGAGCCCACAAGATAGCCAATTGAGAGTATATCGGCGAGACTTCTTACTCCTCATGCCGAACACTTGACACCAGCTTCTCCTTCGGCAAGACTTCTATCTGTCGGGTTGAACCAAATGAACCTTTGAACCCATTGAACCCACATACAAGTTCATTGAACCAATGAACCGGTTCAATCCGATGGTTCAACACCGAGGTTCAACGCTGAGGTTCAACGCCGAGGTTCAACGCTGAGGTTCAACGCCGAGGTTCAACGCCGAGGTTCAATGGCGAGGTTCAACGCCGAGGTTCAACGCCGAGGTTCAATGCCGAGGTTCAACGAGACTGAAAATACACTCTTTCCTTGCTGTCGGCAATGTTGACAAGAGACACTATATGGATTCATGGTTGTTGTCATTGATGGCAACAAAGGTCATCCCACATATCCGCAAGTCATGGTGTGTCTCTACCGGAAGTCAGAATGAAGATTATTGTGGTCTGGTGAACAAGAATAGAGCATGTGGCAAGGTCTGACAGACAGGTCTGGATCTCTCAGAGGAAGTATCTTGGTGCAGTACAGATCTGGGGAAGTCAAGAGGACTATCTTAAGTGGTATATTCCAAGGATTTAGCCTCCGGTGATGGACAAGGAAAAAGATATGAATAGTTGAGTACCGAATTCCTGAGTGACAGTGTGAACAGAGGAAGAACTGACTGACAGAACATCAGACTATTTTCCGGATGTGTTACTAATGATGGTAAAGGTTGTGAAGGCATGAATCATGTTTGGCCGACATGATTAATGATATCTACAAGTATATGCTTGATCCGCATTACTTGATGTGCAAGGATTCAGCCGACAGAACAGAGTTTGTGAGAAGATAGACTGTTCCGGGTGCCGACTAGAAAGATAATGAAATCACTTGTGTAGATATATATAGGATGGATTTAGTTATGAGGTGTTGTGTTATGTGATGTGACATGCAAAAAAGAGAAAAGCAGAACAGAAGCAGTAAGAAAGATCCGGTATGTGAAAGAAAAGCAGATTAAAGAAAGATGAAGTGCAGCAGATCAGTGTACTGAGCCTAACTGGAACTAAACTCTAACATATGTGGATGCTTCCAATCAGTTCAAGTATTGTATAACATTCTCTTGTAGGCAGTCTACCTCCTTTGTGAGCAGTGTGCTCGGGCAGTGAGCCCTAATTGGCAAGTGCCATTTTGTAATTCCTTATTCTTCTAACAGAGAATAATCTTTGGGTTAATCACCCCATGGTTTTCTCCCTTAACAGGGTTTCCACGTCAAAAATACTATGTCATGTGTTTTTCATTTCATGGTAATATTTGCTTGATTGAATTAATGCTGCATTGATTAATAAAAAAGTTTAAAAAGGGAACAATTAGGATAACTGATTCACCCCCCCCCCCTCTCAGTTATCAACAATTGGTATCAGAGCTAAGTTCCTCCTAATAAAGCCTAACAACTTGAGGAAGATCTGGGAGTTTAAATGGATGCATATGGTTTAAGGGAGCAACTCAAGACTGCCCTTGAGGATCTTGAATAGTCAAACTTTGAAGTCAATGAATTAAAGGAAAGACTCCAACAGGCTGATGAATTCATGAGAGAACTAAAAGACAAATTAAGTCTCTCTATGAAAAAGAGAAAGGAGCTACTCCAGCAATTGGCAAGACAAAGTGAAGAAAGTAATGCAAATGAAGAGCTGACTGAGAAAACCAAGTTATGTGAAAAGTTATCAAAAGAAGTCATTATGGTAAGACATGAAATGGAATCAGGAGTTATAAAGTTTACTCAAGAGATTGAAGAGAAAATAAAAAATGAAGACAATCTAAGACAATCTCTCAAAGAGAAATCAGAAGATTGCCACCAGATGGATAGGATTATTAGACATCTTGAATGTGATCTTGAAGATGCTAAAGATAATGAAGAAAAACTTGAGGATCAAATTGTCTCTCTCAAAAAGGATCTTCAAACAGCAAATGAATATAAAGAGAAATTCAAGATAAGTTCTGCTCAACTTGAAGTTCTTCTTGGAAGTCAAAAGAGGGCAGATGACAAGTGTGGTTTGGGATATGAAAAAGGAGAAAGCTCTGGATCTGGTCAGAAGAACTTTGGATCAGAAAATCCAAGGAACAGGCCTAGAAGACCTCCGGTAAGACAACCCAATGCTCAAAGATATCCATCCTTCAATGGATACTGCCACAGCTGCAATCACTTTGGTCACAAAGCTAATCAGTGCAGAAAGAGAATGAATCAGACTAATTCATCCTTCTTCGGACAATGCTTTAACTGCAAAAGGTATGGACATAACTCTCATGAATGCAGAAAAATGCAAATGAACAAATCATTCAATGGTAGATGCTTTACATGCAATAGAGTAGGTCATATGGCTAATCAATGCAGATCAAGAGGTTATCAGTCAAATATGCAAAGAAATGTTGTTTGCCAAATCTGTAATAGGTCCGGTCATAATGCAAAAGTCTGCAGAAGCAAGAATCAGGACAAAAGAGGTCTGGTATATAATCAGAATTAAGACAAGGGTAAACAAAAGATGAATGCAGATGAAGTTAGGAATGAGATGAACAAGATTTGGGTGAATAAAAGTTCAGAGAAGGTAGAGGTTGGATCCGCACCAGACTCTGGTGCTGATATTCCTTCCAGAAATTAAGAAATGAGCTCTGGCTCAGGGGGAGACACAAAGAAAACCCTGTTCCCCCAGCCAATCAAGTAGTGTTGGATTAGGCACAAGATGCAGAGTAAAGGGTTTGTAGATATGAGTCTTGAGATGATCCAGCTAAGATTTCAGAGGTCCACATGAAGATGTGAAGAAGTTGTGATCGATAATGTAGAACCTGTTCCGGGAGATGCTCCGGAATGACAGAGGATTACAAAAAGGTCTGGAGAGATCTGGAAGTGCATTGTCTTATTCTACGGATTGGACAGAGTATTTGGGATGTCCTTGTGATGTGTCATCTTGATTTGTTCATGGTTGGAAGATCTGCATGATGTTCATAGATCAGGACTGATCCGGCTCTTCAAGTCATTCGAATAAGGCAAACTGGAATAATGTAGGTCAAGCATTTATTGCAATCAGATATTAGGGTTTGCAGAGCAATATAAGGGATTTCTCATAAATCACTTGTTCATTCTGCACTCAAGAAGAAGCAAAAAGTGGAGCTCTGCAACAAACTTCATCAAGTTCACCGAAGATCTCTTGCAGAAGTCATTACATACAGAAATCAATCCAACCACTCCGTGTAACCGAAGGCGCATAAGGTATTTTCTATTTTTGATATCTCACTACAAATCTTTTGAAAAATGGCTACTCCAAATATAGTAAAGATCTTAGATAGGCCCCGACATGAATTTAAGAAACACCCATTCAAGTCATTGGAGGTAGATCCCTTAGGAGCATTCTCTAGTGTTCCACATGGCGTTTTACACACAGAAGACATTAGGGTTTACATACATGCAAATATTGAGGAATTTGGGGAATTCAAATTGAGAGATTTCTATCACAAACAACTGATAGACAACGCTTTTGAGCTTAAACCAGAGTATAAGGGTATCCAAAAGAAACATTTTGATCAATTCATTCATTTCCCCTGCTTTGAAGAAGATGAATGGGTCCGGTACGTATTGAGTAGAATGCATGACAACTTCCTATGGCTGGATAGACCCTGCAAGATCACAAAAGAGGCAATTAGGGCAGTAACTGGTCTATACTCTTCCGGAGGGATACCTATCCTGAAATCTGTCAAAAATAACATTGTAACTGAGGCCACCAGATCAAAATTTGATAAGAGGGCAATGACCATTGAAGATATTTCTGATCCAGATATCAAGTTTGCATCTATGATAATAGGATACAAGATTTATCACTCCAGTAGGGAGAATTTTGTATCCAGAACTGCAGTATATACTGCCTATGAGATGCTGAGGAAGAATGCAGATTATGATCTCTGTGAACTTCTTTTAAGCCAATTAATGGAAAATATACAAAAGATCAAAAAGGACAAAAAGAATTCTTTCAAGTATGGTACACTTATATTATGTCTATTTTTCTACTTCATGAATGAGCTGCCTGGATCAAGTGGATGGGTATGGCAAAATGACAAACCTGTAGCAGTCTAGATCAGAGATTATTTACATGGGCTTGGGGATGCCAAAGCAAGAAATACAGCCCTGTGGGGATACTTCAAAAACTTCCAGAGCACGATGCAAGCAAGAGAAAGAATTCCCCAGTCTATTGTTGAAAAATACAAAGACTCAATCTGCTTTATGGTTGATACTGATCAGTGCCTAATGGAGGTAGTAGAGCCAAGGACAGTCTGGATCATGCCCATGGGGTATGAGGTTGATGAACAGATTGTGGAACTGCATGTTCAACACATGCTTAGTCAGCCCAAAGATCCAAAGGCAGAAAGGTTTGGAACCTTTGAGGAGCTGAGTATGAAGATTCATGTGGAACTCAGAGAACCTGAGATAAAGAGGAAGGTGAGAAAAGAAGTAGAGCATATTGCTCAAGGCCTAGGCATCCAAAAGGAGGCACTGGATGCCAACCAGGAAAAGAGGCGAAAGGCTGAGGAAGAGAAGAAAGAGGCAGAAAAGAAAAGCAAGAAAAGTACTCCGGTGGAAACCTCAACCCGGACCAGATCATCAAAGGGATCTACACCTGTCACAACCAAAAGCTCAAAAACATCAAAACTAGAAGGTCAGACATCCGGTAAAGGAGAGAAAAGGTCTAAAATAAAAGCCACAAGGGCTTATACAAGTCAGAAAGATGAAGAGGAAATTGAATCAGATGAGGGGGTAAAGTAATAAAGAAGTATAAGAAGAAAGAATCCGGTAAACCCTCCACAAGCCAAGACAAGGAAGAAATGGTAGAGGAATTTGTTGAAAAGCCCACCCTGTCTCTAGAAAGTGTAATCAAATCAGTCACTGTGGATGGAAACCTTCAACCAATGGTCGAATTCTATGATGACTACAATGTGGCTGACCAAAAGATCCTGCAGGAAGCCACAATCAGGTATCTAAACATATACAATAAGGTTTTCATTGAGATTATATCTCTAATTCCTAAAAGCCTAGAAAAGGAGTTAGAAATAAGAAAGAACAATGCCCAGGCAAAAGATCTTGAGATCCGGGAGCAGATAGCTATTCAGCTATATCCTCAAATTGATCCCAAGACAATGAACATAATATTCAAAGACTGCAAAGATGAGTTCAGGAGTAAAGCAAGGATGAATCAACTCATGCTTGGTGAGACTGACAAGGTAGCCATGGATACAGAAGAGATCCTCCGGAAGGCCTTCAAAAGGTTTAATCTTCTTGTTGTAGAGGACTTGGGTACTGATCCCTCATCCACAAGTGTTGCAGAAGAAACTTCTGAGAAAGCAATAGAAGAAATGGGCCCTGAACAAACCAACATTTCTCCTCCAGTTTTCCCTACAGTCTCCAGATCCAAAGAAGAAGAGAAATCATAGGAGAAAGAAGCAGCGGAAAAAGAAAAAGAAGTGGACAGTACCAAGGTTGCAGAGAAAGAGAAAGCTCCAACAGAGAAAACCACAACTGATAGTGGTAAGAATGTAGAAGGAGAGAAAACTCCAAAGGATAGCTCCAAGACTGCAGAAGAGAAGAAACATCTGTCTCCAGCAAGAGACACTGCACAAACTGTCCAAAAATTTCTAAGCAAAGAAACAATAGAGATTGATGAACCGGAGCTTCTACAAGGTCCATTCAATTTTGATTCCCTCTCTCCGGTACAGACAATGAAGATAGCTTCATTTGCAAATGCTAAGACAAATGAAAAACTCCTAAAGTCTCATATGGAAGATTGTGAGTTGATAGAAGCTACTTCCAGAGTGCTTGAAAAGATTATGCCATCAGTCTAGAAAGATCCCACAGCCTCCTCTTCTGATAATCTCAAAACCTTAGTCAGCAGTGTTAGTACACATTTTGATTCTCTAGAAAAATCAGCTGAAGAAAAGGTCCGGAAGGAGTTTTTGGATAAGAGATTCTTAGAGGTACTAGGATTAATCTCTAATAATAGGAGAAATATGAGTATTGGAATAAAGAGCTTAGAAAATGCTCTTAAGGATGGCAGTGACATTTACAAATTTTGTATCTCCTGGTCAAAAGAAACAGTAGAAATTGAGAAGAAAATAAAAGAGGAACAGGACAAACTACTGAGTTTGTCTCAAAGTTTTGATCCTCTCTCTTCCTCCATAGTAAATCAAGAATGTCAAACTATTGCAATCACAAATGCAATAAAGAAATTTGAAAAGGAAAGGAAGAATATAATTAACCAGATGGGAGAACTTAGAAGGATTATTATCCCTAAGTTAGAGACTATGCATGAGACCATAAGTGATGCCAAGACTAGCACCCAAACCAATGATCCGACAGATCTTAAGAGGGCAGAAGCTTTTGCATTTTTGTTGAGTGGTCACATTTCAATTTTGGATAGAATGAAGCAAAGTTGGGTACAGAACTCATCCAATTGAAGACATCCTTTGCAGACATTCTTCAGTTTTTGTGAATATGTAATATACAGCCAAGTATAGTAAATTTCTTGAAAATTTTGGTGTGCGGACCCTACCCTTTGCCATTGATGTCAAAGGGGGAGTGAGGAGTAGTGAAAAATGAGGAATCCAACTAAGGGGGAGCTCCAGAAAATGTATATAAAGATAGAGCATTAGCCAAGGGGGAGCATAGTGTAAACACTTAGTCATTTTTCACTAAGTGTTGCCATCAATGCCAAAGGGGGAGATTGTTGGCAAGAGACACTATATGGATTCATGGTTGTTGTCATTGATGGAAACAAAGGTCATCCCACATATCCACAAGTCATGGTGTGTCTCTACCAGAAGTCAGAATGAAGATTATTGTGGTCCGGTGAACAAGAACAGAGCATGTGGCAAGGTCCAACAGACAGGTCCGGATCTCTCAGAGGAAGTATCTTGGTGCAGTGCAGATCTGGGGAAATCAAGAGGACTACCTTGAGTGGTATATTCCAAGGATTTAGCCTCTGGTGATGGACAAGGAAAAAGATATGAATAGTTGAGTACCAGATTCCTGAGTGACAGTGTGAACAGAGGAAGAACTGACTGACAGAACATCAGACTATTTTTTGAATGTGTTACTAATGATGGTAAAGGTTGTGAAGGCATGAATCATGTTTGGCCGACATGATTAATGATATCTACAAGTATATGCTTGATCTGTATTACTTGATGTGCAAGGATTCAGCCGACAGAACAGAGTTTGTGAGAAGATAGACTGTTCCGGGTGCCGACTAGAAAGATAATGAAATCACTTGTGCAGATATATAGATAGGATGGATTTAGTTATGAGGTGTTGTGTTATGTGATGTGACATGCAAAAAAGTGAAAAGTAGAACAGAAGCAGTAAGAAAGATCTGGTATGTGAAAGAAAAGCAGATTAAAGAAAGATGAAGTGCAGCAGATCAGTGTACTGAGCCTAACCGGAACTGAACTCCAGCATATGTGGATGCTTCCTGTTGATAACTGAGAGGGGGGGGGTGAATCAGTTATCCTAATTATTTCCCTTATTGAACTTTCCTTTTAATTGAAGCAGCATAAAATCAAACACAAAACATTAACCATGAAATAAGAAGCACATGACACAGTATTTTTGACGTGGAAACCCTGTTAAGGGAGAAAACCACGGGGTGATTAACCCAAGAATTATTCTCTGTTAGAAGAATAGGAAATTACAAAAATGGCACTTGCCAATTAGGGCTCACTGCCCGAGCACACTGCTCACAAGAGGCTCACTGCCTACAAGAAGACACACTGTCTTACAAAGTGATAAGAATCACAGTCTTGAACTGATTGGAAGCATCTGCATATGCTGGAGTTCAGTTCCGGTTAGGTTCAGTATACTGATCTGCTGCACTTCATCTTTCCTCTGTTCTTTAGTCTGCTATCCTTTCACATACCGGATCTTTCTTGCTACTTCTGCTCTACTCTGGACTTGTTCGCATATCCTTTTACACATTTCACACACTTTACAACTAAATCCATCCTCTATATATATCCGCACAAGTAATTTCATCACCTTTCTAGTCGGCATCCGGAACAGTCTAGTTTCTTACAAACTTAGTTCTGTCGGCTGAATCCTTTCTCACCAAGCAATGCGGATCAAGCATATACTTGTAGATATCATCAATTATGTCGGCCAAACATGATTCATGCCTCCGCAACCTTTATCATCATCTGTAACACATCCGGAAAGTAGTCTGATACTCTGTCAGTCAGTTCTTCCTCTGTTTTCACTGTCTCTCAGGAATCCGGTACTCAACTATTCATATCTTTTTCCTTGTCCAACTCCGGAGGCTAAATCCTTGGAATATACCACTCAAGATAGTCCTCTTGACTTCCCCAGATCCGCACTGCACCAAGACACTTCCTCTGAGAGATCCGGACCAATCTGTCGGACCTTGCCACATGCTCTGTTCTTGTTCACCGGACCACAACAATCTTCAATCTGACTTCCGGTAGAGACATATCATGACTTGCGGATATGTGGGATGACCTTTGTTGCCATCAATGACAACAACCATGAATCCATATAGTGTCTCTTGCCAACAATCTCCCCCTTTGGCATTGATGGCAACACTTAGTGAAAAATGACTAAGTGTTTACACTATGCTCCCCCTTTGCTGATGCTCTGTCTTTATATACAATTTCCGGAACTCCCCCTGAGTTGGATTCCTCATTTTTCACTGCTCCTCACTCCCCCTTTGACATCAATGGCAAAGGGTAGGGTCCGCACACCAAAATTTTCAAAAATTTTCTATATATAGCCGCATATTTACATACTCACATATACTGCAGAATGTCTGCAAAGGATGTCTGCAGTTGAACCATTTCAGTAGCCCAACTTAGCTTCATTCTGTCCAAGATTGAAATGTGACCACTCAACAAAAATGCAAAAGCTTCTGCCCGCCTGAGATCTGTCGGATCTTTTGTATGGGCGGTGGTCTGGGCATCACTGATGGCCTCATGCATAGTTTCCAACTTAGGGACTATAATCCTTCTAAGTTCTCCCATCCGGTTGGTAATGTTCTTCCTCTCCTTCTCAAGATTCTTTATTTCATTCAAGACTGCAATAGTCTGACATTCTTGATTTATTATAGAGGAAGAGAGAGGATCAAAACTTTGAGATAAGCTTTGAAGCTTGTCCTGTTCCTCTTTTATTTTCTTGTCAATTGCTGCTGTTGCCTTTGACCAAGATATACAAAATTTGTAGATGTCACCGCCATCCTTAAGAGCATTTTCTAAGCTCTTTATTCCAATGCTTACAATCTTCCTATCCTTAGAGATTAATTCTAATATTTCAGAAAATCTCTTATCCAAAAATTCCTTCCGGACCTTTTCTTCAGCTGATTTTTCTAGAGAATTAAAATGTGTATCAATACTGCTGACTAAGGTTTTTAGATTACCGGAAGTGGAGGCTGTCGGATCTATCTGGATTGATGGCATGATCTTTACAAGTACTCCGGAAGCAGCCTCTATCAACTCACAGTCTTCCATATGAGACTTCAGGAGCTTTTCATTTGCCTTGGCATTTGCAAATGAAGCTATCTTCATTGTTTGTACCGGAGAGAGAGAGTCAAAATCAAATGGACCTTTTAGAAGCTCCGGTTCATCAATCTCTAGAGTTTCTTTGCTCAAAAATTGTTGAACAGTTTGTGCAGTGTCTCTTGCCGGAGACAGATGTTTCTTTTCTTCTGCAGTCTTAGAACTGTCAACCTCTTTGTCTATCACCACTGCTTCCTTCTCCTGCAATTGCTCTTCTTCTTTGGATCCGGAGACTGTAGGGGAAACCGGAGGAGAGATGCTTGCTTGTTCATGGGCCACTTCTTCTGGAGCAGAGGGTCCCAAGTCCTCACTTGTCTGTTCAGGGCTCACTTCTTCCGGAACAGAAGATTCCAAATCAGCAGCTGTTTCTGCACCTAAGTCCTCTACAACAGGAAGATTGAACCTTTTGAAGGCCTTCCGGAGGATCTCTTCTGTCTCTTGTGCCACTTTGTCAGTCTCACCAAGCATGAGCTGATTCATCCTGGCTTTACTTCTGAACTCATCTTTGCAGTCCTTGAAGATCATGTTCATTGTCTTGGGATCAATTTGAGGATATAGCTGAATAGCTATCTGCTCCCGGATCTCAAGATCTTTAGCATGAGCATTATTTTTCCTCACTTCCATTTCCTTTTCTAGGCTTTTAGGAATAAGAGATATTATTTCAATGAAAGCCTTATTATATATGTTAAGATATTTCACTGTGGCCTCCTGCAGAGTCTTTTGGTCTGCCTCACTGAAGTCATCATAGGATTCAGTCATTGGTTGAAGGTTTCCATCCACCGTGACCGACTTGATTATGCTCTCTAGTGACAGAGTGGGCTTTTCAACAGTTACCTCTGCCATTTCCTCCTTGTCTTGTCCTGTGGAGGGCTTACCGGATCCTTTCTTTTTTTGTTTCTTTACTTCTCTTACTCCCTCATCTGATTCTGTTTCCTCTTCATCCTTTTGGCTTCCATAAGCCCTTGTGGCTTTTGCCTTTGATCTCTTACCGGATGCCTGGACTTCCGGTTTTGAGCTTTTGGTTGTGGAAGGTGCAGATCTCTTTGATGATCTGGTCCGGGTGGGGGTTTCGACCGGAGCACTTTCTTTGCTTTTCTCTTCTTCCTCAGCCTTTCTCCTCTTTTCCCGGCTGGCATCAAGTGCCTCTTTTGAGATGCCTAGGCCTTGAGCAATGTGCTCTACTTCTTTTCTCACTTTTCTCTTAATCTCAGGTTCCCTGAGTTCTACATGTAATTTCACACTCAGCTCCTCAAAGGTTCCAAACCTTTCTGCCTTAGGATCTTTGGGCTGACTTAGCATGTGTTGAACATGCAGCTCTACTATCTGTTCATCAACTTCATACCCCATGGGCATGATCCAGACAGTCCTTGGCTCCACTGCCTCCATTAGGCACTGATCAGTGTCAACCATAAAGCATACTGAGTCCTTGTATTTCTCAATGAGAGACTGGGGAATTCTCTCTCTTGCTTGCATCATGCTCTGAAAGTTTTTGAAGTATCCCCATAGAGCTGTATTTCTCGCTTTTGCATCCCCAAGTCCATGCAAATAGTCTCTTATCTGGACTGCAACAGGTTTATCATTCTGCCATACCCATCCACTTGTTCCGGGTAGCTCATTCATGAAGTAAAAGAATAGACATACAATGAGAGTACCATACTTAAAGGAGTTCTTCTTGTCTTTCTTGATTTTCTGTACATTTTCCATTAATTGGCTTAGTAGTAGTTCACAAAGATCATAATCTGCATTCTTTCTTAGCATTTCATATGCTGTGTATATTGCAGTTCCGGATACAGAATTCTCCCTGCTGGAGTGATAGATCTTGTATCCTATTATCATTGATGCATATTTGATATCCGGATCCGAAATATCTTCAATGGTCATTGCCCTCTTATCATATTTTGATCCGGTGGCCTCAGTTACAACGTTGTTCTTGACAGATTTGAGGATAGGTACCCCCCCGGAAGAGTATAGACCAGTTACTGCTCTAATTGCTTCTTTTGTGATCTTACAGGGTCTATCTAGCCAAAGGAAGTTGTCATGCATCCTGCTCAGTACATACTGGACCCATTCATCTTCTTCAAAGCTAGGGAAATGAATGAATTGCTCAAATTGTTTCTTCTGGATACCCTTATACTCTGGTTTGAGCTCAAAAGCATTGTCTATCAGTTGCTTGTGATAGAGGTCTCTTAATTTGAATTCCCCAAATTCCTCAATGTTTGCGTGTATGTAAACCCTAATATCTTCAGTATGTAAGACTCCGTGGGGAACACTAGAGAAGGCTCCTAGTGGATCTACCTCCAATGATTTGTAGGGATGTTTCTTGAATGAGGGGCGAGGTCTATCAGAGATCTTAACTATGTTTGGAGTAGCCATTCTTCAAAGATTTGCAGTGAGGCAATGAAAAATGAAGAATACCTTATGCGCCTTCGGTTTGCACGGAGTGGTTGGATTGATTTCTTTATGCAATAGCTTCGGCAGGAGATCCTTGGTGTGCTTGATGAACCTTGTTGCAGAGCTCCACTATTCGCTTCTTCTCAAGTGTAGAATGAGCAGATAACTTTTGAGAAATCCCTTATATTGCTCCGCAAACCCTAATATCTGTCTGCAATAAATGCTTCACCTGCATTATTCCAGTTTACCATGTCTGGACAGCTTGGAGTATCCCGGATTAGTCCTGATCACTGAATATCATCCGGATCTTTAAATCATGAATAAATCTGGGTAACATATTACAAGAACATCCCAAACACTCTGTCCAATCCGCAAGACAAGATCGTGCACTTCCGGATCTCTCCGGACCTTTTTGTAATCCTTTATCATACCGGAGCACCTCCCTGAACAGGTCTAACTTAATCGAACACAGCTTCTTCATAACTCCATGCGGACCTCTGAAAACTTGACTGAAGCATCTCAGGACTTATATCTACAAACCCTTTAATCCGCATCTTGTGCCACATCCGGCACAACTTGTTTGGCTGGGGGAACAGAATCTTCTTTGAGTCTCCCCCTGAGCCTGAGCTCACTTTTTAATTTCCGGAAGAAATATCAGCACCAGAATCTGGTGCGGATCCAACCTCTACATTCTCTGAGCTTTTCTTCACCCAAATCTTGCTCATCTGATTCCTAACTTCATCCGCATTCATCTTTTGTTTACCCTTGTCTTGATTCTGATTATACACCGGACCTCTTTTGTCCTGATTCTTGTTTCTGCAGACTTTAGCATTATGACCGGACCTATTGCAGATTTGGCAAATAACATTTCTTTGCATATTTAACTGATATCCCCTTGATCTGCATTGATTAGCCATATGACCTACTCTATTGCATGTAAAGCATCTACCTTTGAATGATTTGTTTACTTGCATAATTCTGCATTCATGGGATTTGTGTCCATACCTTTTGCAGTTGAAGCACTGTCCGGAGAAGGATGAATTAATCTGATTCATTCTCATTCTGCACTGATTAGCTTTGTGACCAAAATGGTTGCAGCTGTGGCAGTATCCATTGAAGGATGGATATTTTTGAGCATTTGGCTGTCTTACCGGAGGTCTTCTAGGCCTGCTCCTTGGATTTTCTGATCCAAGATTCCTCTGACCGGATCCAGAGCTTTCTCCTTTCTCATATCCCAAACCATACTTGTCATCAGTCCTCTTTTGACTTCCAAGAAGAACTTCAAGTTGAGCAGAACTTATCTTGAATTTCTCTTTATATTCATTTGCTGTTTGAAGATCTCTTTTGAGAGAGGTAATTTGATCCTCAAGTTTTTCTTCATTATCTTTGGCATCTTCAAGATCAGATTCAAGATGTCTGATAATCCTGTCCATCTGGTGGCATTCTTCTGATTTTTCCTTAAGAGATTGTCTTAGATTGTCTTCAGCCTTTCTTTTTTCTTCAATCTCTTGAGTGAACTTTATAGTTCCTGATTCCATTTCATGTCTTAACATAATGACTTCTTTTGATAACTTTTCACATAACTTGGTTTGCTCAGTCAATTCTTCATTTGTATTGCTTTCTTCACTTTGTCTTGCCAACTGTTGGAGCAGCTCCTTTCTCTTTTTCATAGAGAGACTTAATTTGTCTTTTAATTCCCTCATGAATTCATCAGCCTGTTTGAGTCTTTCTCTTAATTCACTGACTTCAGAATTTGACTGTTCAAGATCCTCAAGGGCAGTCTTGAGTTGCTCCTTTAAACCATATGCATCCATTTGAAATCCCAGATCTTCCTCAAGCTGTTAGGCTCTATTAGGAGGAACTTGGCTCTGATACCAATTGTTGATAACTGAGAGGGGGGGGTGAATCAGTTATCCTAATTATTTCCCTTATTGAACTTTCCTTTTAATTGAAGCAGCATAAAATCAAACACAAAACATTAACCATGAAATAAGAAGCACATGACACAGTATTTTTGACGTGGAAACCCTATTAAGGGAGAAAACCACGGGGTGATTAACCCAAGAATTATTCTCTGTTAGAAGAATAGGAAATTACAAAAATGGCACTTGCCAATTAGGGCTCACTGCCCGAGCACACTGCTCACAAGAGGCTCACTGCCTACAAGAAGACACACTGTCTTACAAAGTGATAAGAATCACAGTCTTGAACTGATTGGAAGCATCTGCATATGCTGGAGTTCAGTTCCGGTTAGGTTTAGTATACTGATCTGCTGCACTTCATCTTTCCTCTGTTCTTTAGTCTGCTATCCTTTCACATACCGGATCTTTCTTGCTACTTCTGCTCTACTCTGGACTTGTTCGCATATCCTTTTACACATTTCACACACTTTACAACTAAATCCATCCTCTATATATATCCGCACAAGTAATTTCATCACCTTTCTAGTCGGCATCCGGAACAGTCTAGTTTCTTACAAACTTAGTTCTGTCGGCTGAATCCTTGCTCACCAAGCAATGCGGATCAAGCATATACTTGTAGATATCATCAATTATGTCGGCCAAACATGATTCATGCCTCCGCAACCTTTATCATCATCTGTAACACATCCGGAAAGTAGTCTGATACTCTGTCAGTCAGTTCTTCCTCTGTTTTCACTGTCTCTCAGGAATCCGGTACTCAACTATTCATATCTTTTTCCTTGTCCAACTCCGGAGGCTAAATCCTTGGAATATACCACTCAAGATAGTCCTCTTGACTTCCCCAGATCCGCACTGCACCAAGACACTTCCTCTGAGAGATCCGGACCAATCTGTCGGACCTTGCCACATGCTCTGTTCTTGTTCACCGGACCACAACAATCTTCAATCTGACTTCCGGTAGAGACATATCATGACTTGCGGATATGTGGGATGACCTTTGTTGCCATCAATGACAACAACCATGAATCCATATAGTGTCTCTTGCCAACACTTCCAATCAGTTCAAGTATTGTATAACATTCTCTTGTAGATAGTGTGTCTCCTTGTAGGCAGTGTGCCTCCTTTATGAGTAGTGTGCTCGGACAGTGAGCCCTAATTGGCAAGTGCCATTTTGTAATTCCTTATTCTTCTAACAGAGAATAATCTTTGGATTAATCACCCCATGGTTTTCTCCCTTAACAGGGTTTCCACATCAAAAATACTGTGTCATGTGTTTTTCATTTCATGGTAATATTTACTTGATTGAATTAATGCTACATTGATTAATAAGAAAGTTCAAAAAGGGAACAATTAGGATAACTGATTCACCCCCCCTCTCAGTTATCGACAGGCAAGACATTTCCTTTTAACTCGCCGAAGTAGTTCTCCTCTTGCCTATCGGCAAGACAATAACTATCGGCCCACCTTTCTTCAGCGTTCACTGATACTGAATGTCACACCGAACAATTATCACCAGCTACTCCGTTGGCGAGACTTCCATGTTTGTCACCCTGATCGGTGCAACCTCCTACTGTCGGCCCACGAATAATTTCTCAGCTCGATGTCTTATGTCATGCCGAAACACCTACACCAACCCCTTTCAACCAGACTTCTACTGTCGTTCTAACTTGAAGAACTTTCACCGATGCTATGCTTCACCCCGATAGACTTAGTGCATACCATTGTCGGTGAGACTTACTACCATCGGACCAGCACACTTCCTCTTGGCCGATGCCCTGACTCTCACCGATGGGCCGAATACAGAATACATACAGAAAGATTACTTCATACAGGTGACGAGTATTCACAACTGGTGTTTTCTCACCATGTAACAATAAAACATTCAATCAATATACACTGGACATATACACCAATGGAAATTGCAACAACAAGAGACACTGAGAGATTGCTTGAAGTGGTTCTGCAATTCCTAACCTTCCATACCTAGAACAAATAAACAAAGATGGGGAATTAATCTACAAGTCCATTCCACTGATTTCCCCAAAAATCTGCTAGTGGAATGGATTTATCTAGTTAATTCGACCACAAAAGCACAAAACTAAATTATATACAAACCCTACACAGAAGGAATTTCTACACAGAGTATCTACACTAGATATCTACACAGTATTCAGAATCTGGAAAGAAAATAAATTGTAGAACTTCTATTCCTTCTTGATGTTTAGAATTACATTTTCGACTGTTCAGAGACCCGACCAAAAATCACCACCATGCCCACTACAAAAGGTTTTCCCCTTTTTATCTTTCCCAATGTGAGGGACTGACATTCTCCTCTGTTTCTGGGATTTGAATTTTCCAAAATTATAGGTGGAAACCCCTAATCTATTACAAATGACATCTATTTTTGCATAAGACAGCAAAACTCTTAGTGCTAAGACACCTTGATTATCTTTCCCTTAATCCAAACTGTCAATAAATGTCAAGTTTGGAGTTTACCAACATGAAATGCTAATAAAGAATGTTACATTTTTGAAGATGCTATAGATAACATGAAATGTTAAACTAAAGTTAGTCTTCTTCTCCTTCCTCTTGTGTATGTTGGTTCTGTTGAAGGGGTGCCCCTACACTATACTCCCCGGGAGAAGAGATCTCAAGTCCCTTTGAGATCAGAGTTTGTATGTCTGCACCATGATTTGAAATATGATCAGCAGTCATCCAAACTGCCTCTGAATCTGGTTGTCCTGGCCAGGCCACCAAATACTCCAAGTATTCTTTGTTTCTGGTCTTCTTGATCACTCGTGAGTCTAAGATGTGCTTCAACTTTGGTGGATCATGCTTCGAAATGTCATCATCTGCTACTTGCAATGGTTCCTATTCCAGATCTACATTTGGCTTGTATGGAGTCAAATCACAGACATTGAAAATTCGTGACAATCCAAGATCAGGAGGAAGTTGGATCTCATATGCATTCTGTCCACACTTCTTTAAAATTTGACATGGTCCAATCTTCCTCTGCATCAGATTGGTATCAGAGCTCAGCGAAAGAACTGGGCTATTTGTGTATTGATTCTGTCACTGAATAGGCAGAAAAAAGTTGTGGGTATTCTGTCACTGAATAGGCATAAGAAGAATGAAGAAGAGAGAAGCAAGAAGCTGAAAGAAAGAGTGCTAGAAAGGAATTTTGTTGACTTCCGGTTGCAGGTGCAGATTCACTCGCTACAGTAGGCAAATGAGAGATCTATCATGGAGCCATAGGAGATGGTTCAAGGGCCTGAGAAGGAGGTCCAGTTGGTGTCGCCAAAGGTCCTAGGGAGAGAGGCGAGAGAGGACTCCCAGGTGAGGGACAGAGGTGTTGGTGTAGCATGAAGGAGTGGATTTTAGCTGTTGCATTTCGGAGGTAGCCATTGATAGAAGGCACAGTTGCAGGGACATAGAGGAAGCAATAGAGGCATCCAGTTAGCATTGAAGACATCGAGAAAGCCAAAAGATATTGCAGGTTTTTTCACTAAGCATTTCCATGGGACATGGAAATTTTTCAAGTCCGGGAGTATGGTGCAGGGGCACCTCGAAAATCTAAAAGGTTTCTTACATTTTATATTCAAAACAACTAATGCTATGTTTGCAAAGGCTTTCAAGCCATGTAGGTACGTGTCAAAAAGGATTAATGTAATGTAACCGAATTGTCTATTTTATAAATGGTGGTCGATTGGTGGTTCACCTTTCACCACGTATGTAACTATCCAAGATAGGTGTCATTCTCTAGCAAAAGTTTGTATCTATAAAAGAATGTGGACAGACCGAATGAACAACAGCGAGAGACAAAGTGAAAAGAAACTATATGTACATTCTAAAATAGAAGAAATAGAAGGATTTTTGTGTTTTGGTGCAATCACAGTGGATATCGTTCGGGGTCATTCCACTAGAGGATTTCTCTGAAATCAGTGGAATGACCCCCGGTTGTTAATTTATTTTCTATTTAGTGTCCTGTGTTCTTAAGTTTGGTTTCATTTCTGTAGAAATCAGTTGCGTCTGTGTGTTGTTTGGTTAGAACAATTACATAGGAGGAATGGTGCATTTTGTGTATATACTGCGTTTGCTTGGTGAATATTCTATGTGTATTCATCAGTTGTGTCTGTAGGTACATCGCTAAACAGTTCGGGTGTCAAACAAGTCAAAAGGCATGTTCTGAAGCCATCGGCATGAGTTCCATTTTGTGTCACTGACGGAGAAAGTATCGGCATGAGGTTTGAACCTCAGCGTTGAACCTCGCATCAAAGTTAAATGGTTCAAGTGAATGGTTCAAGCGAATGGTTCAAGAGGTTCAATAATTAGAAAATTTGTTCATTTTGTCTACTTCATTGCGTCCTCCGCATCGCCATTGAACCTCGCCATTGAACCATCAGATTGAACCAGTTCATCAGTTCAATGGGTTCGTATGTTTCGGTGAGACATTGCTATGGTCCTGCCGATGGAAGGCTAGTCGGTGAGAAATATGCATCGGCGAAGGAGAATTTAGCTTGACTGACAGTGGACTGTCTTGCCGATAGGAAAGAGTTTGTATATTTCAGGGAGACGTGAGGGCAGGTCTGGCCGATATACTCTCAAGTGGCTATTTTGTGGGCTTCAAAGGATTCTTCAACCCTGTATTTATGTTCAACTAGGTTCAGACCCTTTGGAGCCCACAAGACAGCCAATTGAGAGTATATCGGTGAGACTTCTTACTCCTCACGCCGAACACTTGACACCAGCTTCTCCTTCAGTGAGACTTCTATCTGTCGAGTTGAACCAAATGAACCTTTGAACCCATTGAACCCACATACAAGTTCATTGAATTGATGAACCGGTTCAATTTGATGGTTCAACATCGAGGTTCAACGCCGAGGTTCAACGCCGAGGTTCAACACCGAGGTTCAACGCTGAGGTTCAATGCCAAGGTTCAACAGCGAGGTTCAATGCTGAGGTTCAACGCCGAGGTTCAACAGCGAGGTTCAATGCCGAGGTTCAATGCCGAGGTTCAACGAGACTGAAAATACACTCTTTCCTTGCTGTCAGCAAGACATTTCCTTTTAACTCGCTAAAGTAGTTCTCCCTGAAATATACAAACTCTTGCCTATCAGCAAGACAGTCCACCGTCGGTCAAGCTAAATTCTCCTTCGCTGATGCATATTTCTCACTGACGAGCCTTCCATCGGCAGGACCATAGCAATGTCTCACCAAAACATACGAACCCATTGAATCGATGAACCGGTTCAATCTGATGGTTCAATGGCGAGGTTCAACAGCGATGCGGAGGATGCAGCGAAGTGAACAAAATGAACAAATCTTCTAATTATTGAACCTCTTGAACCATTCGCTTGAACCGTTCACTTGAACCATTTAACTTTGATGTGAGGTTCAATGGCTAGGTTCAACACCGAGGTTCAAACCTCACACTGATACTTTCTCCATCGGTGACACAAAATGGAACTCATGCCGATGGCTTCAGAACATGCCTTTTGACTTGTTTGACACCTGAACTGTTCAGCGATGTACCTACAGACACAACTGACGAATACACATAGAATATTCACCAAGCAAACGCAGTATATACACAAAATGCACCATTCCTCCTCTATAATCATTGTAACCAAACAACACAGAGACGCAACTGATTTCTACAGAAATGAAACCAAACTTAAGAACACGGGACACTAAACAAAAAATAAATTAACAACCGGGGGTCATTCCACTGATTTCAGAGAAATCCTCCAGTGGAATGACCCTGAACGATATCCACTGTGATTGCACCAGAACACAAAAATCCTTCTATTTCTTCTATTTCAAAATGTACATACAGTTTCTTTTCACTCTATCTCTCGCTGCTGTTCATTCGGTCTGTCCACATTCTTTTATAGATACAGACTTTTGCTAGAGAATGACACCTATCTTGGATAGTTACATACGTGGTGAAAGGTGAACCACCAATCGACCACCGTTTATAAAATAGACAGTTCAGTTACATTACATTAATCCTTTTTGACACGTACCTACATGGCTCGAAAGCCTTTGCAAACATAGCATTACTTGGCTTGAAAGGTGAACATGCCTTTTGACTTGTTTGGCACCTTGAAAATCTAAAAGGTTTCTTACATTTTATATTCAAAACAAGTAATGCTATGTTTGCAAAGGCTTTCGAGCCATGTAGGTATGTGTCAAAAAGGATTAATGTAATGTAACCGAACTGTCTGTTTTATAAACGGTGGTCGATTGGTGGTTCACCTTTCACCACATATGTAACTATCCAAGATAGGTGTCATTCTCTAGCAAAAGTTTGTATCTATAAAAGAATGTGGACAGACCGAATGAACAGCAGCGAGAGACAGAGTGAAAAGAAACTGTATGTACATTCTGAAATAGAAGAAATAGAAGGATTTTTGTGTTCTGGTGCAATCACAGTGGATATCGTTCGGGGTCATTCCACTAGAGGATTTCTCTGAAATCAGTGGAATGACCCCCGGTTGTTAATTTATTTTCTATTTAGTGTCCCGTGTTCTTAAGTTTGGTTTCATTTCTATAGAAATCAGTTGCATTTGTGTGTTGTTTGGTTACAACGATTACAGAGGAGGAATGGCGCATTTTGTGTATATATTGCATTTGCTTGGTGAATATTCTATGTGTATTCGTCAGTTGTGTCTGTAGGTACATCGCTGAACAGTTTGGGTGTCAAACAAGTCAAAAGGCATGTTCTCAAGCCATTGGCGTGAGTTCCATTTTGTGTCACCGACGGAGAAAGTATCGGCGTGAGATTTGAACCTCGGCGTTGAACCTAGCCGTTGAACCTTGCGTCAAAGTTAAATGGTTCAAGCGAACGGTTTAAGCGAATGGTTCAAGAGGTTTAATATTTAGAAGATTTGTTCATTTTGTCAGCTTCACTGCATCCTCCGCATCGCCATTGAACCTCGCCATTGAACCATCGGATTGAATCGGTTCATCGGTTTAATGGGTTCGTATGTTTCGGTGAGACATTGCTATGGTCTTGCCGATGGAAGGCTCATCAGTGAGAAATATGCATCGATGAAGGAGAATTTAGCTTGACTGACGGTGGACTATCTTGCTGATAGGCAAGAGTTTGTATATTTTAGGGAGAACTACTTCGGCAAGTTAAAAGGAAATGTCTTGCCGACAGCAAGGAAAGAGTGTATTTTCAGTCTCGTTGAACCTCAGCGTTGAACCTCGCCGTTGAACCTCGCCGTTGAACCTCGGCGTTGAACCTCGTCGTTGAACCTTGCCGTTGAACCTCAGCATTGAACCTCGCTGTTGAACCTCGGCATTGAACCTCGGTGTTGAACCATCAGATTGAACTGGTTCATCGGTTCAATGAACTTTTATGTGGGTTCAATGGGTTCAAAGGTTCATTTGGTTCAACCCGATAGATAGAAGTCTCACCGAAGGAGAAGCTGGTGTCAAGTGTTCGATGTGAGGAGTAAGAAGTCTCACCGATATACTCTCAATTGGCTGTCTTGTGGGCTCCAAAGGGTCTGGACCCAGTTAATACACTTCAACTGGGCTATACTCTGCATCAGTTTTGAATTGTTTCTTCCATATTCTATCACTATGTCTGGATTTTAACTCTGTGATTTATAAATGTAGACTAATTTATAAAGTGCATTCAAGAAGTACAAGAATAGTTCCACCGTGGGAGTCCATTCAGCATCTGCAACAAGTCAAAAATCAATGAAAAGATGAAAGGCTTAACATTGGGAAGCAGATGATGGTTTTATCCAAATTCCAAAAGTTCTAACCTACAATCAACACGATGAAGGCTATTCAATTAAACCAAATGAAGGATAAATATCAATGCGTAAATTAAACACACACACATGTTATCAAAGTAATATGATTTGATTACAGACATCATAACATTGGGAATACAGTAAAATGTAACATTTATAACCACCAACTTTGAACACGTTACTTTGGAGCCATGCAAATTACAGGAAAAAATCAATTTCGAGACAACTCATAAAGTATTCACCAAAAGATTGTCTCTAAATCATATTAATCATGAGAATAAAAGTGAATGTAAGAACAATTTGTTTATTTCCATACAAAATCTCTAGAATGAAGAATTTGTAACTAAAGAAAAAGCCAAGGATTAGATTTTAGAAGCGGAGAATGCATAGTTGACAACAACCTTGAGAGCATTGAAGGAACAATTATCTTCCTATAATGGGTTGATCTTAACCAATGGTTTTAAAGGTCAAGGTTAGCCGTAAACACGAGGTTGTTTTTGTTTTTTCCTTTTTTTGAAAAAGGTTTCTAAACGTTTGAATTCTGTCATTCAACACAAAACCCTGAAGGGTAGATTATGGTTATACACAGACACAATCTTAACCTTTTACACTTGCATCCATAGAAGGCTCAAGGACATGACAATAAAAGCAACTGATGAGTTTAGAAAATTTATGTCTTTCTAGCTTCAGGTGGTTTTATAGCGGGAAGTATAGCTACTGCCGCCACCTGTCCATAGGATGCTGCAAAAAAAAGCTTGGAAACGAATAGAGAAAGAAATGAAAACTACTACAAAATGGACTTTGGTGAATGTTTGGAGGCAAGCAATCTCAAGGATTTTGGTGAATGAAAACTACTTACTAGACAAATCACTCTGGTCCTGAATTGCTTATTCATCCACACCCTGCACTTATTCTTTGCAACAATCTTAACTCTGTGCAATCAATGGCATCTGTGCAATCAATTATCATTGAATGGAATTTATTTTTTCTCAAAAATAGAGCGTTAGATCGCCACCATTATGTCTTGTCACTTTATTTTGAGGTGATGTGTTTTGCAATCTCATTTATTGTTTGGGATTTTGGTGTGACCCTAACTGGCATTACTTCGATAATATGAGTCTCCTCGAACATGAAATCACCCTTTTGATATTTTAATTTATTTTCGTCGCCTTTTTGGAGAGACCCCAAAAACCCTCTCTTCGACACAGTAGAGTTTCTTCGAAATATGCTTTACATTATCTTTTCATCGACGAGACCCCTTCTATCGGTGAGACTCTAAACCATATCACTTCGATATCTCAAAACCCTTATCTGTTTGATTTTTGAGGTATCAATGAGACTACTAAATGACTCTTGCCGATATCCCCTGTCTCTTCGATTTGCTCATTACTTTAGGTTTTCATGTGATTTTCCTTTTGTTTGCTTGTGCCTTCAGGTCATCAAAGAGACTGTATATTGAGTTTCCTTGACGTAGTATTATCTTGCCAATGTTAGCTATAGTGATTTTTTCATCAAATATTTTACGGTTGAGGTATAAAATTTAGGGCTAATAAGGGAATGGTGATATTTTTTGGGTTCAAGTAGAACATCTTATTAGGGATTATGGCGGGAATGGAAAAATTTTGAAGTCTGAAATTTTGATCCAAAATAATCCATCGAGGCTTAGAGGTATGGCACTAAAGTCGGCGCTCATTTAGACATTAAAGTTGGTGCTAATGTCAGCTATAACATCTGCGCTAATGTTCAGGATTTTGGTATTACCCTAACTAGCATTACTTCGATAATATGAGTCTCCTCGAACAAGAAATCACCCTTTTGATATTTTTTTTTGTCACCTTTTCGGAGAGACCCCCAAAACCCTCTCTTCGACACAGTAGAGTTTCTTCGAAATACCATTTACATTATCTTTTCATCGGCAAGACCCCTTATATCGGTGAGACTCTAAACCATATAACTTCGATATCCTGAATGCCTTAAAGGTTATCAATATTTTTGTTTGATCGTCATGACACATTTTGGTGTCACGTCAAAGTGCCTTATCTATTTGACTTCCGGGGTATCCATGAGACTGCTGAATTTTTTTGGTGTACGGCGCTGAAATCAGCGCTAATGTGGGTGCTAAAGTTAGATCTAATTTAGGTGCAATGTGGCACCTAATTTAGCACCTACTTGTTTTGATCAATTCAAAAAATGTGCCATCCTGACAAATAGCACTGACTTTTTCAAAAAATTGGAGAAAAATACATTAAAACAGTGGGTGGAAGCAAAAAATAGAGCAAAAAAAAGGAGCTAATCACAAGGATTTGTTGTAGTGTTCCTTCATTCATTTGCTCTGCAAGTTTGTTTAGGTCCAGACCTAATTCGAATTATGTATGTTTTCCGACCTTGGAGATTGTTCCAATGGTTGCATATTGTATTGCCGACCTTGATGTATGTTCCAAGTTTGATGATTGGTATAAATATATGTAATGAATTTGTGTGTTGAGTGGGGGATGCAAAGCTACACAAATGAGAGTGTATGTGTTGAAAGGGCAACAAAGGTGGTTTGTATTGTTCTTCAATGGAACTGAACTCAGGCATGTTGTAGATTCTATTATATCAGTTCATGGAAATGAGCCACCCATCCTGGTAGTGAGCCAACCCTCAGTAGTGAGCCACCCCTCGATAGTGAGCCACCCAATGATAGTGAGCCCTATTTGCAATGAGCATTTCTTTGGACAATGATTCCTTGGGTAGTGAGCCCTCTAGTAGTGAGCCTCATTTATTTTTTGATATTATTACTACATTATATTGTGAGCTAACATTGACTATGTTTTTTCCCTTTTAAGGTTTTCCACATAAAATTCTAGTGTTCATGTGTGTATGGTGTTGATGCGTTTAAGTTTTGTTTCTACACTTCATGTTTAATCTTCATAACATATTAATGAATTAAAGTAAGTGAATGTGAATGTGATCTTGTTTAAGATGAGTTAAACTTTTAGGTACAACTGATTCACCCCCCCCAGTTGTCTTGTGCCTTCAACAAGCTTGTGTTGTCATTGGTGTCAACTGTGTCTTCTGATGAGGTTGTTGTTGTTTGATTGAGTTGCCATGTTAAATTGAATTTGATTTCTTTGATGAGGTGCTAAAGATGTTGAGAATATGCTTATGTTGTTGGGTTTTCAAGTGCTTTTGAGAAAATTTGATTAATTATGGAAACAATGTGTTGAAGAAGTCTTGTGGCTTACAGAGTGATGTTCGAGTTTTTTCTCTGCATTTCTTTTGTGTTGGAGATCTAAGTATACAATTTGGATATGTTGTTTAGAAGTGTTTGAAGATGCTAAATCTAGAATTTGGTACCCTGGATCGTTGTGCAGTGGAAGTTGTGTTCACCAGTTTGAGAACAGTGCTTGACAGTGTTTGCAATGTGTCTGGGAGAAAGTATTTTGCTCTACATTTGTCCGCATAATGGTTTTAGGTGTTGCAGTTCTGGATGTGTGCTTATAAAGTCTATTTTTTGCTTTAGCTCAAGTGGTTCATGGTTTGGTACTCCACAAGTACATTTCTTAAGTTGCAGATGATGATAGAGCATGATATAGTTGGTTAAGTACTCCGGTGTGAAGTCTCTTTAGGTGAAAGATGTTGTAAGGGAATCTATTGGTCTTTAGGTGCTTGTGGATGTTTCTAGATCATGTTCAAGCTTCGTGCATGGTCCGCATGTCGTCATGTGATTTTGAGGAAGTGTTGATTTAAAAGTTCATGGTATTAACACAAGGATGGTTGACTTGGTTGTTTACACTATTTGCGGTTGTGGTTTGGTGAAAGTGAAAGCACGATGAAGCGTGTAAGAGTAGATTTAGGTCTATGCTAAGGCATGATGTGGTTTGCATTCATTCCTTTCCTCTATGGGAATGTTTAGGTCCAAACCTAATTTGAATTTTATGAGTTAAGTTGTGTTGCCGACCTTGGAGAATGTTTTCATGATTGGTGATTGTATAAATAAGTGTCAAGGAGTCGTGGATGTAGTTGTACATGAGGGATATGATGTGTGTGATGCGAATTTGACATTAGGGCAGTGAGAGATTTCATGTGTTAGGCTACGGGATGCAGTGAGTAGAAGGTGTCTACTATTTTTAGTAATGCTACGAAGATGTTGTTTGTGTTGTGATGGATATTGAGCTTCATTGGAATTGAAATCCATGCATAGGTTAGATGCAACTATATTAGTTCAAAGCATGGTAGTAAGCCATTCTTCTCTTCTTCTTTCTTTCTCAGTGGACAGTGAGTCCACCTGCAATGAGCATTCTCTCTTTTGGGCAGTGAGTCCTTTGGTAGTGAGCCTTTGCAATTCAGTATTGGTACTACATTATATTGTGAGCTAATCCTCACTATGGTTTTTCCCTTTTAGAGTTTTCCACATAAAATCTAGTGTTCTCTTGTGTGCGGTGTTGTTATAATTTAGTTTCATTTATTTTCTTTTCATGCTTAAACATCATAACATGTTTAAAGGTTAATGTGGATCTAAATGTTTGTAACGGTTTGAAGTTTTGTTACAACTAATTCACCCCCCCTCAGTTGTCTTATGCATTCAACACTATTTACATGAGTCATAACTAGAATGACCAACTAACTTTTTAAGTGGCACATATGTCAATTCAACCCTTGTGCCCTTAGAAGATATTTACTTCACCAACCTATTAAAGGTGTGGTAGGAGGTACCACATGTGAGGTGGGATTTGAATTATCAACATTACAATTTGTGGAAAGCTTTGAACAACACCTATATACATCCATAGTCTTTTATAATTAACATTAGATTACTTCTGATAATAAAAAATGTATAAAAAACTATGTGAACAATACCTTGTGGAGTTAATAAAGTGCAAGCATGAACTTGTGTACAACATAAAAATCACTACAAGTGTTATTATAGGTATAACATGTAAAGAAATCTCTTTATTTGGAAGCAATAATCTTTCCTCTCTCCAAGTAAAAGTTCCCCAAAATCTGTATACCTTGAATCTTGATATATGTTTTAGAAAAACCTTAAACATACATTGGAGATTTTTTTATAGTTGCATTATTTTTAATTTTTAGCATGCACCACATAAAAGGCAAACTGATTTATTTCTCTAAATAATATAAGATTTTTAAAAAGCCATGTATTGATAACTGCTAAAGATATTGGGAAACCAAAAATATCTTCTTTTTCAACTAAAACTAGTTCAATTTAAGGAGACTTCCAAGGAGACCATCTTTCATTCAAGGTTATTGCATATTTCCTCTCAATTTTCTTTCCCATATAAGGAATCTCAACAAAATGATTTTCACTTTTTCATAATAAAATGTATTTATTTAATTTAATTTAGTTCATGTATTAATGTTTGTTTAAGATTAAAATTGGTTTAAGGGATTAAAAAAGAGAAAGTTTAATAATGCATGCTTAATTAAATGTTTAGATGTACTTCTTAGTTAGCTTGAGAGGGCATTGCCATTCACCTTATCATCTAGAATCCTTGTGGATTGGGTTACCTATAGAGGTAACACTCCTTTAGATGTCATTATGTTGGTGCTTTTGTCTTATGTTTAGCTTTCTTCACCAACATAGGGTGTGTCACATGTGGATACATGGTCAAAAGATAGTTTCTAAAAGTCTTAAAAATGCATTTAAGACCACAAAACAATTGTGATGGATATGAAGTCATAAGAACTACCAAGTTTTTGACACCTCACAACTCTATAATATAAATTTTGAAAGTCTGCCAAAAAACTTCTTCCCGCTGAAATGAAAAATCTAAAACAAAAAATAATCAATCTTTCTTCACCAACATAGGGTGTGTCACATGTGGATGCATGGTCAAAAGATAGTTTGTAAAAGTCTTAAAAATGCATTTAAGACCACAAAAAAATTGTGATGGATATGAAGTCATAAGAACCACCAAGTTTTTGACACCTCACAACTCTATAATATAAATTTTGAAAGTCTACCAAAAAACTTCTTCCCACTGAAAGGAAAAGTCTAAAGCAAAAAATAATCAATCTTTCTTCACCAACATAGGGTGTGTCACATGTGGATGCATGGTCAAAAGATAGTTTCTAAAAGTCTTAAAAATGCATTTAAGACCACAAAAAATTGTGATGGATATGAATTCATAAGAACCACCAAGTTTTTGACACCTCACAACTCTATAATATAAATTTTTAAAGTCTACGAAAAAACTTCTTCCCTCTGAAATGAAAATTCTAAAACAAAAAATAATCAATCTAAAATGAACCCTTTTCTTTTTTTTCATATATATATATATTATTAATTGAATTGGCATAATTTTATTAAAATGGTATATGCTATTAATTTCTCATAGTATAACTTTATTTAAGATCCAATAACATTAAAAGCTCCAAACAAAGTATAATTCTGATCACTTTTCTTAAATCAATGATAATATCAAAGAAGGAAATTATATATATATATATATATATATATATATATATATATATATATATATATATATATATATTTAATTGATTATTATATTGTATCTAGAATGGTGTACGTGCACTCTTTTATCTATGGAATCAAGAACTCAACATCAATATATCAATTCAAAGAGTGTTCCATAGAGGAAAGAGTGCACGTACACCATTACAATATAATAATCAATTCTATATTAAATGTACTATATGGGTTGGTTTTAAAACAATGTGATTTACGTTTCAACGATTAGCATACATATACATGATATGAGTATTAATTCATCTAGTATGGTTTAAAGGAATCGTAATAGGCATTTGGGGATAATTTTATGTGGTAGGAAAAAGTCAACACAAGATGTGAAGACAATAAAGTAGCCCATACATTGTGTGTTCTTTATGTTCAATGCATGCAAAACCTACTCACTCGACAACTACCCTCACATTTACATTTGGCTTGTAATTCCATGTACAACAATTTTGCAACTTCAAGTGGAAGATGGGAAAGTTGATAAATTAATGTTTTGATTGAAACTTGACAAGAGAACAATGATCGTGGGTTTTAATTTTTCCTCATCAATATTTTGGTAGAAGGTGAATTTAAGATAAGAATGATTTTGGGTTTTAATTTTGCATGCCACTGGTTCTTGTTAGGCCTACATCATTACATTACAAGCATATGAGGTTATTTGAAGAATTCCATGGTCAAATATCAACCTTCTAGTTATTTGATTTAAGCTTTCCTCCAAATTTTATATTCAATGATGTAGTCGTTCTACTTGGTGTTTTGATTTAACTGTTATCTACTTTCTTGATAATGAAGATACAACACATATTTGGCATTGGAAATTCCAATTGCAAATTTGACTGTGATGCTTAAAACATCTCATATTTTTCCTTTCTTTTGTATTTTCAATTGTTATGCAACTGCATTTTGTTTTCTTTTCAAAAGATTTGTGAAAGTTAAAATGGTAATGATATTTGAAGTCATGGATTGTTTGTTTTCAAATTAAAAAATGTATGATTTAGGCTTGAGCAAGTTGCTTTATAGTTGTACGTATTTATAACAAAGGGGGCATAATTTATAGTTTTGGTATTCATTTGTAGCTAAACAATGCATGTGAAATATTTTTCCTTTAAGTATCGCCATCCAATTCATTCTGGGACACACTCCTTATTTTCTTCTATAAAATCTCTCTAAGTGTGAAGATGGTAAAAATATTCAAGTGGAGTATGGTAGTATTTGTCCTTGTTTCCCATAGAAACACTTCCAAATAATATTTAGGCAGCCATTTATAGCTCAAAAGTGAAATGGTTTATTGTTTATACGAAGCTACTTGTTGTTGGTTGCTTATGATGGAAATGGGAATATGTACATATGGCAGTTAGTTGTAATTAAAGCATTTTGAGTTACAATGAACATTTTCATTTGATAAGTTCAATTTTGAATGCATATTTTTATTAACTATAGTTGTTGCATGTATAACTATTTGTTGTTGTTCCTATGTCTATTCTTGTTGTGCATGTTTATATGGTTGTTGTTTTTGTCTATATAGTTGATATTCAGTAGGGGCCATCCCAAGCAGACTAGAGCAAATAACTATAAAATTTTAGAGCAATAGCTACCAATAGCTTAATGGAGCATGCATACAAGTCGTGCGTATGGAAGCTACTACAACATACTGTGTCACAATGAAAAAAGAGAAGATGAACATTGCATAAATTGAAGAGAACCAATTGAATGAAAATTAGTTCTCTTACGGACCACCTTATCACTTGTAAAAAAACTAAGTACTCCTTCACCCTATACTTGCACACATGAATTTATAGAATTTGATATATAATTTTTTTAGAATCAAATCAAATCAAATATGTTGTTGCTTCCACATCCATGAAAAAATTTGATCTGATTTTATATCATTGCAAAATTTGATTTAAGATTTTATGTGGAGTGAAAAAATAGCAACTAGAAAGAAATCCAAAGTGATTTCCTAGCATGAGACAATTCTTTGGCTAAAGACTAACAATAATATAGCCTATCAACTAAATATGTCTTCATAATGTGTGGAATCTCTAATCAAATTTGGAACCATGTAGCTATAGGGTTGAAATAAAACACCCATGGGTTGCAAACCCCTCTCCTTTTGCATGCCAACCCAAACCATCTACCATTAAGCTAAAGGATGCAAGCACAAGTGGAGGGTGTCAATGATATTTAAACAAGGAGGTAGATTTGCTAAAGACAAAACATAAAACTATTGATTTTTCACATCCAACTACCACTGATTAAATAAAATGAACTCAACAAGGAAGTAAATCATAGGATAATATCATTTCCTACAATGGTTTCACAATAAGATAAACTGGTCCAGTCCATCAAAAATTTTAAAAGAACAATACATCAAGAAAGAAATGTCAGTATAAACATGTAAAATTTAGAAAAATATTAGCAAACAAATATTCAATGAAATCATAAGCCTATTCCAAAAATTTGTATGAAAACCTCATATAGAGCATGTGGTAGAAAATACTGAAACTACAGATGACTGATATGCAACTGCAATGCAAGAAAAGAAAAGAAAGAAAATATTTTTGGTTGATGCAAGATTGCTCTTCAACTTGGGATGCTCCTGCATCACAATTTCATGACCCTCTTTCTCTTTTGAATACTTTGATCAAGCCAATAAGGTGTATCTATCATTAGTGCTTCTCCTACTGAGATATTGAATTGATGCTATTGTGGTATGTTTTGATCATTTTTAAAAAGGGGTGGGGTAGTCATTTTAGGGGAAAATGGAACTTTATCAAGAGGTATATAACAAGTATCTTCTCGAGAGACTAGATATGAGTTTTCTCTAAAACATATCTTGGATGACTTGCATTAGAAAGGTTCAAGGGTTGGGTGATAAGAGGTGAGTTTTAGGGAGACTGAGATGGTGATCTAAAAATTCCCTCACAAGAAGAAGATACAAGCTCATTATGATGGCTAAGAGAGACCTCCATGTACCTTGAGTCTGCCCTTGTTCTAGCTAATTCAAACTTGAACACACAAAATTCAATTTGGGCGACTTCCTTTTCCATACCAACCTTATCTCTTCCTCCTCTTACTTTTCTTCTTCATTACCGGCTATGGTCACTACCTTGACATAGTAAGTCTCTTCATGAAAATTCTTCAATCCCTCCTCAAGCCACTTTTTGTTCCTTTTGATCACCACGAAGGTTCTAGCTTCCAAATTCTTAAACTCTCTCGAAGACTAATCATGCATTGGTAAAGGTTGATCAAATACCTTGTTAGCCTCTTATGAAGGTTCTAGAATTCTGTCATTGTCTTGAAATCCTTTAGGTACCATGGCTATTTGATACATTCTCATTCAAAATGTGGTCATACATGAATATGACCTTTTGTTGACCTTTATGTCATCAACAAAATTTTCCCAATAGTCCTCCAAATGGGGCTTATGTATAATGGTGGATTTAAACCCTTCATAACTCTTCCACAGGTTAAAAGAAGCTCTTGTTTCATAGGGCCTAAGGGTCAAGAGAGACAATTCTATTTCTACATTTTTGGATACTTGAGTTGTTGGACAAGTATATCTCCCAATAGACGAAGGGAAGGGAAGATCTTTCACCTTCTTTTTTGGCGCATAACCTACGGACCCCAGTGCCTTATCTCCATACTTCCAATAGGGCTATTTAGTCACTAACATACGTTGAGAGTTTTAATGGCACTCTTGAAAACCCTACAATTATGATATATGTAAAGGTAGCAAATTGGTAGTACTAATGTTACATCTCCAACTTTTGATTTAGCATAATCCTACTTTTATGTGGTAAACAAGATAATTAATCTTAGATTAATGATTTGATGTTTGTGGAAAATATCAAGTAGAATCATTGATTACATAGATATCGATTTATGTTTATATTAAGCATGAGATTATTTATTATTAAGAATATTTTATCATGATGATTTATGAATTAATGATGATACATTGATCATGGTTATATGATTGTGAGTGTAACCAGGAAAATAATCTTTCCTTGAAGATGGAAGGAGAGTATCACTAGGGGAGAAGGAAATAGATGTTGGGAAAAGATCAGAATGCCATCTATGTATCAAGGTTAAATTTTTACGAACCCATGCAATATAGAGTGAGTATAAGTCTTTTCCTTGTTTAGTCAATTTCAAATTCGACCAATATCGGCAAGACAATTTATGATCTCCTGATGTCGTCAACATTGGTTTGACTAGTTAATGTTCTTAAAACATATAAGTAGTCGATAGTTAACCTAGTTGAACATCAAAGTTTTCCTTTATTCACGTATTTTTTTCTTTATTTAATTTCTTGAATATAGTTTAAATAATTGATTATAGTTTAATATGGCGAAGAGGGGGAGAGGACTCGACCCCATATTCACATATTAATGATACCACCTTAATGATGGTATTATAATTTAAGTGATAACCTAAGTTATTGTGATAATCTTATTACATCATTTAGATGTAATTGATATTATGTCAAGCATAACTATTTATTGACCCACTTATAGTGGTTAAGCATTATATATATGTCAAGCTTATATGATCTTTCTATCCACCATATCACTGCCCACGAAATGTGGAGTGAGTGAAGGTCACTGTGAGCTTAACTAAAGATTATCTATATGTAAACACTCCCAAATGGGGGATAAGGCTCTTGAGGAGCTGAGATGCCCACGAGGATGGCACGATAGGTGCCAATTGACTTACCACTTTCAATGCGAAGGGTGGCAGTTAGGAAGGGTAGTAATCAAAGACATGCAAAAAGAAATATTTTTGGTAGTCTTGTGTCGTGGGGAGGTGTTCATTGTTAGCACTGTATTTTCTATAGAAGTTACAGAAAAGAAATAAAAATCTAGGAGCTCACGAGGAGTTGAGCTCACCTCGATAGTCCTATTTCCTTAGCAAGCCATATTCAACTGCAAGCATACCATTGCAGGTAAGACTGTGTTTATAGTTGTGTGATATAATGCATGTTATAAGCACTATGATTTTTGGCCACTCGATGGTTATCGATGGCAATGTTATTATCAAAGATAGTATTTATATGTTTTATGTTTTGATAAGGCCTTCAAGGCTGAGCACACATATTATGCAATGTTATCAATCTTAACAATAACATTTATGTGTCTAAGGCCTTTAAGGTTGATTTCACGAGTAATACCATGCTATCATATTCCATGACTGTATTGATAACTAGCTACGACCTATATGGTCGAGGTAATAGTAACACTGTGTTTTTATATCTTATTATTTGTATGCTATATAATGATAAAAATTATCAAGCTAGCTGAGATGTCATGTTGTATAATGATAAAGACTATGAATAATGATAAATTATACTAGCTAGCTACGAGGCATGTTCATTGTAATGTGGAACCATGTGAACAGGCCGTGAGCCACTATTTTCTTGAAAGCCAAGATAGTAGTAAGGCTGATGGCCACACATAATACAAAGAAGAGATATTCTTGAAAGTCAATGTCATTGACAATGTCACACCAAGGTGGTTGTTGAGGCACATGAAATTAGTAGTAAATCATTTGTTTGCTTATATAAGACTACATTTTATACCTTTAGGTGTAATCTTGATGTAGGATAAGAGTAATAAGACTCTTAGTAACCTTGAAGGAAAAACCAGATGTTAATTTAACAATGTAGGGACTAGATTGTGTGCATGTCAAAATTTACATGTCAAGCAAGTAACCTTTGAGTGTCATTTTATTTCTGTGTAGGAAAAAATATTGGTTTTATCCCTTTATTAAATGGCAATGGTTCGTGGATGAAGTGTAGGGTGGCAAGAAAACCATTTTGAAATCTTTGATTAAAACACTATTTACTATTGACTACTTAATAGCCTATAATGGTATACGTTCTAGTCAATGTGATTTGATGAAAACCCTGAAACAAGGTAACCGTAGAAACTTAGATCGGTGATGGTCATAAAATTGAAATGATGAACTTGCAAAAGAAAGCATGGGAAATGTGTGATGTTGAATCATAGATTCCTTGTTGCTTAACGCCATAAGATAAATAATGATGCACTCCTGGAATCAGAGTCAAAATTCCAAGATAGATGGACTATGGGTGAATTGAACCCATCTTTTCTACAACCTAGAGAGGTTAGATTATGAACATTGTAGGATGAGACAACTTCAAAGTCAAGTCAAGGTTTGTTGACATTAGACTACGTTCATTGCAAAACATTTATGTATGTAAAAATTTGGCCAAAGTAATGCATCCATATCTGCATGCATTAGTCAGTTCACTATGCTCCAAATGGCATAATGATTCCAGTAGTGTCATACATATTTAGAGTGGATCTATAGTTGTATGACCGTGAAGTATTATGAAGGACACAACACCAGATACTTAGATGGAAAACCAATTGGTTCCTTATATCTATGCCCTTTGTGAATGGTAAGGTTGCTTCTAGGAAGGAAGTTGTGTGGGTGACCACCAGTCTATGGTTGGAGGAAAAGCACTCAGGCGATGCTCTCCATTCCAAGAAGAAGACTAGCTGAGACTTATGAAGATAGATGTCAAAGTTCCAGATATAGTATATTCTCTTCTATGACTGGACAATCAATATTATGTGTAATTTATCATTGATGTTATGACCAAAACATTGTAAATGTATAGTGAAAGTAAATCACTAATAGGATATCTTTAGAAATGCTGTAAATTTCATTTTTGAAATGTCTAGAAAAGATATGCATATAGATTTTGATTTTGACATTGATTATTACTTGTTTAACTCTGATTATGCTAATCATGACTTTAGTCTTAATGGTAATTAAGTTGGTTGATTTTGGGTTAACAAGAGATGGCTTGTTACAACTAATTTCCCCATTTCTGAATCTATTCCACTGTTTCTGGAGACATCATCTTCACCCTGTCATTTTCAAGCATCCTTATGATATAAAAATTATGAAAGTATCATTTACCCTTTTGAAATGATTGAAACTTTGCTTCATCTCTAGTTGAGGGTAGTATTGATATACCAATTATCATCCTAAACCCATACTGCCAATTTGTTCAAGTCTAACGAACTACTACGGTCTCCTTGCTAAGGCATACACCAGATATGATGTCATGTAGAATTTCTTGGATTGAATGACTTCACAAAATTTCTTGTGGAGGTTGTCACTTATGAGGGTTATCCAATTGGTGCAGGAGCACATTCTCTGTAGTGCAAGATCATCTTTTCTTTTGTTGTCTCATAAGGCTCTTAAGCCATTTCATTTTGTAATAAGGGTCAATTTGGTCCCATGAATGTAATTGTGCAAGGCACACATGTAGTTTTGCTTGTATGAAGGGTAAAACAACGGCTAACTGATTTGAAAATCAGTTTGCACGGTTGGAAGGGATAACTGCTGTCTCTACATCTTCTTTAGAGGCAGGTTGTATGTCACACAGAGCGGGGAGAGAAGTGTGTATTACAACAAGTTCCTTTTCTGATAACTGAATAAAGAGAGTTCTGGGTATGATCTGTGTTGAGTTTCTTGGTTGTTCTTAGTGATTTGACATCTTTGTCCTGATTTTGTAAAATAGAACCCTAACCGGATGCTATCCGTCAATCCATAGTGACTCTGTAGTGTGCAGACGGTGTAAAAACCCACGATTCCACAGTGGCTGGTTCGTAACCTAGGAGTAGGGTTTTGATTCATACATGGAGGCCCTTTCCTCTGTCCACTGAAGCCCTGTATAGTAACAGTGGGATGGGGGAAAGACTTCTCATGTTTGTTGTTGTTGAATTCTTACCCAGGAAGCCAGCGAACTCAGTCAAGTTCGACTAGACATCATCATGTGGCTAGTCGGGAAATCGGAGTGAAATTGGATAGTTTTGATGTGGGATCAGATTGCTACAAGTGATCGAGGGTTTGCTAAATGAAACGGCTAAATTTCTTTGTTCTGTCGAAGGGAATTCTGGTTCGGCGCCTCAGAACAGTTGGAGACCCATCGGCGTGAACGGCTCTCCGTCTTGCCGAAGATTGGTATAGTGCCGGAGACACATACCTTTGTGTTCGCATCGGTGAGAGAAACGATATCGGGCTAAGGAAAATATACTTAGCCGACGGTATAGAGTTTCACCGATCGGTGAGACATCCTCGGAGTGTTGCCAATAAAGAGTATCGGCGTGAGGAACCTTGTCGGGGGAAGCCGAAGAAGTCACGGCGACCGTTAGAGTCCCGCCGATAGAAGTTCATCGGAAGGAGTTCGAGAAGTCTCAGCGACAAAGGACTCGTCGGAGTGAGATGAACCATCGGGACTACGAACCGGAGTCTTACCGAAGCAGGAGGTCTGGCCGATGTGTCTGACGATATCGGTGAGAGACAAAGCGTCGGTGTAGGTGAAAGAAGCTTCACCGAAGGAGGAAGTCCAGCCGACAAAGAGTGGTCATCGGCGTGACGGAGTATATCGGCATAAGAAATTTCTCGTGGTCCGATAGAATGAAGTGTTGCCGATAGGTAACGAACCACTAAGGAGATATCGGTGAGAACTTGGCCATCGGAATAAAAGAATAAGGTTCGGCCGATAGTTCATGTCTTTCCGATAGCGAAGACATCCTTGACTTCGGCGAGACATTGGGATATCTCTTGCCGATAGGGAAGATATATTCAAATCTTCATCCACTTCTGCTGAGCATTCTGCATCAAATTGGTATCAGAGCCAATATTCTGAATCACAGCCGTGTATGTCAGACGAAGAATTGGAGATAGAAACAGAGGCTAGCACAATGCCTCCCAAGACGATGAGTAAAGCAGCCATCCAGAAGATGGTGGAAGAAATGCTCGAAGAGAGACTGAAGGAAGAGAGATCCAAAGAGAAGGATGGAAGCACTTCTGAGTCAGAGGAGAATGAAGAGGGAGAAACTGGGGAGAATCCTCAAGGAGAAGGTATGACTGCTGATCAAAAGGCATTTCTGAATGCACTCAAGGGTCATGGAGATAGTGGTGATCCGAAACTGGATGTTCCCACGTTCAATGGGAAACTGGATGGAGATACTCTTGTGGACTGGATTGAAGCCATAAGTAATTACTTTGACTTCAAAGAGTATAGTGACAGTAAGAAAGTAAAGTTTGCAAAGACCAGACTGAGAGGTTCTGCATTGGTTTGGTGGAACTACACTCAATGTGAAAGGGAGAAGGTTGGAAAGAGTCCAATCACCAAGTGGAGCAGAATGGTGGCCATGCTGAGAGCCAAATTTCTACCATGTGATTATGATCTGCAGACTATCAGAAAGTTTAATAATCTTAGGCAGAAAGATATGGACGTGGCTACATACACTGAAGAATTCCACAGATTGAGCATGAGAGCCAATCACAGAGAAGAAGAAAAAGAGATGGTGGCCAGATACCTGGATGGACTGAGGTACAATATACAGGATGAGTTCAGTATGGTGGTTCCCAAGACTGTGGATGAATGTTTTCAGTTAGCCTCTAGGGCAGAGGATAAACTGAAAAGGAGAAGTGATCAAAATAACAGAGGAAGAGGCGGCAGGAACAATAGAGGAAGAGGTAATTTTGGCAGAGGACAGCCAAACAAAGGTGAAAGTTCTAGTCAACAAGAATCACGTTCTGACACAGAACAAAAAGGTGGTGGTTTCAGAGGTTGGAGAAGACCTAATGGCAGAGGAAGAGATGGTGGTGCAGGCAGAGGACGTGGAGTCTTCACTGGAAGATGTTACAACTGCAATCAAGTAGGCCACACTGCAAGTAAGTGCCCTGAGAAGGCGTCTAGCTCTCATGACGGTGGGAGAAGGAACCAACTATTGCAGGAGGATGATTGTCAAAGTGTAAACTCACCAATTGGTAGTGCTGCACCAGTGCTTGAAGGAGAGAATATGATGATTAAGAGGACCCTCGTGAAGATGCCATTGAAGCAGGAGCCCCCACAAAGGAAGAATCTCTTCAGAACCCAAGGAATAGCATATGGTAAGCTCTGTAAAATCATTGTTGATTCAGGTTCTACTGAAAATGTAGTGTCTACTGAAATGGTAGAAAAGTGTAGACTGAAAAGATTACCCCATCTTAATCCTCACAAAATATCTTGGTTGAATAAGAATCAGAACTATTTGGTGGAAGAACAAACTTGGGTAGAGTTTGAACTAGGTGATTATAGGGATAAGGTGCTGTGTGAAATTATTCCTATGGATGCTTGTCATCTTCTTCTTGGACGACCTTGGCAGTATGATGTGAAGGCACTGCATGATGGTGAAAAGAATACATATATTATCACCAAGAATGGTAAGAAGTTTCAGATGGATCCCTTACCAGAGCAGGTTGGAGAGAAGAGCAATAACAACAGTGTCATGTTAGTGAGTGGCAAAGAGTTCCTACAACTCATGAAGGAGAAGGATACCCAAGGGTATGCACTGATGATGAAGCCTGTATCCAATCAGCAAAGCAAACAGCAGAAGGAGATCCCATTGGAGGTGCAACAATTACTGGATAAGTACCAAGATCTTGTGGTAGAGGATACTCCTAACTCCTTACCACCTATGAGGGACATAAGTCATCAGATTGACTTGATTCCTGGAGCCACATTACCCAACAAAGCTGCCTACAAGTTGACACCACAGCAGAATGAAGAAGTAGGTAGACAGATTCAAGAACTTTTGGAGAAAGGTTTGATTAGGAAAAGTCTTAGTCCATGTGCAGTCCCTAGTGTACTTGCTCCTAAGAAAGATGGCAAATGGAGATTATGCACAGATTCAAGGGCTATCAATAAGATCACCATAAGGTATAGATTTCCTATGCCAAGAATTGAGGATCTGTTGGACTATCTTGGTGGTTCATGTTACTATTCCAAGATTGATTTGAAATCTGGTTATCACCAGATCAGAATAAGGCAGGGAGATGAATGGAAGACTGCTTTCAAAACAAATGAAGGTCTCTACGAGTGGCTTGTCATGCCATTTGGTCTCAGTAATGCTCCAAGCACCTTCATGCGGTTGATGAATGAGGTACTTGTAGAATTTATTGGAAAATTTGTTATTGTTTATCTTGATGACATATTGATTTTCAGCAGGACCAAAGAAGAGCATGTGAAGCATCTTGGACAGGTGTTAAAGAAATTGCATGAGAGTAAGTTGATGATCAACTTGGATAAATGTGATTTTATGAAAACTGAACTAGTGTATCTTGGATTTGTGATTTCCAATGGCTGTTTGAAAATGGATCCTACAAAAGTTGAGGCTATTCTCAATTGGCCTACTCCTAAGACAGTAGGAGATGTAAGAAGTTTTCATGGTTTGGCAACTTTTTACAGGAAGTTCATTAAAGGGTTCAGTCACATAAGTGCTCCTATTCTCAATACCATCAAGGGTGGAGTGAAGTGTAAATTTCAATGGACAAAACAAGCAGATGATAGTTTTGAACTGTTGAAACAGAAAGTGGCCGAGTTACCTACGTTGGTACTCCCTGATTTTGATAAAGTATTTGTTGTGGAGTGTGATGCAAGCCAACAGGCTATAGGTGCTGTTCTTAGTCAGGAAGGACATCCAGTAGCATTCTTTTCAGAGAAGTTGAATGAGGCCAAACAGAGGTATTCTACCTATGACCTAGAGTTGTATGCAATGGTGCAAGCTCTAAAAAAATGGAGACATTATTTACTGCCAAAAGAGTTCATTGTTTTTACTGACAACCATGCTCTTAGCTTCCTAAATAGTCAAGAGAAGTTGAATCATAGGCACGTTAAGTGGATGGAACAATTGCAGGCCTATACCTTCACTATTAAGCATAAGAAAGGTGTTGCCAACAAAGTGGCAGATGCTTTGAGTAGGAGGATACTGGTCATACAGGAAGTACAAATGGAACATATGGGTCTAGAGTGTCTGAAGGAGTTGTACAAGGATGATGCAGATTTCAAGGCTGCCTATGAAGTGTGTGCAAGTTTGGCTAACACTTTTCATGGCGAGTATTCTGATTTTGTGCTGCAAGAAGGGCTCCTATTTAAAGGTAATTTATTGTGTGTTCCTAAATGTTCAATGAGGGACAATATCGTCAAGGAGAAGCACAATGGAGCCTTAGGAGGACATTTTGGGTTGGACAAGACTTTGGAACAAGTCACCAGGTTCTATTATTGGCCCAAGGTACAGACAGATGTAAGGAGATATGTTGCAAGCTGTACCATATGTCAAAAGGCTAAGGGTATGTCTTCTAATGCTGGTTTGTACCAACCACTGCCCATTCCCACCAGACCTTGGGAAAGCATTAGTATGGACTTTGTGCTTGGTCTTCCTAGGACAGCAAGGGGTGTAGACAGTGTTTTTGTCATTGTGGATAGATTCAGTAAGATGGCTCATTTTGTGCCATGCAAATGCACAAATGATGCATCTCAGATTGCTGGTCTCTTTTTCAGAGAGGTGGTCAGAATTCATGGTTTACCCCTATCAATTGTTACTGATAGAGATTCCAAATTTGTTGGTCATTTTTGGAGGACCCTATGGAGAAAATTGGGCACTCAGTTGTCTTTTTCATCCGCCTACCATCCCCAGACTGATGGTCAGACTGAGGTTGTTAATAGGTCCTTGGGAAACCTTTTGCGATGCCTTACCAAACAGCATGGATTAGCATGGGATTTAGTGATCAGTCAAGCTGAATATGCTTATAATGACTCAAGAAACAGAAGTACTGGGAAAAGCCCTTTTGAAATAGTTTATGGTTTCCACCCAAGAGGACCACTTGAACTCAAAGACCTCCAAGGATGGGATAAAAGGAGTGCTCTAGGAGAAGACTTTGCTGCTACCATGAAAACAGTACATGATCAGGTCAAGCTTCAGTTGGAGAAAACTGTCTCCAAGTACAAGGATAGAGCAGATCTGAAGCGAAGGGAGGTACAGTTCCAGGTAGGAGATTTGGTGATGGCCTACCTCAGAAAGGAAAGATTACCTAAGGGGCAACCAACCAAATTGTTGATGAAGAAGATAGGACCTTGTAAGGTAGTGCATAAATTTGGTCCAAATGCATATGAAATAGAATTACCATCTGGCCTCAGTATCTCTCCCATTTTCAATGTTGCAGACCTGTTCCCTTTTAGACCTCAATTACATGCTGACGATAGCTCAGCTGCTGTGATTGAAGATGAAGACTGGATCAAAGACTTACCTCCAAGTAAGCCTTTGCAATTGGAATGCATTTTGGATTCCAAAATTGTCAAGAAGACAAGAAAAGGGGTATACAAAGACTACTTGGTCAAGTGGCAGGATCTTCCTGATTCAGAGGCAACCTGAATGAGTGAAGCCGATATTCTAAAGCATGGGAAGACACTTCAGCAGTTAGCAACTCAAGGGACTTGAGTCTTTCCTGCAGGGGGAGTATGGTGCAGGAGCACATTCTCTGTAGTGCAGGATCATCTTTTCTTTTGTTGTCTCATAAGGCTCTTAAGCCATTTCATTTTGTAATAAGGGTCAATTTGGTCCCATGAATGTAATTGTGCAAGGCACACATGTAGTTTTGCTTGTATGAAGGGTAAAACAACGGCTAACTGATTTGAAAATCAGTTTGCACGGTTGGAAGGGATAACTGCTGTCTCTACATCTTCTTTAGAGGCAGGTTGTATGTCACACAGAGCGGGGAGAGAAGTGTGTATTACAACAAGTTCCTTTTCTGATAACTGAATAAAGAGAGTTCTGGGTATGATCTGTGTTGAGTTTCTTGGTTGTTCTTAGTGATTTGACATCTTTGTCCTGATTTTGTAAAATAGAACCCTAACCGGATGCTATCCGTCAATCCATAGTGACTCTGTAGTGTGCAGACGGTGTAAAAACCCACGATTCCACAGTGGCTGGTTCGTAACCTAGGAGTAGGGTTTTGATTCATACATGGAGGCCCTTTCCTCTGTCCACTGAAGCCCTGTATAGTAACAGTGGGATGGGGGAAAGACTTCTCACGTTTGTTGTTGTTGAATTCTTACCCAGGAAGCCAGCGAACTCAGTCAAGTTCGACTAGACATCATCATGTGGCTAGTCGGGAAATCAGAGTGAAATTGGATAGTTTTGATGTGGGATCAGATTGCTACAAGTGATCGAGGGTTTGCTAAATGAAACGGCTAAATTTCTTTGTTCTGTCGAAGGGAATTCTGGTTCGGCGCCTCAGAACAGTTGGAGACCCATCGGCGTGAACGGCTCTCCGTCTTGCCGAAGATTGGTATAGTGCCGGAGACACATACCTTTGTGTTCGCATCGGTGAGAGAAACGATATCGGGCTAAGGAAAATATACTTAGCCGACGGTATAGAGTTTCACCGATCGGTGAGACATCCTCGGAGTGTTGCCGATAAAGAGTATCGGCGTGAGGAACCTTGTCGGGGGAAGCCGAAGAAGTCACGGCGACCGTTAGAGTCCCGCCGATAGAAGTTCATCGGAAGGAGTTCGAGAAGTCTCAGCGACAAAGGACTCGTCGGAGTGAGATGAACCATCGGGACTACGAACCGGAGTCTTACCGAAGCAGGAGGTCTGGCCGATGTGTCTGACGATATCGGTGAGAGACAAAGCGTCGGTGTAGGTGAAAGAAGCTTCACCGAAGGAGGAAGTCCGGCCGACAAAGAGTGGTCATCGGCGTGACGGAGTATATCGGCATAAGAAATTTCTCGTGGTCCGATAGAATGAAGTGTTGCCGATAGGTAACGAACCACTAAGGAGATATCGGTGAGAACTTGGCCATCGGAATAAAAGAATAAGGTTCGGCCGATAGTTCATGTCTTTCCGATAGCGAAGACATCCTTGACTTCGGCGAGACATTGGGATATCTCTTGCCGATAGGGAAGATATATTCAAATCTTCATCCACTTCTGCTGAGCATTCTGCATCACCAATCAATTAAATCCTTTTTGGAAATGACTTTTTCAATAAAATAGAATATCCATGGATGAAACTGTTTAGCAATAATAAGTCTTGTGACCTAACTCAAGAGAGTAATTGTACCATTGATCTTGTCTTTGAAATCACCATGAAACAACTTGTTTGACAACCTAGAGATCACTTCTCTCAGCATGGCCAACCAATTCTTGTTATTGACATATGTGCATTGATCAACATGAGCCTTGAAGTATCCTATAGAAGATTTCATGGTTATTTTGATAAAATCATCCATTGGTGGTAGATTCAACATTTCCTCTATGCATAGTGGAAAAATATGCTTGATCACCTTTCCATCAATTATTTTAACGACCCTATCCTTCTTGTTTTAAAATATTGTGCATGTCATGATTAGGTCTGGAGATTGAACAAATTTTGGAAAGAATGATGCTTCAACGAGACCACTTAACTTGATGTTTTGTAGCATCTTGGTATTCTTACTTTCTAGTAGCCTTTTATGGAATTCCTTTAGTCCCACATGCCCAAAATCCATGTCAAAAATGTTGTCCAACTCAGACACTAATTTTGAAGGTGGTACCATGCCTTTGTATTCATAATTCATCTTAGTTGGTGAATACATTCCCAATTAAAAGTTCCTACCACAACTGGATGTTCCTTAGTATTTAAAATAAAACATTACCTTGCAAGATGTAAATAATACAAATAATAGTCCAAAACCACATAATTGCATCTATTAAACAAGTTAGTATGATGAAAAAATGTTTAAAAATTTATTTCCCTAAATTTTTTGAGCCTCTTGAATCATTTGGGAGAGTTTCAAACTTTTAGAAAATTTATAAATTACAAACTAGATTTTAGGTTTGATTTGGAATTTTTTCAACAGTATTGCATTTTGAGCTTGACTACTACTATGGAGCTTACTGCATAGTTGTTCCTCAGGAGCAGCGGCTTCCCAGCTTTAGTCAGCAGAGTCGATCTAAGATGTCAGGCTCACATAGATCAAGATCGATGTAGTCTATCCATCAACCACTGTCTCAGCAGGTGACGCCATAGGTACCATAGCCACTATAGGGTCTAGGGAGATCTCTGACTTAGTTAGAGAGAGGCTCATCAGGCTAGGGCTGATATTTTGTTGATGTTGTATCATTTTGGCCCTTGGAGGCATTATGACATATTTATGATGTATATATGAGCGATGTACATTCTTTTGTGATGATGATATATGTATGAGATGATTTTGGTGACCTATATGTTGTGGTTATGATGTGTTTATGTATTTTTATTTCATACAAAAATGCTTTATGGATGATGATAAATGTGCTATGTTACTTTCTTTATTTTATGTATGCAAAATGATTATGATCTAACATGTTTCCTATATATGTTATGTTGGACTATGGAAATGGATGCATTTGACTTATGATGGTTTATGATATGGACAAATATTTGCATGCTAATGATTTATATGATGATGTTATGTTTCATGATGTTATGGATGTCATGCCTAGTATATGATTTATGCAATGTTTTCTTTTCTCGTATATGCAAAATGTAAATGGAAATGTACCTATATGTAATGCAAGTGACAATGTAATAATCATAATGCATCTAAAATGTAAATGCAATGTGATGGAATGAAAAATATGTCATGATACAATTTAGATTATGTCAAACCCTAGGTGATAAGATTGGGGGAAGGATAGGGGGAAGGATGAATGGGGATAGGTATAGGGAAAATGGGGAGGAAACTAAGTCAATAGACACCACGTCATTGAGGGACTCATGTTAGGGAGGGGGGTAGACAAGGCATGTTAAACAGAAAAGAAGTTAGATGGATGAAAAACTTGGATAGGGAGGGGGAATGAGCTAGGATTAGTACTTACATGATAACATTGAGAGCATTTCTAGGTTTATTATAGAAAAATAGGATAGAGTGCACAAAGGTATGACAGAACCAAAGTGCTGATTATTATCCTATTTTTGCATGGACCGGACTTACAAGCAAAGGGATAAGTTCCTAGACCCATAAGATAGTACAACCTTGACTAGATGATGGAAGGGGACTCATAACATAACCTCTTGGAAACATAAAAGGCAAAATCTATGCTTAAATGTCCCAAGAGAGAAATATGCTAGAACCGACACATCATTATCAAGATATGAATACCGTTCTTAGAGGTAGGGAGACCATCCTACAAACACAGCATCCAAAATAATGACTATGCTTCATTCTAGGTGTCCTTGTCCACATACCAAGATATGATGAGATCAAGGCAACTTTTGAGTATCCCTAAAAATGAAGATCAAGATTAAAAAAATTAAGAATCAACAAGATCAATCACGAGTAAGACCACAAGCAAGTATTTCTTGCCAATAGATGTTTAGATAAGATAAGGATGATGATGATTAAGGATAAATAGATTCTGCCTATTGTAGGAGCGATATATCCATTAAGGCTATAACATGTTGCTGATGTTGTTGGATTAGATGCTAAAAAGGATAAGCAAGCAGATAGCTAGCTATTTGTGATGATGAGGTTTGATTTGTTGATTGACGATTTCTGCGTTTTGAAGATGATGTTTTGATGTTGATGCTTAGTTTGCTTTGCAAGGTAAGTTAGATCGATCCAGACCATCCAACTAGGTTGAATGGGTGCATCTTGTGGACCTAAGTACTGGATACTTTCTTCATATTCCAGACTGCCTACATACCCGTACCCATGGGATCAAGGTCCTTTAAAAGATGTGGGCGAGATGAATATGTAGTTCTAATTGGACTTGATGATGTCAGGATGGCTCATGGATAAAAGGATGGTTCTGAGTGGATGGAAGAAGATGCGGGTTGATGATGTTTGTGGGTACATTTATTGCTTGGATTTTCTTTGATAATATTTTGATTTTTTTCTATTTTGAGGGAATATTTTGATGTTTTTGGGTTTTTTCAGGACATTTTATGATTGTTTTTGGGATTTTTTGGAATGTTGTGATTTTATTTGTATTTTGATATGATTATCAACTCTCAGAAGCATACAAGGATACTATCTCTAGGATTTTATTTGTGGGTGGGAAAAGGAGATGAGGGTGGGGTGATCAAAATGCTTCAAACTCCAAGCTATGGTATACAAATGGGATGGATGATTACACAATGATGGATTTTATTATGGCATGATAGGTGGTAGGATGCCTAGAGGGATTTTATTAGATGGTAGGACCAACTGCTACACATGGTGCCTAAAATAGGTTTTCATCATGGTACTTATCCAAGGCGTCACCGGAGTGATTTTCACCATTGGACGGCTTTATTGCACTCAGTTTTTTCTTTATTTTTTGATTTTTTTTTAATTTTTTGATTTTTTGATTTTGGGATATTTGATGGGTCATGCATAGAATTTCTTCAAGTGCATGATGTTCATAGGTTCCTCCAGAGGCTACCCCTCAGGTGTGGATAGTTGATAGCCTCCTGATCCATAACTAGCTGTGACAATTAAAGGACCCAGCCAATTAGGTTCAAACTTTCCTTTCTTAGGGTGATCTTGCATGTTCTTATGATTCTCCATAAGGACAAGATCACCTACCTCAAAACTATAGCTCTTCATTTCCTTATTATAACTTCTCCAGAGGCGATTTTGATAAGCTTGCAAATGGTTTAGAACATTTATGTATTTCTCATCCAGCAACTCTAATTCATTCAGTCATGCAGTCTGATATTCCTCATCAGTGATAACCTTCTTCAATGAAATGCACAAAGATGGGAGCTTGACCTCTATAGGTAGGATGGCTTCAGAAACAAACACTAATGAATAGGGTGTGGCTCCTATGGGTGTACGAATGCTAGTGCAGTAAGCCCATAGGGTGGGATTAAGCTGTAGGTGCCAATTGTCACCGGCTTCATTGATTGTTTTCTTCAGGATATGCAAAATGGTTTTGTTGGAAGCTTCAACCTGACTGTTACCTTGTGGATAATACGGGGTAGAGAAACAGTGCTGGATATGGAACTTGTCACACAAAGTGTAGACTTCTTGGTTCTAAAAAGGCTTTCCATTATCCGTGATAATGGAGTATGGGATACCATAAAAATAGATGATGTAATGTGGGATGAACTTGGAAATTTGGACACCAGTGGTAAAGGTGAGTGGAAGGGCTTCTACCCACTTAGTGAAGTATTCCATGGTGGTGATGATGAACTTATGGTGGTTGGAAGAGGGTGGATGGATTTTCCCTATGAGGTCAAGCCCCCATTGTGAAAAGGGCCATGCAGTCACGATCGGTTGTAATTCCTGTGATGGTGCATGTATTAAATCTCCATGTTACTAGCAAGGTAGACATTTCTTGACATAATCATGCACATCTTTTTCCATAGTCGGCCAATAGTACCCCGTTTGAAGAATCTTCTTGGCTAAGGTCAGTCCACTAGAATGCGCCCCACAGATACCCTCATGTACTTCATGCAAGGTCATCTCAGCCTCCCTAGCATCAAGACATCTCAAAAGAGTACTATCGAGACTCCTTCAGTATAAAGTATTAGCAATGATGGTGAAACAGGATGATTGGTAGATGAAGGTTTGTCGTTGGGTCGATGTCAGGTTGGGTGGAAGGGTATTATCATGAAGGTATAAATAGATTTCTTGGTACCACAAGGACAAAGGACCAACAATGTCACATACAAGTTCTGATTGCAGAACATCATAAGCAGGGATTTGAAGCTCTTCCACCAAAAATTCACATCTCTTGCTATCTTTTTTCATATCTACCAATGACCCAATGGTGGCCATTGCATCAGCCACTTTATTGTTAAGCCTTGGTACTTGTTCAAAATGAATATTGTGGAAGTAATCCTTGAAGTCATCGACCATTCTCTTATATGGTAGGAGCTTATCATCTTTTGTTTTGTATTCATCATTGACCTATCAGATAACTAGCTGTGAATCACCATGTACTGTTAGAGTCTCTATTTTCTATTTGATTGCCATCTGAAGCCCTGTGATGAGGGCCTCATATTCAGCTATACTGTTGGTACATGGGAATGTTATTTTGTATGACCTAGGGATTCTGTCTCTTTGAGGTGTGACAAATAGGAGACCTGCCTCCGAGCCATGATGAGTATACGACCCATCAAATTACATTTTCCAAGTATTTTCTATCGATGCAACTATCAGTATGGATTCATCTAGAAACTCAGACAACAAAGGATGTTCAGCCGGCATAGGAATGCCTGCTAATTGATCAGTGATAACTTGTCCTTTAATGACTTTTCATTCTATGTATTCAATGTCAAATTCACTCAAGACCATTACACACTTTACTGTTCTTCCAGTGAGAGCGGCTTTGCTTAGCAGATATTTTAACGAGTCAATTTTTGCAATGAGCTTGGTTTTGTGACTAAGCATATAGTGCCTTAACTTCTATGATGCAAAGACTACTACCAAACAAGCTCGTTCAATTTGTGAATAATTAATCTCATATGCTATCAACATGCCACTAATGTAATAGATGGCTCTCTCTTTTCCCTACTCGTCATGTTGTGCCAGTAAAGCTCCAATTGCTATTTCTATTGCCGATATGTAGAGGAGAAGAGGTTGTCCTGGTCTTGGTGGCATGAGAACTGGTGGATTGGCCAAATATGTGTTCAATTGTTCAAAGGCCAATTGATAATTATTATCCCACTGAAAAGTTGTGTTCTTTCTAAGCAGATGTTGGAATGGCTGGCATTTATCAACGAGCTGTGCTATGAATCGACAAATGGATTGCAGCCTACCTTACAGACTTCAGAGTTGCTTAAGTGTTGAAAGAGGAGGCATCTCCATTATAGCTTTGACTTTGTCTCGATCTACTTCTATCCCTCTTCGTGACACTATGTATCCTAGGAGTTTCCTGGAAGTCACCCCAAAAACACACTTTTTAGGATTGAGTCATACATTATACTTTTCCAGTCGATCAAAGATTTGAGCTAACACATCTAGATGTCCTACTCTTGTTTTTTATTTTTCCAAAAGGTCATCTACATAGTCTTCCATTATCTTGTGAAAGAAATCGTGAAAGATGATTGTCATTGCTCTTTGGTATGTTGTTCCTGCATTCTTTAATCCAAAAGGCATCACAACCCAACAATAAGTTCCCCATGGTGCTATGAATGATGTCTTATGTTGGTCTTCCTCAGCTATCTTGATTTGGTTATATCCTAAAAAACTCATCCATGAGGGATAACATTTCGTGTCCAGCAGTAAGATCTACGATCATGTTGATGTTAGGAAGAGGGAAGTCATCCTTAGGACAAGCTTTGTTAAGATCTTGAAAGTTAGTAAAACAACGGATGCCCCCAGTCACTTTTTTCATAGGTACCAGATTCAACACCCATTGGGGATAGTCTATCGGTCGAATAAAACCCACATCCAAAAGTCTCTTCAGTTCTGCTTTGACAAGTAATGCTATTTGTGGATGCATCTTTCACAATTTCTGTCTAACTAGTTTCGCATCCGGATATACTGCAAGGCGGTGAACTATTAGGGCAAGATCTAGCTTGGGCATGTTAGCATAGGTCCATGCAAAGTTAATGCATCTTTGTTTGAAGAAACTTAGAAAGGGTACTTGTTCTGTTGGTGTCAATGATTCAGCTCGGTATGTAATTTTAGGTTCATCCTCTGATCCAAGATTCATTTCATGTGACTTTTCCACCAATATGGGTGATCTTTCTTGATAGAACTTGGGCACTTCAAGGAGGTCCAATCTCTCATCCTCTAGCTCCTCAGAGAGGTTTTCACCAGAGGATATGTCCTTTATTTTTACTTTTTTATCATCTGAAAGCGCCACAAAGTGGTTTTCACCAGGGGATGTCTTTTTTAATTTTATATTCATCATTTTGTGACTAAGAGATTAGGTGGTCTCCCCGAAGTAAGCAGAAATATTGAGCTCCATGATGTATCCTACTTTATGATCTCCTAAAGGAAAGTGATTTCTTACTCCCATGAACTCAGCAAGAGCTTCGTCATTTTGTACAACATCCAAGATGGGTGGTGCTGTTTGGTCCCAATCGATAAGTTGTGGATATATGAGAGGTAGATCATCGGTTGTGGATGGCATGGAGGATAATGTGAAAATGGTACAAATGGAGGATTCAAAGAGTTCGGTGAAATTGGAGAAGGAGTTAGAATGATACTCTTCATCGTTGTCATTGATTATCGGGAAATCCTTGGTGTCCTCCACAAAAATACACTCACGTTCTGAAGGTGGTAGTTCTAATATTCCGTGCCCTATCCCTTGGAGATAATAATGTCCATAAGCTTGGATTGGTTCAATGATCCTTGATTTATGCAAGCCAATGCCCCCTTGTCCCTCGTATCCCATTTTCTTAAATATTCAGGAGCCTTTACCATAGATTTCTAATGGAAAAATCAGGTGTTCTTGCTCTTCTTCATCCTTGTATAGCCATGAGGATACATCTTCTAAGACATCCTATTCCATGAGATGTTTCCTTTCAAAGGTTGGTGTTGGTTTGCACTTGATGACTACAGTAGAGACTTCATTTCCCATAGGAATGTTGTATGTCTTAGGGGATGGTGGTAGAAGTCTGACACAAAAGGAAGTAGCATGTAAGTCATATTCACCATATCCTTTATCACTTGCCTTGATCTTGATCTCAGGATAAGGGATGGATTGGGATGTTGATGGCAAATCAGCAGGATCAATGTAGGCAGAAGATGATTGGGTTGTTTGTTAACTTGGAAGGGGTCACAATAGGATGGTTATAGGGATAGAAAGTACGATCATGTCCTTCCAAAAAGTTGCAGTATTGAAAAGGACAGGGGTCGGCATAGATGGTAACCTCAGTTTTGTTGTGCAGGAATTTGAGCCACTGATGGAAAGTGGAGGGGATAGCTTGCATAGCATGAATCCATGGTTAACCAAGAAGAATGTTGTAAGGAAGATCAAGGTCAAGGACTTGGCATTTTGTCTCTAAAATCTTAGGTCCCACTTGAATAGGGAGTTTGATAGTTCCTGCAGACAATCTCTCTATGTCGTCATACCCTTTTATGGTGATACATTCATTTGCATTTACGACAACATCAAAATATCCCAAGTGTTTTAATAATTTTAGAGTGCACAGATTTAGACCAAAGCCACCATCTATTAAAACCCTTTTTATGATGTGTTTATGGACTAGGACTTTGATGTGCAAGGCTTCATTATGAGATGTGTTTGAAGAAAGATCTTTTTTTTCTGAAAAGGTGAGGCGATGGGGTACTGCAAGGTGGGCTACTATGGCTTGAAATTTTTCCACATTTAGTTCAGTAGGGACTTGTGTTTCCATCAAGGCCTTATCCAAAAATTCCTTATGAAGTGGCGATGTGCGAAGGAGCTCTAGAATTCTTATTTGAGTCGGTGTCTTTCCTAGATGATCTAGGAGGTTGTATTTATAGGCAAGTGGATTGGAAGGTGCAGACAATGAAGGTTGATCAACTACAGTTGGTTGGTTAGTGGCACCACAAATGGTTACGCAACCACGACGGGTTGTGACCACATAATTGAGAGTTTGGGATTGCACTCAGATTGTAATAGTGTTGACATGGCTAAAGGATTCTTCTGTTCGGCCAACAATAGAATCAAAACATTTCGGCAAAGGGACAACATGATATGTTTGGTTGGTGGATGAAGATGCTTTTCCTTTGTTATGGTCGGGGAGGGGATCCTTGTATGCTCCCAAGTTTGTATTCAGGGATAGATTTGGAGAGTCTTGGAGGTTGACTTTGCCTACTTCTATGAGATCTTGTCTGCAATGTTTTAATCTCATGCAATCTGATGTTGGGTGTCCCTTAACATGATGATATTCACAATATAGATTCTCATCATACCACACAGGTTTAAATTGACTCTCATCAACAGGTCTTATGGGTGGTAGTTGTAATAAACCTCCTTTCACACACCTATCCAAAATATCTGCAATGGGTTCCTCCAAAGGGGTAAATCTTCTTCTAGGGCGATTCTCTTGTCTTGGAGGTCCCCTAGGTACGTTCACATTATTGCTCAAGATATTCAGCGGGGGATTATTTGTTGGATTCAGGACAGACAACTGAGAGGGGGGGTGAATTAGTTGTCCAAAACTTGCTTACAATTCAAACACTTAAATCCACTTTGTTATTTAATAGCATATCAATTAATCATTCATGAAAGCATAAAGCATAAACACCAAAGCAGATACACATCAACACATGAAACACCAAGATTTTGATGTGGAAAACTCGGTCAAGCGAAAAACCATGGGGTGATTAACCCAAGGATTATTTTCTGTTAGAAGAAAAAGAAAAATAGATGGCACATGCCAATTAGGGCTCATGGCCTGAGCACACTGCTCACAAGAGGCACACTGCCTACAAGAGACACACTGTCTACAAAGTAACAAGTATCACAAACTTGAACTGGAGATTGACATCTTTACCATGCCTGGATCAATTCCATTTAAGCCCAAAAACTCCTACTCTACCTTTCACTCTTCTTCTTCGCTATACCACACTCATCCACACACTTTTTTCTTTGGAATGACTTCACAATCCTTTATTTATACAAGGCATTGACTTAGGAACAATCATCTAAGTCGGCAAACACTTGCAGATCATCCAAAAGACATGTAATACATCCGGTCGGCCTGTCTCAGGAAGAACACCAACATCAGGTGGTTTGTACATCAAATCCAAACTCTAACTTCAATACGGACCGCCAACAAGAATTGTACACGATCCAAAGATCACCAAGACCTTTCCTGAGTCACCAAGAACATCCGCACTTTATCAGCTTACTGGAATTCTTCTCTTCTTCATCTGAAACATCAAGAACACAGTCTGTCATCACTGTCATAATGAAAAAGGTGCTTTCAGACCTCCAAACCATGAAAAAATCTACTTGTCACTTCACACGGACTTCTTCAACACTCTCTCCAATCTGTAGATTGAGATAATGCAATTCCGGAGCTCACTGGACCAATCTATGACACTTTGTCACCACTGAACATCTACCCGAACTGGTTCTACTAGAGCAGTCATAAATTCTTTAGATCATTATGCGGACCTTTGAAAACTTGACTGGATCATCTCAAGACTCATATCTGAAAACCCTTTAAACCGCATCCTCTGATCTTCATCTTATCTTGGACTTTTACCTTAATGTCATCACTATTCTTCACTGTTCCTGATTGAGACTAATTTCCTCAATATCCTCAGCACACAGCTCATCCAATCCTTCTCATTAATGCAATATGAGTATGTTGACATCAATGACAACACTGGTTATCCTCACACTTGCAACAATCTCCCCCTTTGTCATTGATAACAACATATGATGTGAAAAACCATCAAGACAAGAACTTCTCCTTTCTGTCATAGCTCCCCCTATCAGTAACAACTCTTCACATGTCTTCTCTTTCTTTACTGCTCCCCCTTTGATCATCAACCACTTGTTTTTCACATGTCTTCTCTCCCCCTTTAACATCAATGGCAAAGGGCTCATACTTGCAATTGTAACACATCAGAATCATACCGGCTGCTCCCCCTGAGTAGCAGCTCCCCATCACCAATCTGGATCACAAGATATGACTATGAAATCCACCGGACTGATGCACATCAGTGCTTCCTAGTTCATCATCGGAGGGGCAATAACCCCTAACTTCTCCCTGAGAAACTCAAAAGAGTCCTTGGGAAGAGGTTTAGTAAAGATATCTGCAATTTGATCCTTAGAGGGCACAAACTCCAGTCTAACTTCATCCTTGTTCACTTGCTCTCTCAGAAAGTGAAACTTGATAGATATATGCTTAGTCTTAGAATGTAACACTGAATTTTTAGAAATATTTATTGCACTTGAATTATCACAAAAAATTGTGATAGGCTCCTCATACTCTACTTTAATATCTCTTAGCATCTGCTTCATCCATAAAGATTGAGTGCAACTACCTACTGCTGCAATGTATTCTGCTTCAGTTATAGACAGAGATATTGCTTGTTGTTTCTTGCTTAGCCAAGAAACTAATCTCTTTCCCAAAAAGAATGCTCCACCACTGGTACTCTTCCGGTCATCCACATCTCCTGCCCAATTTGCATCTGTATATGCATGAAGAGAAAATTCATGATCTCTAGGATACCACAACCCATACTCAACTGTCCCTCTTAGATATCTAAAAATTCTCTTGATTGCCATGACATGAGATTCTCTAGGATCAGCCTGGAATCTCGCAACAAGACCAACAGCTTACATAATATCTGGTCTAGTTTGAGTGAGATACAACAATCCACCAATCATTGATCTATACTTTGTCTGGTCTGCCTTAGGAGAGTCATCATCTTTGCTCAACTTGCATCCAGTTGCCATGGGAGTATTCATTGGCTTTGAATCTTCCATCCCAAATTTCCTCAATAATTCTTTCACATATTTGGTCTGAGAAATGAAGATCCCTTTCTTTGTTTGAGTAATTTGCAGACCCAAGAAGAAATTCATTTCACCAAGCATAGACATCTCAAACTCACTTTTCATTTGATTTGCAAAAGTTTTACACATGCTATCTTTTCCTCCAAAGATGATATCATCAACAAATACTTCAATAATCAAGATGTTTTCATGATCAATTTTAAAATATAAGTTACTGTCAGCAGTACCTTTGTTGAAACCAATCTACACAAGATGCTTATCCAATCTTTCATACCAAGCTCTTGGGGCTTGCTTCAATCCATACAGTGCTTTCTTCAACTTGCAGACCATATCACCATGATCAGACAATTGAAATCCATCCAGGTTCTCAATGTATACTTCTTCTTCCAAATCGCCATTTAGGAAGGCAGACTTGACATCCATCTGATATACCTTGAAGTCTTTGAAGGCAGCAAATGCAAGAAATAATTTGATTGCTTCAATTCTTGCCACTGGAGCAAAGGTTTCTTCAAAATCAATTCCTTCTAATTGAGAGTAGCCTTTGCAGACCAATCTAGCATTGTTTCTGATTACTTCACCAACTTCATTTAGTTTGTTCCAGAAGACCCATTTGGTTCCAATCACATTCTTGTTTCTAGGTCTGGGAACAAGATCCCAAGTGTGATTTTTCTCAATTTGCATCAACTCTTCCTCCATTTCTTTGGTCCAATTTTCATCATTGCAAGCTTTATTTATTGTCTTAGGTTCAATCTTTGAAATCAGACAATATTCATCTGAATTTTGAGCAATTTTCCTTCTAGTTTGCACACCTTTTCTTTTGTCACCTATGATCTAATCTTCAAAGTGGTTTAGTCTTACATACCTTAGAACTTTGCGAGTTTCTTGCACTTCTATTTCTTGATCAGGCTCATTCGGACCTATCTCTTCTTCCTGATTTACCAGATCAATCTGAATCTGACTTTCAGAAAAAGATTGAGCTCCTTGAACTAGAACTCCATTCTGATCATCTTCATCATATTCATAAAACCTTGAGGGTTTCTCAATTCCTTCATCAACCTTCACATTTGTACTTTCTATCATCTTTCTCAGTCTCTTATTGTAGCACCGGTATGCTTTGTTTTGAGTGGAGTAACCCAAGAAAATTCCTTCATCACTTCTAGCATCAAACTTTCCTAGATCTTGATCTCTTTTAATATAACATTTGCTACCAAATACTCTAAAATATATCACAGTAGGAGTGATGCCAAACCAAAGTTCATAAGGAGTCTTACCGGTATTGCTTCTGATTTAAACTCGATTGAGAGTATAGACTGCAGTGCTAACAGCTTCTCTCCAAAACATCTGGGGAACATTTGCTTCCATCATCATTGTCCTGGATGCTTCCTAGATGGTCTAGTTCTTTCTCTCTACTACTCCATTCTACTGTGGAGTCCGAGGAGCAGACAACTATCTCTTTATACCATGTTTCTCACAAAAATCTATGAATTCATCAGATGTGAATTCACCACCTCTATCAGACCTCAGACATTTCAGTTTTAATCCAGTTTGATTCTCTACCATAGCCTTGAAGATTTTGAACTTCTCAAAAGCTTCTGATTTCTCTTTCAGAAAGGTAACCCACAACATCTGGGAATGGTCATCAATCAGTAACATGAAATATCTATCACCTTGTATACTCTTGATTCTTGTCGGACCACATAGATTAGTATGAACTAATTCTAATAATCTGGTAGAGGACTGATCCTTGCTTTTGAATGAGACTCTGCTCTGTTTACCTAGCTGACATTCTTTGTACAAACTATTTGTAGGTTTTACCAATTTTGGAAGATCTCTTACAGCCTGAGTATTGCTTATCTTGATGATGTTATCAAAATTTACATGACACATCCTTCTATGCCATAACCAACTCTAATCAACTTGAACAAATAGACAACTTTCATTAGTACCAACTAGATGAAAGATATTACCTTTTGTTTAAGTACCGGATGCAATCTCAGTTCTAGAGCTTTCAAAAATCCTGCATTTTCCATTCTTGAATCGGAGATCATAACCTTTTTCCACCAACTATCCAACACTGAGAAGATTGTGCTTCAATCCTTCAACATACAGTACATTACCGGTTTTGTTCTTTCCATCAAAAGAAATAGTTCCCCTACCTCTGATTCTACCAGCAGAATTATCACAAAACTTTACCATTCCTCCTTCATACCTTTCCAAATCTAAGAACTTGTTCTTGTCACCTGTCATATGATTAGAGCATCCACTGTCAATAACCCAATCATCCTTTTCTTGAACTTGGGCAGCCAAAGCTCTTTCTACAACCTTATGATTGACAGATTCAGAGGACATTGGATCTTCTTCCTTGATGGCAATAAACACCCATTCATTTCTGGATTTGTTTCCTAGCTCTGATTCATCATCTGTTACTCCTTCATTATCATCTTCTTCAAGAACATAATAACAATTCTTTTGGAACCTTTGTCTGTTAGGATTTGACCTTGTAAATCTTTTTGAACATCTTGAGGCAAAATGACCAATCTTATTGTAGTTGAAGCATTTAAAGGGTAATTTTCCTTCATACTTACCGAATCCTCTTGGCAGTCTCTTTACAATGAGGGCTTCAAGTTGAGTTGTTTCTGCTTCTTCCACTTCCATGTCTTTTCTTTCTTAATCATACCATGACAGTTTCCTTAAAGAGTTTTCTCCTGGATCAAATCTTTGTTTACCTTTCACAGAGGCACTGGCTCTGAATGCAAATTCAATCTTGGAAGGATCATCTCCAAACTTGATCATTTCAAATACAACCAGTTTGCCAACCAATTGGTCTCTTGTGACAGTTGTATGGGCTCTGAATTCATCAATGGTAGCAACCTTGATTTTGTAGGCAGCAGGAAGGGATCTGAGAATCTTGCCAACAATCTCATTTTCATCCAAGACTCCACCAGCATTTCTGATTCCACAAACCAGCTCATTTACTCTTGGCATGAAAGTGGTAATATTTTCATCATCTCTCATCTTTAATCTTTCAAATTTCCCTTTTAGACTCTGTAACCTTGCACATTTAACATACTAATCTCCTTCATGCAAATGTTCCAATTTAGTCCAGATCTTATAGGTTGTTGGTAGGTCAATAACATTTGAGAGCTCTGTGTCAGTTAATGCACTTAGAAGAGCCTCTCTAGTCCGCAGATTATTTTCAGCATCTGTGATTTCATTTAGGGTTGTCAGACCACCCTGTGGAGGTAAATATGCTTTTGTGACCATGGACCAGTATGCCATTCCCATACACTATAGGTGACATTTCATGTGACCTTTCCAAAGAGAAAAGTTGGTTCCATCAAACATTGGGCTATCCTTCTTGTATGACGACATCCTGGATCTCCTCCAGCGGTTAAGCTTCTTTTAGAGGAACTTGGCTCTAATACCAATTGTTGGATTTAGGACAGATAACTGAGAGGGGGGGTGAATCAGTTGTCCAAAACTTGCTTACAATTCAAACACTTAAATCCACTTTGTTATTTAATAGCATATCAATTAATCATTCTTGAAAGCATAAAGCATAAACACCAGAGCAGATACACATCAACACATGAAACACCAAGATTTTCATGTGGAATACCTGGTCAAGGGAAAAACCACGGGGTGATTAACCCAAGGATTATTCTCTGTTAGAAGAATAAGAAAAATAGATGGCACATGCCAATTAGGGCTCACTGCCTGAGCACACTGCTCACAAGAGGCACACTACCTACAAGAGACACACTGTCTACAAAGTAACAAGTATCACAAACTTGAACTAGAGATTGACATCTTTACCCTGCCTGGATTAGTTCCATTTAAGCCCAAAAACTCTTGCTCTGCCTTTCGCTCTTCTTCTTCGCTATACCACACTCATCCACACACTTTTTTCTTTGGAATGACTTCACAATCCTTTATTTATACAAGGCATCGACTTAGGAACAATCATCTAAGTCGGCAAACACTTTTAGATCATCCGGAAGACATGTAATACATCCGGTCAGCCTGTCTCAGGAAGAACAACAACATCAGGTGGTTTTTACATCAAATCTAAACTCTAACTTCAATGCGGACCACCAACAAGAATTGTACATGATCCAAATATCACGAAGACCTTTCCTAAGTCACCAAGAACATCTGCACTTTATCAGCTTACTGGAATTCTTCTCTTCTTCATTTGGAACATCAAGAACACAGTCTGTCATCACTGTCACAATGAAAAAGGTGCTTCCGAACCTCCAAACCATGAACAAATCTACTTGTCACTTCACATAGACTTCTTCAACACTCCCTCTAATCCGCAGACTGAGATAATGTAATTTCAGAGCTCACCGGACCAATCTGTGACACTCTGTCACCACTGAACATCTACTAGAATCGGTTCTACTACAACAGTCATAACTTCTTCAGATCGTTATGCGGACCTCTGAAAACTTGACTGGATCATCTCAAGACTCATATCTGAAAACCCTTTAAACCGCATCCTCTGATCTTCATCTTATCTTGGACTTTTACCTTAATGTCACCATTGTTCTTCACTATTCCTAATTGAGACTAATTTCCTCAATATCCTCAGCACATAGCTCATCCAATCCTTCTCATTAATGTAATATGAGTATGTTGACATCAATGACAACACTGGTTATCCTCATACTTGCAACATTATTTTGGACATTTTGAACATCTTTTGTATCGGTTACTCCATCATTAAGGGAATTCTTATTTTTGTTCGAAAAGCACGGCTTGTCACTTGTTTGGGTGTTGTTGTTGTTGCTTGAGGCGTTGTTGTTGTTGTTATGATTGTTCTTGTTGTTGTCATATAGTTTTATTGATCCTTTAGCAACAAGGGATTTTTGAATGGTTATTCCCTTTTCAATAACTTCTTCAAAGTTTGAGGCACAAAACACTTGTAAGTGAAACGCTAATTTGGGATTCAGATTAGTGACGAACATGGTTACGAGTTGTTTCTTAGGTATCTACCATGGTAACTTGCTTGCCAATGCTCTCCATCTTTGTAAAAAGGATGCAAATGGTTCCCCATTCTTTTGTTTAGTATTACAAAGATCTGTCATAGAGATTTCATGTTCACAATTGTATGAGAAATGAGTTATGAATTTTTTTGCAAGTTCCTCAAATGATTTAATGCCACGGGGAAGATGTGTAAACCATTCAATGACTTGTCCACTAAGGCTTTTGGAAAAAATTCTCATTAAGTACGTGTCCTCTTGACCGATTTCAAGGCAAGTGAAGTAGAATTCCCGCAAGTGATCCCGAGGGTCTCCCTTTCCCTTATATTTGTCAAATTTTGGCATTTCAAAATGTTTAGGGAATTGTGGCATATATAGATTCTTCTCAAAAGGATAATGGCATATGTCCTCAAGAGAATAATGTTTCTTTTTAGGTTCCTTTGCCTTCTCTACTATTTATTGGACCATTTCAATTGTTAGAGGTTGTTGTGGGGTAGAATTGTCTTGACACATTCGTTGAAGATAGGGTGGTAATTGTGTGTCTTGGCCTTGTCATGTGTTGGCATCTTGTCCTCGCAAATTTGGGTTTTGATTATCTTGGGACATGGAAATGGTGGTGGTATTGGAAGTATTGACATTTTGTTGTGAAAGTAGTTGTGATATGATGGCTATGGAGTTAGGATAGTTTGATGAGAGGCTTATGGAGGTATTTGAGTTTGGGGTGTTGCCAGGAATAGTGAGTGTGATTTGTTGTGTGGTGGTGTTAGTGTTTGTAGGCATGGCCCCAAGTCGAATAAGGTGATCCATAAACCTATTGAGGTCCAACTTGAGAACTCTATGTAACACATCCATGGCCCCAGTATCTTGTAAGAAATCCTCAACCTCTTGGTCAGGTGCATTCGTTTCATGGGGTGATGGTGGAGGTTGAATTGAATCGTCATAAGGCACATTATTCTCATCGGTTGGTGGCATTCCAATTTCGATAGAGACATTATTTTGGTTGGTTTGAGACATCCCAGTATCGAAGGATCCCATTTCTTGAAGTCTCTTAGCTTGTAAGCTTGTCAAGGGCATGCAATGATGTTGGAGTGGGTTTGATTATGAGATGGGTTTGATGTTCTTGGGAATAAAGACCTTAGAGAGAAATTTGTAATTAGTTGGACCCAAAGGGGAGAAGGAGTGAAATGGATGAAATTTTTCAAGGCTAAAGGGTCATATTGGTAATGGAGTTGGCTAAAGATATGGTGTTTGAACTTTGAAAGGATGGTTTAGGACTAGAAGGACGAGCTTGGATAAAATCTAGATCTTTAGGTTTTGTTTCAAGCATGATTTCCTTATACTCAAGGTAGACTAATGTCCTAAAGAAAAAGGATGATAAGATAGTTTACTTGAAGGTAGACTAATGACCTCCAACATAAAATAAGGATAATGATAGATGAATTTTATAAGGATACCAAAAGGTAGCTAATCTTTAAGTATCTTACAAACAAGGATAAGATGAGATCTAGATTGAATCTTTTGCACACAAGCTTAGTCCTAAGGTTGATGGATTGGTGGGATAAAATGTGAATGGCTTAATGGACAACTTGGATGAGATGTAAGTGGAAAATAATTTTGGGATGAAACATTTAGAAGATAGAGAGTCCAAGAAATCAAAATATTTTGTCTAAGGTCAAGGTGAGATGAATGGATGAATGTTTAAGATATGGATGGATACATGCAATGAAAAAGCACCAATGAGACAAGGCTAAAAATGTTTTGGGATTTTTAAGTACTTGGATTTTTCTTTTTTGGATTTTCCTAAGGTTTTTTATTTTTTTGGATTTTCTAAGGTTTTTTATTTTTTTGGATTTTCTAAGGTTTTGGATTTTTTTGGATTTTCTAAGGTTTTGGATTTTTTTTGGATTTTATAAAGTTTTGGATTCTAAAGTTTTGGATTTTTTTGGATTTTCTAAGGTTTTTGGAAATGAAGATATCTCTTGGAAAACAAATATAAAGCACACAACTCACACAATGGGAAAGTTTGTTTTGATGCAATGTCTTTGTTGTTTTGCAAATTTTGAAAAAAATAAGCACACCCTAAGGTGAAGGCAAGGACAATATTTGTTGAATCCCCTAGATGTGCCTATTCAAAGTGGGTAGCTCCAGGATCTTGGTAGCACCGGCTCCCCCTTACAGTGCACTCACTTCTCACGCATACCAAGATCTATGTTTTCCAAGGCTCGTACCCCCACCAAACCTTAGGATTGTCCCTGCTACCTCGGCTAAGAACCGCATGAATTGGGGCCGCTTCAAAGGTTTCCCTACTGAGTCAACAAATAGAGGGATTTGGGCTAACAAAACAATGGTTCGTAGTGGGGAAACATCTGGGGACCGGCATGATACGAGCATCTGACAAACCACTTAATGTTCTAACTAACTCTACTAGGAGTCTCATAAGCCCAAAGGTACTACTTCCTTTCGAGCTAGCATCGAATGGTATACACTTATACCGGTTAGACTTGGCTTTCGCCTTATCCTCAATTTACATATAGTGGACCAGATAAAAGTACCACTTGGGGTCACCAATGAGTTCTCTGTACGGATGTGTCTCAAGGGTAGGCCCATGTCCTAAAAAAGAAGAGAATAGAATTGTTTATCTTACACCCAAGATCCTTTTGAAGGCGAGGGGAGAGGATACTTCGATTCTAACCCTTGGGTAACACAAAATGTGCAAGTGTACCAAACATGACAAACAAATGCTAATGTTCTTTTTAAGTCCAAATCCAAATGTTCCTAAGATCAAGAAATGATTCTTTTTAAACCCAAATGAAATGTTTGCTAACTAAACACACAAAGGTTCATTTTAAAGCCCAAAATAAAGTGTGCCTAATTTAACAAAAACCTGTAGCAAATCGTTAGTAGTTTTTAGATTCAAGTCTTTGACATGCGTTCTTTTATGTTGTAGAGTTTGGCCAATAACCTACACAGTCAAAAAATTAGTACAGAAAAAATAGCGCCAAAATAGAACAGGAAAGCACCACAAAATCATAAAATCGTGCCAAAAATTAGTAAACTATAATACACAAAAGTTTACCTGACAGTTGAGTATCGCGCTATAGAAAAGAAAAATCACACTGAAACTAAATATAGTGCTACAGATATTAAATATTGTGCTACAAATTCAGAAAATCATGCCAGAATACCAGAAAATTGTGCCACAAAGAAATAAAATAGTGCTAGTCTAGGGTTTACCTAATTTACTTGTTCGTAGAGGTTGAAATATCGTGCGAATTTGTGTGCAGACTGTGCCAAAACGATAGAAAAAGGGGTCTAGCCTCTAAATATGAAAAATCAAACCCTTCTATTTGCTTTAGGATGGAGTTTTATGTGATCTAAAACCCTAGTATATCATAAATCTACAAAACCCTAGTCCATGAATGCAAATATAAGTAACATGCAAACCCTAGTATAACCCTAGTGCCAAAATGCTAAACCTTTGATCAAAAACCTGCAAGATAGATCTTGTTAGAACTTGCAAGTACAAAAATGATAACCTGCAAGCATAAAGCCAAGTGAAAACCCAAAAATACAAGATTCTACAACCACAAAAAACCCGTCAAAGTAAAACATAGAAAATCACACCAAAAGTCGTAAATATATCACCACAGTCGAGGAAAATCATGCCAAATATAACAGAAATCACGTCAAAATAGTTAAATATCATGCCAAAACCTAGAATAGAACGTACAGTATGGCTTTTTGATAAAAATCTTTAAAACACAATGAAGAATTAGTAAAACCAGGACCTAGGGGTCCCACCGGGCATGCCAAATGAAATCATGAAAACAAACATGAAGGAGAACAACACAAAAATGCAAATAACAAATACAATATACCTTCAAGATGATCCACAATCCATGGTTAAGGTTGAGAATGTTGCACCCATGAACATTCTAGCTATACCCACAATGATAAAAATGTGAAATGCTCTCATGCAAGTGCAAATCACTAAATCCTACCTCACAAATGCAAGAATGATTTTGACATAGTGATGCTATGCTCAAGATTGGATGCAAATGGCTTAGAAGAGGGCTGTATTTATAGAAAAGCTTGTTTGAAATGGAGGGATGAGATTTGATTTTGACTTTTAGCTTATGGATGGCTAAGATTAATCATACATGGATCAACTTTAGCTTTGTGACAAGTGTGCGATGGAGAAGAGAGGTGAATTTTAAATCAAAATAAAAGGCTAAGAGGTGCTTGTGACTATGTAGTGATGTGACAAATGGAGGGAGGAGAATAATTAGCTCCAATTTAAATAAAAATATTTAAATTGGCAAGTCATGTGAAGGGATTAAGTGGAGGGTAGATAATGCGACACGTGTTGCAATGAGGTGAGAGGTGAGCAATTTATTTTTATTTTTAATTTGGGTTATGGAGACATGTGAAGGGAATAATTAATTAAATAAAGCGGGTTTATTTAATTAATTAAGGGTGTGATTAAGTTGGAACTGTGAATGGGAATATTAACCAAATAAATATTTAATATTTATTTAATTAATATGGGCTGTCATTAGAAGGGAATAAATATTGAATTAAATTAATTCAATATAGGTGGTCAAGGATTTTTAATTAATTAAATAAAATTTAATTAATTAATTGGGACGATTAAATGGTTAGGACATTTTAGGGTGTCTACACATCTATAAAAAGAATGTACATTGTGAAATCCAATCAAAATTTGGACTTTGGTTGTAGTTTATGAAAAACTTTACAAGTTGCAAATGAGGTGCGACTACTAGCCAGAGTTTGCATCTCATTTGCAACACCTATAAACTTGCAAACTACAAAAAGTTTTAGGTTTTGTTAGTGTAGAGTTAAATTTTTAGTTAGGGTTAATCACATAGGTGTTTTTTTCCCATATTGGGTAGTTGTTCACCCATCACATATTTCATGCCTTTAAAAGGCTTGTATACTATGTAATTTATCATCTCATTATATATTTTCATCTCTGGTAAAATAACATTGTGCTTCTCTCATCTGTGAAGATTTATTTGTAGGTTGTGCTCTCGGGAGGTGGTTGACACCTTGACACCAACATGGTATCAAAGCCTTCAACCTGCACCTTCTTCGGCCATTGAGAGTTTTCATCAAGATTTTGGGATCATTAATTTTATCGTAGCGCTCCCAGGCCAAAAGATATCTGGAGGATGTTATTGCTCCCGTCTTTGGCAATGACACTGCAACATATCTAGGGTTTCTACCTCGTATATTCAATCTCATTGTTGGATCATCATATTTTGTCAACAACGATGAGATCTGTATGTATATCAGTTAGCCTCATTTCCAAATGTGAAAGGAGCAGATTTAACCTAGCGTGCTTGGAGTTAGACTGGCGCTTTGCTAGTTCCTTCGTTCATTCAGTGACCTTTTAGTGGCATCTTTACTTGGGGTTGAGGTGCTTGAGGCCCACTGGAAATACCAGATAACTCATGGCTACACTTATTTCACATCTATGTGTTGGAGTAAAGCCAAACCTTTGACAGTGAATCACTTTGGAGAACGGCCTACAATGGCCTCTAGCATGGGCCACTCTGATGCATACAGGAACAACATCAAGTTTTTTTGCTGGATATATAATATTGCCTTAGACTTTAGATATTATAAAGTTTGCTACAAATATATTTATCTATGTTAGAAATGAAAGCAACACTACTTCAATGGAAATCTTATTCGAATAAATTTCAGCAATCTTTCAAGTGTGCATTAACAATAGAGATTGTAACAAAATATAAACCCACAATACAAAATATACCAGAAGTAGAATGAAGCACATAACATAAGTGTTTAATGTGGAGAAAACCCTTTCAGGTGAAAAACTCCACCAAGAAAAGAGGTCAAGTTGTATTATCTTCACCAAAGGAGATTACAAATACATTCACTTCCTCTGTCCTCTAACCTTCACTTCGGTAGAACCTAGGTACCTGTAAACTATTATATGCATCTCATCTACTATGCTATGGTTTATATAGAATTTACACAACCCCAAGACATTAAATGACTTCTTACAAGCCCATAACACTTGTCAAGAGTCAACAATACAACCTTGGGCGTCTATGGCCAGGAATAGACTCTTATGGGGTCATAAATGCTGTCATACATGCATCCTACACTTGGAAAAATGTGCCCATGCAAGCTTGACCACCTTGTGGACAAAATTATCCACTTATAGCATCTTATGACACGTGATATGCTATTATTCATGTCATAGATTCTTATGACAACTTATAGTTGTCATAGAATCTCTTACACCTTACAACATCTATGACATGCATCATAACTCCAAAAATAGATTATTCATCCACATGTGCACCCCACTTTGACTAATTACCATTTACCATAGTAAATGACATCCCGTAACTACCACCGGTAACTCCGGGACTTACCGTGCAATAACTCTGTAATTATCATGGACAGTAAATAATTTTTACCACTACCGGTGAAACTTGTACATCCCTTATGGGTAATTACAAATTACAAATAATAAATGGAATAAATACAATATTGGGATTTACAAGGTTAATGGCACTTTATCCCAACATTCTCCCACTTGACATTATACATTGTAAATCAACCCATAGGAAATCAAATGAAAAATAATCAGGCAGTAGAAACAAGGCCCATAGCCTCTCTGCACCACATGAACTTTTTTGTGCTCACAGGCTTAGTCAATGAATATGCAACATTCTCCCGAGTGTCTATCTTCTTCAGCTCAATCTCTCCATTTGCAACCAACTCTCGAACAAAGTGATACTGAACATCAACATGCTTAGTCCGAGCATGATACATGGGATTCTTGGCCAAACAGATAGCACTTTGGCTATCACAACCAATTTAAATGATCCTACAATAAAAACCAATACCTATACACAGTCTCCTCAACCAAATTGCGTCCTTAGAGACATGAGTAGCAGCCATATACACTGCTTCTATGGTGGACAAAGCAACTGTGGGCTGCCTCTTACTTATCCAACTCACTGCACCTCCAAACAAAGTAAACACATAGCCACTAGTGGACCTTCAACTATCTAAGTCACCTGCCCAATCTGCATCAACAAAACCCTGTATGTCCAAAGATTTATCAGCACTATCAATACCAGAATAAACCAAACAATGATTAGGAGTACCTATAAGATATTTAAACACCCTCTTTGCATAGTTCCAATGTTGTCTACCTGGGTTAGACATAAATCAGCTCAAAACTCTCACTGCTTGGGCCATATCTAGTCTAGTGCAAACCATTGCATACATCAAACTCCCTACAACACTAGCATATGGCACATTAGACATATCCTCAAGATCATCCTCAATCTTTGGACACATATATAATAAAAGTTTAGTACCAATGGGTAAAGAAACTCTAACTGGGTTACAATCCTGCAAACTAAACCTCTGCAAAACAGTATTCACATACTTACTTTGTGACAACCAAAGATTTTTGTTAAATCTATCCCTCCTAATCTCCATTCCCAAAATATACCTTACAACACCAAGATCATTCATCTCAAATGCACCTGAAAGTTGGGCTTTAAGCTCACTGACCATACACTTAGTATTGTTGAAAAACAACATGTCATCAACATACAAAGCAATAACCAGTATAGAATCATAATCACAATGAATATAAACATAGTGATCCTCTTCGCTTCTAACAAAACCCAATTTCAAAACAAATGAGTCAAACTTTTGATACCACATTCTAGGTGATTGTTTTAAACCATAGAGAGACCTCTTTAACCTGCAAACCCAATGTTATTTTCCTTTTACCTCAAATCCTGTAGGTTGTTGCATATAAATTTCTTCTTCAAGATCTCCATGCAAGAACGCAGTCTTAACATCCATTTGCTCAATCTCCCAATCATAAGCTACAGCAATGGATAAGAGAAATCTAATTGAAGTCAATTTAGCAACAGGAGAGAATATCTCACCAAAATCAACTCCCTCTCTTTGGGAGTAGCCCTTGGCTACTAGTCTAGCCTTGTACTTCTCCAATGACTCGTCTACTCCAAACTTCTTCTTGAAGACCCACTTACAACCTATGGCCTTTCTTCCTTTGGGAAAATGAACAAGATCCCAGGTGTTACAAGAGTCTAAAGCCATCATCTCCTTCTGTATGGCTAACTACCAAGACTCACTGTCAAGTAGAAAGCAGTACACACAGCCTTTGCCCAAAAGCATTTATCCAACTATGCATCACTAAGCATACTTTTGGCCCTTTCCATAATTGTTCTGTTCATCCTTTCTGCAACACCATTCTGTTGTGGTGTATACAGAGTTGTCGTTTGTCTGATTATACCTGCATGCTTGCAAAACTCATCAAATTCCTTAGAGAAATATTCCCCTCCATTATCAGATCTTAATATTTTTATCTTTAAACTTGATTGATTCTCTACTAAGACTTTGAATTCTTTAAACTTAGTGAAAACTTCATATTTATGCTTCATAAAATAAATCCATGTAAATCTGGATACATCATCAATGAAGGTTACAAAATATCAAGATTTTTTGATAGATTCATTATCCACATGACCAAACACATCCATATGAATAATTTCTAATTTCTCTTTTGCTCTATTGCTTCCTAAAGGAAATGATTTTCTATTTTGTTTACCAAACACACAATGCTCACAAAAATCAGAGTGCTCATCAGAATAGGAGAAACCATCCAACAATTCTTTATTCTTAATAGTTTTCAGTACATTATTACTTGTGTGGCCCAATCTGTAGTGCCACAACATACAAGTGTTTTTAGAAGCCTCAGAAACATAAGAGGCATTACAAACTATAGTGGCTTCAAGCTTAAACAATCTCTAGCCATGCTTGTCAAATGTCACATGCATTCCCAAATCATTTAACTTTGAAACTAAAATCAGATTTCTAGCTAATCCAGGAACATGCAAAACACCAGGGAGGGTTTTAATCCTCCCATCACTAAAACACAACAATACCTTTCCTTTCCTGATAATCGAATATGTAGAGTTGTCACCAAGGTAGATATTACCTCCATCATATTCTTCATATGTAGAGAACCATTCCTTATGTGGGGTCATATGAAATGAGCATCCTGAGTCAACCAACTAATGATCATTAGAAACAAGATTACATGCAGAAAGTAAAACTTCTTCACCTGCATTCGAGGACTTATTTGAAGCACTCTCCCACTATTTCTTGGGGTTTCTGCACTCCTTCACATGTCCCCTTTTACTGCAGTTCCAACACTTAACTCTGTTATTTTTATTAGGAGTCTTAGACCGGCCCTTGGACTTGTCCTTAGCCCCTTTGTAATCTCCTTTAGGTCCCCTTTCCTTAGACCTTCCCCTGATACTGAGAGCATCCCTTGAACTATCTGAACTCTGCTTCCTCAATTCCTATGATAGTAGCCCTGAAACAAGAGCATCCAACTTCGGATCCGCAAGGTTAGTACTGATAGCAAGGATAACATTCTCCCAAGACTTAGGTAAAGAACATAGAAGTAAGATACATTTATCTTCCTCACTAACCTCAACATCTACTGAATCAAGATGACTCACAATTAAATTAAAAGAATTTAAATGCTCTGCAATCGACTCACGCTATTTCATTTTCAAAGAAAACAACTTCTTTTTTAAATAAAGTTTATTTACCATACTCTTGGCTTGGTAGATCTCACCCAACCGATTCCACAATTTGTATGCAGTCTCTTCCTTTGTGACATTTAGAAGCACAGAATCTAAAAGACACAAACAGATGGTTCCCCGTGCCTTCTTATCCAGTCTATTCCACTCATCCTGAGAGACATCGTCAGGTTTCTTATCTTTTTGGATAGCCAACCATTGGTTTCTTTCTTCCAACAAATCTTCTATTTTCATCTTCCACAACTCATACCCCATTCCGTTGAACTTCTCAATGTCCATTCGAAAGGTTGATGCAATGGTGGATGCAGCCATAATAACAACACAAGATCTACAAAACAAATGCAACCCAATGTCCCACTATAGCTACAGCTTCCACACTAACACCCAAGAGTCAAAGATGGCCAGGCTTTGATACCAAATGTTAGAAATGAAAGCAACACTACTTCAATGGAAATCTGATTCAAATAAATTTCAGCAATCTTTCAAGTGTGCATTAACAATAGAGATTGTAACATAACATAAACCCACAATACAAAATATACCAGAAGTAGAATGAAGCACATAACACAAGTGTTTAACATGGAGAAAACCCTTTTAGGTAAAAAACTCCACCAAGAAAAGAGGTCAAGTTTTATTATCTTCACTAAAGGAGATTACAAATACATTCACTTCCTCTGTCCTCCAATCTTCACTCCAGCAGAACCTGGGTACCTGTAAACTATTATATGCATCTCATCTACTATGTTATGGTTTATACAGAATTTACACAACCTCAAGACATTAAATAACTTCTTACAAGCCCATAACACTTGTCAAGAGTCAACAATACAACCTTGGGTGTCCATGGCCAAGAATAGGCTCTTACGAGGTCATAAATGCTGTCATACATGCATCCTACACTTGGAAAAATGTGCCCATGCAAGCTTGAACACCTTGGGGCCAAAAATAGCCACTTACAACATTTTATGACGCATCATATGCTATTATTAGTGTCATAGATTCTTATGACAACTTACAGTTGTCATAGAATCTCTTACACCTTCATACAACATCTATGATGTGCGTCATAACACTAAAAATAGATTATTCCTCCACATGTGCACCCCACTTTGACCAATTACCATTTACCATAGTAAATGACATCACATAACTACCACCAGTAACTTCGGGACTTACCATGCAGTAACTCCATAATTACCGTGGATAGTAAATAATTTTTACCACTGCCGGTGAAACTTTTACATCCCTTATGGGTAATTACAAATTACAAATAATAAATGGAATAAATACAATATTGGGATTTACAAGGTTAATGGCACCATATCCCAACAATCTAAGGTTTTGCTGCATGCACCGAAAGTGAAGTGGGCCCATTTGGATGGCAGTTTGGGCATTCTCTTCTAGAAGTTTAGTCCCACCTTGCTCTTGCAGAGGCATTATCCGGCCTTTATATATGCCAACACTTGCATTGTTTGTATTAACTAATTGTGAAGGTTTTCTTGGTGCTCATGGAGACTTGTATGCTTGTGTGCTTGGTGGAGTTTGCTTGGTTTACCATGGAGATCAGGCAAGTGGCCCTACCATTTTTTGCACCAAATCAGGTTAAATTCTTTTTTCGAAGTTTTTGAAAGCACTATCTTTGAATATTTTTGAAGAATTCAATTAAAATGGTTTCTTTGGAGAAAGGGAACTTTAGGCAATGGAGTGATTTTATTCTTACTCATCTTAGTGAGTAGAATATATTGCCATATTTGTATAATGAAGTTCCTATTATAGGCACACCTTGTGGGTATATTTTTTGGAAAGGATATAGGGCTCAAGTCTTTAGAGTTATTTATGAGCATATAAATGATGATGACCTTTTGGATTCACTTGTTCATTTTGAGTGCCCTTATGTTCTATGGACTTACATTCAAGAATCATATGGAGATCATGATACTCCGCCATCTCTCGATGACCCTCTTTCCAATACCAATGTGCCTTATTATCCTTCAGAGAAGATAAACCATGTTTGTGATCCTTTGGAGGTTTTTAATACTTTAAATGAGGTTGTAGTTGATTCAGAGGTTCTTGATGTGATTCTTTGTCAAAGATAGTTGATCCACCTTCATTAAGTACTTCCATCATTCTTGAGCAATAGGATTATCAGTGTCTTCTTGATTGCGATTCATATTTGTCAGACATTGGTTCATTGTTTATGGAATCTCACATTTTAGACTTGGAAGACACATTCGAGGGATTAATTTTCCTATTTGATGATAGTTGTGGTACAATTGTTGTCATTCCATCTCTATCTTTGGAGAATTTTCAAAATCAGTTTCTAGTGGTACCTTGTTTATCACCTTCTATTGTGATGGGGCATGTTCCAAATTTGTTCGTGGCATCATTTTCCAAGGTCTTGGCGACACATGAGCAGATTTCAGAGACATTATCATCCTACATTTGGATTTCACTTGCTAATTCCTATCCAAAATGGGAAGCATTCCTAAATTGTACTTGGTTTTGTTTCTTCCAAAAGGAAGACAAGTTGTTTGTCGGCATTAGATCATGTTTTGTCTTCAGGCACTTACCATTTTTGCAAGTGATTACACATTGTGGGGGGGGGCTACATAGTCTCTCTCTTTCCCTCTTATGGGGGGTCATTGATTGTATATACATGATGTATGTAGTCCTTGGGGGGTATTATTGTGTCCTCCATCCATGCATCTTGTTTTTCTTTTCTCTTTTGGAGAGGGGTTTTTTCCCACAGGGTTTTTCTCCTTTTCTCCATTTGTCAGATATTACTTTTTTGCATTGTACATGGGTACCTAACATGGCCTAGTTGCTGGGACCCATATTGCATCTTATTCAAATTGCATAATAATCTCCCTAAGTTGCACTTAAGGGGGGTGTTAGTGTAGAGTTAAGTTTTTACTTAGGGTTAATCACGTAGGTGCTTTTTCTTGTATTGAGTAGTTGTTCACCCATCACATATTTCATGCCTTTAAAAGGATTGTATACTATGCATATACAAAAAATTTGGACAAACAAAAAAGATAAAACAATATAATGCAATTACCTGGATCCAAACCCCTCGATACCTCAGATATCTCAAATGATAGATGCATGCAAGATCGTTGAATGATTGAATGATTTGATATGTTGATGTGGATTGCTCATTTTTGTAGCATAACAATAAGATGAAGATGATAGAGGAAAATAGATAGATGAAGATGAGAATATTAGAGGAATTTTGGTAGAGTGAAGATACTAGAAGAAGATGCATGTCAAATGGCTTGTTGAGGCTAGATTTATAGGCAAGAGCTATATGATTTGATGGCTAAGATTAAAAGTCAATTATGTGATGTGTATGGCTAGGATTAAAAATTGATTCCATAATTATGATGCACATTAAGTGGATTACGACATGAGGCTAAAATAAGGATGTGAGGGAATAAGTGGGATTCTTTTATTTATTTTGGAGAGAAAGATTCCTATGACGCACAATGAATGGGGCTAAAAATAGGATGTGAGTGGGAATCAAATAATTTAAATAATATAATTATTTAAATTATGAGAGACATGTGTATGATAAGCCTAATTTAAATAATAAATTACTCAAATTAGTTGTGCATGTGAAGAATTGTAGTCATGTGACACATGTTGTAATGTGGTAAAAGTGAGGGATGAGGGATTAATATTTAATTTGAATTGTTTTGAGACATGTGAAGGGGAATTAATTAAATAAAGGGGTTTATCTAATTAATTGGAAAGGTGATCAAGTGGAATTATAAGTGGGATAAGTAATGGACTAGGGTAAAATATTACAAGATGTCTTACAAGGTCATGTATGACTAGGTAATGTTATGACATGGACAATTTTGGGTGTCTACACTATGTAATTTATCATCACATTATATATTTTCATCTCTGGTGAAATAGCATTGTGCTTCTCTCATCTGTGAAGATTTATTTGCAGGTTGTGCTCCTGGGAGGTGGTTGACACCTTGACACCAACAGGTTTCTATAAGGTATCTAGAGTTAGACTTTGGACATTGTAGTTTGAATAAGTTGCAAACTATACAATAATTTGGAAGTGTGAAATGCAACTCAGGTTCAAACTCCAGTTGCAGTTTATAAAATATTATAAATTGCAAAAAGATTTGGGATTGCATGATGTGACCAAAGTTTAGACTTTAGTTGTAATTTGTAAAAAAATATAAATTGCAAAGTGAATGAAACTACTAGCTAGACTTCGTAACTAGTTTGTAACATGCAAAAACATACAAATTGTAAAATGTTTTGGGAGTTCAAACTTAAACCAGGGCTTTATCAATTCATGTAAACACTCCATAAATCAACTAAGGAAACCCCCATAATGAACCCAAAAATTAAAAAAACAATCACAACTATTAAATCCAAAGCACATTTGAAATGTAAATCCTTAAATAAATTGAAATCATTGGAAACTACTTGGACTTGCGAAAAAATCCTACCCAAAGAGCAAAAAAAGAAATCACAATCGATAAGAAAATACATGGAAACCAACCTAAAAGGTGAATAGGAACCTACATTAAGAAAAACCTTGAAAAAATAACCTAGCATAGAAAAATGGTAGACAAACTAATAAAATGGAGTCAAAGGGTTGAGAAAAAGAAGTGTTGAGCCAAAAATAGATGTATACAAAAAAGATAGAGTGTAGGGTGGGATTGCAATGTGAGGTTTGAGTCTGGTTTGCAACTTGCAAATCAGATTCTAGGAGTAGTTTACAACTTGCAGTAAATACAAATCCTTGAATTTTTGGGGTTTTTAAGAACTAGAGACTCCATAACTTTAAAATTTCCCCTTGTGACACTTTTACCCATCTAAAGAATAATTAAACATGGAAACCAAACTAATTTGAAAATTAAAGCACAAGAATAGGCAAAATAGTGACAGGAAATATAGGGTTCCCAATTTCGATGATAAAATAGGGGTGTGTTATTAAGGGTCACCACATGGTCACAACCCCTAGGTCCCAAGTCCATGAGCATATACATGATTACTTGAATATAATGAAATAATCACTAAACACAACTTGATCATAAACAAACATGCAACAAGAACTATACAATTTTTTTTGGTTTTAATGTTCATATGCAAAACCTTAACGTCTATTCTCCTAGATTTCACCAACAATATTCCTGATTATCCTTTACATAGATCTTGAATATGGAAACATTTTACATAATTTACAGCCATATTGTCTGCTAAATATGTTGTCAATTTTTACAACGTCTATTCTCCTAGATTTCACCAACAATATTCTTGATTATCCTTTGCATAGATCTTGAATATGGAAACATTTTACATAATTACAACCATAATGTCTGCTGAATATGTTGTCAATTTTTGCAATATTATTTTTGGCATATTCATATTTGTCCAACAAGAGTTCAATTACACCAATTCACCAACTCATTTGCAACAACAATATGATTTCTATGGTACAACTTTTCAAGAATCTAAATTAATTTTTAAAGTAGATTAAGGCTGTAAAGTCAAACAAAATATCTCTGAAACTATATCTTCTACCTTTGCAACCTCTTTATTGAAGGTGTGCAACATAGATTACACGGATTGAAGGGATTGTAAGGTCTCATCTAGTGGACTTTGTTTGTTACAATGCACATGTATTTGACCATCTACTCTTTTAAGGAGTTCTAGACTTTGATTTGCTACTTTTCTTTATATCACAAAAAGATCCACACCTCATGCAGTGAACTAGATTAATGTGCCTCATGCTCACATTTTAGGCAAAATTAGGTCCCTTGTATGTACTCTTTAACATATGTCACAACATTTGTCCTAACTAATTTCTCCAACTTAGTGCTTTCTTTACCCAAAACTACTACTTCTCAATCATCCTTTGCACATCAAAATAAAGAAAAGTAAAGATCTGAAAGGTTCAACTTTGAGCATCCTATAAATTTACATACAAAAAGTAACACAATTTCAACCATCTTTGTCTCTCTTCAAGCCCAAAATCTCCCAACTATGGGCAAGAATGTAAGTCAAGTGGTGACCCTAGAGTTAAAGGTTTGCTTGTATAAACTATAAGAATGTGAGATACCAAGGAAGCATGTATATTAGGATCACAAGAATGGTTAAATGCACTCCCTCCTTTTCCTTATCTTAACCAATTCTCCATAGACCCTCAATGCCTCTATTGTGACTTTGAGAAGCTATAAACTATAAAAGAATAAAATGTTGAAAGTATCTAGAATCTGTGTATCTGTCACACTGCATTGAAAACCCATATTTTTGCCATTGGGATTTAATCATTTCGCACAAATTATCATGTCAATAAGATTATTGATATCAATTCAAATTAACTTGTAGCATTTGAGGGGAATTGATATTGATTGTAAAACACTTGCAAGTATGACCACAATTAATGGCTTTTTCCTAATAAACAAGTTGATACTACAAAATGATCGAGGATATTTGTAGATGAGACTTGGTGATGTAGATGTCAATGTTTTCAACTTGAACAAGACAAAATGATGAAGAAGATTTCACATGTTGCTAGAAATATTCACATGAAATTCAGGGGAAAGACATGATGACACATTCCATTCAATGAACAAGAAAATCTTAAAATTTATTGAGGTAAAAAATGTGGATAATGGTTGGCTCTAACTAGGAGCAAGGACCTTGCAAATGTAGTAGGAATTGGGAATCTCAAGAAAAGACCAATGCCTTATCCATTGGGCTAATAGAGTAAAAATGCAACACAACACAATAGGGAAATAAAGAGAAATTGATGTAAACCAAAAATCAAATGACCAACGAAAAGATGCACACTAAAACTAAAATAGACAAGACAAAAATGTCTAAGTAACCTATGTATATGGTAGGGTGTAACCTACTTAAATTTCTCCATGAAGATCATGTGAACCCATTAATTGGCTCAAAGAAATAAGAACCTATGTAGAATAGATAACCGTACCCATGAAGTGTTTGTGAATCTAATGGCCACATTGCACTCGTGATGAGAGATTTAAAATATTTGAAATGTATAAATTTCACAAATAATTAATTATACCATGATATCCATTCTTTGATTTAAATACTAGGAATTTGAATCATTTCAATGTTACCCTACATATCATCAGCCATACCTTCTTGTATTATATTAGGTATTTCAATTTCCAACCTTTGGATGCATTCATGATCATTTGAACTTGACTAGAATAATTCATGAACTAGATATACTTCATGTAAACCTTGATGCAAAACAAACTCCCACTACTCTAGACTATGAATCTAGTGTATGAATAGCAACTTAAATAAGCATATGATCATCCTTAATGAAATGAGAAATTGCATTTTTCAAAATTCTTCATCTAGTGATGGTGAAGGAGAAGGATAAATTGATAAATCTGAACATTTTATTTCATCAGTGAAGATGCCATCTTCCATGAGTGGTGAAGGAGAAGGGAAGATGCTTTCTCCACAAAGAAAATTGTTATCTGAATGTTCAAGGCACTAACTTGAAATAAATATATTATGGGACTGAAAAATATTCCTAAATTTGACTTGGATATATAGTCTTTGTTGGAATAAGGTGCCATTAACCTTGTAAATTCTAATATTGTATTTATTCCATTTATTATTTATAATTTGTAATTACCCATAAGGGAATGAGGTAGTTTCACCGCCAATGGTAATTCTGAAGTCATCGGAGGTAATTAATAAGTAACATTTATGGTTGGAAATTGTAAAACTCATGAGTAAATGAGTATAGGCACCACCTTGGGAGAATCAACTAGTTTTAGACTATATGACGCATGTTATAATATTTGGTGGGTACATGTAAAGAATCTATAACAACTGTAAGTTGTCATAAGATTCTATGACACTATGATGCATATGATGGATATTCATTAGTTGTAAGTTGCTATGTTTAGCCCAAGGTTCCTATCTTGGAAGGATACTCTTTGGTGGAGTCTATGACGGTTATGATGTGTCATGAGATGCTATAAGAGGCTAGATTTAGTCTTGGGTGCCCAACCTTGCATGGTTGTTTTTGGACAAGTGGAAGATGCTTATAAGATGGCATTTAATGTTTACAGGTTGTAGATTCTCATGAAAGAGAAAGCGAACGCCTAGGGAGGTGAGAGATGACTTCTATAAGTATTTTGCCATGTATTTATTGTAATATATAGATTTATAGGTACTCAGGTGTTGCAGGAATGTTGTTGGATTGAAGACTGGTGGAGAGAGTTGTTTAGTTGATGTATTGTACAATCTTTTACAGATTAATACAAACTTGTGCCTCTTTCCTGGTGGAGTTTTTTACTCAAGAGGGTTTTCTCCACGTAAACACTGTGCAATTGTGTTGAGTTCTTCATATTTGATATTTCTGTGATGCATAGTTTCTTTTCTATGTTATTGAATCTCCATTGGATAATACACTATTAAAGCTCATTAAACATATATTTGAATCAGATTTTCGTTGAGTAGTTGTGCTTTCATTTATAACAGTCTTTACTTATTGTTTCTTTAACATTTCTAACTCCTTGAATTTCCTCTACATGCCTTCAACAAGATGCACTAATTTGTGGTTTAGATTAAGGTAAGATTTCCCATTAACAATTGCCTAAAGTGTTAACACATATTCTATTTGCAAGACAACCATCTTGTCATTTCCATAAGTCAAAGATTATTGATAGGAAGGCAAAGGAATGGTAAATTCTTTAATTTTTCATCAACCCAATGATCATGCATGATCTAATTAACACTGTCCCCGTAGTCTTCTCTAAGGTGTATATGGAATTCAATATCATTTTTCATCTCTTGTTCAACTATTTATGTATTTAGTTTTTCGTTCTCTTTCTCACTCAAGAAATTACCAACATTATCAGAAATGCTATACACTTTATTTCTTTTTTAACAAGTGTTTCATTAAAAAAACCAACATTAGGAGATTCAAGGTAACAATTGTAAGTTGTCATAAGATTCTATGACACTGTGACGCATATGATGGATATTCATTAGTTGTAAAATGCTATGTTTAGCCCAAGGTTCCTATCTTGTAAAGATACTATTTGGTGGAATCTATGATGGTTATGATGCGTCATAAGATGCTATAAGAGGCTAGATTTAGTCTTGGGCGCCCAACCTTGCATGGTTGTTTTTGAACAAGTGGAAGATGCTTGTAAGATGGCATTTTATGTTTACAGGTTGAAGATTCTCATGAAAGAGAAAGCGAATGCCTAGGGAGTGTTGATAACTGAGAGGGGGTGGGGGTGAATCAGTTATCTTAATTATTTTACTTTATGTTCTTCTTTAACAACTAGTGCAGCATCAAAATAAATAAGCATCTATAACCATTAAAGAAGAAACAAACTCAATACACATGACACAATGATTTTGATGTGGAAAATCCTGTTAAGGGAAAAACTACAGGGTGACTAACCCAAGATTGTATTCTCTATTAAAAGAATAAAAGTACAAAATGGCACTTGCCAATTAGGGCTCACTGCCCGAGCGCACTGCTCACAAGAGGCTTACTGCCTATAATAGACTCATTGTCTACAAGGTATAAAGAAAGTAACAAGATACTTGAACTGATGAGAAGCATCCACATATGCTGAGGTTTAGTTCCGGTTAGACTCAATACACTAATCTACTACACTTCATTCTTCCTCTTCTTTGGTGTTGTTGTCCTCTCACATACTAGACCTGTATTACTACTTTCACATTGCTCTCTACTTTTGTTCACACAACACAACACACCACACATACCTTCATACCGAAATCAATCTAGTATATATATCCGTATCAATGATTTCAATCATCTTTCTAGTCGGCATCCGGAAGACTCAAGATATTTTCAAACTCTGGTCTATCGGTTGAATCCATGCTTACTAAGTGATGTGTATCAAAAAGATAGTTATAGAAGTCATCAATCATGTCAGCCAATCATGAATGATACCTTAATAAACTTGATCACCAAATATCTCATCAGGATTAAGATCTGATGCTCTGCTGGTTAGTTCTTCCTCAGTCTACTCTGCCAAACAGGAACCCAATACTTAGGTGTTCATATCTCTTCACTCTTTTATTATTGGAGGCTTAATCCCTGGAATCTATCAGTCAAGGTACTCCTCTTGACTTCTCTAAGTCTACACTTTATTAAGATACTTCCTCTAAGAGATCCGGACATGATTGTCAGACCTTGTTGCATGCTCTGTTCTTGGTCACCGGACCAAAATACTCTTCAATTTGACTTCCGGTATAGACACACCATGTCCTACAGATGTGTGGGATGGACTTTGTTGCCATCAATGACAACACTCATGGAGCCACACAGTGTCTCTTGCCAACAATCTCCCCCTTTGGCATTGATGGCAACATTTAGTGAAACATGACTAAGTGTCACACTACACTCCCCCTTGGCTGATGCACTGATGCTCTGTTCTAATGTACACTTTTCTAGAGTTCCCCCTTAGCTAGATTCCACATTTTTCACTGCTACTCACTCCCCCTTTGACATCAATGGCAAAGGGTAGAATCCACACACCAAAAATCCCCAAAAATCCAACTATACTTAGCCGCATAAGTATATATACATGTTATATTTACATATATTGAAGTATATTTGCAAACGTTGTCCTTAACTGGACAAATTCTGTTGCCCAACTCTGCTTCACCTTGTCCAAAATTGAGATGTGACCACTCAACAGGAATGCAAAATCTTCTGCCCTCTTTAGATCTGTCGGATCACTGGTTCAGGCTATGGTCTGAGCATCAGTTAGGGCCTCATGCATGGCCTCTAATTTAGGGATAATCATCCCTCTAAGTTCACCCATCCTACTTATTATGTTCATCCTCTCCTTCTCAAGCTTCTTTATCTCAGTTATGACTGCAATAGTTTGACATTCCTGGTTTATTATGGATATGGTGAGAGGATCAAAATTCTGAGAGAAGCTTGACAGTTTATCCTCTTATTCTTTCACTTTCGTCTCAATATCCTTTGTCACTTTAGACCAAGATAAACAAAATTTATATACTTCTCTACCATCTTTAAGAGCATTTTCTAAGCTCTTTATCCCAATATCCATATTTCTCCTATCATTGGTTATAAATCCTTGTATCTCAGAGAATCTTTTTCCCAAAAACTCCTTCTGGACCTTTTCTTCAGCTGACTTCTCTAAGGAATCAAAATGTGTATTAACAGAATTTACAAGAGATTTTAGATTACCAGATGATGAGGTCGAGAGATCCTTCTTGAAGGATGGCATGATCTTCTCCAATACACTGGATGTAATTTCTATCAGCTCACAGTCTTCCATGTGAGACTTCAGAAGTTTTTCTTTTGCCTTTGCTTGAGCAAAGGATGCTATCTTCATGGTTTGAACTGAGGAGAGAGAATCAAAATTGAATGGTCCTTGAAGTAGCTCCGGTTCATCAATGTCCATCATTTCTTTAGTCAAGAAATCTTTAATAGTTTCTGTAGTGTCTCTTGTCGGAGACAGAGTCTTCTTTCCTTCTGCAGCCTCAGCACTGTCACTTGTGGTCTTCTCAGTTTGACCTTCTTCTCTTCCCTTCACTTCTTCTCCTTGATTGATGCTCTCTTCTTTTCTTTCTTTTTCTTCAATTCTAGAGTCTGTAGGGGGATCCAGAAGAGAGGTGTTTGCTTCTCCATGAACTTCCTCTTCTGGAATAGAGGAATCTAAGTCCTTAGCTTTCTCTTTACTTGTCTCTTCTGCAACTAACTTAGTAGATTCTCCTTTGTCATCCATGGCAGAGGGTTCATCACTTAAGTCCTCTATAACAGGAATATTGAATCTTTTATAGGCATTCCGGAGGATCTCTTCAGTCTCTTTAGCCACCTGATCAGTCTCTCCAAGCATAAGTTTATTCATTCTAGCTTTGCTCTAGAACTCATCCTTGCAATCTTTGAAGATCATGTTTATTTTCTTTGGAGTGATGGAGGGATAGAGTTGGATAGCAATCTGCTCCTGGATTTCTAAGTCTTTTGCTTGGGCATTGTTCTTTCTTATTTCAAGGTCCTTCTCTAAGCTTTTAGGAATCAGAGATATAATTTCAATGAATGCCTTGTTGTAGATGTTTATATACCTAACTATGGCATCTTGCAATATCTTCTAATCAGTTTCACTACATTCATCATTAAATTCAACCATTGGTTGTAGGTTCCCATCCACAGTAACTGATTTAATGATGTTATCAATGCAGAGAGTAGGCCTTTCAACGAATTCTTCTGCCTTTTCTTCCTTGCCTTGACCGGTAGAGGGTTCACTAGATGTTTTCTTCTTCTTCTTTATTTTCTTGACTTCCTCATCGGTTTCAGTTTCTTCATCATCCTTTTGACTTGTATAGGATCTTGTTGCCTTTTTCTTTGTCCTCTTTTCTCCCTTTTCAGATGTCTGGGCTTCCGATTTTGATGTCTTTTGGCTCTTAGAGGTGGTAGGTGCAGAGCTCTTGGAGGATCTGGTCCGAGAAGGGGCTTGCATTGGATCACTTTCTTTTTCTATATCTTGTTTCTCTTTCTCTGCCTTTTCTAGTTTTTCTCTATTTGCATCAAGTGCTTCTTTTGAGATGCCATACCTTTTGGCAATATCCTCTACTTCTTTTCTCACTTTTCTTTTCATCTCCGGTTGTCTTAGCTCTACATGAATCTTTACACTCAACTCTTCAAAGGTTCCAAACCTTTCTGCCTTAAGGTCCTTGGGATGACTTAGCAGGTGTTGAATATGCAGCTCTAGAATTTTCTCATCAACTTCATACCCCATTGGCATGATCCAGACTATCCTTGGCTCTACTACCTCCATTAGGCATTGATCAGTTTCTACCATAAAGCATACTGTATCCTTATACTTTTCAACAAGAGATTGGGGGATTCTCTCTCTGGCTTGCATCATACTCTGAAAGTTGTTGAAGTAGCCCCAAAGTGTTGTATTTTGTGCCTTGGCATCACCAATTCCATGCAAATAATCTCTGATTTGTAGGGCTACTAGTATGTTATTTTGCCATATCTAACCATTGGATTTAGGAAGCTCATTCATAAAGTAAAAGAACAAGAACAATATTATTCCACCATACTTGAATGAGTTCTTTTTATCTTTCTTTATTTTCTACAAATTTTCTAACAATTGGTTCAGGAGAAGCTCACAAAGATCATAGTTAGCATTTTTTCTTAGCATCTGATAAGCAGTGTAAATTATAGTCCCAGGTATTGAATTTTCTCTGCTAGAGTGATATATCTTGTAACCAATTATCATGGAGGCAAACTTGATATCCAGATCAGTGATATCTTCTATTGTCATTGCTCTCTCGTCAAATTTTGATCCGGTAGCCTCACTCACAGTTTGGTTTTTGATCAATTTGAGAACAGGTAACCCTCTGGATGAGTGCAAACTAGTTACTACCCTAATAGCATCTTTTGTGATCTTAAATGGTCTATTCAACCATATGAAGTTATCATGCACTCTGCTTAAAACATACCGGACCCAATCATCTTCTGCAAAATAGGGGAAATGGATGCACTGACCGAAATGCTTGTTGCGGATAGCCTTGTGCTGAGGTTTGAGTTCAAAAGAATCATCTATTAACTAATTGTGATAGATATCCATTAGCTTGGATTCCCCAAATTCCTCAATGTTTGCATGAATATATGCCCTAACATCTTCTACATGTAAAACCCCATGCGAAATGCTTGAAAAGGCGTCTAGAGGATGAACTTCTAGGGATTTGTAGGGATGTTTCTTGAATTTAGGATGCGGCCTATCAGTGATCTTCACAAAATTCAAAGTAGCCATCTTTCAAAAGATTCAGAGAGAGGTTTTCAAGAGTGAAAAATACCTTTTATGCTTCTAGGGTTCACGATATGATCCGGATCGGATTGCTAGAAGAATTGACTTCTGCGGTTGATCTTTGATGGGCTTGAGACAATTTCGTTGTAGAGCTCCTTTTCTCTTTTTCTCAAATGTAAATGTACAAATAATGAATAAAAGAACCCTTTTATTTCTGCACAACCCCTAATTCCATTTCGCAATAAATGCGTAACTTAGGTTATTCTGGTTGCCTTGTTTTCCTTGTTTCTGAGAGAGATCTTTCCGGATCGCTGAGATGCACTTAGAGTTATTCTTGGTGAATATTAGCAATCTATCTACCTTTCTCCAATCATTCCATTTATCCGAAGATCAAGATACCTCAATTTGAGTCATATCGGATCTAACTGTGAAAATCCTGTTCTTACCGGATGACTGTTAAACCGGATCAATCTTGGTAGATTAACCTCTTCTAAATTTCTTGCAGATCTTCCATATCTTTACCAAGGCTTATTTAGATGTTTCTCTAAGAACCCTTTAATCTGCAACTTCCCATGTGCCAATTTAAGGCACCAATTGACTGGCTAGGGGAACTTGTTTCTTTTGTGACTCCCCCTGAGCCAGAGCTCATCTATTTAGTTTCCGGAGGGAATATCAGAACCAGATTCTGGTGCGGATCCATCCTCAACATTTTATGTACTCCCCTTCACCCAAATCTTGTTCGTATCCCTTTGAACTTCATCCGCATTTAATTTTCCTTTTCCTTTGTCTTGGTTTTGATTATGATCCACTAGACCCTTTTTGTCCTGATTCTTACTCCTGCAAAATTTGGCAATATGACCGGATCGATTACAATTGTAGGAAACAACATTTCTTTGTAGATTTGAGTGATATCCTCTTGATCTACATTGATTAGCCATATGTCCCATTCTATTTCATGCAAAGCATCTACCATTGAATGAATTGTTCATTTGCATATTTCTACATTCTTGAGATTTGTGACCATACCTTTTGCAGTTAAATAACTATCTGGAGAAGGATCAATTAGTCTAATTCATTCTTATTCTACACTGATTTGCTTTATGACCAAATTTATTGCAATTGTGGTAGTATCCATTGAAGGATGGATATCTTTGAGCATTTGGTTGCCTTACTGGTGGTCTTCTAGGCCCGTTCCTTGAATTTCCTGATCTAGAGTTCTTATGACCGGATCTGAAGCTTTCCCCTTTCTCATACCCCAAGCCTTGCTTATCATCTACCCTCTTTTGGCTTTCAAGAAGAACTTCAAGTTGAGAAAAGCTTATCTTGATTTTCTCTTTGTATTAATTTGTTGTTTGAAGATCCCTTTTAAGAGTGTCTATCTGATTCTCAAGTTGTTCTTCATTGTCTCTACCTTCTTCAAGATTAGATTCTAGATGCCTGATTATTCTATACATTTTGTGGCAGTCTTCTGACTTCTCCTTGAGAGATTGTTTTAGATTATCTTCACTTTTTCTTTTCTCTTCAATTTCTTAGGTGAATTTCATAACTCCTGATTCCATTTCATGTCTTACCATAATGACTTCTTTAGATAACTGCTCACATAGCTTGGTTTTCTCATTAAGATCTTCATTAGTATCATTGGCTTCACTTTGACTTGCTAATTGTTGAAGTAATTCCTTTCTTTTCTTTATTGAGATACTTATCTTTTCTTTGAGTTCATTTATGAAATCATCAGCTTGTTGACTTCAGAGTGAGATTGCTCAAGAACATCTAGGGCAGACTAAAGTTGTTCCCTCATACTATACATATCCATTGAGATTCCCAGATCTTCCTCAAGCTGTTAGGCTCTGTTAGAAGGAACTTAGATCTAATATCAATTGTTGATAACTGAGAGGGGGGGTGAATCAGTTATCTTAATTATTTGACTTTTCATTCTTCTTTAACAACTAGTACAGCATCAAAATAAATAAGCATCTATAACCATGAAAGCAAAAACAAAATCAATACACATGACATAATGATTTTGATGTGGAAAACCCTGTTTAGGGAAAAACCACGGAGTGACTAACCCAATATTGTATTATCTGTTAAAAGAATAAAAGTACAAAATGGCACTTGCCAATTAGGGCTCACTGCCTGAGCACACTGCTCACAAGAGGGTAACTGCCTATAAGAGACTCACTTTCTACAAGGTATAAAGAAAGTAACAAGATACTTGAACTGATGAGAAGCATCCACATATGTTGAGGTTCAGTTCTGGTTAGGCTCAATACACTGATCTACTGCACTTCATTCTTCCTCTTCTTTGGTGCTGCTATCCTGTCACATACCGGACCTGTATTACTACTTTCACATTGCTCTCTACTTTTCTTTGCACAACACAACACACCACACACACCTTCATACCGAAATCAATCTGGTATATATATCTACAAAAATGATTTAAATCATCTTTCTAGTCAGCATCCAGAAGACTCAAGATATTTTCAAACTTTGGTCTGTCGGCTGAATCCATGCTTACTAAGTGATGCATATCAAAAAGATAGTTATTGGTGTAGGAGCACCTACCTAACAGCTGGCCTCCATGAGGCAGTTAGTTTGTTATGAGTCTTGTTAATGTTTTCAAGAAGGTCTTATAAGACCAATGCATGTAATAAGGTCATGTTGACCATACTTTACTATTTTTAGCTAGTTTGTTAGGACAGTTGTCATGATGTATGTTCGGTTGGATCTCCCAGCCGCCTGGAGAGATTTCCCAGCCGCTTGGAGTCAGGTCGGTAGTACTCGTAGGAAAACCTATTTATGCATGAGGATCGGTTGGTATTGGATATCATCGATCAGACTTTGTGAGAGTGAGACAGAGTATTGTAATAGCATCTGTTGAAATCAATAAAGAGATCATGTTAGTGTTCATCCTCTGTTGAATTCCATTGTTTAATCGATTTGCTAGTTTGGTGGTTACATGGATTCGCTGATCCATTCCACCGGTTGATTCGTCGGATCGGTGGAATGGCTATGTATAGTAGGTTAGGTTTTAGTTTGCTTTCAGTTTGCATGCAGGTGTGCAGGATCGTTGTCGAGATGTGTTGAGAACCCTAGCATGGGCATGTGCTAGGTCGAGCTGATAGTTAGAGTCTGGAAGATCACCCTGAGAGTAGATCAGGTCATCCCAGGAGGTTCGGCGGATCAAAATTCGCTAAGGTTGAAAGTTCGTCACAATGGCATCATCAGGATATTTCTGTGTATATCCTGCAGTTACTTCGAGCGTCATCCGAGTAGGTGGAGAAGAGCATGATGCAGTCGATTGCATAAGGTGAATGTGCGTCGGGGTGATCATCATCAGGAGTTGCCGAGGAGGAGCGTATCGGCATAAGGTGGAAGATCAGGTTGATAAAACCATCGCGGGCCGATAAGGTTAAGTTTGGCCGACAGCGGGATATTGAAGGAGTTGCCTATGACGTCATCGTCATCAGGATATACGTCATCAGGATATCGGAGCAGCAGGATATTGAGGAACTACATGTGACGTCATCGTCATCAGGATAATCGTCATCAGGATATCGGGGTGACGTAAGCATCGAAGGAGAGGTGCGTGAAGTTGAGTATCATCATCAGGATAAATGGGAGGAACCGGATGTTCTATATCCTGCTGATGAACATGATGTTGAACATCATGATGCTGAAGATAGAGGTTGTCGGTAAGGTGAACAGTGAACGTCAAGAGGATGTTTGCGCTTGCCGAATGTGATGATGTTGCCGATAGTCGGATATGATGATGCTGCTGACATGCGAAAGGGCGAAGGCTTGTCTGCAGGAGGATATCGGTCGGTAGGGGAAATATGATGATGCTGACAGTGTTAACAAAAATATGATGATGATGATGAAGGGTTGCGGACATCCATGCTGTATGTTAAGGTTATAGTGTGGATGCCTCTACATCATAGTGGTATCAGAGCAAAGGAAGGATCTTCTGGAAAAGATAAGGATATAGCAGGATGTCAGGTGACGAAGGAACATCTGAGATGCCGACAAGGATGACCAATGCTGAGTTGGCAGTTCTGGTAAAGAAACAGATTGCAGAAAGCAAGGCCGTGAAGGCTCAGAATCAGGAATTGAAGGATGAGTTAGCGAAGTTGAGGAGCAGAGTAGGTTCTAGTAGAGAAGAAGATAGGGAAGAAGAAGAGATCCCTAGTTGGAGCGAGGAGGTCGTTCCTGCAGACCAGAGACCACTGTTGAACGCCCTCAAGGCCATGGAGAGGAGAACCATGGATGTGAAACTGGATTTGCTAGTGTTTACAGGAAAGATGGAACCTAATTCAGTGATGGAGTGGATAGACTCCTTGAACAATTTCTTTGAAACAGAGGAGATACCAAAACAACAGAGGGTGAAAATAGCCCAGTCAAAAATGAAAGAAGCTGCCTTGACATGGTGGAATTTCGTCCAAGACGATAGAGTACAGGAAGGAAAGCGTAGAGTCGCTACATGGAAGAAGATGATGGCATTAGTAAAGAAGCCTATGTCCCATTGGATTACAGTATCCAATTACACAAGAGGAAGCAAAACCTGAAGCAGAAGGAGCTAGATGTCAGCTCATATACAGAAGAGTTCATGAAACTTTGTATGAAAACAAAGGTAAAGGAAAGTGAAGAAGAGAAGGTAGCCAGATACCTTAATGGATTGAGGTTCAACATTCAGGATGATTTAAGTTTGCATAATCCAGATACAGTTCAGAAATGCTTCCAGTTGGCATTGAAAGTGGAAGAGAAGTTAAAGAGAAAACAAGAACAACACAATATGAGGGGAAGAGGATCAGCCCATACAACAAGGCAAACCAATGAGGGTCAAGAAGACACTGGTAAAGGACAGGGACAGTCTGATTTCAGAGGTGGATGGAAAGGTAATAGAGGCAGATTTGGAAGTGGTAGAGCTTCTACTACATTTTCAGGAAAGTGTTACACCTGTGGTGAGTTTGGTCATCCATTTTTCAAATGTCCAGAAAGCAAAGGTTCATCATCCAGCAATGATAGAACGAATGACAAGAGAGTGCAACTTGTGCAAGAAGAGAAAGTAGAGCAAACAGATAGAGCTTCTGACAATTATGGATATCCTAAGGAGGGAGAAGCATTGATGCTAAGGAGAATTAGTTTGCAGGCATCAAGGGATATGATGCAAAGAAGAGCTCTTTTCAAGACCACATGCAAGAGCAAAGGTAAGGTATGTAAGGTTGTCATTGATACTAGTTCAACAGACAACATGGTATCTCAGGAAATGGTGGATAAACTGCATTTGGAAAGGATTCCACACCAACACCCTTAGAAGGTATCTTGGGTGAGTGATAGCCAATCACTTTTTGTCTATGAACAGGCATATGTTGATTTTCAGATTGGAGCATATCAGGATAGAGTTTTGTGTGACATTTTGCCCATGGAATGTTGTCACCTACTGTTGGGTAGACCATGGCAATTTGATCGGAGGGTACTGTATGATGGGTATGCTAATACCTACACCATCAAGAAAGATGGGAAGACTATTATGTTGATGCCATTGCAGGAAGATGCTGCAGTATAGAAGGCAGCAAAAATCATTTTAGTGGGAAAGAAGGAATTTGTACAGATGCCTATAGGAGTAGGCATAAAGGCAGTTGAGGACACTGCAGGGAAAGAAGTTGTTAAGGACAACAGTTTGAAGAAAGTTTCAGTTGTGACTGACAAAGGTCAGCAGCAGGTTCAGAAACAGGTTTGCAAACAGCAACCAGTTGAGAGGAATGACAAGGATGTTGTCATAGTTGGGACTATTGTTTGTCCTATAAAGGTTGAAAGAACGACAGAGTTGAACATTGCAGAAGTTCAAGAGGTAGTTCAGACAGAGGTTCTGGTCAGACAACCTGACAAACACAAGGTATGTGAGAGAAGGGCCTACATTGACAGGCATGAGGATTTACTTGCAAGAAAGCAAGTTACAGTTCAGAAGTCTTGGAGTAGCCAAGAGACAGCAGAGGATAAAGCTAGAACAGGTCAGAACACTGACATGACAAAGTGTAAAGGTGGAGGACTTCCACATCCTAACTCATGGGACATGAGTTCTTTTCTGTTGGGGAGTATGGTGCAGGAGCACCTACCTGACAACTGGCCTCCATGAGGCAGTTAGTTTGTTATGAGTCTTGTTAATGTTTTCAAGAAGGTCTTATAAGACCAATGCATGTAATAAGGTCATGTTGACCATACTTTACTATTTTTAGCTAGTTTGTTAGGACAGTTGTCATGATGTATGTTCAGTTGGATCTCCCAGCTGCTTGGAGAGATTTCCCAGCCGCTTGGAGTCAGGTTGGTAGTACTCGTAGGAAAACCTATTTATGCATGAGGATCGGTTGGTATTGGATATCATCGATTAGACTTTGTGAGAGTGAGACAGAGAGAGAGATAGAGTATTGTAATAGCATCTGTTGAAATCAATAAAGAGATCCTGTTAGTGTTCATCCTCTGTTGAATTCCATTGTTTAATCGATTTGCTGGTTTGGTGGTTACATGGATTCGCTGATCCATTCCACCGGTTGATTCGTCAGATCGGTGGAATGGCTATGTACAGTAGGTTAGGTTTTAGTTTACTTTCAGTTTGCATGCAGGTGTGCAGGATCGTCGTCGAGATGTGTTGAGAACCCTAGAATGGGCATGTGCTAGGTCGAGCTGATAGTTAGAGTCTGGAAGATCACCCTGAGAGTAGATCGGGTCATCCCAGGAGGTTCGGTGGATCGAAATTTGCTAAGGTTGAAAGTTCATCACAACGGCATCATCAGGATATTTCTGTGTATATCCTGCAGTTACTTCGGGCATCATCCGAGTAGGTGGAGAAGAGCATGATGCAGTCGATTGCATAAGGTGAATGTGTGTTGGGGTGATCATCATCAGGAGTTGCCGAGGAGGAGCGTATCGGCATAAGGTGGAAGATCGGGTTGATAAAACCATCGTGGGCCGATAAGGTTAAGTTTGGCCAACAGCGGGATATTGAAGGAGTTGCCTATGACATCATCGTCATCAGGATATACGTCATCAGGATATCGGAGCAGCATGATATTGAGGAACTGCATGTGACGTCATCGTCATCAGGATAATCGGGGTGACGTAAGCATCGAAGGAGAGGTGCGTGAAGTTGAGTATCATCATCAGGATATATGGGAGGAACCGGATGTTCTATATCCTGCTGATGAACATGATGTTGAACATCATGATGCTGAAGATAGAGGTTGTCGGTAAGGTGAACAGTGAACGTCAGGAGGATGTTTGCGCTTGCCGAATGTGATGATGCTGCCGATAGTTAGATATGATGATGCTGCTGACATGCGAAAGGGTGAAGGCTTGTCTGCAGGAGGATATCGGTCGGCAGGGGAAATATGATGATGCTGACAGTGTTAACAAAAATATGATGATGATGATGAAGGGTTGCGGACATCCATGCTATATGTTAAGGTTATAGTGTGGATGCCTCTGCATCAGTTATAGAAGTCATCAATCATGTCAGCCAATCATGAATGATACCTTAATAACCTTGATCACCATCAATATCTCATCCAGATTAAGATCTAATGCTTTGTCGGTTAGTTCTTCCTCAGTCTACTCTGCCAAATGGGAACCCAATACTTAGGTGTTCATATCTCTTCACTCTTTCATTACCGGAGGCTCAATCCCTGGAATCTATCAGTCAAGGTACTCCTCTTGACTTCCCTAACTTCATACTTTACTAAGATACTTCCTCTAAGAGATCCAGACCTGATTGTCAGACCTTGTTGCATGCTTTGTTCTTGCTCACCGGACCAAAATACTCTTTAATATGACTTTCGGTATAGACACACCATCTCCTACGGATATGTGGGATGGACTTTGTTTCTATCAATGACAACACCCATGGAGCTACACAGTGTCTCTTGCCAACAAGGAGGTGAGAGAGGACTTCTATAAGTATTTTGCCATGTATTTATTGTAATATATAGATTTATAGGTACTCAGGTGTTGCAGGAATGTTGTCGGATTGAAGACTGGTGGAGAGAGTTGTGTAGTTGATGTATTGTATGATCTTTTATAGATTAATACAAACTGGTGCCTCTTTCTTGGTGGAGTTTTTTACCTGAAAGGGTTTTCTCCACGTAAACACTGTGTCATTGTGTTGAGTTCTTCATATTTGATATTTTTGTGATGAATAGTTTCTTTTCTATGTTATTTAATCTCCATTGGATAATACACTATTAAAGATCATTAAACATATATTTGAATCATATTTCTATTGAGTAGTTGTGCTTTCATTTCTAACAGTCTTTACTTATTTTCCTTTAACATTTCTAACTCCTTGAATTTCCTCTACATGCCTTCAACAAGATGCACTAATTCATGGTTTAGATTAAGGTTAGATTTCCCATTAACAATTACCTAAAGCTTTAACACATATTCTATTTGCAAGACAACCATCTTGTCATTTCCATAAGTCAAAGATTGTTGATAGGAAGGCAAAGGAAGGGTAAATTCTTTAATTTTTCATCAATCCAATGATCATGCATGAGCTAATTAACACTGTCCCCGTAGTCTTCTCTAAGGTGTATATGGAATTCAATATCATTTTCATCTCTTGTTCAACTATTTATGTATTTAGTTTTTCGTTCTCTTTCTCACTCAAGAAATTACCAACATTATTAGAAATGCTATACAATTTATTTCTTTTTTAATAAGTGTTTCATTAAAAAAACCAAAATTAGGGGATTCAAGGTAATAGTTGTAAGTTGTCATAAGATTCTATGACACTATGAGGCATATGACGGATATTCATTAGTTGTAAGTTTCTATGTTTAGCCCAAGGTTCCTATCTTGGAAACATGCTCTTTGGTGGAATCTATGATGGTTATGATGTGTCATAAGATGTTGTAGGAGGCCAGATTTAGTCTTGGGTGCCCAACCTTGCATGGTTGTTTTTGGACAAGTGGAAGATACTTGTAAGATGGCATTTAATCTTTACAGGTTGGAGATTCTCATGAGAGAGAAAGTGAATGCCTAGGGAAGTGTGAGAGGACTTCTATAAGTATTTCACCATGTATTTGTTGTAATATACAGATTTATAGGTACTCAGGTGTTGCAGGAATGTTGTCAGATTGAAGATTGGTGGAGAGAGTTGTGTAGTTGATGTATTGATGTACAATCTTTTACAGATTAACAGAAACTTGTGCCTCTTTCCTGGTGGAGTTTTTTACCCAAAAGGCTTTTCTCCACATAAACCCTGTGTCATTGTGTTGAGTTCTTCATATTTGATATTTCTATGATGCATAGTTTCTTTTCTATGTTATTTAATCTCCATTGGATAATACACTGTTAAAGATCATTAAACATATATTTGAATCAGATTTCCGTTGAGTAGTTGTGCTTTCATTTCTAATAGTCTTTACTTATTGTTCTTTTAACATTTCTAACTCCTTGAATTTCCACTACATGGCTTCAACAAGATGCACTAATTCATGGTTTAGATTAAGGTTAGATTTCCCATTAACAATTATCTAAAGCTTTAACACATATTCTATTTGCAAGACAACCATCTCATCATTTCCATAAGTCAAAGATTGTTTATAGGAAGGCAAAGGAAGGGTAAATTCTTTAATTTTTCATCAACCCAATGATCATGCATGATCTAATTAACATTGTCCCCGTAGTCTTCTCTAAGGTGTATATGGAATTCAATATCATTTTTCATCTCTTGTTCAACTATTTATGTATTTAGTATTTTGTTCTCTTTCTCACTCAAGAAATTACCAACATTATCAGGAATTATATACAATTTATTTCTTTTTTAACAAGTGTTTCATTCAAAAAACCAACATTAGGGGATTCAAGGTAGAACAATAAATCTATTGGAGTTTTCATAGAAATATATTTAAAAAAAAAAAAATTCTAAAATAGTATCATTCCTAACCTTTCCTTCTAGAGATTTATCTTCATTATCTTCTTCAAGGAAATTGAATGTTTTATATTTAGGTTGCATGTGTTCTAGAAGAAGAATGTTTGTTAGCTTAGTCATATTTCTCATGGATTTTTTTTAATGGTTTCAAAAGTGAAGACTTCTATAAATTATAATGAGAAGAGAATGTAAGTGAATAATTATCCTTATTTTCCTCTTTACAAGTTATGTCATTGAAATATTATCCAATGGCTATCATTGTTGAAGCGGAATGTAACAAAGGAGCATAATCTTCTTCATCACTTGAAGAACTTTCTAATTCATCACCATTATCCTTGTTTTGGAAATGATATATTTCATCTTGTTTTCCTCCATATGGTCGAATCAATGAATCAACCGAATCATTCCTAAAAATTGCAAATTTAAAGCAATCATTCAAAGAGGGCAATAATTTTACCTTTTTTCATATGAGAACTCTGTTGTAAATTGTAACAAGCCATCTCTCATTACCCAAAATTAACCAACTTGATTAACATTAAGAATAAGGCCATGATTAACATAATCATAGTTAAGCAAAGTAATAATCAATAACATAATCAATATCAATATGCATATCTTTTCTGGATATTTCAAAATTGAAATTTACAACAAATCCAAAGAACATATTAGTGAAATCCTTTCACTATACAATTACAAGGCTTTGTTCATGGCATCATTGATAAGTTTACACATGATAATTGACTGTCAAGTCATATAAAAGAATGTACTGCATCTGGAACTTTGACATCTATCTTCATAAGTCTCAGTTTGTCTTCTGCTTAGGAAGGAGAGGATCACCCAAGTGATTTTCCTCCAACCACACAACTTCTTTCCTGGAAGTGGCCCTACCTTTACCTGCAATCACAGATTGGCGGTCCCCCACACAACTTCCTTCTAAGAAGCGGTCCTACCCTTCACGTAGGGAATAGATATAAGGAACCAATTGGTTTTCCATCTGAGTATCTGGTGTTGTGTCCTTCATAATACTTCATGGTCATACAAATATAGATCCATTCTAACTATGTATGACACTACTAAAAGTATTATGCCATATGGAGCATAGTGAACTAATTAATGCATGCAGAGACAGATGCATTACTTTGGCCAAAGTTTTATATGCATAAACATTTCGCAATGAACATAGTCAAATGTTCACACACCTCAACTCAACTTAGAAGTTGTCTCATCCTATAGTTTTTATAATTTGACCTCTCTAGGTCATAGAAAATATGGGTTCAATTCACCCTTAGTCCATCTAACTTGGACTTTTGACTCTGATTCTAGGAGTGCATTCATTATTTGTTTTGTTGTATTATGCAATAGAGAATCTATGACTCCACATCACCCTATTCCCGTACTTTCTTTTATAAGTTTGCAAGATCATGGTTTTAATTTTTAAGACCATCCCCGATCTAACTTCCTATGGCTACTTTGTTTCAAGGTTTTCATCAAATCACCTTGACTATAACACATATCCTTATAGTCTAATAAGTTGACAATATTAAATAGACCTTTAGTCAAAAGAATTAAAAAGGGTTTTGATACCCCATGCTTCATCCACAAAGTATTGCCATTCAATAAAGAAACAAAACCATAATATGTTTTCAACAATGAGTTATTATACTTGTTTTTATATTCTTTCCTACATGGAAATAAAATAACATTTGAGGTTTTACTCCCTTACATGCACTTAATGCAGTCCATACAATATTATCAATAGCAGACTAGTTTTTCTCCATGGATACTAAGAGTATTATTACTCTATCTTATATAAAGATTACACCTGAAGGTATAATATTATTATCTTTCATAAACAAACAAGTGTTTCACTTCTCATTTCATGTGCTTTGAAAGCCACAATGACATGGGCACTATTGATAGCATCAACTTTCATGAATGTCTCTTAATTCTATTATTTATGGCCATTGACCTTTTCTACTATCTTATCGTTCTAAAAGGCATTGGCTTGCGACCTATTAAATGGCTTATCACTATACAATATGCATGGCTCTCAGTCTTAATAGTCTTTATCAAACATGCAAATGTTATGATATAAAACACAATATCTTTTAATCAATTGGCCATATAGGCCGTAATAGAGTCATCATCATACCAAGGCTATTGTATAAGATAACACAACATTAAATTCATGCATTCGGCCATGAAGGCCATATCAAAGATATTAACCATATAAATGCTATCATTATGATAACACAAAAATATACATGCATTCGACCATGAAGGCCTTATCAGAGATACTAAGCATATAAATGCTATCATTTATGATAGCATAACCATCGATTATTCACTGAGTGGAAATCAACAGTGGTATCGACATACTATAGAAATACACGACTGTAATTAATAGTCATACCTATAATGACAGGCTCGTAGCCGAGATGAGGCTTGATAAGAAGTAAGTCTGTCGATGTTATTCTCAACTCCTTCCCGTGAGCTCTCCAACATGTAACTCTCCCTCTTGTAGTGTTACATCCCTAATTTTGGCTTGTTTTTACTTTTTACTTTTACATGGATAGAAGTGAATCTATTGATAAATATTTTGACGATGGGTTAAATGTCATTGGAAAATATTAATTTTATTGAATATTAGTTATGTGATTAAATACAATGCATATGATGTATTGATTTAATAATTTATGTTATGAGAATTTGGTTTATTATTTATAAGGTTTTTGAATGGACTAATGATGCCCTAATCATAATCTGGTGATTACAAGTTATATGCAGGAAAACATGTTTTGATGACTCTCTGGGAGAGAGAGAGAGAGAGAGAGAGAGAGAGAGAGAGAGAGAGAGTATCTTTTGAGGAGAGGAGAATAGACCTTGAGTTATAAACGTTCATTTTCCAAATGAGTATAGTGTTTAACAATTTGTGAACTCTAAGTCGATTGAGGTAAGTTGTGTTTTATTAGCTAATTCTTGAATCGACTCGATAGATTGTCGATGTCTTATTTATTCCTTTTTGAGATTAAGTTGTGTGTTGACCTTGTATTTTCATGGAAATGATGTTTTCAAGATAGAATGTTAGTCATTTATGACTAACACAACTTTTTGTCGATCACATCATAAGTAGTTGCGTTTGCATCATCAAAATGTAGATGGTTAAATTGTTGTCATCTAGCATTGTATGTACGTTTATGGCAAGTCAAATCAATGTGAAATAGTGTGTTTCGTGAAGGGGAGATGAACTCGACCCTATCACGTTTTACGTAAGTATTTTGACTTATTATTATATTAATCTTGATCGAAGTTATAACTAGGGTCTAGGATTATTAATATTATGATATTATTTTGTTAAGAATGGTTGTTTTTGGTTTAATTGAGTAACCACCTTTTTCTAATAATGATGTTTCCATCCTTGTAACCATTTTTATTATGTTTCATCTACCATTAAGAAGCCTTTAGTGATGTGTTAAGTGGTAATGAATACCACGATATCTCTTAGACCACATGCTCAAACATAGAGAAGTCGTAGGCATAATTTGTGGAGACTGTGTCAACTAAGGTGTAGTGGTTTTTAATTAACTCTGAGATAACTAAATGGGAAGGCGTTGTAATTATTGGAGTGTCGACCCCTTTGAGAAAGAAAGTGATGTTTTATGCCATGTTTTACCTCTATCTCTACGTGATCGATCCTCATGGATATAACATGTGAACTTCTATGTTTTTAAAGGATCTTGTTGGAACTAATGATAGTGGAGAAGAGTTGTGGGACTAAATGTGTGGCTCTAAGTGATTAGATGTGGATGACTCATAAATGAGTTTTTGAGAGAGTTATATAAGGGGAGCGACTCTGTGAAAGAGGAGGATCAATCAATATTGCATATTATTTTCATTTGCCATGACTTCATTACAATCTCTGTGGGTGGCGGTTGGAAGAGGAGTGTTATTGACAAGAAGGAAACTTTGGCTATTGGCGTTGAGTGGAGCTCCCAGCTAATGAGCTCAATCTGTCTTTGAAGTTGTTGTTAAACAGGGTCTCTTCCTTTACAATTTTTTTATAGTTCTAATTATATTAGTTATCATATTCTAGACTTCCTTCAAATGATAGTTGCAACAGTTATGTGGAAAATCGATGCCCAAGTTTGACTGAAAGGCTAAGACTTGTAGTATGTTACAAAAGGTTGATGCTATATAGTTTAATATGTTTCCATGTAGTTTAACATGTTATGTTGATGAATATTGCTATCTACTGTGTTATGATCCGTAATTGTTTTGTCAAGAAATAATTATCATTATGGTTATGATATAGTCTGATAGTATATCCGAATCAAGGATGAACATAGGTAGGTGTATTGTATGATTGTTGATACTGAGAGTATACTTATTTACTCTACACTAGATTCTTAAAACTGTATGTGTTATAATTCATAGACTCTATCCTATTTATTATAGAGACGTCTCCATTCTGATATGAAATCGATGATCTTTTTGGAGACAATGGAGTCATTATATAATAATGCTTGCAAAAGGATTCTTTGATTAAATAAACTCATAGAAGCCTATTAAGTATGAGTCTATATACTTGTTACCATATTTTCATTAACTCATGTTTTAGAGGATTCTTTCGGTGATTACTGTAAAATAGCCAATAAAATTATAGCTTGAATTATACAAAAAGGCTTTCGACTATAATAGTTTGTCATGGTTTCATTATATATATATATATATTCAGTTTATGAAAAATCAAACTTAGACATTAACCTAGGTTGACCAAATTGTGATCTAGTCTTCATTTATTATTGGTGTCAAAATGAATCTTAGTCAACATGCTAGACTCTTAAGAAACCATAGGGTTTGTTGTAACTATGATTTGATTCCAAAGGGTTATAACCATGTTATAAATGATTTGAATGATATTTGGTAGTCATAACCGTGGAAAGCAATTTTCTACTTAGTTAAAAATTGAGATATTAAGAATGACCTTGTAGTCATGATAAGACCAAGAGGATAATCCTTTGGTTTATTAAGTTAATTACTACAAGAACATATATTGTTATTATGAGGAACAGGAAGAACAAAACCTGAACTTGACCCAAGAGGGTAATTTTATATACTCACCCTTCGTGATCACCAAATAGATCGACAATGAAGGAGCAAGTACCCTAGCTATGAATGTTTATTCTTACTTGTTAGAGAAGAACTTGTAAGTCTTAAGATGTCTTGAATATAGTATTCTCATGCTCTTAGAAAACTTTAGTTTTTTTTAAATGGTTATTAATATCATTAAGAGAATACTTTGCTCTAGGGATGTTGAAAGTAAGCGGATTTCCCTACATCAACTTAGATGAAAACACTCGTTTATTTTTTACTCTATATAGTTCAGTATGCAAAAATAGAAGAACTTTAACGTGAATTCAAATGGATAGCAAACGGGATTAGACTATCAACCAGTTAGAATCAAACTAAACTTGGGAGAAGCTTAGACTTGGAGTTGAATCATTTGGCATTATTGTTATTGAGGTATTCTCTTATAATTTAAAGTAGACTTGTTTGGAAGCTTGAAACAACCTTCAAGTTGAAAGAAGACTAAAGGGAAATCGTTTACTTAAATACTATTCTTTCTAGAATTGATTGTTTGATATTCTATTATCATGGAAAGGAAAGACAAACCCTAGGTTGACCTAGTAGGGTAATATTATTTAATATACCTTTATGACTACTTTATGAATTGATGATAAAGGGGTAAGAACCCTAATTATGTTTGTTTATTTTTGGTGTAAAAACCTATTTGATTGTTTACATATTGACTTAAGTTTTAAGTGTCGATAAGTCATGGATCTCAGATGTTGCAAGGATGCAAGGAGATACCCAAGTATAGAGTCATTCCATAAGGTCTTTGGAACAATTACGGTGTCTTGAAAATCTATCTAAGTTAGGAAGACTAGATTTGAGTTAAATAAAACTCTTTAGTTAAACCTAGTTGACCAAGTCAAATTGCAAGATGAGATGGTATCCAAGTTGAGTTGGGGTGGGTGAACAGTACGACTACCTTCATTACAAACATCTATTTATATTGAATCTTTGGCCAAAGTAATGTATATGTCTCTATGTGCATTATCAGTTCACCGTATCTGGATTGCATAACCTATTGGAATGGTCATGTTTAGCTAGAGTGTATCTAGGATTGTATGATTGATAGAGTTATGTAGGATACAACACTAAGTACTCAAATGGAAAATTACCATTGGTCACCTTTGGTCTATACTCTTCATGAAGGGTAGGGCCACTTCCAATTGGAAGATGTGTGGGAGATCGCCGGACTGTGGTTGGAGGAAAAGCACTAGGAAGATGCTCTCTCTCTCTCTAGCAGAAGACATGTCAAGGCTTGTAATAAGGATGTCAGAATTCTAGATGTAGTATATTCACTGGATATGTGACTTGTGTTACTTAAACTATGTAAGACTTTATCTATTGTAGATGTATGTATTTGAAAAGACAAAATGTCATCTTTGTATATTATATCATGTTGTATATTTCATAAAGAAATTATGTAAATTGTTGTATCTTGATTCCAAGTCAAAAAAAAATTCTATCTTTTTCACCTTATATGTTTTTATCTCATGGTAAATATCTGATTTTAGTCTTGTTGAAGAATTTGGATGTTATATGTAGCTTCTACAAAATAATGATAGTGATAAATCCTCGCAACCAAAAAAAAGACTATGCATCCTTTTTCTTTACATGCATTTTTCCAACCCATACATAACCGCCACCCTTTGAAATGAAGGTGGGTAAATCAATTAGCACATACCGTGCCACCTCACGGGTATATAGGTTCCTCAAATACCATATCTACCATTTGAGAGTAATTTGCATTATGATAAGCTTATGTTAAGCTCATCCACGCCTTCCACTCACTCCACTCTTCATGGATAGTGGTACAATTGGCCACAAGAACATATAAGTTTGATATACTAAACTGTTCAACCACTACAAGTGGGTAAATAAATAATTATGTCTCACAAAGTATCATTTACATCTATATGATGTTATAGGATTATCAAAATAACCTAGGGTATCACTAAATTATATTACCATCATTAAGGTGGTATCATTAATATGTGAATATGGGGTCGAGTCTCACTCCCCCACTTCGCCATATTAGACTATAGTTAGAATAATTAAATGATATTCACAAAATTTAATAAAATAAATATTGATAACTGAGAGGGGTGGGTGAATCAGTTATCTTAATTAATTTAACTTTATGTTCTCCTTTAACAACTAGTGCAGCATCAAAGCAAATAAGCATCCATAATCATGAAAGAAGAAACAAACTCAATACACATAACACAATGATTTTGACGTGGAAAACCCTGTTAAGGGAAAAACCACAGGGTGACTAACCCAAGAATGTATTCTCTATTAGAAGAATAGAAGTACAAAATGGCACTTGCCAATTAGGGCTCACTGCTTGAGCACATTGCTCACAAGAGGCTCACTGCCTACAAGAGACTCACTGTCTACAAGTTATAAAGAGAGTAACAAGATACTTGAACTGATGAGAAGCATCCACATATGCTGGAGTTTAGTTCTAGTTAAGCTCAATATACTGATCTACTGCACTTCATCCTTTCTCTTCTTTTGTGCTGCTATCCTTTCACATACCGGACCTACCTAACTACTCCCACACTGCTCTTCTACTTTTCTTTGCACACCACCACACAACACACACCTTCACATCCAAATCCATCTAGTATATATATCTGCACCAATGATTTCAACACCTTTCTAGTCAGCATCTAGAATAGTCAATATTTTCCCAATACTCTAGTCTGTTAGCTAAATCCTTGCTTACCAAGTGATGCGTATCAACAAGATAGTTATAGAGGTCATCAATCATGTTAGCCAATCATAAATGATACCTTAAGAACCTTGATCACCATCAATATCTCATCCAGAATAAGTCTGATGCTCTGCCGGTCAGTTCTTCCTCTGTCTGCTCTGTCAAACAGGACCCCAATACTTAGATGCCCATATCTCTTCACTCTTTCATCACCAAAGGCTCAATTCCTATAATCTATCAGTCAAGGTACTCCTCTTGACTTCCCCAAGTCTACACTTTACAAAGATACTTCCTCTAAGAGATCCGGATCTGACTGTCAGACCTTGCTGCATGCTCTGTTCTTGATTACCGGACCAAAGTGTTCTTCAATCTGACTTCCAGTAAAGACACACCATGTCCTGTGGATGTGTGGAATGGTCTTTGTTGCCATCAATGACAACACCAATGAAGCCACACAGTGTCTCTTGCCAACAATCTCCCCCTTTGGCATTGATGGCAACACTTTGTGAAAAATGACTAAGTATTATACTATACTCCCCCTTGGTTGATGCTCTGTTCTAATGTATACTTTCCCGCAGCTCCCCCTTAGCTGAATTCCATATTTTTCACTATTCCTCACTCCCCCTTTGACATCAATGGCAAAGGGTAGGGTCCACACACCAAAATTTTCAAGAAAAACAATCTATACATATCCGCATAAGTATATATACAAGTTGTACTTACATGTACTTAAATATGTCTGCAAAAGTATTGTTCAACTATACAACTTCTGTCGCCCAACTCTACTTCATCCTGTCCAAAATTGAGATGTGACCACTCAACAAGAATGCAAAAGCTTCTGCCCTCTTGAGATCTGTCAGATCACTGGTCCGGGCTGTGGTCTGAGCATCAGTTATGGCCTCATGCATGGCCTCTAACTTAGGGATAATGATCCCTCTAAGTTCACTCCCTCTAAGTTCACTCAACCTGTTTATTCTATTTTTCTTCTCCTTCTCAAGCTTCTTTATTTCATATATGACTGTAATAGTCTTACACTCTTGATTTATTATGGAGGAGGAGAGAGGATCAAAACTTTGAGATAAACTTAACAGTTTATCCTCTTGCTCTTTTACTTTCTTCTCAATATCCTTGGTCACTTTAGGCCAGGATAAACAAAATTTATAAATATCTCTGCCATCGTTAAGAGCATTTTCTAAGCTCTTTATTCCAATATCCATAACTCTCCTATCATTGGTTATTAGACCTTGTACTTCAGAGAATCTCTTTCCTAAAAACTACTTTCGGACCTTTTCTTCTACTGACTTCTCTAAGGAATCAAAATGCGCATGAACAGAATTTACAAGAAACTTTAGATTACCAGATGTGGAGGCTGAAGAATCCTTTTGGAAGGATGGTATAATCTTTTCCAATACACCGGATGCAGCTTCTATGAGCTCACAGTCTTCCATGTGAGACTTCAGAAGTTTTTCTTTTGCCTTTGCTTGAGTAAAGGATGCTAGCTTCATGGTTTGCACCGGAGAGAGAGAATCAAAATTGAATGGACCTTGAAGCAACTCCAGTTCATCAAAATCCATCATCTCTTTCGTCAAGAAATCTTTGACTACTTCTTCTGTGTCTCTTGCCGGTGATAGGGTTTTCTCCCCTTCTATAGCCTTAGCACTGTCATCTGTGGTCTTTTCTATTTGACCTTCTTTTCTTCCCTTTACTTGTTCTTCTTGACTAATGCTCTCTTCTTTTCTTTCTTCAATTCTGGAGTATACAGGAGGATCCGGAAGAGAAGTGTCTTCTTCTACATGAACTTCCTCTTCCAGAGCAAAGGAATCTAAGTCCTTAGCTTTTTCTTCACTAGTCTCCTTTGCCTTGTCTACTACTATCTCAGTGGATTCTTCTTTGTCATCCATGGCAGAGGTTTCATCATCTAAGTCCTCTACAATGGGAATGTTGAATCTTTTGTATGCATCTGGAGGATCTCTTCTATCTCTTTTGCTACTTTGTTAGTTTCTCCAAGCATAAGCTGATTCATTCTAGCTTTGCTTGGGATCTCATCCTTGCAATTTTTGAAGATCATATTCATTTGCTTTGGAGTGATTGAAGGAAAAAGCTGAATAGCTATCTGTTCCTGGATCTCAAGATCCTTTTCCTTAGCATTATTATTTCTTATTTCTAATTCCTTCTCTAGGCTTTTGGGAATGAGAGATATGATTTCAATAAAAGCCTTATTATAGATATTCAAATATCTGACTATAGCTTCTTGCAAGATCTTCTGGTCAGCTTCATTATAGTCATCATAGAATTCAGTCATTGGTTTTAGGTTCCCATCCACAGTGACTGATTTGACTACATCATCAATAGATAGAGTGGGCCTTTCAAAAAATTCTTTGCCTTCTCTTCCTTGTCTTGACCGGTAGAGGGTTCGCCGGATGTTTTCTTTTTCTTCTTCATTTTCTTTACCTCTTCATCAGATTCAGTCTCTTCATCATCCTTTTGACTGGCATAAGATCTTGTAGCCTTTGTCTTAGTTCTCTTGTCTCCTTTACTAGATGATTTTGCTTCTGGTTTTGATGCCTTGGAGCTCTTAGTAGTGGTAGGTGCAGAGGTCTTAGAGGATCTGGTCCGGGAGGGGCTTCCACCAGAGCACCTTCTTTCTCTGCTTTTTCTTTTTCTTTCTCTGCCATTTCTATCTTCTCTCTATTGGCATCAAGTGCCTCTTTTGATATGCCATATTTTTTGGCAACATTCTCTACTTCTTTTCTCACTTTTCTCTTTATCTCCAGTTGTCTAAGTTCCACATGAATCTTTACACTCAACTCTTTAAAGGTTCCAAACCTTTCTACCTTGGGATCCTTGGGTTGACTAAGCATGTGTTGAACATGTAGCTCTACAATTTTCTCATCTACTTCATACCCCATTGGCATGATCCAGACTATCCTTGGCTCCATAGCCTCCATTAGGCACTGACCAGTTTCTACCATAAAGCATACTGTATCCTTGTACTTTTCAACTAGAGATTGGGGAATTCTCTCTCTTGCTTGCATCATACTCTAAAAATTCTTGAAATAGCCCCAGAGTGCTGTATTTTGTGCCTTGGCATCACCGAGCCCATGTAAATAATCTCTGATTTGAATGGCTACAAGTCTATTACTCTACCACACCCAACCATTGGATCCGGGAAGCTCATTCATGAAGTAGAAGAATAAACATAATATCAGCCCACCATACTTGAATGAGTTCTTCTTGTCCTTTTTGATTTTTTGTAGGTTCTCCAACAGTTGGTTTAGAAGAAGTTCGCAAAGATCATAGTCAACATTTTCTTTTAGCATCTGATAAGCTGTATAAATTACAGTTCCGGGTATTGAATTTTCCCTGCTGGAGTGATATATCTTGTAACCAATTATTATGGATGCAAATTTGATATCCAAGTCAGTGATATCTTCAATTGTCATAGCTCTCTTGTCAAATTTTGATCCAGTTGCCTCACTCACTGTCTGATTCTTGACGGATTTGAGAGCAGGTATCCCATCAGATGAGTGCAATCCGGTAACTGCCCTAATGGCATCCTTGGTTATCTTGAATGGCCTTGTCAACCATATGAAGCTATCATGTATTCTATTTAGAACATACCGAACCCATTCATCTTCTGTAAAATAGGGGAAATGAATGCATTGTGCAAAATATTTGTCCCAGATAGCCTTATATTGTGGTTTGAGTTCAAATGAGTCATCTATTAACTGATTGTGATAGATATCTACCAGCTTGGATTCTCCAAAATCTTCAATGTTCACATGGATATATACCCTAACGTCTTCAATATGCAAAACCCCATGCAGAATGCTGGAAAATGTCCCTAAGGGATCCACTTCTAGAGATTTGTAGGGGTGTTTTATAAATTTGGGGTGAGGCCTATCAGAAATATTTACAACATTTGGAGTAGCCATCTTAAAGATTCAGAGAAAGTTTGATCAAGAGTGAAAAATGCCTTTTTACGCTTCTAGGTTTCACGGAATGAGCTGGATCGGATTGTTGGAAGAATTGTCTTCTGTGGTTGATCTTTGAGAGGCTTGAAACAATTTGTTTGCAGAGCTCTTTTTCTCTTCTTCTCGAGTGCAAATGTGTAAATGACGATCAAATTAACCCTTTTATCTCTGAGCAAACTCTAATTCCACATTGCAATAAATGCGCAACTTAAGTTATTCCGGTTGCCTTGTTCTCCTTGTTCTGAGAAAAAACTTTTCTGGATCACTAAGAAGCATTCAGAGTTGTTCTTGGTGATGATTGACAGTCTATCTTCCTTTCCCCAAACATTTCATCTATCCACAGATCAAGATTCCTCAATTTGAATCATATCGGATCTAACTATGAAAAACCTACTTCTCATCGGATGACTGTTGAATCAGATTAGTCTTTAACCTGTTCAAACCCACTTGTGGGTCTTCCATCTCTTTACCAAAGCTTGTTTAGATGTTCCTCTGTGAACCCTTTAATCTGCAACGTTCCTTGTGCCAATTTCAGGCACCAATTAACTGGCTGGCAGAAAATATTTTTCCTTGTGTCTCCTCTTGAGCCAGAGCTCACTATTTAATTTTTGGAAGGAATATCAGCACCAGATTCTGGTGCGGATCCATCCCCAACATTTTTTGTACTCCTCTTCACCCAAATCTTGTTCATCTCCCTTTGAACTTCATCCATATTCACTTTTCCTTTTCCTTTGTCTTGATTTTGATTATGATGCACCGGACCCCTTTTATCTTGATTCTTACTTCTACAGAATTTGGCAATGTGACCGGATCTATTACAATTGTGGAAAACAACATTTCTTTGCATTTTTGACTGATACCCTCTTCATCTACATTGATTAGCCATATGTCCCATTCTATTGCATGCAAAGCATCTACCATTGAATGAACTGCTCATTTGCATATTTCTACATTCATGAGATTTGTGACCATACCTTTTGCAGTTGAAACACTGTCCAGAGAAAGATGAATTAGTCTGATTCATTCTCTTTCTGCACTGATTTTCTTTATGACCAAAGTTATTGTAGTTGTGGCAGTATCCATTGAAGGATGGATATCTTTGAGCATTAGGTTGCCTTATCGGAGGTCTTCTAGACCTGTTCCTTTGATTTTCTGATCCAAAATTCTTCTGACCAGATCTAGAGATTTCACCTTTCTCATATCCCAAACCATGCTTGTCATCTACCCTCTTTTGACTTTCAAGAAGAATTTCAAGTTGAGCAGAGCTTATCTTGAAATTTTCTTTGTATTCATTTGTTGTTTGAAGATCTTTTTTAAGAGTGTCTATTTGATCCTCAAGTTTTTCTTCATTATCTCTAGCATCCTCAAGATTAGATTCTAGATGCTTGATTATTCTATCCATTTTGTGGCAGTGTTCTGATTTCTCTTTGAGAGATTGTCTTAGATCATCTTCAGTTTTTCTTTTCTCTTCAATTTCTTGAGTAAATTTCATAACTCCTGATTCCATTTCATGTCTTACCATAATGAACTCTTTTGATAACTTTTCACATAACTTGGTTTTCTCCTTCATATCTTCATTTGTACCATTGGCTTCACCTTGACTTGCCAATTGCTAAAGTAGATCCTTTCTCTTTTTCATAGAAATACTCAGTTTCCCTTTTAGTTCATTTATGAAATCATCAGCCTGTTTGAGTCTTTCCTTCAATTCATTGACTTCAAAGTTAGATTGCTCAAGATCATCTAGGGCAGACTGAAGTTGTTCCCTCATACCATACACATCCATTTGAATTCCCAGATCTTCCTCAAGCTATTAGGCTCTGTTTGGAGGAACTCAGCTCTGATACCAATTGTTGATAACTGAGAGGGGGGTGAATCAGTTATCATACTTAATTTAACTTTCTATTCTTCTTTAACAACTAGTGCAGCATCAAAGCAAATAAGCATCCATAATCATGAAAGTAGAAACAAAGTCAATACACCTAACACAATGATTTTGATGTGGAAAACCCTGTTAAGGGAAAAACCACAGGGTGACCAACCCAAGAATGTATTCTCTATTAGAAGAATAGAAGTACAAAATGGCACTTGCCAATTAGGGCTCACTACCTGAGCACACTGCTCACAAGAGGCTCACTGCCTACAAGAGACTCACTATCTACAAGTTATAAAGAGAGTAACAAGATGCTTGAACTGATGAGAAGCATCCACATATGCTAGAGTTTAGTTTCGGTTAAGCTCAGTATACTGATCTACTACACTTCATCCTTTCTCTTCTTTTGTGCTGCTGTCCTTTCACATATCGGACCTGCCTAACTGCTCCCACACTGCTCTTCTGCTTTTCTTTGCACACCACCACACAACACAAATCTTCACATCCAAATCCATCTGGTATATATATCCGCACCAATGATTTCAACACCTTTCTAGTCAGCATCCAGAATAGTCAATATTTTCCCAATACTCTAGTCTGTCGGCTGAATCCTTGCTTGCCAAGTGATGTGTATCAACAAGATAGTTATAGAGGTCATCAATCATGTCGGCCAATCATGAATGATACCTTAAGAACCTTGATCACCATCAATATTCATCTAGAATAAGTCTGATGCTCTGTCGGTAAGCTCTTCCTCTGTCTGCTCTGTCAAACAGGACCCCAATATTTAGATGCTCATATCTCTTCACTCTTTCATCATCGGAGGCTTAATTCCTGTAATCTATCAGTCAAGGTACTCCTCTTGACTTCCCCAAGTCTATACTTTACAAAGATGCTTCCTCTAAGAGATCCAGACCTGACTGTCAGACCTTGTTGCATGCTCTGTTCTTGCTTACCGGACCAAAGCGTTCTTCAATCTGACTTCCGGTAAAGACACACCATGTCCTGTAGATGTGTGGAATGGTCTTTGTTGCCATCAATGACAACACCAATGAAGCCACACAGTGTCTCTTGCCAACAATAAATACGTAGATAAAGGAAAACTTTGACATCCAACCAGGATTACTATCGACTGTATAATTATTTTAAGAACATTATCTAGTCGAATTGACGTAGATGACATCGAGAGAACTTAAATCAACTTGCTGACAATAGTCAAATTGAAATCGACTTAACAAGGGAAAATATTTATACTCACCCCATCTTACATGGGTTCATGAATGATCAATTTCAATACTCAGATGGCATTCTCATGACCTTTTCCCAACATCTATTTCCTTCTCTCAGGTGATACTCTCCTTCCATGCTTGAGGAAATATTATTTTCCTGGTTACACTCACAACCATATAACCATGATCAGTGTATCATCATTTAATTCATAAATCATTATGATAAAATAATCTTAACAAGTATTCTCATGTCTAATATAAACATCAATCGATATTCATGTAATTAATGATTCTACTTTATATTTTCCACAAACATCAAATAATTAATCTAAGATTAATTATCCTGTTTACCACATAAAAGTAAGATTAAGCTTAATCAAAAGTTGGGGATGTAACATACATAATCATGGCTTTCAAGTTGGTAAATTTGACTACATATCATAGGTCTCTTTACTAGCTCATTCCTTGAAATATTTGGAATGTATCCTTTAATCTAATCTTCATCCAAGATCCTAGATAGAATTAAATTTTAGATTATATAAGAGGCGTCTCTCATAAATTGACACTTTAATTGAAATTTTGAATAATAAAGTTTTTTAGCAACATACATGTAATTTATAAATTTTGTTTTCCTTTCTCTATATTCTTACGAGGATATTCTGTCCATGGGTTATTCTGATCACGGGTTATTTTCACTTGGGTTATTATGACCCTGGGTTATTTTGTCCTTGGGTTATTGTGACCAGGTTATTCTGTCTAGGGTTATTTTGGCCAGGTTATTATGTCCTACAATCAAGTGCAAAGTGTGCAATTTTCACCATTACAAAAAACAAATTTACAAAGATAGGATGGATTAAATGAGGTTACATGTTCATTCAAGAATTTTATTTTCTTTCTAAGAGGAGCTTAAGAGGAGAGAAGATATTTCAAGTTTTGTCATTGCTATGTGAACAATATCAAGATGAAGATAGTGCACAACTTGAAATTGATATGATCGCCATTTAAACATGTAACTTCTACTAGTTCTACAAAACAATACCACACCCCATCTAAAAACACACACAAACATAAGTAGGTGTAACAAGTCCCTCATTGCATCACCCACAAATTTAATCGTGTGCACTTCACTTAGTCCATTAATGCCCTCTATAAAGGAGGCAAAACAAACAAGGCCTAAGACCTCCTATATTTAGGCCTAATTAAATGCCTTCTTCTTGATCTCATAACCATCACTGTACTGTTGGATGGTCTTGGAAATGATGGTGATATCTGTAGAATCAAGTCCCTTCTTGCTAAAATGAAAGAGATGGAAATACATCCAAATGTTATCACTTATACAAACCCCATAAAAGGATTTGTGTAGATAGGATCAAATTGAGGAAGTGATGAGCTTTGCATAGTCTAAGGCATAATCATTGTTTTCTTAGAAATGCTCATAACCCCAATGCCCTCCCTATGAGTTGTCATTGCAAAAATAAATAACAATTGCTATTTTGGTTCAAATTCCTCCTTAAAATAGGCCCCCTAATGATAAATCCTTACATGTTCTCACATAATTTTCTATCCTAACAAAGATGCTCCATTGACTTCACCCAAATAATTAATAAATTATGACCCCCTTATAAAAAAATATTTCCATAACACTTGCCCCTTGCCCAATGGGAAATATAGAAATGAGCATGTGACCTCATAATATGAGTTAATAAGAAGGCTAAATGACAATCACTACCTAACCTATCAACAACTCATGGTGAAGGAGAGTAGTAAGGGTAGTAAAGAATAAAACAAAGTAAGTGAACAAAAGATCGAAATGCCTCCAATGGTTACCCAAGTGCTTCCAATATTATCCAGAACAAGGAAACCATCCTAAAAGACAAGGTTATCCCCTACAAAAAGGTTGAAGAATGCAAATGTCCAACATCCAATGAACTTTGTCTGCTTAATGTGGAGCACAAGAAATTTCTAGTGAGCAAAGTGACCCAAAGAGAGAAGAAAGTAGAGGGCACTAAGGAGATGGGCACAAAGAATAGAAAGCAAGAAAAAAATGAATTGGAATCAACATGTACACCTATAGAAGTCACTATAAATGTCACTTCTATCCCATTTTCCTTGCTTCTTCTTTTGCACCCACTGGTTCTACGATAGTGGGTTTGGACCCTACTAGTTTCACTATACCCATCACATCCATTGATACCACTTCTATTGTTGGATGTGCATATCCTCAATCCTTATCTTCCCAATTTGTCTCTCCAGCCCAACATCCTATTCAATTCAGGACAAACAACTGAGAGGGGGGGTGAATCAGTTGTCAAAACTTTCTTTCCAATTATACACTTAAATCCTTCTTGTGATTTAGCAGCATATCAATAAATCAATCATGGAAACATAATGCATTAAATCAAGAGCAGAAACACATCAACACATAAGACACCAAGATTTTGACGTGGAAAACTTGGTTAAGGGAAAAACCACAGGGTGATTAACCCAAGATTGTATTCTCTATTAGAAGAATAGAAAGAACAAAATGGCACATGCCAATTAGGGCTCACTGCCCGAGCACACTGCTCACAAGAGGCTCACTGCCTACAAGAGACTCACTGTCTATAAAATAATAAGTATCACATACTTGAACTAGAGAATAGCATCTTCACCATGCTTGAATCAGTTCCATTTAAGCCCAAAACTTCTGCTCTGCCTTTCGCTTTGTTCCTCGCTACCACACTCACATCTCCACAAGAAACACTTTGAAATGACTTTACAATCCCTTATTTATACAAGGCATCAACTTAGGAATAATCATCTAAGTCAGAAAACATCTACAAGAACATCCGCAAGATGTGTAATACATCCGGTCGGCCAGTCTCAGGAAGAACACCATCATCCGGAAGTTATTCTTCAATTGCAAGCTCCAACTCCAATGCAGACCACCAACATGAACTGGACATGATCCAAATACCTTCACAAGATTTCCTGAATCACCGAGAACATCCACACTTCATCTGCTTACTGAAATCCTTCTCTCCTTCATCCAGAACCTCAAGAACATAGTCTGTCATCATTGTCACAAAGGAATAGATTCTTGCAGACCTTCAAACCATGAACCAATCAAGTTAACACTTCACAAAGACATCCTCAACACTCCCTCAAATCTGTAGAATAGGATAATGCATTTTCGGATCTCACCGGACCTATTTGTGTCACTCTATCACCTCTGAACACCTACCAGAACCAATTTTACTTAGGCGGTCACAACTCTTTCAGATCTTCATGTGGACCTCTGAAATCTTTACTAGATCATCTTAAGACTCATAGATAAAAACCCTTTGAACCGCATCCTCTGATAGTCATCTTGTCTTGGATCTTTACCTTACTGTCTTCACTATTCTTCTTTATTCCTGATTAGGACTAATTTTCTCAATATCCTTAGGACTCAGCTCATCCAATCCTTTTCATCGATGCAACAGGAGTATGTTGACATCAATGACAACACCGGTTAGGCCCATACTTGCAACAATCTCCCCCTTTGTCATTGATGGCAACATATGATGTGAAAAACTATTGTGACCATCAAGACAAGAAGTTTTCTTTACTGACACAACTCCCCCTATCACCAAAAACCGTTCACTTGTCTTCTCTTTCTTTACTGCTCCCCTTTGATCAGCCACCACTTGTTTTTCACATGTCTTCTCTCCCCTTTTAACATCAATGGCAAAGGGCACATACTTGCAATTTCACCATTTCGTAATCATACCAGCTACTCTCCCTGAGTAGCAACTCCCCATCCTCAGTCTGGATCACAAGATATAACTGTGATATCCACTAGACTGATGCACATCAGTGCACCTTAGTTCATCACCGGAGGGGTAATAACCCCTAACTTCTCCCTGAGATATTCAAGAGTCCTTAGGTAGATATTTAGTAAAGATATTTGTAATCTGATCCTTGGAAGGCACAAACTCCAATCTAACTTCATTCTTGTTCACTTGCTCTCTCAGAAAGTAAAACTTGATAGATATATGTTTAGTCTTTGAATGCAACACCGGATTCTTAGATATATTTATTGCACTTGAATTATCACAGGAGATTGTGATAGGCTCCTCATACTCCACTCTTATGTCTCTTAGCATTTGCTTCATCCACAAAACTTGAGTGCAACTACCTGCTGCTGCAATATATTCTACTTCTGCAGTGGACAGAGATATTGCCTCTTGTTTCTTGCTGAGCCAAGAAACCAATCTCTTCCCCAAAAAGAATGCTCCACCACTGGTACTCTTCTAGTCATCAACATCTCCTGCCCAATCCACATCTGTATATGCATGAAGAGAGAAATCATGATCTCTAGGATACCACAATCCATACTCAACTGTTCCTTTTAGATATCTAAAAATCCTCTTGATTGCCATGACATGAGATTCTCTAGGATTAGCTTGAAATCTAGCAACAAGACCCACAACATTCATAATGTCAGGTCTAGTTTGAGTGAGATACAACAATCCTCCAATCATTGACCTGTACTTTTTTTGATCAGCCTTAGGAGAGTCATCATCTTTGCCCAATTTACATCCAGTTGCCATGGGAGTATTCATTGGTTTTGAGTCTCCCATCCCAAATTTCTTCAACAATTTTTTCATATATTTGGACTGAGAAATGAAGATTCCTTTCTTTGTTTGAGTTATTTGTAGACCCAAGAAGAAATTCATTTCCCCAAGCATGGACATCTCAAATTCACTTTTCATTTGATTTACAAAGGTTTTACACATACTATCTCTTCCTCCAAAAATGATATCATCAACAAACACTTCAATAATCAAGATGTTTTCATGATCAATTTTGAAATACAAATTACTATCAGTAGTACCTTTGTTGAAACCAATCTTCAAAAGATGCTTATCCAATCTTTCATACCAGGCTCTTGGGGCTTGCTTTAGTCCATACAGAGCTTTCTTTAACTTGCAGACCATATCACCATGATCAGACAATTGAAATCCATCCGGTTGCTCAATGTATACTTCTTATTCCAAGTCACCATTCAGGAAGGCAAACTTGACATCCATCTGATATACTTTGAAGTCTTTGAAGGCAGCAAAAGCAAGAAATAATCTGAATGCTTCAATTCTTGCCACTGGAGAAAAAGTCTCTTCAAAATCAACTTCTATTTGAGAGTAACCCTTGCAGACCAATCTGGCTTTATTTCTAAATACTTCACCAACTTCATTCAGTTTGTTCCAGAAGACCCATTTTATTCCAATCACATTCTTGTTTCTAGGTCTGGGAACAAGATCCCAAGTGTGATTTTTCTCAATTTGCATCAGCCCTTGCTCCATTGCTTTAGTCCAGTTTTCATCATTGCAAGCTTCATTTACTGTCTTAGGTTCAATCTTTGACATCAGACAATACTCATCTGAATTTTGAGCAATTCTCCTTCTTGTTTGTACACCTTTGCTTTTATCACCTATGATTTGATCTTCAGAGTGGTTCAGTCTTACATACCTAGGAACTTTGGGAGTTTCTTACACTTCTGATTCTTGATCAGGCTCATTGAAACTCATTTCTTCTTCCTAATTTACCGGATCAGTTTGAATTTGAATTGCAGAAGGGGTTTGGGCTCCTTGAATCAAAACACCATTCTGATCATCTTCATCATATTCATAAAACCTTAAGGGTTTTTCAATTCCTTCATCAACCTTCACATTTGTAATTTCTATGATCTTTCTCAGTCTTTTGTTATAACATCAGTATGCTTTGCTTTGAGTAGAGTAACCCAAGAATATTCCTTCATCACTTCTAGTATCAAACTTGCCTAGATCTTCATCTCTTTTGATGTAGCATTTGCTACCAAAGACTCTGAAATACCTCACAGTAGGAGTGATGCCAAACCAAAGTTCATAGGGAGTCTTACCAGTATTGCTTCTGATTTGAACTTGATTGAGAGTATAGATTGCGGTGCTGACAGCTTCTCTCCAATAGATCTGAGGAATATTTGCTTCCATCATCATTGTCCTAGATGCTTCTTGAATGGTCCAGTTCTTTCTCTCCACTACTCCATTCTGTTGTGGAGTCCTAGGAGCAGACAACTGTATCTTTATTCCATGTTTCTCATAGAATTCTATGAACTCACCGGATGTGAATTCTCCACCTCTATCAGACCTGAAACATTTTAATTTTAATCCGGTTTCATTCTCAACCATAGCCTCGAATATTTTAAAATTCTCAAAAGCTTCTGATTTCTCTTTCAAAAAAGTTACCCACATCATCCAGGAGTAGTCATCAATTAGTAATATGAAGTATCTATCTTGCACACTTCTGATTCTTGTCGGACCACATAGATCAATGTGAACTAAGTCCAATATTCCGGTAGAAGATTGTTCTTTGCTTTAAAATGAGACTCTTCTTTGTTTTCCCAACTGACATTCTTTGCACAAACTATTTGTAGGTTTCACCAATTTTGGAAGATCTCTTACAGCCTGAGTGTTGCTTTTCTTGATGATATTATCAAAATTCACATGACACATCCTCCTATGCCATAGCCAACTCTGATCAACTTGCACAAATAGACAACTTTTATTGGTACCAACTAAATGGAAGATATTACCTTTTATCTGATTACCGGATGCAATCTCTGTTCCGAAACTTTCAAAGATTTTGCATTTTCCATTCTTGAATTTCCACCAACTATCCAACACTGAGAAGATTGTGCTTCAATCCTTCAACATACAGTACATTACCGGTTTTGTTCTTTCCATCAAAAGAAATAGTTCCTCTACCTCTGATTCTACCAGCAGAATTATCACCAAACTTTACTACTCCTCCTTCATACCTTTCCAAATCTAAGAACTTATTTTTATCACCTATCATATGGTGAGAGCATCCACTGTCAATGAGCCAATCATCCTTTTCTTCAACTTGGGCAGCTAGAGCTCTTCCTATAACTTTATGATTGACAGATTCAGAGGGTATTGGATCTTCTTCCTTGATGGCAATAAACACCCAATCACTTCCGGATTTGTTTCCTATCTCTGATTCATCATTTGTTACTCCTTCATTATCATCCTCTTCATGAACATAGTAACAATTCTTTTGGAACCTTGATCTATTAGGATTTGGCCTTGAAAATCTTTCCGGAGACTTTGAGGTAAAATGACCAATCTTATTGCAGTTAAAACACTTAAAAGGCAATTTCCCTTCATATTTACTAGATCCTCTTGGTAGTCTTTTTGCAATAAGGGCTTCAAGCTGAGCAGTTTCAATTTCTTCTTCTGCCAAGTCTTTTCTTGCTTTTTCATACCATGATAGTTTCCTTGAAGAGTTCTCTCCCGGATCAAACCTTTGTTTTCCTTTTACAGAAGCACTGGCTTTGAATGCTGATTCAGTCTTGGGGGGGGGGGGCATCTCCAAACTCAGACATTTCAAATGTAGCCAATTTACCAGCTAATTGATCTCTTGTGATAGTTGTATGGGCTCTGAATTCTTCAATGGAAACAACCTTGATTTTATAAGAAGCAGGAAGGGATCTGAGAATTTTGCCAACAATCTCATCTTCATCCAAGACTCCACCAGCACATCTAATTCCACAAACAAGCTCATTTACTTTTGGCATGAAAGTAGTGATATTTTCATCTTCTCTCATCTTCAGATTTTCAAATTTCCCTTTCAGACTCTGTAGTCTTGCACATTTAACATACTTGTCTCCTTCATGCAGAAGTTTTAGTTTTTCCCAAATCTCAAAAGCGGTTGGTAGGTCAACAACATTTGAAAGCTCTGAATCAGATAATGCGCTTAGAAGAGCTTCTATAGTCCGCAGATTGTTTTCAGCATCTGTGATTTAATTTGGGGCTTTAGGGCCACCCTGTGGATGAGTATACTTAGTTGAATCCATGGTCTAGTATTGCATTCCCATATATTGCAAGTGACATTTCATGCGACTTTTCCAAAGATTAAAATTGGTTCCATCAAACTTTGGACTATCCTTCTTGTAGGACGACATCTTAGATCTCCTCAAGCGGTTAATCATATACTTGAACTGGAGAATATCATCTTCACCATGCTTGAATCAATTCCATTTAAGCCCAAAACTTCTGCTCTGCCTTTCACTTTGTTCCTTGCTACCACACTCACATCTCCACAAGACACACTTTGAAATGACTTTACAATCCCTTATTTATACAAGGCATTGACTTAGGAATAATCATCTAAGTTGGCAAACATCTACAAGAACATCCACAAGATGTGTAATACATCCGGTCAGCTAGTCTCAGGAAGAACACCATCATCCGGAAGTTATTCTTCAATTGCGAGCTCCAACTCCAATGTAGACCACCAACACAAATTGGACACAATCCAAAGACCTTCACAAGATTGCCTGAATCACCGAGAACATCCACACTTCATCTGCTTACTAAAATCCTTCTCTCCTTCATCCGGAACCTCAAGAACATAGTCTGTCATCACTGTCACAAAGGAATAGATTCTTGCAGACCTTCAAACCATGAACCAATCAAGTTGACACTTCACAAAGACTTCCTCAACACTCCCTCAAATTTGTAGAATAGGATAATGCATTTCTGGATCTCACCAGACCTATCTATGTCACTCTGTCACCTCTGAACACCTGCCAGAACCAGTTTTACTTGGGCGGTCACAACTCCTTCATATCTTCATGTGGACCTCTGAAATCTTTACTAGATCATCTTAAGACTCACAGCTACAAACCCTTTGAACCGCATCCTCTGATAGTCATCTTGTCTTGGATCTTTACCTTACTATCTTCACTGTTCTCTATTCCTAATTAGGACTAATTTTCTTAATATCCTTAGCACTCAGCTCATCCAATCCTTTTCATCAATGCAACAGGAGTATGTTTACATCAATGACAACATCGGTTAGGCCCATACTTGCAACACATCCTTCTATTGGAGTGACATGCCCTCAAACCTTGGTTTAACCCCACCAGTATTCACTTAGTCTGAGTCTCTCCAATCCCCTATATAATACCAACATTCCACATCCCCTCATTAGATGAATTGACACCATTCTTCACCCTTGCTTCCAGTGTTTAACTTGTCACTACCCCTACTTTAATCAATGATCCAAAAACCTATGCTCAAATCATGTAATGATTAAAAGATGAAGCTAATGAGAAGAAGAAAATGGACAAAGAGATTGATGGCAGGCAATGTACAAGAAAGAGGACAACAATTATATTTGATGAGTAAAGACAAACCTTGCTCTTCACATAGGTCATTCCCGTAGTGATCAATCTTGTGGAACAAATGTAAATGATGGACTACCAAGTATTGGACCTAGGAATTGGCATGGAGCATGCTAGGGAGTGAACAAAGTAGAGTTGATACAAGAAAGGTCCAAGATAGTGGCCACACATTATTTGGCTATGGAGAAAAGACTGTAGAAGACAAAAGTTGAGTTACAATAGGTAACTCAAAAATTTCAAAATGTAGATGTAAGAATGTAGAAAAGAACTTGGGTTAGGTCCTTAGGTCATGGTTAGTAAAGAAAAGGAGAAGGACAAGGATATGAAGGTTAGGGCCAATAGGGCCAAAGCAAAAACTGAAGAGCTAAAGAAGGGAGTTACAACTCTATGAGCCTAGCTAGATGATGACAAGCAAAATAATTTAACCCTAGAGCTCACAAACATAGCCTCACAACATAAAGTAGATGCATTAAAACTATGAAGGAGAAAATTAATTTGGAGACTAGAAGTTCAAAGCAAACCGACTTAGTCCACCAATCAATTAGGTATAGGGCAAGATGGTAGAAATGCAAATTTTATTGGTGACACACCAACAAAAGACTCAAGCTAAAGAGGCCAATGAAGAGAAGACTAAACAAGAAGTTGTCACCTTGAATTCAAAGGTTGATGATCTAGGAAATAAAATGAATGCATTACAAGGGAGAGAAGGACGTAAAAATGAAATACAAGATGACACCTAAATTGAAAATCTTAAGGTTAGACAACAATGTGAATGATGACCTAGATACAACTAGACAACAAATGTCAGCTTAGGATGATACCTTAGCTCAACTCAATAAGAAAATCTTGCAAAGAGGAAATCAATAGAGGAGTTGAAGGCCAAGGTAGAGACTAGAGTGGTGGGCACATGGTCAGTATCCTTGGAATTAGTGAAGGAATTGTGTAAATTCTATTGGGATAGTGTCACTTAGGACACTAGTAGATTGAGACATGTAAACTTTGTCAGTGCCACTCATGCAGGCATAGGAGATTCAAATAGAAGTTGATGGCATCACAACCACTTTAGCCGCCAATATTGCAAATGTGGAAGTATTCAAGCACAAGCTTTCTACCTTACCAATTGATGCATTAACTAATGCAAGTATTATCGATAGAAGGAAGGCAGATAGGAAGGTGTTCAATCTAGGCTAAGGGGATATGACAATGCATAGGTGCAAAGCCTAGTTGACATCATTGCAATGGATGTTTTCAAGTATGTTGAGTCTTATTGACCAATTGGTGCAACAAGGATTATCTTCTCCATTTGATGAGTGCAAAAGAAAATTGCCTGTGTAGAGGTTTTGGAGTAAATTGATAAGAAGAAGAAGAATGAGATGACACTAAAAAATTGGCCTTTGGTTCCAATTACAAAAGAAGCTTATAGGGTAATCAAATTACCAAGTTGGTAGCCCAAGTGTAGAATGTAGGAACCAAGGTGTAGGGATTTTTCTATGACTTATTTGAATTGGATTGTAGATTCTGACTATTCAACATGCTTAAAGTTACTATAGGAGATGAATGGGGGTAGATCAAAGTTGCCCTTGATAGTTTCTAGTTGTTTTTTCATGGAGTTGTGACTTGAAATTTTGATGTAGGGTGACTTTTGCATAATGGATTTCTAGTTTCATCCCTTTCCTTAGTCAAAAAGTCCTTGTTGATTTGCTAGAAACTAGTGATTTCTCACTACATTTCAAAAGAATTGCAAGTTTGACTTGGTTTTGGTGAGGGACGCCTTGTTCTCCATGTTTTAAGTTAGCACAAGTAGAGGAGTATTTTTGTTGAATTTGGGGCTCTTGCAAACCATTTATTTCATTTATCTAATGACTCGTAGAGAGTGTATTCATTTTTTCTTTTGATGCCAGGAGCTTCAGTTGACCATCCATCTCAATGATCCAAGGGTCCATGAAGAGTCTTAAGGAAAGTGAAGCCCCATCGGCACCAACTTCTGCTATGGTTGGTTTTGCAAGCATCATGAAATTCAAAAACTAGAAGAATAAGATTTGGATGGTTATTAGAATCCATACATCATGAAACACCTTTGGGACATACTTGTGAGATTGTTTCTTCAGAGGTGCCATTGTTTTCTCTAATCCCTACTAGTTTGGCATCAACAAAGTTAAAGGGAAAGGTTTGGACACCATAAAGAGAGCTAGTTGAAACTAAGGGAAAGAAATCCTAAGAGACTCCATGATAGATGTAAGCAAGATTAAAATTCCTGTTATAATATTGCTGAGAATTTTGATAAAAATCAAAGCAAAGAAATAGGCATTCAAAGCCAACTAGCCTCACTTGCTTCTTAATCAACTCCTCATCATTCTTCTATCATTAGAAGTCATTTTTGCCAACTCATATCTATAAAGTTAATATATAGTAAGATATCATCCACAAAATAAATCTTAAAACAAAATATTAATAGATAATTGATAGTTACGAATTGCCACAACTCGTATTTTAGCTTTGATAGAGTTTATAGGTTTGTTATGAGGGCACCTTGTAGATGCGACATTTTGAAATATCAAAAAAATAATGAACTAAATGTGACATAAACCCTTACAACTATCTCTATAAGTTAACATTTGTTATACTAACCCTAAAGTATTTCATACTAGATGTATAAAACTATAAAATTGTTTGAATGTTGATAATTTTTTAAGTACAGTTTTTAAATTGCTTACTATTGTAAACTGTTGACAAAGGGTCATCTTCAATAATGGGAAGGAAAGATCCAATTATGCTTCAATACAAACTATCATATCTTATTGGAGTTTGTGAAGCTAGAAAATAATACAACATTATCAAATTAACTTTCCCATCATTGTGCAAAAGTATGGTTTTATACATGAGTGGAACTGAAATGAGTGCATAAATATCAATTTCTAGAGCTAGGAAAATATATCTAACAATAATTTTGATATTTATAGCACTCACAAAGGCGTAAAAGTCATGCTCCCCTAGAAACAATAAAACAATCACCATTTTACAAAGTCTTATTTTTTTCAATTTGACCAACATCAACTAGCTAGTTAGGTATTTAGACAATTGCATCACTTGGAGCACATAATTCTTTCTTCATTTGATCCATCAACAAAAAGTTTTTTCAAGGTTGTGTCTTGGGCAAAAGGTGTATAATGAAATATTATACATGTGACAACATCTAGAACCAAACCCTCTTCTCTTATCTCATTCAACAATGAGAAAGCCATATCAAGTTTGTTTTCCTTGCAAAAAATTGATCAATATACTAAGGTTACAAGAGTTGGAGTAATGCCATTGACTTCCATGTTTACAAAATACTTCAATGCCTTAAATCTATTTCAACAATTTAGTAATGGACATTTGTCATAAAATTATAAGTGACTACAGCAAGAGTCAAGCCCTCATTTAGCATCTTAGTCATCAGTTAATGTGCTCTAGAAAGATCTCCTGCCTTGCACAAACCATCAATGATTATGTTATGTGTCACTTCATTAAGATTCAAATCCATCATTGCTATTTCCTCTAACATATTTCTAACATCTTTCTTACCATGTTCAAGTCCCCTATCCTACAAAATACAAATACTAGAATAGTATATGTCATGACATTGGGAATATAAACCCTGTTCTCCATCTTAGAAAGAAGTGTAAATGCTTTTTTCCCTTGTTAATCGAATATAAACTAGAAATCAAAGTGTTATAGGTAACAACATTTAGGGAGTAGCCTTTTGATATCATCTCTTTAAATAACTTTTGATCCTTTTCCACCTCATGTAATTCATAGAGACCACATATCAAAGAATTATAAGTGATCACATCTAGCTACAAACCCTTTCTAGAAATGCTATGAAAACAATCCCAAGCCATGTTTATCCTACAATCTTTGCAGAATCCATCAATAACTACATTAAATGTCACTTCATCAAGTAAAGGACCAAACTTCATCATTTGTACAAATAGATCATAGCCTTTTCCTATTTTTCCAATCTTGTAAAAGATGTCATTTAAGCTAGTATAAGTGTAGGTGCTAGGAAAATAGCCATCTTTTATCATTTTAGCTACTAACCTAGTGCTTCAACTATTATTTCTACTTTGTAGAGGCCATCATTGAGGGTGTTAGTTACAACAATATCTAGAAAGAAGTAACCATGTCTCATTCCAACTACTAGCCTTAGAACTTCATCTCCCTATCCACCTTGTAGAGATCACTAATTAGGGAATTGTATGTAATAATATTTAGAGAAATGTAAGAAGCCTGATGCCTCTCAAGCCAGAATACAGATCTGCTGCAAGAACATGCCTTGGAAAAGATTTTTTGTTTTGTTTGAAATATGTGTTTTTTTTTTGTATTTTTTTGGTTTGGAAAGACATGCACAGGAAATTGAAATTGCAACAATAATTTAAAAGAAACTATAATTATATTTGTTTTTTTTTATTGTTTCCTCTCAAACTTTGGTTTATGTGCCAAATATAAAATAAATTCATTTAAGTGACACTTAATGAGGGTATTGGCCTCATGGCCCCCTTATTAGATATAAAGTGTAATTATAACATAAGTTATAATATAACAGTTATTAATTAACTCCCCATGAAAACAAACCACCAAGTCACCAAATAACTATGGAAGTCCAATCGACTAGTGCCCTACCTGAAATAGCAACCCCTCAGCATACGACCTTCTAAAAATAGTAAGTGCCTCCAAACATGACCAAAGCCAAAAATAGAAGCCACAACATGATACCAACTGAGCACTGATGATGTCCAATGTCCCGAACTGGCAAAAAAATGACGGAAAAAAGACCCTCTATCCACTGAACTAGCCCACGAGGGTCGCCATGATGGGCTAATCTCATAACCACTCACATCCATCAGAGAGGGGACATTACAAGAAAGACTAGCATATATCATTTTAAGAGCTTCATTTATTTTACCTACCTTGCACATTCCATATATGAGACTGATATATGTAACAATATTAACAAAACAATGACCATGCCTTAGACTGTGCAAAAGATCATCACTTCCTCAATTTAATCATGTTTGCACAAAGCCTTTATGAGGGTTGTATAAGTGATAACATTTAGATTTATTTCCAACTCTTTCATTTTAGCAAGAAGGGAGTTGATTCTATAGAGATCACCATCATTTCCAAGACCATCCAAAAGTACAGTGAAGGTTATGACATCAAGAAGAAGGCATTTAGATAGGGTTAAATAGAGGAGGTGTTAGACCTTGTTTGTTTTACCAAATTTATAGAGGGCATTAATGGACTAAGCGAAGTGCACAAGATTAAATTTGTGGCTGATGTAACGAGGGACTTGTTACACCTACTTTGTTTGTGTGTGTTTTTAGATGGGGTGTGGTATTGTTTTAATTTGTAGAACAAGTAGAAGTTATGTGTTTTAATACTATGGCCTCAATGTTCAGGATATGCTACTAAGACAAGTGCGAGTTGAGAGAATCATGGATTTTTTTGTTCTAGTACAAAAGCACCAAGTAACATGATAATTCAAATTTTTTATGTGTGAAATTTCATCTTTGACCTTGAGTTTGACACATTTTTCACCTCAAACATAGATGAGACAACTGCTCTTGCCTATCAATTGACACACATTTTAGTCTTCCATCTTTGTTTTCTATTTTCATATTTTAATTTGAAATCACTTGTTTTTGATATAGTTATAAGGATGCAAGCCTCCTATGAAGAAAGCTTTTAAAACTTCAATGACACAGTGACTTTCAATTGAATTCATTTGTTTTTTCCCCCTTATGTGTGCCATCTAAGAGTCTTTAGTTGAGTGATAATTATGTAGAAAATAAGAAATCAAGTTCAATGATGATTTGCATTTCATCTCTTTTTATTGCACAACTTTATCTCTAAAACAAGAAACCATGAATACTACAAAACAAAGGTGTGCAGATTTATTTTCCCTATCTTCTTTACATTATGATAAAGAAAATTTGTAATTCTTTTTCTCTTGACACATTTTCCATCCAATATGATAGGTGTCATATGAAAATTCCAAATGTTATATCCTCTTGTCATTTCCTTTGTTTGACACTTGGTCTTCCTATGCCAACATTTTATCTTTTATTACTTCTTAATGGTCGGTAGTTTTCTAATAGATCAAGAACAAGTTTTTGGAATTCATAATTTTCCTCTGAAAATTGTCATTTTTGTATTGATACATTTGTTTTTGCTATTAGTAAACTCTTTTGACCAAAGATGTGAACTGGAATAAGGGGTTTTGAAAGGGCCCCACCCTTTTACATTGTATGAGAGAGACAAACCAAGAAAGCCAAAAAGAAGGCAAAAGCTACTACAAGGAACAAACAAGAAGAACACCAAAATAATTACAAACCAACAAAACTCCACCAGTAGGGGTAGTGAAGAATGAACCAGGCTAAGGCTCAAAACAACTAAAGAACCCTTCACTCAAGCTGGTTTAAAGCTAAACATCTTTAAGGAACTTTGGAACCTACTAGCAACCATATCTTAGCTTCAATCATGCCATGATGCACACTATCCTTTAATCCAGATTTAGGGTTTAAACATGAATATGAGATGAGAGGGGGGGCTCTAGGGAACTCAGGCACCCTTCTTATTTCCCTATTAGGGGCCTTAGAATGCTGCCCCCTACAAAGAGGGGAAGCTCCCTTGGGGCCATCAGGTGACAACCCCATTCCAAGCACCACTGAGCTTCCTTCCATAAGGTTAACAATTTCTGCATTTGTCTTCTGCAATAGAGAAACATTTGCCACCCCACCGTGGAGGACCAAATCGGTCATCAAAGGAGCACACCTATCCTCCTTCTCTGATTGATGATTTTTTCTTTTGACAGACCCACACCCATGAGAAGCATGCCTTGCCATGAAGTAATGTTTACAAAAAAACAAGGAGTCTTCATAATTGCTCTATTGCACCCAATTGTCAAGCTTTGAGGATTAAGTGATTGATCCAGGAAACACCTTATCCACACCCACATCGATGTAAAACCTAGCGAACAATTAACTATCCAAAGGAGTTAGCTATTCCAACCCAAATCTCTTCATCCCAATACTCCAAGTAAGCTAAGAATCCTCACCCAAATTCGAACAATCCTTATTTTCTCCTTCCACCTCTTAAGGAAGAGGATAGAATTTCCCTAAAACCACATGGTCCCCGAGGACTCCACCTAATAGAGTACAACTACGATCTTTGTGGAAGGAGAAAACAATCAAGAAGAACCGCTTCGCCAGCACCCAGATCTCCGCGGGCCCGTGTGAAGATTCCACTTTCTGTTGATCCAACTTTTGAAATAATCTACATTAGGCCCCCAAAATGTTTTCCAATCAAGGCATTCTTTAGATTGGATGAAGATTTGTTCACAAGGGCATCGGGATGAATGGAAAGAACCTCCGACTTGCTGCTGCTGCTCGCTGTACCCAACAGAATCCAAACCACAGGCGATGAAACAATGGGAGAGAATCTTCCCTCATCCAAACCTGATAGCATAGCTTCATTAGAAGATCCAGTCGGCTGCGTGGCATTGAAACCCCCCAAATTCTCTTTTCCAGAAACATCCGAAGCCATAGACGTGATTTCGGGCCCTAACGTAGTAGCAGGTGACGCTTCAGGGGCAGAGGACACAGGTTCAGGAAGCAAGAAGGAACCATTCTTAAAGGTTCTCAATAAATTTACTTTAGTTTGAATGATCACAAATAAGGGACACAGTTTATGGTGTCATCCATAAGACAATCAATTTATAAATTGGATTCAGATAAAGTAAATTTTTTTTTTTGAGAATATGATGTTTTAAGTAGTTGATTACTTAATGTGGCCATTTCAAATTTTAGTTCTAAGAGGAATGAGGCTGCAGCTGTGAAAGCTTGCCTGATGATGGCTGCATTTGTATCAGAGTTGCATTTTAAATGTCCTTTATAATATTTTGCTGCAGGTTGCAACTAAAAAAATATCTTTTTATTTTTGTTTGTGGTGGTTGCTCTGCATGCTAAATTTCCTTAGATTTTCACTTTTAAGCAGATGATGCAATGCGAATTGTGCAGTCCTTGGGAATGGGCACGAGGCAATATTTAGTAATAGTATCATTTAGGGGTAATCGGTAATTAATTTGTCTCTCCACATTCTTGTCCTAATTGCTTTGCATTATCTAGATTTTCTCTTAGAGTAGAGAACACTTAATCGGAAGTAGGATAACATTGTGAGTAACCAAAACCATTTGTCACATTGTTGTGATAATTACATTGGACAAGCTGGTTTAAGTTTTGAGTAACCAAAATTTTAAATTAGTATTAAAATAGATTAAACTACAAAAATACAGATTTGATATTATGAAAACCAGAAACTAGTAATATTAATAATTATCTTTTACATGGGGTTAGTTCCTTTACATAGGGTTTACCCATACAACTGAGGATAGATTCCACAAGCTTCTTTAATAAGACTCCTAAACAACCCAACACACAATCAACTATGATTAGAGGTTACAAAAAATGTGACATCAAGATATATATTACTAATCATCTTATGTATCACCATATAATTAATTGTTTAATGTTGTAAAAATAAAATATCTTTTTGTCCATTTTTTGATATCAACATAACTGATAACTAATACTTTACAAATAATTAATAAAAATTATTAAAATAAACAGGCCGACCTTACTATACAATACCATAACAACTAATTAAATTGTTTTCCAACACTACAAGACTAACAAATATGGTAAAAATTTAAATATAGTTTAAGTGACAAGCCTTACATGCTTTGATGTTTTGTTAGCTCAATCCTCATTGTATTCTTTATAAACTATGTTGCCACCTTAATTGTGTTTTAGGAGACTTCAACAACGTGACTTGGCTTAGATTCCAGGAAAAAACTTATTTAAAAAGAGTATAACTTACAAAATAAATATAAATTTTAACATTGTTTAAGTATGTTGACACAATGCCAATAAGGGCGTGGTTCGGTGGTTAAGTCGCTTGGTTGTAGTGGCAGCCACCAGAGTTCAAACCCCCGCTGGGCCAACGAGCTCGCAGGCTTTACGCCTTCGCTGGGCCAACGAGCTCGTAGGTTTGAAGTGTTCTTGCTAGGGGATGAGGTCCCCCGTGTTGTGGCCTCACTGGTTCATTGCTCTGGGAAAAAGCATTCGCGTGGAGTCAGAGGGCGTGTCGCACTAGTGTTGCCGGTCACGTTAAAAAGTTTACCAGGCGCATTACAAAAAAAAAAAAAAGTATGTTGACACAATAAAAATAAAATCACACAATAAAAGCCTTAACAAAGAAAGTTAAAAAGAATCATCGAAGGAATTGTGAGAATCTCAAATAATAGGGCCAGGGCCAGTGAAAAGTGGGAACCTTTTTCTATTAAAGATTTGGAAAATATTTATAAGCAAAAGTGAAATCAAAAAATTATATATTCCTATTTTAAAAAGACATATAGAGCTACAACTTTTCAAATAATATTTTCTAATATCTTGAACCTCTTTTATGTGGTTTCTGGCTCTAGATATGTCATAAAACTGAGTTTATTTTGATATAGCTTAATCCTCTGTTGATGGATCCCTCCTATGTGGGCTTGGAACCCTAACTCCCTGTTCTGGACTGTCCTCAAGGAAGAAGTCTATCTTTCCAGCTTAGAAGTGAACCCTCTCTACTCCTGGCATGTAACATGACCTTGCTCCGCTTGGACTAATCCAAAGGATGTCCTTTTGATCCCAATCCGGGACTCAATCTCATATCATAACTTGGAGGATTTTCAATCAATAGAGTTTTCAAGGACTGAGAATGATTTTGAAACAAACGATGTTCCAACACCCCTCCGGAAGAATGTGGAAATGCTGAACAAGAATATTCCTGGTCGTATATTCCAGTACCAACTGGAATATTCGCCAAGGAAGAAATTTCTTCCTGGTCGCATAATCCAGTAGGTACTGGATTATGCGCCCAGTGATGATTTTTATCCTAGTCGCATAATCCAGTACCTACTGGATTATGCACCCTAGGATCAGGACTATCCTGTTCTGGAATCCTGTCCAGTCTAAACTATGCAACTTGTCAAGAAATCATTCTCACACTTGTTTGTACGAGCTTGCATGAAAGAATTCATCGTCTGTTAGGAAAATTTGGCCATGGAAATTGAAATTCCCTAAGGGGATAATAGAAACTCCTTGTTCTGGATCCCGTATCAATGATCAAACCTCTGTGAAACAACTGAAACAACTCAAACTCCATCAGAAACAGAAGGAAACATCCTTAAGGCAAAAATCAACTTGGAAAAGTCCAAGTCACATTTTTCACCTGCAGGTGGATTTTGCGCCCAAGAAGGAAAACTTGTCCTGGGTGCAAAATCCATTTGTAGGTGGATTATGCGCCACCTCCAGGTGGATTATGCGCCTAGGATTCCTGGACTAGAGGAACTTGCCCCTCAGGAGTCTAGTTCAGTCTAGCATGAAAACATGAAGGTTCCTGTTCAAACAATGAAAATTTCAACCCTTTGTCTGAAGAATTCTTCACAAGAGCCAAATTCTCAAGGACTTAACCAAATTTTAGGCCAAAATTCAAAGGCATCATTCCAAGGAAGGATTTTATCCTTGTCGCATTTTCCAATCAGAGGTGGATTATGCGCTCCAGGATGAAATTTTATCCTTGTCGCAAAATCCACCTGCCTCTAGATTATGCACTCCAGGACAGGTGGAATTCCTTCCCTGTCGACATGGAATTCCCGACCACCCTCAAAGTGCGCCCACCGACACAGAGGAAAAGGACAAACTTCTCTAGCAGCTAGGATAAGTTTTTTAAATATTTTTTTTGTCTTCCTCCTGCCTAGGTCAGCCAAGTGGGATAGGAGGTCTTTTTCCCTATAAAAGGGAGAGCGCTCACCTTATTTTTCTCATTCAAAACATAATTCAAAAGCAGCAAGAGCAGAAATAAACCTTCTAGGAGCAAAATTTTTCATTCCTTACCATCTCAAGGGCAGATTTCATCACTTCAAGGGTGAATTTATCCAAGGATATTATTATTTCACCATTTCCAAAGCTAAAGTTCTTCATTGGAGTAGATTTCTGTAGGTTAAAGGTAGATTTCTGAAGATTGCAAAGGCAGAAATTCCTCTTCTTAGGGTAGATTTCATCCTCCAAGTCGAAATCTCCTCCATTCCAAGGCGAGTCCTTCTCTAAGACTCAAATTTTTGAACATTCCTAAGGCAGATTTTTTGACAAAAATCCATTAAAATTTAGAAATTCCTGTGCAAAAATAAAAAAATCCATCCTAAAATCAAAAATTTCATTGAAGGTCAAAAGTTCCTTGTCCTAAAGAAAGGTATGTTATGCATAAGATAATTCTTCATACTTGGAATATTATTATTTTCTCCTTCTTATGCATCTTACATTTATCATTTTAGTCCCACATGCATTAAAATATTGAACTTACTCCTCGTGGCGGGAATAAAACCCCATTGATCGTCTTCATTCTTAAGACTTCAAAATCTCACAACTTACCTTGTCCTTGATTCTAGGTGAATGGCCAACATGAAGGCAGGTTCTTCAAGACAAACCCAAATGAAGGATGCCCTTAGAGGAATCCTCCCAGAATCTAGGATCGTCTCAAAGTGGAAGAACATTGGCGACACCAACATTAGCCCAGCATGCATGGAGGAGATTAGAAAGCGGATGTACGGAACTGATGGATGTCCTCCATCCAAGCTAACAATGAAGTTTGTCCGAAGTGGAATTGTTCCTCCCACATGTTTTCTACCTGTAATTCCTTATTCCAAGCTCATAGTGGAATGTTTCATGCACTATGATCTGGACCAGTGGTGCATCTTCGGCCCCAATGACACAGTGATTGCTTACTTCTCTAAGGAAAGGATCGCGGAAGCATTTGATATCCCCATCTATAGTCCCATCGAGTATAAGACCAAAGAAGAAGTAGCTGACATGTTCAAAGCTGACTCCGCCACCTGCCTGGGGATCATCAACAAGAAATGGATGGAGAAGCAGAGACCTCATTAGTCCAAGCTACCTAAGGGACTCCTCAAGTCTGACTTCAAATAGGAATATGGAGATTTGGTCGTCATGATGAACAGGATCATGGGAAGTCCTCAATCTTCAACCTTCGAGCCAAGGATGTTCTATTACATTGAGGAGATAACTTGGGGAAAAAGATGATTGATTGGCCTCAACTCATCAGCAATAACATCCATGATCAATTCCAGAAACTGGAGGAATCCAAAGCATTCTACATGAGTTCTTATGTCATCTACATGTTGGCCAGGAATATGCAATACAAGGGATTGTCTTGGAAGGGACATGTTTGAAATGCCAAAGGACAAGTCCAGGTTTATGACTGCTATCCGCAACTTCACCTCCAAAACATTGCTCACTTTCAGAGGTATAATGACGCCTTCGCCATGCGCATCACAAGAGCCCTTTAAGGAGGGACACAAGAGATTGTCACCTGAAGCAATGCAATTGATCAAGACTAATGGCTCCTGGTTCATCTAGTTCTCTAAGTTCACCTACATCTGAGTGCAAGGATTCTCTGCCTATCCGCATAGACTGCCAAGATATCCCACAGACAAGATGGTCCTGTTGGAGCTTGCAAGGCAACTCTCCACCTATGACAAAGTGCAAAAGAAGAAGGCCAAGATTGTGTTGATGATGTTTTTGTGACACCACAACAATAGAATAAAACATTAGGTATCCTATCCTCTCTTGAACAAAGCTTCTTAGATGATGAACTTCATGATCGAATGAGACTACTCCAAGGTTCCTTTTGTGTCATGGTCTTGGATTGAGTCCTGGATCAGGATAGAAAAGGACATTCCTTAGATTGGACTTGGGACAGAGAGTCCTGGACAGGAACTTCTGGATAGAGACCCTTGGACTGGGACTCAGACAGGGACTTCTGGACTGGAGTGTTGGATTGGAACTGTGGACAAGAACTCCTAGACTAGAAATATGGACAGAAACTCCTGGATTGGAATTGTGGACAGAGTGAAGGATCAGGACCTTCCTTATGGAATGATGGACTTATGCCATGGATTGGTCAGTTTTGATCGAGGAATGATAGTCAGGGTTTCACTTATCCTCTAGAACATTCACTACTTCAAGCACTGTCAATGTTCCATGTGAGCTAACTGCTTGGACATTCTTTCCTAGCTTCATGGATTCAGGCAAGAAACTGCCAGATCAAAGCAAAAAATGATGGCGAAAGTGAGAAAAAGAGGGGGTCCCCATTTGCAATGGGGTGATGTACCATTTGCAATGGGGCAATGTGTGAAAACGTCACATCTAGTGCCACCTTCGAATAAATGTTCCTGAACATTTCAAGGTTAAAAGGTCCACTCAGAACTCGAGATCGACAATATAACTTCCTCAAGGCAATCAATCAGTTAAGAAATATACTTAAAAGGAGAAAAGAGCCATAGATTATATCAAGACATCTATCTTTGTTGCTGCATTAAATAGACATTTTCCTTTTAAAGTCCTTCCAGTGTTCTAATGATAAACAAGAGTCACAACTTCAAACATCCCTGTGCACACCCACACATTAAGTCAGATGAACATGAATACTTGATCAAGGCTTCAAAATCAAAGGGTTAGTACAACCATTCATATCTTGAAGATCTAGTGTGTGTGATTGCATTCATTCCCATCTGTAAGCAACTAGGGTCATCAAAGTTCCTTTACATTAAGCTACATGATTATTACGCACCTCCTAAACTACCTGGACATTGCCCCGCTGCCAGCGAGTGTCTATAGCCCCGGTGGGTTTGTCTCGTAATTCCACTCGAGTAGAGCCCCACTGCCAGTGAGCGTCCATAGCCCTGGTAGAGATTGCTCGATTGTCCATCTAACTGAGTCATAGTGTGTGATTGAGTGCTTTGTCCTTTTTCCTTTTTTCTTTTGATTAACAATTAAGCTAGAATTTGGTAGAGTATAATGCAGTACTGCTACCCTTGCAACATATGCTTTTTGACGGCACATGTTACGTTGATAACTCAGATAGCTGGTTATGGAATTTCAATGGTGGCAAAGGTGGATCATGGATTTTTCACTTAATGCAAGATCACAAAGTCTCTCCTAGTGACTTCCAAATTTCTTTAGTGTGTAAGGTATGAGATCTCAACATACTTCAAGTTAATCTAAACAGTCAATTTATCTTCCAAGAGCAAGCAACATATCATCCAAACATTAACAATGGAGCTCACAATGAATCTATCCATTTGACACAAGTTTCTCAAAGGAAAACTAGGAAGTGTTCATTTAAAGATTTAATCATTTTAAACGTATAATCAAAGATATCCATGTCGATATGTAATATATGATTCCACACTCGAGTCAAGTACCATCTTAACAAAAGATAAGCTAAAGAAAAGTTATCTTGAAGATTCAAACAATTTCATGAGCAATTTATCCAAGGAATGAGTCTCATAGTGGAAGTGCCAAATTGTGTTTTTAGAAGTTCAACACCTCCTTTCACAAATCGGGATCCCCAGAAAAGGAAACCTAAAACTAAAGCAAACTACCAAACTAAGGAAAGAAAACTAACTGAGGAAAGCAAACCTAAACTAAAGCAAACTAAAAAGAAACCTATCGAACTATGAACAAGACCCAAAAGACCTAAATACATACATGATCTAGCATGATTTCTCAAAATGAATAAGAGAAATAATGCACAAGTGACTGTTTGGAGTCTAGCAAATTCATCCTTGAATTCAGAGAAAACATCTTGCACACTAGATTTCTCATATTCAAGAAAAATTTCATGCAGGATTACCAATTGCGGCAATTCAAAAGGTCCATGATTTTTCCACAAACAAGTTGTTTTTCCTAAGTTGCCATAATCAAATTCATACTTTTCACAACTAAAGGTAGGGAGAGACACAACCTGGGATACTTCATCTTCTAGTGGATATTGTTCAATTTCAATCGGTGCATCCGAAGGTCGCAGTTGATGATGGATCATTCCTCTTGCAGCAACTCGCTCATCTTGGAATAACTTTTGCAAAAGATCTTCATGCACTTCCTTTCTTGGATCTTCTAGCGCCCCTTCATACTATTCTTCTTCCTTGGACTCAATAGCTGGTACTTTTTCATTCAACATATCCATAAGGTTGTCTTCCTCTCCAAGGATGCTTGAAATTTCTTGTGATTCATTCTCGATGACCTCTTGTAGCATGGAAGGGTGTTCATCAAGGACTTCCTCCTCTTGCAATGGACTTAAATCATTTCCTTCTTTGCCTGAGGGATGAACATCTTGTTCAACATCTTGTGCATCACTTGCATTCCTTTGGACATCTTGCATTACCTTTCCAACTTCTTCTGCAGTATGCTTTTCTTTCTTGGAAGAAGATATGCAAACTTGTTCTCCTCAATAGTGTTTTGATTATCAGAGCCATTAGTAATGTCTACACTATTGGATGAAATGGGAAAGTCTTCTCCTTTGGATGTATAGTTGATTTATTGAAGACACTTGCTCCACAAGATGTCCAATCTTAATCGTGTCTTGGATGCTTCTTCCAACCTCAATTGTTCCTTGACTTGATGAATAGCTTGCGCACAAGATGAATAGGTGAGTTCAGAATGAGTTGTGTTATGAATCCTGCACCATCCTTCTGGAATCAAGAAGTCTTCTGCAGGTAAATCCTTCTCAATGCTCAATCTCTTCTTGATCATTTCCTTGAAACTCCTGAAGAACTCCCTTTCATCAAACAGGGCATCAGACACCACCTTCGTAGGAACAACTAGCTCATGCACTTGTGAAAAGGAAATTTTCCCTTGTACTGCTAATTCCATCCTAGACAGAAATGTATGGCAATATAGCTCCTCATGTCCATGGGTGTCGTGGATTCTACATCCCTTCCATGATGCAAAGTCATCCAAGCTTCTAGGATGAAGTTGTGCACTCAAATTCCAGTAGAGATGGAGAATGTTAACTTCAGGATGATCCACATTGAATTTCCTTCTAGATCTTGAGAAATCCATGTCTTTTTCTTTTTTTTTACATTTTTTGTGTTTTCCACATATGATGAGATCTAGCAAATCTCAAATTCTTCCTTGAAAGCTCACTTTGGTTCCACATTCATAGTCTAGAGTTCATTCAACATTCCTTCTCGCTTCCATTGGGCATTTGATGGAGAAATGGCTTGAAATGGATGCAGCAATCCTTTCTTTATCCTCAAAATGAACAGGACAATTCGTAGTTCATGCCCAGAATGAATGGAGTAATTCCTTGAACGACCCTCCTTCTAGCGCTAAAGATGTTGATGATGCTTTTCTGACACCACAACAATAGAATAAAATATTGAGTATCCTCTCCTCGCTTGAACAAATCTTCTCAGACGCTGAACTTCATGATCGAATGAGACTGCTCCAAGGTTCCTTGAATGTCAAGTCTTGACGTGCACAGGGATAGACCCAGTGGAATGATGTGATTTGCTGGTAATCATGAGGGGGACTTACGTGAGATTGTTCCTTCATGGACATGGAATAGTTCATTACTCCTCGGACTCGGATTTGTGGGTGAATGGAAATCCTTCACAAATGGACAACTTGGAATTCCCAAGTTCCACTCCTGAAGAAAGGCATATGATTTGGTAGTGAAGGTTCTGGAAAACTAATCCTAGTGAAAATCTAAAAGAAATGCAAAAGATGAGGTAAGGGTTTAGGGGACTAAGCGATGGAAAAGGACTACTGCTGTGGATGGAAATTGAAACTAGTCCTCTACTTCATCATGAGACAACAACTAGGTAGGGATGGTGCTATCTTCTAAGGGGAAGTAAGGATTTTCAGATTGTCCTGACACGGAACATGGAACTGATCATGCAGAAACAGTTGAACTTAGGCTTGGAACAGGTTCAGACTAATTATACAAAGTGATTCGCAGGCCACGGATCACAAATGGTATGAACAAATTAGCTTCAATCATTTCAACAATAACATTTTTCATCATATTATCTAACAAAAGCTTGAAATAAAGGAAATAACTTGAATAACTTTAAGATTTTCTTCAAGGAATCAATAAGACCATGTCAAACATCTAAAGAATCATATGAACACCAATATTCAATGCTTATATTCTTGCTTCAAAAGTCTGTATTACAACAATCCAACTGATACTTGGAGTTTCAACTCAGAAAATACAGTGCAGAAATGAAAACTAGCTACTAGGATGCTCTAGGAGCATCCAAATGATAGAAAGGGAGAGACTAAAATGAGGCATCCCCCAACCTTTATATAGGTAATCAAAAGCAAAGAAGGAGGTGAGGAGATCTGATCTCCTAAAAATCTATGCAAGCCCTAAAGAGATAGGGATGAACATGTCATAGGCCTTATGGGATGCTGCCACCTGTCTTGGGCGCCACCTTGTCCTGACTGACTAAGCTACTTGGTAGGTAGGTGAGACCAGTCAAATGTCTGTTTGTTCTACTCCTTGGTCACAAATTTCATGGTGTCCTGGAATCCACTTGTCCTGGTCACAAATTCCACCTGGAATAGGATTTTGCGACCTGGAATGATTTTCTTCTTGGGTGCATAATCTAGGGGGTCAAGGAACTTTGCTGTGGAATTCCTTCTAGGCTAGGAATCAAGTCAATCATGATGGAATTCTTGGAGTGAACCTTGCAATTTTGTCTCTGTGCTGTGCACTTTGGAATTGAAATTCCATCCCTACTGTATTTCCCTTTGGATTCCCGCATCGGCACGGATCCTTGCTCTTGGCATGGATTCTCGTTCTTCTCAATGGATGGTGAACTTGAAGTGTATCCTCTTGGTTTTCCAAGGATTGATCCTCTTGTCTGGAACTGGAATCCTTTCACATTGCCTTCCTTGCGCCACTCATGTTGAGTGTTAGGGGGAGAAAGGCGGGCACTGGAATGGAGTGATCTCCTTCATGTTGTGACCTAATCACACATCACCCCATTGCAAATGGGGACCCCCTTTTTTTTGAGTTTTGATGCTTTGCATTAAGTTTTTGATGATGTCTTTAGTTTATGTAAGAAAATAAGAGCATCTCAGAACATATTTCTAAGAACAGTGGTGTCTTCGATAGATTTAAAATTCTTTTCAATCACTTCAAAAACACGCACAACTATGCCACAAAGCGGAAATAGACATAGTTCATTTCCAAAATTAACCCTTAGAGGAAAGTACAAGCAACATTAACCAGTTTCAATAGCAGAAATATTAAACATGAAAGACAGAACAAAAAACACAAATTTACATGGGGAAAACCCTTACGGGTAAAAAACCCCACACTCCAAAAGCCCAGATCACCATTGTATTATTCAGCAACAAAAATACAATTACAATACAATACAGGCAATATGCCTCTCATGGAGATATACATCTTGTTCTTCATCTAGAGAATCTCAACAGTAACATGGCAAGATCAACCTCGCTCTCTCTCGACCTCTGTTTCTCCTCTTCTCAGTTCAGTCCCTTCACATACTGTTATCATGCTGCATACAACATACAACATAGGACTTCCCCCAAAAACAGAATATAGGGATTACCATATTTTTTTTTTAAACTCTCGATCAAACTCTCACCATCCAGGTCTATCCATCTCTAAGCTTGTCTAACTGTTTGAGCAACCAATCGATTTAGTTGAGCAACTAATCGATTCAGTTACGCTCAGTCCAACTGTCCAAACTACTGTCTGACTATTTGCATTCATGAGAACTCATTAGTCCAACATGCATCCGTCATTGGTCAATTTTCTAGTTTATATACTTGACCACTCAGTAAGCCAACGATGCCAATCTAATCTCATCGGTATAGCTTAACCCATTAGGGACCATTTGACCATTCATTCTGACGGTTCCTTGTCCCACCTATACCCAAAGCTTCAACCTTCATCGGAGTGATGGTTAACATTAGAGAGACTTCCAAACCTCAGACTGACCAAGCTTCTCATGCCAACGCCAATGCCTCACCAAACCTTCATCAGAGTGACCCAACACATCGAAACATCTTTTAAAACTCAGACCGATAGTGTTTCATCATGCCGATGACCAACCTCCATTGAGCTTCATCGGAGAGACTCTTACCATCAGAATGACATATCAAAACTGGGCTGACAGTGATCTTCATACTGATGACCGATCCATCGGAGAGACACCAACTATCATCGAGACTACACCAAACTTCACCGACAGTGACAGTTACACCGATAGGTAATAGTCTCTGAAATCACACCGATAGTTCAACGTTTTGCCGATGCCTGTAATCTGAGTCACATGTACTCAACAATTTATTGCATGATGAAGTCAGTGGTGTTTGAGTCCTATAGTCCTCTGATGACCTGATCCTGATGTTTGAGATCCTAAAAATGACTAAGTCTGGTATCCTGATCCTGAAAATTGGCTAAGTCTGAAATCTGGTGGATCCTCAAAAATCTAGAATGTGCATGTTAAATCCAGTGGATCTGAGACCTATCTCAAACATCCTGAAAGGTATATTGAAAAATATTTAAAGTATAAGAAATTCTTATACTTAAATATATTTTTCAATATACCTTACCTTGGGGACCTTCAGTTTTAGGCGCAAAATTGCTCTAGGTAGTTAGGCACATTTTCCCACTTGCAGATGCCCAAATCAACACCTAAGATTGAGACTCATATGTGCGCCTAGAGGAAAATCAACTTTGAACCACTCCAAACTTTGGTGCCTTGATTGAAAAAGTTGCCAAAAGACCTTAAGCATTGAAAATTTGCAAGAAATGACTCTAACAAGTCTAGGCACAAATCCACTCATTAACAACCCCAAAGGTACACCTAAGCTTCAAACCTCAAATTGTGCCTAAACATGCAAATAGTGTTTTAATCAATGATAAGTTGCACCTAAGGGAGGATGACCTTTTTTGAAGATCTTGTGATTAATTGAAGCTCATAAAATCTTTATCTTGTGTTAGGCGCATTTTGCATGTGTAGCCACCATGTTGGGCGCCTTGATGTAAAACAAAGTCCAAACTTAATAAGAATTGTGCCTAAAGTGATAACATCCTAGTTTTAGCGCCTTAACATGAAAGGAGTCTAGGTGCCCATAAGAGGAATCAAAAAGATCATGAAATTTGGAGGTAAACACCACATTAAACCTTAGGCACCTATACATGTTCAAACCATCACAAATCAGTGCCTAGATAAGGGGCTTGAGATCATCATCATGATGGGGTGCATTTTTTCTCTAGTTGAGTCTACTTTGGGCGCCTTGAAAAGAAATGCCTAAGTCCAATGATAGAATGATGGTGCCTTAAGAGATAATGCCTACCTTGAGTTCTAATATTGATCAAGCTCATAAAATCCTTATCCTAAAGACCTAGGCACACCTTACCACTAGTAGCAACCCAAAATGGTGCCTAGTGTTAAGAAACCCTTTAAAAAAACCAAATTAGCCCAAGGAAGAGTGAAGGCGCTAATTTCCACTTAAACAACCTAAATGGGCGCTTAAGGAACAAATGACATCATAAAGTGGGCGCTTAGATGATAGAAGCCTTCTAAGGCATGTTTAATTGATTGAGATCATCAAAATGACAAGTTTAAAACCAAAAGTGGCCTAGGCGCACTTTTACACTTCTATAACACTAGATGTATGCTTACCATCAAGGAGACCTTCTATCAAGTAATTGGGAGTAAGTTTGAATCTTAGCAAGTATTTGAACACATGAATATGAAGTAAGTATCCTTCAAGAAGATCTAGGTGCCTTTCCTTGTCTTTCCTACCCAATTCTAGCGCATTCAGTATGAAGGGGCATGAAACATTAAAATTTAGCTTGTAGATCATGGAGAGCTCTCCTGGAAGCTTGGGAGGGTGATTAAGAATGTTTTGAAGACCAAGAAACTAGCTAAGTGTACCTAGGTGCCAATCTTTGATCATTTCAACTCCAAAGTACGCCTAGGGATGAGAAAGACTTGTGGAGTTTGAAAACATGTTTGAAAATCACTAAAAAATAGCCAAGAGACAAGGCACACTTTATGCATTCACCACTCCATTTTGGTGCTTAAACTTAGGGATGCTTATTTTGATCTTTAATGATGATCCTTTCATCAAGTGATTGATAATGCTTCTTTGTTGTCTTGTAGGAACATCAACAAAGCTAAGGAGTTGTTCAAGGAGCCACCTTCAAGAAAGGTGTGAAGTAATGTAGCTGCTCTAAAGGGACCTTTCACATTCATTCACGCTAGAGAGTTAAGATGGGAAGTAATCACTACCAAAGAGACACCACTTCAAGAGGTAGCTACTCCAAGAGGTCACAACAAGATACATCTCAAGTCTTCTTCATCAATAATATCATGTTAGATCACTTCAAGTCCAACCTATCGACACTCCTCATTAATGGCAAGTACCCTTCATCATTAGTTGCATCATGTTCAAAGACATTCATCCATCATACTTCAAGTTCCATTCATCTTCAAGTATCAAGATAGATCTCCTACTCTGATTCATCAATCAAGCATCATCATCTACTCTACTTCATACATGAAGGAAGTAGTGTCATCATTTATACTTCTTCTCATGAAGATGCATCAAAGAAGATCAACCTACCTGCAAGACAAGAGGAAGAATCACAGAGTTAGTCAAATGAGCTACAAGCATCATACATTTCCTACTTACAATGAACAAGGCAAGATCAACAAGATACATCTCAAGTGTTCATCATCAAAAGAAATCATGTTTGAAGACATCACACAAGATGATACAATTTGGGAATATGCCCAAAAGCATAGTGAATAAACAGTTGAAATCCACAAGTATGCTGAGATGGCACCTATGTGGCATGTACCTATCAGTAAGCTAATCATAATCAGCCACATCATTTCAACCACATTCAATGCATTTACAACAAGCAAGAAGACAAATAGGATGTCCATGTGGAAGATGCTCTAAAAGATTCCATCTTATCTTATCTTCTTAGAAAACGTGCCTTCATTGCCTCTCTCCTATCTACTAAAAATAGCAATTTGTTATAACAAACTGCCTTGTTGGCATGATCTGAGCCCTTGGCTACGTGAATTGATCCTAGCCATTCATTGTAATTCTGGACTTCTATATAAAGGCCTTGTTGCCTCATTTGTAAATCAGTAGATTAGAGATTAGATTGTAGGTAAGTAGGAGTAGAGTAGAAGAGACTCAAAATTCTTTGAGAGGACTTGAAGTTGTAAATATTTCTCAAGATTAATGCAAAGACATTGGAACTTATTTGGTGTTAAGTGTTGTCTTGTAGAATGACATGGTTTCCTGTATCTTGATGGAATGAAGAGATGTTTCAAGTAGATTTAAAGTAGATTAGAGTTCATTGATGTTATGCATGTTGTATTGAATATTTGATCAACTCCTAGCTCATGCTTTTATCATTCATCGGTAGTGAAGTGTTGTGTAAAGCTAGTCTGAGCCTCATCATTTGTGTAAGTTCGATTGTGGATGTTTGTTTGAGTTGCGCCGTTTAATGGGTGCTTGTATAAGCCTTAATGATTTGAAAACCTTTTGGTATCCTTAGGAGATTGCACCAACTCCATGTAGTTGTAGGCATCCTTGGTGAAGTGGAGTTAGGTTTATCAAGGAGTTTGTCTATTCTTGCATCATCATTGCCTCATTGACCTTAGATTAGTTTCTAAACGCTTACCTTTTTTTCCTTTTCTTTATCATTGATACATCATCCACACTCAAAGGAGAAATAAACTGAATGAAAGAAGAAGAATCCAACGTAAGTCCCTTTGTGATTATCAGCAAGATCACATGTAATCACTGAGTTAACCCATCATGAATCATAAATAAGGAACCTTGGAGTTACTTCACTGGATCACATAGTTCAGCCTTTGAGGAGATTTATTCAAGAGAGAGTTGGATACTTTGTATTTTACTCTATTGTTGACTTGTCTAAAAAAATCATCAACACTTCATAGATCCTTGGTATGCATGTGTGGTCTTCTTGTTGTTGGAATTCCCAGATCTTTGAAATGGTCATCTTCTCCGGCACTTGAACTCTCTGCATCCATCTTGATTGCCCTGGATCATCCTTGTTCATCCTTGTCACGGAACTTATCCTCGTCTTGGATTCCTGCAAAACAAGGGAAACATCAAGTAGTTATGATGAACAAGATCCTTAAATGCAATGCAATCCAAAGGATAAAATAGGAAATAAACTTGCATGATTGATCAATATGACTTATGAACTCCTGAACAAATAGAGGATTTTCATCACTTTCTGGTATCCTTCACACTTGAACTAACTTTACCTTTCATTCCAGGATTACCAGGCATGCACAGGAGGAATTTCTAGGTCGGGGAACAATTTCCAGTTGGTTCAGGAATCCTTCATGTGTCCTGGAGTGCTTAATTCAGTTGGTCAGAGATTTCTGCTATTCTTGGCATCCACTTGTCCTAGAGCGCATAATCCACTTGGTCAGGGATTCCTTGAGGTTGGGGATTTTTTAAGGTCGGGGATTCCATGAGTGACTGGATTATGCGACCATGGATAACTTCTTCCTGAGTTTGGACTTCTTCTCTCTTAGACTTTCTTTCAAGTCTTTTTGTCAAAATTTTGCCAAGTTTTGGAAATTTTCTCCTTGATGAATTTTATTCAGATGCAAGGCTACAATTTGCACTTGTGAATAGGAATCCATTCATGTGACATACTCTGGAGGGAACTAGAATCTATCTGACACTTTTTCCTGCAGGTCTTGTAGTCCAACTGTCCAGGAGCGCATATTCCAGGAGGTCCTAGATTACGCGACTAGGATAAAATTCCTCCAGGGGCACAAAATCTAGAGGGTCCTGGATTATACGACCAAGATTGTCCTTGACCAGTTTTTACAGTTTCTTCAGGATGACTAAGGACTTATCCTTCAGTTTGTCATTTGAGTGAAGTTTCAGTTGTTTTACAGAGGTTTGATTATTGACCTAGGATCTGAAACAAGGAGTTTTCCTCCATCCCCACAAGGAATTTCAATCTCCATGGTAGAGTTTTCCATATAGATAGTGAATTTTTCATGTAGGCACCCATGGACTGGAGTCAGAATCATTTCCTAATAGGTTGCAAAATCTAGTCAGGATAGGAGCTGGAATAGGACAATCAGGATCCCTGGGTGCATATTCCAATAGGTACTGGATTATGCGCCCAGGAACATTCCAGTGCCACAATTCATCAGTGACCAGGAGGGGTACTTAAACATTTATTGTCTTGAAATTTGCTCTAAGTCCTTGAAAAACTCTATTGATTTGAGAATCTTCTGAGTTATGAAATAAGTCTTGGATTTGGATCAAAAGGATATCCCTTGGATTAGTCCTCCAGAGTGGGGCTACCAGCCTGGGAACTGAGTTCCATGATGGAAAGATGAACATGCCAAGGAGTGAAAAGCTTTGTTGAATTCTGGGCCTTGTCAGGATAAGAATCTGGATAGACCTTGGAATGGGTTTCCAGGTAGGGATTCTTTGGAATAGGATTCAGGGATAGGAACTTCCAGACAAGACCCTTGGATTGAACTTTCAGACTAGATTCCTGGACTGAAATCTGGATTGGACTTCTGGATTGGGACTGGAGTCTGGAATGAGATTAGAACTGGGTTCCATGTCGGGAGTGGAGTGAGTTAATATTTTAAGATGGAAAGATAAACTCCTTCCTGAGGATTGTCTAGGACAAGCAGTTAGGGTTCCAAAGTCATGCAGGAGGGAGTTCTGGAACATTCACTACTTCAAGAATTGCCAATGTTCCCTGTGAGCTAACTGCTCAGACATTCTTTCCTAGCTTCATGGATTCGGGCAAGAAACTGCAAGACCAAAGCAAAAAATGACAGCAAAAGTGAGCAAAAGAGGGGGTCCCCATTTGCAATGGGGCGATGTGTGAAAACGTCACAATAGATTGCTTTCCCAATCTAGATTAGAGATGCAGTTGAAGTATGTTCCTCCCTCCAAGTAGCCGAAAGAGCCACCGAGGAGTTACAATTCTACAATCTGGTAACTCATACATCTCAAGCCAACTTTGATCCATTCAATGCCACCCAGATAGCCTGCGGAAGAAAACATAGGCATAAGGTAGATTTGGAAGACCACTGGGTGAATGTCGAGGATGACCATGAGATTCAGAAAAGGATGTGTTCCTGACTGTCTATGGATTTGATCAAGGTGACCAACATATTCCAAATTCCAAACCAAGTCCAGGATGATGGAAAACCAGTATGTCCTTTCTTCAAACAAGAGAAGGACAAACCTCTTCCGCCACTTATTTGGTCTAAACCGGAAGTCACTCATTTGGATGAGCTAATGGCACCAATCTTGGCCGGGACACAGAAATGGATAGGTCAGCATACTAAAAGGCTACAAAGGAAGAACATTTGCCCAACCTATGACTTGATGGGAGACATGGAATCCCAATCTTCCAATGAGGAAATGGCCAAGGAATCACCTGAGGAGGAAATAGTGCCAGTGAGATAGGAAGTCCAGGACAAGTCAGTCAAGAGTCCACCAACAAAGAGAGTGAAGGCTTAGAGAGAGCCTATCAGGAGACCAGTTCAGGAAGAGCAAAATGCAAGTAGGCCTTAATCTGCTAGCACTTCATCTGTCTGAGAGGTCAACATGTTTCCTAGTGACGAAGTGCAAGCTACCAGGGATGGAGAACACGTTGAGGTGGAAGTGATCCCAAATGAACACTATGGAAGAAGTGATAGTGAATCCATTGAATCCAATTAGAGAACTCCCAGCATGGTTGTAGGAATTCCTCTTGATCATTCCACGCGGAATCCTGGCGAGGTCAGAATTGAAGATATGTTGCATCATCCAGATTTTGCATTCTTGAACAATGAGTTCAACTCCGGCAAGGATCCCACGCCACAAGTATTTTTAGTCTAGCAGGAATCTCTATGCCAGGATAATCCACCTATAAAACCCAAGTGGCTGCAAGATAAATTGAAGAAGTCCGTTGCTAAGAATGATCCTGCCGCTGAACTGGGAGACTTCTTGGCCAAGATAGGGAAGGCCGCGGATCCAAAGAAGGCAAAGAAATATTCCAAGATCACCAGGGATGAATTCGGGTCTTGCCAAGTGGAACTTGTCATTCCAAAGGTGGACGGGGTAAAAGAGGACATGAATCTTGAGGATTATCATGTAGTGACACTTGACTTGGGACAAACAATGAAGAGGCAAGAGGTTGAGGAATTAGAGGATTCCGTGGTAGCCATCAAAGAGAGATTGAGGAAGGAAGAAGAAAAGAAATGCCAGTTGAAGAAGGAAATGAGGAGTTGAGACAGTATATCTAGCACCTTATGGGCCCACTGTAGTCCACCCAAGGCACTACCTCCCAATTGGCCAGCATAACCAAGGATTCATTGGCAGAGATGGAAGTCATGAGGACAGTCGGCCAAGCATCCAAGGAGTGGATGGATAAAGTTTCAAACAAGGCTCATAAGTTCATGGGTGACCTCATCCAAGTGTATGGATAGGTCATTGCTATCATGGATAGGACACAAGCCATCCTGGAAGTATGCCAACAATTCAGTGTTGTCCTGGAGGAGACCATCCCAAGATTAAAGGCAGTCATGAACACACCAAGATAGGACTTGATCAAGGACAGTGTCATCTAGGCGGATCAAGAATATGATTTCATCAGTTGGTACTTAGCCTTGATCATGAAGAGAGATAACTTCGAAAGGATTGAGAGTGATGCTACTTAGGCCCATGCCATGCTGAGGGAAGTTCAGGACAAAATTCTTATCTCCATGGAGTCCTGGTTCAGTCTGGATGTTCTACAGGATGGAGTTGTTGACATGGAGGAATGGAAGGTCAAGATGCAGGACGTTTATTTCAAGGCTAGATATCCCACAGAGGTATCTCATCTCAAGGATGCATCCACATTCCTCATCTTCATGAACAACATTCAGGAGCTCAGGGTTGATTGGGAGAACATTCTAGTCGCCTGTACCACCACTACATCGGTCATGGAATTCAAACTGAAGAATATGCCTGGCGTCCCCATGGAGGAACTAGAGGTTGTCTTGACTAAGTTTGAAGAGATGGAGACCAAGGAACAGGACGAGCTGGATGTTAACTAGTCAACCTGCCTCCCAGGCAGCTTAGTCAGCTTGACGCCTAGGAGATGTGGCAGCTTTCTACTTGTCTTATGACATACTCTCCACCTATTTTTAGGGTTTACACATCATTTGAGGAAATCTAATCTTGTTTCACCTCCTTGCTTGTTAACTAGCCTATAAAAAGGCTGAGGGTGCCTCATTTGACTAGCTCTCTCTCTCTGTCTCATTTTCTACTATCTCCATGTTATTAGAGCAGTTTAGGTGTTAGTCTTACTTCTGCACTTTTTTTTTTGAGCTGAACACTTTAGGATCAGCAGATTGTTGTAACAAACTTCCAAAGCAATAATATATGCATTGAAGAATGGTGTTCATGTATTCCTTTAGATTTTTGGCATGATCTTATTGATTTCCTGGAGCAAATCTAAAAGATATTAAAGTTATTTCTTGTATTTTCATGCTTTTGTTAGATAAATGTGATGGAAATGCTATTGTCGAGTGCTTGAAGTTGATCTGTTCATACCATTTGTGATCTGTGGCTAGCAAATCACTTTGTATGGTTAGTCTGAACGTAATCTATGCTTAACTTCGACTGTTTCTGTATGATCATTTCCATGTTCCATGACAGGACAGTGTGAAAATCCCTGCCTCCACCCCAGAGGATTGCACCATCTCTGCCTAGTTATTGTCGTATGACGAAGTAGAAGCGTGGTTCCAACATCAATCCTCAGCAGTATCCTTTCCATCATCTAGTTTTCTTAAAATCCCTCTCCTATCCCTCTCTTTTCCACTTTCTTTTTAATCGTCCTTAGGAATAGATTATAGAAGAGCCAACTACAAAATCATTCACTTGTCCATAGTAAAAAGTCTAGTTGATCCTAAACCTTTTCTCCACCAGAAGTAGAAGTTGTAAATCCTAGACCTTTTCCAGTCCAAGAGTTGAAAAAAAATCTTGTCCAAGAGTGGAAGAATCTGGGTCCGAGCCTCCAGAACCCTCTGAAATCCAAGTCTCTCTTCCTTGAGCCACTTAGTCCATTTGTACAGATAATCTAAGTCCACTGCGTGATTATCAACAAATCACATCATCCACAGAGTTCATTCCCACGCACGTCAAGACCTGACACAAAAGGAACCTTGGAGCAGTCTCATTCGATCACAAAATTCAGTGTCTGAGAAGCTTTATTCAAGAGAGGATAGAACACCCCCGTGTCCTATCCTAATGTTTGTTGCAGTCACCAAAACTGCATCAACACCTTCTCCCTTGTTTATTCCTAGTGAATGCTAAGAGATGAAACATGTCTCCATCACTAGATATCTTGGCATCCCTTTGGTTTTGGTGTCACTTTGAAGAACATGTCAATGTGGTGTCTCAAGAACTTGAAAAAAACTCAATGAACTAGACTAATCACTTCTTATCTATGACTAGGTGCATTTAGGTGGCCAAAAAAATCCTTATGTTTGATGATGTGTACATACCATCATGTTGTCTCCCCTCAAAAATCTGTTAAAATCAGTTGACTTAAATTATAAGGAGCTTTCCATAGGCTAAGTAGGGGAATAAGAGGGGTTTGCCTACCACTTCATTGTTGCATTGTATTAAACCAAAACACAAAAGGGGCCTTCAAATCATATACCCCTTCTACCAGGGGGTGTGTTTAATGACCAAATGCATTGTTAGAGCTTTGGATGGTGAGAGGCCATTGAAACACCTGGTTCATTTTCACATCCGATCTACTACTGTTGTACACCATTGGAACTCTGTGAATTGGAATAACAAGATTCTTTTAGCACCATTCTTCAAAACTGGGGGCTTAGCGCCCTTCAATAACATCTAGAAGGCATGACAACTTGTCTCACAACAGTTGACTTGGTTTGATCAAACCTTAAGCCTAGGTCTAAGTTTTTCCACCTCTTTCTATCTGGTGGAATAGGCTGATCCAATAGGATAACAAACCTCTTAGAATCCTCACAAATTTAAAGGCAAATGCCTCTATAAAAAGGGCATTCAAGTTTTCTATGATATGAAGGATCTTTTTAAGGGCATTCACTACTTAGAAACTACTTCATGTCAAATTGTCAGTTGCTGCCCATCTGAAATTTAATTACCCACCACCAAATTGACCATTTTGCAATTCACCCAAATCTATTAAGCTTGCCTTCTAGTTTTGCCCACATGCCCACAAATTTTGGCATAGTCTAATGTCTTCACTGCCTACCCTTTTCCCCCTAAGTGATCCTAGAAATCACAATTTTTGGCTTATGTCCCACAATGTTTTTTCTGATACCTGCCACCGTGTTATTATAAAATTCATTCAGAAGTTCTATTAAAATGCTATTTTTGTCAAATCTAAATTCCCTTTAGAAATTGAAGTTCAAATTATTAGTGCTAATTTGGTACTTTAGATGACTAATTTGTCTACAGTTTTCAAGGAACAAGTTGAAGCCTGAAGGTGAACAAAGATCTTGAACGTCAAATATACCACCTTCAAACTCAGCTTCTGACCTTGGAAGGAAAGCATCAAGACTTGGACTTTGTTGGAAAACACAGGGAGAGAGCAGGGGAGGCAGACTGCAGACCACCAAGAATATTAAACCAATGCTACAACATACAATGGACAGAAAGAACAAACACAACACAAAATGACAGTAGTACATTATATATATATATATATATATATATATTTTCCTTCAACTAGAAATACATTCAATCATCATACACTTTACAATGCAGAGCTGCTGCTCTGTTTTCATATTCTACCCCAATCTCTGGAGTTGCACACTATTTGTCTGTAGCTGCCTGTAGGAACTCTGTAGTTGTCTGTAGTTTACTCTATGCTGATACACACATTCCTATCTGCTATTTCTCTCTGTTGTTCTCCTCCTCAACATTCCTCTACTACTACAGGATAACTCTTGCTTTGTCTTCTCTTCTGGAAACTTGCTTTACCTCCTTTTGTCTCATTTCCTCTTACCCAGAAAAATGGGCGCTCAACTGATTTCAAATTTGAACTTACCTACCAAATTGAATGCGAGCAGGCCAACGGTGTGGGGATGAGATGGGAGTCTCCAGGATCTGACGCGGGGGTTGTCAACATTAATTGGTCTAACAGAAGATTAAATTCTTCCAACACTCCCCTTTAATCTGAAGTCAAATGTCATTCACAAATTTTCTTTTTAGAATTACTCTCCGGAGTTGTACCTTTGCTTTTGCCTTTCCAGAGTAGATCTCTGGATCTGTTTCTGCCACTCTGTATCACCTCCGGAGCTCTTCTCTGCATCTCCAGAGCACCCTGTCTGCATCTCCAGAGCTGATTCCCAGCATCTCTGGAGTACTGTTCCTGTAACTCCGGAGCACCTTCCGAGAATCTCTGGAGCTGACTTCTTGTGTCTCTGAAGTTCTATTTCTACATCTCTGGAGCACCTCCGGAGCTGCACATATATTCCAGAGTTGAACCTCTAGAGCTCTCCTACTGTCTTTCCGGATCTGAACCTCCGGAGCTGTCCTCTTTTCAGGCTGTACACCTCTGGAGCTGTCAACAATGCCTAGCCTATCCCTTAGGTGTTCAAAAGAATCTTTGGCAATGCCTTCATAAAAATGTCAACGAGTTGCTACTTGGATCTGCAATATTGTAACACAATCTCTCCTCATTCTACCAACTCACTTATGAAGTGATAACAGATTTCAATGTGTTTACTTCGTCCATGGAAGACTGGATTCTTTGTCAGGGCTATTGAAGGAACATTGTCACAATGAATGGTTGTACCATCTTCTTGCTTCTCATTTAAGTCTGGAAGGATCCTTCTCAACCAAATAGACTGACATGCTACAGCATTTGCTGCAATATACTCAGCTTCTGCTATAGAGAGAGAAACAATGGGTTGCTTCTTAGATGCCCATGATATCATTCCTGAACCAAAGTGAAATACATAGCTGGATGTGCTCTTCCGATCATCTACATTTCCTGCCCAGTCACTATCCGTGAAACCAGCCAACTTAAATTCATCAAAAACATCATACAAGATGCCATAACATGTTGTGCCATTCACATACCTCAGGATCCTCTTTTCTGCTTGCCAATGTGTGTCCTTAGGCTTCTCCATGAACCTAGAAATCAGGCTTACAACATACATCAAATCAGGCCTAGTTGCTGTCAAGTACATGAGGCTTCCAACCATGCTCTTGTAGATGGTTGGGTTTACTTCCTTGCTGCTGTCCTCTTTACTCAATTTCAGACCTGAAGCTGTTGGTGTAGGGGCAGGTTTACTATTCTCCATTTTAAATCTCTTCACAATCTGTTTGGCATAGTTAGTTTGCAAAATAAATATGCCATGCTCTGTTTTTCTTGAACTCAATGCCAAGAAAATACTTCAGCAGACCTAAGTCTATCATCTCAAACTCATTCTTCATTGCCTCTTTGAAATCAGCAATGAAAAGATCACTATTGCCAGTAAAAATTAGATCATCTACATACAAAACAGTAATCAAAATTTTACCTTCAGCTGCTTTGATGTAAAGAGTGGGCTCACTACTGCTTTTGCCAAAGCCATTGCTCAACAAATATGAGTCAATTTTTCTATACCATGCCCTAGGTGATTGTTTCAGCCCATAGAGGGCTTTCTGGAGCCTATATACTTTGTCCTCTTGCCTTGGGACTTCATAGCCAGGTGGCTGCTCCACATACACTTCCTCTTTCAGCACTCTGTTCAAGAAGGCTGACTTTACATCCATTTGAAACACCTTCCACTTGTGTTGGGTTGCAATTGCTATGATTGCCTGAATTGTTTCCAACCTTGCAACTGGTGCATAGGTCTCATCATAATCTCTTTGAAGCTGTTGTTTGTATGCTTTGACAACTAGCCTTGCCTTATGTCTTTCAATTTTTCCTTCAGCAGTAGACTTGGTCTTATAGACCCACTTAACTCCAATCACTTGTTTACCCTTGGGTAAATCAGTTAGCTGCCATGTGTCATTCATTTCTATGGCATCTAATTCTTCATCCATGGCTTTACACCATTTCTCCTCTTTTATAGCTTCTTCAAAGTAGATTGGATCACTTGAAGAAAATAATGTAAAATTCAAATTCTCATCCCCATCAGCATACATTATGTTGTCATAAATGTCCTTCACACTCCTTGTCCTCCATGGAATCAATGAGGCGAGTGTGGGGTCTGAATTACCTCCAGAGCTGTTGTTGTTCTGACCTCCGGAGCTACTGTTCAGACAACCTCTGTAGCTACTATTCTGCTGACCTCCGGAGTTGCTATAATGACGACCTCTGTGTTGTGACCAAATCACACATCACCCCATCATGATGGGGACCCCCCTAGTTTGCTTTATTCTCCTTAGAGTCAATTCACCTCAGAGCTAGCTCACCTTAAGGTCGGTTAGTCAATCAAACTTTGTAAAGGCAATGTAGAAGCTCCTTGAGGATCAAGAGTGAAGGTATTGAGTTGAGGCAACACCCTAGGCACACTTTGCTTCTCATTCCACCCCTATTGAGCGCCTAGGATAAAGAACTTTCAAATGGACCAAAACCAAGCTTAAAAGGCAAGGGCGCTCCTTGTCACCAAGATCATCTTTACGAGCATCCATTGGCTTTGGCACACTTGATGCCCCCTCTCAGCTTACTCTGGCACCCTCCATGTGGTAGTTCAACCTTTGAGCACATTGGATCCAAAGAAGTGATTAAGAAGAGAGCGCCTAGGAATTGATTCAAGTGTCAGAGCCTTAGAGACTTAATGAGTAAACAAAGTAGCTTTGGGTGCTCTTCTTGTGCAAACTTGATCACCTTTGTTGCCTAGATTCAGAGGGTTTGTTGAGGGTATCAACGGTGCTCACCTTGGATGATCTTTATCAGTGAATGCATGCCCAAGTAGAACATGTTAAGAGGCCTTAGATATCTCATACTAAGTGTAAAATCCCAAAACACTTCTTTTCATCATTTTACCTCAGTGAGTGCACCTAAAAGTTCTTGGAATAAGCTAGAATGAGGAGCAAGTCTACAAATGCGCCTTCATTGTAATCTTGTGGAGGCCATTCAAGTGATAATAGATGAAATCACTCAAGGTTCCTAATGAATGAACACATACTAAACATGAAACAAAATATCTCAAAAGGTTTGCCTAATATCAAGGAGATTTTTATTGATCAAAACTAGCATAAAAGTCATGGCGCACTTCATATCTATTTTCAACACATTTTGGCGCTCTTATATGGAATTTTACATTCATTGGAATCTTGTGGAGGAGTTGACAAACATTGTTTTGTGTGAGGTAAGTGAAAATAACACCTTGGCACCAAGGAGGCCTTGGAAGCAAAGTTGTTGGATTCATCCCTTTTGAGCGCCTTGGGAATTCACTAGTATGAGCACCTTCAGAGAGTGTTAAATTACTCAAATTTGAGGGCCTAGAGAAATGAGGAATGATTTCATCACCTTTGAGCACCTTGAAGGAATGATATGATGTATAAGGCATGGAAAACAAGAAGAATATTTGGGTGCCCTTGGCCTTTAGTATTAACATGTATTGGCGCCCATTGATACCTATTCCTCCATGAAAGTACACCTCAGGGTAAGAAAGCATAAAACAAGGTTGAAAGGTTCATTCATGTCCAAATGATCATCAAATTGCGCCGTGAGTTAAAGTGGACAAGATAGGTGCCAATCCTGGTTGTGTTAAGAGTTTTAAATTGCCTAAAACTAAATTTGAAGACCTTAGGCGCTCTTTGTCACCAAAGTCACCTCAAGTTAGCACCCAATGTACACCTTATAAGGTTAGGCACTCCTTATCACTCATTTCTCCAAGTCATATCTAATGTGAGCACTTTGATGTCAAATGAGGTTTTAATCAATCACACATGAGCACCCTAGACATGAGGAAGCCTAAATCATGTAAGTTGATGTTACCTTGATCCAAATCTTGAAGAAATTAACTATCTATATCAAGGCATTCATTCATGGCCAAATGATCTTCAAGGGCGCCTAGCAATTGTAAAATCTTAAAACACCTCAAATTGTACCTTAAAATGTCAGGAAGCAAGTTATGAATGAATGGCGCCAATCCCTACTTGGAGCATGTTACCTTGATCCAAAATTGAAGAAATTAACTAAGTGAGGTGTATTTTCTTGCCTCTAGACACCGAGATGGCACCTCAAGAAGTTCAAGGCAGGAGTCAAGTAGGAAAGGCCCTAGATGGTCCAAGTTGAATATAGATCATCATCAAATTACAAGTACGAAACCACCCATAAGACTAGGCGCTCTTCTTGTGTGAAATCATTATTCTTGGTGCTCATCATATAAGTTTTTACCAATTTTGGGAGCCAAGAGGTTTTGAATTTTGAAAATCTACATTAAAAGCATTAAATGCCTGATTTGGCTGACCTCCTAGCTGGCTGACCAACATTAAATACAAGTGAAATGACTATATAAGAGGAGCGCTTCTTTTCATCTCAACATAATTTCCATTGCAAGTCAAGAGAGAAGCGAATTTTTTGAAGAACGGGCAGATTTGTATTTTAAAGGTTGATTTTTGAAATTTCATATCTGATTTTTGGCATTTTAGTACTGATTTTCATCATTAAATACATAAATCTGCACTTTCTAGATCAGAAAATTGATACAAGGTATGTTTCAATCACCTTTTACTTCATAAAATTGCCTTTTATTTATTTAATTTTGCAGATTATCATGATTTTATCATTTAAAACTCAGGTTTGCAAGGGTAAAGTCTATCATTTCAAGTCACTTGTTCGAGTCTTGTCTTGTAGATAAATGGGCATGACAATGAAGGAGAGGCAAGTGATGATCAAGATGGATGCCAAGTTCAACATACCTGACTCCAAGGTCAAAACTCATTGGAAGAACATGGGGGACACCAACATGGGACACGTCAACTTAGAGGAGATGAAGGACTTCTTGTTCACCATCGCGAGGAATGAAGACATCAAGGCCATTGCGAAGAGTGGAATTGTTCAAGCAGTATGCTTCCCACCTACCCTACCTAGCATTGAGTTAGTGTTGGAATGTATTCAACACTATGATAAGCAGAAGAGGCAAATTATAGCTAAAGATGGGACTGTCCTAGCCTACCTGCAAAGAGAAGCCATCCAGGAGATCTTCAACATCCCAAACCGAAAGGCAGTTTTCAGCTGTCCTACAACTGCTCAATGTAATTTTGAAGGCAACCCTAAACACTACATGCAAGAAGTAAGGAAGAGGTGGATGATAGATTCATCAGTCAAGATATATAGCTTTGAAGATCCAAAGTTTCACAAGGCGGACTTCAAACAGGAGATAAGTTACTTCATCATGTTCCTGAATCAAGTAACAGGTAGGCCTCAATCATCTACTTTCGAAGGATGGATGTATACCTATTTTTATCATGTGTTTACAAAGAATAAGATGTTTGACTGGGTTGGCCTTATAATCCATTGCCTTGATGAGCAGTTTGAAAGGTTTGATGAAACAAAATCATTCTTGATGACTTCTTATCTTGTTTACATCCTAGCAAGAAATGTGGTTTATAAGGGATTAACATCCAAAGGAGAAGTAGGTACAAACTCTGGACAGATTCTTTCACATCAGTGTTATCGTCAGCTCCATTTGAAGAACATCAATCATTACAAGAGGTTCAATGATACCTTCGCCATGTTCAGAGTGAGAAAGTTGCGAGGAGAACTGCATAGAAGACTAACAGGTGCTGCTAGAAACTTCATCGAACAGTATGGAAGGTACTACATCTAGTATGACAAGTTTACATATACCAGAATTCAAGGTTTCATATCCTTTCCATATAGATTGCCTAGATATCCTACCAATAGGATGGTGTTGTTAGAAGTTTCATGACAGTTGTTAGAGTTTCATAAAATGCAAAGGGCAAGGAAGAAGGCCAGAGTTCAGTTTCCTCTCCAGCTTGGCAGATATTACTCTTGTCCATTACTTCAAGTAGCTGAGCATTCATAGGTTGAGCTTCAGGCATATCATCTACATCTTCATGATTCAAGGAGGGAGAACTTCGATCCACATGGACCCATTAAGCAGTCATATTCTTCCTACAGGCATGTTAAGCAGCTTGAGGATCATTGGGCTAATGCCATTGATGATGATGATGATGTTAGGATGCAAAAGTGTTCAAGGTTGAAATGGGATCTAGTGAGAGCTATGAAAGTATTAAGGATTCCTGATCAATTAGATAATGAAAGAACTCTCTTAGGCAATGAATACAATAAGATCAAGAACCTGCTTTATGATATAAATTGGGCTGATAGAGAAAGGGTTTATGATGAAGGATTGATAGAGCCTATCATTGCTATCACTGAAGGACAAGTAGAAGAGCAAGTACAAGTATTGACAGATGAGGGAAAGAAACTTACTTACATCAAGATGGGAGAAGTAGAACAACATGGACAACATAGTGCACCTGGTAAAAGTTCGTGAAGCAAAGACAATGAAAGAGATTCAAGTCAAGCAAAGAAACGAAAACAACTTGAATCTGCACAAGAAGAATCAAGCAAGAAAAAGAAGAGGATAAGTATTGAAACTGCTTCGTCTAGACAGTCAGGAGATACTCCACTGAATCAGGATATAGTGGTGCATGTTGAGGATGCAGTTCCAGAAACTTGATTTGAAGAAGTGCCTTTAAGTCCACATGATACTGAGATCATTGATGAAGCTAACACTGGAGACAAGGATGAAGCTAAAGAAGAGTCATTGCCTATACAAGGAAAGAAAATACAACAGTTACAGGATCTTTCATCATTGCTGGAGTGGCTGCAGGATAGAATTAAGGAAAGCTGTGAAGTTGAGAAATATCCTCCTATTCCAGTTGATGAGTTACTTCTAGACATGTCTATGAAAAAACAAAGAAGAAAGTAACTATTCTTTCAAAGATCACTAAAGATGAAAGGAAGGTACATGTAGCAGTTCCAAGGCTTGAGAAGAATATAGAAGATATAACGCCTGAAGATTATGACACCAATACAATCAATTTGGGTCCATTGACTGGAATGCATGTAGAAGAAGAACTTCAGGGTTCAATTGATAATGCTGGAACTATCGTAAGGTAAGAAACAAAAGGTAGAATTAAAGTTGAGCAAAGGTGTCAAGCTTTAGAGTAGTATATTCAACACTTGGTTCATCCTATTCATCAACAGGAGAGAGTTTCTACACCTCCATCTCTTCTTCCTCTAGAAATAGTTGTACATTTTGAGGAGTTGAAGTCTTCATCTCATAGGTTGAAAGATTGGATGAAAAGATCAAAGGAAACTACATATAAACACCTGGAAGATATCATGCAAGTGTATGATAAGATTGCTTATCTTAAAGAAAGGGTACTTGCATTGTTGACTGTTTGTACTGAGTTCAAGGCTATCAAGGAACAATATATGCTGCATTTGAAGAGCTTGATGGAGACTTCAATTGATGATTTGATACATGCTGAAGTGATTGAAGAAGGCATAACATATGATTTTTCTTCTTGGTATTATTGCTTTTGTAATAAGGGACAGTTACTTGATAAAGTAGAAATAGATATGGCAAGAGTAAGGAGTGTACTTCAAAGAATTCAAGATGGAATACATGCATCCTTAATGAAGATATGTAATCCATTTGGAGAGATGACTCTTGATAATATGAAAGAACAAGTTCGAGCTTTCTACTTCCAAGAAGATGATGTTTTTGATGAGAAGCTTGATAGTATATTCTCACTTGCTATCCACCTTAGCGCCAACAAAGCTAGGATGACTGATTGGGAGAAGACACTTGGCCTTTATGCAAATGATGTACTTGAAGCTGAAGGAACCACTCAAAATATGCCAAGTGTACCTTTTGATGATGTCAAACAAATAGTGTCTAGATTCATTGAATGTCAAAATTCTAGTGATGGATATTCACATGGAGACTCCTCATAGGCTAAGTGATGTGTCATCCTTATCTTCTTGGGAAACATGCCTTCATTGCCTCCTAAATATACTAAAAATAGAAGTTTGTTGTAACTACTTGTGATGTGGCATGATCTGGTCCATTGGCTTTGCTGATCGATCTTGGCCCTTCATACATTCTTGAGGTCTATAAAAGGGCTCCTTTTGCTCTCATTTGTATGATTGAAGACTCTAAAAATTGTTGCAAGAGCTCTCTGAAATAATATAAGACTCATTGTTTTGGTGATTCTATATATGTTTCTAAGTGTTGCATGGTTTAGATTTCTTCAAGCGAGTATTAAGATTAGATTAAGTTTTCTTTAAGTTTTATGTTAGTTGGTGGAAGGCTTCATTATTGTTTGTGGTGAAATCTTTATGTTCACACCATTTGTAGTTTGTGGCTTGCAAATTGCAGTGTATGGTTGGTCTGAACAAAACTAAGCTTAACTTTGATCTCTATGTTTGTTAAAATTTTCATAAGCATAAGTGATTTAAACATCTTGTATAACCCTAGAAGATTGCATCAATCTTGTGTAGTTGTTTGATTTGGCAAAGCAAGATTTGGTTTGATTTCACTTGAATAGTAATTTTTCCTTGCATCTAGGATTAGATTAGTTTTCACTACACCTTTCATTTTTTGGTCTTTTTATCAATTTGGTTAGGATTAGGATCAACTACTTCATTGCCATATCATACATACTTAGGTATTCCAGTGTCCACCTATTTCATTAAATCAACAAGTTGTCAAACAATTGTGTAAGTCCCTTTGTGTTTACCAGCAGAATCATACTAAGTCACTGAGCTATCCCTTACAAAATCATAAGAAAAGGAACCTTGGAGTCATCTTGTTTGATCACTTTGTTCAGCATTCGAGAGGCTTTGCTCAAGAGAGAGTTACTTACTCTATATTTTACTCTATTGTTGACTTGTCGAAAAACAAACATCAACATTTTTGGTGCTAGAAGGAGGGCCACATCAAGTTGTTTCATTTTCAGATTGAGGAAGAAGGAAGAACATCCTGGAGTGAATTGGTTCTTTCTCACCAGAAAGGCACCAGAGAATTCTAAGGTCTACACCAAGAGCATCCAAGGAGTTCGTCAAGTTGGAGTTTCCCCTTAAGTCAAGAAGGGAAAGAAGGAAACTTCATCAGGTCAAGGATCTCCAAGTGGGGGTGATATTTCAAATTTGTTCCAGACTCCACCTCTGTAGAATCCAAAGCAGGGAGTTGCTCAACCTAGTAATACACAAGCAACCACCCCAGGGACTCCACTTCAGCCAGGAGCCACTCAAACAGGTCCAGGACATCAACCCAACGTTCCAATGGCAATACCAACACCTTCTTGGCCCTTGGCAAATGTTTCACCTCTTGGGACTTTTGTAAACTATCATGAGATGCCCAAGAACCCTGAACACTTCTGCTCAAAATTTCATGTCAACGATGCAAACAGGATAGCAGAGGAGCACATCAAAATCTTTGAAGACACCTTAATAAATCGAAGGATCGTACATCAGGATGTGGCATGTAGATTGTTTCCATACTCACTTGAAGGAGATGCTACCTTTTGGTACATCAACTTGCCAGCAGGGTCTATCACTAGTTGGGAACAGATGAAAAATGCTTTCCTGGAGAAGTTCAGAATCCCCATCACTCCAGCAAAACTTTACAAATAATCCATTGAAGTAAGGAGGCAAGAACATGAGCCTATTGCTGCTTTCAATCACCGATTTCATAAGGCTTATTCAAGATTATAGACTCCATATGACATCAATGAAGACATGGTGAAAGAGATTTATTATGCAGCCTTGGACTGCCTTACTTCTATGTTTGTGAAGAGGGCGACGACCCCGCCCACTAATCTGATAGGAGCGTATGCTGAAGCTGTCAAGGTAAATACTGATTTAGGCATGAACACTCATGGGCCACTTAATCATCTAGGCCATGTAGCAATGCCTAATTCAGATCTAAGGAATCAACCAAGCACTCGCTCAACATTCACCAGTGATGAACCCTGTTCCAGTCCCTGCTCCTGCTAATCAGTTGGTCCTGCATCCAGGAGCACCAATTTCACAAGTTACACCTACAAAGCCGGTATATCTACAAGGATCGTCATCTTCTGCAAAGACTCAGGAAGAGAAAGATGAAATGAAGGAGCTAATTGATTAGGTGAAGAAGTTATCCACCGAAGTCACACACTTGAGAAACCAAAACAATTATCTGCAGAGGAATTATCAGGGAAACTAGTCTGGAAATCAAGGATATAATCCAGGATACAATCAAGGGTACAATCAAGGCTTTCAAAGACAAAACAAAACCTAGAACACTGCACCTAACAATGGAAGTGTACCTTCACCACTTGATAATCCGCCAGCCTCTGACCTGAAGCCAGCAGATAAAGTTTTCTTGGCAGAAGTTGCATTATCTACTTGGTGCAGATTACACAATACTAATCAACACTCGAAGATCTAATGTCCTGAATTTAAGATAGTTACTGATATCTTCCAACAGGAAATGCATGGTTCACAGGCACCAGAAAACCCTCCTGTCACGGGGTATGAGATCGTGCCCACGCCAAGGTATGATCAAGCCTTAATTATTGAGGATTTCACTTTTCCACCCATGATGGAATATGATATGTCAGAGTATAATGGAAGGTTCTTGCCAGCTTCTATAAATGGGCCTATTGAGGATACATACTATCCTCCTCCATTCGATGGTGATCTCCAAACTCAAGAGGTAGATGAAGTACAAGCTTTTCAGCAGTCTTCTAGAAATGCACCTCAGAGGGTCTACCAATGGAATTACCGGGCACAAGATCCTGTTACTACATCGACTCCTCCAAATAACTTGCAAACTCTGCCAAATCCAAATGCAAGTAACAATCCAAGTTATCCAAGAGATTCACCCGAGTATAGATAGAGGAATCTAGCCCAGAAAGGTGTCCCAACGCAAGATGCTCAACATCAGAATGCTACTCCAAGGATTGATCCAACCAGGAAAGAAGTTCCCAAAGATGATCTGAAAAGGTTAAGTCAATGTGTTGTGGACGAACTCAAGAAAATCAAGCTTAACTTGCCACTGACAGAATTCATCAGAGTGTCTGAGATAAGGGAAGCCTTCTTGAGAAGTGTTGATGATACTACTAAAGGTGGGAATCAAAATGTGCAAGTCTCTACAGGATCGTTGAACCCATCTACTTCCAATGCACCTAGAGCAAATGTGGGCCAAAATATGAATGCAGCTCAAACGAGGCCACCTTATCCACAAGGACAGACGAATGCCATTTTCGTTGTACAAGATTCATCTAGTATGACAAATGGTAAGCCAGTTGAAGTAAAGGTAGAACTTGCAGAAAATAGTAATGCATCAAAGAGCCAAGATTCACAAGTCAATCTAGAATTAGTGAATGATAAGTATAGTGCTCCAAAGAAGAAATCAGTAGTTTTCTATCAGGGAAGGGACGAACAACCCCCATTCTTGCTATCAGTCAGAATATTTGGAAAGCTTTTGCATAATTGTTTAATGGATTCAAGAGCTTCAAGCAATGTAATGCCATTAGGTGTCTGTAAGAAACTCAGTCTCATCCCAAAACAGACATCCAAGAAGGTTACTCAGTTGGATAAGACTAAAGTCCCAATTATGGGAGAGTTACATAACATTCATATGCAGTTGGCAGCAGACCCAAGGATTCAACATTACATTTATATTTCAATGGTGGACATACTCGAAGGGTACGAAATGCTGCTAAGCAGAGATTGGTTAAGGAAGCTCAATGGATACATTTCTACTGACTTCTCACATATCTGGCTTTCATGGAAGGGACTGTCAAACCAGATCAGAATAGATAGCACTCCACGGCTGAAGTTGATGATCACAGAGTATGGTAAAGACAACAAAATCCTCTTTGTAGAAACATATTTGGGTGTTTATAAGCCCAAGGTTGAAGAGATCCTGATGCTACACAACCCAACAGAAGGACTCATAGAAAGTGATCACGATACAGCATCAGATGAGGAAGGGGAAGGAATGTTTAAAAACTTCCAAAACATTGTTATGAGGCATGTAAAATAGGGCATGGAATTAGCAAGTCATGCACATGTTCAAGATTTACTACTACCTAATTGGTGCAGGATACATAATGCCTTCCATTCCGAATTCTCCTGTGCAATGTGTGGAGTGGCTCTAGAACAAGTTTGGAAGAGGATCCTAGAAGCAATGGGCCTAGAAATTCCTAAGATATTGAAGTTGAAAGAACCTGTTCTAGATGCAATTTTTATGGAGGAAGCAAGTACGTCAGCATCAACCCAAGAAAGCAGTCCAATTGAATCTAGAGAAGTGAATGAAGATAGTAAAGTGTCAAGTCAAGAAACTAACTAGGTGTGGACTTTAAGGTTTGATGGATCAAAATCCAAACAAGGATCAGGAGTAGGTTTTGAATTGATCAGTCTGGTGGGAGAAGGTTACCTATCAGCATTAAGACTGCAGTTTCCCTGCACAAATAATGTCGCCGAATATGAAGCTTTAGTGCATGGATTGCTCCTTGCCATCAAAAAGAAAGTCAAGATTTTGCATGTGTTTAGGGATTCAGAGATAGTCGTCCGGTAAGTCTGAAAACAATATGTATGCCATGATAAGAAGTTAAAGAAATACAGAAATTAGGTCTGGGATCTCATCGAGGATTTCGAGGCATTCAATATTAAGTCAATCTACAGGTCTACAAATCAAGTGGCCAATGCACTAGCCCAAGCTACGAGTTCTCTCAAGCCTTTAGCCATGGAGGGGTTAAAGAAGTTCACCATCAAACTAACATCAGTTCCTTCAGTACCAGATAATATTACCAATTTTTAGGTATTTGATGATGATAAACACATACTAGACTTCTTGACCAATTCTGGAATATTCACTACCCAAGTCATCGATGAGAGTGAAGCAGAAGTAGAATTTGATCCAGATGGGGTCATGAATCTAAAGAACAACACCATTCCAAAAGGCATGATTGAACTAGAAAGGTTTTTTGACTCAAACTAGTTAAGCACCCTTCAGTATCGCAGCGAAGACGGAAATAAATGTGAAGCAGTTAATCTGGGGACAGATCAAGAGGTAAAGAATGTCTTCATAGGGAAAGTCTATACACCTGAAGAAAGAGAAAATATTCTCAATAGCATGAGGGAGTTTCAGGATGTCATCGCTTGGGGGTATGATGATTTGAAAACATATGATACATCTATCATGACACATGCCATCCCTCTCAAGCCAGGAAGCAGACTGTTCCGACAAAGACAGAGGCCAGTTAACCCTTTGTTAGAACCTCTCATCTATCAAGAAGTGAAGAACTTGATACAAGCTAGGATAATCTTTTTGATAAGACACTCAACATGGGTCACTAATCTAGTCCCAGTCAGGAAAAAGAATGGAGAAATAAGACTATGTGTTGATTTCAGAAACCTCAACCGGGCATCAGAAGAGGACAATTATCCTTTGCCTTCGCTTGATGAAGTACTTCAAATAGTAAATGGGTCACAAATGATGTCCTTTTTGGATAGGTATTCAGGATATAATCAGATCATGGTCAAAGAAGAAGATCGGTTGAAGACTGCTTTCACCACTAAATGGGGAACGTATGCATACAGAAGGATGCCTTTTGGCTTGATTAATGCTGGAGGAACTTTTCAGAGGGCCATGGACATCGCCTTCAGAGACATAATTGGAAAGTGCATTATCATCTATATGGATGACCTCACTATGTTCTCAAAAATAAGAGTAGATCATGTGGATCATCTAAGGAAAGTTTTTGAAGCTTGTAGAACATACAGGATCTCCCTGAATCTGAAGAAATGCATTTTCGGGGTAACAAAAGGAAAGCTTCTGGGTCACATTTTATCAGAACAGGGGATTTCTATTGACCCTGACTGAGTGGAGGCCATCAAAAGAATAGGCTTGCCTGCAAGTAAAAAGGAATTAAAGTCTTTCTTCGACAATATTAATTTTGTAAGGAAGTTTATTACCAGGTTTGTAGAGATTGTCAAGCCTTTGAATGATATGTTGAAGAAGGATGCGAAGATAGAATGGACTACACAAGTGAAAAGAGCATTCAAAGAAAGCAAGCAAGCGATCGCTAGTGCTCCTGTACTCATCATTCCAAATTATTTGAAACCCTTTTATTTGTATTCTTTTGCATCAGACCACACTTGCGCAAGAATCCTGACCCAAAGGATGGATGGTAAGGATGAGCACTCAATCACATTTATGAGTGCTCCCTTTAAAGATGCTGAGTTAAGATATCCTAGAGTTGAGAAACAAGCGTATGCTTTGGTGAAGGCCATCAAGAAATTCAGACATTATATCTTGCGAAGCAGAGTATATGCAATAGTTCTAGATGTCGTGGTCAAAACATTACTAATGTAGAATGAATTGGGTGAGAGAAGAGGCAAGTGGATCGCCACTATCCAAGAGTACGACATTGAAATTGAACCGATGAAGCTGGTTCAAGGACAAGCGCTTACACAGACTATAGCAGTTGAAGGTCCTGGATTGGTTCAACAAGCGTATGTACTTGAGGCAGTGTCTCCAGATGAGTGGTACAATAATATTGTTTATTACTTGCTATCTCAGAAATATCTAGATTACATGAGTCCAACACAGATAAGAGCACTAAGGTATAGAAGAAAACATTTCATGTTGCAAGGGTCAGTTCTGTTCAGACAAAATCACGAAGAAATCTACTTGAGATGTGTTGGCAGAAGTGAAGCTAAAAAGATTATGGAATAGTTTCATGATAAGTTCAGAACTTGTCATGGTGGTGAATTGGCAACAGCGAATCAGATACTGAGAGCAGGTTATTATTGGCCAAAACTATTTCAAGATGCTCATTAGCACATCAAAACTTGTCACACCTGTCAAGTAGCAGCTTCACCAGAAAGGAATCCAGCAATGCCTTTACAGCCTGTTGTTGAGTTCAGACCTTTCACCAAGTGGGGACTTGATTTCATTAGTATGATCAACCCACCTTCTTCTGCACAACACAGGTACATCTTAACCGCGACTGATTATTGCACCAGATGGTCAGAAGCCCATGCCTTGAAGTTTTGTACTACTGAGGTAGTGATCAAATTTCTGGAGGACAACATAATTACCAGGTTTGGTTGTCTCAATGCCCTGGTGTGCGACAATGGTCCCACTTTTTCATCATTAAGATTTTCCAATTGGGCCTTTGAGTATGGAATAACCTTGAAATTCTCATCGAATTATTATCCGCAGGGTAATGACTTAGCTGAATCTACAAATAAAAACCTCCTGAATGCAATCAAGAAGCTGTTGGATAAGAATATGAGAGACTGGCACACACAACTAAAGTTCGCTCTTTGGGCAGACAGAACCCATGTCAAGTCTTCTCTGGGTACTTCTCCATACCACTTACTATATGGACAAGATCCTGTCTTCCTGATACAATTAAGAATTCCAACCTTGCAGTTCATGCAAGAGTACTTAGATGAAGATGAGAGAGTGCAGATGAGATTGTCACAACTGTTGCATCTAGAGGAAAAGTGCGACATTGCCTTGGATAAATTTATGAAGCATCAAGGGGTGGTCAAGCGTTGGTTTGATCGTCAGGCTAGGGTGAAGTCTTTTAGAATTTCTGATCTGGTCTTATATTGGGATAAAGCGCATGAAAGACGAGGAGACCATGACAAATTTGACTATCTTTAGAAAGGCCCGTACCAAATTGCTGAGATCCTGGGAGAAAATGCTTTCAAACTGAATACATTGATTGGAGAAGATATCCCATTGCCCGTCAATGGGCAATTTCTAAAACATTACTTCCAGCCATGAGTTCCCTATGGGGTTGGCTTGTACATAGTTAGAATAGGATTTCCTTTCTGCTGTTTTGCTTTCTTAGATTAAGGTTTGCTGGTCTTGATGTCATTTGACTCAAGAATTTTCTTGCTTTCAGTAGTTTAGATTGTTTTAATTTAGGTTTGTTGTTTTGGGGGTTCTTAGCTCATGCGGAGATGATGAATTTTATGTAGGCATTTGGTATGATTTTGCTAGAATATGTTAGCTCATTTCTTAAATATTTATTCATGAAATTCTTAGAATTGGAGTATCATAGTTTTCAATTTATCGACGAGATGAATTCTGAACTTGATTGGGACACTAATCATCTATTGTATCTTGACACTATTATCTTTGATCATAATGTTTTAAAATGTCAAATCTAAAATTTATGAATTCTTATTTGTCCCTTGAGAAACTTGAGTCATGATTAATGGATTTCCCGTGGATTCCATCACTAGTGTTAGATAGCATGATTGCTTGCTCTTGGGAGATGAGTCAGTTGTTCGATATTGACTGAAGTATTTTGAGGTTTTATATCTTACACATCTTAATGATCCTGAAGTTGCTAGGGGAGTCTTTGTGAGTCTAGATTAAGTGAAATCTCAAGCTAATTCATGTTTTTGCTTCTATTCCATAATAAGTATTCTACTAATTCCATCTCATTCATTCTACTTATTATTCACACCCCATAAATAAAGCCTCCATGCATTTCATTTGAAAGAAAACAAGTTTCTATCCACTTCTCCGCCTCCATCGAATAATGATTTCAAGTTTGATGTCTGAATCATTTCATGGTCCTATTGTTCATTGCCTACTCCAGAAGGATAAATTGAAGTCCTTATGAATAAAGCATTTGGAGTACTTCTATGTCAGTATCTATTCATATGACCTTGGCCACTCAAGGTATGAGAAGTTCATGATGTTGGTATTTCCATTCCATCTAAAATCTATCATTTTCCATTATCCATCCATTATGTGTTCATTTCACCTTCGTTACCATGCAAAGTCTTAAAGCAGGTAATTATCTATCCATCCTCCACTTATTCCAAATTCCCTCGCCATATTATTTTTCCCTTTCATCTATTCCCTAATCATGATCGATGAATGTGAGTGTCATCTAGACGAGAAGTTTGCAAATCCTCCGCTCATTCCCCATTGTTTGAGTAATAAATACTTGGATGCTTTACCCATCAAGCCAGGAAATTTCTGAAAATCCTATAAATCTTTGTCTTAAAACATAAATGCCAAAATCCTAAGCAAGGCATGTTCAAAAGATATTTCATTCTGTACTTCCCAGTCAAGAAATGCTTAAAAAATAAAGCTCTAGGGTACTTGAAACCAAATCCAAAGAGGCTTCGGCATCTAGTAAGTCCATTTTCATCCATTCCATTCCATTTCGATTTCATTCCATTCCAAGTTTCTTCATCCCATGAAATAAAATCAAAACAAGAAAATTCCAAGTTCTTGTGGGACATGAAGGTACCATTTCACCTTGTCATTCCCGTTCCCCATCATATATATCCCTTTCCACTTGCAAATTTTGAAGTTTAGGTTGATATGAACAAACGTTGATCATGATTCCATTCCATTTTGTTTAGTTGTTCACCATCCATTTCCGGTTCCCATCATTCATACATATCCCGTCATGTCTGGATATACCCTTTCATCTATTTGTTTTATATAATCCACATTATAATCCATTGTTTCCATCCACCCTATCATTTTGTTATTTCCTACCAACATCAGTAAGTGTGTATCATAACTTGGCATGGTTTTGTTTGGACCACTGTGTCGTCTACAGGATCAGACTTTGGAGTTCTGTCTATTCATTACCTTGGTGAAAACCTGGCAAACAGGCGCCATGTGTAATGGTGATTCTATAAAAAAAAAAATCTTTCATCCAAAGGTGAAAACCACTTCCGGTGGTGCCTTGGATAAGTACCTTGATGAAAACCTGGCAAACAGGCGTCATGGTAGAGACACCCTGTCTCATTTCATTCCTTTCCATATCATCTTCATTTCACCATCACTCCATTCAATATCATTGTATCTGCGCATTTCATCCATATGTATATCTATCCGTCCATCCATTTTCATAAATTTACCTAGCTTGAGATAGGTAAGCTTAGATGATCCTAGCCACTAAGGGATGAGAATGAACTCAAGTGCTTGCACTTCAAACCCCAAATATGGATAGTCCCACTAGCAATTGGCTTTGATTCTTTGATCAGGTAGTTGTGTTTATTTGATCTAGTGTGTGGGTGTACATGGAAATGTTGAAACCTGATTTTTGTTTATCTTTGGAACACTTAAGAAACTATTTAATGGAAACTTATCTTTAATCACACCCCATAAGAGATAGTGTCTTGATCCAATTTATGATTCCTTTCCCTTTTGAATTCGTTTTGACTCATTGATAGGTTGAAGAAGATGATTTGACAATTCTGAGTTAGGATTGAATCTTTATTTTTGAAATGTTCATGAACATTTCTCCCATGGAGTCGCCAAATGTTGTGACCAAATCACACATCGCCCCACCATGATGGGGACCCCCCTAGTTTGCTTTATTCTCCTTAAAGTCAGTTCACCTCAAAGTTAGCTCACCTTAAGGTCAGTCAGTCAATCAAACTTTGTAAAGGCATTTTAGAAGCTCCTTGAGGATCAAGAGTGAAGGTATTGAGTTGAGGCAACACCCTAGGTGTACTTTGCTTCTCATTCCACCCCTATTGAGCACCTAGGATAAAGAACTTTCAAATGGACCAAAACCAAGCTTAAAAGGCAAGGGCGCTCCTTGTCACCAAGATCATCTTTATGAGCTTCCATTGGCTTTGGCGCACTTGATTCCCCCTCTCAGCTTACTCTAGCACCCTCCATGTGGTAGTTCAACCTTTGAGTGCCTTGGATCTAGAGAAGTGATTAAGAAGAGAGTACCTAGGAATTGATTCAAGTGTAAGAGCCTTAGAGCCTCAATGAGTAAACAAAGTAGCTTTGGGTGCTCTTCTTGTGCAAACTTGATCACCTTTTGTGCCTAGATTCAGAGGGTTTGTTGAGGGTATCAAAGGTGCTCACCTTGGATGATCTTTATCAGTGAATGCATGCCCAAGTAGAACATGTTAAGAGGCCTTAGATATCTCATACTAAGTGTAAAATCCCAAAATGCTTCTTTTCATCATTTTACCTCAGTGAGTGGGCCTAAAAGTTCTTGGAATAAGCTAGAATGAGGAGCAAGTCTACAAATGCACCTTCATTGGAATCTTGTGGAGGCCATTCAAGTGATAATAGATGAAATCACTTGAAGTCCCTAATGAATGAACACATACTAAACATGAAGCTAAATATCTCAAAAGGTGTGCCTAATATCAAGGAGCTTTTTATTGATCAAAACTAGCATAAAAGTCATGGTGCACTTCATATCTCTTTTCAACACATTTTGGCGCCCTTATATGGAATTTTACATTCATTGGAATCTTGTGGAGGAGTTGACAAACATTGTTTTGTGGGAGGTAAGTGAAAATAACACCTTGGCGCCAAGGAGGCCTTGGAAGCAAAGTTGTTGGATTCATCCATTTTGAGCACCTTGGGAATTCACTAGTATGAGCACCTTTGGAGAGTGTTAAATTACTCAAATTTGAGCGCCTAGAGAAATAAGGAATGATTTCATCACCTTTGAGCGCCTTGAAGGAATGATATGATGTATAAGGCATGGAAAACAAGAAAAAGATTTGGGCGCCCTTGGCCTTTAGTATTAACATGTATTGGTGCCCATTGATACCTATTCCTCCATGAAAGTGCGCCTCAGGGTAAGAAAGCATGAAACATGGTTGAAAGGTTCATTCATGTCCAAATGATCATCAAATTGTGCCATGAGTTAAAGTGGACAAGATAGGTGCCAATCCTGGTTGTGTTAAGAGTTTTAAATTGCCTAAAACTAAATTTGAAGACGTTAGGCACTCTTTGTCACTAGAGTCACCTCAAGTTAGTGCTCAATGTACACCTTATAAGGTTAGGCACTCCTTATCACTCATTTCTCCAAGTCATATCTAATGTGAGTGCCTTGATGTCAAAAGAGGTTTAAATCAATCACACATGAGCACCCTAGGCATGAGGAAGCCTAAATCATGTAAGTATATGTTACCTTGATCCAAATCTTGAATAAATTAACTATCTATATCCAGGCATTCATTCATGGCCAAATGATCTTCAAAGAGCGCCTAGCAATTGTAAAATCTTAAAACACCTCAAATTGCGCCTTAAAATGTCAAGAAGCAAGTTATGAATGAATGACACCAATCCCTACTCGGAGCATGTTACCTTGATCCAAAATTGAAGAAATTAACTAAGTGAGCTACATTTTCTTGCCTCTAGACACCCAGATGGCGTCTCAAGAAGTTCAGGGCAGGAGTCAAGTAGGAAAGGCCCTAGATGGTCCAAGTTGAATATAGATCATCATCAAATTACAAGTGCGAATGCACCCATAAGACTAGGCACTCTTCTTGTGTGAAATCATTATTCTAGGCACTCATCATATAAGTTTTTACCAATTTTGGCGCCCAAGAGATTTTGAATTTCCAAAATCTGCATTAAAAGCATTAAATGCCTGATTTGGCTGACCTCCTAGCTAGCCGACCAGCATTAAATACAAGTGAAATGACTATATAAGAGGAGCGCTCCTCTTCATCTCAACATAATTTCCATTGCAAGTGAAGAGAGCAGCAAATTTTCCAAGGGAGGAGCAAATTTTTTGAAGAAGGGGCATATTTTCTTAGGGTAGATTTGAATTTTGAAGGTTGATTTTTGACATTTCATATTTGATTTTTGGCATTTTAGTACTAATTTTCATCATTAAATAAAGAAATCTGCACTTTCTAGATCAAAAAATTGATACAAGGTATGTTTCAATTACCTTTTACTTCATAAAATTGCCTTTTATTTATTTAATTTTGCAGATTATCATGATTTTCTCATTTAAAACTTAGGTTTGCAAGGGTAAAGTCTATCATTTCAAGTCACTTGTTCGAGTCTTGTCTTGTAGATAAATGGGCATGACAATGAAGGAGAGGCAAGTGATGATCAAGATGGATGCCAAGTCCAACATACCTGACTCCAAGCTTGAAACTCATTGGAAGAATGTGGGGGACACCAACATGGGACACGTCAACTTGGAGGAGATGAAGGACTTCTTGTTCGCCATCACAAGGAATGAAGACATCAAGGCCATTGCGAAGAGTGGAATTGTTCAAGCAACATGCTTCCCACCTACCCTGCCTAGCACTGAGTTAGTGATGGAATGTATTCAACACTATGATAAGCAGAAGAGGCAAATTATAGCTAAAGATGGGACTGTCCTAGCCTACCTGCAAAGAGAAGCCATCCAGGAGATCTTCAACATCCCAAACTGAAAGGCATTTTTCATCTATCCTACAACTGCTCAATGTACTTTTGAAGGCAACCCTAAACACTACATGCAAGAAGTAAGGAAGAGGTGGATGATAGATTCATCAGTCAAGATATATAACTATGAAGATCTAAAGTTTCACAAGGCGGATTTCAAACAGGAGATAAGTTACTTCATCATGTTCCTGAATCAAGCCTCAATCATCTACTTTCAAAGGATGGATGTATACCTATTTTGATCATGTGTTTACAAAGAATAAGATGGTTGACTGGGCTGGCCTTATAAGCCATTGCCTTGATGAGCAGTTTGAAAGGTTTAATGAAACAAAATCATTCTTGATGACTTCTTATGTTATTTACATCCTAGCAAGAAATGTGGTTTATAGGGGATTAACATCCAAAGGAGAAGTAAGTACAAACTCTGGACAAATTCTTTCACAACAGTGTTATCCTCAGCTCCATTTGAAGAACATCAATCATTACAAGAGGTTCAATGATGCCTTCACCATGTTCATAGTGAGAAAGTTGCGAGGAGAACTGCATAGAAGAATAACAGGTGCTGCTAGAAACTTCATCGAACAGTATGGAAGGTACTACATCCAGTATGACAAGTTTACCTATATCAGAATTCAGGGTTTCACATCCTTTCCATACAGATTGCCTAGATATCCTACCGATAGGATGGTGTTGTTAGAAGTTTCAAGATAGTTGTTAGAGTTTCATAAAATGCAAAGGGCAAGGAAGAAGGCCAGAGTTCAGTTTCCTCTCCAGCTTGGCAGATATTACTCTTGTCCATCACTTCAAGTAGCTGAGCATTCAGAGGTTGAGCTTCAGGCATATCATCTACATCTTCATGATTCAAGGAGGGAGAACTTCGATCCACATGGAACCATTAAGTAGTCATATTCTTCCTACAGGCATGTTGAGCAGCTTGAGAATCATTGGGCTAATGCCATTGATGATGATGATGTCAGGATGCAAAAGTGTTCAAGGTTGAAATGGGATCTAGTGAGAGCTACGAAAGTATTAAGGATTCCTGATCAATTAGATGATGAAAGAACTCTCTTAGGCAATGAATACAATAAGATCTAGAACCTGCCTTATGATATCAACTGGGCTGATAGAGAAAGGGTTTATGATGAAGGATTGATAGAGCCTATCATTGCTATCACTGAAGAACAAGTAGAAGAGCAAGTACAAGTATTGATAGATGAGGGAAAGAAATTTACTTACATCAAGATGGGAGAAGTAGAATAGCAGGGACAACATAGTGCACCTGGTAGAAGTTCGTGAAGCAAAGACAATGAAAGAGATTCAAGTCAACCAAAGAAAAGAAAACAACTTGAATCCGCACAAGGATAATCAAGAAAGAAAAAGAAGAGAATAAGTATTGAAACTGCTTCATCTAGACAGCTAGGAGATACTCCACTAAATCAGGATATAGTGGTGCATGTTGAGGATGCAGTTCTAGAAACTCCATTTGAAGAAGTGCCTTCAAGTCCACATGATACTGAGATCATTGATGAAGCTAAAACTAGAGACAAGGATGAAGCTGGAGAAGAGTCGTTGCCTATACAAGGAAAGCAAATACAACAGTTACAGGATCTTTCATCATTGTCGGAGTGGCTGCAGGATAGAATTAAGGAAAGTTGTGAAGTTGAGAAATGTCCTCCTATTCCAGTTGATGAGTTACTTCTAGACATGTCTAGTGAAAAACTAAAGAAGAAAGCAACTATTCTTTGAAAGATCACTAAAGATGAAATAGGTGTAAGGAAGGTACATGTAGCAGTTCCAAGGCTTGAGAAGAATATAGAAGATATAATGCCTAAAGATTATGACATCAATACAATCAATTGGGGTCCATTGACTGGAATGCAAGTAGAAGAACTTCAGGGTTCAATTGATAATGCTGGAACTATCATAAGGAAAGAAACAAAAGGTAGAATTAAAGCTGAGCAAAGGTGTCAAGCCTTAGAGCAGTATATTCAACACTTGGTTCATTCTATTCGTCAATAGGAGAGAGTTTCTACACCTCCATCTCTTCTTCCCCCAGAAACAGTTGTACATCTTCAGGAGTTGAAGTCTTCATCTCACAGGTTGAAAGATTAGATGAAAGGATCAAAGGAAACTACATATAAACACCTGGAAGATATCATGCAAGTGTATGATAAGATCGTTGATCTTAAAGAAAGGGTACATGCATTGTTGACTGTTTGTGCTGAGTTTAAGGCTATCAAGGAACAATACATGCGGCATCTGAAGAGCTTGATGGAGACTTCAGTTGATGATTTGATACATGCTGAAGTGATTGAAGAATGTCATAACATATGATTTTTCTTCTTGGTATTATTGCTTTCGTAATAAGGGACAGTTACTTGATAAAGTAGATATAGATATGCCAAGAGTAAGGAGTGTACTTCAAAGAATTCAAGATGGAATACATGCATCCTTAATGAAGATATGTAATCCATTTGGAGAGATGACTCTTGATAATATGAAAGAACAAGTTCAAGCTTTCTACTTCCAAGAAGTTGATGTTTCTGATGAGAAGCTTGATAGTATATTCTCACTTGCTGTCCACCTTGGCGCCAACAAAGCTAGGATGACTAATTGGGAGAAGACACTTGGCCTTTATGCAAATGATGTACTTGAAGCTGAAGGAACCAATCAAAATATGCCAAGTGTACCTTTTAATGATGTCAAACAAATAGTGTCTAGATTCATTGAATGTCAAAATTCTAGTGATGGATATTCACATGGAGACTCCTCATAGGCTAAGTGATGTGTCATCCTTATCTTCTTGGGAAACATGCCTTCATTGCCTCCTTCATATACTAAAAATAGAAGTTTGTTATAACTACTTGTGATGTGGCATGATCTGGCCCATTGGCTTTGCCGATCGATCTTGACCCTTCGTACATTCTTGAGGTCTATAAAAGGGCTCCTTTTGCTCTCATTTGTAAGATTGAAGACTCTGAAAATTGTTGCAAGAGCTCTCTGAAATAATATAAGACTCATTGTTTTGGTGATTCTATATATGTTTCTAAGTGTTGCATGGTTTAGATTTCTTCAAGCGAGTATTAAGATTAGATTAAGTTTCTTTAAGTTTTATGTTAGTTGGTGGAAGGATTCATTATTGTTTGTGGTGAAATCTTTATGCTCACACCATTTGTAGTTTGTGGCTTGCAAATTGCAGTGTATGGTTGGTCTGAACAAAACTGAGCTTAACTTTGATCTCTATGTTTGTTGAAATTTCCATGAGAATAAGTGATTTAAACATCTTGTATAACCTTAGAAGATTGCATCAATCTTGTGTAGTTGTTTGATCTGGCGAAACAAGACTTGGTTTGATATTACTTGAACAGTAATTTTTCCTTGCATCTAGGATTAGATTAGTTTTCACTACACCTTTCATTTTTTGTTCTTTTTATCAATTTGGTTAGGATTAGGATCAAGTACTTCATTGCCATATCATACGTACTTAGGTATTCCGGTGTCCACCTCTTTCATTAAATCAACAAGTTGTCGAACAATTATGTAAGTCCCTTTGTGTTTACTAGCAGAATCATACTAAGTCACTGAGCTATCCCTTACAAAATCATAAGAAAAGGAACCTTGGAGTCATTTTGTTTGATCACTTTGTTCAGCATTCGAGAGGCTTTGCTCAAGAGAAAGTTAGATACTCTGTATTTTACTCTATTGTTGACTTGTCAAAAAACAAACATCAACACTTCAGAGCTGCTATTCTGTCAACCTCCAGAGCTACTGTATTGCTAACCTCCTGAGCTACAGATCTCCGGAGTTGTAGACCTCCGGAGCTGCTGATCTCTGAAGCTGCTGTGCTGCTATCCACCTCCGGAGTTGCTGCTGTTGTTCTCCAATGCTCTATAGTAGTTTCTCCTTGAGCTGTTGCTCTCCGTAGTTCCTCCAGAGTTGCTATCCTCCGGAGCTTCTTCATCTTCAAGGGGTATTGTGACTAAAATACCGGTGGTGCTATCCACCGTTCTATCCCATGCTTCATTTTCAATGAACTCAACATCCCTACTGATCACAATCTTTTTGGTGATGGGATTGTACAGCCTGTAGGCTTGTGATTCTTCACTATAGCCAGTGAAGATACATTTCTAACCTCTATCATCAAATTTCTGCCTCTTCTCTTTAGGCATGAATGCATATGCCACACACCCAAAGATTCTTAGGTGCTCAACACTCCATTTGTTGTTTGTCCATGCCTGTTGTGGAATCTTATCACGAACGGCCTTTGTAGGACACCTGTTCAATAGGTAAACCATTGTTGCTACAGGTTCACCCCGATAATCATTTGACAGTCCCTTTGCCTTCAGCATGCTTGCTGCCATCTCTGTGATGGTTTTGTTTTTCCTTTCAACTACTCCATTTTGCTGTGGAGTATACTTTGTTGTGAACTGTTTATGTATGCCTTCATTCTTGCAGAAATTCAAAAAATTGTTTGGAGTTATACTCTCCCCCTTTGTTTGTTCTAAGGGCCTTGATATAGTGGCCACTCTACTTTTCAGTTGATGCCTTAAACTCCTTAAACTTTTCAAAGGCTTCTGATTTGTTCTTCAAAAAATAAATCTAGATTTTTTTATTGTAATCATCAATAAAGGTCATGAAATATACATTCCCACCTAGTGTGGGGGTTTTCATAGGGCCACATAAATCTGAATGCACCAACTCCAATGGTGCTCTAGCCCTCCTAGAATACCCTGATTGAAAGGGTTGTCTATGCTGCTTTCCTAAAATGCAGGCTTCACATTTTCCATCAGGCTCTACAATATTTGGTAGCCCTCTAACCATGCATTTCTTGGACAATAAACTCAAACCAAAAAAACTTAAGTGCCCATACCTCAGATGCCACAATTTGGATGGGTCTTTGATGACTATCCTAAACGTTGTTTGTTGTCCCATTGCTGTGAGCGCTGGAGATAGTGCTGGAAACTACACCGTAGATAGCGCCAAAGATGGCGCTAGAGACTCTACGTGTATCCTAAGAGGAAACATTTTGTTCCTCATCATCTGCACTACTGCAATGACTTTCTTACTGCCTCCTTTATCAAATATTGTGCACTCTCCATTTTCCATCAAGATTCTATAACCATTTTGGACCATCTGTCCAATGCTCAATAGGTTATGTTTTATCCCTGGGGCATAATAGACATCCTGGATCTGCATTTTCTCACCTTGCTTGCTAAGGACTGTGATGATGCCTCTTCCTATGACAGGAACCTTTTGTGTGTTCCCCATCATGATCTCAGACCTGACATTTCTTTCAATGGAGGCAAACAAATTTTTATTACCACTCATGTGGTTGTTACACCCGCTGTCCAAATACCAGACTTCAGGGCTGCTCTTCTCAGCAAGGTTGCACACAACAAACACCTTAGACTGATTTTCATTTTTAGCCTTGTACTCATTTGCTACATTAGCATTTTGGCCTCCATGGTCGCATTGTTTCTTTCTACACTCACTAGCATAATGACCAAACTTATGACAGTAATAACATTGGACATTGCTTTTGTCATACCTTTGATTAGAACTGCTGTTCTTCTTCTTTTCTTGATAGCTTGGCTGTGAGCTGCTTGCCTCTTCTTGGATGTTTGAAACTCCTCTTCCGGAGTTGCTTCTTCCTCTACCTCTTTGACCTCTAGCTCTGCTATTTCTTCCTCTTCCCCTACCTCTTGCATAGGTTTAAGCCTTGAAGGCTTGCTCAAGGGAAGGAGTGGATCTATTCAGCCGCTGCTCATGGCTTTGTAGAGAGCCCAACAACTCATCCACTATCATCTTGGATAGATCCTTTGTCTCCTCAATGGTTATGACAATAGGGTCAAATCTAGAGGGTAGACTCCTTAAGATTTTCTTAATAATCCTCTATTCATCCATGGTTTCTCCATTCATCCTCAGCTGATTTAACATGGTAGAAACCCTAGTGTGAAAGTCTGAAATAGACTCACTCTCCTTCATCTGAAGGGTCTCAAAATCTCTTCTAAACAGCTGGAGTTTGACTGATCTCACCTTATCAGTTCTTTTGTAGCTGTTCTGCAATATTTTCCATGCCTGTTTTGAGTAGTTTGTTGCTGCAATGCGAGAGAAAATAGCCTCTGTCAAGGCTGCCTCAACTAGACTGAGGGCTTTTGCATCCTTCATTCTTGTTTCCTTCAATTGGTTTTTTTGAGCATTAGTCAGGGTTGCATAGGCTGATGGGTCTGTGGTGTCTGTGAACCCATTTGTGACCAAATCCCATAGGTCATTTGGAACTAGAATAGTTTTCATCTTCTTAGCCCATATGTCATAGTTCTACCCATCAAATGTAGGTGGGTGCTGCCATCCTTTGCTGTCCCCACCTGCCATGCTTCTCAAATCTAAGAAGGCTGATAATGCCTAGACAAACTAGGGCTTATATAAAACACCCACTTGAATTTAACTGCCCAGAAAAATAGGGCTCTGATACCACTTGTTGGAAAACACAGGGGTAGAGCAGGGGAGGCAGACTGCAGACCACCAAGAATATAAAACCAATGCTATAGCATACAATTGATAGAAAGAACAAACACAACACAAAATGATAGCAATATATATATTTTCCTTCAACTAGAAATACATTCAATCATCATACACTTTACAATGCAGAGCTGCTGCTTTGTTTTCATATTCTACCCTAATCTCTGGAGCTGCACACTATTTGTCTGGAGCTGCCTGTAGGAACTCCGTAACTATCTGTAGTTTACTCTGTGCTACTGCACACATTCCTATCTACTATTTCTCTCTATTGTTCTCCTCCTCAACATTCATCTGCTGCTGCAGGATAACTCTTGCCCTGTCTTCTCTTCTAGAAACTTGCTTTCCCTCCTTTTGTCTCATTTCCTCATACCCAAAAAAATAGGCGCTCAACTGATTTCAAATTTGAACTTACCTACCGAATTGAATGTGGGCAGGCCAACAGTGCGGGGATGAGATGGGAGTCTCTAGGATTTGATGCGGGGGCTGTCAGCATTAATTAGTTTGACGGAAGATTAAATTCTTCCAACAGACTTCAGATCTCATAGCTTGCCAAAGAATATAATCTGCTTTCATCTATCTCCCATTGTTATGAACTCGTATTTTATGATAACCTTTCTCTCTGTTGGTCGCTACTTTCTGTACTATTTCTTTTGTATGACTGGTTGGCCTTTGTAATTTTGGACAGTCACTATTCTTGGTTGTGTATATTGGACAGTTGTTTTTGGACTGTTTGTTAGATAGCAGTACCTCATTGGACTGCATTCTGGAATCATTAATAGAAGGTTAATGCTGCTCTATTGTTGTTCTGTAGCTGTGTATGTCTATCTTTTACCCGCTGCGGTTGTATGTGACTGCCGGTCTTTGACTGCTACAAGAATTTCGTAAACATTTGTTATGATTAATACCAAAAAAGGATTGAAGTATTAGGGGATGAAGGTGCCTCTGTTTTTAATGTTTACTATTTGTTTATAAAAATCATTTATGCTTATTAAATTTCATATAAATCTTATTAAATCTTGTTATGCTGATGACGTTTTCTATTTTCTTATTTTAATTTGAAATCACTTGTTTCTTGTTTACTTTTTCTTTAGTCTCTTTGCCCTATCAATGTCACTCCACATTATGAAATAATTCCAATTCAGAAGCACACAATACAATGGAAACAAAAAAAAGTCTTCGAGTAAATAGTATGAGTAACAATATTTTGAAAGTCCTTTTATATTATGATGATAAAGAAGTTCAAAGTTGTTTGAAAGTAAAAACTATTTCCATATCTACTGTAGCATGCAACACTGAGTTTATTATCATATAAAGTCTGAAACTCACCTCAAAGATAAGCAGCATAGAGATACTCCAACAGGAATATGCATTCGATCTAGATTTTGGTGATTGTTTGAAATCCAAAGAGTAGCATTATCCCTTGCTGTTAGCATTTGCAAGAAGCTTCCAGCTGATGCGGTAATTTTAAATGGAAGCCATCTTGATATTTACAAGTCTTCTTCAGTATAGGGACTCTAAGGTGACATCTTTTTGACATGCATTTATTAAATTTTAGTTACTAGCTTAGCTAAAGGAATGACATTGCAAAGATTCTGCATTTGTTATTGTTCTGTGATCATTGTGATCATTCTATGTTAGAACTTTGAAAATAATTGCCCAGAAATTATTTCTTTTTGCGGATTTGTTATGATATTTTGATTGGAAAGTGGGAGAGCATACTTCTATTTGCTTTTCATGAACTGAGTTATTTTGACTATACATAACATACTGCTACTGCATTCTGTTCTTGCAGTCTTGGGCAGGGACTCCAGCTGCAGTGTAGCCCTTGTTGTTATTGTATTAAGCATAACGATAATTACAGAATACATAGGAACAGGAAAAGCACCACACTTGACTTGAGGGTAAGATAATAGGTTACACTTAATGACCAATTACTTCTATGCAACACTTTACAGTGTTACGCTATACACAATCCTAAAATTAGGTAGTAGAGCTATTGATACAGTTCCTCTATAATTTTTCTTAAAACATGTAAAGGATTTCCTTCCTGGCCTTTTTGAATTGTTACTATCCAACGGTTCTTGATTTGAGCATCACCTCCAACAGTGGGAAGTTCTTTATAGTCTCTGACATCTTTCTGTCCAGTGATTACAATAGTAACTATCGATATTCCTCCACTGATATTGCTCTGTATCAAGCCCGAAGGAAGACAAATGTTTACAGGATTAGTTCCTGATGCATAGGAGCCTCGAACCACAGCACATATGATGATTGCACTTAAGGAATCTGACATGTTGAGTGATTCCTCCAGCATCATGCCTGCTTCATTTATATGAATTGCTCTGTTTGTGTCAGCACCAATTACATGGCGAAATTGGTTTGTGTCTAAAATTGCCTTGGCTTGGCTACTTGCTTTCCCAATTACACTTGTAACCACTGAGGGTAGTTTCTGATTTTGAGAAGAAAAAACACACCAACCAGTTTCAGTTCTAACACAGCTCTCAGATGCTAATTAGATCAAATCTTTGCAATCTAGAAAATCTTTCCTATTTAGTACTGCATTCAAAATGTCAATGAAAAAGATTTTCTTTCTTCTCTATAAAAAAATGAAAACTGTGTCCAGGTTTAGGGATTTAATACCTTTAAGCTATGAATACAACGCCATATATGACCTCCTGAAAGATGTAAACATCTTAGTCCCATCAACTTTTCAACACCTGTTATCTTTGGCAGCTTCTCACATCCATCAATGACAATCCTCTTGGAACATTTTAGAAGCTCAAGGCTTGGCAACTCTTCAAGCTCCCCACATTTGTCTATATTCAGTGTTTCAAGATTTGGCAGATCAAAATTCCCTGATACCGTTTTCAATTGTTCACACAACCTTAACTCAAGACAATTCAATGCTCTCATAACTGTTAAATCCACTTGAATTAGATGTGGCATGGAAGCGAGGTGAAGAGACTCAAGGTTGCGACAACACTCTTCACTAATTGAGACCTTGGATACACGTTTTATGCCACGCATCTCCATTGTCTGCAGATCGCACATGCATCTGTCCGTGGCGGAATCAGACATTGTTGGTTCTCCATTGTTGATTAATTCTGCTTCCCCACTTGATGCAAAATACGCCCTGAAAGAATTGCCCAAAGTGGCGGATATCCATGCAAAATACCTCAAAGCTGAAGAATCAGTTGACTCCCCGTTCAAAGTGAGTTCTCCAGTCAGTGTAAATTGTCTCAAAACCAAACTTCGAAGTTTGGTGAGTCCTCTAAGGGATTTGGATAAGGCTCTCCCATCAACTAGCATTTCTTCATTTCTTCCCGTTAGGACTAGTTTTTCCAAATCATTCAGCATTCCTACTGAATTTGTGCACTCTGCCAACGAGCATTCATGAAGCACCAGCTCTTTCAAATTGACAGGGGCCTGGGATACAAATAATTTGTTTAAGACAGTAATTTCCTAATAGTAAACAACCCAGAAAAATATTATCACAAAATGCTTGATAGTGCTTCATTTTGAATAAGGATGAACTAAATACCTGTGAATTGTTCTGCCATAATTCCCTGAGACGTGCAGAGAAAATTCTTAAACCCCGCAAATGTTGCAGAGGGATCCAAGAGGGCAAGCTTGGCTGTTCACACCCATCAAGTTCAAGCCAGAGCAAAGAAGTTCGTCTTTGATCTAAATTCCCAATAAAGTATGTAATTTGAGAAGCCATAGAGCTGTCAAAGAGCGAATTGAGAGACCTGGAACTAGGGCCACTGGTTTCTCTGAGGATGTTCTCAAATCCATTTGATTCCTGCAATCCAAACAGAAATGCTCAGGCTTTCCGAAAATTGAATATCATCAATATTAGGATAAATATAGAGGAAGAAGCATACCAAGGATTGAGGACGCCAGTTTCGACGAGGAAAGCTGTGATCTGCCATTTCTCTTCCGACATCCCGGATGAGGTCATGCATTTTTAAAACAAGCTTGTCGTCAAATTCATATCCTGCCAAATAATTTTCCGCTATATGCACGAGACATTTGCGTTCTAATTTCTGGAGTGCCTGTTGGGCTTTCCATCCGCAACCATCCCATATTCTAATGGCCATGGATTTAGGCTTGTCAATGAAAAAACATGCGATGTCCATAAACATCTGTCTTTCCTCTTCATCTAGCGTATCAACGCTAATTTGAAGTCTCTCTTTTATGCCTGGATTCGGCTGCTTACGAATTGCATGCAAATAAGAGTGCCACTTGCTTTTATCAGCTTCATCACGAACAAGCCCGCCAAAGAGTTGAAGAGACAGAGGTAAAAATCCACTCTCTTCGACAAAACTCTCAACCAAATCTTCGTAACCTATGGGTGGATTCGCTTGCCCGAACGCTTGCCAACAAAAGAGCTCTCTGCTATGCCCTACACCCATTTCCTTCATCTCATAACCATCAGCAATGTTGGCGTCTTTTAGAACTTGCACATCACGGGTGGTGACAATTACCAAACATCCAGAATTCATGCTATCTAGATCCAACAGAGCATATAACTGTTCCACGCGATCAATGTCATCTAAAACAATAAGGAATCGCCAATCCCTTCTACTTCGACCAAAGGCATATCTTAGATAGCTTATTCCTTCGTCTGTGCTTGTAAAGCTGGGATGATCTTCGTCTAAGAGATCTTTGAGGAGCCTAAGTTGCAGCGAAGGTAATTCACCCCTTGCAGACGCTTCTCTCACATCAACCAAAAAGCTTGCTTGATTGTATTTGGAACGGTATCTGTTAAACAACTCTTTGGAGAGAGTTGTCTTCCCCGCTCCAGCCATTCCATAGATGCCAAGAATCTGAGCCTTCCCTTTACCTTCTTTATTCATCCCGTGCCGGCTATCAAAATCTTGTACAAGTTCACGAAGGCAACCCCTTTCAAGTTCTTCTACAAGCTTGGAAAGCCCCACTGGATATTTGGCAACATACAAAAATTCTGTCCTCCGTAATTGTTTTTGCACAGCTGACACTACTGGTTCGCAGTTGAAGTTACTTCGCAGGGAAAAAGGGGATTTGATAAGAGATCAATTTTGCTGGCTAAAATCAACAAATTTTTGATGTTTGAAAACATGCAGTAGAACTATCAATTAGAATAAAAACATAGAAATCTTACCTCAAGCCTTTGATTACGTAGCCTACGATTAATGAAGTTGAGTGAAGCGCTTCCTTCCACTCATTAAGCCTGCCTAAGTACTTCCCGCTTCCTTCGTATTTGATGAATGCCTCGAAGTACCCTCCCGTTTCTATGCGGTAGAGTTCCGAAGGCTTCACTCCGTAAAAGAGGGGAATAACTATGGCTTCAGTACGCAACATGAAAACCAGCTCCTCTAAACACCAAGGGGATTCTACATATCCTCTGGAGAAGATAACGATGTGAACTCTAGCATATCGGATGGCGGTCTGAATGGTAGATGGAAACGAATCTCCAAGTTCCCTCTCTTCGGAATCAAGAAAAACCCGTAATCCCAACTTCTCAAGTGAATTGTAAAGCGGAAGAGCCAGAGTTTCTTTGACATCTGGTCCTCTATAGTTAATGAACACATCAAACACATCAGAATGTCTGGAAGGCTCAGGGGCTAGTCCAGAGACAGCACTGTGTTCCACAATTTGTCTGTGAGGTGAGGAAGAAGATGCCATGGAATTTGAGAGCTCCACTGGATATATCCCTTGCATTTCCTTCTGCACAGTTGACACTATGGCCCTTTCCAAGGGAAAACGGAATTCTATAAGAGATCAATTTTGTTGAGTAAAATCAAGCAATTTGTACAAGTATCAATAAAAATAACTGTTATCAACTAGTGATTTTTATTGTCTTTTAAATATTCTAACAATAGAAAAATTTAATGTAAACCTGATTGAAAAAATATATATATTATTGGATTTATCCTTTATTTTTTTATATTTTTAAATATTCAATATTTGATATATTTCTTCTCTCTATAAGATTGTTTGTCTAAATGTTTTAAACATAAAATATAATGGATATGAAATTGTGAATGAGCACTCTACTTAAATATCATCCATTTCAATGGTCAAACAATTAATAACAATTTTACACCTTATCCATAGCAAAAGTGGTAAATATTTGTTCAAGTTTTATTGGTCAACATTGACCTTTGACTGTTGAAGTGGATCATGTTTAAAAATAACTGTGGATGAGAGGGTATACATGCACTCAAAGCTCTCTAAAATGTATATCTAAGATTGATATTTTAATAATCCATTAAAATTAAATTAAAATTTTTAAAAAGAAAATTAAAACTATGTAAAATTCTTGTAACATTTAACATTATTTTCTATTTAAAAAAAAAAATACAAAATGTAATCTAAACATTCATACAAAAACTTATATTTAATTTTCTGGGACTAAAAAATTTATATATTTACTTAAAAAGAATAAATCTAATTTAAATAAAGAAAATTATATCAGTTAATTATTTAACTAATAATAATTAAAAACGTTTGTAATTTTGCTCACTAAAATCAACAAATTTTGATGTATGAAAAGATGAAATAAGTAAGTAGAAGTAGAATAAAAACATAGAAAGCTTACCTCAAGTCGTCTATCCAGCTCATATTGTTGCTTTCCCAGCCCGGGATGCATGAAACTCTCCCAAGGGCTTCCTTCCACTTGATAAGCCTCTCTAAAGGTCTTCCCTTTTTTTCGTGTATCACGAATGCCTCTTTGTATACTCCCTCTTCTATGTGGCGTAGCTCCCAAGGCTTGACGTCATAAAACACGGGAATAATGATGGCTTGAGTCTCCAACAAGAGAAACAGCTCCTGCAAACACCATGTGGCCTCTGCATATCTTTTGGAGAAGATAGGTATGTGAACTCTAGCAGATCTGATGGCGGTCTCAATACAAGATGGAAACGAAGCTCCAAGTTGTTTCTCCTCCGAATCAATAAACGCGCGTATTCCCAACTTCTTAAGAGATTCGTAAAGTTGAGTAGCCAGAGTTCGTCCGACATCAGAACCTCTGTGGTTGATGAACACATCGTATAATCTTATAGATTCCTCTACTTTCCTCCTCTTGCCGGAAGGTTCCAGTTCAGGAAGCACTGAAGAGAAAGAATACTGTACCCCATTTTGTTTATGAGATGAGGAAGAAGACGCCATGGATGAAAGAAGGGGACTCAGAAATTAAAAGCTAAGCAAGCTTTGAGGAAGCTGGATTTGTATAAAAGAAGAGGAGAAGCAGAATGAGTTGCAGTTGATGAGAGAAAGCACATATAGGCTAATGCCATAGATGTTACAGGTAGGTTTCTTGGTTAGTTCGAGGAAACAAAGAGGGAAAGAGAGGGGAAAACGGATAGCGTAGAGACAACGCTCACCTTGCACGAAAAGTCAGATTGTATTTTATTTAAAGGAGTTAACCTAATTGAAGGATACATGTGTAAACAATACGTATTAACAATTTGACTCGGAAATTGTGTACACTAGATTATTGTATTTAACAAGTTGCTTTGGATGATACAATGAAGGATATATAAAGTCAAATCTTAGCTTGTGACTCTTAGTCTTCCACCTTTTGGTTTCTAGTGGTATTTTTTTAAGTTGTTATCTAAATGTTAATGATCGTAAGGAGCTAAGTATTAGTACTAGTTGGGTCAAATGCATGATTGAGCAATATTTGTAAACTATCTAAAATAATAAAAAAACACAAAGGGGGATCTCATTTAATTCTAGGCTTTTTCTCATAAAGCTTTTTGTAGAGTATATGTTATGTCAACTCTCTTGTTTTTATTACTTTCTTGTTGATTTCCATTTCATTTTAGTTTGATATAAGCAATACTTTTTTATTTTAACAATACTTAAGATCATCTTTAAGGCATGTTTATTACTCCTACCAAAAGACAATAATGATCATAATTAACATTTGGTATTAGAGCTTGTATTGTATTGATCCTATTAAGAAGAGATGCCCTTTCTAGAGTGGGTTCTTAGGTTGGAGTGAGAGCATTTCATTTTTGTTGCAAGTATGATTTGAAAATCAATTTTAGTGGCAAGTTAATCAAGGTTTGAGATAGAAAAGTTTGATGGTAGGCAAAACTTCGAACTTGGAAAATTTAGAAATGGAGGATCTCCTCGTGGAAAGAAATTGTTGTAATTGCTACACATAATTTTCTACCTACAAGAATGTATCAAGATGATTGGGACAAACATAATAGGAATCCAAGGAGTACTTCTAGGTTGTGTCTCTCTAATTTTGTCTTGGTGATGGTTAAAGTTAAAATATTACAAGGGGTTTATGAGATAAGTGTTGATATTCAAATTTGCACTCAAGCAAATCCATATCAACACGGGATATTTTGTAAATGTGGAATGCAATTTGCAAAATAACCCCTAGGATTTTAAAAGCCAACTCTTTGTATGGTTTTCAATGAGTTTACCTCTAATTATTGCAGGGAAAAGAGAAAGGATAATTGAAAGTAAAAACCTATTATAACAAGTGATACACCAATTGTGAAATTCTTTATGAATATAAATCTAATTGTACACGATTTAGTATTTAATCAAAACAATTGACAACAATGTGATAGAGAAGGGCACATATATGCATGATCACTATTTTATCTAGACAATCAATAGAATTTTAAAATATAAACCAAAGCTATAATGACAAATAAAGAGAAGAAAAAATTATAGGAAAAATCACAAGTAGGAATAGTAAGGAGAACATTTGATTTATTTTGTAGACATTTGCATAACAATCCAAATAAGAGGTCAAATGCATAATTATATAATTAATTTTTAATTACTATAGTGATACAAAATATTTTGACTCAAAGACTTGAATATTAGAATTTATGAAGAGCATCACTGAAGAATAGTAGACACCTTCTGCTCACTGCATCCGGTAGTCACATGAAAGCTTGTATTACAGCACACATTCAACCACTCTGTTATTCACATCATATCCATCACGCACTCACTTGATCATGATCCCTTGATACTTATTTATATTGTTTTCAACCTTGAGAGCATTCTCTAAGGTTGGTAAATCATCTCAACTTGGAAGATTCAAATAAGGTCTAGACCTAAACATTTTAGCAGTGGAAAGGAATGAAGGTAGACCACAACACACCTTAGATTGGACCTAAATTCATCCAAGCATGTCACTCCATGCTACTACAATCACCGAATCAGCTCCACAATTAGTGTAAACACACAAGGTCGGCCAAACCTGTGTTAACACAATAAATTTTTAAGTACTCTCTTCCTCAAAACCAAAGATGAATTTCAGACCACATGCAAGGCTTCAATACAATCTAGAATATTCCACTAGCATCCTGAAACATCTTGAAATCCAGAGAATTCCTCTGCAATAGCTTTCACCTACCATATAGTCTTGTCATGTTTGTCCACTATACTTACCTATCTCTGTCATGCACTACATCTCTAGAAATTAACTTCTGGAGCACTAAACCATGAACAACTTCAATAGAAGAAAGATATGAACCTTATAAGCACAATTCAAAACCTCAAGACCTGAAGTCATTTTGTAGAGAAATGCAGAGCAAAGACATTTCTCCTAGACACCTCTGCAACACTCAAAAACACAGTCCACACACTAGTGAACACAACCTTCTGCACAATGATGTGGAGCACCAAATTTGGAATATAACATCTATGAACATCTCTGAACAACATATCCAAACCACAAAGATGGATCTTCAACATAGAGGAAATGTAGAGAAAAACCATAACACTAGTCTATAAACCAAAATGCCACTTCACCACACTGTTTCCTTTATTAATAAAATTTTCTCAAAAGAACTTGGAAACCAACCATTAGAAACATATTCCTAACATCTTAAACACTTCTTCAAAGCAACCAAATCATCTTCAACCAAGCAACTCAATCAAACAACAACCTCATCAGTAGACAGTTGACACCAATGACAACACAAGCTTGTTGACATCAATGACAACATCAACAACACATACTTGTAATAAAAGATACTATGGATTGATGAATAGAGAACTCTTGTAAGAAAATTGGCAAGAATGTAATCTACTATATATCAACATAATCATAATAGCTTTAATAATGAACAATATAGTTACTTGATTTGTAATGCATACCTATTATTGCACCAATTCAATCTAATGAACCATGTAGGTTGACTCTAATCTTTATATTGTCAAGTATTGCTTCATGGTTAGACTCATGAACTTTCTGTAAATTCTTATTGTGTGGTTAACCCTGATATTTGATCAATTGAACATTTGATGCAACAACAAGGTTAGAGTAATGAAGAATCTCCCTATGTGTGTCAAAGTCCTCAAACAACCACACGTCAGACTTCTTCATTGGGTACCTTCTAAGCCATGCTCTAGTAACAACAAAAGACCTTGTAGGATACTCAATATCCTCTCCATCAATGATTGTGGTAGTCAATTTCTTTCTTCCATCTATGCAACGACACAAATAATAATATGTTCTTTCTTTATTATTCTCATTAGCAATAACTACATAAACATGACCTGCATTTAATTGTATGAATAAATTAATTCCACTAAATGATCTAAAATACAATATAATGCTCAGTTAAAATATTAATTTGAACTAATAAAAAATCTATAATACGTGGTTGCACTAGGTCTAATACATGGTCAAAGTCAATTGATACTTCCATTAGGGTCAACTGCAGTGCTTGTGAAAGTGGATATGTGTCAATCAGAACTAAAGGTCTACAAGACCATTCGTCAATTCATTCTTTCCAAATAAAATGCATACATGAAGAACAAAAACATGCCATCTCTCTTGTATAAATAGTCCATGACCTTGCGTTTGAACTTCTAAACAAGTGGAGCTCACTCGATCCTACTATTGTATAACAATCTTCATAGTTTGCAATATTACATTGTTCTACCAACCAAAAAAATCTACGAATTGTGGACTTACCTTCATTACCTGGTCCCATCATGGAGTTACACCATTGCATGATTGTTTCAACTCTTCTCTTGCAAGGGCTCTTTTTACACATGCTCCTACATCATCATGCCCCCCCTTTCCATGTCTATCCTTAGTGAAATTTTAAATTAATTGAACACCACTTGTCACATGCATCCTACTCAACCAATAGAACATCTTTAAATTCTTGAATTATGATGTGCAGTTATCCAACCATATGATGTGTTGACTAAAAGTGATATTTCTATCACTTAAATTATCATAGAACATTTGAAAGCAACCTTGTACAAACTTAGTGGAATGAGTATGATCATCACTAATGTAGAAGTGATACTCTCTTAATATCTTTCTATCTTCCTCTGTGCTATTCGGTGCATGCATAAATGCTATATGTACAAAAATAGTAACCTGAATAGAGTTGTAGTACTGAGATTGCATTTTATTTTGTAGTTGTAATGTATAATTCTTAGCATAATCTACAACAGAAATAATGGTACCAAGAGGAAATGTATCCTTACATAACTTGCATTTCCAATCCAACCATCGAGCTTTGTGTGTATGCAATGCATACCCATACACTATTTTCTCTTGAAATATTCTCATAAATTTAGCTATAGATATATCTGTACTCACTAACTCACATCTCTTTAAATCTTTGCCATCTTTTATTCCATATGTTACTGACTTGTATTTTCCAAAACCAACTAGCTTTTTTCCAATTTCATGTGTGATCTCCATATGAATACATTTTTGCAAATGTTTCAAACCACCACAACTAACACATGATCCTTTCAAACATGACTTCTTATTAAAAATTTGTCCATCCACTCTTTCACATAAGACACTTGAAATGAAATCTCTTGATGATTTAGGTGGAATTTGTATCATACATCCCTACAAAACATCATTAGTGTTTAAAGTAACACATATATGATGATAAATATCATAATGCATAGAAAATTCAATATGCATCTTACATCAAGTAGTGTGTGCATGATTTATTTTAACATAAAAATGTTTGACCATCTCAAAATACCTTTGACTAATTCTCATTTGAGGATAACTCTCAATAAACTTTTGATAGAATTATGTTTGCATCATATCCAAAAAATGTTTAGGATGTGGTTCACAATTTTGAGATCCAATTCTCCTTCTTACAACATCTCTTTGATTGGGTGAAACTCTTGTGTTATCTTTCCAAAATTGTTCAATTAATGCTCTTAAGGCATCAACAACAACCTTGTCTTTGCATGGGAGTCTACCTAAGAATGCCCATAGTGCATTATTATTGGGATCCTCAAATGTTTCACATCTCCCAATGGCTTTCAATAGTGTTGATCTACTTATCTTTAGTGATCTACTTATTTTGCTAATCAAATGAGATCTTTTGGTTTCATTGCTTACTACAGTTGATGTAAGAACATGTTGGGTCACATTACTATCTTTAGTGCATGAGGTTGTACCTATTGCATGGTACGCACTAATTAGATTTCTTACAATAGTTCTTTCACCATTGATATTGGATGATCTTAAACCGATGATCTTCATAGTATCTCTAAACTTAATATTTTTTATCATTTCAACAAACAATTGGCACCTTCCTATTTCACTTAAGCTTTCAAAAAAAGTTTTCCATACTTTATTGACAATTCTTCTACAAGTGCATTCATAAATTTTATTGGGCATTGGTTTCAAAATATTTCCATCGATTTCAATAAGATACTTTGGTCTTTTACAAATAATTCTAGGTGTTTTTATTGGCATGTGTTCTTGGTTTGCATTAGGTAAATCTGGCTCATCATTTCTTATTTCAATAGGTGTTTTGGGACTTGTTTCTACATTCATGTCATTTGGTGTTGATGACGTACCTTCAATTGGTGTTGATGATATACCTTCTCCTCCAACTTTTTTCATTTGACAAAATCTTTTCATGCACTCCCTTTGTTTTTGTTTCACCGCTTCAATTCCCTCAGGTGTTCCTCGTTTATTCCTTCCCATGGTAATTGTGAATTGTTCCTAAACTTACAAAATTATCACAAAAGATAACATATTCATCACAAGTACACTCTTAAAATTCTTTGCACATGATTATTACTTACACCAATTAAAAAAACATCAAAAATATCTTAATAGATATCAAAATTGATAACCAAATTGTTAAACAATAAAAAATGCAATAATCATATATTAGTTGATTTCAATGCATTTGAATCATTTCAATTCATATAAAACAAAAGATTCTTCTCAAATGTCATAGAAAAGCACACAGAAAGCATGTATAGTAGTAGTGGGGCCTTCAAACATAGGTTGCATGTGATTTTCTACCTATTTTTAGGCCTTTCTATGCACAACAGAAACACGCTCACATTATGAAACGTGCTCACATTATGAAACACGAGAATGCTTTGTAACATGCTTGTGTTACAAAACACGAGCACATTTTGTAACACACTCACATTTTTTACACACAAAAATTTCCCACCCATTTTGTGTTGGAATAGGCTTGGGCAACAAACCTAAAGGCTTGGAGCCTTATTTTCTCTAGTTTTGACATGTTTTTTGAAAGGAAGCTAGGTGTGCTGAAATCACTTCCTACACTAATCTAATGAGGGGAGGAGAGTGCAAATTCAATTTTATCCTTACAATTACAGATTATGTTAACCCACTAACAGAGATATTGTAGCAAACACATACACAATAAAGTGAGACAGAAGAAGAGAGACACAAGATATACGTGGGGAAAACCCTTATGGGTGAAAAACCCCACACTCCAAAACATAGCTCAAATGTATTATGTAAACAATGAAGGTTACAATACAATCACAGATCCAATTCTCTTGCAGGAGTCTTCGACACTCGTATCTAGAGATAATTTTGTAGCATAACAGTACTTGTCAAACCTGTAATTCATCTCCTCTCCAAAGCACCTATTTATATAACAAATACAAGGCAAAAATGGCTCCACATTGAGATGGGTATCCAACATGGCCTCATGGCCCAAAACCCATGCCTATGGACACTTGTCCAACACTATAGGATGTTCCTGATACTTGTCAAGTCAACCCATCCCAAGGAGGTTGCCTATTTCTAAAATGGGCTATGACAGATGCTCTTACGACTCTTACAACCGTCATAGAATCTGTCATAGTTGTCATAACTTACAGCTGTAAGAGAATCTGTCTTACAAAGGCTATAAATAGCATATTCTCTTACAACATGTCATAGTCCACCTTGGGGTGTCCAAAGATGCCTTTTTCAAAGATGCTTCATGACACATGTCCATACCTATCATAGGATCTTTTATTTCTAACTCTTACATGTCATAACTTCATCATAGGAATTTGTCATGACCATTTCGGTCAATATTCCCTTATACAACATCCAAGATGCCGACACATGGAAAAATATTCCTACCACTAACTGGGACACTTATCTCCTCATGTGAGGACAAAATTACATGTGGTCCTATGCCATGTAGGATGACATATCACCGTGCCAACTCCCACAATATGACAACATAGGATTTGCATCCAATTAATACAATAGGCAATAAATGAATAAATATAATGTAATAATACAAGGAATTACCAAGGTTGAGACACCTTAATTCCCAACATTCTCCCACTTGTCAAACACCTTGTAAGAGCCAATAGAAATAACAGGATTTAACTGCTATAGGCCGAGACGCCCATAAACTCCAAACACCATCTAAACTTCTCTATGCCCACTGGCTTTGTCAATGCATCTGAAACATTCTTCAAAGTGTCTACCTTCTCCAAATTTACCTTCCGATCCTCTACCATGTCTCTCACAAAGTGAAACTGTACATCAATATGCTTTGTTCTGGCATGGAAAGTTGGATTCTTTGCAAGGCAAATCGCACTCTAACTGTCACAACAAATCATAATCTATCCTACATCAACACCAATATCTGAACACAATCTCTTAAGCTAAATGGCTTCCTTACAAGCATGAGTTGCTACCATGTACTCAGCTTATGTCATAGATAAAGCAACCATAGGTTATCGCTTACTCATCCAACTAATTACACCACCAAACATTGTGAACACATATGCACTGGTGGATCTCCTACTGTCAATGTCACCTACCCAGAATCCACAAATCTATGAATAAAAACTAAATGCGGAGGTCCTATGACATTAACATGATAACATATGGAATACTTGGAAGTACCCCTCAAATATCTGAACACTCGCTTAACTACATCCCAATGTACCCGTCCAGGATTAGCCATAATTAGACTAAGGACTCCCACTGCTTGGGCAATGTCTGGTCTTGTATAGACCATGGCATACATCAAACTACCAACAACACTAGCATAAGGTACTTTGCTCATATCCTCCACCTCACTAGGAGATTTTGGACAATCATTAATAGACAACTTTTTCCCCAATGAAATAGGAACACACAATGGTCTACAATCTGCCATGCTGAACCTATCCAACATGGTCTTCACATACTTACTTTGGCTTAACCAAAGTTTTATGTTTTCTCTGTCTCTTCTGATTTCCATTCCTAGAATGTACCTAGCTGCCCCTAAATATTTCATTTCAAACTATACTGACAACTGAGACTTAAAATCAGAAATCATATTCTTACCCTTCCCAATCAGCAACATATCATCAATATATAATGCAAGAATGAGAATGTGATCATTATCTAAGCTTGTAGTACACACAATGATCCAATTTCAATCTCAGAAATTCAATTGACAACACAAAGGCATCAAACTTCAAGTACCACATCCTAGTAGATTGTTTCAAACCATACAAAGAATTTTTCAACTTGCAAACCAAATTTTCTTTACCTTTCTCTATGTAATGCTCTATTGTGACATGTAGATCTCTTCCTCCAAATCACCCTGAAGGAAAGTTATCTTCACATCCATCTATTCTACCTCTAAGTCATAAACAACTGCAAGAGATAATAGGAATTGAATGGATGTCAGCTTTGCAATGGGAGAAAAAATTCCACCATAATCAATTCCCTCCACTTGTGAGTACCCTTCACAACCAATCTAGCCTTGTACTTCTCAACATTGCCATCTACACTGAATTTCTACTTGAACACCCATTTGCATCCAACAGATTTCTGCCCATCAGGCAAAGGCACCAAGTCCCATGTTTTATTCTTTTCCAAAGAAGCCATATCATCTTCCATGGCCTCCTTCTAGGAACCTACATCTTTCATGCCCATAGCCTCTTTCACAGTTCTAGGCTCATGAGTGTTAGTAAGTAAAGCAAAAGCACAACTAGAATTAAGTAATGAATAACCAAACCTATCAGGTTGCTTTCTTATTCATGTATACCTCCTCAATGGCTGAGGTTGAGGTACTGCTTCTTCTTTTGAGCTTTTAGAGCTGCTAGAGCTCTCCTCATCATCAAGTCTCACTAGGTCTATCTGTTTAGTCTTCTCAGGTGTAGAAGGAAACTAAACCGCATCCTCTTTCCTTTTTATCTATTTTGGCTGTAAAATAATGGAAGATGGTGTTAACTCTCTAAAGATAACACTTCTGCTATACAACACCTTTTCATCCACATGATCCTAGAGCTTGTATCCTTTCACACCGACACCATAGCCAATGAAGATATACTTAATAACCTTATTCTCCAATTTAGACTATTTCTCCCTAGGCACATGTGCATATGCCTCACAACCAAAAACACGAAGATGTCTAACTGAAGTCTTCTTACCAAACCACACCTCCATAGGTGTCTTACCAACAAGAGCTGATGTAGGAGATCTGTTTACCAGATAACAAGCAGTGGCAATAGCTTTAGCCCAAAACTTCTGTTCGAGGCTTGCTCCACTAAGCATACTCCTAGCCTTCTCCATCAGTGTCCTGTTCATCTTCTTTGCAACTCCATTTTGTTGCAGGGTATATGGAGTTGTCTTATGTCTTTCAATCCCTTGCTCTTTATAGAACTTATCAAACTCTGCTAAACAAACTCACCACCGTTGTTAGTTCTCAAACACTTAATCTTTTTACTAGTCTAATTTTCAGCAAAGGCTTTAAACTCTTTAAACTGACTAAAGACTTCAATCTTGCTTCTAATAAAATAAACCCATGTCCTTCTACTGTAATCATCTATGAAAGATACAAAATATATAGATTTTGAAATCGAAGGAACATTAATAGGACCATGTCCTTCTACAGATCAAAATGAATAAGATCCAATACACCAGAAGACTTGTGAGAACTAGAGTAAAACTAAACACGGTTTTTTTTTCCATAAATGCAATGTTCACAAAAGTTGAACTCGAGATTACAATCATTTAACCCCTCAACAAGGTTTTAATTTTTTAGGGTATGCAGACCCTTCTCACCAATGTGGCCATATCTCAAATGCCACAACATAGTCTTTTCAGTAGGAAGTTTAACTTCTAAAGCATGTGCACTACCATCAGAACTAGTTACAATAGATTTCTTCATTGCTCATTCAAATGGTGGGGATGAAGTGATTGCAACTCTTTTCTTTGAGTCAAAAAAACTATTGCACTGTGCAGTGCATGCCTCCAACTGAAATAGAGTACCTCTCCAAGTACCCTTCGCAAGCACCATAGATCCTCTAGTCATCTTGCATCCATCCTTCGAAAAGATAACCTATACACCTGCATCATTCAACATACTTACAGAAAGTAGGTTCCATGCTAGGCCTGGGATGTGTATAACCCCAGTGATCCCCTTCACTCGTCCATTAGGGAATTAGATTGAGACTCTTCCACAACCAACAATCTTTAGATGAGAATCGTCACCCAGGTACACTCTTCCACCATCGAACTCTTCATATTTTATAAACTAGTCTTAATGCAAGGTCATGTGGAATGATGCACTAAAATAAATCAACCACACATCATCAGATGCATGGGTGGCTAGGGTTGCGATGAAGGCATCACCATCATCTTGTGACTTGTCAGAATCTAAATCAAGAGCATTCTTCTTCTTCTTTTTCTTCTCCTCTTTGCATTCCTTTGGAAAATGGCCAGTTTTGCCATAGTTCCAATAGAGAGCCTTAAACTTTCTAGGAGATTTGGATCTCCCATGAGATTTGGATATGCCCTTCTCATCTTTCTTGTCTTTCTTTTTCCCTTTCTCCTTGGGTCTCTCACTAACCACAAGAGCCTCTTTGGCTGCCTCAGAAGACTTTCTCTGCATCTCTTCAGATAATAGAGAAGATACCACTTCATCCATTATGAAAGTGGATGTGGTGCTTTCAATAGCCATCACAAGATGATCCCACGAGTCTAGCAAAGAACAAAGCAAGGTCATACAATGATCCTCCTCCTCCATCTTCACACCAACTGATGTCAATTGAGAAATTAACATGTTAAAGTCATTCAAGTGATCTACAATAGATCCTCCATCCTCCATCTTCAGAGAATACAACTTCTTTCTCAAAAAAAGTTTGTTTACCATGGATTTAGCCTGATAAACATCACCCAACTTATTCCAAAGGTATTTTGTGCTCCTCTCCTCATGGACATTTAACATGACAGAATCAGCTAGACTGAGTCTTATGCGACCCTTAGCCTTTTGATCTTTGAGATCCCAATTAGTTTGTGCCATAGCAGCTAGTTTTACACCGGATACAGTTTCCCATAGGTCATGATCAACAAGCATGTCCTCCATCTTCAGTTTCCACAACTCAAAATTAGTGCCATTCAATTTCTCCACCTCTGTTCTTCCAGATGTGCCTGCCATCTCCTTCCTGTAACAAGATATAGAATACTGTGCACAGAGCTCCCACTCAACCTAAGATTAGCTCAAAAAACCCCTACCCAACAACTAGGACCAAAGGTAATCAAGCTCTGATACCAACTGAAAGGAAGCTAGGTGTGTGGAAATCGCTTCCTACACTAATCTAATGAGGGAAGGAGAGTGCAAATCCAATTTTATCCTTATGATTACAGATTATGTTAACCCACTAACAAAGATATTGCAGCAAACACATACACAAGAAAGTGAGATAGAAGAAGAGAGACACAAGATATACGTGGGGAAAACCCTTACGGGTGAAAAACCCCACACTCCAAAACACAACTGAAATGTATTACGTAAACAGTGAAGGTTACAATACAATCATAGAGCCAATTCTGTTATAGGAGTCTTTAACACTCGTATCTAGAGATAATCTGACAGCATAATAGTACCTATCAAACCTATAATTCATCTCCTCTCCAAAGCACCTATTTATATAAAAAATACAAGGCAAAAATGGCTCCACATTGAGATGGGTGTCCAACATGGCCTCATGGCCTAAACCCACACCTATGGACACTTGTCCAACGTTGTAGGATGTTTCTAACACTCAACCCATCCCAATGAGGTCACCTATTTCCAAAATAGGCTATGACAGATGCTCTTACGACTCTTACAACCGTCATAGAATCTGTCATAGCTATCATAACTTATCGCTGTAAGAGAATCTATCATACACATGCTATTAATAGAATATTCTCTTACAGCATGTTATAGTCCAGCTTGGGGCACCCAAAGATGCCTTTTACAAAGATGCTTCATGACACATGTCCATACCCATCATAGGATCTTCTATTTCTGACTCTTAAATGTCATAACTTCGTCATAGGAATCTGTCATGACTGTTTTGGTCAATATTCCATTACACAACATCCAAAATGTTGACACATGGAAAAATATTCCTACCACTAAGTGGGATGCCTATCTGCTCATGTGAGGATAAAATTACATGTGGTCATATGCCATGTAGGATGACACATCACCGTGCCAACTCCCACAATATGACAACATAGGATTTGCATCTAATTAATACAATAGGCAATAAATGAATAAATACAATGTAATAATACAAGGAATTACTAGGGTTGAGACACCTTAATTCCCAACATTTTTGACCTTCAGTAGAGTTCTTCAACTTCCACATCATCAGGTTTACACACTGGATGACAAAATTTCATAAAATTACCACCAAAATATTTCACATCTTAGGTTTCTAACCATATAGTTTTTCTTTAATTTGAAAACATTAACATATTTATTGTCAATTTCTTTTACTAATGTTTCTATATTCCTTAGATACATATGCATTCATTTTTCTTTATAACTTTTGATCGGCTTATCAAAAAATAGAAAAAAAATATAGGATTGTTCTATACTTTATTCTTTACACATTTATAAAACAATTATATTTTCAATTATTTTTGTGCAAGTTATGTGACCCGCATGCTTAGTGATGTAGTTTTCAAGATGCATCCACTTTCAAAAATCACAAAAAAAAATATTCAATAAAAAATTACAAAAAAATACACAACTTCTAGTACTCACTCTTAAATACATTTCTACCACATGGTTTTTAAAAATACTAAATGCAACAAAAAATAGGGGGGTTGCCACCAAACACTATGTTATATTTTACTGAGAAAAATAGGAACACTTTTGTGTGTGTGAAATATTTCACCCTCTTAATGTCAACTATTTTTAAAAAAAATTAGTAGTTTAGAAACTTGATTCAGAGTACTACAATTCTTGTTCTTTCCATATCTTCAAATTTTGAGTGCATGCATCTCAAATTACTCATCCAAGTTCAGGTTTAGCTAATTTCAAGAAAAAGTGGCCACTTTTGACCCCCTTTTTATATACTATTTCCATGCACTTACCCTGTAATGAATGACTTAGGTCAGTGATGAAATGCTATATATACATGTAGTAAAGATGTAATGATGGTTGGATACAGAGACTTTTTTTTTGTGTTCAAATAGAACCCTCCTCTACTGTAATCATACCTTTTTAATCATTACACACTGTGTTTTTCACCTTTTCTTGTTGTTCCTTAATTTTGTGTATGTTTAGGACTGGTTATTGTTTGTGAATGTATAATTCCTTGCAATCCTTTTCTTACCTTTACCTCTATTAGGATATGCATGATTTGTGTGAGTTATCAGCTGTATTCCATTATTTTGTGCATTTATAGCTTTGTGGGTGTTTTATATGCAAATCTAGTGAATCACCTTTAAATTTCAGTTTCTCCTTCTTCCCCTTTACACAACAGTGATTAGATTAGGTTTAGTCTTAGCACACTCTGAATCTTATATTCATAAAAGGAACCAACCTTCTCTTGAGGTTTGATTTGTTTGCAGGGTCCCACACCTGGAAATCACTCCAATGTTTCATTGGATTGTTGCAGTACAACGCTTCAACACAGGGTGCAAATCCAAGTGACAACAAGGCTAGTAAAATTGATGGTTTTGATGGAGAAATTTGATTTTTGGCTTAAAATATTTGGTAAGAGATTATGTAAGCAATGAAAACACAATGGATGACTTCAATGCATTAAATTGATTTTTTTCTTTCATGGGGTTTAATACGAAGACACACCATTCACATGAATATTCCTAGAAATTATTCAAGTGGGAGTATATGAGATTGTAGTCTCACCTTGTTGCCTTTATTTAGGTGTAACATGCAAGTCCCATGATGAGGAAACTAACTACTTTTGATCACCCAAGATTGCTCTTACATTGCAAGGGGAGAACATACACGACATGCACGTTCTTTTCTAGAGGGCATATGCATTTGATGATAAAATCAATGTGGCTTGTATGGTAAGTATCTTTCCAATCCCTATAGGTATTCAGTGCATCACAATCTCATATGGCCGAAAGGTCTTATGCTAGGCTTGAACAAGCTTCTAGGGAGTCCTCTATATACTCAAAAGTACATGAGGCACAAATTGTGAACACTATTATGTTGAAGGGATGTGGTATAAGCGTAAGTGAATACCACTTCACTTTGTGTCCAGATTTACGCAGGGCCCCAAGGTTGTCCCAATGACTACACAACTAGATTGGGGTACAAGTTATCTTCGCCCCCCTTTGATACACCCTACCGATACACATAGTGGACGTTGTCCCTTGGGGTGATGAAATCCCCAAGCAGGTCTCCAAAGAATAAATCACCCTTGCTTTTGATCACCCAAGATCACATGAAGCAAAAGGGTAGAGCATATGAAATAAAGTGACCCCTTCGGGATAACACTAAAATAAAGAAGGTTTGCAAGTCGACTTTTGATCCCCAAGATCACCCTAAGGTGCAACAAGAGAGCATATGTCTACAAGCAAACAAGAAATGGAAAACAAGATTAATTTACCACTACTTTAACCTTAGTACAACTAAGAACTAGTGATAAAATAACTTTGACAATGAATATGCACAAAGGATGTTAGTTTTGGATAATGATGCTTGGACAAACATTTTTTGATACATGCAAAAGGTGTTAGTGTCCAAAGTTTTGAGATAAAATCTGTCAGACAAAAGGCACTAGAAGAAAGACAGAATGTGTTAATAGAAATGCTAAATGCTAAATGCGTTGTTCTGGTTGTTGGTGTTAATACAATAGAAAGGTAAGAACCTACACAAAACAATGTTAATTTGCCAAAAAATGATAAAACAAGATGCTACAGATCAACCAAGGTTAGCTTGATAGGATTAGAGTATAGTTTCAGACTCAGAAATAGAGTTAATGATGAAAACACATGATCTAAAAGTTAGCCTTAGATTTTTTTGCAAAACACAATAGATTAAGCAATTTCCAAAAAGATCTTAAGGGTCTATGAAACTTGCAAAAAAGAGGCTAGAAACCCTACAAAAAGTTAGTGGAAGAAAATGATATGTTAGAAATGATTTAGACAAGGAAAATTTTTCTATTGTGTTAAAAAAGGATTAAAATAGAGGTTGAAGGCATTGATTCAGAGACTGATGGTGCTAATTCAAAGACTTATGGTGCTAATTCAGAGACTAATGGTGCTAAAACAAGAGACAACAATGCTAAACTGAGAGTCGAATGCACAACTACGGAGACTGACTGCGCTAATCTGGCATGTATGCTAGAATCTTCATAAAAATTTGTGAGAAAAGATTAGATACAGGGACAGGGGTCCCATCGAGCATGCCAAATGAAGATGAAAGAAAGTGGAAGACAATAAAAACATGAAAGATCTCAACAAAAGAGAGATTTCATACCTTCAAAGTCCTCCAATCTCCTTCACTCCTTGATAAGGTTGAGAAGAAGTGCACCCAATTTAACCAAGTATGGTGATAGTATGTGGATTGCTCTCAAATTCAACACAAATGGAGGATTTTGTAAGGATTTGGCTAAGGGATTGGGAGAAATTTTGGCTTAATAATGTTGCACAAACTTAAAGGATGAAAATAGCTTGGGAGAGCTTATATTTATAGGCATTTTGGAGGGGAAATGGGATCAATGTCTAGGATTCAAAGTAGAGTTCTAATGGTGGAGATGAGAGGATGAGATGGAGGGCTAGATCTTCATAAAAAATATTGGAGGGTCGAGATTAAATGCGAATTTTAAATTCACATTGGGAAGGGTTAGCATTAATGAGGATTAAGACATGAGATGGAATTAAAAAAAAATTGCATGGGGGAAGGTGAAATAAAAAAAATGGTTTTATTGGTGAATGGGATGACATGTGACACGTGTTTATTTGGTAAACACATGTGTGAATTATTTTTCTCAAAAAGAGCTCTAACATGAAAGAGGAAATATGAGGTGGAAGGGTCATGTGACCCCTTTGAATTAATAAAAACATGATTTGACCAAACTAATCAAGTGTTTAACTTAATTAATGTGGCTGTAGAAAATCAATGAGAGGGTTAATGAGTGGTTAAAATTAATTAAATAAGGATTTATTTAATTAATTTGGGTCTAGGGGCTAGGTAGGTTAGCATAGCTAATTAAATAATTAGGTTTTACTTAATTAATCATGGTTAGGGTATGGCGAAATTAATCAAATAAATATTTAGAATATTTATTTAATTAATTGTAGATGATTTCATAATGTTTAGTAATAAATTAATTAGATTAATTCATTATTAGGGATGAATTTGGGATGGATGGCTAAGGATGAATGGTTAGGAATGGTTTAGGATAAATTAATTAAACAAACTAACTTTTATTTAATTAATTGATGAAGGGATGCTTAGTAGTGTAATGGATGCAGGAAAATGGCTTGTGGGGTCGAGACATTTTTTAGGTCTCTATAGTATGATTAGTTATATGTGTTAGCAACTAGATGTGATTGCTATCATAGTTGTTGGTACATTCTTGGAAGCTACTTATTATATCAGTTTTGATGAGCACACTTATACTGAGAGGGGGGTGAATTAGTATAAGACTATCTTTTTCTTTTTCAAAACCTAATCAACCACAACAACCATAAGTTACATACAAGATCTAACAATTAAGCACACAAGATTTATATGGAAACCCTTTCAAGAGAAAACTACAAAAAATGATTGCTTATATAAAATTATCTTACAAACTTTGTAGGCACCAACCTACAGGAGACACCAATCCCCTTTTAATCCTGGTAGGCACCAACCCACTAGAAACACCAATTCCCTCTACTAAGCACCAACCCAACAAGAGACCCAATCTCTTTGATATGAGGCACCAACCTCTCCAATATGAGGCACCAACCTCTAAATCAACAATGTCTTATCTTCTTGAGAATAAATCTCCTTCAGCAACAACCTTGAATAATCTTCTAATATTTTCTTCTCCTCAAATTTGCATGTGTTATATGATATATCTTCTTACACACCACACACATCCCTCTTCTTCCTATTTGATCTTCACATGTTTCACAATAATTCACACTTGATATCCAATTTCATTCTATTATTAAAATATTCTTTTTATTCCTTCAAGGATATTTGACTTTGCTTCCCTGTCAATATATCCTTTTATTTCTTTTCTTCTTTGTTGATATATCTTTATTTCCGCACTAGATCTTCTTGTGTTTGTATGAGATTTCTTTTATTCTCCACATACTTCACCGACATTTCTCTTTCTATATTAATATATTTATATTCCTCTTGAAAGATTGTGATTCCTTGAAGAGAGACAACACTTCACAATGGATGCACTCTTTCCAAAAGAAACATCCTTTTGTTAACACTCTTTATGCTTTGCATAAACTTGTTACGTCGTAAAATGTCCCCTTGGACTTTTACCTCCTAAGTCTTGCTCCTGAGTCCCTTATTTTTATCATGCATGTTAAAATGACTCCCGAGATAAAATGCCCTGAAACCCATGTCAAAATGGACTTAAGGGACATTACAGAGCTTGAACCCTAACCCAAAATAGGTCTTGGGACAAGGGCACTCGTCCTACCCTATTTTGGTGGGGTCCCAAATTTGAATGTCGGCAAAATGACCGTTAAAGGCTTTCTTTGTCGGCATCTTAAGTTTGAATTAAAAAATTGAAGCGGGAATGCATGTATAATCATGTTTAGGACTTCATTCGCAAACTAGAAGATGATTTTGAGATTTTGGTGAACTTATGATCATAGAGCATTCAAGGCATTCATTGTGTTTCAGAGTAGAATATTGTTATTATATTTATTATTGTAGATTTGTCTTCCCCTTCTCATGGCCTAAAAGAGTTTCATCTCCATGAAAGATACACCTCCAAGGTGATATCTATTTATGCATTCAATCAATCATTTATCATTTGTTTTTGCCTTTGTCCTACAAGGATACACACTCTCTATCTAACAACAGTGTTGGAAGGCTTGAATGCCATTCTGGTGCTTGACTGAGGCAAGCTCCTAAACACCACAACCCCCAACCCCTCTCTTGTGATTGTAGGTGACAAGTGTCAAGTTCTATGGAATGGAGTTGTAGAGGAGTGCTGTAGAGCCTAAGGATCCTGGATTTGATGGAAAAAGTAGAAAAGAGCATCTATAAGACTTGGGGCGCTAGTCCCTGTGTCCTCCAAGTTTGCAGAACTAGAAATCATCAGAATAGTGACAATCAACATCAGAAAAGGACCGGAAACTCCTAATAAAAAGACTACCTTGGACTTTAGTGGGAGTCCCTCTATCCTACACATTTTAGAATCCTAAAATTTGAAATCTGGTATGTATCTAATCTTCATTTAGTATCTCTTTGTGCAAGCATTTGTCAGAATTCATTTGTTTGTTCATGATTTTGCATAACTAAGGTTTTGAGAATAATTAGGATTAAATTAACATAATAATTATCAATTTCCATGTCATTCCAAGAGACCACAAACCTGTAGCTAAATCCTCTTTCAAAAGTTGTGATTCTACTCGGTTGAATGTCCTTGAATGTATGTAGTGAAAGGAGGATCTAAACTATACATCAAATCAACCATCAACCCTCTTTTTCTACGTAACATTTTGGTGAACCTGTGTTTTTCTGAACATTGCATCTTTCTAACTATAATACATCAAATTTACATTCATACTTTTTATTTACAACATTTTACATTCCTAAATCTTACAAAAATTTCAAAAAAATTGAAAAAAATTGATTTTTTTTGCATCCTAGGCTTGCATTAGGGCATAGTTTGCATCAATTTTATTGCATTTCATCAAACCTCTAATTTTTGCATTAGATCTGATATAAATTTCAGTAATTCATCATCCTATAATCCTCTACATTGGATTTTCACACTAAAATTGATAGGGTTTGCTTAAAATTTTAGATTTTTCTCATAACCTAGTGATTTCAAAAACTAGGGTTTGTAGTTAAAATCTTGTCTTAGATTTTACTACTCATTTTTGGCACTCATTCAAATTTAATTTTTGATTGTAGTGTCTCTATTTAGTATGTAAAAAGAGGGAGGGTTTTAATTTCAATGGATTTTGTTTAGATCTTCCTTTCACAACAAACATTTAAGGGCATATCAACCGAGTTGAATCTCTACTAAGTGAGAGAAATCACCTAACAGGTTGGGCTGCCACTTGGAATGATGTGGAAACTGAAAAATTGCTATTTAATGTCTTAATGTAATCCTCAAATATGTAAGAAACCATAATTATGCAAAACAATAATCAAATTGGTGAATTTAGATAAATGCTTGCAGATTGAGATAAAGGATAAAGATTAATAACTGACCATTTTTTAAAATTTAGGATTTGGAATATTCAAGGACAATACCTAGGGCACCCAAGTCCAAGGCATTATTTTCTTCATGGAATGCAGAACTCCTTCCAGCATTGATGATCATTGTTCTATCTATTTTTAACACTCGAACTATAGAGGACACTACCTCAGGTGCCTTAGGCCAAGGCAAGTTGATTCTTAGGATGCAGGAGCTTCTTCAAATGTAGAATGTTCTTGTAACTTTGATTCCAATCTCTGTAGGTTTGGAGGACATTTCCCTAGGTGCCCATGTCCCAAAAATGTTCCATTTCACTTCTTTTAGATCCTGAATTCTTATCTCTTGCAACCTTCCTTTGCAACTCCACTCAACGAAACTCGGTACTTGTAACCTACAATCACAAAGGAGTGTGGTTGGGGGTTGTGGTGTTTAGAGGCTTGCCTTAGTCAAGCCTCTGAGAGACATTCAAGTATTCTGAACACCGTTGTTAGATAAGAGTGTGTATCGCTACAGGATAAAGGCAAAAAGAAAATGACAAATGATTCAAACAAAAACAAATGTCACCTGAATGGTGTAGCTCACACACATGAGAAGATGAAGCTAAATCTGCATAAATGAACACAATAACAATGCTCTGCTCTGCAACAATAAATATCATGAGATCACAAGCTTGCCACATGTTCACAATCACAATCATCTTCTAGTTTACAAATGAAAACCTAAACATGCTTATATATGCAACACCGCACATTCCCACCAAGAATTTCATAATTTAAAGTTAAGGTATCGGCATTGGACCTAATTAACGGTCACATAACTGACATTCAAATTTAGGGTTGACCTAAAATAGGGCAGGACTAGGGTGCAAGCGTGGTGCAGGAGCACCTCAAAAATCTAAAGGTCCCTTCCATTTTCTATTCAAAAAAAGAAATGCTATGTTTGTAAAGGCCTACGAGCCATATTGAACGACTGTATACATGTCAAGAAGGGTTAAAAGAATGTAACCGAACTATTTGTTTTTGTAATCGGTGGTTGATGGTGGTTCACCTTCCACCACATATGTAACTATCCAGATAGGTGTCATTCACATAGCTAAAAGTTTGTATTTATAAGAGGAGCAGACAGACAGAAAAAAAGAGGAGATCAATTTGTATTTTTCTGAAAATAAAAGGAATAGAAAGATTTCTTGTTTCTGGTCTAGCTACGAGGATATCATTTGGAGTCATTCCACTGGTGGGTTTCTTTAAAACCAGTGGAATGACCTCCGTGTTCTTTATTTTGTTTTCATTTCTGTAGAAATCATTTGTGTCTGTGTGTGGTTTGGTTACAACAGTTACAAAGGAGGAATTGTGCATTTTGTGTATATACTGCATTTGCATGAGGGGTATTTTGTGTCTATACATTAGTCGTATGATAGAATAGCTTGTGTGTATCTGTCATTTGTATTTAGTAAGACATACAACCGGTTGGGTCAAATACTGTGGATTGCATAACAAATTCTAGGTATACATCAGTGAAAGTATCATCATCGGAGGAAACGAAACCAATTGGCTCGACGGTGAAAGTCTCACCGATGTTTGCCTTGACCTAAGGCATCGGGGTGAGAGGGAGCATTAGTGGAAGAGTCTCAGGTTAGGCTGAAGACGTATGTCTGACCGATGGTGAAGTTAGCACTAAACCTTTAGTGTGACAATCGCCATCGGCGGAGAAGAGTGAAGTCCTACCGAAGGCAATAGTTTGGCTGATGAAAGCTGTTCGAAGAGTCATCGGAGTGATAAAGAATCGGTGTGACAATCTTGAAGGTGGCTAATAGAATAATGTCTAACCGATGGAGAGTTTGGCTGACGGAGAGTTGCTATAAGCATATCGGCATGAGATATGACATTGGAGGGAGAGTGGAAGGTTTCACCGAAAGCAAGTATCCTACCGATGGTGACTATGGCATTAAACATATCGGTGAGAGATGTGTATCAGCCAAAGGAGTTTCAAGTTTGCCGATGATGCATGTTTTGCCGATGGTAAAGGGAATGGATATTTCGGTGAAATAATAGATGTGGTCTTGCCAATATACACTATAATGGCTATTTTGTGGGCTTCAAAGGGTTTTTCAACTTATTTTTCACTCTGTTGTCCAGCTTCTATTGTGTCCCTCTGCATCAGAGCGCCCAAGTCTACCCTCCCATTTTAGGCCAAGATTCATTAAAATAGCACTCCCTAGGTCCTATTTGCCATAAAACTTAGGGGTTTTCTCATCAGTAATCAAAATTAACATGCAAGATGATCTAAATGCATTCTAAAGGACCCGAGAGCTAAACCTTAAGATGTAAAAGTCCCAGGGAGACATTTTATGACATAACATTTAGCTCCCACTTTAATGTATGCATGAACACAAGGCTGATACATGCATTAAAGTATGGTCAACAAACATATCAAACACACCAGGCACTTAGAGCTAATGTCTACACAAATATTGAGAACTATTTATAGCCCCCAATTTCAGGTAGACCTTAGAGAAGACACACTGCAGACACACCAAACACAATGAAGATAGTAACAGGCATGTAAAACACAGAGAAGATAGTAATAGTCATGGAAGACATGGAGAAGACAACAATGAAGACACACAAAAACATAGTGAATACAATGAATGTAGTGATTATTTCTTATTTTCATTTGCCATATATGAATGTAAATGCACGTACAAGGAAAGTAAACACACAACCCATAATGCGGGAAGGACTCATTGCCACTAGTCTTTAGACTGCATATGGGGCAACTGACACACAATACAAATCTCAGAGTGTAGGAGGGACTCATCACCACTAGTCTTTAGACTACACTTTAGAACAAACACACCATACAAATCCCAAAGCATAGGAGGGACTCATCACCACTAGTCTTTAGACTATGCTTGGGAACAAACATGCCATACAAACCCTAAGTGTAGGTGGGACTCATTGCCACTAGTATTTAGACTACAACATGAGGGAAAACACAAAGAAGACACACAAAAGACACCGAGAAACCATGACAAAAAGGCGATGGAAGAAACCTATTGCTAGGTTTGCTACCATCTCAGACACATTATAGGTACACCTAATGGTTGGGTTTCACCACAACAATTTCCAAAGACACTCTTAAGGGTAGGATAGTCTTAGATCCATCCCTTCCTACTCGGAGGACTTTTTGAAAATGATAGGATGTGCAATCTCGTTGAGAAATACACCATCCTTGCCGTTTGCAGAAGGGCTTAAAAATAAAAGGATGTGCATGATATTCCTCCTCTGCAGAGGGCTTTCTCAATTGCAATATAGAATAAAGATGTGCACTTGCTCAGAGATACAACATCCCGCCCCCATAGAGGGCTTACAAACATGCTTCGTTAGTATCAAAATCATTAGACAACTTACCTTTATATGCCCCCACCTTAAGGTAGTTGATATCATGTACCAATATCAAGCACGTTAAGGTAGGAAGAAAACACACAAGGGAACAAGAGCTCAAAATCAAGTGTGAGGCAAGATCCAAGATAAATAAAGTGCACAGAGCAACAACATTATTATGGTTTGTTAGAAAATAAAGACATCATCAAAATATCACACGGAGTGATTCTACTAGCCAAGCATCAGATAATATATGTCAACCCCATCGTCATGTATGGACTAGGTCCATTTTTTTCTTACTCACTGAAGGGACACATGGTCCTTATCAGCCTTATTTATTTTTCATCATCTACCCGATTAGGTAGAACCATTAGAAGAAGGGAAATAGTAAATTAAGAGAGGAGAACAAGTGCCTTAGGGATAATCACATAGGATGGTGCCCCCAAGTCATCAACTGCAATGCTATGTCCTTAAAACAGAACACACAACAATGAAAATAGAGGAGAAGATTGATAGAAGAATGATGATACAAATAGAAGAAGGGTCACAACAGAGGCAGTCTCCAGGTACCCTTGACCTTACAAGAGTATCAAGGGTCATCCTAGGAGGCCTAAACGATACATAACACATCATAGGGGGAATCACATCATAGAGGTAAAGGGTTAGAAATACTTACCTATAAGGACAACCAATCTAGAATTTGGAACTTGCGAGCATCTTTGAGAGATGCTCCATCAAGTTTTGTGCAAATCTTGAGTGGTTCACATTAGATTGTTCTTCGTTCTTAGAGTATCCATGTGGTGCTTGTTTCTCATATCCTTTTGTATGTGAAATCTTTTATTGCTTGTGAGGAGGAGAACCACTGTTATTTCCAACTGATGATAATCGTCTTACTCTTTTTTGATTTTTATCTCTCTTATTTTGTTGATTTCGTCTATCATAGCGAAAAGGAATATCTTTCACTATTTCAATCTTTTATGTTGTCATGATCTCTTGCTTTGGTTGTTCTAGTTGTTTTTCAAATGCATTTTGATTAACTCCTGATCCTTGGAGGGCTAACAAAGGAGGAACCTCAACATATATACCATTTCTTTGTGGATGAGGTGATACTTCAGTATTTTCCTCATCCACCTCTATCATGGCAATTATATCATCATAGTTTAAATAGTCATCTTCTGGTTCTACGAGATTTTGTTCCATCATGTTGTTATCGGTATGCTTAGGGAAAGGATTAGTAAAGATTTGTAAATTCTAAAATTTAGAGGAGAAACTGACTTATTTCCATTATCACTCACACCATATACTTGTATAACATTTGAGCCGATGAGGTCATGTATTTCATGCTTAACATGCATACATCGTTTAGTATCATGTCCTTGTTGTCGATGATAGTGATAAAAAGCATTAGCATCGAAATAAGGTCATTGCATTCCACTAGGATCCAATGGTTTAATCAGAGGAATCTTCAAGAAATTATTACTCATAGCTTGATTCATGATAGAATGATATGATTTAGATATCAGAGTGAATTGTCTTTGCTAAAACAGTGTCTTTTTTAGATTAGTGATAGTGGAAACTTGTGAAAAGTTGTTTTAATTCAGTACATTAACCTTGATGAAACTCTTATTATTCCTCTTACACTTGTTTTGTGAAGGTCTACCCGTGGACTAGCCAACTTGAGCCGATGAGTTTTGTTTTCATACTAACTAGAAGAAAGTTGGTAATCTTGAAGGGTGGTACATAAATGTTGAAAAGAGTTATACTTCATCAAGAGAATCTTATCCCAGATGTTAGGTTGTAAATTCATAATGAATACCTTCTGAACATCCTCATCTTTCATCTAATATTGAATTTGCACATAAAGAGATTGATATCGACTAATAAAGTCAGTTAACTTCACTTTCAGATCATGCTTACAATGAACTAAATCAATCAAAGAGACTTGAGGTCCAATGTTTGCTTGAAAATTTTGTAAAAATTGATCAACTAGTTGCGAAAAAGAGTGTATTGTATTCAAAGGTAAAGAGAAAAACCATTCTAAAGCAATATCCTTGAGAGATCATGGGAAAGTTTTGTTAAAAAATCCTCTTCAAAGTAAAAATCACTACACATAGTTGTGAATGCTGCCACATGAGTATTAGGATCACCTTTACCATTATACTTTTCAAAGCGAGGAGTTTCAAACTTCTTAGGCATAGGAGTTCTCAAGATTGCATAGGATAAAGGATTACGGGCATGATAAGTTGGTATATTAGGTTGTGAAGAATTTGTCAAGCTTGTCACATTTTGTTGAAAAGAAGTCATGCCTTGCAAGAGTTGGTTTAAGAGGGCATCATTAGGTGATGCAATTTGTTGTGAGGAATCAGAACTAAAGTGTGGACGTGATTGAGCATGAGTAGTGATAAGAGGAGGTTGTGAATAGGTGAGTGGTGGTTGAACATAGTGATAGGTGGAAGGTGGTTGAGAATAAGTGGATTGAAGGGGTGGTTGAGAGTGATATGAAGTCACCCTAGGGGCTAGGTTTTGATAGTTGAATCCCACAACTTCATAATTTTGTGAATTAGTGCCATTAGATACTCCAATACTAGTGGTAGCATTACTACAAGCATGTGTGTTGGTAGTTAAAACTATTGATGTAAATGTAGACATTCTAGTAGTTGGTATAGGTGTCGATACTTGTGTATGAGATGGTGATGAAATAGTCTTCGCACATTCAAACACCAACATAACATTATTATGTACTTGTTATACTATTTTTCCCTCATGGCTAAATAGTCTAAAGAATCCTAATTCTAGCGTTATCCTTCTCTGGTATGAATGCCAAATTACCCAAACCCTCCAAAACCTCTTAGAGTTTCCCTTGTTTCTCCTTAAACCCTAAGGTTTCATGATCAGATCTTACCTTTGTTCTAATTCATTGTTGACAGTCCATTCTTGGTGCCCAATCACTTAAGTTATAACTTGAAGCCCATTATATCATGAAGTCACCAACCCTATATCCTAAGGCTTACCTTTCATCACCCTTCAACATTATTTATTAAGCCTTAAGTCCCTTCGGGCTTGAGGATGCCACATGACGGTATGTCATGAGCCCACAACCTGCTTATGTTGATGTCACATCCCTTATGCGTGGCTGCGAGATGCCGCCAACTGTAAGGTGTATCAGAGACTTACACAAGATCTTGACCGTTTCCTGCCATCCCATGGGGAATCTTTCCAAGATGCTGATCCCTTGTAGGATAGCAGGCGGTGGTCACATGGAAGGCTTAGCACGCTTCTGCGAAGCCCATGCGAAGATGGATCTTTTACTTCCACTCATCTCTGGAATCATGACACATGTAAAGTGCATTGGGGTAGAGCTTACAACTACAGAGAATTTACTCCATCAGACAGTAGCGTAGTGTCACAGATGAATCCTACTAACATCATAAATCTAGCACGTGGCCGCAAGATGTTACCAAGTGGCAATCTCGTGCCTTCTCTACATGATCTTTCGATGCGCCCTTATCCGCTGACAACTATTAAAAGGAGGCGACTCATCCATCCTGATGGTGCCAAGTGTCAAAAGAGGAAGGGCTCTAGTGGGGCCATTATAAATCAATGGTGGCATGGTGTCATGGTGGAATCTTCCTTGTCGAGCAAATTATTTGCACGCATGTGAGATCTTGCCATGTATCCTAAGGCATCGACACAAGTAAAAGGTAAAGTGTATGCTGCAAGCTCATGGGGCCATCGATCTTCTAATTGTTTCTTCATCCTACGGCCCCAATTCAAATGCGATGGGAATGTATTATGTATTTATCTTAGTTATTGGGTTCCACAGACAAAATTCTAGGGGTTTACATGATTCTTCAATGCAAGGGGACTCCCATGGCTCGATGGCAGATATTTCTATGATCTGCGATGACTTTTGGGCTTTCATCTTTAATGCCCTATGCTATCTTGCATATGGGCAACCATTTCTAGGGTTATAGATCCACCATAGGCATGGCATCTATACTCTTTGCCGTCTATTCCTAGCTATGTATTAATGGTGGCATTGGTGGTCTTGAATTTTGTGCATCTACCTTAGCATTCTCTACACATGGACTTGATATAAAATACATTGTAATCTCATTATTTGAAAGAGTTCTAAAGTAATTTTTGGACTGTTATGATATCAAATTTCTTATAGTCAGACCTCTTAGTGTAATTGCAGGATTATTAGAATCTAACTCACTATGTCTAAAGCTTGGCCTCTATTGTCTTCTGATCAATCCACCCATGAATGTAATTAATGATATTGTGTCTCTTTCTACTACTGGTTATTTTGTATTGTAATTGTTTTTGGCCTTCATGATCAATATATGCATAATACTTTACCTCTCTTATGCTCTAATTTCTATTTTTTACTTAAGATTTTATTCTATTCTGTGAGTAAAATGGCTCCTCTATAGGTTAAGTTTCATCCCAAAGCCTCAATCAACCCTATAAGTCTATGTGAGCCCTCTTTTATGGTTGAGATCATTGTTGTGTCTATTCAAGATTACTACCACTCACTAAATTTGGTGCATCACCTCTATTTCCATTTAGTTTCCTTCTAACCCTTTTCCCCTATAGTATTAGCATAAGGTTTAGATATCTTTCTCTAAGCATTAGGCTTAGAATGAGGAACCAAACTTCTATGGAGGTTTGATCTCAACTTGCAAGGTTCCACACCTTGAGATCATTTTCATTGTGTCATTAGAATGCTTGGACTCTCTCCAAGATGGGTGCAATTCTATGTGATAATAGTTTCTGGCACACTCGGTGGGACTAACTTGATGATTCTTATCTTCTATTGAAGAGATTTGGTTTAATCTTCATTGCGTCTTTCCATTCAGGGCAGTTTTTCAAACACCATGGAAACTCTACTGACTAGATTTGTTGGTGAAGCAACCCCAAGTGCCTAAAAAGCTTCAATAATCAAGATTTTTGATGGTATTCCTAGTTTAAACTACTTTAAGAAGCATCTTCAATCACCTGGTGACTCTCTTCTAGTATGTTCCCACTCTCCGAAAGTAGACTTGTTACCCTTATTTTCAAAGAATATTTTGATGTGCCTCTGCTTTTCAGTGTTCTAGTATGTCAAGCTATTATGGAAGTCATGGCCTTTTCCCTCCATCAAGAATAGGCTTCCATACACCCAGCATATCAATCACACCACTATCATGGCCCTAGCTAGAAATAGACCATTTGTGGCCTTTAATGATGGAATCCCTCTCAACCTTTCACAATATAATGACATCCCTACTCCAGCTCTAAAGGCTATTCCCTTTTTCACTGGTGAAAACTCCATCACACCTACTGAGCATAACCAAGACATTGCCAATGTATGCTCTATTCACAATGTTACCTAGGAGAATGTTGCAGTAAGGCTCCTTGCTTCTTCCTTAAAGGGAAAGGCTCTTCAATGGTACAAGGGGTTACCTACAAACTCAATTCATGGATGGGATGATTTGGGAACAAAGCTTTGTTAGTATTTTGAAGACAAAAGTGACCACCTGTCACTAGTAGAGCAATTGGCCACTATTAAAAGGGATCCTTATGAATACATGGTGGATTTTAATTTCAGATTTCAAAAAACTTGGTACAAAATCCCACGATTGGTCAGGCCTTCCCCTAATGCTGCCTTCTTGTATTATTTGAGATCCTTGAATAGTGATATCACTTTCATGATCCAGTCTCTAGGAGGGCATGTGTTACCTGATGCCTATGAGGTAGCTATTAGGATAGAAAATTGTTAGATTTTAGCTGGAAAGATTGCCCCTAGGCCTCCAATACCGTTATTTCTAGAAGCCCCAATCTTTTAGCCAATTATGGTACCAATCCCTATAGCTAAAGTGCTATACCAAGCTCCCAATCAACTCTATCAACCTAGCAGGCAACCTTGTCAAGGGAATAATCAAAGACAAAATCAATTGAATTGTGTTAGGTCCCTGAACTCCATGAACTTAGTTGCTACAAGTACATCAAGTGTGCTTCTCCCAATTCAGAATAGCCTAGCCCAAGGTGACAAGTGACATCATCCATGCTATCCATCAGTAGCCCCAAAACAATAGATTGGACATAGCTAGCAGGCTATGGTGGAACAAAAGTAGATGCAGGCTGAGTGTGTGTTCTTGAATTGGCAAGTGGATGATGCTACCCTACTTCATGAGTTGCCTAGTTACATTGAAAATGAAGAAGACATGCAACTGGTAGTGGATATACAACAACATGGGAGCAGTGGAAATAGTGACAAATTGTTACAAGTTGAGGCCCAGTATGACTGTGAAACTCTAGTCCATAAAGGAAAACATATGAATAGTCCTATACTAAAGACTGTAGAGGACTTGGAGGAGGCTCATTTCTGGGATGAGCTTAATGTTTTCTGCTCAAACTTGGATAGTAAATCAATGCCTCTAGATGAGGCAAACCCTGAGTTGTTTCAGCAGATTAAGGAGGCAATTATTCCTCCAATTGACATACAAGGATCAGAGCATCTAGACCAACAACATCAAGAGATAAAATCAAAGTAGTGGCATGTCACTTCAATTGGATGCCCTATCAGGCATTTGGCCTAGCTGGAGAAACATCAAAAAGAGTCCCCACTTGTCATGCTTACCTCTAAGCATGAAATTGAGCATCAAAATGAGTGGGATCAACCCATTTATCCACCTCTTGGCCACAACATCAACAATTAGTTCTTGTGGATAGGTGATGATGAGTGCCAAATTGCACTCAATACATCTTTTTGCCTCTCTTTTTCCTCTCTCTCAGTTCATCTTCCTAGTATCTGCACCCAAATAAGTTAGCAAGATCGTTCTATTTTGTGATTAATTAAGATAGATTACTTAAGATTAGAATTTCTGATTAGGTGACTAATGTGCATGGGATTGATGGAAAAATGCAGAACTTCTCTCTTTTTGAATCAATAGGTGTAGATACCAGGAACAGCGATTTTGTGCATCTTCAGAGATCGTCCTCAATGATCTCCGGAGACAACACCAAAGAACCATGACACCTGAAGTTTTGAAGATATGGGGAATGTCTTTCCAGAGCTCTATGAGAGTCTGGAGTATCTTCGGAGCTGTAGATAGGAACAGCTATCTCCGGTGCCTCCTAAGAGCAGGGCATGTTTCCAAGTAGAGCTGTCAACCAGACACTCTCAACAGTGATCTTAATACCCCTCACTTCACTCAAAGCATCACCTGAGTGGTGTAGGGTCAACTATTATTTAAACTACTGAAGTTTTATCTTTTCAAAGATTTTGCATGAGTTATGGACTGAACTAAACCAATATCCTTATTTTCAAGGCTTTGATGCCCAAGTGTATTAAGACTTAAACTTAGACTTCTGAGTGGACTTCTGTTCCACTCAAGTCTACCTTTCTTGCATGATAATTTTTCATAAGTTAGATAGTTAAGTACAATAAAGAGATGGTGTCATCTCATATATAGACTGGTAGATAAGTTCAGTGATATATCATCACTCATTTTTATATATACTCTCAAAAATAGTAGAACAAGGACAATGATAAAATTATTCTGACTCTCAGAGATCTCAGTTCTGTTATAGCCATATTTTCATGAATGCAGAAATGAATGAATTAGACTAAATTTAGTTGTGATCATCTTTTGTGCTGATTTCCTACTATAGCTTTCAGCCTCAAGGGTGTGGAGCAAGGGCCCACTCTCACCACTCAGGCAGGATGCTAGTACCACTGTTTTATTGTTTCAGTTTTCTCTTATAAAAGTGTTTCCTATTTTAATAGATAGATGCATATTATTGTTTCTTTGCTTTGAGTACATTTCCTATTTTATTCTATTTTCCAGCATTCATTACATTTATTCAACAAGCAGATAGATTAATCTTTCTTTTAAAAATTAGGACTAGCTATAAACTGGTAATGATAGAATCCCTAGTTGCAGACAGCTGTGGACATAGCCCTGGTTCTTTGACATCTGAAAACAAATTAAATGATGAGGAACAACAACACCTTGTCACTTTTGGCGCCATTGCCAGGGATAAGTTTGTGTTAATTAGGGACATTTAGTTAAAACAATTTTTAGAATAGACCTGTATGATTAGAGCTAGAGATCTAAAAGGAAGATATATTAAGCAGACACCCCAACAACACACCATAGGGGAAAGTAGTGGGGTGGTAAAAAATATTGTTGAAGAAGTAAACCTAGATCTTAATTTGGAACCTACACTTCAAAACAGCAATCCCTTAGATCTTCTAGACATTCCACTTGCCAATTATATCTAGGAATTACAACAAAAAGTTGAGGCAAATCCTTTGGTAGAACCTAATTTCCTAGAACCTCGGGAAGAAGAACCAGTACTAAACATGGAAAATGATAATCATGGGGAGGGGGAAAATCAGGCTCCAAGAACCTTCTCTTATCCTATTGTTTTGGCTGCTGGGGACAATGCTCCTATGAAGAATATCTCACTAGCACATCTGCCAAATTTCAGAGGACTTTCTTCTGAGGATCCAGATCAAACTGTTCCCTTCAACCCTGAAAGATTCTGTGATGAGATGGTTTATGGGTTTACCCTAGGATTCTATCTGTTCTTGGGATCAAATGGAAACAGAGTTTTTGGAAAAATACTAAGATTATTGCAGATCCAGTAATAAAAATGAAGAATTGTTTAAAATTAGGCAGGGAGAGGAAGAATCCTTAGAAGACTATGTGAATATGTTTAATTTTTCCTTGAGAAAGTATGGCAATCCAGTGGATCACTCCTTGGCTAGAACCCTATTTATAAAAGGATTGGATAAAGAATCAAAACATGCACTGGATCTAATGGGAAAAGGGAACATTAACAAAATGGAAATACCTGATATAGAGGAACTCTGTAGGAACTATTCCAGAACCCAAGATGGAGTAAGGTCATCCAAAACTTTTAAAGGGAAAAATGAAATAGGACAGTTGATGGAGGAAATTGCAAATCTAAAAATAGACATTCTGGTCCAGCTAAATACCACATTGGATGGGATTCAAGCAAAAACTAGAACAACCAATCAGAACAGAGCAACTGAACCTCTCTCCATCTATTGTCCTAGGTGTAGAAATAAACACCTGTTGAGAGAATGCCCCTTGGACAAATCAAAGATTTGTCAGATCTGTGATAGGGAACATCCTACCAGTTAGTGTAGTCAACTTCCAGCCTTGAAAAGATTGAGTAAAAAGAATGATTTGATAGAAGAGGAGTTGAACTATGTGGGACAAAAACAAACCAGAAATTTCCCTTATAATCAGTATCCAAACTAGTCTTCTTACAGGGGTCCTTCTAATTGGGGAAATAATTAGTGGAATCCAACTTGTCATGGCCCTCAAAATAATCCTCCTTGGGGACAACAGGATTGGCCAAGTCAACATTGGCAAAATCAAAACTAGCAAAATCAGCCTTGGGAAAATCAACAGTGGCCACCACAGTTTGGATCATAGAACATGCAACCTCAATGGGGTCCTCAACAGGGATATCATCAACAATACCAAGGCAACCTAGATGTTTCCAACCTCAACAGTAGGCTTTACTAATTGGATCCTCCAATACACAGGGTCAAACACAAAATGAACCAGTTAGTCAACCACCTTTACTAGCTCAGCCTATACCAAACCCACGGAATAAACAGGGAACAGCTATCTACATGACAGAGCAAGAAAATCTAGCTGGAATTAATGCTATATATTCAAATAATCTCTAGCTGCGTTCTGGGAAAGCATTCCCAAGACCTTCTCCTCCAACTATAGTTGAAATAACCAATGATGAGGAACCTAAAAATCCATCCAATCAACCCAAGAGGAGATTACTAATGAAAAAGTGCTAGAAAAGACATCCACAGACAACTCCAGAGTCACTCCTAAAAGACCTGCTCTGGAGAACAGTCTTGAACACAATTCTGATAAGAGCTCTGGAGATACTTCAGAGATGGAAAAGCTAGCACCATACCTAGAACGACTTAAATAGAATGCTCCCTAGAGAAAGATTCTACAAAAACAAATCCAAACCAATCAGGAATTAGAACTTTTACAAGAAATCAAGCAGCTAAACATTGAAATTCCTCTTCTCCAGGCAATCAGAGATGTACCAGAACTAAATCAGTTCATTAAACAGTGTTGTATCAAAACATAGGGCAGAAAGAAAAGCTTTCCCTCTACAATACAGGTGGAAGGAAAAGTAGTGGATCTATTGATGGGAGAAATTCTCCTCCCAAAATATGGAGACCCTAGAAATCCTGTCATAACTATTTTCATCTTGGGGTAGAAATTTCAAATGTTCTAGTTGATTTAAGAGCAGCAATTAATGTGATGATAGTTCATACAATGGACAAGTTAGCTCTATCAGGTATCCAATCCACAACTACAATTCTTCAACTTGCTGATTAGTGAGTAGCTGTTCCAAAAGGAGTAATCACTAATGTACCTATTTTGATAGATTCATGGGAATTCCCAGTGGATTTCTTAATACTAGAACATAGAAACTAGAGAAATGCTTATCCACTGATTTTAGGAAGACCATGGCTGGCTACTGCAGCAGCATCTATTGATTGTCAAACTAGAGATATGGTCATTTCTAATGGGATAGATCTAAAGAAACTATCTCTGTATCCTCCAACTAAACCATCGGTGCATTACACAGGAAGGGTATGGGTGGATGAACCAGAGAACATGGACAACAGTGCCTCATTAGCTATGGTAACCATTAGGGAACATCTGGGAGAATTAGAAGAAGAAGTATACTATGATACAATGGAAGACTTCACTCACATCCTAATCAATAAAGATGTGATGGAACTCGCCCAAGATCCTCAGAGAGAACTTCTTATTTCTTCTTGTTGTACCCTTGCCAACATTATTCCTTGTGGGGAAACCTTTTACAGGGACTTAGCTACCTTCCACATGTTACTTCCACATTCTTGTCCTCTCAATACCATGACACCAATGTATGGACCCACCACATCTATGGATCAAATCAGAAAACAGGTTATGATTCTGCCAGGGAAAACACTTAATATAAATACTTAGTTAGCAGCAAGTCAGGAAAAAAAATTGATCCAGCTTTTGGTCTCCCACTCAGCATCTTTTTCCTGGGAATACCAAGACATGAAAGGCATACCTCCTGAGATCTATACCCTTCATATCTACACTGAGGATATTAAACCTGTCAAGCAACCACAAAGAAGATTGAATCCTGCTTTAAAGGACATTGTCAAAACTGAAATAGAAAAATTACTCCAGGCAGGGTTCATATATCCAATCTTAGACAGTCAATGGGTCTCACCCCTTGTCATTGTGCCTAAAAAGAATGGGAAATGGAGGGTGTATATTGATTATAGAGAACTCAACAAGGCCACAAAAAAGGACTACTTTCCCTTACCATTTATTGACCAAGTTTTGGACAACCTTGCTAGGAGAAAGTATTTTTCTTTTTTAGATGGATTCAGTGTGTATAATCAAATTCAAGTAGCACTTGAAGACCAAGACAAAACCACCTTCACATGCTCTCGGGGAACTTTTGCTTACAAAGTTCTTCCCTTTGGGCTATGCAATGCCCCAACTACATTTCAGAGATTGGTTCTAGCTATTTTTGCTGAACTGACTAATGAATGCATGGAGGTCTACATGGATGACTTTACTATGTATGGGGATAACTTTGAGGAAGCTCTCACAAACCTTGGAAAAGTACTAAAATGCTGTGATAAAAATCAACTGTCCCTTAGCCATGAGAAATGTTTTATGATGGTGGAGGAAGGAATTGTTTTGGGACACCATATTTCAGAAAAAGGGATCAGAGTGGATCAGAACAAGATAGAAGTAATCACATAGTTGCCTTCACCCAAAAATCAGACTGACATCAGAAGTTTTATGGCTCATGCAGGCTACTACAGGAGGTTCATAGAAAATTTTAGAAGAATAACTACCCCCCTGTTTACCCTGCTTAACAAGGAAACAAAATTTCTGTGGACAGAAGACTGTCAATCAGCATTTGAAACTTTGAAAGAGAAGCTTACTGTCACACCAGTCTTAAGGGGACCTAATTGGACTTTACCATTTCACATACAAACTGATGCTTCAAATGAATCCATTGGGGCAGTTTTAGGACAAAAGGAGGAAGGAGAGAGTATGCATGCCATTTATTACATCAGTAAAAACCTTACCTCTACAGAAAGAAATTATACAACAACTGAAAAAGAATTCTTGGCAGTCATCTATGCTATAAACAAATTTAGGTATTATATCACTAGATATAAAATATTTGTGCACACTGATCATACAGCCATCAAGTACCTAATGAATAAACCAGTAGTAGGTGCAAGGATCATTAGGTGGTTATTGCTATTGTAGGAATTTGATATTACCATAATTGATAATCCAGGGAAGTTTAATTTGGTTGCTGATTTTCTGTCAAGATTGCATACAGAAGGAGAGGACCAACCAGTGGAGGACAAATTTCTAAATGAATATCTTTTTGCCATATCCACTACTGCACCTTGGTTTGCTAACATAGCTAATCTTTTAACTACAGGCTTGTCTCCATCCCATTTTACTTCAAAACAAAGAAAACGTTTAGTTAAAGAAAGTTTATCCTACAAATGGTTGAATGGTTTACTATTTAAATATGGTCCTGATTTCATTCTACGCAGGTGCTTAAAGGTTGATGAGACTTTTGATGTGTTGAGAGCATGTCATGATGAACCATCTGGTGGCCACTACTCTTTCCATAGGAAAGTCCACAAGATCCTTGGAGCTGGTTACTACTAGCCTTCTCTTCATAAGGACACAAAGAAGTATGTGCAGCACTGTGACCAGTGCCAAAGGATGGGGCAGCCAACCTTTACCCAGGAAATGCTGCTACATCCTCAAGTCATGATGGAATCATTTGAGCAATGGGGTCTAGACTTTGTGGGACCAATTTTACCACCATCATCAGGTAAGGAGTATATTCTAGTATGCACAGACTATGTTACTAAGTGGGCTGAGGTTCAAGCATTACAGTTTGTAAGAGAAGAAAAAGTTGCTGATTTCCTCTACAAGAAAATTTTCTTGAGATTTGGAGCCCCAAAATCAATAGTTTCAGATAGAGGACCTTAGTTTACTTCATAGGTAATCAAGGCATTCACAGATTTATACCAAGTCAAGCACATAAAATCTTCACCTTACCATCCTCAAGCAAATGGGTAGGTAGAAGTAACTAATAGAGAATTTGAGAATATTGTAACAAGGATAGTGGCAATGAACAGAAAAGATTGGGCTAGTAGATTACCTGAAGCAGTTTGGGCTTACAACACCACTTGGAAGTCCACAACGAAGTTTTCACCATATGAATTGGTTTATGGGAAAAAGCCTATATTATCTATAGAAATTGAATGCCAAACACTTAAAACTGTATTGGATGTTGGTTTGCCATTGTCTATAATTCTGTTGGGTGAATATTTTGTCGTTAACTTGCTAACGAAAAAATGGGTATATCAGCCACAGCTATGATGAGACAAAGTCTCTCCTCTCAGCAAGGGGAGGTTCCCTCTAATTACTTAACTTTTGCAAATCAAACAACTTATCAAATTTATGTACAATAAAAACTATCTTTGTGGTGGTTCCATCTCATTTCATTCTCTTTTTTCAGAATAGATGTTTATATTTCACACTCTTGATATAAGACTTATAAATTATCACAAAATCACAAAAACTCAAAGTTTTATGCTACCTCACTTACTACTTGTAAATGGAACTATTTGAAGTAGAATGCAGCCCAAAGTCTTCACTCCTCTTCAAGATGATAAAAGTAAATCGAATATAACAACTTGTAGCACAAAGTCTCCAAACTATTGTATTCTCACAAACATGAACATATAACCCACAACTGATTTGATAACACAAAGTTTATCATAATCAAATTAAGAGCACTCTTCAATCACTTGTAACAAACTCCACACTTCAATTATTATCAAATAAGATTATGATAGCAAGACGTAAGAACAAAACTATCACAACACAAATAATCCCAAGACAAAGATTGGAATTGAACTTGCTTTCTTGTATTGATGAATATTTGAATATTGATTTTCACAAAAAGCACAAAGTCTTGATTTGCTTCTCAATTCGCCAGAGTTTTCTTGCAATAGACAAAAGATAATATTTACAAAAGAGGTCCCCTTTATTTATAGGGAAAGACCTTGAGAAAATCTAGGAAATCTACAACTACTTTGACTTATTCAACAAGAGAGTCCTATTTGACTTATGACTTCTCTTGTTTCACATGTAATTACATTTTGGAAAATTACATGTGTAGATGTCCAAAAAAAAATTCTATTTACATAAAATCTAAGAAAAATAAGCTAAGGCACTAGCTTCCTCCATCTTTTTTCCTCAGGAAATTCTGATACATGGTTTGAACAACTGACATCTCGCATGCATCTGGTTTTACTGTGTTTTCAGAGATGGTGTGAGCTCGGAGGATTGAATCTTTCACTGCCTTTACTACCTTTTCATGCTTTTCTAAATTATCCTTCAGGTTCTCTAGAGTCGAATGTTGATCATACAGGTTGTCCATTGAGAGCACAGAGGGAGCTTCCTCTTCAAATTTCTTCTGTACCATTTCCTCAAAAGAACTTATCATTTCCTGTGTCATGAGGAAACTGTGATCTTCCCTTGTCAAGGTGCATGGAAGTTCTTCCAGTCGATGTAGGAGTGTGACATCACTGTCTTCGCTGGCTTCTCGAGCTTGACACAGATCTTCAAGTAGACTCTTTATTATGAAAATTCGATGAGCTAGAGTCTCCTTGGTCTTGAGATATGATTCCCTGTTGGTGATGACCCCAATGGTGATCAGATTCTTTATCTTGATCTTCTTCATATCTATCCACTCTTCTAAGTTTTCTTCTTGATCTTGTAGCTCTTGTGAAAGTAGATCCACCAGATTGTCTAGCTCAGCCTTAGCTTTGTCTATTTTCTCCTTTCTTTCCACAGCGGTTTTCAGCAGAACTCGTCCTTGTGCCAACAATCACTCCACCACATCCCCCACTATCTTGCCTCTAGCTTGAGCTTTTTCAACCTTCTGTATCAGGGGATCTTCCACTATCACTGCCATTGGTTCTACTATCTCTGATGACTTCACTATTTTCTAAAGAACAGCGGCCAGTTGTTCTGCTTTTGCTTTGTATTGCTATTTTTCCCTCTTGGCTTCATCATACTTTTCAAGCAGGGTAGTGGCAGTGGTCTGGAAATCTGCTTTGACACCTTCATGAGTCACTTTACCAAGTTCAACCCTTGAGATGACATAACTGCTCATGTCAAAAGTATCAACTGTGGCATCTTCAAGAGCTTTGGCAATTTCAGCATATCTGATTCCCTTTTTGGTGACCAGCCTAGAAACAGTCTTAGGCTTCTTCTTTTGACTCTTAGCTTTCATGGGCAATAGCTTTTCAATGTCAATCTCATCAGGTGAGATGGCTTGTTTCTTCCTCTTTTGAGTATAGGTAGATAACCACGGAGGAAGTATAGATGCATCAACAGATGGAGGAGGATCCACTACTTGCTTGGTTGTCTCCATGGTTATACCTGTGATGGTGACAATTGGACTTGTGTTGGTAAACACAACACCTGTATCAACAAATTTTTGTGAAGCATCAAGAAGGTTCTCCAAAATAGTTTGTTCCCCGATATCAAAAGAAGGGGAGGATAAGCTTGGAATGGAACCAGAAGAATCAAAAGTGGTTCCAAGACTAGCCCTCATGGATTGAGGAGTATTATTAGAAGAAACAACAAAAATGGGAGAAAGAGGAACATTTGAGATTACTGGCAAACCATCAGAAAATGGAACATGAGGAGGAGGTGTAAGAACTTGTGTATTAGAAGGAAGGTCTTTCACAGGAGTCTGTGGGGAACCATCAAGTCGCTCTACCTCTGTATCTTCATCTTCACTTTGTTCAGCTTCCTCAGACACCTTCGTCTTAGACCTTTGAACATTTTGTCCTTCAGTCTCAACATCTTCAATTTCCATATGATCATCATTGATGTCTTCAACATCTGACTTCGTGGCATCAGAAGCCTCTGTGGTTTGTTTCTTCTTTCCTCCCTTGGATACAAATTTGATCTTTGGTTTATGTACCTTGGAGGAGGAAGGAGCGTCACTCTTGTTCTTAGTTTGGTTTTCCACCTTTTTACCTGTTTGCTCCTGTATTCCCTCTTCGGACCCTGTAAGGAACTCTTTCAACTTGATCCCTTTACTTTCCAACCACAAGTTGGTGTTTGCCAATATAGGTTGAAATCTTTTCTTGATGGATGTTTCCTCCTTGACTGACCACTTTACCTCTGGGAGAGGTGAAGCCTCAACATTATCTGCCTCATATTTGTGATCTAGGACATCTCCATCATCCTCCATTCCATCTGGAATATGAGCTAGTCCTAATTCCTCAATTTGGCTCAGATGAAGCCTTTAGAAATCCAATTTTCTAATCTCATTTTGAGTCCTGAGATCTGCCCATATGTCTTCGACCATTGGTTCATGAAAATTTTACTTCCTCTTGATTTTATCTTGAACCCTTCTGAAGTCAAAATGATTTCTCTTCTTGTAGGTCTTCATAGTGACCAACTGCAACTCAGAGTCAATTGTCTTTGCTTTGTTGGCAGACTGAACCGAGTACCTCCCAATTTCAATAGGAAATTTTATCCCTGACTTCTTAAGCTCCATCTGTTTATTGTGTACCACGATCAATTGTCTGCAAAGCTCCATAAGAACAATGCGATCACTGGGATATCGTGGCAGCATGTAAGGGTAACCAGGATAGTATCACACTCGAAGATAAGTGAAGGTGGGAAATTGCAAGAATAAGCAACCAAAAGAATTTACAACCTGCCATGCCTCATCAGATACTCTTTTTTGAACCAGTTCACCATCCTACAAGCACATGAAAACTGAGAAGAATGCATCATTAACTCTTCTAAAATGATGAATTGACCCCTTCTGTGTGATTTGGGGGTAATATTCATATACTGGGACCAACCTCTTGTCCCCTACTTGGGTCAAACCTGGAAAATTCCTCATGCTTGCAGCAACATAGACAAGATAAGAGGTCATGTAAAATTTGAAGGTAGTATTGACCCTTATCAGTTTCTCGTGCAGAGCATTGCTGATCTGTTCACCCCAAAATATCTTCTGGTTACCCCGTAGAATCACCTTGATGTAAGTGTACATCCAGTCCTGGAATTTGGAAGCAGAAGGGAGTCCTCTGATGCGACTCAAGAGAGTGATCAAATCGTACACTTCCTCCACAAAATCACTCCTATGAAGGTCTTTTGGCCATCTGGTCAAAGTTGCCCTAGGAATCTTCAACCATTTGCTGTTTATGTGTCTTCTAGTAGATTCCAAGTCATTGTCGTAGTCTTGTTGACCCTGAGCAAAATCAATCTGCCTGACATTTTCAATTAGTGGACACATGAAGATTTTGTCTATGAATTCTGCATCCAATCTCATGATAACATTTCCCTATGAGTTTGTCACAGCTCTGGTGTCCCTATTGTAGTGGTTAGCCACTCGTAGAACAAATTCAGGATTATGTGCACTGACAGGAAATGATGCAACCAAATGAATACTGCTGTCAATGATTTTCTACATATGCCGGGAGGGATTTGCTTGTTTGGTTCTATCTATGAATTTGGCCATATCTACATGTCCAATTTCAGTGTCTCTGATTTCATCAACATTTGACTGAACTGCTGTTACCGGGAAGACATCCTGGTACTTGTACTTCATGACTCTAGACTTTGAAGGAGATGATTCTGACATGAGCCCTGGAGAAAACTCTAAATTTGAACACCACCACGAATGCTGATTGAGAACTGCAAAAGGCCATGATCTCGTAGTTAGGGGGAAAAATTGGATAAACTGGGTCAACTGCGTTTTGACGATCATGGATGGGCAAGCATGCGTTAACAAGGGCTTGAGTGCACAAATCGAGGCGAGGGTGGAAGCGGGCTTTTGGTTTTGAAAAGCAAATTTTCCAGTGTTAGAGAAAAATAAAAAAAATGCGCTTGGGTGGGTGATTTGGCCAACCTTGCAAGTTGGGAGAGATTTCATGTGTAAAGGCAGTTAAAAACGCCGCTTATACATGTGTTTTGGAAATTTTTGGTTTGACATGCCCGAGTGGTGAAAACGACCACTACTACATATAACTTGGTGAAAATCTCAAGTGCTCGGGCGGGGAATTTGTCTGCTTAGGTAGAGGAAGTGATTTTGAGTTTCGATGTAGGGGCGGCGGAAATTGCCGCTTCTACATTTGGGAGATCTATCGGTCATGTGAAAGCAGATGAAAGGACCACTACTACATATAACTCCATGATATGCCAACGGATGCTTGAATGATATAAAACGCCGCTTATACAGGTAGGTGTAACTTCAAGGGTTTTTGATGCAGGGGCGGCGGAAACAACTGCCATTGCAGGTGGAAGGTTTACCAAACTGTGTGGGCGGCAAAAATTTTCGTAGAAGCATATGATTCTCGGTTTAGTTCGAAGTGTTTCCTCACGGGATTGAGCGGTGAATCCGCTGCTCATGGCGTTAAACTTCAGGGTTTTGAACTTGAGATTGACGAAGCGATGAATATCGACATTCTCAATTTAAAACAAAAACAACAAACAAAGATACTCGAAACCAAAGGATGCAAACCCTAATTTATCACAAGATATAATTGACAAGAGGAAACGCGAAACCTTAACCTAGCATGAGGATAGTTAAAAATGCAAAACGACAGAAAGAAATTTGAAATAAATAAAACAAGCGGATTTACCAGAGAAAAGAGATGCCAAAGGTTTGATCCAAGCTGCAGAAATTTTCTCTCGGACTCTCCTCCGTGGCATTGGTTCGAGCATAAACAATAAACAAAGAAACGGCAAAATGAATACTTAAAACTTTAAAATGATCATTAAATGAATCAGCACGAGTGGCCATTAATGGCACTCCAGTCAAAAGATTTGAAGATCTTTGTCGGAGCGGGTGTTTCGGCCGTTGTTGCGTGTGCCATTGAATAAGGTATGTAAAAGCGGGTATTTCGGCTGCCCTTGCATAAAACACAAAGTTCAACATGTAATAGCGGCTAAAAACACCGCTCTTAAATGTGAATAGGCTTCTAAACATGTAATAGCAGGTATTTTGGCCGCCCTTACATGTGAACAAAACAAAAAATGGCTAACACCTGAAAGATGACTAAAACTAACATTTTAACCAATTTGCAAACTTGAATGTTCTTCGCAAATATCGAGAGACCGATTCAAGGGGATGTCGCAAACAAATTTAGAATGTCAAATGACCTCACACGAGATCAAGGGAATCTTGTCTCGATTTGTGATCTTAGAGTGTAGATTCACGAAACGGACAAGTTTCATAGGGTTGTCTACAAAAACGAGCGTAGCTAATTTTGAGAACAACAGTTGGCTCTAACTGATGAACTTCCTTCAATCGAACTTTGAAACAATTGAGGGGAGTAGAATCTAGCCTCTAAGTGCATTCATCCATGCCATTGGGCTATAGAGTCAAGCTAAAAAGAAAAAGACACAAAAGACTAAATGAAAACGCAAGAATAAAACACAAAACTATACAAATGTACAATTTAACTTATATGAAACTTCAAGGATTGAAGTGCTTCAGATGTTGTCCACTGTGAGGTAACAAGAATGGTGTCCCATCCTAATACTCCAGCAAGAAACTATTTTCACCACATAACTGATGAATGGTGAATGGACCTCTCCACAAGGAATCAAATTTTCCATGCATTCCTTTTGGTTCTCTCCTCTTGTCCCACAATAAGACTTGATCTCCAACCTGAAACTCATGAGCCTTTGTCTTCTTGTCGAAGAGTTTCTTTACTTGATTTTGGTGCTCAGCAATACGTTCCACCACCATAGTGCGCTGCTCCTCAATTTCAGTCAAATACATGATCTTTTTATCAATAGAACTATCAAAAGTTCTATCTTCCAATGCCTTTATCAACTTCAATGCTGGCAATTCCAAGGTAATTGGTATCTCTGCATTCAGACCATATAGAAGCTAAAATGGCGACATGCCTATCGCCCTTTTGGGTGTAATTCTATCTACCCATAAAGCATCAAACAATGCCTTATGCCAAGTTCTCTGATTCTCATCTACCAGTTTCCTGATGATAGTGACCAAATTCTTATTTCTTGATTCCACTTGACCATTCCCTTGCGGATAATAGTCTGAAGAATGGGAAAGAGTGATCCCATGTTCATAGCAAAACTCAGTAATCTCATGAGAGGAAAAATAAGTAGCATTGTCCGCTACAATCTTGTTTGGAACTCCAAACCTGGAAATAATGTTCTCTTTAAGAAAACTGCATACCACCTTTGAAGTAGCGTGCTTGACTGGAATAGCTTCCACCCATTTGGTAAAATAATCTGTAGCAGTGAGGACATAGTTATGTCTGGCACTTGAGGATGGATTCACTACGCCAATGAAGTCAATACCCCACTGCTGAAAAGGCTCCTCAATCACCACTGGTTTTAGAGGTAAGGCTGCCAATTTTGGTTTTCCAACAAACTGTTGGCATAACTCACACCTGCGTACCCAATTGTACGCATCTTGGAATTGTGTGGGCCAATAGTATTGAGCTCGCAGAATCTTGTGAGCCGTTACAGGTGCTGAAAAATGTCCTCCACAAGCCAAATTGTGGAAAGACTCCAAAAGTCTACCTTGTTGCGCTTTGTCCATGCAATAGAGAAATACACCATCAAGACTTCTCTTGTACAATCCATTGTCCCAAAGGACGTAGTTAGCAGCTTTTAACTTGACAGTTCTCTTTTCCTTATAAGACAAGTGAGAAGGGTACTCACCATAGGTAAGGAAATGAGTGATATTGGAATACCACTCGTCAGTTGTAGTAACAAAAAGAACAGTTGGCATGTCCACAACTTCTTCTTCATCCCCTGTCTCTTTTGGAATGTTGTTTGCGATCAATTGACACAAACCTTTACCATGCACAAGCTTGGTAGGCTTGATATCCAGATCAAATTCTTGGATCTTAGCAATCCAATTACCTCTTTTTGTTCTGAACTCCTATTGTGTTAGGATGGATTTGACTGTTGTATCAGGCACCATGACAACAGTGTGTGAGTTTAGAATATAGAACCTGAAATGCTTAACCACTTTGACTATAGCATAGGCATGCTTCTCCATATTCGAATACTTCAATTCATGAGCTTAGAGAGGACAACTCATAAATGATATAGGGGATTCAACGCCTTCTTCATTCTGCTGAACCAGAATAGCTGAAAGTGTGTGTTCTGAAGTGTAGCTATAGACTACGAAATCCTTAGTGTAGTCAGGACAAACAAGAACTGGAGCATGAGCAATAGCTCTCTTGATATCCTCGAATGCTTCCTTACCTTCCACAGTCCAATGGAAAGTGGCCTTACCCTTCATCATATTAACAATGTGACAGGTTTGTTCTACAAATTTAGGAATGAACCTTCGCAGAAAATTCACCTTTCCAAAGAAAGAGTGAATAGCAGTCTTACTTGCTAGCAGAGTGAGACTTTGAATAGATTTAACTCTCTCCAAGTCAATCTTAGTACCTTCCCAGGATACAATGTGCCCGAGAAGCTTGCCTTCTGTCACCCCAAAAACTGACTTCTTGGGATTGAGGGAAATACCATTTTGCCGACAGCGCTCCAGCACTTGTCGCAAATGCTGCGCATGATCATGACGGTTTTTGGAGAAAACAGTCAAGTCATCAAGATACACCACGATGAACTTACCCATTTCATCTCTGAAAGCAAGATCCATCGCTCTCTGAAATGTTGTTCCAGCATTGATCAGACCAAAAGGCATTCTGCGATATGCAAATGTGCCCCGTGGTGTGGTGAAGGCAGTTTTGAATTGATCAGCTTCATTTACTTCCACTTGGTTATACCCCAAAAAACCATCTAACATAGATAGCATTTCTGAACCTGTCACTGTTTGCAATACTTGGTCCATGATGGGCAAATGGTAGTTATCTTTCAAGGAAGACAGGTTGAGATTTCTGAAATCAACATAGATACGGATTTCTCCGTTCTTCTTCATTACAGGTACTATGTTTGAAACCCATGTGGAATGATGAATTGGAAAAATTATCCTTGCATTCAGCATCTTCTAAATTTTAGAAAGAATCGTACCTAATATCTTTGGATTGTATTGCCTTTGCTTCTGTTTGTAAGGCAACGATCCAGCCTTGAGGGGAATTTCGTGTCGAACGTCCTTAGGCCTGAAAGACTTCAGGTCATCATAGGAGTAAGCCAAAACATCAATGTAATGGTGGAGGAGGGTAATGAATTTGAATCTTTCATCAGCAGTACAACATTTTCCGATGTTGACCATCTTAGGATCTGCTTCCGTACCCAAATTAACCTGCTCAAATTCCATGGAGGAACTCAAATCCTGTTGTTGTTGCCGCTGCTTGATATACCTGTCATGTTTATCAAAGAGTTTCTCAAGGGAAACCAAACCTTTTGGGATTTTATTTCCTTTCAATTGTAGAAATTCTTCACTGGTTTGTGAATCTACCTCAGAAACATATTCACGAGGTGGTGATTCACTTCCTTCAAAGTAAATCTCATCAAAACTATCCATCTTTTCTAGGAAAGCAATGATTTGATTATCGCCATTGAACACCTGCCAATGGTCAGCGTTATCAGGTACACTTGGTCGGAAGAGCAGCTCAATAGTGTACTTGTTCCCTTTGAAATCCTTGTGAGGCACCATGAGGGTGGCAGAAATAGCCAATGAATCTGCATGGTCATTGAACTCTCTTGGCACCGCTGAAATATTGAAAGCATCAAAATCTTCAATGCAATTCCATACGCGATTGCGATAGTGTCTCAGTCTTTCATTTTTTGTTTGGTACAAATTTCTTACTTGACAAACCACCAATTCGGCGTCCCCTTGAGCATGAAGGATCTTAACACCTCTAGCACACGCCACTTCCAATCCAAGCAACAAGGACTCATATTCGGCGGTGTTATTGGTATTGTCAAACTGTAACTTATATGAAAAAGGTAAAATATCACCTTGTGGCGATATCAAGACCACTCCAGCTCCAGACCCGGTAGAAGAACAGCTGCCATCAAATTTTAAAACCCAGACTCCATCAGAATTCAATTTCTTGGACTTTCTCTAGTCAGAAGATTCCTCTTCATCGGTGAGGGAAGAATCTGGAATTGCTATACCCTTACCTAAAATTTCATTTGAAAACTCTTCTGAGTCTCCATCTAACATATTGGAGCTATCACCTGATGTAGCCTCATCTGATGAATCGGAACAATCTTTAGTAGATAGAAAATAGTTACCCATTCCCGAGGACTCAAACAAAATTTGAGCTTTGGGGTTGGATGTTTGAGTAACAATGTATTTCACCTCCTTCTTAGGAACTAGCTTCTACATGACACCTTTGACAGGTATCCTAGCTTCAGACAAATCCATGTTCAACTCTCCACCCACATCCTTGCAGAAATTACATCCAAGAAGAATGCCGTATGAAGCTGGAACATCACCTACCAAAACTATCATCTTGATTCTCTTATCCGGAAAGGCTGCAAATGCAAATTGGGCGTCTTTGATTTGACCCAAAAGTGGAACTTGCTTATTCTCCATAGAGAAACACCTCCCAAAAGTTTTGGTTAAAGTGAGGCCAAGGGGCATCTGTTACCTTAGCAGGCATAATGTTGTCTAAGGCTCCAGAATCTATTACGCAATTGCTTAATTTATGACCATTCACTAATAGGGAAACATAGAAAGGTTCAATTTTCCCAGAGGCTTCAGGGGGAGTAGTAACAAGATTATTTTGGGTAGGTTTACTTTTGGAGGAGTCATGAGTAGCTTTGGGAAACTCTTGTCCTACAGGGACGGCTTTATTTTTGACATATTTGGCTAATCTATCAAATTGTTCAAGATTAGCCTATAAATATTCAACTTCAGACATTTGTATCTTAGTTCTCCTAGCATGATCTATTATATCAAATTGCTGAAAAGAATTAGATACGGAGGAAGAAAAACCATCATTTTGATTTTTGGTAGAGATAGCACTAGTCTGAGGAGTAGAGGTGGAAGGTACAAATTCATTAGAGGCACTTACTTGTTTATTGACCACCGGGTCTTTTGATTAGAAAGGTAGCGGAGTCCCCCATTTAGCGATTGAAATCACCGGTTGAGATTCTTCTCTCGCTTTCCCTTTATCAGCTTGAAGAGCTGACTAATTTTGAGACCTAGTGAAAACAGCATATGCTCCTTCACTCACTTCGCCTTTTTTAGCTTCGTCTTGGTAGTTCAGAAAGTTGATGGTAGAGTCGCCAGCTAACTCTTCTTCTCCTTCTGTGAAGCGATTAGCACCATTTTCATATTCCAACTGAGGTTGGAAAGAAAGTTCATTTTTTGCTTCATAGTAGCCAACAGCAGAGTTGACCGGCGCTGCTTCAATAGCAAGCTTCCCCTGTGTAGGCGGAAGACAGTTTTGCTGTCCTTGATTCCTAGCAGCATTGCCTTGATATGAATTATTTGGAAATGTCCTCCTTGGTATATCTCGGTAAGAAGGAGGCGCAGATATACCTTGGGACATTTGTCTCTTGAGAGCTAGCAATTCATTTGCTAGCTTTTGCACCATGGGATCTGTGGTGCTTGTGGAAGCGTTCTCAGTAGAAGAGGAACTTTTATTTCTATTAGTGTCCCTTCTTATCTTACTCGCAAGGATAAGATCATCTTCTACTTCAGTTGCCAGAATCTAAGCCGCAGCAAGATCAATAGGAGCAGCTCGCCTCAATAGGAAACTCACCTCTGGAAGCTGTGTATTGATAAAGAAACATTTGAGGTTCTCCGCTGTGGGCTCAGCGGTGGCGGGAATCCTGTTTCTCAATTTGTTGAACTTAGCGATGAAATCTCGCATTGGTTCATGAGGTTCCTTTTTCATCTGTGTCAGCTGTGCCAACAATGCATGAGCATCTTCCACAAGTTTAAACCTGGCTTCGAACTTGGTTTTGAGAGTAGCCCAGTTTGTTATGGTCTGAGCTTGGAGGTGGTAGAACCAGTCTGCGGCAGTGCCTTGTAGTGTTTCTACAAAGAGTCACATAGCTACGTCTTCGTGCTTGACACCTATCACACCACAGGCTATACAGAAAGCCGCAATGTGCTCATCAGGATGAACTTTTCCATCACCATAGAATTTGGGGAAATTCTTTCGTGAACTACGAGGTAGTTCATGCAATGGTGGGGTCAAATTTAGAGGACCAAAGGTATTACCCCAAGGACCTTGGGCTGCCATGACGCGTTGATTGAAAGGTGGTATAACAAACCTTGGTGGCGTATGAACAACCAAAACTCTGTTAGCATAGGCAATAGAAACTTCACCCGGTATTGGAGACCTGGTGTTTGTAGGGGGAAAACTCCTGGTGCGCTGAAGACGAGGTCGTGGAGTTAAGAATCCAAAATTATTCTGCTGCATCAATTCAAATGCAGGATCAATAATACCCTGAGCCCTCTTACTTCTGGTGTACCGGGAATCTGCCAGACTATATTACGTTCAACACAATTTTACAAGAAAATGGAAAAGAACTAAAAATGTTTCAACTCAGAGAGTGAGGCTTCAAGTTGCGTGTTCCTTCCCTAGTAGAGTTGCCAAAAAACTGTTGGGTGAATATTTTGTCATTAACTTGCTAACAGCAAAATGGGTATATCAGCCACAGCTATGATGAGACAAAGTCTCTCCTCTCAGCAAGGGGAGGTTCCCTCTAATTACTTAACTTTTGCAAATCAAACAACTTATCAAATTTATGTACAATAAAAACTATCTTTGTGGTGGTTCCATCTCATCTCATTCTCTTTTTTTAGAATAGATGTTTATATTTCACACTCTTGATATAAGACTTATAAATTATCACAAAATCACAGAAACTCAAAGTTTTTTGTTACCTCACTTACTACTTGTAAATGGAACTATTTGAAGTAGAATGCAGCCCAAAGTCTTCACTCCTCTTCAAGATGATAAAAGTAAATCAAATATAACAACTTGCAGCACAAAGTCTCCAAACTATTGTATTCTCACAAACATGAACATATAACCCACAACCGATTTGATAACACAAAGTTTATTAGAATCAAATTAAGAGCGCTCTTCAATCACTTGTAACAAACTGCACACTTCAATTATTATCAAAAAAGATTATGATAGCAAGACGTAAGAACAAAACTATCACAACACAAATAATCCCAAGACAAAGATTGGAATTGAACTTGCTTTCTTGTATTGATGAATATTTGAATATTGATTTTCACAAAAAGCACAAAGTCTTGATTTGCTTCTCAATTCGCCAAAGTTTTCTTGCAATAGACAAAAGATAATATTTACAAAAGAGGTCCCCTTTATTTATAGGGAAAGACCTTGAGAAAATCTAGGAAATCTACAACTACTTTGACTTATTCAACAAGAGAGTCCTATTTGACTTATGACTTCTCTTGTTTCACATGTAATTACATTTTGGAAAATTACATGTGTAGATGTCCAAAACAAAATTCCATTTACATGAAATCTAAGAAAAATAAGCTAAGGCACTAGCTTCCTCCATCTTTTTTCCTCAAGAAATTCTGATACATGGTTTGAACAACTGACATCTCGCATGCATTTGGTTTTGTTGTGTTTTCAGAGATGGTGCGAGCTCAGAGGATTGAATCTTTCACTACCTTTACTACCTTTTCATGCTTTTCTAAATTATACTTTAGGTTTTCCAGAGTCAAATGTTGATCATATAGGTTGTCCATTGAGAGCACAGAGGGAGCTTCCTCTTCAAATTTCTTCTGTACCATTTCCTCAAAAGAACTTATCATTTCCTGTGTCGTGAGGAAACTGTGATCTTTCCTTGTCAAGGTGCAAGGAAGTTCTTTCAGCTGATGTAGGAGTGTGACATCACTGTCTTCGCTGGCTTCTCGAGGGTGACACAGATCTTCAAGTAGACTCTTTATTATGAAAATTCGATGAGCTAGAGTCTCCTTGGTCTTGAGATATGATTCCCTGTTGGTGATGACCCCAATGGTGATCAGCTTCTTTATCTTGATCTTCTTCATATCTGTCCACTCTTCGATGTTTTCTTCTTGATCATGTAGCTCTTGTGAAAGTAGATCCACCAGATTGTCTAGCTCAGCCTTAGCTTTGTCCATTTTCTCCTTTCTTTCCACAGCGGTTTTCAGCAGAACTCGTCCTTGTGCCAACAATTGCTCCACCACATCCCCCACTATCTTGCCTCTAGCTTGAGCTTTTTCAACCTTCTGTATCAGGGGATCTTCCATTGTCACTGCCATTGGTTCTACTATCTCTGATGACTTCACTATTTTTTGAAGAACAGCGGCCAGTTGTTCTACTTTTGCTTTGTATTGCTCTTTTTCCCTCTTGGCTTCATCATACTTTGCAAGCAGGGTAGTGGCAGTGGTCTGGAAATCTGCTTTGACACCTTCATGAGTCACTTTACCAAGTTCAACCCTTGATATGACATAACTGCTCATGTCAAAAGTATCAACTGTGGCATCTTCAGGAGGTTTGGCAATTTCGGCATATCTGATTCCCTTTTCGGTGACCAGCCTAGAAACAGTCTTAGGCTTCTTCTTTTGACTCTTAGCTTTCACGGGCAACAGCTTTTCAATGTCAATCTCATCAGGTGAGATGGCTTGTTTCTTCCTCTTTGGAGTATAGGCAGATAACCATGGAGGAAGTATAGATGCATCAATAGATGGAGGAGGATCCACTACTTGCTTGGTTGGCTCCATGGTTATACCTGTGATGGTGACAATTGGACTTGTGTTGGTAAACACAACACCTGTATCAACAACTTTTTGTGAATCATCAAGAAGGTTCTCCAAAACAGTTTGTTCCCTGATATCAAAAGAAGGGGAAGATAAGCTTGGAATGGAACTAGAAGAATCAAAAGTGGTTCCAAGACTAGCCCTCATGGATTGAGGAGTATTATCAGAAGAAACAACAAAAATGGGAGAAAGAGGAACATTTGAGATTACTGGCAAACCATCAGAAAATGGAACATGAGGAGGAGGTGTAAGAATTTGTGTATTAGAAGGAAGGTCTTTCACAGGAGTTTGTGGGGAACCATCAAGTCGCTCTACCTCTGTATCTTCATCTTCACTTTGTTCAGCTTCCTCAGACACCTTCGTCTTAGACCTTTGAACATTTTGTCCTTCAGTCTCAACATCTTCAATTTCCATATGATCATCATTGATTTCTTCAACATCTAACTTCATGGCATCAGAAGCCTCTGTGGTTTCTTTCTTCTTTCCTCCCTTGGATACAAATTTGATCTTTGGTTTATGTACCTTGGAGGAGGAAGGAGCATCACTCTTGTTCTTAGTTCGGTTTTCCACCTTTTTACCTGTTTGCTCCCGTGTTCCCTCTTCAGACCCTATAAGGAACTCTTTCAACTTGATCCCTTTACTTTCCAACCACAAGTTGGTGTTTGCCAATATAGGTTGAAATCTTTTCTTGATGGATGTTTCCTCCTTGACTGACCACTTTACCTCTGGGAGAGGTGAAGCCTCAACATTCTCTGCCTCATATTTGTGATCTAGGACATCTCCATCATCCTCCATTCCATCTAGAATATCAGCTAGTCCTAATTCCTCAATTTGGCTCAGATGAAGCCTGCAGAAATCCAATTTTCTGATCTCATTTTGAGTCCTGAGATCTGCCCATATGTCTTCGACCATTGGTTCATGAAAATTTGACTTCCTCTTGATTTTATCTTGAACCCTTCTGAAGTCGAAATGATTTCTCTTCTTGTAGGTCTTCATAGTGACCAACTGCAACTCAGAGTCAATTGTCTTTGCTTTGTTGGCAGACTGAACCGAGTACCTCCCAATTTCAATAGGAAATTTTATCCCTGACTTCTTAAGCTCCATCTGTTTATTATGTACCACGATCAATTGTCTGCAAAGCTCCATAAGAACAATGCGATCACTGGGATACTGTGGCAGCATGTAAGGGTAACCAGAATAGTATCCTACCCAAAGATAAGTGAAGGTGGGAAATTGCAAGAATAAGCAACCAAAAGAATTTACAACCTGCCATGCCTCATCAGATACTCTTTTTTGAACCATTTCACCATCCCACAAGCACATGAAAACTGAGAAGAACACATCATTGACTCTTTTGAAATGATGAATTGACCCCTTTAGTGTGATTTCGGGGTAATATTCATATACTGGGACCAACCTCCTATCCCCTACTTGGGTCAAACCTGGAAAATTCCTCATGCTTGCAGCAGTATAGCCAAGATAAGAGGTCATGTAAAATTTCAAGGTAGTACTGACCCTTATCAGTTGCTCGTGCAGAGCATTGCTGATTTGTTCACCCCAAAATATCTTCTAGTTACCCCATAAAATCACCTTGATGTAAGTGTATATCCAGTCCTGGAATTTGGAAGCAGAAGGGAGTCCTATGATGCGACTCAAGAGAGTGATCAAATCGCACACTTCCTCCACCAAATCACTCCTATGAAGGTCTTTTGGCTATCTAGTCAAAGTTGCCCTAGGAATCTTCAACCATTTGCTGTTTATGTGTCTTCTAGCAGATTCCAAGTCATTGTCATAGTCTTGTTGACCCTGAGCAAAATCAATCTGCCTGACATTTTCAATTGGTGGACACATGAAGATTTTGTCTAAGAATTTTGCATCCAATCTCATGGTAACATTTCCCTGTGAGTCTGTCATAGCTCTGGTGTCCCTATTGTAGTGGTTAGCCACTTGTAGAACAAATTCAGGATTATGTGCACTGACAAGAAATGATGCAACCAAATGAATACTGCTATCAATGATTTTCTGCATATGCCAGAGGGATTTGCTTGTTTGGTTCTATCTATGAATTCGGCCATATCTACATGTCCAATTTCAGTGTCTCTGATTTCATCAACATTTGACTGAACTGCTATTACCAGGAAGACGCCTTGGTACTTGTACTTCATGACTCTGGACTTTGAAGGAGATGATTCTGACATGAGCCCTGGAGAAAACTCTGAATTTGAACACCACCACGAATGCTGATTGAGTACTACAAAAGGCCATGATCTCGCAGTTAGGGGCAAAAATTGGATAAACTGGGTCAACTGCGTTTTGACGATCATGGATGGGAAAGCATGCATTAAAAAGGGCTTGAGTGCACAAATCGAGGCAAGGGTGGAAGCGGGCTTTTGGTTTTGAAAAGCAAATTTTCCAGTGTTAGAGAAAAATTAGGAAAATGCGCTTGGGCGGGTGATTTGGCCGACCTTGCAAGTTGGGAGAGATTTCATGTGTAAGGGCAGTTAAAAACGCCGCTTATACATGTGTTTTGGAAATTTTTGGTTTGACATGCTTGAGCGGTGAAAACGACCGCTACTACATATAACTTGGTGAAAATCTCAAGTGCTCGGGTGGGGAATTTGGCTGCTTAGGCAAAGGAAGTGATTTTGAGTTTCAGTGTAGGGGTGGTAGAAATTGCCACTTCTACATTTGGGAGATCTATTGGTCATGTGAAAGAAGATGAAAGGACTGCTACTGCATATAACTCCGTGATACGCCAACGGATGCTTGAACGATATAAAATGCCGCTTATACAAGTAGGTGTAACTTCAAGGGTTTTTGATGCAGGGGCGGAAGAAACAACCGCCATTGCAGGTGGAAGGTTTACCAAACTGCGTGGGTGGTGGAAATTTTTGTAGAAGCATATGATTCTTGATTTAGTTCGAAGTGTTTCCTCACGGGATTGAGCGGTGAATCCGCCGCTCATGGCGTTAAACTTCAAGGGTTTTGAACTCAGGATTGACGAAGCAATGAATATCGACATTCTTAATTTAAAACAAAAACAACAAACAAAGATACTCGAAACCAAAGGATGCAAACCCTAATTTATCACAAGATATAATCGACAAGAAGAAATGTGAAACCTTAGCCTAGCATGAGGATAGTTAAAAATGCAAAACGACAGAAAGAAATTTGAAATAAACAAAACAAGCGGACTTACCAGAGAAAAGAGATGCCAAAGGTTTGATCCAAGCTGCTGAAATTTTCTCTCAGACTCTCCTCCGTGGCGTTGGTTCAAGCATAAACAATAAACAAAGAAAAGGGCAAACGAATACTTAAAACTTAAAAACGATCATTAAATGAATCGGCATGAGTGGCCATTAATGGCACTCTAGTCGAAAGATTTGAAGATCTTTGTCGGAGCGGGTGTTTCGGCCGCTGTTGCGTGTGCCATTGAATAAGGTATGTAAAAGCGGGTATTTCAGCCGCCGTTGCATAAAACACAAAGTTCAACATGTAATAGCAGCTAAAAATGCTGCTCTTACATGTGAACAGGCTTCTAAACATGTAATAGCGGGTATTTTGGCCGCCCTTACATGTGAACAAAACAAAAAATGGCTAACACCTGAAAGATGACTAAAACTAACATTTTAACCAATTTGCAAACTTGAACGTTTTTTGCAAATATCAAGAGACCGATTCAAGGGGATGTCGCAAACGAATTTAGAATGTCAAACAACCTCGCACGAGATCAAGGGAATCTTGTCTCGATTTGCGATCTTAGAGTGTAGATTCACGAAACGGACAAGTTTCGTGGGGTTGTCTACAAAAACGAGCATAGCTGATTTTGAGAACAACAAATTCAGTAGAACATAATTCTTTAGCTCAATGAGTTGGATGAGATTTGGACATAAGCAATTCAACAAACAGAACTAGTTCAATACCAGAGGAAGCAATGGCATGACCAACACATTAAGAGGAGGACATTTCAACAAGGAGATTGGGTTCTTCTTTCTGATTCTAAATTCAAAGAATTCAAAGGAAAATTGCAGACTCACTGGCTAGGTCCTTATCAAATAAAGGACGTGTTTGAAAATAGAACTGTATTATTGCAACCGATTGATGGGAGCAGAGACACAATTCTAGTAAATGGTCACCGAATTAGGCTCTACAAAAGACCATCTACTAAAGAAGAGTTTCTAAATAATCTGTGTTTTGATATAGGGGATACCTCCTCTGTCACGGTGTTGGATTGAATTATTCTGACTAAAAAAATTTTTAAAAAAAAAAGAGAAAAAGAAAGGAGGTTGAAAACCAGCAATGGCGGCCTTCTGAAAAAAAAAATAGAGAAAGATGGAAAACCAGCAAATGGTTGTCTTTCTCAAGCAAGTGAGTTGAAAACCAGTAAAATGGCGGTTCCCTTCTTTAGGACAGTTGAAATAATTAAGCTCCAGATATGATCAGTTCCCAGAAGTTGGCCCAATGCATCTCCGACGCTTCTGAACCAGGAGCACCTCTGGCACTTTCCAATTAGGAGCATCTCTGGCACTTCTCAACCGGGAGCACCTCTGGCACTTTCCAATTAGGAGCACCTCCGGCACTCTGTTAATAACATTGTCAGTCTCCATAATAAGTGAGGGACCCACCTCTCCCGATGGTAAAGTAGACAAATCATCTGATGAGGTCATCATGACTCATCCTCTACTTCAGCACGAAGAATAATTAAATTTAAATAATATCATTTGTGGGAGTGTTCACGAGCCAGCACTGACATCACCTAAGGGCGTGGATTTTTGAACCACTCCGTGCAATGATTGCAGGTCGCGTACAAGTGGGAAGTGGACGTCATCTCAAGCCACTACTCAATTGCCACGACGCATGCAGTTTCTAGAAACGGCGCAGCATTTCTCCCATGTACATCGCCTCATCATTAAAACTGATCCAAGTAAATTTGTTTTTAATTAATCATTAATTAGTAACTGTCCTATCTTTTTGTTTTGGGTGCTGCCATGATGCTACATCCTTTCGCCATCATTTCCTTCTTCACATCCAAGCATGCCGCCATCTGTGCCTTAATGCCACCTTACCTCCGGAGTGCCTTGTCAGTCTGCTACATTTATCGCTGCCTTGGTCCCTTAACCCATCTGCATAAGCCCAGCCTAAAAACGATAGCATCCCTCATTCAAACCTCTAGAATAGACTGAAGCATAAGGTAAATTAAACAACTCTCCAGAGTCTACAGAGCAATCTGAACCATACTCCGGAGCCCACAGAGATAAGAGGGAAGGATAGACTACAGATTGGGAAGGTAAAAAAATAAAAAATAAAAAATAAAAATAGAAGGTGGCATCAATTCAGCAATGGGAGTCAAGAAAAAGTCTGAGCCAGAAAATACTGTGGGTCTTCTAAAGGATGTAGCTGCAGCAAATATTTTAAGGGCGACTGGATGGTTAGATTTCCTAGACAAATTTGAAGGGTTTCAAGAGGATATTATGGATGAATTCCTTAGGAATTTAAGAGACAACCAGACAACTGTGAGAGGAAACCAAATCAGTCTCTCAACAATTATCAGCCACATTTCTAGACTTCCCGAACAAGGTGAGAGGTTCTACCACCTGAAAACCTTATATACTGATTTAATTAGAAATTTTTATGTTCATGGTGAACCTGATATTCAATTACATACGAATAAGAATGAGGTCAAAAGAATTTTGAGGTCCACACTCCCAAACCCTTGGGCAACTGTTGCTACCTGGTTAATGAAGTATTTTACCTATGATAGCCAATTCTCCATAGTTTTAGGGCCCATAATGAAAATGCTGATTTTTCTCAGACATGGAAATAGGCACCCTGAGTATATCATAAATATCCTCAATTTCCTATATCCTGCCATCAGGGCAATTGCAGAGAAGTATCAGCAAGGTAAGGGACCCATGAAACATCATGGCCTCATCTTTCTAGTGGTCAAGCACCACTTCCTATCTCAGGCTAATGGAGAAGAACTATTGCAAAACTTTCTTGAACACAACCCCCTAGTCAGAGAACCAGAAATAGCACAACCAGAAGGAGAGAATTCTCCTTCTCACCAGGATACAAAAACTGAGCCTTTGACCTCCTCTACAGCTATTCACAAAGGGAAGTCACCCTCACAAGAGGCTACGTCATCTGCAGCCCCTGTTCCTGACAAAAAGAGGAAAGGCAAACAAATTGCAAAACTTGCTCCTACACGACCCCTATACATGACTCTGTCAGTTAGGCGAAAGATGACTCTACCTGAGGAGTCTTGGCCTAAGGAATTAACAGGGGAAAAGTTAGGATAGGGAATTGAACAAAAGTGGTGGGCTAAAGAACCATCCCATGATTCAGATGAGACCCCTCTGGTTAGGAAGAGGAAGCAAAGTGGAAATTCTCCAGCACCATCTGTTCATGTGGAATCAAGTCTAGTTTCAATGCCACCATGTGCCCCAGAGATAGGAAACTTATAAACTTTTACTCTCTCCTCAGATTCTGAGGAAGGGAGACCTGCACCAGCCCCACCTTTGCTCCGGAGAAGCAAAAGGAAGAAGCAGCTCTCACAAGATGAGAAGGATACCACCCTGCTCGCTGAGGCACTCCTGGAATTGAGAACATGTGAGGATAAAGCTAGACCCTCATCAGTGCCAGCAACAGCAGAGGATCCTCAAGACAGGAACACTGAAGAAGGAGGAACATGGTAGATGGCCATGGATAACCTTGATGATCAGCCAATAGCCACATAAGTAGAGGTAGAAACTCTATCTCATCCCTCTGACCAAGAGGATATAGAAATTTCAGCAGAACAACAATTGATGGAAGAAATTGAAAATTTAAAAAGAATGCTCTGGGGAAAGAATTTGATTATTTTGACCTCAAGAAGGTCAGAGTAGAGGTGGAGATGGAGCTGAAACAAACTATTGCAAATATCCAAATAGACCTCCAAAACAAGGATAAAATCATCCAGGAGAAAGAGGCAAAGTTGGAAGCACAAAAATGTGAGGCAGCCAAATGGATGGAAGAGAAAGAGAAAGAAACAACACAGAAGGTTTCTGAGCTCACCATGGCTAGAGACAACAGCCTCACAATAATGGTGGCACTGATTAAAATAGTACAAATCCAGGATAAACAGCTAACTTGGGCCAATAACAGACTGGATGACCAAGAAGAATATATTCAAGAATTGTCTAGCCCAAGGGCAACCAATGAGCAGGGGATTCAAATAGATACCTATGTGGGTCCAATCCCCATTGAAATTCCCAAAGCACTATTTCATTGGGAGAAAAGGTGTAGAGAATTTGAGGCTTCCAAGCCAATGTTACAATTACAAAGGGCAGTCACTACCAGAGCAGAAAGAATAGCAACTTTGGAAGGCAAAATCATTCAAATGGCCTCCCTTTCCTCAGAAATTCTATCCTGTAGGCCTCCAAGTGCTAGCTATTCAATGTTCTTACAAGAAAGGGTACTGCAAAGGAAACTCTCCTTAGTCCTGTCTGACATAACTAAGGATACTGAAACAGCAGAAGGATTCATGGTAGCTTACACCAGAAGCAATGATGAAGACAAAAACTTCCTATGTGAATTGTACCTGCATGGGTTCTATATTAATGAAATAGCCTTCATTATTAATCACTTTGTGGGAGAATGCTAGCTTAAGGCCTTCATGTCCCTAATGAGAAACCAGCAGATCTAGAATGAAAGGATGGAATATCATCTCCAAAAGGATTTAAAAACAGATCTCTTCATCAGGAAAGAATATCCCAATCCTTTTGCCTTTCAGATCTAATTCAGGTCCATTATCTATCATCTTGAAAATGCAACTAGAATGTTGCCATTATACTTGAAAAGTTTGCAGGAATGCTCCATTGACTTTGGTCTTTTTATGGTTAATTTAGCAAATTTTGTCCTTGCTGTAGCAAAGAGGAGATGGAATATTTTGACCCCAGAGCAGAAGCTTAGAGAGGTGGTCACCCCTGCAAACCTGAGATTATTCATGAGAAAGGCAAAGTTGATATCCAAACTGATGGATACACATAAACAGGAATGGATAGGTGGATAGTTCAGGCCTCCTCTGATAATTGAACCACTCCCTGTATGGATAGAACAACTAGAAGATGAAAAATTGTAGCACTAGTTGAAGCAAGTTGATAAGTACAGAGGAAATGGTAACACCAACAGGACCACTTGGACCACCTATCTCCAGGAGTATAGACTGACTGACAGGCTGCTTCGCCAAAATAAATCTAGATTGTGAAAGGCAGGAGGACCTGCCAAACCTTAGGTATGGGGAGGATGATGAGTGCCAAATTGCACTCATGAAATACATCTTTTTGCCTCTCTTTTTCCTCTCTCTCAGTTCATCTTCCTAGTGTCTGCACCCAAATAAGTTAGCAAGATCGTTCTATTTTGTGATTAATTAAGATAGATTACTTAAGATTAGAATTTCTAATTAGGTGACTAATGTGCGTGGGATTGATGGAAAAATGCAGAACTTCTCTCTCTTTTTGAATCAATAGGTGTAGATACCAAGAATAATGATTTTGTGCATCTCTGGAGATTGTCCTCAATGATCTCCGGAGACAACACCAAAGAACCATGACACCTGAAGTTTTGAAGATATGGGGAATGCCTCTCCGGAGCTCTACGAGAGTCTGGAGTATCTCTGGAGCTGCAGATAGGAATAGCTATCTCCAGTGCCTCCTAAGAGTAGGGCATGTTTCCAAGCAGAGCTGTTGACTAGACACTCTCAGCAGCGATCTTAATACCCCTCAATTCACTCAAAGCATCACCTAAGTGGTGTAGGGTCAACTATTAGTTAAACTGCTAAAGTTTTATCTTTTCAAAGATTTTTCATGAGTTACAGACTGAACTAAACCAATATCCTTATTTTCAAGGCTTTGATGCCCAAGTGTATTAAGACTTAAACTTAGACTTCTGAGTGGACTTCTGTTCCACTCAAGTCTACCTTTCTCGCATGATGATTTTTCATAAGTTAGACAGTTAAGTACAATAAAGAGATGGTGTCATCTCATAGATAGACTGGTAGATAAGTTCAGTGATATATCATCACTCATTTTTATATATACTCTCAGAAATAGTAGAACAAGGACAATGATAAAATTATTCTGACTCTCAAAGATCTCAGTTCTGTTATAGACATATTTTCATGAATGCAGAAATGAATGAATTGGACTAAATTTAGTTGTGATCATCTTTTGTGCTGATTTCCTGCTATAGCCTTTAGCCTCAAGGGTGTGGAGCAAGGGCCCACTCTCACCACTCAGGTAGGAGGCTAGTACCACTATTTTATTGTTTTAGTTTTCTCTTATAAAAGTGTTTCCTATTTTAATAGATAGATGCATGTTATTGTTTCTTTGCTTTGAGTACATTTCCTGTTTTATTCTATTTTCCAGCATTCATTACATTTATTCAACAAGCAGATAGATTAATCTTTCTTTTAAAAATTAGGACTAGCTATAAACTGGTAACGATAGAATCCCTAGTTGCAGATAGCTGTGGACATAGTCCTAGTTCTTTGACATCTAAAAATAGATTAAATGATGAGGAACAGTGACACCTTGTCAGGTGAGGTTATCCCCATTCTTGGGGGAGTGCTCCATCAATCTATCATATGTCAACTCCTTCCCCATCTCTTGCTAACTGTCCACAAGCATGCAGAGCATTGTAAATTGTTGAGAAAGGGCAGTTACTTTCAAGAACTAGTTAATGGCTTTGCTTAAAGTTAGTTCTGGTTGGTTAGTTTAGGAATAGGTTAGTTTTGTTTCTATTTTAGGTTTCCTTTCAATAAGTGCCCTTGCACTCTGTTGTATTCTCATTAGGAGGGTGCATGCTTGCTTTTTTTTTTCTATTTTGCCTTGGTGGCTACCCAGTTGTTTCAGCTCCTCTGTCCTTGTTGCAACTCTTTGACCCCATGCCCAATGGATTGATAAGGCCTCTAGTTCCCATGTGTTTAGATAGGTAAACACCCCTACAAAGTTGCCAAAATGTTCTACTATTTTTCCCTCCTGGCTAAATAGTCTAAAGAATCCTAATTCTGGTGTTTTCCTTTTTTGGTATGTAGGCTGAATTGCCCAAACCCTCCAAAACCTCTTAGGGTTTCCCTTGTTTCTCCTTAAACCCTAAAGTTTCATAGTCAGATCTTACCTTTGTTCTAATTCATTGTTGACTGCATATTCTCAGTGCTTGATCACTTAAGTTATAACTTGAAGCCCCTTATGTCATGAAGTCACTAGCCCTGTATCCTACTGCTTACCTTTCATCACCTGTTAGCATTATTTATTAAGCATTAAGTCCCTTTAGACTTGAGGATGCCACATGGTGGTATGTCATGAACCCATAGCCCACTTATGCTGATGTCACATCCCTTTCGCACAACTGCGAGATGTCGCCAACTATAAGGTGCGTTAGAGGCTTGCACAAGATCCTAACCATTCCCCACCATCTCGTGGGGAATCTTTCCAAGATGTTGATCCCTTGCATGATAGTAGGTGTCGGCCACGTGGAAGGCTTAGCATGCTTCCATGAAGCCCATGTGAAGATGGCTCTTTTCCTTCCACTCAGCTCTAGAATCACAACACGTGTAAAATGCATCGGGGTAGAGTTTATGACTATAGAAAGTTGACTCCATCTGATAGTAGCACAGTGTCACAGATGAATCCTACTGACATTGTAAATCTAGTGCACGGTTGTGAGATGTTGCCAAGTGCTAGACTCGTGCCTTCTTTGCAGGATCTTCCGGCGGGCCCTTATCCACCGACGACTATTAAAAGGAAGCGACTCATCCATCCTAATGGCGTCATGTGTCAAAAGAGGAAGGGCTCAAGTGGGGCCATTGTAAATCAATGGTGGCGCAGTGTCATTGTATCCATAGTACTGGTGTCAGGGTTTAGTGCATATAGATCTTTCCACGTATCCTAAGGCATCGACACAAGTAAAAGGTAAAGTGTATGCTATGAGCTCGTGGTGCCGTCGATCTTCTAATCATTTCTTCATCTTACAGCCCCAATTCAAATTTAGGATTTTCAAATGTTTTAGTGGTGTTGAAAGCATATATCTCAATTGTTGGGCTCTACAGACAAAATTCTTGGGCTTTGCACAATTATTCAATGCGAGGGGACTCATGTGGCTTGATGACAGATATTTCTCAGATCTATGATGACTTTTGGGCTTTCATCTTCAATGCATTGTCCTATCTTGTGTATGGGCAACCATTTCTAGGGTTGCAGCTCTACTAGAGGCATGGCCTCTATCCTCTTCACCATTTGTTCCTAGCTATTCATTAATGGTGGGATTGGTGTTCTTGAATTCCATGCATCTACTTCAAGATTCTTTGCATATGGACTTGATATAAAATACAGTGTAATCTCATTATTTAAAATAGTTAGTAATTTTTGGACTGTTATGCTTCTGAATTTCTTATAGTTAGATCTCTTAGTGTAATTGTAGGATTATCAGAATCTGACTCATTGTGCTTGAAACTTGGCCTCTGTTGTCTTTTGATCAACCCACCCATGAATTTAATTAACTATATTGTGTCTCTTTCTACTATTGGTTATTTTGTATTGTAATTGTTTCTAGCCTTCATGATCAATATATGCATAATACTTTACCTCTCTTATGCTCTATTTTCTATGTTTTACTTGAGATTTTAATCTATTTTGTGAGTAAAATGGCTCCTCTATAGGTTAAGATTCATCCCAAAGCCTCAATCAACCCTATAAGTCTGTGTAAGCCCTCTATGGTTGAGATCATTGCTGTGTCTTTTCAGGATTACTACTACTCACTAAATCTAGTGCATCACCTCTATTTCCATTTAGTTTCCTTCTAACCCTTTTCCCCTACGGTATTAACATTAAGTTTAGATATCTTTATCTATGCATTAGGATTAGAATGAGGAACCAACCTTCTCTGGAGGTTTGATCTCAACTTGCAAGGTCCCACACCTTGAGATCATTCCCATTATGTCATTATAATGCTTGGATTCTCTCCAAGCTGGGTGCAATTCTATGTGACAACAATACTATATGTACTAAACCTCAAATTACATTAACACCATCTTGTCCTTCTTTTATCAATTCTCTTATGTTATGAATTGCATGTATAGCTTCTTCCGCTATCCTTTCATTTTCCATAAATGCTTGAAAATCAGCTAGTTCTTTGTCAAGTTTATTTATTTGTTCATTAAGTATATGTGTTATCACATCGAAAGGTTCCTCAACATCATGAAATATTTTCTCTTCCATTGTAGTTGTAGGAGGTATAATAGCTTGCAAAATTTATCTCTCCTTTTGTAAAGAAATTGTTCAATTGATTATCAAAGATAGCGAAACCGTTTGTTTCAGGAGTAGTAGAATCCATTAGTCTAAGACTTCTTCTTAAGAGGATATTTCTATTAGGGCAGTGGGTTATAAGACTCATGAAAAAGCATACAACACTCAATGCATAGACTAATAGAACAAACCCTAAGAGTAAGATATGCTTATGAAAATACACTAAAAATGTTTAATTTTTCAACTTTTTTCAATGCAAATAAGTTGGAGAAGAGCTATTGTAAGGAAATTAATGAAGGGAAGCAAATAATATGCCTAATATCAGTCCAATAAACCAACAATATCCTTCACAACACACCTATAGTGCCGATCTAGAGTCAAAATACACCTAAAATATACAATTTTCACCAATTTTCAATGCAAATGCTTAATAGAATGGGTGTTGTAAGGAATTTAAGGAGGGGTAGAAGATTATAACCCTGATATCAATCAATTAGTGCAGCAAAATCCTTCACAACATGCCTATGATGCAATTCTAGAGAAATGATAAGGCCAAATCTAGCGAAAATGCAAGGTTTTCAAACCCTAGACATGAAATTTTGTAATAAAGACACTATAATGAGACACTACAATTAGAAATAAGTCCTAAATGAGTACTTAAAATAGTAGTAAAATCTGAAACAAGATTTTAACTACAAACCATAGCTAATGCAAAAAACTAGGTTATATGAAAAATGCGCAATTTCAAACAATTTTTAACAATTTAAGCATGAAAATACGATGCAAATGAATAATTAATGATGAATTTATGTAATTTAAATCAGATCTAATGAAAATAATACAAATTAAATGAACTTAAATGTAAATTAATTCAAATTATTTTAAAATGAAAGCCTAAAATGCCAATTTTTTCAAAATTTTCAAAATTTTCGATTTTTTCGTAATTTTTCAAATGCAATAAGATGAATAAATGCAAATATATCACACAAGACTCAACAAGGTACAAAAATTCAAAAACACAAGTTCACCAAAATGTTTAGTATGCACAAAGAGGGAGGATTTTAATTTTGATGGGGTTTGTTTAGATCCTCGTTTCATAACAAACATTCAAGGGCATATCAACTGAGTTGAATCTCTACTAAGCGAGAGCATTTAGCTAACATGTTGGGCTGCCACTTAGAATGATGTGGAAACTCAAAAATTGCTATTTAATGCCTTGATGTAATCCTCAAATATGTAAGAAACCCTAATATGCAAAATAGTAGTCAAATTGACGAATTCAGATAAATGCTTGCAGATTGAGATAAAGGACAAAGATTAATAACTGACCATTTTTCAAAGTTTAGGATTCTAAATATTCGAGGACAATGCCCTGGGTGCCCAAGTCCAAGGAACTATTTTCTTTTTGGAATGCAGAGTTCCTTCTAGTACTGATGATTAGTCTTTTGTCCATTTTTGACACTGGAACTATGGAGGACGTTGCCCTTGGTGCCCTAGTCTAAGGTAGGTTGATTCTTGGGATGCGGGAGCTTCTTCAAATGCAGAATGTTCCTATAACTGTGATTCCTGTATCTATAGGTTCAGAGGGCATTGCCCTAGGCATCCATGTCCCAAAAATTCTTTGTTTCACTTCTTTCTTTCAGATCTTGAATTCTTATCTCCTATAACCTTCCTCTGCAACTCCACTCCTTGAAACTCGGTACCTGTAACCTGCAATCACAAAGGAGTGTGGTTAGGGGTTGTGGTGTTTAGAGGCTTTCCTCAATCAAGACCTAGAGAGACATTCAAGTCTTTCAAACACTATTTTTAGATAAGAGAGAGTATCCCTGCGGGATAGAGGCAAAAAAAATGATAAATGATTCAAACATAAAAAAATGTCACCCCGGTGGTGTAGCTCTAACATAGATGTAGATCCTTCATGCACATGAGAAGATGAAGCTAAATCTCTATATACAAACACAATAACAATGCCCTGCTCTGCAACAATGAATATCATGAGATCATAAGCTTGCCACAAGTTCACAATCACAATCATCTTCTAGTTTACAAATGAGAACATATACATGCTTATATATGCAACAACACACATTCCCGCCAAGAATCTCATAATTCAAAGTTAAGGTGTCCAGCATGGGACCTAATTAATGGTCACATAATTGACATTCAAATTTAGAGATGACCTAAAATAGGGTAGGACCAAGGCGCGAGTGCCAAAGTCCACCCTCCCATTTTAGGCTAGGATTCATTAAAATAGCACCCCTAGGTCCTATTTGCCATAACACTTAGGGGTTTTCTCATCGAGAATCAAAATTAACATGCAAGATTATCTAAATGCATTCTAAAGGACCTGGGAGCTAAACCTTAAGAGGGAAAAGTCCCAGGGACACATTTTCTAACGTAACAATCTCATTATTGTGTGCCTTTGCATTTACATCTCAAAATTTTGCATTTACACATAAGTAATTTCAACAAAAAACTAGCATATTCACTCATCTTTTCTTACAATTGCACTTGCATTGAGCATTATAGAATTTTGACATCATTTTCAGATCTGAGCTGAGCTATTTGACATCATAATTCTGATTAGAATCCATTCATACATCACTTTTCATAGTTTCATGCCTTAATTTCATAATTAGGGTTTAAAATCCTTGCATTTTCACTAGATTCTAACATATCCTTTATCTAGATTTGCATGATAGGTGTGTTGTGAAAGCTTTTTCTGCATCATTGGACTGATAATAATGTTTTAGTTTGCTTACCCTTATCAATTTCATTACTACACTACATATTTTAGGCATTTGCATTGGAAAAAGTGAACATTGTAGGTGCATAAACAAGCATAAATTGGTATTGTTTTATTGCATTCAATTTAAATACATAAAATCATCAATTGGGCTTTGTTGTGTTTTACTCTTTCCTCCTATCCATTGTGTTCGTTGTGGACTTTGTGTGTCTTTTTAGCCCTTTCCCTCAAACAAGTGCTTAGGAGTGAAATAGTCACACATCTAGGGTGTGTTAAGTATCATAGAACTTTGCATGTCTTGTCTTACTAGATCTTATTGGACATTGATGTTACAAGAAATTTCATTATGGCATCTTCATCTCATTGCCCTTTGGTATCTTTACATGCATATATCAAAAGCTTTGAGAATTTCTACAAATTTCTTAATATGAATCCTCATGTTCTCACTTATATACAAGCTATGTATCACACGGATATATTTAAATGCTCTTCATTGAAATCCTTGACTATGTATCTAATTTTGACAACTTCACATCTCTCATGAATACATACCCTTCGGTACTAGAAGATATGAAAAAATACATTGAGAATGATGAGTGTGAAAGTTCTCTTAATTCTTTGGAATTAATAGCTAAAATATATGAGGATGATGATGATGATTCCATAATTTATCGTACTCCTCCTATAGTTGAATGTTCAAGAACCTTCCTAACAAAGGATAGCTCTACTTTGTTTGTAAATGATATGATCACCACTGGCCTTCCTAACAACACGTCACCTTTCTTTCATTCCAATGCTCTCCTTGGCCAAGATGAAGCATTAGTGGATGAGAAAAGGTCTCTCATATTAAATCCTTTAGGGATAGATATTGGGTATAATCAAGAGGAAAACAATGTTAATTCAATCTTCATTAATAGTCTCATTCCACCAACTAAGGGGTTACTAGATAAATGTCACAATATTCCTAAGATGGTTGTACGAGGGGGTACCTAATGTACCTTCTTGCTTAAAATTGGTGATTACAGTTCAAGGAGATCAAAAACCACCTTGACCCCCAAATTACATCCTAAACTATGCAAGACAAATCACTCAAAGAAATCAAGATGTTCAAAATGTGTCACAACAACCACACCACAATGTGATTGCTCACACATACAACACCCATAATAACAAACAAAGTAAGCAAGCACCTCATGTGCCTATCTCTCTTCCATGTTCTCAACCCATGCTCCCTCCACCATCTCAGCTTACTCCTAAAAAAGGTCAAGAATATGATCTTTTCAAGCAGCTTTGCGCTACTGCAACTAAGATATCTCTTTGGGATTTAATACAAATATCACCTACATACCATGGAATGCTCCAAGAAGCTTTACAAAAGGTGATTGTACCACCTGTTGTTAAGATGAATGATGTAGAAGCTCTGTTATATTATATGCATGCAACAAAAATAGATATTTTGTTTCAACAACATGAATTACCTTTCGTTGAAGTTCAAAATCAACATGATCCTTTGATTATCTTCATTACAATAAACAAGAAATTGATCAAGTGAGTTATGATTGATAATAGATCGAGGCTCTTAATATTTGTGGTATTAATTTTTTACATAAGATTAAGGTCGATACCTCTTTGATTAAGGCAAATAGAATAAGCATTCATGGATTTGATAATGTTGGGAGGCAATCTGTGGGTATGATAACTTTACTTGTAAAGGTTGGACCCGTGACAATATTTACTCTTTTTCATGTCATGCATGGTTCGCTTTCATATAATATAATTCTTGGTAGACCATGGATCCATGCCATGGGGGTAGTTCCATCTACTCTTCATCGATAACTAAAGTTCATTTATCAAAACAAGCTCTACACTGTGGAAGTTGATCCTGAACCAGATAATTGTTTACATAGTGAAATGTAAAAACAAGTTCACAATCAGCAAAGTCTAAACAACTTATGAGTTGATTCAACAATACCTCTTGCCATAGATAATGTTGTACAAAACTCTAAACCATTGGATGCACTCTTTGGTGACGATTGGGGTTCATTAGATTTTACTCCCTCCTTTATGAGGGACTATAAACTTAATAACTCTAACACATCGATCTCATCTAAGCAATCTTTGGAAACTCCTGAGAAACCTAAAGTCTCTTTGGTAGAAAACAAAGACAATACCTTTACTTATACTAAAAATTATTAAATCTACAAGGCTTCACCATATTCTAAAGAAATGGACTCCCTCTATGGCCATGGATTTAAGATTTTGTACAAAAATTATGACTATGCAGATATTGGATGTGGTGTAAATCAATAAGGAATCAAAGTACCTTTACAAGTTGTTATAATTAACTACACAACTAGTATTGGATACCTCTCTTTGAATCCCACCAAAGCCTCTCGTCATTCTAAACTCTATGTTAATACAATATCAACAAGACCGAAATGACATGCGAGATATCCTGAGTTGATAGACAAGTATTGTCTACCAAGAAAGATCCCATTAAATCAAGTAGGTATTTCTCCCTCTTTAAGCCACACTCATTGTAGCAATTATTATAGTTGCTCTTAAGGGTGGCCTCCTCCTAGATATACATGTTGATTAGAATCATGTTGTGTTCCCTTGTGTTGTGCTACATGTGTTATTTAGGTCTCCTTAGATGACCCTTGATACTCTTGTAAGGTCAGGAATACCAGGAGATCGCCTCTATTGTGACCATTCTTCTATTGTTTTTCTCCTCTATTTTATTGTTGTGTGTCATGTCTTAGGGGCATAGCGTTGCAGTTGATGACCTAGGTCATCCTCTTATGTGATTGTTCCTAAGGCACTTATTCTCCTCTCTCATTTTTATTGTTTACCTTCTTCTAGTGGTTTTATCTAGTTGGCAGATGATGAAAACAAACAAATATTGATATCGATCATGTGTCCCTTCAGCAAGCAAAGCAAAAATAGACCTAGTCCATGTATGATGATGGGGTTGATTTATATATATCCAACACTTGACTAGTGGAATCACTCTGTGTGATATTTGATGCTGTCTTATCTTTTCTAACAAATCATCACAATACATATGCTCTATGCACTTTGTTTATCTTGAGTCTCTCCTTGTTGTTACACTCAGTTTTGAGATCTCTACAGTATAGCCCCATGGTTATAGTTGGCTTCCGAATCTATAGTATAACCTTGGATCTTGATGTGATTATTTGCATTGCTTGTATCATGTGATGTGGTTATTATCTTAGGAAAAAGATTTCTAACCTCTCTTATTTTTTGTCATAGAAAATTGTGTGTTTGTGGGAACATTCAATGATCGTGAAGCACACGTCACCTTTGGGGGCATGGGCTTTGTGAAAGCTCTTGTTCCCTTGTGTGTTTTCTCTCTACATTAACATACTTGATATCAGTACATGATATCAACCACCTTAAGGTGGGGGCATATATAAGGTAAGTTGTCTGATGATTTTGGTACTAATGAAGTGTGTTTGTAAGTCCTCCATGGAGGTAGGATGTTGTATCTCTGACATGAGTGCACATATTTATCTATATTGCAATAAAAAATCCCTCTACAGAGATGGGATATCATGCATATCCTATTTTTCAAAGCCCTTCGTGAAAGGTGGGATGGTGTATCTCTTGAGCTAGTGCACATCCTTTTATTTCAAAAGTCCTCTGAATAGGTAAGGATAGATATGAGACTATCCTCCCTTAAGCATGTCTTTGGAGGTTGTTGTGGCATACGCCCAACTATCAGGTGTGTCTACAACATGTTTGAGATGGTGGGAACTTAGCAATAAGCTCCTTCCATCACCTTGTTTTCCATGTTTTAGACGTATAGTATGTCTTCAGAATGATATATAGTGCTCATGTTTTCCATGTGTCTTCCATGTGTTTTCCCCTGTGTGTAGTTTCAAGGGTGTGGAAAAATGCTCCTCCTACACTTAGGCTTTGTATTGCATGTTTTCTCCCAAGAATAGTCTCAAGGGTGTGGCAAAATGCCCCTCCTATGTTTTGGGTTTTGTATGGCGTGTTTTCTCTCAAGTGTAGTATCAAGGGTGTGGTGAAATGCCCTTCCTAGACTTTGGGATTTATTTAGTGTGTCTTCTCCCCCATATGTAGTCTTAAGGGTGTGGAGAAATGATGTAAGGGTAGGGTTTAGATCTCATTTTAACTTAGATTTATCAGGTCTTAATGATCTTTCAAGTCTTCTTGATCAATCTATTCAAGTTTCTCACTATGGGCCTTCTAGCCTAGTAGCCATCAAAACATTGTTTTTGGACAATAACCACAAAATCTTCCAAAAGGACTCAACCAACAAACTATAGATTTAGATACCCATCAGGGCCCTCTACAATATGTCTCAATCTCACCTAAGGTTGTTTTGGAACAACTTGCAATTTCAGACCTCTTTGCACCATAAATTAGGCCTAATTAGCCCTCATTTACAAAGGAAGTGTTCCTAAATCTCACCACAAACCTTGAATAACTTCTTAGACCTTATTAATAGGTAACAAAAGCCCTTTTCAACTAGTTTTAGAAACACCAACTCACATCTAGCCACTATTCTAGAAAACCCTTATTCAAGGGTAGGGTTTATTGAAAGTTATGGTTCCCAACCTCATACAATCCTACCACCACCTCCAACACTCTTCATTATGTCTTCCATCACTCACAAAATCTTCACATAGCCTCTACTCATAGTCTTTTATCAAACTCTCTCTCAAAACCATCAATTTCATACCTAATTTCACTAATCTATGTCAGGACAGTCCTAGTGTCCTTCCCAATTCTCACACATGACACAAATCCAATGACCTACCATCCTAATTCTACCCTTTTATGCCCATTCGACTTAGCCAAAGTGAGTACAATATGTGGAATGGGTCTTACATAATGTTTTAGGGCTTCAAAACCTTGACTGCACCTATAGACCTGTCAATAAAGAAAACATTCAAACTTTCACCAATGTATGAATTAGGAACTCAAACCAAATGGAAAGTATTTTTAACACATTCCCCTTGAATATTTAGAAGATTTCATGCAACACTCTGCACTGTACGGATCGTACAGCTGCTAGAAAGAGGAAAAATAGAGAAAAACTAGAGAATTCTAAGATATATCAAATGGAGTCTTATTCAAAACTTCAATAGAGAGATGTACAAGGATATCCCACACATATTTATGATTTACATCATCCAAACTACTTCCAATACCTGCCAAGAACGAACTTTTGAAATGCACAATCGTTGGTATTCCACTACAAGCTATTTTGCATCTTGGTGGCAACTTTTCAATTTTTGAAGACAACAATTGTAAATTTTACATCTAAGGACAAATTGAACCTAGAATCCCCCATAGAAGACTTAAATTATGTCCCATGGTCCTTAAGGCCTTATTTACCAAAAATCTACAACCTAACACCCTTAAACTCTTCAAAACCCCCATTTACATACTTTGTAAATTTGAGCATCTTTGACAATATTTGAAATCATTTACAAGAATGAAGTTCCTAATTAAATTCTAATGCTCAAATTGAACTTATTGAATCAACTAATAACCCCAACTCCTAAATCAACCTATCTCAAATCATCTTGATCACGTGTGGACAAAAGTATATTGGTGCTCCTACATCAAGAAATGCCCCTCCTACATTTTGGAGTTGTCTTTTGCATTTTTACTTTCCATGTATTTGCATTCATATATATATATGAAAATAAAATAAAAAATAAAATTATCAAGTGTATTCTTCACGACTACTCTTGTGTATCCTCAATTTTTTTTGCATCTCCAATGCTATCTTCTCCATGTTTTGCATGCTTGTTACTATCTTCATTGTGTCTTGTGTGTCTGTAATGTGTTTTCTAGTACTTACCTGGGATTGGGGGCTAGAAATAGTTCCTCAATCTTGGTGTATTCCTTAGCTTTAAGTGCTTGATGTGTTTTATGTGTTTTTGACCATACTTTAATGCATGTATGGGTCATAAGATCATACATACATTAAAGTGGGGGCTAAATATTACATCATAAAATGTCCCCCTAGGACTTCTACCTCCTAACTGTAGCTCCTGAGTCCCTTGTTTTTTATCATGCATGTTAGAAATGACTCCTGAGATAAAATGTCCTAAAACCCATGTCAAAATAGACTTAAGGGACATTACAGAGCTTGAACCCTGACCTAAAATAGGTCCTAGGACAAGGGAACTTGCGCCCTTGTCCTACCCTATTTTAGTGGGGTCCCAAATTTGAATGTTCGCAAAGTGACCGTTAAAGGCCTTCCTTGTCAGCATCTTAAGTTTGAATTACGAAATTAAAGTGGGAATGCATATATAATCATGTTTAGGACTTCATTCACAAACTAGAAGATGATTTTATGATTTTGAAAAAACTTATGATCATAGAGCATTCAAGGCATTCATTGTGTTTCAGAGTAAGTATTGTTATTATGTTTGTTATTGTAGATTTAGCTTCATCTTCTCATGGTGTGAAAGAGTTTCATCTCCTTGAGAGCTACACATTTGAGGTGATATCTATTGGTGCATTCAATCCATCATTTATCATTTATTTTTGCCTCTATCCTATAAGGAAACATACTCTCTATCTAACAACAGTGTTGGAAGGCTTGAATGCCATTCTGGGGCTTGACCGAGGCAAACTCCTAAACACCCCAACACCCCAACCCCTCTCTTGTGATTGTACGTGACATGTGTTGAATTATATAGAGTGCAGTTGTAAAGGAGTGTTGCATAGCATAAGGATCCCAAATCTGATGAAAAAAGTAGAAAAGAGCATCTACAAGACTTGGGTGCTAGTCCCTATGTCCTCCAAGTTTGCAGAGCCAAAAATCATCAGAATAGTGACAATTAGTATCAAAAAAGGACCAAAAACCCCTGATAAAAAGACTACCTTGGACTCTGGTGGGAGTCCCTCCATCCTTGATATTTTAGAATCCCAAATTTCAAAATTTGCTATGTATCTAATCTCCATTTAGTATCTCTTTGTGCAAGCATTTGTCAGAATTCGTCTATTTGTTCATGATTTTGCATAACTAGGGTTTTGAGCATAATTGGGCTTAAATTAACATAATAATTATCAATTTCCAAATTTCCATATCATTCCAAGAGATAACAAACCTATAGCTAAATCCTCTTGCAAAAGTTGTGATTCTACTCGGTTTAATGTCCTTGAATGTATGAAGTGAAAGGAGGATCTAAACTATACATCAAATCAACCATCAACCCTCTTTTTCTACATAACAAAACTTAATCACTTCCTTCAATGAAAATCACTGCTCCTATAAATAATAATCATTTCCTTCATTAATGTTAATCCCAACCCTTAATGAATGGTAGTCACTACCCTTGTTAACAAATGATATTCGCTAATTTTAATCCTTAATGATCGTTGCTTCTCATAACTAATCGATTAGTGCTTTTCATAACTAATCCATCGCTGCTCTTCATAACTAATATGCATTACTTCTCTTCATAACTAATGTCATCTCTACTCTTTGTAACTGATATTCATCACTACTTTTCATAATTGATATTTTCTTACACCTTTACAATGATCTTGGGTGATCTATATATGTGTGTCTTCAACCATTTAAGGAAGTTGATAGTAAAAAGTATGTGTATTTGTCTTGGCAAAGGGGTTATGCAGAAATGACATTAACATTAGCATTAATATGAGACATTTGTCTTGAGTGCCAAGGATGGGGGTTGACCCAAAGTAATTTAAATTTATTTTCATAAGACTTAGGCACCAAGGGTAAATGGAGTTGACTTGCATTCTTGAGAAACCATAAGTTTGTCTTTATATCTTCTTCTTGGACCATTGAATTTCATTGTGACCTCCATGAAATTTTTCTTGACATCAATGAGAATAAACTTGCCAACATAGTCCCTACACCTTTGATATCAATGGCAATAATCTTATACCAATGATTACATAAATGACAACAACCTTGCCAATAATCTTGTCCATATGCCTTTGACATTAATGATAATAATTCTAATAGTCTCTCCCTTTGCCATTGATGGAAACACAATTCTCTCCCTTTTTGTAACTCTCCCCCTTTGACATCAATGACAAAGAAATGTAACATACTTCTCTTCTTCATGATGTGATTCTCCCTCTTTTCTGTGATGCTCCCCTTGTCTGTAAAGCTCCCCCTTTGTCTCAATGTTGCTTGGGTGATATGCTTCCTCTATAGTTGTCCAAAAATAATTTGGATCATCTTCTTAAGTTTAACAACTTAGGAACTTGTTCTACTATCCCATCATTCTGTACACATCTTACAAGATGAAGAATTCCTTCAATTTTTCCTTCTCTTATCCATGGCTACTAAATGAGGAAGGTCATCCTTTTTTGATCTCTTTGTGAGAGTTATCTCACCTTATTTTTGAATTATTTTTCTTTTTCTTCCTCTTCCAGACATTTGTAGGTCCTTCCTTATGCTTGCCAAGGGTATTTACCTTCTTGCTTTGTCTCAGAGGTTCTACAAAACAAATTTTGTAGAAATGTGTTCTATATCCATAGTTGTTGCACTTATAGCATATGACATTGTAATCCACTAAAGGAACAAATGAATTATACTTCCTTTTTGAGAACACATAAGGACTTTTGTTCTTTCTCCAGCCAAAATTTCTTGCCCGAGTCCTACAGTCTATTGCTTTATGACCAAATTAATTACATGAAAGGAAATAACCAAAGAAAGAGTGTTAGAACTTGGTCATGTGAGACTGCTTTGGAGGAAAGCACTTTCTGAATTTGTTGAACTGTTAACTTTTGGAGGAGTGCCTATTTTATGTGGAACTTGACTCTCTTTCTTCTTATTGCTTCCACTTTCGATGAGACTTTTGAGGGCATTAGTATAACTCTTTGGTTTTTCCTCATTTACCTTATTTGGTTGCTCTTTGTGATCTTCTTTGTTGACCATCTAATTTGGCCAAAAAGTGGAAGTGTTTTCCCTGATTTTTAGAATTTGTCACATTTGACCTAAACATTTGAGACACTTAAAGATTGAATCTTAAAAAAAAGTTAGTAATATAAAATGTAGTACTCGAAGTTTAGTTTCCAAATATGTAATTTATTTTAATACGTAGATGATACAAATTGATTTTCAATAGGCATTTCTAAAAACCACTGTTTAAAAATTACTTTTCTTTAACCATACCATGCACGTGTATAGCCAACATAATTTGACTTAAATAAAAGTATTTTTCTAAATCCTCCTCGGGAATGATGTGTAGTACAGTAAAGATTGATGAAGATATTTTTTTATAAATTTTTTCCAAATATCTTTTTTTATTAATTTGTTATTGGCCATAATTGCTATTTTTGAAAACCTCTCGTGTACAACCAACATAATTTGAGAAAAACTAATCATAAAATGATTTTTTTTTTCATTGTGTAAAGAATGATGTGTAGATTGACGACATATAATTTTTAAAAAAAATTAAAAATCAAAAGTTATTAAAAAAATACAAACACCTGTCATTTCATGTTTTTGGACTAGTTTGATCATAAATTAAATAATAAATAGAAAAACAAGTCCGATATAAAAAATTACATATTTGAAAACTAGACATTGTCATCTGTAATGGGTTTTAATTTTGTAAAAAAGTTCAGAAAAAAATGTCGTCAGCCATATAGGCAAACTCAGTCTTTTCTCTTATTCTGTACTTAGAAAAAAACTTGCAGGTCCAAGGCAAGGGGTTGACTTACCATGCCTTTCCCAAGCCTAAGCTTTTAGGAACAAGTACCTAGTCTAAAACGGGTACCCATTATGAATAGGTACCTATTTTAAAATGGGTACCTATTCCTTTTGTGTAGGAAAAAAAGCGTGCAGATTTTTTTTCAAATTCAAATATCTATATAGAAATAGGTACCCATTCTTAAATGGGTACCTATTTAGGGTGGAGTATCGATTCTTAAATGGGTACCTATTCGTAAGCAGGTAACTATTTAGGCTCAGGCATCCATTCCTAAACGGGTACCCGTTTCTTTTAAAACAGGTACCCATTTCTGTCGGGATTTTTTTTTTGCTCATGAATTCCCCTCTATGTGGACCCAACTGCTTGCACTTACCCTATATCCAATACTAATTTTGTTGGATCATGGCCTTTGACAATTGATAATATCATCTAGGATTTCAGTTCTTTTCTCAAGTTTTTAATCTTCTGTTCAATTGAATAGTTGTCTTCTCCAATTGTATGATTCTAGTTTGTCACAATTTTCTTCTTTTTCCTTTAATTGAATTCTTACCTCTTCCTCAATTCATTTTACCTCTTCAATTTGGACTTTTAGATTGCTGATCATTTTCTCCAACTCCTCAAGACTTTGTGACATTTTTGCCTTAGATTCATAGTCCTCTTGAAGCTATAATTTTTGTATCAAGTTCTTCTTAAGCTTCTTTATTTCACTTAGGGTACTTGAATTAAGCTCTTCTTCCAAATCTACTTCCCCATCTATTTCATCATTCTCTTCTTCTTTTAAATCCATCTCTTCTTTTCTCTGTCTTTACTTTCCAAGGTATCATCTTTTGTTTCTTTTTCCATGAATAGAAACTCTTCTCTATTGCTATCAGATAAAATCTCTTTGGATGAACTACTTTCCTCTTTGGAATAGAGGTGTTTCTTTTACTTGTTTGTAATGTCAAAAAATGTCCCCTTGGGGGCTTTTCCCTTTAAAGGTTTGGCTCCTGAGTCTTTAATCTGCATTTAGGACATCTTGCATCATATTTTGGCATCCCGATGAGAAAACCCCTAAGTTTCATGATGAATGGGACCTAGGGGTATCCCTTGAGATAGACCCTACCCAATATAGGGGGGAGGACTTGGGTACCCGCGCCCTAGTCCTGACCTATTTTGGGTCAGGCCCAAATTTTAAGTGTTGGTTTATGACCGTTATTTCGTTCCTAGGATGACACGGTAAGTTTGAATTGCGAAATTCTTGGTGGGAATGTATGTAGTTACATATTTAGGAATTTATTTTTAAACTAGATTACAATTAGATGACAACTAGATGGTGATTATGATCTTTATGTACCCTAAAGGTGATTCAAGGCATTCATTATGTGGCAAGAGTAGATTTTGTGTTGTTTATGTGTTTGTATTTGCAGATTTGAGCACCCATCTCCTCATGGCATGAAGAGCTTCTTCCTTTCATGAGATCTTCACTACAAGGTGATATCATTTGTGTTTTCAAGCATTTATCATTTGGTTTTTGCCTCTGTCCCACAAGGGCATGCACTCTCTCTCTGACAACGGTGTTCAAAAGACTTGAATGAGGCCTCTAAACACCACAACTCCCTCTCCATTTTCCCGTGATTGCAGGTTACAGGTTGAAGAAGCAAGAAAAGTAGAGTTGTAGAGAAGGGTTTCAAAGTGTCAAAATTGCAGATCAGAGCTAAAAATAGGGACCTAGACTTAGTCTCCCGCTCACTAGTCCTCTGAATCCTGTAACATAGAAATCTCTGAGACAAAAGGAATAGGTTGCAGATAAAGTTCCCGGATCCCAACAAAAATCAGGGCACTGGAGTAGAGTGCTCGCTCATTAGTCCCCGACTATTCTGCTTCCTGAACTTTAGAAGCTGGTACACATTTATCTGTTATTTCACATCTTTTTTTAGCAACATTTTCAATAATTTGTCCATTCACTTCCATATTTGCATAATTAAGGTTTTGAGTATAATTGGGTATAATCAAGCAATCAAATCACACAAATCAAATTTTCCCTACATTCTGAGTGATCAAGGGCCTGATGGTAGATTCCTACTTGACCCAAGGTCTGTTGGAATTAGATCAGACAACTGAGAGGGGGGTGAATCAGTTGTCCCAAAATTTATTTTTTTCTTTCTTTTAATCTTCTTTCACAATTTGCAAATTGAGTAATGATGTAAACATTAAAGTATGAAATAACATCACATAATCAACACATTTGACACCAAGATTTTTGACGTGGAAACCTGATTAAGGGAAAAACCACGGTGGGTGTTAGCCCACAAGATTCATACCCTGTTAAAAGTACTTAAAAGGAATGAGAAGGCACTTGCCTTCAGGCTTACTGCCCAGAGTTCACTGCTCAAAAGAGAGGCTCAACAAAAATATCTGCACTCCTCCAAATCATCAAAATCACTTGTATCTTCCTCTGGAACCTCAAGAACAATATCTACCATGATTGTCACATTATAAAGATTTCTTGCGGACCTCCAAACCATGAACCACTTGAATTGATGATACACACTAACTTCCCAAACATGCCTCTAGATCCATAGATCACCATTTGACATATCTGGAATAATTTGAACCACTTTCTTGTCACTCTGTCTCTTCTGAACACTACAAAAATGATTCAACTCAGATGGCCATAGATTCTTCAAATCTTCATGCGAAGCCTTCAAAACTTAATTGGAGCTTCTTCAGACAATTCTCTACTCAGCCATATGGTCTGCATACATTGATCCTCATTAATTTTCTCAATATCCTTAACAATCCAGTCTTCTATACAGGCAACAAAATAGGATACAATTGACAACAATGGAAAAAAGAATATGTTGACATCAATGAAAACACCACTTAGGCACATATTTGCAACAATCTCCCCCTTTGTCATTGATGGCAACATATGATGTGAAAAACTTATTTGACCATCAAGACAAGACCTTCTCCCCCTTTCTCTTATCACTTTTGCAATCACTTTCTTCACTGCTTCCCCTTTCATCAACAACTAGTTTTTCACAAGAACTTCTCTCCCCCTTTGACATCAATGGCAAAAGGCACATATTTGCAATCTTTTCTCCCTTTTTGTTTTAGATTGATCCCAAAATTTTGTACTGACTACTCCTCCTGAGTAGTATCTCCTTAACATCAATCCAGATCACAAGATGTGACTGTGAATTCCACCGAACTGATGCACCTTAGTGCATCTTAGTTCTGATCAGGAGGGGTAATAACCCCTAACTTCTCTTTGAGATACTCAAAAGTATCCTTGGGAAGAGGCTTAGTGAAAATATCCACAATTTGATCCTTTGAAGATACAAACTCCAACTTGACTTCATTCTCATTTACCTTCTCTCTCAAGAAATGAAACTTGATGGATATATGCTTTGTCTTTGAATGCAACACTAGATTCTTTGAGATACTTATTACACTTGAATTATCATAGAATATTGTGAAAGGCTCCTCAAACACAATTCTGATGTCCTTCAGCATTTGCTTCATCCACAGGACTTGAGTACAATTGTTTGTTACTACTATATACTTAGCCTCTGTTGTAGATAGGGAAATTGCCTCCTGCTTTTTACTTAGCTAAGAAACCAATCTACTTCCCAAGAAGAATGCACCACCACTAGTGCTTTTTCTGTCATCCGCATCTCCTACCCAATTAGCATCTGTATATGCATGAAGAGTGAAGTCACTATCCTTTGGATACCATAATCCATAATCAATTATCCCTTTGAGATATTTAAAAATTCTCTTGACTGCTACAACATGGGATTCTTTAGGATCAACTTGGAATCTAGCAACAAGCCCAACTGCATTCATAATATCAGGTCAGGTCTGAGTCAAATAGAGCAGTCCTCCAATCATTGATCTATACCTTTTCTGATTTGCCTTAGGAGAGTCATCATCTTTACTCAACTTACATCCAGTTACCATAGGCATACCTACTGGCTTTGAATCTTCCATTCCAAACTTCTTCAACAATTATTTCACATACTTAGACTGAGATATAAAGATACCTTTATCTGACTAAGTGATTTACAAGCCTAAGAAGAAATTCATCTCACCAAACATGGACATCTTAAATTTACTTTGCATCTGATCAGCAAATGTTTTGCACATTCTCTCATTTCCACCAAAAATGATATCATCAACAAATACCTCAACAATCAGAATATTCTCATGATCAATCTTGAAGTAAAGATTACTGTTAGTAGTGCCTGTGTTATACCCTATCTTTAGTAGATATTTATCTAATCTTGCATATAAGGCTCTTGGAGCTTGTTTGAGTCCATATAATGCTTTCCTTAATCTGTAGACCATGTCTTTCTGATCACACAACTGAAATTCTTTCGATTGCTCAATGTAGACTTCTTCTTCTAACTCTCCATTTAGAAATGCTGACTTGACATCCATTTGATAGACTTTGAGATCTTTATAAGTAACAAAAGCAAGAAACAATCTGACTGCCTCTATTCTTGCCACCAGAGAAAAAGTTTCTTCAAAATCAATTCCTTCCACTTGAGAATATCCTTTGCATACCAACCTTGCTTTATTTCTTACAAATTCACCATCTTCATTTAGTTTATTCCAGAAGACCCATTTAGTTCCAATGACATTTTTGTCCTCAGGTCTAGAGACAAGATCCCAAGTGTGATTCTTTTCAATTTGCATTAGTTCTTCCTCCATTGCTTTTACCCAATTTTCATCATTACAGGCTTCACTTACTAATTTTGGTTCAATTTTTGAAATCAAACAAATCTCTTCTTGATCTTCAACAACTCTTCTCCTAGTTCAAACACCTTTATTTCTATCTCCTATGATTTGATCTTTAGGATCATTCATCCTTACATACCTAGGAGTTTTGGGAATTACTTGAGCTTTTGTTTCTTGAGCTTGTTCCTCATCTTCTGCACTATCTTCTTGAATTACTAGATTATCTGGATCAATCTGGATCTGAATCTAAGTTTGCACTTATTTTCTTGACTTGGATTTTCATCTTGATCATCAGAATCATATCCGCAAGACCTAGAATGTCCTTCTTTGCTCTCATTAACTCTGACATTAGTACTTTCAACAATCTTCTTCAACCTCTTGTTAAAGCACCGATATGCTTTGCTTTGAGTAGAGTAACCCAGAAAAATTCCTTCATCACTTCTTACTTCAAACTTGCCTAGATCCTCATCTCTTTTGATATAACATTTACTACCAAAAACTATGAAGTATCTTATAGTAGGAGGATGACCAAACCATAGTTCATAAGGTGTCTTACAAAAATTACCTTTGATCTGCACCTGATTAAGAGTGTAGACAAAAGTACTTAAGCTTCTCTCTAATAAACTTGAGGAACGTTTGCTTCCAACATCATGGTCCTGGTAGCTTCTTGAATGGTCTGATTCTTTCTTTCCACAACTCCATTTTGCCGAGGAGTCCTAGGAGAAGATAACTATCTTTTGATAGCATGGTGTCACTAACCATGCACACTTACCCTTCCAATCTTTAACTAAGAAACAAGTCTTTGCCCATCTACAGCAGGATTTCATACAATTTCTATCAAATAACAAGAACTAGGCAACAATGCAAGGATTGACAAAAGCATTCAAATACAATGCGACAGGAGCTTAATGAGTATTCACAAACAAGTTCATACTATTAGTCCTGACTCACTGTAGGAACACATATCTATGAAGCTACAGAATAATATAACAAGATTTTCATTCAAACAACCCAATCAGCTTCTTTATTATAATATCAGAATTTCTACAATAACAATTACTCTATTTGGCCTATGGCCACATTCAACCTCCTTTGAACAGTCTAGTCTCTATATTTCTTTATCTTCATACTCCTCCTATCACTATCTCCCTTCATAAACATTTTTTTCTCCTTTCTATTTGGGACTCGGCCCTTCCTGTTGCATATCAACAACTATGACTTCACTATCTTTGGCTTTACATGATCTCACTCCTTGGCCTGTCAGCCTCCTTGTATATTCTATGAACTTCTTAATTAATTGGCCTATCTCATCCTTTGTGCTTTCTCTTCAACTATGCGGCCTCTCTATTATCTCTACCACTCTCACTAATACTCTCACCAATCGGGCCTTTTCTTACAATTATCTGCCCTCTCATACCCACAGCATGTTCTCTATTTACTATCGCTTCCCTTTGAGTTCTGCCAATGCAATGATCAGCCACCTTCGTCTCCTTAATAATTCTCTATCATCTTTCTTCTATTTGTGGTCTCGTGCAAATAACTTCGGCCTCTCTTCTTGCATCAATGACTCTAGTCTTAAATCTCTAGCCGCCCATCCTTCATTATTATCACCTATTAATATCAGCCTTTCTCTGATTTGCCTCCCATTATCGATGGTTTCATTTGTTCACACATATATTTTGGTCTTCCCCTTTATTGTTGATGGCCCACAATCTACCACTGCCCTCTTTCTAGCTCCCACGACAGCTTCTATCCATCAGCCCATAACTATGCGGCTTGCTTTTCTCCACTTCCCTAACTCAAAATAACAAAGTAATTGATTCCCCGCAATCATCACCACTTGCACCACTTATCCAACATTTTAGAATATAATAAACAATTATTATTATTGTGTTTGTCACTATGGTGACAGGAGCTTCCTTCACATGCTTCTGTCACTCGTCCCACACCAAAGTCCATTGTCAAAGGCAATTTTTGAATCTTAACTAGATACCCCTACATCATTTTTTTATTCCATGCTTTGCACAAAATGAATCAAACTCACTGGAGGTAAATTCTCCACCCCTGTCAGATCTTAGACACTTTATCTTCACACCAATCTTGTTTTCCACCATACCCTTGAATACCTTGAATTTGTCAAGAGCTTCTAATTTTTCTTTTAAGAAGGTTACCCACATCATCTGGGAGTAATTATCAATCAGCAACATAAAGTATCTGTCTCCTTGTACACTCCTAATTCTAGCAGGACCACATAGATCAGTATGCACAAGTTCCAACTGTTCACTTGAAAATTGTTCTTTACTTTTGAATGAAATTTTGTTCTATTTGCCCAATTGACATTCTCTACACATGTTATTAGGTTTCATAAGTTTTGGAAGATCTCTTATAGCCTGAGTAGAACTTATCTTGACAATGTTATCAAAATTTACATGACACATCCTTCTATGCCATAGCCAACTTTGATCTGACTGAGCAATCAAACAACTTTTGCCAGAACTACTTAAATGAAAGATGTTACCTCTAGTTTGAGTACCAGATGCAATTTCAGTTCTGGAGCTTTCCAAGATTCTACATTTTCCATCCTTGAATCAGAGATCATAACCCTTGTCAACCAACTATCCAACACTGAGAAGATTATGCTACAATCCTTCCACATACATAACATCATTGGTGTTATTCTTACCATCAAAAGAGACGGATCCTCTACCACATATTCTACCAGCTAAGTTTTCTCCAAATTTTACAAACCCACCTTCATATTTTTTAAATCTTACAAACTTGCGTTTATCGCCAGTCATATGATGAGAACATCCACTATCAATTACCCATTCATCCTTTTAAACAACCAGAGTAGCCAAGGCACTTTCCATATTTGCACAACTAGCAGATTCAGTAGACACCAGATCTTCTTCCTTGATATCAATGAACACCCAATCATCTTCAGTGGAACCTCCATGATCAGATTCATCATTTGTGACTCCTTCTCTGGCTTCTTGGACATAGTAACATTTCTTCTGACTTTTATATCTTTTAGGGTTTAGTTTTGAAAACCTCTTTGGACATCTTGAGGTAAAATGACCTATCTTATTACAAGCAAAACATTTGAGTGGTAACTGTCCTTCATACTTACCAGATCCTCTTGGCATTCTTTTGGCAATAAGAGATTTAAGTTCTACAGTCTCAATTTCATCAACTTCAAGATCCTTCCTTATCTTCACAAATCTATTTGATCTTCCTGAGGATCTTTCACCCGGATCATATCTTTGCTTTCCATACACAATGGCCTTAAATATAGATTTAGACCTAGGGAGAGAATCACCAAACTCACTCATTTCAAATGTTGAAAGATTACCAACTAACTAATCCCTTGTGATAGTTGTTACTATCCTGATTTCTTCAATGGCTGCAACTTTACGCTTGCATTCTACAGGTACGGATCTGAGTACTTTGGCAACAATTTCTGATTCTTCCAATACTTCACCTGCATTTCTGATACCGGTCATAAGTTCATTTACTTTCTGCATGTAGGAAGTAATGTTTTCATCTTCACTAAATACCAATCTTTTAGATTTACCCTTCAGGCTTTGTAGCTTGGCACATTTAACATATTTGTCACCTTCATACAAATTTTCTAACTTATTCCAGATTTCATGAGCAGTTTTCAAATCCGGGACATTTGCCAATTTGGTATTAGACAAGGCACTCAACAATGCTTCTTTGGATCGAATATTGTGTTCAACATCTCTGATTTTGTCTATAGTTGCAGGTCCATTCTTTGGAATCATATACTCATTCTCGGTTATTAACCAAAAGACATCACCCATATATTTCAGATGACACTGCATGCGTACTTTCCAGAGGGAGTAATTTGTTCCATCAAATCTCAGACTTTCCTTCTTGTAAGATGACATCTTGGATCTCCTCAAGCAGTCAAGCTTCTTTTAGAGATACTTGGCTTTGATACCAATTGTTGGGATTAGACCAGACAACTGAGAGGGGGGGTGAATTAGTTGTCACAAAATTTAATTTCTTCTTTCTTTTAATCTTCTTTCACAATTTCCAAATTGATTAATGATGTAAACATTAAAGCATGAAACAACATCACATAAGTAGAAACATAATCAACACATTTGACACCAAGATTTTTGATGTGGCAACCTGGTTAAGGGAAAAACCACGGTGGGTCTTAGCCCACAAGATTTGTACCCTTTTAAAATTACTTAAAAGGAATGAGAAGGCACTTTCCTTCGGGCTCACTACCTCATTTCTCAAAAGAGAGGCTCACTGCCTACAAGAAATTTAAGTTTAACACAAAAAGATTTAACTGAGAAATAGCATCTACTTCATGCCTATTTTAGTTCCTTTGAAAGCTCTGCTCTGCTCCAAATACTTCTTCACTAGTTCTTCATCTAAACATCTCTTGTTCTTCTTCTCTACTCTACTCTGTCTTTGATCCTTTCTTTGATTTTATGTTTTCATACAAGGATGATTTTCCACAACTCATCAACAAGTATTTATACACTTCATCAACCTTGGAATGAACATCAAGGTCGACACTACAAACAACTGACTTAATGCAAATCACTAAGTTGTTGGCCAAACATAACTGGGACTCAAATCTTCTTTGATCAACATGCCATGCTTCATAGAATTGCTTTTAGAACATCCGCAACATGGTTGAATCATCCAGTTGGCCAAGACTAGAAAGAACAACAACACCAAGAAGGAAATCTTCTTTGAGAAGCTTAGACTTCAATGTAGACCTCCAACATAGTAGTCACATGATCCAGAGACCTCCACAAGCACATTGAATTCAACAAAAACATCTGCACTGCTCCAAATCATCAGAATCACTTGTATCTTCTTCTGGAACCTCAAGAATAATATCTGCCATGACTGTCACATTAGAAAGATTGCTTGCAGACCTCCAAACCATGAACCACTTGAATGGATGATAAACACTAACTTCCCAAACATGCCTCTAGATCCGCAGATCATCATTTGACATATCTAGACTAATCCAGACCTTTTTCCTATCACTCTGTCTCTTCTGAACACTGTAAACTTATTCAACTCAAATGGCCATAGCTTCTTCAAATCTTCATGCGAACCCTTCAAAACTTAACTGGAGCTTCTTCAGACAATTTTGTACTTAGCCATATGGTCTGCATACATTGATCCTCATTAATTTTCTCAATATCCTCAACAATCCAGTATTCTATACAGGCAACAAAATAGGATATAGTTGACACCAATGGAAACAAGGATATGTTGACATCCATGACAACACCACTTACGCACATATTTGCAACAAGGTCCTTGAATATTTGAGGTGAAAGGAGGATAGACATAAACCAAATCAAACACTCACACTATCATCTATCCAAATTTTACCCTAAACATTTTGGTGAACCCATGTTGTTAAAAATTTTGGCACCTTGCTGAGTATTTTTCTTCATATTTTTAGTCATTTCATCCATTCATATCACCATTCATCTTATTGCATTGGAAAAATTACAAAAAAATTGAAAATTTTTAAAAAATTTTAAAAAATTGCATTCTAGGTTTTTATTTTGCATCAATTAATTTGAATTTCATCAAATTTCTGATTTTTTCATTAGATCTGAGATAAATTACAGAAAATTATAAAAATTCAATCACTTGCATTGCATTTTTATCATAAAATTGCTAGGATTTTGTTGGAAATTTTGAATTTTTCATATAAGCTAGTAATTTCAAAAATTAGGGTTTGTAGGAAAAATCTTGTTTCAAATTTTTCTACTGATCTTAGACACTCATTCAAATATTCATTTGACTGTAGTGTTTCATTTTAGTGTAAATTTTCATTTAGATCTCAAAAATTGGGATTTTTACATAGAAAATTTCAACAAAAACTAGCATTTTTCATTGATTTTCATTAGATTTGCACTTGCATTTTGCATTGTAGGGTTTGAAAATAATTTTCATATTTGAGGAGAACTAATTTTCATCATAAATCAGATTGCAAGACATTCATATAGCATTTTGCATTAAGATCTCATACCTAGGGCTTGAAAAACCTTGATTTTCACTAGATTTGACCTTATCGGCTCTCTAGATTTACACCATAGGCATGTTGTGAAGAATATTTTTTCACTAATTAGCTTTTATAAGGATTATTATCTTCTGCCCCTCCTAAAAATCTTCAAAACACATTTTTATTGGGCTCTTGTATTGATAATTTGGTGAAAAATTGCACATTTTTGCTATATATGCCCTAGGGTCTGACCTAGATTTACACTCCAAGCATGTTGTGGTGAGTTTTATGTCTTGTGGTCACTGATATCAATACTATTATTTTATTCAACTCCTAAAATTCCTTACAACACCTCTTTCATTGGGTCTTGGAATTGAAGAATTGTGAAAAATTGCATATTTTAGGGCATTTTCACTAGGTTTTGACTTATCATCATCCTAGATCTGCATCAAAAGTGTGTTGTGAAGGATTTTATTATTTTATTGGACTGAAAATAGACATATTATTTTATTTCCCTAATCAAATTTTTTACAACACCTTTTCTTTCATATATTTGCATTGAAAAAGTACAAAAAACCAAGCATTTTAGTTCATTTTCACACATAGTTTTGCACTTGTCTTTTGCATATTTTTTGAAAAACTTTTAAAATATGATTTGGAACTCATGGCCTCATCCTTTCAATTCTCTTTAGAATCTCTACATGCATATATCAAAAAATTGGAAAATCTCTACAAATTTCTTAGTATGCATCCTCATGTCATTACCTATATACAAGCTATGTATCACAAGGATATATTTGTGTCATCTTCCTTTGAAATCCTTGACTATGTATCTGATCTTAACAACTTAATATCTCTTATCAATACACTTCTCTTAATAGTTTGGAATTAATAGCTAAAACATATGGAGATGATATTGACAATGATTATGAGAGTGATGATGAATTTGCAAGCTACCCTACTTCCCCCACAACTAAACATTCAGATAACTTAGATGAGAAGACTAGAGATAGATCTAGTAATTCAAATAATCCTCCTAGCCAAAGTGAAGCATTAATAGATGGCATCATGACAACACAAGATTGTTGTGAATATCTTGACCTGTTTGGTGTGATCTATGTGGATAAGGAACAGTTTCATAACTCATCTAGTCCACGAAGAGATGATATTTATGTTGAGGTCTCTCCTCCATTATCCCTTCAAGGATTGGGAGGTAATCAAAATACATTAGACAGATAAATGGAACAACCTACACCTCTTCCTAGCATTTGGATTTGGGAGGATGATGACCTCCTCGATGATACCTTCTAGCATGGATGATCCCTATAGGTAAGTATCTCTAACCATTTATCTCGCTTGATGTGTTTCCCCCATGATGTGTTATGTGTTGTTTAGTCCTCCTAGGATAACCCTTGATTCTCTTGTAAGGTCCGGGATACCAGGAGACTACCTCTTTTGTGACCTTCTTCTATTTGTATCATCATTCTTCTATATTGCCTCTCTCTATTTTTATTTTTGTGTGTTGTGTCTTACGGACATAGCATTGTGGTTGGTGAATTGGGGGCACCCTCCTACGTAAATGTCCCTGAGACACTTGTTTCTTCTCTCTCATTTTATTGTTTACCTTCCTCTAATGTTTCTATCTATTAGGCAGATGATGAAAAACATTTATATAGATGCGGACCTAGCATCCCTTTAGCGAGAAATCAAAAATTGGACTTAGTTCCTAATATGATGATGGGGTTGTAATATATTATCCGATGCTTGGCTAGTAGAAGCACTCCGTGCTTTCTGCATAGTGATTTTGATGGTGTTCTATTTCACTTATAAAACATAACAATACTGCTGCTCCTGTAAGTACAAAAATCACACTACCTCCTCAAGGACTCCTATGATGATTCAAATCCTTGTCACATACATGTAAGCATGAAAATAAATCCTTAAGACAACAGGCCTCTTAATGACGTGTCCTCCTTTCTTGTCTTGTGTCATTTCTTCTTTGTCGATTCCCTTCCTTATTTGCCACGCTTTTCAACACTTGTTGCGACACTTGTCGACTGGTGTTTTCTAGTTTTCAACCTGAGAGTCTTGTAGGTGAGTTTTCACCTCTCCCCTTTGTTTTTCCTCTAGCGCACCCCATAGAAGCCCTCTAGAGTTACCCCAACCCATCTCATGCTGTTAGTTTTTGATTTTGACCAACCAATCCAAATCTCCCCCTATTATTTCCAGATCCCCACTAGGGATTTTGAAGATACAAGTGGAGAATTGGATTCTTCCACATGACTGCCTATTTCTTGATGCAGAAATCATCCTTTTCCTCCCTTATACCTTCTACGGACCTGAATTTCTGCATTTTGTACTTTTGATCCCAGATCTCCTCGAGTGACCTAGGGTTGCCCCAGGGGTGACCCATGATCCCCAGTGGTGACCCTGTCTAATGAAGGTGGCAACCCTATTGTCTTTTGCCCCATAGAAAAACTCAAGTTTCTCTCACGTTTTTGCTCCGTTTTTGCCTATTTTTCTTTCTGTTTACATGGATTTTGATCCTTGATATAGAGTTAACTATTTTATACACCCACACATGCATAATTAGCTCTATTTGATCTCAAATTAAGTCTCTAATTGATCTCATGCATTCCCTCACCTCCATTTCTTCTTTAGTGATAAGCTATCATTGCTTCATCACTCTCTAATCAGATGATTTCACTTGGTAATCAACCTTGTTAACTCCCCAATCTATTCTTATTAACACATCAATCAAATGAGTTAACTCTTCAATCCATTCCATTCATCAAACCTATAAATACCCCCCTCCCTCAAGCACAAAGGGAGGCAAATTCATTGTGCACTAGCTCTTGCCAGTTTTGCTCTCCAACCTAGCATTCATATGCTCATACAAGATGTAAGTGCCTTTTACTTTCTTTGTTCAATCAAGCAACACTACACTACTCTATTCTTAGCCATTGTGCTCAATTTAAAGCTCACATCGAGAACATACAAGCTTCAAAAAAGCTTCTCTTTACTTCTTTGGGTCATTTTGTGAAGAGGATCCCCTGCTATCACAAAAGGATTTGAGGTTGCCTATTCAAGGATACTGAGGGTAGTGGAGTCAATAAATCTTCATCTCTTTTAGGTTCTTTCATTGCTTTCGTAGTAATTAGATAATCACATTGCTCTAAGGAATAGTAACATTTTGCTTTTTCCTTGATAGGTTAGATCTTGCATGCTAGATTAATCACTTTTACAATCCTAGATCTACTTTGTTAGAAAAAGCATCTTCCCTTTCTATTAAATTAGATTGCATTGAAAACACCAAAAACCCACAAAAACATAGATTAAACTTTACATTTGAAAAGACATATAGGATTGCATACATATTTCTTTCATAGATTAGCAGCTTTTCCTTTCCAAAATACTCTAAAAATACCAAAAAGATGCTTTGCATGTCATTTAGCTTGCATCCATATAGATCTGTTAGAATAAACAACATTGCAAACCCTCAATTCCATCTTGAGGTAACCACAGTTAAACAAAGTCAAACCCTAGGTCAACAAAACCATAGGTCAAATCCCTAGATTTGGTGAAGGTTAGTAATCACATATCCCCTGTTGCCTTGATTCACAGATGTGTTTAGGGGTAAGAGAAGAGTGGGTGAGAGCTATCTGTAGTGAGATTGAGGAGTTGCATCCACAACCACTGCAACAGACATTTATTCTACCACAAGGAGATCCATTTGATCTCCTGTTGTTAGAAGAAGCTAGGCAATTACAACTACACAGAGCATTTCTCAGAGACATAGAAATAGCAGAGGCCATCAATGAAAACAACTGATTTTCCACACAAAGGTGGAATTTAAGGAATCCAAATAGAAGAAGAGAAACTAGTGACCCTTCGAGTCATAGGGTTATCTCAAGTACCACAACTATTGAGCAAAACATTCAATGAAACACACAACAACAAAGGCCACAAAACTTGCTGACCCCCCTTTATGAAGTCCAACTCTCCAATGAGCCAGAGCCCCACCAGGTCTCACCTCCTCTTGACTGGCCACTTCCACGTGAGGGAGAGTGACATGGTAGATCAACCTGTGGCAAGGAGGGAAGGGTCCGTGTGCATTCCAAAATCTGACTTGACAGCCCTCAGGCAACCGAAGTCACGATTTCAAGCGTACATATTTTGGTGAACACGACGTGAATTACAAAATCTTCTGATCTTGTATCTTGAGTTCCCATTGCGAAAACATTTCAAAAACATTCAATCATTTCTTTCGTTGCTTTTCATTGCCGCTTCAACTTCCATCATCTGTACCACCATCCATTCCATTTATTTTGTGGTGTCTATGGCATCCCCGAATATGACAGAATCAGATTTGAACAAGGGGAACATTCCCTCAACTAAACCTGAAACCCCTTCTTTTGATAGGTATGTGCTGCCTCATCTTGATGCACCTGTTACCAATTGTTATGACTATGAAGACTCTGACTACGAGCAAGATCCAAGGGAGTCCAGGTGCTCCCTATCATTCAACAACCCTACTTGGGAGAATAATCTAGTCATACCCAATGCGCTACATAAAGCAAGGAGGGTGAGGTCAGGAATACATCGACTAGAACAACCTTCCACAAGTACATCGAATACCCACCTTGATGAAGATATTAGAAGGTTGAAAAGGCATCTACAAGAGACCAAAGATGCTCAAGAGGCATTGACGATTTCCTTAGAAGAAGAACAAAAAGAAAATGTCGCATGAGAGGAAGCTCGTTGCAAAGAACATCCTAGAAATGAAGAAACCCCTAGACCTACAACTCCTACAGATTTAATTGCAACTCTAGTGCAAAGAATCAGGATCCTGGAAGCAGAACAAGCTACTCCAGAGAAAAGAACAAAATCTCATGAACAGGACCAAGGGGCATCTCAAAATCCCCCCTACCTCAATTACTATTCATAACATGCTAGTAATGACACTTGTATGAATGAGAATCCTCCTATTCAGAACAATCCAACGAATCCGACAATGGTTTACCAAAACCCACCTATAGGGTTACTACTAATGACCCCGCAATCTCAGAGTGCTTTCTTAGGAACATATCTTGAATATCTCAAAGATCCTCTAGACCAGAATATAAGGAGTGTGCAACTATCCTAGCCATTACCAGATCTCCTAAAGTTCAAAGGAGAGGGAGATCTGAACTCCCACATCAAAGCCTACACTACAGCCATAAGAGAACTCCTTCCTTGGGATGGTGTTGTCACAAAAATTTTCCTGAAAATACTTGAAGGCATCACCTTGGATTGGTATTATCATCTTCTAGACAATTCAATCCATTCATTCAGACAACTAATCAGAGATTTTGTCATGGAGTTTGACATGAACAAACTCATAAAAACAAGGATTAGAGAATTCCTTACAATGAAACAAGAACCGAATGAATCTGTAGCACATTTCATTACCCTATGGAGGCAAGTGCTCTATTCTTCAACCAGTGCTCCAAATATAGACCACCGAGAACTATGCAACCTCTTCTTACATGCCCTTAACAAAGACATGAGAGAAGATGTTAAAAAACTACCATACAAATCCTATGAAGAAGCATTGGAAAGTGCTTTAAGAATGGATCAAGTTGCCATCGATAGTGGTAGGAAAACTTATGATGCTTATGGAAAACTTAGAACATTCAAAGGAGTAGAAAAGACTGTAGCCAATGCGCCTGAGGAAAAAGATGTCAACATCGTGAAAAACAATCCAAGTAGTGACAAATGGCAACAAAATGGGAATGAAGGATCAAACCGACCTTCATATGACCCCAATACTTATTGTTGGTTCCACAGGACAAAGGGTCATGAAACAAAAACCTATTATGGTTACAATAAAGCTATCTCCAAACTTACATCAAATCAACAGAAGAATTTCCTCAAGCTTCTGCAATCTCAAAGAAGTGAGAAAGAACCTCAGATTAAGAAAGAAAAAGCTAACCAGAACCATACCAATAACATAGAACTAGATTGAAAGGTGTTCTTGATCCATGAAGAGGAACAAACAGACAAAACAAAAAATGTCTTCTCACAAGTGATAAATTTGTTAAAAGCATCTCCCTTGCATCGCCACACATTCTTAGAGGTATTGGAAGTCAAATGTTCCTCATTAGGGGAATCATCCCCTCTGACTTTCGATGTTTCTAAACTACCCTAAAATGAAGAAAGTAAGAAAAAGGATTCACCTCTATACATACAAATTCAAGTTGAAGAGGTCACTATAAAAAGGGTGGTGGTAGACGAAGGATTGACAGTTAATCTCTTGCTAATGTCCTTTTTACGGTGAATGGGATACAACAAAATAGGAATCAAACAACAAAATACCACATTAAGAATTTATGTCAGTCATTACATCCAAATAGTCAGGAAAATCAACCTACATCTCAATCTGATGGGAAAGACTCTCTACCGACTTCTATGTCATTAACCGAGAAACCAATTAAAACATGATCCTTGGGAGACCTTGGATCCATGCCATGAGAGCCATTTCCTCTACATTGTTCCAAGAAATAGATTTCCATCATTTGGGAAAAGTAATCATAGTCAAGGTAAATCCTGATCCCTTCAGCGATTGTAGAAAGGAATAGGAAGAAAAAGACAAAAAGTTGAAAATGAAATAAAAATAGAATGAGGAAACTCAAGATGCTCAAATAGGCGTGACCACTCACAACATATCCTACAAAAGGATGGACAATCTTAAATAATTCCCCTTTGATCCACATACCACTAAATCCCATGCACTATTTGGCTTAGTAGCCATTTTGTGTATTAATGAATGGGATATCAAAAACCTTTCAGTTGGAACAATCGAGATCATTGAAGGAGACGAAAAAGAGAGAAAATGAACTTCCACCTATGAGTTTGTAGAAGGATCTCAATCACAGAATCATGAAAGATTATGGACCCTACATTTTGACGGGGCTAGTTGGAAGATGGGGGCAAGAATCAGGATAATATTAACATCCCCCGAGGGAAAAATCCTCCCCTTCACCTTTAGACTAGATTTATTTTGTACCAACAACATAGCTGAGTATGAAGCCCTATCCCTACGAGTCATGCTGGTCAGGAGAATGGGGATCAAGAAAATCTCTACCTTTGGAGATTCTCAATGAGTGATCAACCAAGTTGCAGATAATTACAAAACAAAATACGAATGATTACAACCTTATAAAGAGACCATCAGGAAATTAGTTCAATTCTTCAATTTCTTCTCCATCAAAGCCATACCTAGAGGAGAAAATTAGGTGGCAGACTCAATGGCTACATTGGCTACATTATTTTCACCGCATGCTCAATTATAAAAATTAGAATACATTATTTTGGTACGTGAACAACTATTGTTAGGCAGTGAAGATTTACCAGATATCCTAAATTATGCCATGGGTCAAGAAGAATGACCAACCTGAGACTACGCTGAGAATGATGAAGCCATCCTAAAATATTTGCACGCATATGATGGGCTCCCAAGAGTTCATAAAAAAAGATACCTATTCCTCCCTCATCTAAAGGATTATTTTAGGAATGAAAAAGAAATCCTCCAAATCGAGGCCAACTTAGATTTACCGCTTGCTCCTTAGAAATTTGAAGGACACCCCTCCTTGACAGGAGATATGATCGACATCAACATTGGTACACCTGAAAAACCTAGGATGTTAAAACTAGGAGGAGAGCTAAGTGATGAAGAATTAGAAGAATATACAGAGTTCCTCATTGAATATTCTAATATATTTGTGTGGGATTACTTAGATATGTCAGGGTTAGATCCAAAGGTTGTGGTGCACAATCTAGTAATGAAACCAGATGCCAAACCCGTAAAATAGAAACCAAGGCCCATAAAACTGCAAGTAGCTGAAATGGTGAAAGAACTCAAAAAGTTATTGAATGTTGGATTCATCAAGCCAGTTGATTATTCCAATTGGGTGTCAAACATTGTCTCAGTCCTAAAAAAATGGGAAAATTTGGATATGTCTCAATTTTAGGGACATCAATCAAGCTTGTCCAAAAGAGGACTTCCCCTTACCATCCATCGATCAAATTATTGATTCAACAACAGGATATGAAGTTCTCTCTCTAATGGATGGATTTTTAGGATATAACTAGATCAAGATTATAGAAGTTGACCAAAATAAAACAACATTCACTACCCCTTGGGGAACTTTCTACTATATTGTTATGCCCTTTAGGTTGAAAAATGCTAGAGCCACATACCAACATGACATGACACAAATCTTCCATGACTATATACACAAGATAGTGGAAACCTATGTCAATGATCTTCTGGCCAAATCAGAACAAAGGGAGAATCATGTGGAGGATCTGCACAAAATCTTCAATAGGCTTCGAGAATATAAAGTAAGGTTAAATCTCAAAAAATGTTTCTTTGGGGTAACAGTAGGAAAATTGTTGGGTTTCATCATCTCATGAAGAGGTATTGATGTTGACCCAGCCAAAGTCAAAGTAGTCCTAAATTCTACCCCTCCAACAAGTGAGAGAACAATAAAGGCCTTCTTAGGACAGCTAGGTGCAATCAGGTGATTCATACCAAATATGACTTTCAAAATCCATCCGATCAACCAATTGCTAAAGAAACAAGTGGGCATTACTTGGACTGTAGACTATCAAAATGCATTTGAAAAAGTAAAGAGATTTTTTTTTAACCCCACCCATGTTGATGCTACCAAAACATGACAAACCCTTCATTCTATACTTCAGAGCCACTGATATTTCCATAGCATGCATGCTAGATCAAGAGGATGAGGGTGGAAGAGAAAGAGCCATCTATTTCATAAAGTCAAACCTTATTGGAATATGAAAAGAATTACACTCAAGCCGAAAAGGAGTGCTTGGCCATAGTCTTTGCAACCTGAAGGCTTTGACACTGCATGTTGAATCAAGAGACTAAAGTCATGATATGATCCGAACAATTGAGGACCTTTCTGAATCAGCCTATGCTCTCAAGGAGAGCCGGTTCATAACCATATTATGTGAATTTGAGCTAACCTACATCAACCAAAAGGTAGTCAAAGGACAAATAATAGCGGATTCATTAGAAGATAATCTAGTCCCCCAAGAAGAACCCGTAAATGAGGATTTCCCTGATGAAGAGATTTGTGCAGTAGATCTTGAGAAGTATGCCGCTTCGTATTGGTACCGAGACATCGTAAACTATCTTACAAACAAAGCCTACCTAGAAAACATGACACCTCTGGGAAAAAGATGATTACGCATCCTCACCGTGAGATATGTTTTGATAGATGATGTGCTCTATCAAAGAGCCCTAGATGGAATATTGCTTCGATGTGTTGACAAGGAAGAAGCACGTCTGATACTAGAAGAATGTCACAACGGAATCTATGGTGGACACTTTGGTGGTCATGCCACAGCAAGAAAGATACACAAAATGGGATATTTTGGCCTTGTTTATAGGGAGATGCAATCAAATTTGTAAAAAGGTGCCCGAAGTGTCAAGTTTATGCTCATGTTTACCATACACCAACGAGAGATTTGTAGCCAATTGTCACACCTTGGCCCTTCTCCACATGGGGATTAGACCTGGTGGGAAAGATATGCCCCCATCAATTGATAGACATTTGTTCATCATAACGGCAACAGAATATTTCACAAAGTGGGTAGAGGCCATGCCTCTCACCACAGTGTTAGTAGCTGTGATTGCTAAATTCATTTTAAACCAAATCACTTGCCAGTTTGGAATCCCTCAAGTAATAGTGATAGATAATGCCTCATCCTTAAAAAACCCATAAGTGAGAGAATTATGTGAAATCATTCATATCAATCATAGCTCCCCTTCGGTCTATTACCCTTAAGGAAATAGACAAGCAAAGGCTACCAATAAAACTTTGAAGTCAATATTGGTCAAAATTGTAAAGGATTCTACGAGAGATTGGCATCTACAACTATATCCATCTCTATGGGCTTACAGAACTAGTGTCAGAACTCCAATTGGAACCACCCCCTATGCCCTTACCCTTGGGTTAGAAGTGGTGCTACCATTGGAAGTAGAATTTCCTAGCCTGAGAGTGTCATTACAAGGATTATTGGACAACGAGGAGTATAGGGCAGTTAGGTTGGCTGAATTAGAAATGATAGACAAAACACATCTAAGAGTTGTTCAGAGGCATGATTCTTATCTAGCAAGAATAAAAAGTAGTACAACAAGAAAGTCATCCCAAGGCCCCTTACAGTAGGAGACTTAGTGCTCAGGGTAGACAATCTAATTGACAAAAGAGCAGGTGAAGGACAAAAATTCACCTAACTAGATAGGCCCCTACATGGTTAAAGAAGATATCGAAAATGATGCTTATCTCTTGTGAACCATGGAGGGAGAGTAATTTGGAAAAACGGTCAATGCCTTTCACCTCAAGAAATATTATGTCTAAAAAACCAAAAAAATATAGAAAACATGAAAATACAAAAAAAATTATAAAAACTCAAAAATGTCAAAAACAATTTGTTTCTTGCATTTCAATTTAATTCTGTTCATCATGCATTGTAGTTCATGACTTGCTCTTATACTATTTTCCTTTTAAGGAGTCTAGTGTTACCTAGATATACGTCATCCTTTTAGGACCTAGAGATTCCTCATTTTCCACAATTGCCATTATCCCCCTTCATTCCCAGTGATTCTAAATCAAAGCCTAGCTCTTAGCTTTACACTGATCCCAATCTTAATAAGTCAAGATGTTAGGTCTAAGGAAAGTCAGTATTCAAACCTACAGTGTTCAAAGGAAGCTTGCAAGTAGACCTTCCCAATTCTTCTCTAGTAGTAGAGAAGTCCAACCAGATTACAAAAACTTTAGGTGGTGCTCAACCCCTTATCTTTCTTGGCCAAAAATGTTAGGAAGATAAAAACTCTGGAGGAAGCAATCTAAGATTCAAGTGAATAAAAAAATCAGTGATCAAAATAAGAGCATTGAAAAGGTGAGAATTGAGAGATCAAAGCATTGCATAACAAAAGTCCCAAAAGAATTCATTTCTTGAAAAATCAAAATCCCAAAAAAAATGAGAAAAGTCAAGTGAGGAAAATACAAAAAAAGTGAAAAACAAAAAAAAAGAAAGGTACAAAAAAGAGAGTGAAAGAGAGAAGGTTACTGAATGCCCATACTCTTGGGCAAAGATCAGTCTAAGCTCGAAGCCTCAAGAGTGACATTCTAACAGAGAAAGAAATGTACAAAGCACACACATGCACTAGCTGAGCTAAACCGAAGAGTCTAGTAGTATGTAGGATCATCTTCTATCTAGGGACCCTTGTTCTTTCTAGGATATCCTTTACCTTGGGTGTATCTTTCTTGCCATCTACGATCTAAGTCTAGCGAACACCTATAAAACTTGATACTTGTCTAAGTTGAAAGCCTATCAAATTATCTTATCTAGATAAGGATCAGTGTTTAGCCTTTAGCAAAGCCTAGAAATAAGAAACATTCCATAATTCATTTCACTCCCCACTTGAGTTTTCCCTAAATCCTATCTCATATCCTTGAATAGGTCTCTTATATTCAGGACAACCCGCAACCCCTTGAATTAAAAATCACATTTAAGAGTAGTCATTTTGTGTATTCCACATTTCATTCATATCAAAATAAAAAAAAAAGAGTCTCAAACCAATAAAGTTAAAGTGTCATATCTCATGACATTCAGTAAAGTGTTATAGTCTCATTTACAATATTTCTTGTGTTCTTGCATTATCATATCATAAACTGTATATCACATATGTGTTCTACAAGAACAAAAAACATGTCATCATTGTCATAATTGCCTTTGTCAAAAGAGTTGCAAAGGTCAAACACAATAAAAAAGTTCCTAAAACCTCCAAACATGCACAAGCTATGAGTACAAAAATTGACAAAGGAAAAAAACCATAGAAAAGGATAAACTTTCATGGAAACATCCAAAGTTTACATATACAATAGGTATTAAAGAGCTAAGACAAAATGCTCTTGAGAGAAGTAGAGGCTCCCCATGCAAGGGGGCGTGAGTTTCAAGAAAAGAAAGTCAAGGTTGGTTCCCTCCAACGGAACCCTCGAGGCTTTAGCTCCTCTATCTACAAATATCACTCGTCACTCCATGAGACCTATGAGAATGATGTACTTTGTTGTGGGCATGTGACTTTGAAGGCCCTGCCATGCTAGTGCCAAAATGCCCAACATTAAGGTGAGCCATCTCCTGAAGCACTTTGTTCTCACCCTAAAGTGTGTTAACTTGGGTCTTTAGCTCTATGATCATCTCACACCCATAGTAAATAGGAGCAAAAATGTCTATGTTGTCCCGCAGCAAGGGGTACACCAGGATCATCCAAGAGATGATCACAGGTCATCCTAGTAAAAGGGAAGGTTAATCCTGCATTAATCTCGTGAACCAAGTCCCTCCATTCTTTGATGTTGCCTAAAATGCCAAAATCAAAGCAAAGACCAAGTTAGTGCCACATGAAAAGACAAAAGATAAAGCCAAAACGAAAAGAAATAGACCAAAACTTATGTGGATCTCTAGGGTGCTAGTCAGGGTCAACCTAACTCATCACCTCATCTAAATGAGGAGGTCGAGGAACAACAAGAGGACCCTCAGGTATGTCAGGAACCTCATTTGGGATATCAAGGTCATCAAATTCCTCATCCTCGAGAGGGGCCTCATCTAACGAATCATCACTATCAGGAACATAGTCCTCGTCAGTAGACTCTGAATCAATAGTCACAGTCACATATTAGGAAGGAGTCCCTCTCCCTACCCTCCATCCTCCTCTAGAAACTCTAGTGATGAAGACACTTGGAGTCAAAGGTGTCCAAATGATGTTTCTTTGTGTAATCTCCCCCATCTTCTGAATGGTCTTGTAACAAGTGGACATAGGAGGCAAGTCCTCAGGGATATCCTCACCAAACTGTTGTAAGACTTGATCCACCTGATGAGCTTCGACCTGACCATCACAATTTGTGATCTCTAAAACCTCACAGCAATACACCATCATCTCACCATCTCGATCCCAAGCCCCTTCCATGTCATGGTAGGGACTAGAGATCAATCATCATCTATAAGGGTAGCAATAATGGGAAGAGTAGCATTAAAATGACCAATGTGTACCCACCTCGCTACTCTCGGTAGTCACCTATTCAAAAGAGGAATAAGCTTCTAGTAGGGTTTTATGTGCTCAAAAATCCATGTCATAATCAGAGAAGAGTTGATGAAAGATAGAGCCCCTTGTCGAGAGATCCAATAAAAATCTCTGTAGACCATCGCCAGGATATCAGGTGCCCATGCATAAACTATACCCTCCTCTAGTCCATGAATGATTGGTGCCCAACACCATCTCAGACAAGCTAAGGCCTTGTCTCTTGATAGCCTCGAAGCAATCAAGCCTATCAGAAACCTCCTCAAAAGTGGGATGCGGAGTCGTGGCACAGAAGAAAGTAGAACTTCTGTTTGGTCCCCAGGGTGATTAGCCCCCATAAAAGTAGCCCAAGAAGCCTTGTTCTCAAAAGACTCATTGGTAGGAAGAAATAGAGGTTGTCCCCTTACAGGGACCCCAAGAATGCGATACACATCATAAAGAGTGATAGTCCACTCTCTTGAAATCTAAGGGAACCTAAATGTGTTTGTGTCTGCATCCTAGTAAGTTAGGATATCACAGCATATACTAGATACAGGATGAATCATGGGAATGTGAAAAACTCTGCCAAGACCTATCCTCTTAAGTATGGCATGATCCTCTACACTTAGTGAAGCAAACATCCCTAAGAGCCACCTTTGCTCTTGGCTGACATTCCATCGAATGTGCATCTCCTGTGAAATCAAAAGAGAAGTTTTAGATTAGATCTCATAAACTTGTAAAAACACTAAAAAATTGTATAAACCATCAAAAATTGTAATAAACAAGTAGATTAAGTGACCAAATCATGTCAATTTAGAGTGAAAGAAGCATTAAACAACTTCAGAAGAAGGGAGAAACCAATCCTACAGGGTCATCCCCTGGGCGAACTGGATGTCAGTCAGGAGCTACCTGGGTGACCCTGTTGTCAAACAGGACCCCCCTGGGCGACCTTGTTGTCAAGCAGGATCTCCTTGGGTGACCCTAAGAGCGGGCCCCTTGAGAAAAAAATTAGTCCAAAAACCTCATTTCTCAGTCGATTTCAGAAAAATGAAAGATCAATCTTGCTCTAAACAATGATACTAACATAATGTAATAGGAAAAATCACCAAAAATAGACAATTTTAAGAGATTTTTCAAAAAAATCAACCTAGGGTTTAGAGAAGAGTTTTTCACTAATTACTTACCTGATTCTCTATGGCTGAAGAAGATGCGACCATCTCTATGATCCCTTGACGATACCTCTCTATCGACTGCTCACATGAACAATTTTGTCAGTGTTTCACACTGATTTCACAATTTGGTTGTCTTTGTTTTCCCTTAGCTTAGTTTCATTTTATGCATTTAGATTAGTTTTTTTCTTTTATACATTTGTTTTTTGCATTGTTTTGTGTACTCTCATACCTACATGTCCAAACTGATAAAAGCAAGCGACTAGTCAAACTCAAACGATCCACGGTAAGTTTGTCATTTTAATTTTCATTATTCATTTTGATATATTTAAATGCCGAATTGATACTAGTTATTGTAGGTACAAATTGCAGGGAAAATTGACAACAGGTAAGGCCTAGTTTGGGAACCGTATCTACCTTTCATGTAGACCATCATCCCCAAAGGGGGCAAATATGTAAGTACAAAAATCATGCACTGCCTCCATGAGGACCCCTATGATGATTCAAATCCTTGTCATGTACATGTAAGAGCAAAAATAAATTGTTTGGGCAGCAAACCTCTTGATGACGTGTCCTCTTTTCTTGTCTTGTGTCATTTCTGCTTTGTCGATTCCCTTCCTTCCTCGTTTGCAATGCTTTTTGACACTTGTTGCGACACTTGTGGATTAACATTTTCTAGTTTTTGACCTTGATCCTAAGCCTTGTGAGAGTCTTGTAGGTGAGTTTTCACCTCTCCCCTTTGTTTTTCCTCTAGCACACCTCATAGAAGCCTTCTAGAGGTCCCCTGACCCATCCACCGCTGTCAGTTTTTGATTTTGACCAACCAATCCAAATCTCCTCCTTTTATTTCTAGATCCCCACTGGGGATCCTAAAGATGCAAGTGGAGATTTGGATTCTTCCACATGACTAACCTATTTCTTGATGCAAAAATCATCCTTTTCCTCCCTTATACCTTCTACCGACCTATATTTCTGTATTTTGCACTTTTGATCCTAGATCTCCCCGGGTGACCCATGATCCCCAGTGGTGACCCTATCTGACGAAGGTGTCGACCCTACCATCTTTTGCCCCATGGAAAAACTCAAGTTTCTGTTGCATTTTTGCTTCATTTTCATCCATTTTTCTTTCTATTTGCATGATTTTTGATCCTTGATATAGAGATAACTATTTCATACACCTACACATGCATAATTAGCTCTATTTGATCTCAAATTGACTCTCTAATCAATCTCATGCATTCCCTCACCTCCATTTCTTCTTCAGTGATAAGCTATCATTGTTTCATCACTCCCTAATTAGCTGAGTTCACTGGGTAATCAACCTTGTTAACTCCCCAATCTATTATTGTTAACTCATCACTCAAATGAGTTAACTCTTCAATCCATTCCATTCCTCAAACCTATAAATACCCCCTCCCTCAAGCACAAAGGGAGGCAAATTCATTATGCACTAGCTCTTGCCAATTTTCCTCTCCAACCTAGCATTCATATGCTCATATAGAACGTAAGTGCCCTTTACTTTCTTTGTTCAATCAAGCAATGCTATGCTTCTCAATTCTTAGCCATTATGCTCAATTCAAAGCTCACATCAAGCTCATACAAGATTCACAAAAGATTCTCTTTGCATCTTTGGGTCATTTTGTTAAGAGGATCACCTATTTTCATAGAAGGATTTGAGGTTACCTATACAAGGATACTGAGGGTAGTGGAGTCAACAAGTCTTCATCTCTTTCAGGTTCTTTCATTGCTTTTGTAGTAATTAGATAATCACATTGCTCTAAGGAATAGTAACATTTTGCTTTTTCCTTGATAGGTTAGATCTTGCATGCTAGATTAATTGTTTTTACATTCCTAGATCTACTTTGTTAGAAAAAGCATCTTCCCTTTCCATTAAATTAGATTGCATTGAAAACACCAAAAATCCACAAAAACATAGATTAAACTTTACATTTGAAAAAACATATAGGATTGCATACATATTTCTTTCATAGATTAGAAGCATTTTTCTTTCCAAAATACTCTAAAAAATACCAAAAAGATGCTTTGCATGTCATTTAGCTTGCATCCATATAGATCTGTTAGAATAGAAAACATTGTAAACCCTCAATTCCATCATGAGGTAACCATAGTTAAACAAAGTCAAACCCTAAGTCAACAAAACCTTAGGTCAAACCCCTAGATCTGGTGTAGCTTAACTAGTAATTGCATATCCCCTGTCACCCTGATTCATGGATGTGTTTAAGGGTAAGAGGAGAGTGGGTGAGAGCTATCCATAGTGAGATCGAGGAGTTGCATCTGCAACCACCACAAAAGACATTTATTCTGCCACAAGGAGACCCATTTGATCTCCTATTGTTAGAAGAAGCTAGGCAATTACAACTACACAGAGCATTTCTCAGAGATAGAAATAGCAGAGCCCATGAACAAAAAAAATTGATTGTCCACACAAAGGTGGAATTTAAGGAATCTAGATAGAAGAATAGAAACTAGTGACTCTTCAGGTCATAGGGTTATCTCAAGTACCACAACCACTAAGCAAAACATTCAATGAAACACACAACCACAAAGGCCATAGAACTTGCCGAGCCCCCTTCGTGAAGTCTTGCTCTCCAATGAGCCAGACCCCCACTGTGTCTCACCTCCTCTTGACTGGCTACTTCCACGTGACTGAGAGTGACATGGTGGATTGCCCTGTGGCAAGGAGAGAAGGGTCTATGTGCGTGCTGAAATCTGACCCAACAGCCCTCAGGAAACCGGAGTCATGATTTCAAACGTACAACTTCGTGCACTTTGTTTGTCTTTGAATCTCGCCTTAGTGACACTCAATTTTGAGATTTTCATAGTATAGCCTCACGGTTATACTCAATATCCTAATTCATAGTATAACCCTAGCTCTTTGTGTCATTTACCATATGCATTAATGTTTTTGTTTATCATGATTATGTGGACACTAACATGTTTCTTGCAGGGATGTGTTTGTGGGAACATTTGGTGATCATAAAGTACAGGTCACCTCTGGGGGGCATGGGCTTTGCAAGAGTCTATGTTCCCTTGTGTGTTTTCTTCTTACCTTAATGTGCTTGATATCGATGCATTATATCAACTATATTAAGGTGGGGCATATATAAGGTAAGTTGTCTATTGTAGATGTTAGCAATGTGCTTGTCCTCAGGTGTAGTTTAAAGACTAGTGTGATGAGTACTTCCTGCACTTTGAGTTTGTTTACAATCAATCAATCAATCGTCAATCATCTTAATCCCTCTACGAAGGGAAGGATGGTGTATATCTCAAGGAGAGTACACATCCTGTCATTTTCAAAAGTCCTCTACGAAAGCAGGGAGTAGTTCTATGACTATCTCAACCCTTAAGTGTGTCTTCGGTGATTGTTGTGGTGAAGCGCAATCATCGGTGTGTGCCTATAATATGCCTGAGCTGGTGATGAACCTAGAAATAGGAACACTCCATCGCTTGTCTACCATGTTTTCTCCATGTCTTCAAAGTGTGTGTGTTTGGCGTGCTTGTTTTGTATGGCATGCTTGATTTATTTGATGTGTTAGTTGCCCCATATCCAGTTTAAATACTAGTGCGATGAGTACTTCCTGCATTATGGGTGGTGTGTTTACTTTCCTTGTACGTACATTTGCATTTCATATATATATGAGAAAAAGAAAAAGAAAAGAAATCATTCATGTCTTCTATGCATTATCTATCTTCTCTGCATTCAATGTTGTCTTCTCCGTGTTTAGCGTGACTGTAACTATCTTCTTTGTGTTTTGCATGCATGTTATTGTCTTCTCTATGATTGGCGTGTCTTCTCCATGCTTGGCGCGTTTGTTGTGTTTGTTGACCGCACTTTAATGCATGTATTGGCCTTGCGTTTATATATACATTAAAGTGGGGGCTAAATATAATGTCTGAAAATGTCCCCTTGGGGGCTTTTCACTTTGAAAATTTAGCTCCCAAGTCTTTAATCTGTATTTAGGACATCTTGCATCATATTTTAGTATCCCGATGAGAAAACCCTTAAGTTTCTTGATGAATGGGACCTAGGGGGATCCCTTGAGATAGGCCCTACCCAAAATAGGGGGGAGTGTTGGGAATTAAGGTGTCTCAACCTTTGCAAATTCCTAATGTTGTATTTATTTATCCCATGTTGAGTTGGCATAGACAGCACCTTGTGTATATGCAGTAGGGTAAATTTTGGTGACTTTGGTAGCCGCGGTTTCCCCCTTGAATAATTAATAGGGGTTTGGGGGCAGTGCCCCTAGCACATTCCCTGTCACAGTATAGGGCGGGGTCAAGGAGCAGCGTGCTCGTGGGGGCTAGGGGGCAATGCCCTTGAAACCTCAAACAATTTTTAATTAATGAAAAGTGTCAGTGAGTATCTTTGCACGAGAGAAAGGCATCTTTGGGTGGTCAAGGGCGGTTATGACATGTAAGAGGAATATGATATTTTTAGTTAGTGTATGACAGATTCTATGATAGTTGTAAGGTGCATAAGAGCATCTGTCGTAACCTATCTTGGGACCAGGTGCCCACTTCGAGATGGGATGTTGGACAAGTGTCCTTAGGCGTGGGTTTTGGGGCATGAGTCCAAGATGGATGCCCATGTCTAGAAGGTTCCATATTTGCCTTGTAAACTCTATATAAACAGGTACTTGGATGGGAGATAAATAACTTTGGTACAAGTATTGTTATGCTGCCAAAATATCTCTAGATTCGACATTCGAAGACTCTTGAAAGAGCATTGGCTCTGAAACTGTATTGTAATCTGTTATTGTTTACTATAATACATTTGAGCTATGTTTTGGAGTGTGGGGTTTTTTACCTGTAAGGGTTTTCGCCACTTATATATTGTCTCTCTCTTCTGTCTACTTTCTGTGTGTATTTGTATTGTTGCAATATCTCTATTAGATGTTCTATGTTGCTGTAGTTGTAAGAATTAAATTGAATTTGCATACATCTCTCTTCATTAGATTAGTGTAGGAAGCGATTTCCACACACCTAGCTTCCTTTTAGGGAGGACTTGGGCGTCCATGCCCTAGTCTTGCCCTATTTTGGGTCAGGCTCAAATTTTAAGTGTCAGTTTATGACCATTATTTGGTTCCTAGGCCGACATGGTAAGTTTGAATTATGAAATTCATGGAAGAAATGTTTGTAGTTGCATATATAATCATGTTTAGGCATTCATTTGTAAACTAGATTACAATTAGATGGCAACTAGATGGTGATTGTGATCTTTATGCATACTAAAGGTGATTCAAGGCATTCAATGTGTGGCAAGAGAAGATTTTGTGTTGTTTATGTGTTTGTATTTGCAGATTTGAGCACCCATCTCCTCATGGCATGAAGAGTTTCTTCCTTCCATGAGATCTTCACTACAAGGTGATATCATTTATGTTTTCAAGAATTTATCATTTGGTTTTTGCCTCTATCCCACAAGGGCACGCACTCTCTCTCTAACAACAATGTTTGAAAGACTTGAATGTCTCTCCAAGACTTGACTGAGGTAAGCCTCTAAACACCACAACCCCCTCCCCATTTTCCTATGATTGCAGGTTTTAGGTTGAAGAAGCAGGAAAAGTGGAGTTATAGAGTGTTAGAATTGTAGATTAGAGCTGAAAATAGGGACTGGACTCGAGAACTTGTTCATTAGTCCTCTAGATCCTACAATAGAGAAATCTTTGAGACAATAAGAACAAGTTGCAGATAAAGTTCCCAGATCCTGACAAAAATTAGGGCACTGGACTAGGGCACCCGCTCATTAGTCCCTAACTGTTCCACTTCCCAAACTTTGGAACTGGTACACATTTATCTGTTATTTCACATCTTTCTATAGTAACATTTTTAGTAATTTGTCTGTTTGCTTCCGTATTTGTATAATTAGGGTTTTGAGCATAATTCGATATAATCAAGCAATCAAATCACACATCTAATTTTCCCTACATTCTGAGTGATCAAGGGCCTGATGGTAGATTCCTACTTGACTCAAGGTCCTTGAATGTTTGAGGTGAAAGGAGGATATACATAAACCAAATCAAACACCCACACTATCATCTATCCAAATTTTACCCTAAACATTGTTAAAGCTCTTGTTTTTCTTAGGTTTTCCTTGTTTGTGGCCTTTTTTATGTTGATAATGTTTTCCACTTTTCTTTATATTATGCTCTTCTTCCTCATCACTATTTTTATTTTCTGCAAATGGACATATGGAAACAAAATGTTCTACCTTTCCACAATTAAAGCATTTTAATGGCAACTTGCCCTTGTACTTGCAGGATCCTTTCTTTAGCTTCTTCACAAAATGATCTTCTTCTTTGTTTAATTCATCATTGAAACTATCGCTTGATTGAAGATCTTTATTCTTCATCCTTTTTGAGGCTTTGATGTCTGCCTCTCATTTTGATGGTCTCTCATTTTTAGTCCTCATTTTGTATGCGTGAGGATCCCATGCAATTCATCCATAGTTAGTTTATCTAAGTCCTTCGTTTCCTCAATTGATGAAACTTTTGCATCAAACCTTAAGGGTAGAGACCTTAATACCTTCCACACAATCATTAACCCTTCTACTTCTTCACTAGGACCCCTTATGGTATTCACAATTTCATCCACACAAAGCAGACAGGCATAAATGTTTTCTTCGTCCTTCATATTTAGACTTTTGTATTGTCTCTTAAGGGTTTGAAGCCTGGCCTTTTTAACTTTATTATCTCCTTCATAAATATTCTTAAGTTTATCCCAGATCTCCTTTGTTGAATCGCAATGCATCACTTTAACAAACTCTGATTCCAATAAACCAAACAATATTGCATTCATGGATTTCACATTGTTCTTGCTAGCCTTCTTTCCATAGACATTGGTGGATATGCAGGAGATTTATAACCACTTACTATAGATTGCCAAAGATCAAAGCCAAGAGCCATTAAGTGTAAATTATTATGTTCCAAAAAGCATAGTTTATTCCATTGAACAATGGAGCCCTATTGGAGGATAATCCTTCTTGGTAGACCATGTGTGCTCTTGAGATCTTCCTTCTAGCAATTAAACTATACTATGAGGAACCCGCTTTGATACCAATTGATGATAACACTTATATTGAGAGTAGGGTGAATCAATATAAGACCATCTTTTACTTTTTTGAAACTTAATCAACCACAATAACCATAAACATACAAGATCTAACAATTAAGAGGATAAGATTTACGTGGAAACCCTTTCAGAAGAAAACCACAGAAAATGATTGCTTGTATAAAATTCTCTTACAAAATTTGTAGGCACCAACCTATAGGAGACACCAAACCCACTTAATCTTTATAGGCACAAACCCACTAGAAACACTCGTCAATCCCCACTACTGAGCACCAACCCAACAAGAGACACCAATCTCTTTGATATGAGGCACTAGCCTATATAGAATGAGGCACCATCCTCTCTAGAATGAGGAACCAACCTATAACTCAACAAGGTCTTGTCTTCTTGAGAATAAATCTCCTTCAACAACTACCTTGAATAATCATATAATATTTTCTTCTCAAATCTGCATGTGTTGATATGATATATCTTCTTACACACCACACACTTCTCTCCTCTTCTTACTTGATCTTCACATGTCTCACATTAATTCACACTTGAGATCCAATTTCATTCTATTATTAATATATTCTTTTTATTCCTTCATGGATATTTGACTTTGCTTCCCTTTTGATATATCCTTTTATTTCCTTTCTTCTTTATTGATATATCTTCAATTGTACACTAGATTTGCTTGTGTTTGTATGATATATCTTTTATTCTCCACACACTTCACTTAACTTCTCTCTCTATATTTATATCTTCATATTCCTATTGAAATATTGTGATTCCTTGAAGAGAGACAACACTTCACAATGGATGCATTCTTTCCAAAAGAAGCATCCTTTTGTTAACACTCTTTATGCTTGCCATAAGCTTAATTGCTGCCTTCAATGATAATCATTGCCCTGTAAATAATAATTGTTGCTTTTGTTAATGATGATCGCAACCCTTAATGAATGGTAGTTTCTGCCCTTGTTAACAAATGATATTTACTACTTTTAATCCTTAATGATCACTACTTCTCATAATTAATCCATCGCTTTTTTTCATAACTAATCCATTGCTACTCTTCATAACTAATATTCATCGCTGCTTTTCATAACTGATATTCATTGCTAGTCTTCATAACTGATATTTGCTTACACCTTAACAATGATCTTGGGCAATCTCTTATATATGTGTCTTTAACCATTTAAAAGGAATTCAGCTTGTAAAGAGTATGTGTATTTTCTTTGGCAAAGGCGATTGGCGAGAAATGGCATTAACATTAGAATTGATATGAGGTCTTTGTCTTGAGCACCAAGGATGGGGGTCGGTCCAAAGTAATTTAAATTTATTTTCATAAGACTTAGGTGCCAAGGGTAAAGGGAGTCATCCTGCATTCTTGAGCAACCATAAGTTTATCTTTATATCTTCTTCTTGGACTAGCAAATTTCATCGTGACCTCCATGCCATTTTTCTTGACATCAATGACAATAAACGTGGCAACAGTATCCCCTAGACTTTGACATTAATGACAATAATCTTGGACCAGTGATGACATCAATGACAACAAACTTGCTAATAATATCATCCCTATGCCTTTGATATCAATGACAATATTCTAACATGTTTGACTAAAGGATAACAATCCTAGCCTAGTAAACTCCTCGAAGGTGCTTTTAACATTGCTAGTTTGTTATTGTAGGTCCAAATACCTAGGCAATGCTTTGTTTGTTGTTGTACAAGAATCACAATTGATAGGTTTTGATCCATGAATCAAGTATAGATTTGTTCACCATATTCATATTTGCAATCATGTAAATTGATGTTATAATTGTGAAAATAACTCTAAAAATCAAACATAAATTTTATTTATTCAAATGCATAATTAGCTAATAAATCCCTTTTTTTAAAAAAATTCTAATAGGAATCAAATAACAACATTGACACAATAAATCAACATTAAATCCAAAGTTGCATAACATTATTCTATTAACTAGCAATTGCACCTTGGTGTGCAATGGGTACGCCAAAGAGTTGTGGAAGTTCAATTGCCATATCTTTAAGTGAATGTTGATTGCCTTGTATCCATATGGCCCATCTCATTTTTGTTTTCTTGAGTGCCATGGAGTTCACTTGCATTCCATTAGTCATGATCCAGGTATACTATATATAAGCTCAATATCCCTATGGCCCATTTTACATGAGTACAAGCTCAATATCTAGATCTAGTCTAGGTAACCATCTCCCAAAAGTATTTATGTGGGATGGATATCTAGAAAAGCATTTGATGGATAAAAAAATAGAGTTCTCTATTAAATGTCCTATAAGAGAAGCAATAAGGATTGCACAAAGAATTGAAAAGAGAATCTCTTTTCATGAGATTCTCTTTATTGGCCTATAGTAAACTATCAACCATTGATATCTCAAAATAGCTCATAGCATCTTTGGATCGTTGGCATGAAACGATCGATTGAAAGTCACACTATTTTTTCTCTATCATTAGATCCTTCACATGAAAAGTACCATTTCATGAGGCTCCACTGGAGGTAGATGATCCAGACCAATCCATACCAAGATTCATGATCTTTAATGTAGTACTAACCTTGAATTTGGATGTGTCATATTTTGATTATTGGCATGAAATGACTTATCAATAGGTAGTCTATCTCTCTACTCCTCTATCTCTATCAATATCCCTCTATATATATTTGTGTCTCTCTCTCTCTCTCTCTCTCTCTCTCTCTCTCTCTCTCTCTCTCTCTCTCTCTCTCTCTCTCTCTCTCTCTCTCTCTCTCTCTCTCTCTCTCTCTCTCTCTCTCTCTCTCTCCCTTTCTATATATCTATTTGTCCTCTCCCTCTCCCTTTCCCTCTCTCTCTATCTTTCCCTCTCTGTTTCTATCTCTCTATCTCTCCTTCACTCTCTCCCCCTATATCTCTATCTTTCCTTGTCCCTCTCCCCTTTTCTATCTATCTATCTCTTTATCCCTCCCTCTCTTTATCTCTATCTCTATATCTTTATCTTTCTATCTCTCCCTCTCCCTCTCCCTATCTCTCCTCTCTATCTCTCCTTCCTCTCTCTCCCCTCTCCTTCTACCCTGCTCTTCCTTAACATTCCAAAACCCTAAATATTGACACTAAGGCATTAAAATATAGGAACTGACATGTGGAAGATGGGCAAATGGGCCATCAAAAATCTCTTTTTCTTTATTCCTCTCTCTATCAATATCCCTCCCTCTATATTTTTATCTATCCTTCTTTATTTCTCTCTTCTACCCTCACTGTGTCTCTCACTCTCTCTCTTCCTCTATTTCTTTCTATCTTTTCTCTAGAGAACTCTTTCCCTCTATATCACTTATCTCTCTCCTACTCTTTATCTCTTCCAAAACCCTAAATATTGACATTATGGCATTAAAAAATAGAAACCAACACCTGGAAGATGGGCAGATGAGCCATCAAAAATATCTTTTTCTATTCCTCTCTGTCAATATCCCTCCCTCTCTATATCTTTATCTCTCCCTCTCTATTTCTCTCTCCTACCCTCGTTGCATCTCTCACTCTCTCTTCCTCTTTCTCTCTCTTTTCTCTATCTATCTTTCCCTCTATATCATTTATTTATCTCTCCTACTCTATATCCCTTTCTCTATTCCTCTCTATCAATCTCCCTCTCTATTTCTCTCTCTTGCCCTCCCTGCATGCCTCTTTCTCTCTTCCTCTATCTAATTCTCTTTTTTCTCTATGTCTCTTTCCTTCTATATCACTTATTTCTATATTTAGAAAAGCATTATTATGAAACCCATCACAAGAAACAATTTAAGAAGATAAATCTCAAAGAAAGTATGTCTTCCAAAGGTTTGTCTATAGAAAATAAAGATATAAATTTGTGTTTGCCACACCATGCTAAAGGATCTGTTTGATTTGGAGTTCTAGATCACCTTTGTGGGTCAGTAGTGGAATCTTAAAGAGTTTGAGCAAGGCCCACCATACTTTTACTTATAATATGTATATAGTACATGTCAAAGGGTGTATGGGAAAACCATATCCTTATTTATGTATGATATCGAACTAAAGTTTGTCGATTCAAAGTACATTTTAGTTTCAAGTAGAAAACATAGCTACATGCATAACCTTCCTATGAATAATTAGTTTTCATTTTTTACCTTTACCATCCATGAAAATTGAAGAGACATTTCCTAAAAAAATCATTGGTCATTATGGGATTATAAAACTAAGTTTAATTTCATTAACATTAGTGGAAAAAAGTGTTCTATTGTGTGATAGATGGGGTTATGGTCAAGCATTCTAATGGAAGACACTACATTAAAGATTAGGTTATGGTACTTTTATAATGTAAAAAGTGGAGCTTGGTATGAGTTGGTCCATATCATCTAGCTCCATTGGATCCTCATGAAATGGTACTTTTACAAAAATAGCGAGAAAGAGAAAGAGGAATAGAAAAAGAGAGATAGAATAGGAGATATGAGATATAAAGGGAAATAGAGATAAAGAAAAAAGAGAGTGACTTTGAATCAATTGTTTTATACCAAAAAATTGAAGATGACATTGAAATCATGAAAAATCGACATGAAAGAAATGATAACGAATGTAAATCAAACAAATGCAAACCTCATATCGACTCACGATCCATTGATAGGGTTGAAAGTGCTGCACCCAAAGCACTCTAGCTTTACCCAAAGAGATGAATGTTGGTTGCTCGATTCTACAACATAACGATGGGATAGGTTTTGGTAGATGGAAGATTGGATGAATGCAAGATAGATAGATGAGAGATTGAGAGGAAATTTCAGGAGAGTAAGGATGCTAGAAGAAGATTTTTTTTTCAAATGGCTCAAGAGAGGCTATCTTTATAGAAAAAGGAAAATTTGAATGGACGGTTGTGATTGAGAGTTATGTTGGAGGATATGGACGATCAAGATCGACTAGGGTTGAATTAGGGTTTCCCACTCAAAGAGGGATTATAGTCACATGACAAGTGTGTGATGGAGAATAAAGGGGAATCTAATTCAAATTTGAATTAGTTTGACATGTGAAGGGGGATTATTAACTAAACAAATGGGATTTATTTAGTTAATTGGAATGTGATCAAGTGGGATTAATTAAAAAAGTGGGTTTATTTAATCAATTAGGAAGATGATCAAGTTAGACAAATGTGATTAAGATGGGATGAACTAGGACCTAGGGATAAATGGGATTAAGTGGGATGAGGTTAGATGAACTAGGATGAATTAGGACCTAGGGGACATATACGAGGTCATGTTGACAAGGTGTTGTGTAACTAGGACCTAGGGCAAAGACATACAAGGTAATGTGTAAACAAGACCTAGACAATTTTCAGTGTCTACATTTGCCCCTCTTTGAGATGATGCTGTGAGATGATAAGATTTAAGTCGAGTAACATCATTTCAAAGAATTTAAGGAAATGGATAGAGGAAAAGGATGGGGTGATGATGCCCCCTCAAGAGGATAGGCAGGTTGGACAAACACAGGTATGCTCTTGAAATGAAATGGATTGGTCAAGGAAGAAAGATGAGAGAATGGCTAGAAGAAATGAAGGATGTGTTATGTTGCAATGAAGTGAGAAACCATGATGTTTGATATAGCATGAGACGTTATGCACCAAGGTATAAGGACCAAAGGTTTCGATGTGTCTCATGCCCTAGCGTAATACAACCTTGTCTAGATACAAGCTATGAATATTAGTTAGGTTGATTCTAATTTGATGCAAATGCAAGATAAAAAGATAACACACACAAGCAAGCAAGCAAGCATGCATGCACAAATGATACAAAAACAAATAAGGTATTGCCCCTGTCAAGCTGTAAACCAATGATTAAGTGATTGATTGATTGATTGATTGATGATTGATGATAGTGTTGTCATTGCGGGGAATGATATATCCCTAGATCAACACAAGGATGTGGGAATGATACATCCCATTGATGATAATGATGATGATTGATTAATTGATTTGGCTTACAACAAGATTAGGACCAAGACCATTGATTGTGATTGGATAATTTGACAAGATTGATTAACTTGATTGGTATGGATAAATGATGACTTGCATTTGAATCATTGCTTGGATTGATTGATTGGATGAATGGAAGATTGGATTTGATGGAGATTGATTTGATGAAGTGATTGAAGTGATGAAGATAGATGATAGAAGAATGATGAAAGAAGAAAGAGGAATATCATCTTGTGCCTGAATCTAGGCACTTCCTTCATGCTCTAGACTGTCTACATACCCATGTCCATGGGATCAAGGCACTTATGATAGAGATGAGATGTAGTTCTGGTTTGCATTTTATTGATGGGAATGATATGGATTGGATTGGATTTATTGAATGAAGATTTTCTTTTGATTGTTTGATAGATTTGATTGGATTTGTTTTGATGGATTTGATGCGATGGATTGATTGATTAGGATTGATTTGATTGGGAGAATGTGATTTTGGTGATTTGATGTGGAATGGTTTTATTGCTTGGATTTTGTTGGATTTTTTTTTTTTTGGATTTTGGGATGTTTTATTTTTTTGGGATTTTTGGGAATATTTGTTTTTTTTTTGGATTTTTGAAATGTTTTGATTTTTTTGGCTTTCAAAATATTTTGATTTTTTTTTGGTTTTTTGAAATGTTTTGATTTTTTTTGTGTTTTGAAATGTTTTGATTTTTTTTGGCTTTTTGAAATGTTTTGATTTTTTTTGTATTTTTGGGATAGCATGGAATGTCAATGGATTTACAATTTGGGTAGCCTTTGTGCTTGATACCAATGATAAGGGGAACCAAGTCTAGGTGCAAGGGAATGAATGGGATTGTACAAAAGGATGGATGATAGCAAATAGGATGAAAGGCTCATGATAGATGGATGGGATGGGATGAAAAGGATAGGTTATGGAATGGAAAGCTCATGATAAATGGATGGATACAAGGATAGGCTATAGTGGATGGAGGGGAAGGCTCATAAGGGAGCTAGGATGTGATCTCCAAAGGCTATGTCACATAGGAATAACATGCCCCATTCTAGATAGTAAACTTAGGGTTTTTCATGACAATGCTTAGGACAATGAGATGATAGGATGGATTGGATAAGATGGATAAATAGGTAACATTGACTAGAGGATAATGATAGGATTGGATAGGATAATGTCAAGATAAGGTATGTCAAGAGATATCCACAACATTTTTTGGTGTAGGAGCACCCCTACAAGACAGGATATAGTCCGCATGACAGGACATTAGTCTATTTTTAGTATGTTTGACTTCATAATGTAATAAGGTCCATTGGACCAATGCATATGTATTAGATCAGCCTAGGAGAGTGTGCAGGCAGTTAGAGTTCATGATCAGGTAGTCTGAGCTGTCCTCTCTCCCAGCCGCTTGGAAGCTCCCAGCCACTGGGAATCGAGTTGGTAGTACTCGTAGGATATTGCTATAAATATCTCAGATCAGTTAGGGTTTGAGATCATGTTGAGAGTAGTAGTTGTGTTATGTTATACTGGTGATTGAATGAGATCCAGGGATCAGTCCAGACATTGTGAAACAGTATTGTAGAAACAGGACATTTGTGTTTCATCTGAATAAGATCTCATCGATTGCATTATCTGGTTTTATCAGTTGTTTATGTTTTGATTTCTGTTCTGATTACAAGTTGATGGATTCTTTCAACCCTTCCACCAGTTGATTCTGTGAATTGGTGGAATGGTCATGTATGATAGTTTAGTTTGCATTTTAGTTTTCTGTTTATGCATTTCATTGGTTGAGAGATCAGTTGGTAGCATGCTGTGAATCAACCTAGCATCCTCATGTGCTAGGTTTAGGAAGATAAACTGTTAAGTTTTGATCTGAAGGTGATCCGGCCTGATCATCATGTTTTCTTTGTGAAATTGTGCGGTTCTGTGAGTTTGCATGCAGCTGACGGATATACAGGGGTCTGCATGTGCTTTGCCAGTCAGAGTGAATCGCATCGTCATCTGTGAGTATATCGCTATTCGGATCGGGTTGTGAAGCTGACGAAGATTGTATGTTTCAAGTGCATCAGGATGATATAAGTTGGATATATACTCAGTGTGTATATCATCGTCAGGATCATCTTTTGTGTGTACCCATCATCCGCATATCGCTATCGTATGCGGAAGTGAAAGTTCATTTTTTTTGGCTAAGGACCGGAAAGGTCATCATCAGGATATTGAAAAGATCACCCGATATTTCATTATCATGCTGCGGAGGATATAAGGATCTTATATCCGGGTGACATCATCATCAGGTGCATGTGATGTCATCGTCATCAGGATATTGCGAATATCACCCTATGCAAGTTTATCCTGCTGTCGCTAAGTGTTTTGGCATCGGCGTAAGCCATCGGCATAAAGGTTGATTAACATCATCAGGATGTTTCAATATGACCGGATAAGTCATATCCTGATGCTGTTGTTTGAGTAGTCGGATATCGGGGTGACGTAAGCATCAAAGGAAAGGTGCTTGAAGTTGTCATCATCAGGATATTTGAAGGGAACCGGATATTTTATATCCTGCTGTGTTGAATATCATGATGATGAAGATAGTGTTTGGCGCTAAGTGAATAGTGAACATCAGGAGGATGTTTGCGCTTGTCGAATATCATGATGCTGCTGACAGGCGAAAGGCGATAAGGGAGTGAACAGTAGTCAGTAGGAGGATATTTCATGCCTCTTCGAAATATGATGATGATGCTAAGCCGATAGGATTTTAACATGTTGTTTGTGTTAATGACTCCTCCTTCCCATGTGTAAGCTCCCATTGCATTTTACCTCTGCATCATAGTGGTATCAGAGCAAAGGAAGGATCTTCTGGAAAAGATAAGGATATAGCAGGATGTCAGGTGACGAAGGAACATCAGAGATGCCGGCAAGGATGACCAACGTTGAGTTGGCAGTTCTGGTAAAGAAACAGATTGCAGAGAGCAAGGCCGTGAAGGCTCAGAATCAGGAATTGAAGGATGAGTTAGAAAAGTTGAGGAGCAGAGTAGGTTCTGGTAGAGAAGAAGATAGGGAAGAAGAAGAGATCCCTAGTTGGAACGTGGAGGTCGTTCCTGCAGACCAGAGACCACTGTTGAACGCCCTCAAGGCCATGGAGAGGAGAACCATGGATGTGAAATTGGATTTGCCAGTGTTTACAGGAAAGATGGAACCTAATTCAGTGATGGAGTGGATAGACTCCTTGAACAATTTCTTTGAAACAGAGGAGATACCAGAACAACAGAGGGTGAAAATAGCCCAGTCAAAAATGAGAGAAGCTGCCTTGACATGGTGGAATTTCATCCAAGATGATAGGGTACAGGAAGGAAAGCGTAGAGTCGCTACATGGAAGAAGATGATGGCATTAGTAAAGGAAGCTTATGTCCCATTGGATTACAGTATCCAATTACACAAGAGGAAGCAAAACCTGAAGCAGAAGGAGCTAGATGTCAGCTCATATACAGAAGAATTCATGAAACTTTGTATGAAAACAAAGGTAAAGGAAAGTGAAGAAGAGAAGGTAGCCAGATACCTTAATGGATTGAGGTTCAACATTCAGGAAGATTTAAGTCTGCATAATCCAGATACAGTTCAGAAATGCTTTCAGTTGGCATTGAAAGTGGAAGAGAAGTTAAAGAGAAAACAAGAACAAAATAATAGAGGAAGAGGAAGACAACAAAGAGGTGGAAGAGGTCCTTTTAGAGGTAGAGGACATGGACATGGATATCAAGGAGAATCCAGTCATGACAATAGTAAGGGAAACAATAGTCAGAACCAGAGGGAAAATTATAGTCAGCAAGGAAACTTCAGGGGTAGAAGACCTTTCAGAGGAAGATCCCAGGGTAGAGGATCCATCAGATGTTATAACTGTAACAAAGAAGGCCATATAGCCAGAAGATGTCCAGACAAGGCCACAAGCTCAACAGGAGAAAGGAGAACAAATCTGATCCAAGAACCTGATAATCAAACTATGACAGGCTCTAATGATTTTCAGAGTGTGAATGCTCCTGATAATTATGGATACCCAGAAAGTGGAGAGTCTCTAATGATGAGAAGAACAGTGACTACCATGAAGGTACCTGACAAAGAATCCCCTCAAAGAAAGTCTCTTTTCAGGACTATTTGCAAAGCAGGAGGTAAGGCATGTAAAGTTTTGATTGATTCTGGTTCTACTGAAAATTTTATGTCTGAAGAAATGGTGACAAAGCTTAAGCTTAGGAGATTGCCTCACCCATCCCCATATAAAGTCTCATGGCTTACCCAAGGTCAGCAGACAACTGTAGAAGAGCAGGCTTGGGTAGAATTTCAGATTGGAGCATATAAGGATAAGTTGTTGTTTGACATTACCAAGATGGACGCTTGCAATCTTTTATTTGGTAGACCATGGCAGTATGATTTGAAGGCACAACATTATGGTGTTAGAAACACCTATAAAATCACTAAAGATGGTAAGGATATAACGTTACTACCATTAACAGAGAAAGAGGAGAAATCTAAAGGAAAAGAGGTGAAGGTAATGCTGATGGAAGGTAAACAGTTCATGAAAGAAGTAGCAGCAGAAGGTGCAGTTGCATATGCCCTAATCCCATGTATGAGGGTGAATAAAGAACAGCAGCAAGAAGTCAAGGAAGAGAAGAAGCAAAGGCTCATAGACCCAGCTATCCAAGAGCTATTGGATAAGTACAAAGGTATCATCTCAGAAGGAATGCCAAGATCCCTACCACCTGTCAGGGATATCAGTCACTGCATAGACTTAATTCCAGGGTCAACACTTCCAAACAAAGAAGCCTATAAGCTAACTCCAGAACAGAATGCAGAAGTAGCCAGACAAATTGAAGAATTATTAGATTCATGTCTGTTTGGGAAAAGTTTAAGTCCATGTGCAGTACCAGCTGTACTAGCACCAAAGAAGGAAGGTACTTGGAGGCTTTGCACAGATTCCAGAGCTATTAACAAGATCACAATCAGGTAGAGGTTTCCAATCCCTAAGATAGAGGATTTACTTGACTATTTAGGAGGTGCTAAGTATTTTACAAAAATAGATTTGAAGAGTGGATATCATCAGATCAGGATTAGACCAGGAGATGAATGGAAAACAACATTCAAAACTAATGAAGGGTTATATGAGTGGAAGGTTATGCCTTTTGGTTTATCTAATGCACCTAGTACTTTTATGAGGTTGATGAATGAGGTTTTGAAAGAGTTCATTGGTAAGTTTGTCATAGTATATCTAGATGACATTCTGATTTTCAGTAACACAAAAGAAGAACATCTCAGACATATAGATTTGGTTCTTAAGAGGTTACATGAAGAGCAGCTGATGATAAATTTAGACAAGTGTTTGTTCATGCAAGAGGAGATCACATATTTGGGTTTTGTCATTTCACAAGGAAAGTTACAAATGGATAAGGAGAAGGTAAGTGCCATATTGTCTTGGCCAACCCCAAAGACTATGAATGATGTCAGAAGTTTCCATGGGTTAGCAACCTTCTACAGGAAGTTTATAAGAGGGTTTAGTCATATTTGTGCACCCATGCTTGATACCATCAAAGGAGGACAGAAGTGCAGATTTGTTTGGACTCAAGGAGCAGATGATTCTTTTGAGACATTGAAGAAGAAGGTGGCACAGCAGCCAGTCCTTGCACTTCCAGACTTTAACAAAATCTTTCAGGGAGAATGTGATGCCAGTCACATGGTGGTGCAGAGGCACCTACCTAACAGCTGGCCTCCTTGAGGCAGTTAGTTTGTTATAGGTCCGTATGATGACGTACATGATCAGGATATAGGATAACATGATCAGGATATAGGTGAATTGTCCGCATGATGACAGGGCAGTAGGCTATTTTTTGTATGTTTGACTTTATCATGTAATAAGGTCCATTGGACCGATGCTATGTATTAGATCAGCATAGGAGTATGTGTAGGCAGTTAGAGATCGGGATAAGGTTATCTGAGCTGTCCTCTCTCCCAGCCGCTTGGAAGCTCCCAGCCGCTGGGAAGTGAGTTGGTAGTACTCGAAGGATTTGTTATATATACCTTCGATCTGTTAGGGTTTAGATATAGTTCATATTGAGTTTGATAGATGTTATGTTCAGGAGAGTAGTACTGGTGATATGCTGTACTGGTGATCAGTCCAGATATTGTGAAGCAGAATTGTAAAAGCAGGACATTTGAATCTCAATTGAATAAGATCTCATCTTTTGCAGTATTTGAGTTGATCAGTTGTATCTGTGTTGATTTCTTTCTGTTTGCAAGTTAATGGGTACTTTCAACCCTTCCACCGGTTGATCCTGCAAATCGGTGGAATGGTCCTGTATCATAGCTTAGGTTGCATTTGTGTTTTCTGTTTATGCATTGCATTGTTCAAGATATCTGTTAGGAGCATGCTGTGAATCAGCCTAGCATCCTCATGTGCTAGGTATAGAAAGATAAACTGTTAGATTTTGGTGATCCGGCCCGGTCGTCATATTGTCTTTATGTAATTGTGCGGTTCTGAGTGTTTACATGCAGCGGACGGATACACAGGAGTCTGCATGTGCGTTTCCAGCCGGAGCAAGCCGCATCGTCATCTGCGAATGCATCGCCATCCGGATCGGGTCGTGAAACTGTTGAAGTTTGCAAGTTGCAAGTGCATCAGGATGTTTTGAGTTGGATATATACTCAGTGTATATATCGCAGTCAGGATCATCTCTCGGAGAAGCTCATCATCCGCGTATCGCTAGCAGATGCGGGAGTGAAAGTTTAGTTTTTGTGACTAAGTGTTGAAGAGGTCATCAGGATATCATGTGACGTCATCGTCATCCGCATATGACGTCATCGTCATCAGGATATTGAGATATCCCCCTATGCATGTTGATCCTGTCGTCGCTAAGGGTTTAGGCATCGGCGAAGGCTCCCGGCAGAAAGTTGTGAAACATCATCAGGAGGTGTATCGGCGTAGGCGGAAAGTTGGGTTAACATCATCAGGATGTTCCAAGACAACCGGATAAATTAGATCATGATGCTGTTGCTTGTATCGTCGGGTAGCGGGGCATCGAAGGGAAGGTGTTAATTTGTCATCATCAGGATATCGGGAGCAACCGGATATTTGGATATCCTGCTGACGAAGGTGGTGTCGAATATCATGATGATGCCTCTTGTGTTTGGCACCTGATGAACAGTGCAACCGGAGGATGTTTGCGCCCGTTGAATATCATGATGATGATGATAGGTGACAGGCGGAGGAGGTGAATAGTAGTCGGCAGGAGGATAATTGCGATCATCTGAAATATGATGATGCTGTTGAAATATGATGATACTGTTGGTGTTTCTAGGAAATATGATGATGATGCTGAGCCGATAAGGATTTTTATCATGTTGTTTGTATTGTTGGCAGCTCCTTCTTGTTAGTTAGCTTCCGTTGCGTTTCGCTCTGCATCATAGTGGTATCAGAGCAAAGGTTAGGATCTTCTGGAAAAGATAAGCAGGATGTCAGACGAAGAAGGAACATCTGAGGTTCCAGCAAGGATGACCAACGCTGAGTTGGCAGTTCTGGTGAAGAAACAGATTGCAGAAAGCAAGGCCGTGAAGGCTCAGAATCAGGAGTTGAAAGATGAGTTAGCAAAGTTGAGGAGCAGAGTAGGTTCTGGTAGAGAAGATGATAGGGAAGAAGAAGAGATCCCTAATTGGAGCGAAGAGGTCGTTCCTGCAGACCAGAGGCCACTATTGAACGCCCTCAAGGCCATGGAGAGGAGAACCATGGATGTGAAGCTGGATTTGCCAGTGTTTACAGGTAAGATGGACCCTGATTCAGTGATGGAGTGGATAGACTGTTTGAACAATTTCTTTGTGACAGAGGAGATACCAGAACAACAGAAAGTGAAGATAGCACAGTCAAAGATGAAAGAAGCTGCCTTGACATGGTGGAATTTTGTTCAGGATGATAGAGTGCAGGAAGGAAAACGTAGAGTTGCCACATGGAAGAAGATGATGGAATTGGTGAAGGAAGCTTATATTCCATTGGATTACAGTATCCAGTTACACAAGAGGAAGCAAAACCTGAAGCAGAAGGAGCTAGATGTCGGCTCATATACAGAAGAGTTCATGAAACTCTGTATGAAGACAAAGGTGAAAGAAAGTGAAGAAGAAAAGGTAGCCAGATACCTTAATGGATTGAGGTTTAATATTCAGGATGATCTAAGTCTGCATAACCCAGATACAGTGCAGAAATGTTTTCAGTTGGCATTGAAAGTGGAAGAGAGGTTGAAGAGAAAACAAGAACAAAACAATAGAGGAAGAGGATCAGCCCATAAGACAAGGCAACCCAATGAGAGTCAAGAAGACACTGGTAAAGGACAGGGACAGTCTGATTTCAGAGGTAGATGGAGAGGTAATAAAGGAAGATTTGGAGGTGGTAGAGGTTCTACTACATTTTCAGGAAAATGTTATACCTGTGGTGAGTTTGGTCATCCATCCTTCAAGTGTCCAGAAAATAAAGGTTCATCATCCAGAAATGATAGAACTAATGACAAGAGAGTACAACTTGTGCAAGAAGAGAAAGAAGAGAAAAGTGTGCAGAGTCCAAACATTTATCAAAAGGATCAGGAGGCTGATAATGTTGGATATCCAGAGAGTAGAGAATCATTGATGCTAAGGAGAATTAGTTTGCAGGCATCAAAGGATATGATGCAAAGAAGAGCTCTTTTCAAAACCACATGCAAGAGTAAAGGTAAGGTATGTAAGGTTGTCATTGATACTGGTTCAACAGACAACATGGTATCCCAGGAAATGGTGGATAAACTGCATTTGGAAAGGATTCCACATCCACACCCTTACAAGGCATCTTGGGTAAGTGATAGGCATTCACTTTTTGTCTCTGAACAAGCATATGTGGATTTCCAGATTGGAGCATATCAGGATAGAATTTTGTGTGATATTTTGCCCATGGAATGTTGTCACCTACTGTTGGGTAGACCATGGCAATTTGACAGAAGAGTACTGTATGATGGGTATGCTAATACCTACACCATCCAGAAGGATGGAAAGACTATTAAGTTGATGCCATTATAGGCAGATGCTGCAGCACAGAAGGCAGCCAAAGTCATTTTAATGGGAAAGAAGGAATTTGTGCAGATGCCTAGAGGAGCAGGCATAAAGGCAGTTGAGGACACTGCAAGGAAAGAAGTTGTTCAAGACAACAAGCTGAAGAAAGTTTCAGTTGTGACTGACAGAGGTCAGCAGCAGGTTCAGAAACAGGATGGTAAATAGCAACCAGTTTAGAAGAATGACAGGGATGTTGTCATAATTGGGACTATTGCTTGTCCTATAAAGATTGACAGGAAGATAGAGTTAAACATTTCAGAAGTTCAAGAGGCAGTTCAGAAAGAGGTTCTGGTCAGGCAACCTGACAAACACAAGGTATGTGAGAGCAAAGCCTACATTGACAGGCATGAGGATTTACTTGCCAGAAAGCAAGTTACAGTTCAGAAGTCTTGGAGCAGCCAAGAGACAGCAGCAGACAAAGCTGGAACAGGGCAGAACATTACACAGGCAAAGGGTAAAGGTGGAGGACTTCCATATCCTAACTCATGGGACATGAGTTCTTTTCTTTTGGGGAGTATGGTGCAGAGGCACCTACCTAACAGCTGGCCTCCTTGAGGCAGTTAGTTTGTTATAGGTCCGTATGATGACGTACATGATCAGGATATAGGATAACATGATCAGGATATAGGTGAATTGTCCGCATGATGACAGGGCAGTAGGCTATTTTTAGTATGTTTGACTTTATCATGTAATAAGGTCCATTGGACCGATGCTATGTATTAGATCAGCATAGGAGTATGTGTAGGCAGTTAGAGATCGGGATAAGGTTATCTGAGCTGTCCTCTCTCCCAGCCGCTTGGAAGCTCCCAGCCGCTGGGAAGTGAGTTGGTAGTACTCGAAGGATTTGTTATATATACCTTCGATCTGTTAGGGTTTAGATATAGTTCATATTGAGTTTGATAGATGTTATGTTCAGGAGAGTAGTACTGGTGATATGCTGTACTGGTGATCAGTCCAGATATTGTGAAGCAGAATTGTAAAAGCAGGACATTTGAATCTCAATTGAATAAGATCTCATCTTTTGCAGTATTTGAGTTGATCAGTTGTATCTGTGTTGATTTCCTTTCTGTTTGCAAGTTAATGGGTACTTTCAACCCTTCCACCGGTTGATCCTGCAAATCGGTGGAATGGTCCTGTATCATAGCTTAGGTTGCATTTGTGTTTTCTGTTTATGCATTGCATTGTTCAAGAGATCTGTTAGGAGCATGCTGTGAATCAGCCTAGCATCCTCATGTGCTAGGTATAGAAAGATAAACTGTTAGATTTTGGTGATCCGGCCCGGTCGTCATATTGTCTTTATGTAATTGTGCGGTTCTGAGTGTTTACATGCAGCGGATGGATACACAGGAGTCTGCATGTGCGTTTCCAGCCGGAGCAAGCCGCATCGTCATCTGTGAATGCATCGCCATCCGGATCGGGTCGTGAAACTGTTGAAGTTTGCAAGTTGCAAGTGCATCAGGATGTTTTGAGTTGGATATATACTCAGTGTATATATCGCAGTCAGGATCATCTCTCGGAGAAGCTCATCATCCGCGTATCGCTAGCAGATGCGGGAGTGAAAGTTTAGTTTTTGTGACTAAGTGTTGAAGAGGTCATCAGGATATCGTGTGACGTCATCGTCATCCGCATATGACGTCATCGTCATCCGCATATGACGTCATCGTCATCAGGATATTGAGATATCCCCCTATGCATGTTGATCCTGTCGTCGCTAAGGGTTTAGGCATCGGCGAAGGCTCCCGGCAGAAAGTTGTGAAACATCATCAGGAGGTGTATCGGCGTAGGCGGAAAGTTGGGTTAACATCATCAGGATGTTCCAAGATAACCAGATAAATTAGATCATGATGCTGTTGCTTGTATCGTCGGGTAGCGGGGCATCGAAGGGAAGGTGTTAAGTTGTCATCATCAGGATATCGGGAGCAACCGGATATTTGGATATCCTGCTGACGAAGGTGGTGTCGAATATCATGATGATGCCGCTTGTGTTTGGCACCCGATGAACAGTGCAACCGGAGGATGTTTGCGCCCGTTGAATATCATGATGATGATGATAGGCGACAGGCGGAGGAGGTGAATAGTAGTCGGCAGGAGGATAATTGCGATCATCTGAAATATGATGATGCTGTTGAAATATGATGATACTGTTGGTGTTTCTAGGAAATATGATGATGATGCTGAGCCGATAAGGATTTTTATCATGTTGTTTGTATTGTTGGCAGCTCCTTCCTGTTAGTTAGCTTCCGTTGCGTTTCGCTCTGCATCACATGGCCATTGGAGTAGTACTCAGCCAAGAAGGTAGACCTATTGCATTTTTCAGTGAGAAGCTCAATGATGCTAAAAAGAGGTATTCCTCATATGATTTGGAAATGTATGCTTTAGTCCAGTCACTCAAGAAATGGAGGCATTACTTGATGCCAAAGGAATTCATAGTATTCACAGATAACCAGGCTCTGAGTTTCATAAACAGCCAGGAAAAGATGAACCACAGACACACGAAATGGGTAGAAACCTTACAAGCTTTTACTTTTACATTGAAGCATAAGAAAGGAGTCAAGAATAAAGTTGCAGATGCTTTGAGCAGGAGAGTTCTAACAGTCAACCAGATTCAGTTAGAAAGTGTTGGCATTGATTCACTAAAGACCATGTATGAGACTGATGAAGATTTTGGGGAGATATATCATGTATGTACTTCTTTTGGAGAGAAATATCATGCTGAATTCTCTGAATTTTTGATTTAGGATGGATTGTTGTTCAAAGGTGGATAGTTATGTATTCCAAGGTGTTCTATGAGGTTAAACATCATTAAGGAGAAACATTGTGGAGCTATGGCAGGTCATTTTGGTCTAGATAAGACTCTTGATCTTGTCCGAAGACATTACTTTTGGCCTAAGTTACAATCAGATGTCAGAAAGTTTGTAGAGACATGTGTGATATGTCAGAAAGCTAAAGGCAGGTCGACTAATGCAGGTTTATATCAGCCCTTACCCATTCCTTCCAAACCATGGGAAAGCATAAGTATGGATTTTGTCTTGGGTTTACCAAGGACAAGGAAAGGGTTTGACAGTGTTTTTGTTGTAGTGGATAGATTCAGCAAAATGGCACATTTCTTACCATGCAAAACAACTGCTGATGCTTCATACATTGCAGATTTGTTTTTCAGGGAGATTGTCAGAATCCATGGATTGCCATTGAGCATAGTGTCAGATAGAGATGTGAAGTTTATTGGTCACTTCTGGAGAACTCTTTGGAAGAAACTTGGAACAAATTTGTCTTTTTCCTCTGCATATCATCCTCAAACGGATGGACAGACTGAAGTAGTGAACCGTTCCTTAGGGAATTTGCTTAGATGTTTGACAAAACAACATGGAGAAAAGTGGGATAATATTCTATCTCAAGCTGAATTTTCCTATAATGATACTGTCAATAGGAGCACAGGGAAATCACCTTTCCAGATAGTTTATGGAATGCATCCAAGAGGAATTTTGGAATTGAGAGATCTACCTATAGTAGACCCTGTTAGTGCAGAAGGAGAAGCTTTTGCAGAAGCCATCAAAGAGGTTCATGATCAAGTCAAGACCCAACTGCAGCAAACCACCTTGAAGTATAAGGAATATGCTGATAAAAAGAAGAAAGATGTTCAGTTTGATGTTGGAGATTTGGTATGGGTTCATTTGAAGAAGGACAGACTTCCTAAGGGAAAATATACTAAACTCATGCAGAGAAAAGTTGGACCATGTCAGATCTTGCACAGGCATGGACAGAATGCTTATGAGATACAACTCCCACCCGATCTTGGTTTGTCCCCTATATTCAATGTATGTGATTTAACTCCATACAAGTCTTATCCAGATGCAGATCAGGAACTCCTACAGGATACAGTCAATGATGACATTCCTAAGCATGATCCTCCACAATTGCAGAAGGTTTTGGACACCAGAGTGGTCAAACAGACCCGGAACAAACAGTACTTGGAGTATCTAGTATCTTGGAAGGGAAAACCTAATTCTGAAGCAGTATGGATGACTGAAGAGCAGATCTAGAAACATGGTGCAAATCTTCATACTCTCATCTCAAGTGGACTTGAGATTTCTTCTTCTGGGGAGTATGGTGCAGGAGCACCCCTACAAGACAGGATATAGTCTGCATGACAGGACATTAGTCTATTTTTAGTATGTTTGACTTCATAATGTAATAAGGTCCATTGGACCAATGCATATGTATTAGATCAGCCTAGGAGAGTGTGCAGGCAGTTAGAGTTCGTGATCAGGTAGTCTGAGCTGTCCTCTCTCCCAGCCGCTTGGAAGCTCCCAGCCGCTGGGAATCGAGTTGGTAGTACTCGTAGGATATTGCTATCAATAACTCAGATCAGTTAGGGTTTGAGATCATGTTGAGAGTAGTAGTTGTGTTATGTTATACTGGTGATTGAATGAGATCTAGAGATCAGTCCAGACATTGTGAAACAGTATTGTAGAAACAGGACATTTGTGTTTCATCTGAATAAGATCTCATCAATTGCATTATCTGGTTTTATCAGTTGTTTATGTTTTGATTTCTATTCTGATTACAAGTTGATGGATTCTTTCAACCCTTCCACCGGTTGATTCTGTGAATCGGTGGAATGGTCATGTATGATAGTTTAGTTTGCATTTTAGTTTTCTGTTTATGCATTTCATTGGTTGAGAGATCAGTTGGTAGCATGCTGTGAATCAACCTAGCATCCTCATGTGCTAGGTTTAGGAAGATAAACTATTAAGTTTTGATCTGAAGGTGATCCGGCCCGATCATCATGTTTTCTTTGTGAAATTGTGCGGTTCTGTGAGTTTGCATGCAGCTGACAGATATACAGGGGTCTGCATGTGCTTTTCCAGTTAGAGTGAATCGCATCGTCATCTGTGAGTATATCGCTATTCGGATCGGGTTGTGAAGCTGACGAAGATTGTATGTTTCAAGTGCATCAGGATGATATAAGTTGGATATATACTCAGTGTGTATATCATCGTCAGGATCATCTTTTGTGTGTACCCATCATCCGCATATCGCTATCGTATGCGGAAGTGAAAGTTCATTTTTTTTGGCTAAGGACCGGAAAGGTCATCATCAGGATATTGAAAAGATCACCCGATATTTCATTATCATGCTGCAGAGGATATAAGGATCTTATATCTGGGTGACATCATCATCAGGTGCATGTGACGTCATCGTCATCAGGATATTGCGAATATCACCCTATGCAAGTTTATCTTGCTGTCACTATGTGTTTTGGCATCGACGTAAGTCATCAGCATAAAGGTTGATTAACATCATCAGGATGTTTCAATATGACCGGATAAGTCATATCCTGATGCTGTTGTTTGAGTAGTCGGATATTGGGGTGACGTAAGCATCAAAGGAAAGGTGCTTGAAGTTGTCGTCATCAGGATATTTGAAGGGAACCGGATATTTTATATCTTGCTGATGAAGGTGATGTTGAATATCATGATGATGAAGATAGTGTTTGGCGCTAAGTGAATAGTGAACATCAGGAGGATGTTTGCGCTTGTCGAATATCATGATGCTGCTGACAGGCGAAAGGCGAAAGGCGATAAGGGATTGAACAGTAGTCAACAGGAGGATATTTCATGCCTCTTCGAAATATGATGATGCTATCTGTGTTAGCAAGAAATATGATGATGATGCTAAGCCGATAGGATTTTAACATGTTGTTTGTGTTAATGACTCCTCCTTCCCATTTGTAAGCTCCCGTTGCGTTTTACCTCTGCATCATTTTTCAATATTTGCCCCCAATCTTTGTCAAGATCAAAAGAGGAAGGGAGGATGAATGGACTCAATATGATAGGTATATGTAGGCAGGTGTAATGGATAAGGATGGTAGGATAAGATAGTATAAGACATGATAGGATGAAAAATAATATAATGGGATAGATGGTTTGGATGAGACAAGGTGCCCCCAAGTGTAAGTGACATAGAAGATCGACCTACACATGATGCATGTTTACTAGGTTTTCATCATGGTACTTATCCAAGGCGCCTGTTTGCTAGGTTTTCACCATTGGATGAAGGGATTTATCTTTACTTTTTTTATTTTTTTATTTTTTTGATTTTTTTTTGACTTTTTGGATGGGAAATAGGGGGATATGGATGGGTGGGACTCAAGTGTCTAGTTCCATGTAATGTTATAGTCCCATTAGAGAAGGATGTCATCATAAATGGACCGTGTCAATTGTGCTCGTCGATGTTGCTAGGGAGATGGCATGAAAGTGAGATGGATCAGGTAGATAGTGGATTATGGAGGGATTGAAAGTGGATTATGATGTGGATTATGTAGGAGTGAAAGTGGATTATGATGTGGATTATGTATGAGTGAAAGTGAATTATGATGTGGATTATAATGGACTTATGCAAAAGCATGGACCATAGGAAGGTGATGGGGGAGATATGTAGGATAATGAGTGAATGATGGAGCGATGGAGGTGTGAAAATAAATCATGACCAATGGTTGCACACACCATGATAAACATGGAAGCTTTTGAGTGGATGGTGGTGTAGGAAGCAATGGTGATGTTTGCATAGGAGATGGATGATTTAGGACTTTTGGAACCCACACAGACTTAGTATTTTTCTAATTTTTTCCTTTCATGTGGGATGTTTGAATGGAATGGCATTTTTGAATGGAGAGGGATGGTTGGGATTTATGAGAGGTGGATGCCTCATTTGACTTGATTGATTTTTGTTTAGGGACCCATATCATTTTAGTTTTTAACTTTGCTTTTGGAGGTATGGGCTTGGATGGATTTTTGAATGTATCTTGCGTTGAATTTTTGGATTGATTTTCTAAGGCATTAGGACCCTTAGGATTTTTGGCTTTATGTAAGGAGACATCCAAATGTTTGTTTTTGAATCCCATGTGGTGGATGAAATGAGTGGAAGCTCCTTGTTTATACAATGCATACATTTGTTGGTCATGATTAGGATATTTAGGAAATTTATGAATGATTGGGTAAGGGGGTGTTGGTAGCATTGGTGACAAAGTGGATGGAGGGATATTAGGAGTTGGAAGGAGTGGAGGTAAAGTGGATGGTGGAAGGTGAATGTTCACATGCTTTTGACATTTGTAGGATGAGGGAGGTGGAATGGTAACATGTGTTTTAGGAATATGATGGGGTTTATGATGGAAGGAAGTGGATTTAGGAAGTGTGGAGGAAGTACCAACATCCTTAGATTGTTGACCTTGGGGTGCGTATCCAAGGCCAAATGAGCGAGGAGGGACCTTGACATGGATTGGCTCTAAAATGCCTTGTTCATGTAGGCCTAAACCTTTGCCTTGGTAGTTCATCTTTTGGAGCATGTGATTGACTATAGGACTAGGTGTAGTTTGGAAACTAGACTTGAGTTGATTATTGGATGGAGAAGGTAAAGTGGACAAAGGTTGTTGATGTTCTAAGGAGGAACACTCATGAATTAAAGTGGATAGGCCAAGTGGGTATGTTGGTGGATTTGAAATGGAATCAATGGTGGATGTGGAAGGATCATTAGGATCTTGATTATCTTTATGCTCACTGGTTTGATCTTCTATGCTTACTTGGAAGGCATGTCTCATCATGACAAGTGGAATTTGGTGTCTCATGGATAGAAGTAGGTGGAGAATTGGTAGAAGAAACTGGGATATCTTGCCCATGGGTGTTTATGGAAGGAAGTATAGGTGGAATGATAACCTCTTGATCATGGATTCCATAAATGTTGGCTAAGAGGATCATCATGTTTTTCATGATCATAGATAGAACCTTGATCACAATAAATAGGATTAATTAGGCTATGGATGGGATACACTTCCTCAAAAATAGGGTCATGATCATAAATAAGACCTTGATAATATACAAGATGTGGGTCATGAATGGCTGGAAATTAGATATGTTTTGATCTTGATTTAGTTGAGGGCTTGATGTTTCCACATGTGTTTGATTATACTCTTGACATATCTCTTGATTTTCTTGTGAGAAAAGGGATCACTCTTTGATGGGCTCTTGGTCAACAATATTAGGGTATGATGGCTCTTGATGTGGACTTATGAAAGGAGATACTTCAATAAGCTTGATAGGATCATGGATAGGCTTGATATGTTCTTGAGAGTCATTGACATGACGACATGATGGTTCTTGACTTAGACTTGGAGTTGAAGATTCCTCAATAAGCTTGATAGCTCGTAGATCACATGATGGAGTTAGAAGCCTAGACAAAGTATTTAAGGACTCATGGGGAGGCTCAAGAATAGGTGTTTGATGACATGGCAATGTTTTATTCATTTCTAGTAGCCAATGGATCACATCCTTTGCAAGGGTATGGGTGAATGGACAATATAGTGGATGGATGGTAATAGTGGAAGTTGAAGGCTTAGGATTAAGATTTGTTGGATGGATAATGGGATTATGATTTGGGCTAGATGGAAAGATAATGGAACTAGAGGGATTGGTCTTATCCTAGACAACCTTACCACAATCTTCTAGGTTCTTGACCGATCTTTTAAATCAGACACAAGTGGATATGGTATGGCCCCTATACCTATGGTATGCACAATAATGGTTTTCATTATACCCTCTAGGTTTAATCATAAATGGAGAATATGCTTTGAGAGGGTATAGCTCAATCAAATTTGCTTGGACCAATTTCTCTAAAAGTATCTCCATGGAATCTTTTAATGAATGATTAGTGGAACATGGGGATGAAGGTGATGAAGGCGGTGAAGGGCTTGATAAAGGTGTTGGGATGGGACTAGTTGACCCATGTGTTGGCATATGATTGGATGGTGAAGTTGACTCAAAGGAGGCACTTTCGAGGTTGGTTTCTCCCTTGTCAAAGGATTTTAGGTCTTGCATAAGATAACTTGGACTTTCTTGATTTATGTACATAGGGCCATTTGCACTTGCATGTTGTTCTTGTAAGGACATTTGATTACCATGTGAATAGGTTTGGTGCATGATAGGACTTGTAGCTGAAAGGTCTTGTGAGATGGATTGTTATAGACATTGGTTAATGTTGGAGGTTTGTTGAGAAAGCAGTTGCGATATGATGGCAATGGAGTTAGGATCATTGGATGGTAGGCTTATGGTAGTACTTGCATTTGTGGTGTTGTTAGGAATAGTGAGGCTGATGTGTGGTATGGATGTGGCGGCATTAGTGTTTGGATTATGTGCTTGTTGGACTTATGATTGAATGTGGGATCGTTGATATTAGCCTAGGATTTGATGTTGTAGGAATTGTTGATGTTGTGGTTACACAGGGTCTTCTTCCTTTCTATATAACCAACTAAGTTGCCTAAGTTGGTTAAGCATTATTTTGGTGCCATAAGGATCATTCTCATAGGTGTTGTTTAGAAATTACCTGTCCATGTTTACAAGTGATAGATGTGGAGAATTGATTGGATGAAGATTTGATAATGTGTAATGGCCAGAAAAGATTAGGGATTTACTTGGATGATGAGGACTATGGTGATGATGATTAGGATGTTGAAGATGACTAAGATGATGAGATTGGATGACTTGAAGGAATTAGGATGAATGATGGTGTAATTATTAGGGTAGGTGACTAGGATGTGGGATAACAAGGTGGGATGACTTGGATTGAGATGATTAGGATGAATGGATTGGGATGAGAGTGGTTTAAATGAGAGAAGTAGGTGATGATGTGGAGTGATTGGGATCAAATTTCAAGACCTTAGGATGATTTAATTTGCTTTGTTTTTTGATCGATGGCTTTCTATGCTTGAGATAAACTAATGATCTCAAGTAAAAGGTTTGATTGGATTGATTTTCTATACTTAAGGTAGACTAATGATCTCAAGCAAGTTTGGATAACGATTGATGATGATCAACTAAGGTCTTGATTTTTGATTGGGTTGATTTGGATTGGAATGAAAGTAGTTGGGATGTGATTGGCTTGAAATGATTGGATAATGTGTAATGATTAGAATGATGACTAGGATGATTTAGGATTATGTTGGTTTGTTGGGATGATGACTTGGATATGATTAGGGTTTGATATTGAATGATTAGAGATGATTAGTAATGAAGTGGCTGAAAAGTGGGTGATTAGGATGAATGTGATTGGATTTGAATGTGTTGGCAGAATGAGTTGAATGACGTGTCTTATGTGTTTGGTGTTTATCTTGATTCAGCAATGTTCAATCAAATGATCACACATGTACAAACATGATTCACTCATGCAAGACACATAAGAAATTTTGGATTTGAATTTGAAAATGAAATGTAATGATGATTAAACAAGCACACGTGGAAGACACATCAACAGGCCCTAATGTCTAGTTTGAAATAGGGTATGGCCAATTAGGTTTTGAGCTATGTTTACACAAGGTTGACTAAGGAATTGAAAGCGAAATCCTACCACACAACCAGGAGAAAGGGGTAACCCACCCTTCACCTTCACTTCCCAAAGGTATAAAGTTCTTTGGGGCTTAGCCAAGAGTGACAAGATTTCAACTCTCAATGAGGGTGTCTTTCGATTTAGCCTCGATTGAGGTCATCCCTATGGGTGATGAAATCCCCTAGCAGGCCTCCTAGGAAAGGGTAAACAAAAGCAAACCAAATGAGGTGTTTTTGATCTCCAAGATCACCTTGCAGTGTGAGGAGAGAGCATACACATGCACACTTGTAAATTAACCCTTAAGAAATTGAAATGTGTGTGTGAAAATTGAATGGATAAGGGGTGATTTTGATTCTCAAGATTGCATGAAGTGCATGAGAAGAGCATACACACCACTAATCACATGTAACTTCACCAAGAAGTGAAGACACTTGTTCTTGTTTAACCCAAAGTCAAGATGTGAATGAGAAGACACATGTTCATTTTATGCCTAGCTTTTGATATTGGATGAAGATAAATGTTCATTTTATGAGCCCACATCGAAGTGTGTGATACAAACAAGATTCATTGATCAAATGAAAGAGATGAATGATGAAATGTATCCAATTGATTGTTTTTATGTCCCAAGCTATTGTAGATGCTAATAGAAATGTTATTCCAGCCTTGTGAGGTCACTTGCAAGTCACTAGAATGAAAACGGAGCAAGTAAACATGCCAAGAGGATCGTTATGTGAAAAACATGAAATTTGATAAAACCTAATCAAAATAACTTGATACATAAAAATTACTATCATTAACATATTCTAGATGAAATTCTATACAATTTAAAAAAACAAATCGCTCAAAACTGATAAAAAATGCTCAAGATATGCTCGATTGAAGTTTAAAAGCAAGTTTGACTTTGACTACAAAAAAATTGGTCAAAATGACACTTTCACCTAATAATTTCTTTCACTGCATAGTTCTCTAGATTATCTTTCCAATGACTATTCGTTTGCAAAATTTTGCCTCCGTTTGCTCCAGTTATGATCAAGAGAAAAAATTAGCCTCCTTTGGCATGTAGGAGGCACTAGAGCACTGACTGACTATTTAATCTAACCGTTGACAGGTTGCATTTGTCTTGGTCACATGTGCGGTCTTCATCTCAGAGGTTATGGTTTGTCCTATGGTGGTTAGTGGCTATTTAGGATAACTGTGATCAAAACCGTAATGACCAGGTCACGAATGAGTGTTGCCGACCAAATTTGATCACTGAGACAAGTGTAGACCTTAGCTGGGACAATGCCAACATTCGCTACACTAGTCTTTAATGACTATTGATGTTGGATCTAAGGCTTCTGCAATATCTGATCCATCAAATGCAAAGTACACTAATCATAATTTGAAGAATAGACTCAAGCAAATCCCCTACCAATCACCAAATAAATATCAAACCACAATATCTATCGCGGTCAAAGAGAATGTTAGTAGTTTGCCTTAGAATACTGGTGAAGGTTAAAGTTGGTCGATCAAGAGCATAGACTATAATGCATACTTTATACAGTTCTGATGTATGTCAATAGGAATAAAATGAGGTCAGCAGTTAAGATGCTAACGGTGATAGAAGGTGATAGTCTCAACGGTGATGGTCGATGGGGTAAGTTTTGGTAGCGACACAGGGCATCCAGTGGTGGTGACAACCTTAGATGGGTGTCAAAAGGAAATAATATGGGGACGATGGGGTGTTAAGGAGTGACATCTTAGGGATGACAGTGGTGGTGATGGAAAGGATAGTGGGAGGCCAAACCAAATCCATAGCGATAGGAAGGCTAGGGTTAGGTCAGTGGTGCAAATCAATGCCAAGGGTGATGACTGCGACTTAGGCATTGCTGGCGGTGACTGTATAGATTGCAGGTGGCTATGGGGTGGCCAACAATCTCCTAGCAGAGAATTTATATGCAAGGAGTGGGCCACACAAGGCTAGGGTTTAAAACAATGAAATCAATGAGAGGATAATACCAGCAGAAAACTAGAAAAATCCCTAAATCAAAACTATTTGTTAATGCAAACAAACCGCAATACCAAAAATGCCATAAACCTGCAAATTCAACCATTAAACCTACATAGAAGATATTAGCTTACAAAAGAAACTAGAGATCAATACACACAGGGGTTGTGGGATCTGTATGGTACGGATCCATACTATACGGCCCTGCGACCCTAAAAAAATTCAAATTTTTTTCAAAAATTTCAGTCATGAAAGATAGGCAAATTTATAGTCAAAATTTATGGAATCGACCTCCTGATCACAATGGTGCAGTTTGTTTTTTCCTAGGTCACCTGCAATAGATCACCTCCAAAATTTGTAAATTTTGACAACCTAGGGTTAGAAAAAAAGAAATTTTGACAGCAAAATCTACAAAAAAATCACGATTAGATCTAAAACTGAGTGTGCCAAATGAAATCATGAAAAATTGACATGAAAGAAATGATAAAAAAATTCAAATCAAATGAATGCAAACCTCATATCGACTCATGATCCATTGATAGGGTTGAGAATACTGCACCCGAAGCACTCTAGCTTTACCCAAAGAGATGAATGTTGGTTGCTCGATTATGTAGCATAATGATGGGATAGTGATTGGTAGATGGAAGATTGGATGAATGCAAGATAGATGGATGAGAGATTGAGAGGAAATTTCAAGAGAGTAAGGATGCTAGAAGAAGATTTTTTTTCAAATGGCTCAAGAGAGGATACCTTTATAGAAAAAAGCAAATTTGAATGGACGGTTGTGATTGAGAGTTATGTTGGAGGATATGGACAGTCAAGATCAACTAGGGTTGAATTAGGGTTTCCCACTCAAAGAGGGATTGTAGTCACATGACAAGTGTACGATGGAGAATAAAGGGGAATCTAATTCAAATTTGAATTAGTTTGACATGTGAAGGGGGATTATTAACTAAACAAATGGGATTTATTTATTTAATTGGAATGTGATCAAGTTGGATTAATTAAATAAAGTGGGTTTATTTAATCAATTAGGAAGATGATCAAGTTAGACAAATGTGATTAAGATGGGATGAACTAGGACCTAGGGATAAATGGGATTAAGTGGGATGAGGTTAGATGAACTAGGATGAACTAGGACCTAGGGGACATATACGAGGTCATGTCAACAAGGTGTTGTGTAACTAGGACCTAGGGCAAAGACATATAAGGTCATGTGTAAACAAGACCTAGACAATCTTTAGTGTCTACAGACATGTATCCATTGGGAACTATAATTAGAGAAACACATCATTTTTTTAAGGACCTGATAATTCACCTTAAAGACCTCTTTAGTGTGTACCCATTGTACACTAAAGTATAGCTATCTCTAACAGTAGCATCTTTGGATTGTTGGCATTAAACAATTGATTTAAAGTCACTCTCTCTTTTCTCTATCTTTGGATCATTTACATGAACATAGAGGGAAGGACAGATAGAGAAAATAAGAAAGAGAGAGGTATAGAGATAGAGAGGGATAAAGACACATGCTACTAAAGTGTTAACACATGGTCTACAACATTAGTGGAGTTTCTCAAAGGGATTTTCCTAAGTAAATTTTTGTTGAGTCTAGATAAGGTGTATTCTTGAAAAGACCTCTCCATGATCTAGGTGTCTCCATGTCTAATTGAGATGTTTTAGGGGATATTGTATGTGTCTTTGAAGTCACACGTGTTGAGTTATTGTCATTCTTGATTAGCTGGCTTTCACAAAAATGTAAAACCTTCTCAGAGTCTTTGAGAGGAACTTTCATAATGACATATGATATTTCTCTAAGTAGTCATGGATTATTAAAGTATATCTAGTTATGTGATTGTTTATTATGTCTTTAATTTCTATGTGAAATCTTATGCACACTTCTTGTTCACTATTTCAAATTCACATGAATATATCTATGTCTTTTAGGTTGGTGATTATGTTTCCCAATGAAATTGGCACTAATCACAAAGGGCTAAATGATCAAATATTTTTCAAACATTTTCCTTTGTTCCTCCTTATAGATTCGTGTAGTTTCTAGGTTTTGCCAACTTTTACATGGTTTAGTATTATAACTTCTACTAAACCTTAAATTGAGGTATTCTATCTGATAAATGTTTGGAGAACTATGCCTATTGAAATTCAAGATTGCACATGAAGTAAGAAAAGCATAAGGGGATTCATCTAAGGGAATATAAGTCAATTTTATATAATATTTTGTTGCATGTGTAACCCATTATTGGTTATCTATTATAAAAGAGCTCATTTAGTTCTATATAATAGTAATCTAGTATACCTTAAATTGAGATATTGTGTCTAATAAACCTTCAAAGAATTATGCCTATTGAAATTCAAGATTGCACATGAATTAAGCAAAGCATAAGGGGATTCATCTAAGGGAATATAAGTAAATTTGATATAATATTTTGTTGCATGTGTAACCCATTGTTGGTTATCTATTATAAAAGAGCTCTTTTAGGTCTATATAATAGTAACCCAATATACCTTAAATTGAGAGATTGTGTAACTTATGGTCTCTTCAAATAGCCAAATACTTAAAATAAAGCTTGGCATGTTTTGCTTATTGATTGAAACCATATATAAGTTTTACATCTCTTTGGCTCCAAGGCCACCACCTAAGCATTTGTTTCATGAAAATCTATGAGTTACATAGATGGAGTAAGCTTCTCCTTTCATTTAGGCTTTAGCATATTAGCTAACCCATAGACAAAAAATGCAAGATAATCCCTCCCTCTAAAACTAGCCAACAACCACAATGCTCTCAAAATCTAAAAAAATCTTGAACTAAGATCCCCAGATTCCCCACTCAAACACTTAAAAGATGGACTATTAAAAATTGCATGCTACTTGTATAAATTACAATGTCAATTAAATATTTTTTCCTTTTTTAAGTAGTAGTCAAATATTAATAGTTTCACATAATATTATCAAAGGCTATTTACTTTTAAAGGGATTATTAATTTGAGGTTTATTATAGATTATTATTACTTGACTTTTTACTCTCCCAAACTTGTGGCACCAAAGTGTTAAAAAGTATTTTTCAAAAATTTCAAAAATATAAAATAAAATAATAATTAGAATAAAGAAGATCTTGAAAGTTGGTTCACTCTTGTGCTAACTTTATTTAACTTATATTTTCCACTTTTATTAACTTAAATAATGAGGGTTTAAAATTGGCTAGCACGCCCCAAACAAGCTAGTATTTGCAATTTCAACAGAAAACTCCTAAAGGTCTTTTGAGTTTCATTATCATAGGAGGTGTCCTAAATGTGCATCTAAACTATTATAAATGCTCGACATACTCTCTTTCATCGATTGACATCAAAATCTCCATTTGTATACTTTTTAGGTCATGATGGTTTGATTCTGTGGCAAATTTTCACTTCTCTCTTCCCTTCTACACTGGAAACATACAAAATTTTGTTTCAAGAAAGGCCAATATTCTTATCTGTAATAAATTGTTATGGTAGTTAGTGGAAACTACCCAAAAAGCATATGAAAACCATTATTCTCTTTTTAACACTAACACAAGAATTCTTTCATTAAAGAAATTAAATTCCACTACAAGGTTTTTTAGCTCAAGAATTTGCAATAGAAACTAGTAAGTTTTACTTGTCTATTATCAATTAAACACTTGTTATAGGGCTATGTCTGAGAATACACTATTTGCAAGTCTTTATAATAGCTAATTCATTATCAGTGAAATACTTGTTCCAAGACTATCCGTCAACATACACTATTTGTAAATCTTTTATAAGGCAAAATTAGCTACAAGTTGAAATTGGATTGTTATCTTGTGATGTGAATTAATGGAGCCATATATTCTTATTGGTACTGATGTTTGTGAAGAAAATCACAAGACTTGTAATTCTGACTTTAAATATCTATGGCATCTAGGTCTTATGGGAATTTATGTAGAAATTCCTTTGAGTGTCTACAAATATATATCATCTCGTGTTTGTAATAAAACCAATATTACTATATTGATAAGAATTGTAAGCTAAGAAATATTCATAAAGAAGTCTATGGTCCCAAAAATTTCAATTGATTACCTTTTCTCCTCCATGACCTTCAGCTAAGACAAATTGATTTGTAGGTTGATTTCCTTCCCCCTATTGACAATTGAATTCATTGCAACAATTTTTAGGTTATTATTAAATACCCATTGTCTAGTGCTAGTAGATGGATTGTCATGGCATTGTGTAATTCAAAAATGCCCAATCTATTGTCTATTTCTATTCTCTTTCTTGATGCAAAATTTTGATGCCACAAATCTAAAATTTGAGGCCAGCTATAATTGAAGCAAATGGATTTTAGTTTTTGTGCTAGAAAAACAAAGAAATGATGCAAATACCTTTTAAAAAAACAAAAAGATTATGTTCACGCTCCCCTTCAACTCAATTCAAATCTTGCAATTTGATATGCTTGCCTAAGTTAATTACTTTCAACCATTTCCCCTTTCCTTTTCCTTTGAAAAACAAAAATAAAATAAAAAATCCCTGAGTATCCAGTGGGTGACATTTAAACAACATGAGACATTTTCTAACACAATTTTTCCTTAGCGTGAGAACAACCCACAAGTTTAGAAAATTTTGCAGCGTGAATTTTAAATAATTTTTGGCCAACATACATGAATAAATTGCACAAGAAAAAAACTCATCATTATCTCCTATTTCCGCTGTCATTGAGAAGTCTTATGAAACCTAAAATTTACATATAAAGCTCTCAAAAATCACTTAAAATCTTCCACCTGCTTTAAATGTGCTTTGGAGAGAAAAAAATTGGAAAACCCTTTTGCTTGGTTGGCTGCCAGTAAAATTAACATCTCACCATTGGATATCGCACGTATATTTAAAGCCTTCCAGTTTTGGCTACGGACGAACGGGAAATAGAACCGAGAAAGTGATTTTCGACGAAGGGAAAAAGAATGGCCATATTTGATTCAATCATCTTGCAAGCATAATGAGAAACTAAGATCGTCGATCTACGAAGTCAACCCTCCACTTCACAAAGGGAACACCTTCGACGTAATTAAAATTTAAAACTTTTTATCAACAAATTAATTAATTGTGGTTTAATTGTTTTGCTCACTTAGGGGAGAGGACATGCTTAGCAATTGGGTCCTCTCCCTTAGATTATATAGGAAGCATCATATTTTCCTTGCAATAGGTAACTATGCGGTGACAACTCCACCTCATGGAAAGAAACAAATAGATAATACCAAAAACAACTAAATACTCTTTTTCTTCATTTTCCTTTCTCAATCATTGAAGTAGCGAGTTCTTAGACCATTATGACCTAATTCAATCTACTTACCTGCAATTATAAATTCTTAATGTTTTACCACTCAATACCTTACCTTCCATATTCCTATCATGGAGTTACAGAGAGGAAGGGCTTTTAGTGGAGAATCCAATCTCCAGCGGCCAAACTCACATGTAACACCTAACATCTTTGATGTATTCATTAACCACCATAGTGATGTGAAAGAAAACCTGGCACATCCACTTCATAAATCTCTGATGGAGAAGGGAATCCAGGTGTTCTTTGACTCGGAATAGTTGGAAACGGGAGATTTCTTTCCAGCTGCACTAGAACAAGCCATTGATTCTTCTGTAGTTCAAATCGCTATCTTTTCAAAAATGTATTACAGATCTTGTTGGTGTTTAGATGAACTGGTTCTAATGTTGTAGAGTAAGGATAAGATTATTCTTGTATTTTATGATGTGGAGCCTAGTGAACTCCGCTACCTAGAGAATAAAACAGGAGGAGAAAAGAAGCGAGAGTATGATGAGGCATTTTCCAAACATGCTAATAGATACCTAGGTGAAAAAGTTCAGCAATGGAAGGAAGCACTGAAACATGTTTCAAAAATACATGGCGAGGAATTCCAAAAGCATAACAAGTAGGAAATTTTCTATTTGTCTTTTCACTTGCTTATTGAACCCTGTATATATATGTTTTACAAGAAAAAAAGTTGCCAGAAAATTGATTAGTTTTACCTTTGTGAAATGCTTTTGATTGATCAAATTTTGGTTTGCCATCTACATTTTTAGGGATCATGAGAGCTTGATTGAAAAATTAGTCTTAGTGGTGGTTAAAGAGGTAGAAAGGAGGAGAATTACCAAGCTGGAAGGGGCAAAGCATCCGGTGGGAGTCGATGATTTGGTAGAAGATTTTGAAAGGTTTCGTAGTCAGAACAGAGAGGACAAAGTTGAGATAGTTGGTATCTATGGTATTGGGGGATTTGGGAAAACAACCCTTTCCAAAGAAGTATACAATCTCAAGCAACCTGAATATGATGGCTTTTGCTTTCTCTAGGATGTGGTAGATCATGCTGCAAAAGGTAAATTGCCTTCTTACCAAAGTAAGCTTCTCAAAGATCTAGTTGGTGGGGAGCGACTCAAATTTTACAGTATAGATGAAGGAAAGAGGTATTTGAAGGATCATCTCAAAAGGAGTCATACTTTACCCTTCCTTCTTGTTCTAGACGATGTTAATCACACAAACCAGTTAGATGCGTTGCTAATCCTGGATGCCCTAAATCCTAATACTCTAGTGATTGTTACAACAACTGATGAAAGGGTGCTAATACGGGCCAATATTACCCTTCACTATAAGTTGAAAGAAATGAATTGGTAGAAAAGGGTTGAGCTTTTTTGTTGGAGCGTTTTCAACAGACCATATCCACCGATCAAATTCCAAGATTGGGTGGAAAGCTTTGTAAAAATTTGTGGGGCTTTACCCCTGTCTCTGCAAGTGATAGGTGGGCTTGTTTCTAGTTCTGATGATGTAGACTATTGGAATCTAATATGGGAAGAAGTGAAAGGCTCTGTCCCTGAAGACATTAAACAGAGACTCAAAGTATGTTTTGATAGCCTAAAGAGAGAGGAGCAAGAGATCTTTATTGACATAGCATATTTTTGGAATTTATTAATCTTTGTCAACGTATTAACTGCACCTACCCCCGCATCAAACTTGGGAAATTCCAAATCTGCCCCTAGCACCGTTTGCACCTACTAGCATTAATTTTGGTAGGTGATTTTGAATTTGAAAGGAGTGTTGAGCACCAATTTTTTGGCAAGGAAATATATGAGACAAAAGGAAGAATGAAATGGTTAGAGAAAGAGAGTTTTTGAAGGGAGAAGGAAAGCCTGCAGTAGTAGGGTTGTAAGGGAATGTTCCAGCAGAGAAAAAGAAGTTTACAATAGAACAACATAGAATAGAAGAAGAATATATCAAATAGGAGAAGAATTTGTGTAGCAGCATGATTAGGCACAGTAGCTCCAGGTTTGGGGCAAATATTGTTTGAGTGTGAAAAATAGAGTAGCAACTCTGCACCCTAGTGTATGGAAGTTTATTGAATGTAATTTTGTGAAAAGAAAATATATAATATAATTTGTTGTTATTGTGCATTGTCTCTCTCTTCTTTGTTTGTATTTGTTTTTTGTTGTCCACTGTGATGTAGCATTTGTTTGGACAACCATTATTCCTCCCCTGCCTACCAACAAGTGGTATTAGAGCCCTATTTTTCTCCAGGCAGTTAGAAATTTTTGGTGGGTGTTTTATATAAGCCCTAGTTTGTCTAGGCATTATCAGCCTTCTTAGATTTGAGAAGCATGGAAGGTGGGGACAACAAAGGATGGTAGAGCCACCTACATTTGATGGATAGAACTATGACATATGGGCTAAGAAGATGAAGACTATATTGCTTGCTAATGACCTATGGGAGTTAGTCATCAATGGGTTCATAGACACCACAGACCCAACAACTTATGTAACCCTATCTAATGCTCAAAGAAACCAGTTGAAGGAAACAAGAACGAAGGATGCAAAATCCCTCAGTCTAATTGAGGCAGCCTTGACAAAGGCTATTTTCCCCCACATTGTAGCAGCAAATTACTCAAAACAAGCATGGGAAATATTGCAGAATAGTTACAAGGGAACTGACAAGGTGAGATCAGTGAAACTCCAGCTATTTAGGAGAGATTTTGAGACCTTATAGATGAAGGAGAGTGAGTCTATTTGAGACTTTCACACTAGAATTTCTACCATGATAAATCAACTAAGGATAAATGGAGAAACCATGGATGATCAAAGGATTGTTGAGAAAATCTTAAGGAGTCTACCTTCTAGATTTGACCCTACTGGCATAACCATTGAAGAGACAAAGGACTTGTCCAAGATGACAGTGGATGAGTTGATGGGTTCATTACAAAGCTATGAGTAGCAGTTGAATAGATTTGCTCCTTCCCTTGAGCAAACCTTCAAGGCTCAAATCAATGCAAGAGGTAGGAGAAGAGGAAGAAATAGCAGAGGTAGAGGTCAAAGAGGTAGAGGAAGAAGCAACTCCAAAAGAGGAGTTTCAAACATCCATGAAGAGGCAAGCAGCTCATAGCTAAACTATCAAGAAAAGAAGAAGAACAACTCTAATTAGAGATATGACAAAAGCAATGTTTAATGTTATTACTATCATAAGTTTGGTCATTATGCTAGTGAGTGTAGAAAAAAACAACATGATCATGGAGGCCAAAATGCTAATGTAGCAAATGAGAACAAGGATGAAAATAAAAAAAAGTCAAATGTATTTATTGTTTGCAACCTTGCTGAGAGGAGTAGTGATGAAGTATGGTATCTAGACAGTGGTTGTAGAAACCACATGAGTGGGAACAAAAACTTATTTGCCTCCATAGATAGCAGTATTAAAACTAAAATAAAAATGGGAAACAATGAGTAAGTTTCCATCATGGGAAAAGGTATAGTCAACATTTAGTCCAAGAATGGTAAAAGAAGGGTGATCCAGGATGTTTATTATGCCCCTGGCATAAAACATAACCTATTGAGCATTGGACATATGGTCTAAAATGGTTATAAAACCCTGATGGAAAATAGACAGTGCACAATATTTGACAAAGGAGGTAGTAAGAAAATGATTGCAGTAGTGCATATGACAAGAAATAGAATGTTTCCTCTTAGGGTACACATAGAATCTCTAGCGCCATCTCCAACGCTATCTCTGGTGCAGTTCCCAACACTATCTCTGGCACTCACAATAGTGGGACAACAATCTACCTTCAGGACAGTCATCAAAGACCCATCCAAATTGTGGCATTTGAGGTATGGGCACTTACGTTTTTATGGTTTGAGTTTATTGTCCAAGAAAGGCATGTTTAGAGGGCTACCAAACATTGTAGAGCCTGATGGAAAATGTGAAGCCTACATTTTAGGAAAGCAACATAGACAACCCTTTCAATCAGGGTATTCTAGGAGAGCAAAAGCACCATTGGAGTTGGTGTACTCAGATTTGTGTGGTCCCATGAAAACCCACACCTTGGCTAGAAATACTTATTTTATGACATTCATAGATGATTACAGTAGAAAAATCTGGGTTTATTTTTTGAAGAACAAATCAGAAGCTTTCAAGAAATTCAAGTGGTTTAAGGCATTAGCTGAAAAGCAAAGAAGCCACTATATCAAATCCCTAAGAACAGATAGAGGGGAAGAGTATATCTCTAAGGAATTTTTAAATTTCTGCGGGAATGAAGGCATAGTAAAGTAGTTTACAACTAGGTATACTTCACAGCAAAATGTAGTGGTTGAAAGGAAAAATAGAACTATTCAAGAGATGGCAGCAAGCATGTTGAAAGCAAAAGGACTATCACATGATTTTTGGGGTGAAGCTGTAGCAACAACAGTTTACCTATTGAATAGGTGTCCTATAAAGGTTGTTCGTGATAGGATTCCAGAAGAGGCATGGACAAATAGCAAATGGAGTGTTGAACACCTAAGAATCTTCAGGTGTGTGGCATAAGCATTCGTGCCTAAAAAGAAGGGGCAAAAATTTTATGATAGAGGTGAGAAATGTATCTTCATAGGCTATAGTGAAGAGTTAAAAGCCTACAAACTGTATAATACCATCACCAAAAAGGTTGTGATCAGTAGGGATGTTGAGTTCATTGAGAATGAAGCATGGGATGGAATGGTGGATAGCACCATGAGTATTTCAGTTACAATACCCCTTGAAGATGAAGAAGCTCTGGAGGACAGCAACTCTAGAGGAGCTACGGAGAGCAGCAGCTCAGGGAGAAACTACCACAGAGCATTGGAGAATAGTAGTTTCAAAGGTGTTCAACAAAGCAGCTCTAAAGGTTGACAACATCACAACAGCTCTAGAAATCAAGAGCTCCAAAGGTCTACAACTCTAGAGATTTGCAGCTTTAGAGTTCAACAGAGCAGCAGCTTCGGAGGTCAGCAGTACAGTAGCTCTGGAGGTCAGAACAGTAGCAGCTCTAGAGGTAATTCAGACCCTACACTCACATCATTGATGCCATGGAGGACATGGAGCATGAAGGAGATTTATGACAGCACAAGGTATACTGACATGGATGAGAATTTGGATTTTGCATTATTTTCTTGTAGTGATCCAATGCACTTTGAAAAAGATATGAAAGAAGAGAAATGGTGTAAAGTCATGGATGAAGAGTTAGATGCCATAGAGAGGAATGACACATGGCAACTAACTGATTTACCCAAGGGTAAACAAGTGATTGGAGTTAAGTAGGTCTATAAGACCAAGTCTACTGCTGAAGGAAAGATTGAAAGACATAAGGTGAGGCTAGTTGTCAAAGAGTACAAACAACAACCTGGAAGAGATTATGATGAGACATATGCACCAGTTGCAAGGCTGGAAATAGTTTGAGCAATCATAGCAATAGCAGCCCAACACAAGTGGAAGGTTTTTCAAATGGATGTAAAGTCAACGTTCTTAAATGGAGTACTGAAAGAGGAAGTGTATGTGGAGCAGCCACCTGGCTATGAAGTCCCAGGGCAAGAGGACACAGTATATAGGCTCTAAAAAAGCCCTCTATGGGATGAAACAAGCACCTAGGGCATGGTACAATAAAATAGACTCATATTTAGTGAGTAATGGCTTTAGTAAAAGCAACAGTGAGCCCACTCTTTACATCAAAGTTGTTGAAGGTAATATTTTGATTGCTGCTTTGTATGTAGATGATCTGATTTTTACTGGCAATAGTGATCTTTTCATTATTGATTTCAAAGAGGCAATGAAGAATGAGTTTGAGATGACAGACTTAGGTCTACTAAAGTATTTTCTTAGCATTGAGGTCAAACAAATAGAGCATGGCATATTTATTTCACAAACTAACTATGCCAAACAGATTGTGAAGAGATTTAAAATAGAGAATAGTAAACCTGCCCCTACACCAATAGCCATAGGTCTGAAATTGAGTAAAGAGGACAACAATAAGGAAGTAAAGCCAACCCTCTACACGAGCAGGTTGGAAGCCTCATGTACTTGACAGCTGCTAGGCCTAATTTGATGTATGCTGTAAGCCTAATTTCTAGGTTCATGGAGAAGCCTAAGGACACACATTGGCAAGCAAGAAAGAGGATCTTGAGGTATGTGAATGGCACAATAGGTTATGGCATCTTATATGGTGTTTCTAATGATTTTAAGTTGGCTAGTTTCATGGATAGTGATTGGGAAAGAAATGTAGATGACCAGAAGAGCACATTTGGCTATGTATTTCACATGGGTTCAGGTGTGATATCATGGGCATCCAAGAAGTAGCCCATTGTCTCTCTCTCTCTCTATAGCAGAAGATGAGTATATTGCAACAAATGTAACATCTTTTCAGGCTATTTGGTTGAGAAGGATCCTTATAGAATTGAATGAGCAGCAAGAAGATGGTACAACCATTCATTGTGACAATGTTTCATCAATAGCCTTGACAAAGAATCTAGTCTTCCATGGATAAAGCAAGCACATTAAGATCTGTTATCACTTCATAAGGTAGTTTTAGAACAAGGAGAGATTGAGTTATAGTATTGCAGATTTGAGTAGCAACTCGCTAACATTTTTACAAAGGAACTACCAAAAGATTCTTTTGAATGCCTAAGAGACAGGATTGGCATTGTTGACAGCTCCGAAGGTGTGTAGCCCTGGAAAGAAGACAACTCTAGAGGTTCAACCCCAGAAAGGCAACAACAAAGCCCTAGAGGTTCAACTCTGGAAGGCATGTACAGCTCTGGACATGCTCTGGAGATGCAAAAATAGTGCTCTGGAGATGTAGGAAATCAGCTCCAGAGATGCAGACAGAGTGCTCCAGAGATGCAGAAACAGCTCTGGAAAGACAAATGCAAAGGTATAACTTTGGAGATCAGTTCCGGAAAGAAAATTATTGAATGACATCTAACTTCAAATTAAGGGGGAGTGTTGGAATTTATTAATCTTTATCAGCGTATTAACTCCAACCTGCCCCCACGTCAGACTTGGGGATTTCCAAATCTACCCCCAGCACCATTTGCACCTGCTAGCATTAATTTTGGTAGGTGATTTTGAATTTGAAAGGAGTGTTGAGCACCAATTTTCTAGCAAGGAAATATATGAGACAAAAGGAAGAATGAAACGGTTAGAGAGAGAGGTTTTGAAGGGAGAAGGAAAGCCTGTAGTAGCAGAGGTGTAAGGGAATGTTCCTGTGAGGGGGAAAATAGGTTAATCCAAAAGATTATAAAACCCAAACATCTATAGAATCTGAAGACAAAAGGAGATTAAAACAAATAAACAACAATACTTACACCTTTACCTTGCATCTTCCATAGTTTGCCTATCTTTCTTTGATCTTGATTGTGAAGCCCTCAGAAGCGTTTTGCTTGCTTGCCTGTTTAAGATGGCAAATGAAGAATAGTTGTGATACTTATGTGATTGAAGATGAGCTTCAACACACTAAAAATGGATGCTATGAAGTGCTTAAGGAAATGGGGGTGCCAAAGGCGCGCCGGTATCTCTGCAGTGTAAGTTTGCACAAATGAGAGATATTGAAATGAAGAAGGAAGGTTGTATTTATAGAAAAAGGTTAGGGAAGATCAATGGTTGAGAAGAAAAGAAAAGATCAACGGAGGAGGCTTGTTGAGAAACATGCAACAAATGGAAGAAGGACACATGTCATTTGAAAAGTAGCTTTGTTGAGTTTACTCCTCTCTTGATGAGGATGAGATTTGATTTTATTAAATTAGAATTTATTTTTCTAATTTGAGAGAAGATTTGCTTTAAAGGTGCTTTAAAACTGAATTTGCTTTTGTAACTTAGCTTTTTCTTTTATGTGACAAGAGGAAAGTATTTTTGGAAGATAAAAATAATTTTTGTGAAGATAAGAATGCATAATTAAATAAAAATATTTTATTTAATTATTTTGTAGATAATTGAGAGGAATAAATAAAATATAGAAATATATTTTATTTTGTGAAGGTTTTAGATTTTATTTAAATAAAATTTGCATTTTATTTAAAATTTGGAAGAATAAAGATTTTAATTAAATAATTAAAATTATTTAATTATTTTTAGAAGAATGAAGTTGGTGAGGATGAATTTAATTAATTAAATAAAATGTAATTTATTTAATTAAATGAGAGGAAGTGAATCAAATAAATAAATAAATTTATTTATTTATTGATAGATGAATATGATGATGAAATAAATATTTAAAATAATTATTTAAGTAGAGTCATGCCAATTTTAGGTGTATACATTTTGCCCCTCTTTGATGCAATGTGTTTTATCACGTTGTTTCAAAGAATAAGAATTTTTGACAGTGATATATGCCCCAGTTTGCCCCTGGTACAAATTTAATGACAGGATGCCCCCTCAGGAGATTGGACGGGAAGAAGGCAAAAGGCGTGAGACAGATAATCTCACGAAGAAGAAGGTAAAAACAGGTTAGGATGGAGAAAAATGGGATATGGTTTGGAGAAACAGACATGGGAAGCAGTCATAGGGTCATATAGTCAGATATGGGTCACTTGCTATATATAGGAGCTAGGTCCACAAATACTATTCATTTGTACACTTGTCCATAGTTGATTTGTCCTCTGGAGAGCTTAGGAGAGCATGGCAGCCCGACAGATGGATATTCCACGCAAGGAGCACCTGTTTGAGTGGATTTGATGGTTTGATCAGCCAGCAGAGGCAGGACCCCCAGTATGTGATTCTTCAAAACTTGTCAAAAGTTGATTTTTATGCGTATTAATGGCTAGGAAAGACCAACTAGGACAGATGCACTGAAACAACCTTTTTGCGCATATGACCTCCGAATTGGCGCATCTGTCTCATTATGGTGCATTTGAGCTGTGAAGCGACACATTTGATATGATTGCGCATTTGATTCTAGAAGTGGCACTTTTGATAGTTTTGCGCATTTGAGTCATTAATTGGCGCATCCGTCCCCATATGGTGCATTTGAGTCTAGAATTGGTGCATTTGCTAGTAGATTGCACATTTAGCACAAGTTGCACAATTGACATAATAAGTGGCGCATGTGCCAGAATGGCGCATACATGTCAAAGAGTGGCACATTCATGGTGAAGAGGCACATTTGATCTGGATTGGCGCCTTTGCCACCTAGAGTAGTGCATTTACACTAGGAAAATTAGTTGACTTAATGAAATTAACCCAATTGGCACCTTGGTTGATGCATCAATTGATTAGCGATCTCTGAGATTACCGAGAATCTAGTCAAGAGATGATATGTTGTTTTGATTAATTTGATATGTTAAGCCAATGATAGAATAGTTTGATTGCTTTGGGTAGGTTTTGATATGGATCTGGATTTTATTGACGGTATGCTTTGCTTGGATATGGACTTCTTTTGACATTATGTGTTGTTTGGTTGTAGGAGGATATTCGGACTATCTTGACATCACAAGAGTTGTTCCCATTGTCGTTGTTGCAGCGGTATATGTTGATCGAGATAGATCGCGAGGCTCTAGGCGCTATGGGTCTGCACTATGTTTACTTTATGCCTGAGGTTCACACGAACCGGGCTATGTTGATGGTAGCGGTGGAGTGATTTCACAGCGAGGATGGCACATTCCATCTACCGACGGGGGAGATGGCGGTGACTCTCGAGGATGTGTACCGGATTCTACACCTCCCGATTCAGGGAGAGTTGGTTGAGTATGAGTCACAGTGTGATGATGGCTTGGAGGAGTGTAGACGCGTATTTATTGATCTAGAGTTAGCGGGGGAGGAGATCTCGTGGCAGGGCATGCATGACTATTATGACTACTTCTCGGGCATAGTGGCTGGACTAATTGGTGGCATGATATGCCCCGATAAGAGAGCACAAGGCTTCCTGATCAGCTGGGGGAGGGTACTAGAGAGTATGATCACAGATGAGACCCGGTATGCATGGGGGGTGTGTGTGCTTGCACACTTATATAGAGACATGCACCAGGTGGTTTATCATAGAGGACCTAGTTTATCTGTAGGTACGTCGCTATTGTAGTTTTGGTTGTGGGAGCACATTGTTATCACATGGCCGATATGCATATTTCACAGGCAGAGGGGTGAGCCCTATAGTTACGGCTATGTAGGTGTGATTTCCCAGCATAGGCTGGGGAAGTTGGAGTACTGGAGGCATGCTTTCGATGGCTTAGATGCAGTTGTCTGGCATCCCTACATAGACTGCGATGTATGGGACAATGAGGCAGATGAGCTTCCATACTACTTCCAGACGTGGTGGCTTATTGGCAAGACTAGGTACATTCTAGAGAGGCAGATTGTGAGCAAAGTACAGTGACAGTTTGGCTGAGTCTAGGGCAGACCATAGGGGGAGGCATGCTTTGCCAGGACTCATGCAAAGAGGTACAGGTGGGGTCTTGTGGCATCTTATGGCAGATTTTCAGTAGATCCCATATGCATCCTGGCCTATGAGGAGAGACATAGTGGATGCTGGCATGACACCAGACTATGAGGAGTGGTTCGCAACACATCCATTTCCTAGATACTCAGGTCCTAGAGAGTTGGCCCCTCGTATTGTCGAGGAGGATTTAGATGAGCAGGGTGCAGCTAGTAGGAGGAGGGGAGGACGGAGGAGGAGGTGGAGATGAAGGAGGAGGTGGAGATGGAGGAGGAGGTGGAGACAGAGGAGGAGACAAGGATGGAGGTGGTGATGGAGGAGGAGACAGACCGAGACAGCGGCAGAGGTTAGGAGAGGGACAGGCAGGTGAGCAGGCAGTCCTGCAGCCGCAGGCTGTAGGTCAGGCACAGGCTCAGGCATAGGTGCCAGTTCAGCTAGTGGTGGTTTGGAGACAGATGCCACCGCCACAATAGGTGGTGCACCAGCAGGCACAGGTAGGGCATGGACCAGCCCAAGGAGAGGCAGGACAGGCTCCGCAGCCCAATTTTTAGCAGCAGGCCATGGTGGCCTTACAGAGTCAGATTAGGCAGCTGAGGGCTCACCTGAGAGTAGAAGAGTCACAGAGAGAGGCAGATGCTACTCTGTTAGCCACTTTATGTCTTTCTGTGTGATGTCTGACCTAGGCATGGGGCCCTAAGGTCTATTGGCCATGATGTTAAGAAATATTATTTTTAGTTTTATGTGATAAAATGATTATGTTCTTGTGTGGGATTTAACCTTATAACTTTTAAAATGATTTTTAAGTGTTTTTAAGAGGTCTAAGTTGTATTTTATGTTTGGAAAATTGTCTTATGTCCAAGGTACATAAGTAAGAAGTTTATTTTTGTCATTTATAATATTTTAAAAGGTTTTTAGAGCCACCTTTAAGCCCCACTTACAAAAGTGACGAAAATGGGAAGGTGGTTGGTTGAGTTAGTTGGGTGGTTGAGTTAGTTTTGGGTAGGAAGTTACTCTTTCCTTCTCTTTAAAAACTCTTCATGCAGTGGGGGTGACTTGCTCATTTTTTATTTTCATTCAAGGATTCTACCATTAGTGGGATATTGCGATTGAGGTATCATGTTTTCTTTATTAATTAAATATAAATATTATATGTTTTTCTTTATTGATTAAATGTAAATTTTATATGTTTTTCTTTATTGATTAAATATAAATATTATATGTTTTCTTTATTGGTTAAATGTAAATATTGTATGTTCTAAATATTATATGTATCCTTTATTTATTAAATGTAAAGGTTGTTTTTCTAAGGGTTGTTGCTTGTGAAATTGGAAAAGCAAACATTTCAATGTAAATCTTGAAAGAAGCATATTTGTTGCCTTATTTGCATGTCATAAACCTAAATCATCATAGCATGAATTATATTTTTTATTTTTACATTAGATCTTCCTATAATTATAAGATAGTAATCGCCATATATATTGGCATTAAGGTTTGCATATATTCATATGTTATCTATATATTAGTATTAAGATTTCTATATAATCTTATAATTGCTAAATGCTGGTGTTGGATCTTAGAAATGATGGTTTTTATCTATTTTTAAAAGGGGTTATGAAGCCATCTTGCTAAGGATCTGTTAGTTTGTTCATATCCTCTAATAGATAAACTAATGATGTTCTTTGTGTACGTAAGTATCTTTGAACCTTGTCAAACAGTTCAAGTACCTTGTCCATTAGAATATTCCTTACTTCTGCCTTCTATTAGATCTAGATGGAAATGTTTTTCTTATGTGCATTACGGTCTCAAATAAATATGGACTTTGGATCATATAAAACTGCCCACTTTTGCATAGATTCTTCAGGATCCAATTCTTATAGTCTATTGTATTAAACATCTTATTAGCTCTTCATTTAGTCAATTTATATTTTGGGTGTCTTGTTCTTTGGTTGTCCAAATCTTCACAGTATTCTTGATCGACCATAATCCAAATCTAGATAACCCATTTAATACGGTGTGCATACTCCTTAAGTCTGTCAAACTCCATCCTCTAGGTGAGACTCCAGCCATGTATAACAAAGGTGTTTCAAATTGGGTGTGGTGGTCTATGAAGTCGTCGCTTGAAGAAATGGAAATGGTGTGGCTGCTACTCAAAGGCAGAGTGGTGTTGTTTATAAATTGTCCAAAATTTGAAGGTTGTTTGACAAAATCTTACCTTGAGGATAGGAATATCCTACACAAGTGCATGAACATGTATATAAACATTTATGTCATATGGATATTTTTATAGGTATCAATTATTAATTATAAATTAAATATGAATCCATGCATAGTTAAGATACACGATTTAGTAGATGAGTTTGTTGGAGTATATATATATGATATCGATATTAACTTATGAAACAAAAGAACGTAGTTGTTATAGTTTAATACGAATGTTTATTAAACTAATCGGTATGATTGCATATTTACTATAATATGGCATTGATTCTATTATAATGGTTTTGTTAGTAGAAATATGATATATGGGATTGGATTATAAATGTTGTAATTAGCATTTAAGTTATAAGTATTTGTAATTAATATTATCTATGCATTGTTTAGCTTGACATTTATATGTAATTAATGAGTGATTAATATAATAGATAGTATCGATTTATTTGCTAATGTGAATAGACGAAAGATGATGTGGTGATATATTTATTGTTGACCTTTTTTTTAATTTAGTTGGAATTGATTTATTTACGATTTGTTACAATGGTTTTGTTAAGATAAAATTTGATAAGAAGGATTGCGATCAGGGTAAAACATTGTATTTGGTTATGCTTTAAATAATTGGTATATTGTAAATGAATCTTGTGTAAGTTGTACCATTGGTCGTAATGGGCTTGAGTGTAGGTCGTAAAGGTTTGTGTTCCAGAGGCATAGGATAATAAGATTTGATATATTGTGTTGATGTTGTAAGAACATGATGTCTCCTGTATGAGAACTTTAGTTATCATAAATAAGGTAGGATGTAGGGTTTGGGTCTTGAGGTTCTTAGTGAGTATCGCATCTTAGTTTAAAAGTGATATGCTTATCATGTTATTGAATTAAGAATAGAATCATTTGTGATCTCTTTTAGTTAGTTTAGTTCCAAGCGTTGCTCGTCAAGTGTCTTGTCGAGTAATGGTTATTGCTAACTTTTCCTAGTAGTGAATTAAATGTTGAGAATAAGTTCTAACTCTTTGTCATAAGTGTTTTGGACTTGGATGAGTTGTTGTTTGCATTCATAATGAAGTCCACATTCATGGATCCCATTTGATATAATAAATTATGTTGTTGTTTATATCATCTTGTTGCAAGGAATAGTAGAATAATTGAAGTGAATGTTGTATTGATTCATGGGCATCTTATGAGCATGGTATTGCTTTGAAGACCCATGGTTAGTATGTCATATTATATATTGCACTTAGGGTATGTTATTGGATTGGTCTATTTGAAGGAGTTGTGTTTTTAAGAGTAAATGTTAATGTGGGGATTGTTGTGTTTCAGTGGTGTCTAGTGAAAGTTTATTCCAGAGGCCAGTAGGGGTAGTTGTGGGTTTGATCCTTGCATTGTTGTATTCTGGTTGAAGAATGAGCATGTTTTGGTTTTATGTGATGTTGACTTTCCTTTACTTATGGTTTATATGATTTTCACGACTGTGTAAGAGGGATAATGCCTTGCTCAGTTTATCTAGTCCTGTTGTTATGTCTTGAATCCATGCCTTGCTCTAGATTACACTTGGTTATGGTTGAAATTTTGGGAGCAAGAGGACCCATGCCTTGCTCTAGATTACACCTTGTTATGGTTGAAATGTTGGAGCAAGAGGACCCATGCCTTTCTTTGGTGATTTATTATGTTGTGATTGGTTGCAAGATGGTTGATGCCTTGCATTGTTATGTATATTTGTTGCTATGATGATAGTTGTTATGTTTGATGGATAGGGTTTCTAGGTGCAGGTAGGGGAGTGGCTTCTAATGTGGGGCCGACGCCCAAAGTGGCTATCAGGGTAACCCATTGGAAGTTGTTAATCCAGTGATAACTTAATAATAAATTTAGAGGGTTGGGTAGTTTTCACACTAATCAAGATAATTGGATGCCTCACTCATGCCTGTAGTGCTCGTTCAGGCTAAGGATGAGATGAGAAGGCCGTGGTTGAAAAAATCAACTTCCTTGTCCTCATCAAAGGAATGTTGATTTTGCATGTGTCACCCTATGGGGCCAGCGTTTAGAGATAGACTGTCAGGCTAACCATAGATGGGGGTCGGTGCCTAGCGAGAGACTGTCAGGGTAACCCATGGATGGGGGCCGATGTCTAGCTAGAGGCTGTCAGGGTAACCCATGTTAGGGCCATGCGATGACACTCTCCCTACTGCAGCCTAGCATTCCCTAGTTGTACTCTCCCCATTTGTTAAGTGTTTGCCTCTGGAAATACTGTGGTGTTGTTTGTGATATTGACATGTGTGTTGTCTTATAGTTTACTGTCTACTTGACTATCTATTGTAGTGAGACGTTATGTTATCTCCTAGCTCGGGGGGTGGACCTCAGGGTTCCACATGGTTGGATGGTAAGAGATATCCATTGGTCCTTTTTGGAGATACGGTTTGAGTTCTATGCGGAGGTGTTCTAGAACTAGTTCGCTCTCCTCCTTCAGAGTTGTATGCTTTCTTATGTATTCTTTTGCAAACCGACATGATTGGTCTTGTAATCTTGTAATCATGTAATCCTGTACTGAGACTTTGTAATTAATCTATCCTATTACAGTAAAAGTTATTTGTATCTGTATAGCTCTGCATGAAATCAAGCAGTCAATTTGGATAAATCTAAAATTTATTTCTTTAACACTAAACCTTCCTTTCAAAGCAGGATTGTTTCTATCCTTAAAATTAAATTAGAGACTTTGCCTAGTCTATATTTGGGAATCCCTTTATTCTTTGGTCCACAAAAGAAGTCCTTTTGGGCAAAGGTCTCTCATTCTATTCATAATAAAATTGCTCTTTGGAAGGCTCGATGGTTAACTTTATCTGGTAGAATCACTCTTTTAATATCTATTTTAACTGCTGTTCCTATATATATGCTTTCTGTGTTAAATATTCCAAAAGGTGTAATCCAGGAGATCCAGAAATCTTTGAGTTCTTTTTTATGGAAAGGATCTGTTGATGAAGGTCATAAAGTTTCCTTAGTTGCTTGGGATAAGGTCTGTGTTCCTAAATCTTCTGGTGGTTCGAGAATTCATAATTTCTCTATGCATAATAAAGCCTTGGGTGCTAAGTTGTCTTGGAAGATGTTTTCTAATCCGGATCTTAAATGGTGTAAATTCTTTCAATATAAATATTTAGACTCCCTTTCCCCTGATAGGATCTTTACCATTTCTAATCCTCCTAAGGGTTCTTCAATTTGGAATTTTTTAGTTTCTTGCAGGAGAGTTCTTTTACCTCATCTATCCTGGAAAATTTTTAATGGTTCTAAAGCCTCTTTTTGGGATGATTCTTGGAATGGTTTTCCTCCTTTCTCCTCAGTTAAGGAATTGGTTCAAGCTAAATCTTATCTTTCTTCTTCTTGGGGTGTTCGAGTAAGTGACTATCTTTCAGTCACTAAAGAAGGTTCTTTTTACAGTTCTCATTGGAGAGATTTTCAACTTGTCCTATTCCTGAGAATCAGAAGCTCCTTCTTAGTCAAATATTAAGTAATAGAAGGGTTTGTTTCTTACCAAAAGAAGATATTTTATTTTGGTCCTTTTCTAATTCTGGTTCTTATTCTGTTAAAGATGGTTATAGATATCTTTCTTCTATGGATGTTCCTTCTGATTTGGATTGGCCTCAGCTGTTATGTTGGAATGTTGCTTGTCTTCAAAAAGCTGGAGCCTTTTCTTGGTTAGCTTTGAAAAATAAAATTTTAACGGGTCAGAGGTTGGCCAGGTTGGGGATTATGGATTCCTTCAATTGTGTGTTTTGTGGTTTATGTGAAGAAGAGGTAGATCATCTGTTTATTTCTTGCTCTTTTGCCTTTTCATGTTGGACATGGCTCTTTTCCAAATTAAGTTGGTCTTCTCCTCTTCCTAATTCTTTGTTGGAACTTTTTAAAAGTTGGCCCATTTTATTCAAAGGTTCTACTTTTGCTGTTATTTGGATTGTTGCTCCTTCTATTGTTATTTGGAATATTTGGTTGGAAAGGAATCGAAGGATTTTTAGAAATGTTAGAAAGGATTTTCAGTCTATCTCCTTTATTATTGAAAATTCTATCTCAGAGGTGGTGGTGAACTATCTTAAATCATCGAAGTCTTCTACTCTTCATTTCACTTCTTGGGATAATTCCATTTTGGAAAACTGGCCCTCCTTAGGTTCGTTTTCTTTTTCACATTCTTTTGCAATCTCTCAGGTGGATAGAAGGTTAGTTAAGTGGTTGCCCCCCTTTGGTGATTTCATTAAGTTTAATTTTGATGGGGCTTCTCGTGGCAATCCGGGCCCTTCTTCTATTGGTGGGGTTTTTCAAAATTTGAAAGGTAAAATTCTCAAAGCCTTCTCTGGTAAAATTTCTGATGGTACTAATAACCAGGCTGAGACCCTTGCTCTTGTTGAGGGTCTTAGGTTGGCTATTAGTTTAAAGATCTCTAGACTCCATATTGAAGGTGATTCTTTAATTATTATTAATGCTTTGAAAAAGCATCATACTTTTAATTGGCAATTAGATTACCTCCTACAAGAGGCATGGCATCTTTTGGATGCATTTGATAGCTTCATTATTTCACATACCCTAAGAGAGGGCAATAGATTGGCTGACGCTATTGCTAACTTGGGCTTTGATTTAGACTCCTCTCTAACTTATTTTGATGAGGATTTAGTTGGAAAATATCCACATCTGGCGGATATAGTACACTTTGATTGTTTAAGGTATGTGAATTAATTCTCACTTGTGTGGTTCCATGGTTGTGGTTTTTAATAGTTCTTTCTTGGCATTGTCATTATTTCCACATGTGTCGTTCATCTATGTTGTGATTTATGTTGTACATTGATTCCTTTCTTCCGCAAGCTATTTGTACTTGCTTTCTTACAGCGCCGGCTCGCAACATGTTTCATTCATTTCCCTCATGGGTGTTGATGTCTGCTAATTATGATCTATTGATCCTTTGGGTTATATATTGCTATTGCTTAATATGTTTAACCATACTTCTTTTATTGTTGATTGCTCTATTTGATGCAATGGAAATTCAGCTTAATCGTCGATTATTCTTTCCTATCTTAAAGTGGGAGTCTGCTTTCATCGGCTCTGTGTCTCCGGATGGTTTAAGATCTGTCTTTGCTATAGACGGCCCGGAGGTGGAGGAAGCCATTAGGGAGGTTGTGGGCTAAGACATACTGGAAGGCCGTGTTCGAGTTCTTTACCCTTCTCAGATCTTTATGGTTTTTGTTTCTAATGCTATGGACTTGTTACAGGATATTGGTATAGTTCGTCAGCTTATTGAGAAGTTTGTTCATCATTTTCCTTTTACTAATGAAAGTGTTGATGCAGCCTTTCAGAATTATGATTTATTTAATTCAGAAGCTATTATTGGTGGTCTTTTTTCCAAATGTCAAGTTCTTCACTCTCCTGCTCACAATTGCATTTTTAATGCGGTTCGTTCTTCTCTGTTGCATGAGGATGAAGATTTTCTACACCTTTCTTTACATGCTCATGGTAGTGAGATTGGTGAAGGATTCACAAACAGAGTGGATGAAGTTTTTCAAGCTCTACTATTTTTAATGCAATTACATCCTCTTCTTCCTCCCCCTCCGGGTTCGCCTATTGAAGTTCAGGTTGTGGGGGATCTGAATTATGTTGTGCAAGATTTGAATGTTGAAGTGAATTTGGGCTAGTTAGTAGCTTTTTTGGGTTTTTGCTTCCTCCGTCTGATGATCAAAATGTAATATTTTGTTAAAATTATTCATGTAAAATCTTGCTCCTATTTTTTGAAATGTTTGGAGCTTTTTTGTTTTTACGAGCTATAACTGGAGGTTTTCTTCCCCTGGTTCTTTCCTGCTAGTATGCTCATTGAACCAGGGTTTGTAATTATTTTAATTTTAATATAATTATAGTGGTCCGCCACTTTTGTTGAAAAAAAAATAAAGTTATTTGTATCTATTTTAGCAATGTAATGGCTATTGCTTCTGTAGTTTTATTTTCTGTCATTAATGCAGTTATGTTGCCCTAGAAGTTGTTAGAAGAGTAATATTGTGTATACGGTGTAATATGATATGTTTGGTTACTACTTGCACTATCTTGCTTTCAAAAAAAAAAAATTATTTCTGTAACTTTTGCACTTTTAGTCTAGCACTCTAGGGTTGCATGACGGGGTTACATGTGCTCCATAACGACCATTTCCACATTTTCTGATACCTATATATTTTACTTCTTTTGTAGAATTTTTTAAGTTTGTAGAACTGATTGTCCAACCTATTGTAGGTTGATAATTTCTAGCATAGTCTTCATTGTTTAGTTGGTCTAGCAATTTCTTTGTCATCTTATAATCCAATTTTGTTGTTGTTGTCAGTTGTAATAAATCTACACAACAACTATTTCACATGGAATTAATTGATTATTTTGATATCCTACAAAAGTTATGTTGCAAGAAATTCGCCTTCTGAACACTTTGGTAGAAGGTGCAGAGAAGTAGAAATATTGTCACAATATAGTAAGAAGTTTTTAAAAGTTGGAATGAAAAAAAACATAGTGGAGGAGATATACATTCTATACACTTAGAAAATAGTGTGTATCATGATACAGAACAACAAGCAACTCCAATTAGATGTATATGATGAATAACAGATACAAAATTAACAAAACTATATATTAATTGAAGAAAAAATGTGCTCGAATATCTATATAAAAGATTATAATATTTGACAAAACCTATTAAATAGATGCAAGATAATCATTAACATGAGTATCAATCGCATCTGAATATCCCTATGGGTGAATAACCATCACACAGGGTCCTCAGACTAGTATTTAGGCTTTCTTCATAGATGAGCTACTCTTGTATGTAATCAAAAGCAAGCTTTCTGAAGAGAGTAGATTCTTGCAAGATGTCCATGACATTGGATAAAAATATAGTAACTATTTTAGAGAAGTATAACATCTTGGGTGATTTTTCAACAATTTTGCAACTAGTGAATACTTGAAGGGCATCCTCCATTGCTTGGCAATGTGTTTTCAACACTTTTCCCAATAGCATTGAGTGAAATTGCCTTGTTGTGGGCATCACAATTTCTTAAGAGGAAATAAAATCCATTTAGGAGAGATGATATGCAATGCATAGTTATTGAAATGTGGAGCAATAGAACAATATGAGTAAGATGCAGATGGAGAATATTACAAAATGATCAGCTCTATCAATGAGATAGATAGCTACAAGGAATATGAATAGGTCGATTATTAAAATTACAAAGGTCCAGAACAAATTTTCATTGTAAACAAGGTCACCCATCATATTATCTGTTGCAAATGTCAGTTAGAAATGCATAAGTATGATGAGGAATATGAAGACCATATTTATAAATAAGTATGAAGATATTGCAATGAAAATAAAAATAGGTAACTATAGTCACCTTTTTTATTGTGAACTTTTCATACAACAACATTTTTGTATAGAGTTGACATTTTCCAAAAGTAGACTCAGACAAATTTGCACCAAGTACCTACAACATGGGTGTGAGATTAGGTACAAGGGGTATCTAAGAATCATTGTCAATGTTGGGTTGACAATTCAAGAAGCACTGGTATTATTTTGAATAGCTTTTTGTGACTAACTAATATTGAATTGGATTATAGACCACTGAATCATGAACAAGATATTTAGTGTGAGCCCTGAGATGGTCGATCTTCTTTGTAGTTAGATGTTGCATAACTAATTGAGCACTGAAATGGACACTGATTTAACATTTAGATTGCCACTGATTCACTAGTAATGAATGGTGAATGGAAAATAGAAAACTGTATGATGGCTTCTGTCTTATGAAATTTTATGAAATATGCAAGTGGTAAAACCATAAAGTAGCTTCCCGTACTAATAAAAATGAACCAAAGAAACAAACAATAATCTTCTCAGTCCCAAATTGAAATGGTGAGCACAAATACAGAGACAATTAATCAAACCATGATGCACAACAAAATAACATAAAAAAATCTATTGATGATTTCTTTATGATTTTACATTACATCACAATGGCTATTTAAAGCCTTACCAATTCCCGTAAACCAACTGGTAACTTATTTACGAGAATGTAACTTCCTGAGAACTAACTCATTTATCTACTTACTAACATTTATTTATTTAATAAATTAACATCTATATGTTAATTTATTTATATATTATTTATCTAAACTATGTAAACCTTATTATTCTAACACCCTCCCTTAAGGTTTACATGTTCCTATAATAGTACCAAGGGACCCCCCCTAAATTCTAATATACTCAACAAAGCTGATTACATAATATGAATACATATTTTATAGAAAATCTTCTCCCAAAGAATAAATCCCGAACCAAGCGAGGCTCCATCATGCTATCTCATCTACCCTTGAAAAGGCATAGCTTCGAGTTGTGTTCTTGAGCTTTTTAGTCCCAAACTCTCAAATCATAGAGTCTTGAATTATTTGACAAGAATCCCTAAGAGATACAACAAATCTCTATAATTGTCTAGTGACCGCGAAAGGGTATAATTCTTGATCATATACTCTGAAGCTCACTGGACAACAATCCATATTGAGCTCAACACCAAATCCCAAATTTGTCTCCAAAACAAAATCTTCACAAAACATACATTCTTCAAATCCATCAGCATCAACAAAGAAAAGCAAAACAACCAAAACCAAAACCGCTTCTCATGCAAAGTATCATCTCAAAGCGAGAAGCTAACTTGAGATGATGGAAAATCCTCCATCCTAATGATATGTCAATTTAAACCAATGATAGACCCACACATGATTAGTGTGTGGGTCTAGCATAAGCTATCTTTGACATATGTGCATTCATGATTAAAAGATGATATGTCAATTTAAACCAATGGTAGACCCACACACTAATCAACCTTATATCTCCAAGATATTATTAATACACCAAATGTTGGTTAAAGCATCATCTCAAAGCAAGAAGCTAACTTGAGATGATGGAAAATCCTCCATCCTCCAATGTCACCTACCTCAAATATGACCCTGTTACACTTTAACCAATTGATGTCTTGGATGGGTCTTTGGAGTCCTCATCAGGAATAGAAAAGATGGCCCCGAAAGCATAAGCTATCTTTGACATATGTGCATTCATGATTAAAAGATGATATGTCAATTTAAACCAATGATAGACCCACACACTAATCTACCTTATATCTCCAAGATATTATTAATAGTACCAAGGGACCCCCCCTAAATTCTAATATACTCAACAAAGCTGATTACATAATATGAATACATATTTTATAGAAGATATTCTCCCAAAGAACAAATCCTGAACCAAGCGGGGCTCCATCATACTGTCTCATCTACCCTTGAAAAGGCATAGCTTCGAGTTGTGTTCTTGAGCTTTTTAGTCCTGAACTCTCAAATCATAGAGTCTTGAATTATTTGACAACAATTGCTAAGAGATACAACAAATCTCTATAATTGTCTAGTGACCGCGAAAGGGTATAATTCTTGGTCATATGCTCTGAAGCTCACTGGACAACAATCCATATTGAGCTCAATACCAAATCCCAAACCTGTCTCCAAAACAAAATCTTCACAAAACATACATTCTTCAAATCCATCAGCATCAACAAAGAAAAGCAAAACAATCAAAACCAAAAATGCTTCTCATGCAAAGCATCATCTCAAAGCGAGAAGCTAACTTGAGATGATGGAAAATCCTCCATCCTCCAATGTCACCTACCTCCATTATGACCCTATTACACTTTAACCAACTGATGTCTTGTATGGGTCTTTGGAGGCCTCATCAGGAATAGAAAAGATGGCCCTGAAAGCATAAGCTATCTTTGACATATGTGCATTCATGATTAAAAGATGATATGTCAATTTAAACCAATGATAGACCCACACACTAATCAACCTTATATCTCCAAGATATTATTAAACATTCATCAAATTAAGCCTTCAACAATTTTTTTACCTTATTACTCCAAATAAAAAATTCTAGAATTTCACAACCACCTTCGTTAAAATGTTCACATACCACTTCAAAATAGAAACCAAAAAACAACTTTTTCTTACCTTATACCTTCACACTTCCAAATAATTGCCTTTCCCTAAAACTTTCTTTTGATCTAATTTTAAAACCTAAAAAATTCTTCAATCTTAAAATCTTTGTGCACATAATCTCCTCAAAAACAATGAATATATAAAGAATGGTATTTGAGGTGTGACTTGCTCCTTCAAACTCCAATTCTCCAAACCATTGATCACCACGCAATAGGGAAAGTTATACCTTCTATCGCTGGCCAGATGTAAACATATATATCAATGCCTCAACGCCTTTATTCCTGCTTTATGCTAGACCAATGACCATACCCTAAGCTTCCTTTTCAACCCATCTATAGAGTATTTAGATGGCCTCTTCCTCGGATCATAGCCTTAGCAATAGCAATAGCAATGTCTTCTTTTCAATAATCAACTCGTCAAGATGGCAACGGATCCTAACAGAGAATGCTATTGACAACAATTATTAAGAACTTGTTTCATTCCTTCACATGATCAGATGCTCAATGGGCTTCCATCAAACTTCCACGCTTGACATACATGTAAATAAAAGTATTATTGTTTTGTTCACACTTCTGTGCTTCCTATCCTCAAGTAAATCAATAATCATATGTATATGTGGCAATTGGTAGGAAACATAAACACACAACAATGAATTTCAACACCCAATAGTAAATTGGATGCCTAAAAATGTAAAACACCCAACAACATATAATGCAGGAAACAAATATTATGAAACTAATATCTCAAGTCAAACATCCTCACACCAAACGCAATCCATTACCATGTCAGGAGGCCTTCTCATTTCCTTTCAACTCCACAGGGATAGAATCCATAATTGCTCTGATACCATATTGAAATGGTGAGGACAAATACAGAGACAATTAATCAAACCATGATGCAAAACAAAATAACATAAAATAATATATTGATGATTTCTTGATGATTTTACATCACATCACAATGGATTTTTAAAGCCTTACAAATTCCTGTGAACCAACTAATAACTTATTTATAGGAATGTATCTTCCTGAGAACTAACTTATTTATCTACTTACTAACATTTATTTATTTAATAAATTAACATCTATATGTTAATTTATTTATATATTATTTACCTTATTATTCTAATAAGGTATTCGTCTAACAAGATCTAATTCTAACATATTACTAAATCATCTAACATCTTACATAACAAAATTGACATCGAATCTAGAGAAAAATATTTTATTTTATATATTTGAATTTCATGCATTTATTCCAATATCACAACCAATTATCCAAATTTAAATATTGTTTATTCATGGTTAATAATTAATTTAGCTATATTATTTATGTAAGAGGAAGGTTTATATCTTTATTTAAATCCACAAAAGAGTTAAATCATTCCATCAAATGAATCTGCACCTTTACAAAAACTAAAACCCCTAAACGAAGGCCCACTAAAATCTACACCAATACAGTACGTCACAATAGTAAGTTGTAGGCCATGGGCCATCAAAATAATTAGATGCAATATTCCGCCATGTTGTATAGCATTAGATAGTGGATTTTGTCTAAAGCAAGTCTATCTTGCCCGCATTTCCCATGCGGTCACAACACACAACACATGTGTCATGACAATATTTGCCATGTGGTCATGACACAAATTACAAAAAACTTTCTTACCTATCCCTAGGAACCCCCTCACATGCGTTCGTATGCTCAGTGGCAATACGCATAAGGCGTAAACATGCAAACATGTCAACATAACCGTGATGATGATAGCCTTCTAGTGGGTATGCAACACAAAGTGTGTCGCTTTTAGGGTTAGACTAATTTTAATCAGAACCCTAAGTTTTCTAGGTGTGAAGGTGATTCCGCTAGTTTTGAAACCTATCTATAACTCTGATAAAAAAAACATTGAAAAGGGATAAGAAACTGATGGAATTGATGGTTGCATGATTTAAAGTGGAATGATGGAATAAAGTAATTAAAATATCGTATAAATTAAACCCTAGAAATCTAGCAAAATTTTGACAGCATAACACGTTTTCGATAAATGCAACATAAATTTTAAATAAAACATCAATGAGATATTAAATAAAATTTAAGAATAAATATGTCAACATTAGAACTAATTTAAAATTATTTAGAGTAACATAATAAAATCAAACCCCTGCCAAGGTCGTATAAATTGACCTTGCACAAAAAGGTTAAAAATCCAAAAAAATAACATAATAATTAATGATAAGACGTCAAATGTATTTCAAATTTGAGTCCGTTAATAAATGTAAATTTGGCATTACATTTATTAATGAACTCGGAATTTAAAGAAGGGAGGAGATTAAAACACTCCTCCACGTAAAATAATAGCAAAAGGATAAATAATTAAAAAGATAATTAAACACGCTAAGAGAAAAAAAAAATCACCCCAATTGAAATGAATTTAATACAAGGAAAAGTTATCCCCAGTAAAATGGAAATTCAATCCCTCCCAAATGAAATTTAAATCACAAGGCAATAAGAACAAAATGCAACCCCAACTAAAATATTAGTAAATAAATTGAGACACAAAGGATTAAAATACATGGACAAAATGGAGAGGAAAAAAAAAAAGAAATTTAAAACAATTCTCTCACAAATTCCCCCTCAAGAAAATATTGCTTCATAATTAAGAAAAGCCCTAATTCCAAATAGGTTTTCTAAAGAGATGTCCTAATCTCTTATTCCATTCTCTCTTTTTCTTGTTATGTTTTCTTCCTATTTTGCAGGCTAGGGTTTTGAGCTTCCATGGAGGCCATGAAAGGTTTGCTACTACCTCACACGGAGGTATACACAACAAAGTCTATTGTTATATTTTTTTTTTGGTTTAGAATGGTGTAATATTTAAATAAATACATATAATGCAAGTGTGATGAACTAAACTTATGTTGCAGGGCTGCCTAATGAGCAACTAACACCGCCGCCGGGAGGTCGTAGGAGGTTTGTAATGGAAGCGGGGTGCCAAGGGAGGAGCGGAGCCGAGGAGTAGCGTGTCGGTGATGAAGTGTCAGTGGGGAAGTGTGGAGTGGGCGCTGCAGTAATAGAAGAGACCAGCGGGGAGTTTGGATAGTGACCGTGGTAGGGGTAGCTCGGTATAGAACACAGGGAGCATGGTGGGAGGGATGTAGGTCCAGCGCCGTTAGCAGGGGAAAATGTGTGGGGAGGGGATTGGAACCCCCACCCACACCCTTGGGTGTGGATGGGGGTTCCAACCCCCTCCCCACACCCTACACTATAACAATTACAACAGCGGAGGGGGGGTTTGTGGTGGGAGCTGCCCACCACAGCCCCACTCCAACTTGTTTATATATATATATATTTCTATTCTAAAAAAACACAATTTACTATCATCCGTTGGATTTTTTTTGACTTCCTCGTATGTAGTTTAAAATTAATTTTGGTTTCAGGTTATATATATATATATATATATATATATATATATATATATATATATATATATATATATATATATATATATATTCCTAGGATGCTATAAATAGTTTATTGAAAGTTGATATCACAGCATGATCAAATTTTCAACCATTATATATATAATATACACAACTATATATTTATGTGTGTGTGTATGTATATATATTAGAATATATACAGCAAGTAAATAACGTTTGCATTAACTTTACAATCTCAGCATATACACAGAAAATAAACAAAATACAGAAAGCTAGATATTATTCTTTTCTAAAATAATAAAATAGCCAAGTGCATATATATATAAACACACACACACACACACACACACATTACCCTTATCTTCTCATATAGTACTCTAGGTTAGCATAGTAACTTGCAGATTTAACTCTTTTTTTATGCTAATATTTCATTTCTAAATAATACATAGGTTACTTAGTATTAATTTTCTATTTTTTTTTTGCATATATGAACAGAGATTTATTTTTAAAGAGCTTGTCAGGTAAATTTTTTAATTTCCACTAAATATTCAGCAACATATATTCTATAACAACAACTTAATAACATAACATTTCCAAGCAATTTTTACAGAAAATAACTCTTTATAAATCTCCCTCCGCTTTTCTTTGAATACAACAAAATTTATTCAACAACACTCATACATATTTACATTTTACATTTTGAAAAGAATGATGTCAGAAAATAAATGAGTTCATGCTTTTCTCAACCCAAAACCAACTCCACAATAAAGCGAATAACAATTTTAAAATAAAATAAATAGAATGTTTGCATTTCAACATTTACCATAGCCAACTTCAAGGGCATAATTTTGACAAATAACTACATTAGGGCCCCAATGGCTATGGTTCAACAGCAAACAACAAAGGGAACAACTAAACAGAAAATGGACTTCACAACAAGCTCAATTTCTTCATTAAGAACCTACAATAAAATTACACAACAAAAGAACAACCCAACCACTATGAAATGCCCTCCTCCCTACCATAGACCCACAAGTGGGTCACCCCTGAGTTAGGGAGGTAGGGATTCACATGGGTACAAAACTCAACAACAAGAATCAAAACACATCAACACAAATACAACCCCATGGATAAGCACATAACTCAACTCATGAAAATGAGTTTGATGAGGGTAGGGAATGGACCCCTCTACTTCAAAGGCCATCCAAATACTAAAATACCAATCTCATGGCCTCAAGCCAAAAATCTCTAAAACCACAACTCTCCACAAAAGCACAAAAAACCCTCCATGGATCTCTTGCCATTCAATAATCTCCTCATCAAGTAAAAGCCCTCAAGGCATAAATAATACAATGTGGTAGTGACCTCAAGGAGGTTCCTTTCCCCTACCCAAACAAGTTGAGCATTACCTCCAAATGGAGGTGCTCTTACTATACTCCCATCCCAAACAAAAACAATGAAACAACAAACAACCAAGATTACAACACAACACAATAAATAAGCAAGGGGGAAGAAATTTAGTTCACGAGGCTTACCTTCAAAGCCCTCTAATGGAAGGACATTTGGTGATGAGCTCCAAGCCTTCCCAAACCTTCAAATCTTCAAGAGTTTCTCTAACTTCCCCAAAATTGCACCAAAATAAAAAGAAACCCAAAATGCAAGAACCCCACACTCCTCAACAAGGGGAGATAATATAGTTTATCAATTTTGGCCTTGAGGAATGAGAAGGTGACACTTGTCACCTTCTCCTTCCTCCTCCAATGCCACTTGTAAGGGAGAGGAAGTGTGAGGGTGACAAGTGTCACCCTCCAATTCCATCTCAACCCTCACCTTATCCACTTGTGCTCTCACACATGTGTGAGAGGACAAGTGGTGAGGTGGCATTCCCACTCAAACCTCCAAGAGGATAAGGGATGCCATATGGCATCCTCTTATTATCTCAAAGAGCCATCTCCCTCCAAGATGCTCTCACATGTGTGTGAGAGTCTTGGAGGAAGATCCCACACACTTGGGAGTCTTGGAGACCTCCCAAGTCCTCCTTGGGAAAGGATTCCCAAACTTTGGGAAGGGAGATGAGTCTTTCCCAAAGCATGACTCATCTCCCACCTTCCCTAATTTTAAATTTCGTCACTTTGACTAAACCATAGTTTAGAGTGACCAAAAGTGAGTTAATCCAAGGGTTAGCTAGTCAAACTTGACCCTAGACCCATGGGTAACCACCTAGGGTAACTTTTGGGAGACTAAGGTTCACCAAGGGGGTCATAAATCCACTTTAAATGGCCTCAAAAAAAAAAAAAATACCAAGTGGTGTAAGTCAGATAAAAACTATACAACACTTATTATTAATTAAATAAACAAAGTGGTACTAGGCCAAAATGATAAAAATTAAATCAAACACTTAAATCACATTCAGTTTCAAACGTGATCCTCATCCCTCTTGGGAATGGATCAGTTTTATAGGGAATAACATAGTGTGAATTCTACCTCCAATTTCCCGTGGCTTAGGAATGTAAAACCTACACATCTCGATCAAGTGTCAATCATGTCATGATAATCATAGCCAAAGCAATTGGAATTAAATTCACACCATCGAATACAACAATAATCAATTATAACATAGATCTGAATTAGACTACATTTTTCTATCACATGCCAAATAATCATCATCACATAAATAACTAGGAATCACATCACAAAATATCATCTAATATATCTCGTATGTCGGATCACAAATAACATCAAATATGATCAAATCGAATCACATAAGTCTAATCAATGTCCTATCAAAATCATGAGATATAATCAAGTCTACATAATGAAACCATAGTCACTAAAAGTCTGATAATGTCATCAACTGAAAAGCATAATGATTAAAATAAGGAAGGTAAAATAATCAACATCATATCCTCCCCCTAAGACTAAACTTCCTCCTAGAAGTCATCAAAAAGGTGAGGATAGAGTGCCCTCAAACTAGTTGCATCCTCCCAAGTCACTGTGACCTCATCATAACGATCCACTGGACCCTAACCTAGTCCATCTCTCGACCTCGAAGGCCTAGTGTCGGATGAGCCAATATGCGAATTGGCTCCAAAGCCAATTACCCATCTGCCTCTACCTGTAGAGCACTCCAGTCTAGTACGTTAGATAAATCAGATATATATCACTTCAATACAAAAATATGAAAGACATCGTGGATATGTGACCGGCTAGGTGGCAACACTAGACGATAGGCAACTAGTCCTATCCACTCCAAAATCTCAAAGGGTCCTACAAACCGTGGTGTGAGCTTAGAGCCCTTTCCATAATAGATAGGACTCTTGTGTGGCCGCACTCTAAGAAATACCCTGTCACTCACTAAGAAGCTCTGATCAGTCCTCTTAGCATCGGCATACTTCTTCTATCTATCCTGTGCCTCCTGTAACCTCTGCCTAATCAGTGTAACCTACTGCTCCATATCCTGAACTAGCTCTAGACCAATGGCAACTCTATCCTTCATTCGATCCCAACTCAATGGTATCCTGTATGGTCTTCCGTATAAAGCTTGAAAGGGAGGAATACCCAATGAGCTGTGATGCCCATTATTGTAGGCAAACTCAACCAGATACAGATACTCCTCCCATCTAGACTAATGGTCCATAACATACATCTAAAGCATGTTCTCCAACACCTGATTCACCCGCTCTATCTGTCCACCTGTCTCAGGATGATAAGTGAAGCTCAAATTGAACTGTGTGCCCAACGCCTACTGCAAGGCTCTCCACAATGCTAAAGTGAACACTAGATCTCTATATGAAATAATGGGGTGAGGTACTCCATGTAATCTCACAATATCATCTAAGAATACTCTCACCACTGCTGGCGCATTGTACATCTTGCGTACAAGTGAGAAGTGCGCCACCTTGGTCAACTTGTCGACTGTCACCATGATGGCATCATGGTGAAGCGAAGACATAGGAAGACCAACAATAAAGTCCATGGAAATGGTGTCCCATTTCCACTCAGGTATATCATGTGGGTATAGAAGACCCACCAAATGCTGATGCTCGGCCTTGACCCTCTGGCACTCAAGGCGTCAAGCAACAAACTCTATAATATCTCATCTCATACCTGCCCAATGGTACAGTTGTCGTAGGTTGACATGCATCTTCTTCACCCCTAGATGTACCGCATATGGTGTCCTGTGATTCTCTGATAACACTACAGTATGTAGGTCACCTGTGCAGGGTACATAGATGCATTGTCGATGATGAAGTAACCCATCTGCCCCAAGTGAATACCCTGCATACTTGCCCACAAGGGCCCTCTATGAACTAATCTCCTGCTGCACCTCAAGAAACCACTCATCCTCCAGTAGATGCTGAAGAATGCATCCTCTCAAGTCTACACTTAGAGTCAAGGTCAAGAGCTTGTGGCACCTCTGACTCAATGCGTCAGGAACCACATTCTCCTTCCCTTTGATGTAGTGGACATCAAAGTCATACTCACAGAGGAACTCCATCCAACGCCGCTGGCGGGCATTCAGATGCAACTGTGTAAAAATTGTTGCAAGTATGGGCCTAACTAGTATTGTCATTGATGTCAACATACTTCTATTGCATTAATGATAAGGATTGGATGAGTTATATGTTGAGGATATTGAGAAAATTAGTCTTAATTAGGAACAGTGAAGAATAGTGATGACAACAAGGTAAAAGCTCAAGACAGGTTAAGGACCAGAGGATGTGGATTAAAGGGTTTGTAGATATGAGTCTTAAGATGTTCCAGTAGAGATTTCAGAGGTCCACATGAAGATATAAAGAAGTTGTGTTCGCTCAAGTAGAACCGGTTCTAGTAGATGTTCAGAGGAGACAGAGTGTTACAGAAAGGTCCGGTGACATCTGAAAATGAATTGTCATATTCTGTAGATTTCAAGGAGTGTTTGGGAAGTCCTTATGATGTGTCAACTTGATTGGTTCATGGTTTGAAGGTTCGCAAGCATCTATTCCTTTATGATAGTAATGATAGACTGTGTTCTTGAGATTCCGGATGAAGGAGAGAAGGATTTCGATAAGTAGAGGAAGTACGGATGTTATTGGTGATTCAGGCAAGCTTGTGGAGGTCCTTGGATCATGTTCAGTTTGTGTTGATGGTCCACATTAGAATTGAGGTCCCAAAAATGAAGAATAACTTTCGGATGATGGTGTTCTTTCTGTGACTGGCCAATCGGATGAATTATACATCTTGCAAATGTTCTTGTGGATGTTTGTCGACTTAGATGTTTGTTCCTAAGTTGATGTCATGTATAAATAGGGGATTGCAAAGTCATTTCAGTGTGTGACTTGTGGAGATGAGTGTGTGGTAGCGAGGAGAAGAGCGAAAGGCAGAGCAGAAGGTTTGGGCTTAAATGGAACTGACTCAAGCATGGTGAAGATGCTATTTACCAATTCAAGTATGTGATACTTATTCTTTTGTAGACAGTGTGTCTCTTGTAGGTAGTGAGCCTCTTGTGAGCAGTGTACTTGGGCAGTGAGCCCTAATTGGCATGTGCCATTCATTCTTTCTATTCTTCTAATAGAGAATATTATCTTGGGTTAATCACCCCATGGTTTTTCCCTTAACCAGGTTTTCCACGTCAAAAATCTTGGTGTTATGTGTGCTAATGTGTATCTGCTCTTAACTTGTTGCATTATGCTTTCATGATTAATTTACTATTATGCTTGTGTGGAGTTAAGTATTTGATTTGGAAGAAAGTTTTGGACAACTGATTCACCCCCACTCTCAGTTGTCTACCCTAAGTCTAACAAAGATATACTGAAGACTGTGGTGATCTGAATGGAGATCAAAGCAATGACCCAATAAGAAATGCCTCCAATGAACTAGAGCATGAACCACTACCACTAACTTCAAGTCATGCGTGGGGTAGTTCAGCTCATGGGTCTTGAGCTTTTGCAACTCATACGTGATCGTTCTACCACCCTGCATAAGTAGGACTCCCAATCCCTCAAGTGATGCATCCCTGCAAACCATAAAATATGTTGCAGGATCAGGAACTGCTAAAATGGGAGTGCTAGTAAGACACTGCTTGAGGACCCCGAAGGCCCTCTCACACTATTCAGTCCAAAGACAACTCTTCCCTTTCCATTGAACGGAAGTGATGGGGTGCGCTATTTGAGAAAAACCCTCAACAAAGCGATGGTAATAACTAGCTAACCATATAAAACTCTTGACCTCTGTCACACTAGTGGGTGTTGGCCAATCCTTGATAGCCCTAATCTTCGATGGATCTACTGAGATTCCATTGCCAGATAGGATATGCCCTAGATATTGAACCTCTGTCTTGAAAAATGCACACTTAGCCAAGTTCCCATAAAGATTTTGCTCCCTCAAACATTATAGAACCTAACGAAGGTATTCCTCGTGCTCCTCCTCGATCCATGAATAGATCAAAATGTCATCGAAGAAAATGATCACGAACCAATCCAAATAGGAACGGAACACCCTATTCATGAGACTCATGAACACTGCAGGGGCATTCATCAAGCCAAAGGGGACCACGGTGAACTCATAGTGGCCATTTCAAGTTCGGAAGGTGGTCTTATGGATGTCCACCTCCGTGATACGTAGCTGATGATAACCAAACTTTAGGTCTATCTTAGAGAACACCCTAGCTCCCTACATCTAATTGAAAAGATCGTCAATCCTGGGTAGAGGATAACAGTTCTTCATCGTCACCTTATTCAACTTCCTATAGTCCATGCACAGATGAAGAGACCCATCCTTCTTCTTCACGAAGATGATAGGAGTGCCCTAAGGTGAAAGGCTCGGTCAGATGTGCCCCTTCTCAAGCAAGTCCTCCAACTGTAACTTGAGCTTAGTGAGCTCATGTGTGGTCATCCTGTAGGGTGCATGAGACACTGGCTCGGCACCTGGCACTAAGTCTACATGAAAGTCTACCTCATGATGGGGTGGCATCCCTAATAACTCTACTAGAAACACATTGGCAAACTCTCCAAGGAGGGGATGATCATCCAAAGATGCCTTAGGCTTGTCATCTAATCTGTCACTCACTGTGATGGCGAACATCTGACATCCCTTCTGCATGCATCACTTAAGCTGTTGAGTGGATATCATATGCACTACTGTGGGCTTCTGCATGCCCACAATCTCAACTGATGTACTGTGATCATCTAAACAACTGATTACATTTCAGCAACAATCTAGCTTGGCTCGATGAGCCACAAGTCAATCCATACCCAACACCACATCATAGGATCCTAATGTCATGACTCTAAGGTCACATACTGTGGCGAAGGGTCCCAAATAAATCTCACAGTTATGGACTAAGGCATCTACTATTATCTTGGCCCCTAAGGCTAACTCAACCACCCACCTATCACCCTGCCTAACGGCCACCAGCCTACAACGCTCCACTAATGATGGAGATATGAAAGAGTCAGTAGCACTAGAATCAAAGAGAATAGAAATGGGGTTACCCCCAATCATACCTGACATCTCAATCACTGACACATGAAAATTAGCCTGGCGGTTATCAACCACTGTGAACATACGGTGGGATCTACCACATCACCAACAGTCTACTCGAATCCTCCTGCACGAGGCTGTCTCCCTACTGTAAAACCCTATGGACACTCTCTAGCTAGGTGTCCAGCTCCACCACAAACATAACAAGGGCCCCTAGCCTATACCTATCCAGTCTGAGTCCTACTCAATTGCTATTATCCTGATCTACCAGTAGACCCTTGTGAGCCCCTATAAGACTGCTGCGACCTCGCGGGTCCCGCAGGTGGTCCCTGTTGCCTCTGATCTCTGCGTAGGCCCTACTGCTGCCAACCTCTATTATGTACCCCATGTGCCCTCTGCTGTGTCCTACCTATCTACTGCTACTGTTGCTGTGGGGGCCTAGGAGGTAAGGGTGTGGAACTAAATCCTCCCCTATGAGGTGGCTATGATGGTCTGCGGAAACTCTGTTGATGCTATTGTTGTCCATGATCCTGAAATTAAGGGTGTAAACCCTACCCTCGTCCTTGTATCTCCTCAATGACATATGCCTTCTCGGTAGCATCACTCAAAGTCTGGGGGTCTGCCATGCAAATAGGCCCTGTTATGTTGTGGTTCAGTCCTCTAATAAACTTATGAACTAGGAGTTTCTCGTCATGGAGATACTTCACATATCAAGACAACTCTGTAAATCTACCCTCATACTAAGCAACTATAAGTCCTCTCTGCTGAAGGTCATGGAGCTCATCTATGCGAAGTTCCCTGTAATGATCTGATAAGTACCACGCATTGAAGTGTTTAATAAAGGTCTCCCATGTGAGAGTGTCTAATGAAAGGTGACACTTGCACTCCTTAGTGCATCACCAGGTAGCTGCTGCATCTCGTAACAGGTGTACTGCCACCTGGGCCTTCGTGTTGCCCTCGTAAGGATGTAATGTGAAATATCTGTCTAAGCTAATGAGCCAGGCCTCTGCCTCAACTCCCTCTATGGTCCTGATGAAAGTAGGAGGGTTTAGCCTCAATAAATCCCTAATGAGGTCTGTGAACAATGTTCTCAACTCGTACTACCTCATCATGCCTAGCATGATGTGGAGGGCTCCTGCTATGGGCCCTGTTGACCGAACCCACCTCCTCTGCCATCATCTCTGGCACCTCAATATAAAACTCCACACGTGGTGCCCCTTGCAGCTCGATGCGAGGCTCCACACGTGGCTCAACACAGGACTCAACTCATGGCTCCACGTGTGGCTCCTCTCACGGATCCTTGTGGGGCTCAACATGTGGCTCTATGCGTGGCTCAACTATAGTAGGTGGAAGCCTATCTAAAATTATCTATAAAGCCTACAATATCTATGGCCTAATATCTGGTAGGGCCGGTGGTGCCTGTGGTGCCTGTAGGACCAACTGATCCTATCCCTCAGCTGAAGAGTCAGTGTGCACCTTGGGGGGTGGAGTGTGATGAGACTGCGCTTGCTGAACTCATCGGGGAGGCATCCTACAAAAATGAGGTAACGAAAAATTAATCAAAGTTGCGGAAATGATAATATACCCTAAATAAGCCCAGTGTTTAAACTTAGGCTCTGATACCAAATGTCATGCCCGCATTCCCCATGCGGTCACGACACACAACACATGTGTCGTGACCATATTTGCCATGTGGTCATGACACAAATTATGAAAAACTTTCCTACCTATCCCTAGGAACCCCCTTGCGCGTCTGCGTGCTCGGTGGCAATACGCATAAGGCGTAAACATACAAACATGTCAACATAACCATGATGATGATAGCCATCTAGGGGGTATGCAACATGAAGTGTGTCTCATTTAGGGTTAGACTGATTTTAATCAGAACCCTAAGTTTCCTAGGTGTGAAGGTGATTCCACCAGCTCCAAAACCTATCTCTAACTCTGATCAGAAAAACATTGAAAAGAGATAAGAAATTGATAAAATTGATGATCGCATGATTTAAAGTGGAATGATGGAATAAAGTAATTAAAATATCGTATAAATTAAACCCTAGAAATCTAGCAAAATTTTGACAGCATAACACGTTTTTGATAAACGCAACATAAATTTTAAATAAAACATCAATGAGATATTAAATAAAATTTAAGAATAAATATGTCAACTTAAGAACAAATTTAAAATGATTTAGACTAACATAATAAAATCAAACCCCTGCCAAGGTCGTATAAATCGACCTTCCACAAAAAGGTTAAAAATTCAAAAAAATAACATAATAATTAATGATAAGACATCAAATGTATTTCAAATTTGAGTCTATTAATAAATGTAAATTTGGCATTACATTTATTAACGAACTCAAAATTTAAAGAAGGGAGGAGATTAAAACACTCCTCCCCATAAAATAATAGCAAAAGGATAAATAATTAAAAAGATAATTAAACACGCTAAGAGAAAAAAAAAATAATCACCCCAACTGAAATGAATTTAATACAAGGAAAAGTTCTCCCCAATAAAACAAAAATTCAATCCCTCCAAAATAAAATTTAAATCACAAGGCAATAAGAACAAAATGCAACCCCAACTAAAAGATTAGTAAATAAATTGAGACACAAAGGATTAAAATACATGGACAAAATGGAGAGTAAAAAAAAAGAAATTTAAAACAATTCTCTCACAAATTCGCGGGAGGTCTGCAATGGAAGAGGGGTGCTGAGGGAGGAGCGGAGCTAAGGAGTGGCGTGTCGGTGATGAAGTGTCAGTGGGGAAGTGTGGAGTGGGCATTGTAGTAATAGGAGAGACTGGTGGGGAGTTTAGAAAGTAGACACGGTAGGGGTAGCTTGCACAAAATGCAGGGAGCACAGTGGGAGGGATGTAGGTCTGGTGCCGTTAGCAGGGGAAAAGGTGTGGGGAGGGCGTTGGAACCCCCACCCACACCCAAGGGTGTGGGTGGGGGTACCACCCCCCTCCCCACACCCTACACTATAACAATTACAGTGGCAAAGGGGGGGTCTATGGTGGGTGCTGCCCACCACACCAATTTAAAATAGAAGCAGAACTTTATGCACTTTATTATCTTCAAGAGCGATTATAGCATATTGTGGATATACAAAGGCAATTTCTAATTGTTCAGATCACACAAGGCACAGAACAAGAGCATACTCTTGCAAAGACTCTAGACTCGACTAAAACTTTGAATCTAACTCCGAATGCCTCAAATGAGGTGAGGAGTGCTTATTTATAGGAGGAATCGGACTTCAAAACACTAAACTAGGCTAGAAGTCTAACCATACAAAAATGACACGTAGCTAACATTGTTGGAGAGGATAGTTGTTAAGCAGTCTAATCCAAAAGCACTAACAACAATGAAAAATATTCACATTAATCACACCATATGCGAGGATGGCCTGCTTTACACCCAAAAGCAGATATGGGAATTTTGCTTTTTAAAATAGGGTTGCATCCTATTGTCAGAATCTTAACGTGGCTGACATCACAGCACTAACAAGCCCAAGTGCTAGCTATGCAAATTAGTAGGTGGAAGGAGTTCTCGAGGAATATGCTTGTAGATGACATCTAAGTCATCATTCCTTGGATGGAAAGCATAGATAATTTTTCCAATTTCATCAGGATATGCAATATCCATTTCAGTTTGTGCTGCTACCAAAGCTGGATGAAGAGAAGGAGTTAAGTCATTAAGCACTGCTTTTGTAAACTAGTCATGAGTGAGTGGATAGTGCTCAACTCTAGGAAGACAATAGCCATGAGGTTGGACTAGAACACCAGAAGGTCTAGCTAAGCCTTCTTCTATAGACCAAGCAAAATTTTTCTGAATGTATTCAAAAAATTGATGCATGTCTGGTTGTAAAATCCTGTTATTAACTCCTAAGAAGATATCTGCATAATCTTTGAATTCTATTTGATAAATTGTGATGCTATTAATGAAACCAAATTTAGCCACTTTTAACAAATTCTTTTAATTCCTATATGTCCAGCACATTGGAAGAAGTGAAGTAATGTAGATGTCCATTGATATCCCATTTCTCAAAACAAAGGCAATATGAGCTTCTTCAAGACCAAAAGAAAATAGGAAGTCATAAGTTTCATCTGGAGTGAGAATACCTTTTTCATAGTTTTCCCATATCTTGTGTCTTAATTCATCCAACCATTTATTTAAAATAAAAACTTCAAGAATTGGAGAAATTATTTTGGTTGGTGGCTGAGGAACCCATATTTCTTGTCCATCATCATCGGTGCTCTGGTAAACTTCAACACCATCTTTCCTTGTAAATGTTTCCCCTATCTCAATCAGCATGGATGCTGGTTCAGCTAATTTTGACATTTCTCTTGTTAAGCTATCAGCAAGGGGGTTATTATCTCCTTGAATCTATTCTATGTCAAAATCAGTTAAGATTGTAATCAACCGTGCCCTTAAATCATCCATCTCAGGTTTCCTTTGTAACTTATCCTTTCGTAATTAGCTCATTCATCCTTTATGTCATCATAGAGATCTCACTTCCAAAAATATTTCTCAATTGATTCATTCTAATTTCCACATCATCACTTATGGGTTATCACCATAACTTAGTCATCTCAACTCAAGTATAGTTATCCAGTCTATCTCATTATTCATTCTTTGCTCAAAGTGGTCACCAATCCTTGTTTTAACCATGACATCATTCTCACTAGAGAACCCTAAAAAAATGCAACTAAAGTGAAAAGGACTCATCATTCTAGAGAATTCTGAATGTTCAAACTACATCTAAACTTCTACTTGATTCCAAACTAGACCATCTAAGAATTGACAAGATTCCAACTCATTTAAGGAACCTTTGACCCAAAAATAGGGTCTTCAAAACACTCGTCACGCCTATGACATGAGGTCATCAATAGGTTCACATTACTACAATACAACCTAAAGTGTAGAAGACTCAATGCCCAAGTGCTGAACTTAGAATGCTCTGAAATCACATGTAACATCTACTCCAATTAGGTATAATAAAATAATATTATTCTCACTAAAATAGTGTAAAAAAAGGGAAGAATTAAAATTTTCCCACAAATATTACAACTCAAAAAAAATTTCATCAATATAATCAAATAAGATTTATTACAATAGCTAATCAAATAGCTTAAGAATAAAATTAAGCCTTTACAACATCTAGCCATATAGGCTCATACAAAAGAGAATTACACCATACAATGTCTTCGATACTATACCATATCTTTGACACTAAATCTGGTGGAGAGAGAGCATCATTAAGGTGATTTATCTCCCAACCACAAGATTCACACCTCCCCAATCTTGCTCCTGAATGGAGAAGCCTGACCCTTTGCAAGGGGTCTAGAAAAATGAAGCTAGCATGCATGAAGGAATCTAGTGTAGCATGATATATATATCATCTCTATATCATGTGCCAAATGCATATTGATCCAGTATCATGATATGGCATAGAGTGAAATAAAACATCAAATAGTAACTATTACTAATTTGATTGACAAGATTTTGCCAAAGCATCTTTTAAGCTGCTGATGGTTAGATAGGTTATGAATATAAACCTACCATTCTCTGTTGTTCCATATTCGGAACTTGTCCATGTTCTTTCTCTAACTCATCATACAAAAATAATAGAAACAACTTATAGATGCAAGCAAATATACAATCATCCATACTTCATTCTAGAAACCATTAATAATGGACACTCATTTAATTTGAAAGACCAATTTTAAACAAACATTTCATTAGTCTCATTCCATTCCAAGGATCTATCTTTTAAATGAATCATCACAAGTTTCCAAGTCATTTTGTCTAAATAGAAAAACACATTTATTGCACAAAAGTTGAGTTAATCTATATAAAGACTCTTCTAAAGAAATCCAACCCAAAAAATTAACATTCTTATCTTAAAAAAATATTCAATACCTATTGAGAATCTTCTCGATAGCCTAATTCATATAATAGAGTTTAGAATTGGAATGCCCATTTACTCAAATACTATTTGTTTGTTCTAACAAAGAAGCATTATGCCATCTACTAGTAAATTTGCACATGCAAAGTTAATTATTGAATGTGAAGGCCAATTTAAGCATTATTGAACTATCCCACTTTATTAAATCTAAACCATTAATGTTATCAAAATTATACATGTCCAATATTAGCATATTGTGACATAGTCAGGGTAGACTCTATCTGTTATCCATACTAGTCATTATCGACTTAGAGAGAATTTAAGAAAGGTTTTCAAATTACCAATTACGACCCAAATAACAAGGTATAAATATTAAATAGGGTCACTAAGATTAATATCCAAAAGAAGAATCCCACAAGAGTCTAAAATACTTAATCATACTTCATCATCTTTTTGTTCCAAAATAGACCTATAACTTTATAAGGTCTAAAAGAAAAATTAGGTTAAACTAGAATTAAGGATACACCTAGAATCATCCCTAAGGGTTCATTAACTCAAGGCTTATCAACTATTAAATATGTTAAACTAAAATAAAATCAAACACTTATCATTACTAACATCGAGTAAAGATCAACTTTGAAGGGTGCTCTAAAGGCAACCCAAGTTCCTCAATAGTGGGAAGTAATATCAGAGATGAGAAAGGGTGTATGATAGAATGCTATGTTAAATATATTGGCAAGACAACTAACAATCTAGCTAGGGCCTTCACCTTATGTGGGATCTAAAGAGATTACATTTTTATGACTTTCATAATATCGAGATAGAAGGAGACTCTAAAGTCATTTTAGATCTTATTTTGAAAACCTCCAACACCCCGTGAAAATTAAGAGACTATGTGGTAGGTATTAAAAATTTCCTAAGGAGACTTAGTAATAGAAAAGTTCAACATGTTTATAGGGAGGGGAATTCTATCACAAACATGATTGCCAATTTAGGCCTTCAATCTCATGAGTGGTGGTATTGCACTAAAATTGAGGACCTCCCTAGAGATGTTCACACCATTATTACTAATGAGAGAAATATTTAATTTTTGGCTCTACCATACGATGATGACTTGTAGCAACAATGTTCTTAGTTTGCATTTTAGGGACAAGGACAATAAGTTAAGAGGGGTTAAGTTTCATAATTATTATTCCTTCACTTGTGCGGAAGGGAGGGGCAATATGATGATATTTTTGGTGGCAGTAATGAAGATTACTTCAACATATTGATCTTTGGGATCCTGCATTCTACCTTCTTGTATTTCATTTTTTGTATTTATGTTATCTTCTACAATTTCCTAATAATGGGTGGTCAACTTTTGAGGGTTAAACATGCCTCTTATGTGGGTCTTAAGAATAACTCTCAAATTTGGTCTATCTTTGGGGAGGAGGGCATTGCTACATATGTTCAATCAATGATGGGTCATGACCAGTTGATCACAGAGTAGTTTGTGAATAGTTGGAGAAAAAAGTTTCTATCTTTTTAATGAATCATCACAAGTTTCCTAGTCATTTTCTCTGAATAGAAAAACATGTTTCATGCACAAAAGTTTAGTTAATCTATATAAAGACTCTTCTACAAAAATCCAACCCAAAAAATTAACATTATTATCTTCACAAAATAGTCAAAACCTATTGAAAATCTATTAACAATCTTCTCGACACCCTAATTTATATAATATAGTCCAAGATTGGAATGCCCATTTACTCAAGTACTATTTGTTTGTTCTAACAAAGCAACATTATGGCATCTACTAGTAAATTTGCACATGCAAACATAAGTATTGAATTTGAAGGCCAATTTAAGTATTATTGAACTATCCCAATTTATTAAATCTTAACCATTAATGTTATCAAAAATTATACATGTCCAATGTTATCATATTGTGACATAGTCAGGGTATAGTCTATCCATTATCCATACTAGTCATTATCGACTTAGAGATAATTTAAGAAGGGTTTTCAAATTACCAATTACAGCCCAAATAACAAGGTATAAATATTAAATAGGATCACTAAGATCAATATCCAAATGAAGAATCTCACAAGAGTCTAAAATGCTTAATCAGACTTCATCTCATTGTTGCATGCATGTCATGCTACTTTCATCATAACCAATTATAACCAAACCAATCATAAACAAACAAATAAAGATGATCTACCAAATGTACATTCAACCAAATGGTCTATCACTCCTTCACTAACCAATACTCTTTTGATATCAATGACAAACCTAACATCCAACAAACTCCCCCTTTGTCATTGATGGCAAAATCTCTCCACTCTCTCTCTCCCCCTTTGACATCAAGGACAAAGGATGATACCTTGTGTATAAGATAATCTTCTATTTAATGAAACTGCCCTATCTTGCATGTAATAAGTGCATCTATTTTGCAACAAATGAACTATGCACCACTCCTCCTATCTAATATCTTGATGTAGATCCTGAAATCTACTTATTGATCCTAATTTTAGGATGACCATATCCACTGTGATCATATCCAATCCATTGTGATCATATCCACTAATCACTGATACTAATCAACCACTATCATAACATGGAAACCAAACATTGTCACTTATCATTGATGTCTAAACCTAATGTCTAAAGCCTGTACCTGTATGACTAATGACTGATGACTGATATCTGTGGTACTGATATCTAAACCCACATATATGAATAATGAGACAACATATCTAAATAATCAAATCAAAAGGATGATGTTTGATACATACAAATCAATCTCTGATATGATGTACTAATAATAATGTATAGTACTTATGTCTGATAAAGTGACTGTACTATCACAACAAACAGTGGTATGAAAACAGGGCTACAGGCTTAATAACAATAAATCACAAATCACTTGTGGCTTGTCACTATCATAGGCTACTGATAACAACAATGTTGTTTTGACATCCTGTTGACATCAAATCACAACTCCTTTTCAAACACCTTTGTATGATATCAAATCACAACTCCTTTGCAAACTCCTTTGCAAGACACCGATACCAACAAATCTTGATAACTAGATAACAACAAACAAGATGTTGTCAATGACAACAAGAAAATAGCAATTTGTCAAAGGCTTGAAACAAAAATGTTGTTAATGACAATAAATCAACAAAGAAGATGTTGTCAAAGGATTTACTCCCCCTTTAATGTGGCTTTGTCACTAGTCATATAGTGCCCATACACTTATGACGTAAATAGTTATTGGAAGACTATGTACTTAAACACTGCAATGAAAAATAAAGGACTGATGCCTAAAATAGTGATATAAATCACTATCATATACTGCACACATGCTGTCACAACCACATGCCTGACATACTTGTTACAACACATGTCTGATACACTTGTTACAACCACAACCAAGTCTGACACAGTAGACTAAGACAAAGATACACATCACTGGACCACTTTTAATTATGTTTTTATGTATGTCCATATCCATTTCAAAAAATTCCAATAGGAAACATGCTGGTAAAGGTTAAAAAATTTGGATTTACACCCATCATATGCACTTGCTTAGAAGTTTCTAAGACCTGGTTATCCCATTAGACCACATTTCATTGAGGCATTTTGTCAAAAAGTTCATGTGTCTTGCCTACTTTTCTACATTTTGCATACATGTCTATCAGGGCACTTGTAACTACAATAACTCCTCTTCCTTTATACTTTGATGGATACCATACCCTATTTTAAAGCTTCCAATTTTATTTTGCACAATACAAGTATGTTGGAAAAGGTTGCAGAGTCTAATTTTACACCTACCAACTACATTTTCTTGAATGATTGCTAAAGTATTTTCAACAAGACTATTTTGTGTGCATCCTACAATCATTGCATGGACTTGACAATGCTTTGTACAATGCATCACTTCACAACTCTGAGATCTTTGACTACTGAATACTAAACAAGTCTAAGATAATCTACTATCATTGGACAAGTGACAAAATCTTAGATAAATCATTGTCTCTGAGTCAAATACAGTCCACTATCAATGAATACTAGTGTTGCAACCATTGTTACAATATGTTGTCAAAGATTTTACTCCTTGTGTCTATTCATTGATCTTTGATTCCACTTTGACAAAATTGTGATGCAAGAGCATCCCTGGTTCAAGAGTAATCTTGCATCAACCAAAAGCATTTGCATTTCACTTTGTTTCTTTTCACTTTCTAGTTTAGTTCAGTCAGTTCAGTTAGAAGCAGTTTCAATATTTTAGTCAACATTCTGTTGTAGTTGTATTTCAGAACTTGTGGAGCTAGACTTAGCATCTAGACACATTCATGCATATCATATCCAAAATTTAGATCATTTGGATTAGATACCGGAAAGATATTGCTATCAGACAATCAATTATTTTCTTAGAGCAGAGCATCTTGATAGTCTTAGACAATTAGCTAAAGGAGAAGACTTGTGGAGCATTTCATGACTTATGGAGCTAAATGACATATCATTCAATTTAGTTTGGTTTGTGGCCAACCTTCCCTAAGATTCACATGTAATTCTATTCATTCATGAAGGACTTCTAAATAATTAGGTCTGACCTATCCATATACACATGCTACAATTCTTCATTGGAGTTTGTGATCTTCCATGGCCAACGTGGAGGAATCTTATGTTTCAAAGATGATATAAATTGATGTAATAGATGTCTAGGAAAGTAGTGAATTACATAGATAGTTGATAGTTTGAATTTTTGGCGAAGGAGCTTCAAAGAAATATCTTGTGCATGTTTTGTAACTGTGAAAATAGGCCTGTGAGCCTTAATTGTAAGCCTACATGTTGCCGGCTAATTTGTATTTGAATTTGATGATATACTAAGTGACTAAATCTGCATTTGGTTTATATCTTTGAGTTTTTTCCATTGTTTTTACTCTTGCTGCACGGTTTGGATTGTTCACCTTGTGGACCCTCTTAACTATGACTACACCAAGTGGTATCAAAGCAAAAGTTTCAAATCTTTGGGAGTGAATTGAGTGAAGTTGGCAAAGGAATTCCACAAGATCTTGTTGTGAACAGATCACCGAATCTGAGGCAGGTTACTTGTGTTGTAACCAATCTATAACATCACTTTCCATAATGCTCAAGATTTAACTTAAACATGTAACTTAATCAAGTTATTAGTTAAGAATTGATAGAGATAATCGAAATTTGATCCAAAAGAAACATAATATTTTTCCATCAATTAAGCATGTTAATCAAATCAAGATATAACATAACTTACAATCCAGTAAACCATTACAATATTTAGTGAGTAACCATCACTAATCAAATACAATATATGCTCTAGGCACCTTAATCAAGTTTTTACATCACAATAGACCACTTGGTCACAAAATGCAATTATTGTATCTGGAACTAATGACATCTGTCTCCATAAGCCTTGGCTTGTCTCATGCTTGGGAAGGAGAGCATCATCTTGGTGCTTTTCCTCAAACAATGGACCTACGGTCCCCCGCTGATCTTCCTATCTAGAAGAGGCCCTACCCTTCACAGAAAGATTAGACATTAGAACCCAATAGGTTAGCCTTCTGAGTATCTAGTGTTGTGTCCTTCCTGATGTCTCACAGTCACAAACTATAGATCCCCTTTAACTTCTATGATACTACAGGAGACACTAGGCCATCTGGAACACTGTGAACTGACAATGCATGCAAAGAAGGATGCATTACTTTGGCCAAAGTTTTTCATACAAACATGTTACACAATGAATGTCATTGTATGTCCACCACCCTAACATGACTTATGAGTTGTCATGTCCTACAGTTTGTTCTTAATGACCCAATTCTTTAGGTCTTGTGTGAGTGGGATCAATTTGAATCATTATCCATGCTTGGACATTCGACTCCCTCCATAGGTTGGTTACAAGATTCTAGTGACTCCGTGTCACATGGTTTGATTCATTTCACATTAGTTTGACCATTTGACCCCTAGGTCACATATGGTTCACATTTTTGGAAACAAGTCATATCATATGATGAAATTGTATAAATATACTCAAGGCATACCCTACCCTTGATAGAGTAAAAGTATAATATTCATATCATTGTCAAAAAGTCTTAAATGTAGACTCATAATGATTATATAAATATTCTTATATAATTCATTTCAATGATTTCATAATGAGACCATGTTCACAATGGTTCTTCCTCCTCTATACTCGAGGGTATAAGTGTATAATTTTGATAATTAAGGTAGCTCAAAAAGCGTTTCACAATTGGCTTCTCATATAAGCTCAATTGGTGTCAATTGTGGTGTTGTAAACACACTATTATTCGAATATCTCCCTGACTATCCTCACAATCGGGTGACTCTATCATGATTTGATAATGCCTTCATGGCTGAAACCACAGTCATAAGACTATATCAATATCTTATGATAATATTTGATGTGGATTTATTTCCTACTCCGCTTGAGAGTTTTATACTATATCCAAGTCAATAAATGATGTGATTTATCATTTCTTACAACAACCCAGCCGATATGGCTCGAGCTCTAGTTATTCTTTACAATATATAAGATGTAAAAGCATCACAGTTGGGTCATGCAATCCAGCACCAACACAAAAAGAATTCCTTATCAAAGGCTTGGCCATACGACCTTGAGCAAGAATGTAGTCTTCTCAAATGACTTAGCTTTGCGGCCTTGACTATGAGACAGTCTTTTGAAATGACTCAGCCTTGCGACCTTGAGTATGAAACACAGTCTTTACAAAAGACTATCATAGCTTGGCTTCAAGCCTTGAGCCTACCCATCGATAGTAATATGACATTCCACTGATTCAGCCATACAGCCTATAGAAGTATATAAAGATTTCTATAGGTTCAAAGCTCAGCTCAATCAGTCGACGTTAAGCTAGTAATGATAGCTTAGCCATTGAGGCTACAGGTTCATTCATGTAATAAGGATTAATTTGGTATACTCGGCCTTAAGGCCTAGAGCCACCATGGATAATAACACTTAGAAACCAAAATGATCGACTGTAATAGCCTCGAGCTATAGAAAGATAAAGATTTTTAAATAGTATTGGTATAGCCTCACTGGCCTCGTGCCTCTGAGATAAAAACATTAACTTCATCTTTAAAAAGATCACTTAAGAACACAATTCTTTGTTTATACATTTAAATTGATAATGAGGAGTAGGATTACATCCTTGTAATACCTAAATAATGATAACAAATGAGGCATCGTACCCATTTGAGACTTCTACAATTGCACTCAACTCTAAAACTAGTCCATACCCTCTACTATTTTCCTCTCCAAAAGGCCAAAAACCAAAAGCCAAAAACTAAAAATTGCCTTCCTCCCATGCATTCCCTTCGAAATCTCTCACTTTTCCTCGAATCATCGCATGCCAAAAAGAAAGGTAACTACCTTTCCCCACTCGATTGGTTCCTCATAAGGTGGCTACAATCTAGCATCATGCTCAAAGGTGGATGAGCTTAAAGCTCTCCATTCTTCACTAAACCAACCAACATCAGATTAAAATCATTCAACTATGATCGAATAAAATTACATAAGAGATAATAATATTATTATTATCATGGCAGTTTAACCTATACTAGGGTTTGCAATCCTTACTAATGGGATTTAAAATTGAATACTAGGAAGCACAAAAAAACACATCTAGATCGTCGAATGTTGGTCGAGAGATTCTCCTCCAAATTCAACTATCATCCTTAGTCAAGAGACTAAGGAACATTATTCTTGAGAACAAAAGATTACAAGAGACTTCCATATCTCTCTACATGATTGTCCCCTCGACAAGAAATGATATTTCAAGAACATTGATTGGTCTTCATGACTAGTCTAAATGGCATCAAAGGCATAACAACTTTCAGAGTACATGAGAACTAAGAAAAGAAGCATGAAATGTCTCAACTTACAAATGGTGAAGGACATAAAAGTCAATAATCAGATGGCTATTCGACTCTTTGCTTTCACAACGCCTAACCATTGTTCCAAGATGATAATCTCCTTCCTTCTTTGAAGGATGTTCATTTTCCTGTTCACACTTACGACCACAAGATCATGATGAGTTTCATAACTTAATTTAAATAATTTATAACACAAATCATCATCAATAATTTTTTCATAATCAAGAGTTAAATCAGATATTTCCACAATATCAAATCAATTAACTATGTCTAATCCTCTTTATTATCATACTAAGTTAATGATTTAGTCTAGTTGTAAGTTGGGGATGTAACATGATCACCGATTGTGAGGTAGTTGTCACCTTGTATCTCGATCACCAAATTGAGGTGGTTTGCACTTGACCCGAGGAAGAGATGCCACCACGGAGAATCCTTGCTATTGTTACAATAGTTAGAAGAATGGATGAGATGATAGAGATGATGAAAACAATGCGAGTTCACTTGGATTCTATTGAAGAAGATCGAAGAAGAGGCTTAACACCTCGATCTAATGTTGAAAGTGATGATGAAGAAGAATTTCAATTTGCTGACCAAATCGGCGAAACCCTAGGAGATGAAGAAGAATCAGACCAAGTAAATATGTTGAAATCTATTTCAAAGATTGGAAAGAGGCCTAGAGTTGATGTACCCAACTGTACTGGTAATCTAATTCCCAAAGAGTTGATTGATTGGATAAATGACCTAGAAAAATACTCTGAATATGAAGAAATTGAATATCTAGAGAAGGTGAGATTTGCAAAGACTAAGTTCAAAGGACATGCTACTATATGGTGGAAAGAAATACAGTTGGATAGAAATAAAAGAGGAAAATAAAAGATTACAAAGTGGGATAGGTTAGTGACAAAATTGAAGAATCAATTTATACCTACTAACTATGAGTTGGAACTGTTGAAAAGATTGCAAAAATTGAGACAAAAGAAGAAATATGTGAAGGAGTACACTAAATAATTTCATAAGATAATTATAAGGACATGACATAGTGAAGAAAGAAAAGAGAAAGTGGCTAGATACATCAATGGATTGAGATTGAACATTCAAGAAGAATTGAGTTTGGTGAGGATGACTTCTTTGGAAGAAGCATATCAATTTGCCTTGAAGGTTGAAGAGAAGTTGAATAAGAGGCATGATTAGATACAAAGAGGTAGAGGAAGTAAATTTTAAAAAGGTAGAACATAATTTTCCAAAGGAGAGAGATCATATGCAGAGTGGAATAAGCATGATAATCTATTCAAGAAAGAAGATAGAGATAACAGTGCATACCAAAGGGATGATAGAACTTTCTATCAGAGAGGAAATCATAATGCTTACTAGAATGAAGGGTATAGAAGAGAAGAAAGAGGACCTAATAGGAGAACATTTAGAGGAACCTATTTTAAGTGTGGAGGTGAAGGACATAGAGCATTTGAATGTAATCAGGGTAGTACAAGTAAGAAGATAGAGAATAGTGGAAGAGCAACCTATGTTGAAGAAGAACCTATTGGATCACCTAGTTCAGTTGGTAAACCTAAGAAAGGAGAATCATTAGTCATGAGGAGAGCACTATTTTAAGCAGAGACAAATGGAGAACCATCGTAGAGGAAAAGTTTGTTTAGAACCAGATGCAAATCAGGAGATAAATGTTGTAAATTTGTAATTGATAGTGGTAGTTTAGATAATCTAGTTTCAGAGGAGATGGTGACTAAGCTAAAGTTGGAAAGATTGAAACACCCTAAGCCCTATCAGATAGCCTAGATTCAGGATGATCATAAGGTACTGGTGAGTAAACAATGTTTGGTAAATTTCATATTGGATCTTATCATGATGAAGTCTTGTGTGATATTATGCATATGGATGTATGTCATATATTGTTGGGTAAACAATGACTATATGATAGAAAAGATATACATGATGGGAGAAAGAATACCTATAGTATAGTGTCAAATGGAAATAAGATCACATTGATTCCTTTGGAAGATGATCCTAAGAGTGAAGTATGTGGGAATGCTAGAATCTATTTGGTAGATGGAAGGAAATTTTTGGATGGTTTGAGACATGAGAATGTGTGTTATGCCTTAATTCCTAAGAAGCCTAAAAACATGAAGACAAAGGATGAAGAATTACAACCGGAGGAGATAACTGAGTTGCTGACAGAGTATGAAGACATCATATCAGACAATGTACTTGAAGGATTGCCACCAATTAGGAGTATCAGTCTTCACGTGGATCTTATACCTGGAGCTAGTTTACCTATAAAAGAAACACATAGAATGACATGGTACAGAACGAAGAATTGAATAGATAGATAGAAGAGTTGTTGAGGAAAGATTTGATGAGAGAAAGTTTGAGCCCTTGTGTATTACCTACAGTATTAGCACCTAAGAAGGATGGAGAATGGAGAATGTGTAAAGACTCTAGAGCAATCTTCAAGATCACAGTTAAGTATAGATTCTATTTGCCTAGGATCAATGACATCATTGATTGTTTGAGTGGAGCAAAGTAATTTACTAAGATAGACTTGAAGAGTGGATACCATTAGATAAGAATCAGAGAAGGTGATGAATGGAAATCTATTTTTAATACAAATGAAGGATTGTATGAATGGTTAGTGTGGATTAGGAAAACAAATGAAGTTAGAAATAAAAATCAAATGCATAAATACACAAAGTTATACCTTTAAATGTGGTCCCTCTCCTTGATAGGTTGGAGAAGCTTGCACGAAAGAGCTCCTAGATATACCCAAGATGATAGATTGAATGTGGATTGCTCTATTGCTTTCAACACAATGTAGATGAGGGATTGGATGATTGATTGATAGAAGGGATAGAGATGAAAGATAAGGCTAGAGTGATTTTGGCATTATGATGGTATGATGGGAAGATTTGAGAGAAATTTGGGCATGGTTTTGATGGAAGAAGTTATTAGAATGGCTTAAAGGAGGGTCTTATTTATAGATTTTTTTGAAAAAGGATGGAGGGTGAGGATTAAAAGTTGAGATCAAGGGCTAGAAATGCTTGAGAGTTAGGGTTAGGATTGAATTCATAGCCTTGTGACAAGTGTCACAAGGGGAGTGGATGAGAGAGATCAAGGGTTGAGGTTTGGTCAATGGGATTGGAGGGCTCTCATTATTTGTGAATATTAAATTCACATGGGGAAAGGTGTTGAGGATTAAAATGAATTAAAATTTTATTTTTGGGAAGAGTGGATATGACAAGTCAATTAAAAATTCAACTCATGGGGGAGTGTGAATTAAAAATTTACTTTTATGTGGAGATGTGAAGGTTGAAGGTAACATGTACACTTATATGTGTAAGAGGGTGACAAATGAGTTGTAAGGAAGATTTGACCCATTGAATAAAAAAATGATTTTTATTCAAAGGTGTGTGGGAGGATTGGCTAAGCAAGGTTAATTAAGTGTTAAGCTTAATTAATTTAGGTCTAGAGGATAGGTAGGCTAGGGTAGCTAATTAAATAATTGCTATTTAATCAACTAGGCTAGGTTTAGGTTGATTAGTAGGGCAGATTAATTAGATAAGCATTATTTATCTAATTAACAAGGATTAGGAGATAGATAAATTAACTAAATAAATATTAGAAATATTTATTTAATTAATAGCAGGGATAATTGGTGGTGTAGAGATACGAGAAATTGGTTTGCGAAGCAAGTCAATTTTAGGTGTCTACATATGCCCCTCTTTGAAATGGTGTTGTGGATAAGTAACATTATTTCAAAGAAGTTAAAATATAGAGTTGGATTGGATAGAAAAAGATTTTGGCTTAGAAGAATAGGGTAAGGTTTAGGGATGATTAGTAAGGGTGATGCCCCCTTGAGAGGATAGGAAGGTTGCAAGAACACGGGTGTGCTCTCAAATTGGATGGAATGGATTGGTTGAAGGTGGTTGGAGGATAAGGAGTGAGATGAAAGATTGGTGATTTGGGAGAGATGTATAGACGGATGATGATTGTGTTGAAAAATGATTTAGAGCAATCCTAGGTTTGATATAGCAAAGTGGATATTTTTACCAAGGTATAAGAGACCAGGGTGACGATGCTTATCTGTCATTTACATGGACTAGACACGCAGACAAAGGGATGATCCCATACATGCCCAAGATAGTACAACCTTGTCTAGACGAGGGAAAGGGGACTCATAGCATAAGTCCTTAATGCAATAAAAAAGTATGATGAACCTTAGATGCACAAGGAGATCAATATGCTAGAACTGACCCTTTGATCCACAAGATATGAATACTATCTTGGAGTAATGAGACCAACCCACAAGCATAGCATACAAAAGAAATGACTATGCCCCATTCTAGATGTTTTTGCCACATACAATGATATAGTGAGATCAAGGTAGCTTTGATGTGATCTTCGAATAGGACAAAAGATAAAAAATCAAAAACCAAAAGACCAACAAACCAAACAAATAGCCATTGTATCTCTTACCAAGATGGATGATGATAGGATAGATTCTGCCTATCATAGGAATGATATATCCTAAGGTAGGAATTGATGGATGATTGGATCATGCTTAGTTGATGTTGTTGAATTGGATTAATATATGATGGTGACAAGTTGTGGTTGATGTTGATTTGATAGTTGATGATTTTTGTTAAGGGATGATGCTTTGATCAGTAATGCGATGCTTGGATCTAATGTAATCTTAGGATATAGGGACCATCCAAAAGGGTTGGATGGGTGCGTCTTATGTACCTAAGTACTAGAAACTTCCTTCATATTCCAGAATGCCTACATACCTTGTATCCACGAGATTAAGGCACATTAAGATGCGGGTGGTGATGATATGTAGTTATGATTTGTGGTGATGATGTGGGAATGGCTTGAGATGGATGTGCTAATGTTGGATGATTTGAGTGATTGTGATGACATTGTGGGTTTGTTTTTAGGATTTTTTTTAAATTTTTTTATTTTTTTGGTGTTTTTGGATTTTCTAATGTTTTTGGGGATTCTTGCAATTTTGAAGGCTTTGGATGGGGTATGGTTTATTATGAGATGGTTGTATTGGATTGTGTATGGATAGCCTTTGCGCTAGATACCAATGACAAGGGAACACCAAGTCTAGAGGTGAAGGTGATGGGGGATAAACAATCAAGTAGGGATACATGAAAAGTAGATGGAGGGATTAGCAATGGAAGGTGATAAAGAGGATATTCATGATAGATGGATTGGAAGATAGAGATAGGGATTTAAGATAGATGTATGGGAGATGGGGATAAGGATTTTCTTCAAGGGCTAGGTTGCAAGTAATCATATATCCCAATGCTTAGAATTTTTCATGATGAGTTCGTGTTTGAAGAGATGCACTTTGTAGTAAATGGATGGAGGATATGCTTGGCAAGGGAGTACACTAAGAGGTGTCCAAAGTATGTTGTTGATATTTTTCCCCTTGTCTTTATCAAGATCTAACAAGGAAGATATAGTAGATAGAATGGATGGGAAATGATAGGATAAATAGGGGATGGTGGATAGGAATATGATGGGGTAAGGATGAGATAGTGGATAAGATGTGCAAAGGATATTACGGAAGTGGATGAAGAGTATGATTTTACGCCCAAGTGTAGGGATACAAAATGGATGGAGAAGGGATTATGTATGATGCCCAAGGGGTTTTCATGAAGGTATTTGTCCAAGGTGCCACAAGAAGTGGTTTTCACCATTGGATGGATTTTTTTTTCTCTTTACTATTTTCTTTATTTTTGATTTTTTTATGGAGTGGGGACTCTAGCATCTATTTCCATAGCAAGTCGAAGATGGTCCCATGTTAGATAGCATTATAGATGACAATTGCATGGATGTTGGTAGATAGGAGAAGAAGGTATAGATGGTGGATAGTGGATTATGATGTGGATTATGCGGATTATGATTCAGATTATGATATATATTATGATGTGGATTATGCAAGAACATGGACCATAGGAATGTGATGGGGGAGATATGTAGGATAGTGGATGAAAGATGGAGAGATGGAGGTATGTGGGAATTTCAAGTGGTGGAGGGGAAGCAGGACCAACGATTGCACACACCGTGGTATATTTGGAAGCTTATGTTTTGGATGTGGAGTTGGGAGTAATGGGGATCGAGATAGGGGATTTTTGGATGGTCAATTTGGGGTTTTAAGTACCCAAATAGACTTAGGAATTATGGGATTTTTAGATGGGGAGCGCGATGTTTGGGATTTTTGGGTAGATTGGGATGTGGATGCCTCATTAGAGTTTGGTTCTTTTTGTTTAGGGGCCCACACCATTTTTTTTTCTTTTTCTTGTGATGGTGTGTACTTTGGTAGCCTTTTGGATTTTTGATTTTGTTTGGAAGGAATAACATCTTTAGGCTTTTGTGCTTTATGAGTCGAGGCATTCAAATTTTTACTTTTGAATCTCGTGGATTTGGGGGAAGCTTCATGCTTCAAAGATGTGTTCTTTTGTTGGTCTTGATTGGGAATTTTAGGGGGTTTATGGGTGGAGGGGTTAAAAGTGGATTTATGGATAAATGGATGAGTAGATTTGTGGATGGGGATATTATTAGTTGGGAGGATAGGAGAATGAGAGTATTTGTGGATAGGGATGTTTGGCATTGGTAGGATAGGATGTAAAGTGGATTTGATAGGGATATTAGGAGTTGAAAGTAGTGGAGGTAAATTTGATGGAGTAAGATGGATGGTCACATGTTTTTGCTCATGATATGAAGATGGAGCTAGGATGGCGATATATGATTTGGGGGTACGATGAGATGCACCAGACTTGGAATTGGGTGAATGGATTTTGGAGGATTCGTGGGTGGTACCAACACGTTTATTTTGGTTTTGTTGGGATGTATAGCCAAGGCCTTGTGAGGATGGATGGAATGTGGTGTAGATGGGCTCCAAGATGCCTTGTTCATGAAGGCCTAAGCCTTTTCCTTGATAGTTCATGTGTTGGAGCATGTGACATGCAATGGGATGTTTAGTGCTTTGGAAACAAGATGCAAGTCCATTATTTGTTGGAGAAGGATAGGTGGTGGATGGAAGTTGTTTGCCTCCTATGAGGGAGTTACCACAGATGAAGGTGCTTTGTCCAACTGAATAGGAGAATGGATTTGGAATGGCATTGGTAGATGGAGGTGAAGGATTAATGGGGGATGGTAAAGTGGTGATAGAAGTGTTGGCAAGAGACACTGTGTGGCTTCATAAGTGTTGTCGTTGATGGCAACAAAGTCTATCACACACATCCACAGTACATAATATGCCTATCCCGGAAGTCAGATTGAAGATTGTTTTGGTCCAGTGAACAAGAACAGAGTATGTAACAAGGTCTGACAATTAGGTCCAGATCTCTTAGATGGTGTAACTCAGTAAGTTGCGGACTTGGACAAGTCAAGAGGGGTATCATGACTACTGTATTCCAAAGATTTATCCTCTTATGATACAGTAAGAAAAATATATGAGCATCTAAGTGATGGGTTCCAAACAGGTAGTGCAGCTAGAGGAAGAACTGACTGACAGAGTATTAGACTTCAATCCAGATGTGTAAAAGGTCCTTATCAAGCAATCAGTGATATTATACATTGGTAACCGACATGATTTATGACTTATATCCCTATGTTTTTGATATGCATCACAAATCAAGCATGGATTCAATTGACAGATCATTAACTTGCAAATTTCTTGAGTGTTCTTGTTGCCGACTAGAAAGTTGATGAAAATCCTTGACGCGGATATATATACCAGATGGATTCTAGCATGTAAGTGTGTGTGGTGAAGATATGAATAAATAAGGTGCAAAGAAAAGTAGGGATAAATGTGAGAACATCGATTCAAGTCCGGTATGTGACTAAACAACATTAAACAAAGGAAGAATGAAGTGCATCAGATTAATATATTGTGCCTAACCAAAACTAAACTCTTGCATTTGTAGATGCTTCTCATCAATTCAAACACTTGATTATCTTTTTTAAGTTTTGTAGACAATGATTCTCTTGTAGGCAGTGTGCCTCTTGTGAGCAGTGTGCTCGAGTATTGAGCCCTAATTAGCAAGTGCCAAATTTGTACTCCTTATTCTTTTAACAGAGAATAAAATCTTGGGTTAGTCACCCTGTGGTTTTTCCCTTAACAGGGTTTCGACGTAAAAATCCTTGTGTTATGTGTTGATTTCATTTTTTAATTCTTATGATTGTCTTTGCTTCCATGTTTTGATAAGAGCACTAAATGTTAAGATAAGAAAAGAAAGCAAGAAAGATAAAAGTTATAAAATAACTGATTCACCCCCCCTCTTAGTTATTTGTATTGTTCCAACAATTGGTATCAGAGCAAGGTTCCTCTAAACAAAGCCTAACAGCTTGAGGAAGATCTGAGAATCTCAATGGATGCATATGGTATGAAGGAACAACTTCAGTCTACCCTAGATGATCTTGAACAATCCCACTCTAAAGGCAATAATTTGGGAGAAAGACTCAAACAAGCTGATGAATTCATAAATGAGCTAAAAGAAAAACTTAGTATTTCTATGAAAAAGAGAAAGGAACTACTTCAAAAATTAGCCAATCAGAGTGAAGTCAATGATACTAATGAATATCTGAATGAGAAAAATAATCTATGTGAGAAGTTGTCAAAATAAGTCATTATGGTAAGGCATGAAATGGAATCAGGTGTTATGAGATTCACCCAAGAAATTGAAGAAAAAAGAAAGATTGAAGATAATCTAAAAGAATCCCTCAAGGAGGAAATAGAGGACTACCACAAAATGGATAGAATAATCAGGCATCTTGAATCTGATCTTGAAGAAGCTAGAGACAATGAAGAACAACTTGAGAATAAGATAGACACTCTTAAACAAGATCTTCAAATTGCAAATGAATACAAAGAAAAATTCAAGATAAGTTCAACCCAACTTGAAGTTCTTCTTGAAATCCAAAAGAGGGTAGATGATAAGCATGGCTTGGGATATGAGAAAGGTGAAAGCTCTGGATCCGGTCAGAAGAACTTTGGATTAGGAAATAAAAGAAATAGGCCTAGAAGACCTTCAATGGATGTTGCTTCAATTGCAACAATTTTGGTCATAAAGCAACTCAGTGTAGGAGGAGAATGAATCAAAATAATCCATCCTTCTCCAGACAATGTTTTAATTGCAAAAGGTATGTTCACAAATCTCATGAATGTCGAAATATGCAAATAAACAATTCATTCAATGGTAGATGCTTTTCATGTAATAGAATGGGACATATGGCTAATCAATGCAGATCAAGAGGATATCAATCAAATAAGCAAAGAAATGTTGTATGTTACAATTGCAATAGATCTGGTCATATTGGAAAATTTTGTAGAAGCAGAAATTAGGATAGAAAAGGTTTGGTGGAACATGATTAGAAACAAGATAAGGGCAAAGGTAAAGTGAATGCAAATGAAGTTCAAAAGGAGATGAGCAAGATTTAGGTAAAGAAGAGTATAGAAAATATTGGGGATGGACCCGCACTAGAATCCGGTGCTGATATTCCTTTTAGAAACTAAAAAGGTGAGCTCTGGCTTAGGAGGAGTCATAGAGAAAAATAATTTCCCCCAGCTAGTCAGCTAGTGGCTAAATTTGGCACATTGAGTAAACATCTGACATTGTGGATTAAAGGGTTCTCAGAAAAACCTCCAAATAACCTTCAGTGAAAATGTGAAAGATCCACATAGAGTTTTGTAAGATTTATAACTGCTCAACCTAATCTGGTTCTGATAGCTATCCAGTAAAGCAAAATTTCACAGATAGATCCGATATGATTTAGAATTGAAATGCTTTGATCTACGGACCCATGGCATGATTGAAGAAAAGAAGATATGTTGTCAATCCTCACTAACAATGATTCTAAGTTTGGCGTAGTGATTCAAGAAGATCTCTCTCAAAACAAGGTAATCGGATAACTTAAGTTGTGTATTTATTACAAAAGAAAATTAGGGTTTCACAAGGATAAAAGGGTTCTTTCACTCATTATTTACACACTTGCACTCACAAAGAAGAAAATAAGAGCTCTGCAAAGAAGATTATGCAATTCACTCAAAATCAACTGAAAATTAAATTCGACCAGCGATTCCTTCTGGCTCCTGCTTCAAACCCTAAATAATGAAAAGGAGCATTTTCTAGCATTTCACACAAAGTGTTGTATGTAGAAGATGTTAGGTTTTATATCCATGCCAACATTGAAGAATTTGGAGACTCAAAATTGATGGACATTTATCACAAATAGCTAATAGATGAGAATTTTGAAATCAAACCTGAATTCAAGGCCGTTCAGGACAAACACTTTAGACATTGCATACATTTTCCATGTTTTACAGAAGATGATTGGGTCCAGTATGTTCTAAGAAAGATGCATGATAATTTTATGTGGCTAATGAGGCCATCCAAAATAACTAACTATGCCATTAGGGCAGTGACCAGGCTGCATTCATCTGGTGGGTTACCTGCACTTAAATTTGTGAAGAACCAAACAGTAACTGAAGCCACCAGATCTAAATTTGACAAAAGAGAAATGACCATAGATGTCATCATAGATCCAGATGTCAAGTTTGCCTCAATGATAATCGGCTACAAAATCTATCATTTGAGTAGGGAGAATTTTGTGTCTGGTACAACAATCTATGTTGCATATCAGATGTTGAGGGAAGATGCAAATTATGATCTATGTGAGCTTCTTCTAAATCAGTTGTTAGAGAACTTATAGAAGATCAAAAAGGATAAGAAAAATTCCTTTAAATATGGCAGTCTAATACTGTGTCTATTCTTCTATTATATGAATGAGCTACCTGGATCACATGGTTGGGCTTGGCAAAGTGATAAACCGGTTGCAATTCAGATCAGAGATTACATGTATGGACTTGGTGATGCTCAAGCCCAAAACACAGCCCTATGGGGTTACTTTAAGAATTTCTGAAGCATGATGTAAGCTAGAGAGAGAATACCATAGTCCATAGTTGAGAAATACAAGGACACTTTGCTTTATGGTTGACACTGATCAATGTCTAATAGAGGTAGTTGAGCCAAGAACTATGTGGATAATGCCTATGGGATATGAGGTAGATGAAAAAATCTTGGAGCTACATATTCAACACTTGCTGAGCCAGCCTAAAGACACTAAAGCAAAAAGGTTTGGTACCTTTCAAGAGCAAACTGTAAAAATACATGTTGAGTTAAGACAGTCGAAGATGAAGAGTAAAGTAAGAAAGGAAGTTGAATAAATTGCCAAAAGATTTGGCTTATCAAAGGAGGTTGTAGATGTAAATAGAGAGAAAATGGAGAAGGCCAAGAAAGAGAGACAAGAAGCAAAGAAAGGAAACGTTTCGGTGCAAGCCTCCTCCCAGACTAGATCTTCAAAGAGCTCTGCACCTGTCACTCCAAAAAGCTCAAAGGCTACTAAACCGGAAGTCAAGCCATCTAGCAAAAGTGAAAAGAGAATGAAGAGCAAAGCCTCAAGAACATATACAAGCCATAAGGATGATGAAGAAATAGAATCAGATGAAGAAATCAAGAAAATGAAGAAGAAGAGAACATCCAGAAAGTTTTGTGCTAGCAGAAATGAGGAAGAGAAGGCAAAGGATTTTGTTGAAAAGTCCACTCTTTCCATTAATGACATCATCAAGGTAGTTATTGTAGATGGGAACCTATAGCCGGTGACTAAGTTCTATGATGCATATAGTGATGCTGACAAGAGAATTCTAGAAGAGACTACTGTTAGGTACTTGAAGATTTACAATAAAGCTTTCATTGAAATTATATCATTGATTCCTAAGAGCCTAGAAAAGGTACTTGAGCTGAGAAAAGAGAATGCAATGGTTAAAGACTTAGAAATATGGAGCAAATAATGCTTTAGCTTTACCCTTCTATCACTCCAAAACAAATGGACATGATTTTCAAGGACTGTAAGGATGAGTTTTGGAGTAAGGCGAGAATGAATAAACTCATGGGTGGAGAAACTGACCAAGTAGCAAGTGAAACAAAAGATATCCTCTAGAATGCTTTGAAGAGATTCAATCTTCCTATTATAGAGGAAACATATGAAGAACCTTCTACCATGGATGTGTTGATAACTGAGAGGGGGGGGGTGAATCAGTTATCCTAATTATTTCCCTTATTGAACTTTTCTTTTAATTGAAGCAGCATAAAATCAAACATAAAACATTAACCATGAAATAAGAAACACATGACACAGTATTTTTGACGTGGAAACCCTGTTAAGGGAGAAAACCACGGGGTGATTAACCCAAGAATTATTCTCTGTTAGAAGAATAGGAAATTACAAAAATGGCACTTGCCAATTAGGGCTCACTGCCCGAGCACACTGCTCACAAGAGGCCCACTGCCTACAAGAAGACACACTGTCTACAAAGTGATGATAATCACAGTCTTGAACTGATTGGAAGCATCTGCATATGCTGGAGTTCAGTTTCGGTTAGGCTCAGTACACTGATCTGCTGCACTTCATCTTTCCTCTGTTCTTTGTTCTGCTATCTTTCACATACCGGATCCTTTTTGCTACCTCTGCTCTTTCTCTGGACTTATTCGCATATCTCTCCACACCCACACACCTTTCACAACTAAATCCATCCTCTATATATATCCGCACAAGTAATTTCATCACCTTTCTAGTCGGCATCCGGAACAGTCTAGTTTCTTACAAACTCTCATTCTGTCGGCTGAATCCTTCCTCACCAAGCAATGCGGATCAAGCATATACTTGTAGATATCATTAATCATGTCGGCCAAACATGATTCATGCCTTCACAACCTCTGTCATCAACAGTAACCCATCCGGAAAGCAGTCTGATACTCTGCCAGTCAATTCTTCCTCTGTTTTCACTGTCTCTCAGGAATCCGGTACTCAACCATTCATATCTTTTTCTTTGTCCATCACCGGAGGCTAAATCCTTGGAATATACCACTCAAGGTAGTCCTCTTGACTTCCCCAAATCCGCACTGCACCAAGACACTTCCTCTGAGAGGTCCGGACCAATCTGTCAGACCTTGCCACATGCTCTGTTCTTCTTCACCGGACCACAACATTCTTTATTCTGACTTCCGGTAGAGACATATCATGTCTTGCGGATATGTGGGATGACCTTTGTTGCCATCAATGATAACAACCATGAATCCATATAGTGTCTCTTGCCAACAATCTCCCCCTTTGGCATTGATGGCAACACTTAGTGAAAAATGACTAAGTGTTTTCACTATGCTCCCCCTTTGCTGATGCTCTGTCTTTATATACAATTTCCGGAACTCCCCCTTAGTTGGATCCCTCATTTTTCACTACTCCTCACTCCCCCTTTGACATCAATGGCGAAGGGTAGGGTCCGCATATCAAAATTTTCAAAAATTTCTTATACTTAGCCGCATATTTACATACTCACATATATTGAAGAATGTCTGCAAAGGATGTCTGTAATTGAATCATTTCGGTAGCCCAACTTTGCTTCATTCTGTCCAAAATTGAAATGTGACCACTTAACAAAAATGCAAACGCTTCTGCCCGCTTGAGATCTGTCGGATCTTTTGTTTGGGCGGTGGTCCTAGCATCACTGATGGCCTCATGCATGGTTTCCAACTTAGGGATTATAATCCTTCTAAGTTCTCCCATCCGGTTGGTGATGTTCTTCCTTTCCTTCTCAAGATTCTTTATTTCGTTCAAGACTGCAATAGTCTGACATTCTTGATTTATTATAGAGGAAGAGAGAGGATCAAAACTTTGAGATAAGCTTTGTAGCTTATCCTGTTCCTCTTTTATTTTCTTGTCAAATGCTGCTGTTGCCTTTGACCAGGATATACAAAATTTATAGATATCACCGCCATCCTTAAGAGCATTCTCTAAGCTCCTTATTCCAATGCTTACAATCTTCCTATCCTTAGAGATTAATTCTAATATTTCTGAAAATCTCTTATCCAAAAATTCCTTCCGGACCTTTTCTTCAGCTGATTTTTCTAAAGAATCAAAATGTGTATCAACACTGCTGACTAAGGTTTTTAGATTACCGGAAGTGGAGGCTGTCAGATCTATTTGGATTGATGGCATGATCTTCACAAGTACTCCGGAAGCAGCCTCTATCAACTCACAGTCTTCCATATGAGACTTCAGGAGCTTTTCATTTGCCTTGGCATTTGCAAATGAAGCTATCTTCATTGTTTGTACCAGAGAGAGAGAGTCAAAATCAAATGGACCTTTGAGAAGCTCCGGTTCATCAATCTCTAGAGTTTCTTTACTCAAAAATTGTTGAACAGTTTGTGCAGTGTCTCTTGCCGGAGACAGATGTTTCTTTTCTTCTGCAGTCTTAGAACTGTCAACCTCTTTGTCTTTCACCACTGCTTCCTTCTCCTGTAGTTGCTCTTCTTCTTTGGATCCGGAGACTGTAGGGGAAACCGGAGGAGAGATGCTAACTTGTTCATGGGCCACTTCTTCTGGAGCAGAGGGTCCTAAGTCCTCACTTGTCTGTTCAGGGCTCACTTCTTCCGGAACAGAAGATTCCAAATCAGCAGCTGTTTCTGCACCTAAGTCCTCTACAACAAGAAGATTGAACCTTTTGAAGGCCTTCCGGAGGATCTCTTCTGTTTCTTGAGCCACTTTGTCAGTCTCACCAAGCATGAGTTGATTCATCCTGGCTTTGCTTCTGAACTCATCTTTGCAGTCCTTGAAGATAATGTTCATTGTCTTGGGATCAATTTGAGGATATAGCTGAATAGCTATCTGCTCCCGGATCTCAAGATCTTTGGCATGAGCATTATTCTTTCTTACTTCCATTTCCTTCTCTAGGCTCTTAGGAATGAGAGATATGATCTCAATGAAAGCCTTATTGTATATGTTCAGATATTTAACTGTGGCTTCCTGCAGAGTCTTTTGGTCTGCCTCACTGAAGTCATCATAGGATTCAGTCATTGGTTGAAGGTTTCCATCCACCGTGACCGACTTGATTATGCTCTCTAGAGACAGAGTGGGCTTTTCAACAGTTACCTCTGCCATTTCCTCCTTGTCTTGGCCTGTGGAGGGCTTACCGGATCCTTTCTTTTTCTATTTCTTTACTTCTCTTACTCCCTCATCTGATTCTGTTTCCTCTTCATCCTTTTGGCTTCCATAAGCCCTTGTGGCTTTTGCCTTTGATCTCTTACCGGATGCCTGGACTTCCGGTTTTGAACTTTTGGTTGAGGGAGGTGCAGATCTCTTTGTTGATCTGGTCTGGGTGGGAGCTCCAACCGGAGCACTTTCTTTGCTTTTCTCTTCTTCCTCGGCCTTCCTCCTCTTTTCCCGGCTGGCATCAAGTGCCTCCTTTGAGATGCCAAGACCTTGAGCAATGTGCTCTACTTCTTTTCTCACTTTTCTTTTGATCTCAGGTTCCCTGAGTTCTACATGTAATTTTATACTCAGCTCCTCAAAGGTTCCAAACCTTTCTGCCTTAGGATCTTTGGGCTGACTTAGCATGTGTTGAACATGCAGCTCCACTATCTGTTCATCAACTTCATACCCCATGGGCATGATCCAGACAGTCCTTGGCTCCACTGCCTCCATCAGGCACTGATCAGTGTCAACCATAAAGCACACTGAGTCCTTGTATTTCTCAATGAGAGACTGGGGAATTCTCTCTCTTGCTTGCATCATGCTCTGAAAGTTTTTGAAGTATCCCCATAGAGCTGAATTTCTCACTTTTGCATCCCCAAGTCCATGCAAGTAGTCTCTTATCTGGACTGCAACAGGTTTGTCATTCTGCCATACCCATCCACTTGTTCCGGGTAGCTCATTCATGAAGTAGAAGAATAGACATACAATAAGAGTACCATACTTGAAGGAATTCTTCTTATCCTTCTTGATTTTCTGTATATTTTCCATTAATTGGCTTAGCAGTAGTTCGCAGAGGTCATATTCTGCATTTTTCCTTAGCATTTCAAAAGCAGTGTATACTGCAGTTCCGGATACAGAATTCTCCCTACTGGAGTGATAGATCTTGTATCCTATTATCATTGATGCATATTTGATATCCAGATCCGAAATATCTTCAATGGTCATTGCCCTCTTGTCAAATTTTGATCCGGTGGCCTCAGTTACAATGTTGTTCTTGACAGATTTGAGGATAGGTACTCCTCCGGAAGAGTATAGGCCAGTTACTGCTCTAATTGCCTCTTTTGTGATCTTGCAGGGTCTATCTAGCCATAGAAAGTTGTCATGCATCCTGCTCAGTACATACCGGACCCATTCATCTTCTTCAAAACAAGGGAAATGAATAAATTGCTCAAATTGTTTCTTCTGAATATCCTTATACTCTGGTTTAAGCTCAAAGGCATTGTCAATCAACTGCTTGTGATAGAGGTCTCTTAATTTGAATTCCCCAAATTCCTCAATGTTTGCATGTATGTAAACCCTAATGTCTTCGGTGTGTAAAACTCCGTGAGGAACACTAGAGAAGGCTCCTAGTGGGTCTACCTCCAATGATTTGTAGGGATGTTTCTTGAATGAGGGGCGAGGTCTATCAGAGATCTTAACTATGTTTGGAGTAGCCATTCTTCAAAGATTTGCAGTGAGGTAATGAAAAACGGAGAATACCTTATGCGCCTTCGGTTTGCACGGAGTGGTTGGATTGATTTCTTTATCCAATAGCTTCGGCAGGAGATCCTTGGTGTGCTTGAAGAACCTTGTTGCAAAGCTCCACTTTTCGCTTTTTCTCGAGTGTAGAATGAGCAAATGACCTTTGAGAAATCCCTTAAATTGCTCCGCGAACCCTAATACCTGTCTGCAATAAATGCTTCACCTACATCATTCCGGTTTGCCTTGTCTGGATAGCTTGGAGTATCCCGGATTAGTCCTGATCTGTGGATATTATCCGGATCTTTCAATCATGAATAAATCGAGGTGGCATATTACAAGATCATCTCAAACACTCTGTCCAATCCGCAGAACAAGATAGTGCATTTCCAGATCTTTCCGGACCTTTTTGTAATCTTTTATCATACCGGAGCATCTCCCTGAACAGGTCTTATTTGATCGATCATAGATTCTTCATAACTCCATGCGGACCTCTGAAAACTTGACTGAAGTATCTCAAGACTCATATCTACAAACCCTTTGATCCGCATCTTGTGCCACATCCGGCACCACTTGTTTGGCTGGGGGAACAAGATTTTCTTTGAGTCTCCCCCTGAGCCTGAGCTCATTTTTAATTTCTGGAAGAAATATCAGCACCAGAGTCTAGTGCGGATCCAACCTCTACATTCTCTGAACTTTTCTTCACCCAAATCTTGCTCATCTGATTCCTAACCTCATCCGCATTCATCTTTTGTTTACCCTTGTCTTGATTCTGATTATACACCGGACCTCTTTTGTCCTGATTCTTGTTTCTGCAGACTTTAGCATTATGACCGGACCTATTGCAGATTTGGCAAATAACATCTCTTTGCATATTTGACTGATATCCTCTTGATCTGCATTGATTAGCCATATGACCTATTCTATTGCATGTGAAGCATCTACCTTTGAATGATTTGTTTACTTGCATAATTCTGCATTCATGGGATTTGTGTCCATACCTTTTGCAGTTGAAGCACTGTCCGGAGAAGGATGAATTATTCTGATTCATTCTTATCCTGCACTGATTAGCTTTGTGACCAAAGTGGTTGCAGTTGTGGCAGTATCCATTGAAGGATGGATATCTTTGAGCATTTGGCTGTCTTACCGGAGGTCTTCTAGGCCTGCTCCTTGGATTTTCTGATCCAAGATTCTTCTGACCGGATCCGGAGCTTTCTCCTTTCTCATATCCCAAGCCATACTTGTCATCTGTCCTCTTTTGACTTCCAAGAAGAACTTCAAGTTGAGCAGAACTTATCTTGAATTTCTCTTTATATTCATTTGCTGTTTGAAGGTCTCTTTTGAGAGAGGCAATTTGATCCTCAAGTTTTCCTTCATTATCTTTGGCATCTTCAAGATCAGATTCAAGGTGTCTGATAATCCTGTCCATCTGGTGGCATTCTTCTGATTTTTCTTTAAGAGATTGTCTTAGATTGTCTTCAGCCTTTCTTTTTTCTTCAATCTCTTGAGTAAACTTTATAGTTCCTGATTCCATTTCATGTCTTAACATAATGACTTCTTTTGATAACTTTTCACATAACTTGGTTTGCTCAGTCAATTCTTCATTTGTATTGCTTTCATCACTTTGTCTTGCCAACTGTTGAAGCAGCTCCTTTCTCTTTTTCATAGAGAGACTTAATTTGTCTTTTAATTCTCTCATGAATTCATCAGCCTGTTTGAGTCTTTCCTTTAATTCACTGACTTCAGAATTTGACTGTTCAAGATCCTCAAGGGCAGTCTTGAGTTGCTCCCTTAAACCATATGCATCCATTTGAAATCCCAGATCTTCCTCAAGCTGTTAGGCTCTATTAGGAGGAACTTAGCTCTGATACCAATTGTTGATAACTGAGAGGGGGGGGTGAATCAGTTATCCTAATTATTTCCCTTATTGAACTTTTCTTTTAATTGAAGCAGCATAAAATCAAACACAAAACATTAACCATGAAATAAGAAACACATGACACAGTATTTTTGACGTGGAAACCCTGTTAAGGGAGAAAACCACGGGGTGATTAACCCAAGAATTATTCTCTGTTAGAAGAATAGGAAATTACAAAAATGGCACTTGCCAATTAGGGCTCACTGCCCGAGCACACTGCTCACAAGAGGCCCACTGCCTACAAGAAGACACACTGTCTACAAAGTGATGATAATCACAGTCTTGAACTGATTGGAAGCATCTGCATATGCTGGAGTTCAGTTCCGGTTAGGCTCAGTACACTGATCTGCTGCACTTCATCTTTCCTCTGTTCTTTGTTCTGCTATCTTTCACATACCGGATCCTTTTTGCTACCTCTGCTCTTTCTCTGGACTTATTCGCATATCTCTCCATACCCACACACCTTTCACAACTAAATCCATCCTCTATATATATCCGCACAAGTAATTTCATCACCTTTCTAGTCGGCATCCGGAACAGTCTAGTTTCTTACAAACTCTCATTCTGTCGGTTGAATCCTTCCTCACCAAGCAATGCGGATCAAGCATATACTTGTAGATATCATTAATCATGTCGGCCAAACATGATTCATGCCTTCACAACCTCTGTCATCAACAGTAACCCATCCGGAAAGCAGTCTGATACTCTGCCAGTCAATTCTTCCTCTGTTTTCACTGTCTCTCAGGAATCCGGTACTCAACCATTCATATCTTTTTCTTTGTCCATCACCGGAGGCTAAATCCTTGGAATATACCACTCAAGGTAGTCCTCTTGACTTCCCCAAATCCGCACTGCACCAAGACACTTCCTCTGAGAGGTCCGGACCAATCTGTCGGACCTTGCCACATGCTCTGTTCTTTTTCACCGGACCACAACATTCTTTATTCTGACTTCCGGTAGAGACATATCATGTCTTGCGGATATGTGGGATGACCTTTGTTGCCATCAATGACAACAACCATGAATCCATATAGTGTCTCTTGCCAACAGGATGTTGAAGGATTAAATGTAATCATTAAAGAATTTTGTGACAAGGATGTAGAAGGATTAAAGAAAATAGATGAAGAGAAGTCTGAGGACTTAGATTCCTCTATTCCAGAAGAGGAAGTTCATGAAGCAGTAAATATAGGTGATATCTCTCCTTTGAATTCCACTATAGCTATGACAAATATTCCAGACTCTGAAGCTAAAGGAGAAGCTAGAAGAGAGGAGAAGAAGATTCAAGAAGAAGAACAAGCAGAAAAGACTAATGATGACTCTTTTGATATTTCAAAGAGGTCTCAATCTCTAGCAAGAGACACTACAGAGACAGTGAAGAACTTCTTAGATAGAGAAATCATGGAGCTAGATGAACCTAAGCTATTTCAAGGACCACTAAATTTTGACTCTCCTTCCCCAGTTCAGACAATAAAAATAACATCTTTTGTTCAAGCCAAAGCAAAAGAAAAACTCTTGAAATCTCACATGGAAGACTATGAACTATTGGAGATTACATCTAGGATGCTAGAGAAAATCATGCCATCCTATCAAAAGGATCCTTCAGCCTCACCATCTGGTAACTTGAAAAAATTAGTAAATTCTGTTAACACTCATTTTGAATCTCTAGAGAAATCAGCAGAAGCAAAGGTCCGGAAGGAGTTTTTGGCGAAAAGATTCAATGAGGTGCAAGGACTTATTGCAAATGATATGAGGACTCTAGATATTGGAATAAAGATCCTTGAAAATGCTCTTAAAGATGGTGGAGATCTATTCAAATTTTGTCTGACTCCTAAATAACAAAAGATATTAAGGAGAAAGTAAAAGAACAAGAAGAAAAACTGTCAAGCCTAGTTTAGAATTTTGACCCTCTTTCCTCCTCTTTAATGAATCAAGAATGCTAGGCTATTGTTATAATAAACAAAATAAAGAGACTGGGAAAAGAAAAGAAGAACATAATGAACAGAATGGGTGAACTCAGAGGGATAATTATCCCTAAGTTAGAGGCAGTGCATGAGGCCTTGACAGATTCTCAAACCACAACCCGGACCAGTGATCTAGTAGATTTAAGAAGGGCAGAAGCATATGCATTTTTGTTGAGTGGTCACATCTCCATTTTGGATAGGATGAACCAGAGCTGGGCCACAGAGTTTGTATAGCTGAAGACTACTTTTACGGATATACTTAAGTATATGTAAGTATAACATATGATTTATATATAATTATGTAACCATGTATAGAATAATTTTTGTAAAATTTTGGTATGCAGATTCCACTCTTTTCTATTGATGTCAAAGGGCGAGTGAAGAGTAGTGAAAAATGTGGAATCCAGCTAAAGGTGAGCTCTAGTAAAATAATGCAAAAGACAGAGCATCAGCCAAGGGGGAGTTACTGTAAGACTTGGCCATTTTTCACTAAGTGTTGCCATCAATGCCAAAGGGGGAGATTGTTGGCAAGAGACAATGTGTGGCTTCTTAAGTGTTGTCATTAATAGCAACAAAGTCTATCACACACATCCACAGTATGCCTATACTGGAAGTCAAATTGAAGATTGTTTTGGTCTGGTGAACAAGAACATAGTATGTAACAAGGTCCAACAATCAGGTCCAGATCTCTCAGATGGTGTAACTCAGTAAGTTATAGACTTGGACAACTCAAGAGGGGTATCATGACAATTGTATTCCAAAGATTTAGCATCAGGTGATAAAGCAAGAAAAAAATATGAGCATCTGAGTGTTGGGTTCCAATCAGGTAGGGCAGACGGAGGAAGAACTGACCGACAGAGTATCAGACTTCAATCCAGATGTGTAAAATGTCATGATCAAGCAATCTGTGATATTATACATTGTTAGCTGACATGATTTATGACTTCTATGCCTATGTTTTTGATACACATCACAAATCAAGCATGGATTTAGCTGACAGATCATTAACTTGCAAATATCTTGAGTGTTCTTGTTGTCGACTAGAAAGTTGATGAAAATCCTTGATACAGATATGTATACCAGATGGATTCCAGCATGTAAGTGTGTGTGGTGAAGATATGAATAAATAAGGTATGAAGGAAAGTAGGGATAAATGTGAGAACATCAATTCAAGTCCGGTATGTGACTGAACAACAACATTGAACAGAGGAAGAATGAAGTGCATCAGATCAGTATATTGTGCCTAACCGGAACTAAACTCTTGCATTTGTAGATGATTCTCATCAGTTCAAACACTTGATTATCTTCTATAAGTTCTGCAGATAGTGAGTCTCTTGTAGGTAGTGTGCTCAGGCAGTGAGCCCTAATTGGGAAGTGCCAAATTTGTACTCCTTATTCTTTTAACAAAGAATACAATCTTGGGTTAGTCAACCCATGGTTTTTCCCTTAATCTTTGGATTTCAGATATAAGGTGTGATAGATTGGTTTTCCCTTGATCAAAGTTAGCAAGACAAAGGTTGGGGGATGGATAAGCTGAAGGTATTGATTGGTTGCATAGGTATGATGGCATGGATGTATAAGGGGATGAGGATTGATATGATGTTAACGAGGATGAAAAATAGGGTCTTTGTTGATATGATGGAGGTTGGTATGAGGTTGATGTTGTGGATATGTAAGATGTAGGTTGGTATGATGAAGTTTGATATGATGTGGATGGGGATAAAATGTAGAGTGATGGAGGTTGGGTAGGGCTTTGGGATTCTCCAATGATGAGGTGTGCTAAGGGGATATCTCTAATGTCATTTTTGCATTTTTCCTTAGCATTAGCATCCATGTTCTCATAGATTTTTCTAAGTCTTTGTAATTGTTGCATTGCTTCATAAGGATCCATTTTGTTGGAGAGATATGGGATGATGAAGGATAATGGATGATTGTGACATTGGGGATCAAATTTCAAGACTTTAGGATAATTTGATTTGATTTGATTTGTTTTTGATGGATGTTCTCTATGCTTAAAATAGACTATTGATCTCAAGCAAGAGGGTTGATTTGGTTGATTATTGTTGACTTACTTAAGATAGACTAATGATCTCAAGAAAGTTTGGATAAAGGTTGATAATGATCAACTAAGGTCTTGATTTTTGATTGGGTTGATCTGGATTTGGATTTTGATAATGATGTTAGGTGATTTGGATAATGATTGGGATAGATGTCAATTTTGGATTGAATTTGGAATATGGTTTGCAAGATTATGGATTGATGTTGGTTGGATTTTGGATTTGATTTGGATGAGATTGGTCAAGTGGTTGAGGGAAATGGGATTAAAATGATGGTGATGAATTGGATTAAGGATGATGAGCATGATTAGGATAAGATTGAATTGAATGATTAGGATAGATGGGTGATTGGATTAAGATGAAGTGGATAAGAATGATTAGGATGATGAAGATAGATTATGACTAGAGAGGAAGTGGATTAGAATTTTACCAATCTCAAATAGAGGGATTAGATAAGCTCAATTGATGGGGTTCATGGCAAGCATGAAAACACTACACACAAGAGAACACAATGGCCAAATGTTTGATTTATGAAAATGTGATAATCAAGCATGTAAAACCTAAGGCGAAGCAAGGACAATACTTGTGGAACAAGTAGAGGGAATTTGGCTTCTAGAATAATGGTTCGTAGTGGGGGTACATCTGGGGGATCAACACCTTACAAGCATCCAATAAACCACTGAAGGTTTTGACTAGCTCTACTAGGAGTTTCATATACACAAAGGTACTACTTCCTTTCAAGCTAGCATCGAATGGTAAGCGCTCATACTGATTTAGACTTGGCTTTTGCCTTATCCTATTTTGTATAGTGGACCAGATGAAAGTATCGCTTGGGGTTGCCAATGAGTTCTCTGAATGGATGTGTCTCAAGGGCAGGCCCACATCCTAAAAAGAAAAATAGAATAGAACCATTTCTCTTCACCCAAGATCCTTTTGAAGGTAAGGGGAGAGGATACTTTTATTCTACCCTGTGGGATAACATAGATGTGTAAGTGCACCAAACACGAAAAACAAAGCCAATGTTTGTTTTAAACCCAAATCAAAATGTGCCTAAAGTTGTTTGTTGCAAACCATGATTAATTTTAGTTGCATCAAAGTCAAATGTTGTCTATGCTAAGGCACACAAGGATTCTTTTTAGGTGCACCAAAATGAAATGTTGATTGTAGATTGTTTGCAAGCAAGATTGGTTTTATGCACCAAATTCAAGTGTTTTCTAAGCTAAGCAAACAAAGGTTCTTTTTAGGTGCACTAAGATAAAGTGTTGTCTATGCTAAGAAATCCCTGCAAAAGATGTTAGTAGTTTCGAGATGGTGGTTTTGGATGATTTGAAATATCCTACCGAAAAGAGATCCAACCCTGTACAGATCCCTAAGCAAGTATAGAAAATAGCACTGAAACAGATACAAATGGCGCTACAAAATCTTGAAATCGTGCCATAGACAACCAAAATGGTGCTACTGACAGAGCCTAGGACAGAAGCTAACTGTCCTACAAAATAGCACTAAAATGTTTACAGATGGCGCCAAACTTACAAAAGGAGCTATAGTGCTAAAAGATTGCACTAGAATACAAGATAGCACCAATGCAAATAAAAATAGCACTGCAATGCATAAAGGCACTAATATATAGAGGAATAGTGCTAGAGAAGAGAAAGGTGCTACAAGAAAAGATGACACTGCTTGGGAAAAGGGTGCCACAATGGAAGATAGTGTCAATACTGAGGATGGCACCGATACAGAGGATAGTGTCAATCTGGGCTCAGATACCACCAAAACGATGCCATGTTGGTCGAAAAAGATGTAGGATGGAATTTAGGAAAATTTTACCATAGTTTCTCCTTGTTTATTTGTAAATCTTGCAAAAACTGAGAGCTAAAATGCTAAAAAATGACAAAAAAGAAGAAGAAGATTAGATTTAAGTCAAAGATGAGTAGGATTGTCATGCTAAAAATAGTGCAACAATAATTAGAGATAGCGCCATGATATGCAGAAATGGCACCACTTTACTGAGAAATAGCACTACTGCACGAAGAGAAGGTGCTACACCTGGAAGTACACGTCTTCAAGCACAAAGAAACTCACAACAACATTAGATATGGACCTTGTGGGTCCCATCGAGCTTGCCAAATGTGGATTAGGAAAACAAATGAAGTTAGAAATACAAACCAAATGCATAAATACACAAAGTTATACCTTCAAATGTGGTCCCTCTCCTTGATAGGGTGGAGAAGTTTGCACCCAAGAGCTCCTAGATATACCCAAGATGATAGATTGAATGTGGATTGCTCTATTGCTTTCAACACAATGTAGATGAGGGATTGGATGATAGATTGATAGATTGGATAGAGATGAAAGACAAGACTAGAGTGATTTTGACATGATGATGGTATGATGGGAAGATTTGAGAGAAATTTGGACATGGTTTTCATGAAAGAAGTGATTAAAATGGCTTAGAGGAGGGTCTTATTTAAATATTTTTTGGAAAAAGAATGGAGGGTGAGGATTAAAAGTTGAGATCAAGGGCTAGAAATGCTTGAGAGTTAGGGTTAGGATTGAATTCATAGCCTTGTGACAAGTGTCACAAGGGGAGTGGATGAGAGAGATCAAGGGTTGAGGTTTGGTCAATGGGATTGGAGGGCTCTCATTATTTGTGAATTTTAAATTCACATGGGGAAAGGTGTTGAGGATTAAAATGAATTAAAAATTTATTTTTGGGAAGAATGGATATGACAAGTGAATTAAAAATTTAACTCATGGGGGAGTTTGAATTAAAAATTCACTTTTATGTGGAGATGTGAAGGTTGAAGGACACATGTACACTTACATGAGTAAGAGGGTGATAAATGAGTTGTAATGAAGATTTGATCCTTTGAATAAAAAATTGATTTTTATTCAAAGGTGTGTGGGAGGATGGGCTAAGCAAGGTTAATTAAGTGCTAAGATTAATTAATTTAGGTGTAGGGGATAGGTAGGCTAGGGTAGCTAATTAAATAATTGCTATTTAATCAACTAGGCTAGGTTTAGGTTGATTAGTAGGGTAGATTAATTAGATAAGCATGATTTATCTAATTAACAAGGATTAGGAGATGGATAAATTTACTAAATAAATATTAGGAATATTTATTTAATTAATGAGGATATAGTTATAAGGTAAAGTGATAAATTAAGTGAACTAATTGATCACAAATGATGGATAAATGGTTAAGGGTAGATGATTAGGGATAAATTAATTAAATAAAATTAAGTTATTTAATTAATAGGAGGGATAATTGGTGGTGTAGAGATACAGGTAATTAGTTTGCGAAGCCAGCCAATTTTAGGTGTCTACATTTGCCCCACTTTGAAATGGTGTTGTGGATAAGTAACATTATTTCAAAGAAGTTAAAATATAGAGTTGGATTGCATAGAAAAAGATTTTGGCTTAGAAGAATAGGGTAAGGTTTAGGGATGATTGGTAAGGGTGATGTCCCCTCGAGAGGATAGGCAGGTTGCAAGAACACGGGTGTGTTCTTGAAATGGATGGAATGGATTGGTTGAAGGTGGTTGGAGGATAAGGAGTGAGATGAAAGATTGGTGATTTGGGAGAGATGTATAGATGGATGATGATTGTGTTGAAAAATGATTTAGAGCAAACCTAGGTTTGATATAGAAAAGTGGATATTTTCACCAAGGTATAGAAGACCAGGGTGACGATGCTTATCTGTCATTTGCATGGACTAGACACGCAAACAAAGGGATGATCCCATGCATGCCAAAGATAGTACAACCTTGCCTAGACAAGGGAATGGGACTCATAGCATAAGTCCTTAAAGTAAAAAAGAGGTATGATGAACCTTAGATGCACAAGGAGATCAATATGCTAGAACTGACCCTATGATCCACAAGATATGAATACTATCTTGGAGTAATGAGACCAACCTACAAGCATAGCATACAAAAGAAATGACTATGCCCCATTCTAGATGTATTTGCCACATACCATGATATAGTGAGATCAAGGTAGCCTTGATGTGATCTTCGAATAGGACAAAAGATAAAAAATCAAAAACCAAAAGACTAATGAACCAAACAAATAGACATTGTATCTCTTGCCAAGATGGATGATGATAGGATAGATTCTGCCTATTGTAGGAATGATATATCCTAAGGTAGGAATAGGTGGATGATTGGATCATGCTTAGTTGATGTTGTTGAATTGGCTTAAGATATGATGGTGATAAGTTGTGGTTGATGTTGATTTGATAGTTAATGATTTCTGTTAAGGGATGATGCTTTGATTAGTAATGTGATGCTTGGATCTAGTGTAACCTTAGCGTATAGGGACCATCCAAATGGGTTGGATGGGTGTGTCTTATGTGCCTGAGTACTGGAAACTTTCTTTGTATTCTAGACTTCCTACATACCCTGTATTCACGGGATCAAGGCACATTAAGATGTGGGTGGTGATGATATGTAGTTCTAATTTGTGGTGATGATGTGGGAATGGATCGAGATGGATGTGGTAATGTTGGAAGATGATGTGTTATATGATTTAAGTGATTGTGATGACATTGTGGGTTTGTTTTTAGGATTTTTGTAATTTTTTTATTTTTTTGGTCTTTTTGGATTTTCTAATGTTTTTGGGTTCTTGTGATTTTGAAGGTTTTGGATGGGCTATGGTTTCTTATGAGATGGTTGTATTGGATTGCGTTTGGATAACCTTTGCTCTAGATATCAATGACAATGGAACACCAAGTCTAGAGGTGAAGGTGAAAGGGTTGGATTAGGGGATTGGTGATGGGGGATAAAGGATCGAGTAGGGATACATGATAAGTAGATGGAGGGATTAGAAATGGAAGGCGATAAAGAGGATATTCATGATAGATGGATTGGAAGATAGAGATAGGGATTCGAGATAGATGGATGGGAGATGGGGATAAGGATTTTCTTCAAGGGCTAGGTTGCAAGGAATCATATACCCCAATGCTTAGAATTTTGCATGACGAGTTCGCATTTGAATGGATGGACTTTGTAGTAAATGGATGGAGGATATGCTTGGAAAGGGAGTACACCAAGAGGTGTCCAAGCTTGTTGTTGATATTTTGTCTCTTGTCTTTATCAAGATCTAATGAGGAAGATATAGTAGATAGAATGGATGGGAAATGATAGGATAAATAGGGGATGGTGGATAGGAATATGATGGGGTAAGGATGAGATAGTGGATAAGATGTGCAAAGGATATTATGGATGTGGATGAAGAGTATGATTTTGCCCCCAAGTGTAGGGATACAAAATGGATGGAGAAGGGATTACACATGATGCTCACAAGGGGTTTTCATCATGGTATTTGTCCAAGGGGCCACAAGAAGCAGTTTTCACCATTGGATGGATTTTTTTTTCACTTTACTATTTTCTTTATTTTTTATTTTTTGATGGAATGGGGACTCTAGTGTCTATTTCCATAGAAAGGTGAAGATGGTCCCATGCTAGATAGCATTATAGATGATGATTGCATGGATTTTGGTAGATAGGAGAAGATGGCATGGATGGTGGATAGTGGATTATGATGTGGATTATGCGGATTATGATGTAGATTATGATATATATTATGATGTGGATTATGCAAGAACATGGACCATAGGAATATGATGGGGGTGATATGCAGGATACTGGATGAAAGATGGAGAGATGTGGGAATGTCAAGTGGTGGAGGGGAACTAGGACCAATGGTTGCACACACCCTAGTATATTTTGAATCTTATGTTTTGGATGTGGAGTTTAGAGTAATGGGGATCGGGATAGAGGATTTTTGGATGGTCAATTTGGGGTTTTAAGTACCCAAATACACTTAGGAATTATGGGGGTTTTAGATGGGGAGCGGGATGTTTGGGATTTTGGGGTAGATTGGGATGTGGATGCCTCATTAGAGTTTGGTTCTTTTTGTTTAGGGACCCACGCCATTTTTGTTTTTGCTTTTTCTTGTGATGGTGTGTGCTTTGGTAGCCTTTTGGATTTTTGATTTTTCTTGGAAGGGATAACGTCTTTAGGCTTTTGTACTTTATGAGTCGAGGCATTCAAATTTTTACTTTTGAATCCCATGGATTTGGGGCAAGCTTCATGCTTGAAAGATGTGTGCTTTTGTTGGTCTTCATTGGGAATTTTAGGGGGTTTATGGGTGGAGGGATTAAAAGTGGATTTATGGATAAATGGAAGAGGATATTTGTGGATGGGGATATTAGTAGTTGGGAGGATAGGAGAATGAGAGTATTTGTGGATAGGGATGTTTAGTGTTGGTAGGATAGGAGGTAAAGTGGATTTGATAGGGATATTAGGAGTTGAAAGTAGTGGAGGTAAATTTGATGGAGGAAGATGGATGGTCACATGCTTTTTCTCATGATATGAAGATGGAGGTGGGATGTCTACATATGATTTGGGGGTGCAATGAGATGCACCAGATTTGGAATTGGGTGAATGGATTTTGGAGGATGCATGGGTGGTACCAACATGTTTTTTTTTTTTACCATGGGATGTATAGCCAAGGCCTTGTGAGGATGGATGGAATGTGGTGTGGATGGGCTCCAAGATGCCTTGTTCATGAAGGTCTAAGCGTTTGCCTTGATAGTTCATGTGTTGGAGCATGCGACATACAATGGGTTGTTTAGTGCTTTGGAAATAAGATGCTAGTCTATTATTTGTTAGGGAAGGATAGGTGGTGGATGGAAGTTTTTTTCCTGCTACGAGGGAGTCACCACATATTAAGGTGCTTTGTCCAAGTGAATAGGATGATGGATTTGGGATGGGATTGGTAGATGGAGGTGAAGGATTAATGGGGGATGGTAGAGTGGTGATAGAAGATGGTATGGGATCAATAAGTTGATCAATAGATGGGAGGGGATCGGGGATGGGATTAGATAGGATGGTTAGATCTTGATTAAGATAGGGGGTTGATGTTTCAACAGGCTTTAGATTTGATGGATCATGTGTTTGGATAGAAGTGGAAGTGACTTGGATGGTGATGGTAGGTTCTTGAATTATGGGTTCTTGACCATGGCTACATGACGGTTCTTGAATTATGGTAGGAGATTGTTCAAGAGGTTTGGTGGGTGTTGGATTGCATGAGGGTGTTTGATTCCTTGCTAATAGCCAATGGATGGCATCCTTCATGAGTGTATGGGTTGAAGAGAAATATAATGGATGGATAGTAAGGGTGGATGGTGTAGGATTAGGATTGAGATTGGATAGGTGTTTGATAGGATTAGGTAATGGTGGTTCTTGGATGGGTTCAAGGATAGGTGTGGGATTAGATGGTGGTGTTGGGAGGGTGGGGGATTTGGGGGATTCTATAGCTTGGCTTTTATTTTTTGATGTTCTTTGGAGGAAATCCCACAAGGATTCTTTGAATGTTTTGGGCTTAGGATTTTGAAGGTTTGATGGTGGATTAGATGAAGGATGGGTGATAGGGATGGATGGATTGAGAGATACATAAGATGATGGATTAAGATTGATAGGATTGGAGGGATATTGTGGTGGGGGGATAGAGATTGATGGATTGTAAGGTAGATATGGTGATGGAGAGATTTGAGGATGGAGATTAGAGGATGGGGGATTTGCATGGGGAAATGGTTTTTGATATAAGCTTTGGATTTCGGATATAAGGTGTGATAGATTGATTTTCCCTTGATCAAAGTTAGCATGACAAAGCTTGGGGGATGGATAAGTTAAAGGTATTGATTGGTTGGATAGGTATGATGGCCTGGATGTATAAGGGGATGAGGACTGATATGATGTTAACGAGGATGAAAAATAGGGTGTTTGTTGATATGATGGAGGTTGCTATGAGGTTGATAGTTGCATATGTAAGATGTAGGTTGGTATGATGAAGGTTGATATGATGTGGATGGGGATAAAATGTAGGGTGATGGAGGTTAGGTAGGGGTTTGGGATTCTCCAATGATGAGGTGTGCTAAGGGGATATCTCTAATGTCATTTTTGTATTTTTCCTTAGCATTAGGATCCATGTTCTCATAGATTTTTCTAAGTCTTTGTAATTGTTTCATTGCTACATAAGGATCCATTTTTTTGGAGAGATATGGGATGATGAAGGATAATGGATGATTGTGTCATTAGGGATCAAATTTTAAGACTTTAGGATGATTTGATTTGATTTTTTTTTTATGGATGTTCTCTATGCTTAAGATTGACTATTGATCTCAAGCAAGAGGGTTGATTGGGTTGATTGTTGTTGACTTACTTAAGATAGACTAACGATCTCAAACAAGTTTGGATAAAGGTTGATAATGATCAACTAAGGTCTTGATTATTGATTGGGTTGATCTGGATTTGGATTTTGATAATGATGTTAGGGGATTTGGATAATGATTGGGATAGATGTTGAGTTTGGATTGAATTTGGACTATCGTTTGGAAGATTATGGATTGATGTTGGTTGGATTTTGGATTTGATTTGGATGAGACTGGTCAAGTGGATGAGGCAAATGGGATTAAAATGATGGTGATGAATTGGATTAAGAATGATGAGGGTGATTAGGATAAGATTGAATTGAATGATTAGGATAGATGGGTGATTGCATTAAGATGAAGTGGATAAGAATGATTAGGATGATGAAGATAGATTATGACTAGAGAGGAAGTGGATTAGAATTTAACCAAGCTCAAATAGAGGGATTGGATAAACTAAATTGATGGGATTATTGAAAAGCATGAAAACACTACACACTAGAGAACATAATGGCCAAAGGTTTGATTTATATAAATGTGATAATCAAGCATGTACAACCTAAGGCGAAGAAAGGATAATACTTGTGGAACAAGCAGAGGGATTTGGGCTTCTAGAATAATGGTTCGTAGTGGGGGTACATCTGGGGGATCGACACCTTACAAGCATCTGATAAACCACTTAAGGTTTTGACTAGCTCTACTAGGACTTTCATATACACAAAGGTACTACTCCCTTTCAAGCTAGCATCAAATGGTAAGCATTCATACCGATTTAGACTTGACTTTTGCCTTTTCTATAGTGGACCAGATGAAAGTACCGCTTGGGGTCACCGATGAGTTCTCTGAATGGATGTGTCTTAAGGGCAGGCCCACATTCTAAAAAGAAAAATAGTATAGAACTATTTCTCTTCACCCAAGATCCTTTTGAAGGCAAAGGGAGAGGATACTTTCATTCTACCCTATGGGATAGCACAAACGTTAAGTGCACAAAATAGGACAAACAAAGATAATGTTTGTTTTAAAAACAAATCAAAATTTGCTTAAAGTTGTTTGTTGCAAGCAATGATTAATTTTAGTTGCATCAAAGTCAAATGTTGTCTATGCTATGACACACAAGGATTCTTTTTAGATGCACCAAAATAAAATGTTTGATTGTAGATTATTATAAGCAAGATTGATTTTATGCACCAAATTCAAGTGTTTTCTAAGCTAAGCAAACAAAGGTTCTTTTTAGGTGCACCAAGATAAAGTGTTGTCTATGCTAAGAAATCACTGCAAAAGATGTTAGTAGTTTTGAGATGGTGGTTTTGGATGATCTAAAATATCCTGCTCAAAAGAGACCCAACCTTGCACTAATCCCTAAGCTAGTATAGAAAATAGCACTAAAACATATACAAATAGCACTACAAAATCTTAAAATTGTGCCACAGACAGCCAGAATGGTGCCATTGACAGAGCCTAGGATGGAAGCTAAGTATCCTACAAAATAGTGCTAAAATGTTTATAGATGGCGCTAAACATACAAAAGGTACTACAGTGTTGAAAGATTGCACTGGAATACAAGATAGCACCAATACAAATAAAAATAGTGCTACAATACATAAAGGCACTAATATACAGAGGAACAGTGCTAGAGAAGAGAAAGGCACTACAAGAAAAGATGGCACTGCTTGGGAAAATGGCACCATAACAGAATATAGTGTCGATACTAAGGATGGCACTGATATAGAGGATAGTATCAATCTGGGCTCAGATAGTGCCAAAATGACGCAGTGTTGGTCAAAAAAGATGTAGGATGGATTTTAGGAAAATTTTTCCATAGTTTCTCCTTATTTTTGTGTAAATCCTACAAAAATCAAGAGCTAAAATGCTAAAAAATGCTAAAAAAGAAGAAGATTAGATTTAAGTCAAAGATGAGTGGGATTGTTGTGCTAAAAATAGTGCCACAATAATCAAGGATAGTGCCATGATACGCGGAAATGGCACCACTTTACTAAGAAATAACGCTACTATGTGAGGAGAAGGTGCTATACTTGCAAATACACATCTTCAAGCACAAAAAAGCTCACAACAACATTAGATATGGACCTTGTGGGTCCCACCGGGCATGCTAAATGTGGATTAAGAAAACAAATGAAGCTAGAAATACAAACCAAATGCATAAATACACAAATTTATACTTTCAAATGTGGTCCCTATCCTTGATAGGGTGGAGAAGCTTGCACCCAAGAGCTCCTAGATATACCCAAGATGATAGTTTGAATGTGGATTTCTCTATTGCTTTTAACACAATGTAGATGAGGGATTGGATGATAGATTGATAGATTAGATAGAGATGAAAGATAAGGCTAGAGTGATTTTAGCATTGTGATGGTATGATGGGAAGATTTGAGAGAAATTTGGACATGGTTTTGATACAAGAAGTGATTAAAATGGCTTAGAGGAGGGTCTTATTTATAGATTTTTTGGAAAAAGGATGGAGGGTGAGGATTAAAAGTTGAGATCAAGGGCTAGAAATTCTTGAGAGTTAGGGTTAGGATTGAATTCATAGCCTTGTGACAAGTGTCACAAGGGGAGTGGATGAGAGAGATCAAGGGTTGAGGTTTGGTCAATGGGATTGGAGGGCTCTCATTATTTGTGAATTTTAAATTCACATGGGGAAAGGTGTTGAGGATTAAGATGAGTTAAAAATTCATTTTTGGGAAGAGTGGATATGACAAGTGAATTAAAAATTCAACTCATCAAGGAGTGTGAATTAAAAATTCACTTTTATGTGGAGATGTGAAGGTTGAAGGACACATGTACACTTACATGTGTATGAGGGTGATAAATGAGTTGGAAGGAAGATTTGACCCTTTGAATAAAAAATTATTTTTTATTCAAAGGTGTGTGGGAGGATGGGCTAAGCAAGGTTAATTAAGTGCTAATCTTAATTAATTTAGGTGTAGGGGATAGGTAGGCTAAGGTAGCTAATTAAATAATTGCTATTTAATCAACTAGGCTAGGTTTAGGTTGATTAATAGGGTAGATTAATTAGATAAGCATGGTTTATCTAATTAACAAGGATTAGGAGATGGATAAATTAACTAAATAAATATTGGGAATATTTATTTAATTAATGGGGATATAGTTATATAGTAAAGGGATAAATTAAGTGAATTAATTGATCACAAATGATGGATAAATGGTTAAGGGTAGATGATTAGGGATAAATCAATTAAATAAAATGAATTTATTTAATTAATAGGAGGGATAATTGGTGGTGTAGAGATATAGGAAATTTGTTTGTGAAGAAAGTCAATTTTAGGTGTCTACAGGTAGTCATGCCTTTTGGATTGACTAATGCATTGAGTACTTTCATGAGGTTGATGAATGATGTTTTGAAGAAATTCTTGGGTAAGTTTGTTATTGTATACTTGGATGACATTTTGATTTTCATTAAGACAAAGGAAGAACATTTGTGGCACCTGAGACAAGTATTGCAAATATTTAGAGAAGAGAAATTGCTAATAAACATTAAGAAGTGTAGTTTCATGAAGGAAGAGTTGGTATACTTGGAATTTGTGATTTCTAGAGAAGGATTGAAGATAGACCCTGATAAAGTTAGATCAATTATTGAATGGCCTACACTAGAGAGCATTGGAGAAGTCAGATCATTTCATGGATTGGCTAGTTTGTACCAGAAGTTCTTCAGAAATTTTAGTTCAGTATGTAACCCTATGACAGAAACAATGAGAGGTGATATAAAGGACTTTAAGTGGACATCAGGAATAGATAAAAGTTTTGAACTATTGAAGTAGAAAGTGATAGAGCAACCTGTGTTAGCATTACTAGATTTCAATAAGGTATTTCAAGTAGATTGTGATGCAAGTAGAAATGTAATAGGAGCAGTGTTAAGTTAAGAAGGTAGACCTGTAGCATATTTCAGTGAGAAGTTGAATGATGCAAGGAGAAGATATTCAGTGTATGATCAGAAGTTCTATGCCATAATTCAATTCTTGAAGAAGTGGAGACATTACTTATTACCTAAAGAGTTTGTGTTGTATACAGATCATCAAGCTTTACAGTATTTGAACAGTCAAAGGAAGTTGAATAAGAGACATATGAGATGGGTAGAGTTCATATAGAGTACACTTTTGTATTAAAGCATAGGAGTGGAAAATCAAACAAGGTTGTAGATGCATTAAGTAGGAATAGGAACTTGCTAACAGAGATGAGAGTTGAAGTGTTGGGATTTGAAGAATTGAAGAACATGTATGAAGAAGATCTTGATTTTCCAGAACCTTGGAAAGCATGTAAGGAACTTGTTGTGATAGATAGAAGTAAATGGTAGGACTATTTCATTCAGGAAGATATGTTGTTCAAGGGAAGTTAGTTATGCACACCTAGGATTTCAATAATAGATAACTTGATTAAGGAGAAGTACAGTGGTGGATAGGAAGGACATTTTGGCATTGACAAGATAGTCGCTTTGGTAAGTGAAAATTACTTTTAACCTCTGATACATAAAGATGTTAGAAATTTTGTATAGAGTTGTAGAGTTTGTCCAACTACAAAAGGGAGTAGTTAGAATATTGGTTTGTACAAATCTTTAACAGTATTAGAGAGACCTTGGGAAGATATAAGTATGGATTTCATAATGGGATTTCCAAAGACACAAAGAGGACATAATTCTATATTTGTAGTGGTGGACAAATTTTAAAAGATGGCACATTTCCTACCTTGTAAGAAAACAACTGACGCAGTGCATGTGACTGACCTATTTTTCAAGGAAATTGTAAGACTGCATGGATTACCTAAGAGCATAGTTTCAAATAGAGATACAAAGTTTGTTGGTTACTTTTGGAAGACACTTTGGAACAAGATGAAGATATATTTGAAGTTCAGTTCAACATTTCATCCACAAATAGATAGACAGATAGAGGTAGTGAATAGGAGTTTGGAAATTTTGTTGAATTGTTTGGTAGGATAGAAGGCATGATATTGGGATTTGATTCTTTCACAAGCAGAGTTTGCATACAATAATTCAGTAAATAGGAGTGCCAGAAGAACACCATTTGAGATTATTACCAGAGTAAACCCTAGAGGAGTAGCAAAGTTAAGAGATATCAATATGGAAGATAAGAGAAGTACAAAGGTAGAAGAATTTGTAGAACATATGAACACTGTGCATAATCAGGTTAAGAAGCATTTAGAGGATATGAACAGTAAGTATAAGGAACATACAGATGAGTAGAGAAGACAATTTTTAGTATGAGATGAAGTAATGGTATATCTAAGAAAACAAAGATTTCCAGTTGGGACATATAACAAGTTGAAGATGAAGAAGTTTGGACCATGTAGGATACTCAGGAAGTTTGAATTAGCGAATGCATATGAGGTGGAGTTACTAGAGAAATTAAGTATATCACCTATTTTCAATGTTGCAGACCTATATCAATATCATGAAACAAAGTTTAGTGACAGAATTGAAGAAGACTTGAAACAACAGTTACCACAACAAGCACCAGAGAAGATTGAGGACATCTTAGATAGCAAAATTGGATGTAACACTAGAGGCAAGAACTACAAAGAATATCTTTTGAAGTGGAAAGGCAAACTGGAAGAAGATTCATCATGGATTTCTTAGGTTGAGGTGGAATGTCTTAGTTTTCCTCTAGCCCCAGCAAAGTGAGGGACCCCCTTTTTCAATAACCTTGGATGTTTGATGCAGGAGCATCCCTGGTTCAAGAGAAATCTTGCATCAACCAAAAACATTTGCATTTCAGTTTGTTTCTTTTCATTTTCTAGTTTAGTTCAGTCAGTTCAGTCATAAGCAGTTTTAGTATTTTAGTCCACATTCTACCGTAGTTGCATTTTAGACCTTGCGGAGCTAGACTTAGAATCTAGACATATTCATACACATCATATCCAAAATTTAGATCATTTGGATCAAATACCAGAAATATATTTGTATCAGAAGATCAACTATTTTCTCAAAGTAGAGCATCTTGACAGTCTCAGACAATTAGCTAAAGGAGAAGACTTGCGGAGCATTTCATGACTTACAGAGCTAAATGACACATCATTCAATGTTGTTTGGTTCATGGCCAACCTTTCCTAAGATCCACATGCAATTCTATTCATTCATGAAGAAGTTCTAAACAATTACGTCTGACATATCCATGTACACACTCTACAACTCTTCATTACACAGATATTTGATAGTTTGAATTTCTAGCGAAGGAGCTTCAAAGCTATATCATGTGCATGTTTCATAACTATGAAAATAGGCATGCGAGCCCTGATTGTAAGCCCTCATGTTGCTGGCCAATTTGTATTTGAGTTCGATGATATACTAAGTGACTAAATCTACATTTGCTTTATATCTTTGAGTTGTTTACATTGTGTTTACTCTTGCTACATGGTCTGGACTATTCACCTTGTGGACCCTCTTAACCATGACTACACCAACTTGTCAGGTTTTCATAGGATTCATTCATTAGGAAGAATTAACAATATAGTGTTGTCTATGATTATCAATTATTTGTGACTTCTCTAAACATCACTATACCCATCCAAACAGATATCCCATTGTCTAATCCAAACAATGTTATAGCAAACTGATGCAAAGGTTGATTCTCAACATGATGTTGCTAGTATTTACAAAAGATATGACAAATTTGTTCATACTTGTAACACACATATCCAATAGTGCTAAAACAACTTTTAGTCTTGATAAGTTTCTTGTATGAAGGAGATCTCAGAGTCTCCTAGTTAAATATGTTTCTTACAAGGTTTGACCATACCTTGATTGCTTATGCAGTCTGCTCACTGTGATGACATATCTCCATAGAAGCTTGCTCCTTGCTTTCTGCAGTCTCCTTATGCACACTAATCATTCTAACTCCGGTTGTCATATCCTTGTTGTTTTCTCCTTTGGGCTAAATGATAAGACAATGAACATCTCCCCTTGACCTCATGCTACTTCTTATGGAATTTGTGATGCCTCTTGTGCAACATCCACAAATTTAGGGTCTTCCTTCTCTTGGTCTTGTTTTCTTCTCCAAACTTTCATAATACCTTTCTTCTTCTTACTCAAAGTATCTACCTATTTGTTATATCTAGATGGCTCCATCAACCTACTTCTATAGAACCTTACTGTATGCCCAAGATTATTACACTTATAACAAATGATCTTGTAACCAACCAGAGGAACAAAAGAACTATATCTTCTTGAAACTCAAAAAACATCATTTCTTACATGTGTATTACAAAAATTTGTAGTGTGACCTAGATGGTTGCATTTATAGCATAGGACATTACTTCTCCTACTTGACAACTCATAAGAATTCTTATTCCATCCAACTTTCCTTGCATGCATCCAACACTCAATTGCTCTATGACCAAATTCATAACATGAATAGCAGTAATCATGAAAAGAGTTTCCAAACCTATTTTTTGATGTTGTCCTTGATGGAAAAACCTTTTGAATTTGTTCTTGTTGACTTGTGGAGGAGTCCTTTCTTTTGTCTTCTTCTTGTCTTTAGTCTTAGGAGCAGCAGAATGATAGATTAGATCTATTTTCTTCCTAGGAGTTTTGTTGACTTTAGAACTCTACCCTTTTTCATAGACTAAACCACTAATATCCTTGTGATATTTTTGCTTTCTCAACATGTCAGTCAACTTGTTAGTGATGTCTTCAAATTTCTGATTTTTCTCTAACTGAATCTTAATATTTTCAATATCTTCTCTTAGAGTGACTATCTCTACTTGTAGCTTTTGGCATTCAATTGTTTTGGCTTCAAATTCAGATTTTTTCACATTTGCTATCCTTTTGGCCTCTTCAATCTCTATTTTAAGGCTAAATATTAATTTGTTTGGTTCTTCAACTTGTACCCTTAAATCCACAATCAGTTTTCTTGCTTCTTCAAAATCCTAAAATGCTTTAGACTTGATGTTCATTTGTTCTTGAGGTTGTAACCTTAATTTCTAGTTCTCCCTTATGAGTTTCTTGATTTCATTTAAGGCATAAATAAGTTCACCTTCAAAATCAATTTCAAACTCATCTTCATCATACTCTAGTTCAGATTTGACTTCTTCTTCTTCTTCATCTTCATGTGAATGTCTCCTTTCTTTGTCATTATCCTCAATCACCAGGATGTCCTTGATGAAAGTAGATTGTCATTGATGTCAAAAAGGTGTTCTTAGTTTGTTTGATGTCATCAAGATATCTGTTATTAGATATGCAAATATGGTTGGAAAATATGGTGTTGGTGTTCATATTGGTCCTTGGAGTTATCAGTTTTGGTTTATGATGTTAACCATTGATAATCATCTTCTTTCATGATCACAGGACTTGTTTGATTAGGTTGATCACATAATATATTGATGCTAACTTGTTTGTGTTGGACTTATATTCTTGATCTTCATAGGTTTGGCCTTCGTAATGTTTTCAGTATTAATAGTATGGTGTTGTCCATGTGGGAGTTACTATCATATGGCATTGGTATGGTATATATGATGCTCTCATCTCTGTGACATAGGACATTAATGTTATTTTTCATATACAGTTACAGTTGATTAACATTGCAGATATAGTGGCATGGTCTTCATAATGACAGTGGTTTGGTGGTATGGTCTTTATTTACAGTTGATCTTCATTTGTTGATGTTGATAGTTGTGACATATGTAGATGTAGAGGTATACAGTGGCTTTCAAGTCATTTACAAGTCATGTCTTCATGTCTTCTTATCTTCATATTTTAATATATTAAATATTTGAAGCGGACCTTGTTCAAGACTTTAAAAAATGCATCACATATTAATATATTCAATGATCCCTATGGGAGCTCTATGCATATTTAAAGGAGAGCTTGACTTATATTATTTATGAAGTGGAGAGCATATTTTAAGGGGAGCACCACATAAGTCTTAATGTTTTTTTTAAATATTAGAAACTTTATTGATCCCCTTTTTGTCATAGATTTATGACATTGAAGAAAGTGAAGTTTAATCATTTATAAAAGATTATGTGCTTTGAATATTTGAAGGGGTGAAATATATTTAAAAAGCATGGAATGCTTTATGGAGACTATGAGTTATTCATAAAAAGGCATGGAATATATTTTAAGGTGCTTTTAAAAGAGTGGGAAAAAGCATTTGTATATGCTTTATTTTATTTTAAAATAACTTTTCATCTCCTATTTATTTGCCTTTTAAAAGGCATCTTCTATGAGATTTTTAAGGAGAGTTTTTTAAGGAAAAATAAAGGCTATTTTCTTGCCTTCTAAATAGGAGGAATCTTTGAAGTTTTTAAAGCTTCTTTTTGAAGAAGATTTATTTCTAAGTTTAATATTTCTTCAAAAGAAAAAAGATAAAGTCTTCTTGTTTTTTCTAAAAGGAAAGAAGTGGAAGTTTTTTTTTTTTTTAAAATTCATAACCCAATATGATTTTTTTTTAAGAAGAGGGTTTGAAATATTGAAGAAAATTTTCAAGGTAGATTAAGAGATGTTATTTGCAGATTGATTGAAGGCTTCTTACAAATGAGAAGTTTAAAAGATCTTTTTTGGAAAATATTAATCTTGCAGATTGAAGAATTTGAAAGAGATATAATTTTTATTTATACAGGGAATATGAATGGTTTTGAAGAATTGAAAAAAATGGAAGATATTTTCTTTTTTGGCAAATAAAGAGAACAAATTGTGCAGATGCTTTTTTTTTTTTTTGTAGATTGAAATTCTTGGAAGGGTCTTTGAAGTGCACAGAGGAATATGAAGAGTTTTTGTTGGAATTAATTAAAGATTTTTGTGGAGATATATTTTTGATGCACGGATAATAATGAGGAGATACATGCTCAGATTTAAAAAGGTTGAGAAAGGAATATGGAAGGTTATGTTGTTTTGCAGATGAATTGATTTGTGAAGGCACTTCATTTTTGTTAAAAAGGCAGTTTGAAGCAATCCATTGATGATTTTATTTAGTGATATATAATGAATATCATTACTTTTATTGAGAAAATGAAAGGAAGATGGATCAAGAAAATGAATGGTTATGCAAAACAAGGGATTTTAATCTTTATTTTTTACAGATTCCTTATTTATGAAGATATAGATGCAGAGTTCAATATGAGGATTGAGAAGAATATGAAAGGACATTCTCTTTTGTATATAATGGTATTGCAGATGCATTGCAAAATTGAGAAGTGTGAACCAACATGGATAGATTTTTGTGAAGAAACAAATGAATCATAATTTGAGAGATATATGAGATTATCTTTTTTGAATCAAACAAGGATGAAGATATTATGCAGAGAATTTACAAATTGAAGCATGCCAAATATGAAGACACAGATGAATTTGATTGTGCAAAGATCATGAGATTGACATTTGGATTGGACTGAGAAGACATGTTTTGTAATGGTGCAAATCAGATTGAGTTGCAATCATTTCTTGCACATATTTTACAGTATGTTTTGATGATGGTGTTTGTTATGCTAGTGAGGCTTTTGGTCTGTGAGACCTTCCTATGCCAATGAGGCAATATTAAGTTAGTGAGACATGTTATATAAGTTAGTGAGACTTTTCAGTATGCCAGTGAGGCAATCACAAGTTAGTGAGACTTTGCAAAGTTGAAGATTTTATACTTAAGCCAGTGAGGCATTTTGAGTGGTTTTTCTACCTCGGGAGGGTTTTCCACTCTGTAATTTTCTTATGTCATAATCTCATGTCTTAATGTCTTCCATAGCTTCATTTACCATATGTGATTTATGTGATTGATCATTTATTGATTAATTGTTCAAGTATTTATTTCAAATTGATAAACATCATCGTCAATCTCGAAAAGTTTTAAAACTTGTGTTTTTTACACAACACTGATTCACCCCCCCTCTTAGTGTTGTCCTAGACTCCAATAGTCCTCTCTTTCAAATACATCATCTTGATAGATGATTGTATAAGCTTAAAAATGACACGACTCAGTCTAAATAAATATTCTTAATATTTTTTTCATTTTAATTCTTTTATCAATAAATAAACAAACAAATTTATTTATTTGATTCATATTCCTCTAAGTTAATTAAATATCAAAATATTTAATTACCTCTTCTAAAGTCAAAATTAAATAAAATCCTTTATTTAATTAAATTCTTCCAAACAATTAAATAATTCTTAATTATTTAATTAAGTCAAATCATTCCTCCAAATTGAAAAGTATATATGTTAAAAAAATGGAAGAAGCGAAAAGGCAGACGGGAGGAATATTGGCAGAGGGGACTGGCAAAAGAAACAAAGGAGAGGAAGCAGTTAGAAGCTATGAAGGGGAGAAAATACAGTACGCCGCAATAGGAGTCAACATAATTCCAGTCAACAGTGTTAGCAGAAGCTATGCAGACATTTTTAAAGGAGATATAAATGGAAAATAGGAAGAGGATTTGATAATAAATGTAAAGGATAAAGTGGATAAAGACATCGAAGCCCTAGAGCGAACAACAATAATCAGAAGGGCAATAGGATGAAATAGGTCCATATTATAGATCAAGGAATGGATTGGAGAAAATTGGGAAAAAGCCAAAGTAGTGCATTTCATCCCACAATTTTTTGTCATCGACTTCCAAGGAGATTCGAATAGAATAAAATTCTAGAAAAATCACCATGGAAAATAGGTTCAAATTACATATACACACAAAAATGGAGACCAAATTTTAACCCTAATAATTTTGACCCATATAAGGAACCAATTTGGATAAGATTATATAATCTACCATTTGAATTTGGTCAAAAGGATGTTTATATCAGATAGGGGATGCCCTAGGGAATGCAATTGACATGGATATGGGAAATAGTGACTCAATATACTTTGCAAGAATCAATCTGATTGGAATCAAGAAAATCCCAAGGCAATTAAAATTGATCACTTCAGCAGGAATATGGGAGCAGACCATAGAACTTGAGGAGAAAAAGTGTTTTTGCCTTAGGTACAAAAGCAGAAGGCATATGGAATTAAATTGCCCTAGAAATTCTAGAAAAGAAGCCAAAGATTATAATTCTGAAGATGAGGAGCCAAAGAATTCAAAAGTAGGGAAAGAAAACTAATTTCAACAAAGTTCGGATGAGAAACCAGAAGTCCCAGCCGAATCTTCAAACAAGATTCAAAAGACCCCAATCCAGGAAAAGGAGGATCCAAAACATGAGACAGAGACAATCTTAGAGGATCAATTACCAGAATTTGCAAAAAACCCTAAGGAGATGAAGGAAATCTCTAATAATATCGTTTATCCAGGAAAATTGAAGGTAGTGGCAAGTCAAGACTCACAGGAAGTCATAGAGGATTCCAATCCGGAAGAAGTCATGGAAACCCTAGAGGCTATAGGGAAAATGAATGAAACTTGGTCAGAAGGCAAAGAGTATGTGGAGGACAGGGAGGAGATCAGAATAATCAATCCTAGACACATAAGTCAAACTAGTGCAAGAGGTACCTCCAAGACCGGGAAGAATCTTGGAAGGAAGACAGACAAGGAGAGAAGAGAGGAATACGCAGCGGATAAAGGACTCACGAACATCAAAAAATACATGTTAAGATCCAAGGGGGAAGCACCTCCCTTGGGAAGCCATGAAAATATTATCATGGAATGTTAGGGGCTTAAACGCCCCTAACAAAAGGCACACAATCAAACGCCACCTTTTAAAATTATCGATGGATATTCTCTTGCTACAGGAGACCAAGCTAATACAAGAAGAAGCTACAAATTTTCTAAGACATTGTAGGCCCTTCTCATGAGTTTTCAGTGAGCCCAGGGCTTCAGCAGGAGGGATTGGACTTATGTGGAATCCTTCTAAAGTAGACATCAAAGAAGTTGAGGTAAGCCAAAATTGGATCGTAGGGAAAGTTTTCATGTTTCACTTCAATATGTATTTTTGGATTTTCAGTGTATATGGTCCCATCAAGTCAGAGGAAAAAAGAGAAGTTTGGAAAAGTATTTTAAAGAAAATAATGGAGATTGGGGAAGAAAGGATTATAGTGGGAGGGGATTTCAATGCAATTCTAAGTTTGAGTGAGAAAAGAGGAGGGTCAAGGACAGCGAATAGTGTAGTAAAAGATTTCAAGGAATTTGTGGAGGGAGGCAGGTTAATAGATTTTCCACCTAAAGAAGGCCAATTCACTTGGACCAATAGAAGGGAAGGGTTTACAAATATTGCAGAAAGATTAGACAGATTCCTGTACACCATGAATTGGCTAGAAATGGATTTAGGGATAGAAACAAGCATACTGTCATGCTCTCTGTCTGACCATTATCCCATTAAGCTAGAAATCAACAAATTTGTCAAACCTAGGAATTCATACTTCAAATTTGAAAAGATGTGGCGGAGAAAAGAAGAATTGCTAGAGCTAATTGGTAATTGGTGGTTAGAGATACCTGGAAGTGGAGGTTCGGTGAGTTTTGTCTTCTATAGAAGGTTGGCACATATAAAAAAGAGATTGAAGGAATGGAATAAAATCACATTCAAGGACATCTTTGCAAAAAAGGAGAGAGTAGAAGGAGAATTGGAAGAATTGAACCAAAAAATTATTAAGGATGGGATGTTCCAAAACGATTACAGAAAAGAGAAGGAATTATTGGAGGAATGGGATGAAATACTTGCCAGGGAAGAAGAGTTTTGGAGGAGTAAAGCAAGGGAAGTTTGATTGGAGGTAGGAGACAGGAATAGCAAATTTTTCCACAACTTAGTAAGATCTAGAAGAATGGCGAATAAGATCTTAGAGCTTACAAGAAGAAATGGAAATTTGTTGAAGGAAAATGAGGAAATAGAAAAGGAAATAATGTGTTATTTCCAAAATGTTTTGGCCCCAGAAGAAGGTTTCGACTAGAGAAACATTGATCCAGCCACAAACTACATAAATAAGGTACTCAATGATGAGGAAAAAGAAGACCTAGAGAAACCCTTTATGGAAGATGAAGTTAAGAAGGCAGCCTTTCAGTTGCATCTAGACAAAGCTCCAGGACTGGACGGATTCCCAGCCCTTTTTTATCAGAAATGTTGGTCAATTGTGGGTAAGGAGGTTTGGAAAATTATAGAAGATTTTAGAAAAAAGAAAAAATTCGTAAGGGAAATCAATAATACAGTAATCACTCTGATCCCAAAAGAATTGGAATGCAAAATGGTAAGCGATTTCAGACCTATTTCACTATGCAACACAATATACAAGATCCTAGCTAAATCAATAGCAAATAGACTTAAGCCTATATTGGGAAGAATCATTTCAGAAAATCAAAATGGTTTCACTCCAGGAAGAGAAATTGTAGACAATATCATATTGGTCAATGAAGTAATTCATTCAATTAATCAGAATAAACATAAATGTATGTTAATCAAACTTGATGTGAGCAAAGCCTATGATAGAGTGAGATGGAATTTCCTATTAAGGGTTTTGGAGACAATGGGTTTCAGCAAGGAATGGCTCGAAGGCATTTTTCAATGTATTTCCACTCCACAGATCTCAGTAGCAGTGAACGGATCGCTTAGTGACTTTTTTGAAATCTCTCAAGGCCTAAGACAAGGGGACCCATTATCCCCATGTTTGTTTGTTTTAATGGATGAGTCATTAGGGAAAATGATTCAACACTATCAGAGATCAGGAGGCTGGAAGGGAGTTCAGGTGGCTCGTAATTTAGAACCTATCACCCACGTACAGTTCATAGATGACACTCTACTCTTCGAGGAAGCCAATCTAGCAGATGCATAAGCGATTAAAAGGGTATTGGATACATATACAAATTTGTTAGGACAACTGATTAATAATGAGAAGACAAGAATGTTGTTGATAACTGAGAGGGGGGGTGAATCAGTTATCCTAATTGTTTCTTCTTTTTGAACTTTCTTAATAACAATGTAGCATTAATTCAAATAAGCAAACATAACCATGAAATGAAAATACACATGACACAATATTTTTGACGTGGAAACCCTATTAAGGGAGAAAACCATAGGGTGATTAACCCAAGATTGTATTCTCTGTTAGAAGAATGGAAATACAAAATGGCACTTGCCAATTAGGGCTCACTGCCTGAGCACACTGCTCACAAGAAGGCACACTGCCTACAAGAGACACACTGTCTACAAAAGGGGTATTATATAGTACTTGAACTGATTGGAAGCATCTATGTATGCTGGAGTTCAGTTCCGGTTAGGCTCAGTATACTGATCTGCTACACTTCATCTTTCCTCTTCTCTTATGTTGCTTTCCTTTCACATACTAGACCTTCCTTACTGCTTCTGCTCTACTCTTCTACTTTTATTCGCATATCCTTAACAACCATGACATCTCTCACAACTAAATCCATCTTGTATATATATCTGCACAAGTGATTTTATCACCTTTCAAGTCAGCATCCAGAATAGTCAATCTCTTCATAAACTCTGATCTGTCAGTTGAATCCTTGCATACCAAGTAATGCAGATCAAGCATATACTTGTAGAAGTCATCAATCATGTCATCCAAACATAACTTATGCCTTAAGAACCTTTTCCATCATCAGAAACTCATCTGGAATAAAGTCTGATGTTCTGCTAGACAGTTCTTCCTTTGTTCACACTATCACTTGGGAACCTGATACTCAAGTGATCATATATTTTTCTTCATCTATCACTGGAGGCTAAATCCTGGAATCTATCACTCAAGGTAGTCCTCTTGACTTCCCCAAATCTGCACTTCACCAAGATACTTCATTTGAGAGATCTGGACCTGTCTGTCAGACCTCGCCACATGCTCTGTTCTTGTTTACCAGACCACAACATTCTTCACTCTAACTTCCGGTAGAGACATACCATGTCCTGCGGATGTGTGGGATGAACTTTGTTGCCATCAATGACAACAATCATGAATCCATATAGTGTCTCTTGCCAACAAATGTTTCTATTTAACACCTCGTGAAGATGGCAACAACAGATAGCCAATATTTTGGAATGTCAAGTGGACTTGTTACCAACTAAATACTTAGGGCTTCCACTTTTTAATGGACCAATCAAATATCAGTTATGGGACAAAGTAATAGCCCATTCAAAGAACAAAATGGAAGCCTAAAAAGGAAGGTGGCTAACTTTAGCAGGATAGATCACCATGCTCAAAGAAGTAATGGGGGCAGTCCCAACTCATTTACTATCATGTTTTAAGATACCAAACAAAGATAGAAACAATCTGGAAAGCGGATGGAAAAGGTTCTTATGGGAAGGATCTAAGGATGTAAGAACAAATCCTCTAATAGGCTAGAATAAAGCTACATGTCCATTAGATAATGGTGGTATGGGTATGAGAGAATTGAAGCTCCAAAATGAAGCGTTGGGAGCTAAGTTGGTCTGGAAGATGGTTAAACAACCACAAAAACTGTGGTGCAAAATAATGCATAATAAATATTTAGACAATAGGTATCCATTAGAATTTTGACCATAGCAAACCCAGGGGGCGGCTCAGTGGTTTGGAACTTTATTAAAAAATGCAAACCCATAATCCTAAACCATCTAACATGGAGCATTAATAGTGGAGACAAAGCAAATTTTTGGACGGACTCTTGGGAAGGATGTCCGTCATTAGACAGCATTCAAGAGCTTCAAGGAGTAAAAACACAAATGATTCAAGTTAAAGGGGAAAAGGTGGTGGACTATTTTGAGGGGATGGACAAGGAGGGAAAAGCCAAATGGACGAGTCTGGAAGATTTCAATGTGAATGAGGAAACCAAAAAGAAATTCACTGAGGCACTCAATGAAAGAAAGATATGTGTGAATAGTGACCTGAATGAAATTCTTTGGTGTGGCTTCAAATCTAGAAACTATACAGTTAAGATAGGGTACCACCTATTAAAATTAGATAGAAATAGTAATAACATCGAAAGTTGGCCAGAAAAGCTTTTTTCAGATAATCAAGTCTTGCCCAAGGCAGGAGCATTTCTTTGGATGGTACTTCATAAGAGTATACTAATAGGGGATAGGCTGTAGAAATTAGGTATACATGGGCCAAATAGATGTGCTCTTTGCAAGCAACATGAGGAACCTTAGATCATCTACTTTTAGGATGTCATGTGGTGGAGGAGGTATGGAATCATTTTCTTAGCATATTGGATTGGAAAGGGGCTAAGAACTCCTCGATAGCGGATTTCATAAGAAGCTAGCCAATGCTACAGAGGAAAGGTTTCTGGGGGGGTTTATGGATTTTGATCCCCTCCATGGTGGTTTGGCACATATGGCAGGAAAGGAACCAGAGAATCTTTGAGGAGCAGGAAACTTCTATAGCTAGATTAATAAAGAAAGTAGAGGTTGGGTTAGTAGAAGTTCTAAATTCTAAAGCTCTATATAGAGGAGGATGCAATTTCACCAGTTGGGATGAAGCAGTCATGAAAACTTGGTTAGGGCTAAAAGTCCCAAGAGGAATGGGAGGGGGTAAGAAGAAAAGAGAACAAACAAAGTGGTTGGCCCCTCCTAGCAGTAGACTCAAGTTGAATTTCGATGGGGCCTCCAAGGGTAACCCAGGTCAAGCAGGATTCGGATATGTGGTTAGGGACGAGAGGGGAGAGTTTGTATGGGCGGCCTCAGGTTACTTAGGAATTGCTACAAATAATGTGGCAGAATTAGAAGCACTGGTCAGAGGAGTCACATAATGCAAGAAGAAAGGTTGGATTCATGTAGACATATAAGGTGATTCGTAGTTAATTATCAATGCTATCCTTAGGAATAATATCAAAAACTGGATTTTAAAAAAAGGAATTGCGAATGTCAAGGACGTACTGCAAAGTCTAGATTACTCCATTTCTCACATTTTTAGAGAGGCGAACAAGGTAGCAAACTTCTTGGCATCCCAAGGAGTCATGAGCGGAGGAAAGGATGTTGGCAGTCCAATGGCAGATAGCTGGAGTGGATTTGCTATGGTACTTTGCTCTAATGTGGAGCAATCTCGACAAGAAGAAGGCCCGCGAGATGCGCATCCAATGGATCTCATTACTTCGCAGGGTTAGCAGGCTTTGGAGAGGACAAGCAGTGGGAAGATTTTCACAGAAAGGAATATTTTCTCCAGGTTGTGTTTTCTAGAAGGAAGTGCCTTTATTCTGTATTAAAGTTTATTGGTATCTTATCAATTAATTAACGGCAGAGATGGCTAAGACTATGGGAGTGAAATGCAGATGTTTGGAAGAAGGGAAGGAATAGCAGGTGGGCTGTTTGTTCAAAGTAAGAGAAAAAGCAGCTAGGACGACCATTCTGCAGATCATAGGAAGATGATCCTGGAGCGGGGGGCATGTGCATGATGGCAAAGTCTACCAACTTTTCTTTGCCAACATCTCTCTTATCTTGGGCGGGTCTTTTTACGGGGTCTCCTGGGGAGCTCGATTGGTGGCACAATCCAACCACGTAGTGGTGATGGCGGAGATAGACAATATTGGTGGGGACTGGGCAGAGGAAACATTGAAAAGTGCATATGCTAGAAAGGTTGGGTCCAAGAAGGCCAATGACATCCTGGATGCATACAAGGAAGGAATAGAGAATAGGAACATGGAAACATTTCGCAAGTGGTTGTAAGAAAACAAAGGCAAATTCACGGATGGGCAAATAGGGAGGCTATTGGAGGCCGTGGAAGGCCTTATGATGATAATGCATGAAATGTTGGGATAGTCAAATAGCAGGGAAGACTATTCTCAGACTATTCTTAGACTTGCTGAAGGCACTGATAGCCTTCAACTATGTACTTAGCTAGGCACACCATCAGGGTGATAGCTGTTAAATAAAAACCACAGGTTATTTCCTTTTTCCTTTCTATTTATATTTTAGAGGGATCCATCCCCAAGATGGCACTTATCAAACAACCAAAAAAAAAAAAAATTATTCCTCCAAATTTAAATAAATCAAATCAAATTTATTTAAATTTTCTCAATCTCCAAAAATAAAATATAATCAAATATTTTATTTATTCTTCCAAATCATCCACAACAATTAAATAAATTTATTTATTTAATTAGTTTTCTTATCTTCTAATTCTTCAAATATCTTCCAAATCTTCTAAAAATAAGTCTTCTTCATGCACACAAAATTAAATAATTTATTATTTAATTTCTCTCAAATCATGCAAAAAGCAAATCACAAGTTGAGTTAACTAACTCAATCAACCTTGTTTTATCAATATCTCTTAAATTAGACAAAAAGATTTCTAATTTATGAAAAGCATGTCTTATCTTCAGAAAAGAAAGTAGTTAACTCAAATAAAACAACGTTTGTGTGACACATGTCTTCTTATCCACGCACATTCATTAACCATTCTCAACCGTTGATCTTCTTATTTCTTCTATATCGTTGATATTCTCTTTCTTTAAGTCTATAAATTGAACCCTCTTCTTCCATTTCAATTATAGCGTGCCTTTGGCTCCAATTATTTCATTACTTGCAATCACACTCGTTATTACCACACTACTATCATTGTTGTGAATCTCATCTTCATGGCGAAACTATCATAGCCGTTCTCTATTGACAATCTTGGAATAGCAAGGAAGTGCACTCTCTGAGGGCCTTATTCATACATGCAAGATCGATTGAGATAGGCAACCAGCAGAAGCTATGAAGCTTTGAGGTTTGCAAAGGTTTTTGAAGTTGTTTTGTTTGAATAATCTCTTTGTTTCTATATTTCGTTGAGTTTTGGGTATTTTGATATTGATATATTGATTATTCATGTTTACTCCAATTTTCCCTTAACATTTTTGGCACCCACTATGGGGCCTAGCCCTAAATTTAACCCAAAAACTAAGTTTTTGTGTTTTAGAAAGCCGTATACAAGAAGAAATTATGCATCTGACACATCCTAACACACATCTTCTATCTATTACAATGCATAAATTCCTTCGGTGCATACATTATTTGAAACGGCGCACTTGTTATCTATTCTGGCGTATACATCCTTTTAGCGCACACAGACTCTGTTCCAGCGCATATATCCTCTGATATGGCACACTTGTCAGTTTAGCGCATATATACTATTTTCTTGTGCTTTTGACCTTTGTCTTAGCACATATATACTACGGCACTTTTGAGCTCTATTTCTACGCATTCAAGCTCTAAAGTTGTGCATCTAATCTAGGCAGTGATTTTTAGAGTTTCCTTGAAGTTTTCACTAATGCTAACGTCTTTTTTTAGGAACACTCTTGATTTGTTTTGTAGGCTAGGTACTGGTTTAGAATCATATAGTTGCACTTGTTAACTTACACTTCAATTTCTAATGGGAAAGTAAATGGATGCTCATGTAAATCTCACATAGTCTTAACTAGGAAGGCAGTAATTGAATCATTGCTATCTTGCATATCATTGAATCATTGCTATATTGCTATCTTTCAAAGTTAGACACATTGTTATCTGGGTAAAATTAAACCATTGCTATCTTGTTATCACTTTAAAGTTCACAACTCATTGCTATCTGGGCTAAAATTGAACACATCATTGCTATCTGGCTAAAATTGAACCATTGCTATCTTGTTATCACTTCAAAGTTAACAAATTTCTATGCTTGTCCAAGTAGATAGCTCATCTAGTTTTTCTCATTTTAACTAGGGAAAAAGAACCACTGTATTATGTGTTTTGGGAATGATAACAGGTCTATGATCTCCCCTATCTTAGGTGACCAAAATGCCAAACATATCATTTTTGCATGTGTTTTTCCTTTAGAGGGGTCTGCTCTTGGATACCATTCATCCAAGTAAGAACAACCCTAAGTGGTAATAGGCTAGATGCCAAGCCCTACCAAGCCACTATAAATAAATTATGTTTGGAGTAAAAGATTCAAACAATGAGTGCAGTTGTGTTATACCAATAACCAACCTCCCCCAAAACCCTCCAAAAATCAACCCTTGCAAGCTGGGAGACTCCATAATGGAGAGTAGTGCTGCCACATGTATAACCACTTGAACGGTTGCCTTTATTACTCATCATTTGTTCTTAGTGGCCAAAAACCCCTATAATTTGGAGTAGGGAAGGGCAATTATCACCTCCTAAAGATGCTTCACTAGATATAGTGAGAATTCAGTTTTATACTGTCCTTTGAAACCTAGATTTGTACATGCTTTCTTTTAGTCCAAAAACAGTCAAAAAATCACAAAAAAATAAAAAACCATAAAAACATTCTTTGTGTTTGCTATGTCTTCTTGGCATAATTTCAGAAAATCAGATTGAAAAAGACCTTCTTGTAGCCAAAGTACCAAAAACATCAGAAAATTGCCAAAAACTTGCAAAAACCATTGAAAAACTAGAGCGGCGCATTCATCCTCTTTTGCTATGCATTTGTGCTGATTTGTGGTGCATTTGTATTGACTTAAAATGCTTTTACAACCTGTTATGGCGCATTTGATATTTACCAGTGCTGCACTTATACATCCACTTTTTGTGCATTTACCAGTTTGTGTGGTGCATCTGTTCTGGCGCATGCGTGACAGTGAGCACTTCCATAGTTTTTGAGAGAAAATTTTTATCATTTTTGGCTACCCATTTTAACCTAGTTCCAAATTTTGAGATTAGGTATTACCTTGTAGTCACTTTTTCCATCCATTTCGTGTCAAAATCTCTCTTTCATTAGTCATCTCATTCACCTTCTATCAGAGCTCCCTAGTCCAAAGTCAAAGTATCCCATATCAAATTAGCATAAGCTCCCTTTTTTTGGATCATTTTAGATTCAAGTAACCCTAGTAAGTCATAGAACTTTGCTAGTGGTCTTGGTGCATGACTAGTCCATACACAGTAAGATAGGTATTGAGTACCCTTACTAGTGGCTATCATCTTGTATCAGTCGTCTTACTTGGAATCATTGATCGAGAGAGTTCCTTATCCAAATCTTGTCATAAGTATCCTATTCTCAGCAGTCTCCATCAGCATCTTGCCAAAATCTTTAGTTTCATCCCACTACATCCCATGTCACCTTACATGGTTCTTACTAGATCTCAATACCAAAAGCAACTTGAAATGGCTGAATCATCTAACTGTATTGTCACCCCTCATGGTAGTGATGAGGATATCTCTCATGAAGATTATCAGGGACACCTCCAAGATCAGAAATTCCAATGCTTGATAAAGAAAGTGCTCCATGAAGACCCTCACAAGTATTTTTATCATCTTGCAAATCTAGGAATTAAGCTCCCCGCTAATTTCAATCTAAGTAAACTCTAAGAGACCTTAGAGGATAGTCATGAACACCACAACGGTGAAGGCAAAGGAAAGAAAGTCATAGACCCAAACACACCTATGGAAGAAATGAGGAAACAAATCGAGGGCCTAACACAACAAATGACGGATCTCAAAATAGGTACAAACACTAAAACCTACTCCTTGGAAGATATTGCACCATACCCCTTTGATAAAAGTTTGAACATGTTACCATTCCCCTTTCGATTCGAAGTTCCTAAGTTTGAAAAGTACAAAGAGAAAGGGGACCCCAGAGATCACATTAGGGAATTCAACACCGCATGCATGGAAGTAGCTAACAATGAGACTTTCTTAATGAGACTATTCCCTAGATCTCTAGGTGGTCAAGCCACGGAGTGGTTCTCACAACTTCCACCGGGCATCAAAACTTTTGATGAGTTAGTCAACAAATTCATCATGCACTTCTCGTACAATATTGAACACGAAGTCTCCATGCTTGACCTATGCAATACCAAGCAAAAGAGTGGAAAATCATTCGCCTCCTTCTTACAAAGGTGGACACAACTAGCAAGCAAATGCTCATATGATGTACCTGAGAAGCAATTAATGGAGATGTTTGTCCATAACCTCAACTCTGATCTAAGCTATCAAATATAAATTCAATGTCCTACCTCATTTTTGAAGGTCATTAAAATGGGATTGTTCATCGAAAAGGGTATGATCACCAAAGGGCAAATCAAGCTATACAAGGACACACCTACCTCCAACTACATGACTGACAAATCAAAGTTTTGGACTAAGAATAAAAAATGTCATCAACGATGGAGTAGTTGATGCCAAGGTGGCGGCTCCCAAATAGTAGCCAATATTCACTCTCAAAGGAGAGGCAAGCAATGTTACACCCAAGAAAACATTCTTTTGGGAGCCAAGACCATGGTTCAACTCAAATCCAAGGCAAAAGTTCACATCGCTGGGTGAGTCCCAAGAATCTGCATTAAGGAAGCTATTGTCCAACAATGAAATCTCTCTACCACCAACAATTGATTACGAACCTCAAATAAAACCTCACTATTGGAAAGACACTGACTATTGGGAGTATCATAGAGGAAGAGGACATACAACCAACAATTGTATCCATCTCAAAAATTTTATTCAAGATGTGCTTGATCAAAATCAAGGAGGAGCTCATCAACATACTTGTAATGAGACATGTGTGGCTTACAAAGATCCGCTTCTCAATCATGATAGGTCGTACAACAACAACAACAATGGCAACAACGACAATGATGACAACAACAACCACAACAGGTAAAATTAGAATAATAGGAATAGTAATGCCAATTACGCAAGTGTGCCATTTGATTATACCATCAATTGTATATCAGAGCATGTCCCACAAATCAATGTGGTTATGCCCAACCAACAATTAGAGCCCAACAAAACTGATTGTAGTATCATCACCTATAGTTGTAAGGTCATGTTGAATACCATTCTTCCAAGGTCATCACCTTCTCAGTCCAATTTCCATTAGTATAGTGTCATAGACCAACTACAAAAGACTCCTGCCCACATTTATATCTTAGAGTTGTTGCGTCTATCTCCTTCCCACAAGGAGATTTTTGAAAAAGCCTTAGTGGAAACCACTGTCCCCACTAACTTGGGCCAAGAGAAGTTTCAGGCCATGGTGGGTAATCTGACCTCCTCAAGTACCATATCATTTACCGAACAAGATGACCTCTTAGTGTCTCAACCCCATAACACCCCTTTGCACATTATTGCCTTCATCCATAAGCACCACATCAAGAGAGTTCTCATTGATGGGGAAGCCAGTTTAAATATTTACATGTTGAAGCTAGTCCTTACATTGGGGTTGTCTGAAAATGGAGTTGACCCAAGGAAGAAGATTACTATCAAAGCCTATGATGAAGAGGAGAAAACTACCAAGGGAATAGTGGTATTACCCATACAAGTGGGACCGGTGATAAAAGACGTTGTGTGCCAGGTCCTAGATAGGGAGCTAGCCTATAATATTCTCCTAGGTAGACCATGGATTCATGCCATGAAAGTTGTACCTTCTACCTATCACCAATGCATAAAATTCCCCCATAACAACAAGCAAGTCACCATCTAAGGCAACCCTGACCCCTTTCAGCATTGTAACTCTATCCTTTCAAAACTTGATTGCATTATACCCAACAATAGAGCTTCTACATCCCCTACCCCACAACATGATTCTACCTCTGAACCTTCCTCATCCAAGCCCAAGAAGCAAAAAATTACCATCAAAGAAATGGGAGTAGGGGAATACTCCATCGAGCACAGCCTCAATCTAGCCAAAATGCCTTTATCTCCTAGATCCTTCGGGCAACCCAAGCATTTTCCAAAGCCATCTGTTCCTCCTACACCTCCCATAACTCCCTTTGTAAAATGGGGGACCCTATCAAATGAAACAAAGGAAAGAGATATCTTACAATGGTTTTACACAGAAGAAGAAGAGAGTACACAACAAGAACCACCTAAGCTCCCAACGAAAATCTATGGGTGAGGTGAATCTATCCTACATAGAATGGGTTATGAAGGACAAGGTCCCATTGGCCTAAGAAAAGAAGGAATTATAGAGCCCATTCAACCTTCTTCGTCTTCATTGGCTAGAACTACAAAAGGTCTAGGATATAAGGATAAGGGCAAAGCTAAAGCAAATGCTTTTCTAGTGGAAATGATCCATACCCTTCAAGAGGACAGTGACACAGATTCTAATGAATATGAGTGGGATGAGCTAACAGAGCATTCCTATGATGAAAAAGAGGTTGATACCATTCAAACTTATAGCCAGTACCATGAGGGACAAACGCTACCACATAGGCCATTAGAGTGTGATTTGCCTATCCCTGAGAATACAACTTTTGAGGAAGGTTTGAGTTCTATCGCAATAAACAATTTGGAGGAAAGTACCATCGTGAACACTCCCCCTACCAATATTCCTAGCATATCCATTCAAACTATCAATGAATTAGATATATCCTCTGACTCCCTCCCCCTTGTGTATCCTAAGCTTATTGACTAAGATCTACAAGGAACCCCGCAACTAGATATATTCTAAAATGATGATGCCTATATTGACTACATGGAACTTAGGGACCACCTACCTAAGGAGATGATAAAGTTGGCTTCACCATTGAACTTAACACTGTGGCTTATTTTGGAGAGGGTGCCAAGCCTTCCAGTCACAAAAATATCAAAATAAAAATTAGATCTGATGGTTAAAACCACTCCGCGATAGTGTCAGATCCCAAAATAGTAAAAAGAAAGGATACATCCAATGGTGAAAACCCAACTATGGCACCTGACAATGGAAGTCTTGACACTCTCCCCAGTGACATGCACCAAGAGAAGTCTTAGATTGTAGTGGAACCTACAGAACCTGTTAACATTGGAATAGAGGAACAACCTAAGATCATTCACTTTGCTAAGTCTCTAACCCCACTAGAAAAGACTAAGTTTGTACCATTCTTCAAGAAAAAGCAAGTCAATTTTGCTTGGTCATATACATATATGCTAGGGTTAGATCTATATTTGATTATGTATCATCTTCCACTAGATCTGGGGGTGAAACTAGTGAAACAAAAGCTTAGAAAAATGCATCTACACATTGCACTGCTTGTAAAAGAAGAACTCAAGAAATTACTAGATGTAGGGTTCATTAGAGCTATAGACTATCCAGAATGGGTCTCCAACATAGTACTAGTGTCCAAACCTAATGGCCAAGTCAGACTATGCAATAATTTTAGAGATCTAAACAAAGGTTGCCGCAAGGATAATTTTCCCTTGCCAAATATAGATATCATAGTCGACTTAATAGCAGGGCATACCATGTTATCTCTCATGGATGGCTTCTCAGGATATAATTAGATTAGGATATGATGAAGGGGGTAAATCACAAAACACACAACAATAGAAATTGAACACAAAAAATAGAACTTTCTTTTATTGATCTGAGCAACTCATTACATTATAGAAGCTTAATTACAATAAGAGGAATCAATCCTCCACATGCTTCAACACACTACAACTACACCTCACCAAGCTCTAGAATATTCTACCTTTTGTAACCCCAAATTAGCTAGGGTTTCTATTTTCCCACCTATTCTTGACTCCACACTTTCCCCCTTAACTCTACCACTACCCAGAGTTCCCAAAAATGGTTATTAATAGCCATTTTGGCGGCCAATCAACCTAATTTTTAAATTTGCATCTCCCTCCAAAAATAGGTCAACTTTCGGGAGCCATAACTTTTGATTCAGTTGTCTGATTGATGAACTGTTTTATGCCTTCGAAAGCTTGCAGAGTGCTTTATGCACTAAGAACCTGCTCAGTCAGTTCTAGGCATTTTGGGCTTGTATGGGGCCATTTAGTGCCTCAAACCTGAGTTTGAATAATTTTTAGGCATTTTTCAAGAAATAGAAACTTTAATATCTTTCAACTCGCAAATGATCTTTACGTGATTCCTTCACCAAAGGTCTTATATTTCCGTTATGTAACTTCTTGTAAATTTTCACTTCAATCCATGCCCAAATGCAAGCTTTCTAAAAATAGTAGGTTACTATTTTTAGCAGTTTGGAAAAACTAAAAGTTCTACATCATTATTCAGGTGATTATGGAACCAAAACCACAAATTTTGAAAAGAAATGGAAAGAAAATCAACAATTTTGAAACACATTTTTTTTTGGGTGATGCAAGATTGCCCTTACACCACTGGATGCTCCTACATGAGACACCCAGGGTAATTTGAGAAGTGACCCTATCACGTCTTAGGTGTTTGTGTAAGGAAAACCTAAATGGTCAACCTCTGCCTTAGACAACCAAGAAGAATCTTCAATGGGCCTTCGTTTCCATTTCACTAGATATTCTTTGTATTGTATGTTCCGAGTACTCCTTCCCACACGGCTATCCAAGATCTCTTCTATCTCTTCTGTTGAAGTAGATGCTGGAATACTTCACTGTTCCTTTGTTGGTCCATCCTTTGTTCCACCTTCATGATATGCTGATAAATCAACAATGTTGAAAATAGGGGAAACTTTGATCCCACCCAGCAGCTCCACCTCATATGCATTTCCTGAATCATGTTTCTTCAAGATTTTGTATGGTCCAAATTTCTTCATTTTTAGCTTATTGTATGTTCCAATTGGGAACCTTTCTTTTCTCAAGTGAACCATGACTTCATCTCCTACTTGGAACACCTTATATCTCCTCTTCTGATCTACCTTAGCATTGTACTAAATATTCATCTTATTAATGTGCTTTCTCACCTCTTCATGCAAATTCTTTAGATGTTCTGCAAAGTCTTCAGCTTCAGCACTTGTCTTTTCTCCTTTGTCCATCTTCCTTAACTCAAAAGCATTTCTTGGACTATTGCCATATACAATCTGGAATGGTGATTTACCAGTACTCCTATTGACAAAATTATTGTAAGCAAATTCTGCCTGTGGTAAAATCAAATTCCATCCCTTGGGCTTATCTCCTACTAAGCATCATAGCAGGTTACCCAAACTCCTATTCACCACTTTTGTCTGTCCATCAGTCTATGGATGGTGTGCAGAACTAAACTTCAAATCTATCTTCAACTTCTTCCACAATGTCCTCCAGAAATAACCAACAAACTTGGTATCTCTATCTAAAACTATGCTCTTTGATAGACCATGTAATTTCACCACCTCTCTGAAAAATAATTCAGCAATATGAACAACATCATTAGTCTTCTTGCAAGGAATAAAATGTTGTATCTTCGAGAATTTGTCCACCATCACAAAAATAGAATCATGTCCTCTCTGTGTCCTTGGTAAACCAAGAACAAAATCCATACTGATATCATCCCATGGCTTCTCTGGTACAGGTAATGGCTGATATAGACCTATGTTCTGACTTACTCCTTTTGCCATTTGACATACTCTGCAACTCTGTACAAATTTTCTCACATCCTACTGCAACTATGGCCAATAATATTTTTCACCAATAATAGCAATGGTCTTATCTTGACCAAAGTGTCCAGCCAATCCACCACTATGCTTCTCCTTAATTAGGTTCTCTCTCATGGAACTCCTTGGAATGCATAACTGGCTTCCTCTAAACAACATGCCATCTTAGATTATGAAATCCAACCATTTTATCCTATCCAAGGTAATAGGTTCCAAACAAGATTTCTATTGCAAAATCTAGATCTTCAGGATACAAGCTTTTGAGCTCATTGAACCGAACAACCTCTATCTTCATTTCTGTCAACAAAATTTGCCTTCTGCTCAAGGCATCTGCAACTCTATTGGACTTCCCACTCTTGTGCTTCAAAAAAAAAGTATAGCTCTGCAAAAACTCAACCCATTTTAAGTGCCTTTGGTTCAACTTTCCTTGACTATTAAGATATTACAAAGCCAGATGATTAGTATATAAAACAAACTCTTTTGGCAACAAATAATGTCTCCATTTCTTCAATGCCTAAACTATTGCATAAAATTCCTGATCATAAACAAAATACTTTTTCTTGGCATCATTAAGCTTCTCACTAAAATAGGCAATGGGCTTACCTTCTTGGCTCAAAACAGCTCCTATACCACTACCACTAGCATCACAATCTACTTGAAATACCTTATTAAAATTTTGAAGTGCCAAAATAGGTTGTTTTACAACTTTCTGCTTCAATGTACCAAAGCTCTTGTCTGCTCCTTTAGTCCATCTAAACTCTTTTATATCCCCTCTCATTGTCTCAGTTAGGGGTGCACAAATGCTACTAAAATTCCTAATAAACTTTCTATTAAAACTTTCCAAACCATGAAAAGATCTTACCTCCGTTGCACTCCTTGGCATAGGCCATTCAATGATAACCCTTACTTTTTCTGGGTCCATCTTAAGACCTTCCTTTGAGATAACAAATCCCAGGTATACCAACTCCTTCCTTGTAAAACTACATTTCTTTAGATTAATCAACAACTTCTCTTCCCTCAGCTTCTCTAGAACTCTTCTAATATGCATTAGATGCTCATCCCAAGTCTTCCTGAAAATCAAAATATCATCCAAATAAACAATAACAAAACTTCCCAAAAATTCTTTCAGTACCTTGTTCATAAGCCGCATGAATGTGCTCGGTGCATTGGTTAGCCCAAATGGCATAACTAACCACTCATACAAACCTTCTTTTGTCTTAAAGACTGTCTTCCATTCATTTCCTTCTCTAATACAGATTTGGTGATACCCACTCTTCAGGTCAATTTTTTTGAAGTACTTGGCTCCACTCAAACAATCCATGATGTCATCCATTCTTGGCAATGGAAATCTATACTTAATCGTTATCTTATTGATGTCTCGAGAGTCTGTACACATCCTCCATTCTCCATCTTTCTTTAGTTCTAGTACTGTAGGTACCACACATGGACTTAGGCTCTCCCTTATTAGTCCCTTCCTCAACAACTCTTGAACTTGTCTATTCAGCTCTTCATTCTTTGCAGGGGTCATTATGTAGGCTACCTTGTTTGTCAAACTGGCTCTTGGTATCAAATCCATTTGATGACTTATCTTCCTTATTGGTGGTAAATCTTCTAGTACATTATTAGAGATAATGTCCTAGAACTCTTCCAACATATCTAAAATTTTTGCTGGTACATCTTCACAGTTCTCTTGACTAATCTTAGGAATCAATGCAAAGTAATGATGCTTATGCTTCATACCCTCCAAAAATTTCCTACCATCTACCAAGAAAATTCTGGCAGTACTACATACCTTTTCTTCCACCTCCTTCAAGGGCTTCAACTTATGACGAACTCCATCCTTTGTTAGGGAATATGTGTTTGCATGGCCATCATGGACAACACTCTTATCATACTGCCATGGCTTCCCCAATAACATATGGCGTGCATCCATTGGTATGATATCACACAGTACATCATCATGGTAGTCACCAATCTTGAACTTCACTAAACACTGCTCATTGAACAAAGCTCTATGGTCCTTCTACAACCATGCAATCCGATATGGATGCGAATGCTTTCTTCTTGTCAACCATCTCCTCTAAAACAAGATTATCAGTGCTTCCACTGTCAATAATAATATCACAACACTTACGTTCACATTTGCACCTTGTGTGGAATAAACTCTTCCTCTGATTAAGTTCTTTCTCCTATTTCAACAAGGTTCTTCTGACAACTAGGGTTTCTCCCCTTTTAGCATCTTCAGAATGCTCAGAATGTGCATCTTCATCTACATGTGCAACTCTTGCATTGCCTTTAGGTCTTCTGTTTGTCCTTCCTTGTTGTTGTCGACAATCATATGCTTGATGCCTTTCTTCTCCACATTGGAAATAGGTTCCTCTGAAACCTCCTCTTCCAGGTCCTTGCTTGGGTCTGCCTTTTCCTCTTCCTCTTTGCTCACCATTGTTCTGGTCAAGAGGATGGTAGGCGTTATCCCTCTTTGATCTCAACTGGTGCTAGCTTCTTCACTTTTCTTTTGATCTTCATTATGGCCTCCATAGGGCCTTCCACCAGTCCTTCCACCTTGACCTCTTCCCCTTTGCTTCCTGTCAAATCTTTTATTTAGCTTCTCTTGAATACCTAGCCTCAACCCATTAATGTAATGGGCTACCTTCTCCTTATTTGGCTCTGCATGGCCTATTCTAAGAGTAATCTTATAAAACTGTTCTGTATACTCCTTGACAGACATGTTACCTTGCTTCAATCCTTGAAGCTTTTTTAATAGCTCCATCTCATAGTCCACAGGAATGAATTGCTTCTTTAGTTTCTCCACCATCCGATCCCATTTGGTGATCTTTCATTTTCCTCTTCTATTCCTTTCTAATTGGACCTCCTTCCACCAAATACTGGTGTGGCCCTTCAATTTTGTTTTTGCAAACTTGACTCGATCTGGATCTTCTACATCTTCATACTCAAAGTCTTCCTCCATGTCATTGATCCAATCAATAAGCTGTTCTAGATTTAAATCTCTAGAATATGTAGAAACTTCAATCCTGGGCCTCTTTCCAATCTTAGAAATGGCCCTTAACAACCTAACTTCTGTAGGATCTCCTGCAACTTCTTGTTCTTCCTCAGATACATCTTCTTCAACTTCATCTTCACTTTCTTCTCTTGTTCTTGGATCAAACCCTCTTCGCAGCTCCTCTTGCCATGCATCGATTTGCCTTTGTAGGGCTCTAAAACCCTCTTTCATCAAAGCATTCCTCCCAATATAATTTCTTTGTGGAGGCATCTTGATCTTCGCAGCAAACCCACAACCTCAGGTCTTGGTGTAAACTACCTCACGGTTGGTGATCTGTCTACACACTCAGGAACGCTTGCTCCGATACCACTTGATGAAGGGGGTAAATCTCAAAACACACAACAATAGAAATTGAACATAGAAAATAAAACTTTCTTTTATTGATCTGGGCAACTCATTACATTACAGAAGCTTAATTACAATAAGAGGAATCCATCCTCCACAGGCTGTAACACACTATAGCTACACCTCACCAGGCTCTGGAATCTTCTGCATTTTGTAACCCCAAATCAGCTAGGGTTTCTATTTTCCTACCTATTCTTGACTCCACACTTGCCCCCTTAACTCTACCACTGCCCAAGGTTCCCAAAAATGGTTATTAATAGTCTTTTTGGTAGCCAATCAACCTAATTTTGAAATTTGCATCTCCCTCCAAAAATAGGTCAACTTCCAGGAGCCATAACTTTTGATCTGGGTGCCCGATTGACAAACCGTTTTATGTGTCTGAAAGTTCATGGAGTGCTCTATGTGCCAACAACTTGCTCTGCCAGTTCTGGCCATTTTGAGCTCGTACGAGGCTATTTAGTGCCTCAAACCTAAGTTAGAATAATTTTTAGGCATTTTTTGGGAAATAGAAACTTTAATATCTTTCAGCTCGCAAATGATCTTTGCGTGATTCCTTCGCTAAAGGTCTTATATTTCTGTTATGTAACTTCCTCTAAATTTTCACTTCAATCCATGCCCAAATGTAAACTTTCTAAGAATAGCAGGTTACTAATTTTAGCAGTTTGTAAATACTAAAAGTTCTACATCATTATTCAGGTGATTATGGAACCAGAACCACAAATTTTGAAAAGAAATGGAAAGAACATCAACAATTTTGAAACACTTTTTTTTTTTGGTTGATGCAAGATTGCCCTTACACCACTAGATGCTCCTATAGCAGGATAGCACCAAAAGACTAGCATAAGACAACTTTTACTTGTCCATGGGGCACTTTTTACTAGAATGTCATGCTATTTGGACTAAAGAACACAGGAGCCACATATCAATGTGCTATGACCACTATATTCCATGATATGATGTATATCACCATAGAAGACTATGTAGACGATATCCTTGTAAAATCACTCACAAGAGAATCATGGATGTGTTAGAGAAAGTCTTTCAGAGACTAGAACAATTCAAAGCTAGGTTAAACCCAAAGAAATGTGTGTTTGGAGTCACCTTAGGCAAGCTCTTAGGTTTTATTGTATCAGCAAATGGAATAGAGGTGGACCCCACCAAAGTCAAGGCTATTATGGACATGCCACCACCCAAGAACCTTACTCAACTAAGATCTCTACAAGGCAAGCTACAAGCAATCCGTAGGTTCATATCACAATTGGTAGACAAGTGTCAACCCTTCAGTCATCTCCTACATAAGAACATTCCATTTAAGTGGGATGAGAAGTGTGAAGAGGCATTCGATAAACTAAAAGAGTATCTTATGAATCCACCTACTCTCATGCCTCCTATCTAAGGGAAGCCATTGTTACTATACATATTTGCCACACCAACAGCTCTTGGGGCCCTTCGAGCACAACAAGATTATGAAAGTAAAGAAAGGGCCATCTACTACATCAGTCGCACATTGGTGGGCTATGAGTTGCAATACTCTCAGATAGAAAGATCATGTCTTGCGGTAGTTTTTGCTTCCCAAAAACTCTGACATTAATGCTAGAACATCTAGTCAAACTTATTGCAAAAATAGATCCACTGAAGTACCTACTAAGCAAAGCAGCTCTAACATGTCACTTAGCCAAATTGGTAATGCTCCTAAGTGAATACGACATTGAGTATGTAGATAGAAAGGCTATAAAAGGGCAAGTCATTGCTAATTAGTTAGCAAATGCACCACTACAGGACACCACACCAATGCAATTTGAGTTCCTAGATGAATCCTTATTCAATATATCAACACATTTCTGGAAACTTTACTTTGATGGGTCCTGCACAAGCCATGGATTAGGGGCAAGAATCTTGTTTGTAACTCCTCATGGCGACACAATACCGAAGTCTTGCCATCTATTATTCCCATGCACCAACAACATAGCAAAATATGAAGCCTTGGTCATTGGCCTCAAAATGGCAATAGAGTGGAAAATCAAAGAGCTACATGTCTATGGTGATTCTCATCTTGTAATCAATCAGGTCAATGACGATTACCAAACCAAAGATGAGAAGCTTGTCCCATACAAACGGATGGTCAAGGACTTCAAGGAATACTTTGTGATAATCTCTTTTGAGTAGATACCTCACATTGAAAACAAAGCAGTAGATGCCATGGAAACCATTGCCTCTCTTCTCGAAATCCTAGAGAATGAGTCACGGTACGAGTTCTTGGTGGAATCAATTCGGCAACTAGCTTATGATCTTCTTGAAGCCCATTCCAAATGCCTATTAGTTGGATCTAATTCACCTTGGTATGGTAAGGTTTACACTTACCTCAAGGACAACACCCTCCCACCTGACTTATCTTCAAACCAATGACAAACCTTTATACACCAAACCTCTCATTATACCATTATTGCTGACACCCTATACCAATGTGGTCTAGATGGTACTTTACTCCATTGTTTAGAATGAGAAGAATCCCAAGCCACCTTACAAGACATACATGAAGGGATCTGCAGAACACACTCTAGCAGTCCTTCCTTAGCTAAGAAACTCATGCATTTGGGTTATTATTGGCCGAACATGGAAATAGATTCATATCAATTTGTGAAGAAGTGCAAGCAGTACCAGATACACGGGAACCTGATACATGCACTAACTCAAGAGTTAAGACCTTTAATGACACCTTGGCCCTTTTGTCAATGGGGACTCAACCTTGTGGGAAAAATCTGTCCACCCTCATCCAATGGCCACAAATTCATAGTAATCACCACTGAGTACTTTACCAAGTGGATTGAAGTCGTCCCCCTCACCATCGTAAAAGGTAATCAAATCTCCTCATTAATCCTCAATTACGTCATCTGCAGATATGAAATTCCCTCATCCATTATCATGAATAACAAAAGACCCTTCAAAAACTAGGATGTCCAAGAACCCTATGACCAATTCAAAATTCAACACCGTTCCTCCACACCCTATTACCCCCAAGGTAACGGCCAAGCAGAAGCATCCAATAAGACCATCTTGAAACTCCTCAAGAAGATAGTCAATAATACTGGCTATGATTGGCACATCCAACTCAATCCCACTTTGTGGGCCTACAAAACCAGTAAACATACTCCCACAGGTTCTACCCCTTATGCCCTTGTCTATGGCTCAGAAACTATCCTCTCCATTGAGGTTGAGTTACCATCTCTCAGGGTGTCATTAAAAGGTCTCATAACAGATGAAGAGTACAGAGTTTCTAGATTGTAATAACTAGAGTTGCTAGGGGAAAGGAGATAGAAAGCCTTTGATCATCTCAAGGCATATCAACAAATGATGTCACAAAGCTACAACCATAGAGTCCATCCAAGAGTATTCAAGGTTGGAGATCTAGTACTTAAGGAGAACCCCCGTAATCAATAGGATCAAGAAAAGAAAGGCAAATTTGAGCCCAACTGGCCTAGGCCTTATGTGATCATAGCTACTTATGGATCAGGGGCATATCATTTAGCAACATCAGAGGGTGAGCTATTCGATGACCCAATCAACAACATGCATCTTCACAGATTCTATACCTAAGAGAACCCTAGTGTAAGGGGGCATAAAATACAAAAAAATCAAAAAATTAGAAAAATACAAAAAACAACATCAAAAAATAAGAAAAATACAAAAGGATCATCCTTTGGTGAAAACCTGGCAAACAGATACCTTGGATAGGTATCACGATGAAATCTTGGCAAACAGGCATCATGCATACTTTCTAGATTTCATGCAAATAAAAGCAAGTGGTGAAAACCTGGTAAACAGGTGTTACTTGTGATAAACTGCTTCATCCATCTTTGGGAAACCAATCACCTTGGGTTCATTCTTCCCTCACTCATGTCCCATTCGATCCATATCTATTCCATAATAAATCCCTAATGATAACATATCATGGCTTGATACTCTATCTCTTTGTTGCCTTGTCAAACCTAGGTTTTATCCCATATCCTATCCACAGTGTCAGCCTAGCATAGTGTCTCTTGTCAGTATCCACATGGTCCAAGTCCATGAACTACATTGCCTCTGCATCATCACGTAAGCAAGGCCATTATTCAAATGTGTCCCTGAGGCTCCACTGTCCCATCCGTCACATGTCTAGTACTTCTATCTATATGAGTCCATGCCACTTTAACTTAACCAGGTCCATTAGGGTTTACCCCAAACTACATTGCCTCTATATTGTCACGTGGGGAAGGCCATTTAGCAATGAGCCCCTGAGGCACTAGGTCAGTCCCTTAGGGTTCATCTCACCAATAAGGATTGTCAAATCTTTCACCAGGCAAGCAAATCATGCTTCTAAAGTAGGAATCTTGACACAAGGAATTAACCTATCCAGAGAAAAGAAAGCAAACACCTAAGACATTCTAAATGATTTTTCCTAAATAATGGCAAGAAACAAACACATCTAGATGCAAAAATATTTTGTGGATTGGAATCCATGGTTAAGTTACAGTGTCTTGATTTTTGTTATCATGTCTTTCTATGCTACTTGAGGAAGCCAAAAACTAGAGATGTTATGATGGAGGCATGATTATTTTCTTTGTTTGCTATTTGCATATTAAACTTTAGTAATGTGACACCTTGTCTAAAGACATGATCGACAAAAGATCATCGAGGACATCAAAGGTCTAACATGAACGGGGGCAATCCTTGTCTGTTGATACGCAAGAAATACTTAGGTCATCTCAGTTCAATTATACCTAGATGCTTGTATTAAATTGATAAATCAAAATCCATGTAAGCAATGCTCAGGTAATCTCGGTTCAATTATACCTAGATGCTTGTATTAACTTACAACATTAAAAAAAAGTACCCAAAAAAAAGTCACCCAATGATAAAATAAGCAATTCAAAATACTTTCACTGTCAAGATGTCAAAAGCAAAGCATCCATCATACATCCATTATATAACCATACATCTGTATCCTATGCAATAAAGAACCAAACAATGCAAAGTATCAATACAAATCAAAGCTTGTGAGTCTTTCTACTGAGTCATTCTTTCTATCAATCTTCTATCTATCATTATGTCATCTTTGTGTCGATAGAGTACATTTGGACATCACAAAAACATAGCATATAGTTGCATATCATATCACATGAGATAGTCATTTACATGATTAAATCAATTGCATACATAGTAAAGGGCATCAGGTCATCCATATACATTTTGCTATCATCACATAGTGTTAGCAGAAAAAAATAAAAAACATAGATAAGTGCATCACATAAATTGAATAATCATATAGATACCATTTGCATTTGCACATCAGAGGCATATCAAGTAAAAAAACATCTAAGTCTACATTAGGTCACATAGCATCAAGTAAAACATCTAAGATTGCATTCGATAAACATCACATAGCATCATATAAATATCTACATTAGATAAGCATCATATAGACATAGTTAAAGTATGCATCACATGAGTACCATCATACTGTTAGGGTAAAATGCAAATTAAACAATTTAACAATAATAAACCCAAACATCAATAGAATAATGAAACTAAGAAAGATTGAATGAAAAGAAGCAATGAATAACACAGTGCAAACCTTCCTTGTTTCAAAGCTTCTATTGTTCGCCTATTAAAACCGTCCTTGCTGGTATGAAGTAGGCCCTCAGTGAGTGCACTCTTTTTGCTGTGTTGTAGGATGTCGGTAGTAAATGGCTATATTGATAAATAATGTTGTGAAGAGGAGCTTCAAAGAAAATGGTGATCTCAAGTAGATTGTATTGGGGGTGCCAAAGACGTGCTGGTGAATTTCTACAGAGTAACAATACAAATAACCTAGATGAATAGAATGGAGGGATGAGGCTTCTTTTATAGACTCAGAAGAATGAGGATCAACGGTTGAGGAGAAGTATGATGATCAATGGCTAAGAATGGTTGAGGAATGTGCAATCAATAGAAATATGACAAGTGTCCCACCTCCATCATGAAAGAGGGGATTTGACAACATTGATTGGAGAGTTAACTCCCTTGACTGATTAGTTAACAAACTTGATTAGTCAGTTGGAAGAATGGATTGAGGGATTGACTGAATTGATTAATCAGTTACTTGAATAGATTAAGGAGCTAACAAAATTGATTGGTTAGTTAATAGTTTTGATTGAGAAGTTAACTAATTTTGATTTAGAGAAGAAATAAGACATGTGGGTGAGGGAATATTAAGTAATTAAATATTTAATTACATGTGCAACATGGTGAGGTGGACAAAGTGAGGTGGAAAGATGAGGTGGAAGGTGAGGTGGATTTTTGAATTTAGAAGTTAGAATAGAAGAATTTATGAATAATTAAATAAATTTAGGATTATTTAATTATGTGAGACAATAGAAGAATTTTAGGGAATTTGATTAATTAAAATGATTTTATTCAATTATGAGTAGTGAACCGATTAAATAAATTTAGAATATTTATTTAATTGATAGAAGAAGGAAATAAATATTTAGAATGAATTGTGTCATTTTTAGGCGTATACATTTTGCCCCTCTTTGAAGCAATGCAGTTTACAGTGTTGCTTCAAAGAAATCGATAGTCTGATAGTGATACATGCCCCAGTTTGCCCCTGGTATAAGTAATGATGATAGGATGCCCCCTCAGGAGATTGGACAGGAAAAAGGTAGAAGGCTTAAGAGAGACAATTTCACAAAGATGGAGGGTTGCAGGTTAGGTTCGAAGAAAAAGGACGCGTTTCAGAGAAATGAGAAGAAAATCAGAAGGAAAATAGGCGCGGGAAGTAGTCATAGTCATCACCTAGCTAGAGTTAGGGTTTACAAGCTATAAATAGGAGTTGAGTCCACAAGATAATTCATTTGTATACTTGGTTGATCTGGATTTGATTTGGAGAGCTTAGAGCAAACTTGGAGCAGCATGGCAGCCAGAGAAGCAAATATTCCATGTGAGGAGCACCAATTCGAGTGAGTCTATCGATTCGAGCGGCTAGCAGAGGCAGGACCCCCAGTATGTGTTTCAAAACATTTCTCCTAGGGTTGAATTAGGGTGTCATAAATGCTAGGGAAAAATAGTGTAAACAGCTGCGCCGAACTACAGAATGGTGCATATGCCGAATTTGGCGGAGCATATGTTAAAATGGCACATACGTGGACTTTAGAGGTGCATATGTGATTCCATGACGCATATGTCGAATGTAGCGGCGCATCCATGATTTGGCAATAGCGGCGCATGTGTCAAGAAATGGTGCTTTTACCCCCTATAGTGGCGTATTTCCTTTAGACAGCAAATTACTTAGCAAAATTGACTCGATGACCATTTTGTTTGATGTGTCAATCGATGAGCTATCTCTGAGATTGCAGGAATCTAGTCAAGAGATGTACTGTGCTATTTTGATCAATTTGAATTGCTAAGTTTAGTTGATATAGTTCCATAGATATGTTGAGTATGGTATTTGCGGCTGTAGATTGACGCCTTGTTTTACGTTCTTGCAGGAGGAGATATGAGACACATTGTAGTCGAGGGAGACGTTCCCCATGCCCCTATTGTAGAGATACATGCTCATGGAGATTGACAAAGAGGCGCTTGGTGCCATGGGACTGGACTATGTATGCTTCATACCCGAGGTTCAGGCGAACCACGAATTGCTGACTACTATGGTGGAGAGATTCCATAGTGAGGATGGGACCTTCCACTTCCCTACTAGAGAGATGACTATGACCTTGGAGGACGTGTACAAGATACTTCACTTGCCTATTTAGGGTGAGTTGGTGGAGTACGACGCGTAGTGAGATGCAGGACTCGCTGAGTGTAGGCGAGTATTTGATGATCCTGAGCTGGTTGGATAGGTCAGCCCCTGGCATGATATTTACAAATATTATGACTACTTCCTTGGGATAGTAGCAGGATTGATTGGAGGCATGGTGTGCCCTAGCAGGAGATTGCACAGGTTCCCCATTGGATGGGGCAGGATCATGGAGCGGATGGTGACAGAGGGCACCCGATATGCATGGGGTGTCTGTGTACTGGCTCACCTGCATGACATGCATTAGGTAGTGTACCATCACAGCATGAGTCTATTAGCTAAGGTACTACTATTACAGTTTTGGCTGTGGGAGCACATAGCGGTGACTAGGCCGATATGTGTGTTTGCAAGACAACGAGGGGAGCCATACAGTTTGGCTATGCAGGGGTGATTTCCCAGTACAGGCTGGGGAAGTTAGAGTACTAGAGACATACCTTGGATGGTGTAGATGTGGTCGTCTGGTGACCATATCTAGATTGTGAGCCATGGGATGATGAGGGAGACAAGCTGCCTTATTGTTTTTAGACAAGGTGGCTGATAGGGTGGACATGGCACATACTGGAGAGGCAGATGGTAGGCCAGGTATTTAGGTAGTTTGGTAGGAGACAGGGCATGCCATAGGGGCAGGCACTATTTGTACGAACTCACATAGAGAGGGTTAGATGGGGGCCGATGGCTTCATATGAGGAGGCCCTGGCAGAGTTTCGACAGACTCTCTATGTTGCTTGGGATATGAGGACAGAGATAGCTAATATAGGGATTATATAGGATTATGAGGATTGGGTTACTGCACACCCTTTCCTGAGATATTCAAGGCCAGGTATGCTATTGCTGCACATCGACGAGGTAGATTTAGAGGAGGAGGGCCAGGTTGGCCAAGGGCAGAGGGGAGGTAGAGGTGGAGGATAGGGTTGAGGAGGACGAGGTGGTGGCCGAGATGGGGGAGGAGGGGGAGGAGGTGGAGATGGAGAGAGGCCGAGACAGTGGAGGAGGGTATCTCAGGCTGAGCAGGTAGTACTAGCACAGGTTGCACAGCAGTAGATACCACAGCAGGCACAGATGCCGCCACCCCAACAGGTGGCACAGCAGCAGGTGCCCCAGCCATAGGGGCCAGGACAGGCAGAGGCATCATAGGGGCTAGTGCAGGTAGATGCTTATGAGCGAGCCATAACTAGCTTGAGGTAATAGGTGAGAGAGCTATGGGAATAGCTTAGGAGGGCAGATGGACAACGAGAAATAGATGCAGTGGTGATCACAGGGCTAACTCATGAGAGGGATATGGCAGACGCACGGGTACGTGTTATCCGTGTAGAGTGAGACACTGGAATGGCATCTCTAGGGATAGATGTAGCTAGCACCTTTTTGGTTGGGCAAGTACACCAGGCACAAGCACAGCTTGCTCAAGCACAGACGTAGCTAGCACAGGTGCAGGCAGAGCTTGCTAGAGTATAGGCATAGGTGCAGTATTACCAGGGCTTATATCATGGGGTAGTACCAGCAAGCCAGAGGGCTTCGAGCTTCAAGAGTCAGCCTGGAGCTTCCCAAAGAGTAGGTCCATCATGGTCAGGGGCCTCTGTGATGGGCCCACGGAAGCTAGGGGTTAGTGGAGGAGATCCCGGTGGGAGTAGTGGTTCCCAGCAACAGTGATAGACTTGTACCACACTTGTACATATGTTAAGACATGTATCACCATCCTTTTGGGGTGTTTTTATTGTATATGACATTGATTCAGAGACAGATGTTATGATGTTGTACATTTGAACCTCTTTTTATGATTTGTATATATGATGATGCAACTTTATGATTTGTGTTATATGTTTATGAAACTATGATTCTCTTCTATTGGATGATGTGATGTATGTGTAGATTTAGATGTTCTATCTGATGCTATATGAGATGCTTATCTATTGCATCTTTTGATATGATGTGATGTGATGCCTATATGATTTAATGCAATTTTAAAATGAGTGTTTGATTTGATATGTTTCGAATGTATGCAAATGCAACATGGTTTCTGTATGATTATGCAACTTTTATGTGATGCACTTAGCTATGTGTTTCATTTATTTGCTGTTGATACTATATGATGATGACATATGGATGACCTAATACATTTTATTATGTATGCAATTGATTTAATCATGTTCATGACTATCTCAAATGTGATATGATATGCACCTATATGCTTTGTTTTTGTGATGTCCAAATGTACTCTATCGACACAAGAATGACAGGATGATGGATAGAAGAATTGACTTGACAGAATGACTTGATTTAGAAAGACTTAGAAGCTTTACTTGATATTGTTACTCTGCATAGTTCAGGTATTGTTTATTGTATGGGATATGGATGCATGGATGTGTATATGGATATATAATGGATGTTGTGATTTTGGAGTGCTTTATTTCATCATTGGGTGATGTATTTTTGGTACTTTTTCTGAAATGTTGTAAGTTAATACAAGCATCTAGTCAAAATTGAATCTAGATGACCAGAGTACTTCTTGCATTTCAACAAACAAGGATTGCCCCCATTCATGTTAGAGCTTTGATGTCCTCGATGATCTTTTGTCGATCATGTCCTTAGACAAGGTGTCACATTACTAAAGCATAATCCACAGATAGCAAACAAAGAAAATGATCATGCCCCCATCATAGCATCTCTAGCTTTTGGCATCCTTGAGTAGCATAGAAAGACATGATAACAAAAATCAAGACTCTGTAACTTAACTATGATTCCAATTCACAAAACATTCTTGCATTTAGATGTGTTATTTCTTGCTGTAATTTGAGTAAAAATCATTTAGAAGGCCTTGGGTATTTTGCTTTGTGTTTGAATAGGTTAAACTGGGTAGAATCAAGAATCCTGCTTGGAGCACGGGTTTTGCCTTGCACTTGCTTGTTTGGTGAGAAGATTTTTGCAATCCTTATTGGGGAGATGGACCCTAAGGGACTGACCCAGTGCCTCAGGGGCGCATTGCTAAATGGCCCTGCCTACATGACGACACAGAGGCAACATAGTTTGGGGTAAACCCTAACAGACCTAAGACCTAGGTGGGGGAAAGTGGAGAAAGACTGAGATGGGTAGAAAGACTAGAAATGGAATGGATGGGATAGTGAAAAGCCTTGGGGGTGCATTAGAATAATGGCCTTACCTACGTGACGATGCAGAGGCAACGTAGTTCATGTACCTGGACCATGGACACTAATGAGGGACACTATGCTAGGCTTACACTGAGGAGATGATATGGGATAGAACCTTGGTTGACAAGGCCACAAAGAGGGAGAGTTATCAAGCCATGATAGGTAACTGTCAGGTGTTTATTATGGGATAGATATGGGTTGAATGGAAAATGAGTGAAGGAAGAATGGAATCAAGGTGATTGGATTCCTAGAGATGGAGAAGGTGGTTTATCACAAATAACGCCTGTTTACCAGGTTTTCATCACTTTCTTTTATTTGCATGAGAAGCTAGAAAGTAAACATGACACCTATTTGCTAGGTTTTCATCATGATACCTATCCAAGGCACCTGTTTGCCAGGTTTTCACCAAAGGATGGTTTTTTAGTACTTTTCTAATTTTTTTTTTTCCTTTTGTATTTTTGTGCCTCCTTGCATTGTGGTTCTCCTAGGTATAAAACCAATGAAGATGCATGCTGTCGATTGGATCATCGAATAGCTTACCCTCTAAGGTTGCCAACTGATATGCCCTTGATCCGTAAGTAGCTACAATCACATATGGCCCAAGCCAGTTAGGTTTAAACTTGCATTTCTTTTCTCTATCTTGTTGATTGTGAGGATTCTCTTTGAGAATGAGGTCCCCAATTCTTGAGTGAACTTTGTGGTTATAGCTTCTTGACATCATCTGTTGATATGCTTTGAGATGATCGAAGGCTTTCTGTCACCTCTCTTCTAGTAACTCTAGTTCTTGGAACCTGGAGAGCTTGTATTCTTCATCTGATATGAGACCTTTTAGTGACACCCTGAGGGATGGTAACTCGACTTCAATAGGGAGGATGGTTTCTAAACCATAGACAAGGGTGTATGGTGTAGCATATGTGGGAGTGTGTATACTGATTCTGTAGGTCCACAGAGTAGGATTGAGTTGGACATGCCAATCACGGCCAGCATCGTTGACTGTCTTCTTGAGAAGTTTCAAGATGGTCTTGTTGGATGCTTCAGCTTGATTGTTGCCTTGGGGGTAGTATGGAGTGGAAAAATGGTGTTGGATTTTGAAATGTTCACAGAGTTCTTGGACATCCTAGTTTTTGAATGGTCTTCCGTTATCCATGATAATAGATGAAGGAATGCCATATCTGCAGATAATGTAATTCAGGATGAATGAGGAAATTTGCTTACCTGTGATGGTGGTGAGGGGAACAGATTCAATCCACTTTGTGAAATACTCAGTGGTAGTTATGATGAATTTGTGGCTGTTAGATGAGGGTGGATGGATCTTTCCCACAAGGTCAAGTCCCCACTGGCAAAAGGGCCAGGGTGTCGTTAAAGGTCTCAACTCTTGAGCTGGTGCATGTATCGGGTTCCCATGTATTTGGCACTGTTTGTACCTTTTGACAAATTGATATGAATCCATCTCCATGTTTGGCCAATACTAACCCAAACGCATGAGTTTCTTGGCTAAGGAAGGACCGCTAGAGTGTGTTTGACAGATCCCCTTGTGTACATCTTGCAAGGCAATTATGGATTCTTCTTGTTCTAAACAATGGAGCAAAGTACCATCAAGACTACGTCGATATAGGGTATCAGCTATGATGGTGTAGTGAGAGGTTTGTCGTATAAAAGTTCATCTTTGGTTAGAAGAGAGGTTAGGTGGGAGAATGTTGTCCTTGAGGTAAGCGTAAGTCTTACCATACCAAGGTGAATTAGATCTAACTAGAAGGCATATGGAATGGGTCTCAGGTAGATCATAAGCTGGTTGCCGGATAGTTTCTACTAAGAAATCGTACCGTGACTCATTTTTAGGTATTTCTAGAAGAGAGGCAATGGTTGCCATTGCATCTGCTGCCTTATTTTCAATCCTGGGTATTTGCGCAAAGGAGATGGTCCCAAAGTGTTCTTTGAAGTTGTCGACCATCTATTTGTATGGGATGAGCTTTTCATCTTTGGTTTGGTACTCATCGTTGACCTGATTGATTATAAGTTGAGAATCACCATAGACATGTAGCTCTTGGATTTTCCACTTAGTTGCCATCTTGAGACCAATTACCAAGGCCTCATATTTTCCTATATTATTGGTGCACGGAAATAACAAACGGTAAGACTTTAGAATTGTGTCACCTTGAGGAGTTATAAATAGGATGCCTGCCCCCGATCCATGGTTTGTGTAAGATCCGTCGAAGTAGAGTTTCCAGGAAGATGATGATATATTGAATAGGGATTCATCTCGAAACTCAAATTGCATTGGTGTGGTGTCTTGTAATTGTGCATCTGCTAGTTGATCAGCTATGATTTGTCCCTTGATGACTTTTCTATCTACATATTTGATGTCGTACTCACTTAGAAGCATGACCCATTTTGCTAGGCGACCTATGAGAGCTGCTTTGCTAAGGAGATACTTAAGTGGGTCTATTTTTGCAATGAGTTTAACTGGATGTGCAAGCATGTAATGTTGGAGTTTTTGTGAAGCAGAAACTACTGCGAGACATGATCTTTCTATTTGTGAGTATTGCAACTCATAGCCCACTAAGGTTCAGCTAATGTAGTAAATGGCTCTTTCTTTGTTCTCATTAACTTGCTGTGCTAGAAGAGCCCCAAGAGCTGTAGGTGTAGCAGATATGTAGAGAATTAATGGTTTCCCTTGGATAGGAGGCATGAGAATGGGTGGATTCATAAGGTATTCTTTTAGTTTGTTGAATGCTTCTTCACACTACTCATCCATGTTCTTGTACAGGAGATGGTTGAATGGTTGGCACTTGTCTGCCAACTGTGATATGAATCTATGGATTGCCTATAGCTTGCCTTGTAGTGATCTAAATTGAGTTAGAGTCTTGGGTGGTGGCATGTCTATTATAGCTTTGACCTTGGCAGGGTCCACCTCTATTCCGTTTGCTGACACGATGAAGCCTAGTAGCTTGCTTGAAGTGACTCTGAACACACATTTCTTTGGGTTTAGCTTGACTTGGAATTGGTCCAGTCTTTGAAAGACTTTTTCTAATACATCCAGATGTGAGTCCCTTGTGAGAAACTTTGCTAAGATATCGTCGACATAGTCCTCCATTGTTACATGCATCATGTCATGGAATATAGTTGTTATAGCTCGTTGATATGTGGCTCCTACATTTTTCAGCCCAAATGGCATGACATTCCAGCAAAAAGTACCCCATGGACAAGTAAAAGCTATCTTGTGTTGGTCCTTTGGTGCTATTTTGATTTGATTATACCCCGAGAATCCATCCATGAGAGATAGCATGGTATGGCCTGCAGTTAGGTTGACTATGATATCGATATTTAGCAATGGGAAATCATCCTTGCGGCATGCTTTGTTTAAGTCTCAAAAATCATTACATAGTCTGACTCAGCCATCAGGCTTGGACACTAGCACAATGTTGGATATCCATTCTAGGTAATCTATAGCCCTGATGAACCCTACATCTAGCAATTTTTTGAGTTCTTCTTTGACCAAAAGTGCTATGTGAGGATGCATATTTCTCAGCTTCTACTTTATTAGTTTTACTCCTAGATCCAATGGCAGATGATGTAGAATTAAGTTTGGGTCAAGACCTGGCATGTCTGCATATGACCAAGCAAAGCTGCCTCTCTTTTTCTTGAAGAACGGTACAAACCTAGTTTTCTCTGGTGGGGTAAGAGATTTAGCAAAGTGGATAACCTTGGGCTGTTCTTCTGTTCCAATATTCACGGGCTCTGTTGGTTCTACAACAATCTATGATCTTTCCTAGTACATATCATTAGGGAGAGTGTCAAGCCTTCCATCGTTAGGTGCCACAGTTGGGTTTTCACCTTCGGATGCATCCTTTCTTTTTACTATTTTGGGATCTGACACTTCCACAAGGCAGTTTTCACCATCAGATCCAGTTTTGACCTTAATATTTTTGTGATTGGAAGGCTTGGTACCCTCCCCGAAGTAAGCCATGGTATTAAGTTTAATAGAAAACCTAGCTTTATGATCTCCCTTGGGTAAGTGGTCCCTAAGTTCCATATAATCAATGTAAGCATTGTCATTTTGGAACATATCTAGTTGGGGAGTTCCTTGCAGATCCCAGTCAATAAGCTCAAGGTGTACAAGGGGGAGGGAGTCAGATGATAGACCTAATTTATTGATGGTGTGAATGGAAATGTTAGGAACATTGGTGGGGGTAGTGTTTGAGATGGTACTTTCCTTCAAGTTGTTTATCGCAATGGAACTTGAACCTTCCTCGAAAGCCATAATCTCAAGGATAGGCAAATCAGACTCTAGTGGTCTATTCAATAGCATTTGTCCCTCACAATAGGGGCTAGAAGTTTGAATGGTGTCGACCTCCTTGTCGTCATAGGAGTGCTCCGCTAGCTCATCCCACTCATACTCATTTGAATCCATGTCGTTGTCCTCTTGGAGTGTTTGGATCATTTCTACAAGACAAGCATTTTCCTTAGCTTTGCCCTTGCCTTTGTATCCTAGGCTGCTTGTATTTCTAGCTGATGAGGATGAAGAAGGTTGAATAGGTTCTATGATTCCTTCTTTTCTGAGGCCAATGGGGCCTTCTCCTTTGTATCCCATTCTATGTAGAATCTTACTTATAGAGTTCTGTTGGGAGTCTAGGCAGATCTTGGGGTGTGCTCTCTTCTTCAGTATAAAGCCACTGTATGATATCTCTCTCCTCTATTTCATCAGATAAGGTCCCCCATTTTACAAAGGGAGTTGCGAGAGCTACAGGACGAGCAGATGGCTTTGGAAAATGCTTGGGTCAGCCAAAAGATCTAGGGGACAAAGGCATCTTGGCAAGATTGAGGCTATGCTCAATGGAGTATTCTCCCACTCCATTTTCTTTTATGGTAATCTTTTGTTCTTTAGGCCTTGATGAGGAGGCTTCAACAGTATGATCATGCTGCAGGGTAGGGGATATGTATGCTCTATTGTTGGGTATGATGCACTCAGGTTTTTCAAGGAAATAGGTGCAGTGTTGATAGGGGTCAGGGTCACCTTGGATGGTGACTTGCTTCCCATTGTGCGGGAGTTTAATGCATTGATGATAGGTTGAGGGGACAACCTTCATGGCATGAATCCATGGTCTCCCTAGTAGGATATTATAAGAAAGCTCTCGATCAAGGACTTGACAGACATCTTTTATCACTGGCCCTACTTGTATGGGTAGGACCACTATTCCCTTTGTGGTTCTTCCTTCCTCGTCATACACCTTGATTGTAATCTTTTTCCATGGATCAACTACATTTTCAGAGAACACCAGTGCAAGGACCAACTTCAATGTGCAAATATTTAAACTGGCACCTCCATCAATGAGAACTCTCTTGATGCAGTGCTTGTGGATGAAGGTGACAATATGTAGAGGGGTGTTATGGGGTTGAGACACACAGAGGTCATCCTGCTCAGTAAATGATATGGTGTTGGAGGATGTCAGATTGCCTACCATGGTCTGGATCTTCTCTTGGGCTAAGTTAGTGGGGACAGTGATTTCCACTAAGGCTTTCTCAAGGATCTCCTTATGGGAAGGAGATAGACATAATAACTCCAAGATAGAAATGTGAGCCGAAGTTTTCTATAATTGGTTGATGACATTGTATTGACGGAAGTTGGATGGAGAAGGCGACAACCTTGGAGGGGCGATATTGAGCATGATTTTACCACTGCAGGTAATTATACTACAACCAGTTTTGTTAGGTCTTGATTGTTTGTTGGGTGTGATGACATTGATTTGCAAGACTTGCGCAAAAATGCAATTTATGGTATAGCCAAATGGCACACTTGCATAGTTGGCATTACTAGTCCTGTTGTTCTGATTTGGCCTGTTGCGATTGTTGTTGTTATTGTTATTGCCATTGTAGTTGTTGCCATTGTGGTTGTTTCCATTGTTGTTATTGTTGTTGTATGACCTGTTGTGATTCAGAAGTGGATCCCTGTAGGCCACATGAGCTTCATTGGAGGTATGATGTTGGGTTCCTCCCTAGTTTTGATCTAGTACATCTTGTATGACATTTTTGAGGTAGATACAATTGTTAGTTGTATGCCCCCTTCCTAGATGATATTTACAATAGTCCATGTCCTTCTAGTAGGGAGGTTTGACTATAGGCTCGTAATCACTTGTTGGCGATAGAGAGATTTCATTGTTAGCCAACAACTTTCTTAATGTGGACTCTTGAGACTCACCCAATGGTGTGAAATTTCTCCTTGGATTTGAACTAAACCATGGTCTTGGCTCCCAAGAGGATGGTTTGTTGGGCGTACTATTGTTTGTTTCTCCTTTGAGAGTGAATATGGGTTGTTTCTTGGGAGCTACTGCCTTGGCATCCACTACCCCATCATTGACCACATTCTTATTCTTGGTCCAAAACTTTGATTTATCCATTGTGTAATTGGAGGTAGGTGTGTCCTCGTATATCTTGATTGTGCCTTTAGTGATCATAGCCTTTTCAATGAACAATCCCATTTCAATGACTTTTGAAAATGGTGTAGGGCATTGTATCTGTATTTGATAGCTAAGATCAGTGTTTAGGTTATGGACAAACATCTCCAATAGCTGCTTCTCAGGCATATCGTAAGAACACTTACTAGCTAGTTGTCTCCATCATTGTAAGAAGGTGGCAAATGACTCACCACTCTTTTGTTTGGTGTTGCATAGATCTAGCATAGATACCTCATGTTCAATATTGTAAGAGAAGTGTGTGATAAATTTGTTGACAAGTTCATCAAAAGTTTTGATTCCTGGTGGGAGACATGAGAACCACTCCATAGCTTGACCACCTAAAGATCTTGGGAATAGTCTCATCAAGTAGGTCTCGTTGTGAGCTACTTCTAAACATGCTGCAATGAATTCCCTAATATGATCTCTAGGGTCCCCTTTTCCTTTGTACTTGTCAAACTTTGGAACTTCGAACCGATAGGGGAATGATCTCATGACCAAACTTTTGTCAAAGGGGTACGGTGCTATATCTTCCAAGGATTAGTTCTTGGTATTGGTACTCATCTTGAGATCTAACATTTCTTGTTTTAGACTCTCGAGTTGTTTTCTCATTTCTTCCATAGGAGCATTTTGATCTATGGGTCTCTTTCCTTTATCATTTGCGTTCGGGTCTATAGTATTCCTTTCCCTTTCATTTGCCTTTGGGTCTATGTCATTCTTTCCCCTTTCATGATCATTGTCTATATTTTCTATGATTGAGCTTATATCAAAGTCTACGGGGAGTTTAATTTTGAGACTAGAAAGATGATAGAAGTACTTATGAGGGTCCGCATGGAGCACCTTCTCTACTAAATGTTGGAATTTTTGATCTTGCATGCTCCCTTCATAATCTTTGTGAGAGATTTCTTCATCACTATCATGAGGTGTGACGATACGATTGGATGAACCAGCCATTTCAAGTTGCTTTTTATACTGAGATTAAGTAAGAACCATGCAAGGTGACATGGGATGGAGTGGACTAGGATTTGAAATTTTGGTGAGGTGCCGATTGAGACTGGTGTGAATAGGATATTTAGGACCAGACTTGGACAAAGGACTTTCTCGCTCAATGACTTCAAGTAAGACGGTTGACACAAGACGGTAGCCACTAGTAAGGGTAGTCGATACCTGTCTTACTATGTAGGGACTAGTCATGCAACAAGACTACTAGCAAAGTTTTGTGACCTACTAGGCTTACGTGAATTCACAAAGGATACGAAAAAGGGACCTATGTTGAACTGATATGGAATAAACTGACTTTGGGACAAGAAAGGTTTTGACCAAAGGTGGGTGGGACGATTGATGAAAGAGAGATACTTGGATGAAACGGATGAAGACTGACTGCAAGGCAGAACCTGATCTCAGATTGTGAAGCTAGGCTGAAATGGGTACTCAAAATAGGTAAAACTTTTCCCTCAAAAATAGTGCAAGTGCTCATTGTCGTGGATGCGCCGAAATAGATGCGCAACAGAAATGCACAGATGTGCAGGAACTCGATGCAAATGCACCGTACTAGTAAAATATGAATGCGTAACAACAATCAATAAATGCGCAGCAAGTCTAAACAGATGCGCCATTAGTCGACAAAAATGCGTAGGAACAAAGGACAGATGCGCCGCTCTGGCTTTTTTTAAAGTTTTGTAAATTTTTGAGATTTTCTGTTGTTTTTGGTATTTGTGGCTAGAAAAAGGTATTCTTGATCTGATTTTATGAATTAACAGCAAGAAAACATAGCAAGCACAAAGAATATTTTATAGTTTTTCATTTTTTTGTGGTTTTTGACTCTTTTGGACTGAAAGAATAAGTACACCCTAAGCTGGATAGGACAATATCTATTGAATCCTCTAGTTGTGCATATTCTTAGCATGTAGCTTCAGGATCTAGTAGCACCGGCTCCTTTCCACGGTACACACTTCTCACGTATACTAGATCTAGGTTTCCTTAGGCTTGTACCCCCACCAAACCATAGGATTGTCCCTGCTACCTCTACTAAATATCACATGAATCGAGGCCGCTTCAAGGGCTTCGCCCTTTGCATCAATAGATAGGAGATTTTGGCTTACTACACAGTTGGTTCTTAGTCAGGGCAACTGTTCAAGTGGTTACATGTGTGGTGGCACTACTCTCCATTATGGAGTCTCCCAGCCTCAAAGGGTTACGCCTTAGAGGGTTTTGGGGGAGGTTGGTTGTCAGTGTAATATAGCAGCACTCGTTGCAAGAGATTTTCACCTCAAGCACAATTTATTTTAAGTGGCTTGGTAGGGCTTGGCTTTATCCTATTACCACTCACGGTCATTCCCACTTGGATAGACATGCATCCAAGGGAAGGCCCCTCTAAAGGTTAAATAGATAGAATGACAAGTATAGCACTTTGGTCACCCAGTTAAGGGGATAGCATAAGCCTATTGTCATTCGCAAGCATAGAATACACTGGTTAATCCAACCTAGTTAAAATTAGAAAAACTAAATGAGCTAATATTACTTGTGCACTCACACTATTGTTAACTTTGAAGTGATTAAAAAGATAGAATTGTTCATTACCGTTTGTAAGATAGCAATAATCTAACTATGGAAGATAGCATTATGTAGTTATTGCAATGGTTCAATTACTCTCTTCCTAGTTAAGGCTATGTGGAATTTGTATGAACATTCATTTTATTGTCCTTTTATAAATTGAAGTGTGATTTTAGTAAATGCAACTAGATGATTCTAAACTAGTGGCCTAACCTGCAAAATAGATCAAGATGTTTAAAGTTAGCAAAAAAAACCTTCTTAGAAACCCTAAACTTAGTGCCTGATATAGAAGCGCAGCTTCAGTGATTAAATGCATAGAAGTAATCAACAGAAGTGCTGCAAGACATGTGTCGTAATAGTGTTCAAAAGCATAGTAAGAAAGAACAAAAGCGCAGTAACAACATATGTGCCATAATAGTACTCAAAAGCGCAGCCAGAAAGGACACAAGCGTAGGAATAATATATGCGCCACAGAAATGGTTATATGTGCCATAACAGTGTTTAAATGCACTGTAAGATTATAAGTGCCAGAACAGAGGACAAAAGCATTGTGGAAATGTTCAAATGCACTGAATTTGCCTATGCATGACCTGTACGGAACCTGTCTTCAAAAAATCTTAGATTTTGATGAGATAAAGGGGCAAAGGCCCCACGGTGGGTGCCAAAAATGTTAGGGTAAAATGTGGATTAATCAATTTAATAATAATAAACTCAAACATCAATAGAATAATGAAACTAAGAAAGATTGAATGAAAAGAAGCAATGAATAACACAGTGCAAACCTTCCTTGTTTCAAAGCTTCTATTGTTCGCCTATTAAAACCGTCCTTGCTGGTATGAAGTAGGCCCTCAGTGAGTGCACTCTTTTTGCTGTGTTGTAAGATGTTGGTAGTAAATGGCTATATTGATAAATAATGTTGTGAAGAGGAACTTCAAAGCAAATGGTGATCTCAAGTAGATTGTATTGGGGGTGCCAAAGGCGTGCTAGTGAATTTCTGCAGAGTAACAATACAAATAACCTGGATGAATAGAATGGACAGATGAGGCTTCTTTTATAGACTCAGAAGAATGAGGATCAATGGTTGAGGAGAAGTATGATGATCAATGGCTGAGAATGGTTGAGGAATGTGCAACCAGTAGAAATATGACAAGTGTCCCACCTCCATCATGAAAGAGGGGATTTGACAACATTGATTGGAGAGTTAACTCCCTTGACTGATTAGTTAACAAACTTGATTAGTCAGTTAGAAGAATGGATTGAGGGATTGACTGAATTGATTGATCAGTTACCTGAATAGATTAAGGAGCTGACAGAATTGATTGGTTAGTTAACAATTTTGATTGAGAAGTTAACTAATTTTGATTTAGAGAAGAAATAGGACATGTGGGTAAGGGAATATTAAGTAATTAAATATTTAATATATTTAATTACATGTGCAACATGGTGAGGTGGACAAAGTGAGGTGGAAAGATGAGGTGGAAGGTGAGGTGGATTTTTGAATTTAGAAGTTAGAATAGAGGAATTTATGAATAATTAAATAATTTTAGGATTATTTAATTATGTGAGACATTAGAAGAATTTTAGGGAATTTAATTAAATAAATTGATTTTATTTAATTACGGGATAGTGTACCGATTAAATAAATTTAGAATACTTATTTAATTGATAGAAGAAGGAAATAAATATTTAGAATATTTATTTAGAATGAATCACATCATTTTTAGGCGTATACACATACAAATAGAAATACATCTATAACTCATAAGTATAAAAAGCATCAAAATAGCTGCATCATCATACAAATATCATAAATGTGTCCAAATGTACAAATATCAAAAGATCCATCTCTGAGTCAATGTCATATACAGTATATACATCTCAAAGATAATGATACATGTCTCAAAATACAAAAATGGTACATATACATATCTAGCTATCTGAGCCATCAAAAAGTGTACGTAGGAGCCAAAATCTATGCAAGTGTCTGCTAACCCTGTTGCTGTGAACCACTGCTCCCAGTAGTCTCTCCTGAGTCCCCTCCTCTGCTGGCCCTAGACTACTGTGGGCCCATCACAGAGGCTCCCAACCTCGATCTACCTGCTCTCTAGGAGGCCGTAGACTGACTCCTATAGCTCGGAGCCCTCTAACTAACTAGAATAGCACCATGGTATAAACCCTGATAGTACTATGTCTGACCCTATGCTCTAGAAAGCTCACCCTACACCTGCACTAATTGTCCCTACATCTGTGCCAACTATACCTGTGCCTGTGCTAGCTATGCCTATGCTTGTACTAGCTATGCTTGGGCCTAGTGCACCTATCCAACTAGAAAGCTACTAGTAGCATCTGTCCTAAGGGCTGCCACTGTTATATCCCTCTCTACTTGGATAACTCATATCCTCACCTCTACCATATCTCGCTCTCTAGTGAGCCCTGAGATAACCTCTGCATTTGTCTCCCATCGAGCCTCGACCATCCTAAGTTATGCCCATAGCTGTCGAACCTGTCCTCTCAGCATAGCAATAGCTCTCTCCTGGACATCTGACTATGCTGAACCCTGAGAGGCCTATGCATGTCCCTACCCCTGTGGTTGAGGTACCTATTGCTGCGCCACCTACTGAGGTGGCAGCATCTATGCATGATATGTAACTTGCGGCTGCACTACCTACTGAGCGTGGGAAGGTCCCTCCCTAGCTCTCCTCCTCTGCCTAGGTTTGTCTGCATCTCCACCACCTCCCCCTCCTCCATCATCTCCACCGCCTCCCTTTCCTCCTCTCCTCCTCCTCCCCCTAGTAACCTGGCTCTCCTCATCTGAATCTACCTCATCTATATGAGGAACTAGCTCTCTAGGCCCTAAGTACCTCAGAAAAGGGTGAGTAGTGAACCACCGCCCATAGTCTAGTGTCATCCCTACATCTGCGATCTCTCTCCTCATTAGCCAGGCAACATAAGGAATCTGTTGAAACTCTGTCACTACCTCCTCATAGGATGCCACTAGCCCCCATCTAAATCTCTCAGCATGAGTCCATGCAAACAGAGCCTACCCCTGCGACATGCCCTATCTCCTCCTGAATTGCCTCTAAACCCAGCTGACAATCTATCTCTCTAGGATGAACCATGCCTAGCCTATTAGCCACCAAGTGTGATAGCAATATGGCAGCTTGTCTGCATCATCATCCCAAGGCTCACAGTGTAGATATGGTCGCCAGATGACCACATCTACCCCATCTAGGGCATGCCTCCAATACTCGAGCTTCCCCAATCTATGCTAGGAAATCACTCCTACATAGCCATAACTATAAGGCTTTCCTTTCTGTCTCTAAAAAACACATGTCAGCCTAGTGATGACAATGTGTTCCCATAGCCAAAACTGCAACAGTGAGACACATACTGATAAACTTGCACCCCTATGGTATACCACCTAATGCATGTCGTGGTATAGGTGTGCCAAAGCACAGACACCCCAATCATAATGGGTGCCCTCTGTGACCATCCTCTCCATGATCTGTCCCCATCCAATCAGGAACCCATGCGATCTCCTATCAAGGCATACAACACATCTGGTCAATCTTGTAACTATCCCAAGGAAATAGTCATAGTAATCATGAATGTCCTGCCAGGAGATGACCTGTCCTACTAGCTCGGGGTCATCAAATACCCACCTGCACTCTGCAAGTCCTGTATCTCGCTGTGGATCATACTCCACGAGCTCTCCCTGAATTGGCAAGTGGAGTATCCTGTATACGTCCTCCAAGGTCATCGTCATCTCACCAGTCAAGAAGTGAAAGGTCTCGTCCTCACTATGAAACCTCTCTACTGCTGCAATCAGTAAGCCATGGTTTGCTTGAACCTCGGGCATAAAGCACAGATAGTCCAATCCCATCGCATAGAGCGCCTCTCAATCCATCTCTATCAACATATGTCACTGTTGTTGCAAGTATGAGGTTAACAGTGTTGTCATTGATGTCAACATACTCATATTGCATTGATGAGAAGGATTGGATGAGTTGTGTGCTGAGGATATTGAGAAAATTAGTCTCAGTTAGGAATAGTGAAGAACAATGATGAGAAGAAGGCCAAAGTACTCAATAGGTTGAGGATCAGAGGATACAGATTAAAGGGTTTGTAGATATGAGTCTTGAGATGTTCCAGTTAAGATTTTAGAGGTCTGCATGAAGATATGAAGAAGTTGTGATCGATCAAGTAGAACCGGTTCTGGAAGATGCTCCGAAGTGATAGAGTGTTACAAAAAGGTCCGGTGTGATCCGAAAGTGCATTGTCCTATTCTGTGGATTGGAAGAAGTGTTTGGGATGTCCTTGTGATGTGTCATCTCAATTTGTACATAGTTTGGAGGTTCGGAAGAACCTGTTTTAGTTTGACAGTGGCGCTAGACTGTGTTCTTGAAGTTCCAGATGAAGAAGAAAAGAATTTTAGTAAGTGGAGGAAGTACGGATGTACTTGGTCATTCAGTCAAGCTTGTGAAGGTTCTTGGATCATGTTGAGGTTGTGTTGTCAGTCCACATTAGTGTTAAAGCTTGGAATTGGAGATATACTTCCGGATAAAGATGTTCTTGTTCAAATTGGCCAACCGGATGAGTTATTCATCTTGCAAATGATCTTGAGGATAATTGTTGACTTAGATGATTGTTCCTAAGTTGATGCCTTGTATAAATACAGGTTTGTGAATTCATTTCGAAGTGTGGGGTTGAAGCGGATGAGTGTGGAATAGCGAAAGAGTGAAAGGTAGAGCAATAGTGTCTCAGGCTTAAATGGAACTGATCCAGACATGGTAAAGATGTCAATCTCTAATTCAAGTTTGTAATACTTATGATCTTGTAGATAGTGTGTCTCTTGTAGGTAGTGTGCCTCCTTGTGAGCAGTGTGCTCAGGTAGTGAGCCCTAATTTGCACGAGCCATCCATTTTTCTTATTCTTCTAATAGAGAATAATCCTTGGGTTAATCACCCTGTGGTTTTTCCCTTAACCGGGTTTTCCACATCAAAATCTTGGTGTCCAATGTGTTGATGTTTATCTGCTCCTGTGTTTATGCGTTTTGCTTTCATGAATGGTTAACTGATATGCTATTAACTAACAAAGAAGAATCAAAGTTAGAAGTAGAAGCAAGTTTTGTACAACTGATTCACCCCCCATCTCAGTTGTGTGCCCTAGATCTAACAATTGGTATCAGAGCCAAGTTCCTCTAAAAGGAGCTTAACTGCTTGAGGAGATCCAGGATGTCTTCATATAAGAAGGATAGTCCGAAGTTTGATGGAACCAACTTCTCCCTCTAGAAAGGTCACATGAAATGTCACTTGGAGTGTATGGGAAAAGCATACTTGTCCATGGTCGCAAAACCATATGTACCTCCACAGGGTGGTCCGACAACTCTAAATGAAATCACAGATGCCAAAAACAATCTGCGGACCAAAGAAGCTCTTCTAAGTGCATTGACTAACTCAGAACTCTCAAATGTTATTGACCTACCAACTGCCTATGAGATCTAGGTTAAACTGGAACTTCTGCCTAAAGGAGATGAGTTTGTTAAGAGTGCAAGGCTGCAAAGTCTCAAAGGGAAATTTGAAAGATTGAAGATGAGAGATGATGAAAATATCACTACCTTTATGCCAAGAGTAAATGAGCTAGTGTGTGGAATTAGGAATGCTAGTGGAATTCTGGATGAAAATGAGATTGTTTGCAAAATTCTCAGATCCCTTCTTGCTACCTACAAAATCAAGGTTACTGTCATTGATGAATTTAGAGCCCATACAACTGTCACAAGAGAGAAATTGGCTAGCAAACTGGCTACATTTGAAATGATTGAGTTTGGAGATGATCCCCCCAAGACTAAATCTGCATTCAAAGCCAGTACCTATGTGAAAGTCAAACAAAGATTTGATCTGGGAGAAAATTCTTCAGGGAAGCTGTCATGGTATGATCAAGCAAGAAGAGACATGGAAGAGGAAGAAGTAGAAATAGCTCAACTTGAAGCCCTCATTGCAAAGAGACTACTAAGAGGATCCGATAAGTATGAAGGAAAATTACCCTTTAAGTGCTTCAACTGCAATAAGATTGGTCATTTTGCTTCAAGATGTCCGGAAAGATCTACAAGGTCAAATTCTAACAGACAAAGGTTCCAAAAGAATTGTTATTATGTTCATGAAGAAGATGATAATGAAGGAGTAACAGATGATGAATCAGAAATAGGAAACAAATCCAAAAATGAATGGGTGTTTATTGCCATCAAGGAAGAAGATCCAATATCCTCTGAATCTGTCAATCATAAGGTTGTAGAAAGAGCTTTGGCTGCCCAAGTTGAAGAAAAGGATGATTGGGTTATTGACAGTGGTTGCCCTCACCATATGACAGGTGACAAAAACAAATTCTTAGATTTGGAAAGGTATGAAGGAGGAATGGTAAAGTTTGGTGATAATTCTGCTGGTAGAATCAGAGGTAGGGGAACTATTTCTTTTGATGGAAAGAGCAAAACTGGTAATGTATAGTATGTTGAAGGATTGAAGCACAATCTTCTCAGTGTTGGATAGTTGGTAGACAAAGGTTATGATCTCCAGTTCAAAAATGGAAGATGCAAGATCTTTGAAAGTTCTGGAACTGAGATTGCATCCGGTACTCAAACAAAAGGTAATATCTTCCATCTAGTTGGTTCTAATAAAAGTTGTTTGTTTGTTCAAGTTGATCAGAGTTGGTTATGGCATAGAAGGATCTGTCATGTAAATTTTGATAACATCAAGATAAACAATACTTAGGCTGTAAGAGATCTTTTAAAATTGGTAAAACCTACAAATAGTTTGTGTAAAGAATGTCAGCTAGGTAAACAGAGCAGAGTCTCTTTCAAAAGCAAGGATCAGTCCTCTACCGAATTATTGGAACTAGTTCATACTGATCTATGTGGTCCGACAAGAATCAAGAGTATGCAAGGTGATAGATATTTCATGTTACTAATTGATGACCATTCCTAGATGATGTGGGTTACCTTTCTAAAAGAGAAATCAGAAGCCTTTGAGAAGTTCAAAATCTTCAAAGCTATGGTAGAGAATCAAACTGGATTGAAACTGAAATGTCTAAGGTCTGATAGAGGTGGTGAATTCCCATCCGATGAATTTATACACTTTTGTGAGAAGCATGGTATAAAGAGACAGTTGTCTGCTCCTAGGACTCCATAGCAGAATGGAGTAGTAGAGAGAAAGAACCAGACCATCCAGGAAGCATCCAGGACAATGATGATAGAAGCAAATGTTCCTCAGATGTTTTGGAGAGAAGCTGTCAGCATTGCAGTCTACACTCTCAATCGAGTTCAAATCAAAAGCAATACTGGTAAGACTCCTTATGAACTTTGGTTTGGTATCACTCCTACTGTGAGATATTTTAGAGTACTTGGTAGCAAATGTTACATCAAAAGAGATGAAGATCTAGGAAAGTTTGATGCTAGAAGTGATGAAGGAATTTTCTTAGGTTACTCTACTCAAAGCAAAGCATACCGGTGTTACAATAAGAGACTGAGAAAGATGATAGAAAGTACAAATGTGAAGGTTGATGAAGGAATTGAGAAGCCCTCAAGGTTTTATGAATATGATGAAGATGATCTAAATGATTCTTTGGTTCAAGGAGCTCAAACCTCCTCTGAAAGTCAGATTCAGACTAATATGGTAAATCAGGAAGAAGAGGTTTGTCTGAATGAGCCTGATCAAGAAACAGTAGTACAAGAAACTCCCAAAGTTCCAAGGTATGTAACTCTAAACCACTCTGAAGATTAGATAATAGGTGACAAAAGTAAAGGGGTACAAATAAGGAGGAAAATTGCTCAAAATTCAGATGAATGTTGTCTGATCTCAAAGATTGAACCTACGACAAAAAATGAAGCTTGCAATGATGAAAATTGGACCAAAGCAATGGGGGAAGAGTTGATGCAAATTGAGAAAAATCACACTTGGGATCTTGTTCCTAGACCTAGAGACATGAATGTGATTAGAACCAAATGGGTCTTCTGGAACAAACTAAATGAAGTTGGTGAAGTAATTAGAAATAAAGCTAGATTAGTCTGCAAAGGCTACTCTCAAATAGAAGGGATTGATTTTGAGGAAACCTTTGCTCTGGTGGCAAGAATTGAAGCAGTCAAACTATTTCTTGAATTTGCTGCCTTCAAAGATTTCAAAGCGTATCAGATGGATGTCAAATCTACTTTCCTAAATGGTGATTTAGAAGAAGAGGTGTACATTGACCAACTAGATAGATTTCAATTATTAGAGCATGGTGATATGGTCTGCAAATTAAAGAAGGCACTGTATGGTCTAAAGCAAGTAGATAATGAAAACATTTTGATTGTTGAAGTGTTTGTGGATGATATCATTTTTGGAGGAAGAGATAGTATGTGTAAAACTTTTGCAAATCAGATGAAAAGTGAATTTGAGATGTCTATGCTTGGTGAAATGAATTTCTTCTTGGGTCTGCAAATTACTCAAACAAAGAAAGGGATCTTCATTTCTCAGACCAAATATGTGAAAGAATTGTTGAGGAAATTTGGGATGGAAGATTCAAAGCCAATGAATACTCCCATGGCAACTGGATGCAAGCTGAGCAAAGATGATGACTCTCCTAAGGCAAATCAGACAAAGTATAGATCAATGATTGGTGGATTTTTGTATCTCACTCACACTAGACCAGATATAATGCAGGCTGTTGGTCTTGTGGCAAGATTCTAGGCAGATCCCAGAGAATCTCATGTCATGGCAATCAAAAGAATTTTTAGGTACTTAAAAGGAATAACTGAGTATGGTCTATGGTATCCTAGAGATCAAGATTTTTCTCTTCATGCATATACAGATGCAGATTAGGTAGGAGATGTGGATGATAGGAAGAGTACAAGTGGAGGAGCATTCTTTTTGGGAAAAAGGTTGGTTTCTTGGCTAAGCAAGAAACAAGAGGCAATATCTCTGTATACAACTGAAGCAGAATACATTGCTACAGCAGGTAGTTGCACTCAAATTTTATGGATGAAGTAGATGTTAAGAGACATTAAAGTAGAATATGAGGAGCCTATCACAATTTTCTGTGATAATTCAAGTGCAATAAATATTTCTAAGAATCTGGTGTTGTATTCTACGACCAAGCACATATCTATCAAGTTTCACTTTCTGAGAGAACAAGTAAACATGGATGAAGTCAGATTGGAGTATGTACCCTTTAAGGATCAGATTGCAAATATCTTTACTAAACCTCATCCCAAGGACTCTTTTGAGTATCTCAGGGAGAAGTTAGGGGTCATGGCCACTCCGGTGATGAACTAGGATGCACTGATGTGCATCAGTCTGGTGGATTTCATAGTCATATCTTGTGATTCGGATTGGTGATGGGGAGCAGCTAGTATGATTCTGATGTGTTGAAATTGCAAGTATGAGCCCTTTGCCATTGATGTCAAAGGGGGAGAGAAGACATGTGAAAAACAAGTGGCTATTGATCAAAGGGGGAGCAGTAAAGAAAGAGAAGACATGTGAAGAGTTGTTGCTGATAGGGGGAGTTGTGACAGAAAGGAGTAGTTCTTGTCTTGATGGTTTTTCACATCATATGTTGCCATCAATGACAAAGGGGGAGATTGTTGCAAGCATGAGGTTAACCAGTGTTGTCATTGATGTCATTATACTCATATTGCATTGATGAGAAGGATTGGATGAGCTGTGTGCTGAGGATATTGAGAAAATTAGTCTCAATCAGGAATAGTGAAGAACAATGATGAGAAGAAGGCCAAAGTACTCAATAGGTTGAGGATCAGAGGATGCGGATTAAAGGCTTTGTAGATATGAGTCTTGAGATGTTCTAGTTAAGATTTTAGAGGTCCGTATGAAGATATGAAGAAGTTGTGATCGATCAAGTAGAACCAGTTCTAGAAGATGCTCCAGAGTGACAGAGTGTTACAAAAAGGTCCGATGTGATCCGGAAGTGCATTGTCCTATTCTACAGATTGGAAGAAGTGTTTGGGATGTCCTTGTGATGTGTCATCTCAATTTGTACATAGTTTGGAGGTCCAGAAGAACCTGTTTCAGTTTGACAGTAGCGATAGACTGTGTTCTTGAAGTTCCAGATGAAGAAGAAAAGAATTCTAGTAAGTGGAGGAAGTGCGGATGTACCTAGTCATTCCGGCAAGCTTGTGAAGGTTCTTGGATCATGTTGAGGTTGTGTTGTCGGTCCGTATTAGTGTTAGAGCCCAGAATTGGAGATATACTTCTGGATGAAGATGTTCTTGTTCAGACTAGCCGACCGGATGAGTTATTCATCTTGCGAATGTTCTTGAGGATAATTGTCGACTTAGATGATTGTTCCTAAGTCAATGCCTTGTATAAATAAAGGTTTGTGAATTCATTTCAAAGTGTGGGGTTGAAGTGGATGAGTGTGGAATAGCGGAAGAGTGAAAGGCAGAGCAGTAGTGTCTTAGGCTTAAATGGAACTGATCCAGACATGGTAAAGATGTCAATCTCTAGTTCAAGTTTGTAATACTTATGATCTTGTAGATAGTGTGTCTCTTGTAGGTAGTGTGCCTCCTTGTGAGCAGTGTGCTTAGGCAGTGAGCCCTAATTGGCATGTGCCATCCATTTTTCTTATTCTTCTAATAGAGAATAATCCTTGGGTTAATCACCCCGTGGTTTTTCCCTTAACCGGGTTTTCCACGTCAAAAATCTTGGTGTCTAATGTGTTGATGTTTATCTGCTCCTGTGTTTATGCGTTTTGCTTTCATGAATAGTTAACTAATATGCTATTAACTAACAAAGAAGAATCAAAGTTAGAAGTAGAAGCAAGTTTTTGTACAACTGATTCACCCCCCCTCTCAGTTATGTGCCCTAGATCTAACAACTGTAACATCAGCATGGGAAATTGCTCCCTCGACATTAATGTATCTTGTATGTCCTCCTGCAAGTACGCAAAGCAAGGCATCAACCTAAAGCTGCAAGTACCATGTTCAACATATCTATAGAATCATATCAACTAACTTAACATATCAAATTGATCAAAACAACACACTACATCTCTTGACTAGATTCCTCTAATCTTAGAGATAGCTTATCGATTGACGCATCAAACAGGATGCCAATCGAATTAATTATGTTAAGTAAACTGATTATCTATGTCATATGTGCCATAATAGAAGGTACATGCACCATTTCTTATCAAATGTGCCACTTTTGACACATGCACAACAACATTTCATGCATACGATGTCCAATACCGTAAATGCGCCCCCCAATTGCATGCGTCGACTCATACTATAAAAGTGCCGCCAAATTATGTATGTGCCAACCTTACTCATGCATGCACAGCTTTCGTGCATGCACCATTTTATATCCTATATGCACCGTAGAATGACAGATGTGTAGTTTGCATGTCATATGTGCTAAACTGTGATCTGGCGCATTTGTCTAGCCTAATTTTGCCTAGCATTTATTGCACTAAAAATTGACTCTAGGTGAAATTTTTTGAGATACATACCAGGGGTCCTGCCTCTACTAACCAGTCGAATCATCAGACTCACTCAAAGTGGTGCTCCTCGTGCAGAATATCCATCCTAGTGTTGACTGCTCTATGCTCTGTGCTCTCCTAAGCTCTCAAAGATAATCCAACAAAGCCAAGTGTACAAATAACTTGTCTTGTGGACCCAACTCCTCTACATAGCATACAAACCCTAAATTGGCTGTGTGGTGACTATGACTACTTCCCACACCTATTTTCTTCCTGTTTCTCTAAATCACATCTTGTTTTCTTCAATCTTAAACAAGTTTTCTCTTCTTCATCGTGAGATTGTTCGTCTCACGCCCTCTGCCTTTTTCCGGTCCAATCTCCCAAGGGGGCATCCTATTGTCGTTAAAACCTATACCAAGGGTAGACTGGGGCATGTATCATTATTAGACTATTTATTCTTTGAAACAATGTGATAAAACACATTGCATCAAAGAGTGGAAAAACGTATACGCCTAAAAATGACACGACTCAGTCTAAATAAATATTCTTAATATGTATTTCATTTTAATTCTTCTATCAATAAATAAACAAACAAATTTATTTATTTGATTCATATTCCTCTAAGTTAATTAAATATCAAAATATTTAATTACCTCTTCTAAAGTCAAAATTAAATAAAATCCTTTATTTAATTAAATTCTTCCAAACAATTAAATAATTCTTAATTATTTAATTAAGTCAAATCATTCCTCCAAATTTAAATAAATCAAATCAAATTTATTTAAATCCTCTCAATCTCCAAAAATAAAATATAATCAAATATTTTATTTATTCTTTCAAATCATGCACAACAATTAAATAAATTTATTTATTTAATTAGTTTTCTTATCTTCTAATTCTTCAAATATCTTCTAAATCTTCTAAAAACAAGTCTTCTTCTTCATGCACACAAAATTAAATAATTTATTATTTAATTTCTCTCAAATCATGCAAAAGCAAATCACAATTTGAGTTAACTAACTCAATCAACCTTGTTTTTATCAATATCTCTTAAATTAGAAAAAAACTTTCTAATTTATGAAAAGCATGTCTTATCTTTAGAAGAGAAAGTAGTTAATTCAAATAAAACAACTTTTGTGTGACACATGTCTTCTTCTTATTCGCGCACATTCCTCAACCATTCTCAATCATTGATCTTCTTATTTCTTCTATATCGTTGATATTCTCTTTCTCAAGTCTATAAATTGAACCCTCTTCTTCTATTTCAATCATCCAAGCTTTAAGTATTGTTACTCTACATGAATTACAGCGCACCTTTGGCACCAATTCTTTCATTGCTTGTGATCACACTCGTTATTACCACACTACTATCATTGTTATGAAGCTCATCTTCATGGTGAAACTATCATAGCCATTCTCCATTGACAATCTTGGAATAGCAAGGAAGTGCACTCTCTGAGGGCTTTATTCATACATGCAAGATTGATTGAGATAGGCAACCAATAGAAGCTATGAAGCTTTCAGGTTTGTAAAGGTTTTTGAAGTTCTTTTGTTTGATTGATCTCTTTGTTTCTATATTTCATTGAGTTTTGGGTATTTTGATATTGATATATTAATTATTCATGTTTATTCCAATTTTCCCTTAACAATGATAATCAATTTCTTCCAAACATCCTATGCAGTTTCACAATGCATAACTTTACAAGAAACATCATTAGACAAGCCAGAAAGAATAGCCTTCTTTGTCTTTTCATTACAATCATAAGCCTCTTTATCACTTGCAGTAATAGGTGGTTGAGAAGGCATACCATACCCATTCTCTATTGACATCCACACATCAAACCCTAAATAAGATATATAGGCTTGCATCCTAACAATCCAAATATAGAAATTTAGGCCATCAAAAAAAGGTGCTTCAGAAAATTCTTCTTCTAACTTTGTATCTGATTCAACTTTTGAGCCATTTCTTTAAATTGGTTCTACATCACCATTTGTATTTGGTCTTGATGGTGCTTGCAAATTAGCATTTTTCTTAGTATTTACTCTTCCCTTAGTTCTTTTACTCTTTGCCATAGTATTCCACCACCAAGATCAACCCAACTCTATTAGACTTCTGCAAGGAACTTGCAACTCTGATACCAATTGTTGGAATACAATGAATTACTGAGAGGGTGGGGGGGGGGTGAATCAGTGATTTAATAAAACTATCCATTCTTTAGCCTAATAGTTGTAAATGCAATTAATACTAACATGCCAAAGGTATAAAGAGCAATAGAATCGTTAAAAATGAAACCATGACACAAGTGTTTAAAGTGGAAAACCCTAAATAGGGAAAAACCACTATCTGACCTCACCAAAATATTTAATAAGTCTCACTGACCAAAATCTCACTGATTACTTTCATGCCTTACTGGCATAGATCTCGCCGATCACACCTTGATAGGAACACCAATTCAACTCAAACTAGGAGCACCAACTCCAAACACAAAACAAGAAGACATACATAGTACTACTCTATTTACATTAATACCATAGGTTATAGATGAGTTCTATAACTCTTTCACTTAATCACCTTTCTATGAAGATATTCAGAAACAATACCATACTCTCATTATTCAAAGAATAACTCTGCAAGACCTTTATACATTCAACACAAAAGTACATTGCTTTGGCATCATGAGAAAATACAAAATCACCTGAACGCAAAAGTCATCAACACCTACATCAAGAACACTGTTCTTTACATGATATATTATCTTTATTTTCCAAAACCTTTAAACATTCATTCTATATAGAATATATGTTTGCATTATCAATGCATATAACAACTATATAAAACCAATACCAAGAAAACATTAAAATGAGGGCTTATCAGGTCTTTACCATACTCTGCAATAATGCAATCATCACGCTCTCCCATCATAATATTATGTCATTGTCATTATACTCTACACAATTCATAACAACTCCCTGCATCTTTTATCTATGTCATCTATGTAGAATAGAATTCCTCACACATCTTTGTATATATTTCTTGTTCACATTGAATACTTCAATCTGTACCCACCATTTCACTCTTCTTTCAAATGCTCATTACATATCAATACTATCTCATTCTATTTGAATTGATTTTGTATATAATTCATTGATAAGATCATCATCCTCATAGAAAATTATATAGTGTGCTACATACTTCATCACCTTACTCTATATAATAATTACATGAAAACCTACAAAAACTTTGGTTAAGGAATCAATTACAAAAACCTAGCAAAATTGCTTCAAATGAAGGTTGACATGAATATGCCCATCAAAGTCATTACTCAGAGAACAACCATTGCCTTTTAAACATGCACCATAGATAGATCATTTCATGCCCATGCTCAATTGAACCTACACCATCTATTAAAATATTGGCACCTGTTCTTTGGAGTGCCTGGTAAACATCAGGTAAGGGGGCAAGTCATCTCATGGAGATGACATACTTAAGTTGTAACTTAAGTGGTCTGATTACCTATTATAACCAGTCAACTAAGTATTATAAGAAAAGTGCACCCATCTCAATATTGCTTTATAACTTATATTCTAGGGTTTAAACCTTGCAGAGATTAGGGTTTAGGGAGACCATTTAAGTCATTAGGTTTTAGCATTTTTGGTCTTTAAAAACATATAATTTTAAACCCTAGCTTTTCATCAAAGAGACTCTTAATGACCTGAATCATGATTGTTTCATGATCTCTTCTTATCACCATTTCATCCCTGATACAATGAATAAAGTGAGGCATTGGGTTTTCAGGACATAGGAAGGCACTAGGACTTTAGGATATCATTGTAACTTCTTGACATGAGGCTTTGTACTTCAACACATATCAAATTTGAATCATACTATCAAGCACATAACATTACAAGATACTAATACATAAAGCAAAGTCATAGGGACGACCCTCCACGTTTGAAACTAACTCACCAAACCTTAATTCACACCTGAGTGCAATTGATACATACATGATTATCTTTATCCAAATGAATGGAATTACTGATGTACACCTCCTGATACTACTTTACATGCAAACAATCCAACTGAGTGGTGCCACTAATATGTCAATCAACTAAAATCACCAATATAAACTAAGATCTCCTGAAGATAACAAATCTCCTGATGATGCCAATAAATCTCTAGAAATATGACATGTCTCTAGTCTCATCTCATTGTTACATGCATGTCATGTTGCTTTCATCATAACCAATCATAACCAAACCAATCATAAACAAACAAAAAAAGATGATCTACCAAATGTGGTCAACCAATTGGTTTATCACTCTTTCATTGACCAATACTCTTTTGACATCAATGACAAGCATAACATCCAACAAAGTTTTCATTAACTCAAGACTTATCAACTATTAAATAGCTTAAACTAAAATCAAATCAAGCACTTATCACTACTAACATCGAGCAAAGCTCAACTTTGAAGGGTGCTCTAAAGGCAACCTAAGTTCTTCAGCAATGGGAAGTATTATCACAGATGAGAAAGGTTGTATGATAGAATGCTGTGTTAAATGTATTGGTAGGACAACTAACAATCTGGGTGAGGCCTTCACCTTATGGTGGGATCTAAAGAGATTACATTTTTATGACTTTTGTAATGTGGAGATAGGAGACTCCAAGGTCATTTTAGATCTTACTTTGAAAACCTCCAACACCTCGTGGAAATTAAGAGACTGTGTGGAAGATATTAAAAATTTCCTAAGGAGACTTAGTAATATAAAAGTTCAACATGTTTATAGGAAGGGGAATTCTACCACAGACAAGATTACCAATTTAGGCCTTCAATCTCATGAGTGGTGGTATTGCACTAAAATTTAGGACCTCCCTAGGGATGTTCACACCATTATTACTAATGAGAGAAATATTTAAGTTTTGGCTTTACTGTAAGATAATAACTTGTAGCAGTAGTGTTCATTGTCCACTTCAAGCATAAGGACAAGAAGATGAGAGGGGTTAAGTTTCATAATTATTATTCCTTCACTTCTGCAGAAGGGAGGAGCAATCTGTGTAGTCTTAATGATGATATTTATAGTGGTAGTAATGAAGATTACTTCAACATCTTGATCTTTTGGATCCTGCATTCGGCTTTCCTGCATTTCATTTTCTATATTCGTGTTATCCTCTTCAATTTTCTGATATTGGGTGGTCAAATTTTGAGGGTTGAACCTACCTCTTATGTGGGTCTTAAGAAGAACTCTCAAATTTGGTGTATCATTGAAGAGGGGGAATTGCTACATATGTTCAATCAATGAGGGGTCATGACCAATCGGTCATAGAGTAGTTTGTGAATAGTTGGAGAAACATAGTGGTATTTGTTAATAGAATATCTTTCACAGTGATTGAGGAGCTTATTATCGAGGCTACATGGGTCTGAGCAATAGTGGGCGTAAAGTAAATAGGGTTGGCAATGGTGATTATAATATCTTTTTTGAAAGCTTCTTCAAAGGAAAGGAAACCCTAGTGTGGCATCAAAATGGCTACTAGTGCATGGAGCTTCCTCCTCCTTGGGGCATCATCAGTTACTATCTCATGAAGTATTTCACTCTAGAAGAATGGTATCGGACCATTCACAATTACCATTTTATTTTTCTTGATCACTTGAGACATGGCAATTATATTAGCTTCCCTTTCTTTATCATGTCCTCACTTTAGAATAGTTTGAACAAAGGAGCTAATCATCCTTATCACTAGGGTCTCATGCTTGTTTTATATATGAATTTAATATTATTCGTAACCCTCCAATTCTACACAATGATTTGGTTTGGAACCAGGCCAGCATAGTTAGAAAGGAGAAGGATAAGGTTGGTAATAAGAAGGTTAATTTAGGGTGTTCTAGCCACAATACTAGTAATTCCTAGGATAAGATTAGAACATGTCTGATAGGCAGGATACAAAAAATAAGAAAAGAACTCATGGGGTTAAAACTAAAAAACACCCTCACATTTATAAAGGGAAAGATATTGTAAAAAACCCTTCACCTCAAACTCTGAATCTCAAATCCAGAAGATCTATTGTTAATAGAGACCTTGAATCCCCTAAGAATATTTTACTTTCCCTGAGAGATAAAGAGAAGGTGGGGCTCCTTCCACCAAAGGCTCGGGTAAGAAAACAAAAATGTGAAAATTAAATCAGCCTCTTCTAAAGTAAACATAAATTGAGCCACAAGATAATATGGAAAATATTTACTCTCATGTTTCTGCTATAGGAAGAAGGTCAGCTAGGATTGCTAAAGGTCCTTTGGAAAAGGCTAAAAGAAACACAAAAAATAAAAAGAAGGGAGGGATATCTATTGAGGAGATTTCCTTAGACACTATCTTAGATGGCATTCATGTGATGGTTGACGACCAAGGGGAGGAATTAGATTTAGACCCTATTGAGGAGATTCAGGTTGAGAGGGGTGCAGAAGAAGAGGAAAAGGATAATATAATGATGAGTAGTTGCAGCATGAAGATGAGGAGTTGAGGGAGGATGGTAACATGACATTTCAATTTGATCAAGGGGATGGAGAAGGTAATTCCTATTGTGAAAATGACTATGAGGATGTAGGGAATGATATTTGTACCTTTGAAAATGAGTTAAATAAATTTGAGATGAATAAAAAAGTTGATATAGATAATCAAATTAATTAGCTAGCTAATATATTGGAAGAGATGGAAAAAGTATTTCATAGGAGAATGGACTACACCACATGTTGGGATAGCTGGATCAATATGTTTGACATGATGTAGATGTACCAATAGAGAGTGGTGAAATTGTAATAGGGTCTTAAGGAATTGGCTCAGTTCTGTAATGACATCATGAGGAAAACAACCTATGATGTCAAAGACATTCGGGCTCAACTAGAGAAATTTAAAGCTCAACAAGCTAATGAGAAGGATGTTAGTAAAAGACAAAAGATAGAGCATTAAATGAGCTCCTTTTCTTGGGAGCAGATGATGGCTTAGATGTGTAAGGACTGGAATAAAACTACTATCTAATTTGGTTTTTTGCATTTTGGCTTTTGTTATTTGTTTAGTAATATTGACTGCAGTTTTCTTGTTGTTTCCTTGTTGGTTCCCTAGCTCAGTTAGGGTTATTATCAGGTTTTTCTGTTGGTATTTTGCTTTACATGGTGGATTGTTGGTTATGTTCTATCTTACTTGACTCCTTGGCCCAATTAGGTTTATTTTTCAAGGTTATTGTTGTAATGTTTTACTTGTTAGACTTCTAAACTTCTTTTGTATGGGACTGGGATCCTTTTCCTAGCTAAACTTAATCAAAAACACTGAGTAAATATATCCCTACAACCCTATGACTTACTAAACTTATATTTCATACCAAAATTATATTAAAATTCTTTATCTACTCTCTCATTCCAAGTATTACTAACTTATAACAAGAACACATGATTATTATAAATCCTATCAAAAATCCATTACATGTATTTATTGAAATTATCCATCTACTAAATAAATTGTCAAAACATAATAACACACAAATAATGATAAGAAAACTACAACATGGCATGAAACACATGAGTAGACCTTACATTATCAGTCCCATACTCTAAAGCATAATTACTTTGAGTGACAAAAAATATCTCTATTCTTGTATCTCTCAACAATATGTCAATAGCATCTTTTTATGCCTTGTAATTAAGAAGCAATGTGGCTAGGTATGTCTTGAATAATTGCAAAGGAATGTGAGTTTAAACCATTAGTATCATTTGCTAGGTTCATCATTTTAAGATAAAGCTCTTAAATCTAATAGTTCCATTAAAATAAACTATAACCTATGGATTGTCAAAAGGATTGGTGGTTGCTTGAGGATAATATCATCTTAGTTCTCACCTTAATAAGAAAAGGAAAGTTTCCATGCCTGATAGATTTTGTCAAATATTATAGTTGGAAAAGCCCTAGTAGACAAATATGCAAAATGAGGAATCAAAGACAAGGCACACGCACAAGTTTTTTGACATAATGCCTTAATAGATTTGTCAAAATAGATTTTGAAGACTTTCAAGCAAATATAATTGGTAGGTGTAAAGCTATATTTCTACAACCTTTGTGGCATCCTCATTTCATGCACCAAAATAGGAGCATTGGAATAGAGTTTAGACATCTGTCAGCATAATGGTAGGGAGGAATGTTGTAAGATATTATAATTTGGAAAAGAACTAGTAGACATATAGGTAGATCATGGAAGCTTAAATAAGGCACACAAACTATATGAAAGAACACCTTAAAGAGATGTCATCTCACGAAATGCAATGATTGCAAGTAATGTGCGCATGTGCAGAAAGTGAGATCTATAGATACTTCATTCATAAGAGTAACCCATATTGCATTATGACTATAGTTAGTTGTTACATGTGCATGATTGACCTTTTTGATAGTGTTGGCTATCTCAAGGATGTCCTAACTTATCATTTAGATGCCATTAATACATGTGGTGATTGTGTGGATGAGATTACTTGGTGCCTATTTTACAAAATGCCCATGATAAATAATACAACTACAGTGAAAGAAATATTCATGGGACATGAACACAAAAAAAAAACTCTATTATTCCCAAAACACATTACTTCAAACTCTCATTGGCCATTTATCAAATGCTAAAGTGCATGCATGCAAAATGAGGAAGGGAGGGATAGATAATGAATCAAAGACAAATGTTCATGGGTGAATTCAAATTCACGAGAGGGGAGGAAAGATGATAAATCAACTACAAATGCCATCGTCGTAGAAGACAATACACTAGAACCATCTTGTGCACTATGTAGAGTTGATTCTACTAGGCCTTTTTTAATCTTTGATGTGAGGTGTTTACTAAGTTAGAGTCTACAATATGTGCCAGCATTGCAGGATGTGCACCAAATGGATCATTAGGAAGGCTTTACAAATAATTGGAAGGAAGTCACATAAATATAAGATTCATTACATACCTCAGTAATAGATCTCCTATAGTAACAAATTTAGAATACATATAATGCCTCAAAACAAAATTTTCCTCTTGGTGCATATTATCTCCCAGATCTGAGTGCTTGTGAAGTATAACCCCTTTTGCCTTATTCTTGTTAATGAAAACTGTGACACATGGTATCTGTAAAAGCTTCTTGAAGAGAGAGATGAAGAAAAGAGAAGATATAATTTTGATGAGAAGGGAGAGAATAGAGAGCCCCCCTCATTTAAACATAAACTCTTATTTAAAGGTTATTCAGAGCCTCTCTTGCAAATGAATGCTTAGGAAGGAAATTAAATGCATTAAATTTTCCAATCAGAATAAAATGGTAAAAATGCATTTAAATTCCACCTCTATTGCAAGCAACCCAAAATAGAGTCCTCTCACTCAAATATTCTAACATTGGATTAATCCATAAGATTCCCTAAATAAATTGATTGTCATGTAACTGCCACTTCAAAAAATTAAATAGAAGCAAATGCATAAATTTATTTTCTAAAAGATATTGAAATATCTTAGAAATGCAATTAACAAATTTATTTGTGACTAATATTTTAGTCTATCCATTAAATTAATTATGCAAATAAATGTAATTATTTTGACACACACTCACACACATTAATACAATTTAGTCTATATGAAACTATGTGGGTGTGTGGATTTTATGCAAAAGCATCCCTAGTTCAAGAGCAATCTTGCATCAACCAAAAACATTTGCATTTCAATCTGTTTACAGTTCAGTTCAAGCAGTTCAGTCAATAGCAGTTTATGTATGTTGGCCCATATTCTACCATAGTTGTATCTCAGATCTTATAGAGCTGGACTTAGCATCTATATTTATTCATCTACATCATATTCAGAATTTAGAGCATTTGGATTAAGTACCACAAAGTTATTGCTATCAGAAGATTGATTGTTTTCTCATAACAGAACATCTGGACAGTCTCAGACACATCAGCTAAAGGAGAAGACTTGCAGAGGATCTCTCACCTTGTGGAGCCTAATGAGACATCACTCAATGATTTGTGGTTCGTGGCCAACCTTCCTTGAGATTTGCACATCATTCCAGTCATTTGTGGAGGTTCAATGTATTTAGGTCCAACCTATCTGTGTACACATGTTACAACTCTTCATTGAAGTTTGTGATCTTCCTTGGCCAATGCAGAGGAATCTTATGTCCCAAAGATGATATATATTGATGTAATAGATCCTTAGGAAAAGAAGTTCTCATGATTTAGAAGATAGCTAGTTTGGATTCTTTGTGAAGGAGCTTCAAAGCTATATCTTGTGTATTCTCTGATATTCTGTAATTAGGTCTATGAGATGAATTGTAAGCCCACATGTTGCTGGCCCATTTGTATTTGAATTCTTTGATAAACTAAATTACTGAATCTGCATTTGCTTCATATCTTTGAGTTGTTTCCATTGTGTTTACTCTTATTGCATGTTTTGGACAGTTCATTCTGTAAACCCTCCTACTGTGACTACACCAAGTGGTATTAGAGAAAAAGTTTGAATCTTTGGGAGTGAATTGAGAGGACTTGGCAAAGGAATTCCATAAGATATTGTTGTGGATAGATCACCGAAATGAAGCAGGTTACTCGTGTCATAATCGATTGCCAATTGTGAGGCAGTTCTCACCTTGTAGCCCGATCACCGAACCTGAGATAGTTTACACTTGATCCTAGGAAAGAATGTTGCTGATGAGAGTTGCTGCTATTGGAACAATGGCTAGTAGAATGGATGAGATGATGGAAATGATGAAGACAATGTGAATTTGATTGGACGCCATTGAGGAAGATAGGTAAAGAGGATTGACATCTAGACCTAATGTTGAACGTGATGATGAAGAAGAATTTAAATCTATTAAACAAATTGGTGAAACCCTAGGAGGTGATGAAGAAGAAGAATCAGATCAAGTAAAATGCTGTGAGCTATTTTAAAGATTGGAAAAAGACAGAGAGTTGATGTGCCAAACTATACTGGTAATTTGAACCCTAAAGAGTTGATTGACTGGATAAATGACATGGAAGAATACTTTGAATATGAAGAAATTTAAGATCTAGAGAAGGTGAAATTTGCAAAGAAAAAGTTAAAAGGACATGCTGCTATATGGTGGAAAGAAGTTTATTTGGAAAGAAATAGGAGATGGAAAGAAAAGATTACAAAGTGGGATAGGATGGTGAAAAAATTGAAGAATCAATTCATACCTACTGACTGTGAGTTAGAACTATTGAAGAGATTGTAAAACCTGAGACAAAAGGAGAAATTTGTGAAGGAGCATATTGAAGAATTTCATAAGATGATCATAAGGATAGGACATAGTGAAGCAAGAAAGGAGAAAGTGGCTACATACATCAATGGATTGAGATTGAACATTCAAGAAGAACTAAGCTTGGTAAGGATGACATCTTTGGAGGAAGCATATCAGTTTGCCCTGAAAGTTGAAGAGAAGCTAAATAAGAGGCATGATCAGAGACAGAGAGGAAGAGGAGGTAAATTTTAAAGAGGTAGAATGCTTTCCAGAGGAGATAGATCACATCCGGAGTAGAACAAGCCTGACAGCCCATTTAAGAAGGATGACAGAGATAATAATGTTTTCCTGAAAGATGACAAAATTTTTTACCAGAGAGGAAACCCTAGTGCATACCAAAATGAAGGATACAGAAGAGAAGGAAAAGCAATGGATAAGAGAACATTTAGAGGCACTTATTTCAAGTGTGGAGGTGAAGGACATAGAGCATTTGAATGTAATCAGGGTAGTACAAGTAAGAAGATAGAGAACAGTGGAAGAGTAGATTATGTGGAAGAAGAACCTATTGGATCACCAAGTTTAGTTGGTAAACTGAAGAAAGGAGAATCACTGGTGATGAGGAGAGCATTATTTCAAGAAGAGACAAATGAAGAACCACTACAGAGGAAAAGTTTGTTCAGAACTAGATGCAAATCAGGAGGTAAGTGTTGCAAAGTTGTAAATCATAGTGGTAGTTCAGATAATCTAGTTTTAGAAGAGATGGTGACTAAGCTGAAGTTGGAAAGATTGAAACACCCTAAGCCCTATAAGATAGTATGGATTCAGGATGATCATAAGGTACTGGTGAGTGAACAATTTTTGGTGAAATTTCATATTGGATCATATCATGATGAAGTATTGTGTGATATTATGCCTATGGATGTTTGTCATATCTTATTGGGTAGACCTTGGTAATATGATAGGAAAGCTATACATGATGGGAGAAAGAATACATACACTATAACATCAAATAGAAAGAGAATTACTTTGATTCCTTTGAAAGATGATCCTAAGAGTAAAGTATGTGGAAATGCTAGAATCTATTTGGTAGATGGAAGGAAATTTCTGGATGGTTTGAGACATTAGAATATGTGTTATGCTTTGATCCCTAAGAAGCCTAAAACATTAAAGAAAGAGACTGAAGAAGAACTAGAGGAAATAAAAGAGTTTCTGAAAGAGTATGAAGAGATCATATCAAATAATGCACTTGAAGGATTACCACCAATTAGGAGTATCAGTCATCACATGGATCTTATACCTGGAGCAAGTTTGCCTAACAAAGCTAGACATAGAATAATGCCGGTAGAGAATGAAGAACTGAATAGATAGATATAGGAGTTGTTGAGGAAAGGTTTGATCAGAGAAAGCTTGTGTCCTTGTGCAGTACCTACAGTGTTAGCACCGAAGAAAGATGGAGAATGGAGAATTTGCACTGATTCTAGAGAAATAAACAAAATCACAGTTAAGTATAGATTCCCTTTACCCAAGATGGATGATATCATGGATTGTTTGAGTGGAGTAAAATATTTCAAAAAGATAGATTTGAAGAGTGGATACCATCAGATCAGAATCAGAGAGGGAGATGAATGGAAGACTACTTTGAAGACAAATGAAGGATTGTATGAGTGGTTAGTGATGCCTTTTGGATTGACAAATGCACCAAGTACTTTCATGAGGTTGATGAATGAAGTCTTGAAGAGATTCTTGGGTAAGTTTGTTATTGTATATTTGGATAACATTCTGATTTTCAGTAAGACAAAAGAACATTTGTAGCACCTAAGACACGTATTGCATAGACTGAGGGAGGAGAAATTGTTAATAAACATCAAGTGTAGTTTCATGAAGAAAGAATTGGTATACTTGGGATTTGTGATTTCTGTAGAAGGATTGAAGATGGACCCTGATAAAGTAAGAGCAATTGTTGAAAGGCCTACACTAGAGAACATTGGAGAAGTCAGATCATTTCATGGATTAGCTATTTTCTACCAGAAGTTCATCAAAAATTTTAGTTCAGTTTGTAACCCTATGACAGAGACAGTGAGAGGTGACAAAAAAGACTTTAAGTGCACATCCAGCGCAGATAAAAGTTTTGAATTGTTGAAGCAGAAAGTGACAGAGCAACCTATTTTGGCATTACTGGATTTCAATAAGGTATTTCAAGTTTATTATGATGTGAGTGGAAATGCAATTGGAGCAGTGTTAAGTCAAGAAGGTAGACCAGTAGCATATTTCAATGAGAAGTTGAATGATGCAAGGAGGAGATATTCAGTTTATGATCAAGAGTTCTATGCGATAATTCAAGCCTTGAAGAAGTGGAGACATTACTTGTTGCCTAAGGAATTTGTGTTGTATACAGATCATCAAGCTTTGCAATATTTGAATAGTCAAGGTAAATTGAATTAGAGACACATGAGATGGGCAGAGTTCATGCAGAGTTATATTTTTGTGTTGAAGCATAGGAGTGGTAAATCAAACAAAGTTGTTGATGCCTTGAGTAGCAAAAGAAACTTGTTGATAGAGATGAGAGTTGAAGTAATGGGATTCGATGAATTGAAGAGGATGTATGAGGGAGACACTAATTTTGCAAAATCTTGGAAAGCATGTAAGGAAACTGTTGTGACAGATAGGAGTAAGTGGTTGGACTATTTCATTCAAGATGATATGTTGTTTAGAGGATGTTAGTTATGCATACCTAGAAGTTCAATGAGAGATAATTTGATCAAGGAGAAACATAGTGGTGGATTAGTAGGACATTTTGGCATTGACAAGACAGTAGCTTTGGTAAGTGAAAACTAATTTTGGCCTCAAATACATAAGGATGTTAGGAAATTTGTGTAGAGTTGTAGAGTTTGTCAAGTAGCAAAAGGGAGTAGTTAGAATACTAGATTATATAAACCTTTGCCAGTACCAAAGAGACATTGGGAAGACATAAGTATGGATTTTGTAATGGGATTTCCTAAGACACAAAGAGGACATGATTCAATATTTGTAGTGCTAGAAAGATTTTCAAAGACGGATCATTTCATACCTTGTCAGAAGACAACTGATGCAGTGCATGTAGTTGACCTATTTTTCAAGTAAATTGTAAGATTGTATGGATTACCCAAGAGTATAGTTTCAGATAGAGACACTAGATTTCTTGGATACTTTTGGAAGACACTTTGGAAGAAGATGAAGATAGATTTGAAGTTTAGTTCAACATTTCATCGATAGATTGATGGACAGATAGAGGTAGTGAATAGGAGTTTGGGAAACTTGTTGAGATGTTTGGTTGGAGAAAAGGCAAGAAGCTGGGATTTGATTCTTTCACAAGTAGAGTTTGCATACAATAATTTTGTGAATAAAAATACTGGAAGAATACCTTTTGAGATTGTTACCAGAGCAAACCGTAGAGGAGTGTCAAAATTGAGAGATATCAACATGGAAGAGAGAAGTGCAAAAGCAAAAGAATGTGCAAAACATATGAAGGTAGTGCATAATCAAGTGAAGAAGCATTTGGAGGATATGAACAATAAGTATAAGGAATAGGTAGATGCGAAGAGAAGACATAATGAATTTGCAGTTGGAGATGAAATGATGGTGTACCTAAGAAAAGAAAGATTTCCAGCTGGAACATATAACAAGTTGAAGATGAAGAAGTTTGGACCTTGCAAGATACTTAGAAAATTTGATTCAAGAAATGCATATGAAGCAGAATTACTAGAGACATTGGGTATATCACCTATTTTCAACATTGTAGACCTATATCAGTATCATAAAGCAGAGTTTAGTGACAACATGGAGGAAGACTTGAAGTAGTTACCACAACAGGCACCGGAGAAGATTGAAGATATTTTGGATAGTAGAGTTGGATGTAGCACCACAAGAAAACAATACAAAGAATACCTTGTGAAGTGGAAAGGCAGACTGGAAGAAGATTCATCATGGATTTCTTAGGCTGAGGTGGACCGTCTTGGTTTCCCTCTAGCCCCAACAAAGTGAGAGACTTACTTTTTCAATAACCCTAGATATCTAATGCAAGAGCATCCCTAGTTCATGATCAATATTGCATCAACCAAAAACATTTTCATTTTAGTTTGTTTGTAGTTTAGTTTTTTTCTTTTTATTTTCCAGTTCAGTTCAGGCAATTCAATCAATAGCAATTTTTGTATGTTGGTCCACATTCTACCATAGTTGCATCTTAGATCTTGTGGAGTTGGAATTAGTATCTATATTTATTCATCTACATCATATTTAGAATTTAGAGCATTTGGATTAAGTACCAGAAAGTTATCGCTATTAGAAGATCGATTGTTTTCTCAGAACAGAGCATCTAGATAATCTTAGACACATCAACTGAAGGAGAAGACTTGCAGAGTGTCTCTTGACTTGTGGTGCCTAATGACACATCACTCAATGATCTATGGTTCGTGGCTGACCTTCCTTGAGATCTGCACATCATTCCATTCATTTGTGGAGGAGTTCTATGCATTTTGGTCTAACCTACCGTGTACACACATTACAACTCTTCATTGGAGTTTGTGATCTTCCTTGGCCATCATGGAGGAATCTTATGTCTTGGAGATGATATATATTGATGTAATAGATCCTTAGGAAAAGAATTTCTCATGATTTAGAAGATAGCTAGTTTGGATTCTTTACGAAGGAACTTCAAAGCTATATCTTGTGTATACTCTAATATTTCGTAATCAGGCCTGTGAGCTAAATTGTAAGCTTGCATGTTGTCAACCCATTTGTATTTGAATTCTTTGATATACTGAATGACTGAATCTGCATTTGCTTCATAGCTTTGAGTTATTTCTGTTGTGTTTACTCTTTCTGCACGGTCTGGACAATTCTGTGAACCCTCCTACCATGACTGCACTAGGATTCACTTTAGTGTAATTCGTCTTTAGTCAGCTAGATGTCTTCTACCTTGATGATACTCTCTCTCCATCAAGAGAGTGAGAGAGTATCCATGTTGCACACACAAGTCAAAAGTAGTCGATGATTGATTAAATAATAATTTTAAATTCATAATTTAATTATTGAAAATATGGTTTGTGACACTTGTCTTGAGTGATGCACCTTGTTGGCCTAAACCCAATTAGGTCCTTGGGATTCATATATAAAAGAACTATTTCCCTTACATTTAGACACATTCTCTCTATGATGATTCTCTCTAACAAGTTATCACTTTCTCTCTTTCTCTCTCTCTACAAGATCTCTATTTCTACAGGTTATTGTTGTAGGCATTAACCCTTCTTGTAGGTTTTCAAAGAAGCTTATTCCTCCTTCAACTCCTATGGATTACTACATCCATTCAAATAGAGTTTCATTTCCGTGCTAACTCTATTTCATTTCATTTCATTTATTGCAATCTTTATCATATGTTTTGCCTCTACTCATTGCAAGCACACACTCTCTATCACTCTCTATCACTATTGTTGTGGAGGTGGGAACACCAACACAAGGTTTGAATGGGGCAAGCCCCTATACAACACAACCATTTTCCCTCTTTTATGTGTGTAGATTGCATCGAATGTTCTCAACATCAAATAGTGATAAAAAGATGGGAGGATTTTAGATACAAATCATTAGACAAAAGTTTAGATCAAACCCTCAAGGCACTAGCCCCTAGCTCTAGTGTCCTACCCTTTTAGCCCTAGTTTCTAATGATAGGTCCCCTTGTCTGTCATCCTTCTAGATCTTCTCCTGGCTAATGTACATCGGCCATGTAGCTCTTGTATTCTTTTCTGGACACTAGAACCTAGCTCTAGAGTCCTTGACATTTTGCTCCCACTTTGGTTGCTAGGTTTCTCTTTTTGTTATCTTCCTAGATCTACTTTTTGTTTTTGTACATCAATTCTATAACACCTGTCTATTGTTAACTTAGTACAATCGATCACTTAAAACCCTAGATCTTGCTATTGTCAAATCAATCTCCCCTATTACAACAAAAGAACAAATCCCAGACATCTTCGGTCTCCCTTGAGGACTATAGCCAAGTGTACAAGTCTTGATCGACTTATGTTCTAATGTTTAATAGAAAAGATTGATCTAGTTAGTTCATAATTGATTAGGATCTCTTTTCTACTAAACATCTCAGTGAACCTGACACATCTTAATTTCTACAACCTACTTTGTTGTGTCTGATTAGCTGATAAACTAATTATATACTTATATTGTAGATATTACTTTATCTTGTGTATTATATTATTTTATGTGTTTACAAAATAGAGCATTTAAACATATTAAAAGAAAAAACCTAAAAAATTAAAACCTAAACAAAATATTTCCTTCTTCTAACATATCATCAACATATCTATCTTGTCATCACTTTCTTCATTGGTTGTGGCTTATCATGCTTTGGTACACCCACCTCATTAAATGCAATTACTTTCTAAGCATGTTCTCTTCTTTTCTTACATCACTGTCCACTTTTACTCAAAGAGTTGTTGATAATGTCACTCCATCCAATGCATCTGATCATGACTTACATCTTCCTATGTCACTATATTGTTCTGATCCCTATCCCAAAATCATTCCTACTTGTGAAGATATTTTGGCGTAAGAGGATATAATCATCGATATTGTGCCTCCTCTTCATTCCAATGCCCTTCCTTTTGGAAACGTGGCATTGATGGATGAAGCTCATCTCACCTCACATTGGATGAACATATTACTTTTACCACATCTGCCATACTCAATGATGATTTCATGACTCATCATATCGATCTTTCTCCTTTAGTTTCATGTTCAAGCCCCTTGGATATCACTAAGGACATGGAGACTTATTTACTTCCTCCTTTAGTTGCATGTTCATGTTGAACACACAAAAGTACTAAGAGGGGGGTGAATCAATACTTAATCAAATTATTTTCTTCCAACAACAATCAAACTAATGTAAACATTTAAACCAAGAGAAATAAGAGAACACACAAGCACAACACCATTACATAACATTTATGTGGAAAACCCTAGAAGGGAAAAACCATGGTGAGAAAGCTACTTGGATCTACTATCCAAATCCAACCTCACAAATAAATACAAGATTACATTATCATTTATGGGCCATAACCCAAAGGAAACTGTAACTCCCTAAACTACTACAATAGTTACAACTTTTACACAAAGAGGCTTCAACCTTTGCAACAAAATACTTATTTGACAAACACTGACTGCTCCAACCTTCTACTAACCTTTCCACCGTCTACACAACTATTTCATCTCTTCATAATCAAATTACCTAGTTCTACAACATCAAAACACCTTTAGCAACTCTTCTCTATCATCACAATACCTACAATTACCTCCACAACAATATCACTTTACATCAGCTAATCATTTCTACATTTCATCATCAAAACTTCTTCTACAGTTAGTTTATTCAACACTATCACACAATACATATATATTCGTCCCTTCAACAACTTTGTCCAAATCTAGCCTCATAAATAAAAATAATATTACATTATTATTTATGGGCTATAACCCAAAGGAAGCTGCAACTCCTTGAACTACTACAACAGTTACAACTTTTACACAAAGAGGCTTCAACCTTTGCAAAAAAATATTTATCTAACAGACACTGACTGCTCCAACATTTTGCTAACCTTTCCACCATCTACACAACTATTTCATCTCCTCACATTCACAATACCAAGTTCTACAACATGAAAACACCTCTAGCAACTCTTCTGTATCATCACATCACCTACAATCACATCTGTAACAATATCATTTTACATAAACTGTTCATTTCCACATTTCATCATTAAAATTGCTTCTGTAGTTAGTTTATTTGACACTATCACACAATACATATATATTCCTCCCTTCAACAACTTTAATGTTACAAATTTATATCTTTCACAATCTTCAAAAACTTTCTCCTTGGTTGGCCAAGATAAAACATGTAACTTGAAATGTGCAATGTCCACAATAGTCGGCCCCCAAACATATGCGATAAGTAGAAATCCAATGTGGTTTAAAAAACAAGAGTTAATTAGGACCTAATTTACCTTAGCACACTATTCCATTTTGATGCACACTTGAACACATGGCATAATCATCATGTTGAATGCACAAAACAACTGAGAGGGGGTTTTGAATTAGTTGTATCAAAAATTTCAAACCCTCACAAACATTCAGATCCACGTTAACCTTTAAACATGTTATTATGATTAAGCATGTAAAGCAAATAACTAAAACTGAATCATAGCAACACCACACACAAGAGAACACCAGATTTTATGTGGAAACCCCTAAAAGGGAAAAATCATGGTGAGGATTAGCTCACAACATAATGTAGTAGCAAAACTAAATTACAAAAGGCTCACTACTGAAGGGCTCACTGCCAAAAGAAGGAATGCTCATTGCAGGTGGAATCACTGTCCAAGTGTACTCACTACCCATTGAGAAAGAAAGAGAAAAGAGAAGAGTGGCTCATTGCTAGGATTTGAACTAATATAATCTCATCTAAGCTATGCATGGAGTTCAGTTCTAATGAAGCTCAATATTCTCCACAAAATAAACAACACCTTCACAATAACACTGAAAATAGTAGGCACCTTCTACTCAATATATCCAGTAGCCTCAAACATGAAATCTCTCACTGCACTAATCAAATTCACATCATACACATCATAGCCCATGTGCATGCATGCAGCCATGAATCCTTGACACTTATTTATACCATCATCAATCATGAAAACATTCTCCAAGGTTAGCAACACAACTTAATTCATAAATTTTAAATTAGGTCTGGACCTAAACATTCTCGTAGAGGAAAGGAATGAATGTAGACCATTCCACATTTTAGTAGGGATCTAAATTCCTTCTTACATGTTATTCCATGCTTCCTTAATCAACCAAGTATAACTAGAATTAGTGCAAATAACCAAGTCAGCCAAACTTGAATTAGAACTATGGACATTTAAACACACACTTCCTCAAAGGTAAACACACCTCGTGGATCTTACACAAAGTTTTAACACAATCTAGAAACATCCACAAACATCTTGAAGTCCCTTGAAAATCAACAAATTTGACCACAGCAACTTTCACCTGAAGAAAGTTCACAATCTTCTTACAAACAACACTGTCAAACTCTGCTACATAAGAAATTACTTTCTGGAGCATCAAATCACAAAAATTTAGGATATAAGATAGATAAGGACCTTATAAGAACACATCCACAACCACAACACCTGAAACCACTCTTTGGAGAAATGCGGAGCCAAACACTTTCTCCCAGACACACTGTAATCACTGTCAAACACTGTTCTCAAACTGGTGAACACAACTTTCACTGTACAATGATCTGGAGCACCAAATTCTAGATTTACCATCTTCAAACACTTCTAAAAAACATATCCAAACCACACACTTAGATCTCCTATACAAAAGAAATGTGGAGCAAAAACTTGAACAATATTTAGTAAGCTAAAAGACATCTTCAACACATTGTTTCCAATATTAATCAAATTTTCTCAAAAGCACTTGGAAACTCAATAAAAAAAGCATATCCTCATCTTTAGCACCTCTACAAAGCAACCAAATCACTTTTAGCAAGACAACTTAATAAAACAACAACAACAACCTTATCAAAAGATACAGTTGACACTAATGACAACACAAGCTTTTTGACATCAATGGCAACACCAATTAGCACATACTTGCAACAATCTCCCCCTTTGTCATTGATGGAAACACATAATCTGAAAAACCATCAAGATGCAACTCTGCACCAATCTTCTTTAATTTCTTACACTCCCCCTTTCTTTTACACATCTTACGTTCTCTCTAATTACTGACTCTTTTCTTTTTCACATTCTCTCTACGCCTTAGTTTTTCACATGAACTCTCTCTCCCTTTGACATCAATGGAAAAGGACGACACAAATCTTTCTTTCTTTATTCATTTTTATGATACTACACATACTTATTAAAAATTAGGATCCTAGGATACTAATCATTATGAACAAAATATAAAATAAATATAAATGAGAATTATACAAACATAGATATAACACATTACACAAATATAGATGGGGAAAACCCTTTCAGGTAAAAAACCCCATAAAGTATCATTTTATTAAAACACTTACAAAATATAGTCTATTAAAGAATAGACTAAGCCTGGGGATATACTCCTCTACATACTTCCACATAGCCAATAATACCTCATGTGCATAGTGATATAATTCACTATAAAACTCTAAATTCACACACAGTCTCAAATGAGAGAAAACCTTCTTAAATAAAGGAGAAGGGGTGGCATAATACCTAAAGGGTATTAGTCACACCCATTCAAAGCAATCATTTGTAAATAATTAATAATCTAATAGTTATTAGATTATTAATTATTAAATGGTATATGCTTCAAAACATAAGGTTTTATAACCTTATATTAGAACATTATATAAAAGTTATAAGGGTATGACCCCTAATAACATTATGTTTTGTTTTATAGGAAAAGAGGGTTTGATGTGATGTGGGGGTTTTAGTTGAATCCTCCTTTTACATTTCAAGGGCTTTTCAACCAAGTTGTTGCTCCACTAAGCGAGAGAGTCACCTATCAAGTTGGGTTGTGTTGTGCCTTGCACACATGCCCCATTTTGCAAAATAGGGACCTCCTCTTCCTAAATTTTGGTCTAAAGTATTAGTTTAGCTCATCTGATTCCTAAGGTGTCAAAAGATGGTCTATTGCATTAAATGTCATTAAGTCATCAAACCACTAAGTCAAAATGTCTGCTTTCATAGAAACTAGGTCTGATGTCCCCTTATGCTAAATTTCCTTGCAATTGACTTTTGCACTAAAGCTTCTTCCAATTGACATTAGCGCTAGATTCATCATCAACTGGCTAAAGTGCTAAAACTATAGTCTACTGACTTAGCATTGTGAAACCCATCCTCCAACCGAGTGCCAAAACTGAAGTTTACTAACTTTGTGCTAAAACCTCCCACATTTGACATGCCCTAAATCATCACCTTACCAATTCAAAGTCATAAGATAATCAAATCTATACAGAGTCTGAAGATGTTAAAACCAACACAAAATGCTCAAATGAAAAACTTGACTTCGTGCTAAAATTCACTACATCCAACTTAGTAAAGCCTCAAAGCCGTGCAGAGTCAATGACTGCATTATCTCATGCAAATCCTAAAGTAAATCTTGTAGCGCACCAAGACATCTCTCTGTACCCTTGCATTTATGGCGATTGAATAGGGGAAGATAAAATGTTTTTCCACTTGCATTTGAACTCATTTTGCATTGTAAAAATCAATACAGGAGCTCTACAAACAAATTTTAGAGTGGAATCAACCACCAATTTCCCACGAGTTCAAGCAAAAGCTCTACAACTCAACCTTTATATTTCCATCATTTTCGACCTCTATAGCAGGGTAGGTGCTCCATTCCAGGATCAAGGGTTTCATTTTTAAAACTAGGGTTTTGTATCTAGTTACATAATGTGTTTCAATGTCAAGGCTTCCATTGTCAGTTTAAATTTTGTTTCATAATGTGCATAAATTTGTTTGATTAATATGGTGAATCAAAGGTTAAAGTCATATACGGAAACATTCTGTTTAGGAGAACTTTGTTTAGAAAACCCCCATGAATAAATGCATTTGTTTTAAGAAGCATTCTAAACCCTAGTGTAGATTAGTTTAGGCAATGTCCAAAATTAGAAATTCATTCACAACATTTGGTAAAATCCTTAGCAAAATTCACGATGTTCCAACAAACCTAAAATACCCATGCTAAAATTCTAAGTAGGTTCGAACCCTATCAAGATTTCCACAAAATTGTTTTGCACCAACAATCAAAGCCCCCGACTCAACGTGAGAAATACTTCTAACCAACTCAAGACATGTCTCCAAAACAAACTAAGTTAGTCAAAAATCTTGAGAAACTCCATCAATCACCCTAAGAACATCTAGCACTAAAAACATGACTGTCTGACTTGGCATCAAAACTTGCTTCGACTGACTTTGGTCGGACATCTTCTAAAACCCCACGAAGTCGTTAGACCCCAAAATCTGTGCTAAAACTCTTTGAACGATCTTGTACTAGAATTCACTTTCTTTGACCTGTGCCAAAATGCCTCTCTACTGACTTTAGTCAGTCATCTATTAAAATTGTGCAAGGTCAGATACTAAGGGATCAAGAAACAAAGTGTCTTTCCTCTGACCAAGTCAGATGACACAAAAAGTTAGGTTAAATGACTGCAAGGGCTCAAGCCATGAAGTATGAATTCAAGGGAATTCCTCCTGAAACCAAGATCACCTCTGGATGGAAAAACATAGGAGATACCGATCTAGGTCACATTGACTTAACTGACTTCAGAACCTAAATATTTGGACTCGATGCAACTCCAAGAGCTAAGAAGGTAAAAGACAGTGACATTACAAAGGTTGCTTCCTTCCCTACATCAACTCATTGTGTAGAATTGATAGTTGCTAGTGCTAAGAGATATGACCCACTAACTAGAACTATACAAACTCCCATTGGAGAAGTATTAGCATATTTGAGTACACCATCTTTAGCAGAGACCTTTGGTATCCCATGGTATCTAGTGTTAAACATACTAGATAAAATAGGTGCAGAGGCAACATGAAAGAAGGATATGGATACATGAAAAAAATATATACATAACCATTTGATGAAGAGTAAAAGATCTGCTATCATCAAACTCCATCAAACCCTATACAGAAGTGATTTTCATGATGAGATTGGGGACTTGGTAATATTTCTTAGTAGAATATAAGGACTAGCCACAGCATCAACTTTTGAAGGATGGATGTTCCTGATGATTGAAGAGATAATTACTAAAGGAACTAAATTTCTCTAGGCTCAGATATTGAGTGATAACATGAATGAGGCGCTTGTAAATTTCAAAGAGAAGAAAACATTCAGATGGACCTTCTATGTGGTATATCTGTTAGCTAGGAGAAATGAGTATGTTGGTCTATTTAAGATTGGGGATGTTGGCAATTATGAGCAACAGATCAAAGTATATGAGTGCTATCCTTGATTGGTGTTGTCCCAATCTCTCATTCATTATAAGAGGGTGAATGATGCATTCATGATGTATATCACTAGGTTACTGCAAGGTACCATAGGCCTCAGGATAAGCACAGAAGCTCTGAATGAAATCATGTAATATGGTAGATGGTATATACAGTTTCAAAAGTTCACCTATTTAAGAATCCAAGGCTTCATTGGTCTACCATAGAGGTTGCCTTGGTACCCAAAAGATAAGGTGGTGCTTCTAGAGTTGTCAAGGTAGCTAATCACTTGTGCAGAAAGATTAAAAAATCACCACAGAACAAATATTAAGTTTCCAATCTTATTGGGTAAGGGCAATTATGCATGTGTCTCCCAAGGAGCAGCTAAGCATTCTAATAAGGATCTACAGTTACTTAACCTCCATTTATTTACAAAAAGAGACCACTTTGACCCTCAAAGAATAATGGAGAAATATGTGAGCAAAAAGTTATTCCACAAAATGCATCTGGAAGATTTTTGGGCCATTTGTGTGGATGATTACGAAGTGTTAAAAGGACTCACTTGAGGTTGTCTCTTGGGTTCATAAGGAAACTTCATATAATAGAGGCCCAGATCAGTTAAATGATGATAATGATGTAGTGCAAAGTGGACCTTGGGAAGCACAATATCAACAACCTGTCCCTCTACCCAACTGGGCCAATGCAGAGGAAAGTTCTTTGGATGCAATAATGAAAGAACCCATAAGGTTAAGTAAGGTGTGGGTAAGGAATTGAGTTGTAACATTGGAGAGACAAGGAGTATAGCTCACTTACATAGCACTTGAATTTGAAAAGGAATCTAGAGACGAGGAAGATGTACCCATAGAAATACTAGATGATATAGAGCCAACCCAAGAACCATCAAAAAATTCTGATAGTGAGGAGCATATACCCCTTGTAGAGAAAGGTAAAGGAAAGAAAGTGAAGAAGGTTGCTCCAAAAGCATAAAAGAAAGACATGCCTCCTACAACAAGAACAAGGCCATCTAAGAATAGGGACATGCCTAGTGGACTAGGGGAAGGTTCTAAAACAAAGAAGACCAAAGTAAAAGCCACTGGCATAACCATAGAAATGTCCACTGCTGCAACATCTAATGGTACAAACTTTCCAGTAACCTCTTCACCCCCTATTGCTCCAATTGTGAATACTGCTACACTTTCTTCTGCTGCTTCAACTGCTACTCCTGCTGCCACTGTTGCAATCATCCAAGAAAATACCTATGTTTCCTCTCCACTAGTGGTTACCATCTCTACTACCTCATGCCCATTGATGATAGACTCAAGCACCCCAAGTAGCCCCACTTCTTCCATTATTGCTTCTTCACTTCCATTTCCACCATGTCTATGCCTTCCATATCTTCTATTTCATTCTCCACCTCCTTTTCCTTACCACCTATTTCCTCTATTCTTTCATCCTCTTTCTCCATGCCTTCTTCCCCCAGTTCTTCACCTATTGTCATTTACTCTATCTTTCCAACCTCTCTCATTCCACCTTCCTTGGGGTTTACATCATTTGCTAACTTGGCACATGTTAGCATGTCCTCATTTGCCACAATCCCACTATCTTTAGTTCCTAGTTCCCTAGTCACACCAACATAAGATTCAACCCCTTTGTCTATACCACTGCTTCCAAGAATAGAGAAAGTATGTGCAAAATTGGGTCTTTAGTCATCAGAAAATGAAAAGGATGCATTTGAAGAACCTCTTCCATAGGCAGGAAATGTTGAAGTAATATAAGTATGACAATCCCACAGAAGAGAACACGACATAAATAGTCCTAGGAACTGCTCTAGAAGAAATGTTAGAAAACTTGAATAATGTTGGAGATGAAGAAGAAAATGTAAATAAAGAATCTGAGCAAGAACTGAAGTTGCTTGAGGGGCCATCAAGTATAGATAATGAAAATACTGATATTCCTAAAGATTCTTCCTCCACAACACCTGATTGGCTGCACATCAGACTTGCTTATCAAGAGCCTTAGGTTGAAGTTATGAAGTTAGATCTAGATGCCATTTTAGCCAAGATTGAGAAGCCAAAGAAATAGAAAAAGGCTAAAGTTCAATCTAGAATCTACAAGGATCCTACAAGATCCAGAATAGCTAAGGTAGTTTTTCAACCAGTTGACATGGACAAAAGACAAGTCAGAGCTGAAGACTATACCATAACAACTGTTGATTTGGGACCTGCTACAAGAGATTAGAAGATTGATGAATTCAAAGGATTGGTTTCTTCTATCTTGGAACAATTAGATAAAGATGAACTTACTAAGAAGGAATTGAAACAATAGAATAAAGAACTCAGAGCATGTCTATAGTTCCTAATAAGGTCTCTGGATTCTTAAGGTGAGCTAAGATCAGTCCCAACTTTGCTATCAAAGGATGAATTAACAAAATTTGATGACATCAAGACAATGGCTGGTGGAACTCAGAAATGGTTTAATAAGGTGTATCAAGAAGGATGTGATGCAATCACCTTTCCAACAATCCTTCACAAAGACTTCTGCAAGTTACAGAACCATTGGGAGGAATTGTACAAAGAATGTGACCCTTATGATGAGTACTATTCTCACATGTTTCTACAAGTACAAGCTATAAGGGATCTGCCTACTCAAACATTGTTGTCAAAAAATATCCTAACAACTGATTAATTATAAAAAACAATAGATTGGTACTAGTAGATGAAGTTAAGAAAAGAGGTCTTTGATAATGTCAGAGAGGCCTATAAGGAAGTTGATAGTCACATACTATCTTTAAATTATGATATAAATGACTCCTTGAAGGATTGCCTAGTGATCATCTTTGACCATTTGGCTCCATATGATGTGCAAGGTTGTAAGGATAAGCTACATGAAATAATCTTTGGGCAAACTACATTGAATGTTGTGGGCAGATTAGATAAAATCAGCAATCTTCAGGCTACTTTTGTCACATTCCAGAAAAGTAAAAAGGCAATGGAGAAAATGTATATCTGGTACAAAGAAGAGTTAGAGATTCTTAGATATAGAGTGGATCACATCAAGGACCTAGACCCCATTGAGATTAATCCAGCATTATCATCTTGGGTCACCTATAGCAACAAGAAAGCACAAGAAGACAAAATAGATTTAGATAAGGAACAGTAGAATATTTTTGAATATTTTGAATGTAATCCCATCAGAAATATATATTGTTATATTTATAAGGTTATGTGACACTATTTTGTCTTTATTATGTCTTGAAAATTGTCTTTTCACTATATATAGCCAAATAGGTATTCAATTTGTCCAAGTTTAATGTATTTAGAGGTCATTTTTCATCTTTTTCCTACAAGACAAATTCTAATTCAGGAATAAGAAGTTCTATTGTAAATGCTCTAATTGTTGTTAAATCTAGGCCGTTGGTGTTGAGATGATCTCCACCATTCATTCAAAAACTGAGTATGGTGCCTCTTCTATATAAAGGGCTACCACTTCCCTCATTGTAACAGATTCTTGATGCTAAATTGTTGACACTACCAAAATTTCTGATTAATGTGTATAGCAAAAACTCTACATTTTGTTTCAATAATGTTGCAATATTTCAGTGGCTTATATGTTTCACAAAGTGTTTTTCTGTGTGCAGATTGTGCCATGTGTCTAAGCCACAACAAACAAAGCAGTATTAAGTTTTGTTTCATGCGAGAGCTTCCACATGTTTCTTTTCTTTTAGTGAAGCAGTAGAGTGTACCACATATCAGATAGTAGTCTTCCCTTTTCAAAGTTTTATATTTGTTGTAGGCTTTGTCACATGTTAGAACCAGAGGCAATTTCTAAAAGGTTACTTTTTATGCCACTTGCTAGCAGGGGTTTCCATGTGTCATTTGGAGCTTTAAGCAAATAATGCCACATGTATCTTCCTTATTCAAAGCTTGTTAGTACCAGTATATATATGGTGGGCCATAGTTTTAAGACACAGTTCATACTTGTTGCGGAGAGAACCACGTGGCATCAAAGGAGGAGGAACTTCTTTTATTTTCAATCCTCTTAGGTTGAGGCATTTTAATTTTCAATTGCACCAGAGTGTGACAAGTGTCAGTCTCCAAGGGATTCATAGAAGCCTTTTTTATAAGTTTCTTGTTTTGCTGAAGGCCGCCACGTGTCTAGTTTTGTTTCATGCAGAGGGCACCATTTGTCCTAGTTTTATTTCTATGTGTGGATAGTACAGTGACCTATGCAGTGGATCCCATAATTATATCTCAGTTTCTAAGTGTTGCAGATGGTGACAGATGTCATAGCGGTAAGTTGCTCGGGCATAAAGATACATTTTTAAGCGCTCAACAGATAGAGACACATATCAGTTCCAAGATAAAGTGGAGTGCGACAGGTGGCACTTTTCTATGTGTTTCTTTTGAAGGTAAAGGAGTTCTAAGTAGTGTGGACACTACCATGTGTCACATCTTCTAAGTTTTGAGGCCCGTGGGTCGCACCATGTGTCTTAACGGTAATATAGTTAGCATGCCACATGTTTGGGTTCCTCAGCCAATGAGCACACAGAATAAAGCAGTTGCAGATTCAAGAGATCTCAATGGTCAAAAAGTCTAAGTTAGCTCTAGTTCTATTTTGCTGTTGAAGATTCAGGTTGTTGTATGCAATTTTGGTCAAGTCTGTGGTTATAAATCTGTAGCAATTGTAATAGACATAGATCCAATTTTGATAAGTTTTATCAAGAATCTAATAGAGAATTCAAAAACTTTGTTGTGACCAGATTATATCATTTGCCTTAAGTTTGTTATTTCTAATAAGAAGGTTAATATACCTGTGCATGTTACTATGTCTCTTATGTTACTTGAATATTAATGAAAGGAACTTTGTTCTGTACCCTTGTTGATATTATCTGTGTCTTTGAAAAATTATTTGAGTGTATCCTTTGATCCTGTTCATTTACATCTGTTTATATTAATCATGCAATATCTACTCTTTAATATAGTTGTATCTTAAGGATTGGTTCAATGTGTTAATTGAAGGAGTACATTTCATTCAAGCGCATCACCATAGTTTAGATTTTGCTTATTGTATTTGTAATCCTATTTTTCTCTTTCCCTTTACTCAAAACCCCATTAAAATAAGAAGAGCCAACTTCTTTAAAATTTGGAGGTTGTTTCAAGTAGCAAGTCCCACATTCTTGAAACTTTCCATGTTGGTGTTGGAACCTGCACAATTTTAACCATCAACAGTTTTTGGCACACGTGGTGGGACCTTTTCTTGAAGTTCTTATCAAGATTGTATGAACCAGAGAGCTACAAGAAGTTAGAGTTGTGGAGCGACAACAAGAGCTTGGTCTACTACTAATCTAGTGATTCTACTACCACAATTAGTTGCTACTCCAAGAAGAAGATAGAATCAAGCTGCAGTAGCATCAAGAGCAAATATGGGAGAACCTATACCCCCAAGGAATTATGCAAATTAGAACATTGGTAGTTCCCTTATTCTTCTAGTACCACCAGCTACCTGGGATCTAATTCCAGCCAATGCTCTAAAGGCTCTACCTAAATTTAGTGGAGAAGATTTTAAGAATCTAGGAGAACATTTTCAAGATGTATCAGATGTTTGTGCAGTGCATGTTATTACTGTACATAATGTGGCAATTAGATTATTAACAGCTTCTTTCAAAGGGAAGGCTCTAGATTGATATAGATCCTTGACATCAAATATAATATCTACATGGGATCAGCTTGGTGATGCTTTCTTTGCAAGATTTAGTGAGAAGGGTGACAAATCTTCCCTTCTACAACAATTAATCACCATAAAGAGGGCACCACAAGAACCCATAATTGATTTCAACTTAAGGTTTCAAAAGACCTAGGATAGAATTCCTGCTACAATAAGGCCACCATTAGGTATGGCTATTGTGTTCTACCTCAAAGATTTTAATTCTGATATATCTGTGATGATTCAGTCCCTGGAGGTTAGACTCTACTAGAAGCATATGAATTAGTTGTTAAGACTGAAAACAACCTGATAGATGCTGGAAAATTGCCTCCAAGGCCTCCTATGCCCATGTTCCCAAAAATCTCCATACCCTTTCCACAAGAAGCTCCTAATCTTGTAGTTCCACCTGTGTCTATGTATACATTCCAAACATCTCAACAACCTATTGTGGCAACACCTTCTGTTCAACCATCTAAAATGGATGATGTCAAGAATATCCTCAAGACCTTTTCAAATGAAATAATTAATCTCAAAAGGCAACAAACTTCCTATCTAAAGCCTTCGTACTGAGGTTTCCAAGGAAATAGACTCCCTTATCAATCAAATCAATATCAAGGCCCTCAAAGGCAAAATAACCCTCAACCATCAAACCAATTGGTCACAGTCCCCACACCTCTATAGACTGTTCCTCATAATCTCAATGGAGAAATAGTTCCAGGACAAAATAATTTAGTAGGAGACACCAATGCCTAGTGCTTCCCTTGCAACAATGCATATATGCCTAGAGATTGTCCCAGAGGTAATTTAAAAAAATAGAAGAACAGAGAAGAGGAGAAGGTCAAATCATGACATCTAATGCTCCTCCATATCAGTCACCTGGTGTCCAGAATGTAGTGATGATGGCTCAAATGTTGGGGATGTTTATTTAGCAAGAGGAGGAAATTGCTCCTGAGCACACTTTATTTTCATGGATTGAAGATGAAGATTCGGTGTTCTTAAATGAGGCATCTACTTCCAAGAAGCCCTTGGTATAGTCTGATTATTATACCAGATCAAAGAGAAGGATGATGGAATAGCCTAAAGTCCCAAATAATGACATTGTTGGAGCTCCTCCTTCCCATAATCATTATAATCTAGTCCCTAGGTAGGAAGTGCCTCAGTGAATTCAAAATCAAGCAACCTTTGGTCAAATGTTGGAAAGAACAAGATATCCTTACTACCCAAAGACATAAGCATGAGGACCTATGAATGTGGTAGAGAATTTGAAAAAGACTCTAGCACATGTGTCAATCTAGGATATACTGGCTATTCTTAAGCAAAAGACGCTATTACAAGAAGCATTACAAAGCCAGGAGGGCTCTAAATCTGCTAGTGCTAAAGGCATTGCTGATAAAGGAAAGGTTCAATACAAAGACACTATACCTTTACAGATGGCAATTCTATTGAACAATACACTAGAGGTAGGTAAATCTAAGCCAGATCCATTTTACCTAATTTTAATAGTGGGAAAGAAATTGCTGCATAACTCAATGATAGATTCTGGAGCTAGTACTATAGTCATGCCAAAGTAGATAGCAGATGCTTTAAAGATAAAATATGAGCCACTTACTAGAGGAGTCATGCAATTAGATGGAAAGTTTGTCCAAACTATAGGAAGGATCAAACAACTCCCATTGTAGCTATATACTTTCCCCAACACAATTCTTAAACAAGATGTAGTGGTCATAGATATTACCCCTGTCTTTGGTCTATGCTTATCTAGAGACTTCACAAGCAAGATAGGAGGATATATGTCATTGGATTGGTCACATCTAATTTTGAGAACCAAGTATGGACCAAAGATGAAAGTATTGTTAGAACCTTTGTCTAAAGATCATATCACTGATGAAACAGCCCCAAGGATAGAAGCATCTCATGCCATGATGAATAAAGAAGAGAGAGTCTTTGTTGAATAATTAGGTGACTGGACTAAACATGACCAATAAGAAGAGGAAAATAGTCAATGGATGACCATGATGCAAAGTGATCCTTTTGGAAACTATGACTCTACTGGTCTCAGTACTTATGTCATTTTTGAGAAAGGCCAAGAAATTCTAAATGTTATGAGAAAAGAGGTATCTAAAAAGGAAGAACCTGAAGGAAACTCTAAAATTTGGACCTTAAATTTTGATGAGGCTAGGAGCAAAAATGGTGTTGGAGTAGGTATGTCCCTCACTGCCTCAAATGGTGAGAAGATTCTACGAGATATACATTTTCAGTTGGGTTACACTAATAATGATGCTGAATATGAATCTTTAGTGTATGGTCTTATGTTGGCCAAGAAAAGGGGAATTAAGAATTTGATAGTTAGAGGAGACTCAGAACTAGTTGTCAAACAAGTCAAGGAGAAAGAAGTATCAAAGAATGTAAGAATGAGATCCTATCGTCATAGAATTTGGGATCTAATAGATGGTTTTGATGCTTTCAATATTGAAGTTGTCCCCAGAACCCAAAACACTGAAGTAGAAAGAATGGCACAAATTGGTTCTCAATTTGACCGAGCAAGTGACCTACTTGTTAATAGTGAGTCAGTTAACCCCTTCCTCTTCATCATCTTTCTGAGTTAGAATAGCTGCAACATTGTGTTCTCCTCCATACATATACATTATGAAAGGCTTGGAGAAATTTGGGTTCCTCAGTACTGGTGTAGTTGAAATGGCTTTCTTAATTTCTTCAAAAGCCTGTCTCCCTTTTGTAGTCCATTTGAAGACCAAATCTTTCTTTAGCAACAGAGTAATGGGTCTAACTAGTCCAACAAAATTAGATATAAAGCGGTTGACAAAATTAATCTTTCCTAAAAAGGATTGAACTGCCTTTTTGTTAACTAGCAAAGATAGATTGATTATGTTGTGACCCTCTTTGGATCAATGGAAGTCCCATCCCTTGAAACTATGTGTCCCAAAAGTTTCCCCTGAGGCACAACAAAGATGCACTTCTTAGGATTTAGAGAGATTCCAAATTCATGACACTTTTGGAAAATAGCCTCTAGGTGCTCAAAATGATCTTTGGTATCCTTAGTAAATATGGTTAGGTCATCTAGATAGATCAAAATGATTTTATTTATAAGCTGCCCAAAGGCTACATCCATGGCTCGCTGGAAAGTAGCTCCAGCATTTGAAAGACCAAAAGGCATCTTGGCATATGCAAATGTTCCCCACTTTGTAGTGAATGTTGTCTTGTGTTGGTCTTCATCTACTAGCCAGATTTGATTGTATCCTAAGAAACCATAAAACAAAGAAAACCTCTCTGATCCAGCCATGGTCTACAAAATCTATTCCATAGAAGGCAGGGGGTAGTGGTCCTTCAATGATGCTTTATTTAGGTCTCTAAAATCCACACAAAGTCTTATGTCACCATTATTTTTCCTTACAGGTACTAAATTAGATACCCAAGTGGAATGTTTAATTGGAAAAATGATATTTGATTCTAGAAGCTTTTGTAGTTCATCTACCATTAGTGGCTCAATTCTAGGATTTACTGGCCTTTTCTTCTGTTGGACTGGTTTTGATCCTTCAGTAAGCTCTATGGTATGTTGAATGATGTCTCTATTACAGCCATGGATGTCCTCATAGCTCCAAGCAATTAGCCTCTCTTTTTCCTCTTGGGTAGCAGCATTGCCTATTTTTAACTTTCTTCCTTCACTGACCTGGATTTCAAAATAGTCATCTTTACTTGCCTTAAACTTCCTTTTATCTAGGCTTACATCTTCAAGGTCAAATAGATTCTCTAGAGTGATCAGTCCTTTGGGAGCTTATTTGACTTCAGTTGAATGATTTGATCACCATAAGCTTCATCAATCTTGGGCTATAACTGATCAACAAACTCTCTTATCAAAACAACTTAACCAAAACACCAACAACTTCAACAACTCTATGCTTATCAACAAAATCATGCACAATTTAACCAAAACATTGACCCATAGTACCAAAACACAAACCCCCAAAACCTCCAACATCTCACCAATCAACAAACCTACACACCAAAACTGGCACCAACCCCGGATCTAACAAGCATTATGCAAACCTTGATTCAAAAGGTAGATGACATACAGACTGGGGGAAAACACAAACACTATTCATTTGAGGATATTTGTCCCTATCCATTTGATCAGACAATGTACATGCCCCCTTTCCCCAAAATATTTGAAATGCTAAAATTTGACAAATACAAGGGAAAGGGAGACCCTAGGGATCATCTTAGGCAGTTCTACATCGCTTTCTTAGAAGTCTCAAATAACAATAGCTATCTAATGAGACTATTTCCAAGAAGCCTCAGCGGTCAAGCCACTGAATGGTTCGCACATCTTCCCCCAGGCATTAGGTCTTTCCCAAACTTGCGAAAAAATTTGTAAACCACTTCTCCTATAATTTCAAACATGAAATCTCTATGACAGACCTTTGCAACACAAAATAGAAGAGCAGAGAAGCCTTCACTTCCTTCTTGCAGAGGTGGAGAAGCTTAGAAAGCAAACTCCCTTGGCCAATTCCTAAAAATCAACTTGTCACCATGTTTGTGACTAACCTCAATTAGGAAATAGGGTTCCATTTACAAATTCTTTGTGCATTTACCTTTTAAGAAGTCATCGACAAAGGTACTACCATAGAATAGGCCCTCATCACCAAGGGCTCCATCAAATTATATGACAATAAGTCCAACAACAACAACAACAACAACATCAACTACAACAACAACAACAAACTCCATATCAATGCCCTCAATACAAACAACAACACCAACATGCAATCAAACGACAAGCCATGCTATTCAGGGAAGAACAAAAACACCTTGAACGATGACATCATGGATGTGAAAGCCATCCAACATGTAGAGGATCAAGCACCCACAAATATAGATACCACTAATGTAAATATCCCAATGGGACAATTTAGAGAAAACAAACCTCGAAGGCAGTTCACACCTCTAGGAGAACCAATCAAGGATATCCTTGATAGGTACCTAAAGAAAGGTTTGATAACCCTACCACCTGTTAAACCCTGACAAGATAATGAGCTCAAAGCTATGTCATACAATGAGAATGATTATTGTGACTACCACCGCATTGTGGGCCACAAAGCTACTGACTGCATGAAACTAAAACATTGTGTGCAAGATCTCATAGATCAAAGTCAAGTTATCCTTGACCAAAGTACCCAATCATCACCCAACGCTAATCTAGGAGCTTACAAGGATCCATTTCCCAACCATAACAAAGCCTCCTCATCCAATCAAGCCTACAACATCACCCCACCACCCGCATCCTATGACTCTATTGTAGGACTAATAGAACAATCATTTAACCATGTCAGCACAATCACCATTCAAGCTCAAGCACCTGGTTGCACCATCACAAATCATCATGGCTACGTATCTATTCACATAGCCCCTACCACTGATCAAACACCTACCTCCACGTCTGACTCACTACCCCCTCATCCAACCACATGTCCATCACCTGCCAATCAGTACAACCTCCTAGAACATCTAGGAAAAACCCCTACACAAATCTCCATACTTGAGTTGCTTTGTACATCACCACTCCATAAGGAAGTCCTTGACAAAGCACTCTTGCAAAACCAAGTCCCCGCCAACCTAAATGTGAACCAATTCCAAGCCATGGTGAGCCATATCACCACACCTCATCATCTCACATTTTTAGAAAAAGATCTCCCCACTTCAGAACACTTGCATAATGACACCTTACACATCGAAGTTTGTATCCACAAGCACATCATCAAGAGAGTCTTAATAGATGGTGGAGTCAGCCTAAATATATGCACTCTTAAATTACTAAAACACTTGGGATACTCGGATGTGGTTGTAGACACTAGTGAGTGCATAACAATCAAAGGATATGATGATACTGAACGGCTATTTGAGGGTACTATCAAGCTCCCTATTCAAGTGGGACAAATGCTTATGGAAACAAAATGTTAGGTCCTTGATCTTGAACTCCCCTACAACATTCTCCTCGGTCGACCATGGATCCATGCCATGTAAGCGGTCCCATCTACATTCCATCAATGCCTTAAGTTCCCTCATAACAGCATGGAAGTAACTATCTATGCCAACCCCCACCCCTTCCAATATTATAGTTTCTTGGAGGGTCATGACCACACCTTCTGTCTATATAACAAAGCCATCACCAAAGCCAATCCTATACCCTCCACCTCATACATCGACCCTGCCAACATTGCCACTACTTCATCCCAAACACCTCCACCACCCGAGGTCAAGATCAAGATCAATGAAATGGGATGTGGGGAATATGACCTACATAGTACATTTTGTGTGGGCACATTACCCAATCCTAAAATGTTTGGCATCCCAAAGATAGAAGTAGCCAACACAGTTGTCATCAAATGCAAACCATCACCTACCTTTGAGAGGAAACACCTCCTGGACCAAGATGTGCTTGAAGACATATCATCCTAGCTATATAAAGATGAAGAGACTAAGCAAGAAGCCCCCACAATACAAACAAAAATCTATGGTAAAGGGTCAAAAATTGTCAAAAACATGGGTTACTAAGGACAAGGCAGTATCGGCCTTCATGAACAAGGGATTGTGGAACCAGTCCAAGAGATAAGAAATCCCTATACTTAAGGGTTAGGATATATTCAACGGCAACGTATCCTCACTACCGGAAAATGCATCTTAGCCGAGGTCACTATGGTCTCCCTTGAAGTTGATAATGTCAACGAAATGGGCCATCAAGACTCCTTTAGTGGCTTTGCTGATTTCTTTGACTCATCCATATGCACCATATACATAGTCACCACCCTAGCCTCTTCATCCAATGACTTACCCCTTGTATACCCGGACCTCATAGACTGGGAACAACATGGACCTCCTGTCTTTGATGTAGCACCAAATGATGAAGCCATCGCTGAAATCATGGAAATTGATATGGCTACCTATTTTAGGGAGACAACCCCTGCTTCTAGTCATAAAAATATAAAAATCAAACATGGATCTGGTGGTGAAAACTGCTCTACGGCAATGTCAGATCCTAAAAAGGTAAAAATAAAAGAGGTATCTCCTAGTGAAAACCTCCACAAGGTGCTAGGAGATGGAAGCATGGGCCTTCCTGAGATAGACAAAGTATATCCTGATAGATCACCCATCCTAGTGGAGCCAGTTCAAGAGATGAACCTAGGGACAGAAGAAGAGCTAAAAATCACTTTCAGGGTAGAATCTCTTAGTGAAAAAGAGCAAGAAAATTTCTTGGCATTCTTCAAACATAGAAATCACAATTTTGCAAGGACTTATGCAGACATGCCAGGGCTCAATCCCACTTTGGTCGTCCATCATCTTGCAGTACAGCCTGATGCAAAACCAGTGAAGCAAAAGCTCAAAAAAATGAACCCTCAGGTGGCCGTCCTAGTCAAAGTAGAGCTAAAGAAACTATTGGATGTTGGGTTCATTCACCCAATTAATTATCCTGAATGGGTTTCCAACCTTGTACCAGTAGCAAAACTTGATGGCTGAATCCATTTCTGCACCAACTTCTACGATCTCAACAAAGCCTGGCCGAAGGATGATTTCCCTTTACCAAACATTGACATGATAGTGGATCTTACGGCAGGACATGAGATGTTATCCCTCATGGATGGTTTTTCAGGGTACAATCAAATCAGGATCGCAGAAGAGGACCAATGTAAGACAACCTTCATATGTCCATGGTGGACATACTATTGGGTGGTAATGCCTTTTGGCCTAAAGATTGCTAGCGCCACTTATCAACAAGCCATGGCTGTCATCTTCCATGATCTTTTCCACCACATCATGGAGGACTATGTGGACGACTTGCTAGGAAATTCAAAGATAAGGGAGTAACACCTGGATGTCTTGGCAACAATCTTTGACTGATTAGAGCAATACAATGTTCTCCTGAATCCAAAGAAATGTGTCTTTGGGGTCACCTCCAGAAAACTTTTGGGATACATAGTCTTGAAAAGAGGAATTGAGGTAGATCCTGCTAAAGTAAAGGCCATCACTAAAATGCCTCCATTGAAAACATTAAAGCAGCTCATAAGTCTACAAGGGAAACTCCAATCCATTTGTCAGTTTATTAATCAATTTGCTGACAAATGTCAACCATTCAAGCATCTACTCAGAAAAGATACAACTTTTGTCTGGAATAATCAGTGTCAGGTTGCCTTCGATTAGCTAAAAGAATACCTCACTAATCCCTCTGTTCTAAGTCCACCAAGGCAAGGAGAACCCCTCCTATTGTACATTTCAGCAATAGAGACAGCTATTGGAGCCTTATTAGCATAGCATTATGAGAAAGGAAAGGAAAGAGCCATCTATTACATCAGCCGCACTCTGATATCCTATTAGCTCAACTATACACCAATTGAATGAGCATGTCTAGCTCTGGTCTTTACTTCACAAAAACTAAGACACTACATGCTCAATCACAAAACTAAGCTCATTGCCAAGATTGATCCACTGAAATATCTGCTAAAAAGAGCTGCTCGTACTGGGAGAATGGAAAAATGGGTCATGATTCTCATTGAATTTGACATTGAATATACTGAGAGAAAAGCCATCGAAGGACAGGTTATCACCAATCAGTTGGCTAAAGCACCCATCCCTATAGAACATCCTACACTGGCAGAGTTCCCTGACAAAGCCATCTTGAATATAACACTGGCAACAGAAACATGGAAAATGTACTTCAATGGAGCATACACAAATAGAGGCTCAGGGGCAGGCATCCTGTTTGTTAGCCCTCAAGGTGACACAATCCCCAAGTCATTCAAAATCACATTCCCATGTACCAACAACATGGCATAGTATGAGGCCCTTATCATAGGCCTCTTAATGGCAATCAAATGGAAAATTGAGAAGCTGACAGTGTATGGAGATTCTCAACTAGTCATCTGGCAAGTAAATAATGAGTACAAGACCAAGGATGATAAACTACTGCCTTACAAAAAGATGGTCAATGGCTTTAAAGACTACTTTGATGACATCCACTTTGAGTAGATCCCAAGGCTAAACAATAAAGCTATAGACGCCATGGCCACCATCAGGTCCTTGGTTGACATGAAGAAGGATAGCAAGAAGTATAAATTCCTGATAGAGGAGCTCCCTATTCGAACATATGACATTCCTCAATCGAAGCTAGTGTGTGAAGTCATTGGTCCCCTATCCCCATGGTATCAAGAAACATACCTATATCTCCATGATAACATCATCCTGCCCACCCTATCTACCTCACAACGTAAATTTTTCATCCACCGAGCCTCCTATTTCACCCTTATAGGAGATACCCTATCCAAAAGGAGTCCTGAGGGCATGCTTTTATAATGTTTAGACTCTAGGGAAGCTGAAGTGGCCTTGCAAGAGGTACATACAGGTATTTGTGGGGCACATTCAAGTGGACTCGCTCTTGCTAAAAAATTTCTGAGGACCGGTTACTATTGGCCAACAATGGAATGAGACGCCTACCGGTTTATCAAAAAATGCCTACCATGTCAACAACATGGCGATCTCATTCACACACCAGCGTAGGAATTGCAACCAATCACGATGCCATGGCCTTTTTCCCAATGGGGACTTGACCTTGTAGGCAAAATCCATCCTCCTTCATCCAATGGCCATAAATTCATTATCACAGCTACTAAATACTTCACCAAGTGGGTGGAAGCAATACCACTCACCTTCACCACTGGCACCCAAATATCCATGTTTATCCTCCATTACATCATCTGTCACTATGGTATCCCTCATTCCATCATCACCAACAGTGGAAAGCCATTCAAGCACCAGGAAGTTCACACTTTGTGTAAAAAATTCCAAATCAAACACCACTTCTCCACCCCATATTACTCTCAAGGAAACAGTCAAGCAGAAGGTTCAAATAAAATCATCCTCTGCATTCTAAAGAAGATGGTTAATGAAGCTGGCTGTGACTGGCACCTCCAGCTCAACCCTCCCCTATGGGCCTATTGCACTAGCATCCGCACCCCCACAAGAGCCACTCCATATTCCCTTATGTTCGGATCTAAAGCCATTTTACCTATTGAGGTCAAGCTCCCATCCCTATGAGTATCCCTGCAAAACATAATCAATGATGAGGAATACCAGGTCGCAAGTTTGCATAAGCTAGAATTACTAGATGAGAAATGTCTGAATGCATTGAACCACCTGCAGGCCTATCAAAATTGCCTCAGAAGAAGCTATCACAAGAGAATTAGAAATAGAAAGTTGAGGTAGGTGACCTTGTCCTCATGGAAAACCAGAAAAACTTGCAGGAGTGCCCTAAGAAAGGAAAATTTGAGCCCAATTGTCTAGGGCCATATGTCATCACAACTAGCTATCGATCAGGAGTATACTAGCTTACAACACCTGAGGGGCAGTCTCTGGATGAGCCTATGAACATCTACACCTCAAGAAATTCTACGCATAACCCATCGAGTATCCCAAGGTAAAAAATCAAAAAAATCAAAAAAATAAAAAAAATCAAAAATCAAAAAACCAAAAAATCAAAAAAATTAAAAAATTAAAAAATCAAGAAAAAACCTGAGTGCAATAAAAAACTTCCAACGGTGAAAATCACTTCGGTGATGCCTTGGATAAGTACCATGGTGAAAACCTATTTTTGGTGGCATGTGTAGTGGCTGGTTCTACCATCTAATAAGTCCTCTTTCTATCACAACACTCCATATCACACACATCGCATGGCTTGGAATTCTGAAACATCAAGTCTCATCACCTATCCCGTAGTATCCTACCCAAGGCTAACTCATGGAACGAGAATCCTTGTAAGCCCCCTTTTGTATAGCTGAAAATAAAAAAATCCAAAAACAATAGAAAATCAAAAACCCAAAAATAATAGAAAATTACCAAAATCCAAAAAACAATCCTTTCTAAACAATCCACTGCAATTCACCCCCCATACATCGATCTCACTATAACTCGTGACCATCAACATCTATCAACTCTCAACATCACACTCATCCTTAACCATTCCCACATCATCAAGTCATACCAGAACTACATATTGACCCCGCATCTTGAAAGCACCTTGATCCCATGGACACATGGTATGTAGGCAATCTAGAATACGAAGGAAGTTTCCAGTACTCAGGTACATAAGATGCACCCATCCAACCTGTTTGGATGGTCCCCATTCACTGAGCTTGTTGGACCCAATAAATGATGCACATGCTAAGTATACGATTAAAGAATGGTACCTAACACAAAAATCATCAATCAACACACCAACTATAATCCCACATGTGGCCTGACTCTCCTTTTGCCCACCTTTCAAAAGTTATCCAACCAGACCCAACAGATTCACGTCCTAGGATATATCATTCCTACAATGGACAAAAATCTTTCTATCATCACGTATCTTGGCAAGTACACACAAAGGCTATTTTTATCTTTTTGTTAGTCTTTTTTATTATTGATTTTTATCTTTTTGTCTCACTCTAGGTTATTTCCAAATCTACCTTGATCTCATTATATCATGGTAAGTGGCGGACAACACCTAGAATGGACATGGTCATTGTTTCTGTATGCTGTGCTTGTGGGTTGGTTTCATTACTCTAGGAATAGTATTCATATCTCGAATCCTGGGTTGGTTCTAGTATGATGTGCCTCATTTGCATATATAGGCATCAATACTTTATATGTACTATGCTCACTCATTACTATCAGTGCCTTTCCTAGGGCAAGCAAGGTTATACTACCTTGGGCACACATGAAATCAACCTATTGTTTGTGGGTCTAGTCCATGCAATCATAGGATATATATCATCACCTAGGTCATCTCATACCTTTGTGAACTATATCCTACATTGCTCTAATAAACTAAGAAATGCTCTCGATTAATGTTATGCAACTACTATTACTAGCTCAAATCATCATCCTAATCATTTATTCAACTATACCATCTGGGCCTAGATTTCGTAATCACCGACCCTAACCCCCCCACCCTACCAAATCCCTTCACTAATCCCACTCCTCCAACTAATTCTCACTCAACACATCCTGACCCAAAGTAAATCCCCCCTCAATGACTTGGTGTTTCATGACCTAGCAACTCCCTCATTAACCATCCCCCCTCCTCCTCCCAATCAGACCGCAGCCAATCATATCTGTCCATCCTTCTCCTACCCCCCCCCAATTCCCCTATCCCACAGCCCCACCACCTAGGGTCCAACAAAGAACATCATGTGTATCAAGACTTTACCATCTCACATAACACCTAGTTTGCATCTCTTAAATCACTTAGTTTCAATCCCATATATCCTTTAGATATCATAATCATTTAATTTGCATGTCATTTAGGTGCATTTTAGAGTCATTTAGTATCCATATCATAATCATTTAATTTGCATTTCATTTGATGCATTTTCAAGTCATTTAGTTTCCATATCATAATCATTTAATTTGCATTTCATTTAGGTGCATTTTAAATTCATTTAGTTTCCATATCATAATCATTTAATTTGCATTTCATTTAGGTGCATTTTACAATCATTTTGTTTCCATATCGTAATCATTTAATTTACATTTCATTTAGGTGCATTTTAAAGAGATTTAGTTTCCATATCATAATCATTTAATTTACATTTCATTTAGGTGCATTTTAGAGTTATTTAGTTTCCATATCATAATCATTTAATTTGCATTTCATTTAGGTCCATTTTAGAATCATTTAGTTGCACATTATATATATCATTTAACATTACATAATCATAATCATAATCATTTAGCTACATTTTATAATCATCTAGTTACATATCCATATTTCCATACATAACATGTGTTTATTTAAAAAAAACATACATTTCCATTGCATTGCATTTTACATCCATAATAAATGCTTATTAATCTGAACATTTATTTACATTATACATCATACACCATAGATCACAAACATGCATATATCACAATAAGTAAACCATCATTGCATCCATCATATTACATCAATAGGTACATCCATAACATCAACATAATAGATTGCATTGCATAAACACAACACATCCATAGCATATAATCCAGAAAGCATACTGCATCCATCAAATATGAGCATCATCATAATAGAGCATTATCATAATCATAATAGATCATCATAAATAAACATATAGGCCATCAAAAAGCATCATATCATATATCATCATTGCCAAAAATACATCGCTCATACATACATCAAAAAATATAATGTCCTAATACAATGCCTCTAAGGGCCAACATGATACAACTATCACATAGAAGATCCTCTCTCTGACGCACTAGGAGAGCCTAGCCTTGGTGGTGGCTGCAGTCCTATCAGTGGCTGTGGCTGCGGCTGCGGCTAAACCTGAACCTGTGGAACCTACTAGGGCACATGTGATGGGCGACCCATCTATTGCATAGACTAAACTGATTTAGATCTATGTGACCTAGATGCCATCGATCCACTGACTTGACTATAACTCGGTGCACGCTACTCTTCCGGCACTGCCGCATAATAGAGGCCCCGATAATAATCCATCCATCCTCTGGCCTCTACCAACTGCCCCTGTACCTGAGACAATTACCCCTATACTTGAGTCAACTATCCTTGTAACTGATATGACTATGTCTGTGCCTGAGACAACTGTGTCTGCATCAATGTCAACACTGGGGCCATACTAGCACCAGAGGCCTACAAGCTACCCACTGTAGTCTCTACCTGTTGTGCCCTTGCAAGAGCAGTATCCTGCTGCCTTGTCAAAATCACTATATCACCTTGAGCCTGGGCTAACTCTACCTACAATGCAGCGACCTGTCCATTGGAACCATCTAATAGTGCCACTGTCCCTTGCAGCTGCACCAACTTTGCCTCACAGCTCTCCAAGGCCTCCTATAAGTTGGCTACCTATGCCCGCAAGGTCTCCACTTCCTCCTCCTCTCCACTCCGAGGCCACTGATGAGATGTAGGCCCTTGAAGCTCTGCCTCCCCACCTGCCCCTGATGGGCCTGTCTCTACTTGCTACCCTGTAGCAATAGCCTACTACTGCTGTGATACCTATGGTGGGGGCATAACACCCCTATCCACTCTCATTTGTCCCCCACACTATCAAGGCCCTCCATGCCACTGTACTACCCCAATCTAAACCTACTCACTATACACTTGCTGTAAAAGTGCCTGCTGTTTCACCTGCTGCTGGGGCACCTATTTGGCTACTGCCACTGCTAGCACATCCATCAACTACCCATCTCTCCCAGCCTCCCCCTCCTCTCCATCCCCTCCAACCTCCATGAGGTAATCTGCAATGATCTCCTCACCCTCCTCCAGGAAATTATCTCCATCAAAATCATCATCCCCATCATCCTCTGACTCCTCATCCCCTGAACCTGCTGCCTCCACTATAGGGACTACCTCATCTGATGGGTCCGTGAACTAAGTCGGTCACCACATCTGCCACCATGTCTCATATGTAGGATTGGTACATGCATCCCTGACAGTGCCCTGCCAATCCCACTGCAATGGCTACAAAGTTGCAAAGTCCTCCAGAGCAACTTGGGGTTGTATGGCTGCCAGCCAATAATGGACATCCTGATGAGTCCATGCAAAATAGCCCTCTCTTGATGGGTATCCTACCGCAACCCAAACTATCGCATAACTCATGATGGTAGATACATGTCTATCATGTGGTCTCCTCGGCCTATCAAATACCACTATTGGAAAGTAAATGGCATGTGTAAATCATCATTTGGCCATGGCTCCACTCTGACATAAGGTCTCTGGGTCACCTGAATGATATCATCTAGTAACCACCTCCAATATCAAACCTGTCCAGTATATGTGTACTCAACATCCCAATACAAGAACACAAAGGCCTCAAATGGACGGCGATAATACCCACATCTCAGCTAAGTAACTACAATATGCTTCCAGATCCAAATGTGAAATAGAGTAACATCGTCTGACAAAGCTGAATTATAATGGTAGACAACTGTATGCATCTCATGGTACAGTTGTGCTAGCTGTAGACACCTAAAAGTGTCTCGACCATCAAATCGGCTCCCGACATCCCTAAACTATCAATTTCCCTTCCATTCAATTAATTAAATTTTTATTTAATTAATTATCCCTTCATCACCCAATTTTTCATCATTTTATCCCCAATAATTGAATTAATTTTATTAATTCAATAGTTCCAATCTTAGCCAATTGATTTAATAAATATGCAAATATTTATTTGGCCAATTTCCCTTTCCTCACTAAATCCAATTAATTAGCTAAATCATGTTTAACTAATTAATTCAGCCTACTAATTAACCTATCCCTACCCTAGACAATTAAATAGCTATTATTTAATTGCCTACCCTAGCCTCTTCATCCAATGACCTACCTCTTGTATACCCGGAACTCATAGACTGGGACCAACGAGGACCTCCTGTCTTCGATGTCGCACTGAATGACGAAGCCATCGCTGAAATGCTCAGGGTTAGAGACCACTTTCCCCTGGGAGATCATAGAGTAGGATACATCATAGAACTCGATACCGCTACCTATTTTGGGGAGACAACCCCTGCTTCCAGTCATAAAAATATAAAAACCAAACATGGATCTGGTGGTGAAAACTGCTCCGCGGTAGTGCCAGATCCCAAAAAAGTAAAAACAAAAGACATATCTCCTAGTGAAAACCTCCACGAGGTTCTAGGAGATGGAAGCATGGGCCTTCCTAAGGTAGACAAGGTATATCCAGATAGATCACCTGTCCTCATAGAGCCAGCTCAAGAGATGAATCTAGGGACAGAAGAAGAACCAAAAATCACTTTCAGGGTAGAATCTCTTAGCACAGTCGAGCAAGCAAACTTTGTAGAATTCTTCAAACATAGAAACTTTAATTTTGTGTGGACCTATGCAGACATGCTAGGGCTTGATCCCACTTTGGTTTTTCATCACCTTGCAGCACACCTTGATTCAAAACCAGCAAAGCATAAGCTTAGAAAAATGAACCCTCAGGTGGCTCTCCTAGTCAAAGTAGAGCTAAAGAAACTACTCGATGTTGGATTCATTCACCCAATTGATTATCCTGAATGGGTTTCCAACTTGGTACCAGTAGGCAAACTTGACGGCTGAATCTGTTGTTGCATAGATTTTTGAGATCTCAACAAAACCTACCCAAAGGATGACTTCCCCTTGCCTAACATTGACATGATAGTAGATCTTACAGTAGGACATGAAATGTTATCCCTCATGGATGGTTTTTCAGGATACAATCAAATCTGGATCGCAGAAGAAGACCAGCATAAGACATCCTTTATATGTCCATGGGGAACATACTGCTGGGTGGTAATGCCATTTGGTCTGAAGAATGCTAGACCCACGTATCAAAGAGCCATGACTGTCATCTTCTATGATCTTTTCCATCACATCATGGAAGACTATGTGGATGACTTGGTAGGGAAATCAAAGACAAGGGAGGAACATCTGAATGTATTAGCAACAATCTTCAACCATTTGGAGCAATACAATGTACACCTAAATCCAAAGAAATGTGTCTTCGGGGTCACCTCTAAATTTTTTTTGGGATACATAGTCTCCAAAAGAGGAATCGAGGTAGATCCCGTAAAAGTCAAGGCCATTATTGAAATGCCTCCTCCAACAACACAAACAACTGAGAAGTCTGCAGGGAAAACTTCAGTCCATTCATCAGTTCATTGCTCAACTTGCTGATAAATGCCAACCATTCTAGCATCTATTTTGCAAAGATATAGCTTTTATCTAGAACACTCAGTGTCAGGATGCCTTCGATCAGTTGAAAGATGACTTAGCCAATCCTCTTGTTCTAACTCCACCAAGGCAAGGTGAACCTCTCCTATTGTACATTTACACAATAGAGACAATTATTGGAGCATTGTTAGCACAGCATGATGAGCATGGAAAGGAAAGAGCCATCTACTACATCAGCCATACTCTGATATCCTATGAGCTCAACTATACACAAATTGAACAAGCATGTCTAGCCCTGGTCTTCACCTCACAAAAACTAAGACACTACATGATCAATCATAAAACCAAGCTCATCACCAAGATCGATCCATTGAAATATCTATTAAATAGAGCTACTATTACTGGGTGAATGGTGAAATGGGTCATGATTCTCACTGAATTTGACATTGAATACACTGAACGAAAGGGCATCAAAGGACAGGTTATAGCCGATCAACTAGCTGAAGCACCCATTCCTATAGAACATCCTACACTTGCAGAGTTTCCTGACGAAGCTATCCTAACAATCACACTAGCCACAGAAACATGGAAGATGTACTTTGATGGATCATACACACATAGAGGCTTGGAGGTAGGCATCATGTTTGTTACTCCTCAAGGTGACGCAATCCCCAAGTTATTTAAAATCACCTTCCCATGTACCAACAACATAGTAGAGTATGAGGCCCTTATCACAGGCCTCTGAATGGCAATCAAATGGAAAATTGAGAAGCTAACAGTGTATGGAGACTCTCAACTAGTCATCTGATAGGTAAATAATGAGTATAAGACCAAGGATGATAAACTCCTACCCTACAAAAAGATGGTTGATGATTTCAAGGACTATTTTGACGACATCCACTTTGAGCAGATCCCAAGACTAAATAATGAAGCTGCAAACTCTATGGCCACCACGAGTCCTTGGTCGACATGAAGAAAGACAGTAAGATGTGTGAATTCCTGATGAAGAGCTCCGTATCCCCACATATGATGTTCCTCAATCCGAGCTCGTGTGCGAAGTCATTGGTCCCCTATCACCGTGGTATCAAGAAACCTATCTTTACCTCCATGATAACATCATCCCTCCCAACCTATCTACCTCACAATGTAAATCGTTCATCTGCTGAGCCTCCTATTTCACCCTTGTAGGAGATACCTTATACAAAAGGAGTCTTGAGGGCACACTTTTATGATGTTTAGACTCTAGGGAAGCTGAGGTGGCCTTGTGAGAGGTACATGTTGGTATTTGCGGGGCACATTCAAGTGGACCCGCTCTTGCTAAGAAGATCCTAAGGACCGGTTATTATTGGCCTATAATGGAAAGAGACACCTATCAGTTCATCAAAAAATTCCTACCATGTCAACAACATGGCGATCTCATTCACGCACTAGCACAGGAGTTGCAACCGATCATGATGTCGTGGCCTTTCTCAGAGTGGGGACTCGACCTCATAGGAAAAATCCATCCACCATCATCCAATGGCCATAAGTTCATCTTCACCAAGTGGGTGGAGGCAATACCACTCACCTTCACCACTGGCACCCAAATATCCAAGTTCATCCTCCATTACATCATCTGTCACTATGGTATCCCTCATTCCATTGTCACTGATAATGCGAAACCATTCAAGAACCAAGAAGTTCACACTTTGTGCAAAAAATTTTACATCAAACACCACTTCTCCACCCCATATTATCCTCAAGGAAATGGTCAAGCAGAGGCTTCGAATAAAACCATCCTTCGCATTCTTAAGAAGACAGTCAATGAAGCTGGCCATGATTGGCACCTCTAACTCAACCCTGCCCTATGGGCCTATCGCACAAGCATCCGCACCCCTACCGGAGCCACTCCATTTTACCTATCGAGGTTGAGCTCCCATCCTTAAGAGTATCCCTGCAAAACATAATCATTGATGAGGAATACTGAGTTGCAAGGCCGCATCAGCTAGAAGTACTAGATGAGAAATGCCTGAGTGCTTTGAACCACCTGCAAACCTACCAAAATTGCCTCAGGAGAAGCTATAACAAAGGCATCATAACCCAAAAATTTGAAGTAGGTGATCTTGTCCTTATGGATAATCAGAAAAACTTGCAAGAGCGCACTAAGAAAGGCAAGTTTGAACCCAATTGGCTAGGAACATATGTCATCATAGCTAGCTATGGATCAGGAGCATACCAGCTTGCAACACTTGAGGGGCAGCCTCTGGATGAGCCGATGAACATTCTGCATCTAAATAAATTCTATGCATAACCCATCAAGTATCCCAATCAAAAAATCAAATAAAATCAAAAAATCAAGAAAAATTTGAGTGCAATAAAAACTTCCAATGGTGAAAATCACTTCAGTGAAGCCTTGGGTAAGTACCATGGTGAAAACATGTTTTAGGTGCCATGTGTAGTGGCTAGTTATACCATCTAATAATTCCTCTTTCCATCGCAACACTCCATATCACACACATCCCATGGCTTGGAATTTTGAAACATCAAGTCCTATCCCACATTCCGCACTATCTCACCCAAAGCCCAATCCATGAACGAGGATCCTTGTAAGCTTCCATTTGTATAATGCAAAAATAAAAAATCCAAAAACATCACAAAATCAAAAATCCAAAAACATCACAAAATAAAAAAATCCAAAAACAATACAAAATCAAAAAATCCAAAAAATAATGCAAAATTATCAAAATCCAAAAACAAGTACCATATCCCCCTCACACATCAATCTCTTTCATCTATCAAATCATCACATCACACCCATCCTAAACCAATCCCACATCATCAAGTCATATGAGAACTACATATTCATTTTGCCCGCATCTTGAAAGTACCTTGATCCCGTGGATATAAGGTATGTAGGCAGTCTAGAATATGAAGGACGTTTCTAGTACTCAGGTACCTAAGATGCACCCATCCAACCCGTTTGGATGGTCCCCACTCACTGAGCTTCCTAGACCCATTATATGATACACACACTTCGTATGCATTCGAACAATCATCCCTAACACAAAAATCATCAATCAACATACCAATTTTAAACCTACACCTGGCCAAACTATTCTTTCGCCCATCTTCCAAAAATTTTCCAATCAAATCCAACTCATCTGCATCCTAGGATATATCTTTCCCACAATGGCAAAAATCTGTCATTCTATCATCATGTCTATTGGCAAGAGCACACAAAGGCTATTTGTACCTTTTGATTGGTCTTTTTGATTATTCATTTTTATCTTTTTGTCTCACTCTAGGTCATCTCCAAAGCTACCTTGATCACATTATATCATGGTAAGTGGAGGACAACGCCTAGAGTAGACAAGGTCATTGTTTCTATATGTTGTGCTTCTGGGTTGGTTTCATTACTCCAAGAATAGTATTCATATCTTGAAGCCTGGGTTAGTTCTAGTATGATGTGCCTCGTCTACATATACAAGCATCAAATACCTTATATGCACTATGGACACTCATTGCTATGAGTCCCCTTCCTAGGGTAGGCAAGGTTATACTACCTTGGGAATGCATGAAATCAACCTATTGTTTGTGGGTCTAGTCCATGCAGTCGCAGGATATATATCATCACCTAGGTCATTTCATACCTTTGTGAACTGTATCCTACATTGCTATATTAAACTAAGAAATTCTCTCAATTAATGTTATACAACTACTGTTACTAGCTCAAATCATCATCCTAATCCACTACACTTGGGCCTAGATTTCATAATCACCCCTCGCCCCCCCATGCACCTAACCTATAAAATCTTCTCACTAATCCCATTCCTCCAACGTATCCTCACTCAATACATCCCGAACCAAATCATATCCCCGCCTCCCCCCTCAATGACGTGGTATCATACAACCTAAGAATTCTCTCATATACCCACCCCCATCCTCTAGATGCTCCCAATCCTATCCATACCCCCATCCATACATCCCTATCCTCTCCCCACCTATTCCCCTGCCGCATAGCCCCACCACTCAAGCTCAAACAAAGAACATTATGTGTATCGGGACTTAACCATCTCACCTATCACTTAGGTTGCATAATCATTTAGATTCATTTTAATCATTTAAGTTGTATAATCATTTAGGTTCATTTTAATCATTTAAGTTGCATAATCATTTAGGTTCATTTTAATCATTTAAGTTACATAATCATTTAGGTTCATTTTAATCCTTTAGGTTGCATAATCATTTAGGTTCATTTTAATCATTTAAGTTAAATAATCATTTAGGTTCATTTTTATCATTCAGGTTGCATAATCATTTAGGTTCAATTTTATCATTTAGGTTGCATAATCATTTAAGTTGCATAATCATTTAGGTTCATTTTCATCCTCTAAGTTGTATCATCTCATTAGGTTCATTTTTCATTCAGTTACACATTATACAAAAACATTCTAAATCATATCATACTCATTTAAGTTTGTCATCACATAGTTGCATTTTAAATTTGTATCATCACATTTGCATCATCTCATAACACATTACATCATCACAATTATAATCATTTAACTGTAGTTAACAAACATTTAATTACATATCCATATTTCCATAACATAACAAATGTTTAGTTAGATAAACATACATTTCCATTGCATCACATTTTTGGCATCCATAATAAAAGTTTATTTCCATCATACAACATATAGCATAGATCATAAACATGCATATACAAAAATAAGCAAACTATCATCACATGCATCATAGGTGCATCAATAACATCAAAAATAGAATTGCATAAACACAAGACATCCATAGCATAAAAATCCATAAGGCATCCATTAACAAAGGCATCATCATAATCATAATAGAGCATCATAAACAAACATATAGGCCATCAAAAAGCATCATATCATATAACCACAATAAAAAATGTACATCGCTCATATATACGCATCAAAAAATACAAATGTCCTGAAACAATGCCTCTGAGGGCTAACATGATATGAATGTCACATAGAGGATCCTCTATCTGATCGGGTGGGGGATCCTAACCCTGGTGGTGGCTATGGTCTTGCCTGTGATTGTGGCTATGCCTATAGTCCTGCTAGTGGCAGCGGCTGTGGCTGTGACTGTATCTGTACTTCTGGGACCTGCTGGGGCACATATGATGGGGGACCCATCACCTGCTGAACGATGTGAACAGATCTATACCTATGAGATCTGGAGGCCCCTGATCTACTGACCTGACTGTAGCTTGGGGCACACTACGTCGCTAGCACTACTGCATAATAAAGGCCCCAATAATACTCCACCCATGCTCTACCCTCGATCATCTCTCCCCAACCAACTGGGAAACCCCTACCTCTCCTATTAGGAATCACCACCCTCCAATCAATGGGCACAGGAACAAGGCAAATGGATATGTACCCACTGCCAATGTCCCCTCATAGTTCATCTCCCAACCATCTATTGATAGCACAATGTGGTCCTCGCCAAACACTCTAATCAGGGCCCTCCGACCCCTCCCCGTGTCATATCTAACAAAAAGGTACATGTCTCTGAATGGTACTGCTCCATGACCGCTATCATCAGAGTTCTATGAGCTCGTAGGACTGGCATCGATGCCACTGATCAAATAGTGCCATCACAGATGGCACGCATCGCTCTTGTGAATACACTATAAATGACATCGTATCCTGCATCCACAACTTTCTAGTAAGAGATCAACCCCTTTCTTCTAATGTCTAATAGCCAAAATCATTTGGCACCAAAACAGACAATGCTTTGCATCATTTTACAAATGGCACTACTACTTCTTCTAAATAGCGCTATTACAGGAAATAGCACCACTACGCAACACACTTTGTGCTAATCCCAAACATTGCACTACTGCGTGGCATACTTAGCGCCATTTTACCAAATGATGTCACCCTAACTTTTGGTGCTAATCCAGTGAATAACACCAATTCTACCAAAATCGCATGTCATTTATTGTGATAATCTCCTATATAGCGCTAAAATGGACAATAGCACTAGTACCCTTAATGGTGATATTTCACAATATAGCACTACCCTAACACCTACTTGGCGCTAAAATGCCAATACCTTGTTCTTCTACAAAATTGTGCTATTTCATAAGATAGCGCTAAAATACCATACAAATGGTGGCAAACCACCCTAATGCTACCCTAGCAGATAGCACCAATCTAGAGGATTGCACTACTCTGCCCTGTTCTTTGCACCACGTGCTCCCACCCCAATTCCCAAAGCACAAAAAAGTGACAAAACAAAAAAATAGAAAAATTGAAAAGTCAGGGTTAGACCCTACCTCAGGTCTAGCCTCCAGTGCCTAGCCAAATGATCGGAACCACTCAGAAATGTGTCGAAGTCGAGGGAATTGGGGGTTGCACTCTGCCATCTCTCCTTCACTCCTTCTTCTCAAAAGTCAAATGTGTGCAAATGTGGCACTCCAAGGACCCACTTCTCATAATATTGTGGGCCATGTCATCCTTCCGTCCACTGTTTTTCCCCTCCAGGGTGCAAATCTCAGCCTTTTTCCTCCATTTTTCTTCCAGTCATCTTTGTTTTCTGTCCCCTATCCAAATTTCACTCCCGTTGCATCTTTCCAAGAGATCATCCTAAAAAAAATCTATTTTTTCTGTTGACCTCTCGAGGGGGCATCCCTCACCCATATTATTTCTTCCTAGTAATTGGGGCATATTTTTCTTCAACCTGACACCACTTCCCTCCTAGGTCCTAATGTGACATCAAAGAGGGACAAATGTAGACACCTAAAAATGTCTCGACCATCAAACTGACTCCCAACATCCCTAAACTATCACTTTCCCTTCCATTCAATTAATTAAATTTTTATTTAATTAATTATCCCTTCATCACCCAATTTTTCATCATTTTATCCCCAACAATTGAATTAATTTTATTAATTCAATAGTTTTAACTTTAGCCAATTGATTTAATAAATATGCAAATTTTATTTGGCCAATTTCCCTCTCCTCACTAAATCCAATTAATTAGCTAAATCATGTTTAACTAATTAATCCATCCTATTAATTAACCTATCCCTACCCTAGACAATTAAATAGCTATTATTTAATTGCCTACCCTAGCCTACCTCATCCTAGCCCTAGGATTAATTAAATAAAGCCTATGTTTAATTACTCCTAACCTCTCATTTGGGTGGTCAAACCTAGTTTAACACCCTTCCCCACATCCTCCAAAGAAAAAATTGAAATAAATCTACATAAGTCAATTTTTTTATTTTAAAACATCCCACATCACAATTAATTCCTCTTACATCCCCATACCTCATTTATCTCCACTTATCCCCAAATAAATTTTTAATTCATTTTACATTCCCCATATGAATCTTTAATTCAAAAATAATCCCTCACACCCATACTCATTTAATAACCCCTTTTCCCAAAATGAATAAAAGATTTATTTTTATTCCTAGCCCTTCATTCCTCCAAGATCTAATCTAGGCCCTCCACATCACTTTTATCCTCCACCATTGATCTCCCCAATCAATTTCCACCCTTAGATCAAAATCCCTTCCAAAATCTATAAATACAACCTCTCCCAAGCCATTTGGGTACCCAAGTTTTATGCAAAGTTACCATGCCCAAATATCCATTGAGCTAATTAGTGAGTTACAATTAGAGTAATAGCATTTCACATTGAATCACTTATCTAGGGATCATCATGTCTTAGGAGCTCTTGGGTGCAAGCTCTCCTCTCCCTTGATGAGATTGGCTCTTCTTGTTGGGGTATAGCTTTCTTGTGTTTTATGCATTTTAGTTTATATTTCTAACTCAACTTGATTTCCTAATCTACACTAGCATCGTCGGTCCCCAGGTGTACATGGTCTCATTCCTGACCATCCCCTCAATCATCTCTCCCCAGCCAACTAGAATCCCCTGCCCCTCCTATCAGGCATCACTACACCACCAATCAATGCGCACAAGAATAAGGTAAAGTGATCTGCACCCGTCGCCAGTGACCCCTCATAACTCATCTCTCACTCATCTGCTGATAGAGCCATGTGATCCTAACCAAACAATCTAATCAGGGCCCTTTGTCCCCTCCTCATGTCATACCTCACCTGATGGTCATGAATAGGTAGCTTGAGGATGCGATAAACATCCTCAAGAGTGATAGTAATCTTGCCAGTCAGAAGTAAAAATGTGCAAGTCTCAGGCCAGTACCACTCCACAACCATGATAATCAGAGCTCTATGAGCTCACAGCACTAGCATAGATGCCACTATCAAGACCTAGCTAGTTGGGCCTGAGTGGCATCATCAAACTGGTCAAATAATGCCATCATAGTTGGCACACACCACTCTCGCGAGGGCACTATAAATGACCTCGTCTCCTGTATCCACAACTTTCAGGTCAAAAATCTACCTATCTTCAACCCTTTCTTCTAAAGTTCAAAGCCAAAAACCCTTTGGCACCAAAACAAACCATATTTTGTGCCATTTTTTAGAATGGCGCTACCACTTTTACTCATGGTGCTATTATAGATAATAGCACCACTGCTCAAGACACTTTGCGCCACTTTCACACATAGCACTACTGTGCAAACCACTTTACGCCATTTTAACAAATGGTGTCACCTTGCCACTTGGCGCTAATCTAAGGAATAGCACCAATCCTCCCAATTGCGCATATATCACATATTGTGCTAATCCTGTACATTGCGCTAAAACTAAAAATAGCGCCACTACTTACAACAGTGCTATTCTAGAACATAGCGCTACCCTCATACCCATTTGGCGCCAAAGCACCAAAACCCTGACCCCTATGCACATTGCCCCAATATAGACAATGGCACCAACACACTAAGTATTTGGTGCCATTCTACCCCTATTCTACCTGAGCGGATAGTGCCAATCCAGAGGATGGCACTAATCCACATACTTTTAGCACTGCACGACCTTGCGATAGCACCACCATTACAAAACCTAATTCCTGAACCTAAAAAAATGTGACAAAATTAAAAAATCACAAAGCCAGGGTTAGGCCCTACCTAGGGTCTAGCCTGCGGTGCCCAGCCATATGATCGGACACGCTCGGAAAGGTGTGTAAGTCACAAGAATTGGGAGTTACACTCTGCCATCTCTCCTTTGCTCCTTCTCACCAAGTCAATGTGTGCAAATGTGGCATCATTAGGGCCCACTAGTCCTAATATAGTAGGCCATGTCATCCTTCCACCCACTCTTTTTCCCCTCCAGGGTGTAGATCACAACCTTTTTCCCCAGTTTTTCTTCCTGTCATCTCCTTTTTCCATCCTCTATCCAACTTTCACTCCCATCGCGTCCTTTCGAGAGTTCGCTTGAATTTTTTTATTTTTCTATTGATCTCTCAAGGGGGTATCCCTCACCTATCTTATTTCCTCCCGATAGCTGGGGCATATTTTTTTTTAACCTGACACCATTTCCCTCCTAGGTCCTGACGCCATGTCAAAGAGGGGCAAATGTAGACACCTAAAAATGTCTTCATCATCAAACTGACTCCTAACATCCCTAAACATACCAATTTCCCTTCTAATCAATTAATTAAATTTTTATTTAACTAATTATCCCTTCATTGCCTAAATTTTCATCATTTTATCCCCAACAATTGAATTTATTCCATTAATTCAATAGTTCAAACCTTAGCCAAATTGATTTAATAAATATGCAATATTTATTTGGTCAATTTCTCTTCCTCACTAAATCTAATTAATTAGCTAAACCATGTTTAACTAATTAATTCAGCCTATTAATTTACCTATCCCTACCCTAGGTAATTGAATAGCTATTATTCAATTGCCTTAGCCTACCTCATCCTAGCCTTAGGATTAATTAAATACAACCTTATTTAATTAATCTTGAACCTATCATTAAGATGGTCAAATCCAACTTAACACCCTTCCCCACATCCTCCAAATAAAAAATTGGAATATATCCACATAAGTCAATTTTTTATTTAAATAAGTCTAACATCATTTAATTCTCTTACAACCCCTTACCCATGCCATACCTCATTCATGTCCACTCATCCCCAAATGAATTTTTAATTCATTTTACATTCCCCATGTGAATCTTTAATTCACAAATAATCCATCTCACCCAACCTCATTTAATTCACCCTTTTCCCAAAAATGAATAAAAGATTCATATTTATTCCTAGCCCTCCATCCTCCAAGATGAAATATAGGCCCTCCACATCACTTTCATCCTCCACCATTGATCTTTCAAACCAATCTCCACCCTTAGATCAAAATCTATCCAAAAAATCTATAAATAGAACCTCTCCCAAGCCATTTGGGAATCCAATCTTCAAGTAATGTTACCATGTCCAAATTTCTAATGAGCTAGTTTTTGTGAGTTGCATTTGAATAGAAGCATTTCACATTTGTATTCATCAACTAGGGTATATCTTATCTAGGAGCTCTTGGGTGCAAAGCTCTTTTCCCTTTGATGAAATTGGGTCTTCTTGTTGAGGTATAACTATCTTGTTTTATGCATTTTATTTTGTGTTTCCCCTTCAATTTGATTTTCCTAATCACACCACCAACACACAGCATACCTACCATTCATGTTGCACAAAAATGTATCCTTTTGAACAAGGAAGTAGGAGATTTGGTCACTTTATGGGTTTGGCTACTGCATCCACTTTTGAACCATGGATGTTTGCTTACATTGAGGAAGTGTTGAAGGGGAATAGAAAGATATATTGGGCCCATTTGATTCGTGACAATATCCATGAGGGTTTCTTGGCTCTTGATGAGAATAGAATCTTTCATTGGTCTTCTTATGTGGTCTATATGTTGGCTAGAAACTTTGTCTACCTACGGTTGTCTTAGCTAGGGATAGTGGGAAATGTAGATGGTGAGTTGAATGTATATGACTGTTATCCCCAACTATAGCTGGTTCAATATTTGGTGCATTATAAGAGGGTGAATGATGAATTTACTATGCACATTACCATAATGTTGCAGGGTGATATGTTAAGGAGGATATCCCTGTGTTGGCAACATGGTCAAGAGACACTACTATTATGATGTTGTCATTGATGGCAATAGTCAAATATGACTGGGAACAAGTATTGTGACAAGTTATGTACAAGAGTTTTGGTCCGACAAGAATGACTTATTCAATTTGACTAAGTGTTGGCAGTTTATTGAGTTAGTGACAGTGAGATGATTGGTATTCCTCCACAGATGTAGACTTTACTATGTGGTTTTGATATGCTGTATATAGTTGATTAATAATGTTATATTCCAAGTTTCATGTCCTAGAAATCTCTAGAAGCTATACTTCAAATTACTTAAGTTCGGATAAATAGAGTTCAATCATGAATAGTGCAGAACACCTGAGTATTTTAGTCCACATTCCTCTACTATTGGTGGTTTTGATTTATGGTTTGGAGGTATTGTAAACATATATGGGGAGTATCTAATTCCATATTTGTGGAGTGTGAGGTTCACCAAATGATCATCTACAAGCTCTTAAGTATCGACATTTAGAATGATAGTGTTTTACAGTGACAGTGTCAATAGTTCAGAGATCTACATTTTACCACATAAGAATATTATAACTCATGGTTCTAAAGGTATGTTGAGTGATGCACAATGAATGTTTAGTATGAATTTTGGAGTCTTGTGTGGTCTGCATTAGAATTTGTGGTATGATTGTTGAGTTGGTTAAGTATATACTTAAGAATGAGGTCGACATACAAGTTAGATCATTATGCAGTAAATATATATTGGTTGAATAATCATTCTAAGTGGTTCTATAAGAGGTCCACATCTATATGAAATTTCTTGAAGGATTGTATTGGTTCAAATAACTTTTTGAGTAAAAATTTAGGCTGACAAAGTATAACTTTTGAGTACACATTTCATCTTTGGCAAACCAACCTAGTTTTGAGTTAGATCTTGTTGTCAATATAAATACTTGATGGATTTTGATGTTGAATGCATGGATAAGTAGTGAAGTTGATGTGTGTGTGATCTAACATCCTTTTTTGTGATCTAATAAGTGTAGTAAGAGTGCATAGGATAGAAGAGCAGAGCATATGTGAATAGAGCAGAGAAAATAGAGCAGTAATGATGAAGAGCTTTGAGTCTATATTTTGAGTGATCAATGGAACTATATTCCAGAATTCAGTAGATGCATTCATAATAGTTCTTTCTTGGCAGTGAGCTACCTTCTCTCTATCTTCTTTTCTTTATGGTAGTGACCCTGTTGTAGTGAACACTTCTTTGGACAGTGAGCCCTAAGGCAATGAGCCTTTCTGTAACTTAGTTTTGATATCATAATCTATTATGAGCTAACACTCACCATGGTTTTTCTCTTTTTGGGTTTTCCATGTAAAAATCTTGGTGTCTATGTGTTATGATTTTTTGGTTGCTCTTCCTATGTTTATTTTTCTTTCATGTTATTAAATTTGGTAAATGGATTAAACATGTAAAGGAATGGTTTTATAGAATATTGATTCACCCCCCTCTCAGTATTCCTTGTGTTTAACAATTGGTATTAGAGCAAGGTTCCTTGGAAGAAGTCTAACAGCTTAAGGAAGATCTTGGAGATTGAACACATGATAGTTAAAAGATATCATACTCCTCTGGAATAAATGCATCTAGGTAGAGTCACAATTGATAATTGCTTATATGTTAGAAATGATGAACTGAAAGTTGCTCTTTAAGACCTTGATAAGTCTAAAGCAGAAGTCAGGGATCTGAAGGATAATGTCAAGGAAGCTGATGAATGCATCCAGAAGCAAAGGAAGAAAGTCAAAAATTTCAAGGAGAGAAGCAAGGAGCTAAGTGAAGAATTGAAAGTAGCAAATGAAATCCTAAACAGTTCATCAATGGAGATTGAAAAGAAATCAGAGATTGGGGAGTATCTAAATCATGTTGTGAAAGGCAATTCTGAGGAATCTAAAAAATTAGCAAAAGATGTTTTGCTTCTGAAATATGATCTAGAAGCAGCTAATAGTTATAAAGAAAAATTTAGAATAAGCTCTGCAAAACTTGATGAGTTGATTATTATTTAGAAAAGTCCAGATGATAAGAAAGGTTTGGGATTTGAAGAAGGAGAAAGTTCTAAATTAGGACAAGCTAATACTGAGATGAAGAAAGGCAAAGGCAAGTAGATCTAGAATTAGAGGAATAGACCTAGAAGACCTCTAGTCAGACAACCAAATGCTCAAGGGTACCCATATTTCAATGGCTATTGTTTTAATTGCAATAAATTTGGTCATAAGGCTACTTAGTGTAGGAGCAAAATGAATCAAAATGTTCCATCACTCTCTAGTCAATGTTTCAATTGCAAGAGAATTGGTCATATAGAAAATAAGTGAAGTCAGACAAGAAATGGTTTCAACAATAAAAGGAATGCTCAATCTTTCGATGAAAAATGCTTTACATGCAATAGGGTTGGGCATATGGCTAATAAATGCAAATCAAAGATGAATCCAGTTAATGAAAGGAACCAAGGATAGAGGAATGTTGCTTGGTACAATTGTAATAGGCCTAGACATATTTCAAATTTTTGTAGAAGCAAGAATGTGAAAAGAAACAATCCTATAGAAAAGAGGAAAAGAAAGCAGAGGAAAGATAAACAAAGGAACAAGGTTGATCCAGTAGAAACCAAGAAGGAAATGTGCAAGGTCTGGATTAAGAAGGATGTCATTGAGGTCAAGGATGAATCCACACAGGAGCCTCTAGTGTAGATACTTCCTCCGTGAAGTAAATTGAGAGCTCTAGCTTAGGAGGAGCTTTTATTGAAAATCTTGATCCCCCAACTAGATAGTTGGTTCTGAGATCTAGCACAAAGGTATGAGTTAAAGAACTATTTGATGAATCTTTTGAAGAAGTTATCGACAGAAAAAGATCTAATGTGGTGCATTGCAAAGCAATCTTGATCGATTGTGCTTGACAGTGAAGTGTTTGATAGTTTTTTGGAAATTGGCATTTATGGTGATTAGGTTTTGATAAATGAAGGATATAAGGCTCACACATGAAGGATTAATCACTTTGCATACAAGTTTTCAAGAATCCAAGAAGAGAAAAAGCTAAACCCTAAGTGAATCTAAAGATTTCCAGTGATTCAAGTGAAGAAACCCTTATATAGTGAAAAGAGATATTTACAGTTTGAAACCCTTCTGTGAAATTGTTTGAATTACTAAGAAGAGATGGTGACACCACAAGTAATTGATATCACTGAAAGACCTTGACTAAAATTCAAGAAACGCCCATTGAAATATATGGAAGTCAATCCTAACAGTAGATTATTGGAAGTACCCCATGGTGTGATGCATACAAAGGATATTACGGCTTACATCCATGTTGCCCTAGAAGAAGATCTATATCTGAAGCACTTGAGCGGTGATAATTTTGAATTAATGGAAGAATTCAAGGTGTTGGAGGAGAAGAAATTTGTAGAAGATGAATGGGTCTAGTATGTACTAAGCATAATTCATGATGATTTCATGTGGCTTGACACACCCTTCATGATTACAAAGGAAGCTATAAGGGTCATAGAAGGATTGAACTCTATTTGAACAGTGCCTATGTTGAAAGCTGTGAAGAATAGCACTATGATGGAAGCCATCAATTTGATAAAAGGGAATTGGCAATAAACACAATCATAGACCATGTAGTTAGATTCACATCGATGGTAATCTGATACAAGATATACTTCTCAAATTGGAAGAACTCTGTCTCTAGTACTGCCATCTACATTGCATTTGAGATGGTGAAGAAAAATGTTGATTATGACCTTTGTGAGTTGCTCCAGCAACAATTGATGGAAAATCTAAAGAAGACAAAGGAATCAAAGTATCCATTCAAGTATGATACATTAATTATCTGCCTATTCTTCTATTTCATGAAAGAATTGTTTAGAATGAAGAATTTCTTTTGGCATGATAGCCAACCTATTGCCATATAAATAAGGAATCATTTATATAGCATAGGAAGTCATGATGCACAAAATGCATCCCTATGGGGCTATTTCAAAAACTTTCAAAAGTCCATGCAATCTAGGCAAAGGATACCTAAATCAATAGTTGAAAAATACAAAAATGATATATGTTTCATTGTGAATAAAGATCAATGTATGGTGGTGGCTGTGGAGCCAAGGACAGTTTGGGTCCCTCCAATGGGTTATGAAGCAGCTACAAATGTGTTGAATGGTTATGCTGAGCTCATGTTGAGCAAACCCAGGGACACCACAAAAGAAAGATTTGGCACTTATGAGGAAATATCAGTAAAAGTACATGTTGAATTAAGAAAGCCTAAATCTGTAAAGAAGGCTAGGAGAATGGCTGAAGAATATGCCCATAGCAAAGAATTTACAAAAGAATAAATTGTAGAAGCAAGAGCAAAGTTTGAAGCTAAAATAGTAGCTAGAGATGAGAAGTAAGATGAACTAGTAAATGCTTAGGAAGAGCCTGAGAAGAAAGCAAAAGACCCTACAGTACCAAGGAGAAGAACAAGAGGCTCAATCTCCATTAACACAACATCCAAATCCTCTGGTCCCATACCTTTTGTGAGTGTGGAAGTACCTGCAAAGGAAACCACTGCAAAAGAGCACAAAAGAAAGAAAACTAAAGGAAAAAGAATGTATGTGAGTTGGAGATGGTGAAGAGGAGACCAAGACAAATGAAGAGGTAGAGAAAATGAAGGCCAAGGTAGGTGATATTTCTAGAAGCAAACAAGAAAAAGCCAAGGCAAATAGAGCCTAAGAAAATAGAGGCTACAATAAATTTGGAAGATGTCCTAAATTCTATGGTAGCTCATGGTAATCTTAAGCCTATAGTAGAATTGTATGATGAATACAATGATGTAGACAAAAACATCATTGAAACTACAGTGATCAGATTTTTGGAATTGTTCAACAAGGCTCTCATTGAGGTCATTACAGATTTTCCAGATAGTTTGGGCAGCATAATGTTTGCTAGAAAGGAGGCAGCAATGACAAAAGCCTTAGAGTTAATAGAACATGTATTGATAGAGTTGTGTCCAGATATAACTACTGATGAGACAACAAAAGTCACCAAGATACTTGGAAAAATGTTTAGCATTAAAACAAGGACCAACATTTTGATTTCTAGAGACATAGAGGAAGTGGTAAAGGACACAGACAAAGTAACTCTTAGTGTCTTAAGAGAGCTCAATATCCCAACAATTCATGACAAGGAAGAACAAAATGTTGGTGATGATAATTTCCTTCCAGAAATTAGCTCTAAGTAAAACTTGAATCAAAAAAAGACTCCTCCAGTGAGCCCAGGGAAGAATGAAGAGATGGAGAAAGAAGAGGATAAAACTCCTGAGAATTCTGAAATCCCTCTAGAGAAAATTCATACTAGTGATGAGGGAAATCAAGAGGATAAATAAGCTAAGGTGAGCCCCTATCTAGAACAAAAAACTGATGAGAAAGAACCTATGGACCAAGATCCACTAGAGTAATTCATAAAGATGAAGAAGTGGTAAGAGACACTATTGCAACTCAAGATCCGATTAACTCTGTTAGAGAATTTTTGGGGAAGCAGCAAGAAGCACAAATTTTGGATTTACCTTAGTTACTGCAAGGGCCAATCAATTTGGATTCCATGTCACCTTTGAAGAAATTGAAACTAGGGACAATTGTCCAAGCTGAAGCTCAGGAATAAATATTGAAGTCATATATTTAGGATAGTGAGCTCATTGATAAGGCATCCAATTTTTTAGAAAATTTGATGCCTGGACTACAGAAAGACACATCCCTAGCACCATTTGAGCAACATAAAAGGCTCATAAATTCTGTAAGTTCACATTTTGAATCTTTGAAAAAGTTGCAGATAATAAGGTTAGGGTAGAAATAAATGACAAGAGGCTAATTAAGTTAAAGGATAAGTTAGCTAAGGACATAATTTTGTTAGACAACATCATTAAGAACATAGATACTACTATAAAGAAAGCCATTGATATATACAAATTTTGTCTAAATGGTCCAAGACCACAAAAGAAATGAAGGAGAAAATAGATAACTTGGAGCTTCAATTGATAAAGATCTCAGAAAAATTTGATCCAACATCTAACTCCATCATCAACAAGAAAGAAAAAATTGAAGGCATTCATGCAAAGATAAGCAATCTACAAAGTCAGAAAGAGGCCACCAAGAGCATAATGTGCCAACTTATAGAAATAATAGAATCTGATATTGATTCTATGACTGGTCTTCTAACAGAGGCAACAAAAATAAAGGCAATCATTGATGTGCTTACCATTGTAGAGAAAGCAAAGGAATTTGTGTTTCAAGTGAATGCAAACATTCAAATTTTGAGCAATGCTAAGGTTAAGTGGGCTAGAGAAATTACTCAATTGAAAGCAATATACATAGACATCCTCTCCACCTTTTAGTAGGTAAGCTATATGATTGCACTTGTACATATGCAGGAAAGTATAATAGTTTTGCAATTTGGATACAATTTTGTCACTTGTACATACACCTTTACCATTGATGTCAAAAAGGGAGAAGAAACCAAAGAAAATTAGTTAATAAACTAAGGGGGAGAAGAAAAACTAGATGTACATAGTAAGGGGGAGCAGTATGACCATTTTTCACTAAGTGTTGCCATCAATGCCAAAGGGGGCGATTGTTGGCAACATGGTCAAGAGACACTACTATTATGATGTTGTCATCGATGGAAACAATCAAATATGATTGGGAACACATATTGTGACAAGTTGTGTACATGCGTTTTGGTCCAGCAAGAATGACTTAGTCAATTTGACTAAGTGTTGGTAGTTTACTGAGTTAGTGATAGTGAGATGATTTGTATTCCTCCATAGATGCAGACTCTGGTATGCGGTTTTGATATGTTGTATATAGTTGAGTGATAATGTTATATTCCAAGTGTCATGTCCTAGCAATCTCCAAAAGCTATACTTCAAATTACTTAAGTCTGGATAAATAGAGTTTGATCATGAATAGTGCAGAACACCTGAGTATTTCAGTCTGCATTCCTTTGCTGTTGGTTGTTTCAATTTATAGTTTGGAGGTGTTGTAAACACATATGAGGAGTATCTACTTCCATATTTGTGGAGTCTGAGGTTCATTAGATGATCATCTATAAGCTCTTGAGTATTGACATTCAGAATGACAGTGTTTAACAATGTCAAAGTAAGTAGTTTAGAGATCCATATTTTGCCACATAAGAATATTATGACTCATGGTTCTGAAGGTATGTTGAGTGATGTACAATGAATGTTTAGTATGAATTTTGGAGTCCTGTGTGATCTACATTAGAAGTTGTGGTATGACAGTTGAGTTGGTTAAGTGTATACTTAAGAATGAAGCTGACATACAAGTTGGATCATTATGATCTAAATATATATTGGTTGAATCATCATTCTAAGTGGTTCTATAATAGGTCCGCAACTATATAAAAGTTCTTAAAGGATTTCATTGGTTTGCATAACATTTTGAGTAAAAATTTAGGCTGACAAAGTATAACTTTTGAGTACACATTTCATCTTTGGCAAGCTGACCCAGTTTTGAGTTAGACCTTGTTGCAGATATAAATGCTTGATGGATTTTGATGTTGAATGCATGGGATAAGTTGCAAAGTTGATGTGTGTGCAATCTAACATCCTTTTTGCAGTTCAATAAGTAAAGTAAGAGTGCAAAAGACAGAAGAGCATAGCATATGTGAATAGATTAGAGTAAACATAGCAATAATGATGAAGAGCTTTGAGTCTATATTTTAAGTGATCAATGGAACTATATTCAAGCATTCAGTAGATGCATTCATAATAGTTCTTTCTTGGTAGTGAGTCACCTTCTCTCTATATTCTTTTCTTTATGGAAGTGAGCCTGTTGTAGACACCCTAAAATGACCAAGTCGTCGCACTACTTGCATTTCATCTAATCTGGAGCATCACCTGCATTTCAATGTTAATTAAATAATCTAATTATTTAATTAATTTCATCAAATTCTTCCAAATCACATACTTGTGACATTAATTAAATAAATCCTCGTTATTTAATTAATTAAATCAAATTCCTCTATTATTCTTCCACAATTAAATAATTTTAATTATTTAATTAGATAATTATCCTCTTTCAAATTTCAAATCTCCATTAATTAAATAAATCTAATTATTTAATTAATTCATCACAAATTCTATCTTATCTACAATTAAATAATTTACATTATTTAATTAAATCAATTGTTCTTCTAAATTTAAATAAATCATGCAAATTTATTTAAATTATCTCAATCCTCTAAAAATAAATAAAATTAAATATTTTATTTATAATCTTCATATTCCTCTAATCTTGCACAAACAATTAAATAAATTTATTTATTTAATTTACTTTTTTCTCTAAAAATAAAATATAATCACATATTTTATTTATCCTTCATCATGCAAAATAAATTAAATCAATTTATTTGTTTAATTTATTTAAATCTTCATATCTTATCTATTCCTCTAATCGTGCACAACAATTAAATAAATCTATTTATTTAATTTGCTTTCTTATCTACAAATATCTTTCAAATCTTCTAAAAATAAGTCTTCTTCTCCATGCACACACAATTAAATAATTTATTATTTAATTTCTCTCAAATCATGCAAAAACAAATCTAAAGTTGAGTTATCTATTCACTCAACCTTGTTTTTATCAATTTCTCTTAAATTAGAAAATAACTTTCTAATTTATGAAAAGCATGTCTTATCTTCAGAAAAGAAAGTGTTTAACTCAAATAAAACAGCTTTTGTGTGACACTTGTCTTCTTCTTATTCGTTGCACGTTTTTCAACTGTTCTCCTTCATTGATTCTTCTGAATTATCTGGACCGTTGATTGATCTCTGTTGAAACCTATGTAAACCCTTTTCATCTCCTTCATTAAGCCTCTCTCTTCGATCTTATTCTCAGGCATACTTAACAGAGCTTTGAGAATACAAACGTGTCAATTGAGCAACCTCACGATCTCTTAACATTGATCTCTTGAGCACACTACTTGCTTGTTGTAGCTATGGTTTCACAACTTCATTGAGCAATCCACACTTCTCCAAAGGGAACAATACAGATTTTGGTAAGAGCTTTCATTTTCCTTTGATTTGATGATATTAGCTTTTACTTAGATTGGTTCACCTTATGTGATTGGTTTTAGTTTTATTAGTTTTGATTTAATCAATTTTTCCTCATACACATTCTGGCACGCCCGATGGGACCCACTAATCCCTAATTTTCTTTAAGAAATTGATTTTTTTAAGTTACAGTATGGCACAATGCAAGAGACATAGAAAATTGCTTTTGGTAGTATCCTCAAGTGCTTCTGGAGACACAGTGCAGCGCTCTTGGGAGATTCTGCTACGCTTCTGGTAGCGTAGAGAAGCGCTTCTAGTAACACATAACGGCGCTCTTGGCAGTATCGTTAAGTGCTTTTGGCTAATTAAGTTTTCTGACTTTGGTTGGTGTTTTTGCAGGGTTTTATTCATTACATATCTTTTGATTTGTCTAACAAGCTGTTGTATTTGTCTTTCAACCTGCTTTTGATACTTCCTAAGCTGACTTATTTAGGGGTATCTTTGATATTTGAGTTAATCTATTGTGTTACTACACCTTCTGAGTTTTCTAGATTTCACAATTCAAATCTATTAGATATTACTTCTCAGAATAGTAGATCAATCATGAAATCCCATTTGGATCTGGTTATTTTGACAAAATCTAACTTTTTTGTGATCTAAGACAGTGTAGCGCTTTTGGCATTACAGTATCACGCTTTCGGATGCACAGTATAGCACATCTAGATCTTGTTCAGCACTTCTGGTAGTATTGTATGATGCTTCTGGCATGCATTACATCACTTTTGGAAATAAAGTGTAGCACTTCCGGTATAACCGTAACCCGCTTTTGGTCAAATTATTTTGTCTTTGCTAACTGGTGAATTTTTGTGGAACTAACTGACTTGTTGCAGCTTCTTATTACTCACACAGAGCAAATAGGTGTTTTTAACATGTTCAAGCAGGATGAGCATTGAAGAAATCTTGATTTATCTCACTAAGTCTTAGAAACACATTGCATTCTTAAAGGGATAATTGAACAAATCATTTTCTGCAATCTAAGTCTTAGGAACATACTGCTTTTCTTAAGGGACAATGGACATGTATGCAAAAACACTTCCATTTTTCTAAGGGACAATGGACATGAATGCCAAACACTTCAATTTCATAAGGGACAATTGACAACTACAACTGTGTGTGTGCCTAAATTAGTTGCACTTTATTTTGCTTATAACGGGACAATTGAACATTTGTTTGATGTGCTTGCTCTTACATTTCAGTATTTCCTTTAGAAGGGCCTGCTTTTAGATTGCACTTCATCCAAAAGGGATGACCCAAAGCAGAGTTTTCCTTTGAACTTCTATATAAGAGGGATAAGGTGAAAGCCAAGTCCTAACCGACGTCGGCCTTACCTTGTGGTGCCAAACTGAAAAGAGGTGTACTAGATCTTTGTGGAAATGATTTTCACATTGAGCGAAGTGTTTGATACTCTTAGTAGGATTGGTTAAAGCTTTTAGTAGCTTATCACATTGCTCATAAGGTGTTGGTCCCTCAAAGTTACTAAGAACCATTTTAGATAGTGACTACCCGACCTACCTCTGAACATTGCGGTAATCATCAGTGCAAGGGGAATCAATTTAAGCCCTTAAGACACTCACCATTGGCTCCCTTGAGAAAAGATAGTATTCCCTTGGCCATAAAGCTCTTGTGACCTACTTGAGCTTTCCAAGGGGAGGGTGAGATATCCCTACCTATCGTCTCTCACAAAGATAGTAAATATCCGACACCTTTATGGAATGATATTTTTATCAACAGAGTATTAAGCTGTGAGCTGATCTACTGCAATGAAACCTTGTCTCTAGGGATAAAAAGTGCTTGATTATTTTGTTTGCAACTGTCTCATACCTATGGAAACATTGGGCTTTTTGTGAGCCTCAAACATACACTATCTGTTGTGTCAATCCTATTTTTGGTTGCCAACTTTGTTTGCTGTGTTTTCTCTTGCCAAAACAACCAAATCCAATCAGAAATAGAAAATTTTTGCATCAGACACTACTTCAATGCCTTTGGTATTACAGTAGCTCACCCTTGGTGGTACAATAGCTCACTTTTGGTCTCTATAGCTCACCTTTGGTATAGCATTGCCTCACCTTTGGTAGCTCAGTCTGTCGCCTTTGGTATCACAGTAGCATGCTTTTGGTTGCACAGTCCTGTGCCTCTGGTCAGATAGTATAGCACCTTTGGTCTAGTACATTGTGCATCAAAGTTTGTCTTTTTCAAAGCACAAGTAGAAACCTAGCGTTACCTTTTTTGTCCTAGTATATTCCATGGTAACCACCAGGCTCCAGCAAACTATAAAATCCAAGCAAGTTATCCCTAGGAAACACAAGTCTCCTCCTCACACACCACAATCGGCCTGTCTCACCATTACTCCCAAGGTCACTCCTAGAACACCCGTGGAAAGATTCACCAATTCTCCAAACATGCCACAGCTTGACCAAGCTAACAATCCTCAAGAAGGTAGGATCCCTTTGATAAGTACACCTTAGTACACCATCGGCATGCCTCTGAATTTTGTCCCTCAAGGTTATACTACAGATCTAGCCCCATCTCAAGAAGAGCGACACTTTGAAATAGGTCAATCCTCTCAAGAAGATGGGCAAGATCTTGATGAATTCATACAAGAGCCTAGAGTTGTGGCCGCCTTTGACAAAATCCTTAGTGAGAACCAAGATCATTTCTTTTGTTTACTTGTAGAGCAAGGGGCCAAGTTACCTCAAGATTTTGATTTACCTACTCTCAAGGAGACAAACAACACCCTAAGTGCCATACATGTGGTCCAAACCATGTCAACAGTGACCACGCCCTTACCTGAATAGAGCTCGCAATATAGGAATCCCCTTTATCAAAACCCAACAGGGGAGAGACCCATATCACCGCTTTTGACACCAATGGAGATCTACAAAAACCAACAAGAAACTCTCCAATGTCAAGTAGAGCTAGCTAAGCAAGCCACCTTAGCTCGATCGAATATGCAACCACCTCCTAAAGTGTCCACACCAATCGCAAGTGGAATCTTGGTTACCCCATCACGAATAGGTTTCCCACTGAATTACAATCCAGGGAACAACTATGTAGCCATGCAACAAGGGTCTCAACAAATGCCACCTCCTATATCATCAAACCTTCATGTCTCTCAACCAATTAGAGTCATGCAACCCCAACCACAACATTCTTCTACTCTCATCATCAATCAACCTCAACCATCGTAAATCACATCTACCTATGTCCCTCCTCCACAACGTTCATCTGCGCTAAATTTCTTCAACACCTTGCCTATCTACCCTCAACATTCCCAACATCAAGTTTCCCAAAGCTATGTGCCACCATCGCAACCCAACCCAACGTACTTTAGCTTTCCTCCACCAAATTCTTTTCTTCAGCCATCACAAAGCCAACATTCTTACCTAGCGCCACCTGCACCTCTACCAAATCAAAACATCCAATTCCAACCCAATCTCAACCCAACATATAATGCATACGACCCCAACCAATCATATGACCCTTATAACACCAGTGCGCATGGCTTACACTATAATCTTCTGTATGGGCAACACCAATCACTTTTAGGACAACAGGAGATGTTACCAACCCCTCCCACAATGATGGAGCTAAAAATCATGGAAGTTCAATAACATTTATCTAATCTTACGTTTGGCCACACCAAGAAGACCTTCTCTTTAGAGGAAGTGTGTCCTTATCCTTTTGATCGGTCATTACCAATGATCCCTTTTCCTCAAAATTTTACTATTCCTAAGTTTGATAAATACAAAGGAAAAGGAGACCCAAAAGACCATCTTAGGGAATTCTATCTTGCTTTCTTCGAGGTCTCACATAACGACACATATCTTATGCGTCTCTTTCCTCGCAGTCTTGGAGGACAAGCTATAGAATGGTTCTCACACTTACCCATGGGTATCAAGTCTTTCAATGAGCTAGCAGAGAATTTTGCCACCCACTTTTCTTACAACACAGAGCATGAGATTTCCATGATTGATCTATGCAACAACAAACAGAAAAATGGGGAAATTTTCATTTCTTTCCTTCAACGGTGGAGACAAATGGCTAGCAAATTCCCTTTCAAGATTCCTGAGAAACAACTTGTTAGCATATTTGTGCAAAACCTCAACCAAGAGTTAGGTTTCCATTTGCAAATTCTTAGTGCTACAACCTTTGACGAAATCACATACAAGAGAATCAACATTGAAAAAGCCCTCATTGCTAAGGGTGTGGTCAAAATCTTCAAAGAAACAAAAAAAAATGCTCCTCATCAACAGTCGAGTGATAAACCCAAATATTGGAACAAAAAAAAGAACATGGTAAATGATGGTGTGGTCAATTCTAAACATGTCCAAACATTGCAAACACCATTGCAGCTCTCCAAACCAAGTCAAGATCCACCTCAACAACAACAACAATAGCGGCAACCATATCAAAATCAATAACAACAACAATAGGAGTGACCTCAATAAGATTACCCTCCACAACATCAATTCACTCCCTTGGGAGTGCCTATAGAGTCAGTCCTTCAACAAATTTTACACAAAGGGCTCATCACCTTACTAGATGGTCCCCCATATGGTGAACCTGTTTACAAAACTACACGGTACAGAGAAAATGAATATTGTGAATTCCATAGGAGCAAAGGGCATAGAACCGCATCGTGCATGAAACTCTAGCACCTAATCCAAAATCTCATCGAAGGTAACCAAATCACTTTTGAGAATGAACCACCAGCTCAACACACAAACAAAGATCTCAATATGTACAAGGAACCATTCCCTCATCATGGTCCACCTCCTCCTCAGGATAAAGGTAAGGGTGTCAATCATGCTTCCACATCTTTTGATTCCATTGTAGGTCATTTTGAAGAGAGTCAAGTGTCTACCCTCACGATCAAGGGAAAATCTATGGATTGCACTATTACCACTCACCGTGGTCATGTCACCATTTGCGGTCCTCCACCTAGTCTTCCAGCTCAATCTGATTATAATCTTGTCGAACATCTAGGGAAAATGCAAGCACAGATCTCTATCTTGGACCTTCTATGGTCATCATCTACACATAGATTAGTGCTGGAAAAAGCCCTCCAAGAGTCTTCAGTTCCTAACAACATAGCGGTTGCGGATTTCCAAGCTATAGTAGGTAACATTGCTTCGCCCTACAATGTGGTCTTCTCGAAGAAAGATCTCCCATCCCATGATCTTTGTCACAATGATGCCCTTCATATTGAAGTTCTCATCCATAAGCGCAAAATCAAACGCATCCTCATAGATGGTGGTGCTGGCCTCAACATCTATTCTTTAAAGTTACTTAAGAAATTGGGATACTCTGAGGATCATGTCAACACAGATCATAGTATTACAATCAAGGGGTATGATGATGTTGAATGCCGCTCAAAAGGTGTTATCCACTTGCCTATACAACTGGGCCCTATCATGCTTGAAACCAGGTGTCAAGTCCTTGATATTGAACTGCCTTACAACATTATCATAGGCCGCCCGTGGATCCATGCAATGAAAGTTGTTCCCTTCACGTACCATCAATCTCTAAAGTTCCCATACAATGGTACGGAGATAACTATCCCTAGAGACACCAATCCTTTTGAATTTTGTCGTGTCTTGCAAGGAAATTATAAGAATTGCAACCAAGTGCCTAACAATGAAAAAGCCCTTGAATCCCCACTATATGTTGACCCTACAACACTGACTCTAGCCTCTACAAGTAACCCTAATCCTCTTCCTGAAATCAAAGTGCACATCCGTGATATGGGCCTTGGCACTTATGATATCTCAAAATCTTGTTGTGTAGGGCGGATGCCTTTATCTCCAAAATCTTATGGCCAACCACCCATTGCCAAAGTAACTAAAAAAGCAGCTATTCCTCCCCCAGCATTCCTAACCCAATTCCAATAGGGAAAATTATTGGAAGAGGAAACTATTGAGGACATCTCTTCTTGGCTCTATAAGGAGAAAGAACTAGTCACAATACCAATCAAACAATATGGCAATGGCTTAAGGATAGTAAAAAACATGGGCTATAAAGGTAAAGGTGGCCTTGGGAAACAGAATCAAGGAACGATGAAGCTCATTGTTGTGACAAAGAAACTAGACAAGAAGGGATTAGGATTTGGTAAGAAGGTACCACATGCCTTGGACATCGAGTATATTTTTGATGAGGTAGCTGACACTTTTCCCACCAGTTCGACGTCTACAGAGGATATCATCGATGACTCTTCCCTCCATATGACCAACCTATTTGCAGAATCCTCCATTTTCATGCTATCCTCTGTGTCCTTAACCTCCACCACAAAAACCCAGAATGTAACACTTGTCTACCCTGAACTTATCGATTGGGACCAACAAGGGTCCCCCATTATAGATGTATTTTAGAATGATGAAGCTTTAGCTGAGTTCATGGGACTTCGGGAGGGAATCCCTCTTGGCGATCATAAAGCAAGTTTTGTAATGGAACTAGAGCCAATAGCTTATTTTGGTGAGAATGCCAAATCCTCCAGTCGCAAAAGTAAAAGTAAAGAAAGATCTCTAGGTGAAAACTACACTGTGGCACCTCCCAATCACAAAATAGTAAAAACAAAGGACGTATCCAAAGGTGAAAACCCAATTGTGGCACCTAAGGATGGAGGATTTGACCTTCCCCTACCATCTAAGTATCAAGAGAAGTCAGTTCTCCTAGTGGAAGATTTTATAGAGATAAACCTTGGCACAGATCAAAGTCCCAAGACCACATTCCTAGCAGCATCATTATCAGAAACAAAACACAGGAATCTTAACGCATACTTCTTATAGAGAACCATCAACTTTGGATGGACCTATGCTGATATGCCAAGGCTAGACCCTATGCTAGTTGTTCACTATCTCACAGTTGATCCAAAAGTCAAGCTAGTCAAGCAAAAGTTGAGAAAGATGCACCCACAGATAGCTCTCTTGGTAAAAGTGGAAATACAGAAGTTGTTAGATGCAAAGTTCATATGACCAATTGACTATTTAGACTGGGTATCATATATTGTACCTATGTCTAAACCCAATGGGCACATCCGCATGTGTAATGATTTTAGAGATGTCAACAAAGCATGTCCCAAAGATGACTTTCCACTACCGAACATTGACATTATAGTAGACCTGACAGCAGGTCATGAAATGCTTTCACTCATGGATGGATTCTTAGGCTACAATCAGATAAGGATAGCAGAAGAAGATCAACATAAAACAACCTTTACTTGTCCTTGGGGCAATTATTGTTGGTATGTCATGCCCTTTGGTCTAAAGAATGCAGGAGCAACCTATCAGAGAGCAATGACAGTGATATTCCATGATCTCTTTCATCATATCATGGAGGACTATGTGGATGACATAGTAGCTAAATCTTCTAGGGCAGATCACATACAGGTTCTAGGAAAGATCTTCGACAGGCTCGAGAAATACCAGGTGCGCCTCAATCTAAAGAAGTGTGTCTTTGGCATAACATCAGAGAAATTGTTGGGATACATTGTATCTCGCAGAGGCATCAAAGTCGACCCCGCAAAAATCAAGGCTATAGTGGAGATGCCTCCACCAAAGAACCTTAAAGCATTAAGGAGCCTTCAGGGAAGGTTACAATCCATCAGGCATTTCAACTCACAGCTAGCAGATAAATGTTAACCATTTCAACACTTACTCCAAAAGGATGTCTAATTCCAATGGGATTATAAGTGTCAGGAAGCATTTAATCAACTTAAAGAGTATCTAGCTACACCTCTTATATTGGTTCCACCAGTTGCTGACAAACCCTTGATATTATATATCTCCACTACAAATTCAGCCCTAGGGGCCCTTCTAGCACAAAATGATGAAACAGGAAAAAAGCATGCAATTTATTATATTAGTAGAACCTTGGTGGGATATGAGCCCAATTATTCACCAATGGAAAGGGCTTGTTTAGCAGTAGTGTTTGCTTCTCAAAAGTTGTGGCATTACATGTTAAACCAACACACAAATCTTATAGCCAAAATTGACCCCTTGAAATACCTACTAGCACAAGTAGCTCTCACAGGCCAATTAGCTAAATGGGTCATGATCCTTAGTGAGTTCAACATTGAGTACATGGATCGTAAAGCAATCAAAGGACAAGCCCTAGCAAATCAACTAGCAGAAGCACCCATGCAAGATACACACCCTATGGTAGCAGACTTTCCAGATGAGAATCTATTCACTCTTACCAACTCAATAATGTGGAAGTTGTATTTTGACGGTTCCTACACATAGCACGGATCAGGGGCTAGTATATTGTTTATCACACCTCAAAATGACTATATTCCTAAGTCATATCGGCTTGCATTCCCTTGCACCAACAACATCGCCAAGTATGAAGCACTCCTCAACACAGCAGTTCAATGGGACATCACAGAATTAGAAGTATATGGAGACTCACAACTAGTCATTCACCAAGTCACAGATGAGTACCAAACAAAGGATGAAAAGTTGGTCCCCTACAAGCAACTAGTGGACACCTACAAACCACACTTTTCTAGCATCACATTTGAGCAAATTCCTAGAGAGCATAACAAAGCTATAGATTCTATGGCTTCTGTAGGGTCATTGACATGCCTACAAATACATAGAAATGCGAATTCTTGATCGAGCAATTGTTGATACCAACTGTCGATGTTCCCGTTACTGAAATCATCTGCGAACTTGTTGGTCCCAATTCTTCATGGTATGAAGATATCTATGAATATCTTAAACACAACACCTTTCCCCCTGACCTATCATCCACCCAATGCAAAATCTTTATCCATCAATCCTCACATTACACCATTCTGGGTGATACACTATATCATCAGAGTCTCGATGGTATCCTCTTACGATGTCTTAATGCGGAAGAAGTTGAAGCTACCTTACGAGACATACACGAAGGTGTTTGCAGTGCACATTCTACCAATCCTAATCTCGCTAAGAAGATACTCAGAACAGGTTATTATTGGCCTACAATTGAGCAAGATGCTGCACAGTTTGCTAAGAAGTGTCTACAATGCCAGCAGCATGGAGATTTGATTCACTCCCCAGCTCATGAACTACAACCTGTGACAACTCCATGGCCTTTTTCTCAATGGGGTCTCGACCTCATAGGATAAATCCACCCCTCCTCTTCCAATGGCCACAAATTTATCATTACCGCCACTAAGTATTTTACGAAGTGGGTTGAAGCCATTCCCATGACCTACATCACTAGTAAGTAAATAGCAAAGTTTATCCTTAACTACCTCATTTGCCAGTATGGTATTCCCCAAGCTATTGTCACTGATAATGGGAGACCATTTAAGAACCAGGATGTCCATGCCTTGTGCATACAATACAATATCCAACATCACTTTTCAACTCCCTACTCTCCACAGAGTAATGGCCAAGCTGAGGCTTCTAATAAAACCATTCTCAAGATTCTCAAGAAAATGGTCAATGAAGCTGGTCGTGATTGGCACTTGCAACTCAATCCCACCCTATGGGCCTACTACACTAGTATCAGAACACCCACTAGTGCCACACCATATGCCTTGGTCTATGGCTCTGAAGCCATCCTACCTATAGAGGTCAAGATCCCATCTCTCAGAGTATCTATGAAGGACCTGATAAATGTAGAAGAGTATCGTACTTCCAAATTAGCTGAGCTTGAACTACTAGATGAGAGGCACCTTGCCGCACTTAATCATCCCCATGTCTATCAAAACTGCCTCTGACGTAATTACAACAAAAAGCTCAAAGAAAGACAGTTTCAAGTTAGTGATCTTGTACTCAAAGAAAATTAGAGAAATCAAGCAGATTGAGAGAAGGGTAAGTTTGAACCTAACTGGTTAGGTCCCTTTATTGTCACAACAGCATATGGATCAGGAGCTTATACTTTAGCTACACCTGACGGCATTCCTTTGGATGAGCCACTTAACAGTGTTCACCTCAAGAAGTTCTATGCCTGATCCTTAGAATATTCCAAAAAAAAATACAAAAAATACAAAAAAATCAACCTTTGGTGAAAACTTGGTAAACAAGTGCCTTGGATAAGTACCATAGTGAAAACTTGGCAAATAGATGCTATGTGCAGAGTCAGCATCCATCATCTATCGAGTCCTATCCACTCCATGTCCAATGCACAAAGCATGCCTTTCATCCATACATCCATAATAAAATCATTGACCTTGTTTGCATTTCCATCTCCCTATCTAGTATAGCTTGGAAATTTGTCAATGTCCCTCGTCGTCATCCCACATCTTGATCTGTGTCAATAGTTTGCATTGTCTGGTCCTAGGTCACAACTTTCTAGGTCTTCTTCGTCAGTCATCCATACAAATTCCTCTACCGAAATGGGGGTAACTCTTTCCTTAACTTAGGTCTAGGATTGGTGCCTTGTTCATGGTTCGCAACGCGCTCTTCAATCTTTTCCCTTTTCCATCGATAGCATCCTTTAACGGACACATCTCTCCTATGATAAGGCTGTTATCTTCTCAACACTTTTCCTACATCATCACATCACCTAGAACTACATATTATCATCATTTCAATCTTAAGGTACCTTGATCCCATGGATATGGGTATGTAGGCAATCTGGAATATGAAGGAAGTATCCAGTACTTAGGTATAGAAGATCTCCCCCTCACCACCTTGACCCATTCATCCCTCTATCTAGAACTACATATTATCATTTTTCATCTTTCCTCATAATGTGCCTTGATCCCGTGAATATAAGGTATGCAGGCAGTCTGGAATATGAAGGATGTATCTAGTACTCAGGCACATACGATTCATCATTCTCCACCCATTTCAGTCCATTAGCACTGTCAGCTTTCTGGTCTTCCATTTTTTAAAATCCATTCACCTCGACTTGACTACCTCAAGCAGCAAGCAAGCGCATCCTTTCCAAGCAAAAGTTCTTAACCAACTTGAAGCAAACCATCCTGCTTCTAGAGTCATCTATTGTCCTGCTATTCCAATTGCCAACATCAGCTAAGTCCAGTTTAACCAAAGCACTAGATCCACAAGCTTGTCTTTTGTAGAATGTTCCATTGTCGAGACCAACACATGCATCTCCTATGGCATGTAGCATCTCCTGTAGCAAGACATTAACTTTTTAGGTAGATAGCACACTTTAACAGACATAGAGTTCCTACGATAAGGCTATTATCTTTCCTCTCCAATCTATCCTGAGCAACCTCTTTGGCAAGAGCATATGTTGGCTATATGTTTACTTTGTAAGTCAGTCACTTTGCTTTTTTGGTTTATCTTTTTCTCCTTTTTCCATTACCTATTCAAGGCTGCCTTGATTTATCTATAATCTTGGTATGTTGTGATGTAGTACAGATTGGGGGCATAGTCATTTTTTTTTGTGTTTGAGGAATGATCTTTAGCATCTTTCTTAGCATTCTATTTATCTTGTGTGTGTTACAACCTAGCATTTTACATATTAATAATTCTTCTTGCATTTACATGTATTGAAGTTTATTTTATGTTCAAGACTATGGCTTATTCACATGTTCCAACAAGGTCATATTATGTCTAAAGAGATCTAAGTCCAATCTGCTTGCTTGCAGAGTCAACATCCACGCACTCAGATATTACTGCACCTTGGTCTTTTATACCTTGGTGACAAACTATCCACGTGCTATATCAAAAATAAGGATTGCTCTTTATAAACAAATGTGAAACCATTGCAACAAGCTCATCCATTTATACCATCCATTTTCCATGGCCTTATATAGTTTTCCAACAAAGATCAATCAACAGTCTTTCTCTTATGTTCTTTTCTATCATCAACCCAATCTCGTCTATCTCCAACAAAATCTTCTAGTCGAGTGTCAACCCAGTCCTTCTATTGCTTCCCTATCTTTCCTCTTGAGGGGGCACCCTATGCTAGCATACGCTGGGGCAAGTAGCTACACTAGGGCATCAAAAATTGTATCATGTCTTCAACAATCATTTTCTTTGACGTAATGTTGTAAACTATATTGCACCAAAGAGGGGCAAAATGTAGACACCCTAAAATGACCAAGTCGTCACGCTACTTGTATTTCGTCTAATCTGGAGCATCACCTGCATTTCAATGTTAATTAAATAATCTAATTATTTAATTAATTTCATCAAATTCTTCCAAATCACATACTTGCGACATTAATTAAATAAATCCTCGTTATTTAATTAATTAAATCAAATTCCTCTATTATTCTTCCACAATTAAATAATTTTAATTATTTAATTGGATAATTATCCTCTTTCAAATTTCAAGTCTCCATTAATTAAATAAATCCAATTATTTAATTGATTCATCACAAATTCTATCTTATCTACAATTAAATAATTTACATTATTTAATTAAATCAATTGTTCTTCTAAATTTAAATAAATCATGCAAATTTATTTAAATTATCTCAATCCTCTAAAAATAAATAAAATTAAATATTTTATTTATAATCTTCATATTCCTGATAATATAAATATTAAAGGATGTTGATTTTTTGCTCTGCATGTCGAGCTAGGGCGTTCGTGCCCTAGCCCGATCCTCTGGTTTTTTCTTGGTCGTGTGAAGTGTGGGGAGTGCATGCATTTTGGGGAGGTCTGGGGTTGTGTTTTTTATCAGTGCAAAGTTTTTTCAGCGGCATCGGTGTCTCTTTCTCCCTAAGCGTGCGGGGGTTTTGCCTGGTTGGAGGCCGTGGGTGGGGTTTTTGTGCCTGGTTGGTTTGGGTCTGTAGTTCGAAGGCAGTGCTGGGTGGTGGATCAGTTAAACCCTAGTGGTGGTTCTTTTTTCTTGGGGGCCTGCTTGCCCGCCTTGGATCTTGTTTAGTTTCAATGCCGATCGAGGAGTCTTCAGGGGCTAGTCCCAAGATGGATTTTCGCTCAGCAGCAGTTGGTGCAAATTCTCCTTTGCACGCTTCGAAGGTTTTTATTAATAACTTGTTCTCACCAGATCCAGGGTTGATTGGTTCAGGTTTGTCTGGTGGTACTCAAATTACAAAGATCAATGGATGTCTTGAACGTTGTGAGGAGAGGCCAAAATTGGTTATCCGCTGGAGATGATTGCGGAAGATATTGATTATTATTCGAAGCATGCATTGCTGTGCAAGTTTATGGGGATGCGGGTTTCTTTACAATTTCTTGAATCATGGGCCCAACGGACTTGGATGCCAGAGGGAGAAATGGAGTTTATGCTTTTAGCAAATAACTTTTTCATGGTTTCATTCAATTGCTTGGCAGATCGTAATAAGGCCTTTGAAGGAGGCCCCTATTTTCATAATCAGATTGGGTTATTCATTAAACCTTGGCATGCGGGATTCAATCCTGCTGAAGAGCTTCCGAACCGGGTTCCAGTGTGGGTTCGGCTTCCAAGGTTTCCTGTGGAATGTTGGCGGGATGATGTTTTACACTTGTTAGCTTCAATGCTAGGAAAACCAGTTGGTGCTTCATAGCAGACTCAAGTTAAAAAGGTGATGACTTTTGCTTGTATATGTGTTGAGATTGATTTAAGTAAACCCTTGCCAGATTCGGTGGATATGTGTGCGGGTCCTTACTCTTGGGTGCAGCAGTTGGACTATGAGACTCTTCCTTTTTGGTGCCGTCTCTGTCACGAATATGGACATTTACAGAGGAGATGCCCTAAGGCTAGGCCTGTGGACTCCCAGCCTTCGCAGCCTCCCCGTAATCCCCCTAGAGTTGAAAAGGGGAAGGAACCCATTCCTAGTGATGTGGATGGGGCTGATGGTTTCATTCCTGTCAAGGCTCGAAATAGGAATCGAGGTCAAAAGAGGACTTTGAAGGAAAGGTAGGATGAAGATTCTTTCAACAGATTTGAAGTTTTAGATGATCTCAGCCAGCAGGAAGTGAATCCAGGCTTGGTGAATATGGATCAGGGTGCTTCAGGTACAGGACAGGAGGGCCTTCTTTCTGAAGCTACTCAGGTTTTGCAGGATAATAGGGCTTTGCAAATGGACACAGACATTCAAATGGAAGTCCAGGTGGAATCGGTTCCTATTATAGTAGGGAAGAAGGGTGGTGAGGATGGATCTCCTCTTGTTTCAAATGTAGGTACTAAGGGGGTGAAGATTAATAAGTCTTCTTCTTCTCATTTGGGTCTTCATCAAAAGGATCCAAAAAAAGGGGCTGGGGAGAAGTCTTCCAAGCTTGGTAGAAAAAAAGATTTGGATAAGATTAAATTAACAGGGGAAACTTTGGTAGAGTCAGGGTCTGTTAAGACTCTGGATTCTCATTTTTCGAGCCCCTTGAAATGATTGTTCTATCCTAGAATGTAAGGGGCTTGAACAGTGGCCCTCGATAAAAAGCTGTTCGTGATTTGGTTAGAAGTCAATCTCCTGATGTTCTTTTCCTGCAGGAGACTAAGTTATCAGTGGAGTGTATGTTTGGTTTAGTGCCTAAGTTGTGGGGGAGTGGAGAGTGCCAGTGTATTGGTGCTCAAGGGTCTGCTGGAGGAGTGGCTTGTTTATGGAATCCTCGGAAGATCCGCCCTCTTTGGTGGTTGTCCTTTTAGTCTTCTATCTCTATGATTGCTTCTTGTTTTGAGACAGGGGAGTCTGTTCTCTTCTCCAATATCTATGCACCTACTAAACTTCAGGGTAAACAACTGTTGTGGTCCCATATCCGGTTTGTCCGAAGCATGGTTCCTTTCCATCCGTGGATTATGGCTGGAGACTTCAATGCTATTTCTGAGTTGGCTGAGAAGAGGGGTGGTATTGCGAGGCTTGAGCCTTCTGCACTGCTACTTCAGGATAACATTTCAGCTTTAAATCTGGTGGATATCAAGCCCATTAATGGTCAGTTTACTTGGAATAATCAGAGGATTGGGAATAACTGCATTGCGGAACGACTTAACCGCTTTCTGGTTTCTTGCTACTGGGTTGGTGGGTTGTGGTCTTCTAGCTCTGAAATTTTGGATTGGAGGGGATCAGATCATTGGCCTATCAAGCTGGCTATTTCTTTAGCTCGTGTGCCTCGGTCTCCTTCTTTCAAGTTCTAGCTTATGTGGTTGCGTGACTCCTCTCTTCATGACTATATTGTTGAGTGGTGGAGGTATGGTAGACCTGCTTATGGTACAGCAATGTATACTTTTGCTAAGTTACTTCAATTTGTCAAGTATCAACTTAAACGTTGGAATCGGCAGTGCTTTGGAAACATTTTCCATGCTAAGACTGCTGCCCAGGCTAAGTTGGATGGTATTACGAGGTTGATCAGGGAGGATGGAGTGACTAAGGACCTGCTTCAGGAAGAGACTAGGGCTTTGAAAGCATTGGAAGAGTGTGAGCTACGAGAGGAAGTTTTTTGGAAACAAAAGGCTCGGATTGAGTGGCTTCAGGAAGGGGATAAAAATACTATTTTTTTCTTCAACTCGGTGAAAGCCAAGAGACATGGCAATTCTATTTCTACTCTGGTGAATGATAGGGGTGAAACTCTTTCTTCTTTGTAGGAAATCACATGTGAAGCTATGCAATATTTTGCTTCTTTATTTAGGGAGGACTCGCAGGGGGGTTCTGATGAGGAAGCTCAGGTCCTTTCTTGTATCCCTTCTTTGGTTTCTAGGGAGATGAATGAGCATCTTATGAGTGATATTTCAATTGAGGAGCTAGAGGGGATCGTGTTTCAAATGAAGAGGGGGAAAGCTCCTGGCCCTGATGGTTTCCCGATTGAGTTCTTTCAAGAATTCTGGGAGATTATCAAGTTGGACTTGTTGGCAGTTGTTCAGGAGTCTCATAAGAATAAACAGATGTTACGGGCTTTGAATTCTACCTTCCTTGCTCTCATCCCAAAGTGTGATGGGGCGGATAGGTTAAGTCAATTTCGTCCTATCTCTCTTTGCAATGTGATTTATAAAATTATCTCTAAATTGATTGCTGATAGGTTGAAAAAGTGGCTTAAAGTGCTGATTTCTGAGGAACAGAGTGGTTTTGTGGCGGGACGTCAGATTCTGGATGGGGTTGTTATTGCAACTGAAACCATTCACTCTATGGCTAATTCCAAAGATAAGGCAATGTTCATCAAGCTTGATATGGCTAAGGCTTATGACCGTGTTCGATGGTCCTTCCTTCGGAAGGTTCTTGGTGCTTTTGGTTTTGGGGATGCGTGGATTTATTGGGTTATGAGTTGTGTTACTTCAGTCTCCTTCTCAGTGTTAGTAAATGGTGAGCACTCTAAGCTTTTTGGCACCTCTTGGGGTTTGCAGCAGGGTGACCCCCTCTCTCCTTACTTGTTTCTTCTTCTTGTTGAGGGTCTGGGACACTTGATAAGAAGGAATGTGGAGTTAGGTTTCATTCAGGGCTGGGGGTGGGGACGTGGTTTACCTCCACAATCTCACTTGCAGTTTGTTGATGACACTGCTTTGATGGGTATGGCTATAATTAGGGAAGCTTTGAATTTGTGCAAGGTGTTGGATGTTTATCTTCTTGCTTCGGGCCAATTGATCAGTGAAGATAAGTCTTCCATCTTTTTCTTCAATACTCCAGGTTCCATTCAGAGGTGAATTGCTCATATCTTGAGATTTCAGACTGGGGTTCTCCCTTTGACCTATCTTGGTATTCCCATCTCTATTGGATGACTTCCCAAGGAGTCTTGGTAGAATATTCTGGATAAATTTTGTGTGAAAGTTAATCATTGGACCCATCGCTGGTTGTCCTTTGCGGGTCGTGTTTAGTTGCTTAAGTCTGTGGTACAGGCCCTCCCCATTTATAGATGTATGATTCAGGTGGCTGTTGATAACTGAGAGGGGGGGGTGAATCAGTTATCCTAATTATTTCCCTTATTAAACTTTCCTTTTAATTGAAGCAGCATAAAATCAAACACAAAACATAAACCATGAAATAAGAAACACATGACACAGTATTTTTGACGTGGAAACCCTGTTAAGGGAGAAAACCACGGGGTGATTAACCCAAGAATTATTCTCTGTTAGAAGAATAGGAAATTACAAAAATGGCACTTGCCAATTAGGGCTCACTGCCCGAGCACACTGCTCACAAGAGGCTCACTGCCTACAAGAAGACACACTGTCTTACAAAGTGATTAGAATCACAGTCTTGAACTGATTGGAAGCATCTGCATATGCTGGAGTTCAGTTCCGGTTAGGTTCAGTATACTGATCTGCTGCACTTCATCTTTCCTCTGTTCTTTAGTCTGCTGTCCTTTCACATACCGGATCTTTCTTGTTACTTCTGCTCTACTCTGGACTTGTTCGCATATCCTCACATACATTCACACCTTTTACCACTAAATCCATCCTCTATATATATCCGCACAAGTACTTTCATCATCTTTCTAGTCGGCATCCGGAACAGTCTAGTTTCTTACAAACTTAGTTCTGTCGGCTGAATCCTTGCTCACCAAGCAATGCGGATCAAGCATATACTTGTAGATATCATCAATTATGTCGGCCAAACATGATTCATGCCTCCGCAACCTTTATCATCATCTGTAACACATCCGGAAAGTAGTTTGATACTCAGTCAGTCAGTTCTTCCTCTGTTTTCACTGTCTCTCAGGAATCCGGTACTTAACTATTCATATCTTTTTCCTTGTCCATCTCCGGAGGCTGAATCCTTGGAATATACTACTCAAGATAGTCCTCTTGACTTCCCCAGATCTGCACTGCACCAAGACACTTCCTCTGAGAGATCCGGACCAATCTGTCGGACCTTGCCACATGCTCTGTTCTTGTTCACCGGACCACCACAATCTTCAATCTGACTTCCGGTAGAGACATATCATGACTTGCGGATATGTGGGATGACCTTTGTTGCCATCAATGACAACAACCATGAATCCATATAGTGTCTCTTGCCAACAATCTCCCCCTTTGGCATTGATGGCAACACTTAGTGAAAAATGACTAAGTGTTTACACTATGCTCCCCCTTTGCTGATGCTCTGTCTTTATATACAATTTCCGGAACTCCCCCTGAGTTGGATTCCTCATTTTTCACTGCTCCTCACTCCCCCTTTGACATCAATGGCAAAGGGTAGGGTCCGCACACCAAAATTTTCAAAAATTTTCTATATATAGCCGCATATTTACATACTCACATATACTGCAGAATGTCTGCAAAGGATGTCTGCAGTTGAACCATTTCAGTAGCCCAACTAAGCTTCATTCTGTCCAGGATTGAAATGTGACCACTCAGCAAAAATGCAAAAGCTTCTGCCCGCCTGAGATCTGTCGGATCTTTTGTATGGGCGGTGGTCTGGGCATCACTGATGGCCTCATGCATCGTTTCCAACTTAGGGACTATAATCCTTCTAAGTTCTCCCATCCGGTTGGTAATGTTCTTCCTCTCCTTCTCAAGATTCTTTATTTCATTCAAGACTGCAATAGTCTGACATTCTTGATTTATTATAGAGGAAGAGAGAGGATCAAAACTTTGAGATAAGCTTTGAAGCTTGTCCTGTTCTTCTTTTATTTTCTTGTCAATTGCTGTTGTTGCCTTTGACCAAGATATACAAAATCTGTAGATGTCACCGCCATCCTTAAGAGCATTTTCTAAGCTCTTTATTCCAATGCTTACAATCTTCCTATCCTTAGAGATTAATTCTAATATTTCAGAAAATCTCTTATCCAAAAATTCCTTCCGGACCTTGTCTTCAGCTGATTTTTCTAGAGAATTAAAATGTGTATCAATACTGCTGACTAAGGTTTTTAGATTACCGGAAGTGGAGGCAGTCGGATCTATTTGGATTGATGGCATGATCTTTACAAGTACTCCGGAAGCAGCCTCTATCAACTCACAGTCCTCCATATGAGACTTTAGGAGTTTTTCATTTGCCTTGGCATTTGCAAATGAAGCTATCTTCATTGTTTGTACCGGAGAGAGAGAGTCAAAATCAAATGGACCTTTTAGAAGCTCCGGTTCATCAATTTCTAGAGTTTCTTTGCTCAAAAATTGTTGAACAGTTTGTGCAGTGTCTCTTGCCGGAGACAGATGTTTCTTTTCTTCTGCAGTCTTAGAACTGTCAACCTCTTTGTCTGTCACCACTGCTTCCTTCTCCTGCAATTGCTCTTCTTCTTTGGATCCGGAGACTGTAGGGGAAACCGGAGGAGAGATGCTTGCTTGTCCATGGGTCACTTCTTCTGGAGCAGAGGGTCCCAAGTCCTCACTTGTCTGTTTAGGGCTCACTTCTTCCGGAACAGAAGATTCCAAGTCAGCAGCTGCTTCTGCACCTAAGTCCTCTACAACAGGAAGATTGAACCTTTTGAAGGCCTTCCGGAGGATCTCTTCTGTCTCTTGTGCCACTTTGTCAGTCTCACCAAGCATGAGCTGATTCATCCTGGCTTTACTTCTGAACTCATCTTTGCAGTCCTTGAAGATCATGTTCATTGTCTTGGGATCAATTTGAGGATATAGCTGAATAGCTATCTGCTCCCGGATCTCAAGATCTTTAGCATGAGCATTATTTTTCCTCACTTCCATTTCCTTTTCTAGGCTTTTAGGAATAAGAGATATTATTTCAATGAAAGCCTTATTATATATGTTGAGATATTTCACTGTGGCCTCCTGCAGAGTCTTTTGGTCTGCCTCACTGAAGTCATCATAGGATTCAGTCATTGGTTGAAGGTTTCCATCCACCGTGACCGACTTGATTATGCTCTCTAGTGACAGAGTGGGCTTTTCAACAGTTACCTCTGCCATTTCATCCTTGTCTTGGCCTGTGGAGGGCTTACCGGATCCTTTCTTCTTCTGTTTCTTTACTTCTCTAACTTCCTTATCTGATTCTGTTTCCTCTTCATCCTTTTGGCTTTCATAAGCCCTTGATGCTTTTGTCTTGGATCTTTTACCGGATGCCTGGACTTCCGGTTTTGAGCTTTTGGTTGTGGAAGGTGCAGATCTCTTTGATGATCTGGTCCGGGTGGGGGTTTCAACCGGAACACTTTCTGTGCTTTTCTCTTCTTCCTCAGCCTTTCTCCTCTTTTCCCGGCTGGCATCAAGTGCCTCTTTTGAGATGCCTAGGCCTTGAGCAATGTGCTCTACTTCTTTTCTCACTTTTCTCTTAATCTCAGGTTCCCTGAGTTCTACATGTAATTTCACGCTCAGCTCCTCAAAGGTTCCAAACCTTTCTGCCTTAGGATCTTTGGGCTGACTTAGCATGTGTTGAACATGCAGCTCTACTATCTGTTCATCAACTTCATACCCCATGGGCATGATCCAGACAGTCCTTGGCTCCACTGCCTCCATTAGGCACTGATCAGTGTCAACCATAAAACATACTGAGTCCTTGTATTTCTCAATGAGAGACTGGGGAATTCTCTCTCTTGCTTGCATCATGCTCTGAAAGTTTTTGAAGTATCCCCATAGAGCTGTATTTCTCGCTTTTGCATCCCCAAGTCCATGCAAATAGTCTCTTATCTGGACTGCAACTGGTTTGTCATTCTGCCATACCCATCCACTTGTTCCGGGTAGCTCATTCATGAAGTAAAAGAAGAGACATACAATGAGAGTACCATACTTAAAGGAGTTCTTCTTGTCTTTCTTGATTTTCTGTACATTTTCCATCAATTGGCTTAGTAGTAGTTCACAAAGATCATAATCTGCATTCTTTCTTAGCATTTCATATGCTGTGTATATTGCAGTTCCGGATACAGAATTCTCCCTGCTGGAGTGATAGATCTTGTATCCTATTATCATTGATGCATATTTGATATCCGGATCCGAAATATCTTCAATGGTCATTGCTCTCTTATCATATTTTGATCCGGTGGCCTCAGTTACAACGTTGTTCTTGACAGATTTGAGGATAGGTACCCCCCCGGAAGAGTATAGACCAGTTACTGCTCTAATTGCTTCTTTTGTGATCTTGCAGGGTCTATCTAGCCAAAGGAAGTTGTCATGCATCCTGCTCAGTACATACCGGACCCATTCATCTTCTTCAAAGCTAGGGAAATGAATGAATTGCTCAAATTGTTTCTTCTGGATACCCTTATACTCTGGTTTGAGCTCAAAAACATTGTCTATCAGTTGCTTGTGATAGAGGTCTCTTAATTTGAATTCCCCAAATTCCTCAATGTTTGCGTGTATGTAAACCCTAATATCTTCAGTATGTAAGACTCCGTGGGGAACACTAGAGAAGGCTCCTAGTGGATCTACCTCCAACGATTTGTAGGGATGTTTCTTGAATGAGGGGCGAGGTCTATCAGAGATCTTAACTATGTTTGGAGTAGCCATTCTTCAAAGATTTGCAGTGAGGCAATGAAAAACGAAGAATACCTTATGCGCCTTCGGTTTGCACGGAGTGGTTGGATTGATTTCTTTATGCAATAGCTTCGGCAGGAGATCCTTGGTGTGCTTGATGATCCTTGTTGCAGAGCTCCACTATTCGCTTCTTCTCAAGTGTAGAATGAGCAGATAACTTTTGAGAAATCCCTTATATTGCTCCGCAAACCCTAATATCTGTCTGCAATAAATGCTTCACCTGCATTATTCCGGTTTACCATGTCTGGACAGCTTGGAGTATCCCGGATTAGTCCTGATCACTGAATATCATCCGGATCTTTAAATCATGAATAAATCTAGGTAACATATTACAAGAACATCCCAAACACTCTGTCCAATCCGCAAGACAAGATCGTGCACTTCCGGATCTCTCCGGACCTTTTTGTAATCCTTTATCATACCGGAGCACCTCCCTGAACAGGTCTAACTTAATCGAACACAGCTTCTTCATAACTCCATGCGGACCTCTGAAAACTTGACTGAAGCATCTCAGGACTTATATCTACAAACCCTTTAATCCGCATCTTGTGCCACATCCGGCACAACTTGTTTGGCTGGGGGAACAGAATCTTCTTTGAGTCTCCCCCTGAGCCTGAGCTCACTTTTTAATTTCCGGAAGAAATATCAGCACCAGAATCTGGTGCGGATCCAACCTCTACATTCTCTGAGCTTTTCTTCACCCAAATCTTGCTCATCTGATTCCTAACTTCATCCGCATTCATCTTTTGTTTACCCTTGTCTTGATTCTGATTATACACCGGACCTCTTTTGTCCTGATTCTTGTTTCTGCAGACTTTAGCATTATGACCGGACCTATTGCAGATTTGACAAATAACATTTCTTTGCATATTTAACTGATATCCCCTTGATCTGCATTGATTAGCCATATGACCTACTCTATTGCATGTAAAGCATCTACCTTTGAATGATTTGTTTACTTGCATAATTCTGCATTCATGGGATTTGTGTCCATACCTTTTGCAGTTGAAGCACTGTCCGGAGAAGGATGAATTAATCTGATTCATTCTCATTCTGCATTGATTAGCTTTGTGACCAAAATGGTTGCAGCTGTGGCAGTATCCATTGAAGGATGGATATTTTTGAGCATTTGGCTGTCTTACCGGAGGTCTTCTAGGCCTGCTCCTTGGATTTTCTGATCCAAGATTCTTCTGACCGGATCCGGAGCTTTCTCCTTTCTCATATCCCAAGCCATACTTGTCATCTGTCCTCTTTTGACTTCCAAGAAGAACTTCAAGTTGAGCAGAACTTATCTTGAATTTCTCTTTATATTCATTTGCTGTTTGAAGGTCTCTTTTGAGAGAGGCAATTTGATCCTCAAGTTTTCCTTCATTATCTTTGGAATCTTCAAGATCAGATTCAAGGTGTCTGATAATCCTGTCCATCTGGTGGCATTCTTCTGATTTTTCCTTAAGAGATTGTTTTAGATTGTCTTCAGCCTTTCTTTTTTCTTCAATCTCTTGAGTGAACTTTATAGTTCCTGATTCCATTTCATGTCTTAACATGATGACTTCTTTTGATAACTTTTCACATAACTTGGTTTGCTCAGTCAATTCTTCATTTGTATTGCTTTCTTCACTTTGTCTTGCCAACTGTTGGAGCAGCTCCTTTCTCTTTTTCATAGAGAGACTTAATTTGTCTTTTAATTCCCTCATGAATTCATCAGCCTGTTTGAGTCTTTCTCTTAATTCACTGACTTCAGAATTTGACTGTTCAAGATCCTCAAGGGCAGTCTTGAGTTGCTCCTTTAAACCATATGCATCCATTTGAAATCCCAGATCTTCCTCAAGCTGTTAGGCTCTATTAGGAGGAACTTGGCTCTGATACCAATTGTTGATAACTGAGAGGGGGGGGTGAATCAGTTATCCTAATTATTTCCCTTATTAAACTTTCCTTTTAATTGAAGCAGCATAAAATCAAACACAAAACATAAACCATGAAATAAGAAACACATGACACAGTATTTTTGACGTGGAAACCCTGTTAAGGGAGAAAACCACGGGGTGATTAACCCAAGAATTATTCTCTGTTAGAAGAATAGGAAATTACAAAAATGGCACTTGCCAATTAGGGCTCACTGCCCGAGCACACTGCTCACAAGAGGCTCACTGCCTACAAGAAGACACACTGTCTTACAAAGTGATTAGAATCACAGTCTTGAACTGATTGGAAGCATCTGCATATGCTGGAGTTCAGTTCCGGTTAGGTTCAGTATACTGATCTGATGCACTTCATCTTTCCTCTGTTCTTTAGTCTGCTGTCCTTTCACATACCGGATCTTTCTTGTTACTTCTGCTCTACTCTGGACTTGTTCGCATATCCTCACATACATTCACACCTTTTACCACTAAATCCATCCTCTATATATATCCGCACAAGTACTTTCATCATCTTTCTAGTCGGCATCCGGAACAGTCTAGTTTCTTACAAACTTAGTTCTGTCGGCTGAATCCTTGCTCACCAAGCAATGCGGATCAAGCATATACTTGTAGATATCATCAATTATGTCGGCCAAACATGATTCATGCCTCCGCAACCTTTATCATCATCTGTAACACATCCGGAAAGTAGTTTGATACTCAGTCAGTCAGTTCTTCCTCTGTTTTCACTGTCTCTCAGGAATCCGGTACTTAACTATTCATATCTTTTTCCTTGTCCATCTCCGGAGGCTGAATCCTTGGAATATACTACTCAAGATAGTCCTCTTGACTTCCCCAGATCCGCACTGCACCAAGACACTTCCTCTGAGAGATCCGGACCAATCTGTCGGACCTTGCCACATGCTCTGTTCTTGTTCACCGGACCACCACAATCTTCAATCTGACTTCCGGTAGAGACATATCATGACTTGCGGATATGTGGGATGACCTTTGTTGCCATCAATGACAACAACCATGAATCCATATAGTGTCTCTTGCCAACAGTGGCCCCTTTGGGTTTTGTTAGGGAATTGGATTCCTTAGCAAGACAGTTTTTATGGGCTGGTAGCTTATTGTCCTCTAAATGGAGCCTTGTTAGATGGGACATTGTTTGTAGCTCGAAGCAGTTTGGCGGCCTCAGGTTAAGGCAGTCGTTGTTGTCAGGGATGGCGTTGGCTGCTAAATTATATTGGCGGTGGTGTGTGGAGCAGGATGGGATCTAGGCCAGGATATTAACTCAGAAATACTTCCCAGGGATCCCTCAAATTGATATTCCTCGGTATCCACTGGTGGGGAAAGGCTCGGTGATTTGGAGTACGCTCAAGAAAGGGGCTACTCTGGTCAAGGATGGTTTATTTTGGATTTGTAAAAGAGGGACAAAAGCTCATTTTTGGTCTGATTCTTGGGATGGTTTTCCTCCCATTGTTCCTCAGTTTCCTAATTTGGTGACTCTATGCCAGAGGTTTTGTGAAGTTGGTTGGTCAAGGGTGAGTGACTTCAAGTCCTTTTCTTCTCATGGGCAGTTGGTGGTGGCAAGATGGAAGAATCCTGATGAGTGGCCTGTTGTTGGTATGGAGGAGGAGTGTGCTGAGCTTCATAGTATCCTTTCTCATAGACGTTGTAGCTCCCTCCAGGAAGGGGATGTTCTTTCTTGGTCTCCTAATTCTAAGGGTGTCTATACTGTTGCTTCTAGATATCAGGTGTTGTTATCTGACCAGCTGGAGGGGGTGGAGGTTCACTGGTGGAAGAAAGTGTGGAATAAGCTTTCTTGGCCGAAGTGTAGCTACTTTATTTGGACTTTGGCTTGGAATAGGTGCTTGACTTGGGATAATATTCAGAAGCGGGGTTTTCAAGGTCCTTCTATGTGTGTCATGTGTGGATGTGGAGAGGAGGACTCCTCTCACTTGTTTTTCCATTGTCCCTTGACTTTGCATCTTTGGCATTTTTGGTGGGACGTTTGGAAAAGCCCCTGTGTTCATGCTTCATCCCTGGTGGATTTTTGGAGTAGTCTAGGTAGACCTCCTTCTATGGCCTCTTTCTTGCAAGATGTGTGGTATGCTGGGCCTTCCTTCATACTATGGCAAATTTGGTTGGAACGGAATCGCAGAATATTTTGAGGTGAGAAGTTGTTGATTCAACAAGTTTGGCACAAAATTATGAGTATGATTCGGGAGACGGTGGAATCTAAGTGTGATGTGGTGTTCCCTTTGGAGAAAGGAGATGCTGAGTTGGTGGATAGATTGGGTATTCAGGGGTTGTCTCCAGCTTCTGCTTATGTCAGGAAAGGAAGGCGAGTGAAAAAGAAAGTGCAAAGGGTGGGAAGATGGCTTCCCCCTCCGTCTGGCATTCTGAAGCTCAATACTGATGGTTCTTCAAGGGGCAATCCTGGGCCTACTGGGATTGGTGGGACTGGCAGGGATTTTTCAGGATCGGTGGTTTTTCTCTACTCTGTTCATGAAGGATGGCAAACTATCAACCTTATGGAAGGTTTGGCGATCCTCTATGCTTTGGAGAGGGCTTATGCTTTGGGATGGCGCAAGGTTATCTGTGAGTCTGATTCACAGGTTTTGATTAATTTGCTGAATACACAGAAGGTTTTTGATGTTAGTTGGCAGTTGGCTATGATGGTGCAACAAATTCTGCAGATAAGTTCTTTGATGGAGATGGTGTCTTTTGTCCATATTCCAAGGGAGTGGAATAGGGTAGTAGATTGTTTGGCTAAGTGGGCTTCTGAGCATTTAGATGGTTGGAAGGTTGATGAATGGGAGCAGGTTCCTCATGAGCTCCGATATGACTTGGAGAAGATTCTTGCTGAGGATGGGAATGGTATTGGTGAAGGATGATGTTGTTTCATGCTTTGTATGGCTGTTTCTTATGGATTACTAGGGCCTTGGCCCTTTGATGCTTTGTAATGTTCTTTTCTGAATTTCAATAAAGTTTTTACCCCTTTTATTAAAAAAAAAATAATCTTCATATTCCTCTAATCTTCCACAAACAATTAAATAAATTTATTTATTTAATTTACTTTTTCCTCTAAAAATAAAATATAATCACATATTTTATTTATCCTTCATCATGCAAAATAAATTAAATCAATTTATTTGTTTAATTTATTTAAATCTTCATATCTTATCTATTCCTCTAATCATGCACAACAATTAAATAAATCTATTTATTTAATTTGCTTTCTTATCTACAAATATCTTTCAAATCTTCTAAAAATAAGTCTTCTTCTCCATGCACACACAATTAAATAATTTATTATTTAATTTCTCTCAAATCATGCAAAAACAAATCTAAAGTTGAGTTATCTATTCACTCAACCTAGTTTTTATCAATTACTCTTAAATTAGAAAAAATATTTCTAATTTATGAAAAGCATGTCTTATCTTCAAAAAAGAAAGTGTTTAACTCAAATAAAACAGCTTTTGTGTGACACTTGTTTTCTTCTTATTCGTTGCACATTCATCAACTGTTCTCCTCCGTTGATTCTTCTAAGTTATTTGGACCATTGATTGATCTATGTTGAAACCTATATAAACCCCCCTCATCTCCTTCATTAAGCCTCTCTCTTCGATCTTATTCTCAGGCATACTTAACAGAGCTTTGAGCCTACAAATGCATCGATTGAGCAACCTCACAATCTCTTAACATTGATCTCTTGAGCACACTACTTGCTTGTTGTAGCTATGGTTTCACAGCTTCATTGAGCAATCCACACTTCTCCAAAGGGAACAATACAGATTTTGGTAAGAGCTTTCATTTTTCTTTGATTTGATAATATTGGCTTTTACTTAGATTGGTTCGCTTTATGTGATTGGTTTTGGTTTTTTTAGTTTTGATTTAATCAATTTTTCCTCATACACACCTGTTGCAGTGAGCACTTCTTTAGTGAGTCCTTGGGTAGTGAGCCCTAAGGCAGTGAGTTTTTTTGTAATTCAGTTTTGATATCATAATATATTGTGAGCTAACACCTGACATGTGTTTTCCCTTTTTAGGTTTTCCACATAAAAATCTTGGTGTCTATGTGTTATGAATTTGTGGTTACTCCTCCTAAGTTTATTTTTCTTTCATGTTATTGAATTTGGTAAATGGATTAAACATGTCAAGGAATGGTTTTATAGAATAATGATTCACCCCCCTCTCAATATTCCTTGTGTTCAACACCTTGGAAGCTGCTAATGTCATCTAGAACTATGGTCGGTGGTATATCCAATTCCCTAAATTTACATAACTCAGGGTGTAGGGATTCAAGGGAGCACCTACATGCTACCTAAGTACCTAATTGATAAGGTAGTCCTATTAGAATTAACAATGCAATTATGTGTGTGTCATAATATGTTGAAGCATCTTTATAGATCTACCATTAAGTTTCTTATTGTTCTGGGTTGGGGGTTGTTTACTTGTATCACAATTGGTGTAGAAGAATACTCAGATGTTGAATTGTAATAGTTACACTTAAATTTCTACAAGGCTTGTGCACACTTTGATCCTTTCGACAGACTAGAACAACATGTTAGTAAAAAATGCTTTCACAAGGAGTAGTTAGAAGACTTCTGGACAAATTGCAGTGATGAACATGAAGTCAAACAAAAGAGATACTCAAGGTTATCCTTGGATTTCATTAGAAGGTTTCAAATCACTCATGTGCTTGATCAATTGGTGGATGATGGAGTGGTAGTTCAAGAAGATGATTGGAGGAGAGTGTTTGATCAGCCCATCCCACCTCCAAATTGGGTAGAAGTAGAGGATAGTTCCCTCAAGGAACTAATAGAACACCCCATCAGATACAACAAAACTTTGGTGTGGGCACAAGTAGCACAGCTCACTATTGCTGGAATGGTCTTGACATACACAAACCATTAGGAAAGGGAGAGTGATAACGAAAAGGGTGAGCCAATAGAGTCCCAAGAGCTAGAGCCTATAGGCCAAGAGGAGGTGGCCCAAGGGGATAAAACTTATAGTGAGGAAACTAAGGATGAAGTGCCCTTAGTAGGAAGAAAAGGTAAGGGTAAAGCTGTCAAGGAGCCTAAGGAGAAAGTGATGAGAGGAAGTGTCTCTCTAATCAAAACAAGCACACAAACTACTTCTCTACCTCCTACTCCTCTTGTTGTCAGTTCACAACCTTCTCTTGATTTTTCTATTACATCTTTTGTTCCATCTTCTCCTGCCACTGTCCCAACTGTATATATTCTTCTTCCCCTCCATCTTCTCCTACCACTATCCCAACTTTATATTCTTCTTCCCCTCCATCTTCTCCTCTATTGGCTTCCATTAATGTTCTTGTCTCCTCACCACCTTCACTTTCACTTCCCATTCCACTCTCCCTATCTTCCATTTCATTCCTTTCATCCTCAACACCCCCTTCCTTGCCACCTATCTCCACTATCCTTTCACCTCCATCTTTCTCCTTACCACCTCTCAACCTTGCCATGCCTATTATCATTTATTTTGTTCTTCCCTATCCTTCCATTCCACCTATTGGGTCCCAAATTAGTAGACATCAAACTTTAAAGATTTGCCACTTCTTATGCTCAAGTTTAATGGAAGATTTAGCCAACAAAGATGGGAGATTGTTTGTACCTGTCTCCCCCGCACTTTAGGTTCTACCACACCTAGGAGGGTATTCCCTTATTCACAAAAAAATATTTATCCTTGACTCACTCAGGTAGAATGTGTTGATAACTAAGAGGGGGGGTGAATCAATTATCTTAATTATTTCAGCTTTCTAAATTTCCTTATCAATTAGTGCAGCATTAAATCAAATAAGCAAACATAACCATGAAATGGAAATAACATCAATACACATGACATAATGATTTTGACATGGTAAACCCTATTAGGGGAAAAACCACAGGGTGATTAACCCAAGATTGTATTCTCTGTTAGAAGAATAAGATAGTACAAAATGGCACACCGCTCACAAGAGGCTCATTGCCTACAATAGTTTATATAAGGAAACTAGATACTTGAACTGATGAGAAGCATCTACATATGTTGAGGTTCAGTTTCAATTAAGCCCAATATACTGATCTGCTTCACTTCATTCTTACTCTCCTTAGGTGCTGCTATCCTGTTACATTCCAGACCTATCTTACTGCCTTCACACTGGTCTTCTGCTTTTCTTCGCACCACACAATACACCACCACACCTTTCTCATCAAAATCCATCTAGTATATATATCCGCACAAAGGATTTCAATATCTTTCTATTCAGCATTCAGAATAGTCAATATTTTCCCAAACTCTAATCTGTTAGTAGAATCCTTGCTTAACAAGTGATGCAAATCAAGGAGATACTTATAGAAGTCATCTAACATGTCAGCCAATCATGGATGATACCTTAAGAACCTTGATCACCATCAATATCTTATCTGAAATAATTTTGATGCTCTGTCAGTTAGTTCTCCCTTTGTCTACTCTACCAAACTGGACCCCAATACTTAGATGCTCATATCTCTTCACTCTTTCATCACCAGAGGTTCAATCCCTAGAATCTATTAGTCAAGGTATTCCTCTTGAGTTCCCCAAGTCTGCATTTTACAAAGATACTTCCTCTAAGAGATCCAGACCTGACTGTCAGACCTTGCTGGCTGCTCTATTCTTGTTTACCAAACCAAGGTATTCTTCAATCTGACTTCTGGTAAAGATACATCATGTCCTGTGGATGTGTGGAGTGGTCTTTGTTGCCATCAATGACAACACCAATGAAGCCACACAGTGTCTCTTGCCAACAGAATGCTCTCAAATATGGACCAAGATTTATATGATAAACCCCAGACTAGAAACATTCTTGGATTATCCCATTGGCTAAATCTGAGAGCATGCAACTACAATACTACTTCTAAAATCTAAAAGTTTTCAAATGAATTCTGATTTTGATTTTATGTTTAGCTGCAAAACTTGGGCTTTAGATCACAAACTTGATAGAAGAACAAACGGGTGCTTATCTTAGGGCATGGAGTCAGATAGAAGTATGTATGTGAATGATCCTCATAAATTTAAGAATAATAATCAAGTTTCAAGGGGCTTTGTTAGCATTTGCCTTACAAACACTACCCAGGAAAGGGTATTTAGCTAGCTCTACTTAGAAGCATCCTTATTGCAGTATATTCTTCCTCACACTTAAACTAAAACATTTAATTTATTCCTTGAACAAAGGTAAAAGATTAAGCATGCAATATAGAGAGCCTATATCCCAAAATTTTATACAACCCTTGGTTGTTTAAACTCAAAAGAAAAATACACACAATATGGAGAGAGTTAACAAAATGCATGCATACAACATTTCTCATATAACATCAACATGAAACTGAATAACATTTATGTAGAAATCCATTCAACATACAACTCATAAACTTACAAGACAAGAGATGAAGCAGACCAGAAGACCCTGTATTTAATTTGCTCTTCAAGAGTTTTCCAAAAATTTCTAGCCAAAACAAAATGAGAGCCTAATAGTTCCTTATAGGTTCCAACATGTTGTCCTAAAATTTTATGCCATATGAAGGTAGGTGAGACTTTTTCCATTACATTTTCCCTCCAAAATTGCATTGGGAATAAAATATTAATACATTAAAAGAGGAGAGGAAAAATGAATAAAACATATTTTAAGATTCCCCTTTTAACTTTACACTTTTTCAATTTTCCTAAATTTGCATGGCAGAGATCTGAAGACTTCATTCCTCTGTGATAACTGACCTTTGAAACCTCCTTCTTGAACTCCTCTATGATGGCATCTATCTCTAGAGGATGAAGAGAATATGTCACAATAGTTTACCAAACCAATTTGCCCAACTGATCAATTCTGGGTCGTTTTTGGAGAAATAGTGGCATTTTTACCTCATCTGACAGCCAAAAATAAATGCAAACGTGCCAAAAATCCCTACCAATGGATTAGGAATGGTCTAAGGAAGATTTTTGAGCATATAACAGCACATTTGAGTCAAAATTCACCTTCAAAAAATGGCCGGGAGTAGAAAAACATGATTACAGTTCCAAATCCCGCCTGGAACAACCAAAAATCATCAAAAATGACCAAAACACCTCCACCCATGCCACAAGAAAGAATGTAGGGTGATTTTGTAGCATGAGGCAACAAGTTTGGTTCAAGAATGACCTCTAAAAATCATCTAGAAGAACAAAAACGTGAATGCCAACATCAAAATACATTCAGAGCAATAAGAAAACTATTGAAAATGCCTCAAAGACAAAGGAGATGCACTATTCATTGTTGTAGAGAGGAGAGGAGAGCACAAAAGGCCGTTTAATGGGCATATCGCACCATCGCATGTGCCTAGGGATAAGCAGCAATAGGGCTACGATGGTACGCTATCTGTACCATCGCACCCTTTATATCCTTTCATAAGCTTTATTAATGCTTAATAAACTTTACATGCCTTCCTTTATAAAATTTTACTTTTCAAAGTCACATTCAAACCCTTTTAAAATGCTTCCTTTTTTAATTTGCAACTTTAATATTTGGTTTTAATATTGCATTTTAAAACATTGAAATTTATGCAATTTTCAATTTCCTCCTTCGAGCATTTGGTGCATTTCCACTGCGAGCAAACCAAGCATTTGACAACCACAAAAATTTGTAGAGGGGCATAATCAATTATTTCGAGCAAACCTATTTTCTTGAAATTTGCTTCATTGACCAATTTCTAGCACCTGCTTTGGAAACTGACCCTCTGGGTGAGTTCGCTGCAACTGAGATGCACTAAAATAATGCGTCATATGGTCTCTAATTTTGATGAAATTGGAACTGGTGACATTTGAGACCAAATCAATAATTGGATCACCCTCAGAATTGTGAGATTTGAATCTTTTTGGAAAGCCACTTTTAGCCAAGTCATAGTTAGAAAACAATTAAATGCCCCATCAAAACTCTTCCCAGGAGCATGAAGCTGAATAAGCATGCTGCCATATGCACCAAGAAACAACTTGTAGATTTTCAATTTTAATCGCCGAAGGTGGCCTCCGAGGTAGATTGAACAACCTATCGAGTAGGTGCAAAAAGTGGCCAATTTTTTTTCAAAAAAAAAATATATATATATATATAAAGAGCATTTCTACTCATTCATTTGTTTTATTTTCTCTGCACTCGCGGCCTACAAACCCTAAGGAGTGTCCTCACATTTTTTAAGACCAAATTCGATACCAAAATCTCGTTGATTCATCACCAAAATGCCGCCACGATGTCGAGCAAGCCAAAGGAGTGAGTTTTATTTATTTTTTTGCGTGAATTTGTTTCTAAATAGTTAGGTTTAAGTTGATTTTTGATGTAGATTTCCTTAATTGACAGAAAATGTTAATACACCTCCTCCTCCTCCTCCTGAAAATCTACAAAATCTTGAATCACCTGAACAGGAAATCCCTGCTGAAGAACAACCTAAACAACAAACTCCTCCATTGATTCCTCGACATGCCATTAGAACACAAGAAAATCTAATGGGGAAAATTGAAAACATTAAAAAAGAAATTGAAGACATAATTGAAAGATTGAAAGATCCTTCAACTTCAACCTTGCATAAATCCATGCTTGCTCCATCTCTTGAATCTATGTTATCAAATGTAGATTCAATTAGCAAGCAAATATCTAGTTGGTCAGAAAAGAGGAGGAAATTTAGAGAGTATTATGTAGACAAGCTATTGTATAAAGAAGTAAAAAAGTTACAAATTACAAAATTGGACTTGTGTTCCATTTTCACAAACCCACGAACAAATCAACCTCCATGGTCCATTACATGCAAGAGGTTCCCTATCCATTGGTGCAACAACCAAGCAATAAGGGATAATTTTGGGCAAAGGTGGTGGATGGTTTTTGACCATCCTCCATGCAACAATAATGAGGTCTCACAATACTTTTTGAGAAAACTCTACTGTGAGTTTGTCCTTAATAAAGTGCCAAACTATTTTGATATGCGGGAGTTTCACTGTAGAGGTGGGGGATTAGCACAAGATAGACTAGGGGCACGTGTTGACCCATAGTGGCCAGTGAGATGAATAGTCAGTAGACACTTCAGAGTTGAGGTAGAGACACTTCAGTCCATTAGTACCTTGACCCAGAGCATCATAGAGCATGCTAGTCCTATAGCACAATGTGGGTTGGGGGAGAGTGCGAGTAGGGTTCCACCCATACTTGTCAGACTTGTGGGTCAACCTATGGTTATGACCCCATGGATAGTCAAGACGCAAGTGCACAGGCCACATCTGTAGCTGAATAGATGGTGATGACAAATACCCTCCCAAGTGAGACTTTCGACATTAATACTTAGGTAATTGTTAGCAAGTTCATTGAATTTAATTTATTAAATTTCATTTTTGAAATGCAAGATTAACTAATTTAGTTTGATGATTTTGATGAAATTTTAGAGTCATACCATTGATGCAGTTCTCAATAATATGCCACCTACATTTTACACCACGACATATACTACCAGGGTATGTAACTAGTAAACAATTATAAATATTACTGTGAATGGCATTGTTATATGAATGGTATTCTAATATCTAATTTTGGATATTGAATAGGTTAATCTTGGAGATTTCACGGCAACACCTGCCAGTGGTGGTGTAGTTCAAAGCTTCACTGAGGTAATAAAATAAACAGTTTAACTAATGAATTGTACTTACTAGATTTTTATATTTTATATTCATATCGTTGATTACATTGCATTGCACATCTTTCAAACTCAAATCATTATTAGATATTGCATAACTAATAGCTAGATGTTGATATATGACAAAATTTCAATTAAAATATAGTTAAATTTGAAAAAATGTCTTAAAGAAATGTGCTCTCATGGAACGCCATGAGAAGCAGATGCATAGACAAGGAAATCACCATGAGACCACTTTTTTTTAGGCATCTTTTCAAATAGCTCACTACCTTATCTATGCTACCACAGTTTCCATACATGTCTACCAAAGCTCGTTGATCCACTCCATAGTATCCTTTGACAAATTCTCTCTAATAATCTCATTCAATTACCACCAATTAGACTCCAGGACATGACACCAGAGAGGGGCATCATCCTATGACATCTTATATAGCATATGATTTACTCAAACATCATCTAGGTTTTAGGTATTAATTATGGGGGAAACAAGTCACCCCTAACCAAAATATTCAAATCTACACTAACCCTTTCCCCTACAAACTTATGTCAATCCTATTGGCTCAATTTCTTCCATACCTACATCTGATCCTACATATAACCCACCTAAGTTTAATGAGTACCCTTCATTTAATACTACTATATTGTTTGAGATTAAAGAGAGCAAAAAATCCTCCAAGAATTCACATAAACATGTACCAAAAGAGCACAACAGCAATGGAGACTTGAGGAAGCATAAGAAAGAACTATAGTATATCACCAAGAGAGAAAAATCTTCACTATGATTATGTGTATTATGTGTCTAGTTATATCATAGTGATGCATTGGTGACAATGAATGTCATAGTGTGCTTTATTGTGTGTACTTCCATGTTTAGGTGAACGTGTGTGTGTGTTAGGAGCCATGACTTGCATCACTATTCTAGTTTTGTAATTGAATAATGTTGTTTTATTTTTAGATGATACAGGCTGCAGAGACACCTCCCAAAGTTCATAGGGAAATGGAGCATGGTGTGTCCACTATGATTTATAGCTCCATGCCATTAATGGGGGTATGAGGCATATTAGTAAATTTCAATTTACATTCATTATTATAGTTGTTTATTTTTGAAAAATTAAATAATTATTGATTTAAAGTTTAATTTCTATCTCGATGGTTTCTATAGGACATGACATCACCATAGCCTAATCTTGCTACTAAGGCAAATGAGGAGACAAATTATATGGTAGTGGTAAGTGATTATTTTGTTAAATGTTTCATTTTTTATAACATGTAATTTCTATATATTAATATCTATACTTTTTATTGTAACAACTACAGATCCATGAAGAACTAAATAAGAGGAGTAGCCCTCGAGTTTGTAGTAGACCACCCTCATACACGTCTCCATCCTCCCAAAGATCAAAGGCTGCTCATGATCTATTCCCTTCACTAAACAGAGGGGAATGAATGCTTATTGGGGTCCTTTGTTGTATGCCTATATGGCATTTGTGGACATATATTTTGTATTGTGTATAGGAGACATTGTATGCCTATATGGCATTCTTGTAACCCTATATGGCTATTTTGTATATATGTTGTACTTATATCGACAGATATTGATGTATGCCTATATGGATGTTTGGTTAATACAAATCTTTTTTATTGCTAGCATCCATATTTGCATTATAAATCTACATTTCAATGGATATTTGTAGAGGTTACTTCAAATATTTAAAGTCCAATTGTATTACATAGGATGTTTGTTGATCCAAAAAGCTAGCTATTGTTATTCAAGTATCACCTAAACCTCATTCTGGAACTAAAAGATAAAAGTTATATTTAAAATAAATATAAATCATCATGTTGAATAGAAAATATTCATATTCTTTATGAGTTTCTCAATTGAAAATAATTCTTAATTTCTTGTTATTATACCATGTTGGGATGCAAAGAGTATGTTTGTTGTTTTGAATAAGATAGTCAAAATCATATGCTTATGAGCACCTGATGACCATTGTGGTTATTAAATGTAATTCCTCTTGCATATAAGGAGAGGTTATGAGAGTACATTGAGTCTTACCTAATTTGAGTATGCAACATAACATTGGGGCTATAGGCTTCCATAAGTCATCAACAATCCCTTTGAGAATGTGGTTAATATTATAAATGTATACTTTGCATCTCACCATGTTAATATGTATAATGTCATCACATTTACCAATTGGACTCTAATTCCATAAAGCAATTTGTTGATTGTTTGTCATTGATGTCATGATGTTGATAAGGTAATACAGTGATTCAAGGTAGGTGATGGTCATGAGGTGCATGATGTTGTGAATATGGTTTTCATGATAAGGTCTCTCAGTTCATGTTGATGTTACACAAGACAAACATGGTTCATATGATGCAAGGTTCATGTTCATGGTGGATGTGGTTTTGTTCATGCAAGATTTTGTTGTGAATATGGTTTTCATGATAAGGTCTATCTTGGAAGGTTGATATGATACAAGGTTCATGTCCATGGTGGATGTTGTTTTGTTCATGCAATAAGAAGTCAAAGAAGACACAAGATTTCATAATCATACTTCAATGTCATCATCAAGGAGAGTTATATTTATCAAAGGGAGTCATGAGCTTGATTCAAATGTGAAGTTGTTCATGTCTTAGAACCCTAAGCCTATGATAAGTGTCATACTCTAATGTCTTTCTTCTGATGTCCCTAAGGTCTTTGAAATGTCTTAGATATCTCTTGATGAAAGTTAGAATGTTTAAGTCTTTCTTATTGATAGTAAGGGTTTGCATATTGGGCATTAAACCCTAAAAGGAATCCACTTTTATTAAGACTTTAAAACCCTCAATTGCTTGTTGTGTGTAAAGTACACTTTTGTTTTAATTTAATATTGGCTTATAATCATAGGTTACTATCACTTAAGTCAACCTACTAAAGGGTCTTTAAGTCATTAGTTCACAAACCCTTCAACCTAACTCAATCGGCCTCTCCGATAAACTCTCATAAGCTCGAGCACCAAATCATAATCGAAGGTCATATTTAATTGTTATGAGGGCAAGAAAAAGGATTGGAAGGTTAGTATTTAAAAGGCATTTGGAATACAAATGGTCATCTCTATGTGGTTGAATTTGATGGGCATGCCTTTATAAAAGGCTAAAAGACAGCTTTATGCAGGATATCATGGTATTTGGAGTGTTTGAAGATTGAAGACTATTTAATGTTTGTAACTTAGACTATTTTAGCATGTTTAGGTGTGAAACAAGATCATGCCAAGCCTAAACATACCCATCCAAATGTGTTGGAATTATCGATTTGGCCTCACGAGGAGAAGAACAAAGTTTACACCCCTTTGCAACTTTACACTACCTTCTTTTGATGATTTTTGGGGCAGCAAAAAATATTTCACCATGGGAAAATGCCTCAGAGATATTAAAAACTAAGAGAGGTTATTGTAGAGGTACCCTTCGTAATCACATTGCCTTAGACAGAATGTCTCTAAGTAACATGGTTTCTAAGTAATAGCTTGTCAAAGATTGCTGCCTTTTTACACTTTGGACTCTTCAGGGATATCACCAATACAATGTAGCTCCGACTATTTCGGCATGTTTGGGTGAAATATAGGACCATTCCTAGCCTAAATGTACCCATCTAAACACATTGTAATAGTCAGTTTGGTCACATCTAGGTCTCACTTAACCCTAAACCCTAAAGCCTCAACTCTCAACCCTCAACCCTTAAACCTTAAATCCTAAACCCTATCCCTAAACCATCAAAACTTTACCTTAAACCCTATTCCCTCAATCATAAACCCTAATCACTCAACCCTAAACCCTACACCCTATCACTAAACCCTCAACACTCTACCTTAACCTTAATCCCTTGACCCTTAATCCTCAACACTAATCCCTCAAGCCTCAACCATAATCCCTCATCTCTAAACCCTAAATGCTATCCCTATTCCTAAACCCTCAACCCTCAAAACTACACGTTAAACCCTAATCCCTTATCCCTAAACCCTAGACCCTATCCCTCAACCCTTAACCCTTAAACCTTAAACCCTAAAACCTATTCCTTAACCCTCATCCCTAAAGCCTCAACCCTCAATCCTTAAACCTTCAACCCTAAACCCTATCCCTAATCCCTATACCCTTGATACTCTACTTTAACCCTAATCCCTCAACCCTTAACCCTAATCAGTCAACCATTAAACCTTAAATCCTAACCCTATTCCTTAAACCCTAATCCCTCAACCCTAAACCCTTAATACCTCAACCTTTAAACCCTCAACCCTTAAACCCTCAACCATTAACCCTTAAACTCTAAACCCTTAAAACCTCAATGCTTATCCACCCCATCTCTCCCCTATCTCTCTCACCCCTCTCTCCCTAGGTTATAAGTCTCTCACTTGTATATCTCTCACAGCTCTCTACATATTTACCTTCCTCTCCACCTCTCTCCCTCCTCCTTACCCATCTTTCCCTCAAGTTGTCAACTTTACTCTCTCATTTTTTAATCTCTCCCCTCACCTCTCTATCTCTCAACTTTGTCTCCCCCTCACCTCTCTACCTCTCCCCTCTCTACATCTCTCAATCTCTCACTTAACCCTAAACACTAAACCTTATCCCTAAAGCCTCAACCCTTAAGCCTTAAATCCTAAACCCTATCCCTAAACCCTCAACCATTGACACTATACCTTAAACCCTAATCCTTTATCCCAAAACCCTAAACCCTATCCCTAAAGCCTCAACTCTCAACCCTTAAACATTAAATCCTAAACCCTCAACCCTCGATACAATACCTTAAACCCTAATACCTTATCCCTAAATCCTAAACCCTATCCCTAAAGCCTCAACCCTCAACCCTCAAACTTTAAATCCTAAACCCTATCCCTAAACCCTCAACACTTGATACTATACCTTAAACCCTAATCCCTTATCTCTAAACCCCAAACCCTATCCTTAAAGCCTCAACCCTCAACCCTTAAACCTTAAATCCTAAACTCTATCCCTAAACCCTCTACCCTCAACACTATACCTTAAACCCTAATCCCTCAACCCTAAACCCTTAATAGCTCAACCCTTAAACCATAAACCCTTCACCCTTAAACCCTAAAGTCTCAAACCCTCAACCCCTATCCACCCCTGTCCTCCCCTATCTACCTCACCCCCATCTTACCCCCATCTCTCTCACCCCTCTCTCCCTAGGTTATAGGTCTCAATTGTATATCTCTCATGGCTATCTACATATTTCCCTTCCTCTCCATCTCTCTCCCTTCTCCTTACCCATGTTTCCCTCAAGTTGTCAACTTCACTCTCTTATTTTATTATATCTTCCCCCTCACCTCTCTTTCTCTCACCTTTATTTCCCCTCACCTCTCTACCTATCTGTAAACCCTAAACCCTATCCATGAACCCTCTACCCTTGACATTATACATTAAACCCTAATCCCTTAACCCTCAACCCTAAAGCCTCAACCCTCAATTCTTAAACCTTCAACCCTAAACCCTATCCCTAATGCCTCTACACTATACACTACCCTATTCCTAAACCCTCAACCCTCAACACTATACCTTAAACCCTAATCCCTAATCCATATCCCTAAACCCTCAACCCTTAAAACTTAAACCCTAAAACCTATCCCTACACCCTCGACACTTGACACTGTATCTTAAACTCTAATCCCTTAACCCTCATCCCTAAATCCTCAACCCTTCATTCTTAAACCTTCAATCCTAAACCCTATCCCTAATCCCTCTACCCTTGACACTCTACTTTAACCCTAGTCCCTTGACCATCAAAACTATCCCTAAACCCTCAACCCTCAACCCTCAATATTAAACCCTAATCCATCAACCCTAAACCCTAATCCCTCAACCCTAAACCCTATCTCTAAACCCTCAACACTATACCTAAAACCCTAATCCCTTGACCCTAAACCCTAAACCCTATCTCTAAACCCTAATTCCTCGACCCTCAACCCTCAACCCTAATCCCTTAACCCTCAACCCTAAAGCCTCAACCCTCAATCCATAAACTTTCAACCCTAAACCCTAAACCCTAATCCCTCAACCCTAAACCCTATCCCTAAACGCTCAACCCTCAACACTATACCTTAAACCCTAATCCCTCAACCCTAAACCCTAAACCCTCAACCCTTGACACTATGCCTTAACCCTAATCCCTCAACCCTCAACCCTCAACCCTAATCCCTCATCCCTAAACCCTAAATGCTATCCCTAACCCCTCAACCCTAAACCCTATACCTAAACCCTCAACCCTCAACACTATACCTTAAACCCTAATCCCTCAACCCTAAACCCTCAACAGTATACCTTAAACCCTAATCCCTCAACCCTAAACCCTAAACCCTAATCCCTAACCCTCAACGCTTAACCCTAATCTCCAATCTCTAGCCCATGATGAACTTATGATCTTATTTATTTATGTAATTTAGAGTTGAATTTTACACCATATTTATTATAATTATGTGTATTTTAAGTGGTTTCCATGTGGATATTTTTTGAGTTTTCAGGGATTAGCTAATTCAAGATAACTGGTATATTCCTTTCAGTGTTTACTGGTCATGCATATCAAACTAATAGTGCCACCATGCTTACTAAAGATAACTGAGTTATAGGGAAATGGGAAGAAAAATAGGCATTAATTATTTCTAATTTTAGAAATCATTTTAATTGAGAAACCTGAAGTCTTGTAGTTTTAATCCAATGCCCATTCCTTAAGTACTTGGTGGTGTCTCTCTATTTATTAAAGATATATGAGTTGTAAGAATATGTCAGAAAAAATGGCTATGAACTTTTTTAGTAATTTTAGAAAGTAGTTTTAAAGTATTTTTCTTAATGCCCTTTTTAATTATGCATGTCTATAGTAAATCCTAATTTAAGTTTTATGTAATGTATTAGTAAAGAAGGTTAGCAGGAGGACTTGATTGACTACAAAGAACCTAATGACAGGTTTTATGCAATACTATTCAAAATTGTTTATAATGAATTCTATCCCTGACACATGGGAACCTATTTGTCTTGAAAAAAAAAGATGGCATGAAGACCAGGTATACTATCCAAGACTAGTGCTATGGTATATGCTTCTCTCTTGGATAATGAAAATAAAGTTTACAAAACTGTAGTATCTACCATCAACTAGCAAGAGAAAATGCCATCCATTGAAATCAGGAAAGGTCCAAGTGCACCTTAACTCCTTAGATTCATGAGTTGTCCTTGCTTGCATCTCACATCGTGGGCCATATTGTGCCCTGTCAATTCTCTAAGTTTCTAGCTCCATCAGTAAAACTTTCTAGATGAAGTGAATATTCAAATTATATGGCATCTTTTTCTAGCCCATCTGGGGTTCATTATTCCAATAGGTCTACCCACTATGAGAAAATCTTTATGTCTGGTACATCCACAATGAGTAATTAATAGTTGAAATCAGAAGGATGATCATTATGAGAAAAGCTTTGCATTGGGGTACATCCACAGTGGGAAATGAATGGTTGAAATCAGAACCCCTAGTCAACATTAAGTGAACATTTTTTTATTAAGATTTTTTTAAAAGATCAACATACTCTCTCCACCTATTTGCTTGAATTTAAATCAGGGCCATAAAAATGTGCACACATCTACTCCTGCTGTATAAGGGTTGGGTGTAATTAAAAGCATCAACTAGGTAAAATAAACAACTTTGGCCATAAATATCAATCAGTCTTTTAAAAATAGATATTAGTAACTATACATTTTCGATATCAGTAACTATACATTTTAGTATTGTTTCTTTCTTGATTTTCTATTTTTAATTAACTAATTTTTGTTTGTTTTAGACAAAATATTACAATCCTCATGAAGATCTTTTCTTGTATAATTTTCTCCTTTTATCTTTGGCCTATCTTTTCCCTCCTCTCTTTCAAAAGGATCCTTATTTTATCTTTTGATCTATATGAACTCTAAACTTAAATCTATGTTTCTTGTTGTCCACCTACTCAAAGATGCAAACATCTCCTTCCTTGATATTATTATGATGTACAAAGTATGCCCACCCTGCACTTAGGGCAGGTCTATTGTTATGAAACAGGGAAATAATCTCCCATTGTTTACTAGCTCTATCCACAAGAACTACTGAACTTTTTTCTCCTGGTAATTGTAGAGGAAATTCACCTATTTTGGCAACTCCTGCATTCCCAAACCATTATAAAAACTAAGTTATTTTAACCCAATAAATAGCTAATTGCATTGATTTAATACACTACCATTAAAGCTTAGCATTCACACAAATGCAGATGTTCATATTATAGAAGACTGCATTGTATTAGACTATTAGAGGTCCCTCACAAAAATGTAATAACAAAACTACTTTGCCTTATGTTAGCTTCTTAAACCCATTCTTTTTGACACTCTTCTCTTAATAAAGTACGAGTAATAAGAATAGAAGGCAGAGAATTTGATCTTAATAGTATGCATGGTTGGTTTACATTCTATGACTTCATTTTCATTGAATAAAAAGGTTTATCTAATTTGAAAGGTGGGGCAGAGTTCACTATCATGTTCTTTTCTAGATGATAGGCTCCATAATGTCTAGGGTTCTTCAAAGAAAGGCCTGCAATAGAATTAAGTTTTTGTTATACCAATCCTCCTAGTAAAGCTACAATTCAAATGCTTGCTTTAAAAGTTGAAATAAATTAAATTAGAGTTACAATTTTGATTTTCAACCCTATCCCTAAATCCTCAACCCTCAACACTATACCTTAAACCCTAATCCCTCAACCCTAAAGCTTTAAAGCCTCAACCCTTATCCACCCCTTTCCTCCCCTATCTGCCTCACCCCATCTCTCCCTATCTCTCAACCCTTAGCCATATAGGTCTCTCTCTTGTCCCTAAAGACTCAATCCTCAACCCTTAAACATTAAATCCGAAACCCTATCCCTAAACCCTCAAGCCTCAACATTGACCTTAAACCCTAATCCCTTATCCCTAAACCCTAAACCTTCAACCCTAAACCCTATCCCTAATCCCTCCACCCTCAACACTCTACCTTAACCCTAATCCATCGACCATCAACCCTAATCCCTCAACCTTAAATGCTATCCCTAAAGCCTCAACCCTAAACCCTAATCCCTCAAGGTCCTAAACCCTAATCCCTTATCCCTAAACTCTAAACCCTATCCCTAAACCCTCAACCCTCAACCTTAAACCTTAATCCCTCAACCCTAAACCTTAATCCCTCAACCCTTAACCCTAATTCATTATCACTAAGCCCTAAACCCTAAACACTATCCCTATTCCTAAACCCTCAACCCTCAACACTATAACTTAAACCCTAATCCCTTATCCCTAAGCCCTCAACCCTAAACCCTATCCCTAATCCCTCTACCTCAACACTCTAACTTAACCCTAATCCCTCAATCCTCAACCCTAATCCCTCAACCCTAAATGCTATCCCTAAAGCCTCAACCCTAACCCTAATCCCTATTTCTTAAACTCTAAATTCTATCCCTAAACCCTCAACCCTCAACCCTCAACCCTTAAACCCTAAACCCTTGATGCTTAAACCCTCAACCCTTATCCACCCCTCTCCTCCCCTATCCGCCTCACCCCCATCTCTACCCTCCTCTACCCTCAACACTATACATACATATAGGCATACATATATGCATACATACATACATACATATAAGTATACATACATACATATAGGCATATATACATACATCAATACATACCTACATATAGGCATACATACATACATGCTAAATAACCTTGAACATAAAATATTCCAAGGGAGACATAACGTGAGTGCATTATAACGTGCTCGCATTATGTCAAACATGAAAAACATTGGGCAAACTTTTGGGAAAAAGGAAAAAGTGCAAAACAAAACATAATGCACTCACGTTATATTTTGCTTTGGGAATCCCAAGCCTTAGTATTAGGATTTGCTTTGGATTTCCAACCTAAAGGCTTGGAGTGACTTCCCAACATCCATAGACATGTTTTTTGTAAATTCTACATGATATCACATAATTTTGTTCATACTAACCCTCATATTTGCATGTGTTTCAAGGTCGAACAAATCGAACAACTATGTAATGTTAGGTTTTCTATTAGCTATTTAACGATGTATTTTTTTTCACATTTTGACAATGTTAAGCATTTCATCTTTAATTTATTTTGTTTGTGTGTTCATTTTTTAGCAAAAACTAGTGTTTGGTATTTTTTTCATTGTAAATTAACCATTCATTGAAATTTAAAAAAAAAACTATATTTTTAGAAACTAGACTCCATTCTACACATATTAAAAAAAATGATTTTCAATTAGTTTTCAAAATTTATAGGGGTAGCACAACCAAAATTCTAGTTTTTAGGATGTGTCCACTTTGAAAATTAGTTAAAAATCAAATATTCATAAAAAATTTATCAAAAAAATTGGGCATAAACTACATGTTGTCAGCTAATTTCTCACTTAAGCAATTTTTAAAATACCAAAAAAAAGTTAACCTTTTGAGGGAGCCACAAAACATGCTATGTTATGTTTTTTTGATAGAAACAACACCAATTTCTATAGCTCCCTCTTTTGAACCTCTTAATCTATACCATTTTCAAAAAAAATTCTAGTAGTTTAGAAAGTAGACTCAGAGCACTACGAACATTGTTTTGGTTGCATCTCCAAATTTTGAGTGTAACTATGCTCAATTTCTCTTCCAAGGCTAGCATTTCTTAATTTCAAAAAAAAAGTGGCCACTTAAGACCCCTTTTTGGCCCCCCATCTTCTTGCACTTACCCTGTCGACCAAGCCTTTGTCGACACCTTGAAAGAATACTAACACATCAAATTTGCAAAATTTGGAGGTCTCAACACCACCTTCTCTAAGTTTTGTAACATTCACAAATCTTTCTCAGGTGTAGCTGCCAAATGCAGCAATAAATTCATTTATATCAATATATAACAGCTTATCCTGACCTATTCTAACCTCTAGCAATGTTGAGGATGCTCCTAAGCCCTCATCCCCTAAGGTGCCTTTATTAGAGGGGATTGAAAAAGTTTGTGCTAAAATGAATATCATTGCTGAGGAGGTACACATACAAGATGCTCCTGAGAACCCTCATGTGGACTTGAGCATTGTAGAAGTGGTGAACATTGATGATAATCCAAGTCCTTCACAAGATGAGCCAAATTAGAATATATTTAATGAGGTTGAGCAATATGTGGGAAAGCAACTAGAATAGATAGTTTCTCCTTCAAAGGAAGATACTAACATCCCTAGGGAGGATAATGCAAATAAAGGGATAATTGTTGATGATAATAATTTTATGAATAAAGAGGGAGACCAAAATAAATTCCCTACTCATTCTTTGATAGCCCTATATTGGCTACAGCAGAGGCTCCATGAAAAGCAACTTCAAATTGAAGTTGTGGACCCGAGTTTGAAGAGCTTCCTTGCTAGGCTTGAAAAATCAAAGAAGCAAAAGCAAGCAAAGGTACAATCAAGAATATACAAAGATACTTTAGGATCACAAGTGGTTGAGATTGTAGTACCTCCTGCATAGGTAAATAAAGGGGATGTTAGGCCAAATGAATACAATATTTCCACAATAAACCTCACTCCTACCTCTAGAATCCAAGAAATTAAGGAATTCAAAGATTCTTTTTCAAATATTAACAATAGGATGAATAAATGAGCTTACTAAGAAGTAGCTCAGGCAGCAAAACAAAGAGCTTCATGCTTGTGTCAAGTATTTGATCAAGCCAATGCATACAAAAGATGGTACTGGTATATCCCCTTATGTTCTTTTGAAGGAAGAGTTAAAATATTTTGAGAATGTAAGGAAACTTAATTCAGTCACTTGGCAATGGATAATGGAAATATATACAGAAGGATGTGAAATCATTGATGAACATGCTGAAATACATAAGGATTGCTACACTTTGAAGGATGATTGGGATGAAATAATTGAACATAGTGAAGTATATGATGATTATGACTCACACATACACCCTCAAGTCTCAGCGATGAGCAAGTTATCATGAGCAGGTTATCTGATCAGGTTCTCATGTAGGAAAACATTTTGGCAAAAGATAAGCTACATATTGTTGAACACCTAGAATACTGAGAGGGGGGTGAATCAGTATTCTTTGAAACCACTTAATCATTTAAACATTCATTCCACATAGGATATTTAATTTGTAGGAAGAAAGGAAAGCATGAAATCAACCATTAAATCACATAACACATGAGCACTAGATTTTTACATGGAAACCCCCAAAAAGGAAAAACCATGGTGAGGATTAGCTCACACACACACACACACACATATATATATATATATATATATATATATATATATATATATATATATATATATATATATATGAATAACAATATCAATTACTAGTTAGGACTTGAGCCTAAGACCTTCCATTTTCTATTGGAGTGCTCTACAAACTACACTATTGGTCCCTTGTGGCTAGTCCATCATCAGTCTAGGTGTGGCTTACTTCCAACACCCTCTCTATACCCATGTAATCTATTATATTTGATATCATATTTTTGCAATTAATTTACCTTGCTATCCTCATTTTCTAGAGTGTTATATCAACTGAACTACTTGCCCCTTGTGGTCATCCCATCATTGGTTTGGGTGTGGATTATTTCCAATAAAGGGAGGTTATTGGTGTAATTAATTCTTAATTATACCTTATATTAAGTTGACTTAAGTAATTAATAGTATTTACTTGGGTAAATTAGGAAATAAGAGCACATGTCATCTCCTTGATTGATGGGAGAACATGCCACCTTTACCTCATTCATCTCCTTAACTGATGGTAGTTATGTGCCATATCTCCCTCATCAAGATGAGTTCACTTGGTCATCAGGGTGAGTTCACTTGAGACCTCTAGTCCTATAGTTGAGTTAGTCATCTAGTTTATTACTCTCCTCTAGGACACTTGTCACCTTAACCTATGCATCCTAGATAATACATATTGTTATTATTATTTTTCTGCATTGAATTTATTGTCATCTCAATGTTTATATTTAGGTAGATTGTTGTTTATGCAAAATTCTAACACCTTTCATAAAATAGTTGAGTTTCCATTCTTAGCTTTAGTATTAGATTTATTTGATGTTAACATTACCAGTTCTCAAATTTACTATTATATTTTGATTTATAATAAGAATAATCAAGTAGTTAAATACAAAGGAATGAAATGTTAATATAATTATAGTTTTACATTCTTTATATCCAGGTATATAATTTTTCATATTTAATTTGGTGAAATTGATAATCTTGCTCCTTAAAACTTTTGAAATTCAATCTAAAACCAACAAACATGAAACTGTAAAATAATTTTTTCTTCTTACATAATACTTTTTCATACATAGCAAGACCCCAAATCACTTTCCTACATTTCCTTCCTCAACCCACTCTCTTTCCCCTCTTAACAAGACCTCTCTAAACCTTCACAAGACTCAATTTTCCTTTTCCCTAACCTTCTTCACCCCCTTTACCTCTCTTGCTCACCTTCTCATTCCTTACAACACCCCCATTCACTTTTTCAACCCTTTTTCATCCTTAATACTTACTCTTACCTATTTTCTCTCCCGCATACCCTTTTAATATTCTTAACCTTTAGCTCAACTTCTTTATCTTCATCCTTCCCCTCTCTTGGTATAACACCTTTTCCTCAAATGGCTTTCCCTAGATCCCTAATAATGATATCTTCTTATTGTACATGATTTAACATTCTTAGATCTTTTTATCCTCTCCTCCAATTCCTTATATCCTTTTGACATAACCAATTAAAGGGGACATACATTATTACTAATATCCTTCAAGAGTTTGATTGCATTGATAATTATGACCATTTTTTAGTACCAAATAGAGCCTCATTACCATATTGAGATGGAGATATTTTATTGCACTATCTATAGAGTTATATGCTATTCCATATCTAGATAGAAATCTATGGCATCTCATCTATATCCAAAAAAGGTCCTCTTCTAGTTGCCTCGATTGTTGGAGCCCTTTTCTCTTTATTGAACTAAATTTATAGAGTTAGATCTTTATTTGTATAATTAGAGTTATTTTACTTTCTTGTAGTAGGGGAAACCTTTAGCCCTACTCCTTTACCTTTAGGAATAATTTAGCAACTTTTTGCAATTACATTCTTTAAAAAATCTTGATAGAAGCTACTCATTACACTTATTTCTCTATGCTTGTAGATCCTTGCAATGGAGCACTCATGGAGACAAATAGTACACAATCCAAATCTATGGATCTTTGCTTTATATGCACAAATATCATTTTGAGTGTGTAAAGAATTTTAATTTTCATGTTGGGTACTTGTTTTGCATTAACATGCTTTTTTCATGTACCTCACATGTAAGTTAAAGTTGTAAAGGTGAAATTGCATACACATGCCCTTTTCTCTTATGTTTTGGGTCCATAATGAGTAGGTTATCCTTAAATATGTCAACTAGTGTGTAAGATGGCAAGTTTTACATTCAAGCTAGAAAATAACTTTATTTGTTCATGATCCTAATAACACTTATTCCCATATATTCATCTCATTAATTAAATTGATCACTCATCAACTTGGTTTAGGTCTATGAAATGTAGAAGTGATCTAGATCACCTCTACACCTACAAATTTAAAAATTGCATGTTTCCAAAGCTTAAATTCAAATTTGACGTCTTGCTACATTTTTTACTAGTTATTATGAGCCAACTAAAAGGACATTATGCCAAATTACATGCTAGAGTGATGTATTTAACTTAGACTAACCCTAATGGAATGACTAAAATTTAGGAATCAAGGAACAAAGAGGAAGAACTTGACCCCCACAATTCAATAAATCTCCCAAAAAATGTTTGTAAACACTATCCATCCTTACAATAAGTAAACATTAGAGATCAAAGAAAGTGAATCAAATCTAGGAATATTCTAATAGTTTAGATTCATGCATCTCAGATCAAGTCTAGGTGTAACTTTGGGCTTGCTTTTGTGGAGATTAGCTTAATAATCATAGAAGTGACTCCATATAGTACATAGTCAAATTTCATTATTAGCAATAGAAAACAAATTCTAAAGTATTGGCAAATGGATTAATGATGCATAGATAAAGCCTTCTACACAAAAAAATCAAGGCTAAGTGTTACACTAGAAACTTGAAATTTATATATTAGTGTCTACTAGTAACCAAATCATTTTAATGGGACTACAAAAAAATAAGTTTTATCTATAAAAAGATAAATCATAATCATAAAAATAATTGCAAATAAAAAATATTATAATTTTCAATAAGTTCATTTAAACATCTGAAATTAAGGTTGAAGAAAATAATATGTAGGTGAACATTGAGTCAAAATGTCATGACCACATTTTTTTGGTTATGTTCTTCCATGGTAAAAAAAATCTACAGAAATAACATTATTGAGAGCATGAAAATTAGGGAAAAACATTTCCCTGTTCATGGATGCTTCACCCAACACCCATCTCGCTATCCCCATGTTCTCCAAACTCTAGTCCTGCCATTCCCATAGGCACACATACTTCTTGGATAGAGGAGGCATCTCCCTTCACCGAGAGAGGTTGTTCACTTCTTTCTTCTCTCCTTGTTTAAACCTACATGGCCCTTACTACTCTTTTGTTCTTTTCTCTTTCTAAACCTTCTCCTTGAAAGGCTCAGTCATGGCTTAGAGAGAGAAGCCTCCTTGTTCCTCCTTAATCCTCTTCAATACACTGATTATCTTATGGTTTAAAAACATCCCCTAGTGCCCTAATCTCTCCCCCGAAAATAACCCCTTTCCCCAAAAACAAAATCCCTCCCAACTTCAAAAAGGGTGCATCCTATCACAAAACACCATAGCTAACCTTAAATATGTCGTATCCAAAGAAGAGAGAGACTTTAGACAAACAGTCAAAATTTATATAGGATTAAGATGATTATATATATGTGTGTGTGTATGTATGTATACACATATACATATATATGTATACACATATACATAAACATAAACATATATATATATACATATGTATATATGTGTGTGTATATATATGTATGTATATATATACATACACATGTATATGTATATGTAGATATATATGTGTGTGTGTGTGTATATGTGTGTATATATATGTGTGTGTGTATATATATGTGTGTGTATATATATATGTGTGTGTGTATATATGTGTGTATATATATATATGTATATATATATGTATATATATATGTATATATATATATATGTATATATATATATATGTATATATATATATATGTATATATATATGTATATATATATATATGGTTTAAACCATAAAACCATCTTTATTCAGCAAGGCAAATAAATAGCTTGAAAATATTATTCAATTCAACAATAAATTTAAATAATATCTTGTTTTGTTTCTTGCAAGTAGGAAGACTAATCTCTTCAGGAAAATTTTATGGGAAAGCATTAACATTAATAAAACCATTTCCAAATAAATGCACACAAGCAATCTTTTCTAACATAAATTAATAATTAGATTAAGCTAACCTAACTATAACTCAAAACTCAAACAATATTTTAACTGACAAAGAATTTCAACAAGCCATAACGTAGCATTAAAATGAAAAGGACCCTCGTATGAAAATAGATAAACTAGGTTGACTTTGCATTGAAAGCATGAAGGTTATTCGCAACACCATAACAAGCAAATTAGACATCAAATGAAGTGAAGGAGAATTCAAAACAAGTACACTTATGCAAGGGTACATTATGTTATGGGTTATGCACAAGGCAGGGGTCCAAATAACTAATGAGCTCAGTTTGAAGTAAATGGATGAACACAGAAAACCATCTATCTGCAACTAAATAGGACGGTTTAGGTGACTGACATACCACATGAACACATGGTCAAAAACTCAACCACTAGGCTAGGTAAGGTGAGATCATGACCTAGTGATTCCCTATCTCCTCCTCCACATCCATCCATTGGTCAATCACCTATATAAGTATATCCTACACACTTTAAGCAAAGCATCAAATCCAACAATATAATTCATATCTAAAGCAATGTTAAAAGGCCAATGAGGATGTGAAATCTAGCATGACACATATTCTTCCTAAATTTACATCATTTAATAATCAAATTAATATATCATTTAATCTATCCATTCAAAAGAATAGGGCACACAGATTTGCACAAGTGAAAACACTACATCCTTCCCCCCCAGGAATTGACTTCCTCCTGGAAGTCCATCAAGAGAAGGATAGAAGCACCAAATGAAAACTACCTTGCACCAACAAGGAAGAAACCCGACTAATACCCATTCATGGAAGATAACACATGCAATATACAACTCTACTCATTAAAAAATAACATCATGGTATTATGAATGCCACAAACACATATTTTTTAAATAAAATAACATTCTACTAATTGAAATTTGACACATAATAGAACCACGAGATCATTAATTACCTCCACATATATAGAAGAATTCACATATTATAAAGCATACAAATCCAACAACTCATATGTAGATACACCCAATGCAAATATTACATCCTAACACATTTTCATTCATGCACATCACAATGATCATAATGTTGCAAATATGTACCTAAGCAGTGTTGTCATTGATGTCAACATATCCTTGTTGTATTGATGTCAACTGTATCCTATTTTGCTGCCTATTTAGAAGACTGGAATGTTGAGGATATTGAAAAAATTAATAAAGATTAATGTATATAGACCATATGGATGTGTAGAGGATTGTCTTAAGTACCTCCAGTTAAGATTTGAGAGGTCCACATGAAGATTTGAAGAAGCTATGGCGATCTATGTACAATTGGGTTTTGTTGTGTTCAGAAGAGATAAAGTGACATTAAATTGTTCTAGATTGCTCTACATTGAAGTATTATGATCTATGGATCTAGAGGCATGTTTGGGAAGTCATTGTGTATCATCAAGTCAAGTGGTTCATGGTTTGGAGATCCACAAGTAATCTTTCTAGTGTGACAGTCATGGTAGATAGTGTTCTTGAGGTTCCAGATGAAGATGCAAATGATTCTAATGATTTGGAGGAGTACAAATGTTTTTGTTGAATTCAATGTGCTTATGAAGGTCCTTGGATCATGTGACTACTATTTTGGAGGTCCGCGTTGAAGATTGAGCTCATTTGTGAAGATTTCCTTATTGGTTTTGTTGTTCTTCCCAGTCTTGGCCAACTGGATGATTCAAGTGTGTTGCGGATGATCTAAGAGCAATTCTCTAGAGTGTGGTGTGTTGTTTAAGGAGGATTCAAGTCTCAGCTATGTTTGGCTGACAAAATAGTGATCTACGTTAATTTTAACCAACCTTGATGTTCATTCCAAGGTTGATGAAGAGTATAAATACTTGTTGATGAGTTGTGGAAAGTTATCTATGTGCGAAAATGATAAAATCCTAAGAGAGGTGAAGAAGCAGAGCATAGAGGAAGAAGTGTAGAGGATCAAGAACAGTAAAGGATGAACATGTAGTAGACAAGAGGTTGAGGAACAGAGCATAAATTGTGAGCCTTCAAAGGGACTGAACTAGGTGTAGACACCTAAAATTGGACTGCTCTGTAAACTAATTTTTCGTACCTCGCACTAATCTATTCCCCCAATCTGCATATCCCTGGTGACCAATTAATTCACCTAATAATCCATTTAACTTTACAACCCTATCCTATTAATTGAATGAATATTCCTAATATTCATTTAATTGATTTATTCATTTCCCTAATCCCTGTTAATTAGATAAATCTTGATTATCTAATTAACCTAGACTTAATTAAGATGCCACTTAATTAACTTTGTCCCCCACTCATCCACTCACTGAATTTAATATTCAGATGTCTCCCACTATCCCACACTCTTGCCAAAATGGGAATATTTAATTCATCCACTAGGAATAAAAGATTCACTTATATTCCTAGCCCTTGATCTTGTCAAATGAATCCTCACCCTCCATCCTCATCTCCGAAATTCTATAAATTGGACCTTCTCCAAGCCATTTTGATAAGACCAGTTCATACATCAAACCTCTGTCAAAATCATTCCCTAATCTCCCAATCCTATCAAACCTCTGCCAAAATCTTGTCTCAATCCCCTATCTCCATCTGAATCAACTTTGTCTCTCATCTCCATTATGTTGAGCACTTGAGCAATCCACATTAGTCATACTGATCATGGGAAACATCTGACAAGCTATAGAGGTGCACTCCTTCCCACATGGATTTGTGAGGTCTCAATGAAGGTATAATCATGTTGTTTACATTAGATTAGTTAAAATCTTCAGTTTGATTTCACGTATCACATTTGGCACGCTCGGTCTCGAATCTCATCGTCATTTTGTGAAGGTTTTATTGTCAGAATCTTCATTTTCTAACCCTCTTTGTGGCAAGTTTTGTGAGTTTTGGTGATAAACTGTTACAAGTTGCATGCTGGGTGAAAAATAATCTCACAGTTACGATCAGAATGTTGTTTCTGAGTTTTTTGACAGTAAATTTGCATATATTTCGTGACAAAAATTTTTGAAATTTTTTTAAGGGTACAGTCCATACCGTATATATCCATACTGTACGGATCCATACAGTATGGAACTGTACCCCCCAACACTGATCTGTGCATCATTGTTTCTGTGTCTTCGTTGGTTTTTGGTGTTGCAGGTATTTTTAATTTGTATGGTTCGTATGTTTGTTTGCAGGTCACTTGTTTTGCCACCGCTTCGCCGCTCGGCGACCACCCGCCATTTTGTCTTAACATCCTGCTACGCCATCTCTCTACACTAACACACCCCTTACCCCCTGACCTCCCCTTCCTCTGTGCTCCCCCAACGCGTCGCTCCCCATCCCCTGCCTCTACTAGCAACCACCGCTCCGCAAACCCATCGACCAAAACACCCTCCCGTCGCTGCCCCTGCATAACCGTCGAAACCCCACCCATGATCTCCTGACCACCATTTCTCCCTCCCATGCCTCTTGTACCACCACCCACTTCCCACAACACCATTCCCACCGCCTCCCCTATGACCCCCGCGCCCTCCCAAACACCTTCCCCACCGTAGACTCCCTCCACCGGCGGCCATCACATATCCCCGACCACCGCTTCAGAACCCTCAGCCTCTTCCCGCTGACCTCCACTTCACCTAACAGTCACCTGCCACTTTAGGGCTTCATGCACCCCTTTACACAGAGCTCTTGGTCACGTTGGTATCTGCAGGGAGGGGCTCTTAGCCCCACTTTACATATATATATTTTCAAAATATTCGAGCCCCTGGTCATATCAGCGACCAGGGGCCTATTTCATCCAATTTAACCTTAACTAATAGCATAAACTATTAACCACTAGGTTTCATGTGACCAGAAGCCTGATAACCACAACCAGTCAAGTTAACATTAAACATGCAGCTTGACCTCCTAGTGCCTTCTACATACCAAAGGAGGCATTTTTTTTCTCTCGCTCATAACTTGGTCATACGGAGTCAAAAATTCACAAGCAAGGACTCATTGGAAAGAGGACTCCAAGCTCTTCATAGTTGTGAGGTTTTCATTAGGTGATGGTACTTTTTCCTACCTTTTTTTATCAGTCAAAGTCAAACTTGCATTTAAACTTCAAATCATCATATCTTTTGCAAATTTGATTAGTTTTCAGTGAATTTTTTTTTCAAATCGCATAGAATCTCTAGAAGAATTTGTTTATACAATCTATTTTTATGTATCAATTCATTTATTATCATATTTTATCAAATCATCAATTTTTACATCACAATCTCTTTGGCTAGTCTACTTGCTTCGTTTTCATTTTTGTGACTTGCAGGTGATCATACGAGGCTGGAACAACATCAGATGTAGGTCATCAATAGAACTTGGAAGTTACTAACCTCTTTTTTGCAGGGATTTCTTAGCTTAAAGAACATCTATCTCTGGTGCACCTAAAATGATGCTTTCTTCCAAACAATCTACAATCAAACATTTCTCTTTGGTGCACCTAAAAAGAATCCTTGTATGCCTTACTGTAAAGAACATTTGATTTTGGTGCCACTAAAATTAATCATGGCTTGCAACAAACAACTTTAGGCACATTTTCAATTTGGGCTTAAAATGAACATTAGCTCTTGTTTGCCGTGTCTTGTGCACTTGCACGTTTGTGTTATCCCATAGGGTAGAATCAAAGTATCCTCTCCCCTTGCCTTCAAAAGGATCTTGGGTGAAGAGAAATGGTTCTATTCTATATATTTTTTAGGACATGGGCCTACCCTTGAGACACATCCATTCGGAGAACTCATTGGCGACCCCAAGTGGTACTTTCATTCGGTCCGCTATATGTAAATTGAGGATAAGGTGAAAGCCAAGTCTAATCGGTATGAGCGCTTACCATTTGGTGCTAGCTTGAAAGGAAGTAGTACCCTTGAGGTATATTAAACTCCTAGTAGAGCTAGTCAAAACCTTAAGTGGTTTATCGGATGCTCGTAAGGTGCCGATTCCCCGGATGTTCCCCCACTACGAACCTTTGTTTTAGTGGCCCAAATCCCTAAGGTTGTACATGCTTGATTGTCACATCTTTCATAAATCAAACCTTTAACCATTGTGTCTTCATGCTTGATTGTTTGTCTACTTGCCAAGAACAAATCAACTTCATCCAAACAATCCACATCATCATCAAATCAAAACCAAGCACTTGCCAAAAAAGGACTTAAGACTTGACAACTTGTGTGACATCATGTCAGCCATAGATGACCTCCAAAAGCTCCTTCATATGCTTCACCACATGCATGCAAGCCAATCCCCTTTAGATCAGTGAACCTTTCAAAGCATTCAAGAATTGATTCAAATAGGTCGCACAAACCAATCCTCACACATACAATACCTCTTGGCAAAAATCCAACACATCGTGGCCACTTGCACAGTCCAACAACCATCATATCTAGCACCTATTCCATCATATCCACCTACACATCAAACCAATTCTACATCAACTTATCCCACTTCATATCAACCAAATTCATCCCCATGTCCTATCAACCCTTTATCAACTTATCACAACCCTTATCTATATCAATCAATTTCACAACAATCATTATCCTATGCAACCCCTCCATCATCATCACATCAACACATTTACCAACATCACCAACAAATCATATCACCATAAGAAGTCCAAACACCATCCCACCCTGAACAAATTCCACAACAACTTTACATGTCATCATCTTCAACATCATATCAACCCCCATCACCCTCATATCAACTTCCTTCATACCAATCTAATTCATCCCCCTATCATGTCAATGCCACATCAACAACTCAACCTTCACCCCAACATTATCCAATTTCTCATTCTAACATTCCAACATATCACCAAGCCCATCCACGAGACAATCAAGTGTCATCACAACAAGCACTAGTGAGCCCACATCCACCTTTGTAACAAGAAGCACATGAAAGTCCAAGTGGTCCCTTGTCCATATATCAAATGAGTCCAAGTCATCCTAGGCAAGATCTAATCACCTTTGACAAGGGAAATACCTTTCTAGAGTACCCTCCAACACCATCATCCAATCCCACACCTATCCTTGAACCCATCCACGAACCATCACATCCTAATCCCATCACCCCCTTATCCACTCCCAATCCTATTCCTACATCAACCACCATCATTATCCATCCATTATATTTCTTTTCCACCCATACACTCATGAAGGATGCCATCCATTGGCTAGTAGCAAGGAATCAAACCCCCTCATGCAATCCAACACCCACCGAACCGTTTGAACACTCTCCTATCACAACTCAAGAACCATCATGCAGCCCTATTCAAGAATCCATATGCCAAGTACCTATTGCATCCATCCAAGCACCTATCACATCCATCCAAGCACCCACCACATCTATCCAAGTCAATTCCACTTCTACCCAACCACATGAGCTATGCCAAGAATCAAATCCAAAACATGTTAAAACATCAACCCCTTCTCCTAATCAAGATCTAACCATCCCATCCAATCCCATCCCCCATCCCCTCCCATCTATGGATCACCTTGTTCATCCCCCATCAACCTCTACCACCCCTTTACCATCCCTCATGAATCCTTTACCTCCATCTACCAATCCCATCCCAAATCCATCCCCTTATCCACTTGGAAAAAGCACTTTCATCCGTGGTGACTTCCTTGTAGGATGTGAACAACTTCCATCCACCACCTATCTTTCTCCATCAAATAATGGACTCGCGTCTTGTTTCTGAAGCACCAAACATCCCATTGCATGCCGCATGCTCCAACACATGAACTATCAAGGCAAAGGCTTAGGCCTTCATGAACAAGGCATCTTGGAGCCCATCCACACCACATTCCATCCATCTTCGCATGGCCTTGGCTATGCATCCCAAGAACAACAATCTACACAAGCTGATACCATCCACCCACCTCCCAAAATCCATTCATCCAATCCCAAACATGGTGCATCTCATTGCACTTCCAAAACATATGTTGCCATCCCTCCTCCATCATCCTACCATTTGCAAAAGCATGTGACCATCCATCTCCCTCCATCCAATTTACCTCCACTACTTCCAACTCCAAAGATCCCTATCAAATCCACTATACCTCCTATCCTGCCAACTCCCAAGATCCCTAACAAATCCACTTTGCCTCCTATCCTACCAACTCCTAATATCCCAATCATCAAATCACTTCATCCATCTATCCAAAAATCCACTTTTTACCCATCCATCCATAAGTCCACTACAATTCCCAATCAAGACCAACAAAAGCACACATCTTTCAAATCTGAAGCTTCCACCAAATCCATTGGATTTATAAATTTGAATACCTCAACTCATAAAGCACAAAAGCCTAAGGATATTATTCCTTCCAATCAACTTTAAAAATCAAAAAGGCTATCCAATCCCACACCATCACAAGCAAAAGCAAAAACAAAAATGGTGTGGGTCCCTAAACGAAAAGCACAAAACTCTAATGAGGTATCCACATCCCAATCTACCGTAAACTCCCAAACATCCCACTCCCCATCTAAAAACCCCATAATTCCTAAGTCTATTTGGGTCCCTAAAACCCCAAATTGACCATCCAAATATCCCCCATCCCAATCTCCATTACTCCCAACTCCACATCCAAAGTACAAGCTTCCAAATACATCACGATGTGTGCAACCATTGGTCTTGGTTCCCCTCCACCACTTGCAATTCCCACATACCCCCATCTCTCCATCTTTCGTTCACTATCCTACATATCTTCCCCGTCACATTCCTCTAGTCCATGCTTTTGCATAGTCCACATCATAATCCACATAGTCCACATGATATTCCACATAATCCACATACTCTATTATCCACCATCCATCCCCTCTTCTCCTATCTACTACCATCCATGCAATCATAATCCATAATACCATCCAACATGGGACCATCTTCTCCTTGCTATGGAAATAGACGCTAGAGTCCCCCTTCCATCAAAAAAGCAAAAAAAGCAAAAAGCAACAAAATCAAAAAATCAAGAAAATAGTAAAGAGAAAAAATTCATCCAATGGTGAAAACCACTCCTCGTGGCGCCTTGGGCAAGTAACTTGATGAAAACCCCCTGTGGGCATCATGTGTAATCCCTTCTCCATCCATTTTGTATCCCTACACTTAGGGGCAAAACCGTATCCTTCATCCACATCCATCATATCCTTTGCACATCTTATCCACTGTCTTATCCTTATCCTATCATATTCTTATCCACTATATCTCCCACCTTAGATCTTGATAAAGACAAGGGGCAAAATATCAACAACATGCGTTGGAGACCTCTTGGCATACTCCCTTCATCAGTATATCCTCCATTCATCTATTGCAAAGACCATCCATTCACACATGAGCAAATCATGCAAAATTCTTTCGACATTGGGGCATCTGATTCCTTGCAACCTAGCCCTTGGAGAAAATCCTCATCCCTATCTTCCATCTATCTCACATACATCCTTATTGCTTGTCCATTCATCTATCATGAATCAGTTATCCATCATCCTTTCATTGCCACCCCCCTATCCAACCCCATCACTTTCACCTCTAGACTTGGTGTTCCCTTGTCATTGGTATCTAGCATAAAGGTTATCCACACGAAATCCAAGACACCATCATAATAAACCATTCCTCATCACAAAAACACAAAATTCCAAAAATAATTTATCCATCACAATTAAAACTTGCTCCATCACATTGTCATCATCATCCACATCATCACCACATCTATCCTTAATAAGCTTACACTAGATCCAAGCATCGCATCCCCTATCAAAGTATTGTCCTTAATCAAAATCACCAACTATCAAATCAGCATCAATCACAACTCGTCACCATCACATCTTGAGCCACTTTTACAACATCACCAAATCATCTATCGATTCCTACCTTAGGATATATCTTTCCTACAATAGGTAGAATCTATCAAATCATCATCCATCTTGGCAAAAGATACAATGGTTACTTGTTTGGTTCGTTGGTCTTTTGGTTTTTGATTTTTATCTTTTGTCCAATTCGACGATCACATCAAAACTACCTTGATCTTATTATATCATGGTATGTGACGACAACATCTAGAATGGGGCATAGTCTTGCCTTTGTATGCTGTGCTTGTGGGCTGGCCTCATTACTCTAAGCTAGTATTCATATCCTGATCAATCATAGGGTCAGTTCTAGCATATTGATCTCCTTATGCATCTAAGGTTAATCATACCTTTTTTGTACTCAGGGCTTATGCTATGAGTCACCTTCCCTCATCTAAACAAGGTTGTACTATCTTGGGCATGCATGAGATCATCCCTTTGTCTGCGTGTCTAGTCCATGCAAACGTTGGATAAACATTATCACCCTGGTCTTCTATACCTTGGTGAACATATCCACTTTGCTATATCAAACCTAGGATTGCTCAAATTCAGCTTCAACACAATGATCATCCACTAATCATCTCCCAACATCATCATCCTTTCATCCCACCCCTTATCCTCTACCCACATCTACCAATCTGTTTCATCCATTTTGAGAGCACACCTATGTTCTCGCAACCCGCCTATCCTCTCGAGGGGGCATCGCCCTTACCAATTATCCCCAAACCTTATTCTTCCAAACCAAAATCTTTTTTCTATCCAATCCATCTCTATGTTTTAACTTCTTTGAAATGATGTTGCTTAGCCGCAACACCATCTCAAAGAGCAAATGTAGACACCTAAAATTGGACTGCTCTGCAAACTAATTTTTCGTACCTCGCACTAATCTATTCCCCCAATCTGCATATCCCTGGTGATCAATTAATTCACCTAATAATCCATTTAACCTTACAACCCTATCCTATTAATTGAATGAATATTCCTAATATTCATTTAATTGATTTATTCATTTCCCTAATCCCTATTAATTAGATAAATCCTGATTATCTAATTAACCTAGACTTAAGTTAATTAAGATGCCACTTAATTAACCTTGTCCCCCACTCATCCACTCATTGAATTTAAAATTCAAATGTCTCCCACTCACTGAATTTAATATTCAGATGTCTCCCACTCACTGAATTTTAAATTCAGATGTCTCCCACTATCCCCCACTCTTCCCAAAATGGGAATATTTAATTCATCCACTACGAATAAAAGATTCACTTTTATTCCTAGCCCTTGATCTTGTCAAATGAATCCTCACCCTCCATCCTCATCTCCAAAATTCTATAAATTGGACCTTCTCCAAGCCATTTTGATAAGACCAGTTCATGCATCAAACCTCTATCAAAATCATTCCCCAATCTCCTAATCCTATCAAACCTCTGCCAAAATCTTGTCTCAATCCCCTATCTCCATCTAAATCAACTTTGTCTCTCATCTCTATTGTGTTGAGCACTTGAGCAATCCACATTAGTCACACTGATCATAGGAAACATCTGAGGAGCTACAGAGGCGCACTCCTTCCCGCATGGATTTGTGAGGTCTCAATGAAGGTATAATCGTGTTGTTTACATTAGATTAGCTATTATCTTCATTTTGATTTCACTTATCACACTAGGCATGAAGTAGATGCTATTTCTCAGTTCAGTATATCTATGTTAAACTTAAATTCTTGTAGGTAGTGAGCCTCTTTTGAGCAGTGACCTCTAGGCAGTGTGCTTAAAGGCATGTGCCTTCTTTTTTTCTAAAGTACTTTTAATAGAGTACTAATCTTTGTGGGTTAACCCCCACTGTGGTTTTCCCTTAACTAGATTTCCATGTAAAAATCTTGGTGTTATGTGTGTTCATTTATTTCTGCTCATGTGTTGATGATTCATGCTTTAATGTTTACATCATTAATCAGCTTTAAGTAGTAAAGAAGAATTAATTGTTGCAAGAGATAAGGTTTTGGGACAACTGATTCACCCTCCTCTCAATTGTTTAGCCTAATTTCAACAATTGGCATTAGAGTTGGTTTCTCTAAAAGAAGCTTAACCACCCGAGGAGATCCAGGATGACTTACAAGAAGGATAGTCTAAGATTTGATGGAAGGAATTACTCTCTTTGGAAGAGTTGTATGGAGTGCATTTGCAATGCATGGGTGATGCTTATTGGTTGATAACCAAGGATGAGTATCAACCTTCGGAGATAGGTCCTTCAACTCTAGATGAACTCAAAGATGTTGAAAATAACCTTCAAACTAAAGAAGCCTTGTTGAGTGCCTTGACTAATTCAGAAATGACAAATATCTTTGGATTGAAAACTGCTCATGAAATCTAGAAGAAGTTGGAAAATCTTTATGAAGGTGATGAATATGACAAATGTGCCAACCTACAAAGTCTGAGAGGAAGATATGAAAATTTGAGGATGAGTGAAAATGAAAACATCACAACCTACATGCAAAAGATAAATTAATTTGTGTGTGTTATTAGGTGTGCTTGTGGAATTTTGGAAGAATCAGAGATTGTTGCAAAAGTGCTCAGATCCTTACCTGATTCATACAAACATAAGGTTGGTGCTATAGAGGAGATCAGGACTGTTTCAAAAGTTACAAGAGATTAGTTGGTTGGCAAAATTTAAGCTTTTGAATTAAGTGAGTTTGGTGATTCCCTTCCTAAATCAGAATCTACACTCTAGGCCAGTGTTTATGGAAAACAAAGATTTGATCTAGGTGAAAGTTCATCAAAAAGGTCAAACAGATTTGAAAAAGCAAGAAAGGAACTTGAAGAAGATGAATCTAGGATTGAACAACTTGAAGCCAATATTGCCAAAATATTACCAAGAGGCACATGTAAGTATGAAGGAATGTTACCTCTCAAATGTTTTTCTTGTAATAAGATTGGTCATTTTGCTTCAAGACATCTAGAGAGGTTTTCAAAACCAAACCCTAAAAGACCTAGGGGTTAGAAGAAATGCTACTATGTCCAAGAAGCTAAAGGAGTCATAGATGATGAATCTGATAAAGGAAGTACTTCTGAAAATGATTAGGTGTTCATTTCCATCATAGAAGAAGCTCCAGTGTCTACCAAATCTATTGGTTGTGTGAATGTGGAAAGTGCTTTAGTTGCTCAGATTGAAGAAAAGGATGAATGGGTGATTAACAGTGGGTGTTCTCATCATATGACCGGTGATAAAAGCAAGTTTGTTAGTTTGGAAAGATATTAAGGTGGTATTGTGAAGTTTGGAGATAACTTAGCTAGTAGAATCCATGGCAAGGGATCCATTTCTTTTGATGGTAAGAATAACACTAATGATGTTCTGTATGTGGAAGGATTGAAGCACAACCTTCTCAGTGTTGGATAGTTTGTTAACAAGGGTTATGATCTTAGGTTCAAGGATGGAAAGTATAGAATCTTGGAAAGATCTAGAACTAAAATTGCATCTGGTACTTAGACTAGAGGTAACATCTTTCATTTAAGTAGTTTTGGTAAGAGTTACTTGATTTCTCACATTGATCAGAGTTGGTTATGGCATAGGGGAATGTGTCATGTGAATTTTGATAACATTGTGAAGATAAGTTCTATTCAGGCTATGAGAGATCTTCCAAAACTTGTAAAACTTGTTGATAACATATGTAGAGAATGTCAGTTGGGTAAACAGAGAAAAACTACATTTAAGAGCAAAGAATAAAATTCAAATGGATTGTTGGAACTTGTGCATACTGATCTTTATGGTCCTGGTAGAATTAGGAGTGTGCAAGGAGATAAATATTTTATGTTGCTGATAGATAATTACTCCCGGATGATGTGGGTAACCTTCTTGAAAGAAAAATTAGAAGCTCTTAACATATTCAAAGTATTCAAGGTTATGGTAGAGAATGAGATTGGTGTGAAGATAAAGTGTCTGAGATTTGATAGAGGTGGAGAGTTTACCTCCGGTGAGTTTGATTCATTCTATGAAAAGCAAGGGATAAAAAGACAATACCTACTCCTAGGATTCCTCAGCATAATGGAGTTGTGGAGAGAAAGAACTAGACCATTCAAGAAGCTACTAGGACCATGATGATGGAAGCAAATGTTCCACAAGTCTATTGGAGAGAAGCTATAAGTACTATTGTCTACACTCTTAACCAGGTACAGATCAAAGGCAATTCTAGTAAGACCCCTTATGAACTATGTGTATGCAGTAATATAAATTTCTATTAAAAAGGTAAGAAACTATTGCAAACCCTAGAAACTTATATCAAATGCACCACCAAATAGATCAAAAGATATGATAAAATAAATGTTACCAAACATGCTTAAAAATGTGGTTGCTCAAATAATTGCATAACTCCATGATAGTTTCTCCAAGGAGTGGTAAATGATAAATGAAATTTATTTTATAAGGTTTGGGTAGAAGTGGTTTGGATGGTTGAATGGTAAAAGGTAGGTATTTTATGGGTTTGATTTTAGTTACGGTGAACAGGTTTTAGGGTAAGGTTTAGGTTAATAATAAATTAAAGTAGTTAAATTTAATTTATTATTAAGAAGAGGTTTATAAGTAAATAATAAATTAATTTTAATTTATTATTTATGGGATATGATAGAAAGTGAAAATATTTAATTAATTAAAATTAATTAAACCTTAGGATTAAGGGTGGATTAGGGATAAATGGAAATTTAATTAATTAATTAAAATTAATAAAATTTCATGTGAAGGGAGGACTTAGGAAATTGATCATAGGATAATTTTTCATGTCTAGATTTTGCCCCTCTTTGAAATGATGTTGTGAAGCAATGTTGTTTCAAAGAAGATTAAAACATAGGTTGGAATGGATTTCGAGTAGTCTAAGGCTCACATGGGGCTCATAAAAATGAAGGATTGGTAGATAATGCCCCCTCAAGAGGATATACAGGGACGAAGGAGATGGATAGGCTCTTGAAAAAGGAAATGGATGGAAGGAAGTAGAGTTATGCTGATTAAACTTTGAATAACCTGATGTTTGATATAGCACCTAACATTATGCACCAAGGTGACGATGTGTCCTGTGCCCCAACATAATACAACTATGTCTAATGTATGAGGAAGTAAACTTAGAGCATTAAAGTCCTAATGCACAAAAGGTATGATATGACCTTAGATGCAAAAGATAATACAAAAAGCTATTCCAACATACACAAGATATGAATATTAGCTAGAATGATACAGATCTGATTCAAATGCAAGATGAAATGATGAACACACAAGCAAGCAAGCAAGCAGGCACAAATGATTCAAAAACAAACAAGGTGTTGCCCCTGTCAAGCTAAAAAATTGATGATCGATTGGATTTATTCATATGATTGATTGATGATTGATTGATAGCGTTGTTGATGTGGGAATGATTTATCCCAAGAACAATGTGAGGATTGATGATTGAGTGATAGCATTGTTGATGTGGGAACGATTTATCCCGATAACAATGTGAGGATTGTGTTGTTGATATGGGAATGATATATCCCAAGAACAACACTAGGATTGGGAATGATATATCCCATTGATGATGATGATGATTGATTAGGTTCACAACAAGGCTAGGAATAAGACCATTGATGTGATTGACTTGATTGGTATGGATTCAGGATGACTTACATTTGGATCAGTGTTATTTGGAATGATTTGATTGATTGTGTTGATGGATTGAGGTGAATGATTTGAATTAGTTGGATGTGGATGGTGATTTGAATGAATTGGATGAAATTTATTGAAGTGGTTTGAAGAATTGATGGTGATTCGATTGGATGTGGATTGATTTTTTTGTTGGACATTTAATTTTTTTGGTATTTTTCAAATGTTTTAATTTTTTTGGATTTTTGACAATATTTTGATATTTAGCATTGGATTGTGCATGGATAACCCTCGGATAGATATCAATAACAAGGAAAAACCAAACCAAAAGGCAAGGAGGATGATAGGATATGGATGAGAAATAATGGATAGGATAGGTAAAAGGATTAGATGGATGGATAAGAGCATGGGCAATAGGATAAAGGTAGGATGAAAAAGATAGGAAATGGGATAATTGTAGGATTGGATGGATGGATACAAGGATTGGAGATAAGATAAAGGTAGGTGTATGGATGGATAATGTATGGGAGATATATGATAGGTGGATGGAAGGAGCCTAGGATGTGATCTTCAAGGACTACATTGCGTAGGAATAACCTGCCCCTACTCCAGATATTATGCCTTAGGATTTAACAATGTGATTCTGATTAGGATGCATGATAGGGATAATGGGTGGAAGGGATGAATGGACTGATGATGTAGATGGATGTATGGATGATATTTTTAGAAATAGGTGGATGGAATTTGGAGTATGACAAGAGGTGTCTAAAAGTATTTTTCAAAATTTTTCCCTATCTCATCAAGATCATGGATGGTGCAATGAGGAAGGTACAATAGATATGATGGGTAAGGATGTCAAGATAAGATGGAAAATGATAGGATAGGATATGAGATGTGTAGACAGGATATTAGATGTGATAGATGTGACAACATGCCCCCAAGTGTAAAGCACATAGATAATTACCTACGCATGACGCCTGTTTGCCAAGTTTTCATCATGGTACTTATCCAAAGCATTTGTTTACTAGGTTTTCACCATTGGATGAAATGGTTTATCTTTACTATTTTGATTTGTTTTTCTTTGTAGGGGATAGTTGGATGGAATATATGGTGACTCCAGATTTTGTTCCCATAGAAATGTCCCAAGATGGATAACTCATAGACCATGTCAAATGTCATTATGCTCATAGATGTTGGTAGGGAATTGCATGAGAGGGTAATGGATTTTGATGTGGATTATGAAAGGTTCGTGCAAGGAATGATAGGCGATAGAAGAGTATGATGTGGACAATGATGGAAGGATAGTGGATGAGGATGGAGTTAAAGAGATAGATATGGCTTATGCAAAAGCATGGACCATAGGATTATGATGGAAGAAATAAGTAGGATAGTAGATGGGAGATGGGGAGATGGAGGTATGTGGGAATGTTGTGGAGTGGAAGGGAACCAAGACCAACGGTTGTACACTTCAAAATGGATTTTGAAGCTTGGAAGGGGGATTTGGGAGTAATGGAGATGTTAGGTTTTTAGGAACCCAAATGGACTTATGAATTTTAGGATTTTGTGATAGGGAGTGGGATGTTTGGGATTTTAGACATGTGGATGCTCCATTTGAACTAGATACTTTTTGCTTGGGGACCCAAACCATTTTGGTTTTGAGATTATATTTTTGAGATGTGGACTTGGGTAGCATTTTTTAATTTTGATTTTCCTTCGATTTTGTGGATTGGTGAGATGTGGCATGAGAATTATTAGGATGTTTTTCTTTATGGGTGGATGCATCCAAATTTTTATTTTTGAATCCCACGGGGGTTTTTAGGATAGCTTCATGTTTATTCAATGTGTGCATTTTTTTATCATGATTAGGAATTGTAGGAGATTTAGAGGAACAGGATGTATGGATGGAGAGATTAATGATTTTGTGGCTAAAGTGATAAGGGGATGTGAGGATAGGAATATTAGGAGTTGGAAGAAGGGGAGGTAAATTAGATGGAGGGATGTTAGGAGTTGGAAGAAGTGGAGGTAAATTGGATGGAGGAAGATGAATGGTCACATGCTTTTTGGGTTTTTAGGATAATGGAGGAGGAATGAAAACATATGTTTTATGGGTGCGATGAGGTGCACCTAGTTTGGGCTTAGATGGAGTGGATTTAGGAGGTATAAATGTGATACCAACATCTTGATATTGCTTACCTTGGGGTGTATATCCAAGACCATATGAGCGTGGAGGGATTTTGACATGAATAGGCTCCCAAATACCTTGTTCATGAAGGCCTAAGCCTTTACCTTGATAGTTCATGTTTTGGAGTATGCGGTGGATGATGGGACTAGGTGTGCTTTAGGAACTGGACTTGAGTTCATTATTGGATGGAGAAGTGGTAGATAATGGTTGTTGCTCTCCTAGTGAAGAACATTCATTTAAGAAGGTAGTAAGACTAATAGGACATGATGGTGGATTTGAAATGGGATCAATATGAGATGGTGAAGGAGTGATAGGATCTTGATTAACATCATGCTTAAGATCCAATGTATTTATTTGATCATCTATGTGCTTGTGGGTATCAAGCGTCTCATCAAGTGAAATGGATGTTGTCGGATCATGGATTAAAGGAGAATGGATGGGACTGGAGGAAGTTTCTTGAGCATGGATAGTATTGGGACAATGAGTGGAAGGAGTGACAAGCTCTTGATCACAGATAATATCTTGATCATAGAAAAGATATAGGTTATGAATAGGTGGAAAGGAAGAACTTTGATCTTGATTTGGTAAGGAGCAAGACTGATCATGCTTTAGAGTTGACTCTTGACATAAATCTTGAGTTTGGATAGGAATGGAGGTTTCTTGGATAGGTTTAATGTATGGTGGGGAATTAATTGGGCTTATGGTAGGTGGATCTTCAAGAACATTTGAAGGTTCTTGGATAATTTGTGGACTAGAAGATGAGATTGGAGAAATAGGCATGACATTTAAAGGTTCTTGGGTAGGGATTTGATGGCATGATGATGGTGGTTGATTCCTTGCTAGTAGCCAATGGATCACATCCTTCATTAGTACATGGGTGGATGGACAATATAATGGATGGAGAATAATGGTAGATGGTTGGTGCAGGAGCACCAGGACATCAGGGTTTTGTTTGATCTTCTAGTAGATTGTTTGGTTGATAAAGTCTTTGAGACCATCTAAATGTTGTAATGAGGCTTAATGCCATGTTTGTAATTGGACTATGTCCAAATGTCTAGAATCTATTTCTAGGTTGTAGTCCTAAGGAGGACAGTCTATTTGTAGGGGGCAGTCATTAAAGTCATTAAGTTTCCATGTTTGTAAAGCTTATAGAGGCATGTCAAGGATTTGGGAGTATGATAAAACCTTGTCCAAAGGTTAACCAAGAGTTAAAAAGCATTGTTAAACATAAAAAGCCATCAGTATAGTCCAAGAAAAGATAGTTACTAAAACAATCTTTACTGCTGTAGTTAGAATTTAGAAGGAAGCTCGATGGTTGGGCAGTTACATCAACTCCCAACCACTCCAAGCATTGTAGAAGGCTTATTTGAAGCCAAAGATGAGTCATTGTAATGAGACCATTTAGAGGAATTAGAAGAAATAATAAAAAGACAACTATTTTTTCTATTTTTTTGCTTTTCCTATATTCAGTCACTGTATTAAGTCGTACTGCACTCCTGTACGGAATAGTCATGGTCTCAATTCATGCTGCATGTGTATAGGGATGAGATGACTCTCAAATATAATTAGTTTGAAGTCTTGACAGTAAATAATAGGGGAGATATTCATATTTTCCTCAAACTGCTTTTAGAGTAACTATTTTCTGAATTTGCCTTTGCAACAGTCCGTACTGTGTAGAGGTACGGGGTTGATTCTTTCATTGCATGTGTTGATCAACAAGATTGAGATGTTATATTTCTTTTGAAGTTGATTTGAGGCTTTGAAACTCATATAGGAGGAAGTAATAAAGATTTCCTTAGAATTTGGCTTGATAAAACCCTAGCTTAGGTTTTGGTTGAACTTCACACTTTCACCACCATTTTATTGATGTAAAGCCTCACTAGTCAATGGAGTGGGATGTAAAATAGTTAGTCTATAGCCTTGTGAAGGTTGCAAAGGTAGGAGAATGGTGTAGGGTGAGTGTGGGCATGTGAATGACCTCTGTAGAATCATGTGTTAAAAGATTTGAGAAGGATAGTAGTCATTACCAAGAAGGTAGTAAGTTTTGTTTATCATGTTATGGATTTGTCAATGAAGACATTAGGGTGTTAGGCATGTGATTGGTTTGGTATATTGCAAAGAGCTGGAGTTTGTATTGATAGAGATCATTCCAAGGAGGACATGGTGACTATTTTTTACAATGGTGCAATGCTGTGGTGACAGTCTAGGAGACTGTTGTCCTGTAGACCCTGTATAGTAGGTTGAATAGAAACTTAGATGAAGTCTTGGTTGGATTTAGGAGTCTTGGTGGGATGTGTCCTAAAGTCCCTCATCTTGGTTCATGAACATGTGAAGTTGTGAATGAGAACCCTATTTTGTTAGAAGCCTGATTTCTATCAGAGATAGTGAACTATGTGAGTTATAGCATTGAAGTTTTTTTGGAAGTATGCCTCTGCTGTCCTAGATGCTCTGCATCATTTTGGTATTAGAGCTGGTGAAAGATTTGGGTTTTGTATTTGTTCCTGTCACTGAGAAGGCATGTGAAGAACTGAAGGAAATATTGTGTTGGTGACCATTGTTTTTGTTTGCTAAGTTGTTTGGTTGCAGGTGCTTCGTCCATCTAGCTGTAGAAGGATGTTTTCTGAGGTTGTGTGTGTGGGCAGACAAGAGAAGGTCTGTCATGACCATTATCTAATGGAGATTAGGGTAGATAAGGGTGCAGAGAGAAACCACTGAGGAGAGAGTGGTAGGTGCATCACCAGAATCTGTTGTTGGGTGAGATGAATGGCTTGGTGAGTTGGTGTTGTGAAGCAGTGAGAGAGATGGAAGCATTTGATGTTGCAGCCTGAAGAATACTCCACTAATGGGAGTAGAAGGAGCCTAAAGATGCTCTGTGAAGATGATAGTTTGATTTTTTGGTTGGTTGGTCACCATTCCTATTAATCTGAAGATTGGAAGACTAAAGCTGAAGAAGATGAAGAGACAGACAGAGATGCAGGGAAAACTTTTGTTGCAGATACATTTCCAAGGGACTTGGAAATCTTTGTTGGTTGGTTGTATGGTGCAGGAGCACCAAGACATCGGGGTTTTGTTTGATCTTCTAGTAGATTGTTTGGTTGATAAAGTCTTTGAGACCATCTAAATGTTGTAATGAGGCTTAATGCCATGTTTGTAATTGGACTATGTCCAAATGTCTAGAATCTATTTCCATGCTGTAGTCCTAAGGAGGACAGTCTATTTATAGGGGCAGTCATTAAAGTCATTAAGTTTCCATGTTTGTAAAGCCTATAGAGGCATGTGAAGGATTTGGGAGTATGATAAAACCTTGTCCAAAGGTTAACCAAGAGTTAAAAAGTATTGTTAAACATAAAAAGCCATTGGTATAGTCCAAGAAAAGACAGTTACTAAAACAATCTTTACTGTTGTAGTTAGAATTTAGAAGGAAGCTCGATGGTTGGGTAGTTACATCGACCCCCAACCACTCCAAGCATTGTAGAAGGCTTATTTAAGGCCAAATATGATTCATTGTAATGAGACCATTTGGAGGAATTGGAAGAAATAATAAAAAGACAACTATTTTTTCTATTTTTCTGCTTTTCCTATTTTCAGTCACTGTATTAAGCCGTACTACACTCCTGTACGGAATAGTCATCGTCTCAATTCATGCTGCATGTGTAAAGGGATGAGATGACTCTCAAATATAATTAGTTTGAAGTCTTGACAGTAAATAATAGGGGAGATATTCATATTTTCCTTAGACTACTTTTAGAGTAACTATTTTTTGAATTTGCCTTTGCAATAGTCCGTACTGTGTAGAGGTACGGGATTGATTCTTTCATTGCATGTGTTGATCAACAAGATTGAGATGTTAGCTTTCTTTTGAAGTTGATTTCAGGCTTTGAAACTCATATAGGAGGAAGTAATAAAGATTTCCTTAGAATTTGGCTTGATAAAACCCTAGCTTAGGTTTTGGTTGAACTTCACACTTTCACCACCATTTTATTGATGTAAAGCCTCACCAGTCAATGGAGTGGGATGTAAAATAGTTAGTCCACAGCCTTGTGAAGGTTGCAGAGGTAGGAGAATGGTGTAAGGTGAGTGTGGGCATGTGAATGACCTCTGTAGAATCATGTGTTAAAAGATTTGAGAAGGACATCAGTCATTACCAAGAAGGTAGTAAGTTTTGTTTATCATGTTGTAGATTTGTCAATGAAGACATTAGGGTGTTAGGCATGTGATTGGTTTCATATATTTCAAAGAGATGGAGTTTGTATTGATAGAGATCATTCGAAGGAGGACATGGTGACTGTTTTTTACAATGGTGCAATGGTGTGGTGACAGTCTAGGAGACTGTTGTCCTACAGACCCTATATAGTGGGTTGAATAGAAACTTAGATGAAGTCTTGGTTGGAGTTAGGAGTCTTGGTGGGATGTGTCCTGAAGCCCCTCACCTTGGTTCATGAACATGTGTAGTTGTGAATAAGAACCCTATTTTGTTAATAGCCTGATTTTTGTTAGAGATAGTGAACTTTGTGAGTTATAGCATTGAATTTCTTTTGGAAGTATGCCTTTGCTGTCCTAGATGCTCTGCATCAATGGTGTAGGCTTAGAATGTAATGGAAGGATAATGGGATTAGGTATGATAGGAGTGGGATTAAGATCGGGTGGATGGACAAGAGGATTGGATATAATACGATTGGGATTTGGGTTAGGTACGAGGATGATAGGATTAGTTGTGATAGGATCAAGATTTGGATTGGGCTTCAGTTGATGGATCATAGGATTAGGTTTAGGTGGAAAATTGATTGTTTAGACTTTAAGGGTGTTCAGGATTGGCTTAATGGATTAGGATTTGGAAGTTTGGAAGGATTATATGATGGAGGTCCCATAGGAATGGATGGATGAGGAGGACTAGTGGATGAATTGGTGTATGAATCCAAACTTAAGGTGGTATCTCCCTTATCAAGAGTATCATTAAGATGACTTGCGAATTCTTGATCTTGGTGCAAGGAGGGATTAGTTCTAGTATGCCCATGTTGTGGAGGATTTTGAGATGGATATTGAGGAATATTCATGAGATTGTTTGATGTGGTAGGACTAGGTTGGCATGATGATGGGGGTGACTCATAGAATTTAGGTTGAATTTGTTGATGTTATATGGATAAAGGTATGGAGGATGATGTATTAAATGAAGGTTGTGGTTTTGGGCTAAGATTTGTTGTTGTTGAAGGAGGGCTTGTTTTTTTTGGCTTTATTGTTGAAGATATAAGGTGAGGGGACTTAGTATGTGTGAAGATGAAGCATGGATAGGGATCTGGACCTGTGAGGTTTGAGGTAAATTTATTGTTGAATAGGTTTGGGGTATACATGTGTTGGATTGATATGAGTGGTAGATTGGTTGTGATAAAGATTCATAAGAGGTGGATGTAGATGACTCATAGAGTTGGGGTGTTGATGTGGTAGGATGTTGAAATTGTGAAGACAATTGTGATAGTTGTGCCAATTGAAATCTAAGATCAGCCTCTTGTTGTAGTGATTGATCAAGTTGTTGTAACTGAAGGACTTCAGGATTAATGGATGTCGAGGTTGAGACTTGGGTAGGATTATAGTTTTGTGAGGTTGAAGGCATGGAAGGAAAATCTTGGGTTGTGTTAAGATGATAAGAATGTTCTTGTGGATAATGATCATCATAGATATGTCGAGGCTCTTGTATTTCCTCATATTCTTGAGATGATAGTGATGCTGGTGGAGGCCAAAATGGGGAGAAATATGGTTCATGGGTATCGAAATATGCATCATGATCTACCAAATTCTCATCATTATTAGAGCCAGGAGGTCCTCCACGAAGTGTGAGTTTTGGTTTTTGATTTGTCCTAGATTTGTTGATGGTCACAACCATTTTGACGAATAGGGATTGGACTAGGTTAAGGATGGAATGTGAGTAGGATGATGATAAATGAATTAGGTGGGAAATGGATGGATCAATTGAAAGATTTTCTTAGGATTCAAAGTGACAAAGTTCCACTTAAGATGTGACACTAAAGGATGATAGGTTCCCGATTCTGAAAGCCAAGTTGATGATATAGGAGACAAGTTATAGTGATGATGATGATCAGGCATGCACAATCATATAAGACACATGACAATTTGATTGGTTATTTTTTATGACACTTTGATGTTTTGCAAACACTTGTAAACATGCATGATCCAAGGCTAGGAAAGGACAATACTTGTTGAGTTCCCACTTCATTGTATCCAGCCACGCCTACTTATGGTGTATAGCTCCAAGAACTTGGGGCATAGGCTCTCCCTTATAATGCACTCACTTCTCAGGCACACCAAGTTCCAGGTCCTAGGACACATAGATCCTAAGGTACTTTGCTATCTCTACCATAAGCTGCAAAAATGTGGGACGGCTATCAAATTTTCCTCCTATATCAACAAGTAGAGGGTTTTTTGCCACTAAACAAAGGTTCATAGTGAATATCCAGGGGACCGGTACCCCACAAGCATCTAGCAAGCCACTTAAAGCTCTAACTAACCCTACTAGGAGTTTCATATACACTAAGGTACGCCTCCTTTCAAACTAGCACTGTATGGTGAGCAGTAATACCGGTTAGACTTGGCTTTCACATTATCCTCAATTTATATAGCAGGCAGGATGAAAGTCCTGCTTGGAGTCGCAAGTGAGTTCTCCTTTCAGATGTGTCTCAAGAGCAGGCCCACTCTAAAGGGTAAGAAAAGCAAGGAAACATGTTGTTTTTGATCTCCCAAATCACACAAAACACAAGGAGAGAGCATACACAATGCCTTTGCCTCACACTCGCATGGGGTTCATTTTAATTCTAAATCCAAATGTGTGGGTGGTTATACAAAATGTCAAAGAAATGCTTTTGATTCTCAAGATCACCAAGTGACTCGAGAGAAGAACATACGCATTCAGTGACTAAAATGCAAACCACAAGACATGGCAAACACTTGTTAATTTTAACCATTGCTTATGATGTGATGTGATCTAATATATAAAAAGAAGACACAATGTTCCAAGATTAGATTCTCTGACAATCGAACCTACAACACACTAATTAGTAGTTTGAAAAAAATTTCTTTGATAGGCGTATAACTGTAATGAAAATGTTAGGACAGTATGAATGATCCTACAAAAGTCCACATGAAACATTAAATGCACCATGAGATGAAAAATGTTTGATGATTTGAAATAAAAGGTTGAATTTTAAATGGTTATACCAAAAAATTTGAGATGAAATTGAGCAAATGGACTGCACTATTGTATAGATGACTAGATTAGCTTTCCAACACCTATAAAAATGTGAAAATCTGATGAAAGGTGAGAAAGTTGTGCATGTTTGAAAAATACAACCTCTAAGGGTTAGAAATTGGCACTCTAGTGCTTTGCCAATTCCGTGTTTAATAGTTTTGATCTCTAGCTAATTGTATGAGGCGGTTAAAATGTAGCATTTGGGGGTTATGTTAAAAATTCACATGTCACAAGGTTTTCTCTGAGAGTAAATATTAGCATTGAAAACAAATGTAGAAAATAATAAGTTTATAAAATTTTGTATCGTAAATTTTGTTTATAGCATGAGATTATTTTTTTGCACATTATAATGCTCACATATAAAAGAAATAATTTGAAGATAATTTAGGGTGTGAGACCATTTTTTAACATTATAATGCACAAATGTAAAAGGAATTAATTTTTCAGCACTATAATATTCACATAAAAAAAAGGTGAATATCTTTTATGAGGTGCAATGATTTTTCTAGCAATATGATGCACACATAAAAAAGAAAATGAATAAATTTTGTGGGGTGAAGTGATTTTTCTAGCAATATGATGCACACATTAAAAAAGAAAATGAATATCTTTTGTTTTGTTTTTTATGACTTTGTTTTAAAGTTTTAAAAATATTTAATAGTTAATGCAATGATTAACACGGAACACAATTTATTAAATATAAAACGTAGTCAATGTATGCAAAGTCTCACAGAAAAATAATTTTGTGGAATGTAATAGCTCTAAAAATGCATTGAAAAAAAAATTAGAAATATTTTAAACAATACACGTGTAAATTTAAATGCAGCAAACTAAAAAAAATTTGAAAATTTTCACCATTTGCCAAACTCTCCAAACCTGCAAAACTTTAAAACAAGATCTTGCACAAACAAAATGATTATCAGTGGCATGTTCACGTCAAGTTCACCATTGTATGCAGCAATATAAATTTCTATTAAAAAGGTAAGAAACTATTGCAAACCCTAGAAACTTATATCAAATGCACCACCAAATAGATCAAAAGATATGATAAAATAAATGTTACCAAACACGCTTAAAAATGTGGTTGCTCAAATAATTGCATAACTCCAGGATAGTTTTTCTCTAGGGGATGGTAAATGATAATTGAAATTTATTTTATAAGGTTTGGGTAGAAGTGGTTTAGATGGTTGAATGGTAAAAGGTGGTTAGGGTAAAAGGTAGGTATTTTACGGGTTTGATTTTAGTTACAGTGAATAGGTTTTAGGGTAAGGTTTAGGTTAATAATAATTTAAAGTAGTTAAATTTAATTTATTATTAACAAGAGGTTTATAAGTAAATAATAAATTAATTTTAATTTATTATTTATGAGATATGGTAAAAGTGAAAGATTATAAATAATAAATTAATTTTAAAATTTATTATTTATGGGATATGGTAGAAAGTGAAAAATTATAAATAATAAATTAATTTTAATTTATTATTTATGGGATATGGTAGAAAGTGAAAAGATTTAATTAATCAAAATTAATTAAACCTTAGGATTAAGGGTGGATTAGGGATAAATGGAAATTTAATTAATTAATTAAAATTAATTAAATTTCATGTGAAGGGAGGACTTAGGAAATTGATCATAGGACAATTTTTCATGTCTACACTATGGTTTGGTCATCCTTCTACTGTGAAGTATTTCAGAGTTTTTGGTAGTAAATGCTATATCAAAAGAGATGAGGATCTAGGCATGTTTGATGCAAGAAGTGATGAAGGAATATTTATGGGCTACTCAACCCAAAGCAAGGCAATACCGGTGCTTTAACAAGAGATTGAAAAAGATCGTTGAAAGTACAAATGTCAGAGTTGATGAAAGCAAGGAGAGACCTCCCAGGTCTTGCGGATATGATTTAGATGATCAAGATGAAAGTCAAAATCAAGGAAGGCAAGTTCAAACTCAAACTCAAATCTAGATTGATCCAAAAAATCTAGTGACTCAAGAGGATAGTGCAGATGTTGAGGAACAAGCTCAATAAATAGAAGTTCAAGCTAATCTGAAAACTCCTAGGTATGTAAGGCTGAATCATCTTGAAGATCAAATCATAGGAGATAGAGACAAAGGTGTTCGAACTAGGAGAAGAATTGCTGAAGATCAAGATGAGATTTGTTTGATTTCAAAGATTGAACCAAAATCAATGAGTGAATCTTGAAATCATGAAAACTGGGTAAAAGCAATGGAAGAAGAATTAATGCAAATTAAAAAGAATCACTTGGGATCTTGTTCCTAGACCTGAAGAAAAAAATGTGATTGGAACTAAATGGGTCTTCTGAAATAAACTAAATGAAGATGGTGAAGTTCTAAGAAACAAAGCAAGGTTGGTATGCAAAGGATATTCTCAAGTGGAAGGAATAGATTTTGAAGAAATTTTTTCTTCAGTGGCAAGAATAGAAGCAGTTAGATTATTTCTTGCATTTGTTGCTCATAAAGATTTCAAGGTATATCAGATGGATGTCAAGTTAGCATTCCTGAATGGGGAATTGGAAGAAGAAGTCTACATTGAGCAATTGGAAGGATTTCAATTCTCTGATCAAAAGGATATGGTTTGCAAATTGAGGTAAGCACTATATGGACTCAAGCAAGCCCCAAGATCCTAATATGAAAGACTAGATAAGTATCTACTAAAATTAGGTTTTAGCAAAGGCACTACTAAAAGTAATCTTTACTTCAAGATTGATCATGAGCACATCCTAATTGTTGAGGTATTTGTTGATGATATCATTTTTGGTGGAAATGAGAGTATGTGCAAGACATTTGCTGATCAAATGCAAAGTAAATTTGAGATGTCAATGTTTGATGAAATGAATTTCTTCTTAGGTCTGCAAATCACTCAATCAGATAAAGGTATCTTCATCTCTCAATCTAAGTATGTGAGAGAATCATTAAAAAAGTTTGAAATGGAAGATTCAAATCTAGTGGGCACACCTATGGTAACCAGATGTAAGTTTAGCAAAGATGATGACTCCCCTAAGGCAAATCAGAAAAGGTATAGATCAATGATTGGAGGACTGTTCTATTTGACTCAGACCAGACTTGATATCATGAATGTAGTTGGACTTGTTGCTATATTTCAAGCTGGTCCTAAAGAATCCCATGTAGTAGTAGTTAAGAGAATTTTTAGATATCTCAAAGGGACACTTGACTATGGATTGTGGTATCCAAAGGACAATGACTTCACTCGTCATGTATATACTGATGTTGATTGGGCAGGAAATGTGGATGACAAGAAAAGTACTAGTGGTGGTGTATTCTTCTTGGGAATAAGATTGGTTTCTTGGTTGACCAAAAAGCAAGAGGCAATATCTCTGTCTACTGCAGAGGTAGAGTACATAGCAGCATCTTTGAGGGTGAAAATGGGATTAATCAAAACAATAAACAATCCAATACATTAATGAAATTTGAAGATAAAAGATAGATTTAAAGTAAAGCAAAGAAGATACTTACACCTTTTACCTTGTGTCTTCCATTATTCACCTATCTGTTCTTGATCTTGATAATAGTGAAGCCCTCAGAAGCATATGCTCCCTTGCTTGTTGAAGATGACAATAATGGAATAGCTATGATACTTTGTGTGATTGAAGATGAGCTTCAACACACTAATGGTGGATGATATGATAAGGAAATGGTTGTGCCAAAGGCGCGCTTGTGTTTCTATAGCATAAGTTTGCTCAAACGATGGATTTTTGAAATAGAAGAAGAGAAGGGTATTTATAGAGTTGGATGAGAGAAGATCAATGGTTGAGAAAAAATGAGAAGACTAATAGAGAAGGATGGTTGAGGAACGTGAAACCAATAGAAGGACATGTGCCATTCAAAAAGAAGCTTTGTTGAGTTAACTGCTTTGTTGATGAGGATGAGTTTTCATTTTCTTTAAATTAGAATATATTTTTTGTAATTTAATAGCAAGTTTGTTTTAAAGATGCTTTAAAACTGCTTTCGCTTTTGTAACTCAGCTTTTGCTTTTGTATGACAAGAGGAATTTTATTTTTGGAAGATAAGAAAGATTTTTGAGAAGATAAGATAGCATAATTAAATAAATGAATTTATTAAATTATTTATGGATAAGTTGGAGTAATAAATAAAATATAAAAATATATTTTATTTTGTGGAGATTTTAGATTTTATTTAAATAAATTTGCATTTTATTTAAATTTGGAAGAATAAAAGATTTTAATTAAATAATTAAAATTATATAATTATTTAGAAGAATGGACTTGATGTAGATGAATTTAATTAATTAAATAAATGTAATTTATTTAATAATATGAGAGGAGATGAATCAAATAAATAAATAAATTTATTTATTTATTGATAGAAGAATGTGAAGGTGAAACAAATATTTAAAATATTTATTTAAGTAGATTCATGTCACTTTTAGGTGTATACATTTTGCCCCTCTTTGATGCAATGTGTTTTATCACATTGTTTCAAAGAATAAGAATTTTTGATAATGATACATGCCCCAATTTGCCCCTGGTACAAGTTTAATGACAGGATGCCCCCTTGTGAGATTGGACGGGAAGAAGGCAGAAGGCGTGAGACGGACAATCTCACAAAGAAGAAGGTGAAAAATGGGTTAGGATGGAGAAAATGGGGTATGGTTTGGAGAAACAGACATGGGAAGTAGTCGCAGTTGTCAGACAGTCAGCTATGGGTCACTTGCTATATATAGGAGCTGGGTCCACAAGTTCCATTCATTTGCACACTTGTCCTTAGTTGATTGGTCTCTTGAGAGCTTAGGAGAGCATGACAGCCAGAGAGATGGATATTCCACATGAGGAGCACTAGTTTGAGTGAATCTGACGGGTCGATCGGCCAGCGGAGGTAGGACCCCCGGTATGTAGTTCGTCAAAACTCACTAAAAGTCATGTATTAGGGCAATAAATGCTTAGGGAAAATTACTCAGACAGATGCGCTGAACTATTGTTTGGTGCATATACACTCTAAAATGGTGCATATGCTGAGCTATGGTGCATTTGAGATATGTGACGACGCATATACTAGTTTAGTGCATACATGCTTGGAATTGGTGCATTTGTTGGGAAATGGCGCATGTGACATAAGCAGCAGCGCATGTGCTAGAATGGTGCATACATGTCAAAGGGTAGTGCATTCATGGTGAAGCAGTGCATATGTTATGGATCAGTGCATTTGCCACCTAGAAAATTAGTTGATTTAACAAAATTAACCCAATTGGCACCTTAAGCGATGTGTCAATTGATAAGCAATCTTTGAGATTGTCAGGAATCTAGTCCAGAGATGATATGATCTTTTGATTAATTTTATATGTTAAGTCATTGATAGGATAGTTTGATTGCTTTGATATGGTTTTATTTGATATGGATTTCTTTGACACTATGGTTTGCTTGGTTGTAGGAGGATATTTAGGATGTCCTTACGTCACGAGAGCAGTTCCCATTGCCATTGTTGCAGTGGTATATGTTGACTGAGATAGATCGTGAGGCTCTAGGTATGATCGGTTTGCATTATGTTTGGTTCATGCTTAAGGTTTGCACGAACCAGACTATTTTGATGGCAGTAGTGGAGTGATTCCACAACAAGGATGGCACATTCCATCTTCCAACAGCGGAGATGGTAGTCACTTTTGAGGATGTGTACCGGATTCTGCACCTCCCTATTCAGGGAGAGTTGGTCGAGTATGAGTCACAGTGGGATGCTAGATTAGCCGAGTGTAGACATGTGTTTAATGACCCAGAGTTAGTTGAGCAGGTGATTTCGTGCTAGGACATACATGACTGCTATGACTACTTCCTGGGCATAGTGGTAGGATTGATCAGTGGCATAGTATGCCCCGATAGGAGGTCACACGACTTCCCGAATGGCTGGGGGAGGGTGTTAGAGAGTATGATCACAAATGGGACCCAGTATGCATGGGGTGTGTGCATGCTTGCACACTTATACAAAGATATGCACGAGGTGGTGTACAATAGAGGAGCTAGTTTGTTAGCAGGTGTGTCTCTCTTGCAGTTTTGGTTGTGGAAGCACATAGCTATCATGCGGCTAGAGTGTCTATTTCACAGGCAGAGGGGTGAGCGCTATAGTTATGGTTATGCAGGTGTGATTTCCTAGCATAAGTTGGGGACGCTAGAGTACTAGAGACATGTGTTCGATAACTTGGATGCAGTTATTTGGCGCCCATACCTAGACTGCAAGGTATAGGAGGATGAGGCCAATGAGTTACCCTATTACTCCTAGACACGATGGTTGATTGGTAGGAATAGGTATATTTTGGAGAGGTAGATTGTTAGCAGGGTTCAGAGACAGGTTGGCAGCGTACAAGGCAAACCACAGGATCAAGCACGTTTTGCTAGGACTCATGCAGAGAGGTATAGGTGGGGTCCCATGGAATCATATGAGGAGGCATTGCTGACTTTCAACAGATCCCTTATGTAGCTTGGCCCATGAGGAGGTAGATAGTGGATGCTGGCATGATGCCAGACTATGAGGAGTGGTTTGCCGCTCATCCGTTTCTGAGATACTCAGGACCTAGTGAGCTGGCTCCTCATATAGACGAGGAGGATTCAAATGATGATGGTGCAACTAGTAGGAGGAGAGGGGGATGAAGGAGGGGGAGAGGAGGTTAGGGAGATGATGGAGGAGGAGGAGATGGAGGAGGAGATAGAGGAGGAGGTGGTAGACTGAGACAGAGGAGGAGGAGGTCTGGGGAGGGACTTTTAGGTCATTAGGCAGATGCGCAGCTGTAGGCTGCAAGACAGGCATTGGCACAGGTGCCAGCACAGTAGGTGGCACCTCAGAGGTAGATGTCACCACCATAGTAGGTGGCACAGCAGCAAGTATAGGGACAGGTACCAGCACAACAGATGGTACCGAGATAGGCAGAGTAGGCTCCGTAGCCTTATTTACAGTAGCAGGCTATGGTTGCATTACAGAGTCAGGTTAGGCATCTAAGAGCAGCAAAGTCACATAGAGATGCAGATGTGGGACAAATATCAGAGTTGACCAGAGAGAGATGAGGCCTTAGCTAGCATGTGGGTGATGAGAGCAGAGAGGGATTCAACTATGGCAGCTATGGGCACAGATGGCACATCTAGCTTCTTGGTTTTTCAGGTGCAGCAGGCACAGACACAGCTAGCTCAAGTTCAGAGTGAGCTTGCTAGAGCACAGGCCCAGGCTTAGTACTACAGAGGCCTATACCACAGGGTAGTGTCAGTGGAGTAGTGTACCCCTAGCTTCAGGAGCCAGTCTGGGGCGTCACAGAGGGTAGGTGGATCTCGATCTGTGGGATCAGTCAGGGGCCCACAACAATCAGGGGGAGAAAGAGGAGAGGGTAGTGTAGGGAGCAATGCTCCACGACGACAGGGCTAGTCAGATTTGGATACTTGTACTAGTTTTTGATTGTGATGTATAGATTTTTGATGGCTAAGATAGCCTATATACGCATCATTTTTTTCCTGAGACATGTATCATCATCTTTTTGTACCTTGTATACATTTTATGATATGACTATGAGAGATGGATAGATGTTTTTGATATATTGTACATTTGGACATTTTTTGATGATCATATATGAGATGCAACTATTGATGTTCTACATGCATGTGTTCTATATGTTTATATGCTATGGATGCAATCTATCTAATGATGCTTTGTATATGTGATGCATTTTAGATGGATTTTGGATGTTTTGATATGTAAATGCAGATGTTTAGGGATATGATTATGATTATGTAGTGCTATATGTATTTGTCTATGTTTTTGATTCTTTTATTATGATATATGGATGTAAATGTACATGGATGACCTAATGCACTTTAAAATGTATGGAAATGATCTGATGTACTTTATTATGTATGTAAATAATTTAATCCTGTGAATGACTATCTCGTGATATGATATGCTACCTATGCTATGTTTTTGATATGTCCAAGTGTACTCAATCGACACAGAGATGATATAGATAGGTGGAAGAAAAGAGATGAAGATATTGGCTTTCATTTGATAGACTGTATGAATTTCTTATTGCGTGGTTGATATAGACTTTTGGATACGGAATGGATATGGATTGTCATCTTGATATTGCAAGTCTTTTGCTTTCATCATTGGGCACTTTTTGGTATTTTTCACTTTTTGAAATGTTGTAAGAAAATACAAGCATCTAGGTATAATTAGACCGAGATGACCTAAGTATTCCTTACATGGATTTTGATATAGCAAGTTGATACAAGCATCTAGTCAAACTTGAATCTAGATGACCTAAGTATTTCTTGCATTTCAATAGACAAGGATTGCCCTTTTTCATGGTAAGACCTCAGAGTCCTCAATGATCTTTTGCTGATCATGTCGTTAGACAGAAGTCGTCACATTACTAAAGTTTGTTCCACAAGCAGTAGATAAAGAAAGAGATTATGCCCCCATCATAGCATCTCTAGCTTTTGGCACCCTTGAGTAGCATAGGAAGACATAATGACAAAAATTCAAGACTTTGTAAGTTAACCTAATTCACAAAACATTCTTCCATAGATGTGTCTTTTTGCCATAATTGATATAGAATTAGTTTGAGTGTTTTGGTATGGTGCTTTGCTTTGTTTTGGATAGGTTGATGTTTCATGTCAAGAATTTTGGTTTGGATAGCTTGTTTTTGTTGCACTTCCTTGTCCAGTGAAAGGTACCGCAATCCTTTATTGGTATCCTCTTTTAAACAATGTGGCATTCAAGAATCCTAATCCGTAACCAAGTCAAGGAGTTGCCCCAAGTTTAGACAAAGGATCAACTTATTATGGGCGATAAGACAAATAGATATGGAGAGATGGACCCTAAGGGACTGACCTAGTGCCTCAGGAGCTCATTACTAAATGGCCTTGCCTACGTGACGATGCAGAGGCAATGTAGGTCAGGGTGAACCCTGATGGATCTAAGACCTAGGCGATGGCAAAGATGTAGAAATGGGATGGACTCAGACAAAAATAGGACTAGATATGGGACAAATGGGACAGTGGAGCCTCAGGGGTGCATTAAGACTGGCCTTGCCTACATGATAACTTAGAGGTGATGTAGTTTGACAACGGTTCAAAGGACTAGTTCAAGATGAACGTTACAATGGACATAAGAGACATGAGGTCACAACAGATGGAAGAAGTGGTTTGTCATAGAATAGCACCTATTTACCAGGTTTTCACCACTTGTTTTTATTTGTACAAAAGCCAAGAGCATTCATGATGCTTGTTTGCCAGGTTTTCATCATGGTACCTATCCTAGGCACCTGTTTGCCAAGTTTTCACCATAGGACGATTTTTTTGTTATTTTTCTTTTTTTTTTTAGTTTTGTTTTTTATCACTTTTTTTATTTTTTTGAACTTTTTCAGGACTTGCTTACATTGGGGTTTTTAGGTGTAGAACTTGTGAAGGTCCATGTTGTTGATAGGATCATTGAACAATTCACCTTCAGAAGTAGCCAATTGATATGCTCTAGACCCATAAGCTGCAATGATAACATAGGGACCTAACCAGTTGGGTTTGAACTTTCCTTTCTTTTCTCGATCTTGTTGATTTCTAGGATTGTCTCTGAGTACTAGATCACCAACTTGGAAGATGTGGGGCTTTACCCTATGATTGTAACTTCTGGAGATTCGTTCCTAATATGCTTTTAGATGGTTAAAGGCATGTTGCTTTCTCTCTTCTAGCAGCTCTAACTCTTGAAGTCTGGTCACTTTGTATTCTTCATCAGATATGAGGCCCTTTAATGAAACTCACAAGGATGGGATCTCAACTTCAATGGGCAAGATAGCTTCAGATCCATAGACTAAGGAGTATGGTGTTGTACTTGTAGGTGTGTGAATGCTTGTATGGTAGGCCCACAATGCTGGATTTAGTTGGACATGCCAATCTCGATCAGCATCATTGATAGTCTTCTTTAGGATTTTCAAGGTAGTTTTATTTGATGCCTCAGCATGGCTATTGCCTTGAGGATAGTATGGGGTAGAAAAGTGGTGTTGGATATGGAATTTCTCGCATAGTTCCTTGACATCTTGATTTTTGAAAGGTTGTCCATTATCTATGATAATAGACGAAGGGACACCATAACGACAAATGATATAGTTCAGGATAAAAGAGATAATCTTCTTGCCTATGATGTTGGCTAAGGGCACAACTTCAATCCACTTTGTGAAGTACTAAGTGGTAATGATGATGAATTTATAGCCGCTCAATGAAGAGGGGTGGATCTTGCCCACTACGTCGAGTCCCCACTGACAAAAAGGCCAAGGAGTAGTTAATGGTTGTAGCTCCTATGTTAGTGCATGTATCAAGTTCCCATGGATTTGGCACTTTTTGCACTTATTTACAAAATGATAGGAATCTTGTTCCATAGTTGGCTAGTAGTATCCCATGTGTATGAGTTTCTTGGCTAGCGTGGGGCCACTAGACTGGGTCCTGTATATACCATCGTGCACTTCACTTAGGGTGGTTTGATATTCCTCACTATCAAGACATCTAAGGAGAGTACCATCGAGACCTCAGCAATATAGGGTATTGGCGACAATGGCATACTGGGATGCCTAATGGATAAAGGTTCATTTTTGGTTACTGGAGAGATCAGGTGGGAGGGTGATCTCTTTAAGATAGGCAAATATTTTTCCATAGAGGGGGGAATCAGTTCCAACAATGTGGAAAATGATATGGGATTCAGGGGTGTCATATGCAGGACAGGTCATTGGGTCTACCAAGAACTCGTAGTGCAATTGATTTTCTGGAATATCAAGGAGAGATGCAATGGTTGCCATTGCATATGTAGCTTTGTTCTTGATCCTTGGTATCTATTCAAAAGAGATCTTGATGAAATATTTTTTGAAGTCATCTACCATCCTTTTGTAAGGTATCAATTTCTCATCTTTTGTCTGGTAGTCATCATTCACTTGGTTTATGACTAGCTGTGAGTTGCCATATACTTGAAGTTCTTGGATATTCTACCCAACTACTAGCTTGATACCAATGACTAGGGCTTCATACTCTGCCACGTTATTAGTGCAAAGAAAGAGTAGTCTGTATGACTTAGGAATAGTTTCGCCACTAGGAGTGATCAACAAAATACCTACCCTTGATCCATGTTGAGTGTAAGATCCATCGAAATACATTTTCTAGATTGTTGTAGTAATATGAAAGATAGATTCATCTGGAAACTCAAAACTTAAAGGGTTGTCATCTGTAAGAGGTGCATCTACCAGTTGATCTACAAGTACTTGGCCTTTAATTGCTTTCCTGTCTACATATTAAATGTTGAATTCACTGAGAAGTATGACCCATTTTGATAATCTACCTATTAAAGCTGCCTTATTGAGTAAGTATTTGAGTGGATCAATCTTGGCTACCAATTTGACAAAATGTGATAGCATGTAATGTCTCCATTTTTGTGAGGTGAAGACTATAGCAAGGCATGCTCTTTCAATGGGCGTGTATTACAATTCATACCCAACAAGTGTTCAGCTGATATAGTATATTGCCTGTTGTTTACCTTCATAGTGTTGTTGTGCAAGAAGAGCTCCCAGAGCTGTTGGTGTGGTTGAGATATACAATAGCAGTGGTTTCCCCTGAATCGGTGGCATAAATACTAGTAGCTTCATTAGATACTCTTTTAACTACTGAAATGCGTGTTCACATGACTCATTCCATTTGAAAGGGACATTCTTATGTAGAAGGTGAGAAATGGGTGGCACTTATCTGTCAATTGAGAAATGAACCTTCTGATAGATTGCAGTTTTCCCTGTAGAGATCTTAGCTGAGCGAGGTTCTTGGGAGGTGACATTTCCATGATGGCCTTCACCTTAGCGAGGTGGCAAGAGACACTATATGGACTCATGAATGTTGTCATTGATGGCAACAAAGGTTACCCCACACATCCGCAAGACATGATAGGTTCTCACCGAAAGTCAGATTGAAGAAGTGTTAAGGTTTGGTAAGTAGGAACAGAGTAGTCAGTAAGGTCCAATAGATACGTCCAGATCTCTCGGTAGAAGTATCTTAGTGAAGTGCAAATTTGGGGAAGTCAAGAGGAGTATCTTGACTGATAGATTCCAGGGTTTGAGCCTCCAGTGTGGAAAGGATAAAGAGATATGAATACATGAGTGTCAGTTTCCCAAGTGACAGTGTGAACAGAGGAAGAACTGATTGGCAGAACATCAAACATTATTCCGGATGTGTTACTGATGATGGAAAAGGTTCTTAAGGCATAAGTTATGTTTGGCTGACATGATTGATGACTTCTACAAGTATATGCTTGATCCACATTACTTGGTGTGCAAGGATTCAGCCAACAGATCAGAGTTTAAGGAAATTATTGACTGTTCCAGATGCCGACTAGAAAGGTGATGAAATCACTTGTGGGGATATATATAGGATTGATTTAGATGTGAATAAGTGTGTGGTGTATTGTGTGGTGCGAAGAAAACTAGAAGAGCAAAGTGAAGATTGGAGAAGAGGTCCAGAATGTGATAGTATAGCGGCATCAAGAGAGAGTAAGAATGAAGTGCAGCAGATCAGTTTATTGAGCTTAATCAGAACTAAACCTCAACATGTGTGGATGCTTCTCATCAGTTCAAACATTGTGTTATCTTCCTTTCTTGTAGACAGTGTGTCTCCTGTAGGCAGTGAGCCTCTTGTGAGCAGTGTGCTCAGGCAGTGAGCCCTAATTAGCAAGTGCCATATTGTTACTTCTATTCTTCTAACAGAGAATAATATCTTGGGTTAATCACCCCATGGTTTTTCCCTTAACCAGGCTTTCCACGTCAAAAATATTGTGTCATGTGTATTGGTGTTCTTTCCATTTCATAATTATGTTCGCTCATTTGATTTAATATTACATTAATTGTTAAGGAAGATCAGAAAGGTAGAAGAATTAAGATAACTAATTCACCCCCCTCTCAGTTATCAACAATTGGTATTAGAGCCAAGTTCCTCCAAACAGAGACTAACAGCTTGAGGAAGATCTGGGAATTCAAATGGATATGTATGGAATGAGGCAACAACTTCAGTCTACCCTAGATGATCTTGAACAATCTAATTTTGATGTCAATGAACTGAAGGAGAGACTTAGACAAGTTGATGACTTCATCAAAGAACTAAGAGAAAAATTGAGTATCTCTATGAAAAAGAGAAAAGGACTACTTCAACAATTAGCAGATCAAAGTGAAGCCAATAACACTAATGATGATCTGAATAAGAAGAACAAGTTATGCAAAAATTTATCAAAAGAAGTCAATATTGTAAGACATGAAATGGAATCAGGAGTCATGAAGTTCACCTAAGAAATTAAAGAGAAAAGAAAAATTGAAGATAACCTAAGACAATCTCTCAAGGAGAAATCTAAAGACTGCCACAATATGGATAGAATAACTAGACACCTAGAATCTGATCTTGAAGAAGCTAAAGAAAAGGAAGAACAACTTGAAAATTAGGTTGACACTCTCAAAAGGGATCTTCAAACAGCAAATGAATATAAAGAGAAATTTAGGGTAAGCTCTACTCAACTTGAAGTTCTTCTTGAAAGCTAAAAGAGGATAGATGACAAGCGTGGCTTGGGGTATGAAAAAGGGGAAAGCTCTGGATCCAGTCAGAGGAACTCCACTCCAAGAAACAAACCTAGAAGACCTTCGGTAAGGCAACCAAATGCTCAAAGATATCCATCCTTCAATGGATATTGCCACAACTACAATAACTTTGGTCATAAAGCAAATTGGTGTAGAAACAGAATGAATCAAACTATTACATCCTTCTTTGGACAATGTTTCAACTGCAAAAGGTATGGTCACAAATCTCATGAATGTAGATATATGCAAATAAACAAATCATTCAATGGTAGATGCTTTGAATGCAATAGAATGGGACATATGGCTAGTAAGTACAGATCAAGAGGATATCAATCAAATATGCAAAGAAATGTTATTTGCTATAATTGCAATAGATCCGGTCATATTGCCAAATACTGTAGAATCAAGAATCAGGACAAAAGGGGTCTGGTGCATCATAATCAGAATCAAGACAAAGGCAAAAGAAAAATGAATGCGGATGAAGTTCAGAGTGAGATGAACAAGATTTGGGTGAAGAAAAGTACAGAGAATGTTGGAAATGGATCCACACCAGACTCTGGTGCTGATATTCCTTTCAAAAACTAAAAAGTGAGCTCTGGCTCAGGGGGAGCAACAAAAGATAAGCTAATTCCTCCAACTAGTCAATTGGTGCTTGAAATTGGCACATAGGAAGCTGTGGATCAAAGGGTTACTAGAGAAACATCTAAATGAGGTATGGCAAAGATTTGAGACATCTGCAAAAAGATTTGAAGAGTCTAATCCTTCCAGAATTGATCTAGTAAAACACTGGTAAACAAGCCTTCCGGTAAAAATAGGTTCTTCACAAGTTTGGTCCAGTATGATGGAGTCTAGATCTATAGATAAATCAAATGACTAGTGAAAGGAAGATGGATTATCACTACTCTCCAAGAATAAATTCAAAGTTTGTCTCAGTGATTCGAAAAGGTTATGTCTCTGAATAAGATAAACAAGGCAAACCAGAATGAATTAGGTTGTGCATTTATTACAGTGTGAAAATTAGGGCTTCTTAGAAATAAAAGAGTTCATTCGTTCGTCATTTGCACATTTGCACTCAAGAAGAAAAGAAAAAGGAGCTCTGCATCAAATTGTCTCAACTCCCAAAGATCAACCATTGAAATCATTTCATTTAGCTAATCAAATCTGGCTCCTTCAGTGAACCCTTCAAACGAAAAAGGTATTTTTCATTGCTGAATATCTCGCTGTAAAATCTTTTTGGAAATGGCTACTCTGAATGTTGTGAAAATCTCTAATAGACCTCATCCTACATTTAAGAAGCATCCATATAAATCTCTAAAGGTTGATCCCCTGGGCACCTTTTCAAGCATTCTGCATGGGGTTCTGCATGTAGAAGATGTTAGGGTTTACATTCATGCAAACATTGAAGAATTTGGTGATTCAAAGTTAATGGATATCTATCATAAGCAATTAATAGATGATTCATTTGAGATCAAACCTCAGTATAAAGCCATCCAAGAGAAGCATTTTGCACAGTGCATTCATTTCCCCTATTTTGAAGAAGATGAATGGGTCCAGTATGTGTTAAGCAGAGTGCATGACAATTTCTTATGGTTAAATAGACCATTCAAAATTACCAAAGATGCAATTAGGGCAGTAACCGGTCTACACTCATTTGGTGGCATACCTGTTCTCAAATCTATCAAGAATCAGGTAGTAAGTGATGCTACCAGATCAAAATTTGATAATAGAGCTATGACAATTGAAGATATCACTGATCCGGATGTCAAGTTTGCATCCATGATAATTGGTTATAAGATTTATCACTCCAATAGGGAAAACTCAGTACCAGGAACTACAATTTATACAGCCTATTAGATGCTAAAAGAAAATGCTGACTATGATCTATGTGAACTTCTTCTAACCCAACTTTTTGAGAATCTACAAAAGATAATGAAGGACAAGAAAAACTCCTTCAAGTATGGTGGTTTGATAATCTTCCTATTCTTTTATTACATGAATGAGCTTCCCGGATCTAGTGGCTGGGTATGGCAGAATGATAGACCAATAGCTATTCAAATAAGAGATTATATACATGCGCTTGGTGATGCCAAGGCACAGAATATAGCTCTCTGGGGCTATTTCAAGAATTTTTAGAGCATGATGCAGGCAAGAGAGAGAATCCCCAAATCTTTAGTTGAAAAGTATAAGGATACTATTTGCTTCATGGTAGAAACTAATCAGTGCCTTATGGAGGAAGTGGAACCAAGAATAGTATGGATGATGCTGATGGGGTATGAAGTTAATGAGAAAATTGTTGAGCTACATGTTGAACACATGCTAAGTCAGCCAAAAGATCCCAAGGCAGAAAGGTTCGACACATTTGAAGAGCTAAGTGTAAAGATTCATGTGGAACTCAAACAACCAGAGATCAAGAGGAAAGTGAGAAAAGAATTTGAAGATGTTACCAAAGGTTTTGGCATCTCAAAGGAGGCACTTGATACCAATAGGGAAAAGATGGAAAGGGCTGAGGAAGAGAAGAAAAAGGTAGAAAATAAAAGTGAGGAAAGTGTTCCAGCAAGATCTTCCACTCGGACTAGATCATCAAAGAGATCTGCACCTACCACTGCCAAAAGCTCAAGGCCATCAAAACCGGAAGCACAATCATTTGGCAAAGGAGAGAAAAGAACAAAGACAAAAGCCACAAGGGCTTATGATAGTCAAAGGGATGAAGAGGAGATTGAATCTGATGAAGAAATCAAGAAAATGAAGAAAAAGAAGAAAACATCTGGTGAACCCTCTACCAGTCAAGAGGAAGAAGAAAAGACAGACGAATATGTTGAAAAACCCTGTAATGAAACAACTTGCACAATATCTGAATATAATAGTAAATATGCTGCAAATACTTAATAATATGCCACTTCGAGGGGGCAACCTCCTAATCCACTTCAAGGGGGATACCTCCAATAGTCTTTAATGAGAACACAATACACAATATGATATGAAATGAGACTCACTACCTCCTATATATACCTATTTATGCCTAGGATATCACCCAGGCCGACTTAGATAGACCTATAGAAGCCTTAGGCCGACCTAAACAACTAAATAACAATATAATAATGATAATATGACTTAATTAGGAGTTAAGATAGCCACAAGCCGACTATTCATAACCTTATGTACACCAATATTAAGGGCGTAGCATGCCCCCCCTCTTCAAAGAAGCATTGTCCTCAATGCTAACCAAGTGTGGATTCTTTTGAATGAACTCCTCATCCTCCCATGTGGCCTCTTCAACTAGTAAATTCTTCCATTGGATGAGATACTGAGTGAGGGTTCTATTCCTTAGCTTCTTTGTGCGAGTTTGAAGAATGCCCTCTAGTTCCAAAATTATTCTTCCTTCTTCATCAAGTTCTGGTAGTACTGTTTGAGTAGGAATATTATGCCCAATTACCTTCTTCAAACAAGAAACATGAAAAATTGGATGTATCTTTGTTGTTGGTGGCAACTCTAGCTTATAGACAACACTACCCATTGAGATTGCTTTTTTGAAGTGAAACAATGTAGATATCCTTTCGAACATTTATTAACAACCTCAGTTTGCCCATCTGATTGAGGATGGTATGAAGAACTATGAGCCAATTGAGTACCCAAACATGAGAATAAATCTTTCCAAAAGTGACTAGTAAAGATAGGATCACGATCACTGACAATAACCTTAGGTGTACCATGTAGCTTTTGGATATTCTCCAAGAAAACTTTTGCCACTGCATTTGCTGTAAAAGGATGTGATAATGCAATGAAATGTGCATATTTAGTGAGGCGATCAACTACTACCATGATGACATTATGACCTTTAGATTTGGGAAGCCCTGTGATGAAGTCCATGGATACCTCTTCCCAACGCTGGCTAGGAATAGATAAGGGCTGCAAGAGACCTGGTGTCTTAATTGTCTCCCCCTTATTTCTTTGACAAACCAAATATTCAGCCACAAATTTTTGAACATCACCTTTTAACCCTTCCCAAAAAAAATCTTGCTTGACCTGATGATATGTCTTCAAAAATCCTGAATGACCACCAACTGGGGACTCATGTAGCTCTATGAGAATCTTGTGTTTAAGAGTGGAATTCTTGCAGAGATACAAACGCTCTTTATACCAAAGAATATCTCCCTTCAAACAAAACTTATCTGAACTACTAGGATCACTTTTTAATTGTTGGATGAGATTACTTGTTGCAACATCATTTTGCCATTCTGCTTTGGCTTCTTCCACCCAATTTGCTTGTAATATTGAAAGGGCACACAATAAGGCTTCATCTTTCTCATCCTTCCTAGAAAGTGCATCAGCCACAATATTTTCATTCGCTTTCTTATATACAATCTCAAAGTCATATCCCAACACCTTAGTGACCCATTTTTGTTGCTCTTCAGAGGATAGTCTTTGTTCCAAAAAATATTTTAGGCTATCATGATCTGTCTTAACCTTGAAGTGTCGACCCATTAAATAAGGCCTCCATTGTTTAACTGCATGAAGGATTGCTAGCATTTCCTTCTCATAAATAGGTTTGAGCTGATTTTTACCCTTTAATTGATGACTCAAAAGCAATTGGTCAACCTTCTTGCATGAGAACTGCTCTGATCCCATTTCCAGAAGCATCACATTCCACAATGAATTCCTTGGTGAAGTCCAGAGTGGCAAGCACTGGAGTTGTACACATAGCCTCCTTCAATTGCTCAAATGCTACATTAGCAGACTCATTCCAATGAAAAGAATCCTTCTTCAAGAGAGTGGTGAGGGGTGCTGCTATACAACCATAATTCTTCACAAATCTTCTATAGTACCCTGTCAATCCCAAGAAAACCCTCAGTTTCTTAATGGTTTTTGGAATAGGCCATTCCATGATAGCCTTAATTTTGTTAGGGTCCACCTTTACTCCTTCATGTGAAACTATGTGTCCCAAATACTCCACCTCCTTAAGACCAAAAGCACACTTGGATGGCTTAGCATAGAGCTGATGATCTTTGAGTAATTGTAATGCTTGATCTACATGCTGCAAATGTTCTTCCCAAGTCTTGCTATAAATCAATATATCATCAAAGAACACTAACACAAACTTTCTCAAGAACTTCTTAAAAATGGAATTCATCAAACTTTGGAATGTAGATGGTGCATTGGTAAGGCCGAATGGCATCACCAAAAATTCATAATGACCCTCATGAGTTCGGAATGCTGTCTTACAAATATCTTCCTCCTTAATCCGAATTTGGTGATAACCAGATCTAAGATCTAACTTGGTAAAATACATAGCTCCATTCAATTCATCTAGCAAATCATCAATGACTGGAATAGGAAACTTATCTTTAATGGTGTACATGTTGAGCACTCTATAATCTGGACACATGTGCCAAGTTTCATCCTTCTTACGCACCATCACCACAGGCGAGGAGTAAGCACTTTGGCTATGCCTGATAATTCCTGCCTCTAGCATCTCCTCAACAATTTTTTCTATCTCACTTTTTTGTATGTGTGGGTACCTATAAGGCCTGATGTTTGGTGGTTGGCTCCTTGGAACTAGTTGTATGGCATGGTCATGATCCCTCTTAGGAGGAAGTCCTTAGGCATATCTCCAAGAACCACTGAGTGACGATCAATTATTGCTTGTAAATCTAGATGAGTAGGAGCATTAGATTGAGAGACTTCTAATGAAAATAGCTGGGCCACAAATCCATCTGCTCCTTTCTTAAGCAACTTTTGCATTCGATGAGAGCTTACCATCTGTGGGGATTTTGCCTTCAACCCCCTTAGCTCCACTACCTTTCCTTCTGATTGAAATCTCATGAATAGTTCTTGGAAGTTCATCTCAATTGTTCCCAATGTAGTAAGCCATTGTACTCCCAAAACAATATCTACTGCACCCATGGATATTGCATACATTGGGGTATCAAGTTGATAATCTCCCATGGATAATTTAATGCTATGACACTTCCCTAAACAACTAACTGTACCCCCATCTGCAATCAAAACCTGAAACTCTGGGGCTGGATATATAAAACAATTTAGACGAGTTGCCAACTTTTTGTTGATGAAATTATGAGTACTACCTGAGTCGATCAACACTGTTACTTTCTACTTCTTTAAGAAACCCACTACCTTGAGAGTTTGTGGTGCACTAAAACCTGAGAGTGCATGAGAAGAAATGATTGGCTGAGAATCATGTGATTCCTCACTTGACTCCCTATCCTCCTCTAATATGGGTTCTTCCTTTTCTTCCTCACTTGGACCTTCAATATAGAACAATTTCTTTTCACTACATTTATGTCCTCGACTGTATTTGCTATCACAATTGAAACACAATCTTTTTGCTCTTTTCTCCTCAATTTGCTGTGGAGTCAACCTAGTAGGTTGAGGAAAAGAAGGTGTTGAATATCCTTTCTCTCTTGTCATATTAGCCCCTTGCTTTCTAGGAATCAAATATTTCTCCTCTACCCTGCGTGCCAAGATAAAAGACTCATTTACTGAGCTAGGACTAAACATACGTACCTCATGTTGAATGTAATCCTTGAGACCACCCAAGAATAAATCATTCAAGTTCTCCTCTATAATTGTATCCACTCTTAATGATAGATTTTGGAATTTTTGAATATAATCCTTAACTGATCCTGTTTGTTGAAGTTTAGCAAGCTGGTTGAAGAAGTTGTCTGTCACACTATTGCTATATTGTGCTTGGAGTTCTTCTGTAAAAATTGACCATGAGACGGTGAGACCCTTTTTTGTCCGATGAGTACAAAGCCAACGATACCAAATGAATTGATCTAGTTCTAGATATAGGGAAGCCATCGTGACCTTTTGTCCATATGGGATTTGATGTACTTCAAAAAAATTCTCCATTTGGTTAATCCATGTTAGAGGATCCTTACCATCGAACTTGCGCATATCCACCTTACGAAAGAAATTCCTAGATCCCATAGGAGTATTAAAATTTGTGTCATTATTAGCCGACTTGAAGGTTTCACCTTGGTTGCTGGAGAACTCCTTTCTTGGTTCATTCATATAGGCACTGAACATGCTTCATAGATCTGATATATCTCCTCTTAGGTCACACATATCCCTCTTAATTAACGACACATCTTCTTTGACCTTACTTATTTCCTCATTGGGATTACTATCCTCTATTATTTCCTTATCCTTATCAGAGGATTTCCCCGGTGTGGTAGCATTCTTTTTGCCTCTTGTTGCAGGCCCCGTCATGATGGAAACCAATATTTTTGAAATAAATCACACAAATTAAATGTAAATTTTCTAAAATTTTTACTGTAACTTACTAAGGCCAAGATACCACTTACCCAGAAAAAATCCAAAAACTTAGCAAATTTGCTACCTTGAGAGCGAATTTGTTGGAAACCCTAATTTTGTAATAACTTGCTTATTTTTGCTTCAATTCCTTTGAAATCTGGACTGTATCTTCTTTAATATGGTCTTCAAAAACCCTTTAAAAATAATTTAAAAATTCGCTAAAATCTGAAAGTTATACTCTTCTCAAAATCACCTCCAATGTTGAGAAAAAATCTTGCCTCTACGGTGCCAAGATCATGCTCTGATACCACTTGTAATGAAACAACTTGCACAATATCTGAATATAATAGTAAATATGCTGCAAATACTTGATAATAATATGCCACTTCGAGGGGGCAACCTCCTAATCCACTTCAAGGGGGATACCTCCAATAGTCTTCAATGAAAACACAATACACAATATGATATGAAATGAGACTCACTACCTCCTATATATACCTATTTATGCCTAGGATATCACCCAGGCTGACTTAGATAGACCTATAGAAGCCTTAGGCCAACCTAAACAACTAAATAACAATATAATAATGATAATATGACTTAATTAGGAGTTAAGATATCCACAAGCTGACTATTCATAACCCTATGTACACCAATATTAAGGGCGTAGCAAACCCACTCTTCACATTAATGACATAATAAAATCAGTCACAGTGGACGGAAATCTTCAGCTAATGGTTGAATTCTATGATGATTATGGTGAAGCAGATCAGAAGATATTGCAAGATGCCACAGTTAGGTACCTAAATATCTACAACAAAGCATTTATTGAAATTATATCTTTGATCCCCAAAAGCTTGGAGAAGGAACTTGAAATAAGAAAGAACAATGCCAAAGCCAAAGATCTAGAAATCTGGGAATAGATAGCAATTCAACTATATACTTCAATCGATCCCAAGAAAATGAATATGATCTTCAAAGATTGTAAGAATGAGTTCAGGAGCAAAGCAAGGATGAATCAAGTTATGCTTGGAGAGACTGATAAAGTTGCAAAAGAGATAGAAGAGATCCTCCAGAATGCATTCAAAAGATTCAACATTCCAATTATAGAGGACTTGGGTACTGATCCCTCAACCACAAGTGTTGCAGAAGAGTCTACTAAGAAAATGACAGAAGAGGTAATGAATACCGGTGCAGAAACAGCTAAGAACTTGGAATCCTCTGCTCCGGAAGAGGTGGCCCATGAACAGACTAACATTTCTCCTCTGGATTCCCCTATTGACCCTGGATCTAAAGAAGAAGAAATAATAAAGGAGAAAGAAAAAGAGGTGAAAAGTAAGTCAAGCTGAAAAGAATATAAGTGACACTACAGAAGAGAAGAAGAATCTGTCTTCGGCAAGAGACATTGTAGAATCTATCAAGGACTTCTTGACAAAAGAAACTAATGAGATGGATGAACCGGAATTACTAAAAGGGCCATTAGATTTTGACTCTCTATCTCTGGTACAAACAATGAAGATAGCGTCATTTGCAAATGCGAAGGCCAAAGAGAAACTACTAAAATCTCACATGGAAGACTATGAGCTTATAGAGGTAGCATCTAAAGTGTTGGAAAAGATCATGCCATCTTTTCAGAAGGATCCCATAGCCTCCTCTTCCGGTAATTTCAAAACTCTAGTCAATAGTGTTAACACACATTTTGATTCTCTAGAGAAATCAGCTGAGGAGAAGGTCAAGAAAGAGTTTTTGGATAAGAGATTCTCAGAGCTACAAGGGATAATATCAAATGACAGGAGAGTTATGGGTATTGGGATAAAAATCTTGGAAAATGCTCTTAAGGATGGAGGTGATGTATACAAATTTTGTATATCCTGGTCTAAAACAACAGTGGAGATTGAGAAGAAAATGAAAGAACAGGAGGACAAGCTAATAAAACTTTCTCAAAATTTTGATCCACTTACCACATCCATAATAAATCAAGAATGTCAAACGGTTGTGGTTTTGAATGAAATTAAGAAGCTTGAAAAAGAGAAGAAAAACATAATTAGTGGGTTGGGTGAACTCAGAGGGATAATTGTCCCTAAGTTAGAGGCCATGCATGAGGCCATAAAAGAAGATCAGATCACAGCCTGGACCAATGATCTGATAGATTTAAAAAGGGCAGATGCATTTGCATTCCTGTTGAGTGGTCATATATCAATTTTGGATAGAATGAAACAAAGTTGGGCTACAAAATTCATTCAATTAAAGACAACTTTTGCAGACATACTTTAGTATATGTAAGTATGCCATATGTATATACTTATGTGGCTAAGTATAGTTGAAATTTTGAATGTTTTGGTGTGCGAACCCTACCCTTTGCCATTGATGTCAAAGGGGGAGTAAGGAGCAGTGAAAAATGAGGAATCCAGCTAAGGGGGAGCTTCAAAAAATGTACATAGAGATAGAGCATCAGCCAAGAGGGAGTTTAGTGTGACACTTAGTCATTTTTCATTAAGTGTTGCCATCAATGCCAAAGGGGGAGATTGTTGGCAAGAGACACTATATGGACTCATGAATGTTGTCATTGATGGAAACAAAGGTTATCCCACACATCCGGAAGACATGATAGGTTCTCACTAGAAGTCAAATTGAAGAAGTGTTAAGGTCCGGTAAGCAGGCATAGAGCAATTAGTAAGGTCCGACAGACAGGTCCAGATCTCTCAATAGAAGTATCTCAGTGAAGTGAAGATTTGGGGAAGTCAAGAGGAGTATCTTGACTAATAGATTCCAGGGTTTGAGCCTCCGATGTGGAAAGGATAAAGAGATGAATACTTGAGTGTCGGTTTCCCAAGTGACAGTGTGAACTGAGGAAGAACTGACTAACAAAACATCAGACATTATTTCGGATGTGTTACTGATGATGGAAAAGGTTCTTAAGGCATAAGTTATGTTTGGCCAACATGATTGATGACTTCTACAAGTATATGCTTGATCCGCATTACTTGGTGTCCATGGATTCAGCTGGCAGATCAGAGTTTGAGGAAATTATTGACTGTTCCGGATGCCAACTAGAAAGGTGATGAAATCACTTGTGGGGATATATATAGGATTGATTTAGATGTGAATAAGTGTGTGGTGTATTGTGTGGTATGAAGAAAACCAGAAGAGCAGAGTGAAGATTAGAGAAGAGGTCCAGAATGTGACAGTACAGCAGCATCAAGAGAGAGTAAGTATGAAGTACAACAGATCAATTTATTGAGCTTAACCGGAACTAAACCTCAGCATGTGTGGATGCTTCTCATCAGTTCAAACATTGTGTTATCTTCCTTTCTTGTAGATAGTGTGTCTCCTATAGGTAGTGAGCCTCTTGTGAGTAGTGTGCTCAGGCAGTGAGCCCTAATTGGCAAGTGCCATATTGTTACTTCTATTCTTCTAACAAAGAATAATATCTTGGGTTAATCACCCCATGGTTTTTCCCTTAAATGGGTTTTCCATGTCAAAAATATTGTGTCATGTGTATTGGTGTTCTTTCCATTTCATAATTATGTTTGCTCATTTGATTTAATATTGCATTAATTGTTAAGGAAGATCAGAAAGGTAGAAGAATTAAGATAACTGATTCACCCCCTCTCCTCTCAGTTATCAACAAAGCATGACCCATTTTGATAATCTACCTGTTAAGGCTGCCTTATTGAGTAAGTATTTGAATGGATCAATCTTGGCTACCAATTTGACAAAATGTGATAGCATGTAATGTCTCCATTTTTGTGAGGTGAAGACTACAGCAAGGCATGCTCTTTCAATGGGCGTGTATTACAATTCATACCCAACAAGTGTTCGGCTGATATAGTATATTGCTTGTTCTTTACCTTCATAGTGTTGTTGTGCAAGAAGAGCTCCCTAAGCTGTTGGTGTGGCTGAGATATACAATAGCAGTGGTTTCCCCTGAATCGGTGGCATCAATACTGGTGGCTTCATTAGATACTGTTTTAACTGCTGAAATGCATGTTCACATGACTCATTCCATTTGAAAGGGACATTCTTATGTAGAAGGTGAGAAAATGGGTGGCACTTATCTACCAATTGAGAAATGAACCTTCTGATAGATTGCAATTTTCCCTGTAGAGATCTTAGCTGAGCGAGGTTCTTGGGAGGTGACATTTCCATGATGTCCTTCACCTTAGCTAGGTTGACTTCCATGCCATTTGTAGACACTATGTATCCTAGTAGCTTACCTAATGTAACTCCAAACACACACTTCTTTGGATTGAGGTGCACATTGAATTGTTCCAGTCTTGTGAAGATTTTGTCTAGTACTGCCAGGTGTCCTTCTCTTGTGAGTGATTTTTCCAGAATGTCATCAACATAATCTTCCATTATATTGTGCATCATGTCGTGGAACATTATGGTCATAGCTCTCTGATATGTTGCACTGACATTTTTCAGACCAAATGGCATGACACACCAACAGTAGGTGCCCCAAGGGAATGTGAATGTGGTCTTGTGTTGGTCTTCAGGTGTAATATTTATCTAGTTATATCCAGAAAAACCATCCATTAGTGATAGCATGGTGTGTCCTGCTGTGAGATCTACAATCATGTCAATGTTTGGCAGGGGGAAATCATCTTTCAGACAAGATCTATTCAGGTCCCTAAAGTCATTACATAATCAAACTCTGCCATCTGGTTTAACCACTGGTAGTATGTTTGAGATCCACTCAGGATAGTCTATAGGTCTGATAAATCTGGCATCTAACAGTTTCTTCAACTCTTCTTTTACATGAGGGCCACATACGGGTGTATCTTTCTGAGTTTTTGTTTTACTGGTTTAGCTCCCGGAGCTAAAGATAAGTGATGCATTATGAGATTCAGATCTAGCCTTGGCATGTCGGCATATGTCCACGTGAAGTTGATTTGTTTTCTCTTGAAGAAGTTAGTGAATGCTAGTTTTTCTTGTTTTATTAAAGCTTTTGCCATGTGGATCATTCTAGGATCATCACCTGTACTGACATTAATCAGCTTTACTGGTTCTATCAAGATTGACGATCTCTCGTGATGTGTAAGATTGGGTAGAGAGTGAAGCCTTCCATCCTTTAGCACCTTAGAGAGATTTTCACCATCGGATACATCTTTATTTTTACTATTTTCATGATCTAATACTACCGCGGAATAGTTTTCACCATTAGATCTTTATTTCATTTTGACATTTTTGAGACTGAAAGGCTTGGCACTCTCACCAAAATAGGCCTTCTCATTGAGTTCTATAGCATAGCCAGCTCTGTGGTCCCCTGCGGGTATATAATCTCTAAGCTCAAGATAGTCTATAATGGCTTCATCATTTTCAAAGGTATCAAGTTTAGGGTTAGTACCTTCTAGGTCCCAGTCTATGAGTTCAAGGTGCACCAAAGGTAAGGGATCATTTGGCTGGTCTAGTTTGATGGTGTTGATGGTTAGGACAGAGTTGTTAAAAGCACAGACAAAGTCTGTGATGGTACTCTCTATTAGTGGATCCATCAAGGGGGTATCATTCTTTCCTCACGACTTTCACTATCATTATTATGTGGGTCAGATTCTAGTGGTCTAGCCCTTGGACCTTTTTCCTCATTTGTGTGGGTTGGGTCATACTCGTGGACAACATCTATGTCTTTTTCATCACAAGATAGCTCATGGAGGCTATCCCATTCATATTCATTAGAATCAGTCTCACTCCCCAGTTGCATTCGCTGAATTTGCTCAACTAGATTGTTAGTGGATGTTTCTGGTTGTTTGCCTTTGTTCTTATTTATTCTATCAGTTCTTGATGCACCAGTGTAACCTAGCCCTGTAGTGTCTCAGGATGTTAAGGTATGAGGTTGGATGGGTTCAGTGATACCATCCTTTCTTGAACTGAGTGGACCGTGTCCTTCATACCCCATTCTTTGTAGCATTTGGAAGCCTTGACCATATTTTGCAGTTTGTATATTGGGATGGTCATGTTGTGTTGATGAACTACCTTCATCCTTGTATAACCATTGTAGGATATCTTTTTCATCACTTTCATCTTCGAGGCTTTCCCATTTGACAAACGATCCTTTGGTATTGTTATCTACTTAAGGTTTGCTCAGAGTAGGTCTCCCATATGATCTAGGAGATAGGGGGAGTTGTGCTAAGTAGAGGGATTGGGAGATTGTGTACTCACCCAAGCCTTTATCTTTGAGCCAGAGGTTAGGTTGAGGAGTTGTAGAAGAAGAATCAAGTGTAGCTAGGTCAACACGAGAGGAGCATGAAGCAGAGGCACAGTTGTTAGGGATCACAACTTCAGGTTTAGATTGAATAGAGTTGCAGTACTGAAACGGATTGGGGTCACCTTGTATAGTGATCTCTTGACCTTCATGGGGGAACTTGATACACTGATGGTATGTGGAAGGTACTTCTTTTAGAGCATGTATCCATGGTCTTCCAAGAAGGATGTTATATGCTAGTTCCATATCGAGGACTTGACAAGCCACATCTTTTAAAATAGGTCCCACTCTGATCGGTAAAGTAACAATTCCCTCAGAAGTTCTCTCCTCCTCATCATAGGCTTTGATAGTGATTTTATTTTTTGGATCTATAGCCTTTTCTAAAAACCCCAATGTAAGGATTAGCTTTAAGGTGCAAATATTCAAACTAGCTCCTCCATCGATTAGGACTCTCTTTATCTTGTGTTTGTGTATGAAGGCTTCGATATGAAGAGAGGCGTTATGGGGTTGAGTGATTGACATATCATCCTTTTCAGTGAATGATAGGGAATGAGGTGAGGTAATGTGACCTACCATGGTTTGGAATTATTCTTCAACAAGGTTTGTAGGGACGGAGGCTTTTGCTAAAGCTTTGTCAAGAATGGCCCTACGGGAAGGGGATAGACGTAGAAGTTCTAGGATGGAGATATGTGTGGATGTCTTATGTAACTGATCCAAGATATTGTACTGATTAGCCATGATGGTGGAGGTTCCTCTAAGAGTGACTCTATTATTGCAGATGGTAACATTGCAAACCAGATCCTTGTTTATAGTGATCACATTGATGTGTGAATCACTTTCTAAGATATGGTTAACAAAATAGTTGAAGATGACTTTTGTGTAATTTGCATTGTTAGAGCCACTGTTGTTTTTGTTGGAAGGTCCTCCCTACTCATAGTTGGGAAGACGATCCTTGAATGCCTGATGATCACTATTAGAGGTATGTCTGTCAATGGATATCTTGTTTTGTTCGATCAAGTCTTGGATCGTGAGTTTGAGTGCTATACAATCATTGGTTTTGTGCCCCCTGCTTTGATGAAACTCACAGAAGTCATTGCCATTCCACCAATGAGGTTTGGCCTTTGGTTCATATTCTCGTGTAGTTGGAAGTGTTATGATCTTGTTTGTGATTAGCTTCTATAGGGTGGTTTCCAATGATTCTCCCAAAGGTGTGAACTTTCTCCTAGGTTGAAAGTTGGTAAACCGTGATTCAGTGTTCCTTGGTTTGTTTTATGGGGGGTTGCTTTGAGGAGCTGATAAATTGAAGATTGGTTGTTTGGGTGCCACATTCTTGGCATCCACCACCCCATCATTCACAATATTTTTATTTTTCATCTAGAATCTTGGTTTATCATTGTTGGTGTTGGTACTAGGAGTGTCCTTGTAGAGCTTGATTTGACCTTTTGCGATTAAAGCTTTTTCAATGATGAGACCCATCTCAATGACCTTGCTGAAGGAGGTGGGACATTGGATTTGAATCTGATAGCTCAGGTCGGTTTGTAAATTGTGCACAAACATTTCCAGCATTTATTTTTTAGGCATTTGGTGTGGACACTTACTTGCTAACTGTCTCCATCTCTGTAAGAAGGAAGCGAAGGATTCCCCACCTTTTTGTTTGGTGTTACAAAGATCTAATATTGAGGTGTCGTGGTCAATATTGTAAGAGAAGTGGGTGACAAATTTGTTGACAAGTTCGTTGAATGTTTTAATGCCAGGTGGTAGTCTAGAAAACTACTCTATGGCTTGTCCTCCCAAGCTTCTTGGAAATAGTCGCATAAGGTAAGTGTCATTATGTGCGACCTCAAGGCAAGCAGCAATGAACTCCCTAATGTGGTCCCTTGGATCACCCTTTCCTCGATATTTATCAAATTTTGGAACCTCAAATTTAGAAGGGAAAGGTATCATGATCAAGGTCCTATCAAAAGGATATGGTGAAATATCCTCTAGGGTGTAATGTTTGGTCGATGCCCCTGTTTTCATGTCTACGAACTGTTGTTGTAAAACTTGGATTTGTTGGTTCACTAGACTTAGGGCATCCATAGCATCAGTGGTTGTTTTGCTTTTGTCTGAAGGTGTTTCTTCCTCATGTCTACTTCCCTCATGGTGTCTTTCTTCCTCAGTTTCTTTGAGATCCTCTACGTCAAAATCTTTGGGGAGCTTGACTCCTAGATTTGCTAGGTGTAAAAAGAATTTGGTAGGGTCTTGGGCAAGTACCTTTTCCAATATATGTTGAAATTTGGGTCATGCTGCATTTGGAGGATCTCTTCCATGGAAATTTCTTCATCATTTTCATGATCGTTTGGAACACTTTTCTTAGCCATTTCAATCTATTTTTGTTTTTGTAATCTTGTTAAGACCATGTAAGTGGCGACTAGAGAATGGGATAGAATGAGAAAATTTTGAACAAGGTGTGAAAGAATGGGTTAAGATTATGAGCAAGGTTCTTCTTGAATTAGTTGGTGTCAAACAAAGTTGGGTGTACAAAACAATAGTCAAAGTAAGGATGATAGAAATTTGTTTACTTGATGGTGACTAGTCTAGAACAATCCACTAGTAGAGTTCTGAAAGAAAAGGATAAGTGATCCTTGATAGGGGAGACTCACTAGGTTTCATTTGACGTTTGATTGTGATCAAGAATAACTTGGTTCTAACCTTGTTGGATTTTTGGAAGAAATTCGTGAGATTTGGATGATGTAGAACAATTATGGTATGGAAGAAGAGGAAAATGGTTTGATTTCCAAGGTTTTTAATCAGATTTTGGAAAACTGAGATAGATTTGGAATGGTCTTTTGAAAAGTTGAAATTTTGCTCTTGGAAGGTACGGATTTTGTTCTCTGGATTGGATGTACAGAAGTAAATGCACCGCAATAGAGCGTGAATACGCCACAAGTCAGATCAAATGCACAGCTCTGGTAATGTTTCAAATATGTTGTAATAGGATTTAAATGTGCTACAAGTCTCAGTGAATGTGCTACAAGTCATTTCAAATGCGCAATTCTAGTTTTTTACTTGGTTTCTTCAAAGTTTTTGGAACATTTTTCAAGATTTTTCTATTTTTTGGTTTGAAAACTCAGTGTTGTTGAGAATTGAATTTCAATTATGGCAAAGACACAGAAAACACATAGAAGTTTTCATGATTTTTATCTTTTGTTATTTTTTATATTTTTGGACTATTTTGACTCAAAAACAAGTACACCATAGGCTAGATAGGATAGTATTTGTTGAATCCTCTAGTTGTGCATACTCAAAGCATGTAGCTCCAAGATCTGGTAGCACCAGTTCCCCTCCACGGTACTCACTTCTCACACATACCAGATCTGGGTTTCCTTAGGCTCGTACCCCCACCGAACCTTAGGATTGTCCCTGCTACCTCTACTAAGAGTCACATGAATTAAGGCCGCTTCAAGAACTCTACCCTTTGCATCAACAAATAGGGGTTTTTGGCTTACTAAACAATTGGTTCATAGTCAAGGCAACCGTTCGAGTGGTTACACGTGTGGTGGCACTACTCTCCATTATGGAGTCTCCCAACCTCAAAGGGTTATGCCTTAGAGGGTTTTTGGGGAGGTTGGCCATCGGTGTAACACAACAGCACTCGTTGCAGGAGGTTTTCACCTCGAGCACAATTTATTTAAGTGGCTTGGTAGGGCTTGGCTTTAGCCTATTACCACTCAAGGTCATTCCCACTTGGACAAGTAGGCATCCAAGGGCAGGCCCCCCTAAAAGTTAAATAGATGGAATAACAAGTCTAGAGCTTTGATCACCTAGTTAAGGGGAGAGCATAAGCCTATTGTCATTCGCAGTCACAGAATACATTGATTAATCCAAACCTAGTTAAAAGTAGAAAAACTAAATGGGGTATTCTACTTGTGCACTCACATGGTTGTTAACTTTGAAGTGTTTAAGACATAGCAATGTTCATTCCTGTTTGTTGAGATAGCAATGATCTAACCTAAGAAAGAAATCAATAATGCAAATATAGCAGTGGTTCAATTACTTTCCATCCTAGTTAGAGACTGTGGAATTTGCATGCATACATTTTTGTTACTTTTTCCCTTAATTAGTCTAAATGAACTAATTAATGCAGCTAAATGACCTATTCTAGCCTCTGATCGTGCAAAACAAAAGTTAGCTCAAACATAGAAATCAGACAAAACCCTGAAAACACTGTATAGAACAGAAGCACTGTTATGTAGTCTGAATGCGCAAAAATAGAGATTGCATGTGGCATTTTTACATATGTGCTAATACAGGAGGTAAATACGCCATACTATGATGTAAATACGTTAATTAAATGTATGCATCATGAAATAGAGTAAAAGCACCGTGAAAGGAGGTAAATGCACTGGGATGATGTAGGCACCGAAACAGGATATGGATGTGCCGCTACAGAGGGTATATGTGCAATATCAGTGCAGGCACCAAAGTAGAGGGAAAAAGTTCTAATTTGGAGGTTGAATGCACCATATCTCTATTTGTGTCGAAGCAGGAGGTAGATGTGCTAGTTTGGGGGATAAATGCACTAGATGCCTTTGTCAGAACCCTATACATCACCTGTACAGACCTGTCACTCATAAAAACTTAGTTTTTGATTAGATAGAGGGGCAAGGGCCCCACGGTGGGCACCAAAATGTGAGGGTGAAAATGGGATCAATCAAAACAATAAACAACCCAATACATTCATGAAATATGAAGATAAAAGATAAATTTAAAGTAAAACAAAGAAGATACTTACACCTTTTACCTTGCGTCTTCCATTATTCACCTATCTGTTCTTGATCTTGATAATAGTGAAGCCCTCAGAAGCATATGCTCCCTTGCTTGTTGAAGATGACAAGAATGGAATGGCTATGATACTTTGTGTGATTGAAGATGAGCTTCAACACAATAATGATGGATGATATGATAAGGAAATGGTTGTGCCAAAGGCACGCTTGTGTTTCTATAGCATAAGTTTGCTCAAACGATGGATTTTTGAAATAGAAGAAGAGAAGGGTATTTATAGTGTTGGATGAGAGAAGATCAATGGTTGAGAAGAAATGAGAAGATCAACAGAGGAGGATGGTTGAGAAATGTGCAACCAATAGAAGAAGGACATGTGTCATTCAAAAAGAAGCTTTGTTGAGTTAACTGCTTTTGCATGACAAGAGGAATTTTATTTTTGGAAGATAAGAAAGATTTTTGAGAAGATAAGAAAGCATAATTAAATAAATGAATTTATTAAATTATTTGTGGATAAGTTGGAGGAATAAATAAAATATAAAAATATATTTTATTTTGTGGAGATTTTAGATTTTATTTAAATAAAATTACTTTTTATTTAAATTTGGAATAATAAAAGATTTTAATTAAATAATTAAAATCATTTAATTATTTAGAAGAATGGATTTGATGTAGGTGAATTTAATTAATTAAATAAATGTAATTTATTTAATAATATGAGAGGAGATGAATCAAATAAATAAATTTATTTATTTATTTATTGATAGAAGAATGTGAAAGTGAAATAAATATTTAAAATATTTATTTAACTAGAGTCATGTCATTTTTAGGTGTATACAACAGCAAGTAATTGTACTCAAGTTTTGTGGATGAAGCAAATGCTGAAGGATATCAAAGTTATATTTGAGGATCATGTTACAATCTTCTGTGATAATTCAAGTGCAATTAACATTTCCAATAATCCAGTGTTGCATTCAAAGACAAAACACATATCCATTAAGTTTCATTTCTTGAGAGAGAAGGTAAATGATAATGAAATCAGATTGGAGTTTATTTCTTTAAAGGATCAGATTACAGACATATTTACCAAGCCTCTACCTAAGGATACTTTTGAGTATCTCAGAGAGAAGTTAGGGGTTATTGTGCCTCCTGAATAGAACTAAGATACACTAGGGTGCATCAATCTGGTGGAACTTAGAGTCACATCTTGTGATCTGGATTGATGTTAAGGAGATACTACTCAGGGGGAGTAGTTAGCATACAAATTATTGGAGATTAGTATGAAACACAAAAGGGGAGAAAAGATTGCAAATATGTGCCCTTTGCCATTGATGTCAAAGGGGTAGAGAAGTCATGTGAAAAACTAGTTGCTGATGAAAGGGGGAGTATTGAAGAAAGTGGTTACAGAAGTGATAAGAGAAATTGGCAAAAATTCTTGTCTTGATGGTTGAATTAGTTTTTCACATCATATGTTGCCATCAATGACAAAGTGGGAGATTGTTTCAAATATGTGCCTAAGTGGTGTTGTCATTGATGTCAACATATCCTTGTTGCATTGATGTCAACTATATCCTATTTTGCTATCTATTTAGAAGACTGGAATATTTAGGATATTGAGAAAATTAATAAAGTTCAATGTATGCAAACCATATGACTATGTAGAGGATTGTCTTAAGTACCTCCAGTTAAGATTTGAGAGGTATGCATGAAGATTTGAAGAAGTTGTGGCCATCTATGTACAACCGGGTTTTGCTATGTTCAGAAAAGATAGAGTGACAGTAAATTGGTCCGGATTGCTCCGCATTGAAGTATTATGATCTACAAATCTAGAGGCATGTTTGGGAAGTCAGTGTATATCATAAACTCAAGTGGTTTGTGGTTTGGAGGTCCGCAAGCAATCTTTCTAGTGTGACAGTCATGGCAGACAGTGTTCTTGAGGTTTTGGATGAAGATGCAAGTGATTTTGATGATTTGGAGGAGTGTGAATGTTTTTTTTTTGAATTCAATGTTCTTGTGGAGCTCTCTGGATCATGTGACTGTTGATAACTGAGAGGGGGGTGAATCATTTATCTTAATTGCTTCAACTTTTTGAACTTCCTTAACAGTTAATACAATATTAAATCAAATGAATAAACATAACCATGAAATGGAAATAACATCAATGCACATGACACAATGATTTTGACGTGGAAAACCCGGTTAAGGGAAAAACCACGGGGTGATTAACCCAAGATATTATTCTCTGTTAGAAGAATAGAAGATACAAGATGGCATTTGCCAATTAGGGCTCACTGCCCAAGCACACTGCTCACAATAGGCTAACTGCCTACAAGAGATTCACTGTCTACAAGAAGAGAAGGTAACTCAACGTTTGAACTGATGAGAAGCATCCACACATGCTGAGGTTTAGTTTTGGTTAAGCTCAATAAACTGATCTGCTGCACTTCATTCTTACTCTCTTTTGATGCTGCTATACTATCACATTCTAGACCTGTCTTATTGTCTTCACTCTACTTTTTTACTTTTCTTTACACCACACAACACACTACTCACCTTCACATCTAAATCCATCTTATATATATATATATATATCCGCATAAGTGATTTCATCACCTTTCTAGTCGGCATCCGGAATAGTCAATATTTTCCCAAGTTTTGATCTATCGGCTGGATCCTTGCTTACCAAGTGATGCAGATCTAGAAGATGCTTATAGAAGTCATCAATCATGTCAACCAATCATGAATGATACCTCAAGAAACTTAGTCATCAGCAATATATCTTCTAGATTTGGATTTGACACTCTGCCGGTACAATTCTTCCTTTGTCTACTCTGTCAAATAGGAACCCGACACTCAAGTGCTCATATCTCTTCACCCTTCCATCGTCGGAGGCTAAATCCTTGGAATCTGTTACTCAAGATACTCCTCTTGATTTCCCCAAATCTGCACTTGACTGAAATACTTCCTCTAAGAGGTCTAGACCTGACTGTTAGACCTTGTTGACTGCTCTGTTCTTGCTTACTAGATCATAACACTTCTTCAATCTGACTTCTGGTAGAGACTCATCATGTCTTGCGGATGTGTGGGATAACCTTTGTTGCCATCAATGACAACATTCATGAATCCATATAGTGTCTCTTGCCAACAATCTCCCCCTTTGGCATTGATGGCAACACTTAGTGAAAAATGACTAAGTGTCACACTATACTCCCCCTTGGCTAATGCTTTGTCTTTATGTACATTTTTTGGAGCTCCCCCTTAGCTAGATTCCTCATTTTTCACTGCTCATCACTCCCCCTTTGACATCAATGGCAAAGGGTGGGGTTTGCATACCAAAATTTTCAAAAATTAATCTATACTTAGTCACATAAGTATATCATCCAATTGTACTCTACATATACTTTAGTCTATCTGCAAAAGTGTTTTTCAATTGTACAACTTCAATTGCCCAACTCAGCTTCATTCTATCCAAAATTGATATGTGACCACTCAACAGGAATCCAAAAGCTTCTGCCTTCTTCAAATCTGTCAGATCATTTGTCTTGGCTGTGGTTTGAGCATCACTTAGGGCCTCATGCATGGCCTCCAACTTAGGAATGATTATTCTTCTAAGTTCATTTAACCTGCTGATTCTATTTTTCTTTTCTTTCTTTACCTTCTTAATTTCATCCAAGACTACAATAGTCTAACATTCTTGATTTACTATGGATGAGGTAAGTGGATCAAAATTTTGAGAAAGTTTTGTTAGTTTAATCTCCTGTTCTTTCATTTTCTTCTCAATCTCCATTGTTTCTTTGGACCATGATAGACAAAATTTATATATTTCTCTACCATCTTTAAGAGCATTTTCTAAGCTCTTTATCCCTATATCCATATTTCTTCTATCATTTGATATTAAACTTAGTACTTCAGAGAATCTTTTATCCAAAAACTCTTTCCAGACCTTTTCCTCAGTTGATTTCTCTAAGGACTCAAAATGAGAGCTGATTGAACTAACAAGTGACTTAAGATTACCCAATGAGGAAGCTGATGAATCCTTCAGAAAGGATGGCATGATCTTTTCAAGTACACCGGATGTAGCTTCTATAAGTTCGCAGTCTTCCATGTGAGACTTCAGGAGTTTTTCTTTGGCCTTTGCATTAGCAAATGAAGCTATCTTTATTGTTTGTACCAGGGAAAGAGAATCAAAATCAAATGGTCCTTGTAGAAGTTCTGGTTCATCAATCTCCATTGTCTCTTTATTTAAGAATTCTTTGAATATTTCTATAGTGTCTCTTGCCAGAGATAGATTCTTCTTCTCTTCTGTAGTCTTGGAGTTGTCATCTTCTTTTTCCTTCACTTCTTTTTCTTTCTCCTATATTCTTTCTTCTCCTTTGGATTCAGAGTCAACAGGGGAAAGCGAAGGAGTGATGTTTGTTTGTTCATGGGCCACCTCTTCCGGAGCAGAGGATTCCAAGCCCTTATCTTCACTGGTGTCCATTACTTCTTCTGTCATTGCCTCAGTAGATCCTTCTTCAACACCTGTGGCTGAGGGATTAACACCTAAGTCCTCTATAACAGGAAGATTGAATCTTTTGAAGGCATTCAGGAGGATCTCTTTTCTTTCATTTGCCACTTTATCAGTTTCTCGAAGCATGAGTTGATTCATTCTAGCTTTGCTCTGGAACTCATCCTTGCAATCTTTGAAGATCATATTCATTTGTTTCTAAGTGATTGAAGGATAGAGCTAAATAGCTATCTGCTCCTAAATTTCTAGATCTTTTGCTTGAGCATTGTTCTTCCTTATTTCAAGTTCCTTCTCTAAGCTTTTGGGGATCAAAGATATTATTTCAATGAATGCTTTGTTGTAACACTGATCAGTCTCTACCATAAAGCATATTGTGTCTTTGTATTTTTCAACTAGAGATTAGGGAATTCTTTCTCTAGCTTGCATCATGTTCTGAAAGTTTTTGAAGAAACCCCAGAGAGTTGTGTTTTGTACTTTGTCATCACCAAGTCCATGCAAATAACCCCTTATTTGTATGGCAACCAGTCTGTCATTATGCCATACCCATCCACTGGATTCGGGTATCTTATTCATAAAGTAGAAGAATAGACAGAGTATTAGGCTACCAAATTTGAAGGAATTCTTCTTATGCTTCTTTATGATCTACTGCACTTCATTCTTCCTTTGATTTAGTGCTACTGTTCTGTCACATACCGAACTTGAATTGCTACTTCCACACTTTCTCTACCTTTTGTCACACACACTATCACAATTCACACACCTTGATACTAAAATCAATCTGGTATATATATCCGCATCAAGGATCTCAATATCTTTCTAGTCGGCAACTGGAATACTCAAGATATTTCCAAGACACTGATCTCTTGACTGAATCCATGCTTAACATGTGATGCGTACCAAAAACATAAGCATGGAAGTCATCAATCATGTCGGCCAATCATGAATGATCCCTTAAGAAGCTTGATCATCATCAATTTCTCATCTGGATTAACATCTGATGCTCTGTCGGTTAGTTCTTCCTTAGTCTACTCTGCCTATCAGGAACCCAACACTTAGATGCTCATATATTTTTATTCTTTCATCACCAGAGGCTCAATCTCTGGAATGTAGTATTCATGGTACTCCTCTTGACTTTCCCAAGTCTGCACTTTGTTGAGATACATCCTCTGAGAGATCCAAACCTGATTGTCAGACCTTGCTGCATGCTCTATTCTTGTTCACCGGACCAAAACATTCTTCAATCTTACTTTCGGTGTAGTCATACTATGCTCTACAAATGTGTGGGTGGTGCAGGAGCACCTCAAAACATAACGAATCTGAAAGATTCCCTTAAATTCTTGATTTCGTCCAAATGTTATGGCCTTAAATGCCATAGTTGGCTAAGTGGTACATGTGTCAAGGAAAGATCAAAAGATTGTAACCGAATAAGAATTATAACTGACGGCAGGGGTGGTTCATTTTCCACCGTGTGTAACTGCCAAAATATGAGTCTTTAAATAGTTGGTCTTTACATTCTATGTATATTTTTAGTTAAGGAAATAAATAAGTTTCATGTTTTGGTGTAAACGCAGGGATGTAGATTGCAGATATATATACTAGATTGATTTCAATATGAAGGTGTGTGAGTTGTGATAGTGTGTGCTACAAAAGGCAGAGAAAAGTGTGGAAGCAGTAATTCAAGTTCGGTATGTGATAGAATAGTAGCACTAAATCAAAGGAAGCAGTAGATCAGTGTATTGAGCCTAACCAGAACTGAACCTCAGCATATTTAGATGCCTCTCTTCATTTCAAACATCTGGTTACATTCTATAACTTGTAGATAGTGAGTCTCTTGTAGGCAGTGAGCCTCTTGTGAGCAATGTGCTCGGGCAGTGAGCCCTAATTGGCAAGTGTCATTTTGTACCTCTTATTATTTTAATAGAGAATACACTCTTGGGTTAGTCACCCTGTGGTTTTTCCCATAATAGGGTTTTTCCACATAAAAATCCTTGTGTTATGTGTGATGATTTCTTTTTTGCTCTCATGGTTATGTATGCTTATATGTTTTGATACTGCACTTATTGTTAAAGAAGAAAAGAAAGCTAAATATTTAAGATAACTAATTCACCCCCCCTCTCAGTTATCCACCTTATTTCCAACAGAAGGTTCATGCCAAGATGGTACATGAGGGTCGTCCATTCTAGGAAGATAGGAGGAATCTGAAAGAAGATAACCTAGATCTATATGTTGAATTAACTGATTTACCCTATGAGGGGCCTAGGCCATGGGAAAACTTTTATCTCAAAGAGAGGGAATATGACCCTATGATGAAAATGACTACTAGTTTGAGGAAAGCATTAAAGGCCCAAGACTAGAGAACATAAAAGATTGAAGCCTATTGGAAATATAGGCAAGAAATTTTAGAGTTCACACATTCATTTGAGAATGTTGATAGTGATGAAAAATGGGAATCAATCTTGGATGAGTGGCATCCTTTCCCAGTCTCAAGTACACAATTAGAATTCATGAGAAGGGTGAGGAGATAGAGGAAGAAACAGAGTCAACCCAAGTTATGAAAGAAACGAGATAGGCCTCATCTGCTACTCCTGCATCTTCATGGCCCCAATCCCTCAATACCTTAGAAAAGCAAAAGGGTGTAGTGTCATCACCAATTCTAGGGACTCAAACAACTTCAACATTTGGGAGTTCCAGGATTGTTCCTTTGCAACCACTAGTGGTGGTAAATGTTGAAGAGAAAGAAATAGAGGAAATAGGTGAGAGGCCTAGGAAACATAGGAAATTGTACATGAGGGTCGTCCATTCTGGGAAGATAGGAGGAATCTGAAAGAAGATAACCCAGATTTGTATGTTGAATTAACTGATTTACCCTATGAGGGGCCTAGGCCATGGGAAAACTTTTATGTTAAAGAGAGGGAATATGACCCTATGATGAAAATGACTACTGGTCTGAGGAAAGCATTGAAAGCCCAAGACTAGAGAACATAAAAGATTGAAGCCTATTGGAAATATAGGCAAGAAATTTTAGAGTTCACACATTCATTTGGGAATGTTGATAGTGATGAAAAATGGGAATCAATCTTGGATGAGTGGCATCCTTTCCCAGTCTCAAGTCTAGACACAAGTAGAATTCATGAGAAGGGTGAGGAGACAGAGGAAGAAACAGAGTCAACCCAAGTTATGAAAGAAACGAGACAGCCCTCATCTGCTACTCCTGCATCTTCATGGCCCCAATCCCTCAGTACCTTAGAAAAGCAAAAGGGTGTAGTGTCATCACCAATTCTAGGGACTTAAACAACTTCAACATCTAGGAGTTCTAGGATTGTTCCTTTGCAACCACCAGTGGTGGTAAATGTTGAAGAGAAAGAAATAGAGGAAATAGGTGAGAGGCCTATGAAACATAGGAAATTATACATGAGGGTCATCCATTCTAGGAAGATAGGAGGAATCTGAAAGAAGATAACCCAGATCTGTATGTTGAATTAACTGATTTACCCTATGAGGGGCCTAGGCCATGGGAAAACTTTTATTGCAAAGAGAGGGAATATGACCCTATGATGAAAATGACTACTGGTCTGAGGAAAGCATTGAAGGCCCAAGACTAGAGAACGTAAAAGATTGAAGCCTATTGGAAATATAGGCAAGAAATTTTAGAGTTCACACATTCATTTGGGAATGTTGATAGTGCTGAAAAATGGGAATCAATCTTGGATGAGTGGCATCCTTTCCCAGTCTTAAGTCTAGACACAAGTAGAATTCATGATAAGGGTGAGGAGACAGAGGAAGAAACAGAGTCAACCCAAGTTATGAAAGAAACAAGACATGCCTCATCTGCTACTCCTGCATCTTCATGGCCCCAATTCCTCAGCACCTTAGAAAAGTAAAAGGGTGTAGTGTCATCACCAATTCTAAGGACTCAAACAACTTCAACATCTGGGAGTTCCAGGATTGTTCCTTTGCAACCACTAGTGGTGGTAAATGTTTAAGAGAAAGAAATAGAGGAAATAGGTGAGAGGCCTAGGAAACATAGGAAATTGTACTTGCAAGAGGAAGAGGAAGAAGAAACAGGACCACTGTAGCAAGAACTGCCAGTCACCTCTTCTATCCCTCAAGTAAGTGCTTCTTCTCCTTTTTCTCCTGTATCTCTTTCTTCTACTATAGGAGTGGCAATCCCAAGTAGCCAAACATTCATAACCCCTGCCACTTCTGTATGCTTACATCAACCCTTGCCTACCAAATTCTATAGAAGCAAGAATCAGGAGAAAAGGGGTCTGGTGCATCATAATCAGAATCAAAACAAAGGAAAAAGAAAAGTGAATGCAGATGAAGTTCAAAGTGAGATGAACAATATTTAGGTAAAGAAAAGTGTAGAGAATGTTGGGAATGGATCCGCACCAGAATCTAGTGCTGATATTCCTTCCATAAATTGAATAGATGGGCTCTGGCTCAGGGGGACTAACAAAAGAAAAACCAATTCGCCCAGCCAATCAATTGGTGCCTGTAATCGGCACATGAAAGGCTGCAAATCAAAGGGTTTTCAGAGAAACACCTAGATAAGCCATGATAAAGATTTGAAAGATCCGCATGAAGATTTAAAGAGTCTAATCCGTTCAGATAGATCCGGTTTAACAGTCTTCAGGTAAAAGTAGTTTTCTTACAAGTTTGGTCCAGTGTGATTCTAAAATTGAGACATCTTGATCTGCAGATAAATCAAATGGTTGAGAAAAGTAAGAAAGCTCATTGTTAATCACCAAGGATAACTCTAAGCATATTATAGTGATCCGGAAAGAGATCTATTTCAGAATAAGAAGAACAGAGCAACCGGAATAACTTAAGTTGCGAATTTATTGTAGTATGAATTTAGGGGTTTTCTTGCAATTAAAAGGGTTCATGTGCTCGTCATTTGCACATTTGCATTCGAAAAGAAAGAAAGGAGAATTCTGCAACAAATTGCTTCAAACTTCTCAAGGACCAACCGTTAGAGTTGATTCAATTAGCAAATCATTCAAGTTCACTCTGCGAACCCTACAGGCGCAAAAGGTATTTTTCATTATCAAATATCTCTCTGTAAATCCTTGAATGATGGCTACTCCAAATATTGTGAAGATCATTGATAGGCCTCACCCCAAATTCAAGAAACATCCCTACAAATCCTTGGAAGTAGATCCCCTAGGAGCTTTTTCCAATGTATCGCATGGTGTCCTACATATAGAAGATATTAGGGTTTACATTCACGCAAACATTGAAGAATTTGAAGAGTACAAATTGAGGGATATCTACCACAAACAACTAATAGATGATTCATTTGAGCTCAAACCCCAATTCAAGGCCCTCCAGGACAAGCACTTTGCACAATGCATACATTTCCCCTGTTTTGTTGACGATGAATGGGTCAGTTATATTTTGAGTAGAATACATGACAACTTCATGTGGTTAAATGCACCATTCAAGATCACAAAAGATGCCATTAGGGCAGTTAACGAATTACACTCATTCGATGGGATACCTGTTCTTAAATCTATCAAAAACCAAACTATAAGTGAGGTTACCGGATCAAGGTTTGACAAAAGGGCAATGACAATAGAAGATATCATTGATCTGGATATCAAGTTTGCCTCCATGATCATCGGCTACAAGATATATCATTCTAGCAGGGAGAATTCAGTACTTGAAACTGCTATCTACACTGCCTATGAAATGTTAAGGAAAAATGCAGACTATGACATTTCAAAGCTCCTTCTAAACCAACTCTTGGAGAACCTGCAGAAGATAAAGAAGGATAAGAAGAATTCCTTCAAATTTGGTAGCCTAATACTCTGTCTATTCTTCTACTTTATGAATGAGATACCTAGATCCAGTGGATGGGTATGGCATAATGACAGACCGGTTACCATACAAATAAGGGATTATTTGCATTGACTTGGTGATGACAAAGCACAAAACACAACTCTCTGGGGTTTCTTCAAAAACTTTCAGAACATGATGCAAGCTAGAGAAAGAATTCCCCAATCTCTAGTTGAGAAATACAAAGACACAGTATGCTTTATGGTAGAAACTGATCAGTGTTACAACAAAGCATTTATTGAAATAATATCTTTGATCCCCAAAAGCTTAGAGAAGGAACTTGAAATAAGGAAGAATAATGCACAAGCAAAAAATCTAGAAATTCAGGAGCAGATAGCTATTTAGCTCTATCCTTCAATCACTCAGAAACAAATGAATATGATCCTCAAAGATTGCAAGGATGAGTTCCAGAGCAAAGCTAGAATGAATCAGCTCATGCTTGGAGAAACTGATAAAGTGGCAAATGAAAAAAAAGAGATCTTCCTAAATGCCTTCCAGATCATAACCTTGTTGACTGCTCTGTTCTTGCTTACTAGATCATAACACTTCTTCAATCTGACTTCCGGTAGAGACTCATCATGTCTTACGGATGTGTGGGATAACCTTTGTTGCCATCAATGACAACATTCATGAATCCATATAGTGTCTCTTGCCAACAATCTCCCCCTTTGGCATTGATGGAACCACTTAGTGAAAAATGACTAACTGTCACACTATACTCCCCCTTGGCTAATGCTTTGTCTCTATGTACATTTTTTGGAGCTCCCCCTTAGCTAGATTCCCCATTTTTCACTGCTCATCACTCCCCCTTTGACATCAATGGCAAAGGGTGGGGTTCGCATGTTGATAACTGAGAGGGGGGGGTGAATCAGTTATCCTAATTATTTCCCTTATTGAACTTTCCTTTTAATTGATGCAGCATAGAATCAAACACAAAAACATTAATCATGAAATAAGAAACACATGACACAGTATTTTTGACGTGGAAACCCTGTTAAGGGAGAAAACCACGGGGTGATTAACCCAAAATTATTCTCTGTTAAAAGAATAGGAAATTACAAAATGGCACTTGCCAATTAGGGCTCACTGCCCGAGCACACTGCTCACAAGAGGCCCACTGCCTACAAGAAGACACACTGTCTACAAAGTGATAAGAATCACAGTCTTGAACTGATTGGAAGCATCTGCATATGTTGGAGTTCAGTTCCGGTTAGGCTCAGTACACTGATCTGCTGCACTTCATCTTTCCTCTGTTCTTTATTCTGCTATCTTTCACATACCGGATCCTTTTTGCTACTTCTGCTTTGTTTTGGACTTCTTTGCATATATCTTCACACCATCACACCCTTCACAACTAAATCCATCCTCTATATATATCCGCACAAGTAATTTCATCATCTTTCTAGTCGGCATCCGGAACAGTCTAGTTTCTTACAAACTCTTGTTCTGTCGGCTGAATCCTTCCTCACCAAGCAATGCGGATCAAGCATATACTTGTAGATATCATTAATCATGTCGGCCAAACATGATTCATGCCTTCACAACCTCTATCATCAATAGTAACACATCCGGAATGTAGTCTGATACTCTGTCAGTCAGTTCTTCCTCTGTTTTCACTGTCTCTCAGGAATCCGGTACTCAACTATTCATATCTTTCTCCTTGTCCATCACCGGAGGCTAAATCCTTGGAATATACCACTCAAGGTAGTCCTCTTGACTTCCCCAAATCCGCACTGCACCAAGACACTTCCTCTGAGAGATCCGGATCAATCTGTCAGACCTTGCCACATGCTCTGTTCTTGTCCACCGGACCACAACAATCTTTATTCTGACTTCCGGTAGAGACACATTATGACTTGCGGATATGTGGGATGACCTTTGTTGCCATCAATGACAACAACCATGAATCCATATAGTGTCTCTTGCCAACAATCTCCCCCTTTGGCATTGATGGCAACACTTAGTGAAAAATGACTAAGTGTTTTCACTATGCTCCCCCTTTGCTGATGCTCTGTCTTTATATACAATTTCCGGAACTCCCCCTTAATTGGATTCCTCATTTTTCACTGCTCCTCACTCCCCCTTTGACATCAATGGCAAAGGGTAGGGTCCGCATATCAAAATTTTCAAAAATTTTCTATACATAGCCACATATTTACATACTCACATATACTGAAGAATGTCTGCAAAGGATGTCTGCAATTGGATCATTTCTGTAGCCCAACTTTGCTTCATTCTATCCAAAATTGAAATGTGACCACTCAACAAAAATGCAAAAGCTTCTGCCCGCTTGAGATCTGTCGGATCTTTTGTTTGGGCGGTGGTCTGAGCATCACTGATGGCCTCATGCATAGTTTCCAACTTAGGGATTATAATCCGTCTAAGTTCTCCCATCCGGTTAGTGATGTTCTTCCTTTCCTTCTCAAGATTCTTTATTTCATTCAAGACTGCAATAGTCTGACATTCTTGATTTATTATGGAGGAAGAGAGAGGATCAAAACTTTGAGATAAGCTTTGTAGCTTGTCCTGTTCCTCTTTTATTTTCTTATCAATTGTTGCTGTTGCCTTTGGCCAGGATATACAAAATTTGTAGATGTCACTGCCATCCTTGAGAGCATTCTCTAAGCTCTTTATTCCAATGCTCACAATCTTCCTATCTTTAGAGATTAATTCTAATATTTCTGAAAATCTTTTATCCAAAAATTCCTTCCGGACGTTTTCTTCAGCTGATTTTTCTAGAGAATCAAAATGTGTATCAACACTGCTGACTAAGGTTTTTAGATTATCGGAAGAGGAGGCTGTCGGATCTATCTGGATTGATGGCATAATCTTTACAAGTACTCCAGAAGCAGCCTCTATCAACTCATAGTCTTCCATATGAGACTTCAGTAGTTTTTCATTTGCCTTGGCATTTGCAAATGAAGCTATCTTCATTGTTTGTACCGGAGAGAGAGAGTCAAAGTCGAATGGGCCTTTTAGAAGCTCCGGTTCATCAATCTCTAAAGTTTCTTTGCTCAAAAATTGTTGAACAGTTTGTGCAGTGTCTCTTGCCGGAGACAAATGTTTCTTTTCTTCTGCAGTCTTGGAACTGTCAACCTCTTTGTCTTTCACCACTGCTTCCTTCTCCTTTAATTGCTCTTCTTCTTTGGATCCAGAGACTGTAGGGGAAACCGGAGGAGAGATGCTTGTTTGTTCAGGGCCCACTTCTTCCGAAACAGATGATTCCAAATCCGCAGCTGTTTCTGCACCTATGTCCTCTACAACAGGAAGATTGAACCTTTTGAAGGCCTTCCGGAGGATCTCTTCTGTCTCTTGGGCCACTTTGTCAGTCTCACCAAGCATGAGTTGATTCATCCTGGCTTTACTTCTGAACTCATCTTTGTAGTCCTTGAAGATTATGTTCATTGTCTTGGGATCAATTTGAGGATATAGCTGAATAGCTATCTGCTCCCGGATCTCAAGATCTTTGGCATGAGCATTGTTCTTTCTTACTTCTAATTCCTTTTCTAGGCTTTTAGGAATAAGAGATATGATCTCAATGAAAGCCTTATTGTATATGTTCAGATATTTGACTGTGGCTTCCTGAAGAGTCTTTTGGTCAGCCTCACTGAAGTCATCATAAGATTCAGTCATTGGTTGAAGGTTTCCATCCACCGTGACTGACTTGATTACCTTCTCTAGAGACAGAGTGGGCTTTTCAACAGATACCTCCGCCATTTCATCCTTGTCTTGGCCTGTGGAGGGTTTACCGGATCCTTTCTTCTTCTGTTTCTTTATTTCTTTTACTCCCTCATCTGATTCTATTTCCTCTTCATCCTTTTGGCTTCCATAAGCCCTTGTGGCTTTTGTCTTGGATCTCTTACCGGATGCCTGGACTTCCGGTTTTGAACTTTTGGTTGTGGGAGGTGCAGATCTCTTTGATGATCTGGTCCGGGTGGGAGCTTCAACCGGAGCACTTTCTTTACTTTTCTCTTCTTCCTCAGCCTTCCTCCTCTTTTCCCGGCTGGCATCAAGTGCCTCTTTTGAGATGCCTAGGCCTTGAGCAATGTGCTCTACTTCTTTTCTCACCTTTCTTTTAATCTCAGGTTCCCTGAGTTCTACATGTATTTTTACACTCAGCTCCTCAAAGGTTCCAAACCTTTTTGCCTTAGGATCTTTGGGCTGACTTAGCATGTGTTGAACATGCAGCTCCACTATCTGTTCATCCACTTCATACCCCATGGGCATGATCCAGACAATCCTTGGCTCCACTGCCTCCATTAGGCACTGATCAGTGTCAACCATAAAGCACACTGAGTCTTTGTATTTTTCAACAAGAGACTGGGGAATTCTCTCTCTTGCTTGCATCATGCTCTGAAAGTTTTTGAAGTATCCCCATAGAGCTGTATTTCTCGCTTTTGCATCCCCAAGTCCATGCAAATAGTCTCTTATCTGGACTGCAACAGGTTTGTCATTCTGCCATACCCATCCACTTGATCCGGGTAGCTCATTCATGAAGTAGAAGAATAGACATACAATAAGAGTACCATACTTAAAGGAATTCTTCTTATCCTTCTTGATTTTCTGTATATTTTCCATTAATTGGCTTAGCAGTAGTTCACAGAGATCATATTCTGCATTCTTTCTTAGCATTTCATAGGCAGTGTATACTGCAGTTCCGGATACAGAATTCTCCCTGCTGGAGTGATAGATCTTGTATCCTATTATCATGGATGCATATTTGATATCCGGATCCGAAATATCTTCAATGGTCATTGCCCTCTTATCAAATTTTGATCCGGTGGCCTCAGTTACAATGTTGTTCTTGACAGATTTGAGGATAGGTATCCCTCCGGAAGAGTATAGACCAGTTACTGCTCTAATTGCTTCTTTTGTGATCTTGCAGGGTCTATCCAGCCATAGAAAGTTGTCATGCAACCTGCTCAGTACATACCAGACCCATTCATCTTCTTCAAAGCAGGGGAAATGAATAAATTGCTCAAATCGTTTCTTCTGGATATCCTTATACTCTGGTTTAAGCTCAAAAGCATTGTCTATCAGTTGCTTGTGATAGAGGTCTCTTAATTTGAATTCCCCAAATTCCTCAATGCATGCATGTATGTAAACCCTAATGTCTTCAGTATGTAAAACTCCGTGAGGAACACTAGAGAAGGCTCCTAGTGGATCTACCTCCAATGATTTGTAAGGATGTTTCTTGAATGTGGGGCGAGGTCTATCAGAGATCTTAACTATATTTGGAGTAGCCATTCTTCAAAGATTTGTAGTGAGATAATGAAAAACGGAGAATACCTTATGCGCCTTCGGTTTGCACGGAGTGGTTGGATTGATTTCTTTATGCAATAACTTCGGCAGGAGATCCTTGGTGTGCTTGATGAACCTTGTTGCAGAGCTCCACTTTTCGCTTCTTCTTGAGTGCAGAATGAGCAAATGACTTTTGAGAAATCCCTTAAATTGCTCCGTGAACCCTAATATCTGTCTGCAATAAATGCTTCACCTACATCATTCCGGTTTGCCTTGTCTGGATAGCTTGGAGTATCCCGGATTAGTCCTGATCTGTGGATATCATCCGGATCTTTCAATCATGAATAAATCGAGGTAACATATTACAAGAACATCCCAAACACTCTGTCCAATCCGCAGAACAAGATAGTGCACTTCCGGATCTCTCCGGACCTTTTTGTAATCCTTTATTATACCGGAGCATCTCCCTGAACGGGTCTTACTTGATCAATCACAGCTTCTTCATAACTCCATGCGGACCTCTGAAAACTTGACTGAAGCATCTCAAGACTCATATCTGCAAACCCTTTATTCCGCATCTTGTGCCACATCCGGCACCACTTGTTTGGCTGGGGGAACAGGATTTTCTTTGAGTCTCCCCCTGAGCCTGAGCTCACCTTTTAGTTTCCAGAAGAAATATCAGCACCAGAGTCTGGTGCGGATCCAACCTCTACATTCTCTAAACTTTTCTTCACCCAAATCTTGCTCATCTGATTCCTAACTTCATCCGCATTCATCTTTTGTTTACCCTTGTCTTGATTCTGATTATACACCGGACCTCTTTTGTCCTGATACTTGTTTCTGCAAACTTTAGCATTATGACCGGACCTATTGCAGATTTGGCAAATAACATTTCTTTGCATATTTGATTGATATCCTCTTGATCTGCATTGATTAGCCATATGACCTACTCTATTGCATGTGAAGCATCTACCTTTGAATGATTTGTTTACTTGCATAATTCTGCATTCATGGGATTTGTGTCCATACCTTTTGCAGTTGAAGCACTGTCTGGAGAAGGATGAATTAATCTGATTCATTCTCATTCTGCACTGATTAGCTTTGTGACCAAAGTGGTTGCAGCTGTGGCAGTATCCATTGAAGGATGGATATCTTTGAGCATTTGGCTATCTTACCGGAGGTCTTCTAGGCCTGCTCCTTGGATTTTCTGATCCAAGATTCTTCTGACCGGATCCGGAGCTTTCTCCTTTCTCATATCCCAAACCATACTTGTCATCTGTCCTCTTTTGACTTCCAAGAAGAACTTCAAGTTGAGCAGAACTTATCTTGAATTTCTCTTTATATTCATTTGTTGTTTGAAGGTCTCTTTTGAGAGAGGCAATTTGATCCTCAAGTTTTTCTTCATTATCTTTGGCATCTTCAAGATCAGATTCAAGATGTCTGATAATCCTGTCCATCTGGTGGCATTCTTCTGATTTTTCTTTAAGAGATTGTCTTAGATTGTCTTCAGCCTTTCTTTTTTCTTCAATCTCTTGAGTAAACTTTATAGTTCCTGATTCCATTTCATGTCTTAACATAATGACTTCTTTTGATAACTTTTCACATAACTTGGTTTGCTCAGTCAATTCTTCATTTGTATTGCTTTCTTCACTTTGTCTTGCCAACTGTTGGAGCAGCTCCTTTCTTTTTTTCATAGAGAGACTTAGTTTATCTTTTAATTCTCTCATGAATTCATCAGCCTGTTTGAGTCTTTCCTTTAATTCACTGACTTCAGAATTTGACTATTCAAGATCCTCAAGAGCAGTCTTGAGTTGCTCCCTTAAACCATATGCATCCATTTGAAATCCCAGATCTTCCTCAAGCTGTTAGGCTCTATTAGGAGGAACCTGGCTCTGATACCAATTGTTGATAACTGAGAGGGGGGGGTGAATCAGTTATCCTAATTATTTCCCTTATTGAACTTTCCTTTTAATTGATGCAGCATAGAATCAAACACAAAAACATTAATCATGAAATAAGAAACACATGACACAGTATTTTTGACGTGGAAACCCTGTTAAGGGAGAAAACCACGGGGTGATTAACCCAAAATTATTCTCTGTTAAAAGAATAGGAAATTACAAAATGGCACTTGCCAATTAGGGCTCACTGCCCAAGCACACTGCTCACAAGAGGCCCACTGCCTACAAGAAGACACACTGTCTACAAAGTGATAAGAATCACAGTCTTGAACTGATTGGAAGCATCTGCATATGCTGGAGTTCAGTTCCGGTTAGGCTCAGTACACTGATCTGCTGCACTTCATCTTTCCTCTGTTCTTTATTCTGCTATCTTTCACATACCGGATCCTTTTTGCTACTTCTGCTTTGTTCTGGACTTCTTCGCATATATCTTCACACCATCACACCCTTCACAACTAAATCCATCCTCTATATATATCCGCACAAGTAATTTCATCATCTTTCTAGTCGGCATCCGGAACAGTCTAGTTTCTTACAAACTCTTGTTCTGTCGGCTGAATCCTTCCTCACCAAGCAATGCGGATCAAGCATATACTTGTAGATATCATTAATCATGTCGGCCAAACATGATTCATGCCTTCACAACCTCTATCATCAATAGTAACACATCCGGAATGTAGTCTGATACTCTGTCAGTCAGTTCTTCCTCTGTTTTCACTGTCTCTCAGGAATCCGGTACTCAACTATTCATATCTTTCTCCTTGTCCATCACCGGAGGCTAAATCCTTGGAATATACCACTCAAGGTAGTCCTCTTGACTTCCCCAAATCCGCACTGCACCAAGACACTTCCTCTGAGAGATCCGGATCAATCTGTCAGACCTTGCCACATGCTCTGTTCTTGTCCACCGGACCACAACAATCTTTATTCTGACTTCCGGTAGAGACACATTATGACTTGCGGATATGTGGGATGACCTTTGTTGCCATCAATGACAACAACCATGAATCCATATAGTGTCTCTTGCCAACATCGCATACCAAAATTTTCAAAAATTAATCTATACTTAGTTGCATAAGTATATCATCCAATTGTACTCTACATATACTTTAGTCTATCTGCAAAAGTGTTTTTCAATTGTACAACTTCGATTGCCCAACACAGCTTCATTCTATCCAAAATTGATATGTGACCACTCAACAGGAATGCAAAAGCTTCTGCCTTCTTCAGATCTATCAGATCATTTGTCTTGGCTGTGGTTTGAGCATCACTTAGGGCCTCATGCATGGCCTCCAACTTAGGAATGATTATTCGTCGAAGTTCATTTAACCTGCTGATTCTATTTTTCTTTTCTTTCTTTACCTTCTTAATTTCATCCAAGACTGCAATAATTTGACATTCTTGATTTACTGTGGATGAGGTAAGTGGATCAAAATTTTGAGAAAGTTTTGTTAGTTTGATCTCCTATTCTTTTATTTTCTTCTCAATCTCCATTGTTGCTTTGGACCATGATAGACAAAATTTATATCTTTCTCTACCATCTTTAAGAGCATTTTCTAAGCTCTTTATCCCTATATCCATATTTCTTCTATCATTTGATATTAAACTTAGTACTTCAGAGAATCTTTTATCCAAAAACTCTTTCTGGACCTTTTCCTCAGTTCATTTCTCTAAGGACTCAAAATGAGAGCTGATTGAACTAACAAGTGACTTAAGATTACCTGATGAGGAAGCTGATGAATCCTTCAGAAAGGATGGCATGATATTTTCAAGCACACCGGATGCAGCTTCTATAAGTTCATTGTCTTCCATGTGAGACTTCAGGAGTTTTTCTTTGGCCTTTGCATTAGCAAATGAAGCTATCTTTATTGTTTGTACCGGGGAAAGAGAATCAAAATCAAATGGTCCTTGTAGAAGTTCCAGTTCATCAATCTCCATTGTCTCTTTATTTAAAAATTCTTTGAATATTTCTGCAGTGTCTATTGCCAGAGATAGATTCTTCTTCTCTTCTGTAGTCTTGGAGCTGTCATCTTCTTTTTCCTTCACTTCTTTTTCTTTCTCCTATATTCTTTCTTCTCCTTTGGATTCGAAGTTAGCAAGGGAAACCAGAGGAGTGATGTTTGTTTGTTCATGGGCCACCTCTTCCAGAGCAGAGGATTCCAAGCCCTTATCTTCACTAGTGTCCATTACTTCTTCTGTCATTGCCTCAGTAGATCCTTCTTCAACACCTGTGGCTAAGGGATTAACACCTAAGTCCTCTATAACAGGACGATTGAATTTTTTGAAGGCATTCAAGAGGATCTCTTTTGTTTTATTTGCCACTTTATCAGTTTCTCCAAGCATGAGTTGATTCATTCTAGCTTTGCTCCGGAACTCATCCTTGTAATCTTTGAAGATCATATTCATTTGTTTCTAAGTGATTGAAGGATAGAGCTAAATAGCTATCTGCTCCTAAATTTCTAGATCTTTTGCTTGAGCATTGTTCTTCCTTATTTCAAGTTCCTTCTCTAAGCTTTTGGGGATCAAAGATATTATTTCAATGAATGCTTTGTTGTAACACTGATCAATCTCTACCATAAAGCATACTGTGTCTTTGTATTCCTCAACTAGAGATTGGGGAATTCTTTCTCTAGCTTGCATCATGTTCTAAAAGTTTTTGAAGAAACCCCAGAGAGTTGTGTTTTGTGCTTTGTCATCACCAAGTCCATGCAAATAATCCCTCATTTGTATGGCAACTAGTCTGTCATTATGCCATACCCATCCACTGGATCCAGATATCTCATTCATAAAGTAGAAGAATAGATAGAGTATTATGCTACCAAATTTGAAGGAATTCTTCTTATCCTTCTTTATCTTCTGCAGGTTCTCCAAGAGTTGGTTTAGAAGGAGCTTTCAAATGTCATAGTCTGCATTTTTCCTTAATATTTCATAGGCAGTGTAGATAGCAGTTTCAGGTACTGAATTCTCCCTGCTAGAATGATATATCTTGTAGCTGATGATCATGGAGGCAAACTTGATATCCAGATCAATGATATCTTCATTGTCATTGCCCTTTTGTCAAACCTTGATCCGGTAGCCTCACTCACAGTTTGGTTTTTGATAGATTTGAGAACAGGTATCCCACCAAATGAGTGTAATTTGATAACTGCCCTAATGGCATCTTTTGTGATCTTGAATGGTTCATTTAACCACATGAAGTTGTCATGTATTCTACTCAAAATATACCTGACCCATTCATCCTCAGTAAAACAGGGGAAATGTATGCATTGTGCAAAGTGCTTGTCCTGGAGAGCCTTGAATTGGGGTTTGAGCTCAAATGAATCATCTATTAGTTATTTGTGGTAGATATCCCTCAATTTGTACTCTTCAAATTCTTCAATGTTTGCGTGAATGTAAACCCTAATATCTTCTGTATGCAGGACACCATGCGATACACTGGAAAAAGCTCCTAGGGGATCTCCTTCTAAGGATTTGTAGGGATGTTTCTTGAATTTGGGGTGAGGCCTATCAATGATCTTCACAATATTTGGAGTAGCCATCATTCAAGGATTTGCAGAGAGATATTTGATAACGAAAAATACCTTTTGCGCTTGTAGGGTTCGCGGAGTGAACTTGAATGATTTGCTAATTGAATCAACTCCAACGGTTGGTCCTTGAGAAGTTTGAAGCAATTTGTCGCAGAATTCTCCTTTCTTTCCTTTCAAATGTAAATGTACAAATGATGAGCACATGAACCCTTTTAATTGCAAGAAAAACCCTAAATTCATACTACAATAAATGTGCAACTTAAGTTATTCCGGTTGCTCTATTCTTCTTATTCTGAAATAGATCTCTTTCTGGATCACTGTAATATGCTTAGAGTTATCCTTGGTGATTAACAATGAGCTTTCTTACTTTTCTCAACCATTTGATTTATCTGCAGATCAAGATGTCTCAATTTTAGAATCACACTGGACCAAACTTGTAAGAAACCTACTTTTACCGGAAGACTGTTAAACTGGATCTATCTGAAGGGATTAGACTCTTTAAATCTTCATGCAGATCTTTCAAATCTTTATCATGGCTTATCTAGTTGTTTCTCTAAAAACCCTTTGATTTGCAACCTTTCATGTGCTGATTATAGGCACCAATTGACTAGCTAGGGGAATTGGTTTTTCTTTTGTTATTCCCCCTGAGCCAGAGCCCATCTATTCAATTTATGGAAGGAATATCAGCACTAGATTCTGGTGCGGATCCATTCCCAACATTCTCTACACTTTTCTTTACCCAAATATTGTTCATCTAACTTTGAACTTCATCTGCATTCACTTTTCTTTTTCCTTTGTTTTGATTCTGATTATGATGCACCAAACCCCTTTTCTCCTGATTCTTGTTTCTATAGAATTTGGTAGGCAAGGGTTGATGTAAGCATAGCAGAAGTGGCAGGGGTTATGAATGTTTGGCTACTTGGGATTGCCACTCCTATAGTAGAAGAAAGAGATACAGGGGAAAAAGGAGAAGAAGCACTTACTTGAGGGACAGAAGAGGTGACTGGTAGTTCTTGCTACAGTGGTCCTATTTCTTCTTCCTCTTCCTCTTGCAAGTACAATTTCCTATGTTTCCTAGGCCTCTCACCTATTTCCTCTATTTCTTTCTCTTCAACATTTACCACCACTGGTGGTTGAAAAGGAACAATCCTGGAACTCCTAGATGTTGAAGTTGTTTGAGTCCCTAGAATTGGTGATGACACTACACCCTTTTGCTTTTCTAAGGTGTTGAGGGATTGGGGCCATGAAGATGCAGAAGTAGCAGATGAGGCCTGTCTCGTTTCTTTCATAACTTGGGTTGACTCTATTTCTTCCTCTATCTCCTCACCCTTCTCATGAATTCTACTTGTGTCTAGACTTGAGACTGGGAAAGGATGCCACTCATCCAAGATTGATTCCCATTTTTCATCACTATCAACATTCCCAAATGAATGTGTGAACTCTAAAATTTCTTACCTATATTTCCAATAGGCTTCAATCTTTTATGTTCTCTAGTCTTGGGCCTTCAATGCTTTCCTTAGACCAGTAGTCATTTTCATCATAGGGTCATATTCCCTCTCTTTGACATAAAAGTTTTCCCATGGCCTAGGCCCCTCATAGGGTAAATCAGTTAATTCGACATATAGATCTAGGTTATCTTATTTCAGATTCCTCCTATCTTCCCAGAATGGACGACCCTCATGTACCATCTTGGCATGAACCTTCTGTTGGAAACAAGGTGGATAACTGAGAGGGGGGGTGAATCAGTTATCTTAAATATTTAACTTTCTTTTCTTATTTAACAATAAGTGCAGTATCAAAACATATAAGCATACATAACCATGAGAGCAAAGAAGAAATCATCACACATAACACAAGGATTTTTATGTGGAAAAACCATATTATGGGAAAAACCACAGATTGACTAACCCAAGAGTGTATTCTCTATTAAAAGAATAAGAGGTACAAAATGACACTTGCCAATTAGGGCTCACTGCCCAGGCACATTGCTCACAAGAGGCTCACTGCCTACAAGAGACTCACTATCTACAAGTTATAGAATGTAGCCAGATGTTTGAAATGAAGAGAGGCATCTACATATGCTGAGGTTCAGTTTTGGTTAGGCTCAATACACTGATCTGCTGCACTTCATTCTTCCTTTGATTTAATGCTACTATTTTGTCACATACCAAACTTGAATTGCTGCTTCCACACTTTTCTCTACCTTTTGTCGCACACACTATCACAACTCACACACCTTCATAGTGAAATCAATCTAGTATATATAACCCAAATCTACATCCCTGCGTTTACACCAAAACATGAAACTTATTTATTTCCTCAACTAAAAAATATACATACAATCGATTCTTTTTTTTCTCTCTGTCTGTCTATCTTCTACACGAACAGAGACCAACTATTTAAAGACTCATATTTTGGCAGTTACAAATGGTGGAAAATGAACCACCCCTGCCGTCAGTTACAATTCTTGTTCGGTTACAATCTTTTGATCTTTCCTTAACACATGTACCACTTAACCAACTATGGTGTTTAAGGCCATAACATTTGGACAAAATCAAGAATTTAAGGGAATCTTTCAGATTCGTTATGTTTTGAGGTGCTCCTACACCAGTGGGATAGACTTTGTTGTCATCAATGACAACACTCATGAAGCCACATAGTGTCTCTTGCCAACAATCTCCCCCTTTGGCATTGATGGCAACACTTAGTGAAAAATGACTAAGTGTTATAGCAAACTCCCCCTTGGCTAATTCTTTGTCTTATGTACACTTTTACTGAAGCTCCCCCTTAGCTAGATTCCACATTTTTCACTACTCCTCACTGCCCCTTTGACATCAATGGCAAAGGGTGAAATCCGCACACCAAAATTGCAAAGAAAAACAACCTATACATTGTTGAATAAGTATATATGTTATACTTACATATACTTAAGTATATCTGCAAAGGTAGTCTTTAAACGTACAACTTCTGTCACCCAACTCTATTTCATCCTATCCAAAATTGATATGTGACCACTTAACAAAAATGCAAAAGCTTCTGCCCTTTTTAAGTTTGCCGGATCACTGGTCTGGGCTATGGTCTGAGCATCAGTTAGGGCCTCATGCATTGCCTCTAACTTAGGGATAATTATCCCTCTTAGTTCACTCAACCTGCTTATTCTATTCTTCTTCTCCTTTTCAAGCCTCTTTATTTCATTTATAGTGGTAATAACATGACATTCTTGATTTATTATTGATGAGGTGAGAGGATCAAAATTATAAGATAAACTTGATAGTTTACCTTCTTGTTCTTCCACCTTCTTTGCAATGTCGTCTGTCACTGTGGACCAAGATAGACAAAATTTGTATAATTCTCCGCCATCTTTAAGAGCATTTTCTAGGCTCTTTATCCCAATATCCAAATTTCTCCTATCATTTTCTATGAGTCCCTGTACTTCAGAGAGTCTCTTTCCCAAAAACTCTTTCTAGACTTTCTCTTCTGCTAATTTCTCCAAAGAATCAAAATGTGTGCTAATAGAATTAACAAGAGATTTCAAGTTACTAGATGAAAAGGCCAAAAGATCCTTTTGGAAGGATGGCATGATCTTCTCCAACACATCGGATGTAATCTCTATCAGCTCACAGTCTTCCATGTGAGACTTCAGAAGCTTTTCTTTTGCTTTAGCTTGAGCAAAAGATGCTACCTTCATTGTCTAGACCAAAGAGAGGGAGTCAAAATTGAGTGGTCCTTGAAATTGTTTCGGTTCATCTAATTCCATCATCTCTTTGGTTAGGAAGTTTTTAACTACTTCTACAGTGTCTCTTGCCAAAGACAGAGTCTTCTTTCCTTCTGCAGCCTTAGAACTGTCATCAGAGATCTTCTCTGTGTGTTCTTCTTCTCTTCCCTTTTCCTCCTCTATTTGACTCAATTTCTCCTCTTTTCTTCCTTCTCCTTCAGTTTCAGAGTTAGCAGGGGGATCCAGAAGAGAGATGTTTACTTCTTTAGGGACTTCCTCTTCTGAAACAAAGGAATCCAAGTCCTTAGTCCTCTCCTCACCTATCTCCTTTGACTCTTCTACAATTTTCTTAGTAGACTCTTCTTTTGATGCACTTAATCCTTTGACATCCATGGTAGAGGGTTCTTCATTTATTTCCTCTAATAGGGAGATTAAATCTCATGAAGGAATTCCATAGGATGTCTTTAGTTTCTTTTGCCACCTGATCAGTCTCTCCAAGCATAAGTTTGTTCATTCTGGCTTTGCTCTAGAACTCATCCTTGTAGTCCTTGAAGATCATGGTCATTTGTTTAGAAGTAATGGAAGGATAGAGTTGAATTGCAATTTGTTCCCAGATCTCAAGGTCCTTTGCCTTAGCATTCTCCTTTCTTAGTTCAAGTTCCTTCTCTAGACTTTTGGGAATTAGAGAGATGATTTCAATGAATGCTTTATTATAGATGTTTAGATACCTGACTATAGCATCTTGCAAGATCTTCTAGTCAGCTTCACTATATTCATCATAAAATTTAGTCATTAGTTGCAGATTCCCATCCACAGTGACTAATTTGATGACATCATCAATGGAGAGAGTAGGCCTTTCAACAAATTCTTCTTCCTTGTTTTGACCGGTAGAGGATTCCCCAGATGTTTTCTTCTTCTTCCTCATTTTCTTAACTTCATTAGATTATGTTTCTTCATCATCCTTTTGGCTTATGTATGACCTTGTGGCCTTTGTCTTCATTCTCTTCTCTCCCTTTCTGGATGTCTTGGCTTTCAATTTTGAGGATTTTGAGCTCTTAGAGGTGGTAGGTGCAGAGCTCTTAGAGGATCTAGTCCAGGAGGCGGCTTGTACCGGAACACTTCCTTTTTCTTCTTCTTGTTTCTCTTTCTCAGCTCTTTCTAATTTTTCTCTGTTTGCATCAACTGCCTCTTTTGAAATGCCATATCTTTTGGCAACTTCCTCTACTTCCCTTCTCACTTTTCTTAGCTCAACATGAATTTTCAAACTCAATTCTTAAAAGGTTCCAAACCTTTTTGCCTCAGGGTCCTTGGGCTAACTTAGCAAGTGTTGGACATGCAGCTCTAGAATTTTCTTATCTACCTCATAGCCCATTGGCATAATCCAGACTGTTCTGGGATCCACTGCCTCCATTAGGTATTGATCAGTGTCTACCATGAAACACACTATATCCTTATATTTTTCAACTATAGATTGGGGGATTCTTTCTCTGGCCTACATCATACTTTCAAAGTTTTTGAAGTATCCCCAAAGTGCTGTACTTTGAGCCTTGGCATCACCAAGCCCATACATATAATCTCTGATTTGTATGGAAATTGTTCTGTCATTTTGCCATACCCAACCACTTGATCTAGGTAGCTCATTCATATAGTAAAAGAAGAGACATAGTATTAGGCCACCATACTTAAATGAGTTCTTATCCTTCTTTATCTTTTGTAAGTTTTCTAACAATTGGCTCAGAAGAAGCTTGCATAGATCATAGTCTGCATTTTCCCTTAGCATCTGATATGCAGTATAAATTGTAGTTCTAGATACAGAGTTTTCCCTACTGGAGTGATATATTTTGTAGCCAATTATCATAGAGGTAAATTTGATATTTAGATCTATGATATCTTCTATTGTCATTGCTCTTTTGTCAAATTTTGATCTAGTAGCCTCACTTACTATCTGATTCTTGACAGATTTGAGAGCAAGCAACCCACCGAATGAGTGTAATCTAGTAACTCCCCTAATGGTATCTTTTGTAATCTTGAATGGCCTCATCAACCACATGAAGTTGTCATCTATTCTGCTAAGTACATATCGGACCCATTCATCCTCTGCAAAATAGGGAAAGTGGATGCAATGTCCAAAATGCTTGTCCCGGAGGGCCTTGTATTGAGGTTTAAGTTCAAATGTTTCATCTATTAATTGCTTATGGTAGATATCCATCATCTTTGATTCTCCAAATTCCTCAATATTTGCATGGATGTATACCCTAACATCTTCTACATATAGAACCCCATGCAGAATGCTAGAGAATGCGCCTAAGGGATCAACTTATAGGGATTTGTAAGGATGCTTCTTGAACTTAGGGCGCAGCCTACTAGTGATCTTAACAACATTTGGAGTAGCCATCTTGTAAAAGATTCAGAGAGAGATATTCAAGAATGGAAATACCTTTTTATGCTTCTAGGGTTCACGATATGAGCCAGAAAAGATCGCTGGTTGAATAAGATTCTACAGTTGATCTTTGAGAGGGTTGAAGCAATCTTGTTTGCAGAGCTCTTTCTTTATTCTTCTCAAATGCAAATGTGCAAATGATGAATAAAAGAACCCTTATATTTCTATGCATACCCTAATTTCATATTGCAATAAATGCACACCTTATGTCATTCCAGTTCCCTTATTCTGAGAGAGATCCTTTTGAATCACTAAGATGCACTTAGAATTATTCTTGGTGATAATTGACAATGTATCTCCCTTTCTCCAATCATTCCATTTATCCACGGAACCAAATATTTCAATTTTGAATCATACCAGATCTAACTATGAAAATCATGCTTTTACCAGATGATTGTCAAATTGGATCAATCTTGGATGATTAACCTTTTCAAACTCCTTGTGGACCTTTCATATTTTTACCAAGGGTTATTTAGTTATTTCTCTGAGAACCCTTTAATCCGCAACTTTCCATGTGCTAATTTCAAGCACCAATTGACTAGCTGGGGGAATTTATTTTCCTTTGTGACTCTCCTTGAGCTAGAGCTCATCTATTTAGTTTCCGGAAGGAATATCAGCACCAGATTCTGGTGCGGATCCATTCCCAACATTTTTCGTACTTCTCTTCACCCAAATCTTGTTCATCTCCCTTTGAACTTCATCCACATTCACTTTTCCTTTTCCTTTGTCTTGATTTTGATTATGATGCACTGGACCCCTTTTATCCTGATTCTTACTTCTGCAAAATTTGGCAATATGAATGGATCTATTGCAGTTGCAGCAAATAACATTTCTTTACATATTTGGTTGATATCCTCGTGATCTGCATTGATTAGCCATATGTCCCATTCTATTGCATGCAAAGCATCTACCATTAAATGAATTGTTTATTTGCATATTTCTGCATTCAAGAGATTTGTGACCATACCTTTCACAGTTGAAACACTATCGAGAGAAGGATGAATTAGTCTGATTCATCCTTTTTCTACACTAAGTTGCTTTATGATTGAAGTTGTTGTAATTGTAGCAATATCCATTGAAGGATGGATATCTTTGAGCATTTGGTTGCCTTATCGAAGGTCTTCTAGGCTTGTTCCTTAGATTTCCTGATCCAGAGTTCTTCTAACCGGGTATAGAGCTTTCACCTTTCTCATACCCCAAGCCATGCTTGTCATCTACCCTCTTTTGGATTTCAAGAAGAGCTTCAAGTTGAGCAGAGCTTATCTTAAATTTCTCTTTGTATTCATTTGTTGTTTGAAGATCCTTTTTAAGAGTGTCTATCTAATTCTCAAGTTGTTCTTCATTATCTCTAGCTTCTTCAAGATCAGATTCTAGATACCTAATTATTCTATCCATTTTGTGGCAGTCTTTTGACTTTTTCTTCAGAGATTGTTTTAGATTATCTTCAATTTTTCTTTTCTCTTCAATTTCTTGGGTGAATTTCATAACCCCTGATTCAATTTCATGCCTTACCATTTTGACCTCTTTTGATAGCTTTTCACATAACTTGTTTTTCTCATTCAGATCTTCATTATCATTGGCTTCACTTTAACTTGCTAATTGTTGAAGTAGTTCCTTTCTCTTTTTCACAGAGATACTCAATTTTTCTTTTAGTTCATTTATGAAATCATCAGCTTGTTTGAGTCTTTCCCTCAGGTTATTGACTTCAAAGTGAGATTGCTCAACATCATCTAGGGTAGACTGAAGTTGTTCACTCATACCATACATATCCATTGAGATTCCTAGATCTTCCTCAAGCTGTTAAGCTCTATTTGGAGGAACTTAGCTCTAATACCAATTGTTGGAAACAAGGTGGATAACTGAGAGGGGGGTGAATCAGTTATCTTAATTATTTAACTTTCTTTTCTTCTTTAACAATAAGTGCAGTATCAAAACATATAAGCATAGATAACCATGAGAGTAGAAAAGAAATCAACACACATAACATAAAGATTTTTATGTGGAAAACCTTGTTAAGGGAAAAACCACAGGGTGACTAACCCAAGAGTGTATTCTCTGTTAAAATAATAAGAGGTACAAAATGGCACTTGCCAATTAGGGCTCACTGCCCGAGCACACTAGTCACAAGAGGCTCACTGCCTACAAGAGACTCACTGTCTACAAGTTATAGAAGGTAATTAGATGTTTGAACTAAAGAGAGGCATCTACATATGCTAAGGTTCAATTCCAGTTAGGCTCAATACACTGATCTACTACACTTCATTCTTCCTTTGCTTTAGTGCTGCTGTTCTGTCACATACTAGACTTGAATTGCTGCTTCCACACTTTTCTCTACCTTTTGTCACACACACTATCACAACTCACATACCTTCATACTGAAATCAATCTAGTATATATATCCGCATCAAGGATTTCAATATCTTTCTAGTTGGAAACTAGAATACTCAAGATATTTCCAAGATATTGATCTGTCAACTGAATCCATGCTTAACATGTGATGCGTACCAAAAAAATAGGCATGGAAGTCATCAATCATGTCAGCCAATCATGAATGATCCCTCAAGAAGCTTGATCATCATTAATTTCTTATCCAGATTAAAGTCTGATGCTCTGTCAGTTAGTTCTTCCTTAGTCTACTCTACTTGTCAGGAACCCAACACTTAGATGCTCATATCTTTTTATTCTTTCATCACCGAAGGCTCAATCTCTAGAATGTAGCAGTCAAGGTACTCCTCTTGACTTCCCCGAGTCTGCACTTTGCTGAGATACATGCTCTGAGAGATCCAGACCTGATTATAGGACCTTGTTGCATGCTCTGTTCTTGTTCATCGGACCAAAACATTCTTCAATCTTACTTCTAGTATAGTCATACTATGCTCTACAGGTGTGTGGGATAGACTTGTTGCCATCAATGACAACACTTATGAAGCCACATACTGTCTCTTGCCAACACCTTGTTATTTATAATCCAGGAGGCTAGGAAACTATCTGGGTCATATTTCTATTTATCCTCAATGGTGAGGAAACCAAGGGAAGCTAACTTTCTTAACAAGAGGTTCTCTACACCTCTAACTTCAAGTGTCATGTTTTTCCTAGCCCATGGGATATCATACATCTTTTTTCTTTTCTTGTGGCCAAAGTCATTATCAACCATAGATACCTGTTAGGTCATCTCTAAGAATACAACACTAAGGATCAATACTTTAGGTAATAGCACAGGTTCCCCATTGAAACCATGGACTCTGATTATTGTATTATGTGCCCCAAAGAAATAATCATAGAGAATTGGGCAATTGGTCATAAAACCCCTTATACTCTGTGTCATCCTATGTTCTACAGGCTTAGGGCTTAACTAGCAAAAAACAAGGGTGTACAATTGTTCCCAAAACTCATAAGGGTCGGAGATTTTAGCTAACACATGTGTCCATGTGGACACAGGGATGGTTTTGTTATGACCAAAATCTAGATCATACATATTTAAATGCATATGTTGTGTGAAGAGACTATAGTTCTGATACAACATAAGGTGGAAAAGGAAAGTAGAATACCTAAAAACTTGCCTTATCTTGAAATTTCAGAGCTAATCAATCATGGTGTTAGCAATTTGTTATGAAAAATCTAGCCAGTATTCTTGTGATTTATCCACTATTTTCATCCTAAAGATGATTGCTAGCTGCCAGTCATGAACTGTGTTATCCTCCCTCTTTCCAAAAATGAAAGCTATCATTGATAGTGCCTCCTAAACATTTTGACTGAATTGTGCCCACCTAGTGGGTAGTGTGGGCATATGAGTATTATCTTCTCCCAACTACATCTCTGAATTTAGGAACTTCACTTTGTTATTTATATTTGCCCATGTATTTTGCATTTTGGCAATAGTTGGAAATGTGGTTGTTCTATCATGCTACAAGGCCATCATTTCCCTAATGGACTTGGGTGTAATATGCACTTTGAAAGGGCCCTATTGAATAGTATTTGATGGTGCATGAAATAGTTCTGCACATAACTAACTCGGGGCACAAGTGAATATTTGGGACCAGGAACTATGCCAATTGAGATGTCCATATCCTCATACCAAAAGTTTCAGACTGCCCGCTGTTTGCTCAGAGAATGCACCTTTGATGTGCCCCCTCTCGGAGAGTCTTAGTGTTCTTTTGAAGGGGCATGTCATATATGCCATCTGCATAATCTTTCACCTATTCGGGGTTGACGGAATACCCTACTTCAAGAACCCTTGTTCTTGGATAGGTTTTCCTTGGTTACATGGGTGCCGAAGCATATGATTTGTTGTTCAACAGTTTATCTATTGACTCACAAATTCCAAGTCCCTCTTGTGGTTACTGTGTCTCAGACATATCTGTATCTTTGTGAGGAGAATGTGGGAAGGTTTGACACAGAAAAGAATGAATATGTTTAATCAAGATGATACTTAGCTAAAAGGCACTCGCTATGGATAGAATTTAGATGCAACAGTGATTCAAAGTAGAAAGATAGAAGCAAATGATGGCTCCACTTAGGATTTAACACTAACTCATTGGAGTTTATGTGGTGCATCTGTCGGCAGATAATAAATGACACATCTTATCTTATTAATGGCATTAATGCCAAGAAACAACTAGTGTATCTTTTTGAAATCCACATGGAATGGAGTGTTAGATACGTTACGGGAGTGGCTATCTTTTTGAAAAAATGTGTACTTCTAGGGAATTTTAGGGATTGCTGAATGACCTTAATAAATGCTAGACCAAAAGAGAAGGGGCTTTGTGCTACTGACACATGTTCACCAAACACTTATTTGAAAAGGAAAGTGAGGAGAGAAAGCGAGAAACGGAAAGAAAACTAACTAACTATGATACATTATGAGTCCCTCCTTAATTGAAATGCTTCAAAAAGATCCCATTTACTGGAATCTCTTCAGGTTCTCCATCCATGGTCTCTAGCTCAAATGGATTTTGTTGCTTGCAGGAACAGATTTTATAAGGACCCATCCACAATGATTCAAATTTGATGTGTTGGCCTGGCTTTGCAGCTCTTTCATCCCATTTCAATACTAGAGATCCAACCTCAAAAATGGGATTTGAAGTCTTCTTATCAAAATAGTCCTTAACCATTTTCTGATGTTTCATTAGTGACTCATGTGCCTTTTCTCTTTTCTCTTGAACTTCTAATAGTTTAGCAAGTCTGACTTGCATGGGGCCATTCTCTTCAATTTCTATATGTTTTAACAATTGCAAAGAAGGGATCTCTAAGCTCAGTGGCATTACTACTGGTTTACCATAAACCAATTCATAGGGAGAAATTTTAGTCACTTGCTTTGGTGTGATCCTGTTAGCTCACAATGCTATATTAAGTAACTTATACCACTCTCTGTGATAATTAGTCCCTATCCTTTTTATGAGTCTAATAAGGTTCTTGTTAGTGGACTCTGCCAGACCATTACCTTGAGGGTAATAATTTGAAGAAGTCTTCAAATAAATCCCATTTCTTAATGCAAACTCAGATAATTTGGCTCCCAAAAATGCTTTAGTATTATCTGATATGATGGTATGAGGACCAAACTGAGTAGTTATGCCTTCTAGAAATTCTAATATGACCTTTTATGTTGCCTCTTTGAGTGGTACTACTTCACTCCACCTGGTAAAGTAATTTGTTGCTATGAGGGTCCATTTGTGTCCCATACTTGACACTAGATTGATCATACCAATAAAATCCAGACCCCATTGAGCAAAGGGTTCATCCACAGTTATGGGACTTAGAGGCATTGCTATATTTCTCCTTTTACCTATATAAAACTGACAAGCCTGGCACTCTTTAACCAACTGATGGCAATCTATAAATAGAGTGGCCAGAAATATCATGCTTGTGTTACTTTGATTGCAGTGGCCCTTGCTGAAAAATGCCCACCTGAAACTCCATGGTGTAATTCATATAGTATTCTTTGAGCTTCACCCTTTTCTATACATCTCAAGAGTATACCATCAACATTCCTTCTAAATAAAATATGATCAATTAGTACAAAATGGGCCCCTTGCTTCCTATTGTACCTTCTCTTATCATGGGAGAGCTCATTTGGGAAAATCCCATGCTTCATAAATTGTATCCTGTTTGTGACCCAAGAGTCTTGGTCAATCTCTTAGAGTTTCAATACATTTTCACTTTCTATTTCTTCAGTCACTGTTCTCTCCATGTCTTGGGTCATATATTGGCAGAATCCCTTGCCTCTGACCAACTTGGTGGGTCTTACTTCTATATCATATTCTAGAATCTTTGTTATCCAATTGGCTCTTTTCTTAGTGATCTCACCCTCCATAAAATATTCTCTTACACTGGGGTGGGCCACTAATATCAGAATCTTGTTTCCTGTTATCAAATGTCTAAATGTTTTAAGGGCTTTCACCATGGCATATGCTTACTTCTCCACAAAATTATATCTAGCCTCATATTCCCTGAGAGTTCTAGAGAAAAAAGCTATCGGATTCTCTCCTTCTCGTTGATCATCTTTCTGAGTTAGAACGGCAGCGACACTAAATTCTCCCCCATACACATACATTATGAAAGATTTAGAAAAATTTAGGTTCCTAAGTACCGGGGCTGTTGAAATGGCTCTCTTGACTTCTTCAAAAGCCTATCTTCCCTCTGTGGTCCATTTGAAAACCAGATCTTTTTTAAGCAATATTGTCATTGGTCTAATTAGACCTGCAAAATCAGATATGAATCAGCTAACAAAATTGATTTTTCCTAGAAAGGATTGAACTGCTTTCTTGTTGACTGGTAGAGATAGGTTCATTATGGATGTGACTCTTTATGGATCAATAGAGACCCCTTCCTTTGACACTATATGCCATAAAAGTTTACCCTGAGGTACTGTAAAGATACATTTCTTGGGATTTAGAGATATTCTAAACTCTTGACATTTCTTAAAAACAACCTCTAAATGGTCAAAGTGATCTATAGCATTCTTAGAAAAAATAGTGAGGTCATCTAGATAGATCAGAATAATCTTATTTATAAGTTCCCCAAATGATACATCCATTGCACGCTAAAAGGTAGCTCCAACATTTGAAAGGCCAAAAGGCATTTTAGCATATGCAAATGTTCCCCACTTTGTAGTGAATGTAGTCTTATGTTGGTCTTCATCAGCTAATTAAATTTGATTATATCTTGAGAAACCATCCAGCAAGGAAAACCTTTCTGACCCTACCACAGTCTGTAGAATCTATTCCATAAAGGGTAGGGGATAATGATCTTTCAAAAATGCTCTATTCAGGTCAATGAAATCTACACAAAGTCCTATCTCACCATTCTTCTGTCTAAAAGCACTAGGTTTGATACCTAGGTTGAATGCTTAATTGGAAAAATAATCTTTGTTTCTAGGAGTTTTTGCAGCTCATCCACCATTATAGGTTCAATTCTAGGATTCACTGGCCTTTTCTTTTGTCGGACTAGTTTAGATCCTTCAATAAGCTCTATGGTGTGTTGGATGATATCTCTATTATAGCCATGGAAGTCCTCATAGGTCCAAGCAATCACCCTATCATATTTATCACACAAATCAATCAGCCTTTCTCTTTCTTCTTGGGTTGTAGAATTGCCAATTTTCAACTTTCTTCCTTCACTAACTTGGATCTCAGAATAATCTTCCTTGTTTGCCTAAAACCTCCTCTTCTCTAAACTTGCATCTTCTGGGTCAAACAAGTTTTCTAAAGTAATCATCCCTTTAGGGAGTTTATTTGATTTTAGCTGGATGATTTGGTCACCATATGCTTCCTCAATTTTGGGATGTAATTGATCAGCAAATTCACCTGATTGTTGTAAGAATGAAAGTACTTGAAAATCATTATCAAAAACTTGCCAATTTTTGTCATTATCTGGAATAGTTGGTCTTACTATAACTTTAACTGACTCATTGTTCACTAATAGATTAGTTGCTGGGTCAAACTATGAACCAATTTGTGCCATTCTATCTGCTTCAGAGTTTTGGGCTCTGAAAACCACTTCAATATTGAAAGCCTCAAAACCATCTATCAGGTCCCAAATCCTGTGCTGATAGGATCTCATTCTTACATTTTTGGCTATTGCTTTCTCTCTAATTTGTTTTACCACCAGTTCTGAGTCTCCTTTTACTATCAGATTCTTTATTTCCTTTTTCTTTGCCAACATGAGTCCATGCACCAAAGATTCATATTTAGCATCATTATTGGTACACGCAAACTAAAAGCAAATGGCTCTTAGAATTTTTCCACCATTTGGGGCAGTAAGGTAAATTCCTACTCTAGCACCATTTTTACTCCTAGCCCCATCAAAATTTAGCATCCAAATTTCTAAGTTTCTCTCAGATTCTTGACTTTGTGATGCTTCTTTCCTTAAAACATAAGGGATTTCTTGGTCTTCTTCAAATATGACATAAGTGCCTAGACCTGTCGAGTCATAATTTCCATAGGGATCACTCTGCATCATGGTCAATAGTTGATTATTATCTTCTTCTTGTTGGTCATATTCAATCCAGTCACCTAATTCTTCAACAAAGTTTTTCTCCTCTTTATTCATCATGGCGTGGGATGCTTCTAATTTTGGGGTTGGTTCATTTGTGATATGATCTTTGGATAATGGTTCAGACAATATTTTCATCTTTGTCCCATATTTGGTTCTTAGGATGAGGTGTGACCAATCTAGTGACATGTAACCTCCTATTTTGGCTGTGAAATCTTTGGATAAGCATAAACCAAATACAGGGGGAATATCTATGACTACCACATCTTGATTGACAATTATATTAGGGCAAGTATATAATTGCAATGGAAGTTGTTGATTTTTCCTATTGTTTGGATAGACTTCCCATCTAATTGCATGACTCCTCTTGTAAGTGGTTCATATTTTATCTTTAAAGCAACTATTATCTGCTTTGGCATTACTGTAGTGCTAGCCCCAGAATCTATCATTGCATTATGTAGCAGTTTTTTTCCAACTATTAGAGTTAAATAAAAGGAATTTGGTTTAGATTCACCTACCTCAAGTGCATTATTCAATAGAGCTATTGTCTATAGAGGTACAATATCTTTGAGCTAAAGTTTCCCTTTATCAATAGCTCCTCCCTTAGTACCAGTGTGTTTAGAGGCTTCTTGACCTTGTAGAGCTTCCTACAATAGTGTCTTCTACTCAAGAATAGGTAACATATCCCAGATTGATACATGTGCTGGAGTTCTTTTCAGGTGGTCGACCACATTTATAGGTCCTAATGCTTGGGTCTTTGAATAATAATGGTACCTTGTCTTTTCTATAACTTGTCTTGAGGCTACTTGATTCTACACAGGCTAAGGCATGTCTTGCCTAGAGACTAGATTGTGATGATTTTGAAATGGAGGAGTTCCCATGATTTCATTATTAGTGACTTTAGACTGCTCCATCATCCTCCTCTTTGATCTAGTATAATAGTCTGACTGCACCAATGGTTTCTTTGAAGTGGATGCCTCATTCAAGAACACTGAATCTTCCTCTTCAATCCATGAAAATAAGGCATGTTCAGGAGCTATTTCCTCTTCTTGTTGTATGGACATCCCTTGCATTTGGGCCACCATTACTACATTTTGAACACTAGGGAACTGATATGGTGGGGTGTTAGAAGTTGAGAATTGTCCTGCTAACCCTCTCTGTTCTGCTATCTTTTGTTGTAAATTACCTCTAGGACAATCTATAGGCATATGGGCATTGTTGCAAAGAAAGAACCAAGCATTCATGTCATCTTCTAAATTATTTTGCCCTGGAACTATTTCCTTGTTGGGATTATGAGGGACAATTTGTAAAGGTGTAGGGACTGAAACTAACTAGTTTGAAGGCTGAGGATTAGTTTCCCTTTGAGGGCCTTGATATTGATTTAGCTGAAAGGGAGGTCTATTTCCTTGATAACCTTGACAAGGGGGCTTTGGATAGGGATTTTGTTGTCTCTTTAGATTAATTATCTTATTTGAGAAGGTCCTTAGAATGTTCTTAACATCATCCATTTCAGATGGTTGAGCAGAACTAGTTTCCCTAGTAGGTTGTTGAGGTACTAGAAATGAATACATGGACATAGGTGGAGCTGTAAGATTAGGAGCTTCTTGTGGCAAAGGTAGGGTAATTTCTGGGAACATGGGCATAGGAGACCTTGGGGGTAATTTTCCAGCATCTATTAAGTTATTTTCAGCCTTGACTGCCAACTCATATGCTTCTGGTAGTGTCTGATCTCCAAGAGATTGAATCATTACTAATATATCAGAGTTTAAAGCTTTGAGGTAAAACACAATAGCCATACCTGATAATGGTCTTGCTATAGCAAGAATTCTATCTGAGGTCTTTTGAAATCTTGAGTTGAAGTCAATCATGGCTTCCTCTGGTGCTCTTTTGATAGTGATCAATTGTTGCAGCAAGGAAGATTTATCACCTTTCTCTTTAAATCTTGCAAAGAAAGCATCCCCAAGTTGATCCCATGTAGATATTGTATTTGGAGTGAGAGATCTATACTAGTCTAGAGCCTTTCCTTTGAAAGAAGCTACTAGCATTCTTATTGCCACATTTTGTTGAGTAATGACATGTACTACACACATATCAGATACATCTTGCAGATGCTCCCTGGGTGTCTTGGAATCTTCTCCACTAAACTTAGGTAGAGCCTTCAGAGCATTGGCTAGAATAGCATCCCAAGTTGTTGGTGGTACTGGGAGGATGAGAGCGCTACCAGTATTCCAATTTGCATAGTTTCTTAGAGGTATAGGTGCTCCCATATTTATCCCTTGTGCTATTGCAACCTAATTTACTCTTCTTCTTAGAGTAACTACTAATGGTGGTAAAAGAATGCCCAGATTAGCAATAGACTAAGCTCTTGCAGTAGGTCCATAGCTCTAGCTCCTTGTTACTCTCTGTCTCATATGATCTTGACAGAAGCTTCAAGAAAGGTCCCACCGGGCATGCCAAAAACTATTGATGTATAAAATTGTGCAGGTTCTAACACCAACATGGTAAGTTTCAAGAATGTAGAACTTGCTAATTGAAACAACCTCTAGATTTTAAAGAATTTGGCTCTTCTCTATTTTGAAATGGGTTTTGAGCAAAGGGTAAGAAATTAACAGGATTATAGATACAATTAAACAAATCTAACTATGGCGATGTGCCTAATGAAAGTATCTCTTCAATTTAAGCACAATGAAAGTATTCTCAAGGTACAGTTATATTAAAGACTAGATACTACATGATTAACATAAACAGATAGAATGAATATAATCAAAGACTCACAACCAGACACTTTGCAATGACATAGATAATATCAACCAAGGCACAGAACAGAGTTGTTCTTATTAAATCTTCTAGCAACATAAAAGACACAGATACATTAACCTTCTTATCAAGAATAATAAAATAAAGGCAAAATGATATAAACTGGTCACAGCAAAGTCTCTGACTTCTCTTTTAGATTTTGAAAAAGATTATCAAAAGTATATCTCTATCTATGTGTGTGTGTTGATCTATTACAAATACAGTATATTTATAACCATAGATATGACCCTAGATTGTTTGTAACAACCCATTCCTCAACAACCCAATGGAACTGAAGATAACTAGAAGTTCCAGATGGTTATGATCCTCTAAATCAGCAACGGTCCTCCTGATGCAAAGGAAAAGATCAACTTAACTCCTTATAGGCATAGCTCATAACAATGGGTTTCAAATCCACAACCTTATTGTACACCAAGGCCCTTAACATAGCACAAAATTGGGTTTTCACCTTCTCTGACCTAATTAAGACCACAACTATGTTTTTTAATCATTTAAGAACATTCAGTTAACCAAAACAATCAACCATTAAGGTCTACCCTTTCATCTTGTTACCAATCCTTCATTAACCCTTTGCATTGTTAGTAGCCCTTCTTTATAGAACTATCAGACACAACTTTTTCTGCAGATCTCTTCTTAAGACTATGTTGGGCTTTTTGAGTACCCATTAAGGCATTTTAAAACATATCCTAAATTCATTATATGTTGCTTTGAAAAGAATGTCTCAAATTTGGACTGACAGCGTGCTAATTAGGCCTAATTGGCTTGATCTCCACAAGGTTTATTGGTTCTTCTATCTCCAAACTCTAACTCTCATAACCAACACTTGGAATATGATCTATTTAACCTACCCAAGCTATTAACAACACTAAAAGTCCATTTTTCAATGATATTTATACAAATCCTAAGGCTTACCTTCTTGACTGTCCTATTTTCTGACAATACACAAAAATGACAGTCCTTTATCATTCACAAAAACAATTAGCAAAGTACTTTTCTTTTGATCTGCACCCTTTCTATGGATTGAAAAAATTTAGAACATCTCCTTCTACACCCTTCTAGGGTTTACAAACCTTATTGGAACACAAAGTAATCTCATAACCAGTCATGACTGTGACTGACTTACTCCCATGATAGGATAGTGTTTACAAAGCCTTAATCACCTAAGGATTTTGATAAACCCTTACTTTGTCAACATTTACCAAACACATTGGCACCATTTTCACACATCCCCACCTTTAATAGGTCATAAACTCATCAACAAAACACAAAAACCCTCACTGTTCTTGCTCGACAGTCTTAAGCAAAGGAAAAAACAGTCCCTAGGGCATCAAAGGAAACTATGCAAACCACATCCTTTTCATCTGCAAACTTGGCATATGAAAGAACAGTCAAAAACAATAACCTTTTCACAAATTCTTAGGTTTCTTCACTATGCATAACCAAAGAAACATAATCTTGTTTAGCCATTGTTTACCCTAAATCAGGGTATTAACAGTCTATACAAGAATGGCAATATCTTCCTCAAAACTCCACCAATCTGCATGAAATAAAAAGGAAATGGAGGGTCATTGATCAAACTATTACTTACAATCAATTTGGCATGAATCCTTGCCTATACAAGGCCGTACAAAGACTGAAAACAGCAAATTTTTAAAGAAGAATACAAAAAATAGTGCCTTTTTACCATTCCATTTCAAATCTACAATCACCCACGAATTCTTTGAAGGTTACAAGGCCTTTTAAAGGCATTCCAACTTGACTCTTTAGTTCCTAACTTCCTTGGAATGAACTAAGAGCCAAATGACTCTTCACCTTCCCTCATTTTACATCTTTTGAAATTTTACATTTTGTATGACAACTTGTCAAAAATGGACATAAGACTTAAACATTAAACCCCTCCTAGGACCTTAACACATGAAAGATGACTCAAATAACCTTATTACAATGTTGAACCATTAAAATTTAATCAAAATCCTATGGAAGTATCAATTTGTGAAGGTGCTCCTGCACCACCTCCCTCCTTAACGCTCATTGGCTGGGACAAAATATATGTGGCACACCTCCTTTATTGAGACACAAACACATGGCGAGACCCATGCGCATATAACTGAAACAAAATATGACAGATGGTAGCATCTGCGTCAAACCCAAAAACTCCTACTTTTCAGAAATGAACAGGAAAATGACACTTTTCGCATTTCGCAGCCTTTAAGACCTGATACGTGTCTTCTTCCGCAAAGCCTTCAAAACTGTGTCTTTATGCTCAAGTGACCTCCTTTAATGACATCTATCGCAACCCACATTATTTATAATATGAGACACATTAATGATCGGACCCATAGCCTTGGCACACATTACCCTCAAAGGGACAAAACTGGGATAGATGGCAATGTCTGCATGCACACCAGCTAACACGTGGAAACTTTTGTAACACTACTTGAAACTAATAAAACTTTTGAAAAGTCACCACGGAAGCTAACACTTGTCGAAACCTACAACATTGCTTTAGAAGCAAAAAGTTTCTCGCTGAAAAGGTCATGAACAAAGAAACTCCTTCTCTACAACCACCATGTGGCATCCTCCGTGCACTTGAAACTTGCAACATTACTGTGGCCCACCATCTTTATACCGTCATCAATATGATATGGAAAGAGACATGTGGTGTCACCCATAGCATTTCTTTAGACACACGACATCCTCCGTACAAAACATAGAAACTTTTAGGACTACCTCTGCAAGTGACACATGGCGACACCTGCAGCATTACTGAAACAAAATATTGAAACTATTTGCTACGTGTTATGCTCTACATAAAAATTAATATTTGAAACAATATTGTGTCTTTGACTCTGGCTTTGACACTTGGCAGATTCTGCACAAACATTTGAAACTCTGTACAAAACTTAATGAGACCCACGCAGTAACATTTGAAACCCGCGAACTAAGTCGCAACTGAAACAAAATGTAGAGTTTTTGACATTCTACAGTTTCCTTGGTTTGAATCTGATTCCATCATTTTCGGGGGTGCCATAGACACCACAGAATAAATGGAATGGATGATGGTGTAGAGGATGGAAGTTGAAGTGGCTATGAAAAGAAATGAAAGAATGTTTGAATGTTTTTGAAATATTTTTGCAATGGGAATGCAAACTACAAGGTGAGAAGATTATGTAATTCATGTTGAGTTCACCAAAATATGTACACTCAAAATTGTGACTCTGGTTACCTGGGGCTATCAGGTGGGATTTCAACATGCATACGGACCCTTCCCTCCTTGCCATGGGGTGATCCACTACGTCACTCTCGCTCATGTGGAATTAGCCAGTCAAGAGGAGGCAAGACATGATGGGGGTCTGGCCCGTTGGAGAGTTGGACTTCGTGGAGAGGGGTCAACAAGTTCTATGGCTTTTGTTGTTGTGCGTTTTGTTGTATGTTTTGCTTAGTGGTTGTGGTACTTGAGATAACCCTATGACCCGAAGGGTCACCAGTTTCTCTTCTATTTGGATTCCTTAAATTCCACCTTTAGGTGGGCAAGCTGTTGTTTTTGTTAATGGCTTCTGTTATTTCTATGTCTCTAAGAAATGCTCTATGTAGTTGTAACTGCCTAGTTTCTTCTAACAACAGAAGATCAAATTGGTCTCCTTGTGGTAGAATAAATGTTTTTTGCAGCGGTTGTAGATATAACTCCTCGATCTTGCTACAGATAGCTCTCACCCACTCTCCTCTCACCCCTAAACACATCCATGAATTAGGGAAACATGGGATATGTGATCACTAACCTTCACCAGATCTAGGGTTTTGACCTAGGGTTTTGTTGACCTAGAGTTTGATTTTACTTAACTATGGTTACCTCATGATGGAATCGAGGGTTTTCAATGTTGTCTATTCTAACAAATCTATATGAATGCAAGATAAATGATAGCATGTAAAGCATATTTTTGGTATTTTTTAGAGTATTTTGAAAAGGAAAATTCTTCTAATCTATGAAAGAAATATGTATGCAATCCTATATGTCTTTTCAAATGCAAAGTTTAATCTATGTTTTTGTGGGTTTTTAGTGTTTTCAATGCAATCCAATTTAATGGAAAGGGAATATGCTTTTCCTATCAAAGTAGATCTAGGAATGTAAAAACAATTAATCTAGCATGCAAGATCTAACCTATCAAGGAAAAAGCAAAATGCTGCTATTGCCAAGAGCACTGTGATTATCTAATTACTAGGAAAGCAATGAAAGAACCTAAAAGAGATGAAGATTTGTTGACTCCACTACCCTTAGTATCCTTGTGTAGGCAACCTTGAATCCTTCTGTGCTAGTAGGTGACCCTCTTGACAAAATGACCCAAAGAAGCAAAAAGAAGCTTTTGTGAAGCTTGTATGAGCTCGATGTGAGATTTGAATTGAGCACAATGGCTAAGAATCAAGCAGCGTAGTGTTGCTTGATTGAACAAAGAAAATAAAAGGCACTTATGTCTTGTATGAGCATATGAATGCTGGGTTGGAGAGCAAACTTGGCAAGAGCTACTGCACAATGAATTTGCATCTGTTTGTGCTTGAGGGAGGGGGTATTTATAGGTTTGAGGAATGGAATGGACTAAAGAGTTAACTCATTTGATTGATGAGTTAACAAGAATAGATTGGGGAGTTAACAAGGTTGATTTCACAATGAACTTAGCTGATTAGGGAGTGATGAAGCAATGATATCTTATCACTAAAGAGGAAATGGAGGTGAGGGAATACATGAGATTGATTACAGAGTTAATTTGAGATCAAATAGAGCTAATTATGCATGTGTGGGTGCATGAAATAGTTAAGTCTATATCCAGGATCAAAAATCATGCAAATAGAATGAAAAACAAGTGAAAACTGAGCTAAAACATGAGAGAAACTTGAGTTTTTCTGCAGGTCAAAAGATACCAGGGTTGCCACCTTCATCAAATAGGGTCACCTAGGGAGATTTGGGATCAAAAATGCAAAATGCAGAAATTTAGGATGACAGAAGGTACAAGGGAGGAAAAGGATGATTTCTGTATCAAGAAAAAGGTCAATCATGTGGAAGAATCCAAATCTCCACTTACATTTTTAAGATCCCCAATGGGAATCTTGAAATAATAGGGAGAAATTTGGATTGGTTGGTTGAAATCAAAAACTGACAGTGGGAGATGGATCGGGGGACCTCTAGAAGGCTTCTATGAGGTGCACTAGAGGAAAAACAAAGGGTAGAGGTGAAAAATCACCTACAAGACACTCACAAGGCTTAGGATCGAGGTCAAAAGCCAAAAAATGTAAGTTGACAAGTGTCGCAACAAATGTCAAAAAGCATCGCAAACAAGGGAGGAAGGAAATTGACAAAACAAAAATGACACAAGACAAGAAAAGAGGACATGTCATCAAGAGGCCTACTACCCAAAGGATTTATTTTCACACTTATATGTATGTGAGAAGGATTTGAATCATCATAGGCATCCTTGTGGAGGCAGTGCATGAATTTGTACTTATAGAAATAGGGCTATATCTGGCAGGACTTAGGTGCTGGGTGCTCTAGTCTTAGGGTTTATGGGATAACGAAGTCTATGTGTCATGATCTCTATTGTTCATGTCTTCCTGATGCCCATCAAGTGTCTAAAACACCCAATTTGGATCTGCACACATAAAAGAGGGAAAATGGTTGTCTTGTATAGGGGTTTGCCTCAATCAAAACCCATTTTGGTGTTCCCACCTCCACAATAACAATGATAAGTGTGATAGAGAGTGTGTGCTTGCAATGAGTAGAGGAAAGGCATGTAATAAAGACTATAATAATGAAATAGAATAAAATAGAGTTACCATGAGCATGAAACCCTAGGTGGATGTATGTCGCAACATGGATCCTCCACAAGGAATTGGTGTAGAAGGAAGAAGCTTCCTCACAGGCTTGTAAGGGTTAGTACACACAACAATAATCTTCACAAATAGAGAGATTGTAGAGAGAGAGAAATCTTGTTAGAGAGAATGTAATGTGAACGAGTGAGAGAGACTTGTTTATATTAAAATCTAAATTACTTAATGAGGGCTCAATTAAGCTGAGGTCGACAAGGTGCACCACTTAAGTCAAGAGGTTGATATTCAAATATAATATTTTGAGGCAAAACTAGCAGGACCCAAGCACTAGACACTCTAGTCCTGGTGATTTGGGCTCTTCAAATGTCAGATGTCAAAGACTTAGCCTTGTATCTCATAAAAGTAGTGGAATATGCATATATTAATTAGAGATGAACATACAAGATAAAATGAGTGCCAAACCTAGTGTGAAATTGTAAGTGTACACAATTTTTGACATTACACATTCACATCCACATAAATTAATTATGTTGGTTGCTCTGAAGGAAGTTATCAAAAAACACTCAACTACTCTCTTAATCACTTTTCCATCATCTAAACATGATAAAAAAATAACGAAACTTAATTAAATTAAGGAAAATTGAATTATTGTCCCTACCTTCCAGGATTATTAGTTATTATTTTTATCTTCTATTTACAAACCTTCATGCAAAGTTAACAAGTGCCAAATGACCAATAAAGGTGTAGCGCAAGTGGAAAATGACCATTGTCATCGCCAAATCAATCCATTAAATTTATTTTCTTGTTGACATGACACTAATTAAAGAACCAATATATTCAACTACATATTGGGAGGGGGGAAAAAGGCTTAAAAAGGGGAAAGAAGAAAAACTCCCTAAATACTTTGAAAAAATTAACAGGAACCAGAAACAAGGAGTGTCTAAGTCTCCTCCTAAATGATCCTACACTGTAACAGTTGGAATGTTATGGGGTTGGAATCCCCTGACAGGAAGCACCTTCTGAGCAACTTTTGTAATAATAATAAGGAAATGGATGTGCTCTGCATGCAAGAGATTAAAGCTGTTGGTTTTCTTCTTCATTCATATTTGTATGGAAAGGTTCACATGCTTTTTCACTAACCATGATAGAGGCAAAGTGTTGTGATGCTCACAACACGCCCCATCTCACCCTTTAGCAAAATGAGGACCCCTATTGTTGCTTTTGCTTTTGTTTGGTTTGGTTCCATTTGCTTGGTGATATGGGTAAAATGTCTCTCATGCTTGAAATTAAGTTGCACAATGCTGGGTGACAAATAGTTGTTACCAATTAAATCTGTTTCAAAATTTAGTTAGGGTTGCTTTCTGAATGATTTGAAAATTTTGCATATTTTAAGAGTTATGCTAGTTTTTGTGAAAAGTCAACGCTGGACTATTTTGGTCAACATGTATCTCATATACATAACCATTTGCATGTATCTCGTATACTTTGTTGTTCTTTCAGTATGTCAGGTTATGATGTTTATTGGGTTAAAATCACGTGTCACGTTTATATCCTTAGTGGTTCAAAGAAATACATAAACAAAATTTAGATCTGATAGCTCTTCATAGGTATGCTTTATAATGGTAGAAATCCGCATCTGTATTTGTATATTCTAACACATTTATCTTTTATACAAATCCAAAATATGCATTGGCAGATGTCAAAGGAAATTCAAAAGTAGCATATAAACTCGTGGTCATCTCATTTGTATGGTTAATACATTGATTAATGGTTCACTTTCTTATACAAGTGCATAAATGGACCCGAAGGAAAGTTCAATTAAGTTGAGAAAGAGGAAGCGAATGGTTATATTTGTATTTGTCTTTGTATGTATAAGCGCATGTATTTAAAATGTAGATACAAATTCGGACACAATTAGAAAGTTAAGACTTTATAAACTTTAGGTGAGGTCTGCATTTGTATGTTAAGATGCATGTATTAAATATACAAAAGGGAAAGATACAATTACGAATGTGAACCTAGGACTAAATTGCAGAATAAAGTACATTTATGCATAATAAGAGGTCGAAAAGTCAACATCACATATGCATGTAAAAGTGCATGCATGTGATATACAAAAGGTGAGACAAATGAAATATTTACAAAACCAGACCCAAAGGTAATTCCAAGTCATCTCATAAACCCGATGGAGTCCACATTTGTATATTTGGTGATTGTATAAGATATACATGAACATATACAAGAAAATATGCAAAATGAAAGGTAAGGAAATTGCATAAGTGCATAAGGGTAACTCGTGCATGCTTTAAAGATACAAAAGTGGACTTAGCATTGAAAAGGTCATTGAGTTGAAATATTTGTAATAACATCATCACTTCAATTATGCATATTAGTAAAAGTGTATGTATAAGATATACAAACGCAAAAGTGCAAAAGAGCCAATGTATACGAAATTCAAATATGCATTGAACAATAAAAGTAAAGTGAAAATCAAATTGCATCTACTGTCTACAACATTTAATGCATATCTACCACAGGAAATACCTAATTTCAAACGAGTAAAAGGAGATTTCAATTGCATTAACCTTGTAATTGCATTTAGAATTCAGTTGCAGAGTATTCCACAGAGCTAAGGCGAACAAGGGAGAATTGTGATTCCAAGATGGTTGCAGTAAACTCGAATGGTAAAATCTCTTGTCAATAGTATTAAAGTCAACAGTTGTGAATCCAAGTATGTATCTAAAAATCTTGCTTTTGTTTAACGAAATGCAATTATAGTGAATTTTACAATAATTACAGTAGGGTAACGAAAATGATTTAAAATTAGCTAATTACCGTGATAAATCATAAAACTTAAACACAGTAGGATAGTCATATAGAGTTTGAAAGGTAAAAAAAGAAAACCTTAGGGTAAAATGTTAAATGGTAAATCTATATGGTAAAACCCTAGAAAACATGAATGTGGTCGTAAAATGAATATGTTTCTCGACAGGATGTCGCCCAAAGGGAAGAAAACTAAGAAGATGGCTAGAAATGGAAAAAAGAAAGACATGATGAAAGAATTGATTAAAGAGGAGTTTCCAATCAAGAGTTATAATTCACAAATCTACTCTGCGAGAGGAAGGGCAGTTGACACATAAATTGGGGATTTCAATTCTGTTGAATTGTTACAGAAGATTAGAGTGCCTGGAGCATCCCTAGTAATGAAGAATATAGTGGATGTGGAACTCTTCAATGTTGTGGGATCCCCACTTGCAATGGAGGCTAGGGATTTGTTTATCAAGTGTATTCAAAAATATGACATGAATTCTAGGAAGGTGAAGCACAATGGTGTGGTGTATGCAGATTTGTCGGTGGAAGGAATAGTTGAAACCTTTGGTTTGAAAATCATTGATAAAATAAAGGAAATTGATGTAGAATAATACACAACTAACTTTAAGGGAAATGAAGCATCCTGTAAAAGCACAATATTTTATGGATGGTATTCGTAGGACAAGAAATCAAAAGCAATCGCTAGGGTCCCAAAGCACTTGTATAGGATACACTTCAAGGAAGACATTTATATAATGATCACATTGTTAAGTAGATTAATGGGCCTGGCATATGCAAGTACATTTGAGCCATGGATGTTCTCTGTAATACAGTTTTGTAGACACCCTAAAATGACCATGTCATCGCACCACTTGCATTTCATTAGTTCTTCTAATCACCTACATTCAATGTTAATTAAATAATCTAATTATTTAATTAATTTCATCTATTTCTTCTAAATCTCCTAAAGTCAACATTAATTAAATAAATCTTCTTTATTTAATTAATTTTCATTAAATCAAACTTATTCTTCCAAAATTAAATAATTTTTATTATTTAATTAAATCATTATCCTCTTTCCAAAATTCAAGTCCACATCAATTAAATAAATTAATTATTTAATTAATTTATCATCCAAATCCTCTTATCTATAATTAAATAATCTACATTATTTAATTAAATCAATTATTCTTCTAAATTTATATAAATCATGCAAATTTATTTAAATTGTTTCAATACTCTAAAAATAAATAAAATCAAATATTTTATTTATAATTGTTTATTCTTCAAAATCAAGCACAATCAATTAAATAAATTTATTTATTTAATTTCAATTATCTTGTTAACTCATGTGCACAATCAGTCTTATTTTTAGAACTCTAAAAAAGGTAAAATTACAAGTTGAGTTATCTATTCATTCAATATTGTTTTCATCATATCTTAATAAAAATATCCTTATGGATTGACACATGTAGTGTGCACATTCATCATGGTTATTTGATTTATTTCCTCCAGTGATTCTTCTGAATTATCTGGACCATTGATCGATCTCTGTTGAAACCTATATAAACCCCCTCATCTCCTTCATAACTCCTCTTCGATCACTTATTCTCAGACATCCTTTACAGTGCTTTGAGCATACATCACATCGATTGAGTAACTTTACGATCTTTTGAAATTGATCTTTGAGCACTTGACTTATTTGTTGCAAACATGGTTTCGCAGCACTATTGAACAATCCACATTTATCAAAGGGAACAATACAAATCTAGGTAAAATCTTTCATATTTCATTGATTTATTGATAATGGCTTTTTATTTAGATTAGTTCTCTTTATGTTATGGGCTTTCAATTTATTAGTTTTTATTAGTCAATTTTCCTCATACACATTCTGGCACACCCGGTGGGACCCACTAATCCTTCTTTTTCTTTGAGAAATTGATTTTTTTTTAAGTACAATATGAAACAGTGCAAAAGACACAGAAACACACTTTTGGCAATATAACAAAGCACTTTTGGAGACACAGTACAGCACCCCCGAGCGATACTGTGGCACCTTTGGCAACATAGTACCATGCTCTTGGTAATACAGTTCAGCGCTATTGGTATCGCAGTAAGGCGCTTCTAGCATATTAGGTTTTTTTTAGATCTTGCTTTGTCATTTGCAGGATTCTAACTCTCGTAACTATCATTAATTTAACTGACAAGCTAATTTATTTGTCAGTTTATTGTCTGTTATACTTCCTAAGCTGAATGTATTTAGGAGTATTTTTTATTTTTTGAGATCTGGGACAAAAAAGTGCTTTTGTTAGGACAGTGCTGTGCTTTTGGTATCATAGTGTAGTGCTTCTGGTGGTACAGTGCTTCACCCCTAGTTTTTTGAAACTCACTTTCGGTAACATAGTGCAGCGCTATCAGTATTACAGTAGGTCACGTTCGGTAAGACAGTAACTCACTTTTGGTCAAATTGATTTGTTTTTGCTAACTTGTGAGTTTTGATGGAACTAATTGACTTGTTGCAGCTTCTTATCACTCACACAAAGCAAATAGGTTTTTCTAATAGGTTCTTATAGGATGAGCTTTGAAGAAATCTTGATTCATTGCACTAAGTCTTAGAAACATATTGCCTTCTTAAGGGATAATTGAACAAATCTTTTTTGGCAATCTAAGTCTTAGGAACATATTCCTTTCTTAAGGGACAATGGACATGTATGCAAAAACACCTCAATTTTTTAAGGGACAATGGACACGAATACCAAACACTTCATTTTCATAAGGGACAATTGACAACTACAATCGTGTGTGTGCCTAAATTAGTTGCACCTTATTTTTCTTATAACGGGACAATTGAACCTTTGTTTGACGTGCTTGCTCTTACATTTTAGTTATTCCTTTAGAAGGGCCTACTTTTGGATTGTGTTTCATCCAAAAGGGACAACCCTAAGCAGAGTTTTCCTTTGAACAGCTATATAAGAGGGATAAGGTGAAAGCCAAGTCCTAACTGATGTTAGCCTTACCTTGTGGTGCCAAACTGAAAAGAGGTGTACTAGCTCTTTGTGGAAACAATTTTCACATTGAGCGAAGTGTTTGATACTCTTAGTAGGATTGCTTAATGCTTTTAGTAGCTTGTCACATTGCTCGTAAGGTGTTGGTCCCTCAAAGTTACTAAGAACCATTCTAGATAGTGACTACCCGATCTACCTCTGAATGTTGCGGTAATCATCAGTGCAAGGGGAATCGATTTAAGCCCTTAAGATACTCACCATTGGCTCCCTTGAGAAGAGATAGTATTCCCTTGGCCATAAAGCTCTTGTGACCTACTTGAGCTTTCCAAGGGGAGGGTGAGATATCCCTACCTATCGTCTCTCACAAAGATAAAATGTCTGACACCTTTATGGAATGACATTTTTATCTACAGAGTATTAAGTTGTGAGCTGATCTACTGCAATGAAACCTTGTCTCTAGGGATAAAAAGTACTTGATATTTGATTGCAATTGTCTTATACCTGTGGAAACGTTGGGCTTTTTTGTGAACCTCAAACATACACTATCTGTTGTGTTAGTCCTTTTTTGCCAACTTTGTTTACTATGTTTTCTCTTGCCAAAGCAAATCCAATCAGAACCAAAACCCAATCTATCAAAATTGGCCTTACCCAGCATCAGACACTACTTCAATGCCTCTAGTGTTACAGCAGCTCACCTTTGGTATTATAGTAGATCACCTTTGGTATAACAGTACCTCACCTCTGGCAACCCTACTTCAATGCCCTTAGTATAATAGTAGCTCACTTTTGGTCATGGTAGCTCACCTTTGGTAGCTAGTCCATCACCTTTGGTATTACAATAGAAAGCTTTTGGTCTCACAGTCCTGCATCTCTAGTCAAACAGTATAGCACCTTTGGTCCAGTAAATTGTGCATCAGAGTTTGTCTTTTTCAAAACACAAGTAGAATCCCAGCAGTTTCTTTTTGTCCTATTGTATTCCATGGTAACCACTAGGCTCCAGCAAACTATGAAGTCCAAGCAAGTTGTCCCTAGGAAGCGCAAATCATCTCCTCATACACCGCAATCAAGCTAACTTAACATTACTCCCAAGGTTACTCCTAGGACAGCTGCGGAAAGATCAACCAACTCTCCAAACATGCCGCAGCTTGACCACCCAAACAATCCTCAAGAAGGTAGGGTCCCTTTGGTAAGTACACCTCACTACACCACCGGCATGCCTTAGGATTTTGTTCCACAAGGTTATACCTTAGATCCAACCCCATCTCAAGAAGAGCGACACTTTGAAATAGGTCAATCCTCTCAAGAAGATGGGCAAGATCTTGATGATTCATACAAGATCCTAGAGCCGTGGCTGCCTTTGACAAAATCCTTAGTGAGAACTAAGATCATTTCTTTCGCTTGCTTGCAATGAAAGGAGCCAAATTACCTCAAGATTTTGATTTATCCAAGCTCAAGGACACAAACAACACTCAAAATGCCATACAGGCAGTCCAAACCATATCAATAGTGACCACGCCCTTACATGAACAAAGCTCACAAGGGAGAGCGATTGCACAATATGAGAATCCCCTTTATCAAAACCCAACTAGAAATAGACCCATATCACCGCTTTTGACTCCTATGGAGATCTACAAAAACCAATAGGAGACTCTCCAATGTCAAGCGGAGCTAGCCCAACAAGCTACCATAGCTCGATCAAACGTACAACAACCTCCTAGAATGCCTGCACCAATCATAAGTGGAAACTTGGCTACCCCATCATGAGAAGGTTTCCCCCCAAATTACAATCTGGGAAACACCTTTGTAGCCTTGCAACAAGGGTCTCAACAAATACCACCCCCAACATCATCAACCCTCCATATTCTTCAACCAACCAGGGTCATACAATCCCAACCACAGTATTCTTCTATGCTCATCCTCAATCAACTGCAACCTTCACAAAACACATCTACCTATGTCCCCCCACCACAACAATCATCAGTGCTAAACTTCTTTAGCACATTGCCTATCCACCCTCAACATTCCCAACACCAAACTGCTCAAAGCTATGTTCCACAATCGCAACCTAATCCAACGAACTTTAGCTTTCTGCCACCAAATTCTTTTCTTCAACCATCACAAAGTCTACATTCTTACCTAGCACCACCCCCACCTCCTCCAAATCAAAGCATCCAATTCCAACCCAATCTAAACCCAACATACAACACATATGACCCCAACCAATCTTACGACCCTTATAACACCAATGCCCATGGCTTACACTACAACCTTCCGTATGGGCATCAACAACCACTTCTAGGACAACAGGAGATGTTTCCAATCCCTCCCACGACTATGGAGCTAAAAATTGTGGAAGTCCAATAACAACTATTTGATCTCACATTTGGCCACACCAAGAAGACCTTCTCTTTAGAAGAAGTGTGTCCTTATCCTTTTGATCAGTCATTACCCATGATCCCTTTTCCTCAAAATTTCACTATTCCCAAGTTTGATAAATACAAAGGAAAGGGGGACCCAAAAGACCATCTCAAGGAATTCTATCTTGCTTGCTTCGAGGTCTCACATAACAACACATATCTTATGCGTCTCTTTCCTTGGAGTCTTGGAGGTCAAGCTATAGAATGGTTATCACATCTCCCCACTGGTATCAAGTCTTTTAACGAACTTGTGGAGAAATTTGCTACCCATTTCTCCTACAATGTAGAGCATGAGATCTCCATGACTGATCTATGCAACAACAAATAGAAAAATGGAGAAACCTTCATTTCTTTCCTTCAATGATGGAGACAAATGGCTAGCAAATTCCCATTCAAGATACCCAAAAAATAGCTTGTAAGCATATTTGTGCAGAACCTCAATCAAGAGTTGGGTTTTCATTTACAAATTCTTAGTGCTACAACCTTCGATGAAATCATGTATAAGGGAATCAACATTGAAAAGGCCCTCATTGCTAAGGGTGTGGTCAAAATCTTCAAAGAAACTAAAGACAATACTCCTCAACAACAAACAAATGATAAACCTAAGTATTGGAACAAAAATAAAAACGTGGTCAACGATGGGGTGGTTGATTCTAAACATGTCCAAACATTGTAAACACCGCTTCAACTTTCCAAACCAAGTCAAAATCCACCTCAACAACAGCAACAACAGAGGCAACCATATCAAAACCAACAACAATGACAACAAGAGTGGCCTCAACAAGATTACCCTCAGCGGTGTCAATTCACTCCCTTGGAGAGCCCATAGAATCGATCCTACAGAAGCTTTTACACAAAAGCCTCATTACCTTACCCGATGCTCCCCCATATGGTGAGCTGGTTTACAAAACTGCACGGTACAAAGAAAATGAATACTATGAATTTCATAGGAGCAGAGGGCACAAAACCGCATCATGCATGAAACTCAAGCACCTAATCCAAAATCTCATTAAGGGCAACCAAATCTCTTTTGATGATGAACCACCAATTCAATACATGAACAAAGATCTCAACATGTACAAGGAACCATTCCCTCACCATGCTTCACCTCCTCCTCAGAATAAAGATAAAGGTGTCAATAATGCTTCCACTTCCTTTGACTCTATTGTGGGTCATTTCGAAGAGAGTCGAGTGTCTACCCTCACAATCAAAGACAAATCTATAGATTGCGCTATTACAACTTGTCGTGGTCGTGTCACCATTTGTGGTCCTACACCTAGACTCCAAACTCAATCTGATTATAATCTTGTCAAACATCTATGGAAAATGCTAGCACAGATCTCTATTTTGGACCTTCTACGATCATCACCCGCACATAAAGTCATGCTAGAAAAAGCCCTCCAAGAGTCTTCAGTTCCTAACAACATAGCAGTCACTAATTTTTGATCTATAGTAGGTCACATTGCTTCACCCTACAATGTGGTCTTCTCCGAGAAAGACCTCCCTATTGGGTTTTCTTCTGAATCGGCATTAGGGTTTTCTAGTTCCAATGCGCAAGCAGATTTAGTAAACTAAATACAGGAGGTTGCGTGAGTTGCCTCCCCTTCACTTCTGGTTCTGCCGCACCAAGGGGGGTGTCCCTATTTGCTAAAGATGTAACCTTGACTAGACCAATGACATAATGATTTAGCTTTACAATAACAGGAAGAATACTCTCATGTGTGGACCAAGATCTGCACGATAGATCACAAGGTTGGCAACATTCTTGGACATATTTGTCTAGTTATGGATGAGAGTATGCAGGGGGTTCCTAATCCTACTCCTACAACTAATAGGTGGAACTTATGAAATGGATGGAAATGATGATTTGGATGCAAGACAAGGGGTTTTGGGTCATAACTACTTACCCAGGTGCAAACCGGTGCCTATCTCAGGGCAAGGAGTCAACTAGACATATACATCAGATGGTTTGTAACCAGTAATCAAATTTCAAGGGGTTGGAACTGATTCTTGCCTTGCAAACATCACCCAAGGATGGGTATTTAGCTGCCTCTACTTACAGATATCCCTGCTGACATACAACCTTCTCCATACTTAATCCAAAATAGTTTAATCCACTCCTTGAATGGAAGTTATGGATCAAGCATGCAGTATAGAAGTCTATACCCTAGAACCTGAAAAACCCTTAGCAACCAGATTCAAAAGAAGGAGATGCATGCAACAATGGAGACAGGCAGATAAACACATGCATAAGAGCATTTTTCATCTATATCAACATGAAACTAAAAATATGTGCAAAATACATTCATGATGCAACTCATAAACTCCAAAGAGATAGAATAGCCAGGAGATACCCTGTCTTTCGTTATTCACATAAAAAATGCCCAAGTCTTCAACCACTTACAAATGAGTGACACAACCTACTATATACAACAAGAAGGTACTCAGCATTAATCACTGGGTGAATCAAAATTTGCCAAATACAACGCATCCTGAGAAATGGTGCTCAAACATTGAATGCAGCAGGTAGAGGAGGAGACAGGAAGACATCTCGAGCCTTGCACCGCCACCTAGGGACTCACAACTTCAATCGAGTACCTGATCTGTCCACATCTTCGCCCATACCCTATAACATCTGCCATTAATGGCGTACCAACCCGTGGCCTTCGGGAAATGCAGCATACTGTGTGTTTGAAACTTTACTGCCAAGATATATCACCCTAATATTTCAAATATACGTGGGAACTAATTATCCCACATGCACCCCGTGGTGACCTCCACATCACTTTATATACTAGGCCATGAGCATATATGATGTCGGTGATTTTTCTCCCGACGGCACTAGTATAAACCTCATTGTTATCCTCCTCCATGGTATTCCGATGTTCAATAGCACCCTGACGTCAGCGAACCACTTGCATGATAATCCTCCTTTGAAAAATCACCCTGATATTTTGCATCACCTGAAAACTAATATCACCCCACCAATCCTGATGACGTCACTGTCATATTGGTGCACTGTAGCTTCATTGTAACATTAGGGTGATGTTTGAATATGACTGATATTTGGAAATATCACCCCCTCCTTCGGAATATGATGAAGCCATAAGATAGGTGGATATCACCCTGACATAGGAATGACGTCAGCAGCATCAGGGAGATCCAACGAACATGAAGTGACAAAATAACATTGGGGTGATCTTAACCAAGATCACTTGATGTTCAAAATATGATGACCCCACCATAGAAAGTCAGGTCACACTTGGAACCCTACAACAACAACATCAAGATGATCTTAACTAAGATCATTTGATATTAAAATATCACCCCCAGGCGAAAGATCAGGCTGACAGAAAATATGACCCTCGCAAGAAATATCAAGGTGATGATTGGAAATATGATGACGATGATGACCTCCAGAATATCAGGTTATATTTGTAATATGATGAGGAGACACAAAGACTTAGAATTTTTAGAGGCATAACATTTTTACTTGGCTTTGACAAACATATCCTCATGCCTCAGAAAATTAGGGTTTGAATAAGGAAGCCTCAAATGCTCAAGCTTGAAACCCTAGAGATGAATGAGTACTAACACAAGCTCCAATTGGGGACGTGTAGGCGCAAGACTGCCGCGAAGACCAAATCTCTGGGATGTAGACCAGTCCCTTATCCATTGGGCACAAGGTCAAAACTGCACCAACCTACATCACAAATCACAATTTTTTAGATTTTACTTGGTGGCCCAGGGCCACCAAAAAGGAAAAACTAGAGTTTTCCTTTGTCAAACACTTGATTTTGTTTTGATTTCTTCAAATGAAGCCTGAAAGCATTTAACCACTTGTAGTACCTAGCATTGCAATTGTTTTTGTTGCTGCCCATTTCTCCTTCAACAAGTCTACAGCAAAATTCATAAGCATCTACCATTTTCAGTAGTAGACTGTCATCATCATATGAGTCACTAATGTTGCTTGGAAAAATAACAAACTCACATGAAACAAATGAATCCACATCAGAATTTTGCCCTTCCTCAAAAAATAAGAGCTCCTCTATATCAAACATGCAATATTCAAGCATAAGCAATATCTCATAATCAAATTTATCTTGATAAACACTCAGGTATTCATCATCATTATGCTCAGCAAGTTTATCATTAAGGTCCACCTGGAATGTCTCAAGAGAAGGCATCAAAAGCTCAGAGAGTAACCCTATGTCAAAAACTTTGTAGTCATCCCTGCAACCAACACTATCCCCAATTGTATGAGCACACACATCTGCAACTTGCCCATTCACATCTGAATAGTGACCCTGATTTTCCTCTTCACCAATGCACTGATAATCAAAAGCAAATTTTTTAACCTCTGCACTGTGAAGGTGGTCAGAATCTTGAAGGAAACACTCATATTCAAAATCCAAATATATTTCATCATCTGAAAGGCTCACACATGCATCTGAATGCTAACAATCACTAGCATATTCACTGCCATCCCTTGAATCAATGTTTTCTATATTCAGAGTGAAGCTCTGCATATCCACCTCATATAAATAATCAGGAATAACTAGGATATGCCTATCACTGCAAAATGCAACTTCATGGATGTCTTTCACTTTATCACTTGAAGGGCATTTTGCATCTACAGGCTTCTCTTCTAGAGGTTGACAACAATCTTTGTTTTCATCATTATAGGATGTGCCTACATTTTCTACAACATTTTCTTCATGTCTATGCATCACATCATGACTGCACACATTGTTTTGGAACATATTTCCCTCTACAAAATCATCTTTCAATGAACACACTGGGAGAGCTAAAATATATTCACTTTGATAATTATTTTGAAAATTTGCAGCCATGAAACCTACTGGCATTCCATATTTCTAATTATTTTCAATATCCATAGCAAATTGGTAAGCCTGGTGAAGTGTGACTGGTTCTTTATCTCTCAATAAATAACCAATTTCTTCATCAAATGCAGTCAAATAAATAGCCAAGCACAATGCATTATTAGGTCTCATATATTCAAGGATCTACTTGAGCAACTTAATAAATCTAAGATTAAAGGCTGGAACCAGTTCCTCATCTTCCTTTTGGATGTTCATGAAATGTATGATCCACATCAAATCTTTCACCAAACTGTTCTAGGAATGCAATTTCTAAATCTATCCATGAAGAAACTAAACATACAGGCAGGTCTGAAAACCAAACCCTAGCATCATCTTCTAATGACTAAACAAAGAGTCTCATTATTACATCTTCATCTTCTACCTCATAATCTTCTATTAAATTACAAAAAATTTGCAGATGTTTGTTTGCCAATTCGGAATTTGATCCACTATATTTTGGCAAACATTTTCTAATTTTATTAGGAATAACATTTGGGTAACCACATATTCCTTTAAAATTTAGGGCTTTATATCTCTCAATAAACAATGGTCTTCTTGTAGGACACAACCAGGATTGTTGTTCCCAACTCATCATTTCTAAAAGAATGGAATACCTGGAAATATGTTGCAGCTTTGATAGGTTCAATCAATAGAGTTGCCACCTCTCACAGAGAGGACAAAAATTCAACAAGGCACATTTATTTTCTGGATTCATCACACCAGCAGAGCACCACATGGTTCTTTTTGATCTTGCTGCAACAACTTCATTGGAAACTAGATTTTCTAGCCTTCAAATCACTTGACTTTTTCTCTCCCCAGTAGAGTCACCAATTTGTTGGGTTTTCTTCTAAATCTGCATTAGGCTTTGCCAGTTCCAATGCGCAAGCAGATTCAGCCAACTAAATACAGGAGGTTGCGTGAGCTGCCTCCCCTTCACTTCTAGTTTTGTCACACCAAGGGGGGTGTCCCTATTTGCTAAAGATGTAACCTTGACTAGACCAATGACATAATGATTTAGCTTTACAATAACAAGCAAAATACTCTCATGTGTGGACCAAGATCTACATGATAGATCACAAGGTTGGCAACATTCTTGGACATATTTGTCTAGTTATGGATGAAAATATGTAGGGGGTTCCTAATCCTACTCCTACAACTAAGAGGTGGAAGTTATGAAATGGATGGAAATGATGATTTGGATGCAAGACAAGGGGTTTTAGGTCATAACTACTAACCCAAGTGTAGATCTGTGCCTATCTTAGGGCAAGGAGTCAACTAGACATATACATCAGATGGTTTGCAACCAGTAATCAAGTTTCAAGGGGTTGGAACTGATGCTTGCCTTACAAACATCACCCAAGGATGGGCATTTAGCTATCTTTAATTATAGATATCCCTGTTGACATACAACCTTCTCCATACTTAACCCAAAATAGTTTAATCCACTCCTTGAATGGAAGTTACGGATCAAGCATGTAGTATAGAAGTCTATACCCTAGAACCTGAGAAACCCTTAGCAACCAGATTCAAAAGAAGGAGATGCATGCAAAAATGGAGACAGACAGATAAACACATGCATAAGAGCATTTTTCATCTATATCAACATGAAACTAAAAATATGTGCAAAATACATCCATGATGCAACTCATAAACTCCAAAGAGATAGAATAGCCAGGAGATGCCCTGTCTTTCGTTATTCACAAAAAAAAATGCCCAAGTCTTCAACCACTTACAAATGAGTGACACAACCTGCTATATACAGCAAGAAGGTACTCAGCATTAATCACTGGGTGAATCAAAATTTGCCAAATACAACGCATCCTGAGAAATGGTGCTCAAACATTGAATGCATCAGGTAGAGGAGGAGACAGGAAGAGATCTCGAGCCCTGTGCCTCTGCCTAGGGACTCACAACTTCAATCGGGTACCTGATCCATCCACATATTCACCCATACCCTGTAACATCTACCATTAATGGCATACCAACCCATGGCCTTCGGGAAATGTAGCATACTATGTGTTTGAAACTTTCCCGCCAAGATATATCACCTTGATATTTTAAATATATGTGGGAACTAATTATCCCACATGCATCCTGCGATGAGCTCCACATCACTTTATATACTAGGCCGTGAGCATATATGATGTTGGTGATTTTGCTCCTGATGACACTAGCATAAACCTCATTGTTATCCTCCTCCATGGTATTCCAATGTTCAATATCACCTTGATGTCAGCAAACCACCTGCATGATAATCCTCCTTTGAAAAATCACCTCAATATTTCACATCACCCGAAAACCAATATCTCCCCACCAATCCTGATGACGTCACCATCATATTGGGGCATGGATGATATTCGTAAGATGACTTGATATTTGGAATATCACCCCCCCGCAAAAATATTAGGGTGCATTGTAGCTTCATTGTAACATCAGGGTGATGTTTGAATATGACTGATATTTGGAAATATCACCCCCTCCTTTAGAATATGACGAAGCCATAAGACAAGTGGATATCACCCTGACATAGGAATGACGTCAATAACATCAGGGAAATCCAGTGAACATGAAGTGATAAAATAACATCGGGGTGATCTTAACCAAGATCACCTGATGTTCAAAATATGATGATCCCACCACGGAAAGTTGGGTCACACTTGGAACCTTGCAACAACAACATCAGGATGATCTTAACTAAGATCACCCGATATTAAAATATCACCCCCAGGTGAAAGATCAAGCTGACAGAAAATATGACCCTTGCAAGAAATATCAGGGTGATGATTGGAAATATGATGACGATGATGACCTCCTGAATATCAGGTTATATTTACAATATGATGAGCAGGCACAAAGACTTAGAACTTTTACAGGCATAACATTTTTACTTGGCTTTGACAAAACATGACCTCATGCCTCCAAAAATTAGGGTTTGAATAAGGAAACCTACAAATGCTCAAGCTTAAAACCCTAGACATAAATGAGTACTAACACTCCCCTCCCATGATCCGTGTCACAATGATGCCCTTCATATTGAGGTTCTCATCCATAAATGCATAATCAAATGCATACTCTTAGATAGTGGTGCTGGTCTCAACATCTATTCTTTAAAGTTACTTAAGCAATTGGGATACTCTAAGGATCATGTCAACATTGATCAAAGTATTACAATCAAGGGGTGTGATGATGTTGAACATCATTCAGAAGGTATTATCCATTTGCCTATACAAGTAGGCACTGTCATGCTTGAAACTAGGTGCCAAGTCCTTGACATTGACCTACCTTATAATATTATCCTAGGATGCCCATGGATCCATGCAATGAAAGCTATTCCCTCAACATACCATCAGTCTCTCAAGTTCCCATTTAATGGTACGGAGATCACTATCCCAGGAGACTCCAATCCTTTTGAATTTTGTTGTGTCTTACAAGGTAGTTATAAGAATTACAACCAAGTGCCCAATAATGACAAAGCCCTTGAATCCCCACTATATGTCGATCCTAAAAATTTGACACAAGCCTCTGCAAGTACACCTAATCCTCTTCCTAAAATCAAAGCTCACATCCGGGATATAGGCTTTGAAACCTATGATATCTCAAAATCTTGTTGTGTAGGCCAGATACCTTTATCCCCTAAATCTTACGGCTAACCACCCATTGCCAAAGTAACTAAAAAAGCAAGTATTCCTCCCCCAGGATCTTTAACCCAATTCCAATAGGGAAAATTATTGGAAGAGAAAACTATTGAAGATATTTCTTCTTGGCTCTATAAGGAGAAAGAACTGGTCACAATACCAGTCAAGCAATATGGAAATGGCTTAAGGATAGTCAAAAACATGGGCTATAAAGGCAAAGGTGGCCTTGGAAAATAGAATCAAGGAACAATGGATCCCATCATTGTGACAAAGAAACTAGACAGAAGGGGTTAGGATTTGGTAGAAAGGTACCGCACGCCTTGGACATCAAGGGTATCCTCGCCAAGGTGGCTGAAACTTCTCTCGCAAGTTTGATGTCAATAAGGATACTATCGATGACTCTGCCCTCCATATGACTAACCTATTTATAGAATCCTCTATCTTTATGATATCATCTGTATCCCTAACATCCACCACAAACGCCCAAAAAGTAACACTTGTCTACCCTGAACTTATCAATTGTGACCAACAAGGGTCTCCCGTTATAGATGTATTTTAGAATGATGAAACTTTAGCTAAGTTCATGGGACTCCAAGATGGTATCCCTCTTGGTGATCATAAAGTAGGTTTTGTAATGGAACTAAAGCCAACAACTTATTTTGGTGAGAATGCCAAATCCTCCAGTCACAAAAGTAAAAATAAAGAAAGATCTCTAGGTGAAAACCACACTGTGGCACCTCCCAATCACAAAATAGTAAAAACAAAGGACTAATACAATGGTGAAAACCCAACTGTGGCACTGAAGGATGGAGGATTTGACCTTCCCCTACCATCTAAGTATCAAGAGAAGTCAACTCTCCTAGTGGAAGATTCTACAGAGATAAACCTTGGCACAGAGCAAAATCCAAAGACCACATTCCTTGCAGCATCATTATCAGAAACAGAGCACAAGAATAATAACAAATTCTTTTTATAGAGAACCATCAACTTTGCATGGACTTATGCTGATATGCTAGGGTTAGACCCTAAGCTAATAGTTGACTATCTCTCAATTGATCCAAAAGTTAAACCAATCAAGAAAAAGTTGAGGAAGATGCACCCACAGATAGCTCTCTTGGTAAAAGTGGAAATACAGAAGTTGTTAGATACAAAATTCATCTGACCCATTGATTATTCAGACTGGGTATCAAACATTGTACCTATGTCTAAACTGAATGGGCACATCTGCATGTGTAATGATTTTAGAGATCTTAACAAAGCATGTCCCAAAGATGACTTTCCATTACCGAATATTGACCTCATAGTAGACTTGATAGCAGGTCATGAAATGCTTTCTCTCATGGATGGATTCTTCGGCTACAATCATATAAGGATAGCAGAGGAAGATCAAAATAAAACAACTTTTACTTGTCTGTGGGGTAATTATTGTTGGTGTGTCATGTCGTTTGGTCTAAAGAATGCCAAGGCAACTTATCAAAGAGCAATGATAGTGATATTCCACGGTCTCTTTCATCATATTATGGAGGATTATGTGGATGACATACTAGCTAAAACTTCTAGGGTGGATCACATATAGGTTCTAGAACAAATTTATGATAGGCTCGAGAAATATCAAGTGCGCCTCAATCCAAAAAAGTGTCTTTGGTGTAACATCAGGGAAACTGTTGAGATACATTATATCTCGTAGAGGTATCGAAGTAGACCCCACAAAAGTCAAGGCTATAGTGGAGATGCCTCCACCAAAGAACCTCAAAGCATTAAGGAGCCTTTAGGGAAGGTTGCAGTCCATTAGGCATTTCATCTCATAGCTAGTAGATAAATGTCAACCATTTCAACATTTTCTCTGAAAGGATGTCTCATTTTGATGGGACGATAAGTGTCAAGCAACATTTGATTAGCTCAAGGAGTATCTAGCTACACCTCTTGTATTGGTTCCACCAGTGGCCGATAAACCTTTGATATTATACATCTCGACTATAAACTCAGCCCTAGGGGCTCTTCTAGCACAACATGATGAGTTAAGAAAAGAGCATGCAATTTATTATATAAGTTGAACCTTGGTGGGATATGAACTCAATTATTCACTGATGGAAAGGGCTTGTTTAGCAGTAGTGTTCATGTCCCAAAAGCTGTGGCATTACATGCTAAACCAAAACACAAATTTTATAGCCAAAATTGATCCATTGAAGTATCTACTTTCGAAAACAGCTCTCATAGGCAAACTAGCTAAATGGGTCATGATCCTTAGTGAGTTCAACATTGAATATATGGATCGTAAAGCAATCAAGGGACAAGCCCTAGTAGATCAACTAGCAGAAGCACCCATGATGGATACACACCCTATGGTAGCAGACTTTTCAAATGAGAATCTCTTCACTCTTGCCAACTCAATAATGTGGAAGTTGTATTTTAATGGTTCCTACACACAGCATGGATCAGGGGCTGGCATCTTATTTATCACACCTCAAATGACTATATTCCAAAGTCATATCAGCTTGCATTCCCTTGCACCAACAATATTGCCGAGTATGAAGCACTCCTTATAGGTCTCAATACAATAGTTCAATGGGACATCACAAAACTACAGGTATATGGAGACTAACAACTAGTCATTCGATAAGTCACAGATGAGTACCAAACAAAAGATGAAAAGTTGGTCCCCTACAAGCAACTAGTGGAGGCCTACAAACCACACTTCTCTAGCATCACATTTGAGCAAATTCCAAGAGAGCATAACAAGGTTGCAGATTCTATGGCTTTTGTAGGGTCACTTATAGAAATGCTTGCTAATACACAGAAATGTGAATTCTTGATCGAGCAGTTGTTGATACCAGCCGTCGATGTTCCAGTTACTGAAATCATCTATGAACTTGTTGGTCCCAATTCCCCATGGTACGGTGATATCTATGAATACATTAAAAATAGTACCTTTCCCTCTGAACTATCATCAACCAAATGCAAAACCTTTATTCGTCGATCCTCCTGTTACACCATTCTGGGTGATACACTATATCGCTGAAGTCTTGATGGTATCCTCTTACGATGTCTTAACATAAAAGAAGTCGAAGCTACCTTACGAGACATACACGAAGGTGTCTGTGGCATACATTCTACTAGTCCTAATCTCACTAAGAATATACTCAGAACAAGGTATTACTGGCCTACAATAGAACAAAATGTTGCACAGTTCGCTAAGAAATGTCTACAATGCCAGCAGCATGGAGATCTGATTCATACACCAGCTCATGAACTACAGCCTGTGACTACTTCGTGGCCTTTTTCTCAATGGGGTCTCGACCTTGTAGGGCAAATCCACCCATCTCATCCAATGGCCACAAATTCATTATTACCACCACTGAGTATTTCATGAAGTGGGTTGAAGCCATTCCCATGACCTATATCATCGATAAGCAAATAACCAAGTTTAACCTTAACTACCTTATTTGCTGGTATGGTATCCCCCAAGCCATTATCACTGATAATGGAAGACCATTCAAGAACTAAGATGTCCATGCCTTGTGCACATAATACAATATCCAACATCACTTTTCACCTCCCTACTATCCGTAGAGTAATGGCCAAGCTAAGGCTTCCAATAAAACCATTCTCAAAATCCTCAAGAAAATAGTTAATGAAGCTGGTCGTGATTGGCACTTGCAACTCAATCCCGCCCAATGGGCCTACTGTACTAGTATCAGAACTCCAACTGCTGCCACACCCTATGCCTTGGTCTATGGCTCTGAAGCCATCCTACCTATAGAGGTCGAGATCCCATCCCTCAAAATATCCATGCAGCACCTGATTGGTGGAGAGAAGTATCGTACTTCTAGATTAGCTGAGCTAGAACTACTAGATGAGAGATGCCTTGCTGCACTTAATCATCTCCATGTCTATCAAAATTGCCTCTAGCATAATTACAACAAAAAGATCAAAGAAAGACAGTTTCAAGTTGGTGATCTTGTACTCAAAGAGAATCAGAGAAATCAAGCAAACTGAGAAAAGAAAGGTAAGTTTGAGCCTAACTGGTTAGGTCCCTTTATTGTCACAGTAGCATATGGATCAGGAGCTTATACTTTAGCTACACCCGATAGTATTCCTCTGGATGAGCCACTTAACAGTGTTCATCTCAAGAAGTTCTATGCCTAATCCTTAGAGTATTCCAAAAAAAAAAAAAATCTGTACACTAGTGAAAACCTGGTAAATAGGTGCTTTGGATAAGTACCATAGTGAAAACCTAGCAAATAGGTGCTATGTGTAGAGTCAGCATCCATCATCTATCAAGTCTTGTTCCTTCCATGTCCATTTCACAACAAGCTTCATACATCCATCCATAATAAAACCATTGACCTTGTTTGCATTTCCATCTCCCTATCTAGTATAGCTTGGAAATTTGTCAATGTCCATCATCGTCATCCCGTGTCTTGATCCGTGTCAACAGTTAGCACTGTCTTGTCCTCGGTCAAGCTTTCTATGTCTTCTTCATCAGTCTTCTTTGCAAATTCCTCTATTGGACTGGGGGCAACTCTTTCCTTAACCTAGGTCTAGGAGTGGTTCCTTGTTCGTGGTTCGCACAGCACTTCAATCTTTCTTCCTTCCCTCAAATAGCACCCTTTAACAGACACATCGCTTCTACAATAAGGCTATTATCTTCTCAACAATTTTCCTACATCATCACACCAACTAGAACTACATATTATCTCATCTCAATCTTAAGGTAGCTTGATCCCATGGATATGGGTATGTAGGTAGTCTAGAATTCAAAGGACGTTTCCAGTACTTAGGCACATAAGATCTCCTCCCTTCACCTTGACCCATTCATTACTCTATCTAGAACTACATATTATCATCTTTCATCTTTCCTCGTAATGTGCCTTGATCTCGTGGATACAGGGTATTTAGGTAGTCTAGAATACAAAGGATGTATCCAGTACTTAGGCACATAAGATTCATCATTCTTCATCCGTTTCAACCCATTAGCATGTCACATTTCTAGTCTTCTTCTTATCAACATCCATTCACCTCAACTTGTCTAATTCAAGTAGCAAGCTAGCACATCCTTTCAAAGCAAAAGTCCTTAGCAAACCTACAGCAAAGAGGCCTACTTCCAGAGTCATCTACTATCCTGTTGTTCTGATTGCCAACATCAACTAATTCTGGCTTACTTAAAGCACTAGATCCACAAGCTTGTCTTCTGCAGAGTGTTCCATTGTTGAGACCAACACACACGTCTCCTGTGACATGTAGCATTTCCTACAGCAAGACATTATCTTTTTAGGTAGATATCCCCCTTTAATAGACACAGAGTTCCTATGATAAGGCTATTATCTTTCCTATCCAATCTATCCTGAGTAACCTCTTTGGCAAGAGAATATGTTGGTTGTATGTTTACTTTGTAAGTCAGTCTATTTTCTTTTTGGTTTATCTTTTGCTCCTTTGTCCATTACCTATTCAAGGCTACCTTGATTTATCTATAATCTTGGTATGTTACGATGCAGTACGGATTGGAGGCATTGTCATTGCTTTTGTGTGCCATGTTTGAGGAATGATCTTTAGTATCTTTCTTAGCATCATATTTATCTTATGTGTGTTACAACCTAGCATCTTACATATTAAATATTCTTCTTGCATTTACATGTATTGAAGTTTATTTTATGTTCAAGACTTTGGCTCATTCACATGTACAACAAGGTTATATTATGTCTAAGGGATCTAAGTTCAAACCACTTGCTTGCAGAGTCAATGTCCACGCACTCAGATATCATAGCACCTTGGTCTTTTATACCTTGGTGGAAAACTATCCACATGCTATATCAAAAATAAGGATTGCTCTTTATATACAATTGTGAAACCAATGCAACAAGCTCATCATTTACCCATGGCCTTATATTATTTTTCCAGCAATGATCGATCAACAGTCTTCTCTCATGTTATCTCCTATCTCCTTTCTTCTATCTATCATCTATCCAACCTCACCTATCTCCAACAAAATCTTCTAGTCAAGCATCAACCTAGTTCTTCTATTGCTTCCCTATCTTTCTGCTCGAGGGGGCATAGGCTGGGGTAACTACCTACACTAGGGCATCAAAAATTGTATCATGTCTTTAACAATCATTTTCTTTGACGCAACGCTATAAACTGCATTGCATCAAAGAGGGGCAAAATGTAGACACCCTGAAATGACCATGTCGTCGCACCACTTGCATTTTATCAATTCTTCTAATCACCTGCATTCAATGTTAATTAAATAATCTAATTATTTAATTAATTTCATCTATTTCTTCTAAATCTCCTAAAGTCAACATTAATTAAATAAATCCTCTTTATTTAATTAATTTTTATTAAATCAACCTTATTCTTCCAAAATTAAATAATTTTTATTATTTAATTAAATCATTATCCTCTTTCCAAAATTCAAGTCTACATCAATTAAATAAATTAATTATTTAATTAATTTATCATCCAAATCCTCTTATCTATAATTAAATAATCTACATTATTTAATTAAATCAATTATTCTTCTAAATTTAAATAAATAATGCAAATTTATTTAAATTGTTTCAATACTCTAAAAATAATAAAATCAAATATTTTATTTATAATTATCTATTCTTCAAAACCATGCACAATCAATTAAATAAATTTATTTATTTAATTTCAGTTATCTTCCAATTCCTTTTAAATTATCTTGTTAACTCATATGCACAATCAGTCTTATTTTTAGAACTCTAAAAAAGGCAAAATTATAAGTTGAGTTATCTATTCATTCAATCTTGTTTTCATCATATCTTAATAAAAATATCCTTATGGATTGACACATGTCGTGTGCACGTTCATCATGGTTATTTGATTTATTTCCTCCATTGATTCTTTTGAATTATCTAGACTGTTGATTGATCTCTGTTGAAACCTATATAAACCCCCTCATCCCCTTCACAAATCCTCTTTGATCACTTATTCTCGGGCATCCTTTACAACACTTTGAGCATACATCACATTGATTGAGCAACTTTATGATCTTTTGACATTGATCTTTGAGCACTTTACTTGCTTGTTACAAACATGGTTTCGCAGCACTATTGAACAATCCACATTTATCAAAGGGAACAATACAAATCTAGGTAAAAGCTTTCATATTTCATTGATTTATTGATAATGGCTTTTTATTTAGATTACTTCTCTTTATGTTTTTTTTTTAAAGATAATGTGTCTGGTAAACTTTTTAACGTGACCAGCAACGCTGGTGCAACATGCCCTTTGGCTCCACATGAATGCTTTTGCTTGGAGCAATGAACCGGTGAGGCCACAACATGGGGGACCTCATCTCCTAGCAAGAACACTTCAAACCTATGAGCTTGTTGGCCCAGCGAAGGCGTAAAGCCTTACAAGCTTGTTGGCCCAACGGGGGTTTGAACTCTGGTGGCCGCCACTACAACTGAGCGACTTAACCACCAAACCACCCCGTCATCGGCGATTAGTTCTCTTTATGTTATGGGCTTTTGATTTATTAGTTTTTATTAGTCGATTTTCCTCATACACAAGTTTATCAGAGAAGAAACAAGGGCAGTTCACTAGGCTTTAGCCATTAGCAATGTTATTTTTTCATAGGTTATGAGATGGAATAAGCATAAGATGTTCTTTATGTCATCCTATATAGTATATTCATGTGCAGCCAAGATGAAATTAGGAGGAATACCAAGGATTGGCACATTAGGAAATGGCCAAGGGAAAAGGTTAGTTTATGATCATTACCTAGACTTGCAGGAAAAGAATATAATGCAAAATTATATAAGGGTTAATGATGTGTTATATATGTACCTGATGAGAACACTAATAGGAGATTGAGATAATATTAGAAGATGCACAGAATGCAATCAATTTGCATAGTGCACGGTACATTCAATTTCCTACTTTCACTTGCATTAGAAAAGAAGGATTCATGGGTAAACATTTCAAACTTCCAAGGTACCCAACAGACAAAATGGTGTTGTTAGAATTTACTAGGAAAATATTAACATTTATGGTATGTATAAGGCCAAGTTTCATAGAGGTAATATTAAGCATTGGTAGATACCAATGTTTTAGCGAGGATGTTGCTAAGGTATCAGAAGCAGAATTGCAATATTTTGGGTTTCAAACTTTTGATTTAGCTCAATTGTTAGACCCATTCAAAATAATACAAAATTTTGTGGATAAAAAGTATAGACATCAACCACATCTTAAATATTTTTTGGCTGATTGTGATAATGAAGCAAAGGTCAGGAAAAGGGCCCATCAAAGATTAACTCTTGATCAAATAAAGACCTTGGGAGTACTTGAGGTACCCCAAGAGATTAAAAATGATGATTAGAAAATATTGCATACAAGTTATGACACCAAAAGGGTGGTTGATGAGGTTATTACAGAACTAGATTGGAATCAACCTGAGGTGGTTTCATTGGACAATATCTCAAGACTACTAATAATGTATTCAGATGTTTGGATAAAAGAGAAAATAGAGGAGCTAAAGGCCAGAGGGATAACAATTAAATACCCAAGAAAGGAGGGTAAAAAGAGAAGTCTAGAGAGTGAAGATAATTTTGATGATTTCTTAAAAAGAAAAAGGCAAATAGTTAAGGCTAAGATAGCCAAAGAAAACACTAGAGCCACATTGTTAGACCCTTATGCATTAGGGGTAACAATGGCTATTCCCTCGGGAACATTTACATTTGTAGAGGAGGGAACATCAAGTGCATCTGCTACAATAGAGCAGGCTCTAGTACAAACACCTGCAGTGCCTCAACAAACTCCAAGTGTCCAAGTCGCATCAACGGCCCAACAAACACCCTTGCCAACACAAACATGGCAAGAAAAATTTCAAGGGTTCATCCAAGTCAAACAAGAAATGACTAACGAGATGGTGAAAAAAGCATCCATGGCTGAAGTATCCACAAAAGAAGATATAGAGGTGGTGGATGTGGATAAGGAGGATGTCGAAGATGATAAAGGTGAAAGTGAGGATGAAAGTAGTGGGGGTAGCCTAGAGTTGAGCAGCAAGGAGGGAGAAGATAGACAAATACCTAAGAGTCACTTTATACTGGGAGCATTTGATGTAGTAGCATCATAAAAGGAAACAACAACATCACAAGTTCTAGAGGTTGCCACACAATTAGCAGAAGATATAGAAATGATTGATCCATTTGATAACTTAGTGCCTGAAAGTATAATGGAGGAAGTAAGAGAAGCTACCCAAGATATTTTGAAGGAGTAGGTAGAAGAGAAAGAGGGTGAGGATACTGGTAATACACTAGCTTATCAAAGAGAAGATATACCAGTCCAGGAGAGTGTGCCTATAGTTAGCATGGAGGAACACAAAAATGTTGAAGAACAACAACCTCCTCAGCAACAACCTCCTCAACAACAACCTCCACAACAACAGCATGATCAACAACAGTAACAACATCAAGAGAAAGAAGAACAAGGGCAAGAAGAAGTGATAATAGAGGAACCTCAAGATGAGGTGATGAATGATAAGACTACAGATACAAGCATGGCAGTACCATCTTGGGTTGGATATGAGGTGTGACAAGAATCAGTAGTGCAGTTGGTACCAATTGATATAAAAGCCTTATTAGCTAATGAGGCCACCAAGAGAGGTAAAAGAATGGCAACAATCATGTCTGTGATAAAAAGAGATCCTTCTGGCACTAGAACTATGCAAATAGTTGTTCCTCAAGCTGACAAAAAAAAAGGTGAAATAGGCATGGAGAAATACAAATTTATAAGTATGAATCTTGGACATTTTAATCGAGAGCAACATATTGAGGAGTTGCAAGAAATGACAGAACTAACTGTCACCAAGATGAGGAAAGATGAATAGAAGATAGTGCAGTTGAAAGGGTACATTGCCCAATTGCAACAATTCATCCAAGGAATGACAGATTCTAGACAAGGTTTGCATGAATTGCCTTCAGAATTGACAATTTTATCCAAAGAGCAAATAAGTGACATGGAGAATAAAAGGCATGAAGATAGCATATTTGAAGATTGTGTAAAGACATTTATACAAAAAGGGGAAGAGGTAATAAAGATTGCAATTAGCAATTGGGACTCCAATCTTACTAAAAAGAATAATTGTGCTAGCCTCTACAAAAATGTCAATTAAGAATAAAGCAGAATAAAGATGAATTGATAAAATTAATGCAATGGAAGAGCATATGAATACATTAGTTAATGAAGGGGTCCTAACCATAAAGGTTGCCTTTCAAGTACCTCGATGGAGAATGGAGCTGAAATTTGAGGAAGGTCTACTCAGACCATGCATTGTTAATGTTCAAGAGTTAGAAAGAACTGCTCAGGACCTATTGGATAAACATGTGAAGATGGTACAACATTTGGTAAGGCATCCCTATTCTAAAGCCCAAGTATATGATGTATCCATAGTAGTTCAAGAGTTTAAAAATATCTTTCAGCCATGTATTGATGATCATGTTAATAAATTGGGTGAGGATGTAATGGAATTGATAATGGAATTGAGTGCCAAAATTAAGAAATATCAAAAGAGAAGAGAGGACATGGAAGGCAAGGCATAGGTATTGAAGTAAAGTGTAGAGATGCAACAGTACACATGGGAAGCATCTCAAAAGATAGGTCATGCACCCATATCATCCTTAGCCAAAAGATATATAAATTATATGAGGCAGAAAGAAGGAGATCAATGAGTGGGGGATACCCAGGATAGTGATTGACAGACTTATTCATTAATTGTTTCATTCTTTGTCTTGTTATTCTTTTGTACCTATAGAAAAGTCAAAGATAGAAGGTCAACCATAAGAAATATTGTCATACATCAAGATGAATATAAAGGCATCTTTGTGGTTGAGAGAATATTCCTTCAAGATATTTTGAAGTGACAACTGGTAGAGAATATTTCAAGGACATTCATATGTGCTAGCTGGTGCATAGTTGGCAGGTTTCTCTTTACTGTTGATATTGTATTTTGAATCTTGACCCTTGATGGGACATTGTAGCTGTAGCAAAGGATCTAGATCTATATAAGGATCTTTGCTACACTTATTTTAGTACACTACTTACATAGAAAAACACACCAAAGCATTTTGCAAGATAAGTGACTAGAGGAGTACTTTGAGCATAGTGAATTTGACAAGGAATACACCTATGTCTATAGGAAGGACAATGTGGAACATCCTGTTTCCTTTCTGTATTTGTAAAAACGTCTATAAGTTTGATAATTTTGTTGATATATTCAAAAGATTTGAATTCATTAAACATTCTAAATTTGAAATGGCTAGTACATATTAGTAAATACAAACATCAAATTTTTGCATCTATTCCAGAGTGTTATTTGATTCAGGTGTTTATGATATATTTCCTTTAAAGATAGAAATTCTATATGTGAATTTATTTACTTCTGAATTGTCTAGGATAATCAAACTTGTCCACGTGAGTAATAGAGCATCATATTTTGTATTTGATCATGTTTGTAACTCTAACTTTTATCTTTCTTTTAGCTAGTAGTTTAAATAAAGTAGCCAACACATAGTAATCTAGAGGAAATTGTTAAAGATTTTGGTAAATACATGCAAATGATAATGATCTTTAGTAGTTTTCATAAATTTGAAATACAGAGCATGTTTCTTTAAAAATCATGCAAAGATCGGTAGTAAAGTTACAAATATTTGCAAAGGATCAACATTTTTTAGAGTAATTTGAAATTATTTACAAAGATTAAGTAATCTTAGATAGCAAATAGCGGTTAAATCGCATAAGGCCCCTTGTTAAATATCTTCACATTGAACACTAAGTAATCTGACACGGTCATGACCTAACTAATAAAGCCTTGGGATTGTGAATTATTATTCGATAATTCTCCATATCTTTCAAGATAGACGAAGTTCATTGTGAATTTTATCTCATGTTGTACATGTATAACAACCGCATCAACACAAAGGAGGTGTTGCAATTCTCTTGAAAGAGTCATGGTTCTCTCATGTAGTGGAAAGTGGTGTTTCTCCATGTAATAGGATTGTATGGGTCAAATTATAAGTTGATAAGTCTTGTTTGGGAATCTATTTTATATATGCTTCTAATGATTATAAGGATGGCTCAGTCTTTACCTAAGACCCATTAGATTATAGATGGTGACTTTAACATGATTGAAAACAAACAAGATAAATTAGGGGGTAATGAATTCCTTTGGAAAGGTAATGAATTATATTTTGTTATAAAATGAAAAGAACCCTAAATATTATAGATCCCATAGAGAATCTTAAAGGATCTAAAAAGAAGATATGGTTTTCATGGTGTAATAATCAAGGTTTTGGTAGAAGGGTATATTCTAGATTGGATAGATTCTATGTGGATAAAGAGGCTTTTTATTTTTTGCATAATTCTGAGGACTATCTTGTGCAAGTGAATCTGAATATAATGTTTGATCACTCTCCTATATGTACATGTATCACAATCAGAGATAATCCTATAAAAAGCATTGATAATCTAACTCAGAATTTTAAATTAAACACCACCCTTCTTAGAGATTCAGATTGCTCTAGTGGTATTCTTAGAGCCAGAATGATTATAAAATGTTTATACTGAAACTCAGCCATTGACAGATGGGATAACTTGATGCAAGTTTGGAGAAGTATCTTTCATATTGTGGGAAAAAAAGAGCATTATACATAAGGAAAGAAGAGGACATATTAGAAGGGAGACTTCTTGAAATAGAGGTGAAACTTCAAAGTAACTTGGGGGAAAAGTTGGGAATAGAAGATATGGCAAAGGTTAAACACTAGATGAGGGCCCTTCAAAACTACAAAAAATAGGGAGAAAAGATCAAAGCTAAAATACAATGGTTGCATGAAGGAGATAGAGGATATAAGTACTTCTTCAATATCTTAAAAGCCAAATAGAGGAGAGAAAAAATTGACCCCATTCAGGTTAATGTTGGATTGAGTGGAGATACAAAACCTATAGGTGATGTATTTTCCCAGTTTTATAAGAGTTTGTTTTCTACAAAAGAAAATGGTCATAGAGAAGAGGTCAGGAGGTTCTATAATAGAATTATTCCTTTTAAAGTTTTAGAGGAGGATAAACAAGACTAATGGAAGAATATATATCTACTGGTGAAATTGTGAGTTGTTTGGTCCTTTAAACTAGGATGTCTTCAGGTCTGGATGGTGTTCCAATTGAGTTCTACAAAACCAATTGTGAATGGATTGTTGAACATTTAAAATAAGTATATGAAGAAGCTTTTGCTGGAGGATCCTTGGGTGCCAATATCAACAAAGGTTTGATCAAACTACTTCCAAAAGAGGGAGATAGATCACAAGTTAAAAATTGGAGGCCAATTACTTTGCTAAACTCTTCTTACAAAATATTGGCTAAGATTTTGGCTTGCAGGATCATTTCTGTTAATCAAATAGGATTCATAAAAGGTAGGTATATTTTGGAGAATCTTATCACCAGTTGGGAAAGTTTAAATTGGGCTAAACATACCAGGCAAGAGGCTTGTATGATCCTACTAGATTTTGAAAAGGCATATGACATGATATAATGGGTTCTTGTCCTAGATGTAATGAAGGCACTGGGATTTCCAAAGAGTTATTGTAAATGTGTTGCAAATATTTTTTAAAGATGCATCCACCATAAATGATGTGAATGGGGTCTTGTCTGAGCCTATTATCCTTCAAAGGTTAATTAGACAAGGATGCCCATTGGCGCTAACTCTCTTTGTGATAGTTGTTGATGCTCTTCAATACCTAATAAAGATAGAAAAGATCTCTCCTCCTGTAAAAGGTATTGTGCTACCTAATGATGAAAGTTTGGTTAGTACTCAATTTTCTGATGACACCTCCTTATTCCTGGAGTTAAATAAAGATAACTTTGAGAATTTTTTTGAAGGAATTTCTATATTTTGTGATGCATCTAGTGCTAAAATTGCTTATCACAAATTTACCATCATATGTTGGAAGGAGCACCCACCTGACTGGGTAAGAGGGTCTAATTGGTAGTGGGGGGGACCAAACAAGATTGTGAGGTACCTTGGTATCCCATTTTTTAGTTGATCCCTCTCTTAAGGATATGTGGGAATGGATGATGAAAGATTGAAAAGAAAAATGAAAAGTGGCAAACACATCTTTTATCCCTTGCAAGCAAAGTTTAGGTTTGTCAAAAGGTTCTTTCCTCCCATAGTCTTTACTATGCTTTTGCTTGGTTGTTTGGGAGTTACCAAACTAAAAAAAATCAAAAATGTGTTAGAGACTTCCTTTGGTCTGATGCACAAGAGAACAAAAAGAGGCATGTAATGTGTTGGAATTGGTGCTATCAGCCTCAAGACCTTGGGGGATTAGGTCTTAAGGATATTAAGCTCCAAGGTGTTGCCTTGACTGTGAAGTGGATTGTAAAGGCCATTGAAGGATGTGAGCCTTGGAAAATTTTAATCAAAAACAACATTGCCCTATCCAAACTAAAGAAAGGCAAAGATTGGCTTTCTCTACACCCTCAAGACCTAATGCTTGGGAATTTTATTGTTAGTCCTTTTGGCTCCAAAGTGTTTTATAGTCTCTGGTAGGATTGGGAAAGTGTGAAACACTTGGTTAGACAAGAAAGCATTCTCCATATTAGATATATCATTTTTGGCATACAGATTTGTGTGGTGGAATCTTCATCATAAAAATAAGCCCTTGGCCTTGCTACAAGGATGCTTAGCTAAGTTATCAGCTTCAAAGGGCATTAGTTCCTTTGGTGACATCTTTGATATAGGTACCATGAAATCTTGGTAGTCTTTGAAAGAAAACTATGGACTTAGGGATTCACAGAAAATAACTTTATCTGTTATGAAGAAGGCCTTGTTTGGGATCACATACCCAATTGAATTGAAGTCTAATCCTGAAATTTGGACAAATATACAATGGTCTTATGGCACTATATTTGGAAACATAAATTCTAAAAAGCTTTATGGGTTGTTGGCTAGCACAAGAGAGATTTTTGAAAGGGTTAATAAGTCATGGAAGCTTGGTTGGGATGATAGGAAATTGTCGTGTCTCTAAGAAATTATGGTTTGTCAAGTGTAAACCCAAAAAACTCTATTTTAGATGGTTGTTAGTTTTAAAAAAGATTGCATTGGGTTTTGAGTATGGTCAAGTCTATATGTGTAAACTTTGTGTTGGAAACAAGGCAGATAACTAAGAGGGGGGGTGAATCAGTTATCTCAAAACTTCCTTATTTTTCTTTTCTTTTGTTATCTCAATATTCAGTGATATATCAAAACATGAAAGCATATGCAACCATAAGAACATAAATGAAATTAACACACATAACACAAGGATTTTTATATGGAAACCTTGTTAAGGGAAAAACCACAAGGAGTACAAAATGACACTTGCCAATTAGGGCTCACTACCTGAGCACACTGCTCACGAGAGGCCCACTACCTACAAGAGACTCACTATCTACAAATGTTTACAGATGATACCAAAGTGTTTGAACTGATGAACACCATCTATGCATGCAAGAGTTCAGTTCTGGTTAGGCATAGTATACCGATCTAGCACATTTCATCCTTCCTCTGCACAGTATCACTCTTTTGTCACATTCCGAGCTTAGATTACTGCCTTCGCACTTGTCACTGATTGTCTTCGTGTTTCATCATATTTATTTTTTTCTTCCCACAATCACAAGCTTGAATCCATCGAGTACATATATCCACATTAAGGATTTCCAACAACTTTCTAGTTCACAACAAGAACACTTAGGATATTTGCAAGTTATTGTACTATCACCTGAATCCATACTTGATTGATGATGCGCACCAAAAATTTAGACATAGAATTCATGTATCATGTCAGCTAATAATGTATAATGTCACAAATTGCTTGATCAATACATTTATACATCTGGATTGAAGTCCGGTATTCTGTCAGTTAGTTCTTCCTCTGTCTACTTTGTCTGACTAAAACCCAACACTCAGAAGCTCATATCTTTTTCATGCTTTAACACCGAAGGCTAAATCTTTGGAATACAATAGTCATGATGCCCCTCTTAATATGTCCAAGTCTGCAACTTACTGAGTTACACCATCTAGGAGATCCAGACCTGATTGTCAAATCTTGTTACATACTTTGTTCTTATTCACCAGACCAAAACAATCTCCAATCTGACTTCCGGTATAGACATATTATGTACTGTGGATGTGTGGGATAGAGTTTGTTGCCATCAATGGCAACACTTATAAAGCCACACAGTGTCTCTTGCCAACAATATCCCCCTTTGGCATTGATGGCAACACTTAGTGAAAAATGACTAAGTGTCGCAGTAACTCCCCCTTTGCTTGTGCTCCGTTTCTTTGCACTATTGTACCATAGCTCCCCCTTTGCTAGATTCCTCATTTTTCACTACTCTTCACTCCCCCTTTGACATCAATGGCAAGGGGTGGGATCCAAAAACCAAAATTGTGCAAAAAGATTACTATATAAAGCTGCATATGTACATATAATCCATAAGATAAACTTACATATACTTGAGTATGTCTAAAAAAGTAGTCTTCAGTTGTACCAACTCTGTGGCCCAACTCCTCTTCATCCTATCCAAAATGGAGATGTGACCACTCAACAAAAATGCATATGCTTCTGCCCTTTTTAAATCTGCTAGATCACTGGTCCGGGCTATGCTTTGAGCATCTGTCAAGGCATCATGCATTACCTCTAACTTAGGGATAATTATCCCCCTGAGTTCACCTATTCTATTCATTATGTTCTTCTTCTCTTTAACTAGTTTTTTTATCTCATTTATTATAACAACAGCTTGGCATTCTTGATTCACCAGAGAGGTAGTGAGGGGGTCAAAATTCTGAGATAGACTTGACAGTTTTCCCTCCTATTCTTTCATTTTCTTTTCAATGTCCTTTGTCACTTTAGGCCAAGGTAGAAAAAATTTGAATAAATCCCCACCATCTTTGAGAGCATTTTCAATGCTCTTTATGCCAATGTCTAGGGACCTTCTATCATTTGCAATAAGTCCTTGTACCTCAGTGAATCTTTTCCCCAAAAACTCTTTCTGGACCTTGGTTTTTGCTTTTTTCTCTAAAGATTCAAAATGAGTGTTAACAAAATTGACTAAGTTTTTCAGAGTACTAGATGGGGAGGTAGAAGGATCCTTTTGATAGGTTGACACAATCTTCTCTAGCATCCCAGATGTAATCTCCAATAGCTCACAATCCTCCATATGTGATTTTAAAAGTTTCTCTTTAGCCTTGGCCTGAGTGAATGATGCTATCTTCATCATCTGTACCAGAGAGAGAGTGTCTAGATTTAGAGGCCCTTGAAATAGCTCTGGTTCATCTAACTCCACAACCTCATTGTTCAAGAAATTATGCACTATCTCTGCAGTGTCTCTTGCTTCTGATTCAGACTTCTTTCCTTCAGAAATATTAGGACTATCCAGTTTGGATGTGTCATTACAAACCTTTTCTACTTGTTCTTTTTCTTTTGCTTTATCCTCTTTTTCTTGCATCTCCTTCTCTTCTCTTCTTCCTTCCTCTTTTTCCTCAGTGCCTGGAAGATTTGACTTGGCAACTATGGGATTCGAAGGAGTGACATTACCAGTGTTTTCTACTTTGTGAACTTCCTCCTTTAGAACAAAGGAGTCTAAGTCCTCAGGTTTCTCTTCTTTAAGTTTCTTTAATCCTTCAACATCCATGTCAGAAGATTCTTCATTAGTTTTCTTTAATCCTTCAACATCCATGTTAGGAAATCCTTCAACATCCATGTTGGAAGGCTCTTCATCTGCTTCCTCTACAATGGGAATATTAAACTTTTTCAAGGCTTTCTAGAGAATTTCTCTTGTTTCATCAGCTATTTGGTCAGTTTCTCCAAGCATGAGTTTGTTCATTCTAGGCTTGCTCCGGAAATCATCTTTACTATCCTTAAAAACCATGTGCATTTGCTTTGGAGTGATAGAAGGACATAGTTGTATCACTATCTGCTCCTGGATCTCCAAGTCTTTTGCCTTTGCATTCTCTTTTCTTTGCTCCAATAATTCTTCTAGGCTCTTTGGAACTAATGAAATTATTTCAATGAATGCTTTGTTATAGATATTCAAATACCTGACAGTTGCCTCCATAAGTATTCTCTTGTCTGCATCATTGTATTCATCGTAAAATTCTATTATTGGCTGCAGGTTTCCATCCACAGTAGCTGCCTTGATGATGTCATCAATAGAAAGGTAGGCTTCTCAACATACTCTTCTAACTTCTGTTCCACATCAACCTTGGGCGGTTTTACTTTTGCTTTCTTCAATTCTCTAATCTCTACATCTGACTCAGTCTCATCATCATCCTTAAGACTCGCATAAGCTCTTGTGGCCTTGGATTTCTTTCTCTTTTTCCTTTTTTCAGATGAATGGGCTTCTAGATTTGGAGCTTTAGAGCTCCCAGAGGCAGAACTCCTAGTAGTTCTAGTCTAGGTGGAGGCTTCTATCGGAACCTTTTCTTTCTTTGCTTCCTCTTTTTCTTTCTCAATTTTCTATGTTCTTTCTCTGTTTGCAATAACAGCTTCTCTGGTAATGCCAAATTTCTCAGCCAGTTCTTCAACTTCTTTCCTCACCTTTCTCTTTGTCTCAATCCTTCTTAGTTCAACATGCAGTTTTATGTTTAATTCTTCAAAAGTGCCAAACTTTTCTGCTTTGGGGTCCTTTAGTTGACTCAATAAATGTTGAATATGAGCCTCCAATATGTTGCAAAGCTTTTCATCTGCTTCCTCTACAATGGGAAGATTAAACTTTTTCAAGGCTTTCTAGAGAATTTCTCTTGTTTCATCAGCTATTTGGTTAGTTTCTCTAAGCATGAGTTTGTTCATTCTAGACTTGCTCTGGAAATCATCTTTACTATCCTTGAAAACCATGTGCATTTGCTTTGGAGTGATAGAAGGACATAGCTGTATCACTATCTGCTCCTAGATCTCCAAGTCTTTTGTCTTTGCATTCTCTTTTCTTTGCTCCAATACTTCTTCTAGGCTCTTTGGAACTAATGAAATTATTTCAATGAATGCTTTGTTATAGATATTCAAATACCTGGTAGTTGCCTCCTCAAGTATTCTCTTGTCTGCATCATTGTATTCATCGTAAAATTCTATTATTGGCTGCAGGTTTCCATCCATAGTAACTACTTTGATGATGTCATCAATAGAAAGAGTAGGCTTCTCAACATACTCTTCTAACTTCTGTCCCACATCAACCTTGGGGGGTTTTACTTTTGCTTTCTTCAATTCTCTAATCTCTACATCTGACTCACTCTCATCATCATCCTTGAGACTCACATAAGCTCTTGTGGCCTTGGATTTCTTTCTCTTTTTCCTTTTTTCAAATGAATGGGCTTCCAGATTTGTAGCTTTAGAGCTCCCAAAGGAAGAACTCCTGGTAGTTCTAGTCTGGGTGGAGGCTTCTACCGAAACCTTTTCTTTCTTTGCTTCCTCTTTTTCTTTCTCAATTTTCTTTGTTCTTTCTTTGTTTGCAATAACAACTTCTCTGGTAATGCCAGATTTCTCAGCCAGTTCTTCAACTTCTTTTCTTAGTTCAACATGCAGTTTTATGTTTAATTCTTCAAAAGTGCCAAACTTTTCTGCTTTGGGGTCCTTTGGTTGACTCAGTAAATGTTGAATATGAGCCTCCAATATGTTTCCATCAACCTCATAGCCCATGGGTATTATCCATACTGTCCTTGGCTCAACTACCTCTATTAGGCATTGATCGATATCTACCATAAAGTAGACTATGTCTTTGTACTTCTCCACTATTGTTTTGGGAATTCTCTCTCTTGCCTACATCATGCTCTGGAAGTTTTTGAAGTAACCCTAGAGAGTTGTCTTCTGGGTTTGAGTGTCACCAAGTTCATACAAGTAATCCCTGATCTGTATAGCAACCGGTTTGTCATTTTCCCAGATCTAACCTTCTGAGCCTGGTAACTCATTCATGAAGTAGAAAAACAAGTTTAATACCAAATCTCCATATTTGAAAGAGTTCTTTTTATCTTTCTTAATCTTTTGTAGGTTCTCCATCAACTAATTCAATAGTTCACACATGTCATAATCTGCATTCTCTCTTAGCATCTGGTATACAGTGTAGATGGCAGTACTAGATATAGAGTTTTCTCTACTTGAATGGTAAATCTTGTATCCAATCACAATTGAGGCAAACTTGACATCTGAATCAGTGATGTCATCAATGGTCATTACCCTCTTATCATATTTTGAACCGGTGGCTTCAGATATTGTTTGATTCTTCACAGACTTAAGAGCAGAGTCCACCAATGGAGTGAAAACTAGTTACAGCCTTGAAGGCATCTTTGGTTATTTTGAAAGGCCTCATTAACCACATGAAATTATCATGGATCATGCTTAATATATACCGAACCCATTCGTCCTCTCAAAAAGATAGAAAATGTATGCAATGTGCAAAATGCTTATCTTTTAGGGCTTGGAACTTCAGTTTCAAATCAAAGTTCTCACTGCTTAACTGATTGTGGTATAGTTTCATCAATTTCATGTCTCCAAAGTCCTCAATGTTTGCATGTATATAAACCCTAATACCTTCTACATGGAGAACGCCATACAGGGTACGAGAAAATGCACCTAAGGGATCAACCTTAATAGATTTGTGAGGATGTTTCTTGAAAATTGGCCTTGGTCTCTTAGAAACATTTACAACCATAGGAGTAGCCATTCTAATGAACGAAGATTGGAGAGATTTGTAAAACAAATATCTCTTCATGCTTTAGGGTTTGGAGCGACTACCGGAATAGATTGTGCTTGGATTCGATCTTCAACTGATTTTGAATGTTCTGTTGGATTTCTTCTCAGAGCTCTTCTCTCTTCTTTGTGAGTGCAAAGTGTTGCAAATGATGGATGAGAACCCTATTAACCTTGCCCAAAAACCTAATTTCCCTTTGTAATAAATGCACAACTTATGTCATCTGGTTACCTTGTTTTGAGAGAGATTTTCTTAAATCACTGTGCAAATCTTAAAATCATTGTCTATGAGGGTTGACAACATATCTTCACCTTTCAAACATGCCTTAGGTCCACAGATTAAAAAATTTCAATTCTGGATCATATCGGATCTATCTGGGAAATTCTGCATTACCGGATAGCTACGGTACATGATCTCCTCATAGCTTCCTCAAATCTGCATGCGGATTTGTCAAATTTTGATTGGATGAATTTTAAATGAATCTCCTCAAAACCTTTAAACCGCAACCTCTTATTCTTACTTTATGTGCCTAATTCAGGCACTCACTAGCTGGCTAGGGGAAAAGGATCTTCTCTGTAGCTACTACTGAGCTAGAGCTTGCTTTTTAGTTTTCAGAAGGAATATTGGCACTGGATTCCGGTACGGATCCATCACCATTGTTCATCACATTCTTCTTTACCCATGTCTTTCTCATCTCTTTCTGAATTTCATCTGCATTCATTTTTCTTTTGCCTTTGTCTTGTTTTTTATCAGGTCTTACCAGACCCTTTCCATCACGATTTCTGCTTCTGTAGAATCTGGCTATGTGACTGGATTTATTGCAATTGAAACATACAACATTTCCTTGCTCATTTGATTGATATCCTCTTGAGTTGCACTGATTAGCCATATGTCCCATTCTATTGCATGCAAAGCATCTACCATTGAATGAACTTTTTATTTGCATATTTCTACATTCATGAGATTTGTGACCATACCTTTTGCAATTAAAATATTGTCTAGAGAAGGATGGATTATTTTGATTTATTCTCCTCCTGCACTAAGTTGCTTTATGACTGAAATTGTTGCAATTGAAGCAGTATCCATTGAAAGATGGATATCTTTGGGCATTTGGTTGCCTTATCGAAGGTCTTCTAGGCTTGTTTCTTTGACTTCTTAATCCAAAGTTCTTTTGACCAGATCTAGAGCTTTCACCTTTCTCATATCCCAAGCTATGCTTATCATCTACCCTCTTTTGACTTTCCAGAAGAACTTCAAGTTGGGCTGAGCTTATCTTGAATTTTTCTTTGTATTCATTGGTAGATTGAAGATCTTGTTTAAGAGTGTTAATCTGGCTCTCAAGTTGTTCTTCATTGTATTTGGCTTCATCAAGATCAGATTCAAGATGTCTGATTATTTTGTCCATTTTGTGGCATTCTTCTATTTTCTCCTTGAGGGATTGTTTTAGGTTATCCCCAGTCTTTCTCTTCTCTTCAATTTCTTGGGTGAATTTTATAACCCCTAATTCCATTTCATGTCTTATCATAACAACTTCTTTTGACAGCTTTTCACATAGCTTTGTTTTCTCATTCAAGTCTTCATCAACATTATTGGCTTCATCCTGATATGTTAACCTCTGAAGTAGTTCATTTCTCTTTTTCATGCAAGTACTGAGTTTTTGTTTCAGGTCATTGATGAATTCATCATCCTCCTTAAGTCATTCTCTCAAATTATTGACTTCAGACTGGGATTGTTCAAGATCATCTAAGGCAGATTGTAGTTGTTCTTTCATACCATATGCATCCATTGAGACTCCCAGATCCTCCTCAAACTGTTAGGCTTTTTCTAAGGAACTTAGCTCTAATACCAATTGTTGGAAACAAGGCAGATAACTGAGAGGGAGGGTGAATCAGTTATTTCAAAATTTCCTTATTTTTCTTTTCTTTTGTTATCTCAATATTCAGTGATATATCAAAACATGAAAGCATATGCAACCATAAGAATAGAAATGAAATCAACACATAACACAAGGATTTTTATGTGGAAACCTTGTTGAGGGAAAAATCATGGGGTGACTAACCCAATATTGTATTATCTGTTAAAAGAATAAAGGAGTACAAAATGGCACTTGCCAATTAGGGCTCACTGCCCGAGCACACTGCTCACAAGAGGCCCACTACTTGCAAGAGACTCGTTGTCTATAAATGCTTACAGATGATACCAAAGTGTTTGAACTAATGAACAACATCTATGCATGCAAGAGTTCAGTTCCGGTTAGGCACAGTATATCGATCTAGCACATTTCATCCTTCCTCTGCACAATATCACTCTTCTGTCACATTCAAAGCTTAGATTACTACCTTCGCACTTGTCTCTGCTTTTCTTCACGTTTCATCATATTTATTGTTTTCTTCCCAAACTCACAAGCTTGAATCCATTGGGTATATATATTCACATCAAGGATTTTCAACAACTTTCTAGTCGGCAACAAGAACACTTAGGATATTTGCAAGTTATTGTACTGTCAGTTGAATCCATACTTGATTGATGATGCACACCAAAAACTTAGACATATAATTCATTAATCATGTCAGCCAATAATGTATAATGTCACAAATTACTTGATCAATACCTTTTATACATCCAAATTGAAGTCTGGTATTCTATCAGTCAGTTCTTCCTATATCTGCTCTATCTGACTGGAACCCAACACTCAGAAGCTCATATCTTTTTCATGCTTTAACACTGGAGTCTAAATCTCTAGAATATAATAGTCATGATGCCCCTCTTGATATGTCCAAGTCCACAACTTATGGAGTTACACCATCTGAGAGATCCGGACCTGATTGTCAGATCTTGTTACATATTATGTTCTTGTTCACCAGACCAAAACAATCTCCAATCTGACTTCCGGTATAGACATATTATGTACTGCGGATGTGCGGGATAGACTTTGTTGCCATCAATGACAACACTTATGAAGCCACACAGTGTCTCTTGCCAACACTTTGTAATTGTGGAAAGTTTTGAACATCTTTTCTTTGAATGTGATTTTGCTTTGAGTATGGTCTATTTTTTTGGGAAATGGTGTTGTTGGATGGGAAAAATCCAAAAGTTTCTCTTGGGTGGAAATATTATTTGGTTATGTGGAATCCTTTTATAGAAATTTAATCAATTTCTAGTTTGTTTTTACTTTGGAAGTGTTGTGGCATATTTGGAAAAAAGAAACAATGAAGTTTTCCATGACAGCAGGTGAATTCTTACTGACTCTTACATTGAGCTCATAATATTTAATGTTGTCAATCAAGTTACAGTATGTTTGGAAATGTCAAAGGATAGGTTCTTCATTTTGTTGAAGGAAGGATTGAGTCTTGTGTACAAAAAGGAGATTGTTAGTGCTCACTTCTGGCCTCAAGGTAGAGACAACTTGGATCTATAACAACTTAAGAATCTTGAAGAATATCTTAAAAAGAAATAGATAAAAAAAACAGTGATGGTAGAGAAGAGACAGGAAAAAAGGAGGTATGAACATTGTGCTGCACAGGAATATACTCCCTTGGTCAAAGATTTAGAGCCAGAAGATGGAAGTTGATCCAATGATAGGAACTTTCCATGAGGTAGACTACTATGAGAATGACAACAATAAAAAATGTTGTTGGGAATAATGATATGTGGAGTTCTATGAGATAGTTTTGTTTGATATCATTTTGACAGTTTGTACATGATCTGGTAAATACTGTGATGGTTATATATTGTACACTTGGTGACTAGTAGTAGGTTGCTGAGTGCAGTAGTTGGACTTTTCTTTGGTTGGTGGCCTCCACCTTTTAGTGCATTTTCCTGTCTTTAGTAATGAATGGTAAACTATCCTTAACATAAAAAAAACTGCATATTGGTACTTTCTTGCCAATGCCATCAATTGCCACTTTGCATTCATTTTGAAATCCGATAAAATCTAATCTGTTTAATTGATCTTCACACTATTCACAACACCATCTGCGAATAGAAAAAGAGTTTTTCTTAAATCCCAACATAAAAGAAATGATTTTGAATTTTAACCTTGTCATTTCCAACTTTAAATACTCAACAATGATTAACTGATCAACAAAAATAATTGCATCCAAGGCATGAACTAATAATACACAAATATATAAATTAAACAATAAACTATTACATTATAGTGAAACATTAAAATGAATGCAAAACTAGTGGAAAACCAACTATTAGATATTTACTTTTAACCATCTACAGTGACCCTGGAATAAAAGAATAGTCCAAAAAAAATCTATAAAGATAATGTTGTTGCAAACCAATGGCATGGAGGTACACATTTCAAATTTTTGTAAACAGTAGTTCCATTTCGTGAGACTCTTAATCTCAGAAAACGTGGAGAAGTAAAGTCGAGTGGCGTGTAACATTTTCAACGTGAAACCCTACCCTTTTCGTGCCCTAGCCTGTTAGCTGTTCACTGAAACGGCTTCTGATGAGGATTAAAACGGCAGCCAGGCTCTCTGGTGAGGGGAATAGTGAAACTGTAGAAGCAGAAAATGGTAAGGAGTTACGACTAGAGTCAGACATCAATGGCGCAGAGACAAAGGAAACAGCCAAAACGCCACCTGTGGGAGGGATTCAACAGAATGAGGAGGCTATGGAACGCAAATCTAACTGTGACTCAGGTAAATTCTTAGAGTTCCTACTTCCAGATGATGTGATGGAGGTAATTTCTGATTGTCAAGCTAGAACCGTTATTCTGTTTTTTTTGAGAGGGGTCCCATCTGAAGCTGATTTTTACAAATGGGCCCGTATGAACTGGGAAAATCGTGGCTGGGAGATTGAATCCCTCAGAGGCCTTGGTAAGGGTTATGTTTCCTGTATGTTTAAAAATAATGACCATGCACAAGCAGTTCTACAATATGGTACATGGGTGATTTGTGGGCAAATCTGCTATCTCCAGGCTTGGCAGTTTGACTTTCATCCCGAAGGGCCCTCCCGTTCTCAATACCCGATGTGGATAGAATTGCCATACTTGAACCTTGCATTTAGGCCTTTCTTGAAAGACATTGTTGCACAACTAGGCAGAGTTATCTGGTGTAAACAAAATACTGACAAGTTTGCCAGCCTTAGGGTACACCCTAGGGTCTGTGTTGAAATGGACCTTAACAAGCCTCTACCAGATAGTATTAAATTAATTGGACCAGGTTTTGAACTGGAACAATAGTTAGTCTATCTGAACAAACCAAATGCCTGTTTTTTCTGCCGAAAAGAAGGTCATTTGATTCGGGATTGTCCTATCAGAAAATCCCGCTTTGATTCATCACCCACCCCTTCTATTCTGTCCACCCACGCTACCCATCCTTCTTCTAGTTCCTTCCCTTCTCGTATCTTACCCACTTCCACCACTTCATCCCCTGCACCACAAATGCAACCACCACCAATTTCCACCTCTGATATTGAAATAAACGCGCCAACAGGGTAGTCCCCATCATATAAGGATGCTATTATGACAGATAGTTGGCGATTGGTCAAGAAGAGAAAGGAACCGTCACGACCCTCTTCACAATCTTACAATCAACCAGCTGGTAGAAACCCTTCCCCCTCTCCTCCTTCCCCTCCCTTGCTTAAAAGTGCCCCTGTGCTTTCCCCTCCCACATCTCGACAGAGATCTCGCTCCCCATCTGACCGATTGCACAATAATCAGCCAATTGATCTTATCAATAGCTTCAATGTGTTGCCACAGGAAGATGGTATTGATTCGCCCCCTTCATCATGAACTATCGGGTTCTTTCATGGAATGTGAGGGGGATCACTCTTCCTCACCGCAAATACAAGGTTAAGGAGACATTTGTTAAATGGAAACCTGACATTTTATGTTTGCAAGAAGTTAAATTGGGTAACAGCAAATTAGAAGCAGCTCTTTTGCATATCTGGAAAGAGGCCCTTTTTCTGTATACCTCCCATATGGACGGAAAAGGGGGAACTATTTTGGGTATTGCCCCGTGGATTGCTAAGTTTGTCGTTGATAAGGGTGAGGACCCTTCACATAATTGTGTCTGGGCCCTTGCTGTTATCAACAGACAACCTATCTGTTTCTGCTCTGTTTATGGCCCCCATACCAATAAAGAACGTACTATTCTTTGGGAATGGATGTCTAAAACTCTTCCCAATGCAGATTGGATCATTGGTGGTGATTTTAACATGGTCGAACATAATTCAGATCGAAGTTGGTGTAGTGCTTATAAACTCAGCAATGAAGAATTTAATAGTTGGCTTTACTGCAGAAACTCCCTTGGGGTGGTTGATCCTATTCATGATCAATTCAATAGTCATGCTAACAATTGGTTCATGTGGTCCAATTGCAGATTGGGCGATGATAGAAAGCTTAGCAGGTTAGATAGATTTTATTTATTGCCTAATCTTCAACTGGTCCACTCTGCTTCTGGGGACTGCATTCAAGTCGACTATTCCACCACCTTATCAGATCATTTTCCTATTTTCTGCAATTTTTGTACTGCCCAACATACCATTGTGGCCTCTCCGCTGCCTTTTAAACTTAATACTTCCCATCTCAAAAATCCGACTTGCTTGAATGCCTTAGTGGGGATATGGAACTCTATTCCAAAACCACTAGAAGGGGAGTCTTGGATTGGTTGGTGGTGTAATGCTATCACACAATGCACTACCTTTCTTCGTGATTTTGGGAGAAGAATGGCCTGGCAACGTAGACGCAGGGAAAAAACTCTCCAAGGAAAATTAGAACATGAAAGAAAGAAACTAAACACTAATCCGAATAATACCCAGCTCCAAGCTTCGATTGCTGCCACAGAAGCACAACTTCGTCTTCTTGATCATTATCGAGGACAGGGGGCTAAAATTCGAGCTAGACTTCATTGGATAAAGGAGGGTAATCGAGGCTCCAAATACTTCTTCAACTATTTGAAATTTAAGCATAAAAAGGAAAAAATTTGTACCTTAATGGATGAGGATGGTGTCCTCCATACGAATCCGATGGAGATAAATCAGCTCTTTCTTAATTTCTATGAGACCCTCTTTAAAGATAATGGTTATTTGAACGATATCCATTCTACTTTGGAGGAGATCGTTGCAGAATTTATTCCTAAAAGAATTGATTCTGATTATAGTAGATACCTGGACAGGACTCTCTCTTTGGATGAGTTAGAACATGCTCTTTTTTCAATGCAGCCCCACAAAAGCCCAGGTGTTGATGGGCTTCTAGTGGAATTCTACCAAGTCATGTGGCCACATATCAAAGAGGATTTTTATCTTCTATACTTGGAAGGCCTTAAGAATGGTTCTTTGGGTCCTCTTATAAATAGAGGGATCATTAAATTAGTACCTAAAGGGAAAAAAGAGGATACCATCTCTGGTTGGAGACCTATTACTCTTTTAAACACTTCTTACAAAATCATCGCGAAAGCCTTGGCTATTCGCATTAAACCAGTGGTGCAATGCATTGTTAGACCTGAACAAACTGGGTTCATTAGTGGCAGATATATTCTTGATAACCTTATCCTAGCCTGGGAAACTGCTGAATGGGCTCAACAATCAGGACAAAATGCTCTTTTAATCAAATTAGATTTCGACAAAGCCTATGATAGAATTCGGTGGGGTTTTATTCTAAAAATGATGCAATGGCTTGGGTTTGGGCCCAAAATTCAGGCTCACATTCAAATGTTATTCAATGATGCCAATGCTCAGTTGGTGATTAATAATTCTATGACTACAACCTTCTCGCTGCATCGATCCATCAGGCAGGGATGTCCTTTATCCCCTTTTCTATATGTTCTTACTGCTGATGCGCTGGGATATTTGCTTCAAAAAGCTAATCAGTTAAAGCTCATCTCAGGCATTTCCATTCCTCAAGATGGGGTTGTTATCAATTCTCACTTTGCTGATGATAGTTTACTATTTCTGCAAAACACTGAAGCTGAAATTAATAACACCATGGATATTTTGAATTTGTATTGTGTTGTTTCTGGATCTCAACTTGCTCATAGCAAAACTGAGTTCTGGATGGTTCAGTCCGGGCCCATTCCCCACTAGATTCCACGGGAATGGCGGCAAATCAAACATGGTGAGATTTCAAGATATCTCGGAATTCCCTTCGGAATTGGGGTTTCCCTATCTGATATGTGGAAGTGGTTTTTAGACAGACTCAAGCACAAACTCTTCAATTGGGGAAACAATTTCTTATCATTGGCTGGAAAAATCCAAGTTGCCAACAAAATCTTTATTGCCACTCATGTTTACTACTCATCTTATTGGATGCCTTCTAACAAAGGCTATGAAGATTTGAATAAAATTATCCGGCAATTTTTATGGTCTAAATGGGATGGCCGTGCTGGGTTTAAAGCCACATCCTGGTTGCACTGTATTCAACCTAAAAACCAAGGTGGCATTGGTCTCATTGATCCTAAAACACAAGGCATTTGTTTGTCAGCAAAGTGGATTATTAGAACTCTCCATGGAGATGAACCGTGGAAAATTCTGGTAAGATACAGACTCAATTCTGCTACTGCTAAAGGTAAATGGCAATAGACTGGTTGGCGAGATAAGTTACTCCTTGCACCCTTCTTTCAGATTCGAGCCTCGTCTCCTTTTCAAACTGTTTGGAAGGCGTGGCAACGTGTATGTCATATACTTGAGTGGAGGGGTGAATCTCTCCAACATGGTTTCAGCTTTGCTACATCTGCTATATGGTGGAATAAACTCATTCAATACCATAGTCTGCCCTTGGCTGTTAGCTTTCCCAAGCATGCTCTTTTTTTGTTCAAAAAAGGGATCCGTCAATTTTGTGATATTTGGAACTTCAAGGAGCTAGATTGGTTACCTTGGCCTGTTATTAAAACTCGTTTCGGATTATCTAATAGATACAAACAGTTCCTCATTTTTGTACAATCTTTGGTCCCGACGGAGCTGACTATGAAAATGTGTACTCCTGTTGTTTGCAATTTTCTTAAAGACTGGCGGTGGTTATCTACTTATCATTTCCTTGCTTTTCCATTAAAGAAGATCTACAAGCAGCTTCTTCTTTGTTTGACTCTTGCTCCTCGTCTAAATCTTAAATGGAAATGTAAATTCCGTGAGAAATTTTGGTTTATCTTGAGCTCTCAAATTTGGAAGTCTAAGTTGGATGCAGATGCACAGGTTTTGTCTTGGAAACTCTTACATTGCAAGTTGCCTATTGATAACAAATTAAGGTACTTCAAGATCGCCGTGCCTAAATGCCCTTTTTGTCAGACCCAGGAAAGTATGAAACATATATTTTGGGATTGTCTTTTTGCTCAGCACCAATGGAAGGCTATTTTCACTGGTTTACCAGCTATTTTTGACCATCCTTTAAACTGGAAAGAGGCTCTGTTGGGCCTGGGTGTTCTTAATGTGATTGCAAACTCTATAAGACAAATTATTCTTATGCACATTTGGAAAAGCAGGTGTACAGCACTTTTTTCTAGCTCTACATATCCTCTGGAACGAGGCACTGTAAGGATTTACTCAGAGGTTTTTCTGAGAATAAATTACTTGTCTGTGCAGCTTCAAAAGATGGCGAAAAAAGATGTGTCTCTTGATCGACAACTACAGCAGATTAAGCTTCAAATCTCTCATCTTCAACATGGCAAGGCTTAACAGGTAACACAGTGGCTGGTTGCTGCCGTTCGAACAGTGGATTTTTGTATGTACCTCTTGACAGCAGCAAACTGCTGTGTATTTCAGTTGACCCATGATGTACAGTTGGTTTCATGCCTATTTTGTGTTGCTATTGCTGCAGCAATGTTTTTCTCAGTTTCAGATTGGGTCTTTTCTCTACCATGAGCGATCTCTTCAGCTTTCCAGGTGTTTAGATAGATGTTTGACAGGAGATCTCGCTGTTGGGTGGGTTATATCTGTTATTGGTTGCTTATGTATAGCAGCTGTAGCTGTGTTTTCCAAGTAGCATGGAATGTTTCTATGGCTGTATTTATGTAATGTGTCTATATAACAGCATGTAATGTATCTGTATCTATGTATTGTGTATATGGTTGTGCAGCTGTTTTTTGCTGCCTTTTGCAGTCTTTGACTGCTTTCTTTGTATTTGCATTCATTCAATATAAAAAAAAAAAAAACAGTAGTTCCATTTCATTCCGCTTTTCGTACTCTTAATCTCACCATTGTTTTTCCTTGTGTGTGATGTACTTCGTTGATTTTGCTCCGTGAGGTTGTTGAATATGAGTAGTGACAATTTAGATGTTATCCCTGTGGGGTATGGAGAGTTTGATTTATTGGGGTAGCTGTGATTTTGAGTCTTTTATTGTGTTCTGCCCTGTATATTTTTTAGGTGGTTTCTTGTAAGGATTCTACTCCTTTTTCAGCGGCTCTCCGAAACCTTAAATATTCTTTCTATTTTCACATTGTTAAATAAATAATAAACATATTAAAAAAAATTACCTACGATTCTATACAATTTCGTTGATGTAACGCAATTTGCGCTAAGAATGATAGATTAATAGGCGAAAGCTAAGCAGAATAGACTGTCACGTGAAGCGTCAAGACTAATGGCCCAGCATAGAAAAATTTTAGAGGGAGGGCCCACTTCCAGACAAACGGTCAAGTGGGTGCCATAAATTTCTCAACGTGGAACAAATTTTATAGAAAATTGATATTGCAATTCAAATCCACACGCCAAGAAAAGTTCGGTTTTATATTTTTTATTTGACGAGATAAGACTTACAAAAGTTGGCACAAATATCCAATCGTATAAGGTGCAGATTGCCTGTCTCACGATGTAGCTGATTTTGTTTGACCTGCCGGCCCCTACTTTTATTATCATTTTATTTAAGTTTATCTTATTGTATAGTCGACGTCCGATGGAGAAAGTGAAAGGAAAAGATTGGAGAAAATGAAGGTGCAGTGCGTATACTAATTTACTAAATCAATTCCGCGTGGGTGTCGGAAAGTAGACAAATCGAGTCGCGTCAACGCACAAGCTTAAATGAACATATGCGATAAAAATACTTTAATGTTTGAAGATTTCTTGACTTATGGGTAGACAGGCCAACAATGAACATGCAGACAGCGGGCAAGTTGCGCTAGTTCCACGCTGAGCGCATCCCGACGAAGGTTTGATTCGATTTAATCATAGCGGACAAACAAACACTGCATCTTTGACACGTAAGCCATCGAAACAGGGGGAATAAAAAAATCAAAAGACGAAAGAAAACTAGGCAGTAGCTGTCGGCTACAGCTGTATATGTAGATTCTACATTCAATCCACGCAAACGGGCCCACTTGAATGCGACTCAACGGAGAACAAATTTAAAACTATTTACTAGGAAATAATTAAATTAATTTGCGGCTCACTATCCTCACCAAACCATTCAATTATTTACTTTTTAAATTAAGAAAAAATGTTGTTGAAAAAAGATGTATATTTTTTTATATAGGATTATATTTGTGTAGAGATGAAATTAGTATATTTATGCTAATTTTTTATTTAGTTTTGTGTTTATTGTGAAAAAATATTTTGATATATGTATATAGTGACAAATGGTACAATCTTATATGAAATCAATTCATTCTCCTAACCTCTATCTATATATGCAAATCTCTATATATTTAGCCCTCATCTTATTTCTATACATACTCCAATAATTTCATCTTATCTATATATTTATAATGTTTATTTGTACACATATCTCTATATAGTTGTTGTCCACTTGAATCTAACCATTTAACCCAAAGTCATTTCCACAATTACAAGGTTGACCGCATGGTTGTAGACTTGACCCGTGTCTTTCCAAATTTTAAAATTTAAATTAGGTTGTGTAGACCCCTTTTATCTTCCCACTTTGAGCTAACTAAGGACATGTTTTGTGAAGTTTGATGTTATGTGCTAGTATTTAAAGGCATTTATTAGCATATATTTATCATCTCACATATCTCAAGCATCCTTTTTCATTCTAAAGCATTAAAGGAGTAATTAATAGCTAAAAATTTGAGCTTGGTTCACTAAAAGGAGTGACAAACTCTGTGTACATCATCCTAAGAGATTTGCTTGTTGTCTTCAAAATTTTGTATAATTCTTGCAGTTGACCTAGGAGAATTTGTCTCCTTGCAACACAATGACAACTCTTTATGTAATGTCAAAAATTGCATACCTTTGCAATTTCACATTATATTTTGGTCTTGCTTTAGTGTCCATTCCGTTAGATTGTTTGTAGGTTCATTTTAGCCCTTGCATTAGCCTTGTTTCATGTGTTATCTTTTTTGTCAAATTTTGTTGTCATTTTATGTTATCCATGTAATCTTCTAGTGTCCTTTCATTTTTGAGCCCAAACTATTTGGACACTAGCCCTACATGCAAACATTCGAATGACACACTAGCGTCCCATGACAATTTCTCATTTGGTTGTTATTTATGAGCGTTTTGCCACTTATCACTTTTACAAGTCAGTGGTAATTTCTCAAAACGATTCCAAATGGCTCATCAGCTTCTTCCTCTTCCCTCATCTCTTTTTGAATCTATCTTTTCACTTTTGCACTCTCTTGGCTGTCTCTCTCTCTCATGGAACTTTTTTGCACTCTCAAGCTCTACAAATCTCTACAACTTTCTACAACATTCTCCTTCATCTCTCTTGTCCTCTTGTCTTCCTCAAGCCTCTATACGTGATATTGTTCTTGTTTCATTGTAAAAATTTGTTTTTTTTGTGCCCCTAAGCACCTTGGGATATTCACATCCTATCAATCTTTCATTTTAGTCACTATTCTTATTTCTAGATGCACTTAGATTAAGAACACACACTACTTTCTATATATCTATCTATGGGTTATTCTGGAGGTAGAAATACCAAAGAAGGGGTTTGACTTGAAGGCAAACCCCCAAACAACCCCAACATTTTTTCTTGTTCTTTGCAACTATAGGTTTTTAGGTGAAGATATCTAGCTTCTTGGGAGTTTGGCAATATCTCTCTTTTCCCTTTATTTATCATTTCTTCATCTATTTAAATAACTTAGATAAATGTTTGTTGTTTGTATATTCACTGCTATTTGATATCTTTCTATTGTATTCCCTTTTCTGGGTTTGTAGATTAGGTGAACTGCATTGGTTGGTTTTTCACATTTTCTAGGAACTGTTTGATTTTTTGGGACATACGGATAACAACACTTATTGCAAATGTCTACACAATGCACTAGCATCCTAGCCAATGGATTCCTTCATCTGGCTCTAGGTTCCTCTCTTTGCCCATTTTTTTGCTTCATAACTTAATTTTGTAAACTATTTTCCAGTTTCCAACAAGTTAGCATTTTCATTCCAACTCATATGAATGTAATGTAGAAAGTTAGCAATAGTATAATTTTTATATTACACTTTCAAGGTAATTTTTAAATACCAAGTCACTCTCTAAATCAGTGAAAATAGTAGAGAAACCAAAGGTCAACCAAGCAAGCAATAAAGTAGAGGTGCACACAAAGCAAGGTCAAGTCCAAATCTAGAGGATGAATATATAACAGTGGACCTAACCCAAACAATTAGACTCAATCCCAAACAAAGCATAGGACCAACGTAGAACTCAAGGCATTTAGCTGATTGAGAGATCACATTTCCAAGGAGGAGATTGAGAATGTTCTAGAATCTTCATCCACACACATTCTTCATTTATTGAGCAAAGTTCCATTATTTCTTATTTATTTTTTCCACTCTAGCATTTAGTAGCATAAAACATTAGCCCTCAAATTTCCCCAAACATTAATCTAGATTAAATTTCTTATGTATGCATTTCATTGGATTAGCCTAGATTAACCTTAAGGAAAATTTGTTTTCCTTTACATTTCTAGTGACCCTGATAAATCCTACATGACCTAGTTTCTTCTAGGGTTTCTTATCCATATTAGAGTTTTCAAACATGCATAGTTATCATTTTTACATCTCATTTTCAGATTTGAAAATCATTACTCTCTTTTGCTTCATTGAATGTACATTGTTTTATCTTTTTTTATTAGGGTTTTGAGTTTCATTACACACAATCTCTTTACCCACCCTTGGCTACGACATTAAGGTTTCATTTTAAGATATGATATATCACTAGTAGTTTTTATGTTCAATCTAAAAATGATCTTTTTAGCTTTATTTTCCTATGTTTTATTTATGCCACAAGTTGCTTCAAATCTTAATCTTCCATTTCAAAGGATTACTCATCTATATGCTACCATGGTCATCCCACCCAATGAAAAGGAAGTCTATTCAAATGCTAAAAATAAGAACAATGAGGACTATGACTATGATGCCATTTGTATAATCAAGATTTTTCAAATGTACTTGCTAGTTTGGCCAATTCTGAAAATTCTCCATAACTAAGTGGATATATTTCATGATGTGTTTGCTAGCAATCCATTTGGATTACAGAATTCACAAGTAGTTTATGCTAGACTTTCTTACTTCATATATTGTGACTAGTGTATCTACATCCAATCCTACTTTTACCATTGTCCCATCCACTACCATTACCACTTCCACCACCACTACTCATCCCCATAGTACTACTACTATAATCCTCCCACCATTTAGTACCTATCCTCTTTCCACTTACCCTCCCCTCTATGGCTCACCTCTTGGTTAAACACCTCTCAAGATAGCTATCACCCACATGATGTATCAGACCTCCATACCTCTTTCATCTACCATTAATGGGCCCACTATTACCCCATTTATTATTGGGAGAAAAAGCGGCTTGGCTAACAATATTCTTCCAAATTTATGTTTTTGTTAATCAGGAAGCTAGTCTATCGTCTTGTTATTAAATCCAAAACTTTTGATGTAATATTCTCCCAATCTAGGTAAAATTGGTTGGATTTGATGGAAAATTCATCTCATATGGTATTTGAATTGTTAAAATACTGGGGGGGCCAATTTTTACCCTTGCAATGAATTATTCAATTACACTTATCTCTTTGAGCTAATTAATTTTCCATATAACTTTAGATATCCTTTTTTTGGGTCAGGGACAACTTTTACTCCTTTCAATGGTTTGTCCCATTACGCTCATCTCTTTGAGCTGATTAATTTTCCATATAACTCTAATTACTTATTTTTTGGGTCACACTCCTCCCTATGTAAACTAGTCATCATTCTTAAGACCAAAATAATCCACCAAAGTGCACTACGCACTCTCTTAATGATCACCTTGAGCACATACATACAAAAATTCAAGCAAGGTTTAGTATCTTCGAAGACATGTTCTCCCACCTCTCCCTTCAAATGGACCAACTACTTTTAGGTGTAGACAAAGGCCAACCTTCCTCTCCTACATCAAGTTCCCCCTTCCCCAATTAGGGTGGCTCTCTCCACCCCCTTAAAATATACCTTCCTAAATGTGATGTTATAGATCTTCCTAATTGGTTGAGCAAGGTCGACCAACATTTTGCATTTTATCAAATTCCTTATGGTCAAAGCTCTCCCTAGCCTCTTTTCACTTGTAAATGGAATCCCTTTAATAGTTTCAGTGGTCGATAGGACTTGCCCACTTCTCACCTGGTCAAAATTTAATAAGGAAGCCCTAATCCTCCTTAACCCTAGTGCCTATGAAGACTTTGTTGGTGTCATTACTAAATAAACACCTTCCATTAAGGAATATCAAAGTGAGTTTGAAAAACTAGCCAACTAGACATGAAACTTGAAGGAATCATTTTTTCATGATTGTTTCATTAATGGTATCAAAGAGGATTTTCAAGAAGAGGTTATCATTTTAAAACCAAATCCTTTTGTGATCCGTTGGCTTTGACCTGACTTAGGAAAGACAAATTGCTAGCCTAGTGAAAACTAGCCAACTCCTCCTCTTTCAAAACTAAAAAGGAGACATCAAACAAAGGAACTAATGACACCCACAATTCATAGACTCTCTTGAGAAGAGATAGTGGAGAAAGAATTCCAAGGGAATGTGTTATGATTGTGATAAAAATGGGAACATGGTCATAAATGTATTGAGCAACACTTGTATCTCATTGACTCTACTATGGTACCTAGCGGCTCTAAGGAATTTCTAGATGTAGGATATGAGTTGGTTTCCCCCAAACAATGATCCCCTCCTGATGCTCATATTTCTATTCATGCTTTGGATAGGTTACCTTCTCCCCAAATGCTCAAGGTCATTAGCTATATCAAAAGGCAAAAGATAGTGATCTTAATAAATGGTGGTAGCACTCATAAATTTATCGATAGAAAATGTGATAATTTTCAAACTATGGTGACCAATGGTAATATTATGTCTTGTGCCTGGGAAAGTTTCACAATGTTAGGCTCACATTGGGTGATTACGAATTGACTACAAATATGTTTAATCTCTCCTTAGGGGGCACACATATAGTATTGGGTGTTTAGTGGTTGCTACAAACCTTAGCCCTACTCACTTGTGACTACTCCCATATTTCACTTATATTCCACTATGATAAGTAAGATTATACCTTACAGGGTTTGAAGATAGGTGACATTTACATTGTTATCTCCCAATCATATGGAAATTTTGATAAAGAAAGCGTGCTTGGGTATTCTATCCTAATTCCACTCTCCAGAGGCTTGGCCTCTTTCTCCCTCTTCTCCTTTGCATGATTTGTAGGGCCTCCTTGTTAAGTATCAATGAGTATTTGAGGAACTCAAAGGCTTAGCCCCTAAGGTCATGTGACCATTCCATTCTCCTCATCCCTACTATCCATTCTCCTAATATTCAACCACATAAGTACCCTTTTTAGAAAAAAGAAGGAAATTGAGAAGATGGTGAAGGAACTCCAAGTGGTAGGTATCATCCACACTAGTAATAGTCCTTACTCCTCTCTAGTAGTTATGTTTCACAAGAAAGATGGGGGTTGGTGGATGTGCCCTAATTTTTATTGTTAGAAATAAGGAAAACCACTATAATATGGAAATCTAAAATTAAACTGTACAAATCTAATTTTTAATAGTAGAATGCCAAAATGGAAATGTAAACATGTAAAATCAAAAACAAAGAAAAGAAACAAACTCAAGAGATTCATACATGACACAGATATTTACGTGGAGAAACCCTTTCAAGGAAAAACTCCACCAAGAAAAGAGGCCAAATTTGTATTATCTTCGACTCAAGAGTACAATACAATCACTTCCTATACTCCTTCTGCATCTAATCTAACAGTACTTGTGTACTTGTAGAAATTCAACATATATCTACACTCCTCTAGTTTTTGTTATATAGAAAATACAAGCCATATTTAATGAAGTACATATAACATGTGGTGCATAAAATAATGAAACTCCAATGCCATACTTGGGAATCAAGCTATTGTTAGCCTCTTATTACACCCAAGTTAGCCAAATCCCAACGACCACCTTTAGGATAGTCAACAATAGGCTAAAAATAGCCTCTTACACCTTCTTATCTAGGTTGTCATAAGATGCTAACAAAAGATGGTCCAATAATAGATGATTCCTTACATATAAAAGACAAATATATGAGATGCTCTTACACCATATCATAAGCTATTAATAAAATTGTCTATACATTTTTTGTTGCAAGTATGGGCCTAACGAGTGTTGTCATTGATGTCAACATACTCCTGTTGCATTAATGTCAAGGATTGGATGAGTTGTGTGTTGAGGATATTGAGAAAATTAGTCCTATCAGAAACAAAGAAGAACCGTGAAGACAGTGAAGCTCTATGAAGTGAAGATCCTAGTTAAGATGGAGATCATGGAATGCACATCAAAAGGTTTGTAGATATGTGTCTAAAGATGATCTAGTCAAGATTTGAGAGGTCCACATGAAGATTTGAAGAAGTTATGGCCACTTGAGTGAAACCAGTTCTAGCAGGTGTTCAGAGGTGACGGAGTGACACAAATAGGTTCGGTAAGATTCAGAAATGCAATATCATGTTCTACGGATTTGATGGAGTGTTTAGGAAGCCAATTTGAATTGACAACTCAATTGGTTCATGGTCTGGAAGTCTGCAAGCATTCATTTTAATGTGACAGTGATGACAGAATGTGTTCTTGAGGTCCCAGATGAAGATGAGAATGATGTCAGTAGACAGAAGTGGTGTGGATGTTCTTGGTGATTTCAGGCAAGCTTGTGGGGGTCTCTAGATTGTGTCCAATTCATGTTGGTGATCTACATTGAAGATTGACCTTGTAATTGAAGATTTACTTCCGGATGATGAAGTTCTTCCTAATCATGGCCGACCGGATGGCTTGCATATCTTGCAGATGATCTTGAAGATGTTCTGTGAAGCATGGCATGTTCCTCAAAGAAGATTAAAGTCCTAGATATGTGTGGCTGACTGTGTGGTGATTCACATGAAGTCTTTTGTAATAAGACAAGTTGTATTTGTGTATTTTCTTTGTAAAAAAATAGTGTATATTGTGCCAATTTTGATGATTATCCTAAAGTCGATGTCTTGTATAAATAAGAGTTGTGAAGTCATTTTAATGTATTGTGGTGAAGATGAGAGTGTGGTAGAGAGGAGAAGAGTGAAAGGCAGAGTAGAAGTATTGAGCTTAAATGGAACTGACTCAAGCATGGTGAAGATGCTATTCTTTAGTTCAAGTATGTAATATTTATTATTCTGTAGATAGTGTGTCTCCTGTAGGTAGTTGGCCTCTTGTGAGCAGTGTGCTTGGGTAGTGAGCCATAATTGGCATGTGCCATTTTATTCCTTTTATTCTTTTAACAGAGAATACAATCTTGGGTTATTCACTCTGTGGTTTTTCCCTTAACCGGGTTTTCCACGTTAAAATCTTGGTGTCATATGTGTTAATGTGTTTCTGCTCTTGAATTATTACATTGATTGATTTATTATTATGTTGCTTAATTACAAGAAGGATATAAGTGGTTAATAAAAGGAAAGTTTTGGGACAATTGATTCAGCCCCCCTCTCAGTTGTCTATCTTGAAACTAACACTTTTTACCTATAGTAAGATCCTAAGATAAATTTAACATTATTACTGGTACCATTATTAAATATTTACCATTGGCAATAGATCCTTCATCCCTTGTGAATGCACTTACAAACAATATTAGGAATAATTGAATAGATAGGATTTACAAGGTTGATGACATCTTAATACTAACATGCTCTCACTTGACATCATACATTATAAACACATCCATAGAGAAACTTAAATTAGGATGAGTGTAAGATCATGATAGGCCAAACAATGGGAATGTTAAAAAAATCCTATGAGATGAAAAAGTGCTAACTTTTAGACATATTTATATTTGGATGGAAAAAGTGTTAATTTCTCTAATTGAAATATTCATTCCCTCCTGAAATTCCATGGGATTATCTAGGATTCTTGAGCAAGTGAGAATCTTAAAACTTGCTAAGAAACTTACAAAACCACATGTTTAGTGTTTTCTTAAAATTTTCCATGACTTCATCCTTGAAGCTGTACGCTCAGAATCGTGACTCCAGTTGCTTGGGGGCTGTTGGGTCGACTTTCGGCATGCACACAGACCCTTTCCCTCCTTGCCACGAGGCAATCTGCTACGTCACTCTTGCTCACATGGAAGTAGCCAGTCGAGAGGAGGCGAGACACGATGGGGGTCTAGCTCATTGGAGAACTAGACTTCGTGAAGGGGGGTCGGCAAGTTCTATGGCCTTTGTTGTTGTGCAATTTGTTGTGTGTTTTGCTCAATGGTTGTGGTAATTAAGATAACCCTATGACCTGAAGGGTCACTAGTTTCTCTTCTTCTATTCAAATTCCTTGAATTCCACCTCTGTGTGGGCAAGCGGTTATTTTTTTTATGGCTTCTACTATTTCTATGTCTCTGATAAATGCTTTGTGTAGTTGTGTTTGCCTAGTTTCTTCTAACAACAAGAGAAAAAATGGGTCTCCTTATGGTAGAATGAATGTTTGTTGTTGTGGTCATGGATGGATCTCCTAGATCTCGTCACGGATAGCCCTTACCCACTCTCCTCTTACTCCTAAGCACATTTGTGAATTAGGATAGAGGAAGATGTGTAATTGCTAACTTTAACTAGATCTAGGGTTTTGTTGACCTAGGGTTTGTCTTTGTTTGACCGTGGTTACCTTGTGATGGAATTGAGGGTTTGCAATGTTGTCTATTTGAACAGATCTATATGAATGCAAGTTAAATGATGATATGTAAAACATCTTTTTGGTATTTTCAATGCAATCTAATCTGATGAAAAGGGAAGATGCTTTTTCTAACAAAGTAGATCTAGAATTGTAAAAATGATTAACCTAACATGCAAGATCTAATCTATCAAGCAAAAAGCAAAGTGTTACTATTCCCAAGAGCAAATGTGATTTATCTAATTACTATGAAAGCAATGAAAGAACCTGAAAGAGATGAAGATTTGTTGACACCACTACCCTCAGTAATCCTTGTGTAGGCAACCTTGAATCCTTTTGTGAGAGCAGGTGATCCTCTTGATGACAAAATGACCCAACGAATCAAAAAGAAGCTTTTGTGAAGCTTGTATGAGCTCGATGAGAGCTTGGTTTGAGCACAATGGCATAGAAAGAAGCAGCGTAGCATTGCTTGGTTGAACAATAAAAGTAAAAGACACTTTCATCCTATAAGAGCATATGAATGCTAGATTGGAAAGAAAAGTTGGCAAGAGCTGTGTGCACAATGAGTTTGCCTCCCTTTGTGCTTGGGGGAGGGGGGTATTTATAGGTTTGAGGAAGGGATTGATTGGATGGTTAACTCATTTGATTAATGAGTTAACAAGAATAGATTGGGGAGTTAACAAGGTTGATTGCCCAGTGAACCAAGCTAATTAGGGAGTGATGAAGCAATGATAGCTTATCACAAAAGAGGAAAAGGAGTTAGAAGAATGCATGAGATTGATGTTACCCATTTTTATTTTCCAGCTCAATCAAGTGGAGCTGGTTAAGTTTTATGGTTTTAAGGGGTGCATGTTTGTTATTAATGAGTGTTTTTTACCAAGAGAAAAATGTCATAAAAGAACTTCAATTAAATGCAATTGTTTACAATCAAGAAGAACTTCAATTAAATGCAATTGTTTACAATCAAGAAGAATCATACAACATTACATATTTTAAAAGGATTTTGCATTATTCATGAATGTCAAATGAAATGCTCCCACACAAGCTGTATGAGTAACTGAAATAGGCAACTTAAAATTAAATTTTACTTTTGAAAGAAAAGAAATGCATAGGAAAAGAAAGGGGACCCATCATTGCCTATGAATGATGAATCCTGTGGTCGAGCTGGTTGCTAGCTTCCTCCATCCAATTGAGCTTCAACGTACCTAGAAAATAGTTTTTGTTAATGCTCAGGGTACCAAGTCTTTTCATACACAATCAGAACTTCAAAAGTACCATCTACTATTATGGAGCAACAATATTAGTCATCAGATATCAGCATAAGAGAAGTTAGAATGAGAAGACATAAGTGCTACATTAGAAAGAGATAGATCCATACAAGTAACCCCACATCATGAATCAAAGATATGTTTCATATGCTAACATGTTTGCTTCTTGTGTAGGTATATAAGAAATCAGTTTGCTGATTCATCTTTTATGAAATAAGCATGTGGAGAAAATGGGCTCCCATATGGATCGAGCCCAGCATGCTCGGAGCAATGACATTAATGCATAAATATCCAAGATGTGTGACTTTTTTTTTCAGCCATAATGAATGATCAATCACAGTGGAACAACAAATAGAATAGTCATATTACCTATTATAGAGTAGTCTAAATGTGGCAAAGTTGCAGCAATGAAGACATCGAGAGATAGAGAAATGAATACAAGCAATGTATAAAAATAGCCCTTGCCAAGCAGCCATTAGGAACAATCCTGACATGAAAGAATCAAGTACAATAGTATAGAACAATCAAGATCAAAGTGTCACTATGCTTCACACAGCTATAGAGCAATCAAATACCATGATGAAGAAGCAATAAGTAGATATATAAAAAATCAGTTTGCTGATTCATCTTTTATGAAATAAGCATGTGGAGAAAATGGGCTCCCATAAGGATCAAGCCCAGCATGCTCGGAGCAATGACATTAATGCATAAATATCCAAGATGTGTGACTTTTTTTCAGCCATAATAAATGATCAATCACAGTGGAACAACAAATAGAACAGTCATATTACCTATTATAGAGTAGTCTAAATGTGGCAAAGTTGCAGCAATGAAGACATCGAGAGATAGAGAAATGAATACAAGCAATGTATAAAAATAGCCCTTGTCAAGCAGCCATTAGGAACAATCCTGACAAGAAAGAATCAAGTACAATAGTATAGAACAATCAAGATCAAAGTGTCACTATGCTTCACACAGCTATAGAGCAATCAAATACCATGATGAAGAAGCAATAAGTAGATAGGATCTTCATATTCTATAAGAAAGCAGATAGGTAAAAGCCAAAACTTATGACAATAGCACCATTGACATCATCAAGGAAGACAATCATATTATGTTTCAGAGTTAAAGCATCATTCATACCATGCCAATGTTTAGGCCTTATACATCAAGGATATTACAAGTCCAAGGTAAATTATGCTACAGGAAACAACTGATAGAGAGAAATAAAGCATGTGTTAATGGGTAAATGGATTGATCAATTAAGATAATTAAACCCAAACATCAATGAAATATGCAAATAACAGCTATAAATAAATGAAGTACAAACTTACAAAACCTGTTACCCTGCGGCTTCCATTGTTTGCCTATCTTTCTTTGATCTTGATTGTGAAGCCCTCAGAAGCTTTCCTTGCTTGCTTGCTTGTTGAAGATGACAAAGGAAGAATGTCTTTGATACCTATTTGTGTGGAATGTGAGCTTCCCACACCTGATAATGGAGGATACTAGAAATAGAGAGAAGAAGAGAAATTTGGGTATAGCTATTGTGCAAGATGAAGTCCTTCTCTAATGGCTTAGAAGAGTTTTATTTATAGATTTTCTGAAAATAGAATGGAGGGTGAGGATCAAAAGATGAGATCAATGGCTCTCATTTTTTGTGAATCTTTAATTCATAATGGATGAATTAATTTTTTTTTTGAGAAGAGTGGGTTATGACAATTGAATTAAGAATTCAATAGTGGAGGATAGTGGGGAACAATTGAATTAAAGATTCAATGAGTGGAGAATAGTGGGGAAGAATTGAATTAAGAATTCAATGAGTGGAGAATAATGGGGAACAATTGAATTAATTGGATTGATGAGGTGGATTGATGAGGTGGATTTTGTGAGGTGGATTTAGGACTTGAGACATTAGAAGAATTTAGGGAATTTAATTAAATTAAATAATTTTATTTAATTGTAGGATAATGAACCAATCAAATAAAATTATACTATTTATTTAATTGATAGAAAAAAATAAGAATTAAGATAAATATCAAAATATTTACTTAATTCAACCTAAGCCAATTTTAGGTGTATACAACATGTTATCTTGTTCACATCATGAAAAAGCTATAGACATAGCCAAGATCTAGAGGAGTTCTATCAAAGAATATCAAAACCTTGTTTCAGTGTTGAATATAGTCAAAAACAAGATACAGAAGAAAGATAAATGCTACAAAAGAAAGATGCAAAAGTAGCCATGGCCAGAAGTGGTCTTTATTACACAAGAGGAACAATGTACTAATCGTATTTGGGTATCAAATTGGTGCAAGAGCACCAAGGGCTTGGAGCCCAAGTATATACTTTCACATTTTTGGTGTGATGTTTTTAATTTTCAAATAGGAAGGAGCGGGAACATGCATTTGGTTCAATAGAGTGGTGACCGACAGTGGCGGTGAGAAGAATCGGCAATAAGGAGTCAACCAATGCATATGAGAAGACATCAGTGTGATCAGGTGTATCGGTAGACAGCATTGGAGTTCCACCGAAGTAGTAAGTCTCACCGATAGGAGGATAGACATTGTGAGCCCCACCGATAACATGTCAAACTATGTATATTCAAAGTGGATCCATTGGCATAAGGTTAGACATCAGAAGAGAAGGAGTGAGCTAGGCTGATAGAAACATGTGGTGCTGATGAAGGAAGACTGCAAGGTAAGTATATCGGTGTAAAGGTTACAATCGGGAGAAAAGTTGAATGTCTAGCCAAAGCAGAAGGTTTGGCCGATGGTGAAATTTGGGCGTTTCGGCGTGAGAATAGACATCACGAGAAGATATGGAAGTATGCCCGACGATAGGAGGTCTCGCCGATAGCGAAGTGGATATGAGGCATATCAGTGTGAGACAAAGGAAAAGTTACACTGACAGTATAAGTCTAAACGATGGGTTATATCCATCGGAGAGAAGTTATATATCAATGAAAGAAATTATGTGGTGGCCAATAAGGTAGGTCAAGTTGATAAGAAAGGAGAGGATCATGTCGGTGAGAAAACAGAGATATCTTGCCGATGATAAAGTAAATGCACATTTCGATATTGTATGATAAAAATGAATGTATCGATAGAAAGCATGTTGACTGGGGAAGTATGATCGGTGAGCGAAGAACCTGTTTTGTCAATGATAACCAAACAGATAGAAAACCCTAACTATCCGATAACAGAAAAAGGACGAGGAGTATAAGAACTGGTTTTTGGCTTTGTAAATTGGTTAGAATGTTGGGAAAAAGTTGAAGGATAGACATTGAATGTAACAAAAAGAACTCTAATAATAAGAAGCATTGACAGTTTGAATCTGTTCAAGCATTTCCTGTAGAATTCTTGCATAACTCGTTCTATAGAGTAGTCAGCTTTATTTTTGTTCTTTTCTTTCTATTTGTACAAAATGTCTCTGTCTTGATGTCCCTGCATTTTCCCTGTACAATCATGGAGGGCCATCAAGCAGAGATCTTCTTTCTTTTGTTTCTGTTTGTGTTAGTGGTTGGATTGTCAATGAGAGACAATAGGAACTTGTCCTAGGTGAGCTCTGATATAGCCCGGCTAGGTATGCAAGTTACAGTCTAAGAAGATAGGGGTGAAAAATAGAGTAGGAAGAATTGAGCACCAAGCAATCAGAACCCTGGACCCAAAAAGGAGGCTTGATAACGGGCTCAAGAAGGCTATAAGCCTTGGAAATTGGGAATCTTGGAGGCAGTGAGGACAAAGAAGAATACCTCATACCAAGAAAGCAGTGTCTATATTGGGAACAACAAACAAATAGGTCTTTCACCTCTGTAATAGATTGCTAGGGTTGAATTAGGCATTTTGGGGTAGAAAATGTCTATGAGCACTTGAATTGGTAGGGAGACTTGGGGTATGACATAGGTCTTGAAGTGTTTTCAACCAAAACTGGTTTTCTATGTTTCCATAGGTCCTCCCTATCACAAGTACTCAAAGCTGGATGGTGATATACACACCTCATTCAAGTGGGTTTACCTGGAACAAGAACAAAGTTTTTATCAAAGTGATCAAGACATCCAAAGATGACAAATAGTTTGCTAGAAGAGAAGTGATTACCGTTGGTTTTTCATCGGTTATAGTTCAATTTGTGCTTATGTTTTACACCTTGGGTGTTGAATCATATCATGAAATGATGCAAATGATAGGTAATGCAGTCAGCGATCCTAAGAAAAGCGAGTTATTGATGTCATCAATTTATAAGGCTGAGGTAGAGCTAAAAGGTTTTCAAAAAATAATGAAGTTTGGAAATATATTAATGACCAGCTCAATAATTATAAAATTTAAAAAATCAAGATGCTGAAGAGGTCCATAAAGGACACCTTTTTCCATGTATAGTGAGATCTAAACAAAAAGCCATGTTTTTAGGATACATGGTCGATTGTCTTTTATCATCATATTTTGGTCAAAGATAGGTTAAAAATAGCAGATGACTATTCCATAAGTCTAGGAGCTGCAGTGACACTCTATGGAGTTGTAAATAGATCAATTTCTCTTCGCATAGGAGAAGACAGAAAGCAAGCTAAAACTGTATTATGAGTCTCATAGGAACAACCAAGTCTTAATGACTAGTAAAAGGTCTAAAAGGTAGCATATAGTACACAGTAATAAAGAGATCAATGCCAAATGCCTAAGTGGGACAGCCACCTGAAGGATATGATCTAAGTTCCATAGAAGATACAATGTAGCTACATCATAGAGCAACATCTAAAACTTCATGTCAAGTCAAGAACATGTGCATCAATCATTTGGCATAATATGTATGGAGGTATACTTAAAATGACATCATAGACTGAAGCAGCAAAAGGATATATGTAGCAATGCATATTTAGATGTATTCATGCCTCAGCAAGTCAGATGGAGTGAAATCATCATAGGAGGAGCAACGAGGAGAAGTTGCTCCTATAAACTATGCTCACTTCATAAAAGAACTTGTCAAAATTAGATAATCGTGTTCAAAATGCATCATCATACACATGCTACAAAATGAGCAATGATTCTATTCAAGTGATGCCAACATGCAAGGACAAGAGATATACCTCATAGATAGAATAGATGCAATCAAAGGACAATAGTATAAAGGAGATGAGTTACATTAACCAATACAAGACTGCCATGATAACAAGAGTAATGAGCATTCTTATCAAAGTGATGACATAAAGAACAAGCTACAAGAACCATGTATGAAATGACAAAGTATCCACATCATGCATTGCTACCACTATGTCATCATAAGCCCACTTTCAAATGAGAAGAACCAAGAAAGATGCCTCATAAAGATATACAGTCATACAAGAAGTAAGGAACAACAATATATGGAAAAGTGGACAATTATTACAGTAGTCCTTATCACTATCATAAATGTATCTGATATAGAAGATTTAAAAAATCATGAATGATGCAACAACATAGGGGAAAGTACAAGTCTCTAGCATATGAAGGTGCAACTATATATTGATGAAATAATAGAACAACATGTAGATACAACATCCTGAAGCTTTTTGGAAACAACAATGTAAAAGATATAGGTTCATATTCGATAAATGCAAAAACATATGTTAGGTATAAGATAACACAAAAATACCAAAGTACAGTGCCAATATCAAAATGCATCAGCTTGTTCAAAGACAGAAGAGGAAGTTCAAGTACATATTGTCATGCTCAATTATAGATACCAAAAAGAACCTCAACCATTTTTCATCTTCTAAAAATCTTCATCATACAAAGCAACATGTTCGAGTGATAGAGCAGCAGTCTTTTTGACTATTTTCAAAGACAAAAAGGAATGAATAGAGATTCATATTGCATAAAGAAGACTACCTATAGAGAGAGAGTTTTTCAAACCCTAGTAGGTATGTAATGACCTCATAATACTTGCCCTTATAAATGCAAAAAAGGTTAACTTATGACAGAGATAAAAGAGAAATACAGTGGAAGTAACCCTAGCTGAGTTAATACAAGTAAAGCCCATTTTTACATTAGAGCAAGAGAAACTAGAAATTGCATTATGTAAAGCAATGAGATATCAAGTTTTGTGCATACCCAGAAGGTTCTTTCCATCACAGGTGACCCACACACCTGGAAAGATCCCATGTTTCTCCAGAATGCTATGTTCTGCAACTTAGCAAGGGTGCAAATATGAGAGAACTATTTTTGGCACGCTCGGTGGGATAGTGAATTGTTATTTTTAGTCTAGAATTAGAAGCTTATGCTATTATTTTGTGTGTGTAGCAGTATTTTCAGTCTTTAGGAGATATACTTTAGCATACCTGGTGACTCTGAGCTTTGGTTTAGTAAAATCAGTGCATTTTAGCTTATGAAAAAGATACAAACTAGAAGCAGTCTTTCATCCTTTGAGTATTTACAACTATCCCCACCTAGGAGAAGAGGGATAACAATTGAGAAAACCAAGACAAATCATGTTTATTCTAGGAGAGCCAAGTCTACTCCTCCTATTGTTAGAACTCATACTGCCCCAATAATCCCAGTTACAATGATTCTTGTACTTAGAAATCAACCATTTGTTGCATTCAACCAAGGCAGCCCATTGAATTTAGCTCAACATGATGACATTCCTGTAGCTACTTTAAAAAATTTACCATATTTTAATGGTGAAGATCAAACTACTCCAGCTGAGCATATAAAAGATGTTGCAAACTTGTGTGTTGTCCATCATGTGACAGAAGAAAACATTTCAATCAAATTGTTAGTAGCTTCCCTCAAAGGGAAGGCATTGCAATGGTTTAGAAGCCTACCAGCTAACTCCATAGATTCATGGGATCATTTGGGAGAGGAGCTGTGCAGTTTCTTTGAAGACAAATCAGACCATTTGTCATTGGTGGAGTAGCTATCTACAATTAAGAGGGCTTCCCACGAGGTTATGTCAAACTTTAACCACCATTTTTAGAAGACATGGGATAGAATCCCACCAACGGTAAGGCCTACTGCTGACCATGCTTTCTTATATTATTTGAGAGCTTTGAATAGTGATATCTCTATTATGGTTCAATCTATGGTAGGAGCTTCCTTACCTCAAGCCTATGCTATAGCTATAAGAGCTGAGAATAGCCTCATATAGGCTAGTAAAATTGCCCCTAGACCTCCTTTGCCAATATTCCCTGCTATTCAACCATCAATACCAATGAATGTGCCTCCTATAGCTGTTATACCTGCTGCACAAGCATTACCATCACCTAATATCCAACCCAATAACTAGGAAAATGTTGTTCAAACCCAATCTTTTGAGTTACAGGAGATCAAAGGGCTGTTACAATCTTTTGTTAATGAGATAGTGAACCTTAAGAGGCAGCAAGGTCAAAGTTTCAGACCTTATCAATCCCCATTTCAATCTAATTACCAGCAAAACCAATCAAATAGGCCTCCTTATCAGCCAAGTAATCAAGGTCCATGACAAGCCTTTAAGTCTAGGCCTTATCAAACTTATAACTGAAACGCTGCTAGTTCCTCGAAGGAAATTGTAGCCATGCAAAAAAATTTGGCTCAGGACTATGACTGGTGCTTTCCTTGTAATTAGCCCCATAACTAAAATACCTATGCCAATGGGGTGATTAACCAAGATTTGATGGTTCAAAATAGTCTAGTAGTGTAGTCTAATATGCTTGTAGAAGCTCTTGTCCAGCAGTAAGAAGAATAGGTACATGAGACAACACTCCTAAACTGGCAAGGAGAGGAATTATGTGGTATGAACCAAGCTGGTTCTTCAATTGCAGCCAATACATGCAGTAAGATGAGGGCTATAGATGAAGGGCATCAGCTTGATGAAGTTCAAACCCTTGTGCATCAAGTGCCAAACATGGATCAAGGTGTTTCTAACCCATCAAATGCTGAGAAAAATCAAGTTTTACCAAGAAGTCAGCCTTTGGCAAGCAAGGAGAAACCTAATCCACTAGTTCAGCCAGCTTTTACTCAAGGTGATGTGACTACCCCCAAAGGCCAAGTTAAGTCAGGTACATCTGCTTCAATATCCTTGAGCATATGAAAAAACTGAATGTATCTATGTCTATGTGGGATTCCCTGAGTATCCCTGGCAAAAAGACTTGCTTCAGTCAACCTTATCAAATTTAAGTTTGTCTCAAGAGTCTAGTATGGATAAGTCTAAAGTTGTGTTGACAAATATCAATGGAAATACTGTAGAACAGCAAGCTTCAAAAGTTAAGCCCCCACCATTTTATGTGTCCTTGATCATAGGTGATCATTTAGTCCATAACTACATGATTTACTTGGGTGGTAGCAGTTTAATCATGCCCAAACAGATTGTTGATAAGTTAGGAATTGAATATGAGCCATTGGAGAAGGGAGTTGTTCAGCTGGATGGGACTGTTGTTAGTACAGTAGGTGTCATAAAGGGACTAAGTTTGACTCTTCATGACTGTCCAAATTTCTCTATCCCATAGGACATCTATGTCATTGAGTTACCTCCTTATTTCTCTATTTGTTTGTCAAGGGATTTTACTGCAAAAATAGGAGGTTACTTGTCCTCAGATTGGTCTCATATGTTGTTTAGGACTAGGTATGGCACTAAGGTGACTATCAAATCAGAACCCATTGCCAAAGACATATTGAGCCTTACACTCCACGTACCATCAATGCCCACTTGGTTGCAAGTGAATAAGAGGAGCAGTCCATTGTTTAAGAAGGTAGTACACAAATTGAAGGTATACCAAAAGTGCTTCCTGATGAGTGGGCAAATCTGACTCATGTGGTTGGTCCATGTGAGAACCTAGAAGAGGCTGGTTTGGGCATGTATATGATGCATGAAGTTGATTCATTTATGCCTAACATTGAAAAAAGTGCAAAACAACAAGATGCGCAGCAAGATAATGAGGTCTAGGAGCTATTTTTTGATGGCTCGAGGAGTAAAGTGGGTGCTAGTGGTGGATGCATGATTGTTTCCCCAAAGGGTGAGAATTACTACTCAACTTTTAGATTCTATTTCAACTATACTAACAATGTGGCTGAATACGAAGCTTTTATTCAAGGTTTGGAATGGGCAAGACAAAAGGGTATTGGCTGTTTAAAAGTTTATGGGGACAACAAATTGGTTGTTAATCAGGTGAGAAACCTCAATATTATAAGAAATGATTTGCTTAAATCTTATAAGCATAGGGTATGGGACCTCTTAGAGGGATTTGATGCATTTAATTTGATATCCGTACCTAGAAATTAGAATAAACATGCTAATAGGTTGGCTGCTGTAGGGGTTGAATACGATATTCTAAAAGAGATAAGTAGTGATAAGACTAATCAGCATGTTAAGGTTGTTGTTAGGCCTGCTGTACCTAATAACAACAAACATTGGCAAGTGTTTGAAAGTGACTAGCAGATTGTGAACTTCTTAAGAGAAGTTGAATTCTCTCATACTAACTAAGAGAGGCTACAACACTAGTACGGTGACCAAATCATTCAACTCAAGAATAATAAGATGCCAAAGGGTTTGGTCACCTTAGAGTCCATTTTTAATACTAATGATGAAGCTACAAAACCTAATGCCAGCATACAAGTTTAGCAAGATCACTATGAAGATTTTGAGATCTTCAAGGGTAAGCTTCTTACACTGGGCAAGGCATGTACAACAAAAGAAAAGCAAGCATTTATTCATCTTTTTCAAGAATTTAGTGACATTTTTGCATGGGAGTATAGTGATTTAAAGGGTTTTGTTCCCCAGCTTGCTCAACATACTATTGAACTTGAGCCTAATGCCAAGCCTATTAGGTAGAAATAGAGGCCATCGAATCCTAAGTTAGAACCTCTTATGAAGAAAGAACTGAACAAACTGATTGAGAGTAGCATAATCTTTCCTATTAAGCATACCTCATGGGTTTCCAACCTTGTGTTGGTTAGGAAGAAAAATGGAGAGATAAGACTGTGTGTAGACTTTCGTGACTTGAATAGAGCTTCCTTGAAAGACCATCATCCTTTGCCTTCCATGGAACAGATACTTCAAGTAGTCTCAAGATCAGAGAGGTTTTCCTTACTAGATGGTTATTCTGATTACAATTAGATATTAGTGAAAGAGGAAGACTAGTACAAAACAACCTTCACCACAAAATGGGGAACCATGGCCTACAAGAAGATGCCCTTCAATTTGTTCAATGTTGGAGCAACCTTTCAAAAGGATATGGATATGGCCTTTCAGGGCTTAATGTACAAGATTATCTTAGTCTACCTTAATGATATTACTATTTTCTTCAAAGAGGCTAAGGATCATCTAAACCACTTAAGTCAGATTTTTAAGAAATGTAGAGAGTTTGGGATATCACTTAATCTGAAAAAGTGTGTATTTGCTATCCATGAGGGCAGATTTCTTGGTTATGTGGTGTCAAAATAGCGTATCACCATTGACCCTGAAAGAATAAGTATGATTTTGGCTCTCCCCTTACTAGCACACAAGAAAAGTCTGCGGAGTTTCATTGGTAGAATCAACTTCATCAGGAGATTTATCCCTGATATTGTTGATTTGTTAAGTCCACTAACTACTATGTTGAGAAAGAATGTGTCTTTTAGCTGGACTAGAGAAAGAAAACGGAGCTTTGAGCTTATTAAAGAGGCATTGACAGTTGCACCTACACTTCTGAATCTTGATTTTTCTAGAGATTTCACATTGTACACTTGTGGTAATGTTGACTTTGTTTCTGCTATGTTGGTATAGAAGAATGATTTAGGTTTGGAGCAGGCTTTAGCTTTTTTCAGTCAAGCATTGAAGGATTATGAGATAAAGTATACCTTTGTAGAGAAACATGTGCTTGTTGTTATAAGGAGTTTAAGGAAATTTAAACACATGTTGTCAAATAATAAGATTAATCTAATGGTTGTTCATCCGAGTGTAAAGGAATTTCTATTGAGTAAGGATCTCCATGATAAGAGAGCTGGCTAGGTAACTAAGGTAATGGAATATGATTTGGACATTAAAGTTACCAAGCTGGTCAGGGGCAAAGGGTTGTGTGAATAGATTGTTGATGGTGTTATTAGCAAAGAAGGACATGAACAAGAAGCTGTTCTTTCATTGCAAGATCAAGAGCAAATAGTTGTTTTAGTTCCTGTTATTAGTTGGGTGCAAGAAATGGTTCATTTCTTGCAGATTGGTGAGTGTCCTCGGGCTTGGATAGAGCCAAAAGAAGGTATTCCATATTATAGTCTATACCTTATGTACTCATCAACAACTTGCTTTTTAGGAAAGATTTCAATGGAGTATTGCTGAGATGTATTGAACCTAACCAAGTTGAAAGAGTGTTGCATGAATTTCATGAGGGGTCAGTTGGAGGCCATTTTTCACCTAGAGCAACAGCTCTTAAGGTGATGAAGGGTGGCTATTATTGGGCCGGTTTGTTTAAGGATGCACACTCGAGGGTCAGAAAGTACAAGGAATGTGCTCTATTTGCTAGAAAGGAGAAGTTGGTAGCCTTACCTTTGCAGCCGGTTCAGGTTGAACAACCCTTTTTGAGGTGGGGATTAGACTTTATTGGAGTTATAAACCCTTCATCCAGTGCTAGTCATAAGTGGGTTCTTATAGCCACTGATTAGTTTACTAAGTGGATTGAAGCAATCACACTTAAAGAGGCCAATGAGTCTGTTGTTCTAAATTTTTATGAAGAGCTGGTTATCAGATTTGGAGTCCCTGTGTCTATTATTTTAGATAATGCCCTTGGCTTTGTTAGTTCTAGGATCTCTGATTGGGCTGTAAGAAATGGAATTTATCTGAATACATCCTCCAATTACTATCCATAAGGCAATGGTCAAGCAGGATCCACCAATAAGAACTTGATCAGAATTATCAAGAAGACCATGGAGGGTAACTAGAGAGCCTGGCATACATAGTTAAAATCAACATTATGGGCTGACATAATTACTCCAAAATGGTCAACAAGGCATTCATCTTTCATGTTGGTGTATGGCAAGGAAGAAAGGCTTCCTATCACACTTGAGTTACCAACACTTGATTTGGTGAATTAGCTAGACATGTTAGAAGAAGGCCCTATGACAGTAAAGCTAGCTCAACTAGTTGAGCTTGAAGAAATTGGAAATAATGCCTTGAGAAACATAGATCATCATCAAGCTCAAATGAAGAGGTCATTTGAAAAAAAGGCATCTCCAAGAATATTCCAGGAGGGTGACATAGTGCTGAAATGGGATGTATTAAAAAGAAAACTTGGAAAGCACTCTAAGTTCAATGCTTTTTGGAGTGGGAACTATATTGTTTCAGAATGCAAACAACATAATGCCTTCCAGGTGTCTAGGCTACATGGTGACATCAAGCCAATCCCAGTCAATGGGATTCACCTCAAGCATTGCTTCTGAGGTATGATCTTACATGTTTGTACACATTTTCTAAAGTTTTTGATGTTAAATAAGTATTGCTGCATAATAGATTAGATGCAATTTTCATTTCCCTAAGTGCGTTTCTGCACAGTTAGTTAGTTGTTCCTAGGTCTAGTTGTGCAGAAGTTTAAACTATTGTAATGTACTGCAGTTATATGAAGTAGCCAACCATCACATGAAACAATGAATACATGTATTCACTATCACACATCATACCTATCTCCCTCATAGAACTGTAATAAATTGTAATAGTTTTCTAAGGAGGTGTTCTTGTTGATTATCCCCTTCTAGCCCATCAAGTTGATATATATCATTAATGATAGTGATTTTTGTTGGTTCACTATTACCAACCATACACATACACTTGATGGAGTAGAAGTGGTTGTGGTCTGAAGTGAGTTGCAGTGGTAGAAAGAAATGTTTTTCAAAGTTTTGTCAAGTATAAGTGACTCTATGCCTAATACATAGTTTTAGGTAGCTGGTCAGGGCACTTAGCAGGCAAGCACCATGGAGATGTCGCCAGAAATGTTACCCATTTTTATTTTCCATCTCAATCAAGTGGAGCTGGTTAAGTTTTACGGTTTTAAGGGGTGCATATCTGTTATTAATGAGTGTTTTTTGCCAAGAGAAAAATGCCATAAAAAACTTCAATTAAATGCAATTGTTTACAATCAGGAAGAATCATACAACATTACATATTTTAAAAGTCTTTTACATTATTCATGAATGTCAAATGAAATGCTCCCACACAAGCTATAGGAGTACCTGAAATAGGCAACATAAAAGTAAATTTTACTTTTGAAAGTAAAGAAATGCATAGGAAAATAAAGGGGACCCGTCATTGCCTGCGAATGACAAATCCCATGGTCAAGCCGGTTGCTATCTTCCTCTATCTATTTGAGCTCCAATGTACCTAGAAAATAGTTTTTGTTAATGCTCAGGGTACCAATTCTTTTCATACATAATCAAAACTTCAAAAGTACCATCTACTTTTATGTAGCAGTAATATCAGTCATCAGATATCAGCATAAGAGAAGTTAGAATGAGTAGGCATAAGTGCTACATCAGAAAGACATAGATCAATACAAGTAACCCCACATCACGAATGAAAGATATGTTTCATATGCTAACATGTTTGCTTCCTGTGCAGGTATATAAGAAATTAGTTTGCTGATTCAGCTTTTATGAAATAAGCATGTGGAGAAAATGGGCTCCCATAAGGGTCAAGCCTAGCATGCTCAGAGCAATGACATTAATGCAGAAATATCCAAGATGCGTGACTTTTTTTTTCAGCCATAATGAATGATCAATCACAGTGGAACAACAAATAGAGTAGTCATATTGGATGTTATGGAGTAGTCCAAATGTGGTAAAGTTGTAGCAATGAAGAAATAAAGAGATAGCCAAATGAATACAAGCAATGTATAAAAATAGCCCTTGTCAAGCAACCATTAGGAACAATCTGGACAGGAAAGAATCAAGTACATCAGTATAGAGCAATCAAGATCAAAGTGTCACTATGCTTCACACAGCCATAGAGCAATCAAATACCATGATGAAGAAGCAACAAGTAGATAGGATCTTCATATTCTATAGGAAAGTAGATAGGTAAAAGCCAAAACTTATGAGAATAGCACCATTGACATCATCAAGGAAGATAGTCATATTATGTTTCAGAGTTAAAGCATCATTCATACCATGCCAATGTTTAGGCCTTATACATCAAGGATATTGCAAGTCCAAGATAAATCTATGCTACATGAAACAATTGATAGAGAGAAAGAAAGCATGTTATCTTGTTCACATCATGCAAAAGCTACAGGCATAGCCAAGATCTGCAAGAGTTCTATCAAAGATTATAATAACCTTGTTTCAGTGTTGAATATAGTCAAAAAAAGATACAGAAGAAATATAAATGCTACAAAAAAAAGAGGTAGAAGTAGCTATGGCCATAAGTGGTCTTTATTGCACAAGAGGAATGGTGTACTAATCGTATTTGGGTGTCAAGTACTCAAAGCTGGATGGAGATATACACACCTCATTCAAGTGGGTTTATCTGGAACAAGAAAAAAGTTTTTATCAAAGTGATCAAGACATCCAAAGATGACAAATGGTTTGCTGGAAGAGAAATGATTACCATTGGTTTTTCATCGATTATAGTTCCAATTGTACTTATGTTTTATGCCTTGGGTGTTAAATCAGATCATGAAATGATGCAAATGATAGGTAATGCAGTCAGTGATCCTAAGAAAAGCGAGTTATTGATGTCATCAATTTATACGGTTGAGGTAGAGCTAAAAGGTTTTCAAAAAAAGATGAAGTTTGGAAATATATTAATGACCAACTCAGTAATTGCAAAATTTAAAAAATCAAGATGTTGAAGAGATCCTTAAAGGACACCTTTTTCCATGTATAGTGAGATATAAACAAAAATTCATGTTTTTAGGATACATGGTCAATTGTCTTTTATCATCATATTTTGGTCAAAGATAGGTTGAAAATAGCAGATGACTATTCCATAAGTCTAGGAGCTGTAGTGACACTCTATGGAGTTGTAAATAGATCAATTTCTCTTCACACAGGAGAAGATAGAAAGCAAGCTAAAACTGTATTATGAGTCTCATAGGAACAACCAAGTATTAATGACTAGTAAAAGGTCTAAAAGGTAGCATACAGTACACATTAATAAAGACATCAATGCCAAATAACTAAGTGGGAAAGCCACCTGAAGGATATGATCTAAGTTCCATAGAAGATACAATGTGGCTACATCACAGAGCAACATCTAAAACTTCATGTCAAGTCAAGAACATGTGCATCAATCATTTGGCATAATATGTATGGAGGTATACTTAAAATGACATCATAGACTGAAGCAACAAAAGGATATATGTAGCAGTGCATATTTAGATGTATTCATGCCTCAGCAAGTCAGATGGAGTGAAATCATCATAGGAGGAGCAATGAGGAGAAGTTGCTCCTATAAACTATGCTCACTTCATAAAAGAACTTGTCAAAATTAGATAATCGTGTTCAAAATGCATCATCATACACATGCTACAAAATGAGCAATGTTTCTATTCAAGTGATGCCAACATGCAAGGACAAGAGATATACCTCACAGATAGAATAGATGCAATCAAAGGACAGTAGTATAAAGGAGATGAGTTACATTAACCAATACAAGACTGCCATGATAACAAGAGTAAGGAGCATTCTTATCAAAGTGATGACATAAAGAACAAGCTACAAGAACCATGTATGAAATGACAAAGTATCCACATCATGCATTGCTACCACTATGTCATCATGAGCCCACTTTCAAATGAGAAGAACCAAGAAAGATGCATCATAAAGATATACAATCATACAAGAAGTAGGGAACAACAGTATATGGAAAAGTGCACAATTCTTACAGTAGTCCTTATCACTGTCATAAATGTATCTGATATAGAAGATCTAAAAAATCATGAATGATGTGTTCATAAAGATGCAACAACATAAGGGAAAGTACAAGTCTCTAGCATATGAAAGGTACAACTATATACTGATGAAATAATGGAACAACATGTAGATACAACATCCTGAAGCTTTTTGGAAACAACAATGTAAAAGATACAGGTTCATATTCCATAAATGCAAAAACATATGCTAGGTATAGGATAACACAAAAATACCAAAGTACAGTGCCAATATCAAAATTCATTAGCTTGTTTAAAGACAAAAGAAGAAGTGAGTATATATTGTCATGCATAGTTACAGATACCAGAAAGAACCTCAACCTTTTTTCATCTTCTAAAAATCTTCATCATACAAAGCAACATGATCAAGTGATAGAGCAGTAGTCTTTTTGACTGCTTTCAAAGACAAAAAGGAATGAGTAGAGATTCATAATGCATAAAGAAGACTACCTACAAGGAGAGTTTTTCAAACCCTAGAAGGTATGTAACGACCTCATAATAGTTGCCCTTATAAATGTAAAAAAGGTTAACTTTTGACAGAGATAAAAGAGAAATATAGTGGAAGTAACCCTAGCTGGGTTAATACAAGTAAAGCCCATTTTTACATTAGAGTAAGAGAAATCAGAAATTGCATTATGCAAAGCAATGAGATATCAAGTTTTGTGCAGATCTAGAAGGTTTTTTGCTCACGGCCTTGAAGGAGATAGCCTTCTTTTGAAGTTTTGTTAAAAACCCAGATGAAAGCTACAATGCTTTCTAAGTTTTTTGTTGTTATAGGAAAAAGCCATGAGTGTCTTGTGTCTACAATAGAAAAATACATGGTCTTCATATGAAGTAAGAAGATAGGAAAAATGGTGTTTGAAACCCTAGGGTTTTCTTTCATAGTTTTCTTTTTATACAGTGAAATGAAATTTCTTTTTGCAAACCTGGGATGGAGAGGTCACGGCATGAAGCCACCAAGGCTTTTTGTGTTTGTCGAAAGCAAAAAACATACAGAAAAATGAACAAATGTGTATTTCCATGCTTTTGTTCAAGCTATAGAATGAAGAAGAGATTGCCAGAAAATACAGAGGGCTTGCCTTCTTTCGCCTGTGGAAAAGACTGAAAGATTTTTTTGCCTTTTTTCCTTTTGGTGTTATCGAAAAAAGCTCAAAACTCATGCTTCCATGGTGGCCCCAACAAAGGAGGAGAAGTCACAGAAAGAAAAAGAATCACGAATGCTTAGAGATAGCTACATAGGCCACAGCCATAATGCTTAGAAACCAGTGAATAGAAGCGAAAAGATCTCTCAGTCAAACATACAAGTTACTCACCTTGATTTCCCTATCAAAAATCCAGAGAGAGATGCCTGAGAAGGCCATTGAAATGGAAGAGGAGAGTGGAGAAGCATCAAACCCTTTCAGGTATGGTAGCAACTTGATAGAGCTCACAGCAAAATGACAAAGTTGAAATGACTTGAATTAGGGTTTCAAACACTATTTTGTTATAATCGAATGAGCAATTTTTGTCACTTTTTTGACTTGTAAACTCAAATTATTGCTATCCATTTGAAGCCCATGGTAAAGACTTACAAAAGTCTTTAAAACCTAATGATAACATCAGAGAATGCCAGAGGGGCCCATGAGGCCACAAACCCCAAGTCTTTTCATTTTTGATTTTTTGCAAAAGTCAAACAAAATAATCATGTAAAGTTAAGGCTTTAAGCCTTTTTTCTATTTTTTTCTTCTTTTGCATAGAGATCGACAACATGAGAGCATAAGGTGGTATAAAAGGTAAGTATGAATAATAATATTTGATGGGATCTGTAAGGTAGTATTGAGATATGATGCCTATTAATGTATATGGAGGGATAAGGTGATGCATAATGCATAATATTGTAATTACATATGCATGAAAGTATAAGGATTTTTGTGCGCATTATGAGTGATGAATAAGGCATGATGATGCATGTTATGAAACATGTGAATTGTATGGGGTTTTTAAGGTGTTTCGATATAGCCATGTAATGTGTGATATGATGCAAGTGGATGGAGAGGTGACGTTTGTGCCTAGGAATTATGAGAGTTTTATTTTTGATTTTGCATAATCTAGAAATAGATTGAACGTTGTAAACAAACAATAAAGTAATGAGTTATCAATTACTTTATCACTTGTCATAAAAATGCAAAAGGCAATAATATGCAAATTTATAACACATGACAAAAGTAAGTCTTGTCGATTACTTTGTCATTTTTTCACAATATTTAATTTATCTCCAAACTATGCAAAATCAGGAGATTAAATGTTTATATCCTAAGTGCCATTATTTTCTGCATAGGTTTGTAATAAACTTGGAATGTAAAACATTAAACTAAGTGGTGTAATTATAAACCACTTAGTCAATGTTAATTAAATGTAGAAATAATTATATTTATGTCATTTATTATGCAAATGCCAAGCATTTATGATGCTACAGGAGAGGTTGACAAATAAGGAGAAGAGTTATTGCATAGATTTGACTTGTTTTCAGTGGTATTTAAGGGCATTAGGAGGCATGTCTTGGATATTTTATGGTGGGTAATGACATCCCTTGACTTTTTCTTCATTAGGAACTCATTTTGGAGGACTTTGGACATATATTTTGAGGGCTTTTATGAGATGCACGGCCATGGAGGTTTCTCGTCCTTATCTTGTTATAGCTGCCTAGAGAGTATATAGTCATTCATTTGACTCTTTGTGAGAGAGTTCTTTCCATGCAATTTTTGGAGTTAGTGATTTTTCTATAGTCCTTACTTAGTTTGAGCATGTTTTGTAACCCTTTTGGCATATGAAATATAGAGAACACCTTGGATACCATTGATAGTTAGATTTTGCCTTCTTATTTTTGTAGTATTGTGTATCATCAAGTCATTTGTGAGGTAATTTTGTTTCCATGTGACTTTGTCTCATGTTTCAATACCTTTTTTGCAAAAAAGTGTGTTTATGCAGGTTGCAAATTGTGTCTTAAAGTGGTATATGGCTTTTTAAACTATGAAGCTAGCTTCCTTTTAAAAAATTTAATGCATTTAGGCCTCTTTGTGAAGTATTTTTGCAAAACATATAGTAATAGGTTATGCAGGTTTAGTTACTGTTGTCTGTGGGCAAGTGTATGCAAATCTGAGTTTCATAAAGCATATCAAGTTTGGTGTATCACCCTTGTTCTCATTTTCTAGTTTTACATTTCACTTTTAAAGTATTCCTTTTCCCTTTTCCTCTACAAATCTAGTTGGTTCTAGGTGATAACTAGCTAGGAAGCTAACCTTCTTTGGAGGTTCTTTCCATCACAGGTGACCCACAGGCCTGGAAAGATCCCACGTTTCTCTAGAATGCTAAGTTTTGCAACTTAGCAAGGGTGCAAATCTAAGAGACAACAATTGATTAGAAAGTTAATTTGAGATCAAATAGAGCTAATTATATATGTGTGGGTGTATGAAATAGTTAACTCTATATCAAGGATAAAAAATCATGCAAACAACAAAAAAAAGGATGAAAATGGAGCTAAAACGCAAGAGAAACTTCAGTTTTTCCACAAGTCAAAAGATGGCAGGGTCACCACCTTCATCAATCAGGGTCACCACTGGATATCATGGGTCTCCCTTGAGGCGACCCTGGGTCACCCGAGGAGATTCGGGTAAAAAGTGTAGAATGCAGAAATTCAGGCCGATAGAAGGTATAAGGGAGGAAAAGGATGATTTTTGCATCAAGAAACAAGTCAGTCATGTGGAAGAATTGAAATATCCACTTGCATCTTCAGGATCCCTAGTGGGGATCTGGAAATAATAGGGGGAGATTTGGATTGGTTGGTCGAAATAAAAAATGGAAAGTGAGAGATGGATCGGGGGACCTCTAGAAGACTTCTATGAGGTGCACTAGATGAAATACAAAGGGGAGAGGTGAAAACTCACCTACAAGACACTCACAAGGCTTAGGATCAAGGTTGAAAGCTAGAAAATGCAAGTTGACAAGTGTCGAAAAGCATTGCAAATGGGGAAGGAGGGGAATCGACAAAGTAGAAACGACACAAGACAAGAAAAAAGGACACGTCATCAAGAGGCCTGCTGCTGAAAGGATTTATTTTCATGCTTACATGTATGTGACAAGGATTTGAATCATCATAGGGGTCCTCATGGAGGCAGTGCATGATTTTTGTACTTACATATTTGCCCCATTCGGGGATGATAGTCTACATGAAAGGTAGATATCGTTCCTGAACTAGGCCTTACCTGTTGTCAATTTTTCTACAATTTGTACCTGCAATAATTAGTATCAGTCTAACATTTAAATATATCAAAATGAATACTAAAACCTGAAATGACGAACTTACCATGGATCATTTGAGTTTGACTAGTCACTTTCTTTTGTCAGTTTGGACTTGTAGGCATGAGAGCACGCAAAATGATGCACAAAACAAATGCCTAAAAGTAAAGAACTAATCTAAATGCATAAAATGAAACTAAGCTAAGGGCAAACAAAGAGATCCAAATTGTGAGATCAGAGCAAAACAATGATGGAATCGTTCGTGTGAGTTGTCGATAGAGAGGTATCATCGAGGAGATCGTAGAGATGGCTGCCTCTTCCTTAGTCGTGGAGAATTGGGTAAGTAATTAGTAAAAGACTCTCCTCTAAACCCTAGGTTGAATTTTATGAAAAATCTCTTAAAATTGTCTATTTTTGGTGATTTTTCTTGTTTCATTATGTTCATTTCATTGTTTAGAGCAAGATTGATCTTTCATTTTCTAAAATTGGCTAAGAAACAGGGTTTTAAGACTAATTTTTGCTTGAGGGGATCTCTCTTAGGGTCTCTCCTTTTGGTACATAGAGTCACCCAGGGAGATCCTGCTTGACAACAAGGTCACCCTAGGGGATCCTACTTTGCAATAGGGTTGCCCAGGGAGATCCTGACTGACATCTGGGTCGCTCGGGGGTGACCTTTTGGGACTAGTTTTTGGCTACATTCAATATTGTTTAATGTTTCTTTCACTCTAAACTGACATGATTTGGTTACTTAATCTTCCTGTTTATTACAATTTTTAAATTTTTTTTACAAGTTTACGAGATCTAACTTAAACTTCTCTTTCGATTTTGTAGGAGATACGCATTCGATGGAATGCTAACTGAGAGCAAGGGTGGATTTCAAGGATGTTTGCTTCACTTAGTACTGAGGATCATGCCATACTCAAGAGGACAAGTCTTGGTAGAGTTTGTCATGTTCCCGTGATCCATCCTGTATCTTGTATATGCTTCAATATCCCAACTTACTGGGATGCAGATAGGAATGCATTTAGGTTCCTGCAGATTTTAGGAGAGTGGACTATCACTCTTTATGATTTGTGCTACATACTTGGGGTTCCTATGAGGGGATAAACTCTATTTCCTCCTACCAGTGAGTCTTTTGTGAACAAGGCTTCTTGGGTTGCTTTTATGAGGGTTAATCACCGTGGGGACTAGACAGGAGTTCTACTTTCTTTTGTGCCATGACTCTGCATCCTACTTCTGAGGAGGTTTCTGATTGGCTTGATCACTTCGAGGTTGTTGGGAGACAAGACCTTGGCTCATCTAAGATGGTGTTGGGCACCCATCATTCATGGTTTAAAGGAGGGCACAGTTTATGCATGGGGACCTGATATCTTGTCTATGGTCTACAGAGATTTTTATCGAATCTCTCGATGAGGGGCTCTAGCTTTCAACCACTCTTCTCTAATTATGACATGGATCTTTGAGCACATGAGACCCTACCAGATGCTTATTCCCCTTCCAAATAAGTGACTACCGAGAGAAATGAGGTGGGCACTCATTGGTTATTTTGATGCTACTCTTCCCACTATTGGTACACTTATAGATGATGACATGATATTTGATCCCTACCATGACATGGAGGGGGCTTGGGCCCAAGATGACGAGATGAGAGTGTACTACCATGAGGTTCTAGAGATCACAAATTGCAATGGTCAGGTTGAGGCTCATTGGGTGGACTGAGTCTTGTAGTAGTTCAATGAGGATGTCCCAAAGGACTTGCCCCCTGTGTCCACTTGTTACATGACTATTTAAGAGATGGGGGAGATTGGACAAAGGAGCATTGTTTGGACACCTTTGACTCTAGATGTCTTCATCACTAGAGCTTCTAGAGGAGGATGGAGGGGAGGGAGAGGAACTCCTTCCCGATCTGTGACTATGACAGTTGATTCAGAGTCTATTGATGAGGACCATGTTCTTGATAGTGATGGTTTGTCAGATGAGGCCCCTCTCGAGGATGAGGATTTTGATGACATTGATGTCTCGAATGAGGTTCCTAACATCTCTTAGGGTCCTCCTATTATTTCTTGACCTCCTCATTTAGATGAGGTGATGCGTCAACTTGACCTTGACTAGCAGCCTAGAGATCCACACGAGTTCTATTTACTTGCTCTTACTTTGGCTTTGTCTTTTCTCTTTTCATGTGGCACTGACTTGGTCTTGTCTTTGAATTGGGCCTTTTAGGCAATGCCAAAAAGTGGAGGGACTTGGTTTGGGAGGTTAATGTTGGATTAACCTTTCCCTTTACTAGGATGACCCATGATCGTCTCTTGGATGATCCTGGTGTGCCTCCTATTGCAGGACAACACACAAACATTTTTTCTCTTGTCTACCATGGGTGTGAGATGATCACAGAGTTGAGGACCCATGTTAACATGCTTCAGGGTGAGAACAAAGTACTTCAGGAGATAGCTCGCCTTAATGTTGGGCATTTTGGCACTAGTATGGTGAGGCCTTCACAATCACATGCCTATAGAAGAGCACATCATTCTGATAGGTCCCATGGAGTGACGAGCGATACTCATAGATGGAGGAGCCAAAGCCCCAAGGGTTCTATTGGAGGGAAGCAACCTTGACTTGTTTTTTCTCAAACTTCACGCCCCCTTGCATGGGGAGCCTCTACTTCTCTCGAGAGCATTTTGTCTTAGCTCTTTGATACCTATTGTATGTGTAAACTTTGGATGTATCTATGAAATTTTATCCTTTTCTATGGTTTTTCTTTTTGTCGAATTCCGTACTCATCTCTTGTGCATGTTTGGAAGTATTTAGGAATTTTTTGGATTATGTTTGACCTTTTCAACTCTTTTAAGAAATACAAGTATGACAACATTAACATGTTTTTGTAATTTTGTAGAACATGTATACGATATGTAGTTTACGATATGACACTGTAGGAACACAATAAATGTTGTAAATGAAACTATAATAGTTTACTAAATGTCATGAGATATGACACTTGACTTTATTGCTTTGAGACTCTTTTTCTAATTTTGATATGGGTACAATGTGGAACAAACAAAATGAATACTCTTAAATATGCTTTTTGATTCAAGGGATTGCGGGTTGTCCTGATATAAGAAAACTATTCAGGGCTGTGAAATGGGATTTTTAGGAAAAGTCAAGTGGGGAGTGAAATAATCATGGAATGCTTCTAATTTCTAGGGTTTTGCTAAAGGCTAAATACTGATCCTTATCTAGATAAGAGAATTTGATAAGCTTTCAACTTAGACGAGTATCAAGTTTTATAGGTGTTCGCTAGACTTAGATCATAGATGGCAAGCAAAGTAAACCCAGGTAAAGGATAAAATTGGAAAGAACAAGGGTCCCTAAATAGAGGATGATCCTAGAGACAACTAGACTCTTTGGCTTTGCTCAGCTAGTGTGTGTGTGTGTGTGCTTTGTAACTTTCATTCTCTATTAGAATGTCACTCTTGAGGCTTCGAGCTTAGACTGATCTCCACCCAAGAGTATGAACATTCAACAATCTATTAGGGTTAGACAATAGAAGATATCAATTAAATGCAAATAAAGATTAAATAGAGGAATGAAAATACACAAAAATAATAACAGCAAGAGACAAGTTTTAATGTGGTTCACCCAAACTCGGGCTACATCCACCAACAGAGAGTCCAATATTATTATCTAGTAAATCAAACTAATTACAACCAGCAATCCCTGCAACTCAATACAATTACAAATGCTACAATACAATATCAACCAAAACCCTAACTCTTAGCTGCTTTTATCAAGCCTTATGTCAGTTACAAAAATAGGGTTTTTTTTATGTCAGCTAATAGAAAAATAACTCCCGACACTTTAATAAAATAATAGACAATTTTTGATTTGAGGGTGTTGCCCCCAAGCCTCTAGTAGCCTCCACTGGGGGCATTTCCCCCAAACCCCCACCGTGGGCTTTATCTCTAGGCCCTACAGGAGGGGCTTTTTCCCCTACACTCCCTCGTTAAATAATTTGGGGGGAAACTGCATCAATAAAAGTGGGGAAAATTTAACCTTTGAGTCTGATTAGGCTCCATATAACAACAATCTCCCACTTGGAGACTGATCAGGCTCCACACCATATCATCTCCCACTTGGAGACTGATCATAAAACCATTGACCCTGTAGCTCCCATTGGAAATAAGCACCTTGGACTCTACTATTCTATTTTTGTTGTTTTCAGTCTTGAAGACCAACCGAAGCTGAAGAGGAGCTCAACTTCTCCCTTGTCACTACCTTTGTAAACATATCCGCTAGATTTTCATCTGTATGTATCCTTTCCAACCTTAACTATCCATCATCCAATACTGACCAAATAAAGTGATACCTCAACTATATGTGTTTGGTCTTTGAATACAAGGCAGAATTCTTTGCAAGATGTATGGCACTCTAGCTATCTATAAACAAATAACTATTAGCATATTGTTTTCCCAATTCTTCCATGAAAGATTGCAGCCATATCATCTCTTTGCTTGCCTCTGTTGCAGCTACATACTCTGCCTCTGTGGTGGATAAATCAACCACCTTTTGCAACCATGAGATCCAACTCACTGTTGTCCCACCTATAGTAAAGACATAACCTGTAGTACTTCGCCTGGTATCAATATCCCCTGCCAAATCTGAGTCCACATAGCCTGCTAAATCAGTATTAAAGCCCCCCAAAAATAAATATTTATTGGATGTTCCTCTCAAATATCTGAGAATCCATTTTACTGCATTCCAATGCTCCCAGGATGACTCATATACCTTCTTATGACCCCTACAACATGTGCAATATCTAGTCTTGTGCATACCATGGCATACATTAAACTTCTTACAGCTGAAGCATATGGTACCTTGGACATTTTTCTTCCTCCTTTTGTGTCTTAGGACACATCTCCTTAGTCAATTTCAAATGACTAGGCAAAGGTGTGCTGACAGCTTTTGCATTCTCTATATGGAATCTATGCAACACCTTTTCAACATAATCAACCTGAGATAGAGTCAATTTCTTATTCTTCCTATCTCTACAAATTTTCATACCAAGGATTTGTTTTTCTGCCCCTAAATCCTTCATAGAAAATGATTGTTCTAACTGTTGTTTGAACACTCTTATGCGATCCATGTTAGACCCAGCTACAAGCATGTCATCAACATATAAACATAAAATAATGTAGCTATCATTATCTAACCTCTTAAAATAAACACAATGGTCAGAATTACACCAGCTGTAGCCTTACTCAGCCATAAAACTATCAAATTTCAAATACCATTGCTGAGGTACTTGTTTCAGGCCATACAAACTCTTCTTCAATCTGCACACCAATTTCTCCTTACCTTTGACCTCAAATCCTTGGGGTTGTTCCATATATATCTCCTCCTCCAAATCACCATGGAGAAAGGCAGTTTTCACATCTATCTATTCCAAATGCAAATCTTTAGCAACCACAATACTTAAAATAGTATGAATAGAAGTCATCTTAACAACCAGAGAAAAAATCTCATCGAAATCAATATCCTTTTTCTATGCAAATCATTTTACAACTAACCTGGCTTTAAAACTTTTCTTACCTCTAGCTTCCTCTTTCAACCTATAAACCCATTTGTTTGGTAAAGCCTTTTTACCTGCAGGCAACTTACATAATTCCCAAGTTTGATTTTTCAGCAGGGAGTCCATTTCTTCTTTCATTACAAGTTCCCACTAAATCTTGGTATCTACCTACATAGCTTCATCATACCCTTCTGGTTCACTGGCATCTATTAACAAAATAGAATACAAAGAGGGAGAAAACCATTCAATAGGTCTACTTAGCCTTGTTGACCATCTAACATTCACTAGAGTTTGTGGTATTTCTTGTTGATGTTGCGGAGCATGAGTAACCACTGGAACATCACTATTTGGAGTATCATCCAGCACCACATAATCCTTTTCTTTCTTCTCATGCTGCTACAACTGATCTTTGTACAACACGTTCTCATTTAATACAACATCCCTGCTTCTCACAATTTTTTGATTTTTAAAATCCTAAAGCCTATAACCAAATTCATCAATGCCATATCCAACAAAGGTACACTTTTTTAATTTTGCATCTAGCTTGTTTCTATTTTTAGAATCTACATGTGCAAATGCTTCACATCTGAAGGTTTTGAGAAAATAATAACTCACCTTCTTACCTGTCCATCCTTCCTTTAGAATACCATAGCCCAAAGGAATTGAAGGACCTCTATTAATTAAATATACAGCAGTGTTGATAGCCTCTACCCACATATTTAAAGATAGCCCAACATGTAATCTCATGGTCCTTGTACGCTCCATTATTGTCCTACTCATGCACTCAGCCACTCCATTCTCCTGTGGAGTCCCTGGAACTGTTTTCTGCCTACGAATTCCATTAAAGGAACAATAATCCTTAAATTCTTTGCTGCAATACTCACCACCATTATCAGATCTAAGACATTTTAATCTTTTACCTGTCTCATTCTCAACCAAGCTTCTTTATTTCTTAAATGTTTCAAATACATCAGATTTCTGCCTAAGGAAATAAATCCAAACATTCCTAGTTGCATCATCTATGAATGTAACATATTACCAAGAGCCACTAAGAGAAGATACTTAAGCCAGTCCCCATACATCTGTATGCACAAGCTCCAACTTTTCATCTTTCTTTTGCTTCCCATCCTTGAGAAAACTGACTCTCTTTCGTTTGCCATACACAACTTTCATAGAAATCCATATTAATACATTTCAGACCCGGTAAAACTTTCTTAGAATGAAGTACCTTCATACCTTTTTCACTCATATGCCCAAGTCTCTTATGCCACAGTATTGTCTCAGAACCTGAAGCAACTGCTTTAGTCTTTTCCTACGAACCTGCAGCAACTATTCCTAAACTTGTTTTTTTTTTTTCTGCAATAGCTAAAGTAGAAGGAACAATATGACCTGTACAAAGATATAAGGTGCCTACTTTCACACCTTTTGCTACTACTAAGGCACCTTTTGAAACCTTCCAATTTTTATTAGTAAATGTAATAATACAACCTTCATCAGCTAGCTGCCTTGCTGAAATTAAATTCCTACTTAGTGTTGGAACATGCCTTACCTCTTGTAGTAGCCAATGATTCCCATTCTGCAACTTAATCCTGATTCTTGCCTTTCCAACAATTTGACAAGGTTCGTTATCTCCCAAATAAACCAGCCCAAAATCCCCTTGGACATAATCAAGAAAATAATTTCTATGGGCCGTAGCATAAAATGAGGCCCCTGAATCTAAAACCCATGAATCGTCAGCATTATCTAGGGAAAGAACCAAAGCATCATCTTCAGGTTTATTACTTATCACATTTGCCTCCTTATTGCCTTCTTATTTGTCTCCTTCTTTATTCTTTTGAGACTAGTAATCTTTCTTCAGATGACTTGGTTTCCCACAATATTAGCTGTAAGCAAGGAAAAATCTATCCTATAGTCCTAGAATAGCAGAATAAAACCCTACTCATGTACTAGAGATCTTAAACAACCTAGAAATGCAACTATGGAAGCATAAAACCCTAGAATTCCTAATGCATTTCCTCCATTGCTATTAAACTAAGCTATGCAAATGTACTCAGACTTGCAGACTAGCAACTAAGGAATGAGAACTCAAGAGTGAACAAATGCACAAGTCAAATGATCAAAAGTTGTCCCTTCAAAATGAAAGGGTAAGAGTGGTTTTATAGAAGAGGGATTTTGAATGGACGGTTGTGATGAAGAGTTCACTTGGAGGCAAGATCAAGGGCTGAGAATGATTAGGGTTTCCAGCCACAAAAGGACAAAAGATAATTTTTTATTAGAGGAAATGGTGAGGTGGAAATTGATTTTTAAATTAAATAAATGGTGTGCATTTATTTAATTTTTTTAGAGGAAAGGGTAATGTAGTGGGATTTTAATTAAATAAGTGTGGACTTATTTAATCAAGGTAGGGCTCATAATTTAAATAAATAAGTATTTATTTAAATTAAAGAGAGAATGTGAGCATAGGGATAATGAATAATTAAATTATTTAATTATAGAGGAAATTAGAAGAAAGGAGCTTAAATAATTAAATAAATGAAATTTATTTAATTAAAAAGCATAAAAAGGAGCAAATTAATTAAATAATTTTAAAAATTATTTAATTAATAGCAAAATGTGGAATTAAGGTGGAATATGCATGAAAATGTCATTCGTAAGCCCAAGACATTTTTAAGTGTCGACATTTTGCCCCTCTTTGATACAATATCGATTCCGTTATTGTATCAAAGAAAATTTGAAAAATGTGCTCTAAACATGCCCCAGTGTATTCTAGGTGAAGTGTGATGGTCTTATGTCCCCTGGGGAAATTTTTCAAATTTTCCTAAATTTTTTTCAAATTTTCCTCAAAATTTTCAAAAATTTTGGAAATTTTTTTGAAAGATTGTCTGAAGGATGAAGAAGAGATGGAGATGAAGAATGTGCGAAGGATGAAGATCGGCTTAGAAGAATGGATCCTAACGTTGCCATGATAGATTGTGAGCTACTCTTTAATGTGGTACTACGTATCATCATAGTACTTATTGTATCAAGGACGACAAATGCCAAGGCATGATATTGCCAAGGCACATATCGTGGTAATTGAGAAATAGACACACAAAAAAAGATAAGGATTACCAGGCTCATAACGAGTCAATAAGGTGCCTTGTTGGAACATGTGACAAGTATACTTGAGGCGTGAGAGTCCTGGTGCATGGAAGTATCTAGCCATTATGACTGAAAAGGATGTTTTGTGCCCCATAGTACCTTGATCATATGCAAGGAACCTAGTTGCCCCAGTTATATGGCCATGGCAAACCAGCAGTAAGAAATCAAAGAAAAAGGGTCTTGCCCTATCCTTGCTTCTCTTCATCACTTAAGGAGTGCCTCAAGAACCATAAGAATGAGACTGCAAAAAAAATCCAATAAAAGATAAGACAAACTAGACCAACAGCTAGCTGGACCTTTTGCCAAGTGATATGTGTTTGATTGCTTGTGATTGGATGAAGGAGCCTGATTTCAGGAAAGAAGCATGTTGTATAAGATGCCTGGTCTAGTTTCGACAATGCACCTACCTGTCTAAGGCAAGTGATTGATTGATTGACACTAGTGTTGTTGGTCATACGAACAACACCAGGATTTGATTGATGATGTTTGATAATGACGCATGTCGTATAAGGAACAGAATCCTGGTTTTGATGATGCCCCATTCCTTGTAAGATATGTGATGGTTGATAAGGATAATTTGATGGCATTTGATTGATTTGGTTGATTTGAAAATCTTATCTTGTCGATGCTTGGGATTGGTTTTGAAGTGCTTGTTGCTGTGAAAGATTGACTATCTGATCAAAGTGTCCATCTCATGAAGGGATAACTTATTATGATGGTTAACAGGATAGACCCTAAGGGACTGACCTAATGCCTTGGGGGCGCATCAAAGATGGCCTTGCCTACATGAAAGCTCAAAGGCGACATAGTTCAACCAAGGTGGACTGTGGATGATTGGAAGAAAGGATGTGAATGAGATGATGATGCAATGATTAGGATGTTTGAATGGGTCGAGTGAGAGATTGATTGAGTGATTTAGTGGAGGAATTGAATGATTTGAAGAAGTGATTTGGTTGAAATGATGTGATGAATTGAATTGGTTTGGATGATGTGATAAATTGAATGATTTAATTGCATGGATTTTTGTAGCATATTTGATTATTTTGTGTTTTTGAAATATTTTGATTTTTTGTGTTTTTGGGAATATTTGATTTTTTTGTATTTTTGGGAATATTTGATTTTTTTGTATTTTTGGCAATATTTTTTTTTTGTATTTTTGGCATGTTTTGATTTTTTTGAGTTTTTGGGATGTGATTTTTTTGGATTTTGTGAATATTTAATTTTTTTTTTGGAGTTTGAAAATGTTTTAATTTTTTGGATTTTGGAAATATTTCATGTTTTCGTGTTTTTGGAAATTTTTGATTTTTTTTGGATTTTTGAAGATATTTTGATCTTTTTGTGTTTTTGAAATATTTTGATTTTTTTGTGTTTTTGGGAATATTTGATTTTTTTTTGTATTTTTGGACCGTTTTGGGGAATGGCATTAGATCACAATTTTTGTAGCCTTTGTGCTAGATACCAATGATAAGGGGATACCAAGTCTAGGTGTAAGGGTGGAAGGTAGGATAAATTGATAGGCGATAATGGATGTAATGGATGTATTTGTAAGGGGCCAAGGATTTGATCTCCAAGGACTATGTCGCATAGGAATAATATGCCCCCATTGTAGGTAGTATGCTTGGGATTTGACATAACAAAGCTTATGACGAAGGATGATGATAGGATGGTTTGAAAGGGATGAAGTATGTCAAGAGACATCCAAAACATTTTTCAACATTGTGCCCCCAATCTTTACCAAGATCAAAAGAGGAAAGATAGGATGAATGGATTCGATAGGATAGGTATACGCATGGGATATGTAAATGGCTAAGGATGGTAAGATAGGAAATGATATGGAAAGAGTATGATGAGACAATGTGCCCCCAAGTGTATGTGACATAGAAGATCAACTTACACATGACGCCTATTTGCCATGTTTTCATCATGGTACTTATCCAAGGTGCCACCAAGGGTGGTTTTCACCGTTGGATGAAGGGATTTCTCTTTACCTTTTTTTTAAAAAACTTTTTTGTTGTTTTTTGACTTTTTTTTTCTTTTTTGATTTTTTGAATGTGAGTATGGATATGAGGGACTCAAGTGTCTAGTGTCATGAAAGGTGATAGTCCCATTGGAGAAAGATGTCGCATCGACCATGTCAAATGTCATTATGCTCAAGATGTTGGTAAGGGATTGTATGAAAGTGAGATGGCTTATGGAGGGAACGATAATGGATCATGATGTGGATTATGTAGGAATGATAGCGGATTATGATGTTGATTATGTAGGACTTATGCATGGAAGATGGTTGAAATATTTATGCAAAAGCATGGACCATAGGGATAGGATTGGTGTGTTAGATTTAGGGCACACAACTAGGAGTGGAAGGGGTGAATTAGTTGTACAGAACTTTCTTCCACTTCAACACTTAACTTCACTTTGCAATTTAGCAACATAATAATAAATCAATCATGGAAACACAATGCAACAAATCAAGAGCAGAAACACATCAACACATGAGACACCAAGATTTTGACGTGGAAAACCCAGTTAAGGGAAAAACCACAGGGTAATTAACCCAAGATGTATTCTCTATTAGAAGAATAGAAAGAACAAATGGCACATCCCAATTAGGGCTCACTGCCTAAGCACACTACTCACAAGAGGCTCATTGCCTACAAGAGACACACTGTCTACAAAAGAATAAGTATCACATACATGAATTGGTAAATAGCATCTTCACCATGCTTGGATCAGTTCCATTTAAGCCCAATACTTCTGCTCTGCCTTTCGCTCTTCTCCTCTCTACCACACACTCATCTCCACAAGGACAACTTTGAAATGACTTCACAATCCCTTCTTAATACAAGACATCAACTTAGGAATGATCATCTAAGTCAGAAAACATCAACAAGAACATCCGCAAGATGTGTAACCCATCCAGTCGGCTAGTCTCAAGAAGAACACCATCATCCAGAAGTTATTCTTCAATTGCGAGCTCCAAATTCAATGCGGACCACCAATGCAAACTGGACATGATCCAAAGACTTCCACAAGCTTACCTGAATCACCAAGAAGATCCACACTTCATATGCTTACTAAAATCCATCTCTCCTTCATCCTGAACCTCAAGAACACAGACTGTCATTACTGTCACAAAGGAATAGATGCTTACGGACCTTCAAACCATGAACCAATCAATTTGACACACCACAAAGACTTCCCCAACACTCTCTCAAATCCACCGAATAGGACAATTCATTTTCGGATCTCACTGGACCTTTCTGTAACACTTTGTCACCTCTGAACACCTACTGGAACCGGTTTTACTTGAGCGGCCACAACTTCTTCAGATCTTCATGTGGACCTTTGAAATCTCTACTAGACCATCTTAAAACATATATCGACAAACCCTTTAATCTGTATCCTTTGATCCTCTTCCTATCTTGGACTATTGCCTTACTGTCATCACTGTTCTTCACTATTCCTGATTGAGACTAATTTTCTCAATATCCTCAGCACACAGCTCATCTAATTCTTATCATTAATGCAACAGGATTATGTTGACATCAATGACAACACCGGTTAGGCCCATACTTGAAACAATCTCTCCCTTTGTCATTGATGGCAACATATGATGTGAAAAACTATTTTAACCATCAAGATAAGAACTTCTCCATACTGTCTCAACTCCCCCTATCAGCAACAACCATTCACAAGTCTTCTCTCCCTTTACTGCTCCCCATTTGATTAGCAAGCACTTGTTTTTCACATGCCTTCTTTCCCCCTTTGACATTAATGGAAAAGGGTACATACTTGCAATTTCACCACTTCAAAAGCATACTTGCTGCTCCCCTTGAGTAGCTGCTCCCCAACCATCTATCTGGATCATAAGATATGACTGTGATATCCACTGGACTGATGCACATCAGTGCACCTTAGTTTATTATCGGAGGGGCAATAACCCCTAACTTCTCCCTGAGATACTCAAAAGAGTCCTTAGGTAGAGGTTTAGTAAAGATGTCTGCAATCTAATCCTTGGAAGGCACAAACTCCAATCTGACTTCATTCTTGTTCACTTGCTCTCTCAAAAAGTGAAACTTGATGGTTATATGTTTAGTCTTTGAATGCAACACCAGATTCTTAGATATGTTTATTGCACTTGAATTATCATAGAAAATTGTGATGGGCTCCTCATACTCCACTCTGATGTCTCTTAGCATCTGCTTCATCCACAAAACCTAAGTGCAACTGCCTGCTGCTACAATGTATTCTGCTTCTACATTGTATAGAGATATTGCCTCTTGTTTCTTGCTTAGCCAAGAAACTAGTCTCTTCCCCCAAAAGAATTCTCCACCACTGGTACTCTTCCGGTCATCCACATCTCCTACCCAATCAGCATCTGTATATGCATGAAGAGAGAAATCATGATCTCTAGGATACCACAAACCATACTCAACTGTCCCTTTTAGATATCTAAAAATCCTCTTGACTGCTATGACACGAGATTTTCTAGGATCAGCTTAGAATCTAGCAACAAGACCAACAACCTACATAATGTCTGGTCTAGTTTGAGTGAGATACAACAATCCTCCAGTCATTGACCTGTACTTTGTCTGATCAGCCTTGGGAGAGTCATCATCTTTGCTCAACTTACATCTGGTTGCCATGGGAGTGTTCATTTGCTTTGAGTCTTCCATCCCAATTTCTTCAACAATTCTTTTACATATTTTGACTAAGAAATGAAGATTCCTTTCTTTGTTTGAGTGATTTGTAGACCCAAAAAGAAATTCATCTCTCCAAGCATGGACATCTCAAATTCACTTTTCATTTGATTTACAAAGGTTTTGCACATACTATCTCTTCCTCCAAAAATGATATCATCAACAAACACTTCAACAATCAAGATGTTTTCATGATCAATTTTGAAATACAAATTACTGTCAACAGTACCTTTGTTGAAACCAATCTTCAAAAGATGCTTGTCCAATCTTTCATACCAGGCTCTTGGGACTTGCTTCAATCCATACAATGCCTTCTTCAACTTGCAGACCATATCACCATGATCAGACAACTGAAATCCATCCGGTTGCTCAATGTACACTTCTTCTTCCAAGTCACCATTCAGGAAGGTAGACTTGACATCCATCTGATATACCTTGAAATCCTTGAAGGCAACAAAAGCAAGAAATAATCTGACTGCTTCAATTCTTGCCACCGGAGCAAAAGTTTCTTCAAAATCAACTCCTTCTATTTGAGAATAACCCTTGCAGACCAATCTGGCTTTATTTCTGACTACTTCACCAACTTCATTCAGTTTGTTCCGAAAGACCCATTTGGTTCCAATCACATTCTTGTTTCTAGGTTTGGGAATAAGATCCCAAGTGTGATTTTTCTCAATTTGCATCAGCTCTTCCTCCATTGCTTTAGTCTAGTTTTCATCATTGCAAGCTTCATTAACTGTCTTGGGTTCAATATTTGAAATCAGACAATACTCTTCTAAATCTTGAGCAATTCTTCTTCTTGTTTGTACTCCTTTGCTTTTATCACCTATGATCTGATCTTTAGAGTGGTTCAGTCTTACATACCTGGGAACTTTGGGAGTTTCTTGCACTTTTGATTCTTGATCAGGCTCATTGAAGCTCAACTCTTCTTCCTGATTTGTCGGATCAGTTTGAATCTAAATTTTAGAAGGGGCTTGGGCTTCTTGAATCATAACACCATTCTGATCATCTTCATTATATTCACAAAACCTTGAGGGTTTTTCAATTCCTTCATCAACCTTCACATTTGTACTTTCTATAATCTTTCTCAGTCTCTTGTTGTAACACCGGTAAGCTTTGCTTTGAGTAGAGTAACCCAAGAATATTCCTTCATCACTTCTAGCATCAAACTTGCCTAGATCTTCATCTCTTTTAATGTAACACTTGCTACTAAAGACTCTGAAATATCTTATAGTAGGAGTGGTACCAAACCAAAGTTCATAAGGAGTCTTACCAGTATTGCTTCTGATTTGTACTTGATTGAGAGTATAGATTGCAGCGCTAACAGCTTCTCTCCAATAGATCTAAGGAACATTTTCTTCCATTACCATGGTCCTGGATGCTTCTTAGATGGTCCGGTTCTTTCTCTCAACTACTCCATTCTGCTATGGAGTCCTAGGAGCAGACAACTGTCTCTTTATTCCATGTTTCTCATTGAAGTCTATGAACTCACTGGATGTGAATTCTCCACCTCTATCAGACCTCAGACATTTCAATTTTAATCTGGTTTCATTCTCTACCATAGCCTTGAATATTTTGAATTTATCAAGTGCTTATGATTTCTCTTTTAGAAAGGTTACCCACATCATCCAGAAATAGTCATCAATTAGCAACATAAAGTATCTATCACCTTGTATACTCCTAATTCTTGCCGGACCACAAAGATCAGTATGAACTAAGTCCAATAATCTGGTAGAAGATAGTTCCTTACTTTTGAATGTGACTATGCTCAGCTTACCCAACTTACATTCTTTGCACAAGCTATTAGTAGGTCTCACTAATTTTGGAAGATCTCTTACAACCTGAGTATTGCTTATCTTGATGATATTATCAAAATTCACATGACACATCCTCCTATGCCATAACCAACTCTGATCAAATTGAGCAAACAAGCAACTTTTACCAGTACCAACCAAGTGGAAGATATTACCTTTAGTTTGAGTACTAGATGCAATCTCTATTCTGAAACTTTCAAAGATCTTGCATTTTCTATTTTTGAATCTGAAATCATAGCCTTTGTCCACCAACTATCCAACACTAAGAAGATTGTGCTTCAATCCTTCAACATACAGTACATTACCAGTTTTGTTCTTTTCATCAAAAGAAATAGTTCCTCTACCTCTGATTCTACTAGCAGAGTTATCACCAAACTTTACCACTCCTCCTTCATACCTTTCCAAATCTATGAACTTATTTTTGTCACCTGGCATATGGTGAGAGCATCCACTGTCAATGACCCAATCATCCTTTTCTTCAACTTGGGTAGCCAGAGCTCTTTCTACAACTTTATGATTGACAGATTTAGAGGGCATTGGATCTTCTTCCTTGATGTCAATGAACACCCAGTCACTTTCGGATTTGTCTCCTGTCTCTAATTCATCATCTGTTACTCCATCATCTCCTTCATGAGCATAGTAACAGTTGTTTTGGAATCTTGATCTATTAGAATTTGGCCTTGAAAATCTTTCCGGACACCTTGAGGCAAAATGACCAATATTATTGCAGTTAAAACACTTAAAAGGCAATTTCCCTTCATACTTACCAGTTCCTCTTGTCAGTCTTTTTGCAATAAGGGCTTCAAGGTGAGCAGTTTCAGCTTCTTCTTCTTCTAGGTCTTTTCTTTCTTTTTCATACCATGAAAGTTTCCTTGAAGAGTTATCTCCCAGATCAAACCTTTGTTTACCTTTTACAATTGCATTGGCTTTGAATGCAGATTCAGTCTTTGGGGGTTCATCTCCAAATTCAGCCATTTCAAATGCATCCAATTTACCAACCAATTGATCTCTTGTGATGGTTGTGTGGGCTCTGAATTCTTCAATTGCAGCAGCCTTGATTTTATAAGAAGCAGGAAGGGATCTGAGAATTTTGCCAACAATCTCATCTTCATTTAAGACTCCACCAGCATTTCTAATTCCACAAACAATCTCATTTACTCTTAGCATAAAAGTAGTAATAGTTTCATCATCTCTCATCTTCAGATTTTCAAATTTCCCCTTCAAACTTTGTAACCTTGCATTTTTAACATACTTATCTCCTTCATGCAGAAGTTCCAATTTTTCCCAAATCTCAAAAGCAGTTGGTAGATCAACAAAATTTGAAAGTTCTGAATTAAATAATGCACTTAGAAGAGCCTCTATAGTTCGTAGATTGTTTTCAACATTTGTGATTTCATTTTGGGTTTTTGGACCACCCTGTGGAGGGGTATACTTTGTTGTAACCATGTTCCAGTACTACATTCCCATACATTTCAAGTGACATGTCATGCAACTTTTCCAGAGATTGAAATTTGTTCCATCAAACTTCGAACTATCCTTCTTGTAAGATGACTTCCTGGATCTCCTCAAGTGGTTAAGCTCCTTTTAGAGGAACTTGGCTCTCATACTAATTGTTAGAATTAGGGCACACAACTAAAAGGGGGGATGAATCAGTTGTACAGAACTTTCTTCCACTTAAACACTTAACTTCACTTTGCAATTCAACAACATAATAATAAATCAATCATGGAAACACAATGCAACAAATCAAGAGCAGAAACACATCAACACATGAGACACCAAGATTTTGACATAGAAAACCTGGTTAAGGAAAAAACCATAGGGTGATTAACCTAAGATGTATTCTCTATTAGAAGAATAGAAAGAAAAAATGGCACATGCCAATTAGGGCTCATTGCCCAAGCACACTGCTCATAAGAGGCTCACTGCCTACAAGAGACACACTGTCTACAAAAGAATAAGTATCACATACATGAACTGGTAAATAACATCTTCACCATGCTTGGATCAGTTCCATTTAAGCCCAATACTTCTGCTCTGCCTTTCACTCTTCTCCTCGCTACCACACTCTCATCTCCACAAGAACAACTTTGAAATGACTTTGCAATCCCTTCTTTATACAAGACATCAACTTAGGAAAGATCATCTAAGCCAGAAAACATCAACAAGAACATCCACAAGATGTGTAACCCATCTGGTCGGCTAGTCTCAAGAAGAACACCATCATCTAGAAGTTATTCTTCAATTGTGAGCTCTAACTTCAATGCGGACCACCAACATAAACTGGACATGATCCAAAGACTTCCACAAGCTTGCCTGAATCACTAAGAACATCCACACTTCATCTGCTTACTAAAATCCATCTCTCCTTCATCTAGAACCTCAAGAACACAGACTGTCATTACTATCACAAAGGAATAGATGCTTGCAGACCTTCAAACCATGAACCAATTGATTTGACACACCACAAAGACTTCCCCAAAACTCCCTCAAATCCACAGAATAGGACAATTCATTTCTAGATCTCACCAGACCTTTCTGTAACACTCTGTCACCTCTAAACACCTACTAGAACTGGTTTTACTTGAGCAGCCACAACTTCTTCAGATCTTCATGTGGACCTTTGAAATCTCTACTGGACCACCTTAAGACATATATCTACAAACCCTTTAATCCACATCCTCTGATCCTCTTCCTATCTTGGACTATTGCCTTACTGTCATCGCTGTTCTTCACTGTTCCTGATTGAGACTAATTTTCTCAATATCCTCAGCACATAACTCATCCAATTCTTATCATTAATGCAACAGGAGTATGTTGACATCAATGACAACACTGGTTAGGCCCATACTTGCAACATGGTGAAGTGTGTAGGATAATGGATGAATGATGGAGTGATGGAGGTGAGAAGAGGAATCGTGACCAACGGTTGCACACACCATGATAAACGTTGAAGCTTGTGAGTGGATGGTGGTGTAGGAAGAAATGGTGATGTTTGCTTAGTGGAATGATGGCGTAAGCATTTTGGGACCCACATAGACTTAGTATTTTATGATTGTTGTTTTCCATGTGGGTTGGAGGAGTTTGGGTTTTCGGAATGGAATGGCATTTATGAATGGATGAGGATGGTTGGGATTCTTGCAAGGTGGATACCTTATTTGATTTGATTGATTTTTGCTTAGGGACTCATACCATTTTAGTTTTTGACTTTGCTTTTGGAGGTATGGGCTTGGATGGATTTTTCTTTGAATTTTTGAATTGATGTCCTAAGGCATTAGGACCCTTAGGATTTTTGTCTTTATGGGTAGAGGCATCTGAATATTTGTTTTTGAATCCCATGTGGTGAGTGGAATGAGTGAAATCGTTATGTTTAGGCAATGTGTGCATTTGTTGGTCATGACGAGGAATGTAAGGGTATTTATGAATGATTGGGATATTGGGTGTTGGAAGCAATGGTGGCAAAGTGGATAGATGGAAGTTAGGAGTTGGAAGTAGAGGAGGTAAATTAGATGGTAGAAGGTGTATGGTCACATGCTTTTGACATTTGTAGGATGATGGAGGTGGAATAGCAATGTATGATTTAGGAATATGATGGGATTTGTGATGGAAAGTGGTTGACTTAGGAGGCATGGAGGTGGTACCAACATCTTTAGATTGTTGATCTTGGAGTGTGTAGACAATGCCATATGAGCATGAAGGTGGGACTTTGACATGAACTGGCTCCAAAATACCTTGTTTATGAAGGCCTAAATTGTTGCCTTGGTAGTTCATGTTTTGGAGCATGTGATTGACTATGGGACTTGATGTAGGTTGGACACTAGACACAAGATTGTTATTTGATGGAGAAGGCAAAATCGACAAAGGTTGTTGTGCTCATGAATGTGAGTGGATAGGCAAGGTGGACATGATGATGGACTTGACATGGGATCGATGTTGGATGTGGGAGGATCATGAGGATCTTTATTATGTTCATGTAGATCCAAGTTATTGATTTGATCTTCTATGCTTATGGGTTCTTGGGAGGCACATGTCTCATCATGGGAAGTGAAAGTGGTTGGATCATGAGTGGGTGAGGTGGCAAGCTCTTGACCATGGAATGCATAGAGTTGGCTAAGTGGATCATCATGGTCTTCTTGATCATAGAGGGGATCTTGATCATAAATGGGAGATTGATCATGAAAAGGTGTAAGTGTGTTGTGGATGGGTGGAATGGAAGGGGTCTGATCTTGATTTGGATAAGGGGTTGATGTTTCCTCATGCTTAGGATTATGCTCTTGACATAACTCTCGACTTGGAATCAAAGTGAGTGGGGATGACTCTTCAATAGGGTTGATATGTTGTGGACCACATGATAGGGTTGAATGTTTGAATGTGGTATTTGAGGACTCTATGATAGGCTTATGAATGGGTGTTTGACACAGGGAGGGTTTTTTCCTAGCTAGTAGCCATTGGATCACATCCTTTGCAAGTGTATGGGCAGAAGGACAATATAGTGGATGGACAATGAGGGTCGATGATGTGGACTTGGATTAGGAGTACGGTGGTAGCATGTACTTATAAGATGGATGAGGTAGACTTATGTTTCCCCGTGTCAAAGGTAGAATTGGAATTTAAAGGCTCTTTTGTCTTGCTACCAAGGTGGACTTGGATAATCTTGCGAATGGGCTTGGGGTGTTGGAACTTTGTTTTCTAGGATTGTCATGGAATGACGCATGTCTTCATATCATTGTATGTCTTTTTGTGGGATTAGGATCATGTTGTGCTTGACTAGGATGAATGATGAAGTGGAGTGACTAGGAATGGAATGAGTGTGGGATTGATTGGATGATTAGGTTATGGTTAGGGTTGACTTGGAAATGATTAGGATATGATTAAGGGTGAGATGATTAGGATGAATTGGATATGACTAGATTAGGGGTGAGGTGATTAGGATGAGTTTGATTGAATGATGTGATTAGAAAGGGTGATTAGGATGTGAAGGTTTAATGATGTGATTAGAAAGGGTGATTAGGGTGTGAAGGTTGAATGATGAAGGTATGAGTAGAATGAAAATTGTTTGGGATATGAGTAGAATGATGTTGATTGGATGACAAGGATGGTGTGGAATGACAAGGATGAATAGGGATAACTGGGAGGATTGACTCCCTTTGTCTTCTTTTTGCAATTGTGTCTTTACCAAATGAGACTTGTGAATTTTTGGGATGAGATGGGGATGTCAATGTGAGGTGATGAGGCCCAAACTATGGTAGAGGCTAATGGATATTAGTCTTTGAAAAGTCGAGTTCCAAGAGGGCACTCTCATCTACTAATGACCTTTCAAAGCACAAATTGGATTTATCGAGACCTTGAGGTGTGAATGAAATGATTGATTATAGTGAACCCATGATTTTTAGAATTCACTTGAAAGGATGGACTTAAACTAGCCTTGGAGTATTAAGCCCAAGTTGTGATTTGATTTAAAAAAGATGTCAAGGTCTCTTGGTCCACAGATGTGTACTTGTGATATAGTCAAGTTTTGATAGTTTCTCCCTATGTTTCAACCTTAGGAAGACTAATGTTTATGGTCCTCTATAGATGTCATGGGATAAATGAAATTGGATGTTAATGAAATGTTGTGATGAAATTTGATCCGAAAGGAATGAAATGGAATATGTAGTAAGTGAATAGAACCAATAGGTCGATAAGGTATTTGACACAATTGCGATCAGATTCGATAGGAAGAGTAGATGCTCAAAGTTCCCCTACAGATGTGGTGTATGTTTAGGATAAAAGGGATTGGATTGGAATGAATGGTTCGGATATGATTAGAATGCGACCAATTGGATTAGGATGATGATATGTAGTGATTAGGAATGATGACTAGGATGGATTAGGATATGATGATTAGGAATGATAAGGATGATGTGATTAGATGAAAGAGGTGATTATGGTTTGATAAGGGTGACATGGATATGATGGTGAATAATTATTAGGATGGATTAGGAAGAGCTTGATTGGATTATGAATGAGGATGATTATGTGTAGTGATTAGGCGAATGATTAGGGTGATGGGATTAGGATGAAATGGGATAATGTGATTAGGATGTGATTAGGATAATTTTATTAGGACATGATGTGGAATGTGGAGGATAATGGTTATATGAATGATAAGGATGATGGAATGACAAGGATGATGTGGTTAAGAAGAGTGGTTAGGGATATGATGACTTGGGTATGATTATGGTATGATATGGAATGATTAGGGATGATTAGGATATGATGAATAGGATAAGGCTAAAATGAAGTATAATGATGAGAATATGATGGATAGGATGTGGTTATGATGAGTTGGATTGATTATCAAGGATGATTAAGATGAGGATGGCGACATGGAATGATAAGAATGATGATTAGGACATGATTAGGATGTGGTGGAATGATTAGGAATGATGAATTGGATAATGTAGGATGAGGTGTGGTTAGATGAAGGAGGTGGTTATGGTTTGATAAGGGGGACATGGATATGATGTCTAGGATATGATGAAGATATGATAAGGATGAGGTGTAATGACTAGGAATGATAGTCATGTGACTAGGAAGAAGGCAATAAGGGATGATTGTGTAAAAATGATTAGGATGAAAAAGATTGGCTTAGGAGGATGATGAGGGTATGATAAGGATGAGGTGGATTAGGGGTGATGAATAGGATGATTAGGATGTTTGAGGAAAGACAAGGATAATGACTAGGATGAATTAAGGTGAAATTAAAGTGACTTGGAATGAGGATGATAAAGTGTAATGACATTGTTGGGTGATTTGGATGGATTAAGATAATGATTATGATAGTGACAAGGATATGCGGGGTGACAAGGATGATGATTAGGATATGTGATTGGGATAGTGATTATGTTGAAGTGGAATGATTAGGATGGAATTGATTGTCTTAGGGGGGTGACTAGGATGTGAAGATTAAATGATAAGAATATGGTATGAATGTGATCAAGGTATGATGACTTTGGATGAATGTGTGGAAAGAATGTCAAGGGTGATGATTAAGCAAGCACACACATCAATCATAGAAGACATTTGGTAGTCAATTGGCTATTTTTGATGACTCATGATGTTTTGCAAACACTTGTAGACATGCACAATCCTAGGCTAGGCAAGGACTATATTTGTTGAATTCCTTTGCTACGCTTATTCAAAGCGGATAGCTCCAGGATCTTGGTAGCACCGGTTCCCCCTTTTAGTGCACTCACTTCTCATGCATACCAAGATCTAGGTTTCCCAAGGCTCATCCCCCCACCAAACTTTAGGATTGTCCCTGCTACCTCGACTAAAAACTGCATGAATCAGGGCCGCTTCAAAGGTTACCCTTTTGCATCAACAAATAGAGGGTTTTTGGCCACTACACAAAGGGTTCTAGTGAAATATCTAGGGTCTAGTACCTCATGAGCATCCAACAAGCCACTTAAGGCTCTAACTAACCCTACTAGGAGTTTAATATACACAAAGGTATGCCTCCTTTCGAGCTAGCACTGTATGGTGAGTGCTAATACTGGTTAGACTTGGCTTTTGCCTTATCCTCAACTTATATAGCAGGCCAGATGAAAGTTCCACTTGGGGTCGCAAGTGAGTTGTCCTTTCGGATGTGTCTCACAAGTAGGCCCACTCTAAGGCTCAAACAAAAGCAAAGCAAACTAACATGTTTTTTATCCCCGGGCTCGTACTAAGTTGTAAGGGGAGAGCATACACATGTGAGATTGATTCACACTCGCATAGGGGTTCTTTCGATTTATCTTTTCTTAGGTGTGGTGTGGTTTTATGTAAGTGAAGTGGAGGGTTTGTACCTTCCCACTACTCTAACACAAACCACCAAACATAGCAAGCACAAATGCAATCCTTTTTATCTTCTTAGATGAGTGTGAATGCAAGTCAATTTTAATTCCCAATGAGTGTGATAATGCAAAATTTGTGATTCATTTTTAACCCAATACATTATAATGAAAAGTTGTGTTCTTTTTAACACGAGTGTGAAAATGAAAGGGTTGTGGTTCATTTTAACCAATATGAGTGAGGTTAGTTTTAATCCCAAAATGAGTGTGTAAATACAAACAAAAGATTGTGTTCTTTTTAACCCAAATTGTAAAGTGTTTTGATCATCCACACATACATAAAAATAAAGCCCTAAATGGTAAGTTTAGTTTGCAAATTAAAATCTTCCTTCCACGCCACAAGCTGCAAACCCAGGAATTAGTAATAGAAAAAAACTAAATAGAAACTAGAAACCATGGATTGAGACAAAAATTTTCAAAAAAAAAGAACTTGTTTTTCCCAGAGCACATACGTCACATAGAGAACGCATGTGGTGTATTGTCAGTCGTATGCATCATAGAAAATATCTTATGTGGTGCATTGTTACATGTATGTGAGTCAGATAAGTGTAGGCAGTGCATTTCCATGATTATGTAAGTCAGTCAAGCACATGCATCACACTGATCAACACATGAGTCACACTAGACAGCACATGCATCACACTGATCAGCACATGTGTCACACTGATCAACACATGTGTCACACTGATTAGCACATGCATCACACTAATCACCACATGCGTCACACTAATCAACACATGTGTCACACAAAGCATCTTATGTGTCACACAAAGCAGCTTATGCATCACACAACCACCGTCGCTTATGCATCGCACAATGCAACTTATGCATCACATGAAGTAGCTTATGCGTCACACAATTTTTGCAAATGAAAATGCTACTAGAAAACTTAACCAATGAAATAAAATTATTTTGCAAGGATTAAAACTAAACCCTAGGACTATAAGGTATGTCCCTGAGTGCCAACAAGATAGAAAATTTCCATGCCTCAACAAGATTTACCTAGATTGCAAAATGATTAAATAAAACCCTAGATAATAAGCTTTAATCCCTTCTTTGAAAACTAAATGCCCTTCTTTAAGAAAGCCCACTACTTAAAAATGAAACCCTAGTAGGTAATAAAAATAGAGAATCATTTAGTCTAACAAACTTTGCAAAAACTAGTTAGTAACCTACAAAACAAACTAAGTTAGGGTTAGATAAACCAAAACAAAAAGCTTGAACCCTAAACTAGAATGTATGCATTGTAGGATGATGCGTGTACAGTGTAGAATGCTTCTTATGCAGTGCACTGTTCATCGTATGCGTTGCACAAACCTGCAAATTCAAAAACCCCTAAATTTGCGGCATGTATGGATGATTCACGTTAGGTTCACCAATGTAAGCAAGGAAAAATCTATCCTACAGTCCTAGAATAGCAGAATAAAACCCTACTCATGTAATAGAGATCTTAGACAACCTAGAAATACAACTATGGAAGCATAAAACCCTAGAATGCCTAATGCATTTCCTCCATTGTTATTAAACTAAGCTATGCAAATGTACTCAGACTTGCAGACTAGCAACTAAGGAATGAGAACTCAAGAGTGGACAAATGCACAAGTCAAATGATCAAAAGTTGTCCCTTCAAAATGAAAGGGTAAGAGTGGTTTTATAGAAGAGGGATTTTGAATAGATGGTTGTGATGAAGAGTTCACTTGGAAGAAAGATCAAGGGCTGAGAATGATTAGGGTTTCCAGCCACAAAAGGACAAAAGATAATTTTTTATTAGAGGAAATGGTGAGGTGGAAATTGATTTTTAAATTAAATAAATGGTGTGCATTTATTTAATTTTTTTTAGAGGAAAGGGTAATGTAGTGGGATTTTAATTAAATAAGTGTGGACTTATTTAATCAAGGTAAGGCTCATAATTTAAATAAATAAGTATTTATTTAAATTAAAGAGAGAATGTGAGCATAGGGATAATGAATAATTAAATTATTTAATTATAGAGGAAATTAGAAGAAAGGAGCTTAAATAAATAAATAAATGAAATTTATTTAATTAAAAAGCATAAGAGGGAGTGAATTAATTAAATGATTTTAAAAATTATTTAATTAGTAGAAGAATGTGGAATTAAGGTGGAATATGCATGAAAATGTCATTCGCAAGCCTAGGGCATTTTTAAGTGTCTACACCAGCAATCCTTTTGTCCTTTGGTTTGTGACCTCTTGTCCAATTTTCCTCATGACTTCCCATGACCTCCAAAACCTTTTCCTCTCCTTTGATCTGCCCTTGCTTTCTGCATTCAAAACACTACCTGATGTGGACCCTCCTGAACTTTTCCATCGCATTTCCTCACTAAGGATAACACCAACAACATCATCAAATTTTAAAGTGTTTGAACCAGAGATAGAGTTACTTACAACCATTACCAAGCTATTCCAGCTTTCTGGCAAAGAACATAAAACCAAGAGAGCCCTCACCTCTTGATCAAATTTCACTTTTATATAAGTTAATTGATTGATAATCATATTAAACTCATTTAAATGATCTGTCACAGATCCACCTTCAATCATTTTTAGATTAAACAAATGCTTCATGAGAAATACCTTATTTGAGGCTGAGGGTTTTTCATACAATTTAACCAAAGCTTTCATCAATTCACTTATTATCGCTGCTTCTATTATATTGAATGCCACAAATGGTGCCAGACACAATCGAATGGCTCCTAGTGCCTTTCTATCCAGAAGATCCCAATCCTCATCTATCATTCCTACTGGTTTCTTGGATACTCCATCCAATGGCCTCCATAAATCTTTTTGATAGAGGTAATCCTCCATCTGCATCTTCCATAACTAATAGTTCTACCCATTAAATTTATTGACCTTTAATTTACCCTCATTCACCATTGCTCGCACTCAACCATGAGACATTCCTACAGATGATAATTGAACACAACCTACTCTGATACCACTTGTTAGGGTTAGATGGCAAAAGAAATCAATTAAATGCAAATAAAGATTAAACAGAGGAATGAAAATACACAGAAATAATAATAGTGAGAGACAAGTTTTAACGTGGTTCACCCAAACTCAGGCTATATCCACCAACAGAGAGTCCAATATTATTATCCAATAAATCAAACCAATTACAACCAGCAATCCCTACAACTCAATACTGTTGCAAATGCTACAATACAATATCAACCAAAACCCTAACCCTTAGCTGCTTTTATCAAGCCTTATGTTGGTTACAAAAATAAGGTTTTTTTTAATGTCAGCTAATAGAAAAATAACTCCTGACACCTTAATAAAATAATAGGCAATTTTTGCTTCGGGGGCGCTGTCCCCAAGCCCTCGGCTGGGGGTGTTGCCCCAAGCAACCCCCAGTGGGGGTGTTTACCCCAGACTTCCACTGTGGGCTCCACTCTCGTGCCCCCGCTAGGGGGCTCAGCCCCCCGGGCCTTGCAGGAGGGCCATTGCCCCCCTGCACTCCCTCGTTAAATAATTTAGGGGGAAAACGTGCTGATAAAAGTGGGGAAAATTTAACCTCTGAGTCTAATTAGGATCCATATAACAACACAATCTTCTCTCTCTCACTCTTTTTTTTTGTATCTCTCTTTTTTTCTCTTTTTTGCTTTTTTTTTGTATTTTCCTCACTTGTATTTTCTCACTTTTTTTTCAATTTTGACTTTTCTAGAAATGAATGCTTTTGGAACTTTTGCTATGCAATGATTTGATCTCTCAATTCTCACTTTTCTACACTCATTTTCATTTATTCACTCATATCTTAGATTGCTTCCTTTAGAGTTTTGATCCTCTTGACATTTTTGGCCAAGAAAGATAAGGGAGTGAGCGCCACCTAAATTTTTTGTAATCTGGTTGGACTTCTCCTCTACTAGGGAAGAATTGGGAAGGTCTACTTGCAAGCTTCCTTTGAAAATTGTAGGTTTGAATACTGACTTTGTTAGGACCTAACATCTAAACTCATTAAGACTGGTATCAGTGTAAAGCTAAGAGGTAGGCTTTGACTTAGAATCACTGGGAATGAAGGAGGATAATGAAAATTTGTGAAAAATGAGGAATCTCTAGGTCCTGAAAGGATGACATATATCTAGGCAACATTAGACTCCTTACTAAAAGGAAAATAGCATAAGAGTAAGTCATGAACTATAATGTAAAATGAATAGAATGAAACTAAAAATGCAAGAAACAAATTGTTTTTGACATTTTTGAGTTTTATAATTTTTTTGTTTTTTAGACATAATATCTCTTGAGGTGAAAGGCATTAATTGTTTTGCCAAATTCCTCTCCCTCCATTGTGCACAAGAGATAAGCACCATTTCTGATATCTTCTTTAACCATGTGGGGGCCTTTCTAGTCTTCCAAAAGACTCCTTTTTGTCTCTTTTTCTTATTTTTCATGCTACCTCTTCTTAGGACAAGTTCTCCTATTCGGTATGGTTTATCACTTGAGTCTATTGTTTCCAAATTGGTTATTTCTCTCGATATTGTGAGACACAGTAAATCTTGAAAGGCATGTTGGTGGGAGGGGGTCCAATATAGGACTTCTTCGCAATTGGGTAATTCCATCAACAGATAGAATTGTTCTTGCATGTAGATTTTTATTTCTAGTCTCTCTTGGATTCTTTGTAAGAATTTGAATAGTTCAAGTGGAGTTTGTGGCTCCCTTTGTTTGTCAGGAGGGACAAAGCTTATACTTGTCCTCTCATTGGGTTCTGGTCTCAAGTCCATGGCATACCCAATATAACTTTTTGGTAGTTCAAAGATGACAGGGTCATCGATACCAACTGTCACTCTCATCTTCCACTCTCTGTGAGAGATTCCTTCACTTTCTTCATCTTCATCAGGAAATCTCTCCACCATTTCTATTTGTACCTAAGGTGCTTCCCATTCACCGAGTTCATTTGATTGAACTGAAGTAGAAGTGGTTGGTTTCTCTTGTGGTTTGGACACTACAAACATCTGAGATAACACCCCTATAGCATTGGTTGATTTGTTATCCATGGAATATGCCTATTTCATGGGTAATATCGGTTGATGTGAATCCTCCATTGGTGTGAGGGGCTCATATGATTCTATTTCTTCAAGTGTATCAAGGAGGTATGATTTACTTAGTGGTGATAGTGGGGTATAACCCTCCATTATGTCTTCCTCTACAACCAAGAAAGCATGTGGGGCCACATCTCTCAGATCGAACGTGGCAGTCTAAAATACTAGTTCTTCGGTTCTATGAGATTTTTCCCCTATGCATGGGAAGAGTTTATAGACCTCTTGGATGTCAATGGTGAGTATCTCTAGGGGGAATTGGAGTGGTCCATCCCTTTCAATCAACTCCATGATCTCAATTTTTTTGTCCTTGGGGACCACTTCCTTTTGCTTTAGTGATGGCCCATTCACCAAAGTTTTGATGTTTTCTATATTTACGGCCTTTTCTAGGGTTTCCATCCTTTGGACACATATCGATTGTGGTGTTGGACTTGGGATGGTTAACTTGTTGGTAGGGAGTTTGTAGTCTATTGGAATCCCTCTATGTTTGTTTAGGGTATTAGACTTTAACATGGTGAAAGGTTCTGGATCTCCATACACAACATATACCTTCCCTATGTGTAGGAACTAAACTTCTTGAAATAGAGTGGATGGCACAACTTTGATCCTGTGTTTCCACAGCCTTCTGAGAATCAAGTTATATCCCGTGTCCTTGTGTATGCCATAGAAAGTGGTTGGAATGGTTTTGGGACCCAAGGTCACTGGGAGGGCGATTTTCCCTATGGTGGCTACCTTTAGATTGTCATATCTGCTTAAAGTATCCCTTGAAGCGGTGATGTTGGTGTGTCCATAGCCCATTCTCTCCAAAAGGGGAAAAGGAACTATATTCACTATAGCTCCATCAGTGATCAACATTTATTTGATACATGTGTCATAGACCCATACTTGAAGATATAGTGCAGGGTCCCCTTTTCTAGTTAATTCTACCTCGAAGGGCATTTGTTGTAAATCAAAGAAGAACCTTGGATCTTTAAGTTCTAAGTTTGGTGGGATAAGATCATAGTCCACATGATTGATTTCCTCACTAGGCGGTGGCATGATTTGGTCAAGATATCTTAGGCCTATGGCTTAGCAAAGTTGAGTGATGTGAGGGGGAGTTTCTGAGTAAATCAATGAACGAGATGTGAGCATATGTTTTCTTTAGGTCTTCTATGAGTTTATAAGGCCCCATTGGAGTTCGTGTTGGTTCAACTAACTAAATAGTGCCTTCACATGCTTCGATTTGCTCATTGTCTTCCTCATGATTCTCCTCTTTTTATTTATTATGCATGATCTCAACCAATCCCATCAACTTAGTTTTTCCTTTTTCTCCTAGTTGAGGTGGGACTTCGGGGTTACTATTTTGACTTCCTTTATCTTGATTTGTTGTTTCTGTGTTCTTGTGTGTAGGGAATGGGTCTGTAATGTCCCGTTTTCTAGATTGATCTTTTACAGTTGACCGTTGGCCTATTCCAGAGACCCGTAGGCTACTCGGAGGTTGAAATTGGGGTTTCATGTTTTGGTGGTTGCTTTTGTTCGTGGATTGTGGTTTGGTTGGCAGTTTCTTTCTGGGTTTGTTCTCCTTAGTCCCTGTTGGTTACGGCTATTTTTAGTAAGTTCAGGATTGGCACCAGAATGGGATTTTGAGAGTGGGGTTGGATTCATCTTGTCAAGACCTTTCCAACGAGCTATAGATCATTGATTTCTGACATCATCTTGGCCTCCGTTTTAAAGTCCGTAAATTAAATATTATTATTTAATATTAATGTTGTTTTAAAAGAGGGGACTTTAAGGTTGAGGTTGAAAAAGAATTGAAGAGGATTATATTATTTTCCCTCTCATGTTTTATCCCATATGCAAGAGGATTTTAGAGACTCCCAGTTGGAAAAGTATAAAAGGAGGAAGAGTGCTCTCATTTGGGCATCTGAAATCTTGATAATGTTATGCTGCCGTAATGATTTTGGGACTGCTTCGAGGAATGAATGCCTCCTAGCCTGGGCTCACTTCGTGCTTGAGAGATAGCACCTAGGGAGAGGTTTGCTGATAGTAGTGATTTTGTAGTGAGGTTTGCATTGTAGCTTGAGTTCTGTTTGTAGTTCAGTTATTTGCATTTTATGTCATTTTTTGGAGTTGCTGATAACAGGGATGAATCTGTAGTTTCATTCATAAATCTGAAAATAAAAAGGCATTTGTTCTGGGTATTTCATATTTCCCTTTGTCTATGTTGGGTGCCCCATTGTGCCAATTTACAGAATTTATTATGAAGAATCTAATTTTCTAGAAGGAAATCACCCTTCTTGCCAGGCCACCCCTCTTTGGAGTGCATTAGAAAGCATGCTAAATAAATACTTGGGTTTAAGAGTGGTTTATAGTGTGTAGTTTGGTTGCCATTGTCATAGGAGTGCATTGCATCAGATTTGAGGTCATTTAGTTGAGAAATGAGTGAGGTGTGAGCATTTTTGTAGGGTTTTATGTTGCTAGTTTGGTTTTTCAAAGTTGCTGATCCGTCATTTTAGTTTGCTAACTTCTATCATTTGAGTTGGGTTGGAAGTCTCTAATTATTGTAAGCTGAACAGTAGTACTGTCAGCACTTCATACTTCTTCTCATATTTTCTTTATAATACTTTGCATCTCCATCATATGGTAGCTCCAATTCCACTTCGGGTTGGAAAGCACATTCTTGACGTCGAGTTATTTCAGCATAATAGTTGGTAGGGATCCTCTGACCATATGCTCGTCATCATCAGCGCATTCTTGGTTAGAGTTCCTTTATCAGCATTGCATAGAGATCCTCTGACCATATGATCACGCCATCCTGGTGTACATTCTTGGTTAGAGTTGAATTCCACATCGTTTGGTTTGATTGCTAACTTCAACGATTGTGTATTGCTCTGCTTGTTGTAATTGGAAAAGTGAAAAAAATTGGCTTGGTATATTTCAGTGGTATCAGAGCCACGCATCCTGCCATCCTGTGAAAACAAACCTTCTATGAGTGACAGAGAACAAAGGTACTTAGCAAGAGAATACAAGAAGGCTACCAGTCAGTTTCATTGGCATCAGGCCCTAGAAGGTCAGACAGCTTCAGAGGTATTAAGAGCCAATTGTGAGTCTTCTCCTGAAGGAGAAATGGGGGATAATGAGAGGATGTCGGGAAGTAACAGAGATGATAGTGGGAAAGGAAGAGAAAGATCATTAAGTCCGGCAAAGAGGTTCGAGAGGAAGATGGATACCTTAATGGATATGATATCTCTCATGATGGGGAGAATGGGTCAGAACCAACCTCCACTAAACAATTCAGGACATAGTGGAGAACACAGTGCCACCAACCAGCATAATGGACATGCTGCTCAGCCTGCTTCAAATAGCACATATATTTCTTCCAAGCCATTCAAACCCACTTTCTTGGCACCAGTAAAACCTCATCTTGATCCAGAAGAAAATGTGTCCTTTGTTGAACAGTTGAGACTCGGCCGCACTGAGTATGATTCTCTACCTGATGAAATTAAGGCAGATATGTCTTATAATGATTTTATGGATCATAAAAGGAAGGATAGAGGACAAGGAAGACATTATGAACAAAGGAGGACAATAGTTCATGGGGATTTGCATCAAGCTATCAACAAGGTTATGCTTCCACATTTTGATGGGAGTGACAATAGTTCAGCTAGAGCCTGGATACAGAAGTTAGACAACTATCTAGCTCTCAGACCCATGGAGGAGGAGGAGGTGATTAAGTTTGCTATGCTACACTTGGATGGGGTGATGCACGAGTGGTGGTACCATGGTCTAGTCACCTTGGGTCATCGGTCTATCACTACCTATGATGAGTTTACCAATAAGCTCATAGAGAGATTTGAGAAAAAAGATCCAGAAGTGCATTTCAGAGAATTGGCACAACTTAAGCAATATTGTACAGTTGATGCCTACATAGCTGAGTTTCAAAGGCTTTCAGTCATGGTCACAGGAGTCACTAAGAGGCGCTTGGTGATCCTATTCAATGAAGGATTGACGGAGCCACTCAAGGGTTGGATTAAAGCTTTTGATCCACCCTCTCTACAAGAGGCAATGAAGAAGGCAAGAAACATGGAGTGGGCTACTCCTAAAGCAAAGTTTCAACCCAAGCCATCATTTCACAAAAGAGATAAAGGAAAAAGACCTCAGCATAAGGAGTTCAAACAACATCAACCTCATGTCACAAGGTTGGATCCTGAGACACTTAATGAACTCAGAAGAAAAGGGTTATGTTTCCGGTGTAGAGAAAAATGGTCCCAAGATCATGTTTGCCCAAAAGGAGGCAAATTTCATCAAATTGAATACTATTCAACTGAAGAAAGTAATTCTGATTTGTCAGACCAGCAGTCTGATTCTGAAGACAGTGAAGTGGAAAAAGTCCCAGAGGAATCCGAAGATGAAAAGGGAAGTGGAGGCACTTTGGCTCAACTTTCAAGCTTTCAAAGGAATGAATCCTTCAAAGTTCGAGGGATGATTAAGGGGCAATGCATAGTTGCTTTGATTGACACTGGAGCAACGCATAACTTCAGTGACAAAGCTATGGTGGCAAAGAAGGGGCTGCAAACAGAAGAGTTTGAAGGCTTCAAGGTTATGGTTGCTGATGGTTTTCACATCACCTGCACCAAGAAGATCTCAAACACCATGCAAGTGGGAAACTATGAGGTCAAGGATGACTTCTATGTAGTCAAAATTGGAGATATGGATGCTGTCCTAGGCATTCAATGGCTGTGTTCACTCAGGGAGATCACTCTAAATCTGCAAACCATGGAGCTCAAGTTTCAATCCGAAGGGAAGAATGTAGTGATAAGAGGAATGTCCAATGGTGGTCCTCGGATTGTGTCATTCAAGAGGATGGCGAGGCTGATTCGTCATGATCAAGTTGAGTGGGCTGTAGAGTGTATGATTCTTCCTGCTAGTCTGATTGAAACAAAGAGAGACTACCCTCCTGATATTCAGTCTTTACTCAAAAAGAAGAGCAAGGTGTTTGCTGATTTACCTCCTGGACCACCTCCTGATCGAGGTTTGGAGCATGTCATAGAGCTCAAGGAAGGAGCTAAGCCAGTTATTACAACTCCTTATCGGTATCCTAAGAAGCAAAAGGACAAGATTGAGAAAAACATTCGGGAACTTTTGGAGATGGGCTTCATTCGTCCAAGCAAGAGCCCCTTTGCTTCGGCAGTTGTCCTGGTGAAGAAGAAGGATGGTACCATCTGCATGTGTGTGGACTATCATGCTTTGAATCAAAGCACTATCAAAAATTGATATCCCATCCCGAGGATAGATGAGCTCATTGATGAGCTACATGGAGCCAAGTTCTTTTCAAAGATCGATTTGAGATTGGGTTATTACCAGATTCGGATGAGAGGATCCGATGTTGAGAAGACAACATTTAGATGTCACTATGGCCACTTCGAGTTTCTAGTCATGCCATTTGGGTTGACTAATGCTCCTGCTACCTTCCAATCATGTATGAACAAAATCTTTCAGAAGCAGTTGAGGAAGTTTGTATTGATATTTTTTGATGATATCCTGATCTACAGCAAGACATGGGAAGAACATCTCAAGCACTTGGAGGAAGTGCTTAGCATCCTGGAATCAGAGAGTTTGTTTGCCAAAGAATCCAAATGTGAATTTGGAATGAAGGAGTTACTTTACCTTGGCCATATAATCAGTGCTGAAGGAGTGAAGGTTGATCCTGAAAAGATCAAGGCAATTGTTGATTGGCCACCTCTTGAGAATTTGACTCATCTGAAAGGATTTTTGGGTCTTTGTGGATTTTACAAAAGATTTGTGAAGGGCTACTCTCAGAATGCTGCTCCTCTTACTGACCTCACGAAAAAGGGTGCTTTTTGTTGGTCAGAAAAGGCTCAAACTACTTTTGATAAATTTAAGGGGATCATGAGCTCTTGTCCGGTTTTAGCTATCCCAGACTTCTCCAAGCCATTCGAGCTACAGTGTGATGCATCCGGTGAAGGAGTTGGGGCTGTTTTGATGCAAAACAAACATCCCATTGTGTTTGAAAGCAGAAAATTAAGAGGTGTTGAAAGGACCTACTCCATCTACGACAAGGAGATGCTTGCCATTATGCATGCATTAGCTAAGTTCAGACAGTACTTGGTGGGGAGCAAGTTTGTGGTCAAGACTGATCACAATAGCCTCAAGCACTTCATGCATCAAAAAGATTTGAACGAGAGGCAACAAAAGTGGGTGAGTAAGCTTCAAGCTTACGATTTTGACATCGAATATGTCAAAGGAAAAAACAATATTGTGGCTGATGCTCTTTCTAGGAGACCTCATTTGAGCTCATTGTGTGAGCTTACAGCTGATTGGAGGGACATGTTGCTTGCCGATTATGCCAAAAATTAGTTTGCAACCAGCATCATGGAGGGTACTTTTCTTGACGAAAGGTACAAAGTGGTCGAAGGGCTGATACACTACAAGGGTAGAATATTTGTGGTGGCTGATTCTAAGCTCAAAAAAAAGATTTTGTTGACCTTTCATGACATTCCACTTGCTGGTCATCAAGGGTTCTTCAAGACATATAGGCAGATTAGGGAAAGATTTTCTTGGAAAGGGCTGAAAGGGGAGGTTCAACGTTACATTCAGGAGTGTCCCACTTGTCAGATGAACAAGAATGAGCATACTTTACCAACTAGTCTTCTGCAACCTCTTCCCATTCCCAATCAAAAATGGGAAAGCATATCAATGGACTTCATCACAGGGTTGCCCAAGGTTCAAGGTAAAGACTGTATCTATGTTGTAGTGGACAGATTAACAAAATTTGCTCACTTCTTCGCCATTGCCAGCTCTTTTTCAGCAGCCCAAGTTGCAGATTTGTTTTTTCATGAGGTGTTTAGATTACATGGGTTGCCAAAAAACATTGTGAGTGATAGGGACAGCAAGTTCCTAAGCACTTTTTGGCAAGAGGTTTTCAGAATGAGTGGTACAGTGCTTACTCCAAGCACTAGTTATCACCCTCAAACTGATGGACAGACAGAGATAGTGAACAAGTGGTTGGAAGGTTACTTGAGAAACTATGTTTCAGAGCAGCAAAGAGCTTGGGTGAAGTGGCTTCACATGGGCGAGTATTGTTATAATTCTACTTTTCACATGTCAATAAGGATGTCACCTTTCATGGCTCTTTACGGTTATGAGGCTCCTAGCTTTGCTGATTTGGTGTTTGGTGATAGCAAACCCCTCAGCCCAAAGATTTGTTGCAGCAGAGTCAAGATATCTTGAACTCATTGAAGAATAATCTACAGATTGCACAGAATCAGTAGAAGATGTATGCTGATCAGCGACGTGTTGAGCGCTCTTTTGAAGTTGGAGATATGGTTTATCTTCGACTACAGCCTTATAGACAATCCACTCTCAAGAAAAGTGGAGCTGAGAAGCTCAAACCACATTTTTATGGGCCGTTCAAGGTCACTAGGAAGGTGGGGGCAGTAGCTTATGAGTTGGAGCTACCTTTGGATAGCAAAGTGCACAATGTATTCCACGTGTCTCGCCTCAAGAAGGCACTTGGACACAATGTTGTTGCTTCATCACAGATGCCACCCTTGGATGAAGAAGGATAGTTAGTTTTGATTCCAGAAGAGATTCTTGATTCCAGGGAGCGTTCCTTGAGGAAAAGAACTATCAGAGAGTATTTGGTGAAGTGGAAGAACTTGCCTATGGAGGATGCTACTTGGGAGAATGATGAGATTCTGCAGCATCCAAGCTTACAATTGCTTGAGGACAAGCAATCTTGGGAAGGGCAGATTGTAATGTCCCGTTTTCTAGATTGATCTTTTACAGTTGACCGTTGGCCTAGTCAAGAGACCCGTAGGCTACTTGGAGGTTGAAATTGGGGTTTCATGTTTTGGTGGTTGCTTTTGTTCGTGGATTGTGGTTTGGTTGGTAGTTTCTTTCTGGGTTTGTTCTCCTTAGTCCCTGTTGGTTACGGCTATTTTTAGTAAGTTCAGGATTGGCACCAAAACGGGATTTTGAGAGTGGGGTTGGATTCGTCTTGTCAAGACCTTTCCAACGAGCTATAGATCATTGATTTCTGACATCATCTTGGCCTCCGTTTTAAAGTCTGTAAATTAAATATTATTATTTAATATTAATGTTGTTTTAAAAGAGGGGACTTTAAGGTTGAGGTTGAAAAAGAACTGAAGAGGATTATATTATTTTCCCTCTCATGTTTTATCCCATATGCAAGAGGATTTTAGAGACTCCCAGTTGGAAAAGTATAAAAGGAGGAAGAGTGCTCTCATTTGGGCATCCGAAATCTTGATAATGTTATGCTGCCATAATGGTTTTGGGACTGCTTCGAGGAATGAATGCCTCCTAGCCTGGGCTCACTTCGTGCTTGAGAGATAGCACCTAGGGAGAGGTTTGCTGATAGTAGTGATTTTGTAGTGAGGTTTGCATTGTAGCTTGAGTTCTGTTTGTAGTTCAGTTATTTGCATTTTATGTCATTTTTTGGAGTTGCTGATAACAGGGATGAATCTGTAGTTTCATTCATAAATCTGAAAATAAAAAGGCATTTGTTCTGGGTATTTCATATTTCCCTTTGTCTATGTTGGGCGCCCCATTGTGCCAATTTACAGAATTTATTATGAAGAATCTAATTTTCTAGAAGGAAATCGCCCTTCTTGCCAGGCCGCCCCTCTTTGGAGTGCATTAGAAAGCATGCTAAATAAATACTTGGGTTTAAGAGTGGTTTATAGTGTGTAGTTTGGTTGCCATTGTCATAGGAGTGCATTGCATCAGATTTGAGGTCATTTAGTTGAGAAATGAGTGAGGTGTGAGCATTTTTGTAAGGTTTTATGTTGCTGGTTTGGTTTTTCAAAGTTGCTAATCTATTATTTCAGTTTGCTAACTTCTATCATTTGAGTTGGGTTGGAAGTCTCTAATTATTGTAAGCTGAACAGTAGTACTGTCAGCACTTCATACTTCTTCTCATATTTGCTTTATAATACTTTGCATCTCCGTCATATGGTAGCTCCAATTCCTCTTCGGGTTGGAAAGCACATTCTTGACATCGAGTTATTTCAGCATAATAGTTGGTAGGGATTCTCTGACCATATGCTCGTCATCATCAGGCGCATTCTTGGTTAGAGTTGTTTATATCAGCATTGCATCAAGACCCTCTGACCATATGCTCGTCGACATCCGGTGCATTCTTGGTTAGAGTTCCTTTATCAACATTGCATAGAGATCCTCTGACCATATGATCACACCATCCTGGTGTACATTCTTGGTTAGAGTTGAATTCCGCATCGTTTGGTTTAATTGCTAACTTCAACGATTGTGTATTGCTCTGCTTGTTGTAATTGGAAAAGTGAAAAAAATTGGCTTGGTATATTTCAGGGTCCTGATAAATCCTCATATTTGTGTTTTGATGTACTATAGGAGCTTGATTTTGCCTTATATCTTTGATATCTGGAGTGATCTTTTGCGGGTTCAAGAACATTTCTATGAACAAGTGTTGTTGATCCTTTGGAAGCTTTTCTATGAATCTATTGTATTCCCTACAAGATTCTATGATATGCCCCTTTGTTCTATGAAAAGAACAATACTGGTTGTATTCATAAGAGGGTCTCTCATATCTCTTGTCATTTCTATTCCCATTTCTATTGCGGTTCCAGCTTTGATAGTTGTCTTGAGGATAGTACCCATTGTTTCTAGGTCGATTTATGGCCTTCACGTTAGGAGGATAGTAATCTCTCCCATTGTAATCATCTCTTACCCTTTTGACTAGGGGTTGATTTATCACCCCATTTGTGGTTGTGTTCTTGTTGTTTTTGAGGATCTTAACAATAGAGGTATTATTTCCTATGTCTTCTTTTGTTAATTTTCCATTTGAACCATAAACTTTTCATCCACTATCGATAGCGGCTTGATAAATTCTTAAAGCACTTTCTAATGCTTCTTCATAGGACTTGCATGGTAGGTTTTGAAAATCTTCTCTCATGTCTTTGTTAAGGGCATGCAAGAAGAGGTTGCATAGTTCTCAGTGGTCCATGTTTGGAGCACTGGTTGAAGAATAGAGCACTTGCCTCCATTGGGTGACAAAATGTGCTACGGATTCATTCAGTTCTTGTTTCATCATGAGGAACTCTCTAATCCATGTTTTCACTAGTTTGTTCATGTCAAATGCCATGAAAAACTCTCTGATTAGTTGTCTAAATGAATGGATTAAAGCCTCTGGAAGACAATAATACCAATCCAAGGCGATGCCTTCAAGTGTTTCCAGGTAAATTTTTGTGACAACTCCATCCCAAGGAAGGAGTTCTCTTATGGCTGTAGTATAGGCTTTGATGTGAGGGTTTCGATATCCCTCTCCTTTGAACTTTGAGAGATCTGGTAATGACCACACACTCCTTATACTCTGGTCTAGAGGCTCTTTCAAATATTCAAGGTATGTTCCTAAGAAAGCACTCTGAGATTGCGAGGTTGTTAGTAATAACCCTGTAGGTGGGTTTTGATAGCCCATTGTTAGATTCGTTGGATTGTTCTGAATAGGAGGTATCCCATTTAGACAAGTTTCATTACTAGCATGTCTCGAATAGTAATTGAGGTAGGGGGATTTTTGAGACGCCCACTAGTCCTGTTCGTGAGATTTTGTTCTTTTTTCTGGAGTAGCTTGTTTTGCTTCTGGTATCCTGATTCTTTGCACTAGAGTTATGATTAGATCTACAGGAGTTGCAACTCTAGGGGTTTCTTCATTTCTAGGATGTTCTCTTTGACTACTTTCATAGTGACGGGCTTCCTCTCGTGCAACTTTCTCTTTTTGTTCTTCTTCTAAGGAAATCCTCAATGCTTCTTGAGCATCTTTGGTTTCTAGTAGACACCTTTCCAACATCAAGGTGAGTATTTGATGTACTTGTGGAAGGGTGTTCTGGTCGATGCACTTCTGATCTTATTCTTCTAGCTTTATGTAGTGCATTTGGCATGGCTGAGTCATTTTCCCAAGCTGGGTTATTGAAGGATAAATAACACCTGGTCTCTTTTGGATTAGGTTAGTAATTAGAGTCTTCATAGTCATAATAATTGGTAATAGGTGCATTAGGATGAGGTGGCACATATGTATCAAAAGAAGGGGTTTCAAGAATGTTTCCCTAGTTCAAGTTTGGTTCCATCATATTCAGGGGTACCATAGACACCACACAATAAATGGAATGGATGGTGGTGCAAATGATGGAAATTGAAGCGGCTATGAAAAGCAATGAAAGAATGCTTGAATATTCCTAGAAATGTTTCTGCAATGGGAACGCAAACTATAAGATTAGAAGATTATGTATTTCACATCGGGTTCACCAAAATATGTATGCTCAAAATCGTGACTCCAGTTTCCTGGGGGCTATCGGATCATATTTTGGCACGCACATGGACCCTTTCCTTCCTTTCCATGGGGTGATCCACCACATCACTCTTGCTCACATGGAAGTAGCCAGTCGAGAGGAGGCAAGACACGGCAAGGCTCTAGCTTGTTGGAGAGATGGACTTCGCGAAGGGGGGTCAGCAAGTTCTGTGGCCTTTGTTGTTGTGCATTTTGTTGTGTGTTTTGCTCAGTGGTTGTAGTACTTGAGATAACCCTATGACCTGAAGGGTGGGTCACTAGTTTCTCTTCTTCTATTCAAATTCCTTGAATTCCACCTTTGTGTGGGCAAGCGGTTGTTTTCGTTGATGGCTTCTACTATTTCCATCTTTGAGAAATGCTCTATGTAGTTGTGTTTGCCTAGTTTCTTCTAACACCAAGTGAACAAATGGGTCTCCTTGTGGTAGAATGAATGTTTGTTGCTGTGATCATGGATGGATCTCCTCGATCTCATCACAGATAGCCCTTACCCACTCTCCTCTTACTCCTAAGCACATTCATGAATCAGGATAAAGGAAGATGTGTAATTTCTAACTTTAACCGAATCTAGGGTTTTGACCTAGGGTTTTGTTGACTTAGGGTTTGTCTTTGTTTGACTGTGGTTACCTCGTGATGGAATTGAGGGTTTGCAATGTTGTCTATTTTAACAGATCTATATGAATGCAAGCTAAATGATGATATGCAAAATGTCTTTTTCATATTTTTAGAGTATTTTTGGAAAGGAAAATGCTTCTAATCTATGAAAGAAATATGCATGCAATCCTATATGACTTTTAAAATGCAAAGTTTAATCTATGTTTTTGTGGGTTTTGGTGTTTTCAATGCAATCTAATCTGATGAAAAGGGAAGATGCTTTTTCTAACAAAGTAGATCTAGAAATGTAAAAATGATTAACCTAACATGCAAGATCTAATCTATCAAGGAAAAAGCAAAGTGTTACCATTCCCAAGAACAAATGTGATTTATCTAATTACTATGAAAGTAATGAAAGAACCTGAAAGAGATGAATATTTGTTGACTCCACTACCCTTAGAAACCTTGTGTAGGCAACCTCAAATCCTTTTGTGATAGCAAGTAATCCTCTTGACAACAAAATGACCCAAAGAAGCAAAAAGAAGCTTTTGTGAAGCTTGTATGAGCTCCATGAGAACTTGGATTAAGCACAATCACATAGAAAGAAGTAATGTAGCATTGCTTCATTGAACAATAAAAGTAAAAGGCACTTTCGTCTTGTAAGAGCATATGAATGCTAGATTGGAGAGTAAAACTGGCAAGAGTTGTGTGCACATTGAATTTGCTTCCCTTTGTGCTTGGGGGAGGGGGTATTTATAGGTTTGAGGAAGGGATTGATTGGAGAATTAACTCATTTGATTGATGAGTTAACAAGAATAGATTGGGGAGTTAACAAGGTTGATTTCCTAGTGAACTCAGCTAATTAGGGATTGATAAAGCAATGATAGCTTATCACTGAAGAGGAAAAGGAGTTAGAAGAATGGATGAGATTGATTAGAGAGTTAATTTGAGATCAAATAGAGCTAATTATGCATGTGTGGGTGCATGAAATAGTTAACTCTATATCAAGGATCAAAAATCATGCAAACAAAAAGAAAAATGGATGAAAACAAAGCTAAAATGTGAGAGAAACTTGAGTTTTTCCATGGGTCAAAATATGGCAGGGTCACCACTAGAGATCATGGGTTGCCCGGGGAGATCCAGGATAAAAGGTGCAGAATGCAGAAATTTACACTGAGAGAAGGTATAGGGGAGGAAAAGGATGATTTATGCATCAAGAAATAGGTCAGTCATGTGGAAGAATCCAAATCTCCACTTGCATCTTCAGGATCCCTAGTGGGGATCTGGATATAATAGAGGGAAATTTGGATTGGTTGGTCGAAATTGAAAATGAAAAGTAGGAGATGCATTGGGGGACCTCTAGAAGGCTTCTATGAGGTGCACTAGACAAAATACAAAGGGGAGAGGTGAAAATCATCTACAAGACACTCACAAGGCTTAGGATCAAGGTCAAAGGCTAGAAAATGCAAGTCGACAAGTGTCGTAACAAGTTTCGAAGAGCATCACAAACGGGGAAGGAGGGGAATCAACAAAGCAGAAACGACACAAGACAAGAAAAGAGAACACGTCATCAAGAGGCCTACTGCCCAAAGGATTTATTTTCATGCTTACATGTATGTGACAAGGATTTGAATCATCATGGGGGTCCTCGAAGAGGTAGTGTGTGATTTTTGTGCTTACAGAAGCTGACAGACTTTTTGTAACTAAATTTAATAAAATAAAAAGCATATGTGGAGGAAACTATCAAGATTCTAAAAATATAATATATGGTACATTATAATTTTAATAGATAATAATAATTATTTTTTTGCATACACTATGTCTGGTTTCATGATTGATATACAGATGGAAAAATATTCATAAATTTCAAACTATTTGTAGTTTCTTTAAATCCAAAAGATACATCAATTCTAGGATTTATTGGCTATAAGTTTAAAAAATGAATTTCATATATTTTTGACCAAGTTAGGCTGGTTAGAAATTTATTTTTAAATATTTCTAAAATGTCATAGTAAAAAATCATAAATATTATTTTTAATTACTGAAAAATTAAAAAAGATATATCACATCTACTCATGAGTCCTTTACTTAAATCCACACATAATGGTCAATAATCCAATGTGATTTGACTCGGGCACAACAAGGCACAATAAAATCATGGAAAAATCATGATTTAATCCCTAATTATATCTACAAAAGAGTTATTTAATTCCAATTTGGCATGAACTTAAAATGATAACTTTTTTCTCTAATTTTATAAAAAATTTAGTGTCGTTAATGATAACTTTTTTCTCTAATTTTATAAAAAATTTAGTGTCGTTTAGTTTCTCAAATTTTCCCATTAAATCCCAATTAATTGAAAATAATATTTATATTTTGATTTTCCAAGTACTATACAAGCCATTTTTTCCATACATAGACCATAATTATATTTAATTATTTAATTAAATTTTCTTCTCAATATTTGAAAGAGAGTACAATACAATTTTTTCAATAAAAAATAGGAAATATCATGAGCCATTTATATATTTACACATGTCTCAAAATCATGATTAGGTGTTGCATCCAAGCTCTTTTAACATCAATTCATGTCTAGCAAAGCTTGGTTTTCTTTTGTACTCAGGGCTTAGTCAAACTCAGACTATCTTAACTGTGTGAAAAAACAAACCAAAAGTTTCTTTATGTTAGTTTGATTAATTTTATTTTGATTTTAAACAACAAATTTTTTTAACATATAAGTAAGCTTGAGTTGCAACCAAATATGATAGAAGTGCATGATAACACTGATATAACAAAGGACAACCACCACCACTATAGAAAACCTTCCATATATGTTTTATGTTTTTCCATACCAAATTTTGTTTATGTTGTGATATAATTTTTTTTTGAGTTATTTGGAAAATAGTTTTAGGAACAAAATCCTAATTTGAAGGACATTAGTTTTACTCTATTTTATTAATCTTTTAATGATTTGCTTTTCCATTCTTCTGCCCTAGCCAAGGGACATTGTTCATATAATTCTTCCCATGAACCACATATATGTAGATTATGATTTCAAGTAAAAACTTGATTTGATGTTTAGATCTCTATTGTTTAGGATGAATTATTAAGAAAAACAGATATTTGGGGAATGCCAATGTCATCTTAAGGACTTGACAACCTAATTAATATCCTTCATTAGGAGAAATTTACATATAAAATGGGTCTCCTAAGAAACTTTAAAAAAATAAAACTTATCTCATATAATATAAATTACTTAACTACATGAGTTAAGTTGGGACACATATTTCTATTATAATTTAAAAAAAATTAAGTTCACTTTTCTTTTTATATTATGTCTTTTCTTGATTTATGGTTTAAACTCATTTTTTACTTAAAAAGTATAGTTGAAAGTAATATATATATATATATATATATATATATATATATATATATATATATATATATATATATATATATATATATATATATATATATATATATATATATATATATATATATATATATATATATATATATATGGAATATTTATGGTATTTTTTTTTCTTTCTTTAAAATGTAAATAAATATTTGTTAGTTTTTTTTTAATTTTTGTCTCATATATATATATATATGGAATATTTATGGTATTTTTTTTCTTTCTTTAAAATGTAAATAAATATTTGTTAGTTTTTTTTTAATTTTTGTCTCCAACAATTTTTTTTTGGAGGGAAAAATTTGGAGGTAGCTTTAAAATATTTTTCTATATATATTTATTCAAATACATATGTTTGGTTTCTAAAACTTATAAATGGTGACAAAAGGATAAACATATTAAATATTTATTTTACTATGTTGAGAGACATTCCTCAAAGGGGTAGAGGAGAAACTAAATTAAAAAATTGAATCTTTATTAAAAAGAGAAAAAAATCAAAAACTTAAAAATAATATCCACTAGCATCAAAGAATATAGTATCTAACAAAGGAAGCAAATTCATCTATATTTACATTGCCTCCTTCCTTGAATTTTTTTAACATCTAGAATTATTTCTAAATATTTGTTAGTTTTTTTAATTTTTGTCTCCGATAAATTTTTCTTTTGGAGGGAAAAATTTGGAGGTAGCTTTAAAATATTTTCTATATATATTTATTCAAATACATATTTTTGGTTTCTAAAATTTATAAATAGTGACAAAGGATAAACAAATTAAATATTTATTTTACTATGCCCAGAGGCATTCCTAGGAGGGGTGGAAGAGAAACTAAATTTAAAAAAATAGAATCTTTAATGAAAAGAGAAAAAATAAAAAACTTATAAATAATATCCACTAGCATCAAAGAAAATAGTATCTAACAAAGGAGGCAAATTCATCTCTATTTACATTGCCTCCTTCCTTGAATTTTTTTAATTGCTTAAAAGGGTTAAAAGAAAATAATTGAGAGGAGAATATCCAAGGCCATCAGGGAAATCTTTTTTTTTTTTTTTCAAAAGGTATTTCTATAATGATTTTTTTGGTCAATGTATTTGATGTAATTTTTTTTTCAAAAGGTATTTCTCTAATGATTTTTTGGGTCCTTATTTGATGTAATTTTCTTAAGAATAATTATTGGTAATATTTATTACAGTGCTTATAAATATTAAAAAAATTTAATAAATGAAAATAATAGATTGCAATATATGTTTGAATTGTGGAAATAAAACAAGAAAGATTTAAAATCTTTTTTAACCTTGCCTCCTTGCAAGGCACTGCCCATGAGGGTACAACAGGCCATAGGGCTTCCCACAGCCTATGGGAAGGCATAAGAATAGCCCTCCCAAGGCCATGGCTTGTGGGGAGGTATCCATGCCTCCTCACAGTGCCTATCTTCTTTTTTTAAAATAATAATAATAATAATAAACAAATAAATAAATAAAACTAGTTTTTAGATCTGTTTCATGTTTCGGCTTCTTAGTTATTCAATATGTCATATGATTTATGAATAAATATATATATTTGCATGCAAATCAACCACTTGTGAAGTATATTTATATAAGATTTATGTCAAACCTTTAGCACATAAAGCACTCATAATTAAATTTTTCCAAAATAAATTATCTGTTGAAATCCCAAATATTTCCTTAGGTTCTGCCACTTCCTAGTAAAATTAATTTTCATAACAAAAGAATTATTCAATCAAAACTCGTTGTTAGAATTGCCCTTGTATATCAAATTCCCTCACTGTTGAATTCTTTCTGACCTTATTCTTCAAATTCTTCTACCTACACAAAAGAAACAATGAAAAGCAAAATAATTAGAAAGAAATAGAGATAATATTTATTTTCCCATGATTAATGCCCTGAATCAACGATGGCTTCTTCAGTCCTCAATAGCTATTTGGCATAAAAGATTTTCTGTTGTTTGGTCTACAATTGTTGAACCCATGCTCGCCCACTTTGCTTGGTGTATTCTTTTCCAATGCTTACTAGTTATTTCATTTGGGGATTCAAGACCCTCGTTGCCCTTTTTGTGGGTAGGCTTAATCATTCTAACATCTCTTCAAATATTGTACCAGAGCGCAATAGTTGTGGACTTGGATCCATGATTTCTTTCAGCCATTTCGACCAAATACTTTCTCTTGGCATATGTTTTTATTAAGAGACTCTGCTAGGATTCCCACAAAATATACTCATATTTGACACACTTTTAGGGTGGAAATCCTTTTCAGTCTATGGAAGGATAGAAATTCTTACATATTTTCTCACAGCAAGCTAGATACTGTTGTTTCTTTATATTCTAAAGCTATTATTTGTTCTAATGTTCTCCTACAGATTCAAGTGCAAGATAACAAAGTTGTGCTTGAAGTTTCTCACCTAGAGGAGCTACTGGACCATTGAGGCAATGCCCCTTATACTGTGGCTTGTGTGCCTCCCTCTCGCACTTCCTCCAGGGGCCGGTCGCCTTCATGGGGCCAATGGTGAAGTGGCTCTACTAGGGATTCTCGCCCCCACACTTAGTCTCCTCCTCGTCATGGCTCTCACCCTCACAGGTGGTGGTCGTCCTCTCCCCCTCTGTGGGCTGACCTAGGTGGCCTTCTGGTAGAGCTCCAAGGGGAGGAAGAGGAGATTTTAGGTAGCCTTCTGGTGGTTCTATTCCTAGCAACAATTCTAGTTGGCCCACTAATAAATCTAAATGGGTCCCATGTTTGGATTTGGCAGTTTCACCTCGTCGTGAAGATAAAAATATAGAAACAAAAAAGGATGACGATGGTTGGGCTCCTCCTAACGTCATCCCGGACCCTACTACTATATGGGGCAACCCGAATGACAAGGATCCTCCATCCGTTGGCATTGCTCTAGCCACTTTTTTATTACTATTTCTCTTATGTTTTCTACATTCTAGGCATAGCCCATGACTTTATGACTTTCTAGGCTTTGCCCATGTGACATTGGGGTGTGCCTTCTAACCACCCACCCTTTTTTTGTGGATATGTGTACTATTATTTTTAATTAATATAGATATATTCACTTATTTATAAAAAAAAGAGTGTATTTAAAGTACTATATTTTCTTAATTTTATATTAGCTTTTTAAATTGTAACTCCTACTCATTATTGCTTTATTAATTGTTTTATAGTAATGTGTTTGCCCTCATTAATTTCTTTACCATTTTATCTATTTTCTTAAAATGAAATAATCAAAATTGATTATGATTTAAATATTTAATTTATCTTTGTATAGTTTTGTAGATAATAAATTATCTTTTATGACAATTTAATTTAATTTAATTACTTCAAAAGTGGTGTATTTTATTATTAAGGAGAAATTTATTTTATAATATTTTTAGATTTTTTTAAAATTATTTTAAAATTGTGTTAGAGTGATATATGACTTGCATTTCATTTTAAATTTAGAATTTATTAAGAAGATATCAATCTTGTATAATTAAGAAAATTGTGATGCAAAATAGATATTAAAAAAAATTAGGGAGGAAAGTAAGATTTATAGAAAGCAAAGAAAAACAAAAAAGAATAAATTAAAAGAATTAAAAATAAGAATAGATCATACCTTTTTTTAAAAATAAATTGATAATCATGATAATAGTTGATTAGTTAAATATATATTTATTTATTTAGAATATTTTAATTATAAATTTATAATTAATTTAGATAGTTATTTGGATTTGAAAAACTTTATTATTATTTTAGGTTTATTTATTTACATTATTAAATTGTGTTAATAATTATAAGACACATGCATTTATTTTATTATTAAAAAAAAGCTAAAGCTTTTATTAAAAATGAATTACTTTATTTACAAAAAGTAATCTTTTTAATTCCCATATCTTTTATTTTCAAAGAAAGTTTATTTGAATAAAATAAAATAAATTAGATATATTATAAGGATTAGAGTTTTTATCCTTTTTTAAAAATCTAAAGCTTTTATTAGAAATGAATTGTTTTATTTATATAAAGCAATCTAAGCTTATTTAAATAAAATAAAATAAATTAGGGATATAAACTCTTTTTATTTTGGTTTATTAAACACTTGAAATGTAATCTCATAAATGTGCTATTGAAGTTATAGAAATCAAGCATAAGTTTATTGGTAGATTACGAAAATAACTAAGTTGGAATTGAAGTCAAGGGAAAAGTTATCAAACATGTAGAAATGAAACCACGGCTAACCTTAACTCCAAATGGAGTGCAAACTAGCCTAGAAAATAGTCAAATAAACACAAAAACAAGTAAAAATCTAAGCTAGCTATTGACTAATCTCTATTGTCCTCCTCAATTTGACAGTGTTCTCAAATTTTGCAAGTTTTACAACAAGCTAGAGAAGCTCAAGTGCATGGATAGCAAGATATTGGAGAGAATATAGCAGATTTGAGAATCTTAAGCCATAGAGATCAAAATGAACATGAAAAAGTGATTTTATAGAGGAACTTGTTTGAATGGAGGGCTAGGATTGAGAGTTGACTTTTGGATGAAATGAAGGGCTGTGATTGATTAGGGTTTCCTTCCACTAAAGGACAAGGGATAATTTAAAATTGGGAGAAATGGTAAGGTGTAATGTGATTTTTAAATTAAATAAATGGTTTACATTTATTTAATTTATTTGAGAAGGGGAATAATGTGATGGGATTAAATTCAATAGGTGAGACCTATTTATTTAGAACAAGGCTTATATTTTAAATAGATGTTCATTTATTTAAATTAAAGAGGGAAAGGGGACAGTGAATAATTAAATAATTAATCAATCAAAATTAATTATTTAACCATAGAGGAAAATTAGGGAAAAATAGTAGAATGTGGAAGCGATTGGTGCTTTGCAATCTGAGGACACTTTTAGGTGTCTACATTTTGCCCCTCTTTGAGATGATGTTTGAGATTATGAGATTTATGTCAAGTAACATCATCTCAAAGAAGCTAAGGAAATAGATAGAAGAAGAGGATGATGATGGAAAGATAGGATGATGATGATGCCTCCTCGAGAGGATAGGTGGGTTGGACAAACACGGGTAGGCCCTCAAAATGAAAAGGGATTGGTCAAGGAAGAAAGATAGGGGAATGGATAGACGAAATGAGTGATACATTAAGCTATAATTAAGGTGGAGGAATGAAGATACGAGAGAGAGATGGTGGAAGAATGAAAGATTGGCTAGAAGAATGGGAATGAAATATTGCTTTGATAGATTTGTGAGCTTCTCACTTGTAATTTTTTTATTATAGAACTTATTATGTCAAAGGATGACAATCACCATGGCATGTCAAAGGTCAAGGCATAAATTGTGGTCCCTTGTGAAACAGGCACAAGATATATAAGGAATACCTGACTCAGACTAAGGAACTATGGTATCTTGTTGGTACATCTGATGAGATACCCGTGGGGTATGCAAATCCTGATGCAAGGAAGCATGTATTCTTTCCAATGCATAGGATGTGTTTGATTCACACCCAATGGAATCCTGATCACATGCTAGTTGCCCCAATCATCTCGCCAAGACAAACCACAAACAACAATCAAAGAAAAGGTCCCGCTCTATCCTCACTTCTCTTCATCACTTAGGGATTGCCTTGAGAAGCATAAGAACAAGACTACAAAGCAAATAATATAGGTAAGACCTAGAGTCAATAGCCATGTAAATCATTTACTGAGTGTGCATGTGTTTATTTTGATTGGTTGTGATAGGTTGAATGGTGCCTAGTTTTAGGATGGAAGGTATGTTGTATAAGATGCCTGGTCTAGTTTCAACAATACCCCTACCTATCTAAGTCAATTGATAGGATTGTAATATCCCATATAAGACATGTGGTCTGGTTTCAAGAATGCACAAGTTGTGAAAAATGCTTGGTATGTGATGATTGTGAATGTTTGAAGGATGAAACATGTCATCTAAGGTGTAAAACCTAGTTTCAACTACGCTCCATGTAGTTGTTCATGAATATTATTTGTGGCAATATTTGACTATCACCATGCGAGTGATGAGGAATGATCATTTGGCTATGCTTTTGATGAGCTATCTTGTTGATGGGTGAGGTTGTTTTCCTTTTGAGAGACTGATTGCTTTAGTTTGTTCAAAGTGTCCATCTCATTGAGGGATGATTTATTATGATAGTTGACTCGATGGGCCCTAAGGGACTGACCTAATGCCTCAGGGGCTCATCGAAGATGGCCTTTCTTATGTGAAAGCTCAGAGGCTACGTTGTTTAACAAGGTGGTTTGACACTATTTATTGTTTGGGATTTTTTGGTTGATTATTTGATTTTTTTATGATTTTTTGATATTTTTGATGTTTTGGGGTTTTTGGGATATTTGATGTTTTTGGATTTTTGAAATATTTGGATGTTTTCGAATGGGATTCAAATGCAAGATAAATTGGTAGCACACACAAGAAAGCAAGCATGCATGCACAAATGAATCAAAAATAAACAAGGTATTGCTTTTGTCAAGTTGTAAACTAATGATTGAGTGATTTATTGATTATGATAATGATGATTGTGTCTGGTTTCAAGAAATGAAACATGTCGTATAAGACACCTGGCCTAGTTTCAATAATGCAACATCCTACATAAGACAATTGATTGATCGATTGATACTAGTGTTGTTGGCCATGCGAATCAACACCAAGATTTGATTATGATTGATTGATTGATTGATTTGGTTTATGTCAAGATTAGGATGAAGACTATTGATGCAATTGGATAATTTGGCAAGATTGATTAACTTGATTAGTATGGATTGATGATGACTTGCATTTGAGTTTATTTCTTAGAATTTTGATTTGATGATGGTTTTTTTGGTATTTTGAAATGTTTTGATTTTTTTGGATTTTGAAATGTTGTGATTTTTTTAGATTTTTGAATGTTTTGGGAAATGGCATTGGATTGCAATTTTGATAGCCTTTCTGCTAGATACCAGTGACAAGGCAAAACCAAGTCTAGGTGCAAGGAGGTAGGTGGGATTGGATGAAAGGATAAAAGGGTGGGCAATAGGATGGAATGGATGTACGTGTAAGAGAGCCAATCTGTGATCTCCAAGGCTATGTCGCATAGGAATAACATGTCCCATTCTAAGTATAATTCTTAGGATTTTACATGACAAAGCTCATGACGATAGGATGATAAGATGGATTGTTTGGATAGGATGAGGTATATCAAGAGATATCCAAAGCATTTGTTAACATGTTGCCCCCATATCTTTATCAAGATCAAAAGGAGTAAGAGAGGCTGAATGGATTCAATAGGATAGGTATGTGTGTGTGGGATAAGGATGGTAAGATAAGATATTATGGAAATGGTAGGATATGATAGGATGAAAAATGATAGGAGGATGAGACAATGTGCCCCCAAGTGTAAGTGCCATATAAGATCATCCTACCATGACATCTGTGCCACCAAGGGTGGTTTTCACTGTTGGACAAAGGGATTTCTCCTTACTTTTTGATTTTTTGATTTTCTTTTGACTTTTTTGAATGGGATAGGTGGAATATGAATGTGAGGGACTCAAGTGTCTAGTTCCATGAAAGGTTATAGTCTCATTAGAGATGGATGTCATCGTATGGACCATGTCAAATGTCAATATGCTCATAGATGTTGGTAAAGGATTCCATGAACGAGAAATGGATTAGGTAGATGGTGGATTATGTATGGATAGATGAAAGGCTTATGCAAAAGCATGGACCATAGGGAGGTGATGAGGAAGATATGTAGGATAATGGATGAAGGATGGGGAGATGGAGGTATGTAGAAATGTTGTGGAATGGAAGGGAACCATGACCAATGGTTGTGCACACACCATGATAAACATTGAAGCTTTTGATTTGGAGGTGGGGTAGGAAGCAAAGGATATGTTTTCTTAGGAGATGGGTGATGTAAGCATTTAGGGACGCACATAGACTTAGTATTTTTATGATTTTTTCTTTTCATGCGGGATGAAGTAATTTGAGTTTTTGGAATGGAATGGGATTTATGAATGGATGAGGATGGTTGGGATTTTTGAGAGGTGGATGCCTCTTTTGACGTAATTACTTTTTTCTTAGGGACCCATACCATTTTAGTTTTTGACTTTGCTTTTGGAGGTATGGGCTTGGATGGATTTTTAATGTACCTTGCTTTGATTCTTTGTATTTGTACCCCAAGGCATTAGGACCCTTAGGACTTTTGCCTTTATAGGTAGAGGCATCCAAATGTTTATTTTTGAATCCCATGTGGCAGGTGGAAGCTTCATGTTTAGATGATGTGTGCATTTGTTGATCATGATTAAGAATGTGAAGGAATGTGTAAATAGCTAGATTTGGTGTTGGGAGAAGTGGAGGTAGAGTCGATGGAGGGAAATTAGGAGTTGGAAGTGTAGTTAGGGTAAAATATTAGGGTAAAGGCATAAACAGTAATAATGAAACCCTAACAAGCACAAAATAGCATGAAAATGAATACACAAATCAAATGGAAATTGATCTCCATGCTAAGATTGATTTATCTCCATTGCTATTCTCAATCTTGCATAAGTATGCATGATTGCAAAGGTTGAATATGGGAGAAATGTTGGTTGCTCACTTCTGCAGCATAACATTAAGAAGAAGATGAATGAGAATGGAGATGAAGAATAATTTCAACAGCATAATGATACTTGAGATATGTATCTCCAATGGCTTGGGTGAGGCTTGATTTATAGGAGATGGGTGATGGGAATGGATGGCTAGGATTAAGTGATACAAGAAGTTGTAGTCATTTGACAAGTGTCTCATGAAGGTTGAATGAAAGGATTTAAAGTCAAATGGCTTCCACCTTACATGGAGACAAATATGGAGATAGAGACAAAGGTGGAATTAAATAATAAAATTATTTAATTTTGGAAAGGAATGATGTGGAATGCATTAATTAAATAAATCTTTAATTTATTTAATTAATTTGGATGAGGGAAAGGTGGAAATTAATTAAATAAATATAATTTATTTAATTAATTGGCTAGAGGGATTTAAAATTGGATTATGATGGGACTAAATGGGATTAGTCAAATAAATATGATTTATTTAACTAATTGGGTGATGGAATGGGCAAAACATCTCATCAGGTGTCTCAAATGATGTATCTACAAGGCATGGTCAATTTTAGGTGTCTACATTTTACCCCTCTTTGAGTTGATGTTGCGACTAAGAGAAGTAACACAATTTCAAAGAAGATAAGGTATGGATGGATGGAAAAAGATGCCCCAACCACTTGAAAGAGTGATAAGGAGGAATGGATGAAGAAATGGGATGATGATGTAAGGATATGATGATGCCCCCTCAAGAGGATAGGTAGGTTGGAAGAACATGGGTAGGCTCTCAAAATGAATCAAACAATAAAGAATGGAGAATGAGATGGAAGATGCAAGATAAAGGATGGATGAAAGAGATGAAAGATATGTTATGTTGCAATAAAGTGAGCAACCATATAGTTTGATGTAGAATTAGACATTATGCACTAAGGTATAAGGACCAAGGTGATGATGTGTCTTGTGCACCAACATAATATAACCTTGTCTAGATAAAAGATATGAATATTAGCTGGGAATGATCAGATGTGATACAAATGCAAGATAAAATTATAACACATACAAGCAAGCAAGCATGCATGCATGCACAAATGATTCAAAAACAAACAAGGTATCGCCCCTATTAAGCCCTAAACTAATGATTAATTGATAATGATTGATGGTGATAGTGTTGTCATTATAGGGAATGATATCTCCCTAGATCAACACAAGCATACGAGAATGATATATCCAATTGATGATGATGATGATGATGGTTGATTGATTGATTTGGTTTACAACAAGATTAGGATCAAGACCATTGATGTGATTGGATAATTAGACAAGATTGCTTAACTTGATTGGTATGGATTGATGATGACTTGCATTTGGATCATTGCTTGGAATTGATTTGATGATTTGAAGAATTGGATGATGTAATTGATGAATTGATGAATTGGAATGATTTGATTTTTTTGATTGAAATCATTTGATTTGATTTGATGGCATTGATTTGATGATTTGATGGATTGATTTGATTTGATTTCATTGATTTTGATGATGATGGATTGATGGGAATAGAATTGGATAAGTTGGTTTGAAGAATTGATTTGGTTGATTGATGAATGGATTAGAAGAATTGATTGATTTGAAATGGATTGAGTTGATGAATTGGATTGAATGAATTTGATTAGATTGGAAAAATTAATTTGATATGATTTGGAATGAATTGATTGAATTGATGTGATTTGAAGAAGAATTGGTTTGATGAATTAATTTAAAGAAATGATTAGATTGGTTTGGATTGATTGGAGGAAGTTGTTTGATGATGATTGAATTTTCTATTTACATGGTGATTAACCTATTTGTGTGATTAACATCTATTCTCTATAAAGTACATATTAAAACATGAGATTATAAGACAAAAGATAGTAAAATGAGATCATGATATTTAAGACATACCAATGTAATGTCATAAGGCATGGTATATAAGATATAAAAATGTAGGATCAATGATGTAAATTCTCAAAAATAGAAAATATATCAATATTTGATCGTAAATGCTCATAATAGCTAGGTAGAAATAATTATAAGAGATGGACCATAGACAAGATGATTAATATAATGATAGACCATGAATGTTCTAAGAATCTAGAACCTCACTCAATGTGAGTATATTGGATAATGCTTTAAGAAGCTAGATCAAATAGCGTAAGAACATATGTAAAGAAAAGAGCCATTAGTATCATTGGATACAAAACCAAGGATCAAAATATAAGATGTAAAGGATTGAGAGAAAGGACCAAAGAAAAACTATAATTAAGTAGACAAGACAAGATAAGACAATGTAAAGATGAAATATGAAAGACAAAGATCATGAGATCAAAACCATAAAACCATCATAAGCATTGCATAATAACTCCTCGCTAAGACTTCTAATATGATAAGTTGCTAATGTATCATCATAAAAGCATAAACAATCATGTGAAGCAATAGAATAATCATGATAAGGATCATCATCATCATGTAAAATGTGAGGTACAACACATTTAGAGAATCATCATGATATATGGGAAAATTATGAAAAATGTAATAAACATAATTTTCAACACTAGGGAAATAATCATAAATATGTAGTGCCAAAAAACATGCATATCTCTAATCTTGGAAGATGGTACATAATTAATAATATCATCATGACATGTGAGAGGAGTATCATTCTAAAATACAAGAATGTCATTAGTAGGAGGTAAGATTATGTCATCAATGCATGTCCTACAAGGTGCATCACAAGGTCTAGATCATTAGTATGTACGTACTCACCACTATCCATATGATCGTCATTAGGCTTACTATGAAAAATAAAATATGAAGAAGAATAAACAATATCAAATCACAATGAACTATTTCATCATCTATAGGTATATCATGCAAAGAAGGTTTACTCAAAGGTAATAGTTCATTAGCGACATGTACAACACAATCACTCTTCATAGATGAAGGATGCAAGCTATGATAATCATGAAGAAGTGAACTAAAACTATCTAACAAAGAAGGAAACATAATAAGAAACTACTTAAAGTTAGAGAATAAACATAAATGATCATTTAATGCTTCTATCTTCAATGTGTTTTTATCAATATGATAAAATTCTATAAATGACTCAAGAATAATATGACCACATATTACCACTAATGGAGGACATGTTTCAATGCCTAAAACCTTAATCTATGCCTGCACATGTGTGAACAACATTCAGAGATGTATGTTATTCATTCTACCTGACTAGAGCCCATATTTCATAAGGTTTTTTGGGAAAAATTAAAAGACATAATGGACTGATCCATTATTGTCTTGACTATGATAGCCATGATTAGAGGTAAAAATACAAAAATTCTACAACCTTTGCCAGTATCCTCCCTATCTGTACACCAAAAAAGGATGTTTGGAACAGCATATGGACAACCATCAAAGGATAAAGGATATGTTGCAAGTATGTGCCTAATCAGTGTTGTCATTGATGTCAACATATCTGTGTTGCCATTGGTGTCAAATGTGCCTTAATTTTGTTGCTTGATTATAGATGATGAGGATATTGCAAAAATTAGATCATCTAGTGAAAATAGTGCATTACATGCAGAAGAACAGTCCAGAAGAATGCTCCGCATTTCCTGTAGGATGAAGATCTTTGCCTGTGGATTGGAAGTTATTTAGAAGCTTGTCTGAAGATGTTATATTCCATGTTTGAGCCTCCAACATGAAGATTTGAGCGAGTTGTGTTCACTAGAGTAAAACCTACTTTTTCTGTGTATTCAGTTGTGATAGGGAGAAAGTATTTTGCTCCGCTTTCCTCTGCATTGAAGTATTTTGGTCTGCAGTTCTAGAACAAAGTCTGTGATGATGTTAAGTGCCTTCAATACAATAGTTTGTGATTTGGTGGTCTGCAAGCTATCTTTTATTTATGATAGTGGCTGGCAATGTTGTTCTTGTGCTCTAATTTGAAAAATCTTCTTGACAAAGTTGTTAGAGATTGTGCAGTTGTTCCTGGTGATTACAATGTACTTATGGATGGCTCTTGATCATGTTCCTACATTTGGATTGGTCCGAACAGAGTAAATTGGATCATGAGCAAAGATTGTTCTTGCAGACCCAATGATATCATTAGTCTTAGTTGACCTGGTTGAATTCATCCTTTGTGAAGATGCATCAAAGATTGTAGAAGCGTGTCATGGCATGGAAGATTGTGTTTGAGTCCCAGCTAAGGTGTGGCATGATCCGCATGCATTCTTACATATTTTCCTTAGCTAAATTTGTATTAGCTCTAGACCTATTTTATGAATGTTTGTAATGCTAGCCTTGGAGATTGATCCAATGGTTGACGAATGTAATGCTAACCTTGATGTACATTCTGAAGTTGATGAATTGTATAAAAGCATTTAATGAAGTTGTGAAAAAAGAGAGGAAGCTGTGAATATGAAGAGATAAGTGCAAAGGTATGAAGGAGCAGAGTAGAGGAGTCATTTATGCTTCAATGGAACTAAAATCTGGTATGACTTAGATGCTATTCAATCAGTTCACAAATTAGGTAGTGAGCCACCCTTAGGTAGTGAGCCATTTTTGCAGTGAGCATTTGGGCAGTGAGCCTCTGTTTTTCAATATTGCTATAACTTATGTATCTTTGTGGGCTAACACCCACCATGGTTTTTCCCTTTTAGGATTTTCCATTTAAAATCAGGTGCCTACTGTGTTGAATATGTGATTTTGAATAAGTTAATGGTTTCTTTCTTTCATGATTAAATCTAATCATGAATAATTAAGTGATTGATGGTTTGATATGTATGTGAAGCTAAGTTTTTGTGACAACTGATTTACCCCCCTCTGAGTTGTTTGGTATATTTCAATAGGATATAGGAAATTTGTCACATGTTGTAATTGTAGTTGCCCTTGTAGACATGTACGCGAAGTGTAGAAGCATAGACAAGCCATGTGAACTATTTGGCATGATGCCCCAAAGAAATGTCACCTCATGGAATGCAATGATTGCAAGATATAAACAAAATGGATTTTTTGATAAGGCTTTAGAAACTTTCAAGAAAATGTAATTGGCGGGTGTAAAGACAAATTCCAAAACCTTTAAAATGGTATCTTTGAAACATAGTATAGACATCCATCAAAGTATAAAGGATATAGCAATTTTGTCAAAAGTTGTAGTTGCAACTACCCCATGAGACATGTATGCAAAGTATAGGAGCATACACAAGGCACGTGGGCTGTTTGATACTTGACACCACAAAGAGATGTCGTCTCATGGGATGCAATGATTGCAAGATATGCAAAAAATGGATTTATTGAAAAGATTTTAGAAACTTTCAAGTAAACACAATTGGCATGTGTAAAGCCAAATTCCACAACATTTGCTAGTATCCTCCCTATCTGTACACCAAAATATGATGTTTGGAATAGTGTATGGACAGCTACCAAAGCATAAAGGATATAGGAAATTTGTCACATGCTATAATTGCAACTGCCCTTGTAGACATGTATGCAAAGTGTGGAAGCATAGACAAGACATGTGAACTGTTTGGCATGATGCCCCAAAGAAATGTCGCCTCATGGAATGCAATGATTGTAATATATGAACAAAATGGATTTTTTGATAAGTCTTTAGAAACTTTCAAGCAAACACAATTGGCGGGTGTAAAGCCAAATTCCAAAACCTTTGAAATGGTATCTTTGGAACACAATGTAGACATCCATCAAACTATAAAGGATATAGCAATTTTGTCAAAAGTTATAGTTTCAACTACCCTACGAGCCATGTAAGCAAAGTGTCGAAGCATAGACAAGGAACGTCGACTATTTGATACAAGACCACAAAGAGGTGTCCTCTCATGGGATGCAATGATTGCAAGATATGTAAAAAATGGATTTGTTGAAAAGATTTTAGAAACTTTCAAGTAAATGCAATTGGCATGTGTAAAGCCAAATTCCACAACCTTTGCCAACATCCTCCCTATTTGTACACCAAAATAGGATGTTTGGAATAGTGTATGGATATCCATCAAAGGATAAAGGATATAGGAAATTTGTCACATGTTGTAATTGCAGCTACCCTTGTAGACATGTATACAAAGTGTGGAATCATAGACAAGGCACATGAACTGTTTGGCATAATGCCACTTTTGAACACAATGAACACTGAGAGGGGGGCTGAATCAGTGTTCTATAAAACCATTTATGCACTTGCTTTTTTATCCATTTACCAAATTCAATTATGTGAAAGTAGATTAAACAAATGAACAACAATCAATAAGACATAATACATGAACACCAGGATTTTTTACGTGGAAAACCCAAAGAGGGAAAAACCATGACGGGGGGTTAACCCACAAAATTTTATTAGTTATAACAATACCAAAATACAAGAGGCTCACTGCCCAGAGCTCAATGTTCAAAAGAAAAGGCTCACTACCAATAAGAAGAAGAAAGAAGAAGAGGGGTGGCTCACTGCCAAAAATAAACTGCTGAGATTGCATCTACTTATGCATGATTACAGTTCTAATTAAGCTCATAAAAACTAACTCAGAACACTTTATTTTAGTCTACCCCTACTTCCCTTCTATGCTATTACATAACCTCAAGATCTTTCTTCATTTGTTGTGGCTATTATAACTTCATATATTTTGCATCCACATCCATCACTCTTCTCAACCACACCACCAAACACCGAAATCTATCCTCTATTTATATCTACAACTAAATCTTTCTCATGATTAGGTCGGCAAGTAAATTGTAAAACATGTATACCAAGTGTTATATTCTGTAAGCTTGTTCTTGTGTTGAATCTTTAATGTGGATCCAAACCATCATGTACATGTCTTCATATGTGTCAACTCTAATCATACAACCACTTACATTTATCATTCAACTCATATTTCTTCTTCGTATAAGGATTTAACCAGCCTGTCGACTTGTTCCTTAGTAACATATATGATAGGTTCCTCTGCCACATCACAACTCATGCTATAGACCAAATGGGACCTCATGAATCATATTCAGTAATCATGATTGATCTCTTAACATGTCTTCAACTTTGCAGAACAAAGCATGCTAATGCAGAGGAATACAAACCACTTCTTTCTACACTGTTCACTGTTTTTGTCTTACTTCTGCTAACCTAGACTTAGCCTTTTCATTAGATGACTTCTAGAGGAATTCATGACTTGATTATTGGAATATAAGAGAAATAAGTATCCATGAATATCATACCTGAACCACATCTTCAATCTTATCTTGTGGAGGAGTACTGATCCTTTTTCTATCTCATACCTGAATATTTTCCATACTTAGCCATTTTTGCCAATCAGACTTGAATTTCAATATAACTTTCTGGAGTAGTGTCTTCTAATCATGTTGAAGGGATCTTTGAACCTTGTTGCCATCAATGACAACATACAAGTCTATTATAGAGTATTGTCTCTTGCCAACAATCTCCTCCTTTGGCATTGATGGTAACACTTAGTGAAAAATACTTGACTACTCCCCCTTACTATATATACTTCTATATTCCTTTGCCCCTTGAGATGTTCTCTTATTTTTCACTGATCTTCTCTCACCCTTTGACATCAATGGAAAAGGGTGTGTTCTGGAACCAAAAAAATTGTCGAGACTTCAAATATTTTATGTACTCTACTGCATATTTACATGTACAGTCTTCTACATATGTTGAAGAATGTCACTAAAGATGTTCTTAAGTTGAGCTATCTCAACATCCTAGCTCTTTTTAGCACCATCCAAAATTTGTATATGTTTGCTAAGTAGAAAAAATAGAGTTTCTGCCTTTTACAGATCTGATGGTGTGACTGTTTGTGCAACAGGTTGTGCTTCAACTACAAGCTTAGTCATTGACTCTAGTTTGGGATTGATCAGTCTTCTCAATTGTTGCATTCTACTCTTTATTTGATACTTATGATTTATTAGACCATTAAAGTCATTGTGAATGTTGATGACGTGAGATTCTTTGTTACTGATTGATTCATTTACTAGATCAAAAGACTTAGAGATATTCAACAGTTTTTCTTCCAATTCCTTAATCTTTTCATCTATCTTCTTTGTAATTTCTGGCCATGATAGACAAAATTTATACACATCACCAGCTTCTACAATAGAACTTTAAATTCTCTATATCCCATTATCTAACTAAATTTTATCAGGAGCTATGAACTTTGTCAACTCATCTAACCTTTTCTCATTGAACTCTTGTCTAATTTTTGTTTCAGTAGAAATTTCAAGGGATTTGAAGTGTGTACTTACAAAGTGTATAAGTCCCTTGAGTATCCTTCTGGTAAGTTGGCACCATCTTTTCCAAAATGCTAGATGCATCCTTTATGAGTTCACTTTCCTTAATATGAGTTTTCAACACCTCTTTTCTTGCTTTGGCTTGAGCAACTAAGGTAAATTTGAGCATATGAGTAGGAGACATTGTATCCAAGTTTATTAGAGCTTGGATTGACTCGACCTCATCTAGAACTAGCTCCTCCTTTTCTAAGAGTTTTTTACTGCCTCTGTAGTGTCTCTTTCTACACTAAAGACATCTTTTTCTATTCCTGCTCTAGAGGATTAATGTTTATGGCCTTGTTCATGTCCTTCTTCTGTTCATCCTTTGTTAAATCCTTTTCAATCTGCTATGCTAGAGAGGAATTGATTTGTGCAGTTGGTATTTCTCCTTCTGCAGTCTTCTCTCTAATAGTATTGTCCACTATTTGTTGTTTCAGAGAGGCAAGAGTCTCTTTTACTTCACTTATTTGGTCAGCTTTATCTATCTCCCTTTCAATGTTGACTTCCAGAATAGATGTATTATCACCAACATTATTGTTTTCATTATCATAAGTGGTGGGAATATTGTATTTCTTTAGGGCTTCCAAAATAATTTCCTCTATTTTTTTTACCACTTTGTCAATCTCACCCATCATTAATGAATTCATCCTCATTTTGGTTATGAACTTTTCCTTGGTTTCCTTAGAAATCAAGTCTTCTTCTTCTAGAGTAATTTCTGGACACAATTTTGTTAGTACATGTTGCTTAGCTCAATATCTTTTGCCCTGGCAATTTCTTTTCTGATGGTCAAAATGTTGGCTAGACTTTCAGGGAGATCAGATATGATCTCAATAAGGGTCATGTTAAAGATGTTTAAGTATTTTACTGTGGCCTCTTCTAGGATTCTCTTATCTACATCATTATATTCATTATAAAATTTAATCATGGGCTTCAAGTTCCCATCAATTGTGACAGATTTTAATACATCTTGAAGAGATATTATAGCTTTTTCAACGTAAGACTCTTCTATCTTTTGGATTTTGTTTGATTTGTCCTTTTTCAGAGGACTTTCTTGTGGCTTTAACTGCTTCAACTTTCATCCTTTTTATCTCCTCATCTGATTCTATTTCTTCTACATCCTTTCCACCCACACTGACATACAGTCTTTTTCCCTTCATCTTCTTCCTCTTTGTTTATTTATCAGTGCATTTTCTTTGTGATTATTCCACACTTATTGATTTCTTGGATCCAAAGTAAGGGTAAGTGCAAGAAGTTGGGTCCACATAAAGGGGAAGTCGCGGGCAAAAAAAATCCCGATAGAAATGGGTACCTGTTTTACAAGAAACGGGTGCCCGAGCCTAAACGGGTACCCTCTTAGGAATGGGTACCCATTTAGGAATGGGTGCCCGATCCTAAATGGGTACCCATTTCTAAATAGATGTTTAAATTTGAAAAGAAAACATGCGCATTTTTTTTTCCCACACAAAGGGAATGGGTACTCATTTTAAAATGGGCACTGTTAATAATGCGTACCCATTTTAGAATAGGCACCCATTCCTAAAATCTTAGGGTTGGAAAAGGTATGGTAAGTCAACCCTTGCCTTGGACCTGCAAGTTTTTTTCTAAGTATAGAACAAGAGAAAAGACTGAGTTTACCTATATGGCTGACGACATTTTTTTCTAAATTTTTTTACGAAATTAAAACCCATTATAGTTGACAGTGTCTAGTTTTCATATATATATATATATATGTTTATTCGACATGTTTTTGTATTTATTAATAAATTTATGAGCAAACTGGTCCAAAAACTTGAAATGACAGGGGTTTGTATTTTTTTAATAACTTTTAATTTTTAAAGATTTTTGAAAAAAAAATTATATGTCATCAATCTACACATCATTCTCTACACAATAAAAAAAAAATTCATTTTATGATTAGTTTTACTCAAATTATGTTGTCCATACACGAGGGTTTTTGAAAACATAAATTAGGGCCAATAAAAAATTAATAAAAAAAAATATTTGGTAAAAAATTATAAAAAAATATCCTCATCAAACTTCACTGTACTACACATCTTTCCCCAAAAGGATTTAGAAAAATACTTTCATTTAGGTCAAATTATGTTGGTCGTACACATGCATGGTATGGTAAAAAAAAAAGTGACTTTTAAATAGTGGTTTTTAGAAATGCCTATTTAAAATCAGTTTGTATCATCTGAGTATTAAAATAAATTACATATTTGGAAACTAGACTCTGAGTACTACATTTTATATTACTAAATTTTTCCAAGATTCAATCTTTAAGTGCCTAAAATATTTAGGTCAAATGTGACAAATTTTGAAAATCAGGGAAAACACTTCCACTTTTTGGCCAAAAAGTGGACCCAACTTCTTGCACTGACCAGTAAGTTGTAGTGTTTTTTGAGGTTTTTTGAATTCTTTTGGGTCTTTCTTGTTCTGTTGGGACTCTTCCAAATCCTTAACCTATTCCTCTTCTTGTTTTTCCTTCTCTACTACTTTTTGCCTTGATTCTTTCAATTGTTCTCTAGTGATGCCATAACTTACAACAATCTCTTCCACTTCTTTCCTAACCTTTCTAGTTATTTCAAGCTTTTTAAATTCAACATGCAATTTTGCAGTTAGCTCTTCAAATGTGTCAAACCTTTCTTCCTTGGGATCACAAGGTTTTCTAAGTAGATGTTGAGCATAATTTTCCAATATTAAGTCATCTACTTCATAGCCCATAGGCATTACCCATACCATTCTAGGCTCCACAGCTTCCATCAAACATTGATCCTTGGTGACCATAAAACAGATGGTATCTTTGTATTTTTCTACAATTTTCTTTGGGATTCTCTCCCTTGAATGCATCCTATTCTAGAAGTTTTTGAAATACCCCCACAGTGTTGCCTTTTGCTCATAAGGATTTCCAATGCTATTCAAGTGATTTCTAATTTGGGTAGCAAATGGTCTACTTCTTGACTAGAATAGGTTATTCATGTTTTGTAATTCATTCAAGAAATAGAAGAATATACAGATGATCAATGTACCATACTTGAATAGATAGTTTTTTCTTTCCTTAATCTTCTTCAAATTCTCCATCAGTTGAATCTACAACAACTCACACAAGTCATAGTCAGCATTCTCTTTAATCATTTGATAAGCGATACAAATTGCAGTGTCGGAGATGAAGTTCTCTCGATTTGTGAAGTAGACCTTGTAACCTATCACCATGGAAGTGAATCTTACCACATGATCCATGATATGATTGATCATTAGTGCCCTTTTGTTGAATTGTGCTCTAGTGGCCTCTGTAACTGTTTGGTTCTTTACAGCTTTTAACATGGGCATGCTTCCAATATCATTTAACCTTGTTACCGCCCTAGTTGCTTACTTTGTAATTTTAAAAGGTTGTCCCAACCACATGAATTTGTCATGGATTCGACTTAGTACATACCTTTCCCTTTCATCCTCTGCAAATGTAGGGAAATACACATATTGAATGAATTTATTTTCCTTTAGGACTTTGTATTCATTCTTGAGATCAAACTGGTCATCACTTAGATGCTTGAGATACAAATCTAACAAACAAGTGTTGTTGTGCTCATCTAGGGCAACATGAATAAATGCCCTAACATCTTCTACATACATAACTCCATGAGGAATTTCAGAGAATGCACCCATTGGATCCACTCTTGTTGTCTTAAATGGGTGTTTCTTAAATTTAGGTTGAGGTCACTAAATAATATCAACCACTTATGGAGTTGCCATTTCAGAAAATTTAATCAAATTCTCTAATGAGGTTTTAATGAAAATACCTTGTTTTGCTAAGTTAGGGATTCCTTTCTTCGAATTACTTCGAATGCTTCAAATCTTGGTTGTTGTGCTCAAATTTTTCTTTGATCTCTCTGAATACCTGATCACTTTAAGTGAAAAGTGATTTTGAGACTAAACTAGTTCCCTTTTATCCTTCTCACAACTTAACCTAATCATCATTAATGCTTGTTCCAAAAAGCTATTTGTCCCCTATTGATAGATATAGTCAATTGAAATTTGCTTCACAATGTTCCACATTAGCTTAATCTCTTCCAGATTTTCTTTCTGAAGATTTATCTTGTCAGATTTCCCCATATATCTTCATGCTGGATTTTAGCACCAACTTTTTGGTTGGGGGATTTAGAATTTTCAACACTAGTCCCCCTGAGCAAGAGCTCCCAATTCACTTCCTGGAGGAAGTACCTACACCAAAAACTAGTGTGGATTCATTTTTTTCTTCACTTTCATCTTTTTTGATCCAGATGTTGGTCATCTCATTCTTAGTTTCTACCAGATCAGCCTTGTACTTGCCCTTGTCATTTCTCTGTTCTATTTTGCCTTTCTCTGTAGAATAGTCTCTTGTTGCATTTATGCTTCTGTAGAATTTGGAAAAGTATCTAGGCTTGTTACAATTGTAACAAACAACATTTCTTTGACCTTGATTTATTCTATAATTGGGAATTGGTCTTGATTTGTATTGATTAGCCATATGCCTAAATCTAATGCATGCAAAACAATTTCCATTGAAGAATTGGATGTTCCTTGGTTTACTTGGATTGTTTCTCGACACACTTCTAAACTCATGTACTTTATGACCAACTTTGTCGCAATTGAAACATTTACCAAAGAAGAGTGGAATATTTTGATTTATTCTACTTCTGCACTGAGTATCCCTATGACCATACTTATTGTATTTGAAACAATAACCATTAAAAGATGGATACCTTTGTGCATTTGGTTGCTTGACCGGAGGTCCTTTAGGTATTCTTCTTTGATTCCTCATTGGATGGTCTCTACCTCTTCTTTCTTTAGATCTGTATTGCCCTAAATTTGAACTTTTTCCCTTTTCAAATCCCAAGCCTTGTTTATCATTTGGATATTTTTGACTGGCTAGCAACTTATCAAGTTTTGTAGAGCTTATTTTGAATTTTTCTTCGTAGCTATTCACTGCTTCTAGATCAAATTTAAAGAGTAGAATATTTCCCTAGTTTTTTACATTCCTCTAACTTGTCCTTCACAACTTGATTTAGATATTCCTCATTCTTGGTCTTTTCTTCAATTACCTTGAGAAGACTGGGTAAGTGCACAAAGATGTGGAACCAAAATGGGGTCTTAAGTTGCCACTTTTTTTCTGAAATTAGGAAACATTAATGTTGGATGAGAAATTGAAGATGGAACAAAAACAAGAGTTGTAGTACTCCGAATCTAGTTTCTAAACAACTAAATTTTTCCAAAAATGGTTGAGATTAAGGGGTTCAAAAAGGGGGAGCACACAAATTGGTCTTGTTTTTCTCAAAAAAACATAACATAGCGTCTGGTGTGCTCCCCCTAAAATGTTAACTTTTTTTAGTATTTCAATAATCACTCTAGTGAGAAATTAGGTAACACCATGTAGTTTATCCCTAATTTTTTTGATAATTTTTTAATGAATAATTGATTTTTTAGTAATTTTTAAAGTGGACACATCCTGAAAAATAGAAATTTGAGCATGCTTCCCCCTAAAATGTTTGAAAACTAATCAAAAATTGAATTTTTTTTTTGAATTCGTGTAGAATGGAGTCTAGTTTCTAAAAATATAACTTATTTCAATTTTCAATGAACAATTAACAAAAAGTCAAAAATACTAGACATTGGTTTTTGACAAAAATTGGACACACTTACAAAAGAAATTCAAGATGAAATGCTAAACGTACTCAAAATGTGAAACAAATTATATGGTTAGATAGCTAATAGAGAGATTAATATTATGGTGGTATTTTTTGAGTTTTCATTGAAAAAAGTGCCATCCTGATGGTGAGCACGCTCCAGATTATCTCTAGATTTTTCTAAAAACTGATAAAAACATGCCAAACAAAGCTGAGCATAATACGAGCATGTTATAACACGCTCGCATTATGATGAGCATAACTGGTAATACACATGCCAATTGCATTTGCTTGAAAAATTCTAAAGCCTCTTCAACAAATCCATTTTTGCATATCTTGCAATCATTGCATTCCATTATAGAACATCTCTTTGAGGTGTTATGTCATATAATTGACATGCCTTGTCTATGCTTCTACACTTTACATGCATGTCTACAAGGGCAGATGCACTTCCTATCGTCTCTCTCACTCTATTTCTCTCCCCTCTCTATGTCCTACCCTTTCTCTGAGTCTCTGCTTCCCTCCCCTCTCTACCTCCCACCTTCTCTCTCACTCTCTTCTTCCCTCCCCTATCTACCTTCTACCCTCTCTCTCACTCTCTACTTCCCTCCCCTATCTACCTCCTACCCTATTTCTGAGTCTTTGCTTCCCTCACCTCTCTACCTCCTACCTTCTCTCTCACTCTCTTCTCCCCCTCCCTCTCTACCTCTTACCCTCTCTCTCACTTTCTACTTCCCTCCCCTGTCTACCTCCTACCCTCTCTCTCTTCTTCCTTCCCCTGTCTACCTCCTCCCGTCCTCTCCCACTCTCTACTTGCCTCCTATCTCTACCTCCTATCCTCTCTCTCACTCTCTACTTCCCTCCCCTCTCTACCACTCCGCATTCTTCCCATCCAATGAAATTTCATAAATTAACTTGTTTCCATTTCATCATCCCAATTTATATCCTCATCCATCTTTACATGTCTTATTTTTCTTGTTTCCATGTTCTTTGTCGACAAGGGAGAATTAGAGGGAGGAAAAGGGAGAGAGGATGGAGATGGAGGGGAGAGAAAGGGGAGAGATACATGGTGATAGGGGGAGAGAGATAGAGAGTCTGTTTTGGAGAGAGAGAGAGAGGGTGGGTGATACAGAGGTGGCACAAGGGAAGCAACAACACAATGGTTTACTACCCACTCACCCACTCACCTAGCCTTCAACCAAGCAAAGTCACTCACCAAGTGCAAATTATGGATTTGTGGTCTAGGCTATTGTCTAACCCTTGAGCCTATTTCTACACCTTAAGGAAGGTCTGCGAACACCTTTCCAACAATTGGTTTGGTTCCCAACCTCCCAAAACTCTCCAACCTTGATTGGGCCTAGTGAGGCTACTAGCCCTCCTAAACTAGTTTTCTTCACACAATATGACAAAATCCCAAATGACTAGGCAAACAAATGGTGATTTTGAATACCCTCTATGGGACTCTAACAAACCTCCAAATCTCCAATCCCAACTCTCTTCCTACAACTCAAAACTCCTACTAGGTCTCTAGGCCAAATTAATCATTTTAGGTCTAGGTTACAAAGCAAAGGGGTTAGGTTGGGTTCATAGATCAGGGATAGGAACTTGGATTGCTTCTACCACACCCACACAACTCAAAACCACCATTCTTTCATTCAGCTTGTCTGGATTCTGTCACCTACAACAACAAATAGCATAAAACAGGCCAAATACATGGTAATACTTGACCTAGGGCATCACCTTAAAAATCAAAGACTGACTCTCCCAACAAAATGCTTTTGAAATCATAGAATACACATCCCTAGCCTACATTTCACTAGTTTTCATGAATTTTCACTGGTGGGAATGCATTCTAGGGCAAGTTTTATATGTCAAACCCTAGAAAATAGGGTTTTAGAGAAGCCTAGACAAAAACGGCAATAACTTCTCACAACGACCACTTCAAAACCTCAAACTAGTTGCATTAGAACCCTGACTCCAAGTGCTTTCAGAAAAGCAACATTTACACACCTGGCCAATCCATACAGGCTATACATAGTAAGAAAAACAAAGAAAAATAGTCTAAAATCTTGATTTCAGTGCCCAAAATTCCATACAGAAACTCCTTTGCCGTACAAGAGTGAATTACAATGTTTTTCAACCGATCCAAGTCGGTGTCTAACTTCTACAATTAGTTTTCAACTATCAAAACTAAGTGGCAACTGGCCAATGTGTCATTGACACTATTGGCAACATTTTACTCTATGGTATTTTTGCCTTTTCTCAAGGATGGCGATTGGGTTTGCTTGTCCAAAGTAATCAAAACCACCATCCTACTTCCTACAACATGTTAAAACACTAGAATCACCCAAACAAACTCAACAAGGCTCCAGATGGACTAAGCATGATTGAGGTTTATATGGTCACCTCAATCATCTTGACCACACAAAAAGGACCATATAATCATGGCTAAAGCCTTATTACAAATAAAACCACAACTTTCAAAGAAAATGCAATCAAAATGACTTTAGGAACCAAGGTGCTCCTAGGTGCCCTGCACCAGTGGGTCAGGTTTATGAGTTTAGGGTTGCTTAGGTTTAGGGTTTAGGGGTTTAGGGCTACTCAGGTTTATGGTTTAAGGGTTAGGATTTAGGGGCATTATTTAGGGTTTAGGGGTTTTGGGAGAGAGAGAGAGGTTTAGAGTTGCTCAGGTTTAGGGTCATTATTTAGGATTTATGAGCTTAGGGTTGCTTAGACCTTTAGGGGCATTATTTATGGCTTATGAGTTTAGGGTTGCTTAAGTTTAGGGTTTAGGGATTTGGGTTAGGATTTAGGGTTTACAGGTTTACGGTTGCTCAAGTTTATGGTTTAGGGTTTGGGGGTTAGGGTTTAGGGGTTAGGGATTTAGGGTTGCTTTGGTTTAGGGTTTAGGGGTTAGGGTTTAGAGAGAATGAGTGAGGGGATCAATAGATATTGGGAGAGATAGGGAGATAGAGGTTTAGAGTTGCTGCTAGGGTTTATGGTTTAGAGGTTTGGGGTTTAGGGTTGCTCAGTTTTAGGGTTTAGGGGCATTATTTAGGGTAACTTAAGGTTTATGTTTTAGGGGTTAGGGGTTAAGGTTTAGAGAGGGAGGACTAATAGGGAGACATAGAGGAGACCGAGGGGAGACATAGGGAGATAGAGGGTGAGGGACATGGCCAGAGACATAGGCAGAGAGATTGAGAGGTAGAGGGATGATAGAGACAAGGAGATAGCATTTAGGGTTGATTAAGTTTAGGGTTTATCCTAGTTAGGAATTTAGAGAGGGAGAGATATGGAGATAGAGGGTGAGGGACATGGCCAGAGACATAGCCAGAGAGATTGAGAGGTAGAGAGATGATAGAAACAAGGAGATAGGGGTTTAGGGTTGATCAGATTTAGAGTTTAGGGGTTAGGAGTTTAGAGAGGGAGAGATAGGGAGATAGAGGGTGATGGACATGGCCAAAGACATAGGCAGAAAGATTGAGAGGTAGAGGGATGATAGAGACAAGGAGATAAGGGTTTAGGGTTGATTAGGTTTAGGGTTTATGGTTGGTATATATGATGTATAGAATGGTGTAGATGACTAACATAATAGCGCTTATGATGTTCTAATGGCTCCTATGGCTGGCAGAGGGTAGAATGACACCTGTGATTGGCTAGGTGTAGAATGATGTTTGTGATTGATAGGCAGGTACTACTAAGGAGCATATTGGCACATACGATATACAAAATGGCGCAAATGACTAACAGATTGGCACTATGATCTTCTAATGGCTCTTGGTGAGGTATTTGTTTGATTTTGATTATTTTTGGGATCATTTGCGATGGAGCTTAAATTGATTTGGGATGGAGTTGGGATGAAATGGATTTGTTTAGGGATAATGAGAGGTGAAAAGGACTAGATTAGGAACAATTTGGGAATGATTAGAATGATTTAGGAATAGTTTAGGGATGGTATTTGAGATGAAATCTAGGTTTATTTGAAAATGATTAGGGATGAAGTTAAATTGATTTGAATGTGATTTGGGATGGTGTGAAGTGGTTTAGGGCTGATTAGAAGTGGTTTAGGGATGATTGGAGATGAAATTTAATGGATTAGGGATGATTTGGGATTGATTAGGAATGAACTTGGTTGGAATGAAAGCTTAATGTTTTCATGAATTTTCACATTATAGAGATTGGGAGAGATAGGGAGATAGGGTTTAGGGTTGCTTCCATGTTTTATGGTTTAGGGGTTTAGCTCGTTGTTCATTTTTAGGGTTTAGGGGTTAGGGGTTAGGGGTTAGGGTTTAGGGTTTAGGGTTTAGGGTTTAGGGCTTAAGGTTTAGGGCTTTTAGTTTAGGGGTTAGGGGTTAAGGTTTAGAGGTTTAGGTTTATAGTTTAGGTAGAGTGGTGAATAAGGAGATACAAAGGAGACCAAGCCTAGGAGAGATATATCTATCTCCTATATCCCTATCTCTAATTATACCTACCTCTCTATCTCTCTCTCTCTCCCTGTCTCTCTATCTTGCTAGATTGTTTTTGATCCCCTCTCTGTAACTCTACCTTTGTATCTCTCCCTCCCTCACTGTTTGAGGTTTACATGAGTTTAGGGTTGGTAAAGTAAATAGGGTTTAGGGTTTTTGGTAATGGTTTAGGGGAATTATTTAGGCTTTAGGGGTTTAGGGATGCTCGAGTTTAGGGTTTAGGGTCTGTTAGTAATAATTTATGTTTGGGATATCATGCAGGTGCCTTCCCAAAAAAATCCAAAAAGTTCCAATGCTTTCGGCCTCTGCAGGTAAAATTGTGCATCTGCAGGTCAGAAATCCCCGCGGGCCCCTAAAAATGTTAAAAAATGGGTCTCATGTGTTTCAGATACGTATCGGGCTACAGTTTCAGTGTCCCTAAATGTTTCTGGCAGTGGCTGTGAGGGTTTCATTATCAAACACCATGGGATCGGCCATGTGTCATGCCCCTGTTTAAGTCACATTTTTGTTTCTAATGGGTAACTTTATTGCGGAGCATGCCACATAGCAAAAACTATTTCTCTTGTGTTTTAAGTTGCTTCCCATGGGTGGCTCCACGTGTCAACAGCCAAGACACTCCTTAAAAGTTTAAGCTGTAGCGCGGAAGGTGCCATGTGTCTGAAAGGATAGCTGCAGAGTTTGACAAGTGTCAACCTCCATGTCTTGTTTCATTTTTACCTTCGGTGCTAAGTATAGACAGAGGTGGGTCCCAATGAGTCTTAGTTGCTGCAGATCATGCTGCATGGTATATGTCTCCGACACAGTTTCTAGTTATTTCTGGCAGAAAGTGCCACGTGTAACTTGCGGAGGCATGGTTCAAAAGTTTCGGCATGGCCGCGAAGCTTGCCAAGTGTCTACTTCTGCGTGTCTCTCTATTTCCTACAATGCAAAGTAATGGATGGTGGTGGGCCCTGGCGAGATACTAAAAGTTTCTAAGTTATGTGGAGCCTACCAAGTGTCAGCTTCCACAGAAGCTTCAAAAGGGTTTCATTGTGGCTGCGGAGGGCACCACGTGTATCATGTTATAGCCGTAGAGCTTGACAAGTGTCAACTTCCACGTACCTGCCCCTATTTTTCTTATAAAGGCTACCGTGACGGTTTGTGGGCCCCAATTTCAAAGTGTCTCTAGTTTTAAATGTTGCGGGTTGCAATAGTTGTCACTTGTGGGGGCCATTCAAGTAACATGACATAGTTTTAATAGGTGTTGCGGAGCCCGACACGTGGCTACCTCCGTAGAAGTTTCAAAGAAGGGTCTTTGTGTTTCAAAGAGAGTGCGGAAGCCACCATGTAGTTGATTGTTGATACTGTGGAAGCCGCCGCGTGTCCTTTCTGAAAAGCGAGTGAAGAAGTGGAAAAGTCAGTGATAGAAACTTCAAGTGTCTACATGGCACGATTTGGTTGGTGGGTGACTTTTCAACATTTTTTGGGGCCATAGATCTCCACGACTGGGTTTTTGATCGACGGCCACATTTTGAACCTGCAGTGAGGGTTTTCTCCTAAGCATTTGCAAACATTTTTGGCGGGAGAAGCTTGTTGTGGCTGCTTTCCAGAGGCTGCGGGTAGTTGAAGTAGTAATGGCGGACTTGCAGGGGATGATCGATGGAGTTGACGGGTCAACTACCTGATTGATGAAGAAAGTCCCTGAACAGCGGTGCATCTCCTGATTTCACCTGCTCCTTCCTCTTTGTCCCTCTGCCACATTTACTGTTTTGAGCACCATTTCTCATGCATTGTATCTAGCGGGATTTTTGACTTCCCTTGTAATTAATTTTGCTGAGTACATGGTTTTGCTATAAAAGGCAGACTGTGTCACTCATTTTGGTGGTTGAATGCCTGGGGCATTTTTGTGTAAATAATGAAGAACAGAGCATGATCTTGGTTGTTTTTATCCCACTTTAGAGTTTATGAGTTGCAACATGAGTGTATTTTGCACATATTTTCAGTTTCAGTGTTAATGTTATATGAAAAATGCTTATTGCATGTGTCTATCTGCTTGTCTCCATTTGCTGCATGTTGTTCTCCTTCTTTTGAATCTGGTTGCTAAGGGTTTCATAGATTCTAGGGTATAGATATCTATACTGCATGTTTGATCTCTAACTTCCATTCAGGGAGTGGATTAAATTGTTTTAGGTTGAGCATGGGGAAGGTTGCATGTCAGCAGGGATATCTGTAAGTAGAGGCAGTTAGATACCCATTCTTGGGAGATGTTTGTAAGGCAAGCATCAGTCCAGCCCCCTGAAACTTGAGTGAAAGTTGCAAACCATCTATTGTATACATCTAGTTGACTCCTTGCCCAATGGATAGGCACCAGTCTGCTTCTGGGTCAGTAGTTATGAGAAAAAACCCCTTGTCTTGCATCCAGGACATTATGTCCACCCATTTCTACACCTCCACCTGTTAGTTGTAGGAGTAGGATTAGGAACCCCCTGCATACTCTCATACCCAACCAGACACATATGTCCATGAATGTTGCCCACCTTGTGATCTATCATGAAGATCTTGGTCCATACATGAGAGTATTCTGCCTGATGCTGTCAAGCTAAATCTTCTTATTATTGAGCTAGTCAAGGTTACATCTTGAGTTATAGGGATACCCCCCTTGGTGTGGCAGAACCAGAAGTGAAGGGGAGGCAGCTCACACAACCTCTTGTATCTGTTGGCCAAATCCGCCTGTGCATTGGAGCTGGCAAACCCTCTGCAGATTTGGTAACCAACAAATTTTGGTGACTCTACTGGGGAGGAGTAAATGAAAAAAGAATAATATCTGTGTGCCCATCCGAGTCACCAACAAAATTGGTGACTCTGCTGGGGAGACAATGTCATATCCATGAAGCTTGAGTCTAAGAAATTGAAGAATTAGGCCTAGAAGTGCCTTGTTGCAGCAAATGTAAAGTTTTATGTGTGGCTCTGCTATTGGGAGACCCAGAAAAGAACAAATGCATTTTCAACTTCAGCCAGTTTGAAGCTCATTCCTCTGCCAAGGAGGTGGTGACTCTGTTGAATGAACCTATTAGCATCTGCAACATATCCAAGTATTTGTACAAGTTTTTGAAAAGTTCCCTATTTGGTGAAATAGCATTGGTTAAAAGGGAAACATTGGTGAAAGCAGAGCTTGCATGCTTTTGTTAGAATCTACTCTATATTTCAAAAGGGCATGCAATGTTGTTTAAAAGACTCATATAGAGGACTTTAGGCAGGTTGAAATAGTAGTTTGTATTTTAAGGGCCTAAGGTCATATTGTGATTGAAAATCTGAGTAGAGAAGAGGGTTGCAAAAAGCATAAAAAGATGTATTGTTAGCCCATGCACCCTTGTGAGGTGTCAAATGCAATAATTTATAGTAGTCAGTCCCAACCATATAATAAAAGAAGTTTTAACATAGACAGATATAAGCCCATAAATTTCAGTGGCATTTGTGGCTACCCAAATGCTTTTCCACCTAAAATCAGAAAATGTTTGCTCAAATTCAATGGTGTGAAGGATGAATCAGCTGAGAGACACTTGCAGCAGTTCCTATATGTGATAGATGATTTTGAGATTGACCATGAAGATGTGGTTATGAGATTATTTGTTCAATCTCTAGATGGGGATATAAGGGACTGGTTCTCCTATCTTCCGGCTTGCTCTGTTAGATCTTGGCAAGAATTTAAATCTGCATTTTTAGATCAATATGGTGAAAGAATTTCTGATTATGCAGTTATTAATGATTTTATGTATACCCATATTGAAGAAGATGAGTTGATCCCAGTTTTTAACGTCAGATTTATGAGGGCATTGAATAGAATACCAGAATGTATGAGACCTAATGATGCATTGTGCCTAGTTGTCTATTTGGGAGCATTTGATAATAAAATGAGTTATAGATTGAGAGATAAGGAGCCCACCACATTGCATCAGGCACAACAGTTTGCAATGGACATTGAAAACAATTGGAGGTATGGAATACAAAAGGGTTATTTTTCTGAAAAAATTTGTTGTTCTGTAGCCCCTAATGTTAATGAAAGGTTTAATTCAGGAGTTGGCAATGAATGTCAAAGCACTCACACCCCTGCTGTCCCAGTTTTTGCATCATTCCAAGTGGATGATGTTTCTATTATAGAGGAGGATGTCCTATTTGCCTAGCAAATGAAGTTGAAAATAATGATTTTTCAAGTGATATTTACATGCCAGTCCTCATTAAAGAGCCCTCATTTTTAAATGATCTAGTTGTGCAATGTTGTGATCATATGGATCAAGAATCAATATCAGTTTCATCAGAAAGTATCAGAGGGCTGGAAAGTGATGTGGATAGTTCAACTTTAGAGTGCACTGAAGTAGCAAAAATTTTGTATGTGGGGCAATCAGAGATTAAAGATGATAAGGATGATATCCATGATCAATTCATGGATCAGGTTTGTTCTTCTTATGACCTTAGATCTAATAATACTGAAGAGGAATTGGATTGTCATGAAGAAGAAGCAGAGACCTTTGCAATGAGCATGAATCCCCCTTATGATGAGCCTGCAGATGCATATGATATTGTGAGTTATGACCTTCAATGGTGCAGGATTAACCCTTTATTTGATGATGATGATACTGATTTGCAAACTATGGAAAGTGAATGTTCATCATCAGTTGGTTCAGACATATGCAATTATGGACATGCAGATCAGGTTTTGTTACCATTATCCATAAATGATATAGATGATGATGAGGGTCTCATTTATTTTGAATGTCTTCAGTTTTTGGATCAGCTAGATGGATACCTGATGGTGTGCAGCAGCTAGGTAAGTGATGAAGAGTGCCAAGAGCAATATGATGTACTGTCTGAGGAATATAACATACATATGTTACTTAATGCTAAAGAATATTATGATGTGTATGGTTATATGTCTAATTTTGAAATCCAGAGTGACAGAGGCAATACTACAAGTGGCAAGCTTTCAAAAGTGGTGGAATATCTAATTGAGTAGATGACATTATGGGCAGATTATGCCAATCTTTTCAGTTGGGATTGGGATCTTTCAGTTTGGGATTAGGCATTTGACAGGATAAAGTTATGGTTCTTCCTTTTTGGCTGCCTAGGGCCACCAAAATAATATTTGAAAATAATGTGTTTGATGATGCAGATCAATATAACTTCATGACTCTATTACCCAATGGATGGGGGACTGGTCTGGATCCCAGAGATCTGAGGTTCTCGCCATGCCTACAAGAGGCATGTGTCCCCAGACGGAGCCTATATTAGTAACAATTTATGTTTGGGGTATCATGCAGGCGCCTTCCCAAAAAAATCCAAAAAGTTCCAATGCTTTCGGCCTCTGCAGGTAAAATTGTGCATCTGCAGGTCAGAAATCTCCGCGGGCCCCTAAAAATGTTAAAAAATGGGTCTCATGTGTTTCAGACGCATATTAGGCTACAGTTTCAGTGTCCCTAAATGTTTCTGGCAGTGGCTGTGAGGGTTTCATGTATCAAATGCCGCGGGATCTGCCATGTGTCATGCCCCTGTTTAAGCCGCATTTTTGTTTCTAACAGGTAACTTTATCACAGAGCATGCCATGTAGCAGAAACTATTTCTCTTGTGTTTTAAGTTGCTTCCCGCGGGTGGCTCCACATGTCAACAGCCAAGACACTCCTTAAAAGTTTCAGCTATAGCCCGGAAGGTGCCATTTGTCTCAAAGGATAGCTGCAGAGTTTGACAAGTGTCAGCCTCTGCGTCTTGTTTCATTTTTACCTTCAGTGCCAAGTATAGACAGAGGTGGGTCCCAATGAGTCTTAATTACTGTCGATCGTGCCGCGTGGTATATGTCTCTAACATAGTTTCTAGTTATTTCACACGGAAAGTACCACGTGTAACTTGCGGAGGCATGGTTCAAAAGTTTTGGCGTGGCTGCGAAGGGCGCCACGTGCATCTTCTAATGGCTGTGGAGCTTGCCAAGTGTCTACTTCTGCGTGTCTCTCTCTATTTTTTGTAATGCAAAGTAATGGATGGTGATGGGCCCTGGCAAGATACTAAAAGTTTCTAAGTTACGCGGAGCCTACCAAGTGTCAGCTTCCGCAGAAGCTTCAAAAGGGTTTCATTGTGGTTGCGGAGGGCACCACGTGTATCATGTGATAGCCACAGAGCTTGACAAGTGTCAGCTTCTGCGCGCTTGCCCCTATTTTTCTTATAAAGGCTGCCGCGACGGTTTGTGGGCCCCAATTTCAAAGTGCCTCTAGTTTTAAATGTTGTGGGTTGCGACAGTTGTCACTTGCGGGGGCCATTCAAGTAACATGACATAGTTTTAATAGGTGTTGCGGAGCCCGACATGTGGCTACCTCCGTAGAAGTTTCAAAGAAGGGTCTTTATGTTTCAAAGAGAGTGCGGAAGCCGCTGCGTGTCCTTTTTTAAAAGCAAATGAAGAAGTGGAAAAGTCAGCGATAAAAACTTCAAGTGTCTACATGGCACGATTTGGTTGGTGGGCGACTTTTCAACATTTTTTGGGGCCGTAGATCTCCGCGACTAGGTTTTTGATCGACGGCCACGTTTTGAACCTGTAGCGAGGGTTTTCTCCTGAGCGTTTGCAACCGTTTTTGGTGGGAGAAACTTGTTGTGGCTGCTTTCCAGAGGCTGCGGGTAGTTGAAGCAGTAATGGTAGACTTGCAGGGGATGATCGATGGAGTTGACGGGTCAACTACCTGATTGATGAAGAAAGTCCCTGAACGACGGTGCATCTCCCAATTTCACCTGCTCCTTCCTCTTTGTCCCTCTGCCACATTTACTATTTTGAGCGCCATTTCTCATGCATTATATCTGGTGGAATTTTTGACTTCCCTTGTAATTAATTTTGCTAAGTACACGGTTTTGCTATAAAAGGTAGACTATGTCACTCATTTTGGTGGTTGAAGGCCTGGGGCATTTTTGTGTAAATAATGAAGAATAGGGCATGATCTTGGTTGTTTTTATCCCATTTTGGAGTTTATGAGTTGCAACATGAGTGTATTTTGTAAATATTTTCAGTTTCAGTGTTAATGTTATATGAAAAATGCTTATTGCATGTGTCTATCTGCTTGTCTCCATTTGTTGCATGTTGTTCTCCTTCTTTTGAATCTAGTTGCTAAGGGTTTCATAGATTCTAGGGTATAGATATCTATACTACATGTTTGATCTCTAACTTCCATTCAAGGAGTGGATTAAATTGTTTTAGGTTGAGCATAGGGAAGGTTGCATGTCAGCAAGGATATCTGTAAGTAGAGGTAGTTAGATACCCATTCTTGGGTGATGTTTGTAAGGCAAGCATCAGTCCAGCCCCCTAAAACTTTAGTGAAATTTGCAAACCATCTATTGTATATGTCTACTTGACTCCTTTCCCAATGGATAGGCACCGGTCTACTTTTGGGTCAATAGTTATGAGCCAAAACCCCTTGTCTTGCATCCAGGACATTATGTCCACCCATTTCAACACCTCCACCTGTTATTTGTAGGAGTAGGATTAGGAACCCCCTACATAATCTCATACCCAACCAGACACATATGTCCAAGAATGTTGCCCACCTTGTGATCTATCATGAAGATTTTGGTCCATACATGAGAGTATTCTGCCTGATGCTGTCAAGCTAAATCTTAATATTATTGAGCTAGTCAAGGTTACATCTTGAGTTATAGGGATACCCCCCTTGGTGCGGCAAAACCAAAAGTGAAGGGGAGGTAGCTCACACAACCTCCTGTATCTGTTGGCCAAATCCGCTTGTGCATTGGAGTTGGCAAACCCTCTGCAAATTTGGTAACCAACATGGTCTAGGGTTTAGGGTTGCTTGATTTTAGGGTTGCTCAATTTTAGGGTTTAGGGGTTAGGGATTAGGGTTTAAGGGCATTATTTAGGGTTTAGGGTTTATGGTTTAGATTTTTAGGTTTATAGTTTAGGTAGAGGGGAGAATAGGGATCCCTATCTCTATCTCTCTAGACATATCGATCCCTATCTCTGAATATATCCCTCACTACCTCTCTCTCCTCCTATTTATCTCTCTCCCCATCCCTCTACCTCTTGAAATCTCTCTCCCTATGTCTCTAGACATCTCTTGATCTCTTTCCCTATCGAGCTATCTATCCTCATAACCTTGTCTCTTAATATACCCCTCTCTACCTCTCTCTTTGTATTTCCCTATCTATCTCTCCCTTGCTAGATCTATCTCCCTATATATCCCCTATCTATATATATGTATCTCTATCTTTTTCCCTCTATAGACCCCTTTCTCTATCTCAATCTCCATCTCTCCCTCTCCCCATTTCTATCTCACTTATCCTCTCTATCTCCATGTCCCTATCTATCTCTCCAACTCTCCCGATCTCTCTCTATCTATAGGATAGAGAAATGAAGAGAGAGAGACTCTCCCATGTAGATACAAGGTTACCTTTATGTTATCATGCTTCCCAGAATGCGCTCGCATTATAATGCAGTCGCATTTTGGGAAGCATGGAAAATGGTAAAAAATCATGTGTGATCCATGTTTCAAACCCCACATGACTGTTATTCCTACTCTTAAGGGAAAATTAGAGTAAATATGAATAATCAATATATCAATATCAATAATACACGAAAGTTAACGAAAAGGGAAATAATCAAGATCAAACAAACAAAGATGAAACTTTTACAAACCTCAATTCTTCATAACTTCCATTGGTTGCCTATCTCAATTGATCTTCAATGTATGAATAAGATCCTCAGAGAGTGCACTTCCTTGCTATTCCAAGATTGTCAATAGAGAATGGCTATGATAGTGCTTTGTAATGAAGATGAGCTTCACAACAATGGTAGTGATATGGTAACAAGTTAATCACAAGCAAATGGAGTGATATGGGTGCCAAAGGCACACTGTAATTCTTGCAGAGTAACAATACTAAAATCTTGGATGATTGAAATGGAGGAATAGGGTTGCTTTTATAGACTTGTGAGAGAGAAGATCAACGGTATAGGAAACTTGAGAGGATGTGTGTGAATAGGAAGAGGACATGTGTCTTTCTCTATTTTGCATGAGAGGAATTAATAAAATAGAAGAATGAGTTAACTGAAAAGATAAATCAATTAATAGATTATATTAATCAGTTAAGTGAATAGAACTAGAAGATAGAAATTGCATGAGGATGAGAAGATATTTTGCTTAATTAAATATTAGGAATATTCAATTGCATGTACACACTTGGTTGAATTATATTTAGATAACTCAATTTTAGAAGAATTAGACAACTTAAATAAATATTTGATTTATTTAAATTTAGAGAAGATATTATTAGAAGAAACAATTAAATAATTGATTTTATTTAATTTAGAAGATTTTGGAAGAGCTAATTAAATAATTGGAATTTGTGTATGAGGAAAATTGACTATGATAAGCTAAACTAATCAAAAACCCAATAACATAAAGAAAACTGATCTAACTAAAAGCCATTAATAATAAATCAATAAAACATGAAAGCTTTTACCAAGATTTGTATTGTTCCCTTTGGATGAATGTGGATTGCTCAATAGTATTGCAAAACCATGGTTGCAACAAGCAAATAGTGTGCTCAAAGATCAATGTTAAGAGATCGTGAAATTGCTCAATAGATGCGATGTATGCTCAAAGCGTTGTTAAAGGATGCCTGAGAATAAGTGATCGAAGAGGGTTTGTGAAGGAGATGAGGCAGGTTTATATAGGTTTCAATGAAGATCGATCAATGGTCCAGATAATTTAGAAGAATCAACAGAGGAGAACAGTTGAGGAACGTGCAACGAATAAGAGGAAGACAAGTGTCTTGCTTTCTTTTGCATGAGAGAAGTTATCAGAAATAGAAGAATGTGTTAAAGCAATTAAAAGAATATAATAATCAGTTAAGTGATTTAAAACAAGAAGGGATTTGCATGAGAATAAGAAGATATTTTGCTTTATTAAATATTAGGAATATTTAATTGCATGTGCAATAAAGCTTGAGTTATATTTAGAGATAACTCAATTTAGAAGAAAAAGCAATCTTAAATAAATATTTGATTTCTTTAAGTTTAGAGAAGATATTATTGGAAGAAATAATTAAATAATTAGAATTTTTTAATTTAGAAGATTTGAAAAGCTAATAAAATAAATAAATTTATTTAATTGTTGTGCATGATTTTGGAAGAACAATTTTGATTTAATTAAATAATTAAGAATTATTTAATTTTAGATAAGAGGGAATTTGTTGAATTAATTAAATAATTGGGTTTATTTAATTAATGTGGACTTGATTTTTGGAAAGAGGATAATGATCTAATTAAATAATTGAAATTATTTAATTGTGGAAGAATATAGAGGAATTTGATTTAATTAATTAAATAAAGAGGATTTATTTAATTAATGTCGCAATTATGTGATTTGGAAGAATTTGGTGATTTTGGTGAAAATAATTAAATAATTAGATTATTTAATTAATGTTTGAAATGCAGGTGATTAGATAGATTGATGAAATGCAAGTGTTTCGATGACACAGTCATTTTAGGGTGTCTACATTTTGCCCCTCTTTGATGCAATGCAGTTTAGAACGTTGCGTCAAAGAAATTGATTGTTGAATACATGATACAATTTTTTATGCCCCAGTGTAGGTAGCTGCCCCAGCGTATGCCCCCTTGAGTGAGAAGATAGGGAAGCGACAGAAGGACTGGGTTGACGCGCGACCAGATGAGTGCGTGAGAAAGTAGAATGAAAGGCAGAATGGGGTGGGAAGAAGAAAGTGGGAGGGACACTATAAATAGATCCTATGGGGACCACAATCCTCATTTGCACACTAAGAGCTTCCAAATTGAGAGTACAGAGCCTCCTAGCTTTAGGTGTGAGAGTGGACTGGAAGGAGCTAACAACGAGGAGAGATGCCGATCCTAGTGCACAGGCATCAAGCGGAGCTGGTACAGACCTACGGGAGGCCAGCAGGAGCTCCGACAGCGGTAAGTGTTTGAAAACCCCATATTATATTGTCATTGTTGGTCAAGTTTAGGGCTAGGTCGAGATAGGGTTTGCAGGTCAGCCAAAAGCGCTTAAGGGTAGCATGGTGCTATTGGTAGTCGCGTTAGGCGCTATTGGGGTGTTGCAGTGCTTTTGGTAGGAAAGTAGGGTGCTTTTGGCAAAAACAAAGCACTATTGGATTTTGGGGCCAGTGCCGCAGCGCTTTTGGTAGGATGCTGCAGCGCTTCTGGCAGAATAGGCTAGTGCGGTAGGGAGGGGAGAGAAGGAATCGGGTCACCCTTAGTAGTATAGTTAAACGCTTTTGGCAGCATAGTGCAGCGCACTTGTTAAACAAGTCACCCTTTGGGGTGAGCTAGCTCAGTGCTACTGCATAAGTAATAACGCGCTTTTAGAAAAATAGGACTGTGCCTTTGTGTAAAACAAAGCGCCTTTGGTTAGCTGAGAAAAGGAACCTAGTTAAGGTTGACCGAAGGGTTGACTACCCTAGTTTAGAAAAGGGGTTGTTGCAAGGTGTGACCCTTGGTCTCCTTATTCAGTGCTGTGCTGCGGTGGTTTGTGACAAGGGCTTAACCGCCTCCCGTGCTTGTTAAGTCAAGTGGTTGTATCGGACATTAATAAGTTGATCTTTTGGTGCAATGGCAACTAACAATTGGTATCAGAGCCGAGGTCATGGGTTCAAACCCTACACTTGCACTAGAGGGGGAATTGTTGCAAGGTGTGACCCTTGGTCTCCTATTCAGCACTGCGCTGCAGTGGTTTGTAACAAGGGCTTAACCGCCTCCCGTGCTTGTTAAGTCAAGTGGTTGTATCAGGCATTAATAGGTTGATCTTTTGGTGCAACAGCAACTAACAGGGGTTGGATAGAATAGAAGCAGATAGGAGTTGGGGGATATGGTATAGAAAAACTAACAAGTGGTTTACTTATGGATGCAGAGGATTATGCCGCCCTTGATGTCGAGAGAGCAACACCACCTGATAGCACATGAGGTAGTACAGCTGACATGGGAGGAGGATGCATTCCTAGAGCACGTAGGGTTGTGGTATGTAGCACACCTGACACACATTAGGGTGAATCTCATCCTAGTGACAACAGTGGTAGAGAGGTTTCACAGTGAGACAGCCTCGTTTCACTTCCTGACAGGGGAGGCGACAGTGACGCTGGAGGATGTGTATTGCATTTTGAGAATTCAGATTGATGGAGAGCGAGTGGACTTTGACCTGGTGCGAGGAGAGGCAGGGATGGTAGAGGTATTTTGCACAGATGATTTATGGATAGACGATAGAGAGATTAGGTGGGTAGACATCCCGAGACTCTGCGACAAGATTAGGTGGATAGTGTCTTCAGTGATTGGTGGCTTCCTCTGCCCAGATAGGAGATCGAGGGGACTATCAATTGGATGGGGCACCATACTATCTGGGATGTTCACACATGGTAGACAGTATGCATGGGGCCCATGCGTGCTAGGGCAGTTGTACCGAGACCTGCACCACTGCGTGTATAGGAGAGGTAGGAGTCTCTCAGCAGGGGTGACTTTGCTATAGGTGTGGGCATGGGAGCATATCCCAGTGATCCGACCCATGACATAGCGCCATCGGGATAGGGGAGAGCCATACACATTCCTATATGAGGGAGTGATTACACATCAGAGGCTGGGATCTGTTAGCCACTGGAGGTGGCAAATCGACGAGATGGATCTTTTTGTTTGGAGGCCATGGTTACTATGTGAGGAGTGGGAGGATGAGCATGAGCAGCTGATGTACTGTAGACAGGCTCAGTATCTGCTTGGGAGACGGACAGACACGATTGAGATATACCTACCAGAGCAAGTACTGAGATAGTTTGGGTTACCACAGGGGCTACCAGTGGGGGAGGTGACACATGCTAGGACATGGCAGGAGGTCGAGGATTGGGATGCAGAGATTCCAGTGGCTACAACTTTAGCAGAGGTATGGGGACTTGTCCCCGTGAGATGGGATTGGGATATAGGATTGGCCGAAGGTACACTGCTAGAGTATGATAGGTACTGGTAGACACATAGGCCGATGAGATTGACTACACCAGGTGTGGCAGGGGTAGTGGGGGAGGTACTAGTCCCAAGTGCAGAGGCCAGGATCATATGCTAGGCTAGAGTGGCCAGACAGTAGGCAGTTGGAGAGGCCAGCAGCCAGTAGGTAGACGTAGAGATGGAAGAGGAGGGGGAGCCAGTGGTAGAGACTGATTTGGAGAGGGCTGAGCGGTTGTTACAGGAGGAGATAGCCTAGAGGACTCGATTAGAGCTCTAGATGATACGCTTGAGGAGGGATAGGGATGCAGTGAGGGCTGAGGCGAGACAGGCCGAGGCCTTAGCCCAAGTATAGACATAGGTAGCAACAGCAGCATAGACAGCCCTAGCACACGCATAGGCACAACTACAGGTCCAGGCACAGGCATAGGTATAGATACAGCCGCCAGCTGCACCAGCTGCAGATGATGGGTAGCAAGCCCAGATGATGAGGGAGAGAGACATAGAGGTACAGTTACGGCTGATAGCAGAGGCCACACTACATAGAGTGAGGTGGGAGAGAGATGAGGCACGTCGTGCACTGGGTGCAAATTAGAGGACCCTATACAACGAGCTCATCTAGGTTCAGGGAGAGCTAGTATCAGCCGGCAGAGAGGCAGAGTATTATAGGGGGCTCTATGCAGGTGCAGTGCCAGTAGCCCAGTAGGCACCAAGTTACAGAGACAAGAGTAGATCTGGGGCATCTAGATTTCGTAGGATAGGGTAGCCATTGTCCTCAGTGAGAGGACCATTTGTACCACTAGGGGGAGGAGGACCAGCAGGGGGACCTGCACCGAGCATAGGTGGAGGATAGGGGCCACGATAGGAGGGCAGCTCAACCTGCTAGAGCATGTACATATGTACATTTGTATCATCTTGTATCATTTTGTATCATTTTGGATAGATGCCTACGTGCATCTTGATTTATATTTTGTGGGCTCTTGATAGCCTTGATGTACTATATTGATGTATATATGGACTATTGATGTAGACACAGACATTGTGTATTATGATGACCTTCACATGAGATATATGATGATCTATTCTACTCATTGATGTTCATATTTTTGCGTATGCACTTCTTGATGTCATGGATGTGATGATGTGTATGTATGATTATGGATTTATGTGATGATGTATATTGCGTATATGATGCTTATAGATGTATAACTAGTGATATCTAACATGGGGGTTTCACAGATATGCACTAGAGAGAAGAAAAAGGAGGAGATGGAAGATGGAAACTGTTGATCGATCAGTGCAATGAAAATGATATAAAGGGTGTGGGAATGGATGAATGAGCTTGTTGCATTGGTTTCACAATTGTATATAAAGAGCAATCCTTATTTTTGATATAGCACGTGGATAGTTCACCACCAAGGTATAAAAGACCAGGGTGCAGTAATATCCAAGTGCATGGACGTTGACTCTTCAAGCAAGCGGTTTGAACTTAGATCCCTTAGACATAATATGACCTTGTTGGAACATGTGAATGATCCATAGTCCTAAACATAGAATAATCTTCAATACATGTAAATGCAAGAAGAAATATTAATATGCAAGATGCTAGGTCGTAACACACACAAGATAAATATAATGCTAAGAAAGATGTGAAAGATCATTCCTCAAACACGGCACACAAAAAGCAATGACTATGCCCCCAATCTATACTGCATCGCAACATACCAAGTTTATAGATAAATCAAGGTAGCCTTGAATAGGTAATGGATAAAGGAACAAAAGATAAACCAAAAAGCAAATTGACTGACTTTCAAAGTAAACATACAGCCAACATATTCTCTTGCCAAAGAGGTTTCTTAGGATAGATTGGATAGGAAAGATAACAGCCTTATCATAGAAGCGGTGTGTCCGTTAAAGAGGGCTATCTACCTAAAAAGACAAAGTCTTGCTATGGGAAATGCCACATGTTGCAGGAGACACATGTGTTGGTCTTGACAATGGAACACTGTGCAAAAGACAAACCTGTTGACTTAGGGCTTTGGTTTAAGCGGTACTTAGCTGATGTTGGCAATCGGTATGCAGGACAGTAGATGACCCTAGAAGAAAGTTGCTTTGCTTCAAGTTTGTTAAGGACTTTTGCTTAAAAAGGATGTGCAAGCTTGTTGTTTTGCTGCTTGAGTTAGCCAAGTCGCGGTGAATGGAAGACTAGAAAGGTGATAATGTTAATCAATTGGGTGGGTGGAGAATGATGAATCATATGTACCTCAGTACTGGATACATCCTTCGTATTCCAGACTGCCTACATACCCTGTATCCACGGGATCAAGGTACATTACGAGGAAAGATGAAAGATGATAATATGTAGTTCTGGATAGAGTGATGAATGGGTCAAGGTGAAAGGAGGGGATCTTATGTACCTGAGTACTGGATACTTCATATTCCAGATTGCCTACATACCCATATCCATGGGATCAAGGTACCTTAAGATTGAGAAGAGATAATATGTAGTTCTGGTTGGCACTGTGATGTAGGAAAAGCATTGGGAAGATAATAGCCTTATTGTAGGAGTGATGTGTCTGTTAAAGGGTGCTATCTACAGCAAGGAGAAAGATTGAAGTGATTGTGAACCACGAACAAGGATCCATTCCTAGACCTAGGTTAAGGAAAGATTTGCCCCCATTCTGGTAGAGGAATTTGCATGGATGACTGACGAAGAAGACATAGAAAGCTTGACCTAGGACAAGACAGTGTTAACTGTTGACACAGATCAAGACATGGGAGGACGACAATGGACACAAACAAATTTCCAAGCTATACTAGATAGGGAGATGTAAATGCAAACAAGGTCAATAGTTTTATTATGGATGGATGAAGTGCGTTGTGACAATGGATAAGGAATGAACAAGACTCGATAGAAGATGGATGCTGACTCTACACATAGCGCCTGTTTGCCAGGTTTTCACTATAGTACTTATCCAAGGCGCCTGTTTACCATGTTTTCACCAGAGGACGGATTTATTTTGTTTTTGTTTTGCATTTTTTTCATTTTTTTTTTGGAATACTCTAAGGATTAGGCATAGAACTTCTTGAGATGAACACTATTAAGTGGCTCATCTAGAGGGATGCCGTCAGGTTAGCTAATGTGTAAGCTCCTGATCCATATGCTGCTATCACAATAAAGGGACCTAACCAGTTAGGCTCAAACTTTCCCTTCTTTTCTCAATTTGTTTGATTTCTCTAATTCTCTTTAAGGACAAGATCACCAACTTGAAACCGTCTTTCTTTGATATTTTTGTTGTAATTACGCTAAAGGCGGTTTTGATAGATGTGGAGATGATTGAGCGTTACAAGGCATCTTTCATCTAGTAGTTCTAGCTCAACTAATCTGGAAGTGCGATACTCCTCTCCATTTATCAGGTCCTACATAGATACTCTGAGAGATGGGATCTCGACCTCTATAGGTAGGATGGCTTCAGAGCCATAGACCAAGGCATAAGGTGTGGCACCAGTGGGTGTTCTGATACTAGTGCGATAAGCCCATAGAGCAGGATTGAGCTGTAAGTGCCAATCACGACTAGCTTCATTGACTATTTTCTTGAGGATTTTGAGAATGGTTTTATTGGAAGCCTCCGCTTGGCTATTACTCTGTGGATAATAGGGGGTTGAAAAGCAATGTTGGATATTGTATTGTGTGCACAAGGCATGGACATCTTGATTCTTGAATGGTCTCCCATTATCAGTGATAATGGCTTGGGGAATACCATACTGGCAAATGAGGTAGTTTAGGATAAACTTGGCTATTTGCTTACCAGTGATATAGGTCATGGGAATGGCTTCGGAAGAGGAGGGGTGGATTTGTCCTACGAGGTCGAGACCCCATTGAGAAAAAGGCCATGGAGTTGTCATAGGTTGTAGTTCATGCGCTGCTGCGTGAATTAAATCTCCATGCTGCTAGCATTGTAGACACTTCTTAGCAAACTGTGTAGCATCTTACTCTATTGTAGGCCAATAATAACTTGTTCTGAGTATCTTCTTAGCAAGATTAGGACTAGTAGAATGTGTGCCATAGACACCTTTGTGTATGTCTCGTAAGGTAGCTTCGGCTTCTTCCGCATTAAGACATCGTAAGAGGATACGATCAAGACTCTGGCGATATAGTGTATCACCCAGAATGGTATAACGGGAGGATTGACAGCTAAAGGTTTTGCGTTGGGTGGATGATAGGTCAGGGGGAAAGGTGTTGTGTTTAAGGTATTCATAGATATCTTCATACCATGGGGAATTGGGACCAACAAGTTCACAGATGATTTCAGTAACTGGGACATCGACGGCTAGTATCAACAATTGCTCGATCAAGAACTCACATTTATATGTATTAGCAGGCATGTCAATCAGTGACCCTACAAAAGCCATAGAATCTGTAGCCTTGTTATGCTCTCTTAGAATTTGCTCAAATGTGATGCTAGAAAAGTGTCGTTTGTAGGCGTCCACTAGTCGCTTGTAGGGGACCAACTTTTCATCTTTCATTTGGTACTCATCTATGACTTGGCGAATGACTAGTTGTGAGTCTCCATATACCTGTAATTCTGTGATGTCCCATTGAACTGCTATATTGAGACATATGAGGAGTGCTTCATACTCAGCAATGTTGTTGGTGCAAGGGAATGCAAGCCAATATGACTTTGGAATATTGTTATTTTGAGGTGTGACAGATAAGATGCCGACCCCTGATCTATGTTGTGTGTAGGAACCATCAAAGTACAACTTCCACATTATTGAGTTGGAAAGAGTGAAGAGATTCTCCTCTGGGAAATCTACTACCATAGGGTGTGTATCTGTCATGGGTGCTTCTGATAGTTGATCTGCTAGGGCTTGTCCTTTGACTGCTTTACGATCTGTATACTCAATGTCAAACTCACTAAGGATCATGACCCATTTAGCTAGTCTACCTGTAAGAGCTACTTTTGCTAGTAGATATTTCAAGGGATCGATTTTAGCTACAATATTTGTGTGTTAGTTGAGCATGTAATGCCGCAACTTTTGGGAAGCGAACACTACTACTAAATAGGCTCTTTCCATAGGAGAATAATTAAGTTCATATCCCACCAAGGTTCGACTGATATAATAGATTGCATGCTCTTTTACTGACTCATCATGTTGTGCTAGCAAGGCCCCGAGGGCCAAAGTTGTAGTTGAGATGTATAATATCAAAGGTTTATCAGCAACTGGTGGAACCAATACAGGAGGTGTAGCTAGATACTCTTTGAGCTGATCAAATGCTACTTGGCACTTATCGTCCCATCAAAATGAGACATCCTTTTGGAGTAAGTGTTGAAATGGTTGACATTTATCTGCTAGCTGTGATATGAAACGCCTGATGGACTGCAACCTTCCCTGAAGGCTCCTTAATGCTTTGAGGTTCTTTGGTGGAGGCATCTCCACTATCACCTTTACTTTTTTGAGGTCTACTTCGATACCTCTACAAGATACAATATATCCCAATAGCTTCCCTGATGTCACACCAAAGACACACTTCTTTGGATTGAGGCACACTTGATATTTCTCGAGACTATCAAAGATTTGTCCTAGAACCTGTTGTGATCTGCCTTAGAAGATTTAGCTAGTATGTCATCCACATAGTCCTCCATGATATGATGAAAGAGATCATGGAATATCACTATCATTGCTCTCTAATAAGTTGCTCCTACATTCTTTAGACCAAACGGCATGACACACCAACAATAGTTACCCCAAGGACAAGTAAATATTGTTTTATGTTGATCTTCTTCTGCTATCCTTATCTGATTATAGCCTAAGAACCCATCCATGAGGGAAAGCATTTCATGACCTGCTATCAATTCTACTATAATGTTAATGTTCGGTAGTGGAAAGTCATCTTTGGGACATGCTTTATTAAGATCTCTAAAATCATTACACATGTGGATGCGCCCATTGGGTTTAGACACAGGTACAATGTTTGATACCCAGTCTGAATAATCAATAGGTCGAATGAACTTTGCATCTAACAACTTCTGTATTTCCACTTTTACTAAGAGGGCTATCTGTGGGTGGATCTTTCTCAGCTTTTGCTTGACTGGTTTCACTTTTGGATCAACTGTGAGATAATGAACTACTAGCTTAGGGTCTAGCCCTAGCATATCAGCATAGGTCCATGCAAAGTTGATGGTTCTTTGTAGGAAGAATGTGTTAAGATTCCTGTGCTCTGTCTCTGATAATGATGCTACTAGGAATGTGGTCTTTGGATTTTGTTCTATGCCAAGGTTTATCTCTGTAGAATCTTCCACTAGGAGAGCTGATTTCTCTTGATACTTAGATGGTAGGGGAAGGTCAAATCCTCCATCCTCAGGTGCCACAATTGGGTTTTCACCTTTGGATACGTCCTTTGTTTTTACTATTTTGTGATCGGGAGGTGCCACAGTGTGGTTTTCACCTAGAGATCTTTCTTTATTTTTACTTTTGCGACTGGAGGATTTGGCATTCTCACCAAAGTAAGCTGTTGGTTTTAGTTCCATTACAAAACCTACTTTACAATCGCCAAGAGGGATACCTTCCCGAAGTCCCATGAACTCAGCTAAAGCTTCGTCATTCTGAAATACATCTATAACGGGGGACCCTTGTTGGTCCCAATCAATAAGTTCAGGGTAGACAAGTGTGACATTCTGGGTGTTTGTGGTGGAGGTTAAGGATACGGAGGATAGCATGAAAATGGAGGATTATGCGAATAGGTTGGTCATATGGAGGGAAAAGTCAGCTACCTCGTCGAGGATATACTCGATGTCCAAGGCATTCGGTACCTTCTTACCAAATCCTAATCCCTTCTTGTCTAGTTTCTTTGTCACAACAATGGGTTCTATAGTTCCGTGATTCTATTTCCCAAGGCCACCTTTGCCTTTATAGCCCATGTTTTTTACTATCCTTAAGCCATTGCCATATTGCTTGACTGGTATTATGATTGGTTCTTTCTCCTTATAGAGCCATGAAGAAATGTCCTCAATAGTTTCTTCCTCCAATAACCGTCCCTGTTGGAATTGGGTTAGGAATGTTGGGGGAGGGATAACTACTTTTTTAGTTACTTTGGCAATGGGTGGTTTGTCGTAAGATTTAGGGGATAAAGGCATCCACCCTACACAACAAGGTTTTGAGATATCATAAGATCCAAAGACTATATCCTGGATGTGAGCTTTGATTTCAGGTAGAGGATTAGGGTTACTTGTAGAGGCTTGAGTCAGAGTTTCAGGATCAACATATAGTGGGGATTCAAGGGCTTTTTCATTTTTAGGCACTTGGTTGCAATTCTTATAACTACCTTGCAAGACATGGAAGAATTCAAAAGGATTGGGGTCTCCTGGGATAGTGATCTCCGTACCATTATATGGGAACTTTAGAGACTGATGGTACATGGAGGGAACAACTTTCATTTCATGGATCCATGGGCGACCTAGGATAATGTTGTAAGGCAGCTCAATATCAAGGACTTGACACCTCGTTTCAAGCATGATGGGGCCCAGTTGTATAGGCAAGTGGATAATACCTTCTGAATGGCATTTGGCATCATCATAACCTTTGATTGTAATACGTTGATCAGTGTTAACATGATCCTCAGAGTATCCCAATTGCTTAAGTAGCTTTAAAGAATAGATGTTGAGACCAGCACCACCATCTATGAGTATGTGTTTGATTTTGCGCTTATGGATGAGAACTTCAATATGAAGGGTATCATTGTGACACAGATCATTGGAAGGGAGGTCCTTCTCAGAAAAGACCACACTGTAAGGTGAGGCGATGTTACCCACTATAGCTTGGAAATCCATGACAGCTATGTTAGGAACTGAAGACTCTTGGAGGGCTTTTTCTAACACAACTCTATGTGCAAGTGATGACCATAGGAGGTCCAAGATAGAGATCTGTGCTGGTGTTTTCCCTAGATGTTCGACAAGATTATAATTAGATTGAGCTGGGAGACTGGGTCTAGGACCACGAATGGTGACACGACCACGACGAGTAGTAATAGAACAATCCGTAGAGTTGCCTTTGATTGTGAGGGTAGACACACGACTCTCTTCAAAATGACCTACAATGGACTCAAAGGAAGTGGACGTGTGATTGACACCTTTACCTTTATCTTGAGGAGGAGGTGGACCATGGTGAGGGAATGGTTCCTTGTACATGTTGAGGTCCTTGTTTGTGTGTTGAGCTGGTGGATCATTTTTAAGAGAGATTTGGTTGCCTTCAATGAGATTTTTGATCAGGTGCTTAAGTTTCATGCATGATGCAGTTCTGTGCCCTTTGCTCCTATGGAATTCACAGTATTCATTTTCTCTGTATCAAGCAGTTTTGTAAATAGGTTCACCATACGGTGGGCATCAGGTAAGGTGACAAGGCCATTGTGTAAGAGCTTTTGTAGGACCACTTCGATGGGCTCTCCCAAGGGAGTGAATTGACGCCGCAGAGGGAAATCTTGTTGAGGTTGCTCTTGTTATCACTGTTGTTGATTTTGATAAGGTTGCCTTTGTTGTTGCTGTTGTTGAGGTGAGATTGACTTGGTTTGGAAAGCTACAGCGGAGTTTGCAATGTTTGAACATGCTTAGAATTGACCACCCCATCATTAACCATGTTCTTATTCTTGTTCCAGAACTTGGGTTTATCGTTTGATTGTTGATGAGGAGTGTTGTCTTTCGTGTCTTTGAAGATTTTAACCACACCCTTAGCAATGAGAGCTTTCTCAATGTTGATTCCCTTGTATGTGATTTCGTCAAAGGTTGTAGCACTAAGGATTTGCAAATGGAAACCTAACTCTTGGTTGAGGTTCTGCACAAATATGCTAACAAGCTATTTCTCAGGAATCTGGAAAGGGAATTTGCTAGCTATTTGTCTCCATCGTTGAAGGAAAGAAATGAAAGTTTCACCATTTTTCTGTTTATTGTTGCATAGATCAGTCATGGAAATCTCATGCTCTGCGTTGTAAGAAAAGTGGGTGGCAAATTTCTCTACTAGCTCATTGAAAGACTTGATACCCATGGGCAAGTGTGAGAACCATTCTATAGCTTGACCTCCAAGACTGTGAGGAAAGAGACGCATAAGATATGTGTCGTTATGTGAGACCTCGAAGCAAGCAAGATAGAATTCCCTAAGATGGTCTTTTGGGTCACCTTTTCCTTTGTATTTATCAAACTTGGGAATAGTGAAATTTTGAGGAAAAGGGATCATAGGTAATGACTGATCAAAAGGATAAGGACACACTTCTTCTAAAGAGAAGGCTTCTTGGTGTGGTCAAACATAAGATTAGATAACTGTTGTTGAACTTCCGTAATTTTTAGCTACATTGCTGTGGGAGGGGTTGGAAACATTTCCTGTTGTCCTAGAAGTGGTTGTTGCTGCCCATGCGGAAGATTGTAGTGTAAGCCATGGCCATTGGTGTTATAAGGGTCATAGGATTGGTTGGGGTCGTTAGCGTTGTATATTGGGTTGAGATTGGGTTGGAATTGGTTGTTTTGATTCTGAGGAAGTGGAGGTGGCACTAGGTAAGAATGATGGCTTTGAGATGGTTGGAGAAAAGAATTGGGTGGAGGAAAGCTAAAGTGTGTTGGATTAGGTTGCGATGGCAGCACATAGCTTTGGGAAACTTGATGTTGGGAATGTTGAGGGTGGATAGGTAAGGTGTTGAAGAAATTTAGCACGGCTGAACATTGTGGTGGGGGAACATAAATAGAAGTGTTATGTGATGGTTGAGGGGGATTGATGATGACAGTATAAGAATGTTGTGGTTGGGGTTGCATGACTCTAGTTGGTTGAGAGACATGAGGGTTTATGATATGGGAGGTGGCATTTGTTGAGACCCTTGTTGCATGGCTACATAGTTGTTCCTCGGATTCTAATTTGGTGGGAAACCTATTCGCGATGGGGTAACCAAAATTCCACTTGCGATTGGTGTGGACACTTTAGGAGGTTGCTGTATGTTTGATTGAGCTATAGCGGCTTGCTTGGCTTATTCTATTTGACGTTGTAGAGTCTCTTGTTGGTGATTGTAAATTTTCATAGGAGTTAGAAGCAGTGATATGGCCCTCTTTCCTGTTGCATTTTGATAAAGGGGATTCTTAATCGTTCTCCCTTGTAATCTTTGTTCAGGTAAAGGCGTGGTCATTGTTGACATGGTTTGAACCACTTCTATGGTGTCTTGGGTGTTGTTAGGCTTGCTAAGCATGGATAGATCAAAACCTTTGGGTAATTTGGCTACTTGCTCTGCTAGCAAGCGAAAGAAATGATCTTGGTTCTTGCTAATGCTCTTATCAAAGGCGGCTATGGCTCTAGGATCTTATATGAATTCATTGAGATCTTGCCCATCTTCTTGAGAGGATTGACCTATTTCAAAGTGTTGCTGTTCTTGAGATAGGGGTTGATCTGTGATATAACCTTGTGGAACAAAATCCAGAGGCATGCCGGTGGTATAGTGAGGTGTACTTTCCAAAGGGACCCTTCCTTCCTAAGATGGGATTTGATCAATAGTATATCCTTGTGGCACGAAATCTGGAGGCATGTCGGTGGTATAGTGAGGTGTGCTTACCAAAGGGGTTCTACCTTCTTGAGAATTGCTTGGTTTGTCAAGGTGCGGCATGTTCGGAGAGCTGGTTGATTTTGCTGCGGGTGTCCTAGGAGTGACTTTGGGAGTAATGTTGAGACGGCCTGATTGTGGTGTGTGAGAAGGCAATTTGCACTTCCTAGGGACAACTTGCTTGGATTTCATAGTTTGCTGGAGTCTAGTGGTTACCATGGAATACACTAGGACAAAAGGTGACACTAAGATTCTGCTTGTGTTGTGAGAAAGACAAACTCTTGATGCACAATTTACTAGACCAAAGGTGCTATACTGTTTGACCAGAGGCACATGACTATGCAAAAAAAAATGTGCTACTGTAATACCAAAGGCGATGGACTGAGCTACCGAAGGCGAGTTACTGCTATGCCAAAGGTGAGCTACTGAGACCAAAAGTGAGCTACTATTATACCAAGGGCACTGAAGTAGGGTTGCCAGAGGCGAGGTACTGCTATACCAAAGGTGATCTACTATACTACCAAAGGTGAGCTGCTGTAATACCAGAGGTACTAAAGTAGTGTCTGATGCTTCTAAAAGGCAAAATTTTGATAGATTTGGTTCTGCTTCTGATTGGATTTGTTTTGGCAAGAGGAAACACAGCAAACAATGTTGGCAAAAGCAAGGGACTGACACAACAGATAGTGTATGTTTGAGGCTCACAAAAAAGCCCAATGTTTCCACAAGTATAGGACAATTTCAATCAATAACAAGCACTTTTTATCCCTAGAGACAAGGTTTCATTGCAGTAGATCAACTCATAGCTTAATACTCCATCGATGAAAATATCATTCCATAAAGGTGTCGGATATTTTATATCTTTGCGAGAGACGATAGGTAGGGATATCTCACCCTCCCCTTGGAAAGCTCAAGTAGGTCACAAGAACTTTATGGCCAAGGGAATACTATCTCTTCTCAAGGGAGCCAATGGTGAGTGTCTTAAAGGCTTAAATTGATTCCCCTTGCACTGATGATTACCGCAATGTTTGGAGGTGGATCGGGTAGTCTCTATCTAGAATGGTTCTTAGTAACTTTGAGGGACCAATGCCTTACAAGAAATGCGACAAGCTACTAAAAGCTTTAACCAATCCTACTAAGAGTATCAAACACTTCGTTCAATGTGAAAATCGTTTCCACAAAGAGCTAGTCCACCTCTTTTCAGTTTGGCACCACAAGGTAAGGCTGACGTCGGTTAGGACTTAGCTTTCACCTTATCCCTCTTATATAGCGGTTCAAAGGAAAACTCCGCTTAGGGTTGTCCCTTTTGGATGAAATGCAATCCAAAAGCAGGCCCTTCTAAAGGAAGTACTGAAATGTAAGAGCAAGCACGTCAAACAAAGGTTTAATTGTCCTGTTATAAAAAAATAAGGTGCAACTAAATTAGGCACACACACGTTTGTAGTTGTCAATTGTCCCTTATGAAATTCAAGTGTTTGGCATTCATGTCCATTGTCCTTTAGAAAATTGAAGTGTTTTTCGCATACATGTCCATTGTCCCTTAAGAAAAGCAGTATGTTCCTAAGACTTAGATTGCTGAAATGGTTTATTCAATTATCCCTTAAGAATGCAATATGTTTCTAAGACTTAGTGAGATAAATCAAGATTTCTTCAACGCTCGTCCTACATGAACATGTTAGAAAAACCTCTTTGCTCTATGTGAGTGATAAGAAGCTACAACAAGTCAGTTAGTTCCACAAAAACTCACAAGTTAGCAAAAAATAAACAAATTGACCAAACGCGCTGTACTGTTTTATCAAAAGCATTGTACTGTGTTTCCAAAAGCGATGTGCTGTAGACCAGAAGCGTCGTACTGTACTTCCAGAAGCGCCGAACTAGATCCAGAAGCACTGTACTGTGCTGCCGAAAGCGTGATACTATATAGCCAAAAGCACTGCACTGTCTTAGATCACAAAAAGTTAGGTTTTGTTAAAATAACTAGATCTAAATAAGATTTCATGATTGATCTACTATTCTGAGAAGTAATATCTGATAGATTTGTATCCCGAAATCAAGAAAACTCAGAAGGTGTGGTAACAAGATGGGTTAACTCAAATATCAACAATACCCCTAAAAAAGTCAGTGTAGGAAGTATCAAAAGACAATTGAAAGACAAATACAATAGCTTGTCAGACAATTGAAAAATATGTATATGAATAAAACCCTGCAACAAACACCAACTAATGTTAGAAAAACTATTCTGCCGGAAGCGCTTAACGATACTATCAAAAGTGATGTTCTGTGTCACCAAAAGTGCTTCGCTGTGTTTCCAGAAGTGCCATAGGATCACCTGAGGGTGCTGCACTATGCCCCCAGAAGCGCTTTAGGATACTGCCAAAAGTGATTTTCTGTGTCTTTTTGCGCTGTTCTGTATTGTAACTTCAAAAAAATTAATTTCTCAAAGAAAAAGAGGGATTAGTGGGTCCCACCAGCCATGCCAGAATATGTATGAGGAAAATTGACTATGATAAGCTAAACTAATCAAAAACCCAATAACATAAAGAAAACTGATCTAAATAAAAGCCATTACTAATAAATCAATAAAACATGAAAGCTTTTACCGAGATTTGTATTGTTCCCTTTGGATGAATGTGGATTGCTCAATAGTATTGCAAAACCATGGTTGCAACAAGCAAGTAGTGTGCTTTAACCAATCCTACTAAGAGTATCAAACACTTCATTCAATGTGAAAATCATTTCCACAAAGAGCTAGTCCACCTCTTTTCAGTTTGGCACCACAAGGTAAGGCTGACGTCGGTTAGGACTTGGCTTTCACCTTATCCCTCTTATATAGTGGTTCAAAGGAAAACTCTGCTTAGGGTTGTCCCTTTTGGATGAAATGCAATCCAAAAGCAGGCCCTTCTAAAGGAAGTACTGAAATGTAAGAGCAAGCACGTCAAACAAAGGTTTAATTGTCTTGTTATAAAAAAATAAGGTGCAACTAAATTAGGCACACACACGTTTGTAGTTGTCAATTGTCCCTTATGAAATTCAAGTGTTTGGCATTCATGTCCATTGCCCTTTAGAAAATTGAAGTGTTTTTCGCATACATGTCCATTGTCCCTTAAGAAAAGCAGTATGTTCCTAAGACTTAGATTGCTGAAATGATTTGTTCAATTATCCCTTAAGAATGCAATATGTTTCTAAGACTTAGTGAGATAAATTAAGATTTCTTCAACGGTCGTCCTACATGAACATGTTAGAAAAACCTCTTTGCTCTGTGTGAGTGATAAGAAGCTGCAACAAGTCAGTTAGTTCCACAAAAACTCACAAGTTAGCAAAAAATAAACAAATTGACCAAACGCGCTGTACTGTTTTATCAAAAGCATTGTACTATGTTTCCAAAAGTGATGTGTTGTAGACCAGAAGTGTCGTACTATACTTCCAGAAGCACCGAACTAGATCCAGAAGCGCTGTACTGTGCTGCCGAAAGCGTGATACTATATAGCCAAAAGCACTGCACTGTCTCAGATCACAAAAAGTTAGGTTTTGTTAAAATAACTAGATCTAAATAAGATTTCATGATTTATCTACTGTTCTAAGAAGTAATATCTGATAGATCCGTATCCTGAAATCAAGAAAACTCAGAAGGTGTGGTAACAAGATGGGTTAACTCAAATATTAACAATACCCCTAAATAAGTCAGCGTAGGAAGTATCAAAAGACAATTGAAAGACAAATACAATAGCTTGTCAGACAATTGAAAGATATGTATATGAATAAAACCCTGCAACAAACACCAACTAATGTCAGAAAAACTATTCTGCCGGAAGCGCTTAACGATACTATCAAAAGCGATGTTCTGTGTCACCAAAAGTGCTTCGTTGTGTTTCCAGAAGCATCGCAGGATTGCCTGAGGGTGCTGCACTATGCCCCCAAAAGCGCTTTAGGATACTGCCAAAAGCGATTTTCTGTGTCTTTTTGCGCTGTTCCGTACTGTAACTTCAAAAAATATTAATTTCTCAAAGAAAAAGAGGGATTAGTGGGTCCCAGCAGCCATGCCAGAATATGTATGAGGAAAATTGACTATGATAAGCTAAACTAATAAAAAACCCAATAACATAAAGAAAACTGATCTAAATAAAAGCCATTACTAATAAATCAATAAAACATGAAAGATTTTACCGAGATTTGTATTGTTCCCTTTGGATGAATGTGGATTTCTCAATAGTATTGCAAAACCATGGTTGCAACAAGCAAGTAGTGTGCTCAAAGATCAATGTTAAGAGATCGTGAAGTTGCTCAATCGATGTGATGTATGCTCAAAGCGTTATTAAAGGATGCCTGAGAATAAGTGATCAAAGAGGGTTTGTGAAGGAGATGAGGGGGGTTTATATAGGTTTCAATGAAGATCGATCAACGGTCCAGATAATTCAGAAGAATCAACAGAGGAGAATAGTTGAGGAACGTGCAACGAATAAGAGGAAGACAAGTGTCTTGCTTTCTTTTGCATGAGAGGAGTTATCAGAAATAGAAGAATGTGTTAAAGCAATTAAAAGAATATAATAATCAGTTAAGTGATTTAAAACAAGAAGAAGGGATTTGCATGAGAATAAGAAGATATTTTGCTTTATTAAATATTAAGAATATTTAATTGCATGTGCAAGAAAGCTTGAGTTATATTTAGAGATAACTCAATTTAGAAGAAAAAGCAATCTTAAATAAATATTTGATTTCTTTAAGTTTAGAGAAGATATTATTGGAAGAAATAATTAAATAATTAGAATTATTTAATTTAGAAGATTTGAAAAGCTAATTAAATAAATAAATTTATTTAATTGTTGTGCATGATTTTGAAAGAATAATTTTGATTTAATTAAATAATTAAGAATTATTTAATTTTAGATAAGAGGGAATTTGTTGAATTAATTAAATAATTGGGTTTATTTAATTAATGTGGACTTAATTTTTTGAAAGAGGATAATGATCTAATTAAATAATTGAAATTATTTAATTGTGGAAGAATATAGAGGAATTTGATTTAATTAATTAAATAAAGAGGATTTATTTAAATAATGTTGCAATTATGTGATTTGGAAGAATTTGGTGATTTTGGTGAAATTAATTAAATAATTAGATTATTTAATTAACGTTTGAAATGCAGGTGATTAGACAAATTGATGAAATGCAAGTGTTTCGACGACACAGTCATTTTAGGGTGTCTATAGGATTATTTAATTTGTTGAAGGCTATTAGAAGATAAGAATGAAAATTAAATGAATAAATTTATTTAATTGTTTGTGCATGATTTGGAAGAATAAATAAAATATTTGATTATATTTTATTTTTAGAGATTGAGAGAATTTAAATAAATTTGATTGATTTATTTAAATTTGGAAGAATGATTTGATTTAATTAAATAATGAAAATTATTTAATTGTTTAGAAGAATTTAATTAAATAAAGTATTTTATTTAATTTTGACTTTAGGAGAGGTAATTAAATATTTTGATATTTAATTAACTTAGAGGAATATGAATCAAATAAATAAGTTTGTTTATTTATTTATTGATAGAAGAATTAGAATGAAATAAATATTAAGAATATTTATTTAGACCAAGTTGTGTCATTTTTAGGCACATACATTTTGCCCCTCTTTGATGTGATGTTCGAGATGATGAGATTTGTGTCAAGTAACATTATTTCAAAGAAGCTAAGGTATAGATAGAAGAAAAAGATGGCAATGGAAAGATGGGATGAGGATGCCCTCTTGGGAGATTGGATGAGGAGAGAGTTTCAAGGGCACGAGATGAACAATCTCACGATGAAGAAGGTTGGAAGAATAGGTCGAGGTGAAGAAAATGGTTGAAGAAAGAGCTGAATGATATGCAATGCAAGATAACATGATAACACACACAAGCAAGTAAGCATGTATGCACAAATGATACAAGAACAAACAAGATATTGCCCCTATCAAGTGGTAAACCAAATGATATACTGATAACGATATACAATAGTGTTGTCATGGTGAGGAACGATAGATCCCTAGACCAACACGATAGGCATGTTGTCATGGCGGGGAACGATATATCCCTAGAGCAACATGAATGATAGTTTCTAGTTTTAGGAAATGAAACATGTCCTGTAAGACACATGTATTGGTCTAGTTTTGACAATGTTACTGTGATAGGTAAAAAATTAGGTTAATAAGATCAAGCATAGCCATGAAAACCTAACCGTACCATCATCAAAGAATCTAATCCAAATGAAACTAAAAGTATGCAATTCAAGCACAATATCACCTAGATTATATGATTCCTTGTTTATGATGTGGATTGCTTCTTCAAAAATGAACAATTATGAAGATAAAAGATGCCATGATGGATGAATGATAATAATCTCAATGGATGATATGGATGTTCAAATACTCAATATGCTTAAGATGATAATGTAGACACTATGGATGTTGGATTGATGTAATATGGAATGAGAGGGCGTTTATATAGAACTCAACCAAAATTAATCAACGGTGGAGATTAGATGGCTATCTGAATGGCTAAGATTGAAAAATATACATAGGTGAATGTGAAGATGACAAGTGGCAAGAAGATAGGGCTTATATGTGCTTGTGTACATAAAAAAGTACTACATGTGAAAGATATTAAATAAAAGGATGTAGTACCACTTATCTTTTTTTAAATGAAAGAGGCACACATGTCAGCTCATAAGATAAATGATAAGATAAATTAATTAAATAAATACAATTTATTTAATTAATTGAAAAGTAGGCTTATGAAAGGAATCTTTAATTAAATAAATAAGATTTATTTAATTAAAAATAGATAGAATGAAGATAATTAAATAATTGAAGATTGTTTAATTATAGTATAGAGGAAATAGCTAATGAATTAATTAAATAAATATAAATTTATTTAATTAATAGAAGAAATAGATATGTGTCAGGGATATTGCTCGTGTGTTAGACAAATGTAGATGTGTGATAATGCGATGTTTGAATGTTAATGATAATGAGTCAATTTTGGGTGTCTATATTTTTCCCCTCTTTGATACAATGTTTGATAGAGCGTTGTGTCAAATAAGATACGATATGAGTTTGATAAACAAGGTTGTGCCCCAGTGTAACTGGCAGGTGATGCCCCCTCAAGAGGTAAGTCAGGCTAACCAGAAAGGGCTGGGTTGGCTCATGATAGAATAAAAAGCTAGAAACAAGGGTAACACAAAGAAAACGGGGGTGGGGTGGGAGAAAATGGGATGATGTAGAAGAAAATAGGCTTTGGCATAGAAAAATTAAGGTTTAGATAGGGCTATAAGTAGGTTCGGCAATGGTTTTGCAGGATAGGAGATGTGGAGAAAGGCGATGGAAATGATTGATCTTGGCTGAAGTCTATATAGGCGAATGATATACGAATAGATGATGTGATGGGCAACTTTTTTAAGTAATTGCTCAAAATGAAAAGAAATGCAATCCTTATGTTTGATATAGCATGTGGATGTTATGCACTAGGGTATAGAAGACTAAGTTGTCAAGATATCCAATGCGCGACTAGCATGCTACAATCTTGTCTGAACACATGAGGTCAAGAATTGAGCCAACATGCACAAGATATGAATAACAACTAGTGTTTTGAGATGGACTTTGACACTACTAGCAATGGTTTGAGCTTATATGTATGGAGCTAGTCTTAACATAAAATAGTCTCAAGTGCATAAGTGACTGTTTAGCTTCTCAGATGCTAGAGATATTGATATGTAAGATGCTAATCCCAACACGTACAAGATACCAATACACATAGGAAGAGAATAAGATCATCCCACAAACACGGCATACGAAAGCTACATGACCATGCCCCATTCCTTACTTCATCGCAACATACCAAGATATAGATAGATCAAGGCAGTCTTGATTAGGCATAGAAAAGGAACAAAAAATAAATCAAAAGATAAAACAAAAGATACTGTCATCATGTTCTCTTGCTAATTTAGGTGATCTTAGATGGATTAGGCTGGCACCTTGTTGAGAGGAAAGCTGCATCCTATTGAAGGCTAAAGTTGTTGATAGAATACTATAGCAAATGTTGGCTTAAGGCATGCGGACAAATAGCTTATGGCTTAATCTTGATTGGTTAAAGTGCTTGAGCTTTTGGTATACACATAGTTTGCTTCCTGCTTGAGCTGATCAAAGAGAAGATGGAAGATGAACGAAGATGAAGAAGATGGGGTGGATCATCTATACTTGAGTACTGGAAACCTCCTTCATTTTCTAAACTACCTACATACCCTATGTCCACAGGATCAAAATTCATTTACGATGAAGATGAGACATGATGAATATGTAGTTCTAGGTTTTATTGATGATGTAAGTGATGAAAATATAGAAGAATGTGAGATGAAAGATTGAAGGATGATTAGAAGAAAAATGAAAGATGAATGAAGAGAAGGGGCTATCATCTTAGCCTGAATCAGAGTGCTTCCTTCACATCTCTGATTGCCTACATACCCTGTATCCATGGGATCAAGGCTTTAATGATAGAGCTGAGATGTAGTTCTTACCCATGACGCTGGTTGCTTGGATGATTACGTTGGCGATGTTTTGTGATTGTCGGATGAACATGAATAGATTGCAAAGATATGAATCCTGGTTGCACATTATTTTTCCATGTTTGTCGTTGGATGAACACTACGGTTGAAGTTAAAAAAAAGTTTGTTGTGTTGTGAGCTAAGTTGTTTGATGTGTTATGAGCTAGAGATAGTGGTATCCACTTCCAAATAAGACTCATATATGGATTATGATATATGGATTATGATATGGACTATGTAGGATAGGATGGTGAAATATGATATGACAAAGGATGATCAAATGAACCAAGCAAACGATGGAGGCTAGTCACTACACATAGTGCCTACTTGCCAAGTTTTCACTATGGTACTTATCCAAGGCATTTGTTTGCCAAGTTTTCACCAGGGGATGAATTATTTATCTTATGTTATTTTTTTGTTATCCAAAGCGCCATGAAGTGGTTTTCACTATTGGATAGATTTTTTTTTTAGGATAGCTGAGATTCACATGGCACCTGTTTGCCAGGTTTTCACCAAGGTAATAGATAAAAGGTACTCAAGTGTCTAGTTCAATGGATGTTGGTAGTCCCATTAGAGATGGATGTCATTGCATGGACCATGTTGTTATGCTCATAGATGTTGGTAAGGGATTGCGTGGATGAGAGATGGGTTAGGTAGATAGTGGATGAGGATAAGTATGATTAAAGGTTCACACAAGGATAGATGAATGGGATAGTGGATTATGGAAGGCTTATGCAAAAGCATGAACCATAGGAAGGTGATAGGGGAGATATTTAGTGTAATGGCTGAAGGATGGAGATATGGAGATATGTGGAAATGTGCGATGGAAAAGAACCATGACCAACGGTTGCACACATTGTGATAAACATTGAATCTTTTGATTGGATGGTGGTGTAGGAAGCAATGGGGTTGTTTTCTTAGGAGATGGTTGATGGAAGGATTTATGGACCCACATAGACTTAATATTTTTATGATTTTTGTTTTGATTGTGGGATTGTTGGATGGAATGGAAGTTTTTTTTGGATGGAAGAGGATGATTGGGATTTTTTGTTGATGATAAGGATGCCTCATTCGCTTAGCTTGCTTGTTTGCTTAGGAACCCAAGCCATTTTCGGCATGGGCTCTTCTTGTGGAGCTATAGGCTCAATTAGCTTTTTAGATACACTAGGCTATGATTCTTTGCTTTGATGCCCTAAGACATAAGAATATTTAGGATTCTTAGTAGGATTTTGAGCTTTAGAATTAGAGGCATCCAAATTTTTATTTTTGAATCCCATGGATTTGATGGAAGAGGGGTTGGCAGAATGAATGGAAGCTTTATGCTTATATGGTATGTATATTTGTTGGTCATGATTAGGAATGTAATGGTGCTGAGGGATAAATGGATAATTAAGCATTGATAGTAATGGAGGTGAGGAAAATGGAGGGATATTTAGAGTTGAAAGTAGTGGAGGTAAATTGGATGGTGGAAGATGTATGGTCACATGCTTTTGCAAGGTATGGGATGGTGGAGGTGGAAGATATGGATGTAAAGTTGATGGCGGGAGTTTAGGAGTTGGAAGAAGTGGTGGTAGATTGGATGGAGGAAGGTGTATAGTCACATGCTTGTGAGGTTTAGGATGAGGTTTTTGATGGGAAATGGTGAACTTAGGATGGATAGAGGATTTACCAACATCTTTAGCTTGAGGAGGCCTGTGTTTGACACTGAGACTAGGAGTGCTTAGAGAACTAGACCCGAGTTCATCATTAGATGGAAATGAAGGGGTTGCAGCAAGCATAAAAATGGAGGATCCCAGAAAAAGGTTGGTGAGATGAAGGGAATCGTCGATGGTATTGGAGTTAGAAGTCTTTCTTACCAAAGAAGATCAAGCTTCTATATCAAAAATGGATGTGGATGCAGATTCTAGTAATGTGTATTCACTAGGACCATTTTTTGTGTACTTGATACGGAGGTTGGAGGCGGCTTTACTAGATGATGGCTTGAGTAGGTCGGATGGGTCTACATAGGATGAAGATGGATATGCTTCAGTGTTGATAGGAATACGGTTTGGACTCTGATATTTAGCTTGAAAGGCACGACAATACTCAAATGGATTGGAATCAGCTTGGATAGTAACCTCAATAATGTTGTGTCAAAATTTAAGACATTGATGATATGTAGAAGGAACTACCTTGAGGGCATGTATCCATGGACAACCAAGGATGATGTTATAAGGAATGTTAATATCAAGGACTTGACAACAAGTTTCTATGGTGACCGGCCCAACTTGGATAGGCAAGAAAATAATCCCTTCAGTATCTCTCTTGGCATCATCATATGCTCTGATAGTAATAACCTTGGAGGTGTCAACATCTTTCTCAGAATATCCCAATTGTTTTATGAGTTTCAAAGATCATATATTAAGACCAGCTCCACCCTCTACCAAAATTTGTTTAATACGGCGTTGTTTAACAAATACTTCATTGTGGAGGGCTTCATTATGTGAAGGGCGAATGGAGGGCTGAAGATCTTTGTCAGAGAACATTAAATGACAAGGGGCTGCAATGCTAGCAACCATAGATTGGAATTGTGTAATATCAATATCGTTAGGCACCGAAGATTCTTGTAGGGCTTTGTCAAGGATAGCTTTATGAGCAGGGGATATGAGAAGGAACTCAAGAATGGATATGTGTGTAGGTGTTTTACCAAGGTGATCCAAAATGTTATAGTTAGAGAGGGGTCAAGGATGATGAACAGGTGCTCCTTGAATGGTAACTCAACCTCTTCGCGTGGTTACAGCGCAATCAGGGGCTTTGCCTTGGATAGTAATGGTAGAAATGCGAGCATGATCAATGCGGCCAATGGTAGATGATTCATAGTTATACTGGATGGCATTCCTGACATGAGGATTATTTGTTTTATCATGAGATGGAAGTGGATTCTTGAAAGTCTCTAGATCATAGTTCAATGTTGATTGTTGTGCAGGTTGAGTTGTTGAAGGTGTGACCTTGATTAAACCTTGATCTATGCAATCTTGGATGACATGTTTTAAGCACATACAACTATTTGTTTTGTGTCCTTTAACTCAATGGTAATCTCAATACTCATTTTCTTTGTACCAAGGAGCTTTGAAAAGTGGTTCACCATTGGGTGGTGCATCTGGTAACATAATGTCACCCGCTTGGAGAAGTTTTCGAAAGATAACTTCCATAGGTTCTGCTAATGGTGTAAATTGTCGGCATGGATTGGAAGTTTGTCATTGTCGCATTTGTTGAAAAGGTTGCATTGGTGTAGAAGCTACTTGAATGTTGATGGGAGCTTTCATAGTTTGAATGTTCTTTGCATCGACAATACCGTCATTGACAACATTCTTATTTTTGTTCCAAAATCGAGACTTATCGTTGGAATTTTGAGGATAGTCTTTGTTATCACGAAATCTCTTGATAGTTCTTTTAGCAATTAGAGCTCGTTCAATGATGGTTCCTTTGGAAACAATTTCATGAAAGGTGCTAGCACTTTGTAATTGTAATTGGAATGGTAGCTCGGGGTGAAGATTTTAAACAAAGTTATCAAGTTGTTGCTTCTCAAGTATTTCCCATGATAGTTTGCTAGCCATATTACGCCATCGTTGAGTAAATGAAGAAAAGGCTTCACTGTTGTGCTATTTATTGTTGACAAGGTCATTCATGTTTACCTCATGTTCAATGTTGAAAGCAAAGTGTGATCGAAACTTGTTTGCCAATTCTAAAAAAGACTTAATGCCCAGAGGTAAATGAGAGAACCATTCAAGAGCTTGTCCTGCTAAGCTTTGAGGAAATAGTCTCAAAAGATATGTATCGTCATAAGCAACATCGAGACATGCCACAAAGAATGCTCTAAGATGGTCTTCCGAATTTCCTTGTCCTTTGTACTTATCAAATTGTGGAATTTCAAAATGTGGTGGAAAAGGTATCATGTGAAGAGATTTGTCAAATGGATAGGTGCATATGTTTTCGAGAGAAAATGTTTTCTTGCCTTGCCCTACCGCTTGATTGATCATTTGTTGAACATCCGCTGAAGATAATTGTTGTTGTTACAAAGGGTGAAACATGATATGGTGTATATTGACGTTGTTGTTGTGGGATATATGGAGCCATGACCATTTGTTGAGGTTGCGTACTAACAATATATGTCCAAGGATTGGTATGTGACACATATGTGTTTGAGAATTGTTGTCCTTGAGACACAAGCGGTGGTTGATTGTATTGAGACGAATGGGCACCAAGATTTGGCATCACATAGGAAGTGGAAGATGGATTGACACTAGTGAGTGGTTATGAAGTTAAAGTTGGATTTGTAACATGGTAAGTGATGGAAGGATTGGTAGATGAGAAAGAAGGACATATGGATTTGTATTTTGGACAACATGGGGATTGGTATGTATCATGTGTTGGGTGATAAGAGGCAAGCCTTGGGTAGCATAAGATGGATTGATGATGTGTGAAGGATTGGAAGAATATGATGGAATGGATGTAAGTTGCTCAACACAAGTGACCGTGGTGCTAGGGTTAGCTTGAGAAATGATAGGAGGATCACTCATGTCAATATGACTAACATTGGGATTATATGGTAAAATGAAAGGATTATGAGATATGGTAGGTTGTGATGGACATGAATCTTGGGAGATTGGTGTTGTCGGGATAGTTTGGGAGGCTTGCGCATTATGAGATATGGGAATAACTTGTGATGCTTGGAGCATTTGCGTTTGGGTCACATGGACTACTTGTGTGACTTGAGGCATGGAAACAGTCATAGTAGGAGGGGGAGTATGTTGAGGAACATGGAAAGGTGGAATGTTAAGATTTTGCGACATAAGAGGAAGCACATTGGTTGGTATTATCAAAGGTTCTAAAGTGTGCTCCAAGCGTGGTAGATCAAATGAGGCAACAATAGGCAATGAAGAAGATGTATTAGAAGATGGAGCTTGTGATATGATGGAAGATGATGTGACTATAGTGGATGGTCCCTTTGCAACAAAAACGAGAGTGTTTGGATCTTGTTCTTTAATAGTGGATATGTCAAAATCTTTTGGTAGTTTAGCACCCATGCCAGCAAGTTGCAAGAAGTAGTGATTAGGCTCAGATATAATAAGTCTCTCAACTTGATCCCACACATGAGTATCTCAAAATTCAGATGAATCATCTTGAGATTGTTCATCAAAAGTCTCCAAAGTTGTTTGAGGTTGCATTTGTTGTGAAGATGATTCTCCAATGGTATATCCTTGAGGCATAAACAGATTGGGAGGCACACCAGTCGTGAATTGAATTGCGTCCTGAAGAGATGTTCATATAAGTTGTTGCATCTCAGCTTGCAAGTTGGCTTCCATTTCAGCTCGTAGTTTGAGGCATGATGTTGATGATGAAAATTAAAGCTTAGCTTGTCAAAGTTTTGAGACCCAAAGAAAGGTGATAGTTTGCTAGTTGATTGGTTGGCTACTGTGTTGTTTTGCTTGGTTGCTAATTTGCTTAGTTGGCTAGTTTGTTTTGGTTGGTTTGTTGTTGTTGGCTAGTTTGCTTGTTGGTTTGCTGTTGTTGGCTAGTTTTCCCTAGAGAATAGCTCACACACTCAAGGAAAAAGTTGTTTGCTAAAGGTTGCTATGTTGCTGGTGTTGCTGAAGCTAAAGCTGATGTTTTGTTGATGGATCAAAATGATTGATTTGATGTTTAGTTTGCTGGTTGGGATCTCAAAAAGATGAAAAGCTCATGAGTTGTGATTGATTGGTAAGCTCAAAATAGGAGACAAAGTCCAGGTATCTGCTAATGATCAAAGATAGGTCTGAGAGCTAATGCTGAAGCTAAGCAAGTTGGATATGTGGCTAATTCCACTGAGGCACTAAGATTTTCAAGTGTTTAACCACAGGTGACAGGTAATAGATGCAACACAGAAAAGGCTAAAGGTGACTGATAATAGTTCGAATGTGATCTAGTTTTGGTCCTAAAGTAGGTTACAGTGTTAGCCAAAGGCAATGGGATTGTTCATACGCGACAACTGTTGGCTCAAAAGTAATTTTTTGTTGATTGGAAGTGACTCGGGTTACGCTAAAGATGACATATTGTTGTTTAAAGGTGGCCTGATTCAGATAAGAGGTGATTGACTGCTATTTGGATGTGACTCTATTTAGGCAAAGAGCGATTAGCTGTTGTTCAAAATTGATTTGGTTTAGGCAAAAAGTGAATAACTGCGGCTTAAAAGTGACTCTGTTGTCTGTATGCAGGTAGTTTAGGCTTAAAAGTGATTGTGTCTATCAGGAAGGATGTCTAATTTATGATTTTTGACAAGAAAATAGTAATTACTATCACTCACATGCATAACAATCACAAACTTGTACAACCTAGGCTAAGAAAGGACTATATTTGTTGAAACCCCTAGCCGTGCATATTCAAAGTGGATAGCTTCAGGATCTTGGTAGCACCAGCTCCTCTCCATGACACTCACTTCTCACGCATACCAAGATCTAGGTTTGATGTAAGGCTTGTCCCCCCACCAAACCTTAGGATTGTCACTGCTATCTCTTCTAAGAACCACGTGAATCAGGGCCACTTCAAAGTCCCACCTTTTGAATCAACAAATAGATGGTTTTTGGCTACTACACAAAGTTGCTAATAAGGGCATCCGTTCAGGTGGCTATATGTACGGCAGCGCTACTCTCCATCGTGGAGTCTCCCAGCCTTTAAGGGTTATGCCTTGGAGGGTTTTGGGGGAGGTTGGATGTCGGTATAACACAACAACACCCGTTGTTTGTGGCTTTCGACACAAACACTTTTCTTATATAGCAGTTTGGAAGGACTTGGCTTTAGCCTGCTACCACTTGGGTCGTATCCCTTCTCACACCGCAAAGGCAGGCCCTCTAAATATAATAACAAGTTCTCATACACCCAAGATCCATTTGATAGGCAAAGGGAGAGGATACTTTTGTTGTTAAATTTGGGTTACAATCAATCACATGTAAGCAATCAAAAAAAGGATAAATCAAGAACGGAGCAAGCAATGATTCATTTTAAGCACCAAGCCCAAATGTTCCTAATTTAGTGATAAACCACAAATCTTGGACTGATCGAAGCTGCAATAGTTATGTTAGTAGTTTGATAACCTCATTTTCTTGGACAAATCGATAAGATGCTGCACAAATATCCTATTAGTAGCCAAGAAAACAAACTGCAAATTATACAGACTGAAAGTGTACAGTTTACCAGAGGCGGTTCACTATTTATTAGAAGTGATCTCTGTTTCTGTCACAAGCAAACTACTACAGATCAAAAGTGGTCTCGAAGACACCAGATGCAAATTGTTTAGGCTCATAAGCAATGTGAAAAAGCATGAAGTGGTTGGTTTAGGCTCATATGCGACCTGGACTTGCAAAATAGAACATATGCAACAAAAGCCCTAATTATGCGAAAAGTGATTTAATTATCTAAAAGTGGCCACTGTTAGATCAAAAGCGATTAGATTAAATGTAAAGGTGACCACTATTAGTCCAAAAGTGATGTAGAATAAACAACCGGCGATCATTGTTAAGATAAAAGCCATCTGGAAGTTTCTAAAGGTGACAAATTTCAGCATAAAAGTGACTCAGATATGCAGATAATGATCGATTTCTGCTTAGAAGAGACTAGAACTTGTCGTAAGTGCTCTAAAAATCTGATCTTCATAAAACAACTTCAAACAACAAAGTTAATCAAGGACGTGAGTCCTACCGGGCATGCCAAAATGTGATAGGTAAAAAATCAGGTTAATAAGATCAAACATAGCCATGAAAACCTAACCCTACCATCATCAAAGAATCTAGTCCAAATGAAACCAAAAGTATGCAATTCAAGCACAATATCACCTAGATTGTATGATTCCTTGTTTATGATGTGGATTGCTTCTTCAACAATGAACAATTATGAAGATAAAAGTTGCTATGATGGATGAATGATAATAAGCTCAATGGATGCTATGGATGTTCAAATGCTCAATATGCTTAGGATGATAATGTAGATGCTATGGATGCTGGATTGATGTAATATAGAATGAGAGGAAGTTTATATAGAACTCAACCAAAATCAATCAACAGTGGAGATTCGGTGGCTATGTGAATGGCTAAGATTGAAAAATAGACATAGGTGAATGTGAAGATGACAAGTGGCGAGAAGATAGGGCTTATATGTGCTTGTGTACATAAAAAATTACTACATGTGAAATATATTAAATAAAAGGATGTAGTACCACTTATCTTTTTTTAAATGAAAGAGGCACACATGTCGACTCATAAGATAAATGATAAGATAAATTAATTAAATAAATACAATTTATTTAATTAATTAGAAAGTAGGCTTATGAAAGGAATCTTTAATTAAATAAATAAGATTTATTTAATTAAAAATAGATAGAATGAAGATAATAAAATTATATTATAGTTTAGAGGAAATATCTAATGAATTAATTAAATAAATATAAATTTATTTAATTAATAGAAGAAATAGATATGTGTCAGGGATATTGCTCAAGTGTGTTAGACAAATGCAGATGTGTGATAATGCGATGTTTGAATGCAAATGATAATGAGTCAATTTTGGGTGTCTATAGTTACATCCTGTATAAGACAATTGATTGATTATAATTGATAGAGTTGGTTTGTGACCAGACAGGGATCAAGACCACTAATTGTGATTGGATCATTTGTCACGATTAACTTGACTTGATTTGTATGCATTAAGGATAGACTTGCATTTGGATCATTTCTCAGACTGACTAGACAAGGATGATAGATACAATGATAGATAGAAATTTGATTGATAGAAGAAACACGAATGAAGGAATCACAATCTTTTTGTAAACATTGATACTCTGCAGGAATTTCTTATTGCATGGATGGTATGTGAAATGCAACTTGATATGGATACAGATATAGATATGGAATGCACTTTGATATGGTATGGATATGGATATTTGTCATCTTAATATTGCAAGTATTTTGAAGTGCTTATTTCATCATTGGGCTTTTTAAAATGTTGTAAGAAAATACAAGCATCGATGTATAATTGAATCGAGATGACCTGAGTATTGCTTACATGGATTTTTATTTAGCAAGTTAATACAAGCATCTAGGTATAATTGAACCAAGATGACCTGAGTATTTCTTTCGTTTCAACAGACAATGATTTCCCCCTTTCATGTTAGACCTCTAATGTCCTCGATGATCATTGTGTTGATCATGTCTTTAGACAAGGTTTCACATTACTAAAGGTAAACTCACAAGTAGCAAACAAAGAAAATAATTGTGCCCCCATCATAGCATCTCTAGCTTTTGGCATCCTTGAGTATCATAGGAAACATGATAACAGAAAGTGAATAATTTAAGACACAACCAAGTGAAACAAAATATTCTTGCTTTAGATGTATTTTACTTGCCATAATTTGGATAGAATCATTTAGATCAGTTTAGGTACTTTGCTTGTTTTACTTTGGATAGGTTGAGATCTTGCATAGAAACTTCTGTTTTGAAAGGGGGTTTTCTTGTACTTGCATGCCTTTGAGAGAAACCATCAACCTTATTGGGGAAACAGACCCTAAGGGACTGACCTAGTACCTCGGGGGTACATTGACAATGGCCTTGCCTACATGATGAAGCAGAGGCAACATAGTTCGGGGTGGACCCTAATGGACCTAAGACCTAGACGAGGGGGGACTAGAGGATAGACGACTAGATATGGGATGGACAGCGAAGCCTCGGGACACATTGATAATGGCCTTGCCTACGTGACGACGTAGAGGCAACATAGTTTGGGATGAACCCTGATAGACCTAAGACCTAGGTGAGGGGGGGACTAGAGGATAGACGACTAGATATGGGATGGACGGGGAAGCTTCGGGGGTGCATTGATAATGGCCTTGCCTACATGATGACATAGAGGCAATGTAGTTCAGGGTGAACCCTATGATACTGACGACAAACACTATGCTAGGCTGAAACTGTGGATAGGATATAGGATAAGACTTTGGTAGACAAGGTGACATAAAGAGATAGAGTATCAAGCCATGATAGGTTAAGGTGACATTATGGATAGACTTAATGCTAGATATTGATGACAAGGAAACACCATGGATGGGAAAATGGATGGGTGATAATGGACACGGATGGGTAGGTAGAAGGAAACAAGGATGTGTTCTCCAAGGACTATGTCACATAAGAATAACGTGCCCCATTTTAGGTAGAATACTTAGGATTTTTCATGGCAATGTTTATGATGGTAGGAGGATGAGAGGATAATGAAGGATTGGTGTGGTTTGGAGGGATAAGGTATCTCAAGAGACACCTAAAACATTTATCAACATTGTGCCCCCAATCTTTATCAAGATTAAAAAAATAGAGGAAAGGAAGATTAGGATAGATACACCGGATAGTATAGGTATGTAATGGATAGAAGGATAGGATAGGAAATGGTATGGAAGGAAACTAATAGGAGAAGAGTGATAGGCTGATGAGACAAGGTGCCCCCAAGTGTAGGTGACATAGAAGATCAACTTACACACGACGCCTGTTTGCCAAATTTTCACCGTTGGACGAAGGGATTTTTCTTTACTCTTTTTTTTTAATAGGAGAAGGTGGATACAGAAAAGGAGAGACTCAAGTATCAAGTTCCCTGAATGTGGTAGCCCTGTTAGATGGATGTTGTCTCATGGACTATGTCAAGTGTTCCCATAGATGTTGGTAGGGATTGCATGAAAGGAAGATGGAGTAGGTAGATAGCAGATTATGGAGGGTGAGATAGTGGATGATGATGTAGAATATAGATGGAAGGCTTTATACAAAAGCATGGACCATGGGAGTAGGATGGCGAAGATATGTAGGATAATAGTGGAAGGAAGGGGAGATGGAGGTATATGGAAATATTGTGGGATGGAAGGGAATCATGACCAATGGTTACACATACCATGATAAACATTGAAGCATATGATGGGAGAGTGGTGTAGGAAGCAATGGAGATTTTTGCATAGTGGATGAGTGGTTTAGGAATTTAGGGACCCATAGAGACTACATATTTTTTTTATTTTTGCTTGTCATGTGGGGTGGAAGGATTTGAAACTTCTGGATGGAATAGGAGAAAGTGGGTGGTGGGGATGCCTTAGAGGTGGATGCCTCATGTAATTTTAGGGCTTTTTGCTTAGGTACCCAAACCATTTTACTTTTAGATTGTACCTGTGAAGGTATGGGCTTGGGTATGTGCAGCTCTTGTGCAACTTCAGACGTAATTACTTGTTGCTTGGGGACAAACACCTTTTTCAGTTTGGCATTGAGGTGTGTGGGCGTATGCAGTTTTTGAGATAGGTTTTTCTTTGATTCTTGGTTTTTGTATCCTAGGTCATGAGGACTCTTAGGACTTTTGACTTTATAGGTAGAGGCATCCATATTTTTGTTGTGGAATTCCCTTGAGATGGTGGAAGTGGAGTTGGTAGAAGATCTTTATTTAGACAACATGTGCATTTGCTGGCCATGATTGGGATTGTTAGAGGATTTATAGATGGATGGATAAGGTGTTGGAAGAACTGGTGGTAAAATGCATGGAGGGATGGTTGGAGTTGGAAGTAGCAGAGGTAGATTAGCTGGTGGAAGGTGTATGGTCACATGCTTTTGGGATGTGTATGATAAGGGAGGCGGAATGGCGACATATGTTGTGGGGATATGATAGGATGTACAATGGAAAATGGTAGATTTAGAAGGCATGGAGGAAGTACCAACATCTTTAGATTGTTCACCTTGGGGTATGTATTCAGGGCCATATGAACGAGGAGGAACATTGACAAGGACAGGCTCCAAAATACCTTGTTCATGGAGGCCTCAGCCTTTACCTTGATAGTTCATATGTTGGAGTATGTGGTGGACAGTGGGATTATGTATAGGTGGAACACTAGACACGAGTTCCTTATTGGATGGAGGAGGTGAGATAGAGGATGATGGTTGCTGGTGCTCTAAGGAGGAACACTCATGAATGAAGGTGGTAAGACCAAGGATATATGGTGGGGGATTTGCAGCATGGTCAATAATGGATGGTGGAGGATTATTATTAGTTTGATATTCTATGCTTACTTGGGAGGCAAGTGTCTCATCAAGGGAAGTGGAAGTTGTTGGATCATGGATAGGACTAGATGGGGTTATAAACTCAGGACCATGGAATGCATAAAGTTGGCTAAGAGGATCATCACGGTCTACTTGTTTATAGATATTCTCTTGATCGTAGATGGGATCTTAATCATAGATAGGATTTTGATTGTAGATGGGATCTTGATCATAGACAAGATTAAGCATGATGGGATCAAAGTGCTCTTGTATAGGTTCTTCATCAACGATAATATATTGATCATAGAAAAGATATATGTTATGGATGGATTGGAATTTGATCTCTTGCTCATGTATAGGTATAGGATCAAGTTACTCATGGATAACTTCTTCATTAAAGGTAGTATCTTGATCATAGAAAAGATATAGGTTATGGATGGATTGGAATTAGATATCTTTCTCATGTAGAAGATAAAGTTTCTCATGGATAGCTTCTTCATTAAAGGTAGCAGCTTGATCATAGAAAAGATATAGGTTATGGATGGATTGGAATTGGATCTCTTGCTCATGCATAGGTATAGGATCATCGAAAAGATAGAGGTTATGTATGGTTCGGATGGGAGAGAATTGATCTTGATTTAGACAAAGGGCTGATGTTTCCACATGCTCTAAAGTGTGTTCTTGACATAATGCTTGGTGTACTTGAATTGAAGTGGAGGTAGAGGTCTCTTAGATAGGATCTTGGTCAACAACATGAAGGTGTAATGGACCTTGAATTTGGTTCATGGTAGGAGGTTCTTCAATAAGCTCAAGGGGTTGTGGGATTTGACATAGCATTGGAAGAATCTTTGGTAAGGTCAAGGACCAGAATTTGGGGACATGGTTGACTCTCTGCTAGTAGCCCTTGGATCACATCAGTGGTAGGTGTATGGGTAGGTGAATGAGGTAATGGATGAGTGGATTTGGAGTTCTCCATAGTTTTTCTTTTGCTGTGTAAATTTGGAAAACATCTTTCCCAAAAATCATCTGAGGTTTTTTTGGTTGTCCATTTAGAGCTTGGGGAACTAGATGACGGTGTTTGTGTAGGACTAGTATGCTTTGGGATATGTGTCCTAGGAGATGGTGAAGGAAGACTAGTAGATGGATTGGTATAAGATTTCCCACTTGAGATGGTGTTTACCTTTTTAAGAGTATCATTAAGACGGGACAAGAATGTATGATTTTGGGGTGAGGCATAGCTAGTGCTGGCACATTTAGCTTGCAAGATTGCCATTTGTTTTTGTATGACTTGAAGTTCTTGAGCAATTTCTATACAATCTTGGGGTGAGGGACCTAATTTTATTTACAATTGTAGGTATTGGAGTGCTTCACCAATTGCTTCTAATTGGTTTGTCATCTCTACAAAAACTGACACAGGACTAAAATGGGTATCCAGAGAGGTTGAAAAAATTCTCTCAAAAGATGTGGAAAAGCTCACTATTTTGCATGCACCGAAATAGATGCACCGAAACAGGGGATAAATGCGCCGAAAGTCAGAACAAATGTGTAACACTGGTAAAAGTAAATTTGCAGTAACAGATATCAAATGCGTAGCAAGTCGGTGCATATGAGCAAAAAGTTGATATAGATGTGCAACTTAAGGTGACAAATGCGTAGCTCTAATTTTTTGGACTATTTTTGCAAAGTTTTAGCACATTTTTTAGTACTTTTTTGTTTTCTTGGTTTGAGAGTTGGTCTTGATTGATATGATTTTGTCAATTTATGGCAAGTAAGACATAGCAAACACAAATAATATTTTCATGATTTTTGATTTTTTTGGGTATTTTTTAGATTCTTTTTGACACAAAAACAAGTACAACCCTAGGTTTCAAAGGACAATATAAACTAAATTCTCACTATCTCTAGTGAAGCATCTTTGGGAGGTGATAATCACCCTTCCCTACACCAGCTTATAGGAGGTTTTTGCCCACTAAAAAAAAGATAAGTAATGAAGGAAACCATTCAAGTGGTTATACATGCGGAAGCACTACTCTTTATTATGGAGTCTCCCAGCCTTCAAGAGTTGCACCTTGGAGGGTTTTAGGTAAGGTTGGCTATCGATATAACACAACTTCACTTGTTGTTTGAAGCTTTTGCTCCAAACACAATTTATTTATAGTGGCTTGGTAGAGCTTGGCATTTAACTTGTTACCACTTGAGGTTGTTCCCACTTGGATGGAGTGAATATCCAAGGGCAGGCCTCTCTAAAGGAAAAACACATGTAAAAAGATATGTCTAGCATTTTGGTCACCCAAGATAGGGGAGAGCATAGGCCTGGTATCATTACTAGAAACATGGAGTACAGTGGTTCTTTTCCCCTAGTTAAAATAAAAAATACTAAATGAGCTATCTACTTCGGCACACACATGATTGTAGTTGTCAATTGTCCTTTAGAAAATTGAAGTGTTTTGTATTCATGTTTATTGTCCCTTAGAAAATTGAAGTATTTTTTGCATTCATGTCTATTGTCCCTTAAGAAAGCAATATGTTCATAAGACTTAGATTACAAAAAAATGTTGTCTCTTAAGAAAGCAATATGTTCCAAAGACTTTTTTGCAAAAGAATTTGTTCAATTGTCCCTTAAGAAAGCAATTTGTTCCTAAGATTTTGCAAAAGATAATTGTTTAATTGTCCCTTAATAAAGCAATATGTTTCTGAGACTTAGTGTGATAGGTTTTTAATTCTTCAATGCTCATCCTACATGAACATGTTAGGAAAACCCACTTACTCTATTTGAGTACTAAGAGGCTGCAAAAAGTTGATTTCTTCCACCAAAAACTTAATAGTTAGCATAAAATCAATTGAACCAAAATCACTTAACTTCTTAGGTGACAAATGAGTAATCTAGAAAAAAAATTAATAATAATGATTAGGTACACTAGATTGGATATTATGATCAGATTCTACACAAAATTCTATGCAATTTCAAAAAAAATTCATGAAAATTGAATAAATTTTGCACAAGTTATGACTGTTTGAAGTTTTGCAAAGGGTTGACTTTGACTGAGTGTACCTGACAAATCTGATAAAATTACCTCAAAATTATTTCACCATAAAAAGTTTAAATAACTAGCTTTCCAATGCCATTAGTTCGTGGAAATTTGACTCCTTATGCAAAAGAGATGCCCAATCCTGTGAAACTGCTCTAAAAAAGCAAAAACAAAAGCAAGCATGGGCTAAAAATAGGGACATAGATTAGGATCTATTTTTCTCAAAATCTGTACAATTTCTACAAAACATAAGAGATACCCAAATATAATTTCGATGTTTTGAACAAAACCCAAAAATCTTTTGAGCTAAAGTTATACAAATATGTCTGATTTCATAAAATTGCTAAAAATAGGCCCAAAAAAAGTAAAAAAAAACATAATCTAAAAATAGGGACACGGATTGGGATCTATTTTTTCTAAAAATCCATGCACTTTCTGCAAAAAGTAAGAGCTACTTAAATAGTATTTTGATATTTTTGAAAAACCCATAAATCTTTTGAGCTAAGATTACACCGTTTGAATGCTCAATGCCTATTCTCTGAATCGTACTGTGTATGGAACCTTAACACAAAAAACTCAGTTTTTGGATTAAATTGGGGCAAGGTCCCATGGTGGGTGCCAAAAATGTTAAGAAAAAATTGGAGTAAATATGAATAATCAATATATCAATATCAATAATACCTAAAACTCAATGAAAAGGGAAATAATCAAGATCAAACAAACAAAGATAAAACTTTTACAAACCTCAATTCTTCATAGCTTTTGTTGGTTACCTCTCTCAACCAATCTTGCATGTATGAATAAGGCCCTCAGAGAGTGCACTTCCTTGCTATTCCAAGATTGTCAATGGAGAATAGCTATGATAGTGCTTTGTAATGAAGATGAGCTTCACAACAATGGTAGTGATATGGTAACAAGCTAATTGCAAGCAAATGGAATGATATGGGTGCCAAAGGCGCACTGTAATTCTTGCAAAGTAACAATACTAAAATCTTGGATGATTGAAATGGAGGAATAGGGTTGCTTTTATAGACTTGTGAGAGTGAAGATCAATGGTATAGGAAACTTGAGAAGATGTGCGCGAATAGGAAGAGGACATGTGTCTTTCTCTATTTTGCATGAGAGGAATTAATAAAATAGAAGAATGAGTTAACTGAAGAGATAAATCAATTAATAGATTAGATTAATTAGTTAAGTTGATAGAACTAGAAGATGGAAATTGCATGAGGATGAGAAGATATTTTGCTCAATTAAATATTAGGAATATGCAATTACATGTGCACACTTGGTTGAATTATATTTAGATAACTCAATTTTAGAAGAATTAGACAACTTAAATAAATATTTGATTTATTTAAATTTAGAGAAGATATTATTGGAAGAAACAATTAAATAATTTATTTAATTTAATTTAGAAGATTTTGGAAGAGCTAATTAAATAATTGGGATTATTTAGTTTGTTGGAGAATATTAGAAGATAAGAATGCAAATTAAATAAATAAATTTATTTAATTGTTTGTGCATGATTTGGAAGAATAAATAAAGTATTTGATTATATTTTATTTTTAGAGATTGAGAGAATTTAAATAAATTTGATTGAATTATTTAAATTTGGAAGAATGATTTGATTTAATTAAATAATGACAATTATTTAACTGTTTAGAAGAATTTAATTAAATAAAGGATTTTATTTAATTTTAACTTTAAGAGAGGTAATTAAATATTTTGATATTTAATTAACTTAGAGGAATATGAATCAAATAAATAAGTTTATTTATTTATTTATTGATAGAAGAATTAGAATCAAATAAATATTAAGAATATTTATTTAGACCGAGTCGCATCATTTTTAGGTGTATACACCTATTTTTCACGAGTATATCAGACAAAAGAACGCTTTTCATGTTGTCTGACTAATTGAGAATCATTTTTATATGAATCCACCACCTTTTTTTATTTTTTCAATGTAGAAGAAGTGATTTTTCATGTTTTTAGAGAAAATTTGATTATTTAAACTGAAAGTTTCATGTTTCATGTGTGATTTTGTTTCAAAGCTAATTACCATTGATATATAGATCAAATTTGATGATATATGTTTGTTTTTTCCTTAAAATTTACTAATCCTATTCTAGAATTATATAGAATTCATAATCAAACTTACGAAAAACAAGAATTTGAGGATTTTGAAGATATCTTTTGGAGAATTTGTCAACTACAATATTGAATTCTAAGGTATGTTCAATTTATGTCCATTTTAATTCACATATATATGTTCTTATGTCCTTTATGTCTTTAAATGTCTTTAAGTATTTATGATTTTTATGTTCTTTATGTTCTAAGATATATATGTGTCTAGGTATATCAATTACTTCAGTCAAAGAGACTCCAAATTCCTCATGTTTCCACCTTGTTTAGGCCCTTCATGCCTTTATTTCACCTATTTTCAGCTATACAAGAGAAAAATATTATCAAATACTTCATAAAATAATTTTAGTGAACAATTGTTTGTCATACTCATATTTGAGTGTATACATAGAGCCAAAATTGATTTTGGAAGACTCTTAAGTTTTGCCCAAGGATGATATAGAACGATTTATTCCTTAATACTATTGTGATGTTCACAACATGCCCCATTTTACTCCTTAGCAAAATGAGGACCCCTACTGTGGCTGTTGCTTTTGCTTTTGCTTGTGTGTGTGTTGTTTTGCTTGGTGGTAAAGGGAAAACAAGAGTGAAAAGTACAAACCTTGTGAAAATAAAGAGAAAAATTGCATTGAGTACTAGAGCATAATATGGGTGGATTCCTTATCAAAAATGAATAGGGGTTGCTTTTTGAACCATCTTAAAATTTCTTGTATTTTGCAAGTTATGAGTATTTTGGTAAAATGTACATTCGGGTTTGTATGTTGCATATACAAAGTCATTCATATACATATCGGGTTGCATATATAAGGCCAAAACATGCAGGGTCGTACGCATACAAAGTCCTTTGTATATCGTCCTTGTGTTAGTCGCAAAAATGGGTCATCGGGTTTTTATGCATTTATACTTGTATGCACTTCACTTGCACCTTTTCTTACATACAAGTTGGGCTCAAAATGTTCAAAGTTTAAGTGAATAGTTGTTTAAAATTATTGAATGCACTTTATGTTTGTATGTTTATACATACAAGTGAAACATACATTGCAAGATGCAAGGCCTGCATGCAAGTCGCGGACCCGAAAAGTTTGTTAACTGTGGTTAAGTCATCGTATGTTTTTGCTTTGTATGTATCTTACATACATTCTGATATACATTGCTCCATATACAAGCCGCGGATCTAAAACCATTGTTAAAAGGGGTTAAGTGCTTGTATATTCTGCGTTTTACATGTGCATGTTTCAGGACATACATTGCACTTTGTACATGCAAGGCGGAACTCAGGATGGATTTAAATCTAGTTAAGGCAATGCATTATGCCCGAATGAATATTGAAGACATGCATTGCATTTGTACAAGCCACGGGTGTGAAAAAGTTATGAAACAAGGTTAAGTCCTTGTATGTATGCGGGCTTGTATGTTTAGATGCATACAAAGAAATATGCATGCTGTGTGGAGCTGAAGAAAGTTTAGAATTTGTTTAAACCAATGCATTCTGACCTAATTTATATCTAATGATGCATTTGCACTTTATGCAGGTCACGGAGCTGAAAATGAATAAATTGTGGTCTATAAAAATTTGAAGTCCAAAAAGAAAGATACAAAGGGTTTGTATTCATCCGCGCTTGTATATTGAAGTTTGATACAAATGAAAAGGTTATGTGGGCCCCCATCGCTTGTATATTCAGATTGTATAATTACAATGTATGTGCTCAATATGCAAGTCGATATACAAGCGAAAGATGCAAAGTTTGAGATACAAAGAGCGGATGCGAAAAGAGATTCAATATTGTATATTCTTTGTATGCATACGCGTTTGTTTGTTGCGATATACATTCCAATATGCAAGGCAAAATATGCAAGCCGGATGTCAAAGAAAAATTAAGAATGGAAAATTCTTTGCATATTTTAGTGCTTGTATGTTTATTGCAGTGGTTATGTTCAAGATTGAAAGGTGATAATGGTGTATTTTTATTGACTTATGTTTGTTGACCAAAGGTGCGAAGGAATATTGGTTACAATGCTATCATCGGCCCTCGAAGAAAGGTTAAAGGGATGGGCTGACGATCATTGTCTCGCCAAAGATAGATGGAATGAAGCAGTCATCGGCCATCGGTAGAGCAATAGAGGACTTCACTGATGATGGTGGTCTCGCCAAAGACAAAGTAAAGAAATGCAGGCCGATTGGAGTTGCATTGGCCAAAAAGATGAGATCGATGGAAAATTTTTGGCCCGCTTCGGCGAGGGATGATTACACTGATGATCAGAATGATATGCATTTGTGAGATACAAAGAAAAAAGGTGGGAAAGCAAAGAGAGAGGATTTTGAATCCATTTTGGAGCCCGATGGTGTGTAGGTAGAAATAAAGACAGGGATTTAATGGCGAGGACATCTCGGGTAGCAGATCAGATCATGAGAGATTGCAAATGAGGCAAAATGAGTAAAGGTTTCAATGTGGAAGAGATTGCAGGTGGAAACATTATTGTTAGAGCGGCGCTTAGTATGGGTATGCTGCTCAAGTTTTGGCGGCATTGGTTTTCCACCGTCTGATGCTGCACTAGATGGATGCTGACTATTGATTAATTAGGGTTTTGGGGAACTGTATTGGGGATAATCAGAGATATATATTAAGCCCCTTTACTCTATAACAAGGGAGCTCAATCATAAAAAATCTGACCAAGCTAATTTGATAATAGAAGAGATCGGATTACTGAGACTAATGAGGACTAAATTGTTGAAATGTCAAGGTTCTTCCCTCAAATCATTGTAAATGTACTTGTTCTTTGGGTGCAGAAGTGGACATGAACTTATCAAAGTCCAACTGAGTAGTAATGAATGTATCAGAAGTTGGTGATGGAAAACCTGTTGGACTAGGCAAAGAAGAAAGAGAACCAAACACATGCTTCATATTGCCATTAGAAGGACTTTGAAACAATGAGTCACTCATGGGTGGTGAAGGAGATGAATGAATGGTTTGAATAGACACAATAGGGGTAGAAGACACCATAGATGGAGATTGCACTACTGAAACCATAGGAGGTGAGGTAGGAGATATCACCTAAGAGGACTCCAACTTAGAAGTGACAAGAGGGACTTGTGATTCATATACAACAAGATTCTCTTCAACATCTACTTGAGTAGATGTTCCTTCTTTTTCTTTGCCTTTGCCTTTCTCTCCTTTGTTCTTGAAAACAAATTTTTGCTTCTGTGAAGAACTAGAAGTATCTTCCTTGTTCTTAGTCCTCAACTCCTCTCTTGCCAGAGGCTTCTTCAACATATTCCTCTTCTGACCCTATTTTGAATGGCCTTAGCTTTATTCCTTTCTATTCCAACCAGACATTGGTGTGGGCAAGGGTGATTTGAAACTTATCCCTTATGGAAGTGGACTCCTTTAGTGACCATTGAATTGGTGGAAGAGGGGTATCAACAATTTTAATGCTATCATACATAAGGTCCAATATATCATCATCATCCTACATATCCTCAGGAATATCTGCAAGGTTGAAATTTTTTATTTTCTCTAAGGTAAGCTAACTGTAGCCTAGCTTCCCTACATCTTCTTCAATCCTACACTCAGGCCGGATATCTTCAATTTTATGTATGTGAGTGTAGTTACCTTTGAGTTTATCTTTCATACCATTGTAATTAAAATCATCTCATTTCTTGTTCCTCTCAAGGGTTATCCATTGCAACTCAATTTCCATTGCCTTTGCTTTTGGGGTAGTTGATACCAACCAATGGTAATTGGAAACTTAAAACTAGACCTATGGGATTCTGCTTGTTTACCATGCGCATTCATTATTTGTCTACATAACTCCATCAATATCAATTTATCTCTTGGATACCTTGGCAACATATAGGGTTGCCTATTGAAACACCCAAGCCTAATAATAGGCAAAGGTTGGAAATTGTAGAAATATGCAACCAAACCTCTTTACCTGCTCCCATGTAGCGTCAGAAACTCTCTTCTTTCTAAAATCCTTTTCAAACATGCAAATGTACTTGTAGAAGAAGGCATCATTGATCCTTCTGAAATGCTTGAGACTCTCTTTCAGAGTCAATTATGGATAGTATTCACACACTGGTACTTGTCTTCTATCACCAATTAAAGACAAGCCAAGGAAATCCCTCATGCATGCACAAACATATACCAAATATGATGTCATGTAGAATTTCAGTGAAGTAGATACATCGGAGAGATGTTGGAAAATTGCATCACTAATTTGCTTACCCCAATATATATGTTGATTGTCCTTCTTGATAATGGCAATGTACTTGTACATCCAATCTTGAAAACTATTAGAAGTTGGAAATCCTTTGACTCTTCTTAGAAGAGTAATCAAGTCACCTATATATTCATTGAACTCACTCTAATAGATGTTTTTAGGCCACATTGCTATAGTAGGTTTGGGAGTCTTGAGCCACCAAGAGTTGATATTTAATTTGCACCCCCGACTATGATTTCAACAAAGGGTTTCACATATTAAAACTTAGGGTAAAGCCTAGGTTTTGATTTTTTGGCCTCATTTTCAACTTTCCAAATTTCAAACTTTGACGTCAAAATTTTCTATGTTGAGTCACCCTAGTCACAAATTCTCCTAAAGTTTCAAGTTGCTTTCTAGTTTGAAGGAGAAATTGTTCATTTGTTTCAGTCAAAGTCTTGAAAGTGGTTTTGGTACACAGAAAAATTATAAAAACAATTAAAGGTTTAAGGCAAGATGCAGAAAAAGAGAAATTAATTCAAGTCAAGCTTAAGTTGGAGTCCGCTTTTGAATTCGGCTAAGTCAACACCAACTTTCTCTTTTCGCAAAGTTTGCATGCACTTTCAATTTCACCTAAGTGAACATCTACTTTCAGTTTTGGCTAACTTCAAAACAAACTTGCAAAAGGAGAAGTTAGTTATGCTAACTTGTGAATTTGGCTAACTAATTTGAAGCCACTTAGAAATTTTCACAAGTTAAAATCAAGGAATGCACAAAGTTAGTTATTTTAACTTCTAGATTTGGCTAACTCATGAAATAAAGTTATGAAACTTCATCCAACTCCAGAAATCCATTGTGTCGGGCATTTTAATGAGTTTTCATTAGCCAACTAAAACAAGCCACTTCAATTCTTGAAGAAAGTAAATACTTGTGAAAGTGTCTTTGATGGCCAATAATGTTTTGATAACCCTTCAAAAGGATGATAGAGAAGTCATAAATAAATATCCTTGCATAATAAAACAACTAACTCCAATTTTCGTGCACATCCTTAGGAACTGCCTATATTCAAGGACCATAACTATCATTCAGTATTATCTTATCAAGAAGATAATATGGTAAAGCAGGTGATGATTTCTGCATGCCCGGGCTGAGAAATAAGGCAAGAACATAATAGTTGCAGATGTGCCAAATTGGGTTCTCTAAAAAATCTTTAGAATGTTTTGCAAGAAAATATTGGCAACTGTGAAGATAAATTACACAACCTTTACAAGGATCCTCCTGGTCTGTGACAAAATAGGAATGCTAAAAATAGTTGCCAACACCCTCAGAGACATGTTTGCAAATTTTGGAAGCATACATAAGGCACGTAGACTGATTGACAAAATGCTTCAATGAAATGTGGTCTTTTGGAATGCAATGATAAGGAGGACGTGCACGTAATGGCTTTGATCAAAAGGCTTTTTGAAACTTTCAAGAAAATGCTACTGACAGGTGTAAAACTGCCTTCCACGACCTACAAGTCACCATAACTGAAAGCACTAGCAAGGTTTATGAAACCTTAACAGCCGGCCTCAAATAAATCTCATACAATGCGATAACGGTAGGATACTCATAAAATGGGTTTATTAAAGGCCTTCGAAACTCTCAAGCAAATGCAACCTGTAGGTGTAAAACCAGACTACATGACCTTCACCAACTTCCTCCCAATCTGTGCCAAAATGGGAGCTTTCGAGGACGGTATGGATATTCATAAAAACACAGTTGAAAGTGGACTTTTGTCAGATGTAGTTACCAGAACCCTGGCATATAATGCATGCAAAATGGTGTAAAACTAGACAAAGCACACAAATAGTTTGACATAATGCTCCAAAGCAATGTAACCTCCACAAATTCAATGCATGCATGGTTTGAAAGAAACTCAGAGAAATGTTGTCTCGTAGACTACAATGGAAGCAAGAAAAGGCATATAAACTATTTGACACAACACCTTAAAGAGATGAAATCTCATGGTATGCGAAGACTGCCAGATATGTGTTGGCAAGAGACACTATATGGATTCATGGTTGTTGTCATTGATGGCAACAAAGGTCATCCCACATATCCGCAAGTCATGATATGTCTCTACCGGAAGTCAGATTAAAGATTGTTGTGGTCCGGTGAACAAGAATAGAGCATGTGGCAAGGTCCGACAGATTGGTCCGGATCTCTCAGAGGAAGTGTCTTGGTGCAGTGCGGATCTGGGGAAGTCAAGAGGACTATCTTGAGTGGTATATTCCAAGGATTTAGCCTCCGGAGATGGACAAGGAAAAAGATATGAATAGTTGAGTACCGGATTCCTGAGAGACAGTGAAAACAGAGGAAGAACTGACTGACAGAGTATCAGACTACTTTCCGGATGTGTTACAGATGATGATAAAGGTTGCAGAGGCATGAATCATGTTTGGCCGACATAATTGATGATATCTACAAGTATATGCTTGATCCGCATTGCTTGGTGAGGAAGGATTCAGCCGACAGAACAAAAGTTTGTAAGAAACTAGACTGTTCCGGATGCCGACTAGAAAGGTGATGAAATTACTTGTGCGGATATATATAGAGGATGGATTTAGTTGTGAAGGGTGTGAAATGTGTGAAGGATATGCGAACAAGTCCAGAGCAGAGCAGAAGTAGCAAGAAAGATCCGGTATGTGAAAGGATAGCAGACTAAAGAACAGAGGAAAGATGAAGTGCAGCAGATCAGTGTACTGAACCTAACCGGAACTGAACTCCAGCATATGCAGATGCTTCCAATCAGTTCAAGACTGTGATTCTTATCACTTTGTAAGACAGTGTGTCTTCTTGTAGGCAGTGAGCCTCTTGTGAGCAGTGTGCTCGGGCAGTGAGCCCTAATTGGCAAGTGCCATTTTGTAATTTCCTATTCTTCTAACAGAGAATAATTTTTGGGTTAATCACCCCGTGGTTTTCTCCCTTAACAGGGTTTCCACGTCAAAAATACTGTGTCATGTGTTTCTTATTTCATGGTAATGCTTTTTGTGTTTGATTCAATGCTGCATTAATTAATAAGGAAGTTCAGATAGAGAAATAATTAGGATAACTGATTCACCCCCCCTCTCAGTTATCAACAATTGGTATCAGAGCTAAGTTCCTCCTAATAGAGCCTAACAGCTTGAGGAAGATCTGGGATTTCAAATGGATGCATATGGTTTAAGGGAGCAACTCAAGACTGCCCTTGAGGATCTTGAACAGTCAAATTCTGAAGTCAGTGAATTAAAGGAAAGACTAAAACAGGCTGATGAATTCATGAGAGAATTAAAAGACAAATTAAGTCTCTCTATGAAAAAGAGAAAGGAGCTGCTTCAACTGTTGGCAAGACAAAGTGAAGAAAGCAATACAAATGAAGAATTGACTGAGCAAACCAAGTTATGTGAAAAGTTATCAAAAGAAGTCATTATGTTAAGACATGAAATGGAATCAGGAACTATAAAGTTCACTCAAGAAATTGAAGAAAAAAGAAAGGCTGAAGACAATCTAAGACAATCTCTTAAGGAAAAATCAGAAGAATGCCACCAGATGGACAGGATTATCAGACATCTTGAATCTGATCTTGAAGATGCCAAAGACAATGAAGAAAAACTTGAGGATCAAATTACCTCTCTCAAAAGAGACCTTCAAACAGCAAATGAATATAAAGAGAAATTCAAGATAAGTTCTGCTAAACTTGAAGTTCTTCTTGGAAGTCAAAAGAGGACTGATGACAAGTATGGCTTGGGATATGAGAAAGGAGAAAGCTCCGGATCCGGTCAGAGGAATCTTGGATCAGAAAATCCAAGGAGCAGGCCTAGAAGACCTCCGGTAAGACAGCCAAATGCTCAAAAATATCCATCCTTCAATGGATACTGCCACAGCTGCAACCATTTTGGTCACAAAGCTAATCAGTGCAGAATGAGAATGAATCAGATTAATTCATCCTTCTCCGGACAGTGCTTCAACTGCAAAAGGTATGGACACAAATCCCATGAATGCAGAATTATGCAAGTAAACAAATCATTCAAAGGTAGATGCTTCACATGCAATAGAATAGGTCATAGGGCTAATCAATGCAGATCAAGAGGATATCAGTCAAATATGCAAAGAAATGTTATTTACCAAATCTGCAATAGGTCCGGTCATAATGCTAAAGTCTGCAGAAACAAGAATCAGGACAAAAGAGGTCCGGTGTATAATCAGAGTCAAGACAAGGGTAAACAAAAGATGAATGCGGATGAGGTTAGGAATCAGATGAGCAAGATTTGGGTGAAGAAAAGTTCAGAGAATGTAGAGGTTGGATCCGCACCAGACTCTGGTGCTGATATTTCTTCCGGAAATTAAAAGGTGAGCTCAGGCTCAGGGGGAGACTCAAAGAAAATCTTGTTCCCCCAGCCAAACAAGTGGTGCCGGATGTGGCACAAGATGCGGATTAAAGGGTTTGTAGATATGAGTCCTGAGATGCTTCAGTCAAGTTTTCAGAGGTCCGCATGGAGTTATGAAGAAGCTGTGATCGATCAAGTAAGACCTGTTCAGGGAAATGCTCCAGTATGATAAAAGATTACAAAAAGATCCGGAGAGATCCGGAAGTGCACGATCTTGTTCTGCGGATTGGACAGAGTGCTTGGGATGTTTTTGTAATGTGTTACCTCTATTTATTCATGATTTAAAGATTCGGATGATATTCAGTGATCAGGACTAATCCGGGATACTCCAAGCTGTCCAGACAGGGCAAACCGGAATAATGCAGGTGAAGCATTTATTGCAGACAAGATATTAGGGTTTGCGGAGCAATATAAGGGATTTCTCAAAAGTCATTTGCTCATTCTACACTCGAGAAGAAGTGAAAAGTGGAGCTCTGCAACAAGGTTCATCAAGCACATCAAGGATCTCCTGCCGAAGCTATTGCATAAAGAAATCAATCCAACCACTCCGTGCAAACCGAAGGCGCATAAGGTATTCTCTGTTTTTCATTACCTCACTGCAAATCTTTGAAGAATGGCTACTCTAAACATAGTTAAGATCTCCGATAGACCTCGCCCCCCATTCAAGAAACATCCTTACAAATCATTGGAGGTAGATCCACTAGGAGCCTTCTCTAGTGTCCCCCACGGAGTTTTACACACCGAAGACATTAGGGTTTACATACATGCAAACATTGAGGAATTTGGGGAATTCAAATTAAGAGACCTCTATCACAAGCAGCTGATTGACAATGCTTTTGAGCTTAAACCAGAGTATAAGGATATTCAGAAGAAACAATTTGAGCAATTTATTCATTTCCCCTGTTTTGAAGAGGATGAATGGGTCCGGTATGTACTGAGCAGGATGCATGACAACTTTCTATGGCTAGATAGACCCTGCAAGATTACAAAAGAGGCAATTAGAGTAGTAACTGGTCTATACTCTTCCGGAGGAGTACCTATCCTCAAATCTGTCAAGAACAACATTGTAACTGAGGCCACCGGATCAAAATTTGACAAAAGGGCAATGACCATTGAAGACATCTCCGATCCGGATATCAAATATGCATCAATGATAATAGGATACAAGATCTACCACTCCAGCAGGGAGAATTCTGTATCCGGAACTGCAGTATACACTGCCTATGAGATGCTAAGAAAGAATGCAGAGTATGATCTCTGCGAACTACTGCTAAGCCAATTAATGGAAAATATACAGAAAATCAAGAAGGATAAGAAGAATTCCTTTAAGTATGGTACTCTGATTGTATGTCTATTCTTCTACTTCATGAATGAGCTACCCGGATCAAGTGGATGGGTATGGCAGAGTGACAAACCTGTTGCAGTCCAGATAAGAGACTATTTGCATGGACTTGGGGATGCAAAAGCAAGAAATACATCTCTATGGGGATACTTCAAAAACTTTCAGAGCATGATGCAAGCAAGAGAGAGAATTCCCCAGTCTCTTGTTGAAAAATACAAAGACTCAGTGTGTTTCATGGTTGACACTGATCAGTGCCTAATGGAGGCAGTAGAGCCAAGGATTGTCTGGATCATGCCCATGGGGTATGAAGTGGATGAACAAATAGTGGAGCTGCATGTTCAACACATGCTAAGTCAGCCCAAAGATCCCAAGGCAGAAAGGTTTGGAACCTTTGAGGAGCTGAGTGTGAAATTACATGTAGAACTCAGGGAACCTGAGATTAAGAGAAAAGTGAGAAAAGAAGTAGAGCACATTGCTCAAGGCCTAGGCATCTCAAAAGAGGCACTTGATGCCAGCCGGGAAAAGAGGAGAAAGGCTGAGGAAGAAGAGAAAAGCAAAGAAAGTGCTCCGGTTGAAACCCCCACCCGGACCAGATCATCAAAGAGATCTGCACCTTCCACAACCAAAAGCTCAAAACCGGAAGTCCAGGCATCCGGTAAAAGATCCAAGACAAAAGCATCAAGGGCTTATGAAAGCCAAAAGGATGAAGAGGAAACAGAATCAGATGAGGGAGTAAGAGAAGTAAAGAAACAGAAGAAGAAAGGATCCGGTAAGCCCTCCACAGGCCAAGACAAGGATGAAATGGCAGAGGTAACTGTTGAAAAGCCCACTCTGTCACTAGAGAGCATAATCAAGTCGGTCACGGTGGATGGAAACCTTCAACCAATGACTGAATCCTATGATGACTTCAGTGAGGCAGACCAAAAGACTCTGCAGGAAGCCACAGTTAAATATCTGAACATATACAATAAGGCTTTCATTGAGATCATATCTCTCATTCCTAAAAGCCTAGAGAAGGAAATGGAAGTAAGAAAGAATAATGCTCATGCCAAAGATCTTGAGATCCAGGAGCAGATAGCTATTCAGCTATATCCTCAAATTGATCCCAAGACAATGAACATTATCTTCAAGGACTGCAAAGATGAGTTCAGAAGCAAAGCCAGGATGAATCAACTCATGCTTGGTGAGACTGACAAAGTGGCCCAAGAAACAGAAGAGATCCTCCGGAAGGCCTTCAAAAGGTTCAATCTTCCTGTTGTAGAGGACTTAGGTGCAGAAACAGCTGCTGATTTGGAATCTTCTGTTCCAGAAGAAGTGAGCCCTGAACAGACAAGTGAGGACTTGGGACCCTCTGCTCCAGAAGAAGTGGCCCATGAACAAGCAAGCATCTCTCCTCCGGTTTCCCCTACAGTCTCCGGATCCAAAGAAGAAGAGCAATTACAGGAGAAGGAAGCAGTGGTGACAGACAAAGAGGTTGACAGTTCTAAGACTGCAGAAGAAAAGAAACATCTGTCTCCGGCAAGAGACACTGCACAAACTGTTCAACAATTTTTGAGCAAAGAAACTCTAGAGATTGATGAACCGGAGCTTCTAAAAGGCCCATTTGATTTTGACTCTCTCTCTCCGGTACAAACAATGAAGATAGCTTCATTTGCAAATGCCAAGGCAAATGAAAAGCTCCTGAAGTCTCATATGGAAGACTGTGAGTTGATAGAGGCTGCTTCCGGAGTACTTGTAAAGATCATGCCATCAATCCAGATAGATCCGACAGCCTCCACTTCCGGTAATCTAAAAACCTTAGTCAGCAGTGTTGATACACATTTTGATTCTCTAGAAAAATCAGCTGAAGAGAAGGTCCGGAAGGAATTTTTGGATAAGAGATTTTCTGAAATATTAGAGCTAATCTCTAAAGATAGGAAGATTGTTAGCATTGGAATAAAGAGCTTAGAGAATGCTCTTAAGGATGGCGGTGACATCTACAAATTTTGTATATCTTGGTCAAAGGCAACAGCAGCAATTGACAAGAAAATAAAAGAGGAACATGACAAGCTTCAAAGCTTATCTCAAAGTTTTGATCCTCTCTCTTCCTCCATAATAAATCAAGAATGTCAGACTATTGCAGTCTTGAATGAAATAAAGAATCTTGAGAAGGAGAGGAAGAACATCATCAACCGGATGGGAGAACTTAGAAGGATTATAATCCCTAAGTTGGAAACTATGCATGAGGCCATCAGTGATGCCCAGACCACCGCCCAAACAAAAGATCCGACAGATCTCAGGCGGGCAGAAGCTTTTGCATTTTTGTTGAGTGGTCACATTTCAATTTTGGACAGAATGAAGCTAAGTTGGGCTACTGAAATAGTTCAACTGCAGACATCCTTTGTAGACATTCTGCAGTATATGTGAGTATGTAAATATGCGGCTATATATAGAAATTTTTTGAAAATTTTGGTGTGCGGACCCTACCCTTTGCCATTGATGTCAAAGGGGGAGTGAGGAGCAGTGAAAAATGAGGAATCCAACTAAGGGGGAGTTCCAGAAATTGTATATAAAGACAGAGCATCAGCAAAGGGGGAGCATAGTGTAAACACTTAGTCATTTTTCACTAAGTGTTGCCATCAATGCCAAAGGGGGAGATTGTTGGCAAGAGACACTATATGGATTCATGGTTGTTGTCATTGATGGCAACAAAGGTCATCCCACATATCCGCAAGTCATGATATGTCTCTACCGGAAGTCAGATTAAAGATTGTTGTGGTCCGGTGAACAAGAACAGAGCATGTGGCAAGGTCCGACAGATTGGTCCGGATCTCTCAGAGGAAGTGTCTTGGTGCAGTGCGGATCTGGGGAAGTCAAGAGGACTATCTTGAGTGGTATATTCCAAGGATTTAGCCTCCGGAGATGGACAAGGAAAAAGATATGAATAGTTGAGTACCGGATTCCTGAGAGACAGTGAAAACAGAGGAAGAACTGACTGACAGAGTATCAGACTACTTTCCGGATGTGTTACAGATGATGATAAAGGTTGCGGAGGCATGAATCATGTTTGGCCGACATAATTGATGATATCTACAAGTATATGCTTGATCCGCATTGCTTGGTGAGGAAGGATTCAGCCGACAGAACAAAAGTTTGTAAGAAACTAGACTGTTCCGGATGCCGACTAGAAAGGTGATGAAATTACTTGTGCGGATATATATAGAGGATGGATTTAGTTGTGAAGGGTGTGAAATGTGTGAAGGATATGCGAACAAGTCCAGAGCAGAGCAGAAGTAGCAAGAAAGATCCGGTATGTGAAAGGATAGCAGACTAAAGAACAGAGGAAAGATGAAGTGCAGCAGATCAGTGTACTGAACCTAACCGGAACTGAACTCCAGCATATGCAGATGCTTCCAATCAGTTCAAGACTGTGATTCTTATCACTTTGTAAGACAGTGTGTCTTCTTGTAGGCAGTGAGCCTCTTGTGATCAGTGTGCTCGGGCAGTGAGCCCTAATTGGCAAGTGCCATTTTGTAATTTCCTATTCTTCTAACAGAGAATAATTTTTGGGTTAATCACCCCGTGGTTTTCTCCCTTAACAGGGTTTCCACGTCAAAAATACTGTGTCATGTGTTTCTTATTTCATGGTAATGCTTTTTGTGTTTGATTCAATGCTGCATTAATTAATAAGGAAGTTCAGATAGAGAAATAATTAGGATAACTGATTCACCCCCCCCTCTCAGTTATCAACAATATGGACAAAAACAAATTTGTTGAAAGCGTTTTAGAAACTATGTAGCATATGTAGTGACTGTTACGAAGCCAAGCTCCATAACCTAGACCAATGTGCTCACAAACCCACAAGGAAATGGAAGCAATATTTTTGTTCAAAATGTTATAAGTCTGAAATGTTTGGCAGACAGGTATACTAAGCATGAGGGCATATGAAAGACATGTGCACCATTTGAGAAAATGTCTCAGAGAAATATGATCTCATGGAATGCGATGGCCGCAGGAAATACACAAAATTATTATATGGAAATGACTTTAGAAGTTGTTGTAAAATCAGTGTCAAAACCTTTGCAAGCATTCTCCTGTTCTATGCCAAAAAGGTAGCCTTCAAAAATGCCTCATGCCTTCATCAAAGCGTAATGAAGATGGGGATTCTTAAAGGATATTATATTTGTAGATGCTAATATAAACATGTATGAAAAATAGGAAAGCTAGATGTGAATGCAGTTTCTTAGAATGATGTCTCACCGAGATCCCCAAATGAGTATGCCAATGAAAAGATAGGTCACTCCGTGGTAAACTCTTCAGAAATAAATGTACCATGTTCATTAGCAATGGAGAATCAATCCTTTAATACTTGTGAAAAGGGTTATATGGTAGGGAACATGCCATTTCATACAAACTATTGGAATGAAACTTTGCTTCCACACCAAATACGACTTGCACTACCTGATCTCAAGTAATATGGAAGGGTGCTTTCAAAGCTGTTGATATTGCATGGTGGCCATGAAAAGGGTGTCCCCTTCAAACATTCAAGGTCACAAGGAGTTTCATAATGAAATTGTCATTCTTAGTAGATTTCATCATCGTTGTCTTATGAGGCTTGAATGATTCTATGAGGAAAGTGAGGAGCATATTTTGGTGTACAAGTTCATAAAGAAGAAATTGGAATCCGAACAATTTGATATCAATCAAACAAATACAAGAGAGTTTAAGCTAGCTAGAAAGGATGAACTTTCCTAACCCTGTTCTTAAAGTTACAAGTGAACCTAACACAAAAGTTGATCTTTTCATTTCTCGAGGGATAAAGAGGACAACCAAACTGTTATAGAAGGAAAGGGGGAGTTCCATGTGACTATCATTGTTGATTGTTTACAAGAAAGAATTCAAGATTGAGGCTAATATGGGTACACGTAAATTGAACTATCGAGAAAGTATCTCAAAGACAACATAAGTTAAATATGTGCACAAGAAACAATCACCTCAAAGTCAATTCACAGACATAATTATAAGATTTGAGCTTATTGAAGCTAGCAGTGGGTACGAATTCGAGAATGAAATTAAAGGTGGAATTGTACCTAAGGAGAATATACTAAGTGTAATGAAGAGGTGCTCTAAAAGGCTTCCCTATTGATGTTATGTAGACTATCCTTATAGATGGATCATATAATGATGTGGACTCTAATTTACTGGCATCCTACCTTGCAACTCGTGGTGTTTTCAGGGAAGGAATGACACAGGTAAGTCCAAAGTTGTTGGAACCTATAACGAAAGTGGAAGTTATGACACTCGAGGAGCATTTAGGAGATGTTATTGGCAATGTCAATTCAAGGCATGGTTAGATCCACAACTTTGGTGATAAGCTAGTAGGACTAAAAGTCTAGTAGAAACAAAAGATGTATTTCTTAGATACAAAGATCAAGCATTAGGCAATAGGAGTCTAAGATGGTATTCAGAGGGTCTGTCCAGATCTAGCCAAGTTGATTGTCAAAAAGGAGAGAATGAAGATGGAAAGGACTTAGTGAAATTCACAACTCACAATTTGTGAGTGTTAGGTTACCTTTTTGGAAAAGTGAATTTTGTCACTTATTGTAATTTACAAGTTAGAAAATGAACTTTATTTCCAAAAAAAGTGGTGTAAAATATAACCAAAAAAAAGGTTCATTATATTTTTGTATTTCAAAAAGGTAGTTATTAGGTAGTTGTGAGGTAGTTACAAAGTGGTTACTAGGTGGTTATGGGAAAAAGCCTATAAATATGAGGCGATTTCAAATGTAAAAGGGGGAACTCTTTTAGAGAGAACTTGGCAAGGGGACTTTTTAGAGAGAACTTTTGCAGGGGTGACTTAGGAAGAAACTTCTTGGAACATTTTTGGTCTTACACATTGTATAGTTTACTTTTGGAATTGTATAATTTTGAAAAGATAATGAAGAATGCATTTTAGTTCGTATGTTCTTGATGTATTTCTAAGTTATGATTACTAGTTTCTCGTATGTCAAAGTGGTGATCTTTCTATGTATTTGTGTAAATCAAAGTTATCCATTGAAGCATGCAATTGGGGTGATGAAACACAATCATGTCTCGGTATCCTGATTTGAAAGTGTTAAGATAAATTATCTCTTCGTATGTTGAGATTTGCCATCTTTCTTCATCATTGTTGCACATATGTCATGAAATTCATCATGGAGTTTAGGAAAGTGGTTTCTAGGTTTGTGGTGAAACCCCCTCGTACTTTTCAATAAGATTGTGAAACTCCTGTTGGTTTTCGTACGTCTACCACAAGGGTTTCTACATGCCCAATTCTCCTGTTATTTTTCTTTTCTTCCTTTTTGTACTTTCAGGATAAAAGTACACAAAAATCACAAATACCCCCATCATATGAAGGAGCTGCCCCTCTCAAATGTAGAGGAAGATCATTGCTCTGTCGCGATCTCTCCAACTGTTGGGACAATTTAGTCACCGCTCAAAGGGCAACGGGTCATCTTCAAAGGTTATTTCGCGATGACAAATCTATTTACCAACATGATTAAAAATGGAAAACAAACTTTGTAAACACTAAACAATATAAAGAGGAAATGTAACAGTGAAACCAGAAACTCCTACCTGAGATTAGTGAATAGGAATCCATGGACGATGAGTTGCAAATCATCGAGAAATGACAAAGATGACATGGTAGAGGAGTTTGAAGACAGCGAGGAAAAATAGTAAAAGATAAACAATAAAAATAAAAACTTAACATGGTAAAAAAATATAAACCCCCATAATAAATCGACATTAATACCCAAATGTGTCGAGCTAGGATGTAGTTGCGGAAAAAATCTCTGCAACTACATAACTTTCTTTCAAAAAGTGCATAGTCGTTAAAAAACTGTGACTTTGCATATTAGGCAAAAATGCAATGTTGCTAAAAAATTGCAACTTTGCATGCTAGAGAAAAATGCCAAGTATGAAAACCCTGATTTTGCATTTTTCAAAAGGGGCAAAACTAATGCCACTCAAAAGGACTTTTTGAGGTGTTTTACTACGCATAAGGCCAATTTGATTTTGCCTCATTTTGTGTGCATAGAGGTCATGGGCTACAAAATGAACAAGTTTCGTATGGGTTATCCCATGAATTGAGTCAGCTAAATTTGAGGATAACACTCTTGACCATCAATTCCTCAAGAAAATTCTTGACCATGGATTTCTAAGGGTAAATCTATAATGGACACATGTCCCCAAGAGGAAAGAAGCATTGGCAAGATTCCTAAATTGAGAGAAAACCCCATTCATTACTCTATCAAGTGAAATCTAAGTCATTAATTGACCAAAGTTAATCATGTTATGGTGCCTATCCTCTAAGTGGGAATCTAAATATTTCCCCTATAAAAACTAGAATTGAAATTATGTTAAGTTAAAATTACAAGGACCATCGCATCCACTACAAGCTTCAAGAATAAAATTGTGTCGAATACAAACATGAGATCTCAAGTAAAATCAAATTTATAAATACCCACATCTGTAGGAAATTTTAAATATAATGACATGTCGAGATTGACGTTGAGAGCTCTAATAAGTTAAAATTTATAAGGATGCTTGTGTCCATGGTATGCTACTATGCATAATGTCATAATACTTTTGGAATTGAGAGCCTGAGCATGTCAAAAGTTATAAAGTTCCCACATTTATGGTAGGCACTAGTGGATTTTCTAACCATTGATGGCCCAATTGGATCTATATGGACACTAGAATCTAGTAGTTTGACTCTTCACATACATGTGTTCATAGATAGATGAGGGTTGGAAGCTAATCATTAGTAAGTTCAAACATGAGTGCACAAATTAGTCAAAGTTAGTATGCGCATTAGGTCTATGGAACTCTAGAGATAAATCCTTTGAGTTCCAAAACCAATCTCTCCCAAATAAATTAGAATTGATAATATGTTTGTTCCTAAGACATTGAGAGTCAAGAACCCTAACAATTGGATGCATGCCATGTCTTTGTATCAAAGTTAACCCTAGTAGATATGTGTTCTCTTTAGATAACTTTAGAATACAACCTTAGGATTCTAGAACCGACTTACAATTATGTCATCTTTAATATGACTCTCGCATCCACTGGGCCATCAAATCTAAGGCGATTAAAATATTAGATCTAGACACCCAATTAAACCAAATTGTATAAAATGATTTCACATCCATGAGCATAATTAAAGTATATCAAAGATGCTTGGAATTTCATGAACACAAGAATGTACCAATTGGAGTTGGCCATGTGTTCCCATACTGAGTGTTGAAATTTGATGCTTCAACCTAAACTAAATCTTGTCTTAAGGCCTATCTCTTAGTTGTCACCCTACATTAAGATAAAATAAGGATTTTTTTAGACCTAGACATGAATGCCTAAGCTCAATGTTATTATCTAACCCAAGAAGCCAAGTATGTCTATCTAGAAGAATTTTTGGGTGACTTTTCATAGGGATTTATTGATGTTGTAAGACCACATTCTTTTACATGGTTTAAAAGGGCCTAATGAGCCATTAAGGATAAAATTTTAGGTTTAATTTTGAGATTGATTAGGGATTGATCATGCAACCACTCTATTTATGCAAGTAGTAAGAAAGCTAAAGTTCAAAAGTTAGTCTTTTGTAGTGTATCAATAGGCAATAATTGTTATCATTGTGGTTTCACAAGTTTAACTTCAACCATGAGGAAGACAAAGAGAGAAGTTGACAAAAGAAGGAAAAGAGCGATTCATATATGAGTTGAAAAGCTTTGAGATGGAGGGAAAAGAGCAAGGGTGATGGGTGGAAAGAGACACCAACAAAATGGAAAATAAAATACTAAAATCAATTGCAAAAGAAATACTCATCATTTGGCATGAAATAAGAGACCGAATGTTTCCAAAGAAACTAACAAATTTTATAGTTGGATAGCATTGGAATGAACAAAAAAGGAACCAAAAAGTGGGATGGGAACTAGCAAATTCTAAGGAAGAAGCCATCTAAATAAATTGTCAAGAACACATCTAGCATTGGGGATTATGAATAAATCAAGTCAAATAGATGTGGCGGTATCAAGTGGTAGGAGGAAGAGCATAATACCTTTTATTTATTGAGGTCCTCACTTCACCAAATGCAATCTATGGGATTGTTTTATAATTATTTTTTATTTATAATAACAATGGAGTTGCTTCAATTCAACTGTTTCCTACTATTATAATGCATACACAAAAATATTTATTTATAATTTTAGATGTACCTTGAGACCTCAAGTGTGATACTATTAATGATAGTTACAAAGTGATTTAGCTTTTATAAGAAAAGAAGGTACTTCATAATAAATTCCCTCTTCTATTGTAAACATTAAAAACACTCATTATAAAGACTTATAATAACTTAGAAATATATGTTCCCTTATAACCATAAAGTTGTCAAATGCATTTGCATGATATGAAGAATTAAAGTTCATCATTATAGATTCTTTCAAGAAAACTATTTTTCTTGCCTTCATTGCATACAAACATATATGCTTATGATAACATTTCATTTTTAAATCAAGTAAACAAAAATTGTTAGCTATGACTCATTAGTCTTTGGACATTTTGAGATGAATCCCCTATTATAAAAATTTGACATGAATCAAGTACAAGAATTCAATATTTTTAATGTAGTTGTGACTAAGGATTGTAAACAAACATTAGATGTGGCAAATGGAATTTAGTCTTTACTAGCATTTGCTAGGTATGCAACTAATGCAAAATTATTCAATTCCTATCTAAGCAAATAGAATTTAACTTTACTACCATTTGTTAGGTTTACCACAAGTGAATAAAGTAGTCAATTTGACCATATTATGAATGGAATTATAATATTGATTTCAAACCTATGATGTCTCCCATTGTGTTTCTCTAAAATTCCCCTTATGTTTTTGACTGCCTCTAGTTTTAAGTCCTATTGTCACTCCAAACACTTATGAAATGCCCTATTTAGCTCTCTCCGAGCCACCTTGAAACCCTCATCTCATTAGGATCCAAATAAAAAAGCATCTCTGTAAATACTCCTAAGCGTATGTTCATATGTGATTTGTAGGCGCCGAGAAAACACATTGACACAACCACAACTTTAACTGTCATCTTAATGATAAAGTTTAGGGTGTCCTGAAGATAGCTAGCACAAGTACGAAGGTCAACCATGCACACATAATGATCGATTGTAGGTGTAATGCAATAAGGGTTACTTGTTTGATTGAAGTATGTACAACCCTCATCTACTAAACTTGCATGGCTACATGCACATAAAAGACAAGCAAAACTGATAATGTCATGATATGTTCTACAATGCTTCATTAATTCAAAGATTTTGAAAGCATCCTTGCAAAATCCATTTTGTGCATATCCTGCAATCATATCATTCCATGAGACCACATTTCTTTGAGTCATTTTGTCAAACAGTTCACATATCTTGTCTATGCTTCCACATTTTCCATACATGTCAACCAAAGCATTTCCAACTAGGATATCTATAAAAATCCCACTCCCATTATGCTTCGATGGATGCCCATACCCTGTTCCAAAGCTCCCATTTTGGCATAGGCGGGGAGGATGCTGGCTTTAAAACTGCCAATTTCATTTGCTTGAAAGTTTTTAAAGCCTCGTCAACAAATCCATTTTGTGCATATTCCTGCAATCATGGCATTCCATGAGACCACATTTCTTTGAGGCATTTTGTCAAATAGTTTACGTGCCTTGTCTATGCTTCCACATTTTGCATACATGACTCCCAAAGCAGTTGCAACTACATCTGAAAAAATACCTCTATCCTTTATGCTTTGATGGATGTACATACCTGTTCCAAAGCTCCCATTTGGCACAGGCTGGAAGGATGCTGGCAAAGGTTGTAGAGTCTGGACTTACGCCTGCCAATTGCATTTGCTTGAAAGTTTCTAAAGCCTTTTCAACAAATCCATTTTGTGATTACCCTGCAATCGACGCATTCCATGAGAACACATTTCTTTGTGGTATTCTATCAAACAACTCACGTGCCTTGTCTATGCTTTCACATTGTGCATATCCTGCAGTCATGGCACTCCATGAGATGATATCTCTTTGAGGCATTCTACCAAACAGTTAACATGCTTTGTCAATGCTCCTACATTTTGGATACATGTCTACCAGGGCAGTTACAACTAAAACATCTGATAAAATTCCTGTATCCCTTATGCTGTGGTGGATGTCCATATCATGTTCTAAAGCTCCCATTTTGGTATAGGCAGGGAGGATGCTAGCAAAGGTTGCAGAATCTGGCTTTACACCTACCAATTGCATTTGCTTTAAAGTAAGCCTTCTCAACAAACCCGTTTTGTGTATATCCTGCAATCAGAACAGTAGAGGAGACCAGATTTCTCTGCGCGCCTGTAATGTGCCATACCTGTTTGTATTTTTTATGAATCTTTGTGTGATATTTTATTATTATTTTGTGTGTTCTTTCAGATAGATAGAAGATACAGAAGGGGGTTATATGTTTTCCTGCAGATGTAGTGTCAGAGCACACAATATATAGCATAGAACCTAAACCCAGAAAATATACAATGAATCTGAAGAAACTAAAGACAAACCAGATAGTAAAATAGCTAGGAAACAATTACTATCACATACCCATATGAAAATATGCAACTTGGTATGGCCGCCAGAAATGGACCAACAAGTGGGTATGGCTGGAAATGCATCAAATTTCCATAGAATGTAACAAATGTCTCATACAAAATATAAGAGCAACAACTGAAGCATTAAGCACCTCCCAAAGACCATGAATGAGTAGTAGAAGCAAAGAGAAAAGCTTCCCTACAATACTCCAAACTCCTCTTTATGCAGTACGGCCAAGAAATGGAAAGGTACAGCAGCAAGGAACTACTTCAAACACTTTGATTTCTGCCTTCTATACCATCCATTATCAACTTATAATAGCAATAGAAAAAGATCTTTCACTCAGCACAAGAAACAACCTCAACTGTCTCCATTTCAGCACAAATGTGAATGCCGAATACATCCACCGTCAATGGCACCATTGGGTGGTCTTTCACACCTGTGGGATACCGTTACTAATGGAGGTTTTCGTCTCCAATAGCCTAATGCAAATTCTCAAAATCTAGAAACCCTAGCAGAGCTCTCACAAGCAAATATCAAAACATAGCATAAAACTAAATGAGCTCCAAATGACCTTTTTATCTTCCTCCAAGATAGGCGTTGGGCAATTAGGAGGGAAAATAATAATTAATTTCACTTTATGTCTCCTAGAGATGGAGAATAACAATTTACTTTCACTTTATGTCTCCATTTCATTAATTTCACTTTTTCTGACAAAATATAATAAAGTCCATATTAATATAAATTAATAGATCTTCAGACTTTAAAATAAGTATGAAGATAGTGTCAGAATTCACTGATCTTTAGCTCGCCGGAAAGGTCTCGACGAAATGCATTTGATCCAACTCTGAAAATCCCAAACTGACACAGTACTCAAACTTACTAAAAATAGTAAGTAACGACCAAGAGCCCACTGAAACAACCACGAGGGTGCCAACTGGATCCTCTGAATGTGAACCAACTCACCCACTGACAAGGATCTCCAGAGCCAACTAACCACAGCTCCCTAACCAAATTGCTAGCCCACGGGAACTCCATGATGGACTAACCATGTGTCTAGAAGGGGACATTACAGCGCCATCTGGTGAGACAGTTCGCGTGCCTTGTTAATGCTTCAACATTTTGAATGCATCGCTACTGGGCGGGAGACAATTTTAAATTGATTAGGCGGAATACTGTTTTAAGTTAAAGTTTACCAAACTCTGATTGGCGAAACCCAAACCGTGACTGCCTAAATGGAAAACGAGAATGGAGTGGAACAGATAGAAACTGAAGGGCCCACGTTGCCACATCAGCAGGTTAGCGCTTAGAGTGTGTTGGTTAAGCCCAGCCATAAAACACCATTTATGGTGCTAATAATATTTACTTGGTATTTTTACTTTTATCCCAAAAAAAAATATCATGATGTGTGCAGAGGACACCATCCAAACTGTATTTCATTACAACTGGTTTGTATACATTATTTGCACTTATTTCTGACACAATTGGAGTCCACATTTTGCACTTTTTTTATTGAAATAATGCGAATGTGTAGAAATAAAAGTAGCATAGATACAAATAAAACAAGCGCAGATACAAAGCAATACATAGAAGATCTGAATCAACACTGAAGCTAAACTATAAACAGGACTATCTATGGCAAAGCAACAGGACTTCCATGAAAAACCAGAGTCACCATAACAATTGTAGAGAACTGAAGAAATACCACATCCCAGTAACAGATGACAGGCCTCAAACCACAGGCCTGTTAAGACTGAAAGTTCAACTCAGATTTCAGAAAAGAGTAATTAACAGTGCACAGATGTAATTAGAAAGCAAAAATGAAATAGACACCAGATTTATCGTGGTTCACCAAACTTGGCTACATCCACACTGAGCAGAGGAATTATTATTGATAATGAATTGAGTTTTACAATGAGATATCAAGCATATATAATGCTTCATTATACATCATAGAGGAATGTGAAAAGACAAGCAATTGGCAGGAAAATAATGTGTCTGTTGGTCTTCATTTCCTTACAATCTCCCACTTGAAGGTCAACGGATGCTGCAACTCGCCAATCATTCCCTTGCTCTAAACTTCTGATCACTTCTTCTTAACCAGACCAAGAGAAGTCCTAGCACATTTGAACTTCTCTTTGGGAACAACCTTGGTGAAGATGTCTGCCGGATTGACCTTTGTGTCAATTTTTGCAACTTGTAACTTGCCCTCTTCAACCACATGACGAATGAAATGAGCATGTATGTCGATATGTTTAGAATGACACTAAGATGAATGATTATGAACCATAAAAATGGCGCTGCAACTATCACAAAACATAACATAGTCACTTTGTTGACATTTCAAATCACCAAACAACTGCTGTAACCAAATCATCTCCCTAGCACCTTCAGAAAGAGCCATAAACTCAGCTTCGGTAGAAGAAAGAGCAACAGAATGTTGCAGCCTCGAGACCCAACTAATGGCAGCTCCAGCAAACATGAAAACATAGCCAGTAGTAGATCTCCGTTTATCTAAATCTTTGGCAAGATCAGAATCAGTGAAACCTTGCTACTGTACCTTATTGCCACCAAAACACAAAGCATAATCAGAAGTACCTTTAAGATACCTTAATATCCATTTGACAGCTTCCCAATGAGGCTTACCGGGATTGCTCATGAACCTACTCACAACTCCCACTGCATAAGCAATATTGGGACGAGTGGAGATCATAGCATACATAATGCTACCAACAGCTGATGTATAAGGAACACCTTGCATAAACTCTTTATCCTCTTGTGTTTTTGGACACAAATCAGAAGATAAACAAAAATGGGCAGCAAGAGGAGTAGAAACAACCTTTGCATCAGCCATACCAAATATGTCTACAACCTTGTCAATGTATGCCTTTTGTGACAACATGATCTCCTTCTTTTGTCTATCCCTAGTGATGGTCATTCCAAGAATCTTCCTGGCTGGGCCTAAGTCTTTCATAGCAAATCTCTTAGCTAATTGAGACTTCAATTTAGAAACAATCCTCATACTTGTACCAGCTACCAACATGTCATCAACGTAGAGCAAGAGAATGACAAACTCACCATTAGAAAGTCGCTTATAATAGACACAAGGATCTGATTCACATCTCAAGAAGTTATGCTTAGTTATAAAGCGATCAAACTTAAGATACCATTGGTGCGGGGCTTGCTTGAACCCATACAAGCTGCGCTTCAATCTACAATAAAGATGTTCCATTCTTTGTTTTTTAAATCCTTCTAGCTGCTCCATGTACAGCTCTCCATCAACGTCACCATGTAAAAATGTTATCTTGACATCCAATTGATCAAGTTCAAGATCCCAAACTATAACCAAACCCAAAACTGCCTGGATTGTGGCCATTCTCACAATTGGTGAGAAAATCTCATTAAAATCTATGCCTTTATGTTGATCATACCCTTTGATAACTAGTCTAGCACGATAGCGCTTGTTGCCCCCATCTTCCTCTTTCAACTTGTATACCCAACGATTCTTCAAGGGTCTTCGATTAGGTGGAAGTGGCACTAAATCCCAAGTGTTATTAGCCTGCAATGAACTTATTTCATCTTGCATTGCCTCTTGCCATTTCAAAGAGTCAACTGCCTTGCAAGCTTGTTTATAGGTAGCTGGTTCAGGTTGATCAGAAATCAATAATTCAGGCTCTGCCTCCTCTTAATACAATAACTCATAATCAGAAAATTTAAAAGGGCGTCTCCTCTCTCAGGTAGACCTCCTTAATAGATGACCCTCCTGTTGTGAATTTGAGTCATCCAAATTCATTTTCTACAACTGACTTTGAATGTTTACTATCTCGTTTTGCAAATTACCTTTGTTCTGAGCAAGACTCTACCTCTGTATTTCTACAGTCCCCTGTGCCTGCACATTTCCTTGTGCAATTTCTTCCATGTTCTACCCCAAAGGTAGTGGATGAGTTGGACCAGACTATATTTGTGTTAGAGAAGGCTGCGTGTGTGGGTTGGGAGGCAGCAATGAGTTTAGTGAAGGCTGCATTGATGTTAGAGGCAACGGTGAAAATAGAGATTGGTGACCAATGTCTACTTGATGTTGAGCTGGCAATGACATGGAGAGGGGGGGTGTAAGGTCCAAAAGGGACTGTGAACAATGTGATGAGGGCTGCAATGAACATAAATGCAACGAACTTGAGTTAGGGGCAGCGCTATAGCAAGAGGAGACTGCGTTGAAAGTTGACCAGGCTGTGTACGCTACGTAGGAGTTTGTACCTGTTGTGATTCCAATAAAGGCAGTGTTTGATCATTGAAAAGCTACGTGGGCAGTGAGGGAGGTAGCATTGGAAGTGCCAGAGGCAAAGTTGACACCACGGGCTGTGTTGAAACAGGGGAGGGCTGTGCATTATTTGAAGGCAGGGAACTTACATTTGGGGGCAGCGGTGCACCATTTAGAGGCTGTGTAGAATGTGAAGGGAGATGAGAGCCAATTAAAGGCTGTGTAAAAGAAGAACCATTGTCAAACAAATCAACATTAAAATATTCTCTTGAAGATGTACTTTCTTTGTGCAAACCTGGGAAAACTCTTTCGTTGAAGATGACATCTTGACTGCAAGTGACCTTTTTGGCAACAGGATCCCACAACCTGAATCCATACTGATCCTCGCCATACCCGACAAAAAAGCACTTCTGTGATTTGGGATCCAACTTGGATCGTTTCTCAAGAGGAATAAGAGCAAACGCTTCACATCTGAACACCCGTAGATGACTATAAGAAATATGTTTGCCCAACCACCTTTCCTCGGGAATGTCAAGATTTAACAGAGATGAGGGAGCTCGATTAATGAGGTAAACCACTATGTTGCAAGCTTCTACCCAGAACTCTTTTACCAGTCCAGCATTGGAAAGCATACACTGTGCTTTTTCCAAAATCATTCTATTTAACCTCTCCACAGCCCCATTTTCTTGCGGTGTATAAGGAACAATTTTGATTCTTCGAATACCATTGTCAGCACAAAAATTATCAAACTCTAGTGAACAAAATTCGTCACCATTGTCAGTTTGCAAACACTTGATATTATGCCCACTCTGATTTTCAACTAGAGCTTTAAAAATTTTGAACTTGCTGAACACTTCAAATTTTTTATTAAGCATAAAAATCCAAACTTTCCTAGTGCAATCATCAAGGAAAGTTAAAAAATAATTAGCACCTCCAAAAGAAGTTACCTCAGTTGGCCCAAAAACATTAGAATAAACCAGCTCCAAAGATGAGGTGTTCTTCTCATGACCCGTCTTTATGAAGCTGATCCGCTTCTGCTTGCCGTAGAGACAATGTTGGCAAAAATCCAAATCCACAGATTTCAACCCTGGTAATTGTTCTCTTTTGATCATGACTTCAAGACCTTTCCTACTCATATGTCCAAGCCATTGGTGCCAAAGCTCGATTTCGATGTCCATCAGTGTCATAGCAGCTCCCACTTGAGAGCCATTTTCAAAAACATATAAACTACCCTCTCTATTTCCTTTGGCAATCTGCATGACACCTTTAGTAACCTTCCATGAATTTGGATAGAAGGTAGTATTGCAGCCTTGTGAGAACAATTGGGTTATAGAAATCAAATTCTTTTTCAGTTTTGGGACATGCCTAACATCTTGCAAAAGCCATTTGCTTCTATTCTTGGATTGTAGGAGAAGATCACCTTTACCAATGATGTCCAATGAATTGTTATCCCCCAAGTAGACCTTCCCGAACTATCCTCCTTGATAATTAGAGAAGGCATCCATACAAGAGGTGGCATGAAAGGATGCACCCGAATCTAGAACCCATGAATCTGAAGTGGTTTCACTTATAGACATAACCAAAATATTATCATCCTTGTCATAAACAACATTGACCTCACTGTCTTTAACCTTCTCTTGTGCCTTCTTATAGAAATAACAATTTTTCTTGGTGTGACCAGGCTTACCGCAGAACCAACAGTTACCAACTCTACCTCTGGATTTTGACCTCTTCGTTGATTTTGATCTTCTTCTGTTATTGTTTTTGCCTCTATTCTGAGGCCTTCCTCTACTAACAGTGATTAAGGCTTCACCGAAAGATATTTCTTGGTTCTTTCTATGCATATCTTCACTAAGGAGTGTAGTTGCTATGTCATCAAAAACCAATTTCGTTTTGGCTGCAACTGAAGTACTTATGGCCATCACAACACCTTCCCAGCTATTAGGTAATGAGCATAGCAGCAAGATTGCTTTAATTTCATTTTCCAACTTTATCTCCACTGAACTCAGTTGGGTAAGTAAGGTATTAAACTCGTTCAGATGGTTTGACATAATTCCGCCTTGTTTCATTTTCAGGTTATAAAGTTTTTTCATAATAAAAACTTTATTAGATGTTGAAGCCATCTCATACATCTTAGAAAGTTTATCCCACAACTCCTTCGAAGTCTTCTTTGTTGAAACATTAAACAATACATTGCTGGACATCGAGAGGAAAATCATAGCTCTTGCCTTCTTATCCATCTTGTCCACTCTTCATTTGTCATTGAGCTTGGCTTCTTTGCTACCCCTTCAAGCGCGAGTGAGAGGTCTTGTTTTATCAGCAAAGACTCCATATGCACTTCCCACAGTCCAAAATTTTGACCGGAGAACTTCTCAATCTTTGGTTCCTCTATGGCTCGAAAATCCAACACCTGTTTTCGCAATCAGCTATACCGTCACCGTACAGCTCTGATACCAATTGTTAAAACTAAAAGTTCAACTCAGATTTCAAAAAAGAGTAATTAACAGCGCACAAATGTAATTAGAAAGCAAAAATGAAATAGACACCAGATTTATCATGGTTCACCAAACTTGGCTACATCCACACTGAGCAGAGGAATTATTATTGATAATGAATTGAGTTTTACAATGAGATATCAAGCATATATAATGCTTCATTATACATCACAGAGGAATGTGAAAAGACAAGCAATTGGCGGGAAAATAATGTGTCCGTTGATCTTCATTTCCTTACAAAGCCAACCTCTCCAAAAGACACAGCTGTATATGCAAGACTCAGAACAGAGTCACCTGTTTTTCTTGTGAAGCTTTAGAGCAGCCAGCAGCCTTACAAGTCCTTCAAACAGCAGAGAAGTAGACAAAGAAATCTGTCAGCAAGATAACAAAGGCTTGGAAGCTCACTGATCCTATGCCATAGCTGGAGTATGACCGGGCTGCTACTTCTGCTTGTCAAGAAGGAGCTTCTCTTTATTCACCGATCCATTACAGAACCACAACAATCAAGTGGTAATAGTGGCCAGTAGAAGAGTCATATGAATCGGCAACTATGTTAAACAAACAATATCCAGCCAAGCTGTCCATGCTGCCATAGAGCTGCCCCATGATGAAAACCTGTAACAGTCCTCTGACAATCCTATGATCCAACCTCAAGCAGCCAATGTACAGTAATGCTGTCTGTAGAGAAACAGTGTGACAGGATCACCAAGCCGGAAGAGAAGCCTGTCAAACTCAAAGCTGCGGTGAAGAATCTTAAAGCAAAGACCCCTGTACTCAGGCAGAAGGAACTGCCTCAACACAAGCCTGACAACCATTAGTTCTGCAAAGAGACTTTAAATCCTGGGCAATACAGATCCTCTTATTGTGGTGTATTTGTAGTTGTCTTGACGACAGATACACCACATTTTGCACTTATTTCTGACACAATTGAAGTCCTCATTATTTGCACTTACTTCTGACACAATTTATCATCAATTGTTTGTAGTACATGACGTGTTTTCCCTTCTTGTCCTTTCAGGAGAGTCGCCCTAAATCCCTTCTCCAGAATTCCATAGCACATCCCTTCAACCGCCGAACTGATAAAACTGATATTTCTCTTTGGATCCGCGATTACCATGGCGACAATCCATCTTCCATTGCGCAGGTGAAATTCCTGAGATCTGTAGTTGATACATTGCACTGAAGTAGACCTTTCAACCATAACGAGGCCGCATATGATGATTTTGCTCACCGAGTCTTGGGGCTTAGCAGGGAAGGGAATATCCATTTCAGTGACTGCGTTGGCGCCAACCACCTTGGAAAAGAGATGCGGGTTTAAAATTGACTCCACTCTCTCCACTGCTCTTGCAATGACAAAAGTTACGATATTCAAATTTAGTAATGAATAAAAGGCATGGCAATTCAGCTTCTCACATCCATCAATTGTCATCCTCTTCCAGCAACTTAGAATTTGAGCTGGCAGCTGCAGAAGCTCAGGACAACCCCGGATGTTTAGTATTGCAAGCTCTTCAAGACCTTGCATTCCTGTGATTGTTTCCAATTTTTTACAGTCAATCACCTCAAGACATTTCAGCTTCCTACATCTATCGACTGTAATCCTCTCCAGACAGGACAGACTAGAAAGACACAACTTACTCTCAAGCTCTGGACACTCAAAAATGTACAGTTCTACAAGCTTGGTAAGATCAGATATTCCTGACACTCTTTTCAGATGTGCGCAATTTTCAATTGTAATTCTTTTCAAGTAGCTCAGACCAGAAAGAAACAACTCACTTTCAAGCTCTGGACAATAACAGATGTTCAGGTCTACAAGCTTTTTACAGTCATTCAACTCAAGACATTTCAGCTTCCTACAACTACCAACTGTAATACTCTCCAGACAGTACAGATTGCTAAGACACAAGTCACACTCAAGCTCTGGACACTGAGAAATGTTCAGTTCTACAAGCTTGGCAAGATTAGATATTCCTGACACACTTTTCAGATTTTTGCAATTTTCAATTATAATTCTTTCCAAGCAGATTAGTTCGACAAGACTCAACTCTCGAAGCTGGTGGCATTGGCTAATGTTAAACATTACAAGATTACTAACATCGGATAAACCTGACACACTTTCAAGCTCCGGACACAGAAAAACGTTCAGTTCGACAAGCTTGGAAAGATCAGATATTACTGACACTCTTTTCAGATTTTTGCAATTTTCAATTCTAACTCTTTCCAAGCAGCTTAGCTGGACAAGACTCAACTCTTGGAGCTGGTGGCAGTGGCTAATGTTAAACATTACAAGATTCCTAACATCAGATAAACCTGACACACTTTCAAGCTCCGGACATAGAAAAATGTCCAGTTCGACAAGCTTGGCAAGATTAGATATTACTGACACTCTTTTCATATTTCTGCAATTTTCAATTCTGATTCTTTCCAAGCAGCTTAGCCGGGCAAGATACAACTCTTGAAGCTGGTGGCATTGGTTGATGTTAAACATTACAAGCTTCCTAGCATCGGATAAACCTGACATTTTGAAGCTGCTCACAGTTTCCTACTCTGACTGTTTCGAGGCAGCTCAGATGGGTAAGAAATAACTCCCGAAGCTCAGGGCATTCGCTAAAAGTTAAAATTTTAATTCTCTCACAATGGTTGACTTCAAGAGAATTCAATGTCCTTACCCTGACTAAATCTATTTCAATCAGGTCTTCCATGTGATGAAGTTTGAGGGTTTTAAGGCTGGGACAGTGGTTTCCGCTAATTAAGATCTTGGTTACAGACTTTTGCTTGCCAATCTCTAGATTTTGAAGGCGACTCATTGGGGACCTATCCAATGCCCTATTCAATGCCACTTCTGTACCATGCTTGAAATTTCGGATAATCAAAGACCCCAAAGTAGCGCATTCTTCCCAACTAGTGGAAGAAAGTTTCCCCTCTAATGTGGAAGGCATTAAACTTGTTAAAGTACTAATATTCAGTCGAAGGGATTCTAATAAAGACCAACCTTTTATTGACATATATTCAGCATCTAAGACTACATTTTCCAAATTAATTAGTATTTCTAAATCTGGAACCTCTTTCAAAACGGTCTTAGAAATCTGCAGCTCTTTCAACTGTAGGGGCGCCTGAAATTCAGAATAATTTTGTTTCAAACAAATGCCGTAAAACAACCATTATTATCAGATAATACATTCTACTAATAGAGACTTCATTGCTGATAGAGAAGAACAAAATACCTGACGGTGGCTCTCCCACAATCTTTGGAGGCGTCCATTGCTGATTCTCAAACACTGCAATTTTTGAAGAGGAATCCATGAAGGAATGCATGTGTCTTCACGGGAAATCAGGTCAAGTTCAACCGATAGCAAGGAAGCCGATTCATCTAAAAAGTATGTAATTTGATAACCCGTGGACATTTCAAACATGGAATGAAAACATCTACCTTTGGTTTTGTCTATGATATTTCTGAATCCTCCCTTTGATTCCTGCATACACAGAAGCAGCTCAGATTTCTATACTAGTAAGAAGCTAAGATTTGGTATATAGCAACATAAGCAGCATTCTGCAGGAAAAAGAACCGTACCAATGATTTAAGACCTTCCGGTTTCCAAATGCGACGAGGAGCTCTGCATTCATCTGCCATTTCTCTTCCCAAGTCCCGCAGATGGTCATGCATTCCCAAATCAGTCCCGTCCCACTCCCATTTGAGTCCACCTAAGCGCTTCGTTTCAATTTCCTGAACAATAAATTTTTCTTTTAGTGTTCTTAGGGCATGATGGGCCTCCCATCCTGATGCCTCCCACACTCTCATGGCCAGATTCTTAGAATTGCCAACGAAAAAACACGCAACATCCATGAAAATTTCTGTTGCCTCCCTGTCTAATGAGTCTATGCTTATTTTAAGCGTCTCCTTTATGCCTCGAGGCAGTGCCTTCCGAAGTTTCCTCAATTCTGAACTCCAATATTTCTTATCTGTTGTACCCTTAACGTGACTGCCCAGAACTTGAAGAGACAGAGGCAAGCGTCCACAGGATTCTACGAAGTCCTTAACGAGGCCCTCGTATCCTTCATCTGGATTGGATTGACCAAAGGCATGAAAGCAAAAGAGATCTCTCGCATCATCTTCATTTAATCCTTCTAAATTGTAAGGACCAAGAATTCCTGCTGTTCTAAGCACCCCAGCATCACCGGTTGTAATAATTATCAGACTATCACCAGGCTTGTTCTTCATATCAGTGACCAATAGATCATCTAATTGTTTCTCATCATCAATGTCATCGAGAACAATTAGAAAGCTCACAGAAGGGATCCTTCTTAACCGATCATGTAGATCGCTTCTTCCTTGGGCTGTACTCGTATAACTGAGACGGTCTAAGTCGAAAAGATCTTTGAAGAGCTTCTGTTGTAAGGAATATAATGCACCTCTCTTGGACGCTTCTCGCACATCAAACAAAAAACTTGCTCGAGCGTATTTTAAACAGTTTCTGTTATACAACTCTTTGGAGAGAGTTGTCTTCCCCGCTCCGCCCATCCCGCAAATACCAACAATCCGAGCCTTCCCTTGGCCCTCTACATTCTTCATGCACCACCTTTCAAAATCTTCTACAAGCATGGGAAGCCCCACTGGATGTTCAGCAACATGTAAAAATTGTATCCTTTGGATTTGTTTGTCAACAGCTAACACTATTTTTTTGCAGACATCGGCAGCACTTTTCAAGGGAAAAAAGAAATTGATAAGAGTTCGATTTTGCTGAGTTAAATCAAGCAATTTTGATGTATAAAAACATAAATTAAGTACAAGTATCAGTGAGAATAAAAGCATAGAAATCTTACTTCAACTTGTCGACTTCATAGCCTGCCACAAGTGAAGTACTGTGGAGAGCTTCCTTCCACTCCTTAAGCTTCTCCTCTGGGTACCTGGATTTCTTTTCGTGTTCATTGAATGCCTGGTCGTACTCCCCATTTTCTTTGCGGCACACCCCTTTTTGCAGTATGTGGCGTAGCGCCGAAGGCTTGACTTCATAAAACACGGGAATAATCTTGACTTCAGTCTTCCGCATGAGAACCAGCTCCTCCAAACACCATTGGGACTCGGCATATCTTTTGGAGAAGATAGCTATGTAAAGTCTAGCAGACCAGATGGCAGTTTCAATGGTAGATGAAAACAACTCTCCAGGTTCTTTCTCTTCGGAATCAAGAAACGCCCGTATTCCTAACTTCTCGAGAGAATTGTAAAGGTCACGAACCAGAGTTTCTTTGACATCTGGCCCTCTGTGATTGATGAACACATCAAACACTTTCACGGATTTCTCTGATTTCCTCGTTTCGCCGGACAAAGCAAACTGTTCAAAGTTTGGTTTGTGAGATGAGGAAGAAGATGCCATGGATGGAAGAAGGGGAAATTAAACGCTAAGAAAGCGTAAAAAAGCTGGATTTGTAGCGAAAGGGAAGAACAGAATGAATTCATTTGATGAGAGAAAGCACATCGGAAGTCATAGATGTTGCAAGCAGGTTCCTTCGCGGAAACGAGGTCAGGAAAACGTGTATGAGGAGAAGGGTCGCCTACCTTCGCCGAAACTCGATTGGATTTTATTTGAAGTACGTAATCTGATTGAAATATAAATAATATTAGTTTCAGAATCTCTTATTCCGAGCCCCTACGGAAAAGGAGACGAGAAGTAAATTCTTCGGGCAGGCTGTCGACCGCTAATGTATAAACCACATTTACTATACATGAAAAAGAGACAAATCGGACATATATCCCATTATCCCATTAAAGATTGTAACGAACTAAATCACACTTCATAAATAATTTAGGTTAAATAAATAAATTTAAGTAATTAAATATTAAATAGTTTAGATTAAATTAGAGTTAAAGTTGATAATTACAATAATTACTTAAAAATTAAATATAAAGGATTAGAATATTTTCGTCTAAAATTGATGGTATCAATATACTATATATGTCATGTAGAATTGATTTATTATCAATAGAAATTTAACGCACTCAATAAGATCGTTGTCTTAGATTTTGTGGAGTCTCAAAATCTTCAATGGTTTAATCTTTGTGCATTGCAAGTTCGATCCTAATCGTCGCAAGTTTGATCAATGACACACAGATCCAAACCCTATGAAATGTAGATTGTTGAATTTTGCTTGCCTATATTTTTGCTATCTAATTTGTTTGTAAGAATTATAGTGTTCATAGACACCTTTAAGGAATCTATCGAATTGCCAGGTTCATGTTCTCTTTGGTTAAACACCTAGATTGACTTACAACTTTGAGTGAAGATTTGAAGATAGATGGTCAATATGTAGTTCTCTGTACCTTGAGAAAATCAAAGTGTGCTCTAGTTATTATTTTTATCCTTTACATTCTAGCTTGTTTGGAGATATGTATAAATGGCACCTTTAATGAAGGAATCTTCCTTGGATACTCTACCAAGAGTAAGGCTTACCGGTACTACAACAAAAGGTTGAAAAAAATTGTGGAGAGTGCAAATGTGAAAGTGGATGAAGGCAAAAGAAAACATCAATTCAGAGTGGCTATGAGTCAGATGAACCTGCTGATATAACTCATGAAGAAAAAGTTGAACAAGAAGGCAATCAAAGTGAAGAAGAAAAGGCTCCGAAAATTGCTAAGACTCCCAGGTATGTAAGAATCAATAACTCTGAAGATCAAATTATTGGAGACAAAGAAAAAGGAGTACTAACAAGAAAAAGAGTTGTAGAAGAACAAGTGAATTACTATATGCTCTCTACAATTGAACCAAAAACTATGAATGAAGCCTACAATGATGAAAATTAGGTTAAGGCAATGAAAGAAGAACTAATCCAAATAGAGAAGAATGAAACTTGGGAATTAGTTCCTAGACCTAATGACAAAAATATCATTGGAACCAAATGGGTCTTCAAGAATAAGCTAAATGAAAATGGAGAAGTTGTAAGGAATAAAGCAAGGCTTGTGTGCAAAGGATATTCTCAAATTGAAGGGATAGATTTTGAAGAGACTTTTGCTCCAGTAGCTCAGATTGAAGCAATCATAATGTTTCTGGGATTTGCAGCTCACAAAGATTTTAAAGTGTATCAGATGGATGTGAAGTCTCCATTCCTGAATGGGGAGTTAGAAGAGGAAGTCTACATTGATAAACTGAAAGGATTCCAACTATCAAATCAAGATGATATGGTATGTAGGTTGAAGAAAGCATTATATGGACTCAAGTAAGCTCCCAGGACATGGTATAAAAGGTTGGATAAGTACTTATTACAGTTAGGATTCAGTAAAGGCATCGCTAACAGTAATCTTTATTTCAATATCAATGGTGATCAAATTTTGATTGTTGAAGTTTTTGTTGATGATATCATCTTTGGTGGAAATGAAGGTATGTGTATGAAATTTGTTGGTGAAATACATAAAGATTTTGAGATGTCTATGTTTGGTAAGATGAACTTCTTTTTGGGTCTACAAATCAATCAATCAGATAAAGGAATCTTTATATCTCAGTCTAAGTATGTGAAAGAGTTGTTAAAGAAGTTTGGGATGGAAGACTCTAAACCAGTATGCACTCCCATGGTGACTGGCTGCAAATTGAGCAAAACTAGTGAATCACCCAAGATTGATCAAAAAAAGTATAGATCCATGATCAGAGGATTACTTTATCTAACTCAAACCAGACCTAATATTATGCATGCAATTTGTCTTGTTGCAAGATTTCAAGCCGATCCAAGAGAATCACATGTGATGGTAGTAAAGAGAATCCTGAGGTATTTAAAAGGCACTCTGGATCATGGCTTATGGTATCCAAAGGATAATGATTTTACTCTCAATGCTTATATAGATGCTGATTGGGTAGAAGATGTTGATGGCACAAAAAGTACAAGTGGAGGTACTTTCTTTTTTGGGAAATAGATTGGTTTCATGGCTGAGCAAGAAGCAAGATTCAATCTCTTTATCAACAAGAGAAGCAGAGTATATTGTAGCAGCATGTTGTACTCAAGTGTTATGGATGAAGTAGACATCGAAGGATATAAGAGTTGTTTATGAAGATCCAATTGCAATCTTGTGTGATATTGATGTATAAAATTGTGCAGGTTTCAGCACCAACATGGGAAACTTCAAAGATGTGGGATTGATATTTGAAGCAACCTCCAGATTTTACAAAAGTTGGCTCTTCCTTTTTTAAATGGGATTTTGGGAAAGGGAAGAAGAAATAAGATTACAGATACAATGAAATAAACCTAATCCTATAGCGATGCACTGGATTTAAAAGTTAACTTGAATCAACACAATGATTAAACCTTGAAAGATTAACTGGAAAACCAAAGAGAAAAGTGCATGATTGATTACCCAGTTTAATAAACAAATTTATCAGAGGCATAGAAACAGAAACTAAAAGCAAGAAACAGAGACAAACTCATAGCTGCACAAAACATCGTCTCTCTTTATTTGAATCAAAAATAAATTACAGAAGCAAAATATCTTGCACAAAATAACTATTACAATCCTCATGGAAGAGGCAACTGCTGAGGCAAAAGAAATATCTCGACTGCTACTAAAAATCTCTAATCTATGGAACTATATATCTTGGAACTCCTAGATCCAGCCTTTTATAACAAATGAATCCCTTCAAAATCTTTCCCAACTGCCCAAAATATCTCCCCAACTGAAAATCCTATGAATCCCAAATTTGATAACTATGACTTTTAGTGAACTGCTCTTTCTATTTTACCTTCTTGGCTAGAAATGCATTGGCCTCCACTCTTTACCTACAGCGTGAAAACTTCTTGTTCATTCTCCTTTTGCTTGTCAGTCCTCGCCACATGGCGTCATCTCACAGCATTGCAGCCGGAGATGGCCCACAACCTTTAGGCTCTATGCGACTGCGCTAAACCATCCACCTATCCCTCTTTGTTTACTCAGTGTCCCCTTATTGGAAACTTGCCACGTGTTGCAATTCTGGGGCCGATCAATAGAAAACAAGTCATTTTCCCTTTGGCTTCGTAGAATTAAACAGGAGCTTCTACATGGCCACCTTTCATATCTCTTTTATCTCTTTATTAAGATGAAGCCATGTGTCTCCTCATCACAACAACATGGTGAATATTCCTCTCTCGCAGGATTCCCCTGCTCACTTGCACAATTGTTTGATTCTGGCCCTCCTCATTCTTTTTATTACTAAAATGTGGCAACACTCGAGAGCCTCAAAACTGAGACAGATGGCAGACTGGTGCACCTTCAAAAAGCTTCTTTTGTTTCTTTTTCTTCAAACACTTGTGGTAGCGACACCTGGCACACTCCACTACTTAGAACTTTAGACACAATACCTTGGGGCCCACCATATTGTACGTCGATGCTTCAAAACTTATTAAAGAAAAAGACATGCAACCACTTCCGCATATTGTAACAATAGACACGTGGCACTCTCGCGTGCTTTCTCAATGCCTTTCTCAAAAGCTTCTCCTCAAATCCATGTGGTAGCGACACGTGGCTGACTCCGGCAACAGATAGAAACTATATGAAGAGAAACATAGCCGAAGATACATGGCAGATTTTTGTGGCACCTCAAAAAAGTGAAGAAAATAATTTTTTAAAATGGTGTGCAAAAATGCACAACAGGTCATGGCGACTGGCTGGGTAAGTGAGCCTGCTCACTTAGAACTCTAGAACCTTTGGTTTTGCAAATTTGTGCCTTATCCATTAGGCATAGAGTCAAAATAGGCTAAAACTGGAACATCCATTCAACTAACAATAGATCTACAACTAGACAGATATAGGTTGCCTAAAGAATGCATTGAAGTTGAAACTAAAGCACTGCTAAACTAAATACATTCCAAAACTGAAACCACAACTGATATCACAGAAACTGAGCACTGAAACCTTTTGAAACTAATACTGAGCTAAATCATAGAATTGACTTAGAGCTGAACCATAGGTCCTTTGTTGCAGCAATCAAGATTTATTAAAAATAAAACAACTAAAATTAAAAACAAATGCTACTATTGTAGCTTATTTTGAACACTAAAACTAACTTACTGACATGTGAGATGCATAGGAATAAGCCCATTCACAGGAGTGGAAAAATAATTGCCGGTATGGATGATCCTACTCCAGTGGGTCCACATTGCATTGAGAATTATCCAAACAAAATGCATGAAGAAAAATAACCAAAATTTGTACCTTGTCATCTTCCTGTATTCTGAAGGCTCACCATTTGCATGAGAATACCAGTCAGGTTGATTTGCATGTTGTTCTTTCTTTAGCGGAGGGTGGGAAGGGAACATCAACTGTTTGTGTCCATACCTTTGCTTACATGCAAAAGCATCTATGGTCTTGGACTTATTAGTGACTTCTCATGTCTGTTGCTCTGTATACTCATGATCCATAGTAGCTTCAAATTCTAGCTGGAATGTGATAGAGCTACCTATAATTGTTTTGAACCTAATTGGCACTTCTTCTTAAATGAAGAATGGAGTATAATGAGACTCTTCATGTGACTTCTCACTACTCATGTCTCTTTATGCATCCTTATCATGGAGGTCACTTTTCTTTCTATCATGATCCCCCAATTTTGAATAGAAAACTTCTAGGTCATCCCAAAAAGAATCATTCTCATACTCATCTTCGCTATTTTGCATGAGAGGACTTCCCTCTTGTTCTTTTACAAGTTGAGGTAAAGATTGTGTATCCTTTGATTGGTAGCACCTTTTAGCTTCTAGATTCTTTTCATTATCATTTGTCCCATCCTCTTCTTTATGTGACTGCATCTCTAAATCATCTCCTTCAAGATGTGGTAAATCATGATAGAAATAAAGACAGTCTATATTCGTAGATTCAGTAACAACTTCTTTTGCAACTTCTACCTCAAGAAGTGGTATAGATGATGTATTATTGTTCTCCCAGTACTTTTCAGCTTCTAGAAGAGTCACTTCACAAGCAACTTCTGAATCTCTTTCATCAGTTGATTGGGTTTCTGAGTTACATGTTGCCACATGTGCATTATGTTGATAACTAGAAGGACACATTGAATAGACAGGAGCCACCTTCTTGCTTGCATTTTGATTTTTGAGACTCAAATCTTCTTTGATATCAAAATGGCAAAGAACCTGATTTGTGACTTCTATGGGCTGAGTTGTAGACATGCAGGCTTGCAAAGAACAATTCTTAGGATAAGGGGATCTCTTTTGTGTCTATGGGGGAATCTCATTCTTGGATTGGTCGTATTGATATTGTTGTTCATACAGACTTGGAGGCATAAAATTTGGATCAGCATTATACATGGCTTGATCTTTTAGCTCATTGATCTCACAGGAGAGGGTGTTTATAAATTCTTTTACTATACTCATCTCTTCATGATTTGACAAATCAGCTGGGAGGGTGGGTGGACCAGAATCTATGTGCATTTGGCTACAAGAAAGAATCTAAGACAGGTTATCTACATGAGGCAACAATGGTCTCAAGGGAAGAGGAGGTAGTTTACCAGCCTCTATGAGGTTATTTTCATCCCTAATGCAAAATTATATGATTGGGGTAGGGTTTCACCTCCTAGGGCTTGTATCATAACAGATATTTTAGGGTCTAAAGCCTTTATATAATAAACAAATACAAAGACTGGAGGAGGCCTGATATCAATAGAGAATTTCTTCTATACCTTATCAAATCTTGAATTGAAGTCATCTATGAGCTCCATTGGATGCCTTTTGATGGTGATGAGATTCTGGGTGAGAGTGTTAACATCTGTCATCTCTTTGAACTGATGGTAGATGAGTCCTCCTAGTTGATCCCATCTAGTGATTGAACTAGACTACAATCCTCTATACAATTATTTTGCCTTGCCTTTGAGGGAAGATGCATGCAATAGAAGAGCTTCATTCTCAGCCATGATGTAGAGCATGGTGCATAAATTTGCAACATCTTGAATGTGATCTGTAAGGAAAATAGAGCCATCCCCAAGAAAATGAGGCAGTGCCTTCCATGTTGTGTTAGGAACTTGACCTTGTTGCTGAAGAATAAGAGGACTTGAATCCCAAGTCACAAAGGGCAGATCTCTTGTTGGAATATTCATATGCACATAAATGTGTGGGGTTGCCATGGTCTATAGAAGCAAAGATTTAAGAAAGAGCCTCCAATAGAGTTGCCGGATGGAAGATTAATGCTCCTGTGAGTAGATATTTCTATGATTTTCCATCAAAACCACAAAATACAGGGCAAAGATTCAGTGAAAACAAAGACCCAAGTCTTTGATTCCAGTCCCACCGAGTGTGCCAAAAACTATTGATGTATAAAATTGCGTGGGTTTCAGCACCAACATGGGAAACTTCAAAGATGTGGGATTGATCTTTGAAGCAACCTCTAGATTTTATAGAAGTTGACTCTTCCTTTTTTCAATGGGATTTTGGGAAAGGGAAAAAGAAACAAGATTACATATATAATGAAATAAACATAATCCTATGGCAGTGCACCAGATTTAAAAGCTAACTTGAATCAACATGGTGATTAAACCTTGAAATATTAACTGGAAAACCAAAAAGCATAGTGCATGATTGATTACCCACTTTAGTAAATAGATTTATTAGAGGCCTAGAAATAGAAACTAAAAGGAAGAAACAAAGACAAACTCATAGCTACACAAAACATCATCTCTCTTTATTTGAATCGAAAACAAATTACAGAGGTAAAATATCTTGTACAAAATAATTGTTACAATCCTCATGGAAGAGGCAACTGCTGAGGCGAAATAAATATCTCTGTTACTACTAAAAATCTCTAATGTGTGGAACTGTATATCTTGGAACTCCCAAATCTAGCCTTTTATAACAAATTATTCCCTTCAAAATCTTTGCCAACTACCCAAAATATCTCCCCAACTAAAAATCCCATGAATTCTAGATCTGATAACCATGACTTTTAGTGAACTGCTCTTTCTGTTTTGCCTTCTTGGCTGGAAATGCATTGGCCTCCATTCTTTACCTGCAGTGTGAAAACTTCTTGTTCATTCTCCTTTTGCTTGCCAGTCCTCACCACGTGGTGTCATCTCATGGCATCGCAATCAAAGATGGCCCACTACCTTTAGACTTTGTGTGACTGTGCTAAACTATCCACCTGTCTCTCTTTGTTTGCTTAAAGTCCCCTTATTGGAAACTTGCCATGTGTTGCAATTTTGGGGCTGATCAATAGAAAGCGAGTCATTTTCCCTTTGGCTCCGTGGAATCAAACAGGAGCTTCCACATGGCCACCTTTCATATCTCTTTTATCTCTTTATTAAGATGAAGCCACATATCACCTCATCGCAGCCACGTGGTGAATATTCCTCTCTGGCAAGATTCCCCTGCGCGCTTGTACAACTGTTCGATTCTGGCCCTCCTTGTTCTTTTTATTACTAAAACATGGCATCACTCAAGAGCCTCAAAACTAGGATACATGGCATACTAGCCCGCCTTTAAAAAGATTCTTTTGTTTCTTTTTCTTCAAACACCTACAGTAGCAACACATGGCACACTTTGCTACTTAGAACTTTAGACACAATACCTTGGGGCCCACCATATTATACACCGATGCTTCAAAACTTATTAAAAAAGACACGTGGCTGCTTCCACATATTGTAACAAAAGACATGTGGCACTCTGGTGCACTTTCTCGATGCCTTTCTCAAAAGCTTCTCCTCAAATCCCCATGGTAGCAACACATGGCTGACTTTGGAAATGGATGGAAACTATATGAAGAGAAACATAGATAAAGATACATGGTGGATTTCTGTGGCACCTCAAAAAAGTGAAGAAAATATTTTTTTAAAATGGTGTGCAAAAATGCACAACATGTGACAATACAAGGGCCATAAATATTTCCAAGAATCTAGTGATGCACTCAAGAACAAAGCATATATCTATAAGGTATCACTTTTTGAGGGAAAAGGTGACAAAGAATGAAGTTAATTTGGAATATGTGTCCACAAAGGATCAGATTGTCAATATTTTCACTAAACCTCTACCTAAAGATACTTTTGAGTATCTCAAGAAAAAAGTAGGGGTCGTTACCCCTCCAGCTCTGAACTAAGATGCAAAGGAATGCATCCATCTAGTTGTGTCCAAAGATTCACTCTTTGATTTTGATTGATGTTCTGAGAGCTACATCTCAGGGGGAGTAGCTGAATAATGACAAAAGAGTTGGTTGTAGAAGTTCAAATTTAATCAGAGCAGCAGAGTGCAAGTATGTGCCCTTTGCCATTGATGTCAAAGGGGGGAGAGAAATCATGTGAAAAACTCAGATGTAGGAAAAGAAGTGCAGATGTGTCAAGAGAAAGGGGGAGAATCATGTCTTGATGGTCTTTACAGTTTTTCACATCATATGTTGCCATCAATGACAAAGAGGGAGATTGTTGCAAGTATGTGCCTAATCGGTGTTGTCATTGATGTCAACATATCTATGTTGTCATTGGTGTCAACTATGCTCCTATCTTGTTTTCTTGTAATGAGTAAGATGCTTTGTATTTACTTATGTAAGTAATCTTGATGTTGAGGATATTGAGAAAATTAGCTTCTCCGGTAGAAACAGTGAGTTGCAGTGGAAACAATGTATTACATACAGAAGAATAGTCTAAGAGATTTCTCTGCATTTCCTGTAGGATGAATATCTTTGTCTAAAGATTGGAAGTTATTTAGAAGGCCATATGAAAATGCTATGTTCTAATTTTGATCCTCTAGTATGAAGAATTGAGTGAGTTAAGTCACTAGAGTGAAAGTAGATATTTATGTATGTTTGGCAAAGACAGGGAGAAAGTATTATGCTCTGCATTCCTCTGCATTGAAGTATTTTGATCTGCGGTTCTAGAGTTAAGTTTGAGATGATGTTAAGTGCTTTCAACTCCAATAGTTCATGATTTGGTGGTCTGCAAGCTATCCTTTATTTATGACAGTAGCTGATAGTGTTGTTCTTGTGCTCTAGTTTGAAGAATCTTCTTGACAGAGTGGTTAGAGATTGTGTGATTGTTACTGGTGATTACAATGTGCTTGTGGATGTCTCCTGATTGTGTTCCTACCTTTGGATTGGTCTACAAAGAGAAGTTTGGATCGTGAAAAAATAAAGTTCTTAGAAGACCTAGTGTTAACTCTAGTCTTGGCCGACTTGGTTGATTTCAATATTTATGGAGTTGCATTGAAGATTATAGAAGTATGTTGTGGCATGGAGGATTGTGTTTGAGTCCCTGCTAAGGTGTGGCATGTTCATCACACTTGTTTCCATCTTTCCTTAGCTAAACTTTGTAATAGTTCTAGACCTATTTCTGTGTATGTTTTGTAATGTTGACTTGGACAATGTTCCAATGGTTGATGAATGTAATGCCAACCTTGATGTACATTCCAAGGTTGATGAATTGTATAAAAGCATGTAATAGAGTTGTGAAAAAGTGTGTGTGTGTGTGTGTGTGTGAATATGAAGAGATAAGTACGAAGGTTGTAGGAGTCCGGACAACACTGAGAGGGGGGGTGAATCAGTGTTGTGTAGATTTTTGCAACTTATTATAACTTTTAATTTACAAGACTCAGAAAGAGAAAGTCATCAATGAACTATTACACATATATGTACAAGTTTGATAATGAAAATTATGAGCAGGACCACATAGAGATAAATCTTAACATAGAAGCAAAAACACACATAGAAGCATATCATTAACAGAAGAATTACTGGAGTGGAAAACCCTCTCTGGGTAGAAAAACCACTCAAAACTGCCTCACTGGCTACAATATGTATCTAGAAGCACCAACTCCAATACCAAACAGAAGCACCCACTTCCAACACTGATCTACCTCATTGGTAAATAAATAGGTCTCACTAACCAACAAACCTCACTGGCTAATACAAGGCCTCACTGACATTCTGTGCCTCACTGGCAAACCAAATCACCAACAGATGTAATAAACAAATCAGAGGGATACTCTGTTTCCATTCAATACAAAACATATGTCTGTCAAATGGTCATTCTGTTCAAAATTAATCTTACATCCGGATACACTCAACAACACTTCACAACTCTGTATATTTCATCTCACTCTTTTTAATTCACATCATCAATGCACCTGAAAAACAATTTTATACAAGTTGAATGTCCTTCCACCTGCAAAGGAAAATCTTTTCATATTCCTCTGTGCCTAATCAATTCTTCAATAAATTCTAAAACAAATTACCCCTGTCTTAGATAAAAGAATATCTTCCATATTTGAGACCTTTCAATTTCTTTTTCATGAAGAACTTGCAATAATATCTTCAATATATCATGTATTTTCTTCTTCTCCCTGATTCATATTTTCTTTTTCATAAAATAAAATTCTTTATTTCCTCACAAGAAAATCTTCTTCATTCAATTTCTTCCCACAAAACAAATCTTCATTTCTGCAAATTTCAAATAAAATCTTCTTCAATGTCTTCAATAAATCTGCCTTCATGTATGAACCTTCATATTCCTCATTTTCTTTTCAACAGGACTCTTCAATCTACAAACATCTGTGTATAAACAAAAACAATTCATATTCTCTTTGCAATTTTTCACAAAAAATAAAATCCTTGATTTTCTCACATCATTAAATCCTTCAATCTTCCTCAGAAAACTTTTCACCTTCACTAAAATCTTCAATGGCATTTTAGAAATAGTTTCCCAAAAATATTGCTTTTTAAAAATCAACTATCTCCTTTAAAGGCCCCTTGAAAAACTCAATATACATTTCAAGCCTTTTTAAAAAAATAAAAATTTAAATAAATTTCCTAAATTCTTTTAAGGATAATCATAAGTCATGCCATCCATATGCTTTATATAACTAAAACATTCTAACAAAAAAAATGCCTTTTTCCTTTCAAAAGAAATTAAGATTTACTCCATTTTATGGCATTTCTTCTTTTGGAGGTCTTTTCCATAAAAATTTGAAGGGTATGTGCAGGATAATCGCGGGCCAAACAGTGGCAATAGGAAAAAAATCGCGTTTTTACTTAGCCAAATTCACGACTTGGCAAAGTTTGACTTTGAAATGAATATCTGTTTTGGTTTGTTTTTGGTTTGGTACCAAACCAAAATGGATATCCATTTTGAGAACAGATATCCCTTCTCAAAATGGATATCCGTTTTCTTTTCTCTATTGTTTTCATTGTTTTTTATTTTATTATTTTAGCATTTTTAGCATTTTACTATTTAGGCATTTTAGCTATAAAATACAATCTAAATTTTAGAAAGACTGTATCATATGAAAGGGGCAACCTTGTCATCTTTTGGAATGCATGATTTCTTTTAGTTCCATCCATTTTGGCATCATTTATTCTTGTGATTGAGAGTTCTCTCCACCCCTGATTGAACTATTACTTCCCCTAACTAATTCTCCTATCCTCTTGACTCTCAATCAATTCTTTAGTCCACTCTTAATAAGTCTTCTATAATCTCTCAATCAATTATTTAGTCCACTCCCAATTAGTCTTCTATAATCTCTCAATCAATTCTTTAGTCCACTCCCAACCAACCCCACCATTCATGTTGCTTCTTCTACTATTAATACATCTCTCGCCATCATTTTTAGGGGAGACTATCCATTTCTTCCATTTATGTCAAATTCTTGTTAATATCTCTTATTCCATTTTCCATTGATCCCAACACATCATGGATAGTGAGTCACCTCAAAAGAGTTAAGCCATATTTTCATTACAACCCCCACAATAATTATTATACTTTTACAGTCCTAACTTTGTGAGCCTTTTCCATTTCAATTTTAAGGATTTGAAGGTTCTTACACTCTCCATAAAATCTCCAAGTTCTCAAGGCATCCTTATTCTTCCCATTGTCATCAAGAGGATGTTCTAATTTCTACAAAGGAGGATACCAAAATGTTGGATCCTTGAGGACAAAAGCTAGCACAGGTGCCATAAAAAGATTCCTTGAAGCTTCGCATGTTCTTTACATTATTTTAAAAAGATTTCAGTAGTAATTAGAAAACTTAAATTTGCCTAAGAAAAGTAACAATTTGTTGCCTCTTGTTGCCTCTTCTTGGTTATTTTAAAAAGCAACAAGGTGAAGTGACACATCCTTATGACCAGCATCAAGAAGAACAACAGGAAGTGTATTTGGATCTTGGAAAAGATCAGGAAATAGAGGAACATCCAGTTGATGAGAATAAAGAGCAAGATAAAGAACAACCGGATGACTAAGATAAAGAGCTCGATGTGGAACATTATATGACATAGAACCAACAAGATGAACATCAAGTTGAACAATGAAAAAGTGGTATTAGTTGCATCTATATAGAGAAGTGGTTTAGAGGTTGGTTAGGGGAATTATTTAGGGTTTAGAGGTTTAGGGTTGCTCGCATTTAGGGGTTTAGGGTTTACAGTTTAAAGAGAGATAGAGAGAGGGGACTAAAAGAGTTTGGGAGAGATAGAGGAGACAGAGGGGAGAGATAGCGAGATAGAGAGTGAGAGACATGTCCAAAGACATAGAGAGAGAGAGAGAGATTGAGAGGTAGAGGGATATTAGAGATAGGGAGATAGAGGTTTAGGGTTGCTTGGGTTTAGGGGCATTATTTAGGGTTTATGGTTTAGGGTCTCGAGGTTAGGGGTTAAGGTTTAGAGGTCTAGGGTTTAGGGTTTAGAGAGAGATAAAGGACCAATAGGGAGATATAGAGGAGTCCGAGGGGAGAGATAGGGAGATAAAGAGTGAGGGACATGGCAAGAGACAGTGAAAGAGATTGAGAGGTAGACGGACAAAGGTGATAGGGAGATAGGGGAGAGATAGGGAGATAGTGGTTTATGGTTACTTGGGTTTAGGGTTTAGGGGTTTGGGGTTTAGGGTTTCTCAGGTTTAGGGGTTAGGGTTTAGGGGCATTATAATTTAGGGTTTAGGATTTATTGTTTAGGGGTTAGGGGTTAGGTTTAGAGGTTTAGGGTTTTGGATTTAGGGTTTATAGAGAGAGAGGAATGATAGGGAGATATAGAGGAATCTGAGGGGAGAGATAGGGAGAAAAAGAGTGAGGGACATGGCCAGAGACATAGGGAGAGAGATTGAGAGGTAGAGGGACAAAGGTGGTAGGGAAATAGGGGAGAGATAGGGAGATAGTGGTTTAGTTTTACTTGGGTTTAGGGTTTCTCAGGTTTAGGGGTTAGGGGTTAGGGTTTAGGGGCATTATTTAGGGTTTAGGATTTAAATTGTTTAGGGGTTAGGGGTTACGTTTAGAGGTTTAGGGCTTTGGATTTAGGGTTTATAGAGAGAGAGGAGATCGAGGAGAGAGATAAAGAGATAGAGAGTGAGGCGCATGGCCAGGGACATAGGGAGAGATATCAAGAGAGGTAGAGGGATGATAGAGATAGGGAGTCAGGGGAGAGATAGGGAGATATAGGTTTAGAGTTGATTGGATTTAGGGTGTACCTGGGTTTAGGGTTTCTTAGTTTTGTAGATAGCTAGATAGAAAGAGAGAGGAGACAGATAGGGAGAGATGGAGGTGACAAAGGGGAGAGATAAGGAGATAGAGAGTGAGCGAGATGTCCAAAGAAATAGGGAGAAGGATTGAGAGGTAGAGCTCGATGATAAATATAGGGAGATAAGGGAGAGATAGGAGATAGGGTTTAGGGTTGCTCACGTTTAGGGTTTAGGGTTTAGGGGTTCGGGGTTAAGGTTTAGGGGCATTATTTAGGGTTTAGGGTTTATGGTTTAGGGGTTAAGGTTTAGAGGTTTAGGGTTTAGTGTTTAGAGAGAGAAGACAATTAGGGAGATATAGAGTGAGGGACATGGCCAAAGCATAGGGAGAGAGATTGAGACCTGGTAGAGGAATGATAGTGATGGGGAGATAGAGAGATAGAGGTTTAAGGTTTCTTGGGTTTAGTGTTTAGGATTTAGGGGTTTATGGTTTCTCAAGTTTAGGGTTTAGGGGTTAGGAAATAAGGGTTAGGGGTTAGGTTTAATCATGTGTTAATATAGGTTGTGGAGTGAGAAATGGGTGGTATGGGAGATCGAAAGACTAGTTTAAAGTTGGGCCGATGGATATATGTCACAATGAAAGGTTCAAAGGCTCGTCAAAAATGGAGTGATCGGAGCATCGGTATAAGAATTTTTGAGTTGGTCGAGAGTGTTTATCTTGCCGATAGGAAGAATGTATATGATTTGATGTTATTTGGGACTTTGAGAAGGTTTCTTAAAGCTGATTAAGCTTTAATCTATTTGAACTATGGGTTTTGATGGGTATTTCACCGTGTTTTGAGAGCTTCCACTGTGTGCTCTGCATCAGACCAATAGGGAGATATAGAGGAGTCTGAGGGGAGAGATAGGGAGATAAAGAGTGAGGGACATGGCAAGAGACATAGAGAGAGAGATTGAGAGGTAAAGGGACAAAGGTGATAGGGAGATAGGGGAGAGATAGGGAGATAGTGGTTTATGGTTACTTGGGTTTAGGGTTTAGGGGTTTGGGGTTTACGGTTTAGGGGATTAGGGTTTCTCAGGTTTAGGGGTTAGGGGTTAGGGTTTAGGGGCATTATTTAGGGTTTAGGATTTAAATTGTTTAGGGGTTAGGTTTAGAGGTTTAGTGTTTTGGATTTAGGGTTTATAGAGTGAGAGGAATTATAGGGAGATAGAGAGAGGAGACCGAGGAGAGAGATAAGGAGATAGAGAGTGAGGCACATGGCCAGGGACATAGGGAGAGAGATCAAGAGAGGTAGAGGGATGATAGAGATAGGGAGATAGGGGAGAGATAGGGAGATATAGGTTTAGAGTTGATTGGATTTAGGGTGTACCTGGGTTTAGGTTTTCTCAGTTTTGGAGATAGCTAGATAGAAAGAGAGAGGAGACAGATAGGGAGAGATAGAGGTGACAAAAGGGGAGAGATAAGGAGATAGAGAGTGAGCGAGAGAGATTGAGAGGTAGAGGGACAAAGGTGATAGGGAGATAGGGGAGAGATAGGGAGATAGTGGTTTATGGTTACTTGGGTTTAGGGTTTAGGGGTTTGGGGTTTAGGGTTTCTCAGGTTTAGGGGTTAGGGGTTAGGGTTTAGGGGCATTATAATTTAGGGTTTAGGATTTATTGTTTAGGGGTTAGGGGTTAGGTTTAGAGGTTTAGGGTTTTGGATTTAGGGTTTATAGAGAGAGAGGAATGATATGGAGATATAGAGGAGTCTGAGGGGAGGGATAGGGAGATAGAGAGTGAGGGACATGGCTAGAGACATAGGGAGAGAGATTGAGAGGTAGAGGGACACAGGTGGTAGGGAGATAGGGGAGAGATAGGCAGATAGTGGTTTAGGGTTACTTGGGTTTAGGGTTTAGGGGTTTGGGGTTTAAGGTTTAGGGGTCAGGGGTTAGGGTTTAGGGGCATTATTTAAGGTTTAGGATTTAAATTGTTTAGGGGTTAGGGGTTAGGTTTAGAGGTTTAGGGTTTATAGAGAGAGGAATTATAGGGAGATAGAGAGAGGAGATGGAGGAGAGAGATAAGGAGATAGAGAGTGAGGCACATGGCCAGGGACATAGGGAGAGAGATCAAGAGAGGTAGAGGGATGATAGAGATAGGGAGATAGGGGAGATATAGGGAGATATAGGTTTAGAGTTGAATGGATTTAGGGTGTACCTGGGTTTAGGGTTTCTCAGTTTCAGAGATAGCTAGATAGAAAGAGAGAGGAGACAGATAGGGAGAGATAGAGGTGACAAAGGGGAGAGATAAGGAGATAGAGAGTGAGCGAGAGAGATTGAGAGGTAGAGGGACAAAGGTGATAGGGAGATAGTGGTTAATGGTTACTTGGGTTTAGGGTTTAGGGGTTTGGGGTTTAGGGTTTCTCAGGTTTAGGGGTTAGGGGTTAGGGTTTAGGGTTTAGGGGCATTATAATTTACGGCTTAGGATTTATTGTTTAGGGGTTAGGGGTTAGGTTTAGAGGTTTAGGGTTTTGGATTTAGGGTTTAGATAGAAAGAGAGAGGAGACAGATAGGGAGAGATAGAGGTGACAAAGGGGAGAGATAGGGAGATAGAGAGTGAGCGATATGTCTAGAGAAATAGGGAGAAGGATTGAGAGGTAGAAGGACGATAGAGATAGGGAGATAAGGGAGAGATAGGAGATAGAGTTTAGGGTTGCTCATGTTTAAGGTTTAGGGGTTAAGGTTTAGAGGTTTAGGGTTTAGTGTTTAGAGAGAGAGGACCAATAGGGAGATATAGAGTGAGGGACATGGCTAAAGCATAGGGAGACAGATTAAGAGGTAGAGGAATGATAGTGATGGGGAGATAGTGAGATAGGGAGATAGAGCTTGATAGAGGTTTAGGGTTTCTTGGGTTTAGTGTTTAGGATTTAGGGGTTTATGGCTTCTCAAGTTTAGGGTTTAGGAGTTAGGAAATAGGGGTTAGGGGTTAGGGGTTAGGTTTAATCATGCATCCCAGTCATTCCCCTATCATTCCTATATATCCTATCTCTCCCCTCTATCTTTCCCTCTCCCTTATCGACGAAGCAAATGGAAACAAGAAAACTAGGACTCCCTTTCTCAGGTTTAGGGTTTAGGGCTTAGGGGAATTATTTAGGGTTTATGGTTTAGGGGTTAGAGTTTAGTATTTGGAAGAATTATTTAGGGTTACTTGGGTTTAGGGTTTAGGGGTATTATTTAGGGTTTACGGTTGCATGTCAAAATTAGTCTCTCTCTCTCTCTAAATCCATAAACTCTAAATAATGGCCCTAATCCCTAACCCCTAACCCGCATCTACCTCTCTCCTGTATCTATTCAAAAGTGCCTTTAAAATACTATGAGATACCTTAGTATAAGTAAATCATATAAAAATCGAATATATATATCATCATAATCCTATATAAATTTTGATAGTATTTTATAGCTAAAATGCCTAAATACTTAAAATGTATGCAATGGTAAAATAATAAAATTAAAAAAATGAAATACAATAAGGAAAAGGAAAATGGATATCTGTTTTGGAGATCATAAAAAGCAAAAAAGACTGCATTTTTGCAAACCCGCGGCTTGCAAAAACGCAGTCTCATCTTCAAAAAAATGGATATCAACGCTAAGGAATGGATATCCGATCCAAAGAGGTACGATTTCATGCATTTTTTTGGTTTGTTTTGTATTTTCAAGCAATTTTTTTGGTTTTTATGCTAAGTGGGTATGTTTTATAATTTAATTAGGTAAAATGGATGCACAAAATGAAAACCCAAACCCTCCACCACCAAACCCTCCCCCTCCAATAGTAGAAGAGAATATTCAAAGAAATATTGATCATATAAGTAGGATCATAGAAATGTATCGCTGCCACCCTTGACTGTCTATAATGACATCAAATTTAGAGGGAATCATTAATCATATTCAAACCTTGTCCACCCAACACGAATCATTTCGGCAATGGCGAGAAGCCAAGAAGGCCGAATATGCTGACAGTTTGTCATATGAGGAAGTCAAAGATTTAGAGATTACAAAAACTATGTTGGCCCAACACTTTGTCAATCCTAAAACCGGATTGCATGTTGATGTCCGTAAACCCAAATTTTCAATCAAATGGTGTATTCATGAGGGCATTAGTCAAAACTTTTGGGATTGTTGGTGGATGGTTTTTGATAAACTACCCAACAACAATTTAGATGTGCCTTTGTATTTCCTCCGTAAACTCTATGCAGAGTTCATCATGGGTCAACATGTTAATTATTTTGATTTTAGAGAGTTTCAAGGAGTGGGCAGAGGAATGCCTCAAGATAGACCTGGGGCAATTAGACAAGTACAAGGTCCCTATATTCCCCCTCCTGCTATCCCTTCTCCACCCCCAATGCAGCACCCAGACGTTGTTGCAAGTGCAACACAATAGGGCCTTAGTGCCATACACTCTTTGACCGAGCATTTGATCATACAGACATCTCAGTTTGCACAAGCACATGATGAAGGTGATGATATTGGATCACCTGGTACCACTAGACCGTCATCGTCTAGACATATATGTGTGCCCCATCATTGCATTTCTTGCAATCATTTATGCTTGGGTCCTATTATAGAGAGTAGTGATCCACCGTTGAACACATCAGAGTATGATCTCCATTCATGAGATGAGGCAATGGGGTCCAGAACTCAAGCTGAGAGGTCAGGGACAAGAGTAGAAGCTACTGGATCAGTAAACATTAGAGAAGGAGAAATGCATGAGCAATCTTTTGTGCAGGTAAAATTTAAAGTTAAATTTTATGGTCTATTCCATTTGAATATATAAACAACTTTATTAGAACTAATGTATCTAAGTGGGATAACAATTGATGACAGAGGAGGAGTTGACAGAAGTTCATCATGCAACTTTGTCTGTCATCCAATTTGGCTTGGACTTGCTGGTATAAATTGTTGTACACATTAACTTTTTTTTATGCATTTATTTCTTTGTGAGTAATTATATATTAATTTATATCTTGATGTTAATTTTATTTTATAGCCAATTGAAAATGTGAATGATGTGGCATCTTTGCCAATAGTCTTTTCTCGAACCCCTGATCGACCCAAGGGACTATCATTTGCAGAACGGCTTTCTCAACGCCAACAAAGGGTGGAGGTAATTTGATTGAATTGTACTTTAATTGATAATTTAGAAAACTTAAATATTTGATTATAGTCATTTAGAGTCTTACATTCTTGTCCTTTTTAATTGATGCAGGAGGCCTCGATGGTGGTATGTGCTTGTTTTCTAGTAGATAAGTTTTTGTGTAGTGCATTTCCTATTTTAAATGTATGCATTTCCTATTTTGTTTAATAATTATATATTAATTTATTTCAATGTTACTTTGCTTTTATGTAGTCTGTTGAGAATGTGAGTGATGTGCCACCTTTGCCATCATGCTTCACTAGGACACCTGATCGTCTTAAGAGAAAATCATTTGCAGAACGATTGTCTGAACAACAACATAGAGTTGAGGTAATTGAATTGAATTTTTATAAATAATTGATAGTTTTTCTAAATAAATGAAAGTTCTTAATTGTAGTAGATAAGAATCTATTTACTAACTTTAACTTGTGTTTTGACTTGTTAATGCAGGAAACTTCACGTCCATCAATTACTAGACATTTTGGTACAAAGAGGACACTTTTTCAAGATCCATCACAGATTGTGGATCCATCACAGATTGAGGGTCAAGTGGACTTGTAGTATTTGATGTAGCTATTTGGCATGTAGATTGTACATAGATTTTGAGACATGGCATATGCCACATTTTGTAAAAAATATTTTGAGTTGGCATATTTGCCAAATTTTTGTATATGTCTACCTTTATGGACTAGATTTTAATGTATATACACCTTGATATACAATATAATTTAAATTCCTTATGTGCAATTCATGATACTTCCCATGATGCCATACATTATGATGATAGTTCTTTAGTCCATTGATGATATGTTTAGCATTGAGAATGGTTTTAGATCAAGAGAATGGTTTTAGATCAATAGAATCAATATGAAAAAATTCCTTATATATGCCCTAATCAAATAAGGTCATGATAAACCATTTCATCATGTATTTAGTCTTCATCTTGTCAAATTTTGTAAATATGTCAAAGTTGTCATATGAAAAATATAAAAAAAATGCAAAAGTATGGAAGATGAATAGTCAAGTACTCAAGAGTCAGTTGGAGACTATTGGTTTCCCTCAAATCATATATAAATATGCATAAACTTGATGGAGTCAGCTTGTCATTGAGTCAAAAAGGTATTGATGGTTTGGAGTTACTTTAGTGTGTTCATATTGATAATATGTTCTCAAGAGAGTTTCGAGAATGTCTTTGGAGTATCCCCTTTTGGAACTTGGTTCAACTATGTCTCTATCAATAATTAGTCACTTTTTTGAGCTTGGTTTCACCTAGGAGGATCGTGTATGGAAGGTGTGTCATCTTTTGTTTACTTTTTGAACCCAACATCAAGAGCCTCCCTTAAGATTTAATCCATCAAAGATGGCTCAACACTAAATATCATGTCCATGTAGGTGTTTGACTAGCTTTAGATAAGTCATAGAAAGTTTTAAGACACACCATAATTGTGTTGGTTTCAAAATCATAGTTTTTCTTGTGGGAAACATAAATCTTTGGTTCAAGCCTAGTCCTAAAACAATTCATGTTGAGTTTTGCATTCTAAGTCTTGACTTATCACATAATATGATTTTGGGATGTCTTTGGACTATTGCTATGCAGGTTTTCCTTCTACCACTCAAGGTGGTTCAATTTCTCCATGAGGGAAAACTTCATGTTACGGAGGTTGATGTTAATCCTTAGGAAAGGATTCATGATAAAACCCACTCATGAGTGGATTCCTTGGCAAAGTCAACCCCTAATACTCATTGTATATCCTACCTAGTAAACAATGACCAATTCAATCCAACATACTAAAGGAAGTATTTTAATTCTTTTGTGACACCTATTTACCTTAAGGAGAATCATGCACTCTCTTTCTCGTGCTCCTCCATAGTCTCTTTTTAGGGTATATGTTTAACAATGTCCCCCTTAAATTGGAGAACTCAGTCCTCTTTCATGTTCTTAAGATTTCCACCCCTATATGAGCAAGGCATATGCCTTCTCTAAGTACATTTTCTCCCTCTAGATTGATAATTAATGTTATCACATTATCATCAAGGTTCACTGCTTTGAATAATGTTGTCACTATAAGAACCTCATGAAATCTTCCTACAAGGATTTGCTCCTTTTCATCTCTCCTACCATATTAGATATCTTTTGATGCCTTCTTGAGTGATTACTACACTAGCCCTTTCGAGATTGGCATAGCCATTAGAGGATGAGAATTTGGATCAAAATATTCTACCCATGCTTGGTTTCTTTGAGGAAGGAAATACCATGGCCAAGGAAGATGTTTTTGAGGAGAACTTGGGCCCCACATCTAAATTAAAGATTACATATATTGGCAATGCAATTTTCCACATCTTGTTTGGATTACCACTGTCCTACACAAATTACTAATTATATTTTCCTAAGAGTATTCTAACATTCCCTCTTCTATCAATCCCTTATCCATCTTCATAGAACTTGCTTAGTAAACATATCCTTATGCATACAATTTTCTCCTTTAAAGGTGCATAAGAGTATACATGCCACACACTATATTGTTTCATAGTTGAGGATGTTTTGATCTATTGTCAGATCTCTGTTCTCCTACCTTGATTGTCACTGGTTACTCACTCTTCAAGTTTTGGTTAAAGAAAGGTTGTTCAATTTCTAAGATTTAAGGTCATTTCACTTATGTTGACCGGCCAAAGGGTTATTATACATTGTGACCACTGGCCCCATCTTTCTTCATCGGGTGGCAAAGTCTAAATCAAGGCAAACGGTCAAGTTCGGTGGTTTTTGTTTTTAAAAAAACTTTATCACCTTTTAAAGAAAAGGCTCGAGCAGGAAAAATGTTTAAAAATTGGAGCATGGAGCCCGCGATGAAAAATATTTTGCAGATCCCTGAGACCAAAAAACTGCCAAACTTTGACCAGGCAGTTCTTAGAATTCATGATAGTAATTTATGCTCTGTTTGGACCTACAGGTGCATGTGGCATCCTTCCACAATAACCTCTCTCATTTTTGGTCAACTCCATTCCATTTGACCGTGTTGAAATCAAACGCATTGGCGTAAAATGCTTCAATTTGATGTAGTGGAAAGGTGCTAGGTGCGACATTTTTCATTCCATAGCTCGTGGGGTCAAACGGACTACGCCAACGCATCGGGGTGGGGGGGTAAATGCTAGGGGAGGTCTCGTTTCGTGCGCCAAGCGTCCCAGTCATTCCGGGCAAGAGGCTACCAACAAAGTCCCTTAAGATCCCCGAGACCAAAAAACTGCCAAACTTTGATGGGGCAGTTCTCAGAATTCGTGAAAGTTGAGAATGTTCTGTTTGGATCTACAGGTGCACATGACATCCTTCCACAATAACCTCTCTCATTTTTGGTCAGCTCCATTCTGTTTGACCGTGTTGAAATCAAACGCATTGGCGCAAAATGCTTCAATTTGATGCAGTGGAAAGGTGCTAGGTGCGACATTTTTCATTCCATAGCTCGTGCGGTTGAATGGACTACGCCAACATGTCGGGGTGGGTGGGTAAATGCTAGTGGAGGTCTCGTTTCATGCGCCAAGCATCCCAGTCATTCCAGGCAAGAGGCTACCGGCAAAGTCCCTTAAGATCCCTGAGACCAAAAAACTGCCAAACTTTGACGGGGCAGTTCTCAGAATTCATGAAAGTTGGGAATGTTTTGTTTGAACCTACAGGTTTACGTGACATCTTTCCACAATAACCTCTCTTGTTTTAGGTCAACTCCATTCCGTTTGAACATGTTGAAATCAAACGCATTGGCGCAAAATACTTCAATTTGATGTAGTGGAAAAGGTGCTAGGTGCGACATTTTTCATTCCATAGCTCGTGGGGTCGAACGGACTGCGCCAACACGTCGGGGTGGGGGGGTAAATGCTAGGGGAGGTCTCATTTCATGCGCCAAGCATCCCAGTCATTCCGGGCAAGAGGCTAATGGCAAAGTCCCTTAAGATCCCTGAGACCAAAAAATTGCCAAACTTTGACCGGGCAGTTCTTAGAATTTGTGATAGTTGGGAATGCTCTGTTTAGACCTACAGGTGCATGTGGCATCCTTCCACAATAACCTCTCTCATTTTTGGTCAACTCCATTCTGTTTGACCATGTTGAAATCAAACGCATTGGTGCAAAATGCTTCAATTTGATGTAGTGAAAAGGTGCTAGGTGCGATATTTTTCATTCCATAGCTCATGGGCTCAAACAAACTATGCCAATGTGTCAGGGTGGGTGGGTAAATGCTAGTGGAGGTCTTGTTTCGTGCGCCAAGCGTCCCAGTCGTTCTGAGCTGTAAGCTACCGGCAAAGTCAAAAGTTGCTAGGATTGAAATTTTGCATTCCACAGGTCCTGGGGCCGACGGTTTGCGCCAACACGTCGGGGTGGGCGAGTAAATGCTAGGGGAGGTCTTGTTTTGTGTGCAAAGCATCCCAGTCCTTCCGAGCTGTAAGCTACTGGCAAAGTGACTTTGCCGGTAGCTTACAGCTCGGAAGGACTGGGACGCTTTGCACACAAAACGAGACCTCCCCTAGCATTTACTCGCCCACCCCGACGTGTTGGCGCAAACCGTCGGCCCCAGGACCTGTGGAATGCAAAATTTCAATCCTAGCAACTTTTGACTTTGCCGGTAGCTTACAGCTCGGAATGATTGGGACGCTTGGCGCATGAAACAAGACCTCCACTAGCATTTACCCGCCCACCCCAATGCGTTGGCGCAAACCGTTCGGCCCCAAGACCTATGTGTTGATGATTATTTTTGGACAACTCAACAATTAGAGTGAGATACTAAGTATCTGACTCCCTCTTGAGCAAAGTCTCTCGAATGCTGAACTAGGTGATCCAACAAGATGACTCCAAGGTTCCTTCTGATGATTTTGAAAAGAGAAAGCTTAGTGACTAAGTATGATTTTACTATTAACCTGCAAAGGGACTTACGCAATTGTTCAAGTTTGACTTATTGTTTCAAAGACTACGGAAGTGGACACTAGAGGATCTAAGTACTGCAACTGATGGCGTATGATTTAACAATGGATGTTCTGGATCCTAATTCTACTTGAGCGAATAAACAAAAGGCAAAAGATATAAGGTTCAGAAACACTAAACTAACCCTAGATGTAAGGAGATTTACTGCTTAGGTGAAATCCAACCAAATCCTGCTTCACCAAGACAAACAACTACACAAGATAGGTGCAATCTTCTGGGGTATACAAGATGTTTAAATCAGTTATGCTCATGAAAGATTCAACAAGCATAAGGATCAAATTGATGCTCAATTTGTTCAGGCTAACCATGCACTGCAATCTACGAGCCGCAAACTGCAAATGGTATGAACTTACAGATTTCACCAAAGGCAATAAAGAAACCTTTCATCAACTAACATAAACTTAAAGAGAAACTTAATCTAATTTAATGTTCGCTTGAAAATTGAAACCATGCAACACTCAGAAACACAAATAGAATCACCAAGGCAATGAATCTTTTATTATCTCAGAGAGCTCTTACAACAATTTCAGAATTTCCAATCGTACAAATGAGAGCAACAAGAGCTCTTTTATAGACCTCAAAGATTGAAGGGTCAAGATCGATCAACGAAGTCAGCAGACCAGATCAAGCCACATCACAAGTAGTTGTAACAAACTTCTCTTTATTAAATATAGGAGGCTATCTATATTAAATGAAAGACACTATCTTTATTAAATGATGGAGGCCATAAAGAAGGGAACAAAAGCATGCCTCGCAAGAAGATAAGAATGATATATCTTTATTTCAGGAAGAATCCCCATGTGAATATCCATCACTAGAAGCTTGGCATTCAATGAACTTGGACACTATTCGCTTGACTTCTTCTACAGGTACACTTGGCGCATTTTGAATGGTTCCTTCAGCTTCAAGCACATCAACTGAATAAAGGCCAAGTGTCCTTTCCCAATCATTTATTCTTGCTTTGTTGTCGCCAAGGTGGACAGTAAGTGAGAATATACTATCAAATCTCTCATCTGTAATATCATTTTCCTGAAAATAGAAAACTTGAACTTGCTCTTTCAGATTCTCAAAGGTCATCTCCCCAAAAGGATTGCAAATCTCCATCAAAGAAGCGTGTATTCCATCCTAAATCCTCTGAAGCACACTTCTAATTCTTGACATATCTAGTTCAATCTTATCCAACAATTGTCCTGTTGACATTCTTTGAATCAGCATTAGGGTTTGCCAGTTCTAATGCACAGGCAGATTCAGCCAACTGAATACAGGAGGTTGCGTGAGCTCCTCCCCTTCACTTTTGGTTCTGCCGCACCAAGGGGGGTATCCCTATAACTCAAGATGTAACCTTGACTAGCTCAAAGATAGAAGGATCTAACTTGACAACAACAGGCAGAATACTCTCATGTATGGACCAAGATCTGCATGATAGATCACAAGGCTGGCAACATTCTTGGACATGATGTCTGGTTGGGTATGAGAGCATGCAGGGGGTTCCTAATCCTACTCCTACAACTAACAGGTGGAAGTATGAAATGTTTTAGTTTGAATTTTGGATGCAAAGCCGGACATGGTGTATAACACAAGAACACAGCATGATTGGTGCCTATCCAGGGCTTGGAGTCGGTAGACATACACCTGTGAATGATCAGCATGAATAGCTAAAACTGGATTTCAGGGGGATACACATGATATCTGCCTTACAGATATCTCCCAATGAAGAGTGTTAAGTTATCTCTACTTATGGCATCCCTACTGCAGTATACCCTTCCCAATGTTCAACCTGAAAACAGTTTAATCTACCCCTTGAGCAGAAGTTAAAAGATCAGACATTCAACATAGGAATTCTATGCTCTAGAATCTAAACATTACGTAAATATCCAGATCCAGAAGAAGAATACATGCAATACTGGAGACAGAATTAACACAACACATGCTAAGATAGCATTACTCATATAAGATCAACCATGAAATCAGTGGATTCATGCCAAATTGTACAACAGGAGATACATAAACTCACAAGTTTAAGCTGTACAGAGCAACCAGATCAGCTGGTTTTGGATTACAGAGCCAAAAATCCACAACTTTCAACAACAACAAATGAATAACACCGTCTGCATTATATAGCAGGAGGGTGCATTCAGCATTAACTACCAGGTTGACCAAAAATCCCGCCAGATATACAGTATCACAAAAATGGCGCTCAAACATTAATGTAGAAGGTAGGGGAGGAGACAGGAAGATTTTTCAAGCCCTGCGCCACCGCCTAGGGATCCAGATCTTCAACCGGGTACTAGATCAGCCCACGCCATCGCCCATACCTCTGCAACAATTGCCATTAATGGCGCACCAACCCGCGGCCTTGGGAAGAACATCAGACAGTTAATCGCAACCATTTCCCGCCGAGATTCATCATCATGATATTTGAAAATGCAGGATACAATTATCCCACATGCACCCCGCGGCAACCTCATTAACGCTTTATATACTAGGTCATGAGCATATATCATGTCGGTGCTTTTGCTCCTGACGACACTAGTATAAGACTTCATCATCATCATCCTCCAGCAGCATGATATCCTGTCGCTTGAAATATCACCCTGACGTCATCATCATATCGCAATACAATCTGCATGATAATCGCCTTCATCGGCACAACCTGATCCATCGGAGAAACATCCTCCTGCTGAGCCTATACCAAAAGTCTGGCCGATGAACATCCTGATGACGTCATCATCATATCCTGCTGACGTCATCATCATATCTGCCTACTGCGCACCTCCTCATATCCGGATGACGTCATCATCATGTTTGCAAATATCGGGGGATCTCCACAAGATGATCTATGTTAGAAATATGACCCCCCCGGACCTTGATGACGTCATCATCATACCGACATCAGGATGATATTTGGAAGACAACCGGATATTTGGAAATATCATCCTGATGCACAAATATCAGGTTGCACTGTAGCTCCGCTATAAGATCGGGGCGATAGATGAATATGATGATGCTTGAAAAGATCACCCCCACTAGATAATGCACGAAGCCGGCAGGCGGATATCTCCTTGACATCAGCATCATCACGACGCTGGAACAAACATACACCCGGGTGATATGAAAATATCACCCCCTCCTTCGGAAATATCATGATGCAGATAGGCAGAGAAAAAGATATCACCCTGATATAAGGATGACGTCAGCAGGATATGATGATGACGTCATCAGGATGAGAAACAACGAACATGAAGTGATACAACATCATCAGGATGATATTGACTAAGATCATCCTGACGTTCAAAATATGATGACCCTAGTGAATATCGGGTCGCACTTAGAACTCTTCAACAACATCATCAGGATGATCATAACCAAGATCACCCGATGATAAAAATATCACCCCGGCGAAATATCATGAAGGCAGAAAATATGATGACCCCCGCAAGCAACACGGTGATAACTGGAAATATGATGATGATGACGACGACCCTTAGGAAAAAATAAGTCGGGTCGAACAACTTAGAGAATAACCCCTTTAGAAAAACGGGGCAACATCATCATCATGTCTGGGCAAGGTGATAAATGGAAGATCACCGGATACTTGAAAAATCACCTCCGCAAGCAAATCAGGGCGCACTGTAGCTCGTCAGCATCATCAGGATAAAAACCAAACATCACCCGATACTTCAATATGATGATGACGATGAGAAACAGGTCGACGGAGAACATGATGATGCTGACCTTCATCGAAACAAACATGATGATGATGACCTCCTCCTTCGAAGAAAATATGATGATGCAGCTGAAAAATGCTGAGGAGGTCCAACACTTAGAACATTTTTTGGATACTTAGGGAAAGTGCCTGCATGAAAATTGCTCAAAAAACTGCCAGTCAATTCAGGCGCTAACATGTCCTTTGATGCGAAGACTAAAATACCGGGAGGAAAAGTCATATGTTCTACCTTCTTCAATAACTTCAGCATGTAACAGATCATCCACTGATGTTTCCATGTTGATCCTTGAAGTCTTTGAATTCAACACAAGTTGTCATTAATGCAAGTACCCTGTCCTTTAGGCTAATAATCTTGTCATTTACTTGCATAATATCTCCCAGATACCTGAATGTAGTCTCCTTCGATCTTTTCATCCAATCCTTCAGTCTGTGAGATGAAGACTTCAACTCTTCCAAGTGTCCAACTATTTCAGGAGGAAGGAGAGATGGAGGTGCAGTAACCCTTTCCTGCGGATGAATAAGATGTACTAAATGCTGAATGTACTGCTCCAAGGCATGACATCTTTGCTTAGCCTTGATTCTGCCTTCTGTTTCTTGCCTTATGATATCTCGAGCATTATCAATCGAATCTTGAAGCTCTTCTTCAACTTGCATTCCAGTCAAAGGACCCAGATTGATTGTATTGATGTCATAATCATCAGGTGTTACATCCTCTATGTTCTTCTCAAGCCTAGGAACAGCTACATGTACTTTTCTTACCCCTGTTTCATCCTTAGTGATCTTGGAGAGGATGTTTGCCTTCTTCTTCGGTTTCTCCTTTGACATATCCAAGAGTAACTCATCGACTGGAAGGGGAGGACAACTTTCTAGTTCACAATTTTCTCTAATTCTTTCTTGTAACCATTCTGGAAGTGATAAAAGATCTTGCTGCTGCTGTAATTGTCTTCCTTGTGCAGGCAAGGACTCCTCTTCAGCATCATCCTTCTCCTCAGTGTTAGCTTCATCAATGATTTCAGTATCATGTGGGCTAGAAGGTACTTCTTCTATTGGAGCTTCTGGAACTACACTCTCAGCAGGAATCATTAAGTCTTGATTCGGTGGAATATCACCTGGTTGTCTAGAAGAAGCAGTCTCAATGCTTATCCTTTTCTTCTTTCTACTAGATTCTCCTTGAACAATCTCAAGCTGTTTCCTTTTCTTTCCCTGTCCTGAATCTTTCTCACTTCCTCTGCTTCGTGAATCCTTACTAAGTGCCTTATGTTGTTCTTGCTGATCCACTTCTCCCATCTTAGTATAGGTAAGTTTCTTACCCTCATCAAGCAAGGCTTGTATTTGTATGTTTATTTGCTCTTCAGTGATAGCAATAATAGGCCTTATCAATCCTTCATCATCGACCCTTTCTCTGTCTGCCCAGTTGACTTCATAAGGCAAATTGCGAATCTTATCATACTCATCTCCAAGAAGAGCTCTATCACCTTCTAACTGATCAGAAATTCTTAGTACCTTTGTAGCCCTTATCAAGTCCCATTTCAATTTTGAACACTTCTGCATTCGGATGTCGTCATCATCTATAGCATCAGCCCAGTGATCTTCTAGTTGTTCTTTATGCCTGTAAGAAGAGTAAGACTGCTTGATAGCTCCATGTGGATCAAAGTTTTCTCTCCTCGAATCATGTGGATGCAGATGATAAGCCTGAAGCTCAACTTCTGAATGCTTAGCTGCCTGTAATGATGGACAAGAATAGTACCTTCCTAGCTGAAGGGGAAACTGAACTCCTGCTTTCTTCCTTGCTTTCTGCATCTTATGAAACTCAATCAGTTGTCTGGAAACCTCTAGCAATACCATCCTATTTGAAGGATATCTAGGCAGTCTATATGGGAATGATGTGAATCCTTGAATCCTGATGTAGGTGAACTTATCATACTAGATGTAGTACCTCCCATACTGCTTGATGAAGTTCCTGGCTGCACCTGTTAGTCTCCGATGCAACTCACCTCTTAACCTCCTCACTATAAACATGGCGAAGGCATCATTGAATCTCTTGTAGTGATTGATGTTTTTCAGGTGGAGCTGAGGGTAACACTGATAGGAGAGAATCTGTCCTGGCTTTGTTCCTACCTGCCCTTTAGCTGTCAGCCCTTTATAAACTACATTTCTCGCCAAGATGTACACAAGGTATGAAGTCATGAAGAAAGACTTCGTTTCATCAAATTTTTCCAACTGTTCATCTAGGCAGTGGCTTATAAGGCCGGCCCAGTCAATCATCTTGTTCTTGGTAAACATGTGATCAAAATAAGTATACATCTATCCTTTGAAAGTAGATGATTGTGGCCTACCTGTTACCTGATTCAGGAACATGATCAAGTAACTTATCTCCTGCTTGAAGTCAGCCTTGTGATACTTGGGGTCTTTTGAATTGTATATCTTCATCGATGAATCATTCATCCACTTCTTCCCGATCTCTTGCATGTAGACCTTTGAGTTGCCTTCGAACGTCCTCTGAGCTGTTGTAGGGCATATGAAGACTCCTTTCGCCTTCGGGATGTTGAAGATCTCTTAGATAGCCTCCCTCTGCAAGTAAGCAAGAACAGTTCCATCATTGGCTATGATTTGTCTTTTCTCCTTGTCGTAGTGTTGAACACACTCTAACGCAAGCTCGGTGCTTGGCAAAGCAGGTGGAAAGCAAGCCGCTTGTACAATCCCGCTCTTCGCGATGGCTTTGATGTCTTCGTTCCTGGTGATCACGAGAAAGAAGTCTCTTACTTCATCCAAGTTGACGTGTCCCATGTTGGTGTCGCCGACATCCTTCCACTGCGTTTCTAACTTGGACTCCGGTATGCTAGACTTAGCATCCATCTTGATAAGTACTTGTCTTTCTTTGGCCGTCATTCCCATCTATCTGCAAGACTAGACTCGAATAAGTAGATTGAAATGATAGATTTATGAGTTTTCTAGATCATTATCATAATGTTATCATATTTTAATTCAATTTTTCAAGTACAAAGAGATTTCCTAAGTCATTTCATAGAAGTATCATCTGATTTTCTAAATACAAATTTGCAAAATTAAACAAGAACAAGGAGATTTGATAAAGTAAAAGTGATCATACATACCTTGTTTTCAATTCTCTGCCTTAGTAAACACAAATTTCTGGAATTTGGTACAAAAAATCAGAACAGAAATGTGAAATCAGCAGGTCTGCCCTAAAAATTGTACTTTTCCCCTTACAAATTCAAAAAATCTGCTGCTCTTAGACAAAATTCGCTACTTTTCTTAGCTTGCAATTTACAAATGAATAAATGAAATAGGGGAGCGCTCTCCTTTATATAAGCATTTTCCCTAGCATTTAATGAGGTCGGCCAAACTGGAGGTCAGCCTGTCTTTGAAATTTGGCAATTTTAATATTCAAAATAAGGTCTTAGGTGCCAAAATGAACTTCCACCCATCTAATATGCGCCTAACCTCATCTCACAGATAGGTTGATATTGAAATGACCTCATTCTTAAAGGGAGTAGATGATGAAGACTCGAAGTTGCATAGATGAAGTGTCTTTGTTTGACATGGAAGTTGATGGAGTGATCTATGATGATCTTCATGTTAGGTAAATGACCACACCTTCCTTTGGATGTGAAGTTGCATAGAAGAAACTTTGAAGCTTCGTGAATGATGGATAGCTTCGAACAAACTATAACTTGATAATGATCTTGAATGATGACACATCTTGGTGATCATCTTAAAGGGATTTAAGTATGACAACGACTCTTTCTTGAAAGCTCTTCACTCAAGGATAAATCCTTAAATAATTCCTATCCCTTTGATGTACTTTCTTCAACTTTAGGTGCTTCTTAAAGACTTCAACACTTCTACACTTCTTAAGACTTCAACACTTCAAGGCATTCTATGAGGTTCTTTGTCTTTCATTTCAAGGCACTCAATCAACTCATTGAAACACTCCAAAGCTCCCAATTCACTATTCAAAGTCTTTTAAAACTGGTATCTTTCAATCTAGGCACTCTATTAGGTGATTTGTTTACCCTTCAACTAACTTCTCCTCAGTCTAGGCGCACTCTCATTTCTAGAATGCGCTATAACATCTAGGCACTCAAATCATGTCAGAGCACTCATTCATCATTCAAGGCACTCTGGGCGCAGACCTGATCTAGGGCGCAAATCACTCATTATCAATGTATCTAAGGCACCAAAATCTCTTTGTGAAGGTGCTATACTAGGTTGGGCGCTCCTTCACTAAGTGATATCTTCTTCCAATCACCCAAACACTTCTTCTTGAAGGCGCCAAAACACATCTAGGTGCTCAAAATCATCATCTAATCTTCTTCAAGGTTGAAGGTGCCATCCCATGCATTTAGGCACTCAAGGCACTAAAGTCTCCTCTCACCATCAAGTCTAGGCGCTTAATCATACCTAGGCACTCATTCTTCTACTCTTCAATACATAAAGTGCAAACACTCAGCTTGTTCCTTCTAAGGTACCAATATATCTTAGGGGAGGGCGCTCATCTTGATTTGAACAACTTACCACAGGGCGCATTTGACTTCCACAGGCGAATTCACTCCTTCCTCAGAGCCCTAGGCGCCAAACTACTAGTTCTCTCCCTCCAAGGTGCTCAATACACTTATTGAGGCACTCAAACTCATCGAAGCACTCCAAGGCGCTCCTTCATCACTCAGGGCGCTCATTCCTTATGATCTAGATCAACTTCAACCCCAAGGCGCCAAAACACAAACTTCATGCTTTCCACTTAAAGCACCAAGGCGCTCCAAAACTCTCTGCCACAAGGCGCTTAATTGAACTAAGGCGCTCAAACTGACTCTAGGCGCTCATCATATTACAATTTGATTGATATCCCTCTAAGGCGCTAAAAGTCCTCTGTGAAGGTGCTAAAACTCTTCATCCAGGTACTAACCTTCATCCTCCATTAGGGCACTCCATCCCAAGGTGCATTTCCACAGTAGGGCGCTAGAGTCTTCACTAGGCGCCAATTCATCACTCAAACTCTCCTCACCAGGGCACCAATACACCACAAGACCTCCTAGGCGCTAACATTCACTATTTCAACTCAAGGTGCACCATCCTAATTTGGGCACTCAAACATCTACCTTTGAAGTATCCAAGGCACTTATCACCTCTGACTTCTGCCATTCCTCACAAGTTCTCTCCACCAAGGCGCTCTTCCATCACTCAGGGCGCTCCACCTTGTGATCTAGGTGCTTAAGGATGTCAAGGCACTCAAAACCTCATGTTAGGTCACTCACTGTTCCTCCTCAAGGCGCCAGACCAAGTTGGCATCAAGGGCACAAAACCTACTAAGGTGCTCACATGCACTTACCTCCACTGGGTGCTAAAGAACTTCAAAACCCAAGGCGCACTTCTTCAGGTGTTTCAACTTCATCTTTTGAGTGCTTTGACTTAGAACACTTTCACTCATAACAAGTCTTCCCTGACAAACCAATCCTCCGCATTATTAACCTTCTTGACATCTTGGAAATAAGACCGCATAACTCAATGCAAGGGCTTCTGAACTTGAAAAAGGGAGGGGTCCCCAGTCAGGTGGGGCAATGCGTGATTTGGTCACAACACTATGGAATGCAAAATTTCAATCCTAGCAACTTTTGACTTTGCTGGTAGCTTACAGCTCGGAATGACTGGGATGCTTTGCACACAAAATGAGACCTCCCCTAGCATTTACTTGCCCACCCCGACGTGTTGGCACAAACTGTTCAGCCCCAGGACCTGTGGAATGCAAAATTTCTATCCTAGCAACTTTTGACTTTGCTGGTAGGTTACAACTCGGAACGACTGGGACACTTGGTGCACGAAATGAGACCTCCCCTAGCATTTACCCCCCCACCCCGACGCGTTGGCACAATCCGTTCGACCCCACGAGCTATGGAATGAAAAATGTCGCACCTAGCACCTTTCCACTACATCAAATTGAAGCATTTTGCGCCAATGCGTTTAATTTCAACATGGTCAAACAGAATGGAGTTGACCAAAAATGAGAGAGGTTATTGTGGAAGGATGTCACGTGCACCTGTAGGTCCAAACAAAACATTCCCAACTTTCACGAATTCTGAGAACTGCCCCATCAAAGTTTGGCAGTTTTTTGGTCTCAGGGATCTTAAGGGACTTTGCCGGTAGCCTCTTGCCCGGAATGACTGGGACGCTTGGCTCACGAAATGAGACCTCCACTAGCATTTACCCACCCACCCCGATGTGTTGGCGCAGTCTGTTCGACCGCACAAGCTATGGAATGAAAAATGTCGCACCTAGCACCTTTCCACTGCATCAAATTGAAGCATTTTGCACCAACGTGTTTGATTTCAACACGGTCAAACGGAATGGAGCTGACCAAAAATGAGAGAGGTTATTGTGGAAGGATGTCACATCCACCTGTAGGTCCAAACAGAACATTCCCAACTTTCACAAATTCTGAGAACTAGCCCGTCAAAGTTTGGCAGTTTTTTGGTCTCAGGGATCTTAAGGGACTTTGCCGGTAGCCTCTTGCCCGGAATGACTGGGATGCTTGGCGCATGAAACGAGACCTCCCCTAGCATTTACCCCCCCACCCCGACGCATTCGCATAGTCCGTTCGACCCCATGAGCTATGGAATGAAAAATGTCGCACCTAGCACCTTTCCACTGCATCAAATTGAAGCATTTTGCGCCAATGCGTTTGATTTCAACACGGTCAAACAGAATGGAGTTGACCAAAAATGAGAGAGGTTATTGTGGAAGGATGCCACGTACACCTGTAGGTCTAAATAGAACATTCTCAACTTTCACAAATTCTGAGAACTGCCCCGTCAAAGTTTGGCAGTTTTTTGGTCTCAAGGATCTTAAAGGACTTTGCCGGTAGCCTCTTGCCCGGAATGACTAGGACGCTTGGCGCACAAAATGAGACCTCCACTAGCATTTACCCACCCACCCTGATGTGTTGGCATAGTCTGTTCGATCGCACGAGCTATGGAATGAAAAATGTCGCACCTAGCACCTTTCCACTGCATCAAATTGAAGCATTTTGCACCAATGCGTTTGATTTCAACACGGTCAAACGGAATGGAGTTGACCAAAAATGAGAGAGGTTATTATGGAAGGATGTCACGTGCACCTATAGGTCCAAACATAACATTCCCAACTTTCACGAATTCTGAGAACTACCCTGTCAAAGTTTGGCAGTTTTTTGGTCTCAGGGATCTTAAAGGACTTTGCCGGTAGCCTCTTGCCCGGAATGACTGGGACACTTGGCACATGAAACGAGACCTCCACTAGCATTTACCCACCCACCCCGATTCATTGGCACAGTCCCTTCGACCCGACGATGAGTAGAACAAAAAATATTGTTCCAGTTGACACAATCTCAATCATTGACATGGATGATATCTCAGTACTATTCCTTTAGGCACAATATGAGCTTCCAATGGAAGGCGCAATTGTGAGGTTAAGATGATGAAAAGTGTGCCTCATTCACAGTCATGTTTTACTTGTCTTCAATGATGATTCGTTGATTCAACTTAATCCTTTGATAATACATTTTAACCTCCTTGTGAAAGCGCACTTTCAAGGTTGCTTGAGCAAGAGCTAGCGCCTCAACATCAAGGCACACTTTTGGTGTTCTAGAAACATGAACTAGCACCTCAAATAGTAAGGCACTCATTCTAGGTTGTTTATTCAATAATTGTCACTAGTCACATATGGTGTAGAGAGGTAGATGTGCGCCCAAGTCATCATTTGATGCCTTCAATAACTATAAACTCCTTTGATGATGCATTTTATCCTTCCTATTCACTATCTAGCCTTAGGCGCACATTTTAGGTTGATCAATCATAATCTAGTGCCCTAAGTGCCAAGGCGCACTTTTAGATTAGTTTGATAAAGGATTAGCGCCTTCATTTCTAGGCGGAAGTTTGGAGTTGAAATACATCAAAATAACAAGTTTCTTCATCACTTCAAACATATTTAACACTTTGAAGATCTCCAATGCATGATTGAATATCAAGAAACCAATGTATCATTTCATGAAGGTCTTAAGTGTTGTAAATATGCATCTTCTTATTTAATCATGTGTTGTAAATGAAGGAATGCAATGATTGCAATATTTGCACAAAACAGAATTTTTGATAAAGATTGAAAGGAAATGTTAAGAAAATGCAATTGGCAGGTGTAAATCCAAAGTATGGAAGCATAGACAAGGCATGTGAATAGTTTGGCATGACACCTCAAAGAGATGCTATCTCATGGAATGCAATGATTGCAAGATATGCACAAAATGGATTTTTTGAAAAGGCTTTAGAAACTTTGAAGCAAATACAATTGGAACGTTTAAAACCAAATTCCATAACCTATGCAAGCATTCTCCCTACTTGTGCCAAATTAGGATCTTATATATACATATATGCACATAATGTCATGAAAATAATGTATAGTGTATTTATCAAGCCATATAGGCATGTACAAATAAAACCATATGGGTATATACAATGATATATATCGATAACATACAAAAGTATGTTTACAAAGCCAAATACACGTATGTAACAAAATGTCCCAAAATCAAATCTCCTATGGATTGCTATCAAATAATCTATGGCTCTTGCTAGGCCATGAAGATGGTGAACTAGTCAATGACTCATCTTCCATCGCTCATCGACTAGACCTCCTCGATAGAGATTTTTGAATTTCCACCTATTAATACAATCAAACAATGTGCACATTAATATAGAATTTAATATTCAAAATATATAACATGACATAAGTAATCAATCACTTACCACCAATTGGTGATCCCTTTTGATCATTTGTTGTCTCTCTTCTTCTATAGAGCTGGATGGGTAGGGGAGGTGACGTCCTGTGAGAAGCATGAACAAGTAGATTTAAAAGTAAACATGAATATCATAAATATGTACATTAAATGCTGCACTTATTATAGGACTGTTCTAGTACTATTTTAGGACTGTTGTAGGACTGTTGTAGTTAAAACTATCCTAGTAGACATGTATAGGACTGTCATCTCATGGAATACAATGATGGCAAGATCAAGGCTAGATAAATTATGACTGTTATAGGACTTTTATAAGAATGCAAAGTAAGGAAGCATAGGCAAGCCACATGAACTGTTTGGTGGAATACCTCAAAGAAATGAGAATTTTGTCAGATGTTGTAGTTGCAATTGCCATGTGACACATGTATGTAATATGTGAAAGCATAGACAAGGCACATGAACTATTTGGCAAAAGACATCAAATACATGTCACCTCATGGAATGCCTTATGTAGAAAAAGGTACAAATGTGCAGTATTAAGAAATACAAATGAGAACTAAAAATCATACCTCAAGTATAGTCAAAATAACCTACGATGCCATACAAAATAATTTACGATGCCATGCAAAATAATCTACGATGCCATCTAAAATAACTTTATTCACTATCCTATATAGTCAAAAGCATGCATTATAGTTATTAAAGTAACAAGATTTTTAATAAAACAATTCTAAAAAATAGAAAAAATAAGAACAAGTTAAGATAAAAAATGTCATACCTGTCCATCTGGAAGTTTAAATGCTAGTCAAGCGTACTTGACGGGTCATCTCTTACCTTCAAAGTATCCAATATTGCTTCATGATCAGCGTTACTAATTGTCCATAGTTCTTTTGATTTTGGTCTTCCACGATGCTTTAGTAACTTGACATTTGTTGCTACAACTAGGTGAGAATACATCAATATGGTTTTATGCTTCTCAAAGTCTTCAAAGGTGGGGATGCCATTCTTTTAACCATATATGTTCGTAACCAAGTCCCAGTAATAACAACTGATCCTGTAGGATATGTGAACCCATCATCATCTGTCATAGGTTGTGTTAGCTTTTGTTTTCCTTGTACACATCGTGCCAACCAATAGTCTGACCTCTCTTCATTTTCATGCGGTGCAACAACTGCATAAACATGACCTGGCTGTACAAGGTCTGAAGGATGTTCATAGTCAAATGAGCTCTCCATGTCATTGACGGAAGATGATTGACCTTCATATAAAGGGACTAAATATTGTGGAATCCATGCATCTACCCACTCACTTGACTCACAATTGTTCCAATTACATTTAATACAACTCTGACAAAAACAAGCTAATTCTCGTGTCCAAATAGTCCATGTACTTGCATTTGAGCTTTGAAATGAATGCATCTTTGATGATTCACTGATTCTATGACATTCCAATTTCTCTATCGCTATCCCATCATCAACCAACCAAAAGAACCTGTGCACTTCAGAATCAAGAGCCACTCCTCATCACAATGCATAGTTACACCACTTAACAATGGAATCTGCATCACTGAATGTAGTACCACCTCTAATCTTTAGTTGTTCTTTAAAAAGAGCTCTCTTCATGCATGCACCTGCTCCATCATGTTCACCTTTTCCATGCCCGGCTTCAAAAAAATTCCAAATATGAGGTATACCCTTCTCTACATGCATTTTGCTCAACCAATAGAAATTACGAGAATTCTTGAATTGACCAGTGCAATTATCTGACCAAATGAGATGTTGATCTATTCTAATATCTTTTTCTTGCAAGAACCCATAAAATTGTTGAAAATAATATTGCACAAATTCTGCTGAATGAGATCGATCATCACTCATGTAAAAATGGTGTTCTCTGACAATCTTCCTATTCTCTTCTGTACTCTTGGGGGCATGTCTGTATGTGATGTGAACAAAAATAGCAATCTGAATAGAATTGTAGTACTGGGATTGAACTTCATTTTGGAGTTGCAATGTATAGTTTTCTGCAAAATCAACTACAGAGACAATAGTTCCAATCGGGAAAGAGTCTTTACACATCCTGAACTATTGATCTAACCATCGAGACCTGTGGCTATGTTTGACATACTTGTAGAAAAGATTTTTCTTAAAATCATCAATAAAATCAGCAATACTTACCTCTCTTACAATCAACTCACATCTAGAACCTTCACCTCCACTTTTCAAATTGTATGTCACTATCTCATATCTCTTTTTCTCAACCATTCTCTTTCCAAAATCATGCTCGTTGCCCTCATGAAAACATGATACAAACTTTGATAACCCACCACATTGTAAACACTTTTCATTTAAACAATCATTCTTGTAGAACATGCAACCATCATCTCTAATACATAGAAATAAATCCAATAAGTCCCTAGATGACTTTGGTAGTTGAATTGCACCACACTCCTGTAACATTTCGTTAGTGTGCAAAGTAGAACGAATATTGCATAATAATTCATGGTACATAGAAAATTCTACATGGTATTTGAAACAACATGTATTACGAACTTTAAGAGGAACACAATAAAATGGCTTAAAATATTCAAATGCTCTTTGTGAGATTGTCATACCTGGGTGAGTTTCACAATATTGTTTGTACAATGTTGTTTGGCTACATTCCAAGTAATGTTTAGGATGTGGTGTGTGGTCTTTATCACCAATTCTTAACTTTACAACATCTTTTACATTCGGTGATACCCTAGAGTTAGTGTGCCAAAATCATTCAATTTCTTCCTTTGTGCTATCAATTAGCTTCTTGTCAACTCGTGGAAGCCTACCACTGAAAGCCCAAGTATCACTGGCAACAGGACTATCTAGCCTTGATCTTAATGCTAGTACTTTTGACAATGTTTTACGATTCAATCTTAAGTCAACACAAGTTTGCCTCATTAATCAAGCATTTCTTAATTGTTTGCTTACTATTGAGGTTGTTATTACTCTACGGGCAGCTCTTTTATCTTTCTCCTTGCTAGTCTTTCCAATAGAATTGACTGCATTGAAAAGGCTTCTTACAATAATTTTATTCCAATCAGACACTTTGTTTAACCAAATCTTTAATTTCTTTAGTAAAGGTTTCATTTTGTACATCTTTAATAATTGCACAAAAAGTTGGCATTGTTCGATTAATGTTTTCTTCTCAAAGTATTCATTGAAGAGTTTTGTAGCCCACCACTGAACCGTTCGTGATGACCTCTTGCCTTCAAGTTTTTCCATTATGTTCTCATCAATTTCAAGTAACCATTTTGGGGTTTTTGGGTGTTTTCCAATTTCATCACGGTTATTCTCTTCTTGACAAATGTCCTCTCTTCTTATGAAATTTGGAGATACATTGATTGTTCTTGTTTCATCCATGTTTTCAACCTCATCAATTTTATCAACAAATGGATTATGGAGTGCAATTTCAATATCATGATGTTCATATCCACTTTCTTCAAGTGCACGTCTTTGTTTTTCTTCTTCTTCTTTGTCCATGGTATTGCTATTATGAATAGGTGTTTCATAACATTTTTCAATATTTTCATTTGCAATATCATGGTGAATTTCATTCTTATCTAACATTTCATTATAATCAAAATTAACATCTTCAAATTGCATGTCATTAGATGGTAAAGAAGAAGATTCACCTTGATGAGCATCCGCCAAACCCACCCTTCCAATCCTCTTCCTTTCCCTATCTTTTTTCCTAATTGCTTCAATTTCCTCCAATGTAACTTTCCTCCTCCTTTTTGCTTTACGATGACTGTTGCTCCCCATTAGGGGAACAAAAATATCACCCTTATGATTGTAACAAGAAAATTGTGTCTCCAAAAGTGCATAAAAATATTCCTTTCACTGTCATAGCCAGAAATCACGAGTATTTAGACAGCAGAGGGTCTCTGGTTGCGGAAGTCGAGCCTAGAAATATTCCTTTTGTCTTTTTTTTGCTTTTCCAAAACGGATTTCCATTTTGGAAAACCCAATTCTTTGCAACGAACACTTGCAACGTCCATATGCCTACTACAAAATAGATATCCGGTTTATTATGTACATTTGGATTCTATACTAGGGATTCATTGTATTATTCAATAAACTTGTGAATTACCATCTAATTTCAATGTTTACACACTAATCCACCTAGGTATCAACTTAATAAAGCTCTGGATATAAGCCATTATTTGATTTTAGGCTATCATTAAATGAGGAGCTTCTAAAGGCAAAAATGTTGTCCCAAAAGAAGACTCAATGTTATTCGTAAAGACATTAGATTGTTAAAATACAAATTCGAGGTTAGATATTCCTTGGGCTATTTTAGTATAGAGAAGCAAAATTGCAATATATGACTATCCTAGGAATTAGAATGGTTAATCATAGGATATTCATGGCATTTTAATATTAATGGATGGATTGATGGATGTTTAGGGAGTTTAAGTTTAAATGTAATGTATGAGAATTCTTATTTATGAAGGATCTAATATGTCTTATGTCTTATTTGCAGGCCATTCAAGAAAGAAATGAAAAGATACCAAGGACTATCATAACACCTATTATAATTAGGTGCATCAAAGGATTGTCATCCAGGACCTTACCAATATGGGAAGTTATCAAAACCATGTCATGTTTAAAATTAAAGGCTTTATCACCTCTTTGTCCCTATAGGCCTATTAGAACAATAGGTCACATTTTATTCATATACCGGGGTTGAGAATAAACACTAAGCATTTGTAGTTATGGCAAGTGTAAATGGAAATAGATCACAACTTTAGACAATCTATCCTCTCCTAGATTGCACTGACTGAGTGGAAATTACAAATTCCCTATTAATGTCCTTTATATACTGAAGGTATGGGTGAGAAAGGTAAACTTTGTATGTTGTAGACAAGTGATGCAGAGCAACACATCAAAAGCTTACAAACAAGGTGTAAAATACCCATTAACCCACCAATTGCTCAAATAGCTTTTAAAATATCCTTCCCAAGGTCCAAACGAGACCGAAATACACTCTTTCTTTACTATCGGCAAGACATTTATGTTTCCATAGCGCGCTCCCTATCAAATTGGTAACGGATAGGGGTTTTTTCGGGGGAACGTCGAAAGGGTTTGGCCAATACAGGCCGACAATGCCATTTAGGGTGAACTGTGGAATTTCCTCCGCATCAACCACTCTATTGGTATATTTCTTGTACCAAACACTGGTCTAGAAGCACACATTTTCTGAATTGGTAGAAGTCTAGTTGGAGAAATGTGGTCTCCTCGACTACTATTATTGTAGGATATGCATAAACGGGTTTCTTGAAAAGGCTTTAGAAATTTTCAAGCAAATGCAATTGGCAAGTGCAAAGCTAGATTCTGCAACCTTTGTCAGCATCCTCTCTACCTCTACCAAAATGGGAGCTTTGGAATAGGGTATGGACATTCATCAAAGCATAATGGAAGTGGGATTTTTGTAGATATTCTAGTTGGAAATGCTCTGGTAGACATGTACGGAAAGTGTGGAAGCATAGACAAGACACATGAACTGTTTGAAAAAATGCCTCAAAGAAATGTGGTCTCATGGAATAAGATGATTGCAGGATATATACACACTTACTCCGATGTGAGATTCACCACCCTTGTCTATCGGTAAGACCAATACCCTCGGTGAGACTTTTTACTTGCATTCTGACGTTATAACTCTCCCTGATGTGTTTACCATCCATTAGTCATCGGTAAGACTTCTACATCGGTCAGAAATTCTCTTCGATTTCTGATATCGTATCTCACACCAAAAGAATAAACACCAAACTACACCATCGGCCAGACCACCTCTATCAGTGACACTTTTCTTCTCGCCTCTGAGAGTCCATCTCTTTCTGATGTTCCTTCTGTCAGTGTGACTCCCTCTCATCGGTGTAGTTCTCAACTATTCTTCCGATGTGCCAATAAATAACCCATCGGTGACACTTAATGATTGTCACCCTGATATGACTTGATCTGTGAGATCAATGTTGTCAGCTCAATGGAACTTTGTCTCTCTGATAACTATTGTCAGTCCGATGTCTTCGATTTAGCCTATACATAACATGACTTGTTATCACCGGTCAACTAACGTATCTTTTCCCAATTTTCCTGATATGGCTGGTCAACCTTTGTATCCTTTGACATGTACATTCACCATTTACAACCACGATAAACGATAGCAGGATATACACGAAATGTCCACGCATACATAAATGATATACCCATGGATTGTATCTTCAGTGAAACAATACCAATGGTACAAAATATGTTGCTTCTCTTCATCCAAAACGAATGGCAAAATTTTTTTGTTAAATCAACAAAACGGATATCCGTTTCTAGTTGCTTTTACCGAAGCAAAACGGATATCCGTCTTGCTTTGGTACAAAGCAAGACGGATATCCATTTTGATTGTTGACTTTTTATGGATTGTAACGTGTTTTAATGTTTCAGTCTCTTCTTTGAACTTCACCCTTCGTGCTGATGACTTTTCTTTTATGCAAAATTGATAAAACGAAAAGGGTTTATAGAAAAAATTGTTAGCTTTCTAAAAATATAAGATTTATTTGGTTATCATTTTATTAAATAATTATTAATAATTTTCAATATACCGTGTCTCTGAAATCCTTATGGACACACTGATTGAAAAACATCCATAACTTTCAAACCATTTCATCTTTTTGAGATCCGAAACCTGCATCACACTCTATGCTTTTCTGGCTATATGTTAAATTTTTTTTTTTGAATTTTGATTTTTTTTTATCGAGTTAGGTTGGCTGGAAAATTACTTTTTATTTTTAAAAAAAGTCACAGTAAAAAAATCATAACTAATTATTTTATTAGAAAAAAATTTCAAATAAATATGCATCACATCCGATCATGAGTCCTCTACTTATTTTGAAAGTTTCAAAAATATATATATATTTTTACTCATAGTTAGGTTGGCTGGACACACACCCACTTTTTATTTTTTTCTAAAAAATTTAATAGCTATTCATTGAAATATTCAATTTTCACTAAGTAAATTTAGTTTTTGTTTTAAAAAAAATAGTAGCCTATAAACTAGATTCAATTCTCTACAAATTTCATTCTTACATCTTTTTCAAATTGTATAGATAATCCATTCAAAATTTCACATGAACTTGATAAAGTCTGATTTTTTGTATTTTCATTGCCACTTAGAGGTATAGTTTGGCCCATCATGATCCTGTACATACCCTGAATGAAAAGTAATAAACTCTCATCGGGCTCTCCTTAAACCCGTGCCCACTCCACATTTGGCGCTTAAGACTTGTTTAAAGATTTCTACCTCATGCGCTCTTCTTGAGATTTAAATTCTATGCTTTGATAACATTTGATAACATTTCACCGCTCAAACTCTTGTGAAGGAGACCGAAGCAATAAGTTATACTTAGAAAATGGGCCGGTCACTCATGACACTAAGACCCTTCAAGATATAACTAAAAACCCTCTTGACTTGATATAGCAGGTGAAAGCAAAAACATAATAAAATGTGAACTTGTATATGATGGGCAACATAGGGCTCCTTTGCATGATAGCTTCTAATCAAGGTTTTAAATCTTAATTTGAATGAGACACCAAACCCATTCAAGAAATAATGATTAAGATCTGCACTTCATAATCAGAACTTTGACTGAGAATACCTCACCTTGCCATTGAGCCAATCCTGTAAAGAATAAACTTTTATACAACTGAACCAAGACAATTAGCCATATCAAGATCAAAACATAGATTTGGTCCACATTAAGGGCACAAAAACAAATTGTCTTGAATTATGCCTTATGCTCAAACTGACATGAATGTTCTTGGATTACCAAACTTGCAAACCTATTCAACTTTGTATACATCTGCAAACTCATCCAACATAAAACCCTGATTTGAAAGTGATCGTTGTAACACCCTGATAAATAACCTGATTTATCTTAACCATATGAAGTTCATGATGAATATCAGATCAACAATCCCCTAAATAAAGAAGCAATAACAAAAACAACTGACAGGTGTTTTGATCAACAACTCATGAACACTTTGAACTATGAAATCAACACAAGTTATCAAGAAAATGAACTCCATCACCTGATAATCAACACACCATATGAACTCCTGATTGATGTTCCTGATAGAGTAAACAATTTTGAAAGAAATTGTGAGAGACATGAAACAAGACCAACTGTATACTATGTCACTGAATACAGAGATCAAATTACCAAGCCACTACTACTGCAAATCATGTCATCTAAGTTTTATATTCAACGAAAAGATATTTCATTGCAATCAACACAAGATGATGTACTCTTGCAACAACACACAAGATGATATACAAGATGATGTATTCCTGATATAGTGACCTTCAGATGTTAACTAAGATCAACCCAAAATCTTGCAAGACCTTTTTGACATCAATGACAATCTGACTCTATCAAAGGTGTCAAGGAGCACAACAGAGAAGTTATATTGTGCTTCAATGGAACTGAATCTTGGTATGGAATAGATACTACTTTATCAGTTCACCACTTTGGTAGTGAGCCACCCCTTGGCAATGAGCCACCTCTTAGCAGTGAGCCACCCTTTGGTAGTGAGTTGTTCTTTGCAGTGATCAATTTAGGTAGTGAGCCCTATAGGTAGTGAGCCTCTATTTCTCAGTATTGTTATAACTCATATATTTTTGTGGGCTAACACCCACTGTGGTTTTCCCTTTTAGGGTTTTCCACGTAAAAATCTGGTGTCTACTGTGTTGGATGTGTGTTTGTGATTAATTTTACAGTTTCATGCTTTCATGGTTAAATCTGATTATAAGTAATTAAGTTATTGATGATTTGATGTTCATATGAAGCTAAGTTTTTGTGACAACTGATTCATCCCCCATCTCATTTGTCCAAAGTATTTCAACAATAGTTTCCACTTGTGCCCTCTAATTGCCAGTAGTATCTTTTCTCAGGTCATAAGTTCTGGATATCTTCATTGGCTTCCTTAAGGGCTAACTGTGCATACTCTACACTTTTATCTAAAAATTTTTTACCTTGAGAAGCTTTATCTTTTAGCTCAACTAATCTCTTACTATCTATTTCAGCTCTTACCTTTTTATTAGCAGCTTGCTCAAAGGATTCAAAATGGGAATTCATAGACTCCATAATTTTTTTCATTTGTGCTATGGAAGTGAGTGTTCTCTCTTTCTAAACTCTGGGCATGATCTTCTCAAAAATGTTTATTGCTTCACCAAGTAGTTCACTATCTTCCATGTGAGACTCTATTATTTCTTCCTGGGCAGTTGCTTGATATATTTTTCCAAGTCTTAGTTTTTGCAACGAGGACATTGTAGCAAGGTTGATATGTCCTTACAATAGCTCAAGTGTAGTCAAAATCTGAGCTTCCTTCTACTTCTCCAAAAACTCTCTTAAAGAGTCAGCAGTGTCTCTATTCTCTCCAACTTGAGATGCCTCAGCATCTTGTCTCTTCGGAGGTTGATCTTGAATGTCTTCTTGTTCATTTCCTTCCAATTCTAGAACATGATTATCCATTCCTTGGTCATTTGTTTCCTCTCTCTTCTCTTCTTGTCTCTCAGGGATATTCTCTTATAGGGCTACCCTTGCTTTTTCAGAGCTCGTCTCTTTCTTAGAATCTTTCATTTCTTCATCTTTTCTTGAACTTTCTAGAGGAGTGACTGTGCTTTGTTCCATGTTATGTTCCACATTTGTCTCTAGAACTACATTATCTGCACCAGTATTTTGTTCTTCTTCATTAGTGTCATCAATAGTTGAAATTTGCAACTCATGTAACACCTTTAGTGTTATTTCTTCAGTCTCCTTCACAAGTTTCTCAGTGTCACCAAACATTAGAGCATTGACTCTCTTCATGGTTCTGAATTCCTCATTGAGCTTCTTACTGACTTTGGTTATTTCTTCAAGGGTGATGTTTGGATAGGGTTTTAAAAAGACATTCTTTTATCTTAGCATCTTTGGCCATAGCCCCTTCTTTTCTTGTTGACATTATTCTGGCCAAACTATCTGGTAGCTCATGTATAACTTCAATCAATGTTTTGCAAAATATATCTAAATATCTTACAACTTTTGTTTCAATGATTACCTTGTCTGCATCTGATCTTTCATCATACATGTAAACAATAGGTTTTAGGGTACCTGTTGATGATTGTTTTTACACATGTCATAACAAAAGTTAAAATTCATAAATGAACCTAACTGTCTTGAAAGATATGAAGAATCAATTAAGATTGCTTAATCCCAAGTTTCCTTATGGTTAGGTCTTGACCTGTGAGACAGTTCAATAGGTTACTATGAAGCTGTTAATATGTAAGGGGCCTTACGTGATTTAAGGTGATTTGATTGTTTATTGGACTCTATTATGCAAACTAACACAAATATCAACTTTCTAGTCATTCATTTTTGCATAAGATTGTTACTGTACCTCAGAGCTTTATATGATTTATATTCAAACATGCTTTGCTTTTCAAATATTTATGAAGATTATCAAATCAACTTATTGCTCCTAGAATTCTTCAAATGTCAGATAATCTCCTTTGGATTTCAATGTTTAAGCTAAGTATTTTAGAGTTGTTGGGAAAAGTTAGAGAAATTTAAATTCACCATCATTCACTACAGGATCTAAACGTTCTGTTATGCACACAGGAAGAAATACAGCAGATTCAATTAAACCAGCAGACTAAATCATTAAATGCAAATATCCTGAGTATTTTCATGAATATTTCATTCAAGATTACGAGCTTTAAGAGGAATTATTTTAAATGCAAGGAAGAGCTAGAAGACACTCAGAAAATAGACGTAGACTTCTAGATTCGCTTATATTCAAAACATAGTCATACAAGATTTATAATGTAGGAATGACTCTTAGCTTTATTAATCAAATATACCAAAACTTATAGTGCTTTACAGATACATTAAGCAAGCTGAATATTCCATGCATTCCTTAATGCAGACAATAGGCGACCTCCTCTAAACTAAAATATTCTACTCCAAAATTCTCAGAAAGAATTTACAATTTCTGGCTAAATGCTAAAAATCCCTATGTAAACAATATGCAAGTAGCAATGCCTCTTATATAGAATTTGAATTCCCATCCTTGCTACGGTTACAACCTCCATTCTACGGTTGATATCCTTTTACTATTGACCAATGGTGTATCTTTATTTCATAACTGTGCGCCAATCCACTACTTGGCATCTTTTCCTCTCAAAGGATGCTCTTGGAATCTTTCACAAATAAGATTCCCATTTTATGTGACCTTTTCCCGCCGAGGCTCTTTATTTGATTTCCTCTCAAGACTCCTTGCTCTTGCCTTCTCACTTTTTCAAGTATTTCTTGAAATTGTCAATTACGTCCTCCACAAAGGTGCGGTCCCCTCCTAGACTCTTTGCTAAAATGAACCCTTGCATCACCACCTTTTCTTTCAGCTCTTTTTCTTCATTCTCTAAGTTTTCTCTTCTTTTCTTGTACTTCTTCATTTGGCCTTCTCTTCCATCAATGTATCCATCATCTTCTTGTTGAGGATTGCATCAGGATTTTCTGTACAGGGTGTGAATACGGCCCTAAACTTTGTCAATGCCCTCTTTAAGTCATAGGTTGGCATCTCTGCACATTCATGCTGTAGGAGTCTTTCCATGATTTTCTTATGCATTTTGATCATCCCTTCTGCCTTTTTCTCTAGCTCTTGCATGACTACTATATTTCTTTTGAGGTTATCTTCCTCGAATCTAAGCTCCAAAATCATTTGTGGTACTTGATTTGCCAATGTGATATTGAGTGCTCCCTCATTTATCAATTCTTCAGCTGTTGTCTCAATCTCTGTCAACTTTTCAATCTCAGATGTGCATTCTTCTTTTCTTACTTGGTAGCTTTATGTAAGTGTTACACACTTATTCTTTTCTTCTGCCGTTACCCTCCAACTCTTCACAGCCTGTCCTATTATTTATTCACCCTCTTGCAAAAAATCATGAAACCATTCATCAAAAATGTTGGCCTTGAACCTTTTATTTTCCATGTCCTGCACTTCCTCCTTAGATACTATTGCCATGTTAGCAAGTAAGTCAGGCACTGTGGCATTGGGGTCAAATATCCCCTTAATGAATTGTTGGAGCTGGACAATGTGTCCCTTCAATACCTCCTATTTATTCTTGTCTTTCCTCAGCATTTCTGATGTCACCTTATTCATATCCTTCCACTCAGTGAGGTGTTGTTCCCTTGTGGAATGCCCAAGGTCTAGATTAAGTATCTTGTATTCCTCAAGGGTAATCCCACCTTTTTCTTTCTCTTGCTGTGGTATGGCTAGGCTCAAAGTTTGGGATCCATCTGGACCTCGCTGTATTGCAGACACTGTCCTAGCCTTTCTTTTCTCTTTCCTTGGAGTGGCTTCTTCTCCCAATAAGCTCTTAATATCAATTGGAGCTAGCTGTATTTCTTTCTTCTTCCTTCTTATTTCCCCTTCTAGCCATGCAGGAACCTCCTTTGTGCCTTTTGCAGCCTTCTCTACATCAATAACCTCTTCATGAGGTTTATCCATTCCAATTTCCTCCTGTTGCTGCTGCTCATGTTGTTGCTCCTTCTGTTGTTCTTGTTGTTGAAGTGGTTCCTCTTGTTGTTCTTGTTGTTGTTCCTACTGAAGTGGGAGCTCTTGTCTTATAGGGTCTTCTCCTTGCCTATTTGATTCGGCTTTGTCTCCATCTCCTTCTACTTCGGTGTCCTTTCCACCTTCAGCCTCTTCTTCAGGATTTTCCTCTTCAGGAACTTCTTCTTCATTGATTTGTTCTTTCTTTTGCAGATTAATCTCTTCTGCTTGTTTATCTGCTTTATTTTCATCTTCCTTTTCTATTCCTCCTATCTCCCCAGGATCTTTGATCTCATCCTATGCTCTATCTGTTTCTCCTTCTTGTGCTTGTTCTATATGTGCAGGAGACCCCTCTTTTGTGCTGTCTTCCTTTGTTTCATGTCCTTGGTCTTGCACACCCTCTTCACTCCTTTCTTCTTCACTAAGCTCGGCATACATATTTAGCATATCCAATGCATCCACCTTTGAAGTGTCCTCCTGTGTTGCATGTCCTTCTGTGTTTACCTCTTTAGATGATCTTTCTTTTTCAGTCTCTTCAATCTTATGTTCTTCCTCTTGCACATCTCTAATGATTTCGTGTGGCACTAGAATACCAAATGGATCAATAGATCCTATGTCTGCCTGCACCTCCTCTTTTTCAAATTCTATATTTTGTTCTGTTCCTATTTCTTCTTGCAGGTTTTGATTCTTCCTCCACGTCAATCACTTTCCCTTTATACATTTTCTTTTCCTCACTATCACTGCTTTCAATCTGCACAGTTTCTACAGCAGTAGGTTTGGATTTACCAACTTCTAACTCCTACAGCCTCTCTCCAGCCAATTCTATTTTTTCTCTGATAAAGGTTTGTCCTAGTTCTACTGATGTGGAGGCACTGGCTATATTGTTTAGCTTTTCTCTTACTTCCTGCGCTCTAATCACATCAATCGACTTAGAAGTTTCCCCTTTTGACAAACCTATGGGAATCGCCCTCATGATTGATGGTCTTGCTGCCTCTTTTGCAGCCTGTGCTTCCTCTGCACTGATCTCATGGCTCATGGATTTTGCATCAACAAAAGTTTGAGATGCCACTACTACTATTATGCCTAGAGCATATGGATCCATCAATGTAGCATTCTTATTATTTTCCATAATTCTTGCCTCTACAACCTTTCTCTTCCTCTCATAGAAACATTGCAAGTCATCACTGGACTTTGCCTTTCTCTTCCTTCCCTTCTTTGGGAATGTAACCTCTTTTCCTTCGGCCTTGAGCTCTTCTATCCTGTTCTTAAGCCATGCTTTTGAAAATAATATCACAGGTTTTGTCAAAATATCCAATGATGTGTTCCAAGGCTTCGACCAATCAGGCTCTGTAATGGGAGCCAGCCTAGCCTGTGCATAACTTTGGTGCAATAATTTGTCATCCTCACGAACCTCTGGAGGAACATAGATATCACCAATAGACTTCATTTGCTCAATAGTCAATCTCTTATGAGCTCTCTTTCTTACTTCCAAGTCACTCTTGCAGTCAGCCCAGAAATCTTCAATATGCACTTGATGCTTGTACTTCTTGTCAACAAAGTTTTGAATTCTATGAAATGGATCAAACCTTCTAGCCAAATCGAATTCCTAGAACCCATAATACCTTAGTTCTTGTTCTGAATAGGCTACAACATCCTCACTGATACAAGAATACTTGCCAATGGCCCAAGGCAATTTCACATTTCTCCTACCGTTAAATTTCCTCTTGTACATCCTAAAAGCATTTAAATTCTGTCTTGAAAACTCCAAAACAATCAGTCTGTCAGAAGGGTACCTTGGGAGCATAAATGGCCTCCCCTCAAATCCTTCAGTTCTTATGTATGAAAACTGTTCAAACTATATGAACCATGAACAATGCAATCCAATTATATGCTCAGCCTCTTTAGACGACCTTTTGTTTGGTTCCTCATTTAGTACCCTCACCATGTAGGTATAGAAAACATCATTAACTAAAGCAAACTTCTTCATGGCATTCTCCTCTTGTAATTTTGGGTAATGTTCATACACCAACCTTTGCTCAGGACCATTCTCTAAAACACCAACTCTTTCTAGTCCATGTATGTGTGGTCTAATCTCTGCAGCACAGGAATATAATATATAGGAAGACATAAAAAAGGGCAAGCCTTTCTGCTGTCTCATCATAGCTTGCCTCCATATGGCTGTACTAATGGCCTTGGCCCAATGAATTAGTCCTTGTTTCTTTTCCCCTGTTCTTAGGTACTCTGTGACAATGAACATCCAGGGCTCACATTTGGTGCCATCCCTCAACCCAACCAGCCTGCTCAGCATGGTGATCATCAAATATATCTCCTCTCTGAAATGTATCCTTAGTAAATTTTTAGGAATTTTGGCAACTGTCTTTGGTTTGTTCTCTAGACTATACGAGTGGTGAAATATTTTACCCTTACAGTCTCCATCATTTGTGTAGAAACTCTCATTATACTGATCAATATCAATATCTGTCATTTTATCAGTGATCTCCAATCCAAAAGTTCTTGCAATCCCCTCAAGAGTCAGATCAGCAATTAATCTGCCATGTAGCATTACCTTCCTTGTATTAGGGTCATACAAGATTACACAGTCTAGACATAGATCTTTTGTCTCCATAGCCAGAGGAAAACCTGCAGCTTTATACAGTCCACTATCCCAAATGCATTTCATGTCTGGTGAGGCATCTGCAGCAGTGATTTTCTTCAGTACATCCTCTGCATCATAAGTTCCTATGTTTGTATCAGTACCCATTCCGCATGCACCAATCAGGGTTGGACAACCTCTATATATCGGCAATTCTTCTTTTTCTACTTCCTTGGTTTTCTCTCTTTCTTTACTTCATCCCCAGAGTCCTTCTATTTAGGGGCCATCCTGTAGAAGCATACATGTCTCAATTTTCATTTCTACTTCATATCTAGGGTTTTACTATGAATATCTACTTTCTACCATTGACCCTAACCTGTTTGTTTTTTTCTGTGATTTTACCCTTAAGGGACTAAGCTCTGTTTAGCTAATTAACAGTTAAAACAATAATTTTAACAAATGCATGCATTTTGAAAGCGAAATTACTGTAACTAACAGTTACGTTTTACCATTCAAAAATTAAACAGGGCTCCAAGATAAATACCTGTTTCTGTGACTGTTCAACCTTTGACATTTGACTTACTTTTACCCTTTTACCTTCACCCAACAACTGTAACTTCACTAATTCGGCAAATTCCATTCAATTTTATTGTGACAGCAACCCCTTTCTGCAAATTTCAGCATTAACAATATATCTCGCAAGCAAAATAATAATAATTCTGCCATAATCCTTGTTAAATTCCCTTTGTTTGAGCATTAAACTCGCATTAATTATAGTAATTAATGCACTGCGACCTTCAGCTTTCCTTTTTCAGTTTTTTGAGTCTTTTAAACTTTTGAACGTTAGCTTAATTAAACATGCATTTTCTTTTGTATATCTCATTGTATGTTTTCTTTGTATCTTCGAACATACAATCACTTTATGTATACACAATTGAACTAAAGCCCCTTTTCCCCTTTTACCTTTTTCCGTACACCCTCTATAATTCCTGCTTGTATACCTCACTTGTATATTCTATTGTATAATTGCATATACAAACACATTATACATGTATTCTTTACCTTTTACTCTTTTGCAATGCCCTTTGATTCTTTGTATATCGGGATTGTACATTATAAACATACAAACACCCAATACACAAGGACTTCTTTGTTTTTAACTTTTGCTGACATCTAGTTTGTATTTCTGCTTTGTATCTCTGAATGCGTATCTGCTTGTACACCATAAAACATACATTCTCACTATACAAACATTCAAATGTACAAACGCTGGGACCCACCTTACCCTTCCTTTGTATCTCTGCGATGTTCAAAACTCAATGTATCTCTTAATATACAATTCAGATGTGATACATTGAATTAACTATATTTTAATCTTCTTGAGTTCCAGCTTGTACGTGAAAAGCGATGTACATTTCAAACATACATACAAGGAAAAATATGCAACAGGTTAACTTCATTTTATAATCCCTTCGGTTCCGGTTTGTATAAAGTGCAATGTATATCAGAGTTGTATATAAGAAATGTACAACACACAATATACATTAACTTTATTATCCTTGATAACTTTTCAGTTATGCGCTTTGTATAAATCAATGCATCACGAAATATACTTTAAGTCTGACTGCATCATTTATAATGTATTTCAATTTACTTTCAATTCCGCGTTGTATAAAGTGGAACGCAAGAATCTCGATACCTTGCATACAAAACCCAACGTATACAATCATTATGCATTATTCGATAATATTTCAATTCCTTGATGTATATGACCTTTGTATCTCTTGATTGTTTATTTCTCATCTGCCAAATATACAAGTGCCAAACATACATCGATTATACCAACTTTAATACCTCCTCAATTCCACACTATGTATAATCCCTTGTATATTTACTTGTATGTCTTCCATTTGCCAAATATACAAACTGAAATATACATAGCAGATTTCAACGTGGGTACATTCCAACCTAACTCCCTTTGGGTCCACCCTATATGTATGTATAAAACATTTCTCAAATGCATACAAGGAAAAAAAGGCAACAAAATAAGAAAACCTAACGACTTCCCCTTTTGCGACTAACACAAAACTACGATATACAAACGTACTTGTATATGAGATGACTTTGCATATACAAAGAACCTTGTATATGCAAGGCACAAACCCTCTAATTGTAAATTTACCAAAAAACAACAATAACTTGCAAAATACAGAGAATTTCAGAATAATTCAAAAAACAACCCCTATTTATTTTCAACAAGGAATTCACCTCTATTTTGACTTGGTACTTAAGATGCAAATTTTTCTTATTTTTAACAAGGTTTGTACTTTTAGCTCCTCTTTTCCCTTTACCACCAACAAGCCCACACACAGAAGCAAAGCAAACCAGCATCAGCAGGGGTCCTCATTTTGCTAAGGAGTAAAATGGGGTGTGTTGTGAGCATCACAATAGTACCATGTTGAGAAAATACATTGACTATGGCTTCCAAGGATATAGTTGCTTCTTCTTTCCTGTTCTCACTCTTTTCTTCTTTCTTCTTCTTACCCTTAGCCTTTTCGGAGGGCTTCTTAGTAGTGGCTTCATCTGTTCTTTCTCTTTTTTCTTTAACTTCCTCATCTATTTCTATTTCCTCTTCTTCTTCTTCTCCTTCACCAAGGCTCACATATACTCTTTTTGTGGCCTTTGCTTTCTTTCTTTTCTTCTTCTCTTCTGGCTTCTCCTTTGGTAATTGCTCTGTAGAAATTCTATCTTTTCTTTCTCAACCTCTAACATAGCCATTGTTGAAGATGAGGCTCTTGTTCTTCTCCTAGAACTAGATATAGACTTTTCTTGCTCAAATTTCCCCTCTTTCTTCTCTAGAGTCTTTGATGTCTATTCTGCTAGAGCATTTGCAGTCGTTGATGCCTATGCCTTGGCTCTTGCTTCACTTATTTGTTCATCCATAAACCCTTTGCCTTTGACAAACTCATCTGCCTTTTTCCTTGTATTCTTCTTGATTTCTGGTTGCTTTTGTTCCATAAACACTTTGAGAGACAATTCTTTAAATGTTCCAAATCTTCCCTCTTTAGGGTCTTTAGGTTTGCTCAACATCAAATCTATTGATATGAGCCAGATAACTGAGAGAGGGGAGTGAATTAGTTGTCTTAAAAACTCAAACACTTATGTATTAAAATATTGAACACTTATCTGCAATTATTGAGATTTAACCATGAAACCATAAAATTAGAAACTTAACCACATATGCAGCAACAAACACAAGAGACACTAGATTTATGTGGAAAATGCCAAGGTGGGGAAAAACCATTGAGAGGATTAGCTCTCAATATATATTGTAATCTTAAAATAATGATGATCAGGCTTGGTCACTCCACAAGCCTAATCATACTAACTCACTGTCATTAAGAACAACTAGCTCTAGTAGGCTCACTGCCTCAACCCTAAACCTAGCAAGATTACAATAAGGGCTATTAAACCTTGAGGGCTGTTAAACCTTGAGGGCTGTTAAACCCTACCAGTGGCTCACTACCAGGCATGCTACCACAATTAACACCTATTTATGTTTATCATTGAAGTACAACAATTTCTCCACTCTGCTCTGCCTCTTCTCTGATCTTCCTCTTCTTTGCTCTTCCTCTTCTCTACTTTGCCTTTTGGACCTTTCTTAAAATCTTATCATTTTCACTCTAGGACAACTTTTCCATGATTCATTTACAAGCATTTATACACTACATCAACCTTGGAATAATCATCAAGGTCAGTATTACAATCATCAACCATTGGAACAATCTCCAAGGTCGGCATTGCAAACATTTACAAAATAGGTCTTGACCTATTACAAAATTATGCAAGGGAGATGAAATAAAAATGCACGTAGATCATGCCACCCCTTAGCTGGGACTTAAACATGATCTTCCATGCTTCAACATGCCTTCACAATCTTCAAGAGATCTCCACAATTGCTGGAATCAACCAGGTCGGCCAAGCTGGTTACACAACACACTATCCGGAAGTAATCTTCAAACACCTTCACAATTATTCCACATGGACCAATGTAATAAGGGGAACATGATCAAGAGGTATCCACAAACACATTATAATCATCAGAAGCAACTGCACAATCCTTAGCCACTTTATCCATAGGAATCTTCTCACCAGAACACATGAACTTCTCTATCTTCAACTGTCATAAAACAAAGATAGCTTGTGGACCACCAAAACATGAACCACTACAATTGTAGGCACTTATGATCATCACAGACTTCACTCTCGAACTACAAAGAAAATACTTTACTACAGAGAAATGCAGAGCATATTACTTTCTCCTTGTGCCAATTGATCTTCCAGAAAAGGTAGACTTTACTCTGGTGAATACAACTCTCTCAATTCTTCATACCGGAGGCTCAAACTTAGGATTCAAAAACTTTAGACATCCCTTTGAATAACTTCCAATCCACATAGCAAGATCTTCACCTAGAAGGAAATGCGGAGTAGTCTACCAGACTGTTCTTCAACATGCCACTCACTATCTATACTGTACTTCACTATAGCTTACTTGTTTCTTCTGGAGAGGCCAACTTTCTCAATATCCTCAACATGTAGAGCTTCCTAACATGTAATAGAGTAAGATAAAATTGACACCAATGACAATAAAGATATGTTAACATCAATGACAACACCGATTAGGCACATACTTGCAACAATCTCTCCCTTTGTCATTGATGGCAACATATGCTATGAATCACTGCAATAGCCATCAAGACAAGATTCTCCCCTTTCTCTTTACACACCTACACTCTTTGTCTATCTTAGTTTTTCACGTGACTTCTCTCCTCCTTTGACATCAATGGCAAAGGGCACATACTTGCACTCTTCTGTTCTGATCCAATCTCTCTTCTAGACTTTCTTCAACTGATTGCTCCCCTTACTTGATGCTTTCACTGACTACAACTTTGGTTCTTCATGTGAAGTTCTCTCCTTCTTCGTTTGTCAATTCTCACCTTAGGATTTTGCTACTACTATATTGTTTCCTCTATTAGAAACACTGTAATACTTTACTACTCTTTATCAAAATTTCATATCAACATCATCTACCCGCTTTCCCTGAGAGGTAACTTCATAAACCTCTTGACTTCAACAACCATCTTTGATTACTACTTGCACTGCTACGCCTTTTTCCTTTTATTTCTTTGACTAATCTCCCTGAGAAGTAGCCCTAAAAAGCATCAATCCAGACCTCTGAGCACCTTTGGAGGGGTGATAACCCCTAACTTTTCTCTAAGATACTCAAAAGTATCCTTGGGCAGAGGCTTAGTAAAAATGTCTACAATCTAATCCTTGGTAGAAATATACTCCAACTTGACTTCATTCTCTGTCACTTTTTCTCTCATAAAATGATACCTGATAGATATGTGCTTTGTCCTTGAATGCATCACTGAATTCTTTGATATGTTTATGGCACTTGTGTTGTTACAAAAGATTGCGATGGGATCTTCATACAAAATTCTGATATCCTTCAAATTCTGCTTCACCCATAACACTTGAGCGCAACTACATGTTGTTGCAATGATATTGAATCCTATTTCTTGCTCAACTAAGATACTAATCTTTTCCCAAGAAGAATGCACCTGCACTTGTACTTTTTCTGTCATCCATATCTCTGGCCCAATCTACATCACTATATGCACTAAGAGTAAAGTCACAGTCCTTAGGGTACCACAAAACATAATCCATTGTACCTTTTAAATGTCTCAAAATTCTCTTGACTGCCATCACATGTGATTCCTTTGGTTCTGCCTGAAATCTTGCCACAAGACATACTGCATGCATTATGTCAGGTCTGGTTTGAGTCATGCTAAATTTTTCCTTATTGGCTTTATGACCTAAATTTGGATTTATTTGACCCACAAACTTTTATTATGCAATATGCAATTTGTATCTCTTTATATGATTATACTAATTAAGATTTAGGAGATGATCCCAATAATGGGAAATCTTTTTTTTGGTTATGGTTTCTTTGATGAAACATGTCCAATATCTACCTTGGTAGCACAAGAACCATCAATTCACTTCTCTTGGATCTAAAGGAGCTCACTATTCAGATTGTTCAAAGGAATCTATACAAGCACTTTGGTTCACAAAGGCATCTATACAATTATTCTCAAGACTACTTGAAGACTTGCCTCTTCACTCTTCTTCAAGCTTCTTTCTCAAATTATATATTCATATTCACTGTAAAGACTTTTATGCCATTCATGTAGCATGTAATCATCCTTTGATGGATTTGTTGTAATCTTCCCTAATTAAAGCTTAATGGGGGATGTTAGAAAAATTAATCTTTACTTGGTACTTAGGTAAAGATTATATTTATTTTAGAAAAATTAATCTTTACTTGGTACTTAGGTAAAGATTATATTTATTTTATAAATACAAAGTATTCAATAAGAAATAAATATAATCTTTACCTAAGTACCAAGTAAAGATTAATTTTTCTAACATTGGTCGAAATGGATAAACTGAAATTGGATAACCAACAAAGATGCTTGATAAATAAGCAACTAGAGAATATAAAAGGTCACATGATGCAAATGAGAATTGACAGTGTGTACTCCTGAAATAACTTGCATTGCAAGTGTGTTGTAATCATCTTTTGATTTGATAATACATTTTGCAAGTTTTGGAGTGTGGGGTTTTTTACCTAAAAGGGTTTTCCCTGTGTATATCTTGTGTTGTGAGTTTTTTATTTGTATTTTGGATGTTGTTATTACCTTTCTATTAATGTGCATCTAATAACCTATAACTATAAAAGTTAATATTTTCATAAATCTTTCCTTAGTAGATCAGTGTAGGAAGTGTTTCTACATACCTTGCTTCCTTTCAACATTAGTAGATGTTGAGCATACTACTTATACTTCTACCACATATGTCATAGTCCATGATGATTCCAAGACTCATCCTATTATCTTCCTCATTTAGTTGCATGTTCAAGTAACTTGGATATCACTAAGGATGTGAAGACCTCTTTTCTTCCTCCTTTGGTTGCATGTTCAAGTACCTTGGATATCACTAAGGATATGAAGACCTCTTTTCTTCCTCCTTCGGTTGCATGTTCAAGTAGCTTGGCTATCACTAAGGTTGTGAAGACCTCTTTTCTTCCTCCTTTGATTGCATGTTCAAGTACCTTGGATATCACTAAGGATGTGAAGATCTCTTTCCTTGCTCCTTCAGTTGCATGTTTAAACCCCTTGGACATCACTAAGGATGCAATCATTGACAATTTTCTTAACATCACATTACCCACCCTTCATTCCAATGCCCTTCTTTGTGGTAACGTGGCATTGGTGGATGAAGAGTCAAAACTCACATCGGATTCCCAAGTGATAGATGTTGGTAAAAAATAAATCAATACAATTTATGTTTCTAGCTCTCGAAAAGAACCTGTGAAACTAAAAATTGTTGTACATCTTTGTTCTAACCCTATGATCTCTATTCAAGGTGTTCTACGACCACATTGGCCTCTCAGTTACATTCCCAACTTTGTGAAACAACTTAATCAAAACAACCAACTTGTTAAAATGTGTGGCAACAACCTCATCACCATGCAATTGCTCATACATGCAACACTCACAACAACAAACAAAGAAATAAAACATCTGTTCTATCTTCTCTTCCATTGTCTCGACCTTTTCTTCCTCCAACACCTCATCTTTCTCAACATACTAGTAGAGAATATGATCTTGTCAAGCAGGTTCATGCTACTCCAACAAAGATCTCACTCTGGGATTTAATACAAACCTTGCCTACATACCATGGGATGCTCTAGGAGGCTCTATAGAAGGTAGTCATCCCACCTTTTGTTAGACTGAATGGTGTAGTAGACTTGTTAGATTGTATGCATGTGATGAGTTTGGATATTATCTTTTAGCAAAATGAAATACCTTCTCTCCAAATTCAAAAAAATATGATCCTTTCTTGATTATGGTTATCATTAATAGAAATGGAATAAAGCATCCCTAATCAATAACGGATTGGGTCTTAATGTTTATAGCATGGACCTTTTGTGCAAAATCGATGTAGATATGTCTCTCGTTAAACTTGATACTCTCTCTACTCGTGGCTTCAATAATGTTAGTAAACAATTGATGGTGTCAGATTGTCATTGATGTCAAAAAGGTCTTGCAGGAGGTAAGTACAAGAGGTTGATGCTTCATATGTGTATTCATGCTTCATCAAGGGTTGTGTAAAGTTGTTGACAGGAGTTGTCATATCATAGCTTGTTTAGTATGCTTGGTCAGTGTGATGAAATCTCTGTTCACAAGTGGTCTCAATCAGTATATCTCCAAGCATGAGAAAGTTGAAATGATAAGATTCTATCAAGAGACAATATGGTGAAATGTTAGGGTTTGACATTGTTGTTGATAGGAGCATGAGACATCATCTTGTGTATTCTTTCTATTGTTATATCACAGTTTGTTCTTCATGGTTAAAGTGACATGTGATCTCAATCATCAATGTTGTTAGTTCATTTGGAGTTGGTGTTTCATGATGCTTCCATTTGATCAGGATATCTTCATGATACTCACATTGGTGCTTTGGAATAAGAGGATCAGATTAGAAGTATCAAAGATGTCAAGAAAGCTTTCATAATTATTAGTTCAATGCTTCATATTTGGTTTGTTATGTTTGATCATTTCTTCACATAGGATGTTGAGTTGTTTTCCGTTGACGATTTGTATTGTTGCTTGATGATATCTTGTCATACTATTCACAATAAGGTTGCAAATATTGTTTCAGAATGATCTTCAAGGTGCTTAAGGTGTTCAAAGTCTCAAATACCTTATTTTTCTCTCAAAGTATATACTTCAAGTCCTAATTTGAAATGTCAAGCACTTTATTCCTATTTCAATGATGACCTGCTACTGCAGGTTCATATCTTAAAAATTACCTGTTAGAGGGTCTATGTTGATTTGCATTGACCGGCCCCTAGTTGTTTTTAACCAATGTCATAACATCTCCATATGAGCACGTGGGTTAAAAAAAAAAATTTAAGTTGAAAGTGGTATTTAAAAAGGCTAAGTTTAACCCAAGTTTATAGCATAGTATATATGCCAAGAGGGAGCTCAATTTTTCATAAAGAAAAACATGCTTTATAGCACATTGAATGGGGAGTATGACTTAAGAAAAAAAAAGGCATTTATTTTTAATGCTTTATTTATATAAAGCATATGTGGTGGCGAATACTTATGCCTTGTTTTTTAAAAATTATAAGGCATCAAATTAAAATGCTTTGAAGATTTTTTTGGAGAGTTTAATGTGCTTTATTAAAAAAGGAGCCCATTTAGCCATACAAATGGTTTTTGTTTATATATTTAATTTTTTTGGGGGGCCTATAAAGTGTATGAGGTGGAATTTAAATAGTATGATTTTTGAGCTATTTTTAAGCCCTCTTCAAAGCCTATTTTTAAGGGATATGGAAGCATATTTTTTAAAGGAGATTTTCAAGGAGATGTTGGAAGATTTATTTCTATTTTTTAGAAATTGGTAATCTTTGTAAGGCAAATATTTATGGGAATTATTTTGGCAGACAAAGATGATTTTTTTTATGGAAAGAAATTGTTAAGAAGAAGATTTTTTGAGAGAAGACAAAGAGATTTTTTTTCAGATGAACATAAAGTTCCTACATAGATATGAAAAATAGAGGAAAGAAAATGCCTTTGAAAAAGATTATTTTTATTGTTTTTTGCAGGGAATATGAATGGGTTTACAAATGGGTTTTTGGAAGAAGAACATGAAAATAAGCATGAAAGTTTTTCTTTAAGATGATTTTTTTTTGCAGATTAAAGGGTTTGAGAAGATGAAAAGTTCTCAGAAATTATTTGCAGAGCATTGATTAGATTTTATTGAAGAATTTAGTAAAGTTTTTTTTTAATGAAAAATTGAAGAGAGAAGAATTTCAAAAAGAGCAGGATAACAATGATGCAAGGAGAAAATATATTTGCATGTCTTTTATTCTTGCAAGTTGAAGAATAATTTATTGTGAGAATTGAAATGAAGTTTCTTCAAAGGAATATGAAGAAATTGGAGTAGATTGAAGGAATTTAAAAAGAAAGAATATGAAGCATCATTTTGCAGATTGAAGGGAATTCCAAAATGAAATGATTTTTTTTAAGACAATTTGATATTATTTTGCAAATAGTGGAAGATGATTAGTCATATGTTTTTAGAATGGAGATTGATGGATGTTGTTTTGCAGAGAAGAGGAACATCAATAGTCTTTTTATTGACAATAATCTTCCAGGTGCATTGATGCAACTTTATAAATAGACAAAGATGAAACATACAGAGGATGTAGTGTGGTTGAGCATATCCGGATGTAGGATTGATTTTGAATAGAATGGCCATTTGACAGACATATGTGAGAGAAGAAATGTTTTGTTTTGAATGGAAATAGAGTATCCCTCTGATTTGTTTATTACTTCTATTGGTGATGGTTTGACAGTGAGGCACAGTATGCCAGTGAGGCTTGTGGTCAGTGAAGACCTTTGTATTTGTCAGTGAGACAAAATATTCAGCCAGTGAGGCTTTGTAAGAAGTTTTTAAGGTTAAGCCAATGAGGCACTTCATGAGTGGTTTTTCTACCCCTGAGGGTTTTCCACTCGGCAAAAAGCTTGTGTCATGCTTCTCATTATTTTCTTCTGTGTGTGCATATTAATGGTTTGATCATGTTTTGTTTATATCTGTTATCATAAATCTTGTGCATATAAACTCAACAAATCATTAATGTCCTCCTTTGTATTTGTCTTGTAAGATAAAGTTTGTAAAAAGTTAAAATTCATACAACACTGATTCACCCCCCCCTCTCAGTGTTGTCCTTGACTCCTACAATTGGTATCAGAGCCAGTTTCCCTTTTGCAGCTTAATCAGCTTGGGTAGGTCCTGTGTGTGGAGTTCAATGGGTAAATGCAGAAGAAATAAGAACAGAAATGTCAAGCTTCATTCTGGTCAAAAGACACAAAAGACATCATCTATATCAAATCCAAATGTTGATATAAAGTTAGTTGATAAAGATGTTGAATCTAATATTGTCTTAGAAGAAAAAGTTTCAGATGTTCCTCAATTTGATGGTTCAAATTTTACAGTTTGGTATGTTAGAATGCAAGTGTATTTATCCTCTTTAGGATATGATGTTTTAATGATAGTTGAGAATGGTTATTGTATTACTAATAACAAAGAAGCTATTGAATATAATCTTATTGCAAAGAAGGCTATATTGTCTGCTCTATCTAATGATGTTACTTGTAAAGTTATGGATTGTGTTACAGCTCAGGATATCTGGAAAGAACCGAAAAGAATTTATCAAGATAATGATAAAGAAGAGGACACTCTGGTGTGTGAAGAAAGTGGCAATGAAAGGCAATCACATGAAGAAGTTGAGACCCAATCAAATTCAGAAGAAGATCATGATCAGGATTATGATGAACAAGATTATGAGATTGATTTGGAAGGAGAGCTCATTTATGCTCTAAGTGAACTCAAGAATTATAAGAAGGAAAATCATAAACTAAAATTGCAGCTGCAAGAAGAAAGAGAATCTAAAGACAATGTACTTTTAGAACTTGAAATTGTATCTACAGAAATTGAAGAGCTAAGAGGATAGCTAATGTCTCAATATCTGACCTTGAAGTTACAAGGATTGAGAATCTAAAACTAGAATCAGAAATAGTCTCTTTAAGAAAGGAGTTAGAAAAGGCTTCCTCTAAGTTGCACAAGAATCTGTTGTTTGAAAAGAGTACTGAAGAAGGGGAATGTTCCAAAGCTAGAGAGACTCCTAGAAGGAAAATTGATTTAAGTCATGTTGCCACAGAAGGAAAAATGAGAGATGAATTTGTGCACAATCAAAGAAGAAATTTGAGAAAACCTGCATCTATAAGACAAGCTTACATGTACAGGTATAACTATTCATTTAATGGTTATTGTTATGCTTGTAATCAATTTGGACACAAAGCAATTGTTTGCAAAAGGAATACTGACATTATTTGTTACAAGTGCAATAATGTTGAACATATACAAAGAAATTGTAAAAGATATGATTCTACATGGAAGTCTAGCATGAGTGCTCAAAGGTATTATCAGTCATTTTGTTATGATTATAACATAGTTTGTTATAATTGCAATTCTTTTGGTCATAAAGCTCATAGTTGCAGAAAAGCATCATCTAATTTGATAGGTTGGAAATGGAAAGAGGCAGAAAAAGTTTGGAGAAAGAAAGAACCTATAAAAGTGTGGAAGCAAAAACAGAGTCATGAGAAGGCAAATCCTAAACTTGTGCATCTTGCACAAGTTACATCATCAGTTGAATAATAGATAGCATGATGTGAGGGGGAGTTGTTCTTGTTCTATCTTTTATCCCCAATAAGTTACAGGAGGAGATCAGTTGATCTTGTTTTGTTTGTCATGCTTGTCTGATAATGTTTGAAATGAAGTTTCTAATGTTTTTGAGTTTCAGTGTATGTTAGGAGTATGTCAGGTGTTCATGATCAGTGACATGTTTACTGGATCATATTTGATATTTACATGATTAAGTTGACATATGCTTCAGTTAAGGTGTTCTCAAGGAACTCTCATCTGCATTTGGTGTTACAAGAAGTACTTGATGGTTAAATTAATTCATGTTGATTGTAATATATACCAGAATTGACATTGTTGCAAAGTGTAGTTACAAGAAGAACTTGATGGTGAAAGTTGTGCAATCTTGATAAGCTGATTTGTATTATTGATCTTGAGTATTCTCAAGAAGTTCTCTTGAGATGTTAGCTTGTGTTGGTTGAGGAAGTTGCAAATGAAAGAAGTCAATTGATTTGTTTTTGCAAAGGTATTGATTATGGTTATGTCAGATTTGACAGTGTGTTGTAAAAAGATGTGCAGGAACAGCAGGATGGTCTTCATTCTTTTCATGTCAAAAAGGATGTGCAAGAAGAGATTGGTTGCAGAATGAATGTTTATTTAGAACTGATCTTTGGTGTAATAATTTGACATGTTCTTTGTTGTTCTTCTTCATTAATATGATTCAGAAAGGTATGTGAAAATTGTGTGCCTCTTGTTTTGAAGTGGTAAGGTATGTGTGTCAAGCTATGACATCTAGAGTTGCTTATGAAATTGATGGTGGTGTCTTGTTCTTCTTCAAGTTTATCAGTTAATCAGAGGCAAGTAAAGGTCTTGAATTTGTTGATAATGGTCATCATGTCATATGGTGTTAGGAACTGTGTGATGAGGAGTCTTCATGATTTTTGCCTACAAATCTGTTTATCAAAGAGTATTGGTATGTTTATGATTTCTTTGCAAAATTGTTCAGAAGGTTGATTGTCAGTAAATGGATGGTATACTTTAGGTTGATATGTTGCTTCAGGACTAATTCAGGAAGTGGATAAGTGCTGAGTTGAGTTGAGTTATGTTGGTTAGTCTTGTTAGTGTTTACCAATGGTATTTCCGAGTAGTGATTTGTTTGTGAACTTTAACACATGGGAGATCTTGGAGATTTGTTATTTCAGGTCAAAAAGGTTGTTGATTGAAGAAGAACTGTTTGTTTTGAAAGTTTGTGATGTTATCAAGAGTGTGTCAGTCTTCATCTTCATAGTGTTATTGTAATAAGAAGTGGTATTGTGCTTCAGATATAAGTTTTATGGTATCTTTTTGGTCTCAAGTTTGAAATGTTGATTGCATTCAGTGCCTTCAATACTTTGAAAGACAAGTGGTATCAAAGTTTTTTGGTAAGTGGTTCTTATTTTTTTGGTTGAAGATAACAAGATAACAAGAGTTTATGTCTTCAAGGTGCTCTTAATGCAATGTGATTACAATTGTTATGATCATGCTATAACATCTTTCAGTAGAGTTGTTCTCAGGGGGAGTTGTTTCAGGCTTTGTCATCAGATGTCAAAAAGGGGGAGAAAGATAAATTGCTTCATGAAGTTTTGCCATCAATGACAAAGGGGGAGATTGATGGTGTCAGATTGTCATTGATGCCAAAAAGGTCTTGCAGGAGGTAAGTACAAGAGGTTGATGCTTCATCAAGGGTTGTGTAAAGTTGTTGACAGGAGTTGTCATATCATAGCTTGTTTAGTATGCTTGGTCAGTGTGATGAAATCTTTGTTCACAAGTGGTCTCAATCAGTATATCTCCAAGCATGAGAAAGTTGAAATGATAAGATTCTATCAAGAGACAATATGGTGAAATGTTAGGGTTTGACATTGTTGTTGACAGGAGCATGAGACATCATCTTGTGTATTCTTTCTATTGTTATATCACAGTTTGTTCTTCATGGTTTAAGTGACATGTGATCTCAATCATCAGTGTTGTTAGTTCATTTGGAGTTGGTGTTTCATGATGCTTCCATTTGATCAGGATATCTTCATGATACTCACATTGGTGCTTTGGAATAAGAGGATCAGATTAGAAGTATCAAAGATGTCAAGAAAGCTTTCATAATTATTAGTTCAATGCTTCATATTTGGTTTGTTATATTTGATCATTTCTTCACATAGGATGTTGAGTTGTTTTCCGTTGACAGTTTGTATTGTTGCTTGATGATATCTTGTCATACTATTCACAATAAGGTTGCAAATATTGTTTCAGAATGATCTTCAAGGTGCTTAAGGTGTTCAAAGTCTCAAATACCTTATTTTTCTCTCAAAGTATATACTTCAAGTCCTAATTTGAAATGTCAAGCACTTTATTCCTATTTCAATGATGACCTGCTACTGCAGGTTCATATCTTAAAAATTACCTGTTAGAGGGTCTATGTTGATTTGCATTGACCGGCCCCTAGTTGTTTTTAACCGATGTCATAACATCTCCATATGAGCACGTGGGTTAAAAAAAAAAATTTAAGTTGAAAGTGGTATTTAAAAAGGCTAAGTTTAGCCCAAGTTTATAGCATAGTATATATGCCAAGAGGGAGCTCAATTTTTCATAAAGAAAACAATGCTTTATAGCACATCGAATGGGGAGTATGACTTAAGAAAAAAAAGGCATTTATTTTTAATGCTTTATTTATATAAAGCATATGTGGTGGAGAATACTTATGCCTTGTTTTTTAAAAATTATAAGGCATCAAATTAAAATGCTTTGAAGATTTTTTTGGAGAGTTTAATGTGCTTTATTAAAAAAGGAGCCCGTTTAGCCATACAAATGGTTTTTGTTTATATATTTAATTTTTTTGGGGGGCCTATAAAGTGTATAAGGTGGAATTTAAATAGTATGATTTTTGAGCTATTTTTAAGCCCTCTTCAAAGCCTATTTTTAAGGGATATGGAAGCAAATTTTTTAAAGGAGATTTTCAAGGAGATGTTGGAAGATTTATTTCTATTTTTTAGAAATTGGTAATCTTTGTAAGGCAAATATTTATGCGAATTATTTTGGCAGAAAAAGATGATTTTTTTTATGGAAAGAAATTGTTAAGAAGAAGATTTTTTGAGAGAAGACAAAGAGATTTTTTTTTCAGATGAACATAAAGTTCCTACATAGATATGAAAAATAGAGGAAAGAAAATGCCTTTGAAAAAGATTATTTTTATTGTTTTTTGCAGGGAATATGAATGGGTTTACAGATGGATTTTTGGAAGAAGAACATGAAAATAAGCATGAAAGTTTTTCTTTAAGATGATTTTTTTTTGCAGATTAAAGGGTTTGAGAAGATGAAAAGTTCTCAGAAATTATTTGTAGAGCATTGATTAGATTTTATTGAAGAATTTAGTAAAGTTTTTTTTTAATGAAAATTTGAAGAGAGAAGAATTTCAAAAAGAACAGGATAACAATGATGCAAGGAGAAAATATATTTGCATGTCTTTTATTCTTGCAAGTTGAAGAATAATTTATTGTGAGAATTGAAATGAAGTTTCTTCAAAGGAATATGAAGAAATTGGAGTAGATTGAAGGAATTTAAAAAGAAAGAATATGAAGCATCATTTTGTAGATTGAAGGGAATTCCAAAATGAAATGATTTTTTTTAAGACAATTTGACATTATTTTGCAGATAGTGGAAGATGATTAGTCATATGTTTTTAGAATGGAGATTGATGGATGTTGTTTTGCAGAGAAGAGGAACATCAATAGTGTTTTTATTGACAATAATCTTCCAGGTGCATTGATGCAACTTTATAAATAGACAAAGATGAAACATACAGAGGATGTAGTGTGGTTGAGCATATCCAGATGTAGGATTGATTTTGAATAGAATGGCCATTTGACAGACATATGTGAGAGAAGAAATGTTTTGTTTTGAATGGAAATAGAGTATCCCTCTGATTTGTTTATTACTTCTATTGGTGATGGTTTGCCAGTGAGGCACAGTATGCCAGTGAGGCTTGTGGTCAGTGAAGACCTTTGTATTTGTCAGTGAGACAAAATATTCAGCCTGTGAGGCTTTGTAAGAAGTTTTTAAGGTTAAGCCAGTGAGGCACTTCATGAGTGGTTTTTCTACCCCTGAGGGTTTTCCACTCGGCAAAAAGCTTGTGTCATGCTTCTCATTATTTTCTTCTGTGTGTGCATATTAATGGTTTGATCATGTTTTGTTTATATCTGTTATCATAAATCTTGTGCATATAAACTCAACAAATCATTAATGTCCTCCTTTGTATTTGTCTTGTAAGATAAAGTTTGTAAAAAGTTAAAATTCATACAACACTGATTCACCCCCCCCTCTCAGTGTTGTCCTTGACTCCTACAACAATCACTAGGTACAATCACATTACTTGTTGAGGTAGGACCTATGACTTTTCCTACGCTTATTCATGTCATGCCTGGTACTCTTTCATATAATTATTTTCTTGGTAGACCATGGATTCATGCCATGGGGGTAGTCCTATCTACTCTTTATTGTACAATGAAGTTTGTGTATAATAAAAAACTCTATATAGTTGAGGCTGACCAAAATTTGGAATGTTGCTTACAAGTAAAAGCTAGGTATCAATCTCTTATTTCAGAATCTCTCAGTACTTTGATTCCTTCTTCAACAAAATTCGGTCCACTATTCTCTATTGCTAACAATAGTGATGATCAGAATAGTGTTCTACCCTTGAGTGTATTTTCCAGTAATGATTGGGCTTCACTAGATTTCACACCCTCCTGCATTGGACAGTAAAATATCCCACAATTCAAACATGAGATCACGAAGGTGGTTTCAATTTACTCTACACAATCTATTCCTTCTTCAAAATGCATCACTCAAACTTCTTCTACTTCAACAAATTCTCAAACACCTTTCTCACATTCTATTCATGATGATATACCTTCTTCTTCTAACACATGTCTTGGTGATGATTGAGGCTCTTTAGATTTCACCCCTCATGGCCCTAGTGAATCTAAAGTTCACCTTTTTCACCCTATCATTCCCACATTTAACAAGGATCCAAATTCTAACAAAAGGATCGATCCTTCTCCTCATATCAATTCTGCTACTACTTCTTTTTTAATATGCCATTACACTTCTCATTTTGACAAAGCTAATAATGTGGCCTCTCCTCCTTTGTCTGATTTGGAGACATGTTATAAGATTTGATTCAAAATTCTTTCTAAACATGGATACAAATGACAATAGTATAGGGTACATGGAACAACAAGCTAAGGTTCCTATGAAACTGACAGGTCACACCTTTCTAAAGTAAGTTTATGTTTATGACCTTATCTTATGTCTACATCCCCTCCACCATTGTCTCATGTCTCTATGGCTCCTTCTTTTCAAAAATCACACTTCTCTCCACAACATAAAGGGTTTCTTCCTACTCCACCCACTTCATCTCTTTTATCTCAACAAGAGTGTATTTTTTGAGTCTACTCAAGGACCGCTTGATCACTCTTCCTACTCCAAAACACAAAAAATTCTCACAAAATGGTCAATCAGTAGTTTCATTCTATGTAAATCATCAAGCACTTGGCCATTCCATTAGTGAATGTCGAACCTTGTGTCACAAAATTCAACAGAACCTTGTGTCAAAAAATTCAACACCTTTGTGACACATGTTCTCACACTTTCCCTATTCATTTTGCATAATAAACATTCCTTTCTCTACATCATTATGATTGAGTCTCCATTCTTATGACATCAAGCCACCTCTATAATCACATTGTGATAGACTCCACCACTTTTCAATAGAAACATGATTCTCTTTTTCATGGTTGTTCTCATTCTTACTCTGGGGGGCAGGGGGACAACTTGTTCAATGGGTAGGCATTATTTATAAGGATCTCCCCTCCTCTTATACTTTCCCCTTTTCTTTACCTTAAAACATTTACATATTATACATTCAAATATTTTAAGGGTAGCATATATTCCTTATTCACATGTGTATCCATACATGCACACTTATTCATTCATGACTCCTCAGCTTTAGCTTATTGATGTATGTTTTGTGGTGGTGTTTTTTTATCCCCTTGAGGCATGGTTATCAATATGCTCCTTGAGGCATTGTTTATTTTTTTTCCTTGAGGCATTGGTAGTATATGGTTACCTAGCATAATGTAACTTGCTAGCCTATGATCCGTATAGTCTATGATCCACCTAGCATAACACAACTTGCTAGCCTATGTGCTTCAAAAAACCTAATATTGTTACACAACTTGCTAGCCCATGATCCATGAAGGTATCTTGATTTACATGACCCTTAACGATAAAGCAAGTTAGTGCCAAAGTCATGTACTCTTCTCCATTCGTATTAATTGCTTCCCTACATCTATCTGTATGTCTTCTCTCCTTAATACAATTGATCAACTCATTACATTCTTCTATATCTTTTAGAATTCCTGTATTTTTAGTTTTCTTTTATTTTTTGTTATATTTTGGGGATGACACAAGGTATTGAGACAACTTTTCATACCTAGGTCTCTTTACTTTTTTGACTCAAAATTTCTCTTTCATTTGCTTATGTGTTTGCTCACATGCTTTTACTAACTTCATTGCTTATGCTTTTGTTTTCTATCTATGCTTTTTGTATGCTTCATGTTTCCATGTATACTTTGTGTCTTCAATGTATGCTTCATGTCTTCCATGTATGCTTCATGTTTTCTATTGTCACATAGAATTGCACCTTGCTTGGAGAGAGTCCAAGCATTCTAATAACACAATGGGAATGATCTCAAGGTGTGGGACCTTGTGAACTGAGATCAGACCTCCAGAGAAGGCTGGTTCCTCATTCTAAGCCTAATGCTTAGAGAAATCTATTTAAACCTAGTGCTAATGATTGCATGAGAAAAGGGTTAGAAGGAAACTAAAATGAAAGGGGTGATACACCAGATTTAGTGATTGATGATGATCTTGGAAGAGACACAACAATGATAAAAATCATGGAGGAAGTTCACATAGACTTATAGGATTGCTTGAGGCTTTGATATGAAGGCCTAACCTATAGAGGAGCCGCTTTACTCATAGAATAGATCACAACTTCAAGTAAAACACAAAAATTAGACCATAAGAGAGGTGAGATATCATGTATATATTGATCATGAAGGCCAGAAACCATTATAATTCAAAATAAATAGCAGCAGGAAGAGACACAGTATAGCTAATTACATTCATTGTTGCATTGATCAAAAGACAGCAGAGGCCAAGATTCAGGCACAGTGAGTCACATTCCAATAGCCCTGCAATTACACTAAGAGGTCTGACTACAAGAAATTTAGTAGCATAACAACCCAAAATTACCATCTCCTTTACAATAAGAATACAATGTCTTTATATCAAGTCCTTTTGTAGGGAATGTTGAAGTAAATGCACAGGATCCAAGGTCACCAATGCCACCATCAATGTAAAGCCAGGAACCAATGGCAAAGAGGACAAAGACCATGCCTCTGGCAGATCTGTAACCTAGAAATGGATGCCCATACGCAAGATAGGATAGGGCATTGAATATGAAAGCCCAAAGGTTGACGCCAACCACAGGAAGATCTGCCACTGAGCCACATAAATCTGTTGCAATGAAGAACCAAGCCATCCACTTGAATTTTGAATATTGAGCTCACTAACTAGAATCAATGTGAAATATCAAGCTCTGCAGCACTTCAAGCTGGTCGCTAAGATGTCTTCTCAACTGAGCCTACATATTCACCCTTAGATGGCAACCATCCTGATATCTGGATGTTCATATCCAGATCATGATATTTGGACATTTTGAAATGAGAATATTCCCTCAAAAAACTTGCCAAGTGAAAGAGGAGGCAAAACTAAGCAGTTTTGCCTTTTGAATCATGTGGAAATTCCTTAGGATGAGGGAGATATCCATAGTCAAAGTTGCGGTCAACCGGCATCTAGAAATCCACGTGTCATCATCTTGTAGCTACGCACTGAATCTTTCTTGCAAACAAGATTCCCCTGTGATGCTACGCCACCATTAGATCTTTCAAAACTGTAGCCCCACCACTTCATATCTTGATCCTTCCACGTGGTGGGGAATGGTAGCATTCTGGGGCCTTCATCTAAAAATTTTCTTCCTTTGAGCTCTGCAAGACAGAAAGCTACCACGTGTCCCTTTCATACACCTTTACATATGCAAATGTATATGAGATACAATTGCCAAACATACAAAAGTAGATCTCACTAAGAAAATCCACAATGTTTAACTTTCTGCCCGTGTCCAGTTTGTATATGTACCTTTACCATAAACTTTGCATTGCCTTGGACATGTGTCACCACTCCATTGGTAAGCAGCAAGAGGTGAGCCATTTTCACTTTAGCTCTGTAGGACCACCAAAAGACTTCCACATGGCCTACCATGTCAACAACATTCCCTGCTTGGTTAAACCTTGACCCACCGCTACAAAATAGATCGACAAAGAACCCCTTATCGGGCTGTCGGGGAGACCTCAAACTAAGTCATACCGATATGCCAAACTGTCACCGATGATGCCCTTTGTATCCTCCTTTGCATATGCAAATGTATATGAGATACAATTGCCAAACATACAAAAGTAGATTTCAACATTTTTATGAAGTAAACTGGGACTAAATTCAGATCTGGCCTTGTATCTCACTTTTTTGCATATCACATATACATGCACTTTATACATAAATAGGATGTTGACTTTTCTACCTTCCACTATGTATAAATGCACTTACTTTACACTTTTTAATTATGAGTTGACATCAGCAATTGCATCTTGTCTTTTGTCCATCCTGGACATGTGGTGCAATTCTAGGGCCAAATGGTAGAAAATGAGCCCCTCCTCCTTTGGCTCCCCAAAAACCCTCCATGTCACCCCTTTCATATGTTCTCTCCCCTTCGGCTACATGTCACCTTCTCATGCCCATGCGGTGAATATTCCCTCTAAAAAGATTCCCCCTACGTGCCTGCGTGATGCCTGCCACATGTCGCCTTGTCAAACATATGCATCCCAGCATATAACTGCAGACCCCACCTGAAGTCCACCAAGATTAATTTTCTAGTCGCGTCCAGGTTGTATATGTTCCACTTGTATCATCTTTTATATTTCATAGACATGCAATTTATACATACAAAGACGCATACCTCACCTCCTCTTCCCTAAACCAATTGCATTTTTTGGTCGAGTCCACCCATGCATATCCTGGATTTGTATTTATGATACATCCTTGTGACATACAAATACAAAAGTGGATCTAAACCGCTATTAAATATATCATGAAAACTGATTGGGTCTAGATTGTATCTTTGTATACAACTTAAGATACAAACAAATACACATACAAAGATGCATACATAAGGAAAGAAATAAACTTGATGTAAATTGACAACATTGTACATGATATACATACAAATGAAAATGTATATGAAATACATTTTCAACCAAATGATGGAAAATCCCCAAAGAGAGGATGACATCACCTTCATAAGCATCAAAATGACTAAATATGAAAATGAAAAATCTCTGCGATGGAAGACACCTGAAAGCAAAAGGTTTCTGGGTTTTTTGCAAGGCATATCATGAAGAAATGAAGGTTCTAAGGCTTCCCTCCTTCTATTCAAACTTTCTCTAATCGAATTTCTTCGATAGGAGGGAAACAAGAATATTTTGGGGCTAGGCAAAATATGACAACATTTTTGGCGACCTCTCAGGGATGTTTGCCTGCTAAATAAATTGATCAATGGCCTTATGTATCCATTAGGCATGGAGTTGAAAAAGGGAACTACAAAAAGAATAGAGGAGCTGGAACAACTAGGCAGGCACCACCGGAGAAAAAAAAAACAAGCATGTATCTCCTAATGAGAATACAGTAGAGTGCAAAGGCACTTATTGAAAGGAAACCTAAAACTGAAAGAAAACCTACTCAAATCCTAAACTAACCAATCAGGGATGGATTTAAACAAAGCCATTAACTAATTCTCAAAAGTAACTACCCTTCCTTAACAATTTGCAATGTTTCCCATGAATGTGGGCAGTTAAAAAGTGGTGGGGGAGGGATGTATATATAACAAGATGATAAAACACCTTCCCCAAAATTGAGATAAACTCACCTATCCACCTGGATTAATTGTTGATGTTGTTGCCAAGGGTTGAATAAATGGGATGATTCCACTCATTTTGATGCTCATCCTCATGCTCTAAAGCAAGCATGATAGGTAGTGACTCCTTTTGATACATCTCCAACTGAATCAGATGCCTGATAGGGCATCCCCTCGAAATAGCATACAAATCAATAGAGTTGATCACATGCCTATCCTCTGATTTTGCATCATTTTGTTGTTGGTCTGGATGTCCTAGTTCTTGTGGCTCAATTTGAAATATGGCTACCTCCACCTCATGAACAAGATGCTCATGACCTTCTAGATTAGGCTCAAAAAATGAGCCCTGTACATGTTCAAAAGAGAGACCTTCCCCATCAAGAAGTTGGTATCCTTGTTGGATAACTAAGAACAAATCTTTAATTTGTTCTTCCACATGTTTGGTCTCCTCATCATCATTTTCAATAAAATATGAGAGCTCCTCAAACAGATCTATATTATCATCCTTTGCACTTTTTAGTATAGGGATGCCTATTTTCTTTTCTTCACATGCTAGTAACTCACCATTATGTTTACTGCCTCCATGTTGTTCTAGATTTATCGGCATCTACCTATCCTCATCCTCATTTTCAATGTGGTTGGGCAGTTCATGAAACAAGGCATCATCATCCACCCCTAGGATAATCTGAGCAATCATTTCCACAATGCCTCTATCTTTTGATTGCAGCTTCACTGGATTGTGTTCAAGTTGCCTCTGCAGCTGAAGGTTTTCCCCATGCACTCTTTGTATTTAAACCTTGTTTGCTTGATCAAATGCATGAGAAAAAGCTCCAAAAGAACCAAAGTCTAGAGGATTCAACCCCTTATTTGGATTAATAGTATTCACAGGTGTAATAGATTCAAATAATTCTACCGCTGTGAGCATAGGAACAACAAATTGCTCCTCATTAGTTTCATCCTCTTCCACCTCCATCTTTGGCTCATCTTTCCAATTACCTTGGTAGATAATAGGTCCACCCTTGAAGATTGAAATAGCATCAGGGGAAGAGGCCTGAAAATCTTCATGAATTTCTTGGAGGGGAGAGGGTTCTAAACAATTTTGTTCCTGGGGAATGATAATTTGAGTTTGCACAAGAACAGGGGCTTGTGGAGGGAGAGAGGATTTGAAGCCTGGGAACTTGTGGAGTTGAGGTTGCTCCTCCAACTTAGCAATTTCATCATAACTGTCCATGCTAGATTCATCTAGTAAGGGGATTTGAAAGGGATACAAATAGGAGATAGGGAGTTGAGTTTGTACCGAAACAGGCTCCTATGAAGGCTAAGGGCCTCTGAAACTTGGGATTTTGAAACTGGGAAGTAGTTTTGGAGGTGCAGATGGATTATCTTGCCTAAAGCTTGAGATTTTAAATTTGGGGGCTGCCTCTAAAACAAGCTGAACATGTGCAGAAGAAAGGGGATGCTTGAAGCTGGGAATGAGCGGAAATGCTTGGGCTAGCTGCCTCATTTGATGCTTATGAGCCACCGTCCGATTCAACTTGAAAAACCCTTTCTTGTGCCTCTCGTATTTCACGTTCTAATATTTCTGCAAATTTATCAGCCTCCCTATTTAGATCTAGGGACAACTCCTCGAGATCATGCATGTCTATGATGCTGAGATCATAAAACCACTAAGGCCGGCTATACCCTCTTGCTCTTTTTGCATCATCCAAACATATATCAAGCTTTAAGAAACTTCTCAGGGGCAGCATCTTGGGACGAATTAAGAGGGTAGCTACACTAGCTAGGATCAAAGTAGTCTTCTTGGGGTTGATAATAAGCATTATAAGGCTGCCAAGAAGACATATCAGGGGTAGGTCGGAGGTAAGAATTATGGGGATGATGATATTCTCCAGTGACAGGGCTATATGGCATAAAACCAAAGGTGTTTTGGGCCTGAAAAGGCTGATATGGAGGCATATAATTTGCATTCTAGCTATATGGAGGGGAGTAGCCATAGTCTCCATAAAAAATTGACATTTTGAAACATTAAGAACCAAGAAACATTCAAACAATCATGAAAAGTAAGAGAAAAAGGTCTGCCCTTCAGAGAAATACATTCATACCAGGGAGTCACTAGGTGATTGAGGTGCTTCTAAAAGCTGAATAAACCAGAAAAACCACCAAAATCTTGATCTTTGATGAAATTTTAGGCAATTGGGATGCTTTCACCAGTAGATTTGATTAGTAGAGTCACCATGGTGTTAGAGAGACTGCCCTAAATGACAAGATCCACTGAAGAACACACCAGATCCTTCAACGAATGATAAATCCCATCAAGCTTGTCCCATTAGGCATGCTAGAAATTGTTGTCACATAGAATTGGACCCAACTTGGAGAGTGTCCAAGCATTCTAATAACACAATGGGAATGATCTCAAGGTGTGGGACCTTGCAAACTGAGATCAGACCTCCAGAGAAGGTTAGTTCCTCATTCTAATCCTAATGCTTAGAGAAATATATCTAAATCTAGTGCTAAGGATTGCATAAGAAAAGGGTTAGAAAGAAACTGAAATGAAAAGGGTGATACACCAGATTTAGTGAGTGATGATGATCTTGGAAGAGACACAACAATGATCTCAATCATGGAGGGAGTTCACACAGACTTATAGGACTGATTGATGCTTTGGTATGAAGGCCTAACCTATTGAGGAGCCACTTTACTCATAGAATAGATCACAACTTCAATTAAAACAAAGAAATTAGAGCATAAGAGAGGTGAGATATCATGTATATATTGATCATGAAGGCCATAAACCATTACATTCATTGGTGGATTGATCAGAAGATAGTAGAGGCCAAGATTCAGGCACAATGAGTCACATTCCAATAACCCTGCAATTACACTAAGAGGTCTGACTACAATAAATTCGGTAGCATAATAGCCCAAAATTACCACCTCCTTTACAATGAGAATACAATGTCTTTATATCAAGTCCTTGTGCAAGGAATGCTAAAGCAGATGCATGGGATCCAAGGTCACCAATGCCACCATCAATGCAAAGCAAGGAACCAATAGCAGGATAGAGGCCATGCCTTTGGCAGATTTGCAACCTTAGAAATGGCTGCCCATACACAAGATAAGATAGGGCATTGAATATGAAAGCCCAGAGGTCGATACCTTACCACAGGAAGATCTGCCATTAAGCCATAGAAGTCTCGTTGCAATGAAGAACCAAGCCATCCACTTGAATTTTGAATACTGAGCTCACCAACTGGAATCAATGCGAAATATCTGGCTCTGCAGCACTTCAAGTTGGTCACTGAGACGTCTTGTTGGCCTAGCCTGCATATCCACCCTGGGTCATCCCACAATAATGGGTTACACTTTTTGGCCAAACTTGATATTGAAATCAACATTTTGAACTAAATCTTCACTTTCTGACACCTATAGCCACTAAACTGTTAGAAATTTGAAGATGATGTGAACTAGTGATTTGTGAGATTTTGTTTGGAGATTCTAAATATATTTTTTTATAAAAAATTTGGAGTTAAATTGTAAATTTTTTTGAATCTCCTTTGATAACTAGTTTTTAATAGTAAACAACATTTTTTTAAAGTGATGTGTATTCCATAGCACATAACTTTTTTTCTACAAAAGATAAAATTCTGATTCTTTCGAATTTAGATTGATAACACTAATATATAGGGCATGCATTTGGTTTCATAATGTTTTGTTGAATATATTTTTTTGATTAAGTTTTGACATAGGCATATTCCCTAAAACATAACTTTTTTTGTATGTATCAAAATTCAATTTTTCTTTTTTTGTTGAAACAAGGACATCAATACCTAGGGCATAGAAATTTTTTAGAATTTGTTTTTCACTAATTTACTAATTTTCCATGTGTGTAGAACAGAGAACTTGATGTTCGGTGAAAAACCTACATTCACAAGAAATAAAAAATAAATATAATAATCAAATTAAATATATTTAAAATTATAATTTTTGGAAGCTTATAATAAGGACTACATACTCGCAAAACATAAATTTTAAATGAATTCATTTGATCCCCCAAAAAGTAAATCAAAAGTGGTTTTTTATCAGCATTTGGATAGGTGTAGAGGAGACTCCATTATAGATATGGTTTAAAACTAGCGGGGTTCTATCCAAGGGGGTTTGAATCTAAGGGGGTTTGATCAAACCCTCTTCAATTAAATTCCTTTAAATGGAACCTTTCAAGGCTTAAATCATCATATTTTCTAAACATATGTGATTTCAGCAAAAATCAGGATGTCACAAAAAGTCTAACCCATTATTGTGGTAGCACCCCCCTCAGACGACAACCATCCCAATATCTAGATGTTCATATCTAGATCATGATATTTGGACATTTTGAAATAATAATATTCCATCAAAAAGCACACCAAGTGAAAGAGGAGGCAAAACTAAGCACTTTTTCCTTTTAAATCATGTGGAAATTCCTCAGGTTGAGAGAGATATCCACGGTCAAAGTTGCGGTCAACTAGCATTTGGATATCCATGTTTCATCATCTCACAGCTGCACAATGAATCCTCTGTGCAGACAAGACTCCCCTGGGACGCTGTGCCATCATTAGATCTTTAAAAACTGTTATTCCACCTCTTCATCTCTTGATCCTTCCACGTGGCAGGGAATGGTAGCATTCCCAAGTCGTCCAAAAATTTGCTTCCTTTAAGCTCTGCAAGTTGGAAAGCTACCACATGTCCCTTTCATACACCTTTGCACATGAAAATGTATATGAGATAAAATTCCCAAACAAAGAAAAGCAACCTCACTAAGAAAATCCACAATGTTTAACTTTCTGACCATGTCTGGACAAGGTTTTGATCTCGTGAAAAAGACAGTCATTTTTGACTAAGTGTTAGTAGTATACAGGAGACAACGACAGAGTAGTAGTATAATGGATGGCATTGGTCCGTAGTTGAAGATTAGATAATGCAATTCTAGTATGTTGTTTGTATTTCTTTGATGATCCTATATCCAAGTTTTTAGCTCTTGACAAGTACCAGAACCATACACTCAAACAGACTGTCCAAAAAAAGGAGAATACATTATGATTCAGAGTAGAACACTCATTTGATTTATTCTGCATTCCTCCACTATTGCATATCTTGTTATGTAGTTCTAAGGTGTTGTAAACACATGTACGAAGTATCTAAATCTAGAGTTACAAGTTTTGAGTTCCACCATAAAGATAGTTATGGGTGCCTAAGTATCGCTACTTGGTCTGACATTACTTGGCTGTGATAGAGCATGTGTTCTTGTGGTCTGCATTCTACCGCAAAAGAATATTTTGCTTTGTGGTTCTAGATGTATGATCTATGATATGTGAAGAGAGTCTCTGATATGGATTTGAGCAAGTATTGTTGTCCACAGTGGAAGATGTAGTTTGTTAGTTGAATTGAATTAGTGGCAATCTGTATTGGAGGCTGACATGATAAGTGCAAATTGTATGTGGTAAGTTCTATTGTGTAGAACTTGATTCTAAGTGCTGGAATAGTTGAGGCCAACATAGGTGAAGGTGATTCAAGAGTTGTTTGGGTCTGCTATGAATTTTGATGAATGAATTTGGCCGACAGAGTACATAGGGCATGACTACACACTACACCTAATTAGGCCAACCTAATATGAGGATTTTGATTATTGCGGATATATATATATATATATATATGGGATCAAATTCAGTGTTTGAGGTAGGTGATACAAATATGAATGTGTATGATATCTTAAGTATAGTGCATGCAACAAGAGCAAAAGAAGAGAGATCTTGCTTAATGTAAAAGCAGAGCAATGAAACAGAGCTATCAAGATGAAGAGTTTTGAGACAATGTTTTGATCTTTCATCGGAGTTGCAACCATGCATGTGTAGATGCAATTAGAGTAGTTCAAATTGGTAGTGAGCCACCTTTCTTCTTTTCTTTCTCTAGGTAGTGAGCCTTCTTGCAGTGGGCACTTCTTATTGTAATTCATTATTGTTCCTACATAATATATTGTGAGATAACACTCATCATTGTTTTTCCCAGTTTTGGGTTTTCCATGTAAAAATCCTAGTGTTCATGTGTGATTGTTTGTGGTTGTTTCTTCTAAGTTTAATTTTCTTTGTTATTGCATGCGGTAAATTGATTACTAGGTTCATAAGTAAGAGGTTTAATAGAGTACTGATTCACCCCCCTCTTAGTACTCTGGGTGTTCAACAATTGGTATCAGAGCCAAGTTCCTCAGAAGAAGTCTAATAGTTTGAGGAAGATCTTAAAGACTAGACACATGGCAGGTAAAAAATGTCCTATTCCTCTTGAAGAAATTGATGCGACTGAAGATGAAGAAGAATGCATGCTTTTTAATGAAGGACACAAGCTTACTCTTGAAGATCTTGAAAAGGTTGAATTGGAAAATAGGGATCTAAAAGATAATATCAAGGAAGTAGATGAGTGCATCAAAAAATTGAGGGAAGGAGTGAAGAAGTTCAAAGAAAAATATAAGGAAGTTAGTGAGAAATTGATATTTGCAAATGACACCTTGAATGATCTGAAAGTGGAAGTTGTAAAAAGACCAAAAGCAGAATAAGACCTAAATCAATGGGTGAATAGCAAAACTGAAGACTACACAAAACTTGAACAAGAAGTTGTAGATCTAAAAGATGATCTGAAACATGTATAGATTCAAGAAGATAAATTCAGAGTGAGTGCTGCCCAATTTTATAGAATTCTTGCAAGTCAAAATAGTACTAATGACAAAGAAGGATTGGGATTTGAGAAAGGTGAAAGTTCTAAAACCAGTCAAGAAAGAATGACAAAATCAGGAAGGACAAAGGCAAACAGATCTAGAATCAAAGGAACAGACCTAGAAGATCACCAGTCAGGCAACCAAATGCTCAAAGGTACCCTTCTTTCAATGGTTATTGTAATACATGCAATAAGTTTGGTCATAAGGGTACTCAATTTAGGAGTAGAGTAAATCAAAATGTTCTATCATTCTCTGGTTAGTGTGTTACTTGCAATAAAGTAGGTCGTAAATCTAATGAATGTAGAAGTCAGATAAGGAATGGTTACAATAATAGAAGGAATGTTCAAACTTTCAAAGGTAACTATTTTATATGCAAGAGGTTTGGCCATAGAGCTGGTGAATGCAGAAGTCAAATAAGGTTCACAACTATAATAATGGAAGGAATACTCAATATTTCAATGGGAATTATTTTGCATGCAATAAATTTAGACACAAGGCTAACCAATGCAGATCAAGAATGAATGGAAGGAACAATGGATAGAGGAATGTTGTATGCTTCAATTGCAATAGGCCTGAACACATTGTAAGGTTCTGCAGAAGCAAGAACATAAAGAAGAATAATCAGGTAGAGATGAAGAAACCAGCAGAAAAGGTAGATCTAGTAGAGATCAAGAAGGAGATGAATCAAATTTGGGTTAAGAAGGAAGTGCATGAGGTCAAGGATGAGTCCACACCAGATTTTGGTACTGCTACTTCCTCTGGGAAATAAATTGGGAGGTCTGGCTCAGGGGGAGCTTAAATGCAAAATCCTATCCCCCTAGCCAAAAGTGTGGTGCTAATATCCAACACAAAGGTATAAGATAAAAAACAAGAAAACAAAGCTTTTGGAGAAGATTCTAGCAGAAAAGAATCTAATGTGGTAAATTGTGGAGCAATCTTGATCGACTAAGGATAGCAAAGAAAGAGATTGACATCTTTTTGAATGGAGCATTTATGACAAATAAATCTTGATGAAAAGAGAATATAAGGGATCCATTTGAAATAAAAATCACTTTACATTCAAACTTTCAAGTGACTAAATTGATCTGAGAAGTGAGCCAAAGCAAATTCAAGGATTTGACGAAGAAACCCTAATGGAGGCAAAATGTATTTATCACTCTCTCTTGAAAATTCTCTATGTTGAATTTGTAAAGATGTATACACCTCAAGTAGTTGAGACAACAGAGAGGCCTCACCCCAAGTTCAAGAAGTACCCCTTTAAATCATTAGAGATTGATCCAGATGGTGCATTTTCTAAGATTTTGCATGGTGTTATGCATACATAAGACGTTAGGGCATACATACATGCAAATCTAGATGAATATGATCATGGAAAGTTAGGGGAAATCTATTTGAAAGAACTAACTGGTGACAAATTTGAGCTGAGAGAAGAATATAGTGTCCTGTTTGAGAAACATTTGGATACTTGGTTAGATTTTCTAGTGGTCCTAGATGATGCTTGGGTTAGATATGTCTTGAGTAGGATTCATGATGAGTTCTTTTGGCTTGATGAGCCTTATATAATAATAAAGGATGCTATCAAAGAAGTTACTAGCATGTGTTCTACCAAAAAGGTTCTGGAATTGAAGTCTATGAAGAACAACATAGTAATGCAAATGACAGGTGAGAAATTTGATAAAAGAGCATTAACTGTAAATGATATTGTGGATCCATCTATGATATTTGCATCAAAGCTCACTGGTTACAAGATCTATTTCTCCAACAAGGAGAACTCCATTTCTGCAATAGCCATATATATAGCTTATGATATGGTTAAGAATAATATTGATTATGATCTATGTGAGTTGCTCTAGCAACAATTGATGGAGAACCTGAAAAGAACAAAGGACATAAAATATCCCTTCAAATATGGAACCTTGATCATCTGTCTATTCTTCTATTTTCTAAGGGAGTTACTTGGTATGAATAATATTGGTTGGCTTGATCATTCTCTACCAGCAACACGAATTAGAAATCACATGTGGAGTTTCGGAAATGCTAACAAATAAAAATGCAGTCTTATGGGGTTATTTCAAGAATTTTCAAAAAGAAATGCAAGCTAGGGCTAGAATCCCTCAAAAGGTTGTAAATAAATATGAAAATGACATTGTATTCATGGTGGAAAAGGATAAATGTTTTATGGATGCTGTAGAACCTAGAACTGTATGGGTCCTAGCCATGGGATATGAAGTTACAGAGGAAGTTTTGACTGGATTGGTTGATTTTGTTGCAAGTATGTGCCTAATTGGTGTTGCCATTGATGTCAACATATCTTTTTTGTCATTGGTGTCAATTGTATCTTACTCTATTACATGTTAGGAAGCTTTGCATGTTGAGGATATTGAGAAAATTGGCCTCTCCGGAAGAAACAAGTAAGCTACAGTGAAGTGTAGTATAGACAGTGAGTGGCATGTTAAAGAATAACCTGGTAGACTACTCTGCATTTCCTTCTATATGAAGATCTTGCTATACAGATTGGAAGTTATTCAAAGGGATGCCTGAAGTTGCTAAATCCCAAGTTTGAGCCTCCAGTATGAAGAATTGAGAGAATTGCATTCACCAGAGTAAAGTCTGCCTTTTTTGGAAGATTAGTAGGGACAAGGAGAAAGTAATATGCTCCGCATTCCTCCACAGTAAAGTATTTTTCTCTACAGTTCGAGAGTGAAGTCTGTGATGATCATAAGTGCCTACAATTGTAGTGGTTCATGTTTTGGTGGTCTACAAGCTATCTTCCTTTTATGATAGTTGAAGACAGAGAAGTTCATGTGTTTCGATGAGAAGATTCCTATGGATAAAGTGGCTAAGGGTTGTGCGGTTGCTCCTGATGATTATAACATGCTTGTGGATACATCCTGATCATGTTCCCATCATTACATTAGTCCATGTGGCATAATTGTGAAGGTGTTTGAAGATTACTTCTGGATAGTGTGTTGTGTAACCAGCTTGGCCGACCGGGTTGATTCCAATGATTGCAGAGATCTCTTGAAGATTGTGAAGGTGTGTTAAAGCGTGGAAAATCATGTTTAAGTCGTAGCTAAGGTGTGGCATGATCCGCATGTATTTTTATTTCATATCCCTTGCATAATGTTGTAATAGGTCAAGACCTATTTTGTAAATGTTTGTAATGCCGACCTTGGAGATTATTCTAATGGTTGATGATTGTAATGCCGACCTTGATGATCATTCCAAGGTTGATGTAGTGTATAAATACTTGTAATTGAATTGTGGAAAAGTTGTCCTGGAGTGAAAATGAAATGATTTTAAGAAAGGTCTAAAAGATAGAGCAGAGAAGAGGAAGAGCATAGAAGAGGCAGAGCAAAGAAGAGGCAGAGTAGAGTAGAGAAATTGTTGTACTTCAATGATAAACATAAAAAGGTGTTGATCATGGTAGCGTGCCTGGTAGTGAGCCACCAGTAGGATTTAACAACACTCAGGATTTAACAACCCTTATTGTAATCTTGCTAGGTTTAGGGTTGAGGCAGTGAGCCTGCTAGACCTAGTTGTTCTTCATGACAGTGAGTCACTATGATTAGGCTCATGGAGTGACCAAGACTGATCATCATTATTTCAAGATTACAATATATATTGAGATCTAATCTTCTCTGTGGTTTCTCCCCACCTTGGGGTTTTCCACATAAATCTAGTGTCTCTTGTGTTTGTTGCTGCATATGTGGTTAAGTTTCTAATTTTATGGTTTCATGGTTAAATCTTAATAATTGCGAATAATTGTTCAATGTTTTAATATAGAAGTGTTTGAGTTTTTAAGACAACTGATTTACCCCCCCTCTCAGTTGTCTGGTGCATATCAACAATTGGTATCAGAGCCAAGTTCCTTAGAAGAAAGTTTAATAGCTTGAGGAAGATCCAAAATGTCTTACAAGAAGGAAGCGCTGCATTTTGATGGAATGAATTATGTTCTCTGGAAGGCTCGGATGAAAAGCCATCTTCTTAGTCTTGTTTACAAAGTATGGAAAGCTGCAGAAACAGAATACACCATACCTCAAAATGGTCTAACAAATGAAGAAGAAATCAAAGAATATAAGATAGATGTCAAGGCAAAGGATGCTCTGCTAAGCTCTTTATCTGACTCAATATTGATGAAAGTTGTGGATCTTGAAACTACAAATAAGGTATGGGAAAAGTTGAAAAATCTATATGAAGGAGATGATTCTGTGAAGGAAGCCAAGTTACAAAGTTTGAAAGTGAAATATATGAAAGTTTGAAGATGAATGATGACGAAAACATTTTAGCCTCTATGCAAAGAGTTGATGAACTTGTTACAGGGATAAAAGCCATGGGTAGAACTCTCGATGAAAAGGAAGTTGTTATGAAAATTCTTAGATCCCTGCCCAAGTCCTATTGTCACAAAGTAGCTGCAATTGAAGAATTCATGTAAGTTAAAATGGTTGATAGGGATTAGCTACTTGGTAAGCTTACTACTTTTGAAATGAGAGAGTTTGGTGATGCTCTACTAAAAGTTGAGACATCCTTCAAAGCCAGCACTTCGGGAAGTACTACTAGATCATAAAAATACAAGGTAGCATCCAATGATGAGTTTGATGAAGTTGAAACCAATTTCAATGGACAGAATGCAAAGAGGATCCGATAAGTATAAAGGTAAATTACCTTTCAAATATTTCTCCTATGGTAAAGTAGGTCATTTTGCTTCTAAATGTCCTGAAAGAATTGAAAGAAATAGAAAAAGATATGAGAACAAATCTAGGACCCAAAAGAAGTGTTATTATGTTGAAGATTTTGATGACGATGAAGGAGTATTAGATAATGGAGAACCTGATAATGCTAGTAATTCTGGAAATGAATTCTTGTTTATTGGTATTCAGGAAGATCCTGTGTCTACTAATTCTACTAGCTGTGTGAAGGAAGAAAAACCAGTGGAAAGTGCTTTGGCTACTCAGTTGTTAAGGACAAAGATGAATGGGTTATTGATAGTGGATGCTCTCACCACATGATTGGTGACAAAAGTAAGTTTGTGAGTTTGGAAAGATATGATGGTGGACTGGTTAGGTTTGGAGATGATACAATTGGTAAGATTTGTGGAAAAGGATCTATTTCTTTTGATGGAAAGCATAATACTGAAGATGTCTTGTATGCGAAGGGATTAAAGCACAATCTTCTAAGTGTGGGTTAGATGTGTGAAAAAGGCTATGATTTAAGCTTCAAGGACAATGGATGCAAGATCAGGGAAAGCTCCGGAATAGTCATTGCAACTGGTAAGAAGACCAAAGGAAATATCTATCACTTGAAAGGAACCAAAAATTATTGTTTGTTGGCTCAAATTGATGAGAGTTGGTTATGGCATAGAAGATTGTGTCACATAAATTTTAATAACATTATGAAGATAAGTAACACATAGGCTGTTAGAGATCTACCTAGGCTTGTGAAGCCTTCTAATCCAATTTGCAAGGAGTTTCAATTTGGGAAGCAAACAAGAACAAGTTTCAAAAGCACGAACCAATCAGTTAAAGGACTACTTGAGCTAGTGCATACAAATCTGTGTGGACCTACCAGAGTAAGAAGTTTGCAAGGAGACATGTACTTCATGTTACTTATTGATGATTATTCTAGAATGACTTGGGTTACCTTTTTGGAAGAAAAACCTGAAGCCCTAGATAAGTTCAAGGCTTTTAAAGCAATGTTTGAAAATGAGATGGACTTGAAGATCAAATGCTTGAGGTATGATAGAGGAGGAGAGTTTACATCAAATGAATTCAATTTCTTTTGTGAAGAACATGGAATAAAAAGACATCTATCTACACCTAGAACTCCACAACAAAATAGAGTTATTGAGAGGAAAAATAGAACAGTTCAAGAAGCTGTTAGAACCATGATGAAGGAAGTTGATCTATCAGAAGCATATTGGAGAGAGGCAATTCATACAGCTATGTACATCCTAAACAGAGTCCAAGTAAAAGGTAATAGCTCTAAGACTCCTTATGAATTGAGGCATGGCAAAGTTTCTACTGTGAAATATTTCAGAGCTTTTGGTAGCAAATGTTATATCAAAAGAGAAGATCTAGGCAAGTTTGATGCTAGATGTGATGAAGGAATCTTTCTTGGTTACTCCACCAAGAGCAAGGCCTACCGATGCTATAATAAGAGGCTGAATAAGATCATTGAAAGTGCAAATGTTAAAGTTGATGAATGTAAGGAAAGGCCTTCAGAATCAGGTGAATATGAGTTAGATGATACATATGTTTTAGAAGTGGTGCAACATGAAGATAGCTCAAATGAAGAAAAACAAGCTCCGGTAAGTGCTACCAAAATGCCAAGATATGTAAGAATTAGGCATTCTAAAGATCAAATCATAGGAGATAAGAGCAAAGGGGTCTTAACTAGAAGAAAAGCTATAGAGGAACAAGTAAATTTCTATCTGATTTCTGAGATTGAACCTAAAACTGTGGATGAGGCTTACAAAGATGAGAATTGGATAAATACTATGGAAGAAGAATTAATGAAGATAGAGAAGAATCAAACTTGGGATCTTGTTCCCATACCAGTAGACAATAATGTAATTGGTGCCAAATGGATCTTCATAAACAAGATGAATGAGAATGGTGAAGTTGTAAGAAATAAAGCAAGGTTGGTATGCAAAGGATATGCTCAAGTTGAAGGAATAGACTTTGAAGAAACCTTTGCTCTAGTGACAAGGATTGAATCAATAAGGATGTTTTTAGCTTTTGCAACATACAAAGACTTCAAGGTCTATCAAATGGATGTGAAGTCTCCTTTCTTAAATGGAGAGTTGGAAGAGGAAGTCTCTGTTGAACAACTGGAAGGATTTCAGTCATCAGATCAAGGTAACATGGTATGCAGATTGAAGAAAGCATTGTATGGATTAAAACAAGCTCCCAAGGCATGGTATGAACGATTGGATAGGTATCTGATACAAATAGGGTTCAATAAAGTTACTATAGACAACAATCTCTACTTCAAGATCAATGATGAACAAATCTTGTTTGTTGCGGTTTTTGATGATATTATTTTTGGAGGAAATGAAGGTATGTGCTCAGTTTTTGTTGGAGAAATGCAAAGTGAATTTGAAATGTCTATGTTTTGACAGATGAACTTCTTTTTAGGTCTGCAAATAAGTCAATCAGATAAAGGTATCTTCATTTCTCAGTCTAAATATGTGAAACAATTGTTAAAGAAATTTGGGATGGAAGATGCTAAACTAGTTTGCACACCTATGATAACTAGTTGTAAGTTGAGTATAGATGATAACTCACCATTGACAAACCAAAAAAGGTATAGATCTATGATTGGAGGATTACTTTATATAGCTAAAATAACCTTAAGTCTTGAGTAAGAGTGCTAGGAAAAGTTGTAGCACAAATTATGGCATATAGCCCAAATTATAAAATGTTAATATATAGACATGTTGTGTGGTTACACAACACACCCCATTTTGACTTGTCAAAACAGGGACCCAACTTTTTGCTTGGCTTGGCTTGTGTTTTCTACTTGCTAGTGGTCTGGAAAAAGTAAGTCTTGCAGGTGGTCCTGCATAAGGGGACTGGGTAAGTCATCACGATGAGGTTAGTTTTTCAATGGTCATATTTCATGTCAATAACCTCTTGGTTGGATAGAGTAAAAAATTTCATGTAGGTTTGCCTTTTGGATCACCCTGATATTCATTAGGGAACAAAAGTTATGGCAAGCCAAAGTTCTGGTCAAACCTGATATTCCGAGGGGAGGGTTACATTTACAAATATCAGTCATATTCAGAAAAATCACCTCGATCCAATTTTATCACTTGATAATTCATTTATCTAGAGATCCAGATGTCAATTTTAGGTGATAGAAGCATTTACCCATCGAACAACGTCATATATTTTGCGGGGGTCATATTTTGAATATCACCCATCGCAAAATATCACCCTAAAGTCAATATCATGATGACGTCATATAATCCTGATAGATAAGAAAATTGCCATGACGATGATGTCATCATCCTTTTTACCTCGCGGAGGTATATTTCCCATAGCGACCCTTCCTACATAACCTGACGGTGACATCATAGTACTACAATGATGAATCAAGTCATTTTCCTGATGATGTCACCCTGATATTCTAAGAAAAGGTCACTTTAGTTTCAGGGGGTCATATTAAAACATCACTTGACATTCAAAACATCCCCTAATTTTCAAAACATGACTCGATTTTCAAACATCACCCGATGTTTTCGCATAAGCTTTCCTGCTCAAAGGTGGGTGGTCATATTACACATAGGGGGTGATATTCTGAATATCACCTGATCTTTCGAAGATCACCCTGCTCCTCTTGCCATGCAACATTAAATGCCATAAATGCAGTAGGTGGTTTCCTCGCCAATTGCGAATGCGATCTAGACACTTGGCAGCTTCCATGAATTAATGATAGGAGATCAATGGTTAAGATTGAGTAGACCCTGTGTTGCGCTAAAATGGCCCTAATAAGGAGGATAAAAGTGAATTTACACCGTCATTTTACACTTACCTTGCGATAAAACTAGTTTTTATAGAGCACAGAGATTTCAAACCCCCATATGACCTACCTGCGGACACACATGACTTGCAGCAGAATACAACACGTGATCATCACTGGTATCTGCATCTCTTTTATATAATCATTAGCATAATCAAGGAGTTAAACGCTATCAAGTAAGTAATTAAAACCCTCCTCCTATCATTTTCTGCATGTCCAGGTAGTATACTCTTACTAGTTTGAAGATATATGTTATGCATATCATGATGAAGCAATGATTAATTAATATAATGTGTGTCATGCCGTGAAGATATAATGTTGTGTGCATGTATGTGCAGTATTATATGGTAAGACTGGTCCTGTTTATTGCAGGAAACCATGGCAGACAAGAGGTTGAGCAAATCTGATGCTGAATTTCTTAAGCCAATGTTTGCTCAGCTTGAGGGTGTATGGTTCAAATATGGAGTTATCACAGACACACACCAAGGAAACACTGATTTTGCCGCATGGTCAGCTAAAATGGGGGAGGACAGAGATAGTTCCCTACTGGACAACATTTTCATATCAGGAATGTGGACTGCAGCTGGATTTCCTTATTCAATGGAGACTCCAGAGTTGATTATTGAATGTGCCAGAAACTACAACCCATAGACAAGGAAAGTAGAAAAGCATGGTCGAGTGTATGCAGATCTGTCCATCAGGGGGATTGCAGCCACTTTCAATTTACCATTGGGAAAGAAGGTTGTCAGCATGGATCTGAAGAAAATGGAAACTGAATATATAAACAACAAGAAAGCTGCTAGGAAGAAAATGTATCAATGGAGGGCAAAAAGTAGCCCTTATCCTGCAATTGCCAAACTACCAGTGCATATGTACAAGTTTGACTTTGATGATGAATACCAGTATATGATAGCTGTACTTAGTAGAGTGATAGGCTAGCCTGATGCTGGGAGTTTCAAAGATTGGATGTATGGGGTTATCCTAATGTGTCTATATACAGACAATAAGCCATTATGGGCCAAAATGATAAGTGATGCCCTAGATGAGCAGCTCATGAACCTAGGAGGCCTAGAATGTTTATTTTATATGACTTCATATGTGGTATACTCATGTGCATACAAAGGTACATTTAGTGCACTTGCAACATAAGGAAAGGTTGGTGGCACTACAAATGATGCCCACATCTGGGATCATTATCCCCAATTGCAAAGACAAAATTATCTTCCAGATTACAAATTATTGAATGATGCATTTTCTATGCATCTGGTCAGGACAATGGAAGCTCAAGAAGTCATATACATGCATGGTACATGGTTTATACAATATACGACATTCTCTTATATCAGAATAGAGGGCTTTGCAGGACAACCCCTCATGCTCCCAAGATATCCCACGGATGCAGTTGTTCTAATGGAATTCATGAGGCAGATATCCACAATACTGGATGCTTACAAAGAAAATAATAAGATTCCACCAGTATTGTTTCTAGTAACAATGGGTTGGTACATGTGCCAAGATTTTGATAAAATTAAGAAGGGCATAGCTGGTCTAGGCATGATGAAGTTACAGCTATTCCCCTTTGTAAGATCATATAACCCATATGGGAGGATGCAGAAAATCATGGGGAAGCCCATCCATCAGAGACACTTGGAGGATTTCTGAATAGATTGTAAGGATGAAGTTGAGGCTAGAAGAAGAAAATACCAAAGGTTGACCCTCAACCAGATCAAAACTTTTGATTGTATTCCAGTGCCTGCTCAGTTAAAGAGGGATGATGGTAAAATAATAGCTGATGAATATGAGGAAAAGAAGATATATAATGACACAATCTCATCACCTGATCTTACACAGCTTGAGGATATTTTATTAGATCAAGTTATAGGCAGGATGCTGTAGTTAACCCAGTCTTGGGTAGATGAACAAGTAAATGCACTAAAGAAGAAGGGTGTAGCCCTTAGGTTGACAATAAGAAGAAGAGGTAGGAGCTTCTTGACAATGAATATGATGACTTTCTACTTGAAAAGAGGAAATCTAAAGGAGAAAGAATGCCACCTCAAGAACAAAGCAAGAGACCCCCCAGATGTAAGAAAACTGATAATGAACCTAAAGGGGTAATAGTTGAAAGAGTGATTATAATAGCTGAGGATGCATCCACATTGTTAGGGTTAACTGGCAGAAGATATCAATTAAATGCAAATAAAGATTAAACAGAGAAATGGAAATACATAGAAATAATAATAGTGAGAGACAATTTTTAATGTGGTTCACCCAAACTCGGGCTACATCCACCAAACAGAGAGTCCAATATTATTATCCAGTAAATCAAACCGATTACAATCAGCAATCCCTGCAACTCAATACTGCTGCAAAATACTACAATACAATATCAAAACCCTAACCCTTAGCCGCTTTTTATCAAGCTTTTTGTCGGTTACAAAATAGGGTTTTCTTATGTTGGTCAATGAAAAAATTAACTCCCGGTGCATTATAAAATAATAAAAAACCGTGTGAGGTTTCAGGGGCGTTGCCCCCGAGCCCCCACGGGGGCGCTGCCCCTCGACCCCGCCCTGTATCGCGATAGGGAACGTGCCAGGGGCGCTGCCCCTGGACCCCGCAAGGGGCGCTACACCTTGACCCCGTCTTGGGGGTGCTTCCCCCAAACCCCCGCAAGGGGCGCTGCCCCTTGACCCCGTAGGAATTTGGGGGGAAACCGTGTTGATAAAAGAGGGGTAAATATAACCTCCGAGTCTGATTAGGCTCCATATAACAACAATCTCCCACTTGGAGACTGATCAGACTCCACACCATATCATCTCCCACTTGGAGACTGATCATAACACCACTGACCCTGTAGCTCCCACTGGAAATAAGCACCCTGGACTCTGCTATTCTATTTTTGTTGTGTTCAGTCTAGAAGACCAACTGAAGCTGAAGAGGAGCTCAGCTTCTCCCTTGTCACTGCCTTTGTAAACATATCTGCTGGATTGTCATCTGTATGTATCTTTGCTAGCTGTAACTGTCCATAATCCAACACCGACCGAATGAAGTGATACCTCAACTGTATATGTTTGGTCTTTGAATGCAAGGCAGAATTATTTGCAAGATGTATGGCACTCTGGCTGTCTGTAAACAGATAACTGTTAACCTGTTGTGTGCCCAATTCATTCATGAAAGATTGCAGCCATATCATCTCCTTGCTTGCCTCTGTTGCAGCTACATATTCTGCCTCTGTGGTGGATAAAGTAACCACCTTTTGCAACCTGGAAATCCAACTTATCGCTGTTCCACCTACAGTAAAGACATAACCTATAGTACTCCGCCTGGTATCAATATCTCCTACCAAATCTGAGTCTACATAACCTGCTAAATCAGTATTAGAGCCCCCAAAACATAAGTGTTTATTGGATGTACCTCTCAAATACCTGAGAATCCATTTTACCGCATTCCAATGCTCTAATCCGGGATGACTCATATACCTGGTAACGACTCCTACAGCATGTGCAATATCCGGTCTCGTGCATACCATGGCACACATTAAACTGCCTACAGCTAAAGCATATGGTACCTTGGACATTTTCTCTTCCTCCTCTTGTGTCTTAGGACACATGTCCTTAGTCAATTTCAAATGACTAGGCAAAGGTGTGCTGACAGCTTTTGCATTCTCCATGTGGAATCTCTGCAACACCTTTTCAACATAAGCAGCCTGAGATAGAGTCAATTTTCTGTTCAGCCTATCTCTGCAAATTTTCGTACCAAGGATTTGTTTTGCTGCCCCTAAATCCTTCATATCAAATGATTGTGCCAACTGTTGTTTTAACTCTCTGATGTGATCCATGTTAGACCCAGCGACAAGCATGTCGTCAACATATAAACATAAAATAATGTAGCTATCATTATCTAACCTCTTAAAATAAACACAATGGTCAGAATTACACCTGCTGTAGCCTTGCTTAGCCATAAAACTGTCAAATTTCAAATACCATTACCGAGGTGCTTGTTTCAGGCCATACAAACTCTTCTTCAATCTGCACACTAGTTTCTCCTTACCTTTGACCTCAAATCCTTGGGGCTGTTCCATATAGATCTCCTCCTCCAAATCACCATGGAGAAAGGCAGTTTTAACATCTAGCTATTCCAAATGTAAATCTTCAGTAGCCACAATACTTAAAACAGTACGAATAGAAGTCATCTTGACAACCGGAGAAAATATCTCATCAAAATCAATGCCCTTTTTCTGTGCAAATCCTTTTACAACTAATCTGGCCTTAAATCTTTTCTTACCTCCATCTTCCTCTTTCAGCCTTAAAACCCATTTATTTGGTAAAGCCTTTTTTCCTGTAGGTAACTTACATAATTCCCAAGTCTGATTTGTCAGCAAGGAGTCCATTTCTTCTTTCATTGCAAGCTCCCACTGAACCTGTGTATCCACCTGCATAGCTTCATCATACCCTTCTGGTTCACTAGCATCTGTTAACAAAATAGAATACAAAGAGGGAGAAAACCTTTCAGGAGGTCTGCTTATCCTTGTGGACCATCTAACATTCACTGGAGTTTGTGGTATTTCTGGTTGCTGTTGCGGAGCATGAGGAACCATTGGAACATCACTATTTGGAGTATCATCCAGCACCACATAATCCTTTTCTTTCTTCTCATGCTGCTGCAACTGATCTTTGTACAACACCTTCTCATTGAATATAACATCCCTGCTTCTCACAATTTTCTGATTTTCAAAATCCCAAAGCCTATAACCAAATTCATCAATGCCATATCCAACAAAGGTATACCTTTTTGATTTTGCATCCAGCTTGGTTCTATGTTCAGAATCTATATGTGCAAATGCTTCACAGCTGAAGGTTTTCAGAAAAGAATAACTCACCTTCTTGCCTGTCCATGCTTCCTCTGGAATACCACAGCCCAAAGGAACTGAAGGACCTCTGTTAATTAAATATACAGCAGTGTTGACAGCCTCTGCCCACATGTTTAAAGGCAGCCCAGCATGCAATTTCATGGTCCTTGCACACTCCATTATTGTCCTATTCATGCGTTCAGCCACTCCATTTTCCTGTGGAGTCCCTGGAACTGTTTTCTACCTACGAATTCCATTAAAGGAACAATAATCTTCAAATTCTTTTCTGCAATACTCACCACCATTATCAGATTTGAGACATTTTAATCTTTTACCCGTCTCATTCTCAACCAAGCTTCTCCATTTCTTAAATGTTTCAAATACATCAGATTTCTATCTAAGAAAATAAATCCAGACCTTCCTAGTTGCATCATCTATGAATGTAACATAATACCGAGAGCCACCAAGAGAAGATACCTGAGCTGGTCCCCATACATCTGTATGCACAAGCTCCAACTTTTCATTTTTCTTTTGCTTCCCATCCTTAAGAAAATTGACTCTCTTTTGTTTTCCATACACACAACTTTCACAGAAATCCATATTAATACATTTCAGACCTGGTAAAACTTTCTTAGAATGAAGTACCTTCATACCTTTTTCATTCATATGCCCAAGTCTGTTATGCCACAGTGTTGTCTCAGAACCTGCAGCAACTTTTCCAGTCTCTTCCTGCAAACTTGCAGCAACTGTTCCTGAACCTGTTTGTTTTTTCTCTGTAACAGCTAAAGTAGAAGGAATAGTATGACCTGTATAAAGATATAAGGTGCCTACTTTCACACCTTTTGCTACTACTAAGGCACCTTTTGAAACCTTCCAATTTTTATCAGTAAATGTAACAGTGCAACCTTGTTCAGTTAGCTGCCCTGCTGAAATTAAATTCCTACTAAGCCTTGGAACATGCCTTACCTCTTGTAGTAGCCAATGATTCCCATTCTGCAACTTAATTTTGATTCTTCCCTTTCCAACAATCTGACAGGGTTCGTTATCTCCCAAATAAACCAGCCCAAAATCCCCTTGGACATAATCAAGGAAATAACTTCTATGGGGCGTAGCATGAAATGAGGCCCCTGAATCTAAAACCCATGAATCATCAGCATTATCTAGGGAAAGAATCAAAGCATCATCTTCAGACTTATTGCTTACCACATTTGCTTCCTTATTGCCTTCTTGTTTGTCTCCTTCTTTGTTTTTCTGAGACCAGCAATCTTTCTTCAGATGACCTGGTTTTCCACAGTACCAGCAATCCTTCTGTCCTCTGGTTTGGGATCTTTTGTCCTTTGATTTTCCTCGTGACTTCCCATGACCTCCAGAACCTTTTCCTCTCTCCTTTGATCTACCCCTGCTTTTTGTATTCAAAACACTACCTGATTTGGATCCACCTGAGCTTTTCTTATGAATTTCCTCACTCAGAATAACACCAACAACATCATCAAATTTTAGGGTATTTGAACCAGAAACAGAATTACTAACCGCCATTACCAAACTATCCCAGCTTTTAGGCAATGAACATAATATCAAGAGAGCTCTAACTTCTTCATCAAATTTTACATTTACAGAAGTCAATTGACTGACAATTGTATTAAATTCATTTAAATGACCTGTCACAGATCCACCTTCAACCATTTTTAAATTAAACAACTGCTTCATGAGAAATACCTTATTTGAGGCTGAGGGTTTTTCATACAATTTTGCCAAAGCTTTCATCAGACCATCTGTTGTCTTCACTTCTGTTATATTGAATGCCACCGATGGTGCCAGGCATAACCGAATGGTTCCTAGTGCCTTTCTGTCAAGAAGATTCCAATCCTCATCAGACATTGTTGCCGGTTTCTTGGCTACTCCTTCCAACGACCTCCATAAATCCTTTTGATAGAGGTAATCCTCCATCTGCATCTTCCATAACTGATAGTTCTGCCCATTGAATTTATCAACCTTCATTTTACCCTCGTCCGCCATTGCTCCCACTCAACCTGAGACTTTCCTACAGACGATAATCGAACACAACCCGCTCTGATACCACTTGTTAGGGTTAGCTGACAGAAGATATCAATTAAATGCAAATAAATATTAAACAGAGAAATGGAAATACACAGAAATAATAATAGCGAGAGACAATTTTTAACGTGGTTCACCCAAACTCGGGCTACATCCACCAAACAGAGAGTCCAATATTATTATCCAGTAAATCAAACCGATTACAATCAGCAATCCCTGCAACTCAATACCACTGCAAAATGCTACAATACAATATCAAAACCCTAACCCTTAGCCGCTTTTTATCAAGCTTTTTGTCAGTTACAAAATAGGGTTTTCTTATGTCGGTCAATGAAAAAATTAACTCCCGGTGCATTATAAAATAATAAAAAACCGTGTGAGTTTTCGGGGGCGTTGCCCCTGAACCCCCACGGGGGCGCTGCCCCTGGACCCCGCAAGGGGCACTGCCCCTTGACCCCGTCTTGGGGGCGCTGCCCCCAAACCCCCGCAAGGGGCACTGCCCCTTGACCCCGTAGGAATTTGGGGGGAAACCGCGCTGATAAAAGAGGGGTAAATATAACCTCTGAGTCTGATTAGGCTCCATATAACAACACACATCAGGATAGGCATCAGCCTCATCAGCATTACCTCCTATGGATAGACAAAAGGCTAAAAAGATCCAGAGGCCAGTTGTTAAAACTATTGAAACATATGAGGAGGGTCAGGCATCACAAAAACAAATAGAAGAGGATGTTCCTCTTGATGAAGAGCCTGAGGAGGAGGACCCTATGCCCCTCAATAGAAAAAGAAAAGCACCTCAGGTGGTGGCATCCACACCTAAGAAACCAAGAACATCCATGAGAGGTGAGATAAGATAGGCCCCTGTGATGATAAGGGGATTAGGTAGTGAAGTGTTTAGGAATGAATTGCAGAATAATGTACCACTTCCTACCATTGTTCAGTTTAAGACTAAACAAGCTAAAGAACAAATGAAAGAAGCCTCTAGGCCAATGCAAAGTGGTCTTGTCTCACTGGAAGAGACAGTTGACTTATCTGATGATGAGGTAGTAAAAGATGTAGCCTCTCTATGAATGGAAACCCTTGCTGCTAGCACCCGCATAACTCCACAAGGAACTCCCTCAGTACATGCGACTGTGTTAGAAGAACTGAAGCAAGTGGAATAGCTAAAGGAGAACAACCCAGAAAAGATTGCACAACAAATAGGGCTTGATAAACTAGTGGACTAGGTGACTAGCCCAGAAGTGATAGATTTAACATACAGGAAGGATGTAGCACATCTTGAAAATCTAGTGGGTTCACCTAAAAGAGCAGAAAATATAGAAGTCAAGCTGGTAGAGACAGCAGGCAACACTGCAGGTATGGGTCAACAACAACAAGATATCCCCACTAAGCCCAAAATAGTTGAAGTCCAACAAAAGGCAAGGGAAGATAAAGATACATCAGTAGATGATGCCCCACATACTCAAGAAGCCTCTGGTGAAAAGGACACATTAGGTCAGGATGACCTAAAAACTCAAGAGGTAGATACTACAGATGCAAAGCATAATGTAATGCAAGATCAGGTAGATGCACCTAAGATAAGTACCATGACATCCATAGATGCAAATGTGCCTCATAATGAGGAAATTCTAAAAGGGGATGAAACAAAAAATGATGAAGTACAAGACCAATAAGAAGATCATCATGTGGATGCATCGCAAGATCCTCCACCACAATAAGAAATTCCTCAACAGGAGGAAGTACCACAGGATCACCCTCATGAAGAGCATCATGAGGAAGAAATAAGGAGGTCACCATCCCCATCTAAAATAGATGCAGTTACTAGAGATCAAGGTGATCAGCATGATGATGGTGGATGCCAAGGATCTGGAGACCAAGTTCCTTCATGGCTTGAGAAAGAGATAGATACAGAGTCAGATTTGAAGATTCAAGAGTTTGATGTGTGAACCTTATTTTTAGAGGCCATCATGAAGCCAAAGAGGAAGGCCAAGTTAACCTCGGCCATAAGAAGAGATCCTGCTATAGGCAGAAGAACTGCTCAGCTAGCACTCCCTACAGTTGAGAAAGAAAAAGGCAAGATCACTCTAGAAGAATTCTAGATCACTACTGTTGATTTAGGATTTGCCAATGAAGACCAGGAGGGTCAAGAGGGAAAGGATATAATTGACTCCTTAACCCAAAGGGTGAAGAGAGAAAAGGAGAAAAATAAGCAGCATAAAGAGCACATTGCTCAGCTGCATGCCTACATAAAGGGGTTAATTAACCTTGATGATACTTCAAATTCAGAGGTAGTCCCATTGACTACAATTTCTCAGGAGGAGGTCAATAAGTTGGACCTTATGAAGCATGAATCGGTAATAATGAGAAAGTGGATGTTATCTGCACTCGACAGAGTAGAAGAAGTAGTGAAGGCCTCTTTACAGAGGTGGAATTCTCTAAGTGTCTCCCAAAGGAAGGTTGATAAGTTGCAAATGGAGGCCAGAAGAAGGTCATTCCAATTAGAGAGAGCTTTGAGTGCTTTGGATGAAATGAAGAGGATTAATCCTCAGGTTCTAATAAATAAATAGGTGTTGGATAGTAATACCGCCACATTGATGGATATCTGGTATAAAGATATCAGATTTGAAAATGATGTATTAGAAAGATGCAACAGCAAGTTAAGAGACATCAATATGAAGTTGCATGACATGATGTCATTTGAAGCAGAGATCCTGGAGGCCCTAGAGGGAAAAGTAGAAGGAAAGATTGAGAATCAAGATGCAGATTTTGTAGTAAAGGCTCTGCATGATAACTTCCGGCCTATGGCTGAGGACCCTCTTAACCACCTGACAAAAGAAGCCATGGACAAGATCATGAGGATCAAGGTCAGGGTGGAGAATTATAATGAAACATCAGCCAGCAGGAGGGGCAAATTGGAGACTCTCATAAATAAGTTCCAGGCCCATTAGCATGCCATTGCTAAGGTAAAAACTCAGGATGGCAGAGAAGTTGAGTGAGTGGTGGGACCATATGAAAATGTCAAGGCAATCATGTAGGCCCATATACAAAGCAATGTTCATCATGATGATGAAGGTACAGGAAGTGATGATCCGGATGCACTTGATGATGAGGATGTAGAACCTGAAAAATGAAGAGTGGATGAAGATGCAATACAAAAGAAGGCATAAATATCTGGCATTTAGAGAAAGTAAGTAATTTAGATGGTTGCCAGCTGGCAACTTGTGCCACATGATATATTTGACTAAGTCAAAGGGATGAATATCCACCGTAGATCTTAATAGATAAATCTTGATCATAGATCATGTGTAACCGCTCCTTCACCTTATTCTATAAAGGGTGCAGGGATGCCTCATTTTGAAGATTCAAAACTTAATTGAAATCTGTTTGCTGAAATATTCAGGGCTTATTTCAAAGTTGTTGTATACATATATGTTTCGCGGGTTTTTAGTTTTAGGCACAAATTTGCTTTAAGACCTTAGGTGCATTTCTCTACTTGCACAACCTCAAATCTCTGCCTAGAACTCAAGGTGCCTTTCATCATCCAAACAACCTCAAAATTGCACCTTGATATTGAAATGATGTTTCAAAGTATAAAGGAGGGTGCCTTAAGGGAGGTAATTCATCTCGATTATCAAAGTTGATCAAACACATCAAACTGAGCATCATACCTCTATGCACATTTTTTCCTGTCTCTAAACTATCCATTTTGGCGCCTTGATGTAAAGTGAAGTCTAAACTTAGTGAAGATTGTGCCTAGAAAGATATCACCTTGGATATGTGCCTAGAGTCATCCTAGATCATCCATTTGTGCCTAAGGGTCAATATAACATAATATAACTTAGGAAGACTTTGAAAATCGTCAAAAGAATCCGAGGCGCTTTTTCTTGTCTCCACCATCCATTTTGGGTACCTAGAGGAAAATGAACTTCAAATCACTTCCAACTATAGCACCTAGTGTTAGAACCTTCAAAATGACTAAATCTTACCAAAGGAAGTCTAGGCGCCTATTGTCACTTGGATCATCATGAATGAGTGCCTAAGTGGAAGGAGAATAAGCATCTTGTATGGAGGGGCACTTTTGTGTCTAAATAACCTCATTTTGGCACCTTGAAGGAATATGTTCTAAATCCTAAGATCTAGCGCCTAAGTGTAAAATGGTCTCCTATAGGTTTGAATAAGTGATTGAAGCCATCAAATTGCCAAGAAATGAGCTAAGTATACTAAGGCACCTTTTCTTGTCTAAACTATCCATTTTGGCACCTAGGAGGAAGGAGATTCAACATCACGAATCAAGGTGCCCTTTGCCATCAAAACAACCTCACATTGGCCCCTTTGGAGAAATCAACTTAAAACTACAAGTTTTGGATTTTTTTCATGTTTTGATGATGTCTTTTGAGAACAATTATAATGATTGAAGGATGAGGTGGGTAGAAAGTCTTCATCTAGCTTAGGCGCCCATTCAATATTTAGTTTTTTCACATACCTTAATCTGCGCCTTGACTTGGAGGAGTTAGTTTATGCTTTAAAATGATTTCTATGTGTTTATATGATTCAATATTTGTCAATAATTTAATATGCCGGTACAATGTAGCTTAGACTGTTTCAGCATGTTTGGGTGCAAAATAGGACCATGCCTAGCCTAAATGTACCCATCCAGACATATTGGAACTGTCAGTTTGGCCACACGAGGAGAAGAACAAAAGTCGCACCCCTTTGCAACTTTACACTACCTCCTTCTGATGATTTTTGGGGCAGCAGAAAACCTTTCACCACGGGTAAACGCCTTAGAGATATAAAAAAATGAGAGAGGTTATTGTAGAGGCACTCTACATGATCATGTTGCCTTAGACAGAATGTTTCTAAGTGACATAGTTTTCGAGTAACATCTCATCAAAGATTGCTTCCTTTTTGCACTTTGGACTCTTAAGGGATATCATCGGTATAATGTAGCTCAGATTGTTTCGACATGTTTGGGTGAAAAAAAGGACCATGCCTAGCATAAATGTACCCATCCAAACACATTGGAATAGTCAGTTTGGTCACATCAGGAGTAGGATGAAAGTTACACCCCTTTGCAACTTTACACTGCCTCCTTCTGACAATTTTTGGGGCAGCAGAAAACCTTTCACCACGGGAAAATACCTCAAAGATATAAAAAATTGAGAGAGGTTATTGTAGAGGTGCTCTACGTGATCGTGTTGCCTCAAAAGGAATGTTTCTAAGTGACACAGTTTTTGAGTAACATCTCGTCAAAGATTGCTACCTTTTTGCACTTTGGACTCTTCAGGGATATCATCGGTACAATGTAGCTTGGACTGTTTCGATATGTTTGGGTGGGTGAAAAAAAGGACCATACCTAGTGTAAATATACCCATCCAGATGTGTTGGAACAGTCAGTTTGGTCGCATCAGGAGCAGGACAAAAGTTACACCCCTTTGCAACTTTACATTGCCTCCTTCTGACGATTTTTGGGGCAGCAGAAAACCTTTCACCATGGGCAAATGCCTCAGAGATATAAAAAATTGAGAGAGGTTATTGTAGAGGCACTCTACATTATCGTGTTTCATTAGACAGAATGTTTCTAAGTGACACAATTTTCAAGTAACATCTCGTCAAAGATTGCTGCCTTTTTGCACTTTGGACTCTTTAGGGATATCATCGATACAATGTAGCTCAGACTGTTTCGACATGTTTGGGTGAAAAACAAGACCATGCCTAGCGTAAATGTACCCATCCAGATGCGTTGGAATAGTCAGTTTGGTCGCATCAGGAGCAGGACAAAAGTTACACCCTTCGTAACTTTACACTGCCTCCTTCTGATGATTTTTGGGGTAGTAGAAAAACCTTTCACCACGGGCAAATGCATCAAAGATATAAAAAATTGAGAGAGGTTATTGTAGAGACACTCTACGTGATTGTGTTTCCTTAGATTGAATGTTTCTAAGTGACACAGTTTTTGAGTAACATCTCGTCAAAGATTGCTACCTTTTTACACTTTGGACTCTTCAGGGATATCGTTGGTACAATGTAGCTCAGACTGTTTCGACATGTTTGGGTGAAAAAGAGAACCATGTCTAACCTAATCCTACCCATCCAGATGCATTGGAACTGTCAGTTTGGTCGCATCAGGAGTAGGACACAAAAAATGCAAAAGTTGCTTTGTGCAACTCAACAACATTAACACTTTTTTGCAACAAGACTCAAAGACTCAAACTAACCCCAAATGGCTCAAAGTGACTTAAAAAGAAAAGAAATGGTCTTAGAAGACCTTATTACATACAATTGACTCAATCAAAACAAAATTTCATTTTTTGACCCCTCTCGGAGGCATGACAACCTAGGTGCCCCTACACCATTAGTGCAACTGAAGGACTATGGTGGTGGCATGAAACTAGGGTGAGTTGACATTCATTTGCATCTAGTTTGGCATCTTGAAACAATTTTAGAGTAGAGTAAGACTCATTTTCCTGAAAATAGTTTAAGAAACCCTTATCTAGGGTTTTGGTAAGAATCATGCATTTTTTGGCCATTCCATTGATTTGATTCGCTTTTGATCAGTGGAATGGGTTGTAGTAGGTCTATTCTAGTATGCTATGATGAGTTTTTGGTAGGAAATCTAAGGAGAAGAAGTTTTCTTTGAGGAAACCTAACAAAACCATGTGTTAGGTGATGTTTAGAGACATAGAGAAGGAACCATAGAGGAATTTCTGGGAACAGCAGATTGTAGGAGGACAAAACCCACAAAATTCATAGTTTTGGCATGAATACTAAGTGCTCAAGTCATTGGTTGAGTTTTGTGTGTGAATTTAAGGGGGGTCTCTTTGTATTTTAGGCCTAATTGGGGCTCTAGGTTATTGAGAGGAGCTACAGGTTAGGGTATGTCTTCCAAAACAACCTATACCCAGTTTTAGATATGTGATAGGGAGTCCAAATGGGTATCTGCTGATTGTCCAAGTTCTATGTTTGAAGATCTATATCAAAAGTTATTAGGATTGTTCTCCTTTTTTAGGGCTATAAGCGATTTCTTGGGTTTGTGAAGGAAGTGTTAATGCTAAGTTTGGTCTGCCTTTGGCAATGACTGGAATGGGTCCCATAGCATTTGAAATGACCTTTTGCATGAAGAATTTAGAGTTTTTAACTACTGTTCCTACTTTTGTATAATGATCATGAAATTTGGGCTTTAGAGCATAAGGAAACCTTGTCTAGTTTGTCATCCTCCAACTATCACATTGCCTCTACATCACAATTAGAGACACCTATTATCTAGTTAGAAACCAAGACACCTAGAGACACCTATATTTTATACATTACCTAGATTTTATACATTATTCTCAGGATCAACTTCATCCATCACTTACGTCTAACCCCATGAAGCATAACATGATGATGTAAAAATGTGTATATGTGTAAAAGTGCAGCAAGAAATAAAAAAAGACAAACCTTATTGTGAGGGTAAAATAGTGATCAATCAAATCAATGAAATAAGACCCAAACATCAACAGAATAGAGAAACAAAGAAGATTCAAATGAACAAAGCAATGAACAAACACAGCAAACCTCTTCCGTTTCGAAACTTCTGTTGTTCGCCTATCACGAATCATCCTTTCGCAGATGAGATGAGCCCTCAGAGAGTGCAATCTTTTAAAGCTGTTTGAGGAAGTCGATGGTGAACGGCTATGGTGTGATGTGCAATGAAGGTGAGCTCCAATGCAACAATGGTGATCTCAAGCTTGTAGATGACAAGTGGGTGCCAAAGGCGCGCTGGTGATATTTCTGCAGAGTAACGATGTCAAAAGCCTGGATGATTAGAATGAAGGGATGAAGCCTCATTTATAGACTTGGAGGAATAGGAATCAACGGTTGAGAGAAGATATGAAGATCAACGGTTGAGGATGGTTGAGGAATGTGCAACCAGTGGAAATGTGACAAGTGTCCCAGCTCCATCATGAAAGGTGGGATGTGACAAAACTGATTGGAGAGTTAACTCCATTGACTGGTCTGTTAACAGAATTGATTGATCAGTTAGAAGAGTGGATTGTGGAACTGACTGGGTTGATTGAGGATTTGACTCAACTGACAGGTTCGTTAATAGATTTGATTGATTGGTTAACTGACCTCTGATTGGAGAAGAAATAGGCCATGTGGGTGAGGGAAAATAAGATAATTAAATATTAAATATATTTAATTACATGTGCAACCTGATGAGGTGGACAAGGTGAGGTGTAAAGGTGACGTGGAATTTTGAATTTAGAACTTTAGGATAGAGGAAATAGGATTAATTAAATAATTTATGATTATTTAATTGTGAAGGACAAATAGAAGAATTTTAATAAATAAATAGAATTTATTTAATTATGGAATAGTGAATCGATTAAATAAATTTAGAATATTTATTTAATTAATAGAAGAATGGAATAAATATTTAGAATATTTATTTAGGATGATTTGTGTCATTTCTAGGCATATACATTTTGCCCCTCTTTGATGTAATGCAGTTTACGGCGTTGCTTCAAAGAAATTGATAGTCTGAGTGATGATACATGCCCCAGTTTGCCCCTGGTACAGGTTAAATGATGAGAGGATGCCCCCTCGGGAGATTGGACGGGAAAAACGGTGAAAGTTTTGGAGACGGACGATCTCACGACGAGGAAGGGGTTAGGATAGGTTGGAGGAAAAGGGACGCGGTCAGGGATGCGGGAAGAAAACGGGAGGAAAAATGGACACGGGAAGTAGTCCACAGTCATCACCTAGCCAGAATTAGGGTTTGGAGGCTATAAATAGGAGCTGGGTCCACAAGAATAGTCATTTGCACACTTGGTTGATCTGGATTGGAGAAAGAGAGCTCAGAGCAAACTTAGAGCAGCATGGCGGCCAAAGCAGTAGACATTCCATGCGAGGAGCACCGATTCGAGCGAGTCCGACGATTCGGGCGGCCAGCAGAGGCAGGACCCCCGGTACGTGCTACAAAAAATTTCTCCTAGGGTCGAGTTTAGGTGTCATAAATGCCCATAGAAAATAGGTGAAATGAATGCACCAAAACGCAGAACGGCGCATATGCCTCGCGAAGCTGTGCTTTTGTATTTTCGCGGTGCATATGCCGGTTTCAGCGGCGCATGCGTTAAAACGGCGCATTTGGGCATTCTAGTTGCGCTTTCGTAACTGGGCGGCGCTTTTGTATTTTTGCGGCGCATGCGTGAAATGTAGCAGCGCATTTGTTAAAGTTGCGCATATGTGGATTCTTGCGGCGCATGCGTAATTTCGCGGCGCATGCGTGGATTTCTGCGGCGCATGCGTTAAAACAGCGCATATGTGCCCTGTAGCGGCGCATACGCGTTTTTGCGGTGCATATGTTGATTTTTGCGGCGCATATACCAGAAATGGTGCATTTACCACCTGTAGTGGCGCATTTGCTTGGGATGGCAAATTACTTAGCCAAATTGATTCGATTAGCATCCTGTTTGACGCAGGAATCGATGAGCTATCTCCAAGATTGCAGGAATCTAGTCAAGAGATGTAGTGTGCTGTTTTCATCAATTTGAAATGCTAAGTTTAGTTGATATAGTTCAATAGATATGTTGAGTATGGTATATGCAGCCTGAGACTGACGCCTTGCATTGTGTGTTTTGCAGGAGGAGATACGAGAGACTCTGCAGTCGAAGGAGACGTTCCCTATGCCTCTATTGCAGAGATACATGCTGACGGAGGCTGACAGAGTGGCGCTTGGTGCCATGGGTCTAGATTATGTTTGCTTTATGCCTGAGGTGCGGGCGAACCGAGGACTGTTGACAGCTGCCATGGAGAGATTCCACAGCGAGGACGGGACCTTCCACTTCCCTACTGGAGAGATGACTGTGACGTTGGAGGATGTCTACCGGATACTACACTTGCCCGTAGTAGGCGAGTTGGTGGAGTACGATGCTCAGCGGGACGCGGGACTCACCGAGTGTCAGCGAGTATTTGATGATCCTGAGCTGGTGGGGCAGGTCATCCCGTGGCAGGACATATATGACTGCTACGACTACTTCCCTGGCATTGTGGCTGGGCTGATTGGGGGCGTTGTATGCCCGGACAGGAGATCGCACGGGTTCCCCATTGGATGGGGCAGGATCATGGAGCGGATGCTGACTGAGGGCACCCGTTATGCGTGGGTACCCTGTGTGCTGGCCCACCTTTATCACGACATGCATCAGGTGGTTTACCACTGCAGCACGAGTCTATCAGCTGGGGTGTTGCTGTTACAGTTCTGGCTGTGGGAGCACATAGCGGTGACCAGGCTGATATGCGTCTTTGCTAGGCAGAGAGGAGAGCCATATAGCTATGGCTATGCAGGAGTGATTTCCCAGCACAGGCTGGGGAAGCTAGAGTACTGGCGGCATACCTTGGATGGGGTAGATGTGGTCGTCTGGCGGCCATATCTGGATTGCGAGCCCTGGGATGACGAGGGAGATGAGCTACCCTTCTGCTTTCAGACCAGGTGGTTGATAGGCTGGACACGGCACATACTGGAGAGGCAGATGGTGGGCCGATTGCTGCGACAGTTTGGCAGGAGATAGCGCATGCCACAGGGACAGGCTATGTTTGCCCGGACTCATGCAGAGAGGGTCAGATGGGGGTCGATGGCTTCGTACGAGGAGGCCCTGGCAGAGTTCCAGCAGTTGCCTTACGTGGCATGGGACATGCGTAGAGAGATTGCAGATGCGGGGGTCACACAGGAGTATGAGGACTGGATTACTGCACATCCATTCCCAAGATATTCAGGACCTGGCATGCTGGTGCCTCGTATTGACGAGGCGGACTCAGAGGAGGAGGGAGAGGCTGGCCCAGGGCGGAGGGCCGCTAGAGGAGGACGAGGACGGGGTGGCCGAGCTGCAGAGAGGCTGAGGCAGCGGAGGAGGATAGATCAGGTTGGGCAGGCAGTGCCAGGACAGGGAGAGGGACAGCAGCAGGTGCAGCAGCAGGCACAGATGCCACCACCCCAGCAGGTACCACAGCAGCAGGTGCCGCAGCAGCAGGTGCCCCAGCAGCAGGGGCTAGGACAGGCAGAGGCAGCACAGGGGCCAGTGCAGGGTGAGGCACATGAGAGGACTATAGCCAGCCTGAGGGGACAGGTGCGAGAGCTGTAGGCACAGCTGAGGAGAGTGGAGAGGATGCGAGATACAGACGCAGCGGTGATTGCTGGTTTGACTCGCGAGCGAGACATGGTAGATGCCCGGGTATGCCTGATCCGAGTAGAGAGGGACACAGTAGTGGCTGCCATGGGCACAGACGCAGCGAGTACATTTTTGGTTGGGCAGGTGCAGCAGACACAGGCACAGGTAGGCCAGTTGCAGACTCAGTTGGCACAGGCACAGACAGACCTAGCCAGAGCGCAGCAGCAGGCACAGTACTACCGAGGCTTGTACCATGGGGCTGTATCCTCGAGCCAGAGGGTAGGGAGTTTCAGGATTCAGTCTGGGGTGGCTCACAGAGCAGGTCCTTCGCAGTCAGGGGCATCCGTGATGGGACCTCAGCAGTCAGGAGCTGGCAGTGGTGGCCCACAGCAGTAGGGGTAGACATAAACCCGATGTTGTACATTTTTGGGACATGTATCATCGTCTATTTAGACGCACATTGTATATGACACTTTGATTTTGAGAGAGATGGTGATATTGTACATTTGGACCTCTTTGTATATGATAGTATGGATGATGACGCAACTCTGTGTATCTATTGCATGCATTATGAGATGATGACTTTACTTCTATTGTATGATGTGATTCTATTGCATAGTTAGATGGTCTATATGATGCTATATGAGAAATACTTTGATATGCTGCTATATGATGTCTATATGATCTAAAGTGACAAATGAATGTAAAATGTAATATGATGTCTATGTGATGATGCAAATGTATGTATATGAAACATGATTTCTATGTTATGATGTAACTATATATGTGATGTCTATATGATCTAATGCAAATGTATATGTATGGAACATGATTTCTATGTTACGATGCTGTATAGATATGTGAGATGCTATTGGATGTTTATATGATGTAATGCTTTGAATGTATGCAGTTGTAACATGAGTACTATGTGGTGATGCAACTATATATGTGATGCACTTAGCTATGTTGTTTGATTTTCTGGGCTTTTAAGATTAAGATGTGATGCAAATGTATTGGTGACCTAATGCATTGGATGGTGTATTTTACTAACCTACTCATGTGCATGACTAGTTTCCACGAATGATATGATATGCTCCTATATGCCTTGTTTTTGTGATGTCCAAATGTACTCTATCAACATAAGAATGACATGATGGATAGAGGAATGGTTGTGAAAGGATGACTTAGGAATTTTTCTTGATATCGTTACTCTGCATAGTTTGAATAATGAGGATTGTATGGATGGGTGTATGGATGCTTTGCTTTTAGATGGCTTTATTTCATCATTGGGCATTTTGTTTTTGGTACTTTTCTGAAATGTTGTAAGTGAATACAAGCATCGAGGTATAATTGAACCGAGATGACCTGAGTATCGCTTACATGGATTGTGATTTAGCAAGTTAATACAAGCATCTAGTCAAAATGGAATCTAGATGACCTGAGTACCTCTTGCGTTTCAACAAGCAAGGATTGCCCCCGTTCATGTTAGACCTTTGATGTCCTCGATGATCTTTTGCCGATCACGTCCTAAGACAAGGCTTCACATTACTAAAGTTTAATCCCCAAATAGCAAACAAAGAAAGTAATCATGCCCCCATCATAGCATCTCTAGCTTTTGGCATCCTTGAGTAGCATAGGAAGGTATGATAGCAAAATCAAGACTCTGTAACTTAACCCTAGGTTCCAATTTACAAAAGCACATTTGCGTTGATATGTGTTTATTTCTTGCCTTAATTTTGCATAAAATCATTTAGAAGACCTTGGGTATTTGCTTTGCACTGGATAGGTTAAGATGCTCATTGTCGGGATGTCTGCTTGAAGTGCGGGTGTTTGCTTGCATTTGCTTACCTGATGGGAAGGTTGCACTATCCTTATTGAGAAGACGGACCCTAAGGGACTGACCTAGTGCCTCGGGGGCTCATTGCTAAATGGCCTTGCCTACGTGACGACGCAGAGGCAACGTAGTTCAGGGTAAACCCTAATGGACCCTGGATGGACTAGAAGAAAGACGACAAGAATGAAGACAAGAAAGGAGACGAATGGGACCTTGGGAGAGATGGAAGCCTTGGGGGCGCATTAGAATAATGGCCTTGCCTACGTGACGGCGCAGAGGCAACGTAGTTCACGGATTCGGACCGCAGACACTGACGAGAGACACTACACTAGGCTTACATTGAGGAGACGGTATGGGACAAAACCTTGGTTGACAAGGCCACAAGGTGAGTATCAAGCCATGATAGGTAACTGTCAAGCGTTTATTGTGGGATGGATATGGGTCGAATGAGGAAAATAGAGGGAGAACAGGCTCAAGGTGATTGGATTCCCAAAGATGGAGAATGCGGCTTGTCACAAGTAACGCCTGTTTACCAGGTTTTCATCACTTGCTTTTATTTGCACGAGAAGCTAGAAAGTAACATGACGCCTGATTGCCAGGTTTTCCCCATGATACCTATCCAAGGCGCCTGTTTGCCAGGTTTTCACCAAAGGATGATTTTTTTGTATGCTTGCCACTTTTTTCCGATTTTTTTGTATTTTCTCTTTGTAACTTTTTCTTGATTTTTTTGATTTTTTGATTTTTTGACTTTATTGTACCCCCTTGCACTGGGGTTCTCTTAGGTATAGAACCGGCGAAGGTGCATGCTGTTGATTGGATCATCAAACAACTCACCTTCTGATGTGGCCAACTGATATGCCCCCGATCCGTAAGCTGCTACAATTACATAGGGTCCAAGCCAGTTAGGCTCGAACTTGCCTTTCTTTTCTCTGTCCTGCTGATTGCGAGGGTTCTCTCTTAGGACGAGGTCCCCAACCTTGAAGCATCTTGGTCTAACCTTGTGGTTGTAGCTTCTTGACATCATTTGTTGATAGGCTTTGAGATGGTCAAAAGCTTTCTGGCGCCTTTCCTCTAGCAGTTCTAGCTCTTGTAGTCTGGAGACTCTGTACTCTTCGTCTGATATGAGACCTTTCAACGACACCCGAAGGGATGGGAGTTCGACCTCAATGGGAAGGATGGCTTCGGAACCATAGACGAGGGTGTAGGGTGTAGCACCTGTGGGAGTGCGTATGCTGGTTCGATAGGCCCACAGAGCGGGATTGAGTTGGACGTGCCAATCGTGACCAGCTTCATTGACAGTCTTCTTTAGGATTTTCAGAATGGTTTTGTTTAATGCCTCAGCTTGGCTGTTACCTTGGGGGTAATATGGAGTGGAGAAGCGGTGTTGGATCTTGAAACGTTCACAAAGTTCCTAGACATCCTGATTTTTGAAGGGTCTCCCGTTATCCGTTATGATGGATGAAGGGATGCCATATCGGCAGATAATGTAATTCAGAATGAAAGAGGAAATTTGCTTTCCTATGACGGTTGATAAGGGAACGGCTTCAATCCACTTTGTAAAGTACTCAGTGGCGGTTATGATGAATTTATGGCTGTTGGAAGAGGGCAGATGAATCTTTCCCACGAGGTCAAGTCCCCACTGGCAAAAGGGCCAGGGTGTCGTTAGAGGTCTCAACTCCTGAGCAGGTGCATGAATCAGGTTCCCATGTATCTAGCACTGTTTGCACTTTTTGACAAACTGATATGAATCCATTTCCATATTGGGCCAGTAATAACCCAAACGCATGAGTTTCTTAGCTAAGGAAGGACCGCTGGAGTGTGTTCCGCAGATCCCTTCGTGCACGTCTCGCAAGGCAGTTATAGATTCTTCTTGTTCTAGACAACGGAGTAAAGTACCATCCAGACCACGTCGGTAAAGGGTATTGGCGATAATGGTGTAACGGGAGGCTTGTCGGATGAAAGTTCATTTTTGGTTGGAAGAGAGGTCCAAAGGAAGGATATTGTCCTTGAGGTAAGTGTAGGTCTTACCGTACCAAGGCGAATCAGATCCGACTAGGTGGCAAATGGAATGGGTCTCAAGGAGATCATAAGCCGGTTGTCGAATTGTTTCTACTAAGAACTCATACCGTGACTCATGTTCAGGTATCTCAAGAAGAGAGGCTATGGTCGCCATTGCATCTGCTGCTTTGTTCTCTATCCTGGGTATTTGCTCAAACGAGATGGTCCCAAAATGTTCTTTGAGGTTGTCAACCATTCGCTTGTATGGGATGAGCTTCTCATCTTTGGTCTGATACTCATCGTTGACCTGCTTTATGACAAGCTGAGAATCACCGTAGACACATAGTGTTTGGATTTTCCACTCAGTGGCCATCTTGAGACCAATTACCAAAGCCTCGTACTCTGCTATATTGTTAGTGCATGGGAATAACAACCTGTAGGACTTTGGAATTGTGTCGCCTTGGGCAGTAATAAACAAGATACCTGCCCCCGATCCATGGTTGGTGTAAGACCCGTCGAAGTAGAGTTTCCAAGGAGATGTTGACAGAGTGAATAAAGACTCATCTGGGAACTCAAACTGCATTGGTGAAGTGTCCTGTAATGGTGCCTCAGCTAGTTGGTCTGCGATGATTTGCCCCTTGATGGCTTTTCTATCCACATACTCTATATCATATTCGCTAAGAAGCATAACCCATTTGGCTAGTCGACCTGTGAGAGCTGCTTTGCTGAGAAGATATTTTAGTGGGTCGATCTTGGCAATGAGTTTGACAGGATGTGCCAACATGTAGTGTCAGAGTTTTTGTGAGGCAAAAACCACCGCAAGGCATGAACGTTCCACCTGTGAGTACTGCAACTCGTAGCCCACTAAGGTTCGACTGATGTAGTACATAGCTCTTTCCTTGTTCTCATAGTCTTGCTGCGCTAGGAGAGCCCCAAGAGCAGTAGGTGTAGCAGATATGTAGAGAATCAAAGGTTTTCCTTGGATCAGAGGCATGAGTATAGGAGGATTCATGAGGTACTCCTTGAGCTTGTTGAATGCCTCTTCGCACTGCTCATCCCACTTAAATGGAACGTTCTTATGTAGGAGATGGCTGAAAGGGTGGCACTTGTCTGCCAGCTGTGAGATGAACCTACGGATGGCCTGTAGCTTGCCCTGTAAGGATCTCAACTGTGTTAGAGTTTTGGGCGGAGGCATGTCCATGATTGCTTTGACCTTGGCCGGGTCTACCTCTATGTCGTTTGCTGACACGATGAAGCCTGGCAGCTTGCCCGATGTTACCCCAAACACACATTTCTTAGGGTTCAATTTTACTTGGAATTGGTCCAGCCGTTGGAAGACTTTCTCTAATGTGTCCAGGTGTGAGTCCCTGGTGAGTGATTTTGCCAAGATGTCGTCAACATAATCTTCCATGGTCACATGCATCATGTCGTGAAATATAGTTGTCATGGCCCGCTGATATGTAGCACCTACGTTTTTCAGCCCAAATGGCATGACATTCCAGCAAAAGGTACCCCATGGACAAGTGAAAGCGGTTTTGTGCTGATCCTCTGGTGCTATTTTGATCTGGTTGTACCCTGAGAATCCATCCATAAGTGACAGCATTGTATGTCCTGCCGTGAGGTCGACTATGATATCGATGTTAGGCAAGGGAAAGTCATCTTTTCGGCATGCTTTGTTTAAATCTCTAAAATCGTTGCATAGTCGGACCCTGCCATCTGGTTTAGACACCGGCACAATATTAGATATCCATTCAGGGTAATCTATGGCTCTGATGAACCCCATGTCTAACAATTTCTTGAGTTCTTCCTTGACCAGTAAGGCTATATGGGGATGCATCTTTCTTAGTTTTTGCTTTACGGGCTTCACCCCTGGATCCAATGGCAAGTGATGTAGAATCAGGTTTGGGTCCAAACTTGGCATGTCAGCATATGACCAAGCAAAGCTGCCTCTCTTCTTCTTAAAGAATGGTACAAACTTGGTTTTCTCAGGCGGCGTGAGAGATTTTGCAAAGTGGATAATCTGAGGCTGCTCTTCGGTTCCAATGTTCACTGGCTCTGTTGGCTCTACCACGATCTGTGACCTTTCTTGATACATGTCACTTGGGAGGGTGTCAAGCAATCCATCGTCAGGTGCCACAGTTGGGTTTTCACCTTTAGATACGTCCTTTCTTTTTACTGTTTTATGATCTGACACTGCCGCATGGCGGTTTTCACCGTCAGATCCCTTTTTGATCTTTACATTTTTGCGACTAGAAGGCTTGGCACCCTCCCCGAAGTAAGCTACAGTATTGAGTTCGATAGCGAAACCGGCTTTATGATCTCCTTTTGGTAAATGATCTCTAAGTCCCATATAGTCAATGTAGGCATCATCATTCTGGAACATATCTAATTGAGGGGTCCCTTGCAGGTCCCAGTCAATAAGCTCAGGGTGTAAGAGGGGAAGGGAGTCAGATGAAGGACCTGATTCGTTGATAGTGTGGATTGAAATACTAGGAGCACAGGTGGGGGTAGTGTTCTGGGTGGTACTTTCTTCCAGGTTGTTTATCGCAATGGAATCGAAACTTTCCTCGAAAGCCATAACTTCAGGGAGGGGCAAATCAGACTCCAGTGGTCTGCCCCGTTGCGTTTGTCTCTCATGATATGGGCTAAGGGTTTGGATGGTGTCAATCTCCTTGTCATCGTAGGAGTTCTCTGTTAGCTCGTCCCATTCATATTGATTGGAATCATCTGAATCTGCGTCACTGTCCACTTGGATTGTTTGAATTGTCTCCACTAGGCAGGCATTTTCTTTGGCTTTGCCCTTGCCTTTGTATCCCAAGCCAGTGGTGTTTCTAGCCGAAGAGGAAGAAGAAGGTTGTATAGGTTCGATGATCCCTTCTTTTCTGAGGCTGATAGGGCCTTGTCCCTCATATCCCATCCTATGCAAGATGGTTTCACCCCGTCCATAGAGCTCTGTAGGGAGTCTGGGTGGATCTTGGGATGTGTTTTCTTCTTCGGCATAAAGCCATTGCAAAAGATCTCGCTCCTCTGATTCATCGGATAAGGTCCCCCATTTTACAAAAGGGTTTGCGGGAGTTGTAGGGGGAGCAGAGGGCTTTGGAAAATGCCTGGGTTGATGCGTGGGCTGGCCGAAGGAGCGAGGAGACAAGGGCATTTTTGCAAGGTTGAGGCTGTGCTCAATCTGGTATTCCCCTACGCCATTTTCTTTTATGGTGATTTTCATTGGTTTGGGCCGTGAAGAGGAAGCTTCAGCAGTATGGTCTTGTGGCGGAGTAGGGGAGATATGGGCCCTATTGTTGGGAATGACGCATTCAGGTTTAGCTTGGAAAGAATTGCAGTGTTGGTAGGGATCCGGATCGCCGTGTATGGTGACCTGTTTGCCATCGTGTGGGAACTTTATGCATTGATGGTAGGTGGAGGGGACAGCTTTCATGGCATGGATCCATGGTCTCCCTAGTAGAATATTGTAAGCAAGCTCCCGATCAAGGACTTGGCACACCACATCTTTAATTACCGGTCCCACTTGAATGGGTAGGACAACCGTGCCTTTTGTGGTTCGTTCCTCCTCGTCATAGGCTTTGATAGTAATTTTCCGTCTTGGATCTACCGCCTATTCAGAGAACCCCAATGCAAGGACTAGCTTCAAAGTGCAAATATTCAAACCGGCACCCCCATCAATGAGAACCCTCTTGATGCAGTGCCTGTGCACGAATGCGACAATGTGTAGGGGAGTGTTGTGGGGTTGAGACATGGAAAGGTCATCTTGTTCGGTAAACGAGATGGAAGTGGAGGATGTCAAATTACCCACCATGGTTTGAAACTTTTCTTGGGCTAGGTTAGTGGGGACAGTAGTTTCCACTAAGGCTTTCTCAAGAATCTCCTTATGAGAAGGAGATAGACGCAAGAGCTCCAATATAGAAATGTGAGCTGGAGTCTTTTGCAATTGGTCGATGACATTATATGGGCGGGAGTTAGACGGAGATGGCGACGACCTTGGAGGAGTGGTGTTGATCGTGACCCTACCACTGCGGGTAATTATACTACAACCAGTTCCATTAGGTCCTGGTTGTTGGTTGGGGGATATGACGTTGACTTGCGGAACATGCTCAGAAATGCAGTTAATGGTGTACTCAAAGGGAACGCTTGCATAGTTAGCATTACTCGACCCACTGTTCTGGTTTGGCCTGTTACGATTGTTGTCATTATTGTTATGGCCATTGGAGTTGTTGCCATTGTGACCATTGTTGTGGTTGTAACCATTGTTGTTGTGGCCGCTGTTGTGATTGTTGTTATACGGCCGGTTGTGGTTTAGGAGAGGATCCCGGTAGGCCACATGAGATTCATTGGAGGTATGCTGTTGTGTCCCTCCCTGATTCTGATCCAGTATATCCTGTATGACGTTCTTAAGACGGATGCAATTATTGGTTGTGTGCCCCCTTCCTTGATGATACTCGCAATAGTCTGTGTCCTTCCAATAGGGAGGTTTGACTATAGGCTCATAGTCACTCATTGGCGGTAGAGAAATTTCATTGTTAGCCAACAACTTCCTGAGAGCAGACTCTTGAGATTCGCCTAATGGCGTGAATTTTCTCCTTGGATTTGAATTGAACCAAGGTCTAGATTCTCGAGGGGGTGGCTTGTTGAGTGCACCGTTATTTGCTTCTTCCTTAAGAGTGAATATGGGTTGTTGTTTAGGGGCTGCCGCCTTGGCATCCACTACTCCATCGTTGACCACATTCTTGTTCTTGGTCCAAAACTTTGACTTGTCAGTTGTGTAATTGGAAGGAGCTGTGTCCTTGTAGAGCTTGAGAGTTCCTTTAGTGATTATAGCTTTCTCAATGAATAGCCCCATTTCAATGACTTTGGTGAATGAGGTAGGGCATTGTATCTGAATCTAATAGCTAAGATCGGGATTCAAATTGTGGACAAACATTTCCAATAGTTGTTTCTCAGGCATGTCGTAAGAACACTTACTAGCTAGCTGTCTCCAGCGTTGTAAGAAGGTGGCGAAAGACTCACCACCTTTTTGTTTGGTGTTGCATAGGTCTAGCATAGATACTTCGTGTTCGATGTTGTAAGAGAAGTGCGCTATGAATTTATTGACAAGTTCGTCAAAAGTTTTGATTCCTGGTGGAAGACGCGAGAACCACTCCATAGCTTGACCTCCTAAAGATCTTGGGAAGAGTCTCATTAAGTAGGTCTCGTTGTGAGCTACTTCTAAACATGCTGCAGTGAATTCCCTGATATGATCTCTAGGGTCCCCCTTCCCTTTGTATTTGTCAAATTTCGGGATTCCGAACTGAAAGGGGAATGGTTTCATGACCACACTTCTGTCAAAGGGGTATGGTGCTATATCTTCCAAGGAGTAGTTCTTGGAACTGGTACCGATCTTAAGGTTGGAGATTTCTAGCTTTAGACTCTCAATTTGTTGTCTCACATCCGCCATAGGAGCATTTTGATCTATGTGTTGTTTTCCTCTCTCATTGGCCTGGGGGACTGTGTCATTTGTGCCTCTCTCATGTGCATTTGGGACTGTGTCATTTGTGTCCCTCTCACGTTCATTGTCTGCATTTTCCATGATGGAGCTAATGTCAAAGTCTGCGGGGAGTTTGATTTCGAGACTAGCAAGATGATGGAAATATTTGGTGGGGTCCTCAAGGAGCACTTTCTCCACTAGGCATTGGAATTTGCTATCTTGCATGTGTGCCACTAATTCTTCATGAGAAATTTCTTCATCATCATCGTGTGGTGGGGCGATGTGATCGGAAGAGTCGGCCATTTCGGTTAGCTTGTTGTACTGGGATCGAGTAAGAACCATGCAAGGTGGGGTGGGACGAAATGGACTAGGATTAGAAATTTTGGCAAGGTGTCGACTAAGACTGTAATGAATGGGATATCGAGGATAAGACTTGGACAAAGGGTTCTCTTGCTCAATGACTTCAGTTAAGACGGTTGACACAAGACTTTAGCCACTAGCAAGGGTAGTCGATACCAGTCTCACTGTGTAGGGCTTAGTCGTTCAACAAGACTACTAGCAAAAGGTACTGTGACCTACTAGGCTTACGTGAATTCACGAATGAAACGAAGAAGGACCTATGTTGACTCGGTATGGGACAGAATGACGTTGGGGCAAGAGTGACTAGGACAGAAGGTGACTGGGACGACCGTCGAAAGAGAGAGAAATGGGTGAAATGGATGAAGATTGACTGCAAGGTTGATTCTGACCTCGGAAAATGAAACTAGGCTGAAATGGGTACTCTGAACAGCTGGCGAAAATTTCTCAAAAATAGGGCAGATGCTCACTGTCACACATGCGCAGAAACAAATGCGCAGCAAGAATGGGAAAATGCGCCGTAAGTCGCTGTATATGCGCCGCTCTGGTGAAGTATGTATGCGCAGCAACAGTGTGCAAATGCGCAGTAGAAAAGTATATGCGCAATAGAAAAGTATAAAAGCGCCGTAAGTCGGACAAAAGCGCAGCAAGTCGCTGTATATGCGCAGCAGAAAAAGGTATATGCGCAGTTCTGGTATTTTTTTGCAAATTTTTGGGATTTTTCTCTGTTTTGGGTATTCTTTGGCTGGAAAAGGTCTTCCTGATCTGATATTATAAATTAATTTAGCAAGAAAACACAGCAAGCACAAAGAGTATTTTGTAGTTTTCCATTGTTTTTGTAGTTTTTTGACTCTATTTTGGACAAAAGCAAACACAAAATCCTAGGCGAGAAATGGATTATAAGGGATTTGGGCCACTAAAACAAGAGGTAGTTAATTCGGGCAACCGTTCAAGTGGTTACACGTGCGGCGGCGCTACTCTCCGTTATGGAGTCTCCCAGCCTCACAGGGTTGCGCCTGAGAGGGTTTTGGGGGAGGTTGGCCGTCGGTGTAACATAACAGCACTCGTTGCAGGAGGTTTTCACCTCAAGCACAATTTATTTTAAGTGGCTTGGTAGGGCTTGGCGTTAGCCTGTTACCACTCAGGGTCGTTCCCGCTTGGACAAGCGTGCATCCAAGGGCAGGCCCCTCCTAAAGGTTACACAAGTAGAATGACAAGTCTGGCACTCTGATCACCCAGAAGAGGGGAGAGCATAAGCCTATTGTCATTCGTAGGCACAGAATACACTGATTAATCCACCCTAGTTAAAAAAGATAAAAACTAAATGGGCTAGGCTACTCAAACAAAACTTTGAAGTGATTTCAACAATATTGCAGTGGTTCGATTTTAAATCCCAGAAAGCAGTTGTGAGTTCAATTTTAAGTCCACGTTGCTCGAGATTGTTAACTTTGAAATTCAGGTCTCACGATATAGCAATGGTTCATTTTAACTTCAGAAAGCAGTTGTGAGTTCAATTTTAAGTCCACGTTGCACGAGATTGTTAACTTTGAAATTCAGGTCTCACGATATAGCAATGGTTCATTTTAACTGCAAGATCAGTGATGAGTTCAATTTTAAATCTTAGATAGCAATAACTTGGAAGTTTGTTTGCAATGCAAGCATGAAATAAACCAGTTATTTCCTCCCTAATTAAGACTAGATGAAGATTTGTAATGAACAACCATTTTACTCTTTCCCAGAAAATGAAATGTGAGCTAGTTAGATGCAACTACATGTAGCTAAACCCGAGCCTATCCTGCAAAACCGCTCCAGCAAACACCTACAAAAGGGTTAGCATTAGCAAAATACTCTAGAAAAGTACTAAAACCTGAGCCAGTTACAAATGCGCAGCTTCAGTGATCAGATGCGCAGAAGTGATCAACAGAAGCACAGCATTAACGAATGCGCTGTAGTTTTGAACGTATGCGCCGTTAAAATGAATAAATGTGCAGTATTAATGTATGCGTAGCAACAGTCGTCAGAAGCGCCGTAACAGTCAACAGATGCGCCGTTATATCAGATGCGCAGTAACAATCTATGGAAGCGCAGTAACAGTCAACAAATGCGCAGTTTTAACAAAAGCACCGTAACAGTCTTCAAAAGCGCCGCAAGAATACATAGATGTGCAGGATTTTCAAAAGCACCGTAACAATCTTCAAAAGCACCGTAAAAATGAACAGATGCGCTGAAAGAATCTGTGCGTGACTCTGCGGGACCTGTACGGAACCTGCCTTCAAAAAAGCTCAAAAATGGTGAAATAAAGGGGCAATGGCCCCACGGTGGGCACCAAAAATGTGAGGGTAAAATAGTGATCAATCAAATGAATGAAATAAGACAGAAACATCAACAGAATAGAGAAACAAAGAAGATTCAAATGAACAAAGCAATGAACAAACACAGCAAACCTCTTCCGTTTCGAAACTTCTGTTGTTCGCCTATCACGAATCGTCCTTTCACAGATGAGATGAGCCCTCAGAGAGTGCAATCTTTTAAAGTTGTTTGAGGAAGTCGATGGTGAACAGCTATGGTGTGATGTGCAATGAAGGTGAGCTCCAATGCAACAATGGTGATCTCAAGCTTGTAGATGACAAGTGGGTGCCAAAGGCGCGCTGGTGATATTTCTACAGAGTAACGATGTCAAAAGCCTGGATGATTAGAATGAAGGGATGAAGCTTCATTTATAGACTTGGAGGAATAGGAATCAACGGTTGAGAGAAGATATGAAGATCAACGGTTGAGGATGGTTGAGGAATGTGCAACCAGTGGAAATGTGACAAGTGTCCCAGCTCCATCATGAAAGGTGGGATGTGACAAAACTGATTGGAGAGTTAACTCCATTGACTGGTCTGTTAACAGAATTGATTGATCAGTTAGAAGAGTGGATTGTGGAACTGACTGGGTTGATTGAGGATTTGACTCAACTGACAGGTTAGTTAACAGATTTGATTGATTGGTTAACTGACCTCTGATTGGAGAAGAAATAGGCCATGTGGGTGAGGGAAAATAAGATAATTAAATATTAAATATATTTAATTACATGTGCAACCTGATGAGGTGGACAAGGTGAGGTGTAAAGGTGACGTGGAATTTTGAATTTAGAACTTTAGGATAGAGGAAATAGGATTAATTAAATAATTTATGATTATTTAATTGTGAAGGACAAATAGAAGAATTTTAATTAAATAAATAGAATTTATTTAATTATGGAATAGTGAATCGATTAAATAAATTTAGAATATTTATTTAATTAATAGAAGAATGGAATAAATATTTAGAATATTTATTTAGGATGATTTGTGTCATTTCTAGGCGTATACACTTACAAATTAATGTGCATACTTACAACTCAATGTAACATGACTTTACAAAATCAATGTGAATACTTACAAATTAATCCAATGAACCATGGTCAGACTCACACACCTTCCACAAGATTTTGTTCAAAGGTCTACCCTGATACTGTATCAAATGAACATTGGATGCCACGATAAGGTTCAAGTAATGAAGAATCTTTCGATGCATGTCAAAGTCCTAAAATAGCCAAACACTAACACTCTTATGTGGTTACCTTCTAAGCCATGTTCCAGTAATAACCAATGAGCCTATAGGGTATTCGATGTTTTCTCCATCTGTAACTGGGGCCTCCAATTTCTTTTTGGTCTCAACACAATGACATAAGTAATAATCTATTCCGTCTTCATTATCTTCATCTGCAATAACTGCATATACGTGCCCTACATTGATATATGTAGCAAACTAGATAAAATTAGTCAACATTACAAAAACACTACAAAGTAAGATGACATTAGGAATTTCAAAAACTATGCAAATAGATATATTACCTGGTTGAACTAGATCTGATATGTGGTCAAAGTCAACTGATGATTCCATCTGTGTTAGTTCCAGTACCGTCGGGGGTCGATACGTGTCAAGTGGGCTAAGATAACTTAACTGCCATTCATCAACCCACTCCTTTGACTCGTACTCATCTTAGGCTTGAATTGTATAGGAAGAACAAAAGCATGGCATCTTTCGTGTATGGATACTCCATGAACCTACAATTAAGCTTCTGAAAGAGTGCATCTCATTTGATCCTGTCAGTGTACAATAGTCCTCATATGGTGCAATGTTAGTATCATCTATCAACCAAAAAAATCTACAAACTAAAGACTTACCTTCATTACCTGGACCCATGGAAGCATTACACCACTCGACAATTGATTTTGCATCTATCAACTTTGCATTGTCTTTATACTTTAACTCTTCTCGTGCTATGGCTCTTTTGATACATGCTCCTGCACCATCATGCTCCCCCTTTCCATGCTCGGCCTCACAAAAGTTCCACATATGCTGAATACCTGTAAAATTATGCCTCCTACTCAGCCAATAGAAATTTTGCAAGTTCTTGAATTGTGACGCATAATTATCCAACCATATGATATGCTAACTAAACGATATGTCGCTTCTAGCCAAATCATTGTAGAACACCTGAAAGCAACCTTGCACGAACTCCGTAGAATGCATGCGATCATCACTAATATAGAAATTATACTCCCTTATGATCTTTCTGTCATCCTCTGTACTATCATTCTCATGGATGAATGCTATGTGTACAAATATAGAAACCTGTGTGGAGTTGTAATATTGTGATTGTACCTCACGTTGTGGCTATAGACTATAGTTCTCTGCAAAGTTGATGACTGAAACAATGCTACCAATTGGAAATGTGTCCTTGCATAACTTGAATTGCAAGTCCAACCATCAAGCTCTATGGGCATGTCTTGCATACTCATACACTATGCTATCATGAAATATAGGCATAAACTAATACACTAGAATCTTTTCAATAACCAATTCACACCTCTTTGCTTCTTTACCATTTTTGTATTGTATGCCACTATTTTATACTTGCCAAACTCTACTAGTTCATTTCCAACCACATGTGTTCTTTCCATATGTTCACATATTGGCAAATGTTGCAAGCCACCACAACGATGACATGTGCCATCCAAGCATAATTTCTTGTAGAATCTTTGACCTTCCTCTCTTTCACATAAAATTCTTGATATGAAGTCTCTTGAAGATGTTGGTGGGGCACGTATGGCACAACCCTGCAAAACATTGTTAGTATGCATATCTAAACATATAGACCTATAAACATCAAAATGGTTAGAAAATTCAATATGTAGTCTACAACAACAAGTAATGCATGTGTGATTTATCTTGACATAGAAAGATTTTAGCATTTCAAAATATCTTTGACAAATTTTAATTTGAGGATACTTCTTTAGAAATTTACCAGAAAACTGTGTTTGAGTCTCATCCAAAAAATGCTTTGGATGTGGCTCACGGTTCTGACTACTGATTCTCCTTCTTACCACATCCCTTTGATTCGGAGATACCCTTGTGTAATTCTTCCAAAAGTCTTCAATTAGTGATCTCAATGCTTCAAGAATTGGTTTATCTTTTCGTGGTAGTCTCCTCGAAAACGCCCATAATTCATTGGCATTAGTGTCCTCAATTCTTTGGCGTCTTCCAATGGCTCTTGATAAAGTTTTCCTATTAATTCTCAATTCTTGACTTGTCTTTCTAATGAGACGAGCTTTCCTCATTTGACTATTTACTATAGTCGATTTAATCGCACGCCTTGTTGCATTACTATCTTTTGTGCATGAAGTGTTACCCACACTCTCATATGCACTCATTAGATTCTTGACAATAGATTTTTCACTTGAAGCCTTTGATGTTCTCAACCCAAGAATCTTCATGATGGACCTATACTTTATACTTCGCATCATTTCAAGGAATAGTTGACATCATGCAGTCTCATTTAACTTTTCAAAGAACAATCTACAAATCTTATGAGCATATCTTCTACAAGTGCATTTTGGAATCTTACCTTACTTTGGCTGCAAAATATTCTCATCAATATCAATCAAATACTTTGGCTTTCTATGCAAAATTCTAGGTGGTGTTAAGTTAGAAAAATTTATCTCAACATTAGGAATTTCATCAATATTTAAATGAGATGGGCTATATGGCATACCTTCGATCGAAGATGGAATAGATGACATACCTTTTTGCATTCATTCTCTTTGTGCTGCCAATACCATATCTCTTTGTGATGGTTGTGGTTCCTCTTCAATTGGCATGTCTTCATTTATCGTGTCCAATTTCCTCTTCTCACGAAGTTCCCTCATATCCACTACTTTCTTTGCATTCTTAGCTTCTATCTCTTCCTGTATTGGTTTAATTCTTAATCGTTTCCTCGGCATGATGGAGAATTTGTCTATAGCATGATAACGAGACTAATATTAGTTCCTAAGAAATGAATCCATACAAATAACTAAAATATATGTCATTCAACACTTCATAGTAAATGTACATACAATGATCATGTAAAAGAGTAAATGTCACTCAACCAGAATAGTTACAAAGCATACAAAGCAAATTATTGCAGCCATGAAAAGAGTACATGGGACTTCATGCTTGAAAAGGTTGAGGCAGACCCAATTTGACATGTTTGTTATTACTAGGGCTACTAGGATTTGGAATTGAGAAGGTGTTTTGTTGGTACTAGGGATACTAGGATTTGGGTGGCTTGTGAAGAAATAGACAACAATTGTTGTGTCATGTGCATGTACAAATCATCATGAATAGGTGCATAAGGAATGTCCTAGCCCAATATATGTGCATACAAATTATCATGTCATGTGCATACTTGTATGATCTTGGCACCTATTCATTTGTATTTTAACTTGTTAATATGACAAGATAATAGTGGGATTGTATTTTTATTATGTTGTAAGGATTTATTCTTGTATAGTTTGACATCATGGTATGTTAAGGTCTATTTATTACAAATAATTATTAAAGAGCCCAAGTGTAGAAAATATACATGGCATCATGTGAGATTGTAGGTTGCTTTCTTGATTGGGAATGTGTCTATTTTAATCATGTATGATAAAGCATGATAAAGTAATTTAAATAGAATTAAGGAAAATGTAAAGAACATGCATGTAAAGACTTGACATACCTAAAAAATGAAGATTCGAATGGAGAGAGTACCCAATTATGTAGTGTTTTTTTCTTCTTGCATCAAACTCCTCAATAATTTGAGTTTTTCACCACTTGCTTCCTTTTCAATGTTAAATTGAATAACACTCAAATATAATTACTAACAACAATACTATTAACCAATCTATAATGTTAAATTCCTAAAATTGAATCACAATTAACATTGCAACACTACAAAAATTAAAACTTGAATAGATATATATCAAACTTCATGTGAAAACTATGTTATTTCCTCCTTCTCAAGTTGCCAAAGTAGAAAAGGTGGTGGAAAGATCATGCAAAGGTGGTAGAATGTGTAAAATGTGCATGTGAACTTCCCAACAACATGAAAGCACTTCTTTTTTATTAGAGCACATGCATAATCAGTATGAGAATAGAGCATGTGGGCCTGGATCACGGGGGTCAACACTTTTTTACCATTTCTATAGCAGGACAAAACGCGAGTGCGTTATAACGTGCTCATGTTTTGTCCTGCTATAGATTGATCCATAAATATTTGTGTGTATCTCACCTTTACAATAAATCACCTCTAGTTCCATCAGCTCATGTTCTATATCTCATTTATCTCTCCCCCTCACCTCTCTACCTCTCTACCTCTCCCCTCTCTATGTCTCTTAGTTGGTCCTTGTCTACCTCAACCCTAAACCTTATCCCTAACCCCTAATCCCTCATCCTAAAACCCTAAACACTATCCCTATTCCTAAACCCTCAATGAGCTTGATATTATACCTTAAACCCTAATCCCTTATCCCTAAACCCTCCAACCCTATCCCTAATCCTTATACCCTCGACACTCTACTTTAACCCTAATCCCTCAACCCTATCCTAAAACCCTCAACCCTCGAACCTCAATGTACTCAACACTCAATGTCAAACCCTAATCCCTCAACCCTTAACTCTGATCCCTCGACCCTCAACCCTAAACCCTAAAGCCTCAACCCTCAATCTTCAATGTCAAATCCTAATCCCTCAACCCTTAACTCTAATCCCTCAACCCTAAACCCTATCCCTAAACCCTAAACACTATCCTTATTTATAAACCCTCAACGGGCTCGATATTATACCTTAAACCCTAATCCCTTATCCCTAGTCCTTATACCCTCGACACTCTACTTTAACGCTAATCCCTCAACCCTCAACCCTATCCTAAAACCCTCAACCCTCGAACCTCAATGTACTCAACCCTCAACGTCAAACCCTAATCCCTCAACCCTTAAGTATGATCCCTCGACCCTCAACTCTATCCCTAAACCCTAAACCCTAAAGCCTCAACCCTCAACCCTCAACGTCAAATCCTAATCCCTCAACCCTTAACTCTAATCCCTCAACCCTAAATGCTATCCCTAAACCCTAAACACTATCCCTATTCCTAAACCCTCGACAGGCTCGATACTATACCTTAAACCCTAATCCCTTATCCCTAAACCCTCCAACCCTTTCCCTAATCCTTATACCCTCGACACTCTACTTTAACCCTAATCCCTCAACCCTCAACCCTATCCCTAAACCCTTGACCCTCGAACCTCAACCCTCAACCCTCAACGTCAAACCCTAATCCCTCAACCCTTAACTCTAATCCCTTGATCCACAACCCTGTCCCTAAACCCTAAACCCTAAAGCCTCAACCCTCAACCCTCAACGTCAAATCCTAATCCCTCAACCCTTCACTCTAATCCCTCAACCCTAAACCCTATCCCTAAACCCTCAACACTATACCTTAACCCCTAATCCCTCAACCCTCAACCGTAATCCATCATCCCTCAACTCTAATCCCTCATCCCTAAACCCTAAATGCTATCCCTATTCCTAAACCCTCAATGGGCTTGAGACTATACCTTAAAACCTAATCCCTTATCCCTAAACCCTCCAACCCTATCCCTAATCCTTATACCCTCAACACTCTACTTTAACCCTAATCCCTAGACCCTCAACCCTCAACCCTCATCCCTAAATGTACTCAACCCTCAATGTAAAACCCTAATCCCTCAACCCTTAACTCTGATCGCTCGACCCTTAACCCTTAAAACTTGAACCCTAACACCTATCCCTACACGCTCGACACTCAACACTATATCTTAAACCCTAATCCCTTAACCCTCATCCCTAAAGCCTCAACCCTAAATCCTTAAACCTTCAACCCTAAACCCTATCCCTAATCCTTCTACCCTCGACACTCTTCTTTAACACTAATCCCTTGACCATCAAACCTATCCCTAAACCCTCAACCCTCAACCCTCAACCCTCAACTCTCAACATTAAACCCTAATTCATCAACCCTAAACCCTAATCCCTCAAACCTAAACCCTATCCCTAAACCATCAACCCTCAACACTATACCTTAAACCCTAATCCCTATCCCTCAACCCTTAACCCTTAAAACTTAAACCCTATCCCTACACCCTCAACACGTGACACTATATCTTAAGCCCTAAACCCTCATCCCTAAAGCCTCAACCCTCAATCCTTAAACCTTCAACCCTAAACCCTATCCCTAATCCCTCTACCCTTGACACTCTAACCCTAACCTTGACATTAAACGCTAATCTGTCAACCCTAAACCCTATCCCTAAACCCTCAACCATCAACACTATGCCTTAAACCCTAATCCGTCAACCCTAAAACCTAATCCCTCAGCCCTCAACCCTCAACCCTAAACACTATCAATAAACCCTCAACCCTCGACACTATACCTTAAACCCTAATCCCTCAACCCTCAACCCTAATCCCTCAACCCTCAACCCTAACCCCTCATCCCTAAACCCTAAACGCTATCCCTATTCCTAAACCCTCAACCCTCGACACTATACCTTAAACCCTAATCCCTTATCCCTAAACCCTAAACCCTATCCCTCAACCCTTAACCCTTAAAAATTAAACCCTAAAACCTATCCATAAACCCTCGATGCTCAACACTATATTTTAAACCCCAATCCCTTAACCCTCAGCCCTAAAGCCTCAAATTGCATCCTCTGTTAGAAGAAGGGCATTTTTTATCTGTATCAATGTTGGTATTCATAAGATGAAGAGCATTGATAGTTTTCACACACTGTGTTCCTTGAAATATCTTAACCCTAAAATATGACTTGGAAATGTACTTGAACATAGCGAAATCTCCAATCTCTAGCCCATGATGATTCACAAAATTTTCTCAACCTTGCCTAAATTCTAGTTTATTTATGGTACCCCTTAATTGTACATCCCACTCCTGCCCACCTGGGTCTTGAAGAAGGAGGCACACCCATTAAACCAACTCATTCGACAACTTGCTACCCATCGATTGACTTGAACTACATACTCTGTTAGAAGAAGGGCATCTTTTATCTGTATCAATGTTGGTATTCATAAGATGAAGAGCATTGATGTTTTTCACACACCTTGTTCTTTGAAATATCTTAACCTTCAATTATGACTTGGATATGTACTTGAATACAACAAAATCTCTAATCTCTAGCCCATGATGATTCACAAAATTTTCCCAACCCTTCCTAAATTTTAGTTTATTTATGGTACCCCTTAATTGTACATACCTAAACCCTAAACCCTAATCCCTTAACCCTAAACCCTAATCCCTAGTCCCTAAACCATAAACCCCAATCCCTAATTATAATATATGGTACCCTAATCCCTAAACCCTAAACCCTAATCCCTTATCCCTAAACCATAAACCCTATCCCTAAATCCTCAACCCTCAACACTTAAACCTTAAATCCTAAACCCTATCCCTAAACCCTTAACCCTCAAAACTATACCTTAAACCCTAATCCCTCAACCCTAAACCCTATCCCTAATCCCTCTACCCTCAACACTCTACCTTAACCCTAATGTCTCAACCCTCAACCCTAAACGCTATCCCTAAAGCCTCAACCCTAAACCCTAATCCCTCAAGGTCCTAAACTCTAATCCCTTGTCCCTAAACTCTAAATCCTATCCCTAAACCCTCAACCCTCAACCTTAAACCTTAATCACTCAATCCTTATCCAACCCTCTCCTCCCCTATCTTGCTCACCCCCATCTCTACCCTCCTCTACCCTCGACACTATACATACATACATATAGGCATACATAGCTACATACATACATATAGGCATACATACATACATGATTAATAACCTTGAACATAAAAAATTTCAAGGGGGACATGACGCAAGCGCGTTATAATGTGTTCGTGTTATTGTAAACATGATAAACAGTCCACAAACTTCTGTGGAAAAGGAAAAATGCAAAGTTGAACATAACGCGAGCACGTTATAATGTGCTTGCATTATGTTTTGCTTTGGGAATCCCAAGCCTTGGGCTTGGGATTTGCTTTGGATTTCCAACCAAAGGATTGGAGTGTCTTTCCAATGTCTAGAGATGTGTTTTTCCATATTCTACAAGATTTCACATAATTTCATTCGTGCTAACCTTCAAATTTGCACGTGTTTCAAGGTCAAACAAATTGAACACCTAAGTAATGTTAGGCTTTCTCTTAGCTATTTGACAATGTGATTTTTTTCACATTTTGACAATGTTAAGCCTTTTGTAGACACCCAAATTTGTCCATGTCTAGCGACACCTTGTTACAGCCCTAATCCATTATCCAATTAATTAAATAAATTTTATTTATTTAATTAAAATCCCATTCTCATTCACTTAGCCAATTAATTAAATAAATTGTATTTATTTAATTAATTCCACATCATGTCTTATCTCATTTTATGCATTTATCATATTAATTAAATAAATTTTATTTATTTAATTAATTTCCAACTCATATCCCACTAATTCAAATACTTTATTTGAATTAAGCCTCTCATTTATCACATTTCAACACTTGTCCATTTCCCATTTATCATGTGTTGTAAGACAACTTTCATTTAAAATCCTTCACATGTACAACTAATTGGACCTAAATTTAGTAACTTTCAATCTGAGCCATTCACATAGCCTTTGAATCTCCACCGTTGATTGATCTTGGTTGAGTCCTATATAAACAGCCTCTCATTCCATATGAGACATCCAGAGATATCCCAGAAATCCAGAAATCTAGCAATCCAGCATTCATATAGCAACTCTATTATCGTCTTAAGCACTCGAGCATTTGAGCTTTTATCATCCATCAATGGCAGCTTTCAGCTTTGTGATTGTTCATCGTTGAAGAAGCAGTCCACATCCCTCAAACAAGGAATCGCACGGTCTAGGTGATGTTATGCTTGCATTGCATTGTTCTTTTGGCTTCATTTAGATTAGATTCCTTGATGATGGTAGGGTTAGGGTTTCATGACTATGTCTGATCTTCCACACCTGACTTTCACCTATCACATTTTGGCACGCCCGGTGGGACCCACGTCCCTGATTAACTTCGTTTTTTTGGAGTTGTTTCCTTGAAGATCAGATTTTGCAGGTGCTCGCAGAAAATTCCAGCCGCTTTTAAAGGAAAATCCGCCGCTTTGGGATTTCTGCGTCGCTTCTGAGCTGGATCAGGCCGCATATTCCTCTCTGGATCGCCTTTGACCTAACAGTCGTCGCCTTAGGTAAAACGCATCGCTTTTATCATTAAACTGATCGCCTAGGACTGTATTTGCCGCTTTTGATCTAACAGCCGCCGCTTTTGCGCATAATCAGATCGCTTTTAATCTAACAGGGGTCGCCTTTGCACAAATCCGCATCGCTTTTGACCTAACAGTGCACGCTTTTGTCCTGATATGATACGCTTATGAGCTAATAATATTCGCCTGTGCAGGTTAGGGTTTTTGATTTTTGTTTTGCAGAGACAGGTCGCTTTCGATTTCCAACAGGCCGCTTCCGGTATAGTGCGATCGCATATGAGACGACAGACGCCGCTTTTGCATATATTTGTGTCGCTTATGGACTAATATTATTCACCTGTTAGGCTAGGGTTTTTGTTTATCGGCTGTGTTTTGCAGAAACAGGTCGCATCCAGCCCTCAACCGATCGCTTATGGAAAATATGCATCACTTATGAGCTAACAGGCGTCGCATACTGTGTTCTTTCGCGTCGCATTGATCCGCAGTATTTCGCCTCTGACATAATAGAGGTCGCTTTTGATCAACAGTGGGTCGCATCTGGTAAAGCTCTGTTGTTTTCAAGCCTGTTTCAGTTCCAGTTTGATTTTTGGCTATTAACTGGGTATTTGCGCAGCATCTTATCGATCTGTCCAAGAAAGGAGGTTATCAAACTACTGACATATCTGTTGCAGGTTCGATCGGTCCAAGATTTGTGGTTTTTTTTTTCACTAAATTAGGCATATTTGGGCTTGGTGCTTAAAATGAATTACTGTTTACTCCGTGCTTGATTTATCTTTTTGATTGCTTGCATGTGCCTGATTGTAACCCAAATTTAATGACAAAAGTATCCTCTCCCCTTGCCTATCAAATGGATCTTGGGTGCATGAGAACCTGTCATTATCTTTAGAGGGCCTGCCTTCCCGGTGTGAGAAGGGATACGACCCAAGCGGTAACGGGCTAAAGCCAAGTCCTTCCGAACCGCTATATAAGAAAAGTGTTTGTGTCGAAAGCCACAAACAACGGGTGCAGTTGTGTTATACCGACAGCCAACCTCCCCCAAAACCCTCCAAGGCGCAACCCTTGGAGGCTGGGAGACTCCATAACGGAGAGTAGCGCTGCCGCACGTATAGCCACCCGAACGGATGCCCTTATTAGCAACTTTGTGTAGTAGCCAAAAACCTTCTATCTGTTGACGCAGAGGGCAAAACCCTTGAAGCGGCCCCGATTCATGCGGTTCTTAGCCGAGGTAGCAGGGACAATCTAAAGGTTTGGAGAGGGTCAAGCCTTATAAGAATCCCAGATCTTGGTATGCGTGAGAAGTGTGTGCAAATGTAAGGAGGAGCCGGTGCTATCAAGATCCTGGAGCTACCCGCTTTGAATAGGCGCAGCTAGGGGATTCAACAGATACTGTCCTATCCTAGCCTAGGTTGTATCAGTTTGTGCTTGTTGTGAGTGTGAGTGACTGTTATCATTGTTTTCTTGCTGAAAAAAACTGCAAAAATCAGACCACTGGTACACAAACACAGTCGCTTTTGAACCTAAACTGCTCGCACAGACTATCAACATCACTTCTGAACTGTAGTGACTCGCATTCTGCCTGAACTGCATCGCTTTTAAACAACAACTGCCCGCATACTGCTTAAACAGAGTCGCTTTTAAACCGCAGTTGATCACCTTTTGCTTAAACAGAGTCACTTTTGAACCACAGCTGATCGCCTACTGTCTGAACCAAGTCGCATCTGATCCAGTACCAGTCGCATATTGTTTGATCCAAGTCGCTTTTAATCCACAGTTATCCGCCTGATTCCTGAACAAGCTCGCCTATGAACAACAGACTGTCGCCTTTAGGGATATCTGAGTCGCCTCTGAACCAACAGTAATCGCCTTTGAACCAACAGTCATCGCCTCTGGCATAGCATTCGCTTCTGGTTAGCACTGTCATTTTTCTGTCGAAACTAAACCAGGTCGCATTTGAGCTATCATTAATCGCCTTTAGCATCCTCTGAGTCGCCTTTGAGCTATCATCAGTCGCCTGTAGCTAAAATTCTTGCAAATCTCAGTGCATCAGCTAAATTAGCCTCAGGACCAGCTTGCTTGAACCTCAAACATCAGCTTTCAGACTTACTTTTGATCAACAGCAAACACCTGGACTTTGTCTCCTATTTTGAGCTTATCAATCAATCACAACTCATGAGCTTTTCCATCTTTTTGAGATCCCAACCAGCAAATCAGACATCAATCCAATCATTTCGATCAACAAACAACCTTCAGTTTTAGCTTCAGCCAACAAACAGCCTTCAGCTTTAGCTCCAGCAAACAATCTCTTTTTAGCTTTAGCTCCAACAAACATCAACAGCAAACAACCTTTCCCTTGAGTGATTAAGCTACCTCTAGGGACAACCAACAACAACTCAGCCAAACCAAATCAACCAAGCAACTTAGCCAAACTAGCAAAACCAAAACAACAACCAATCAACCAACTATCATCTTTTAGGTCTTAAAACTTTGACAAGCTCAACTTCATCATCAACATCATGCCTCAAACTAGGAGTCAATATCGAGCTGAAATAGAAGCCAAATTGAAAGCTGAAATGGATGCCAAATTGCAAGCTGAGATGAAACAATTCACAACACCTCTTAAGGACGCAACTCAATTCACAACTGGTATGCCTTCTCATATGTTTATACCTCAAGGGTACACTAGGGGCGAATCATCTTCACAACAAATGCACCCTCCACCATCCTTAGAAACTTTCGAAGAACAATCTCAAGACGACTCATCAGAATTTCAAGATACCTATCTATGGGACCAAGTTGAGAAACTCATGATATCTGAGCCTGATCGCTGTTTTCTCCAACTTGCTCGCATGGGTGCTAAACTACCTAAAGACTTTGATATATCCACTATTAGAGAGCACGATCCCCACACTACTGCTGTTGTTGCGAATAAACCATCTACTATAGTCACATCATCTCCTATTACCTCGCAAACACCATCCTCATTGCCTCTTGTTGCTTCATTTGAGTTACCACGATCAGAGCATACCTTAGAACCATTGATAGTGCCCACCAATGTGCTTCCTCTCATGTCACAAAATCTCAACATCCCACCTTTTCATGTCCCTCAACATATCTCTCCTTCCACCATGACTGTTTCCATGCCTCACGTCACACAGGCTGTCCATGTAACGCAAGCACAAACACTTCGAGCATCACAAGCAATTCCCATATCTTACGGTGTGCATACCTCTCAAACCATTCCAACAACACATGTCCTCCATGCTTCACAACCATTGCAATCTACCACATCTCATACACCAACTGCTAATTCCTTCATGTTATCCCATAATCCCAATGTTAGCCTTATTGACATGAGTGATCCCCTCATTTCTCAAGCCAATCCAAACAATAAGATTGCTTATGTTGATCAACTTACATCCATGCTGTCCTCTTCTTCCAATCCTTCACACACTATCAATCCATCTTATGCTACCCAAGGCTTCTCTAATATCACCCAACACATGACATATACCAATCCTCATATTGTCCAAAATACCAAACCCAATGTTCACCCTTCTGTTGTATCTACCAATCCCTCCGTCACTTACCATGTCATGAATTCAATTCCAACTTCCCAACCATCTGCTACTATCAATCCCACATCCACTTCTCATGTAATGCACACCCACTTACCACTTGTGTCTCAAGGACAGCAATCCTCTAACACATACATGTCACATACCACTCCTTTGACATACATTGTGGGTACACAACCCCAACAAACCGTTACAGCTTCGTCCATCCCCCAACCACAACAAACTGTCACAACTCCACATATACCACAACCGCAACCACAATATGTTTCATATCACACTCCACCCCCTTTGCAACAACAGCAGTTATCCTCAGCCGATATCCAACAGATGATCGATGAAAGGGTAGGACAAGGCAAGAAACCCTTCTCTCTCGAAAACATATGCGCTTATCCATTTGACAAGTCTCTTAATATGATACCTTTTCCACCACACTTTGAAATCCCACAATTTGATAAGTACAAAGGGAAAGGAAATCCGGATGACCATCTTCGAGCCTTTTTCGTGGCATGTCTCGATGTTGCCTATGATGATACATATCTTTTGAGACTATTTCCTCGAAGCTTAGCAGGACAAGCTCTCGAATGGTTTTCCCATTTACCTCCAGGAATTAAGACTTTTCCCGAATTGGCAACCAAGTTTCGATCACATTTTGCCTTCAATATTGAACATGAGGTAAACATGAATGACCTTGTCAACAACAAACAACGCAATGGTGAAACCTTTTCCTCATTTACCCAACGATGGCGTAATATGGCTAGCAAATTATCATGGGAAATCCCTGAGAAACAACAGCTTGACATCTTTGTTCAAAATCTTCATCCTGAGCTGTCATTCCAATTACAATTGCAAAGTGCTAGCACCTTTGACGAACTAGTTTCCAAAGGAGTTATTATTGAACGAGCCTTAATTGCCAAAGGAACTATCAAGATCTTTCGTGATAACAAAGATTCTCCCCAAAATTCCAATGATAAGTCTCGCTTTTGGAACAAGAACAAGAATGTTGTCAATGACGGTATTGTTGATACAAAGAATATCCAAACTATGAGAGCTCCTATCAACATTCAAGCAGCCTCTCCACCAAGACAGTCTTTTCCACAACGACGAAACCAACGCCAAACTTCTAATCCACGCCGACAATTTACACCATTAGTGGAACCCATGGAAGTTATTCTTCGAAAGCTGCTTCAAGCCGGAGATGTTATTCTACCCGATGCACCACCAAATGGCGAACCACTCTTTCGAGCTCCTTGGTACAAAGAGAATGAGTATTGTGATTACCATCGAGTTAAAGGACACAAAACAAATGGTTGTATGCGCTTAAAACATGTTATCCAAGACTGCATTGATCAAGGTCTAATCAATGTCACACCTTCAACATCTCAACCTGCTCAACAATCCACATCAAACTATGATCTAGAGACTTTCAAGAATCCACTTCCATCTCATGATCAGACAAATAACCTTCAAGCTGGAAATGCTATTCCCTATAGCTATGCATCATCTACCATTGGCCGCATTGACCATGCTCGCATTTCTACCATTACCGTCCAAGGAGCACCTGATTGTGCCGTAACCACACGAAGAGGTCGCGTTACCGTTCAAGGAGCACCTCCTCATCCTCCTCGACCTCTCTCTGACTATAACCTCTTGGATCACCTTGGCAAAACACCCGCACACATATCTATCCTTGAGCTGCTCCGCATATCCCCCGCACATAAAGCTATCCTTGATAAGGCCTTACAAGAATCTTCGGTGCCTAATAATATTAATATCACACAATTTCAATCCATGGTCGCTAGCATTGCAGCCCCTTGTCATTTAACCTTTTCTGACCAAGATCTTCAACCCTCCATGCATCCGTCACACAATGAGGCCCTCCATATTGAAGTATTTGTTAACCAACGCCGTATCAAACGAGTCTTGATAGATGGGGGAGCTGGTCTAAATATATGTTCTTTGAAACTTATCAAACAATTGGGATATTCTGAGAAAAATGTTGACACCTCCAAGGTTATAACTATCAGAGCATATGATGACGCTGAAAGAGATACTGAAGGGATCATCTTATTGCCTATTCAAGTTGGACCGGTCATTACAGAAACTCGCTGTCAAGTCCTTGATATTGATCTGCCTTACAACATCATCCTCGGTCGCCCTTGGATCCATACCCTTAAAGCAGTTCCATCTACATATCACCAATGCCTTAAATTTCCGCATAAGGGTGTTGAAGTTACCATTCAAGCTGATCCTAATCCATTTGAGTTTTGCCGTGCTTTTCAAGCTAAATATCAGAGTCCAAACCGTATCCCTCTCAACACCGAGGCATATCCATCATCCTCCTATGTTGACCCATCCGATCTCCTCAAGCCCTCATCTAGCAAAGCCGCTTCCAACCTCCATATCAAATATACCGAACATGGCCCTGGTGAGTACAAATTACAGGAATCCTGTTGCGTTGGCACCCTTCCGTTATCTCCTAAATCCCACGGTAAGCTTTCTATCTCTAAGCCTACTTCATCCTCCGCTGTTATCAGAGCTCCCCCTACCGTATTCATTAAAGGTGGTTTCTTGGATGACGAAGACATTGAGGACATAAACTCTTGGATATTCTTTGATGAAAATGACCAAGTCCAACTTGAAGTAGAGCGATACAACAACGGGTTTCGTATCATAAAGAACATGGGCTATAAAGGACATGGCGGCTTGGGATCACAGGAACAAGGACCTATTGAGCCCCTTATTGTGTCTAAGAAGTTTAATAAGCAAGGCCTTGGTTACCAACCGGAGGTACCGCGATCCAAAGACATTAAGTGTATTTCCGATATTGACGTTGGACCTTCTTCGGTAGGAGAGACTTCTAACTCGGATACCATCGATGACTCCTCCCTTCATATCACCGACCTCTTTCAAGAACATTCCATCTTCATGTTTTCCGCAATCTCTTCTAGCCATCATGATCCCTCCATTAGCCTCTCACTCGTATATCCTGACCTCATCGATTGGGACCAACAGGGGGCACCGATATTAGATACATTTGAAAATGATGAAGCCATTGCAGAATTCATGGGTTTGAGACAAGGTATCCCATTGGGTGATCACAAAGCAGGTTTCATGATGGAATTACCTAAACTAGCATATTTTGGCGGAAGTATCAAATCCTTCAGTCGCAAAAGTGAAATAAACAAAATTCAACAAAATAGGTCACTAGGTGAAAACCGCAAGGTGCCTCTTGACCGTGAAAAAGTAAAAATAAAGGACGTATCCGAAGGTGAAAACCTCTCTGAGGCACCTGAGGATGAGGGATTTGATCTTCCTGTCACCGCTGATTACCATGAGAAATCAACTGTGCTAGTTGAAAAATCACAAGACATGAACTTGGGAACAGAACAAAATCCGAAGATCACCTTTTTGGCAGCATCACTATCAGAGCAAGAACGAAAGAACTTCACAGCATTTTTTCTGAGACGAGCTATAAATTTTGCATGGACTTATGCAGACATGCCAGGACTAGATCCTTCACTTGTGGTACATCATTTAGCAGTATTCCCTGATGCAAAGCCTGTCAAACAAAAATTGCGCAAAATGCATCCACAAGTTGCCTTATTGATTAAAGCAGAAATTCAGAAACTATTAGAAGCAAAGTTCATAAAGCCTATTGATTATCCAGAATGGGTTTCAAACTTGGTACCTGTAGCAAAACCAGATGGACGAGTTCGCTGCTGCACGGACTTTAGAGATCTTAACAAAGCATGTCCTAAAGACGATTTTCCATTACCAAGCATAGACAACATTGTTGATCTTACAGCAGGACATGAAATGCTATCTTTGATGGATGGATTTTCTGGTTATAATCAAATCAGAATAGCAGAGGAAGACCAAGATAAGACGTCTTTTATTTGTCCATGGGGCACATATTGCTGGGTTGTAATGCCTTTTGGTCTCAAAAACGCTGGAGCTACCTATCAACGAGCCATGACAGTTATTTTTCATGACCTTTTTCATACTATCATGGAAGACTATGTTGATGACATCCTGGGAAAATCTAAGACAAGGGAAGGACATCTACAAGTATTGGCACAAATCTTTGATCGATTAGAGAAATACCAAGTCAGACTAAATCCAAAGAAGTGTGTATTTGGTGTAACATCAGGAAAACTATTGGGATATATTGTGTCTCGACGAGGCATAGAAGTGGACCCAGCTAAGGTAAAAGCTATCATAGAAATGCCTCCACCAACGAATCTCAAACAGCTCCGCAGTTTACAGGGTAGGTTACAATCTATCCGCAGATTTATCTCACAACTCGCAGATAAATGTCATCCTTTTCAGCATCTTCTTCGCAAGGGTGAACCTTTTAAGTGGGATGAAAAGTGTCAACAAGCTTTTGATAAGATAAAGGAATACTTGGCAACACCTCCTGTGTTAATACCTCCTGTACTTGATCGTCCATTACTGCTTTATATATCATCAACAACCGCAGCATTAGGTGCACTTCTAGCTCAACATGATGATTCAGGCAAAGAACAAGCCATCTATTACATTAGCAGAACTCTTGTGGGATATGAACTTAATTACTCATTCATGGAAAAAGCTTGTTTAGCATTAGTGTTTGCTTCCCAAAAGTTGCGACATTATATGTTGAACCAAACAACAAAGCTCATCTCTAATGTGGATCCCCTCAAGTATCTCCTTTCAAAAGCACTTCTCACAGGGAGACTAGCAAAATGGGTTATGATCTTGAGTGAATTTGACATACAATATGTGAACCGTAAAGCTATCAAAGGACAAGTCATTGCTGATCAATTAGCTGCAGCACCTATCACAGACATTCAGCCAATATATCCCAAATTCCCTGATGAAGGATTGTTTACTTTCAGCTCTCCAGCACGATGGCAGCTATACTTTGATGGATCATACACTCAACACGGATCTGGAGCAGGTATCTTGTTTGTCACTCCCCAAGGAGACTGCATACCTAAATCATACAGAATAGCATTCCCATGTACCAATAACATAGCAGAGTATGAAGCTTTAATCACAGGTTTGCGCATGGCAGTACAATGGGCTATCAAACAGTTACGAGTCTTTGGTGATTCTCAGCTAGTTATCAAACAGGTCTTAGATGAATATCAAACAAAAGACGAGAAGCTTCTTCCATACAAACTAATGGTGGATGATTTCAAGCAATATTTCGAGGACATTACCTTTGAGCAAATTCCAAGACTACAAAACAGAGCATCTGATGCCATGGCTATGATTGGATCTCTTTTAGACATGCCATCTAACACCCATAAATGTGAATTCTTGGTCGAACAGCTTTTGATCCCCGCATTTGAAGTTCCACAGTCTGAGCTCATATGTGAGATTGTTGGTCCCAACTCGTTGTGGTACAAAGATATATACGAGTATCTCCGTAATCACACCTTGCCTCTTCAACTATCCAACACCCAACGTAAAACTTTTATCCGTCGAGCCTCTCGTTACACTATCTTAGGAGACACCCTTTATCGCCGGAGTCTTGATGGTATCCTTCTTAGATGTCTTGATTCTGAGGAAGCAAAAACGGCCTTACGTGAAGTACATGAAGGTGTCTGCGGTTCGCATTCCGCTGGCCCTGGCCTTGTTAAGAAACTTCTGCGAGCAGGATACTATTGGCCAACTATGGAAAAAGATGCCCAACAATTTGCAAAGCGATGTCTACAATGTCAGAAACATGGAGATCTAATACATGCCCCAGCACATGAGCTTCAGCCTATTGTCACTCTATGGCCTTTTTCGCAATGGGGACTTGATCTTGTGGGTAAAATCCATCCTACTTCATCAAATGGTCATAAGTTTATTATCACTGCCACTGAGTATTTCACAAAGTGGGTAGAAGCCATACCAATGACCTACATCACAGGTAAACAAATAGCTAAATTCATCCTACATTACATCATCTGCCGTTATGGAGTTCCTCAAGCTATTGTCACAGATAATGGCCGGCCTTTCAAGAACCAAGAGGTTCGAGATCTATGCAATAAGTTTCATATTCAACATAGGTTCTCTACGCCTTATTATCCTCAGAGCAATGGTCAAGCTGAAGCCTCTAATAAGACAATCATCAAGATCCTTAAAAAGACTGTTAACGAAACTGGTCGAGATTGGCATCTACAACTGCATCCTGCTTTATGGGCATATAGAACAAGTGTCAGAACTCCTACTGGCGCCACACCCTATGCTCTAGTCTATGGCACTGAAGCTATTTTGCCTATCGAGGTTGAGATCCCCTCTTTGCGCATATCCTTGCAACATACTATCTCAGATGAAGAATATCGAGTCTCCCGACTCCATGATCTTGAGCTCTTAGATGAACGCCGCCTTACAGCATTGAACCATCTTCAAGTCTATCAAAACCGGCTACGTCGCAGCTACAACAAAAAGATCAGAGAACGCAGATTTCAGGTTGGCGACCTTGTCCTTAAAGAAAACCAAAGGAATCAACAACATCGAGAGAAACAGGGCAAGTTTGAACCAAATTGGCTTGGTCCTTTCATTATCACAGCAGTTTATGGATCTGGTGCATACACTTTGTCAACACCTGAAGGCATTCCCTTGGATGAACCCGTCAACAGCGTTCATCTCAAGAAGTTTTATCCATGAATCTCAGCTATCCCACAAACACACCAAAAAAAAAACAAAAAAAAACAAAAATCAAAATATGTCAAAAAAAACAAAAAAAAAAAAAAAAAAAAACAAAAACAAACATAAGATAAATACTCCGTCCTCTGGTGAAAACCTGGTAAACAGGCGCCTTGGATAAGTACCATAGTGAAAACCTGGCAAACAGGCGCTATGTGTAGTGACCAGCTTCCCTCATTTGTTTGGTTCGTTTGATCATTTTTCCCCACCGCATCTTGTATACGCTATTTTCATAAGCCCTATCGCAATCTCACACATAGCCTTTCCTCTTCATCCTTTGCCAATGCTAGCTATCATATGTGAGACATTGTCGTGATATCTATATCTTTTGGCACCTTAGCATCTTGGCCACATCTTTTCTGCATTGTCGCTTCTGCATAATAAACCTCATCCCACACTGGGGGCATTTGTTGAGTCTTATTTGGAAGTGGATCCTGTTATCTTTAGCTCATAACACCTCAAACAACTCAGCTTTCAACACAGCACACCTTATCAACTTCAGCCATGGCACATGTCCACCGACAACTATGACCTAACGACTTGCAACCAGGACTCATACCTTCACAATTCATCAACATTCATCCAACAATCGCAACAAACATCGCTTGATCAAACATCCAATCGATTAGCCACATCAATAAGAACTACATCCAGCTCTATCGTTGACGCCTTGATCCCGTGGATACAGGGTATGTAGGCAATCTGAGATGCGAAGGAAGCACTCTGATTCAGGCTAAGACGATAGCCCCTTTCATCAGTCATCTGTCATCTTTCCTTCTAAACATTCTTCAATCTTTCAGCTCATATTCTTCTATCTTTCATCACTTACATCATCAATAAAACCCAGAACTACATATTCATCATGTCTCATCTTCATCGTAAATGTGCTTTGATCCCGTGGATACAGGGTATGTAGGCAGTCTGGAATACGAAGGAAGTTTCCAGTACTCAAGCACCGATGATCCCCCCATCTTCTTCATCTTCATTCATCATCCATCTTCTCCTCTTTGATCAGCTCAAACAGGATGCAATCCCTGTGTATATTACAAGCTCCAGCACTTTAACCAATCATAGGTAAGCCAGAAGCTATTTGTCCACATGCCTTAAGCCAACATTTGCTATAGCCATTTATCAACAACTTTCGCCTTCAACAGGATGTAGCTTTCCTCTTAACAAGGCGCCAGCTTAATCTATCCAAGAGCACCCAAATTTGGCAAGAGAACGTGATGACAGTATCTTTTGTTTTATCTTTTGATTTATCTTTTGTCCCTTTTCTGCACCTAGTCAAGACTGCCTTGATCTATTTATATCTTGGTATGTTGCGATGAAGTAAGGACTGGGGCATGGTCATATAGCTTTCGTATGCCGTGTTTGCGGGATGATCTTATTCTCTTCCTATGCGTCTTGGTATCTTGTACGTGTTGGGATTAGCATCTTACATATCAATATCTCTAGCATCTGAGAAGCTAAACAGTCTCTTATGCATTAGAGACTATTCTATGTTAAGACTAACTCCATACATATAACCAGCAAGCTATCATTATGTGTAGTGGAGATAAGCTCAAACCATTGTTTGTAGCGTCAAAGTCCAACACTAGCTGTTATTCATATCTTGTGCATGTTGGCTCAACATCTTGACCACATGCGTTCCGACAAGATTGTAACACGTTAGTTACGCATTGGATACCTCGACACCTTGGTCTCTTATACCCTGGTGCATAACATCCATATGCTATATCAAACATAAGGACTGCATTTCTTTTCATTTTGAGCAATTATTTGAAAGCTGCCCATCATCATCTTATCTTATCCATTTTATCTATCCATTTGTTCCGTCATCCTCAGCCAAGATCAATCATCTCCATCATTCTTTTTCCATATTCCCGCTCCTGCAAAACAAGTGTTAGCCATACATACGTCCATTACATATCTTTTTCTTTACCATCTACTTATATGCATACATCTATCCATATCCTTACCATTTACATATTCATACATTTTCTATTCATTACCATTTGCATAAACATCCATCCATAATCCATATATAATCCATACACATAACATGCATAGCCATCATAATATCAACATCACAACCAATATAACATCATATAGATCGCCAAAACTGCTATATATATATATATACATGTGTGTCAAAATACAAGTGTCTACAATACAAGTTGAGCCCTGAAAAGAATGAATGTACAACAATGGCTCTAGGCCTCATCATGATACAATGTCAACAAGGTATGCCCTAGCGACTACTGCCAGCTCCCTCGCCCTGACCACCACCACCAACAGGTCCTGTACCTGGTCCTCCATCTCTCGGTGGCCCCATCACTGAAGCTACTGACCGAGATCCACCTGACCTCCGTGAGCTCGAAGCCCCTGACCTGCTCCTGAAGCTAGGCTGTCTCTGCTCTGCCGGCACAGCTCCATAATATAAGCCCCTATAATACTCAGCCTCACCCTGCACTCTCCGAAGCTCGGCCTGTACCGCTGTCAACTGTGTGGCTAAGTACATAGTAGCTCCATCAGTCCCCAAGGTAGTCACTGCTCTATCCCGCTCACTGGTCATACCCTGCAGCTGCTGTACTGCCCTATCTCTCTCAGCTCGCAGACTATCTCTCTCAGCTCGCAGACCATCTCTCTCTGCTCTCATAGCCTGCTCCTGCTGTACTGCAGTATCTCGTTCAAGCCTCATCATCTGCTCATGCTGCCTAGCTGTATCCCTCTCTCCTGTAACTCTTGCAAGCGCACCATCATCCTGTCCATCTCCTCTCTGCGCTCCCAACTGTAGCTGCGTCTGATAAGCCTGTGCCTGTGCTCTAGCATGCCTCAGACTGATCACAGCCTGATGCCTATCCATCTCCACCCTCCTCAGCCTCATCTGTGCTCGCTGCCTCCATCTCCTCTCCTCTCTGATCCGTCTCCGCAGCTGTTGCATACCCACATCATCCCCTGCTCCGATCTGTGCCTGTGGCTGTGCTAATATAGCTGGCTGACCTGGCACCTGCCCTGGCATCTGTATCCCTGGTGCAGCTGGCACTACTGCCTGTGCTGGTGGAGCCCGTCGTCGTCGCCTCCGCACTGGTCTCTCCATCCCAATCTCCCCAATCTCTCCATCTCGTGTCAACCGAGTCGGCCTAGCTGTCGCCCAGTATGCATCATACTCTGGCAATGTACCTGGATCTGCCGGACCCTGTCTCCACTGCCATGCTACTGGCTGCAATCCATCTCTCTCTGCCAAGGCTGTGTCCACCACAACCTCTGGACCCCAATCGAACACCTCCTGCCTCGTCCTCCCAAAAATGGCATCCCCTACAGGTACTGCCTGTGCCTCTCCAAACTGTCTCAGGGCTCTCTCTGGCAAATAGCGCTCTATAATGTACACGCCGCGTCCAAAAATATACCTCGCCTGTCTCGCATAAGCAAGCTCGGCATCCTCCTCCTCCCACTGCTCACATCCTAGCCATGGCCTCCATACAAACCTGTCTATCTCATCCAACCTCCGTCGCCAGTATACCACCCCTCGGCGCTGTCGATACGTCAAGGCTCCTCTATACATCCGTGCAAATGGCTCTCCTGCTGCTCTAGCCACCCATCCCTCTGGTCTCGTCACTGGAATGTGCTCATAAGCCCATACGTGCAACACTGTCACTCCTGCTGACATACTGGCTCCGAACATATATGCACAATCATGAAGGTAATGATAGAGCTGTCCCAACACGCACTCTGCCCATGCATATCTCGTGCCATAGGAGAACATGCCCTCCATCATTGTCCCCCATCCTACAGGAAACCCTCTCGCTCTCCTATCACCCACTAGCCATCTGATGATAGCCACTACCACCCGCTGTAATCTGTCGCAGAGCTCCTCCATCCTCCCCATCGGTATCTCTGAACCCTCTGCTCCGATGTCTGGTGTCCCAAACAATCTCCTGAATGCAGCTGGGCCCCTCTCCGGATCATAATCTACCCGATCCCCATCTATCGGAATCCTCAAAATCCGGAACACATCCTCTAAGGTGATGGTCGCCTCTCCTGTCGGTAACAAGAATGAACTGTGCTCGCTCATCCATCGCTCCACCATCGCAGTCATCAGCCCTCGATGTGCCTGCACTGGCTCTAATCGTGACACATGCTCCAAACCCAAGATCTCTAACACCAGTAGCTCCTCTGCATCCAACCGTCTCACTAGCCGCAAATCTCTCGGATGGGGCTCCCGTGATAGTAATGGCGGTAGTACATCCTGCATCATCCATTTACTCATGTCAGTCCATTCCGTTAATCATTCATCTCCAAATCTGCCTATCTATCTGCTATCTTCTCCTACACCTACCATATGCGGTTCACTTTACCACACGCGACCTCTTTCTGCTCATTAGCGACCCCTTTCACCCTATGCGCCTCTGTTTTGCCTACATGCGAGCTCTTTTGTACATGCGCTCACTGTTTTCCTAAAAGCGACCACTATTACCATATGCGTTCATCCTTACTCTATCTGCGAACCATATCCCACATGCGCGTCTTTTTACTCCAAACGCGAGCCCTTTTCCTATATGCGCCTATTTTCTCATCATAAGCGAGCTAACTCACACTACGCGACCATTTTCGCCCTATATGCGCGCTATCTACTATATGCGATCTATTTCTAGTCCTAAGCGAGCTAAACTACCCTATGCGACTACTCTCTGCTCATAAGCGACTAGTTTTTATCTACACGCGCATTTCCGCTGCTATTTTCCCGCCGACAGGATGCGACCACTTTTTTCCTAAGCGACCTACCCGCGCCTATAAGCGACCTACATTACTCTAAGCGACCTCTACTCCTACATAAGCGACCTATATGTGCCCTGTCCTAAACTAGTCGCTTCTGGTGACGTGTGTGAATTAATTACGCTTCTAGGCTATTAAATGCACGCTTTTGGGAAAAGTTTTGAGACATACCGGTGCGCCTGCTCCCTCTGGTCGTCCATGTGTCCTCACCCGCTCCGCACGATGATCTCTGCGTGGAATCACCATCCTGCTAGCTCTGCCACTCTCACTCTCAGGAGCTCTGGATTTCTCTAGGTTTCTAAGCACAAATGAGCACAAATGAGCCTATTTGCCCTTGCAGCCCCTACTTATAGCCCTTCTCCAAACCCTAATTCTTCTATACCACAGCCTATTTTCTTCGCATCTGCCCTCTTTTCCGCCTTTTTTTCTATCGAGCGCCAACCCAGTCTTTTCCTGATTCGCCTGGCTTACCTCTCGAGGGGGCATCACCTGCCAGTTACACTGGGGCATAACTTGTTTATCGAACATATCTCACATCTTCTTTGACACAACGTTCTATCGAACATTGTATCAAAGAGGGGCAAAATGTAGACACCCAAATTTGTCCATGTCTAGCGACACCTTGTTACAGCCCTAATCCATTATCCAATTAATTAAATAAATTTTATTTATTTAATTAAAATCCCATTCTCATTCACTTAGCCAATTAATTAAATAAATTGTATTTATTTAATTAATTCCACATCATGTCTTATCTCATTTTATGCATTTATCATATTAATTAAATAAATTTTATTTATTTAATTAATTTCCAACTCATATCCCACTAATTCAAATACTTTATTTGAATTAAGCCTCTCATTTATCACATTTCAACACTTGTCCATTTCCCATTTATCATGTGTTGTAAGACAACTTTCATTTAAAATCCTTCACATGTACAACTAATTGGACCTAAATTTAGTAACTTTCAATTTGAGCCATTCACATAGCCTTTGAATCTCCACCGTTGATTGATCTTGGTTGAGTCCTATATAAACAGCCTCTCATTCCATATGAGACATCCAGAGATATCCCAGAAATCCAGAAATCTAGCAATCCAGCATTCATATAGCAACTCTATTATCGTCTTAAGCACTCGAGCATTTGAGCTTTTATCATCCATCAATGGCAGCTTTCAGCTTTGTGATTGTTCATCGTTGAAGAAGCAGTCCACATCCCTCAAACAAGGAATCGCACGGTCTAGGTGATGTTATGCTTGCATTGCATTGTTCTTTTGGCTTCATTTAGATTAGATTCCTTGATGATGGTAGGGTTAGGGTTTCATGACTATGTCTGATCTTCCACACCTGACTTTCACCTATCACACCTTTCATCTTTAATTTCTTTTGTTTGTGTGTCCATTTTTGGGCAAAAACCACTATTTGGTCTTTTTTTCATTGTAAATTAACTATTCATTGAAATTTAAAAAAAAATACATATTTAGAAACTAGACTCCATTCTAGACATATTAAAAAAAGAAAAAAATAATTTTCAATTAGGTTTCAAAATTTATAGGGGTAGCACAACTAAAATTCTATTTTTTAGGATGTGTCCACTTTGAAAATTAGTAAAAAATCAAATATTCATCAAAAAATTATCAGAAAAATCAGGCATAAACTACATGTTGTTAGCTAATTTCTCACTGAAGCGATTTTAAAAATACCCAAAAAAAATTGACCTTTTGAGGGAGCCAAAAAAAACATGCTATGTTATGGTTTTTTGACAAAAACAACACCAATTTCTATGGTTCCATCTTTTGAACCCCTTAATCTATACCATTTTTTTAAAAAATTAGTAGTTTAGAAAGTAGACTCGAAGTACTACGAACATTGTTTTGGTTGCATCTCCAAATTTTGAGTGTAACTGTGCTCAATTTCTCATCCAAGGCCAGCATTTCCTGATATCAGAAAAAAGTGGCCACTTAAGACCCCTTTTTGGCCCCCCATCTTTTTGCACTTGCCCTAAGCTTTATTGATATCCAATTTGATTAACATACTAGGGTTTTTGTTGTGTTGAATGGAGTGAATGGTTTCTTGGGCTATAATTACTCCATCATATATAGATCTACCCAGAACAAATCTAGTTTGTTCGTCACTAATAATGTCTGGTAGTACCTTCTGAATTCTATTAGCTAGTCTTTGTGAGTATTTTATATATAGTGTTGCATAGAGAGATAGGCCTTAGGTCCCCAAAACTCTCCGACTCTTCCTTTTTAGGAATAAGTGTGAGGAATGTGTTATTAACTTCTTTTAGGAGGTTGCCATAATTCCTCACTCCTTTAAGTGCATCCACTACTTCATCTCCTATGAAATGCTAGCATTTCTAAAAAAAGAGGGCTGGGAAGCCATCTGGTCCTGGGGCTTTATCCGGCTGCATTTGGGAGACTGCCAGTTCAATCTCAATTTTGGTGAAATTTGCATTAAGGGCTTTATTTTGGTCATCAGTTATGATCCTTGGGATGTTTTGTAGAATGGATTGTTAATGTAGCCTGTTTGATCCTTCCCGATTGTTGAGAATGTTTTCAAAATATCTAACTGTTTCCATTGCAATTTGTTGTGGATCTTCGATCCAGGCATTCTTATCACCCTTAATTTTAGTAATTTTGTTCATGTTCCTATGGACTTTAGTACTGTTATGAAAGAACTTCATGTTCTTGTCTCCAGCTTCCAGCCAGGTTTCCCTAGATTTCTGACGCCAGAAAATTTCCTCTTTGGATAGTATATCTTCATATTCAGATTTCAGTTGTTTTTCTGTTAGGTATAGATCTCCATCCATGCCATTAGCAATAACCTTTCTGTTGAGGTTTTCCAAATCTTTGTCTAGCTTAACTTTAATTTCAAAAATGTTACCAAAGTTATTCTTATTCCAGTTGAGAAGTTTGCTTTTAATAGTTTTCATTTTGGAGATTAGACAGAAGAGCTTGGATCCAGATACCATAGTTTCCTTCCACCATTGCTCAATTAAAACTAAAAGGTTATTGTCTTTTAGCTACATATGCTCAAATTTAAAGGGGCATCATTTGGGTTGGCTATCTTCTGAGATACACAACTGGATGGGATAATGATCAAAGCCTGAGTATGGTAGGATCTCTACTATAAGATTATAAGGAAGTTGAGCCCAATTGCCTCTGAATAGAAATCTGTCAAGTTTTTCTGCAATATTGCTAAAGCCCATTCTCTTGTTATTCCATGTAAAACCCTCCTGTGTAGTCTTAATTTCCATAAGATTATTTCTATGAACCCAATCCTTGAATTCATATGCAACTGTGGGCAGCCTTGCTAAACCTCCCGCCTTTTCTTTGGGATCTAGGATGGCATTGAAATCTCCACCCAAAATGCAGATCTGATCTTGTAAAGTCATCATGAACTATTCTATCTCTCTCCATATTGCTCTCTTCTCTTGGTTCTGGGTAGGACCAAATATATTAAAGAGTATGAAGTGAAGATTACTCCTAATGCTTTTGACATAACCGCTCATCCAATTCTTCTTTCTGCTGATTACTGAAAATGAAATAGCCCTAGGATCCTAGATTACCCCTAGGCCTCCTGGAGCTCCAACTAGCTCCCAAATGCCTAATTTCTTCTTTAGTATATCAATTTCTTCAGTGTTAAGTTTAGTTTCTTGGATCATTAGTATATCAAGTTTAGTGTTTGAGATACAACGTTTTAAGATCCGTTGTTTGTTAGGGACATTGATTCCCCTAACATTCCAAGTATTAATTCTCATGGCACCTGGGGAAGGCACTTCCCCTTCCTAGCATTAAACATTTCAGTGATCTTAGTTTGATTTGTTGCCCCTCCATCTTTCTCTCTCAGTTCATATAGTGATTTCCTTCCTCTTTTTTTACTATTTTTGGTGCAATCTAGGGTTTTGTTGATGAAATCGGTTAGAGCAATTCCAAATTTTTGTTCTACTACCTCCAGCTCTTTGCTAACTGGTTCCATTAGGTCTTCTGCATTAATACCCTACTTTTTCTCCTGATCCTCAAGCTCCAGTAACTTAGCAATGAGCTTTTCTCTTTCTTTGTTGGCTTCCTCTACTACTGCTTCCTCAATTGCCTTCCCTAGGATCTCATCACAGATTTCTTCTAGATCTATGTAGTTATTCATACCTGTGGTTTTCTTGTGGTCTTTGGGGTCTATAAGACTTTCCTCTAGTTCATATGTGTTTGGGACCCAGTCAGGGGTCTCTGATGACTCTGGTTCTGCACTTTCTTCCCCTACTGTGGGGCTGATGTGACTGGGATCCCCTTTTGGTAGTTCTCCTTCCTCGAGTACCATCCTTCCCATATCTTCATGGTTCTGCTTCAGAGATTTGTCTCCTTCAGGGAGATTTTTACCCAAGTCAGCTTGTGCCGGGTTCTTAATTAGGGAAAGGTCATTGCTATGGTTTTTAATGTTCCCTTCGTTGCCTAGAGTGTATTTTGGGCAAATCTTATGCAGAGATGAAACCATACTCGGAGGCTGACTAAGACCAGCTAAGATCTTACTGTAATTAGGGTGATTCTATGATGGCGGAGGGTCGTTCTTCAGAGATTCAACAATAAAACCTCCTTTCTTATCATTAAATTTGATATTGACGCCCATAGATTGGGGTTTTAAATTTTTCTTAGTAGGTTTTATTGAGGTCTTGTTGATAATGTTGTTATGGAAAGGGCCTTTGTAAAATATAGGCTTGACGTAATAAGTGGCGAAATTGGTTTTGATATCAAAATATTTTAAGTTTTGTATGCTTGTGTCCATTTTAACTAAAAGGGTAACATCGGATTGAGATAGGAATCCTTTTTCTAACCTTACAAATTCACCCAGAAGGTTACCAATCTCCCTCAAAATTTCACTGTGAATAAGCTCTACTGGGAGGTTAGGTAACTTAATCTACCTAATAGTTTTGAGTTTAAGTTTGCTGGGGTCAAAGTTCGGGAGCCATTCTAGATATTCAAAATTGTGCCCTTTATAGTGTAGGTTTTTACTAAACAAGATTTCCTTTTTTAAGTCCACATTATTACAATCAATGAATATAAATCCTTCAGATATGACAGTAATACTTACCTATTCCCTATAGAGAGCTCGGATCCACTCAGCAATTTCACTCACAAGCAACCCAAAACCACACCAACAGACAAAGAGACCATGAGTTCTGCAGTGATTCCCTAGACCATCTATGTAAATATTGCTGATGTTTATCACTGCTTTCTCCTCCTTGGCCACAAAGTTTGGCAATTGCATTGAGTTCTTCTGCGGGGTTGTCGAAGGGGGCCTAGGGTTTCCTTGGTCCTAAAATGCTTCTTGGTCGTTGCTTTTCCCATGATGATTAGAGACCGTATTACTGAGTCTAGATTTTTTAGGAAATGGTCTCTGGTGGGGAGCCAAACAGTCCATTCCCCTATTTGTGTTAGGGTTCGTCTTCAGGTGAAGATTTCTGGGGGCCGGTTTTAAAAAACCCTCTGCATTCCTTCACAATGGATGACATGAGTAAGAGGTCGAAGGTTGTCAGGCATCAGAGCTCCTTTCCTGGCCTAAGGCAATACAATTTGCTTCAGACGTGAATGCAGGAGTTTTGGAGGTGATTGGGATGGCCCATACACTTGAAGCCCTAGCCTAGTAAAGTTTCCCAATAGATGCCACCCTCGCCCTCTCCATCTTTTGATTCCTACTTTTCACTGTTTGCCAGCACGATTCCTCATATTACTACGGAGGGGGAGCCCATCCCCCATGGAAAATCCTCACATCCCTACGCAGAGTGTTGCAAGGGTTCAGAACCTTTGCTATGAAATCCAATTTATTGCAGTTGTTACTTTGCCATGGAGAGCCTGCTTTTTTTTGTTGTCTTCGAGACATTTTTTTTCCCCTCATCTAAAACCCACAATTTTAGCAACATGTAACTATTTTAAGAAATGCCTATTTAAAAGGCAATTTTTTTTTAAAGTCTTATTTAAAGCAAAACTTGTTTTTAAAACAAATGCTTAATTTTTGAAAATTTGCCTAATTAAAAAGGTAATTTTTTTTTTCAAGAGATTGCAATATTTCCCATTAAATTTTTTTTTTGAAAAAAAATGTCTAGAGAAAAGGCAATTTTTTTTTAAAATAAATGTCTTCATGGAAGAATATATATATATATATATATATATATATATATATATATATATATATATATATATATATATATATATATATATATATATATATATATATATATATGTGCCTTGAAAAGGCAAATTTGTTTTTTTTTTAATACAGGCAAAAATTTGTTTAAACAAATGCCTCATTAAAAAGCTTAATAAAAAGGAAACACATTTTAAATAATGCCACAAAGGGCAAAATTTTTTTTTTTAAAATACCTTAAACGAACTTAATTGAAATTAAAGAAAAAGATTTTTTTTTAACTTATTTTTTTAAAAAGAATAAAGAAAGTTAGGTTTAAAAGATTCAAAATAAAACAAGTGAAGTGAATAAGCCGAAAGGCTTTTATATGCAATTTAGTGCTTTGTCGGCATATTCCAATCAGCATATTTCTCGAACCTTCCACGCAAAGAAGAGCAAATATACTAAAGTGTTTTTTAATTAAAAAAACTAGAGTTTGTTTATGCGAATACATGACAGACAGAGGGTTTGGAAGAGTGCATGGTGTGAAGGTCGGCGGTGAGAATAGGGGCAGTGGTGACCGCAACAGAAGGCAGACCGCAGGCTAGAAGCGGAGGTGAGAGTGCCAAGTTAGGGTTTAGGGCTAAGGTTTAGGGTTGAGGTAGACAAGGAGCGACTGAGAGACGTAGAGAGGGGAGAGGTAGAGAGGTAGAGAGGTAGAGAGGTGATGGGGAGAGATAAGTGAGATATAGAACATGAGCTAATGGAACTAGAGGTGAGATATTGTAAAGGTGCTATCGAAGGTGAGATAGGCACAAATATTTACGGATCAATCTATAACAGGACAAAATGCGAGCGCGTTATAATGCACTCACATTTTGTCCTACTATAGAAATGGTAAAAAAGTATTTACCCCCATGATCCAGGCCCACATGCTCTATTTTCATGTTGATCATGCGCATGCTCCGACAAAAAAGAAGTGCTTTCATGCTGTTGGGAAGTTCACATGCAAATTTTACACATTCTACCACCTTTGCATGATCTTTCCACCACCTTTTCTACTTTGCCAACTTGAGAAGGAGGAAATAACATAGTTTTCACACCAAGTTTGATATATATCCATTCAAGTTTCAATTTTTGTAGTGTTGCAATGTTAATTGTGATTTAATTTTAGGAATTTAACATTGAAAAGGAAGCAAGTAGTGAAAAACTCAAATTGTTGAGGAGTTTGATGCAAGAAGAAAAAAACACTACATAATTGGGTACTCTCTCCATTTGAATCTTCATTTTTTAGGTACGTCAAGTCTTTACATGCATGTTCTTTACATTTTCCTTAATTCTATTTAAATTACTTTACCATGCTTTATCATACATGTTTAAAATAGACACATTCCCAATCAAGAAAGCAGCCTACAATCTCACATGATGCCAGTATATTTTCTACACTTGGGCTCTTTAATAATTATGTGTAATAAATAGACCTTAACATACCATGATGTCAAACTATACAAGAATAAATCCTTACAACATAATAAAAATACAATCCCTCTATTATCTTGTATTCATTTCTTAGGAACTAATATTGGTCTCTTTATCATGCTACAGATGAATTCTTCGTCATGCTGAGGAAACGTTCAAGAATTAAACCAAGACAGGAAGAGATAGAAGCTAAGAATGCAAAGAAAGCAGTGGCTATGAGGAAACTTTGTGAGAAGAGGAAATTGGACACGATAAATCAAGACATGCCAATTGAAGAGGAACCACAACCATCACAAAGAGATGGTATTGGCGGCACAAAGAGAATGAATGCAAAAACTTCGTGCTACAAGAGATTTGAATGCCATAGTTCGAGACATGTCCTCTACCTCAAGTCTATTGGCAAGAGACACATTGTGGGTTCATGATTGTTGTCATTGATGGCAACAATGGTCATCCCACACATCCACAGGACATGGTGTGCCTATACCGGAAGTCATATTGAAGAGTGTTGTGGTCCTGTAAGCAAGAACAGAGCATGTGGCAAAGGTCTGACAATCAGGTTTGGATATCTTAGCGGAAGTATATTTGGAAAGTGCAGACTTGGGGAAGTCAAGAGGAGTACCTTGACTAACAGATTCCAGGAATTTAGCCTTCAGTGATGAAAGAGTGAAGAGATATAAGCATTCAAGTATTAGGGTCCTGCTTGGCAGAGCAAACAGAGGAAGAACTGACCGACATAGCATCAGACATTATTCCAGATGAGATGTTGATGGTGATCAAGATTCTTAAGGTATCATTCATGATTGGCCAACTTGTTAGATGACTTCTATAAGTATCTCTTTGATCCACATCACTTGGTAAGTAAGGATTCAACCGACAGTCTAGAGTTTGGGAAAATATTGACTATTTCGGATGCCGACTAGAAAGAGGATAAAATATGTTGTGCGGATATATATACTAGATGGATTTGGATATGAAGGTGTGCATGGTGTGTTGGTGTGTGTGAATAAAAGCATAAGAACAGTGTGAAATCAGTAAGGCAGGTCCGGTATGTGAAAGGACAACAACACAAAAGAAGAGGAAGAATGAAGTGCAGTAGATTAGTATACAGAGCCTAACCAAAACTGAACTCCAGCATATGTGGATGCTTCTCATCAGTTCAAGTATCTTGTTACTCTCTTTATAACTTGTAGATAGTGAGTCTCTTGTAGGTAGTGAGCCTCTTGTGAGCAGTGTGCTCGGGCAGTGAGCCCTAATTGGCAAGTGCCATTTTGTATTTCTATTCTTCTAACAGAGAATACATTCTTGGGTTAATCACCCTGTGGTTTTCCCTTAACAGGGTTTCCACATCAAAAATATTGTGTCATGTGTACTAAGTTTATTTATGCTTTCATGTTCATTTAAGCTTATATGTTTTGATACTGTACTAGTTGATAAAGAAGAACAGAAAGCTAAAATAATTAACATAACTGATTCACCCCCCCTCTCAGTTATCAACAATTGGTATCAGAGCCAAGTGCCTCCTAACAGAGCCTAACAGCTTGAGGAAGATCTGGGAATTCAAATGGATGTGTATGGTATGAGGGAACAACTTTAGACTACCCTAGATGATCTTGAGCAATCTAACTCTAAAGTCAATGAATTAAAGGAAAGACTCGAACAGGCTGATGATTTCATAAATGAACTAAAAGGGAAACTAAGTATCTCTATGAAAAAGAGATAGGATCTACTTCAGAAATTGGCAAGTCAAGGTGAAGCCAATGATACAAATGAAGATCTGAAGGAGAAAACCAAGTTATGTGAAAAGTTATCAAAAGAGGTCATTATGGTAAGACATGAAATAGAATCAGGAGTTATAAAATTTACTCAAGAAATTGAAGAGAAAAGAAAAATAGAAGATGATCTAAGACTATCTCTCACAGAGAAAACAGAAGACTGCCACAAAATTGACAGTAATCAAACATCTTGAATCTAATCTTGAAGATGCTAAAGATAATGAAGAAAAACTTGAGGATCAAATTGTCTCTCTTAAAAGGGATCTTCAAACAGCAAATGAATACAAAGAAAATTCAAGATAAGCTCTGCTCAACTTGATGTTCTTCTTCAAAGCCAAAAGAGGGTAGATGACAAGTGTGGCTTGGGATATGAGAAAGGTGAAAGCTCTGGATCCAATCAGAAGAATTTTGGATCAGGAAATCCAAGGAACAGGCCTAGAAGACCTCCGGTAAGGCAACCTAATGCTCAAAGATATCCATCCTTCAATGGATACTGCCAAAACTACAATAACTTTGGTCATAAATATAATCAGTGCAGAAAGAGAATAAATTAGACTAATACATCCTTCTCTAGACAGTGTTTCAACTATAAAAGGTATGGTCACAAATCTCATGAATACAGAAATATGCAAATGAATAATTCATTCAATGGTAGATGCTTTGCATGCAATAGAATGGGACATATGGCTAATCAATGCAGATCAAGGGCATATCATTCAAATATGCAAAGAAATGTTGTTTTCCACAATTGCAATAGACTCAGTTATATTGCCAAAATCTGTAGAAGCAAGAATCAAGACAAAAGGGGTCTGGTGCATCATAATTAGAATCAAGACAAAGGAAAAGGAAAAGTGAATGTGGATGAAGTTAAAAGTGAGATGAACAAGATTTGGGTGAAGAGAAGCATAGAGAATGTAGGGGATGGATCCGCACCAGAATTTGGTGCTGATATTCCTTCCAAAAATTAAAAAATGAGCTCTAGCTCAAGGGGAGTCACTAGGAAAAACAAATCCCCCAGCCAGTTAATTGGTGCCAGAATTGATACAAGGAGAGTTGCGGATTAAAGGGTTCTCAGAGAATCATCTAAATAAACTATGGTTAAGATATAGAAGATCTACAAGATGTTTAGAGCAAGATTGATCTGGTTCATCAAGTCATCTGAATAAGGAAAACAAGGCAAACCAGAATGACTTAAGCTGAGTATTTATTGCAACTTGGTATTAGGGCTCACGGAGTAACATAAGGGTTTTTCCTATCAAACATTTGTTCATTCTGTATTCAAGAAGAAGTGAAAAGGAGCTCTGCAACAAATTTCTTCAAGGCCATCAAAGATCATCTGCAGAAGTTGATTCATCCAGCAATCGATCCAGCTCACTCTGTGAAACCCAGAAGTGTAAAAGGTATTTTTTGTTCTTGAATATTCCTCTGTAAAACTCTGAAAAATGACTACTCCAAATGTGGTGAAGATTTCTAATAGGCCCCGCCCTAAATTCAAGAAACATCCATATAAATCCCTAGAAATTGATCCCCTAGGTGCCTTTTCAAGCATTCTGCATGGAGTTCTGCATGTAGAAGATGTTAGGGCATATATTCATGCAAATATTAAAGAATTTGGGGAATCTAAGCTGGTTGATATCTATCACAAGCAATTGATAGATGACTCATTTGAACTCAAAACTCAGTATAATGCTATCTGGGACAAACATTTTGCACAATGCATTCATTTCCCCTGTTTTCTAGAAGATGAATGGGTCTGGTACATTTTGAGCAGAATACATGACAACTTCATGTGGTTGAACAGGCCGTTTAAGATTACTAAGGATGCCATTAAGGCAGTAACCAGATTTCACTCAACCGGTGAGATGCCCACTCTCAAATCTATCAAAAACCAAATTGTAAGTGAGGCTACCAGATCAAAGTTTGATAAAAGAGCTATGACAATTGAGGATATCATAGATCCAGATATCAAGTTTGCATCAATGATAATTGGATATAAGATATAGCACTCCAGCAAGGAGAATTCAGTATCCGAAACTGCTATATATACTGCTTATGAAATGCTGAGGAAGAATGCAGACTATGATCTTTGTGAGCTTCTTCTGAACCAACTCTTGGAGAATCTGTAGAAGATAAAGAAAGATAAGAAGAACTCTTTCAAATACAGTGGTTTAATACTCTACCTATTCTTTTACTACATGAATGAGCTACCCAGATCTAATGGGTGGATATGGCAGAATGACAGACCAGTAGCAATTCAAATCAGAGACTATCTACATGGAATTGGTAATGCCAATGCATAGAATACAGCACTCTAGGGGTACTTTAAGAACTTTCAAAACATGATGCAAGCCAGAGAGAGAATTCCCCAATCCTTAGTTGAGAAGTATAAGGATACAATCTGCTTTATGGTAGAAACTGATCAGTGCTTAATGAAGGCAGTGGAGCCAAGGGTAGTCTGAATCATGCCAATGGGGTATGAAGTGGATGAGAAAATAGTTGAGCTACATGTTCAACACATGCTTAGTCAACCCAAGGATCCCAAGGCAAAAAGGTTTGGAACCTTTGAAGATTAAAGTATAAAGATCCATGTGGAACTTAGACAACCAGAGATAAAGAGAAAAGTGAGAAAAGAAGTAGAGAATGTTGCCAAAAGATTTGGCATATCAAAAGAAGCACTTGATGCTAATAGAGAGAAGATAGAAAGGGCAGAGAAGGAGAAGGAAGAAGTAGAAAAGGAAAGTAGTCCAATAAAAGCCCCCTCCCAGACCAGATCTTCTAAGAGCTCTACACTTGCAACTACTAAAAGCTCAAAAGGATCTAAATCGGAAGCAAAATCATTCGGTAAAGCAGAGAAAAGAACTAAAACAAAGGCCACAAGGTCTTACTTTAGTCAGAAGGATGATGAAGAGATAGAATCAGATGAGGAAGTAAAGAAAATGAAAAAGAAAAGGAAAAAATCTGGTGAACCCTCTACTAAAGAAGTAACAAAAGAATTTGTTGAAAGGTCCACTCTGTCCTTAGATGATGTAGTTAAAGTAGTTACTATGGATGGGAACCTGCAACCAATAACAGAATTCTATGATGCATATAATGATGCAGATAAAAAGATCTTGGAGGAAGCCACAGTTAAGTACTTGAACATATACAATAAGGATTTTATTGAAATCATATCTCTCATTCCCAAAAGCCTAGAGAAGGAATTAGAGATAAGAAAGAATAATGCTAGGGCAAAGGATCTTGAGATTTGGGAATAGATAGCCATTCAACTCTTTCCTTCAATCACTTCGAAGCAAATGAATATGATCTTCAAAGATTGTAAGGATAAGTTCTGGAGCAAAGCTAGAATGAATCAGCTTGTGCTTGGTGAAACTAACAAAATAGGAAAAGAGATAGAAGAGATTCTCTGGAATGGTTACAAAAGATTCAACATTCCCATTGTAGAGGACTTAGGAGATGAACCCTCAGCTACAGATGTTGAAGAAGAATCTACTGAGACAGTGGCAGAAGAGGTAAAGGAGACAGGTGAAGAAAAAGGTAAGGACTTAGATTCCTTTGCTCTGGAAGAGGAGGTCCAAGATCAAGCAAACATCTCTCCTCCGGTTTCTTCTACAGACTCCAGATCCAAAGAAAAAGAAAGAGTAGAAGAGAAGACCAGTCAAGAAGCAAAGAAGAAAGCAAAAGAAGATGACAATAGTAAAGCTATAGTAGGAAAGAAAACTCCAACTGAGAAGGCCAAAGATGATAGTGGCAAGAGTGCAGAAGGGGAGAAAACTCTGTCTCCAGCAAGAGACACAGCAGAGGCAGTCAAGGATTTCTTAACTAAAGAGATGATGGATTTTGATGAACCAGAACTACTTCAAGGACCGTTCAATTTTGATTCCTTCTCTCCGGTGCAAACCATGAAGCTAGCATCCTTCACCCAAGCCAAGGCAAAAGAAAAACTTCTGAAGTCTCACATGGAAGACTATGAGCTCATAGAAGCTGCATCTAGTGTTTTAGAGAAGATTATGCCATCCTTCCAAAAGGATTCTTTGGCCTCCACATCCAGTAATCTAAAGTCTTTTGTAAATTCTATTCATATGCATTTTGATTCTTTAGAAAAGTCAGCAGAAGAAAAGGTCTGGAAGGAATTTTTGGTAAAAAGATTATCAGAGGTACAAGGGTTAATATCAAATGATAGGAGAGTTATGGATATTGGAATAAAGAGCTTAGAAAATTCTCTTAAAGATGGCGGAGATATCTATAAATTTTGTTTATCTTGGCCAAAAGTGACCAAGGATTTTGAGAAGAAAGTAAAAGAGCAAGAGGATAAACTGTTAAGTTTATCTCAAAGTTTTGATCCTCTCTCTTCTTCCATAGTAAATCAAGAGTGCCAAACTCTTGCAACTATAAATGAAATAAAGAAGCTTGAGAAGGAGAAGAAAATAAAAATAGGCAGGCTAAGTGAACTAAGAGGGATTATTGTCCCTAAGTTAGAGGCCATGCATGAGGCTCTAACTGATGCTCAGACCACATCCCGGACCAGTGATCCGATAGATCTCAAGAGGGCAGAAGCCTTTGCATTCCTGCTAAGTGGTCACATCTCAATTTTGGACAGGATGAAGCAGAGTTGGACAACAGAACTTGTCTAGTTGAAGACAACGTTTGCAGACATACTACAGTATATGTAAGTATAACCTGTTTATATACTTATGTGGCTAAGTATAGTTGAATTTTTGGGCAATTTTGATGTATGGACCCTACCCATTGCCATTGATGTCAAAAGGGGAGTGAGGAACAGTGAAAAATGTGGAATCCAGCTAAGGGGGAGCTCTAGTAAAATGTACATTAGAACAGAGCATCAACCAAGGGGGAGTATAGTTAACACTTATTCATTTTTCACTAAGTGTTGCCATCAATGCCAAAGGGGGAGATTGTTGGCAAGAGACACATTGTGGGTTCATGATTGTTGTCATTGATGGCAACAAAGTTCATCCCACACATCCGTAGGACATGGTGTGCCTATACCAGAAGTCAAATTGAAGAGTGTTGTGGTTCGGTAAGCAAGAACAGAGCATGTGGCAAAGGTCCAACAGTCAGGTCCAGATCTCTCAGACAAAGTATATTTGGAAAGTGCAGACTTGGGGAAGTCAAGAGGAGTACCTTGACTGATAGATTCCAGGAATTGAGCCTCCGGTGATGAAAGAGTGAAGAGATATAAGCATTCAAGTATTAGGGTCCTGCTTGGTAGAGCAGACAGAGGGAGAACTGGCCGGTAGAGCATCAGACATTATTTCAGATGAGATGTTGATGGTGATCAAGATTCTTAAGGTATCATTCATGATTGGCTGACTTGTTCGACAAATTCTATAAGTATCTCTTTGATTCACATCACTTGGTAAGCAAGGATTTAGCCGACAGTCTAGAGTTTGGGAAAATATTGACTATTCCGGATGCTAACTAGAAAGAGGATAAAATCCGTTGTGCAGATATATATACTAGATGGATTTGGATATGAAGGTGTATGTGGTGTGTTGGTGTGTGCAAATAAAAGCATAAGAACAGTGTGAAATTAGTAAGGCAGGTCCGGTATGTGAAAGGACAACAGCACAAAAGAAGAGGAAGAATGAAGTGCAGTAGATCAGTATAAAGAGCCTAACCGAGACTGAACTCCAGCATATGTGGATGCTTCTCATCAGTTCAAGTATCTTGTTACTCTTTTTATAACTTGTAGACAGTGAGTCTCTTGTAGGTAGTGAGCCTCTTGTGAGCAGTGTGCTTAGGTAGTGAGCCCTAATTGGCAAGTGCCATTTTGTATTTCTATTCTTCTAACAGAGAATACATTCTTGGGTTAATCACCCTGTGGTTTTCTCCCTTAACAAGATTTCCATGTCAAAAATATTGTGTCATGTGTACTGAGTTTATTTCTGCTTTCATGTTCATTTAAGCTTATATGTTTTGATACTGTACTAGTTGATAAAGAAGAACAGAAAGTGAAAATAATTAAGATAACTGATTCACCCCCCCTCTCAGTTATCAACAAAGTCAACATGTAGGGACACCATCTACCACATCTCAAGTTGAGAGTACATCATCACTCACATGTGATGAAAGAGGTACGCCATCGTTCCCACCTCAACCTCAAGGTATATCATCTATTCCATCTTTGATCAAAGGTATGCCATCTAGTCCATCTCATTTAAATATTGATAAAATTCTTAATGTTGAGATGAATTTACCTAACTTAACACCACCTAGAATTTTGCATAGAAAGCCAAAGTATTTGATTGATATTGATGAGAATATTTTGCAGCCAATGGAAGGTAAGATTCCAAAACGCACTTGTAGAAGATATGCTCATAAGATTTAGAGATTGTTCTTTAAAAAGTTAAATGAGACTGCAAGATGTCAACTATTCATTGAAATGATGCGAAGTATAAAGTATAGGTCCATCATGAAGATTCTTGGGTTGAGAACATCAAAGGCTTCAAGTGAAAAATCTATTGTCAAGAATCTAATGAGTGTGTATGAGAGTGTGGGTAACAGCTCACGCACAAAAGATAGTAATGCAACACGGTGTGTGATTACATCTACTATAGTAAGTAGTCAAACAAGGAAAGATCATCTCATTAGAAAGACGAATCAAGAATTGAGAATTAATAGGAAAACTTTATTAAGAGCCGTTGGAAGATGCCAAAGAATTGAGGACACTAATGCCAATGAAATATGGGTGTTCTTGGGGAGACTACCACGAAAAGATAAACCAATTGTTGAAGCATTGAGATTACTAATTGAAGACTTTTGGATGAATTACACAAGGGTATCTCCGAATCAAAGGGATGTGGTAAGAAGGAGAATCGGTAGTCAGAACCATGAGCCACATCCAAAGCATTTTTTGGATGAGACTCAAACACAGTTTTATGGTAAATTTCTAGAGAAGTATCCTCAAATTAAAATTTGTCAAAGATATTTTGAAATGCTAAAACCTTTCTATCTCAAGATAAATCACACATGCACTACTTGTAGATTACATAGTGAACTTTCTAACCATTTTGATGCTTACAGGTCTATATGTTTAGATATGCATACTAATAATGTTTTGCAGGGTTGTGCCATACGTGCCCCACCAACATCTTCAAGAGACTTCATATCAAGAATTTTATGTGAAAGAGAGGAAGGTCAAATATTCTACAAGAAATTATTAGATGGCATATGTCATCGTTGCGGTGGCTTGCAACATTTGCCAATATGTGAACATATGGAAAGAACACATGCAGTTGGAAACAAACTAGTAGAGTTTGGCAAGTATAAAATAGTGGCATACAATACAAAAGATGGTAAAGAAGCAAAGAGGTGTGAATTGGTTATTGAAAAGATTCCAGTGTATCAGTTTATGCCTATATTTCGTGATAGCATAGTGTATGAGTATGCAAGACATGCCCATAGAGCTCGATGGTTGGACTTGCAATTCAAGTTATGCAAGGACACATTTCCGGTTGGTAGCATTGTTTCAGTCATTGACTTTGCAAAGAATAAGTCTACAGCCACAACGTGAGGTGCAATCACAATATTACAACTCCACATAGGTTTCTATATTTGTGCACATCGCATTCATTCATGCAAATGATAGTACAGAGGATGACAAAAAGATCATAAGGGAGTATAATTTCTATATTAGTGATGATCTCACATATTCTACGGAGTTCGTGCAAGGTTGCTTTTAGGTGTTCTACAATGATTTGGCTAAAGGGGCATATCGTTCAGCATATCATATGGTTGAATAACTATGCGTCACAATTCAAGAACTCACAAAATTTCTATTGGCTAAGTAGGAGGCATAATTTTACAGGTATTTAGCATATGTGAAACTTTTGTGAGGCCGGGCATGGAAAGGGGGAGCATGATGGTGCAGGAGCATGTATCAAAAGAGCCATAGCACAAGAAGAGTTAAAGTATAAAGACAATACAAAGTTGACAAATGCAAAATCAATTGTCAAGTGGTGTAATGATTCCATGGGTCCAAGTAATGAAGGTAAGTCTTTAGTTCCTAGATTTTTTTGGTTGATAGATGATACTAACATTGCACCATATGAGGACTATTCTACACCGACAGGATCAAATGAGATGCACTCTTTCAGAAGCTCAATTACAAGTTCATGGAGTATCCATACGCAAAAGATGTCATGCTTTTGTTCTTCCTGTACAATTCAATCTTGGGATGAGTGTGAGTCAAAGGAGTGGGTTGACGAATGACAATTAAGTTATCTTAGCCCACTTAACACATATCGACCCTCGACGGCACTGGAACTAACACAGATGGAATCATCAGTTGACTTTGACCACATATCAGATCTAGTTCAACCAGGTAATATATCTATTTGCATAGTTTTTGAAATTCTTAATGTCATCTTACTTTGTAGTGTTTTTGTAATGTTGACTAATTTCATCTAATTTGCTACACATATCAATGTAGGGCATGCATATGCAGTTATTGCAGATGAAGATAATGAAGAGGGAACAGATTATTACTTATGTCATTATGTTGAGGCCAAAAAGAAATTGGAGGCCCCAATTACAAATGGAGAAAACATCGAATACCTTACAGGCTCAGTGGTTATTACTGGAACATGGCTTAGAAGGTGCACAAATAAGAGTGTTAATGTTTGGCTATTTTAGGACTTGGACACGCATCAGAAGATTCTTCATTACTTGAACCTTGTCGTAGCATCCAATGTTCATTTGATACAGTATCGGGGTAGACCTTTGAACAAAATCTTGTGGAAGGTGTGTGAGTCTAACCATGAAGCAATACTTGACACAATAAAGAGTAGAGTAGACTTAGATGGTTCATTAGATTAATTTGTAAGTATTTACATTAATTTTCTAAAGTCATGTTACATTGAGTTGTAAGTATGCACATTAATTTGTAAGGTTTGTCTTTTTTTTATTTCCTGCTGCATTTTTACACATATACACATTTTTACATCATCATGTTGTACTTCATGGGGTTAGACCTAAGTGATGGATGAAGTTGATCCTGAGAATAATGTATAAAATCTAGGTAATGTATAAAATATAGGTGTCTCTAGGTGTCTTGGTTTCTAACTAGAGGGGTCAAAAAATAAAATTTTGTTTTGATTGAGTCAATTGTATGTAATAAGGTCTTCTAAGACCATTTTATTTGTTTTTAAGCCACTTTGAGTCATTCGGGGTCAGTTTGAGTCTTTGAGTCCTATTGCAAAAAAGTGTCAATGTTGTCAAGTTGCACAAAGCAACTTTTGCACTTTTGGTGTCATACTCTTGATGCGACCAAACTAACAATTCCAATGCATCTGGATGGGTACATTTATGCTAGGTATGGTCTTGTTTTTCACCCAAACATGTCAAAATAGTCCGAGCTACATTGTACCGACGATATCCCTAAAGAGTCCAAAGTGCAAAAAGGTAGCAATCTTTGAAGAGATGTTACTCAAAAAATGTGTCACTTAGAAACATTCTGTCTAAGGCAACATGATCATATAGAATGCCTCTACAATAACCTTTCTCAATTTTTTATATCTCTGAGGCATTTGCCTGTGGTGAAAGGTTTTTTGCTACCCCAAAAATCGTCAGAAGGAGGCAGTGTAAAGTTGCAAAGGGGTGTAACTTTTGTCCTGCTCCTGATGCGACCAAATTGACTATTCCAATGCATCCGGATGGGTACATTTACACTAGGCGTGGTCCTATTTTTCACCCAAACATGTCGAAACAAATCCGAGCTACATTGTACCGACGATATCCCTAAAGAGTCCAAAGTGCAAAAAGGTAGCAATCTTTGATGAGATGTTACTCAAAAATTGTGTCACTTAGAAACATTTCATCTAAGGAAACATGAGCACGTAGAGTGCCTCTACAATAACCTCTCTTAGTTTTTTATATCTCTAAGGCATTTGCGCATGGTGAAAGGTTTTATGCTACCCCAAAAATCATCAAAAGGAGGCAGTGTAAAGTTGCAAAGGGGTGTAACTTTCGTCCTACTCCTGATGCAACCAAACTGACTATTCCAACGCATCCAGATAGGTACATTTATGCTAGGTATGGTCCTATTTTTCACCCAAACATGTCGAAACAGTCCAAGCTATATTGTACCGACGATATCCCTGAAGAGTCCAAAGTGCAAAAAGGCAGCAATCTTTGACAAGATGTTACTTGAAAACTATGTCACTTAGAAACATTCCATCTGAGGAAACTTGAGCATGTAGAGTGCCTCTACAATAACCTCTTAATTTTTTATATCTCTGAGGCATTTGCTCGTGGTGAAAGGTTTTCTGCTGCCCCAAAAATCGTCAAAAGGTGGCAGTGTAAAGTTGCAAAGGGGTGTAACTTTCATCCTGCTCCTGATGCGACCAAACTGACTAATCCAATATGTCTGAATGGGTACATTTATGCTAGGCATGGTCCTTTTTTTCACCCAAACATGTCGAAATAGTCTGAGCTACATTGTACTGATAATATCCCTAAAGACTCCAAAGTGCGAAAAGGTAGCAATCTTTGATGAGATGTTTCTTGAAAACCATGTCACTTAGAAACATTCCATCTAAGGCAACACGATCATGTAGAGTGCCTCTACAATAACCTCTCTCAATTTTTTATATCTCTAAGGCGTTTGCCCGTGGTAAAAGGTTTTCTGCTACCCCAAAAATCATCACAAGGAGGCAGTGTAAAGTTGCAAAGGGGTGTAACTTTTGTTCTTCTCCTCGTGTGGCCAAACTGACAATTCCAACGCATCTGGATAGGTACGTTTAGGCTAGGCATGGTCCTGTTTTGCACCCAAACATGCCGAAACAATCCGAGCTACATTGTACCGCCATATTAAATTATTGACAAATATTGAATCATATAAACACATAGAAATCATTTTAAAGCATAAACTAACTCCTCCAAGTCAAGGCACAGATTAAGGTATGTGAAAGTTGAAATATTCACCTAGCAAAAGATAGCCTCATATTTGTCATTTTAATGACCTCAATCAATTGTAAATGTCTTAGTGCACCTAGATGAACTTAGCCCATTCCTTAGCCTTTCAACACTTTCAAACAAGGTGAGGTCTTTTATCCTTGATTCTTGCCTCCTTCACAAGACTAGGTGCTAGTTGAAGGTTGCTCAAGTGACAATATGTGCCTAAATTCTTTGGCTTATTTTCTTTATTTTTGAATCAAAGTAACATCAGATTTCATAGTTTAAGCTTCCTCATGTTTAGGCGCTGATATGTGATGTTATGAGCATGAAATAGCGCCTTGATTCTAATAGGTGTTCTCTCCAAGTTAAGCGCTCATCAAAGGTAAACTGAGTTGAAAATTGTGCCTAAGGTTTTCATGTTTGTTAATCACTGCTTAAATATTTAAGAAAGTCTGCTTCATCTTAGGCGCAAATGTAAGGTTGTTCAGAGTTCAATGGGTGCCTAAGTTAGATGAAGACTTTTTACCCACCTCATCCTTCAATCATTATAATTTTTCTCAAAAGACGTCATCAAAACATGAAAAAACTCCAAGACTTGTAGTTTTAAGTTGATTTCCTCCAAGGCACCAATGTGAGGTTGTTTTGATGGCAAAGGGTGCCTTAATTCATGATGTTGAATCTCCTTCCTCCTAGGCACCAAAATGGATAGTTTAGACAAGAAAAGGCACCTTAGTATACTTAGCTCATTTCTTGGCAATTTGATGGCTTCAATCACTTGTTCAAACATATAGGAGACCATTTTACACTTAGGTGCTAGATCTTAGGATTTAGAACATCTTCCTTCAAGGCGCCAAAATGAGGTTATTTAGACACAAAAGTGTGCCTCCATACAAGATGCTTATTCTCCTTCCACTTAGGCGTTCATTCATGATGATCCAAGTGACAATAGGCACCTAGACTTCCTTTGGTAAGATTTAGTCATTTTGAAGGTTCTAACACTAGGCGCTACAGTTGGAAGTGATTTGAAGTTCATTCTCCTGTAGGTGCCCAAAATGGATGGTGGAGACAATAAAAGGTGCCTAGGCTTCTTTTGACGATTTTCAAAGTCTTCCTAAGTTATATTATGTTATATTAACCCTTAGGCGCAAATGGATGATCTAAGATGACTCTAGGCGCATTTCCAAGGTGATATCTTTCTAGGCGCAATCTTCACTAAGTTTAGACTTCACTTTACATCAAGGAGCCAAAATGGATAGTTTAGAGAGAGGCAAAAATGCACCTAGAGGTATGATGCTCAGTTTGATGTGTTTGATCCAATCTTTTTTCCTACCCTCATATCAATTAAATATGACCTTTGATTATGATATGGTGCTCGAGCTTATGAGATTTTACCAGAGACGCCGGTTGAGTTAGGTTGAAGGGCCAGTGAACTAATGACTTAAAGACCCTTTAGTAGGTTGATTTAAGTGATAGTAACTTCTGATTATAAGTCAATATTAAATTAAAACAAAAGTGCACTTTACACATGACAAGCAATTGAGGGTTTTAGAGTCTTAAGAAAAGCAAATTCTTTTTAGGGTTTAATGCCCAATATGCAAACCCTAACTATCAATAAGATTATGATTATGAAAGCTTGTGTCTTCCTCTAACTTCTTATTGCAAGAACAAAACCACATCCACCATGAATATGATTCATTTTTTTTTAAATACAACTTTTATCTTTTAGTTCCAAAATGAGGTTTAGGTGATACTTGAATAACAATAGTTAGCTTATTGGATCAAGAAACATACTATGTAATACAATTGGACTTTAAATATTTGAAGTAGCCATCTACAAATATCCATTCAAACGTGGATTTATAATGCAAGTATGGACGCCATCAATAAAAAAGATTTGTATTAACCAAATATCCATATAAGCATACATCAATATTTGTTGATATAAGTATAACATATATACAAAATAGCCATATAGGCTTACAAGAATGCCATATAGGCATACAATCTCAACTATATGCAATACAAAATATATGTCTACAAATGCCATATAGGTATAAAACAAAGGAACACAATAAAAAGTCATTCCCCTCTGGCTGGTGAAGAGAATAGATCATGGGCAGCCTTTGATCTTCTAGGGGATAGAGACACGTATGTGGGTGGTCTGCTACTAACTTGAGGGCTGCTCTTCCTATTTAGTTCTTCCTGCATCTTTAGCTGTTACAGTAAAAAGTATAGACATTAATATATGGAAATTACATGTTATAAAAAATGAAACATTTAACAAAATAATCACTTACCGTTGCCATATAATCTGTCTCCTCACTTGCCTCAATAGCAGAAATGGGCCGTGGTGATGTCATGTCCTATAGAAACCATCCAGATAGAAATTAAACTTCAAATCAATAATCTTTTGATTTTTCAAAAATAAACAACTATAACAATGAATGTAAATTGAAATTTACTAATTTGCCTCATACCCCTGCCAATGGCATGGAGCTATAAATTGCAGAGGCCACACCATGCTCCATTGCCCTATGAACATTGGGAGATGTCTCCACAGCCTGCATCATCTGAAAATAAAACAACATTATTCAATTACGAAAACTATAATAGTGATGCAAATCATGGCTCCTAACATACACACACGTTCATCTAAACATTGAAGTACACACAATAAAGCACACAAGTCACATACAAAAATCTAGTAAGTACAATTTATTCATTAAACTATTTATTTTATTACCTCCGTGAAGCTTTGAAGTCCACCACCGTTGGTAGGTGTTGCCATGAAATCTTTAATATTAACCTATTCAACATCCAAAATTAAATATTAGAATACCATTCATATAACGATGCTATTCACATGTAATATTTATAATTGTTTACTAGTTACATACCCCGATAGTAGATGATGTAGTGTAATATGTAGGTGGAGAACCACTAAAAATTGCATCAACGCTATGACCCTAAAATTTCATTAAAATCATCAAACTAAATTAGTTAATCTTGCATTTCAAAAATGAAATTTAATAAATTAAATTCAATAAACTTGCTAATATTTACCTGAGTATCAAGGCCAAAAGTCTCACTCGGGAGGGTATCTGTCATCACCATCTGCTCAGCTGTAGATATAGCCTGTGCACCTGTGTCTTGACTATCCATGGGGTCATAACCACAGGCTGACCTGCAAGTTTGACAAACATGGGGTGGGACCCTACTCCTCACACTATCTCCCAACCCACACTGTGCTATAGGATTGGCATGCTCTATGATGCTCTGGGTCAAGGCACTAATGGATTGAAGTGTATCGACCTCAACACTCTCCTTCACAATGGAAGGGATAGAAACATACTCATGTGCTAGTCTGTTTATTACTCGTCTCACTACCCACTGTGGGTCAACATGTGCCTCTGGTCTATCTTGTGCTGACCCCCCACCTCTACCCTAGAAGTCCCGCATCTCAAAATAGTTTGGCACTTTATTGAGGACAAACTCACAGTAGAGTTTCCTCAAAAAGTATTGCGGGACCTCATTATTATTGCATGGAGTATGGTCAAAAACCATCCACCACCTCTGCCCAAAATTGTCCCTTATCGCTTGGTTGTTGCACCAATGGATAGGGAACCTCTTGCATATAATGGGTGGAGGTTGATTTGTTTGTGGGTTTGTGAAAATGGAACACAAGTCTAATTTTGTAATTTGTAATTTTTTGACATCTTCATATGACAGCTTGTCTGCATAATAGTCTCTAAACTCTCTCCTCTTATCCGTCCATCTAGATATTTGCTTTCTAATTGAATCTACATTTGATAACATAGATTCAAGAGACTGACCAAGCATGGACCTATGCAAGGTTGAAGTGGAAGGATCTTTCAACCTTGTAATTATGTCTTCAATTTCTTGTTTATTATTTTCAATTTGCCCCATTAGATTTTCTTGTGTTCCAGGGGCATGTCGAGGAATGGATGGAGGAGGTTGTTGTTCGACAGGTATTTCCTCTTCAGGATTTTGTGGATTTTGAGGAGGAGGAGGAGGTGCATTAACATTTCCTAAAAATTAATGAAATTTACATAAAAAATCAACTCAAACCTACCTATTTAGAAACAAATTCAAATAAAAAAATAAATAAAACTCACTCCTTTGGCCTGCTCGATGTCGTGGTAGTATTTTGGTGATGAATTGGTAAGATTTTGGTGTTGAATCAACTTTTCCAAAATGCGAGCACACTTCTTAGGGTTTGCAGGCTGCAGATGTAGAGGAAAACAAGGAAATGAAATGAGCACAAATGCTCTTTTTTTATTTATAGTTAGTCATAATGTGCTTATGTTATAACGCAAGTGTGTTATGGTTTGGTTTTGATTAGCCTTAGGCTCGTCATTACCAAACCATAATGCGAGCGTGTTATAATGCACTCGCGTTATGTATTAAATTCTTTTGAAAAAAAAAATTGGCCACTTTTTGGCCCCCCCAACTTTTTGCACTTACCCATCACTATCAGAAGAATGACTATTTTCTCATAATAGAGCATCTTGACAATCTCAGACAAGCAGCTAAAGGAGAAGACATGCAAAGCATTTCACAACCTTCAAAGCTTAATGACACATCATTTAATGTTGTTTGGCTCATGGTTGACCTTTCCTGAGATCTGCATATAGTTCCACTTATTTGCAGAGGAGTTCTATTCATTTAGGTCTGACCTTTCCGTGTACACATGTTACAACTCTTCATTGGAGTTTTTGATCTTCCTTGGTCAACACGGAGGAGTCTTTGGCTCCGAAGATGATATATATCGATGTAATAGATGCCTAGGAAAGTAGTTATGATCAATAGCATAAGTTCATAGTTTGGATTCTTGTGAAGGAGCTTCAAAGCTATATCTTGTGCATATTTTGATATTCTGTAATCAGACATGTTAGCCATAATTGTAAGCATGCATGTTGCCGACCAATTTATATTTGAATTCTATGATATACTGAATGGTTGAAACTGCATTTGCTTTATATCTTTGAGTTGTTTCCATTTTTGTTACTCTAGCTACATGGTCTAGATTGTTCTCTTTGAGGACCCTCCTAATCATGACTGCACCAAGTGGTATCAGAGCAAAAGTTTAAATCTTTGGGAGAAAATTGAGTGAAGTTGGTTAAGGAATTCCATAAGATCTTGATGTGGATAGATTGCCAAATATGAGGCAGGTTACTTTTGTTGCAACTGATCACCGATTGTGAGGCAGTTGTCACCTTGTAGACCGATCGCTAAATTTGAGGCAATTTGCACTTGATCCTAGGAAGATGTTGTCGAGGAGAGCTCGTACTATTGGAACAATGGCTAGTAGGATGGATGAGATGATGGAAATAATGAAAACAATGAGAATTCAATTAATTGTTATCGAGGAAGATAGGTGAAGAGGATTGTTACCTAGACCTAATGTTGAAAGTGATGATGATGAAGAATTTCAATCTGCTGATCAAAATGGTGAAACCCTAGGAGATGTAGAAGAAGAAGAATCAGATCAAGTGAAGATGTTGCAATCAATTTCAAAGATTGGGAAGAGACCTAGAGTTTATGTACCTAATTACACTGGCAATTTGAACCCTAAAGAGTTGATTGATTGGATACATGACATGGAAGAGTACTTTGAGTATGAAGAAATTGAAGATCCGGAGAAGGTGAAATTTGCAAAGTTGAAAGGACATGCTACTATATGGTGGAAAAAAGTTCAGTTAGATAGAAATAGAAGAGGAAAAGAAAAGATATTTGTCAAACTTAGGCACCTCAAATTTTGAGGGGAAAGGTATCATGACCAAGGTCCTATCAAAAGGATATGGTGAAATATCCTCTAAGGTGTAGTGTTTAGTCGATGCTCCCGTTTTCATGTCTAAAAATTGTTGTTGGAGAGCTTCAACTTTTTGGTTCATTAGGCTTAGGGCATCCAAGGAGTCAATTGTTGCTTTGCTCTTATCCATGGGTATTTCATCATGTCTACATCCTTTAGGGATTCTCTCTTCATCAGTTTCTTTGAGAGCCTCCACGTCATAATCCTTAGGGAGTTTGACTCCTAGACTTGCTAGATGTAAAAAGAATTTTGTTGGGTCTTGGGCAAGCACCCCTTCTAATAGGCATTGAAATTTTGGGTCATGCTGCGTGTGAAGGATCTCATCCATAGAAATTTCTTCTTCATTTTCGTGAGTGTTTGGAATCATTTTCTTAACCATTTCTAACTATTTTTGTTTTTGTAATCTAGTTAAGACCATGCAAGGTAGTAAAGAGATGGGCTAAAATGAGATTTTGAGCAAGGTGCTAGGATGAAACAAAGTTTTAGCAAGGTTCTTCTTAGATCTAGGTGGTGTCAAACAAAGTGGGATATATAAAAGCGATAGTCAAAAGCTAGGATGTTAGGAATCCGTTACTTGATGTTGACTAGCTTTGCACAACCCACTAGTGGAGTTCTGAAAGGATAAGTAACCCTTGATATTGGAGCCTCACTAGGTTTTTTCTTGAGATTTGATTTTGATCAAGAATAATTTGGTTATAACCTTGTTGGAAATTTGAAAAATAAAAATTGGCAAGATTTTGGATGAACAAGTAGCTATGGTGCGGAAAAGAAGGAGAAATGGTTGACTTGCAAGGTCTTAATCAGATTTTGAAAAACTGAAACAGGTTTAAAGATGGTTTCTGAAAAGTTTTTGAAAAATTTTGCTCTTGGAAGATATGATTTTTGTTCTCTAGTTCAAATGCGCCAGAAGTCGAAGTGAATGCCCAATTATGTGTTTGTTTAAATGCATCACCTAATCAAATGCGTAATAAGTCAAAGCAGATGCGCAATAAGTCAAGGCGAATGCATAATTTTGGCTTTTTTTCTTGTTTTCTCTGAATTTTGAAAATTTTGGATCATTTTCAAGATTTTTGCTATTTTTGGTTTGAAAAACTTGGTGTTTCTAATGATGTTGATGTTCAATTATGGCAAAAGCACAGCAAACACATAGAAGTTTTCCATGATTTTTATCTTTTTATTTTTTTTTTATGTTTTTGGACTATTGTGACTCAAAGACAAGTACAACCTAGGCTAGATGTGACAATATTCATTGAATCCTCTAGCTGTGCCACTCAAAGCATGTAGCTCTAGAATCTGGTAGCACCGGCTCCCCTCACGGCACTCACTTCTCATGCATACCAGATTCAGGTTTCCTTAGGCTAATCCCCACACCAAATCTTAAGATTGTCCCTGCTACCTCTACTAAGAGTCACTTGAATCGAGGTTGCTTCAAGAGCTCCGCCCTTTGCATCAGTGAATAGGGGTTTTTGGCTTGCTACACAATTGGTTCTTAGTTAGGGCAACCATTTGAGTGGTTACACATGCGGCGGCACTACTCTCCATTATGGAGTCTCCCAGCCTCAAAGGGTTACGCCTATGAGGGTTTTGGGGGAGGTTGGCTGTTGGTGTAACACATCAGCACTCATTGCTTGAGGTTTTCACCCCAAGCACAATTTATTTTAAGTGGCTTGGTAGGGCTTGGCTTTAGCCTATTACCACTCAGGGTCATTCCCACTTGGACAAGCATGCATCCAAGGGCAGGCCCCCCTAAAGGTTTGACAAAAAGAATGACAAGTCTGGCACTTTGATCACCCAGTTAAGGGGAGAGCATAAGCCTATTGTCATTCGCAAGCATAGAAAACACTTGTTTATTCAACCGAGTTAAAAATAGAAAAACTAAATGAGTTAATCTACTTGTGCACTCACACGATTGTTAACTTGGAAGTGTTTAGATCATAGCATTGTTCATTCCCCGTTTGTTAACTTTGAAAGTGATTAGGACATAGCATTGTTCATTTTTCATTTGTAAAGATAGCAGTGGCCTAATTTAGGAAAATAGATCAACAATGCAAAGATAGCAATTGGGTTCAGTTACTTCCTTCCTAGTTAGAGAACTATGTGAAGTTTGTATGAAATGCACTTGTTACTTTCACCCCTAGTTAGTCTAAGTGAACTTAGGCAAAATATCTAGATGACCTAATCCAGCCACTACTCCTACAAAATCGACGTTAGCTCAACATGCAAAAATTAGAAACCATACAACCTGAATGCGCAGAAATAGGGAGTGTATGCGTCTTTGTACAGAAGCACAAGAATAGAAATCAGATGCGTAAGATAACGAGGTATATACGCAATAACAACAGATGCGTCGTTTGACAAAATAGATGCGTAAAAAGATAGGGTAAATCCGTAACTTGGACAGATGTGCAATTAGATAGAGTGTATGCACAAGTTGAACTCAGGTGCTGAAAGCCAAGGTTGGATGCGCAACTTTGGAGGTTGTATGTGCAACTGAGGAGGTCAGATGTGCCAAAAAATTAGATGCGCAGCCTCGGGGGGTGTATGCACAACTGCAGAGGTCAGATGCGCAAAAACTCTCTATCAGAGACTTGTTCATCACCTGTACGGACCTGTCTACAAGAAAACTCAATTTTTTTTTATTAGTAGAGGGGCAAGGGCCCCATGGTGGGCACCAAAATGTGAGGAGGAAAATAGGTCAATCCAAAAAGATCATAAAACCCTAACATCTACAGAATCTAAAGATAAAAGGAGATTAAAACAAATAACAAATAATACCTTGCACCTTTACCTTTCATCTTTTGTAGTTCACCTATCTTTCTTTGATCTTAATTGTGAAGCCCTCAGAAGCTAGTTGCTTGCTTTCTTGTTGAAGATGACAAAGGAAGAATGGTTGTGATACTTATGTATTTGAAGATGAGCTTCAAATACAAAAATAGAGCGTGAATGAGAATGCTTAAATGGGAGTAGGGGTGCCAAAGGCGTGCCGATATCTCTGCAGCATAAGTTTACACAAAATCCCAATCTGAAATGAAGAGAAGAAGGTTGTATTTATAGAAGAGAGTGAGGGGAGATTAATGTTTGAGAAGAAAAGAAGGAATCAATGGAGGAGGATTGTTGAGGAACGTGCATCCAATAGAAGGACACATGTCATTCCAAAAGCATCTTAGTTGAGTTAACTCCTTTCTTGATGAGGATAAGATTTGATTTTTCTTAAATTAGAATTTATTTTTCTAATTTAAGAGAAGATTTGCTTTAAAGATGTTTTAAAACTGATTTTGCTTTTGTAACTCAGAGTTTTGCTTTTGTGTGACAAGAAGAAGGTTATTTTTGGAAGATAAGAATGATTTTTCGAAGAGATAGAAAGCATAATTAAATAAATGAATTTATTTAATTATTTTATAGATAATTGAGAGGAATAAATAAAATATATAAAAATATATTTTATTTTTGTGAGGATTTTTTATTTTATTTAAATAAAATTTGCATTTTATTTAAATTTGGAAGAATCAGAGATCTTAATTAAATAATTAAAATTATTTAATTATTTTAGAAGAATGAAGTTGGTGTAAGTGATTTTAATTAATTAAATAAATGTGTTTATTTAATTAAATGGGAGGAAGTGAACCACATAAATAAATAAATAAATTTATTTATTGGTAAAAGCATACAAAGGATGAAATAAATATTTAAAATATTTATTTAAGCAGAGTCATGTCAATTTTAGGTATATACAATTACAAAATGGGATAGAATGATGACAAAATTGAAGAATCAGTTTATACCTGCTGACTATGAGTTGGAACTGTTGAAGAGACTACAAAACCTGAGACAAAAGGAGGAATCTGTGAAGGAGTATACTGAAGAATTTTATAAGATGATCACAAGGATAGGACATAGTGAAGCAAGCAAGGAGAAAGTGGCTAGATACATCAATGGACTGAGATTGAATATTCAATAAGAACTGAGTTTGGTGAGGATGACAACATTGGAAGAATCATATTAGTTTTCCCTGAAAGTTGAAGAGAAGTTGAATAAGAGACATGATCAGAGATAGAGAAATAAAGGAGGTAAATTTCAAAGAGCTAGAACATTTTTCAGATGAGAAAGATCATTTGCGGAGCATAACAGACAAGAGAACACATTCAAGAAGGATGACAGAGAAAACAATGCATACCGGAGAGATGACAAAAATTTCTACTATAGAGGAAACCCTAGTCCATACCAGAATGAAGGATACAGAAGAGAAGGAAGAGGACCTGATAGGAAAACATTTAGAGGAACCTATTTCAAGTGTTGAGGTGAAGGATATAGAGCATTTGAATGTAATTAGGGGAGTACAAGCAAGAGGATAGAGAACAATGGAAGAGCAGCCTATGTGGAGGAAGAACCTGTTGAACTAGGTGACCCTTGTTCAATTAGTAAACCTGAGAAAGGAGAATCACTTGTGATGAGGAGAGAACTATTTCAAGAAGAGACAAATGAGGAAACATCATAGAGGAAAAGCTTGTTCAGAACCAGATGCAAATCATGAGGTAAATGTTATAAAGTTGTAATTGATAGTGGTAGTTCTGATAACCGAGTTTCAGAAGAGATGGTGACTAAGCTAAATTTGGAAAGATTGAAACACCCTAAGCCCTATCAAATAGCATGGATTCAGGATGATCATAAGGTATTGGTGAGTGAACAATGTTTGGTAAAATTTTATATTGGATTATATCATGATGAAGTATTGTGTGATATTATGGCTATGGTTGTATGTCATATTCGATTGGGTAGACCTTAGCAATATGATAGGAAAGATATACATGATGGGAGAAAGAATACATACACTATAACATCAAATAGAAAGAGAATTACCTTGATTCCTTTGGAAGATGATCCTAGGAGTGAAGTATGTGGAAATGCTAGAATCTGTTTGGTAGATGGAAGAAAATTTCCAGATGGTTTGAGACATGAGAATATGTGTTATGCCTTGATCCCTAAGAAACCTAAAACATTGAAGAAGGGGACTGAAGAATCACAACCAGAGGAGATAATTGAATTGTTGATAGAGTATGAAGACATCATTTCAAACAAAGTACCTGAAGGATTGCCACCAATCAGAAGTATCAGTCATCACATGAATCTTATATTGAGAGCTAGTTTGCCTAACAAAGAAGAACACAGAATGACACTGATAGAGAATGAAGAATTGAATAGGCAGATACAAGAGTTATTGTAGAAAGGTTTGATCAAAGAAAGTTTGAGTTCTTATGTAGTACCTGCAGTGCTAGCACCAAAGAAAGATAGAGAATGGAGAATGTGTACAAACTCTAGAGCAATAAACAAGATTATAGTTAAGTATAGATTTCCTTTACCTAGGATGGATGATATAATGGATTGTTTGAGTGGAGCAAAATATTTCACAAAGATAGATTTGAAGAGTGGATACCATCATATTAGAATCAAAGAAGGAGATGAAAGGAAGACTGCTTTTAATACAAATGAAGGATTGTATAAATGGTTAGTAATGCCTTTTGGATTGAGAAATGCACCAAGCACTTTCATGAGATTGATGAATGAAGTTCTAAAGAAATTATTGGGTAAGTTTCTTATTGTATATTTGGATGATATTTTGATTTTCACTAAGACAAAGGAAGAACATTTACAACACCTTAGACAAGTATTGCAGAGATTGAGAGAGGAGAAATTGTTGATAAACCTTAAGAAGTGTAGTTTCATGAAGAAAGAATTGGTATACTTGGGATTTGTGATTTCCATGGAAGGATTGAAGATGAACCTTAAGAAAGTGAGAGCAATTGTTGAATGGCCTACACCGAAGAGCATTGGAGAAGTTAGATCATTTCATGGATTAGCTAGTTTCTATTGGAAGATCACCAGAAATTTTAGTTCAGTTTGTAACCCTATGATTGAGACAATGAGAGGTGATAGAAAAGATTTCAAGTGGACATCAGGAGAAGATAAAAGTTTTGAGTTGTTAAAGAAGAAGGTGATAGAACAACCTGTTTTGGCATTACCTGATTTCAATAAGGTATTTCAAGTAGATTGTAATGCAAGTGGAAATGCAATCGGAGCAATATTAAGTCAAAAAGGTAGACATGTAGCATATTTTAGTGAAAAGTTGAATGATGCAAGGAGAAGATATTCATTTTATGATCAAGAGTTTTATGCCATAATTCAAGCCTTGAAGAAGTGGAGACATTACTTGTTTCCGAAGGAGTTTGTGTTGTATATAGATCATCAAGCTTTGTAATAATTGAACAGTCAAGATAAGTTAAATTAGAGACATATGAGATGGGTCTAGTTCATGCAAAGTTATACTTTTGTGTTGAAGCATAGGAGTGGAAAATCAAACAAAGTTGTTGATGCATTGATTAGGATAAGAAATTTGTTGACAGACATGAGAGTTGAAGTATTGGTATTTAATGAATTGAAGAACATGTATGAGGAAGATCTAGATTTTGCAAAACCTTGGAAAGCATGTAAGGAACCTATTGTGATAGATAGGAGTAAGTGGTTGGATTATTTCATTCAAGAAGATATGTTTTTCAAAGGAAATCAGTTATGCATACCTAAAAGTTCAATGAGAGATAACTTGATAAAAAAGAAACACAGTGGTGGATTGGTACGACATTTTGGCATTGATAAGATAGTGGCTTTTGTGAGTGAAAACTACTTTTGGCCTTAGATACATAAGGACGTTAGGAAATTTGTGTAGAGTTGTAGAGTTTGTCAAGTTACAAAAGGGAGTAGTTAGAATACTAGATTGTATAAACGTTTGACAATACCAGAAAGACCTTTGGAAGATATAAGTATGGACTTTGCAATGGGATTGCCAAAGACATAGAGAGTACATGATTCAATATTTGTAGTGGTGGACAAATTTTCAAAGATGGCACATTTCATACCTTGTAAGAAGACAACTGATGCAGTGCATTTAGCTAACCTATTTTTCAAGGAGATTGTGAGATTGCATGGATTACCTAAGAGTATAATTTCAGATAGAGACCTGATTTCTTGGATACTTCTGGAAGACACTTTGGAAGAAGATGTAGACATATTTGAAATTCAATTCAGTATTTCATCCATAGATTGATGGACAGATAGAAGTAGTAAATGGGAGTTTGGGAAACTTGTTGAGATGTTTGGTTGGAGAGAAGGTAGGAAGTTGGGATTTGATTTTTTCACAAGCAGAGTTTGCATATAATAATTCAGTGAATAGGAGTACTAGAAGAACACCTTTTGAGATTGTTACCGATGTAAACCCTAGAGGAGTAGTAGAATTGAGAGATATCCATATGGAAGATAAGAGAAGTACAGAAGCAAAGGAATTTGTAGGACACATAGAGTCAATGCATAATTAGGTGAAGAAGCATTTGGAGGAGATGAATAGCAACTATAAAGAACAAGCAGATGAGAAGATGAGACATAAGGAATTTGCAGTTGGAGAAGAAGTGATGGTATACTTGAGAAAAGAAAGATTTCCAGTGGGAACATATAACAAGTTGAAGATAAAGAAGTTTGGACCTTGTAGGATGCTCAGGAAATTTGATTCAGGAAGTGCATATGAAGTGGAGCTACCAGATACATTAGGCATATCACCTATTTTCAACATTGTAGACCTATAATAGTATCATGAAGTAGAGTTCAATGACAGCGTGGAAAAAGAATTGAAGAAGCAGTTACCACAACAAGCACCGGAGAAGATTGAAGACATTTTGGATAGCAGAGTTGGACATAGCACCAAAGGAAGACAATATAAAGAATACCTTGTGAAGTGGAAAGGCAAACTAGAAAAAGATTCATCATGGACTTCTCAGGTTGAGGTAGACCATCTTGGTTTCCCTCTAGCCCTAGAAAGTGAGGGACTCACTTTTTCAATAACCTCGAATGTTTGATGCAGGAGCATCCCTAGTTCAAGAGAAATCTTGCATCAACCAAAAATATTTGCATTTCAGTTTGTTTCTTTTCATTTTTTAATTCAGTTCAGGTAGTTCAATCAATAGCAGTTTCTATATTTTGGTCTGCATTCTACTGTAGCTGGACTTAACATATAGACACATTCATCGACATCATATCTAATTTTCAGAGCATTTGGATCAAGCACCAAAAATTTATCGCTATTAGAAGATCAACTTTTTTCTCAGAACAGAGCATCCTGACAGTCTCAGACAAGCAACTAAAGGAGAAGACCTGTGAAGATTTTCACAACCTTTGAAGCTTAATGACACATCATTCAATATTTTTTTGGCTCATGGCTAACCTTCCCCAAGATCCGCACATCGTTCCACTCAATTGAGGAGGAGTTCTATTCATTTAGGTCTAACCTATCCATGTACACACATTATAGCTCGTCATTGGAGTTTGTGATCTTCCTTGGCTGACGCGAAGGATTCTTTGGTTCCAAAGATGATATATATTGATGTAATAGATGCTTAGGAAAGTAGTTATGAACAATAGCATAAGTTCATAATTTGGATCTTGCGAAGGAGCTTCAAAGCTATATCTTGTGCATATTTTGATATTCTATAATTAGGCCTATGAGCCCTAATTGTAAGCTCGCATGTTGCTGGCCAATTTGTATTTGAATTCTATGATACATTGAATGGTTGAAACTGCATTTTCTTTATATATTTGAGTTGTTTACATTGTGTTACTCTAGTTGCACGGTCTGGACTGTTCTCTTTGAGGACCCTCCTAATCGTGATTGCACCACAATCTAAATCCACAAATCCATGAATATAAAGTGAATGCCAATCTCTTATAGGATAACCATGATAACATATGGAATACTTAGAAGTACCCTACAAATATCTAAACACTCTCTTCACTACATCCCAATGTGCCTATCCAGAATTAGCCATAAATCAACTAAGGACTCCCACTGCTTGGGTAATGTCTAGTCTTGTATAGACCATAGCATACATCAAGCTGCCAATTGCACTAGCGTAAGGAATTTTGCTCATATCCTCCATCTCTAAGGGAAACTTCAGGCAATCTACAACAAATAACTTTGTCCCCACTATAACAAAAACAATCAATGGTTTGCAGTCTACCATGTTGAATCTCTCCAACACAGTGTTAACATACTTACTCTGGCCTAACCAAAGTTTTCCATTTTCTCTGTCTCTTCTAATCTCCATCCATAGAATGTACTGAGTTGCCCCTAGACTTTTCATCTCAAACTATACTGACAACTGAGACTTCAAATCAAAAATCAAAATTTTACCATTTCTAATGAATAACATATTATCAACATACAACATAATAATGAGAATGCGATCATTGTCAAACTTGTAATAAACACAATGATCTAATTTTGATATCAGAAATCTAGACAATACTCAATACAAAGGCATCAAACTTCTGGTACCACATCCTAGGAGACTATTTTAAACTATACAAAGACTTTTTCAACTTACAAACCAAATTTTCTTTACCTTTCACCATGTAGTGCTTTGGCTGTGACATATAGATTTCATCCTCCAAGTCACCATGAAGGAATGTTGTCTTCACATCCATCTGTTCCACTTCTAGATCATATGTTGATGCAAGAGATAACAGGAACTGAATGGATGTCATCTTTGCAATGGGAGATACAATATCACCATAGTCAATTGCCTCTACCTGAGAATACCCCTTTACAACCAATCTAGCCTTATATTTCTCAACACTGCCATCTACACCAAATTTCATTTTGAACACCCATTTGCATCCAACAAGTTTTCATCCTTCAAGCAAAGGCGCCAAGTCCCAAGTATTATTCATTCCCAAAGAAGCCATCTTTTCTTCCATGGCCTCCTTCTAGGAACTTGAATCTTCCATACCCATAGCCTCTTTCACAGTTCTAGGCTCATTAGTGTTAGAAATCAAAGCAAAAATACAACTAGAATCATGCAATGAATAACCAAACCTATCAAGTTTCTGCCTTATCCACATGGACCTCCTCAAAGACTGAGGTTCTTCATCTTCTTCTAAACTTTTAGAGCTGCTAGAGCTCTCCTCATTATCAGGTCCAATAGATGTTTTTGGTTCAACTTTCTTAAGGGTGGAAGGATGCTGAACCACATCCTCTTTCTATTAGGAATTTGTAGGTCAAATAAAACCAATTCCACATAACCCAATAGGAGAATAAGATGAAGAAATAACCTTAATGCAAAGATCAAATGAACAATAGCCAAGATAAGACAAGATGTACCCTAGGAAAACCCTCAAGAGAGAAAAAACCAACCTCTAAAAGCATCCACACTCATATGTATTATTTAGCAATAAAGATATTACAATACATGTCATGAGTTCCCATGAATATCTCTAAACCATCAAGCACAGCTAATGCATCCTCCATGTGTACAAGCAAAAATCCACACATCACATGCCATGCTTCACAATATGCACTTATAGGAGAGAGCTCAATACAATGACAGCCTCTCACCATCCTCCAATCTGCCTACAACGAAATATCCAACCCACCCAAACCACTAACCATGAGCTCACTTTTACAGACCAAGCTCATACAAATACAACTTGTGGTATTAGATAAAACCATGTGTTCCAAAACCATGGATACACAAAACCATTGACCCACTTATTTAATGTCAGTATCACATTTTTTCCCAATAATTAAATAATACAAATAATATCTCAATGTTACATACAACAATTACAAGTGGCATCTAAATAAATATCTAATGTGGTTAAACACATCAATTAAGATGTACCACAAATAAATATTTATTTTACATGAATAAAATAATACAATATTATGCAAGGTGTACAACACCTATTTCCCAACACTTTCTTCTCTTGTTTCTCTAGCTACAAGACAATAGAAGAAGGATTGAGCTCTTTAAAGATCACACTTCTGATATACAAAACTCTCTCAGCCACAATATCCCAAAGCTTGTACCCTTTCACACCGATGCCATAACCAATGAAGATACACTTCACAACCTTGTTCTCCAACTTAGACCTCTTCTCCTTAGGCATGTGTGCATATGCATCACAACCAAATACTTGAATATTTGTCAATGAAGGCTTTTTACCAGACCACACCTCCATAAGTGTCTTATCAACAAGTGCTAATGTAGGAGACCTGTTAACCAGGTAACAAGTGGTAGAAATAGCTTCATCCAGAACTTTTGTTCAATGCCTACTCCACTTAGCATTCTCCTTGCCCTCTCCATCAACGTTCTGTTCATCCTCTCTACAACTCCATTTTATTGAGGGGTATACGGAGTTGTCTTGTGCCTCTCAATTGCATGTTCTTTACAGAACTTGTTGAAATCTACTGAACAATACTCACCACCATTATCAATCCTCAAACACTTAATCTTTATATCCTTTTGATTCTCTACAAGAGATTTGAACTCTTTGGATCTATAATTAAAGACTTCAGATTTACTTCTAAGGAAATACACCCATGTCCTTCTACTCTAATCATTAATGAATGAAACAAAGTAAAAGATTTTGAAATTGAAGGAACATTAACGGGACCAAACACATTAGCATAAATCAAGTCCAACACCTCAGAAGATTTGTGGGAGATGGAATAAAATTGAACATGGTTTTGTTTACCATAAATGCACAAAAATCAAACTCAATATTACAATCATTCTTACCCTCAAAGAAGTTTTTATTTTTCAAGGTCCTCAAACCCTTTCACCAATGTGACCAAGCCTTTGGTGCCATAACATTGTCTTCTCAGCTGGAAGTTTCATCTCCATAGAATGAGCACCCTTAGGTACCTAGAAAGCATGACCATCAAAAGTAGACGCAATAGTCCTCTTTGCTACTAGTTCCAATAGTGAGAACGAAGACTCTGAATTTCTCTTCTTTGAAATAGAGGCACTATTCCACTAAAATGCACATGCATCAAGCTAAAACAGATTGCCAATTTGAACACCCTTAGCTAATACCATAGATCCTCTAGTCATCTTGCATCCTCCAGTCATCTTGCATCCTCCATTCAAGAAAACAATCTACACAAACATCATTGAACTTACTTATAGAATGAAGGTTCCGTGCCAAACTAGGGATATGTAGAACACCATTGATCCCCTTCACTCATCCATCAGGGAATCGAATCAACACTCTTCCACAGCCAACAATCTTTAGGTGAGAGTTATCATCCAAGTACACCTTCCCACCATCATATTCTTCATACATTAAAAACCAATCTTAATGAGAGGTCATGTGAAAAGATGCACCAAAGTCAATAAGCCACACATCTTCAGATGCATGTGTTTCCAAGGCAGCGACAAACACTTCTCCTTCATCCTGAGAGAACTTGTCAAAGTTTGAATCATAGTTCTTTTTGTTCTTCTTCTCCTTGCACTCCATGTGGAAATGACCAAGTTTTCCGCAATTCCAACACATGGCCTTTCTAGGAGACTTGGATCTTCCTGTAATGTCAGAAAATGTCCCCTTGGGGGCTTTTCCCTCATAAGGTTTAGCTCCTGAGTCTTTAGTATGCATTTAGGATATTTTAGTTCAAATTTTGGCATCTCGATGGAATGAGACCTGGGTTTCATAGCAAATGGTACCTAGGAGGACCCCTTGAGCTGTACCCTGCCTAAAATAGGGGGGAAGACTTGGGCACCTGCACCCTAGTCCTGCCCTATTTTAGAGCAGCCCTAATTTTTGGGTGTCAGTTAGTGACCATTAGTTGGTTCTTTTGCCGACACGGTAAAGTTTGATTTTTATAATCTTGGCGGGAATGCTTGTAGGTGCATATATAAGCATGTTTAGGCATTCATTTGTAAACTAGATGATTACTAAAAAGCTATTGTGTTCTCAATGTGATTAAAGGCTTTCTATTGTGTTGCAAGAGGAGACTTATATGTTTTGTGTGTTGATATTTGCATATTTGAGCATCAATCTTCTCATGGCATGAAGAGCATCTTCCTCCATGAGAGCTTCACTACAAGGTGACATAATATTGTATTTTTATCATTGATTCCTTTGGATTTTTCCTCTGCCTCACAAGGGCATGTACTCTTTGTCTGACAATGGTGTTTGGAGACTTAAGTGTCTTTCGGGGCTTGACTGAGGCAAGCCTCTAAACACCACAACCCCCAAACTGAGTCTTGTGATTGCAAGTTATAGGTGTCGAATCTGGAAAAAGTGGAGTTGCAGGAAGGCTTGGAAGGTATCAAGGATTTGGGATCAAAAGAAAAGTCAGACAAAGGAGTGTTTCCAAGACTAAGGCACTCGCAACAGTGTCCTCTATAGATAGATTTCAGGAAATAGAAGTTATAGGGATGATCAGTGTCAGAAGGAGGTCCAGATTCCTTGAAAAAGTAGGTACGTTGGACTTGGGCGCCTGCACCTTAGTCCCCGACTGTTCCACCTCAGAACCCCAAAAACAAGTGTTCTGTGATTTGTTATTTTACTCCCGTCTGCAAGAGCTTTTTCTGTTATTCGTCAATTTGTTGTCGTATTCCCTTATGTTAGGGTGAAAGGAGGATTTTAACTTCTAAACAACAAAAGATTAACGAAATCCAATTTTACTCTAAACATTTTTGTGAACCCATGTTTTTGGACTTAAATTGCAACTTGATGAGTGTTTGTCTTCAGATTTGGTGTGATTTCATTCATTCATTTGGTCATTCATTTTATTGCATTGAGAAAAATTCAAAAAAATTGAAAAATTGGAAAAATACAAAAATTGCATTGTTTGGCTTACTAAATTGCATCAATTCTTCCTAAATTTTCCTAATTCATGATTTTTACATCAGATCTGATATAAAATATAGAAAAATCTAAAAATTCAGAAATTTACATTGCATTTTCATCATTTAATTGCTAGGGTTTTTTGGAAATTTTGACAATTTTATATAACATGGTAATTCCAAAATCTAGGGTTTGTAGGCAAAATATTTTTTTCATATTTTTATACTAATTTTAGAGTCTCATTAAAATTTTAATTTCACTATAGTCTTGCATCTTAGTGTGAATTTTCATTTAGATTTAAAATATTTGCATTTTTACATAGAAAATTTCAACAAAAACTAGCAATTTTGATGTATTTTCATTAAATTTGCAAGGGCATTTTGCATGTTAAGGCTTGAAAATAATTTTTAAATCTTAGAGTAAGTCAATCTAATCATAAATCAGACTTCAAAGCATTCACATAGCATTTTGTGTCAAGATCTTAAACCTAGGGCTTCAAAAACAACAATTTTCACTAAAATTGGCCTTATCGATTCTCTAAACTTGCACTATAGGTGTGTTGTGAAGGATATTTTTGCATTTGTTTTCTATTATCAAGGTAATCATTTTCTTCCCCTCATAAAAAGATTCACAACACCCTTTTAACGGGCTCTTGTAGTGAAAATTTGGCGAAAAACTACACATTTTGACCATTTTTGCCCTCGGGTTTGACCTAGTTTGCACTCCAACTATGTTGTGATCAATTTTATGGATTTAGGTGATTAATATTATTCATATTATTCTTTGTACCTCCTAAAATACCTTACAACACCCCTTTTTTTAGGTCTTGGAATTGGAAAACCGTGAAAAATGGCATATTTTGCTATATTTTCACTAAGGTTTGACCTTAAGTGGCGCTACAATTGTGTTGTATTAGGTATTTTGGCACCAAGTTGCTGTTATTACTGATATTAGTTTCTTTCCATCATCATTTTCCTCACAACACCCTTTCTTATGCTCTTTTGCAGTGAATTTTGGTGAAAAAGTGCCTATTTTGACATATTTTCACTATATTTTGACTTGGCATTATCTTGGATTTGCATCAAGAGTGTGTTGAGAGTGATTATATTTTTGTTTTGGACTGATATCAGACATATAACTTGCTTCCCTTGACTGAAATTCTCATAGCATCCTTTGCTTCAATCATTTGCATTGAAAACGTATCGAAAAATCAAGCATTTTAGGCAATTTTTTGCTCTTGTCTTGCACCAATTTTGAAAAGCTTTTAAAATATGATTTGGAATTGGTTTGAGCATAAAAAATGGCCTCTAATCATAACAGCAACAATAGGTTCCCTCCTACACCTTACATGAAAAGAAAGGCTCCTGAACCTGAAATTGTCTTCACTCCTCATGATAGAACAATCGGTGATTTCGAAGGACCTATTTACATCATTGTGAAAATAATGGGAAACCTCGTGAATGGAACTCTTATTGATCCTAATTGCATGACTAATGTTGCCACTGAGGAGTTACTCTTTTCACATCAGTTAATGCAAGGTTCTTATGACCTCTCGAGCATGATGATTAAGACACATAAGGGAACCTTTTTCAAACCTTTGGGTAAGATATCATTGTTAGTAACATTATCTAGAAAACATGTCAAACAATGGTTTGATGTTGTCCCTGCTTTGAACCTCTTTCACATTAAATTGGGACATCTGTGGCTAAAAGAAATGAAAGCTATCCCTTCAACAATACACTATTGTCTGAAATTCCCTCTGGATGGCCGTATAATCACCATCCCTCGCAACAAGTATAAACCTTTGGTTCAGCAAAAACATTACAAGTTGAATTACTTTTGGGATAAAATTGAAGTACCTAGTCCTCCCACTCAAATGACAAAAGATAAACAACCTGCATGTGAAGAGAGTTTTAGACTGAAACGACAAGGTCCCTATGCTGAGGTTCCTCCCCCAAAATCCTTACAAGGATCAGGAGGTCATTGTCAACAACAAAGTGTTCCACCACAACAAATGAGATTTGATCCCGGTGTTTCACCTTTTAATTTGCACAAGCCTATGAAAGAGGATAGCCCTATCTTACAAGAGATAAGTGGTAAAACAAAACGAAATAGAAAAGCAAGAGAAAGAAGAAAAAGAAGACAAGCTTATGCCATAAACCTGGCCTCTCAACAAGAAAACATTGATCCCAACATTCAACCAAACAAAGATGATCCAACGATGAAAAACATGATGAACAAGATATGAACTTGGCTATGGTACCATATGTCCCACTATCCTCCAACATTAGGGAGTGGGAAGATGATGACAATGATTTGCTTATAGACAATTTCTAGCCCGGTAGGGGCCCTATAGGTAAGTACCTCTAACCCTTTATCTCTCTCATGATGTGCTTCCCCCATGATGTGTTATATGTTGTTTAGGCCTCTTGGGATGACCTCAGATTCTCTCGTAAGGTTCAGGATACTAGGAGACTATCTCTACTGTGACCTTCTATTTGTATCATCATTCCTCTATATTGCTTCTCTCTCTGATTTCATTGTTGTGTGTTGTGTCTTACGGACATCGAGTCATGGTTGGTGACTTGGGGACACCTCCTACGTGATTCTCCCTAAGACACTTGTTTCTCCTCTCTTATTTATTGTTTCCCTTCTTCTAGTGTTTCCACCTAGCGGTTGGATGACGATAAACATTTATACTGATGTGGACCTAGTGTCCCTTTTGAAAGCAATAAAAAAATGGACTTAGTTCCTAATATGATGATGGAGTTATATTTTTTATCTAACGCTTAGCTAGTGGAAGCACTCATGCTTTCTGCAAAGTGAATTTTATGATGTTTCTGTCACATTTACAAACCTTAACAATACTGCTACTCCGTGCACCTTTGTTTACCTTTGAATCTAGCCTTGGTGGTACATGATTTGGAGAGCTTCATGATATAGCCCCACAGTTATCCTCGAACTCCGAATTCATTGTATAACCTTGGCTCTTTGTGTGGTTAATCATATGCATTGATGTTGTTATTTATCATGATATTGTAGACACTAACATGTTTCTTGTAGGTATGTGTTTGTGGGAACATTTGGCGATCGTAAAGTACATGTCACCTATGGGGGGCATGGGCTTTGTGAAAGTCAGTGTTCCCTTGTGTGTTTTCTTCCTACCTTAACATGCTTGATATCGATAACTGATATTAACCACCTTAAGGTGGGGGCATATATAAGGTAAGCTATATGTTATAGATGTTAGCAATGTGTTGGACCTTAGATGCAGAGACTTGCACCCCAGGATAGTGCATTGTGCATATTGACTTTGTTTGCAATCAATCAATCAATCAATCATGTAAGCCCTCTGTGGAGGTGGGATATCGATCATATCCTTTTTCTTAAGCCCTCTGCGGAGGCGGGATGGTGTATTTCTCAGAGCAGATTACATCATCTTTTCATTTTCAAAAGTCCTCTGCGGAGGTGAGGAGTGGTTCTGTGACTAACTCAACCCTTAAGCATGTCTTTGGCAATTGTTGTGGCAAAGCCCAATCATTAGTGTGTGCTTGTAATGTGCCTGAGATGGTGTTGGACCTAGAAATAGGTACACTCCATAGTTTGTCTGCCGTGTCTTCAAGTGTGTGTGTTTTGGCATGCTTGTTTTGTGTCACGTGTTTGTTGCCCCATATGCAGAGACCAGTGCCCTCAGGTAGTGCTTCTTGCATTTTGGGAGGTTTTACGTGTCTTGAGTGTGTGTTGCCCCATATATATTGAGACCTGTGCCCTCAAGTAGTGCATCCTGTATTATGGGGGGTTTGTTTACTTTCTAGTACTTGCATTTGTATTTCATATATATATGAGAAAAAGAAAAGAAAAGATATCATTTTTGTCTTCCATGCATTAATGTGTCTTCTATGCACTGACTGTATTCTCTGTGTTATGCGTGATTGTAACTGTCTTCTCCGTGTTTTGTGTTCCTGTTATTGTCTTCTATGTGATTTCCATGTCTTCTCTATGCTTGATGTGTTTGCTATGTTTATGACCTTACTTTAATGCATGTATTGGCTTCACATTTATACATACATTAAAGTGGGGGCTAAATGTAACTGTTACCTAAATTTCATTGCAACTCATTCAGGTAGAGTTTTGATTCAAAGTTTAAAAAGTACATTTTATCTGATCCTTATTACATTACATTCAATTGCATAAATGAAATAATTCAAAAGATTATGATTATCAAATTACTGCATTTATCCAAGTGCATGTAACATAAGAAATATTTGTACAAATCTTTTGAAACAAATAAATAATCTTTATTGAATGTAAAATGTACATTATCTCATACAAGCCATGAGATTAAATTTCTTATTCCATAAATTGAAGAGTAATTTGTACATGAATAAGTAAATGAAAGTAAAAGTGCATGTAAGGATAGAGGCCAGTCATTGCATAAGAATGACTAATTCTGGTTCTGGTGCATTGTCCTATTGCCCCGAGTTGTCTTGTCCATCCTAGTTTCAGGTTGCTCCTAGTTCCTACATCTGGAAAAAGAGTGATGTTAGAGCAATGCTCTAAGCAATGAATGGTCCCTAACCTGACATGAACAAGTACCTATGCATGTATAAACTGATCCTCAAATGCATTAAACAAGAAATGGATACCTTGGATGTCTTGGAAAACAAGCAAGTCATCAAACACATCCAAAGTATGCATTTATTTTCTAACAAGTTTGCTTCATGTGTAGATACAGGTGAAATTGTGTTTCTAAGTGATTCATTAGTTTATATTATGAGTGGAGAAAATGTGGCTCCCACAAGGGTTGAGCCCAGCTCATAAGTGTTACAGAAGCATTTCATATGATTTCATGTCATAAAGAGTATAGACTATGTGAACAAAGAGATCAATCATCAAGTATGGATCAGCCAAGGTTGACTATATCATTTGCCTTGAGTTTCACTTTTCTTATGTTTAAGGAGATAGTCTGTATCATGATTAAAGACAGAGTGTAGAAGCCAATGAGCATGCTATGAACATCATTTAGAATGCTCAGAAGATAATGTATAGACAGTAAGATCTAAGAGTTGTCACAATAATCAGTACTATCAGGATAGTAATACAGTCACAATGATCTTATGCCATGAAGACAATCCAAAGAGTTTGTATATCAGCATGTCCTTGTGATAATACTATGGAGAAAAACAAAGTAAGAAGATTACAGATAAACAGAGTAACAACTGTGACATTAGTATGTGCAGAAAATGAAGAAAGATGTGTGTCTTACAAAGTGTTGTGAATTCATCAAGATGTCATGAAGGAATCTTCATGAGACCTCTGGCAGCATGACAATAGTATAGTTTTTCATGGCTTGAGGTTGTAAGAAGATATGAAATTCAACATAGAGGACATGTTTAACAGTGGCAATATATAGAAATAGAAGTAAAGACTCTTATGTATGCTTGATGAACCCATGAGGTAAGATCTTTGTTAAACCCTAGCCCAAGGGTATTGAACTATTATTATTGCATGTTGGAGGAAATGGTGACTGTCACTAGCATGTTCTTGTGTAAGAGTCTTTAAACCATGATGTGAAACATAGATTCAAGAGTCAAGATATTTAAGAGTAATAGATCCATTGTGATAAGTATGAGCCTGTTGCTTGAAGAGCCATCATGGTAGTGTCAAGGAGAGGTTTGATTATAGTCGAGGTCTAATGTGCAGAGATAAGCAACATATGGTATAGCCATATTGAAACTCCTAAATCTCATACAAAGGTCTATATAGAGGTTTATGACAGTAAAGGATAGTGACCATGAGGTGACTGTCATAGCAGTCTAAGAATAGTTAGAAATTACTATTTTTAGTCAAGGAAGAGGTCATGAGAAATATGGGGAGCTTTTGGTCATGCCATGGCAGCAAGATGTCCATGTAAGACTTGAAGAGGTGTATTCAAAGACTATTAAAAAGTTATTTTGCAAAAGAGGTCTCCATACACATAGAAAAATAGTCATTTCTGATGTTGAGTAGTAGAATATAAAAGTTAATGATTGTCAAGAGGGGACAGCAGTATAACAGTCTTGAGAAACTCAATCATGACAACAATGTGTTGAAGTCAAAGACATTGTTCAAGGAAAGCAATCTCAGGAGAGTCCTAAAGAGGATGAAGAAGCAGTCAGCCCTGTCTAATAAAAGGAGCAGTGTTAGTCATAGAACATCCCATAGTGATCTGCAACAGCAACAAGAAGGAAGATTCTATGTAAAAGAGATGATAGGTTTGGTTCCAAGAGGTGTAGTCTTGAGAGAAGAGAACAAACAATTTCAACATGTACCTTGTAGCAGTATACAGTCAAAGCAAGACAAAACAAGACAAAGAATGCATAATATGAAGCTGCAGTTGTTCTGAGCACAATAGAAATACAGATAAATAGAAAACAAGGCCACTATAATATCAAGTATAGAGAGATAATGAAGTCCAAGTGCCCAGAATCTTTACACTTTGTTCATGTTGAAACAACTATAGGAACATTTTGGCATCCACCAGAGCATATTCCAAAAGTGGATAGTGTTCAATAGGTATAGTAATACAATACATGTTCAAGATAAACAAAATGTAGAGATTAGGATTCAAAAGTCAAGTCATAGACAACATATTTTCCAGAGCAGTCATAAGAAGAAGAAAGTATGCTGTTATAGTAGTCTTGATAGATTAATATTCAAGGAGGAAGAGCATACATCTCATACATTTTATTCATTTTGGAAGCTACAGGAACATCCATTAGTTTCTGCCAGAATGAACCAAAAAATAATGCATAGCAAAATGAAACCCTAGGTTGAAATAAAAACCTTATTTCTTCATTGACAGAGAAAGAGAAAAGGTACCAGATGTCTATAAATCATGCTAGAAGCTTTAAGAGCTATATTATTTTAGTGCCATTCATAGAAAAAGAGATTTGTAGGGTTTTTTGCAAATAAAACCCTAGGATGAAATCATGATAGGAGACTCGTGTTTCTCAATAAAACAAAATTGCTACGCCCTTAATCCTATAGTGTGTATAGGGTTATGAATAGTCGGCTTGTGGCTATCTTAACTCTTAATTAAGTCATATTATCATTAGTTTATTGTTATTTAGTTGTTTAGGTCGGCCTAAGGCTTATATAGGCCCATCTAAGTCAGCCTAGGTGATATCCTAGGCATAAATAGGTATATATAGGAGGTAGTGAGTCTTATTTCATCATATATTCAGTATGGTGTTCTCATTGAAGACTATTGGAGGTATCCCCCTCGAAGTGGTTTTGGAGGTTGCCCCCTAGAAGTGGCATATTATTATCAAGTATTTGTAGCATATTTACTATTATATTCAGATATTGTGCAAGTTGTTTCATTACAAGTGGTATCAGAGCATGATCTTGGCACCGTAGAGGCAAAACTTTTTCTCATCATTGGAGGCGATTTTGGGAAGAGCATAACTTTCAGATTTTAGTGAATTTTTTAAATATTTTTAAAGGGTTTTTGAAGACAATATTAAAGAAAATACATTCCAGATTTCAGAGGAATTGGAACAAAAATAAGCGAGTTATTGCAAAATTAGGGTTTGCAACAAATTCGCTCTCAAGGCAGTAAATTTGCTAATTTCTTGGAATTTTTTCTGGGTAAGTGGTATCTTGGCCTTAGTAAGTTACAGTAAAAATTTTAGAGAATTTTCATTTCATTTGTGTGATTTATTTCAAAATTATTTTTTCCAATCATGACGGGTCCTTCAACAAGGGGCAAAAAGAATGTTACCACACCGGGAAAAACTCCAGGCAAGGAGGAGGTGGAAAATGAGGATGTTGATCAAAAAGAATATGAAAATATACTTGAACTTATTCATAAAGAAAATAGCAAGATGAAAGGTGAAATCTTGTCCATTATGGATGAACAAATGAAAGGGTTGGCAAAGTCATGTGATATTGAGAAAATTCTGGAGATACTTTCCAAACATAAGCAGTCACAACACCACGATGTGGAGGAAGAGGATTCTACAAAAGGGAAGAGTGTTTTTAGGTTTGAATCAAATCTCAAGATGGATCATCACACCACTCATTTTATGGCAAGGAATTTCACACCAAAGTTGGATATGCGAAAGTTTGATGGTCAAGATCCTACCAATTGGCTTTGTCAAATGGAGCAATTCTTTGATATCCACCATGTTCCATGTCAACAAAAGGTGGCCATGGCTTCCTTATACTTGGAACCTGATCAATTCATTTGGTACCGTTGGCTATGTGAAGAAAAGAAAGCAAAAGGATGCATTGTCACTTGGTCGGTTTTCCAAGAAGAACTCATTACTCATTATGGTGAAAATCTTATGGATAGCTACTTCAGCCAAATTACCAAATTAAGGCAAACAGGTATGGTCAAGGATTACATTCATCAATTTCGTACTTTATCTTTAAGAGTGGAAAATGTGTCTACAGAAAATTTGTTGGAGCTATTCATTGGTGGCTTAAAGGATCACATTAAATATGAGGTACACATGTTCCGCCCAAATTCCATCTCAGAGGCAATGATTATGGCAAGGCAAGTAGAGGAAAAATTTATGGTTAATAAAAGGCAAGGTTTTATAAACATAAGAGATAAAAGCACTCCTACACAGTCACTTCCACAACCTACTAGGCTAACACCACAACAAATCGAAGAGAAGAGAGCAAAAGGATTATGTTTTAATTGTGATAGCAAATATAGTAGAGGACACAAATGCACTGAAAAGAAATTGTTCTCTATTGAAGGGCCAAGTGAGGAAGAAGAAGAGGTACCAATAGTAGAGAGTGACAATGAGATTGAGGAGGAGTCAAGAGATACTCAACCAATCATTTCTTGCCATGCACTTTCAAGTTTTAGTACCCCACAAACTCTCAAGGTAGTGGGTTTCTTAAAGAAAGAAAAAGTAACAGTGTTGATAGACTCAGGTAGCACTCATAACTTCATCAACAAAAAGTTGGCCACTCGTTTAAATTGTTTTATATATCCAGCTCCAGAATTTCAGGTCTTGATTGCAGATGGTGGTACTGTTAGTTGTTCAGGAAAATGCCATAGCATTAAATTATCCATGGGAGATTATCATCTTAATTGTCCAATGTATGCTATCTCAATGGGTGCGGCAGATATTGTTTTGGGAGTACAGTGGCTTACCACTTTGGGAACAATTGAATTGAACTTCCAAGAACTATTCATGTGCTTTCAATCAGAGGGAAGAACAATAGAATTACGAGGGATGCGTGCAAAGTCACCACAGATAGTAAGTTCTTACCAAATGCAAAAGATGTTGAAGAAGGGGGTAGATGGGATGGTAGCCCAATTATTTTCATTAGAAGCATATCACTCAAAGGCTTCTACACCATTGGATCTACAAGCAATTATAGATAAGCATTCTATAGTTTTTGGGGAGATGCCAAAAGGATTGCCTCCTAGGAGAGATCATGATCATGCCATTCAACTAGTACCAGGGAGCCAACCACCCAACATCAGGCCTTACAGATATCCATATGCTCAAAAAAGTGAGATTGAGAAGATAGTTCAAGAGATGCTAGAAGCAGGCATTATCAGGCATAGTCAAAGTGCTTACTCATCTCCTGTGGTAATGGTGCGTAAGAAGGATGAAACGTGGAGGATGTGTCCCGATTATAGAGAGCTTAACAAGTTCACCATAAAAGATAAGTTTCCTATTCCAGTAATTGATGATTTGTTAGATGAGCTTAATGGTGCTATTTATTTTACAAAACTTGATCTCCGTTCTGGTTATCATCAAATTAGAATTGGAGATGAGGATGTACATAAGATAGCTTTTAGAACCCATGAAGGCCACTATGAATTTTTGGTAATGCCTTTTGGTCTCACTAATGCACCGTCGACATTTCAAAGTTTAATGAACTCTATCTTCAGGCCATTTTTGAGGAAATTTGTTTTGGTATTTTTTGATGACATCTTAATATATAGTAAAACATGGGAGGAACACTTGCAACATGTAAATCAAGTGTTGGACATTTTGAAGCAGAATCAGTTGTATGCTAAACCATCCAAGTGTATCTTTGGTGTCAAAGAAGTGGAGTACCTTGGTCACATTGTGTCACATGAGGGAGTCAAGGTGGACCCTCATAAGATCCAAGCAATTGTAGAGTGGAAAATTCCTAAGACCCTTAAGAACTTACAAGGTTTTTTAGGGCTTACAGGGTATTATCGCCGATTTGTAAAGAATTATGGTAGCATAGCATCTCCTCTCACATCCTTGTTAAAGAAGGATGCTTTCCAATGGAATGAAGTGGCGACAAGGGCATTTGAGAAACTAAAGGAAGCCATGTGTACAACTCCAGTCCTAGCTACCCCAGATTTTTCTAAAACATTTGTTGTTGAATGTGATGCTTCAGGACATGGAATAGGAGCAGTACTTATGCAAGAAGGAAAACCCATAGCATTTGAAAGTCGCCAACTCAAAGGTAAGAATTTGTTGAAGCTAGTTTATGAGAAAGAAATGTTGGCTATCTTGCATGCAGTCAAACAATGGAGACCTTATCTAATGGGACGACACTTTAAGGTCAAGACAGATCATGATAGTCTCAAATATTTCTTGCAACAGAGGTTATCATCTGAAGAACAACAAAAATGGGTCACAAAGATGTTGGGATATGACTTTGAGATCATATATAAGAAAGGCAAGGAGAATGTTGTGGCTGATGCTCTATCAAGGCGTGATGAACCCACCGAGTCATTTTTATTTGCCATTTCCATGTTACAAGCAGACTGGGTAAATGAGGCAAGAGAAGAGTGGGAGAAGGACATAGATACTCTAAGGCTCATTGAGAAACTCCAACAGGAATCAAGTGTGTCTGACAAATTTTCATGGAAAGGAAATATTTTATGGTACAAGGAGAGGTTATACCTTTGCAAGAATTCAACTCTTAAGCTTAAGGTGTTGGAAGAACTACATGCTTCTCCAATAGGTGGGCACTCAGGATTCCTCAAAACTTATCATAGAATCAAGCAAGATTTCTTTTGGGAAGGGCTGAAAGGGGATGTTCAAAAATTTGTAGCTAAATGCATGGTATGTCAACAACATAAAGGGGAGACAGTTAAGACTCCAGGTCTTCTACAACCCTTATGTATCCCAAGTCAAAGGTGGGAGGAGGTATCTATGGATTTCATCACAGGTTTGCCTAGATCTGAAGGAAAAAATGTCATCATGGTTGTTGTGGATCGTCTCACCAAATATGGTCACTTTTGTGCTTTGGCACAACCATTGGCAGCAAGCACTGTAGCAATAGCTTTTATGAATACTATTCAGAAACTGCATGGGACTCAGAAAGTTATAGTCAGTGATCGTGACCCTATATTTACAAGTAATTTTTGGACTGACTTGTTTTCATGCTTGGGCACTCAACTTGCTCGTAGTTCATCATATCACCCCCAGTCAAATGGACAAACAGAAGTGGTCAACAAATGCTTGGAAGGCTATCTCCATTGTTTTGCTTCAGATAAACAAGAGAGATGGGTGCAATGGCTACCACTAGCAGAATGGTGGTACAACACTTCTTTCCATACTTCTTCCAAGATGTCTCCATTTTTAGCACTATATGTTTACCACCCACCATCAATCATCTCTTCATTGCGGGTACAACCAAAGGTTCACATAGTCGAAGAACACATCCATCATCAGCAAGAGGTATTGGCTAGTCTTCGAGAGAACTTGGCAATGGCACAAAATAGAATGAAGCAACAAGCTGATCAACACCGTAGTGAAAGAACTTTTGAAGTGGGAGATTGGGTCTTTGTGCGACTACAACCATACAAGCAAATATCTCTAAAACAACAACATAAAGCTAACAAGCTGGCACCCAAGTACTATGGTCCTTATAAGGTGTTGCAGAAGATTGGCAATGTAGCATATAAATTGGAGCTGCCCATATCAACAAAAATTCATCTAGTTTTTCATGTTTCCTGCTTGAAGAAGGTTATTGGGAATAAAGTGGTAGCACAGACTAAGTTACCTGAGCTTGATGAAGAGGGAAGAATAGTTGTGGATCTTGAGAGAATTATTCAAACACGCACCAAGAAGCTGAGGACAAGGGAAATCATAGAATATCTAATTAAATGGAAAAACTCTCTAGTGGAGGAAGCTACAAGGGAGAATGAGGAATTCATTCAAAAGCATCCACATTTGGTTAGCATTGAGGACAATGCTTCTTTGAAGAGGGGGGGCATGCTACGCCCTTAATCCTATAGTGTGTATAGGGTTATGAATAGTCGGCTTGTGGCTATCTTAACTCTTAATTAAGTCATATTATCATTAGTTTATTGTTATTTAGTTGTTTAGGTCGGCCTAAGGCTTATATAGGCCCATCTAAGTTGGCCTAGGTGATATCCTAGGCATAAATAGGTATATATAGGAGGTAGTGAGTCTTATTTCATCATATATTCAGTATGGTGTTCTCATTGAAGACTATTGGAGGTATCCCCCTCGAAGTGGTTTTGGAGGTTGCCCCCTCGAAGTGGCATATTATTATCAAGTATTTGTAGCATATTTACTATTATATTCAGATATTGTGCAAGTTGTTCTGAGCACAATAGAAATACAGATAAATAGAAAACAAGGCCACTATAATATCAAGTATAGAGAGATAATGAAGTCCAAGTGCCCAGAATCTTTACACTTTGTTCATGTTGAAACAACTATAGGAACATTTTGGCATCCACCAAAGCATATTCCAAAAGTGGATAGTGTTCAATAGGTATAGTAATACAATACATGTTCAAGATAAACAAAATGTAGAGATTAGGATTCAAAAGTCAAGTCATAGACAACATATTTTCCAGAGCAGTCATAAGAAGAAGAAAGTATGCTATTATAGTAGTCTTGATAGATTAATATTCAAGGAGGAAGAGCATACATCTCATACATTTTATTCATTTTGGAAGCTACAGGAACATCCATTAGTTTCTGCCAGAATGAGCCAAAAAATAATGCATAGCAAAATGAAACCCTAGGTTGAAATAAAAACCTTATTTCTTCATTGACAGAGAAAGAGAAAAGGTACCAGATGTCTATAAATCATGCTAGAAGCTTTAAGAGCTATATTATTTTAGTGCCATTCATAGAAAAAGAGATTTGTAGGGTTTTTTGCAAATAAAACCCTAGGATGAAATCATGATAGGAGACTCTTGTTTCTCAATAAAACAAAATGCTTTCCCTAGACAGTCAAAAGATACAAAGAAGCCTCCAAGGAAAGCATTCAAATACAGAGGCAAGTTAAAAATACAGTAAGGGTTTTGTTTCATTCAAACCCTAGCTCAAAAAAGTAACCCTTGTTTTATTTTGAAAATGCCTTTTTTCTGTCGACAAAAAACAAGAATCTCATACTAATAGAGCTGAGTGTTTTGTTCAGAAAATGATAAATCTGCTAGTTTCTGTAGCTTTATTCTTGATAATATAGTCATATCTACATGAAGTTTCATCCTTTCTCATCATGGCCTTGCCAGAGATATATAGAGAACATCATTTGCAGTAAGAAGAAATGACAAATTTCATTATTTTCTGTAGCTTATGCCTTGAAAATACATTCATTTGTGTATAAAATGAAATCTTCTTTCTCAAACATGAGGAATACAAAGCGTTTCATCAGATACAGTGAATAAAAACTATAGAAAATCATGAAAATTACTTTTTTTGTTTCAGAAAGATGAAATACTCATGTTTACCTTCAACATTTGAGTAGAAAACAACAAAAAAGCCAGTGAAAATGCCTCTGAATCATCTATAGAAGCTCCAAACATGAAACCCTTGTCAGTGGTGAGGAAATAGTAGAGAGCAAGAATGCAAAAAAGTGTAAAGTGCAAAATGATGGGCACAAAAGTTGCTTTGGTGTTTATTAGGGTTTCAAAACCCTAAAGACCCGATGGGTCTTTCTTTTTGTCTTTTCTTTTTTGTTGCATAAGTTTTAAAACTGCTCGTGTTAAAGACTTAATAACATGTGATGCCTAGGAAGTATGCCACAAGGTGGCCATCAAACTTTTTAAGACTTTGTTAAGTCTTTTATTCCTTTTATACTAGGCTGAGCACTTTGGTGCCTTTTTTCTCTTTGCATTTATTTTTTCTTTGCATGTGTATGAATTATAATGTAAAACAATAACCTCAAAATGATGACCTTATAAATATTTTGAGAGTTATTGTTACCTTTTAATGTAAAGGAGAGTATGGTGGAGAGTGTTGAGAGATTTTATTGTCTTTGAGAGAATATGGTTGAGTTGTGAAGATGTGGCATACACATGCCAAGGATATAGCATCTTGTTGTGCTTTGGAGGAGAGAAGGTTTAGCTAGGTCTTGAGGGCAGTTGAGTTGGTTGTTGGAGGGTATCTAGGAGTGCTTTGTTGCTTTTAGAGTCCTTTTGGACTTGTTTTCATGACTCTTCATGTTTGACTAAGTCCTAATGGACTTTTTCTTGCATTATGGATACTTTTGGAGAGGATATAGGCACTATATTTCAGGCTTTTTATGTGCATCTGACCCCAGTCAGTTGGAGTTTCCTTGTAGTGTGGAACCACTTCGATAGTGGTGGATATAGTCACTTTTGTGACTCTTTTGTACTCAGTTCTTACATGCAGATTTTAGAGACTTGTGATTTTATCCTTGCTTAGTTTTTTCCAGTTTGTAATTCATTTCTCTTAGACATGTATACTAGTGATTACCTTGGAAACCAATAAAGATAAGTTAGTTTACCTTCTCAATTTTCTGCTTCATTGTGTTCATTCAGATTGATTGATGCAATTACTTGTGAGATTATTTATTTCCTTGTAGTTTTGTCTTAGTTTTAGCATCTTTTGCAGAAGAATATGCAATTTATAGGTCATGGTTTGTGTTAAAATGCAAACATTTTAGTTGTGAAGATATATTTTTCCTGCTAGGAGTAAAGCAAATAACCTTCCTATGAAATATTTATGTAAAAGCATCGTTGATCAAACCAAGTGTATACAAGCTATGTTTACAGGTCCTAGTTAGTTTTGGTGCATCACCTTAGGCATAGATTTCATTTTTCTGTAATCTTTTCTTACCCTTTTCCTCATCAAAGCAATAGTTTAGGTGATAACCATAGGAAGCCGACCTTCTTCAGAGGTTGACCTCTACTTTTAAAGTTACCCACAACTTTAGAGGTCTTCCCATGTTTCAATAGATTGTTAAACCTTGTGTTTAACAGGGTGCAAATCTCATTGATAATAGTAACATCAAAAAATGTCCCCTTGGGGGCTTTTCCCTCATAAGGTTAGCTCCTAGGTCTTTAGTATGCATTTATGACATTTTAGTTCCTATTTTGGCATCTTGATGGAATGTGACCTAGGTTTCATGGCAGATGGGATCTAGGAGGACCCCTTGAGTTGTACCCTGCCTAAAATAGGGGGGAGGACTTGGGCGCCCGCACCCTATTCCTGCCCTATTTTAGAGGATCCCCAATTTCTGAGTGTCAGTTAGTGATCATTAGTTGGTTCTTTTGCCAACACGGTAAAGTTTGATTTTTAAAATCTTGGCAGGAATGCTTGTAGGTGCATATATAAGCATGTTTAGGCATTCATTTGTAAACTAGATGATTACTAGCAAGCTATTGTGTTCTCAAGGTGATTCAAGGCTTTCTATTGTGTTGCAAGAGCATACATGTATGTTTTGTGTGTTGATATTTGTAGATTTGAGCATTAATCTCCTCAAGGCATGAGGAGCATCTTCCTCCATGAGAGCTTCACTACAAAGTGACATAATATTGTGTTTTTATCATTGATTCCTTTGGTTTTTGCCTCTGCCTCACAAGGGCACACACTCTTTGTCTAACAATGGTGTTTGGAGACTTAAGTGTTCTCCGGGGCTTGACTGAGGCAAGCCTCTAAATGCCACAACCCCCAAACCAAGTCTTGTGATTGTACATTTTAGGTGTCGCATCTAGAAAAAGTGGAGTTACAGGAAGGCTTGGCAGGCATCAAGGATTCAGGATCTGAAGAAAAGTCAGACAAAGGAGCACTTCAAGGACTAGAGCGCTCGCAACAGTGTCGACCATAGGTAGATTTCAGGAAATAGAAGTTATAGGGTTGATCAGTGTTGGAAGGAGGTCTAGATTCCCTGAAAAAGCAAGTACCTTGGACTTGGGTGCCTGCACCTTAGTCCCCAACGATTTCACCTCAGAACCCCAAAAATAGATATTCTATGATTTGTTATTTTACTCTTGTCTACATGAGCTTTTTCTGTTATTTGTCAATCTGTTGTCTTATTTGCGTAATTAGGGTTTTAATGGTTAATTGTACATAAGAGAAGGAAAAATTGATAATTAATTCGCTAATACAAGTTTCCCTACATCTGCAAGTGACCTAGGGTATGATAGTGCTCGCCACTCGACCCTAGATCCTTCAATGTTAGGGTGAAAGGAGGATTTTAACTTCTAAACAACATGTTAGTGCCTACATAAACATTCAAGTTTCAAGCATTTAAATATGCAGGCACCTTCCCAAAAAATCCAAAATTTTCTAAGTCTTTTGGCCTTTGTAGTTGAAAAGTGTAAAAAATTAGTTTTATATGCATGTGTCTTTGTATATACATGTATGTATGTACAAATGCATTGTGCATTGGTGGGCTTGCAAAAATTTCAATCAGCTTTCAAAAAATGGAAAAAATTAGTTATATGCCTCCTTGAATGCATATCGGGTTTGTATATGCAATGGGGAATCTTTCGCAGATTCTGGGAATATTCCCTACTTGTATGTGAGGATTAAATGTATATCAAGTTTGTATGTTTAGACATACAATGGCTAGATACAAAGAAGAAGCATGCAAGTAAAGGATACATTGGTGGCATACAAAGAAGGAATGTGCAAAGTCAACATACAAAAGGGCCGACATGCATTCGCTACAGTGAAAAAGGCTTTGTATGTGTGAAATGCATGTGCAATATACATTCGCGATATACAAGTGGGACATGCATTCCAAAGATGCATTGGCCTGGACCTGAAAAGGTATGCAATGTTGTTGATAAAGACTCTGGTCTGGTGCTTGTATGTTTTGTTTGTATGTTTGCAATGTATATGCGATATGCAAGGCAAATATGCATTCGCGATATACAAGCCAGGCTGGATTTAAAATTCAAATATGGCTAATTCGTTCGCTGGCATCCGCGGCTTCCATGTATATGGCATTGTATATGCCGATATACAAAGGAGGTGAGATACAAGCTAGATTTCAAAGCGATTTGTAGCGTGTTTCCTAATTTTTGAAATCCGCAACTTGTATGTTAGGGTGCATGTATATGCAAACATACAAGGCGATAGATGCAAAATGGAGATACAAGTTGGACCTATGTTGAATTTTGATTTGTTCTAATAAGATTTGGGGTCCGCCTTGTATATTAAACAGTTGTATGAATATGCTCCTGCATGTACCAAAGTTTTAAAAAATAGAGATGGGGAGTTGTATATGCATGTGGTTTTGCATATACAAGGAATTAAAAGTATGCATATACATGATGAAAAAGGGTAAAATGAAGGAAAGGAAAAGTCAGCGATGGGAGGAAGGTGCCTACGTGGCACAATTTCATTGGTCAATGACTAATCAACATGGTTTTAGGCCACAGATCTCAGCGAAGGAATGGAAATCGATGGGTAGTTTCGAATGCTCCACAGGATTGTTTTCTTTGTGTTTGCAGTCATTTTTGAGCGGGAAAAACTTCTGGTGTATCCGTTGCTACATTTCGAGAAGGGTTGCGGGTAGCCGGGCCATTAATGGCGGTGTGTAGAGGGATGACCGATGATTGACCAGTTACCCACCTAATTTTAATGAAAAATCCTCAGGCGGTTGCACACATCCTGATTCCACCTACTCCTCCCACTTCCTCTGCACGCTACATTCAATGTTTTGGGTGCCATTCTTGGTGCATTGTATTTGGCAGAATTTTGAAAATGCCTTGTAATTTGCTAAGTACACAGTCTTGCTATAAAATGCAAACAGTGTTACTCATTTGTTGTTGTTGAAGACTTGGGCATTTTTGGGGGAAAAATAACAAAAAAATAGAACATGTTCTGTCTTTTTTATCTTTGTTGGAGTTTATGAGTTACATTTTGAGTGTCCCTTGCACATATGTTTAGTTTCTTGTCATTTTGTATGAAAAATACATTATTGCATGTGTTTATCTGTTTGTCTCCATGTGTTGTATGCATTCTCTTCTTTTGAATCTGGTTGCTAAGGGTTTCTTAGATTCTAGGGTATGGATTTCTGTATCACATGCTTAATCTTTAACTTCCATTCAAGGAGTGGATTAAAAGGTTTTAGGTTGAGTATGGAGAAGATTGTATGTCAGCTGGGATGTGTGTAAGTAGAGATAGTTAAATACTTATCCTTGGGTGGTGTTTGTAAGGCAAACACCAGTCCTAACCCCTTGAAACTTGAATGCCAGTTGCAAGCCATTCTCTTGTATATGTTTAGTTGACTCCTTGCCCTAAGATAGGCACTGGTCTGCTTCAGGATTAGTAGTTATGATCCAAAACCCCCATGTCTTGCATCCAAACACTAATACAAACTATTCCATATTTCCAACCTGTTAGTTGTAGGAGTAGAATTAGGATCCTTGCATACTCTCATCCCCAACCAGTTAGATACGTTCAAGAAAGTTGTCAAACTTGTGATCTATCATTCAAACCTTGGTCCATACATGAGAGTACTCTACCTGTTATTATAAAGCTAAATCTTTCTATCATTGGGTGAGTCAAGATCAAATCTTTAGCTATAGGGATACCCCCTTGGTGCAGCAGAACTAGAAGTGAAGGGGAGGTAGCTCACGCAACCTCCCGTATCTGTTGGCTGAATCTGCCTATGCATTGGAGCTGGCAAACCCTCTGCCGATTCGGGCTCTAACAGAAATGGCAACTCCGCTGGGGACAAGTGTCAAATAGTGTGAAATAATTGTTGCATATCTGGTTCTTTCATGTGAATATGGTGCTCTCCTGGTGGAATGGACTCAGAAAAATATTTGTTCTTTGATGAGCTTTCATTTGTTTGAAAATTTTATCCTCTTTGGAGAGGTGGCGACTCTACAAAATAGTTCTTAGTGCACATGAAAGGCTAATGTATGTTGTAATCTAAAAATATTCTATTCAAGATCGCAGCATCTGGATGAGAAAAGGTACTTGGTTTCTTCCCACTTGTATTTGTTATTTTATTGCATAAGTTAAATGCCAAGGGGAAGCCTTAGGTCTTAGGTAGAAATAAGATGTCTATCAGTAAAGTTAACATGAATCCAAATATGTATTCACCCATACTTAGTCAAGAAGGGGATGAAATGTTGTGTAAAAAGATTGAAGAGATAAAAAATAGGTTGATATCCTTAGAGGCTCGGCAGGCTCAGTTAAATAGTAATAATGTTGTGTCTGCCAATCAAAAGGCTAAACCTCTTGTCAGCCCTCTTGATCCTTTATATGACCAACTAGATTTGTCATGGGTTGATTATCAAGTTGAAAGTATGCATGCTCAAATCTACAAACAGATGCCCAGATTTAGTGGACACAATATGTGTGATGGGAGTGCACATATCCAAAACTTTCAAAGCTTCATGGAGAAACACTCATTTAGAGATGAGGATATGTGGATGAGGTTTTTTGTTAGATCCTTTGGTACTAGAGCTAGAGATTGGTATTTGAGATTTCCAAAGAAATCTTTTGCCTGTTGGGATGAACTTGTTGACTATTTTAGAAAGGAATTTGCAAGAGAACCAGCTGATCTTGTTGCAAGATTAATGGAAATTAGAAGACAAGATGAAGAGCCCACTATTGATTTCAGTCATAGATTCGTAGTAGCCCTTTCACAAATCCTTGAAGACTTCAGACCTGATACTCCAGCCTGCATTGGCACATATTTTGAAGCTTTTGAGGAGGGCTCTAGTGCATTGTTGAAGGAATTTAGGATAACAAGTATGCAGATGGCATACAAATTTTTAGAAGATACAGAAAAAATGAGAAATCTGCACATACAAAATTCCCTATCCATAGGCTTTGGTGTGAATAATAGTTGTGTAGCTGCAAATGACCAAGTGATCATGGCATCATTTGAAGAAAGATGTGAAAATGAAAAAATAGAAGTTGAGACTGCTATGTTTGAATATAATGCTGATAACATTGCTCAACTAGATCGTTCACCAGTGAGGGATGCTGGTGAGAGGATCAATGATGACTGCCAAGTTGAGGTTAAGGTATCTAATTCTAAAAATAATGATGAGGTTATGGACAACAGTGAATACTTGTTTGAGTGGGTTTGTGGAGATGATTGTGAGTATTGTGCACAAGATAGAGAAGAAATAAGCAAACAAAGGAGCAATTCCATGATTGTGTCATTGCCTTTTATTCAGACACATGGAGATGATGAAGAGCAATTAGAAATTGAAACAAGTGCTAGTACTGAGCATGATTGTTCTTTATTTGATTATAGTTTTGTTTGTGACACACGGGCTGATACTCCTCCACACAAGGAATTTATTGGTAATGAAAATGCATGTTCTGCTGCCCATGAACCAGTGGCATACCATAATGAAGCTGAAACACTTGGATCAACCTTTTTTGACACATATAATGGTGTGGATCTATTTGAGTATGGTGGGAGTCTAAGCATTGATGTTGATATGGATTCTGATTTTCATCCTAATGAAAGAGAAACCAACATATATCATGAAGGTCATTGTAGGTAGGTGCCAGAATCTGATTTTTTTCTGATCGGTGCAGCTGAAAGTTGTGTGCATGAGGTGCACAAATATGGATTTGAGAGCTTTGTCTTTGATATGCCAGCTTATGATAAAATGAGGCCTGATGTTCCTAGCTACATGGTGAACTTTGAGTGCTTTCAGTTTTCAGTCCAGCTAGGAGATCATTTTACTATGCATATTGCTGATATAGATGATGATAAGCTTTATATGCTATATGAATATGCATTGTTTGATAAATATAACATTCACATGTTGGTTAATGTTGAAGGTTGTTTGTATAAGGTTGACAGGGACAAGCTAAATAAGATGGTTGAATATGTAAATGACAAGGGTTGTTTGTGGGTAAATCATGGTAACATCTTCAGGATTGACCCAGTGAGATCAAAAGAAAATCAAGTGTTTGACAGAGGAAAATTCTAGTTTTTCCTTTTTGGTGGCCCTGGGCCACCAAGTAAATTTTAAATGTGTGATTTGTGATGTAGGTTGGTGCAGTGTTTGACTCTATAGCCCAATGGATAAGGGACTGGTCTGCATCCCAGAGATCTATGGTTCTCGCCATGCCTGCAAGAGGCATGCGTCCCCAAACAGAGCCAGTGTTAGTGCCTGCATAAACATTCAAGTTTCAAGCATTTAAATAGGCAGGCACCTTCCCAAAAAATCCCAAATTTTCTAAGTCTTTTGGCCTTTGCAATTGAAAAGTGCAAAAAAGCAATTTTATATGCATGTGTCTTTGTATATACATGTATGTTTGTATGTACAAATGCATTGTGCATTGGCGGGCTTGCAGAAACTTCAATCGGCTTTCAAAAAATGGAAAAAATTAGTTATATGCCTCCTTGAATGCATATTGAGTTTGTATATGCAATGGAGAATCTTTCACAGATTCTAGGAATATTCCCTACTTGTATGTGAGGATTACATGTATATCGGGTTTGTATGTTTAGACATACAATGGCTAGATACAAAGAAGAAGCATGCAAGCGAAGGATACATTGGTGGCATACAAAGAAGGAATGTGCAAAGTCAACATACAAAAGGGCCGACATGCATTCGCTACAGTGAAAAAGGCTTTGTATGTGTGAAATGCATGTGCAATATACATTCGCGATATACAAGTGCGACATGCATTCCAAAGATGCATTGGCCCAGACCTGAAAAGGTATGCAATGTTGTTAATAAAGACTCGGGTCCGGTGCTTGTATGTTTTGTTTGTATGTTTGTGATGTATATGCGATATGCAAGGCGAATATGCATTCGCGATATACAAGCCGGACCGGATTTAAAAGTCAAATATGGCTAATTCGTTGGCTAGCGTCCATGGCTTGCATGTATATGGCATTGTATATGCTGATATACAAAGGAGGTGAGATACAAGCTGGATTACAAAGTGATTTGCAGCGTGTTTCCTAATTTTTGAAATCCACATCTTGTATGTTAGGGTGCATGTATATGCAAACATACAAGGTGATAGATACAAAATGGAGATACAAGTCAGACCTGTGTTGAATTTCAATTTGTTCTAATAAAATTTGGGGTCCGCCTTGTATATTAAACAGTTGTATGAATATGCTCCTGCATGTACAAAAATTTTAAAAAATAGAGAGGGGCAGTTGTATATGCATGTGGTTTTGCATATACAAGGGATTCAAAGTATGCATATACATGGTGAAAAAGGGTAAAATGAAGGAAAGGAAAAGTCAGCGATGGGAGGAAGGTACATATGTGGCATGATTTCGTTGGTCAATGACTAGTCAACATGGTTTTAGGCCACAGATCTCAGCGAAGGAATGGAAATTGACGGGCAGTTTTGAATGCTCCACAGGACCGTTTTCTTTGTGTTTGCAGCTATTTTGAGCAGGAAAAACTTCTTGTGTATCCGTTGCTGCATTTCGAGAAGGGTTGCAGGTAGCCAGGCCATTAATGGTGGTGTGCAGAGGGATGACCGATGATTGACCGGTTACCCACTTGATTTTAATGAAAAATCCTCAAGCGATTACACACATCCTGATTCCACCTACTCCTCCCACTTCCTTTGCATGCTGCATTCAGTGTTTTGGGTGCCATTCTTGGTGCATTGTATTTGGCAAGATTTTGAAAATGCCTTGTAATTTGCTAAGTACACAGTCTTGCTATAAAATGCAAACTGTGTTACTCATTTGTTGTTGTTGAAGACTTGGGCATTTTTGGGGGAAAAATAACAAAAAAATAGAACATGTCCTGTCTGTTTTATCTCTGTTGGAGTTTATGAGTTGCATTTTGAGTGCCCCTTGCACATATGTTCAGTTTCTTTTCATTTTGTATGAAAAATGCATTATTGCATGTGTTTATCTATTTGTCTCCATGTGTTCTATGCATTCTCTTCTTTTGAATCTGGTTGCTAAGGGTTTCTCAGATTCTAGGGTATGGATTTATGTATCACATGCTTAATCTTTAACTTCCATTCAAGGAGTGGATTAAATTGTTTTAGGTTGAGTATGGAGAAGATTGTATGTCAGCTGGGATGTGTGTAAGTAGAGACAGTTAAATACTTATCCTTGGGCGGTGTTTGTAAGGCAAACACTAGTCCTAACCCCTTGAAACTTGAATGCTAGTTGCAAGCCATTCTCTTGTATACGTCTAGTTGACTCCTTGCCCTGAGATAGGCACCGGTCTGCTTCTGGATTAGTAGGTATGATCCAAAACCCCCCTGTCTTGCATCCAAACATTAATACAAACTATTCCATATTTCCAACCTATTAGTTGTAGGAGTAGAATTAGGATCCCTGCATACTCTCATCCCCAACCAGTTAGATATGTCCAAGAAAGTTGCCAAACTTGTGATCTATCATTCATACCTGGGTCCATACGTGAGAGTACTCTGCCTGTTATTATAAAGCTAAATCTTTCTATCATTGGGTGAGTCAAGATCAAATCTTTAGCTATAGGGATACCCCCCTTGGTGTGGCAGAACCAGAAGTGAAGGGGAGGTAGCTCACGCAACCTCCCGTATCTGTTGGCTGAATCTGCCTATGCATTGGAGCTGGCAAACCCTCTATCGATTTGGGCTCTAACACAACAAAAGATTAACAAAATCCAATTTTACTCTAAACACTTCCTTTTTCTTCTTGTAGACACCTAAAATTAGCTCAGGTTGAATTAAGTAAATATTCTAATATTTATCTTAATACATATTTTCTTCTATCAATTAAATAAATATTATAAGTTTATTTGATTGGTTCATTATCCTACAATTAAATAAAATCATTTTATTTAATTAAAATCCCTAAATTCTTCTAATGTCTCAAATCCTAAATCGACCTCACAAAATCCACTTCATCAATCCACCTCATCAATCCACCTCATCTTTCCACCTCATCCCTTCCACCTCACCATGTTGCACATATAATTAAATATTCTTAATATTTAATTAGCTAATACCCACTATTCTCCAAAAGTGAATTCTTAATGCAATTATCCCCCACTATTCTCCACTATTAAATTCTTAATTCAATTGTTCCCCACTATCCTTCACTAATTGAATTCTTAATTCAATTATCCCCCACTATACTCCACTAATTGAATTCTTAATTCAATTATCCCCCACTATCCTCCACCAATTGAATTTAAAATTCAATTATCATAACCCACTCTTCTCAAAAAAGAATTTTTAATTCATCCATTATGAATTAAAGATTCACAAATAATGAGAGCCATTGATCTCATCTTTTAATCCTCACCCTCCATTCCCTTTTCAGAAAATCTATAAATAAGACTCCTCTCTAAGCTATTAGGAGGGACTTCTTCTAGCATCCTTATTATGCCCAATTTCCTTTAGGAAATCTTCTTCTGGCATCCTCATAATGCCCACATTCTTCTCTATTCTCCTCTTCATAACATCCTAATGCCAAATTCATTCTAGCCTATCCATATCGGTTGAATGCAGTGAATCTATCCATCCCATATCCTTCATTGTCCCTATGTTAGAAGTTCATCTTCAACACAACAAGTATCAAAGCTATTCCATTCTTGTCACCGTCAACAAGCAAGGAAGCAAGCTCCCTGAGGGCCAATCTTCTTCATCATCAAGGTCGAGAAAAAATAGGCGAACAATGGAAGCCACAGGGTAACAGGTTTTGTAAGTTTGTGATTTATTTATTGGCATATTTCATTAATGTTTGGGTTATATTATCTTTATTGATCAATTTCATATTCCCATTTACACTTCTTTCTTATTGTCCTTTTTCTTTCCCTTCTCTTTAGGTCTACCATGAAATGTAAGAGCCTCCTTAGCCTGTCTGAAAGACTTTCTCCGCATCTCTTCAGACAACAGGGAAGAAACCACTTCATCCATCTTGAAGGTGGTAGTGGTACTCCCAATGGCCATGACAAGGTGGTCCCATGAATCTGGTAAGGAACATAGTAATGTCATGCAATGATCCTCCTCCACCATTTTTATGCCAATAGAGGTCAATAGGGAAACACACATATTTAATGCATTTAGATGATTCACGACATATCCTCCATCTTCCATCCTTAGAGAATACAATTTCTTTCATAAGAATAACTTATTCACTATGGATTTAGCCTGATAAACATCTCCAAGTTTCTTCCAAAGATCTTTTTCAGTCTTCTCTTCATGAATATTTAGGAGCACAAAATCAGCCAAACAGAGTCTTATCAAACCCTTAGCATTCTGATACATCAGATCCCAATCTTCTTGTTTCATGCTTGATGGCATGGTTCTAGATATTGCTAGACATAGATATCTATCCACCAATAAGTCCTCCATCTTGATTTTCCACAACTTAAATTTGCCTCCATTAAACTTCTCTATCTTAAACCTCCCAGATGTGCTCGCCATCTCTTTCCTGCAAAAAAGATTTCAAAATCCTCTACACAATCTCCCACTCAAACAAAGATCAGCTCAAAAAACCCTCTACCCAACAACTAGAACCAAATGTGATCAGGCTCTGATACCCACTGAAAGAAAGCAAGGTATACAAAAACACTTCCTACACTGATCTACTCAAGAAAGATTTATGCAAATTTTAACTTTTACAGTTATAGGTTATTAGATGCACATTAACAGAAAGGTAATAACAACATCCAAAATGCAAATACAAAACTCACAACACAAGATATACATGGGGAAAACCCTTTTAGGTAAAATCCCCACACTCCAAAACCTACACAATGTATTATCAAATCAAAAGATGATTACAACACACTTGTAATGCAAGTTCTTTTAGGAGTACATGTGTTGTCAACTTTCATTCACATCCCGTGACCTTTTACATTCTCCATCTGCTTATTTATCAAGCCTCTTTATCAGTTATCTAATGTTGGTTTATCCATGTTGGCCAATAACAAAATAACTACCAATGCCTTTATTAAATATAAGGCATTTTTTGCTTCAAGGGTGCTTCCCTTGAGCCCTCGACCTGGGGCACTACCCCCAGAAACCCTTGTTGGGGGTGTTGCCCAAGACCCCTACCGTGGGCTCCGCCCCCAGGTTCCGACTAGGAGGATAAGCCCCCCAGGCCCTGTAGGAGAGGCTCTACCCCCCTGCACTCCCCTGTTAATTACTTTGGGGGGGAACTGTAGTTGACAAAGTCACCAAAATTTACAAGGTGTCGACTATGGGATCCTACAACATAGTGTTGAATAAATAAATACAATATTAGAAACTTACAAAGGCTGAGACACCTTAATTCCCAACAAATGTCTCATCTTTAGAAGAGAGATCATCAAGATGAAGAGAAGGTAAAATAATGTTGAGAGATGTGTCAATGATATCATCCTCTTGTGCCAAAATATTCTCACAAGCAGGAGGAATTTTAGGAGAGGGAAGAAGAAAAGAGAGCATAATCATACAACAATAATATACATCATCACTATACATTTTGTTGTAGTGGTGAATAAATTTATATTTTTATTGTTTTGGCTTTTGTTTGACATGTTTAAATGTTTTATTTTGTAAGCACATAAGATAAAGTAATACACAAGATAAAGTAATATCTATAATATAAGTAACTAATCAAATATAGCTAAGAAGGCTGTACAAATTTAAGATGTGTCAAGTTCACTAAAATGTAAGACATAAAAAGAGGGCCTAATCAATTATGAACTAACTAGATCAATATTTTTATTAAACATTAGAACACAAGTCGACGAAGACTTGTATGCTTGGCTACATTCCTCAAGGAAGAGACAAGCTACCTGGGGTTTGTTCTTTTGTTGTAATAGTGGAGATTGATTTGTGAATAGAAAGATCTAGGTTTTAAGTGACCTAATTGACAAAATGAACAACTTACAGGTGTTATAGGTCGACTATAAAAAAATTGGAAGTAGATTATGAATGGGCAGAGAAGATGGAGTTTGTAGCTAGAAATGGAGGCAAATCTAGCAAGACTTGGGTGTTAGGTGCCCTAGTCCTAGGGTTTATGGGATAATGAAGTCAATGTGCGATGATCTCTATTGTTCATGTCTTCCCATCACTCGTCAAGTGTCTGGAACACCCAATTTGGATCTACACACATAAAAGAGGGGAAATGGTTGTGTTGTATAGGGGTTTGCCTCAATCAAACCCCATTTTGGTGTTCCCACCTCCACAAAAACAATGATAAGTGTGATAAAGAGTGTGTGCTCGCAATGAGTAGAGGCAAAGCATGTAATAATGAAATAAAATGAAATAGAGTTACAATGAGCATAAAACCCTAGGTGGATGTATTCACAACATGGATCCTCCACAAGGAATTAGTGTAGAAGGAAGAAGCTTCTTCATAGACTTGTAAGGGTTAGTACACAACAATAATCTTCACAAATAGAGAGCTTGTAGAGAGAGATAACTTGTTAGAGAGAATCATCATAGAGAGAATGTAATGTCAATGAGTGAAAGAGACTTGTTTATATATGAATCTAAATTACTTTATGAGGGTTCAATTGAGTCGAGGCTGACAAGGTGCGCCACTTAAGTCAAGAGGCCAACATTCAAATATAATATTTCGAGGCCAAACTAGTAGGACCCAAGCACTAGGCACTCTAGTGCTAGTTATTTGGGCTCTTCAAATATCATATGTCAAAGGACTTAGCCTTGTATCTCATAAAAGTGGAGGAATATGCATATATTAATAAAAGATGAACATACAAGTTAAAACATGTGCCAAACCTAGTGTGAAATTATAAGTATACACAATTTTTGACACTACACATTCACATCCACATAAATTAATTATGTTGGTTGCTCTAAAGGAAGTTATCAAAAAACACTCAACTCATATACATGCTCTTCTAGAAAACATGTGTCAACTACTCTCTTAATTGCTTTTCCATCATCTAAACATGATAAACAAATAACCAAACTTGATTAAATTGACTTTAGGAAAATTGAATTATTGGCCCTACCTTCCACTGGTTATTAGTTATTGTGTTTATCTTTTATTTTCAAACCTTCATGCAAAGTCAACAAGTGCCAAATGACCAATAAAGGCATAGCACAAGTGGTAAATGACCGTTATCATCACCAAATCAATCCATGAAATTCATTTGCTTGTTGACATGACACTAATTAAAGAACCAATATATGCAACTGCATATTGGGAACGGGAAAAAAAGGCCCAAAAAAGGGAAAGAAGAAAAACTCCCTAAATACTTTGATAAAATTAATAGGAATGAGAAATAGGGAGTGTCTAAGTCTCCTCCTAAATGATCCTACACTGTAACAGCTGGAATTAGGGGGTTGGATTCCCCTGACAGGAAGTACCTTCTTAGGAGCTTTTGTAATAATAATAAGGAAATGGATGTGCTCTACTGCAAGGGATTAAAGTTGTTGGTTTTCTTCTTAAGCATACTCTCAAATTTGTATGGAAAGGTTCACGTGCTTTTTCACTAACTATAATAGAGGAAAAGGAGGTGTTGCAATTCTCTTGAACGAGTCATGGTTCTCTCATGTTGTCAAAAGTGGTGTTTTTCCATGTAATATGATTGTATAGGTCAAATTAGAAGTTGATAAGTCTTGTTTGGGAATTTGTTTTATATATGCTTCTAATGATTATAAGGATGGCTCAGTCTTTACCTAAGACCCACTGGATTATAGTTAGTGACTTTAACATGATTGAAAACAAACAAGATAAATTATGGGGTAATGAATTCCTTTGGACTGTTAGGAATTAAGGTGTCTCAACCTTTGTAATTTCCTAGCATTGATTTTTTATTATTGTGCCATAATTTTCTTTTTTACCATGCTCTATCATCTAGTAAATTTGACATGGTGAGTTGTCAATTATTGGGAGGTGACATGGAAGGTGACAAGGATGTTTTTTTGTTCCCACATGAGGATGTAGGCATTCAACCTTGGAATAGGACACTTGTGACATGTGTTGGCTAGTTGTAAGGTGTGTAAGTTTTTATGACACATTCCTATGACGTATGAAAGATTCTTATAACATATGACAGATTCCTATGACAAACTATGACACATAAGGACTAGATTCTATGACAAGTTGGACAAGTGTTGTAAACCATCTTTGCATGGAGAAAAGGTCAAAGTTGGATGTCCAAAGAAGGATATGGACAAGTTGTAAGAGCATATTCTAAATATAGTCATTTATGACGATTCTCTTACAACTGTAAGTCCTGTAAGAATGATAGATTCTTCTTACAACTGTAAGAGGTTGTAAGGCATCTTTCCTTGATGTATACAAGTGTGTTTACATGTAAGAGGCATTGGATATTGTGCCATATGGCCTCTTGGATTCCCAAACTCTAGAAGGTTCCATTTTGCCTTGTAACTCTAAAAGATTAGGTGCTTGGAGTTGTAGTATGCATAGTATTATTGACAGAATAACTCCAAAAATGATTGTCAAAGACTCCTAAGAGCTTGCATTGTAAGTGTATTGTAAACCATTTCAGTTTTGATAATACAATTTGCAGGTTTTGGGGTGTGGGGTTTTCACCCGAAATGGTTTTGCCCATGTATATCTGGTGTCTCTCTTTTTCTATCTACGTTCTTGTGTTGTGTATGTTGTTGAAATCTTCATGCTATATGTTTAACATAACTATAATTGTAAGGATTAAAAATAATTTGCACTCTACTTCCCTCATTAGATTAGTGTAGGAAGTGTGTTCCGTGTACCTTGCTTCCTTTCACTTGGTATCAGAACTTGATCACCTTTGATCCTAGTTTTGGGTAGGGGCTTTTTGAGTTGGTCTTAGATTGAGTGCGAGTTTGTATAGAGCATTCTATAATCTTGTTGTAGGAAGGAGATGGCAAGCACATCTGGAAGAGTATAGGTGGAGAAGTTTAACGACACTAATTTTGAGTTGTTTAAACTTAAGATGGAAGACATGCTTGTTGATCGAGACCTTTGGGAAATAATTTCTGGTGTAAAACTAGCAGCAATGTCTCAAGCTGAATGGGATCTCAAGGATCGGAAGGCTAAGGGTCTTGTGAGACTCTATTTGGCTGACTCTATCTTGCTAAATGTCCATGAAGAGAAGACTGTGAAAGACCTATGGAAGAAGGTTGGAGATGTTTATCAGACTAAATCCCTAGTGAACAAGTTATTCCTGATGAAGAAGCTTTATTCTCTAAGGATGGAAGATGGAGGATCTGTTGTAGACCACCTGAGTGCTTTTAACATGCTAGTTGCACAATTGACATCCATTGGTGTGAAGATGGAGGATGAGGATCATTGCATGACCTTGCTTTGTTCTTTGTCCGACTCATGGGATCATCTTGTTATGGACATTGGGAGTATCACTTCTACTTTCAAAATGGATGATGTGGTGTCTTCACTATTATCAGAAGAAATGCAGAGAAAATCCTCTAAATCGGCCAAAGAAGCTCTTGTTGTTCGTGGAAGACCCAAGGAGAAAGGGAAGAAAAAGAAGGACAAGAAAGATGAAAAGGGTAGATCCAAATCTCGTGGGAGATCCAAATCTCCTGGAAAGTCCAAGGCTCTTTGTTGGAATTATGGTAAAACTGGGCATTTCTGAAAGGAGTACAAAGAAGAGAAAAAGAAAAAGAAGAAGAATCCCTCAGATTCATATTCTGACAAGTCACAAGATGATGGTGATGCTTTCATCGTAGCCTTAGCCACCCATGCATCAGATGATGTGTAGTTGATTGATTCTGGTGCTTCTTTCCACATGACCTTGCATCAAGATTAGTTTACAAAGTATGAAGAGTTTGATGGTGGAAGAGTGTACCTGGGCGACGATTCTCATCTGAAGATAGTTGGCCATGGAAGAGTCACAATCTGATTCCCTGATGGACGAGTGAAGGTGATCTCTGGGGTTATGCATATCCCAGGGTTGGCACAAAACTTGCTTTTTGTAAGTAAATTGAATGATGCAGGTGTGCAGGTTGTCTTCTCAAAAGGTGGATGCAAGATGACAAGAGGTGCTATGGTGCTTGTGAAGGGTACTCAGAGAGGTACTCTATTTTAGCTGAATGCATACATTACTCAATGCAATAGTGCTTATGATTCAAAGAAAAGAGCTTTAGTCACTTCATCCCCACCATTGGAACTCACAAAGAAAAGATCTGTTGTATCAAATTCTAATGGAAGTGCATTTTGGGTACCTAAGGGTGCTCATGCTTTGGAAGTTAAGCTTCCTGTTGAGAAGGCAATGTTATGGCATAAGAGACTTGGCCACATTGGTGAGAAGGGTCTTAGAGCCCTGAAAAAAAAAAAACTTCATCGAGGGGTTAAATCATTGTAATCTTGAGTTTGACTTTTGCGAACATTGTATATATGGAAAACAAAACCATGTTCAGTTTTACTCAAGTTCTCATAAGTCTTTTGGTGTTTTGGATGTTATTCACTTTGATGTGTTTGGTCCAGTAAATGCTCCTTCGATCTCTAAATCTATATATTTTATATCATTCATTGATGACTACAATAGAAGGATATGGGTTTATTTTCTCAGAAGAAAATCTGAAGTCTTTAGTTGGTTAAAGAGTTTAAAGCTTTTGTAGAGAATCAGACTAGTAAAAAGATTAAGTGTTTGAGAACTGATAACGATTGTGAGTTTTGTTCCACAAAGTTTGACAAGTTCTGTAAAGAACATGGGATTGAAAGATATAAGACAACTCCTTATACCTCATAGCAAAATGGAGTTGCAGAGAGGATGAACAGAATGTTGATGGAGAGGGCTAGGAGTATGCTTAGTGGTGCTAGCCTTGAACAAAAGTTTTGGATTGAAGATGTAGCCACTGCTTGCTATCTGGTTAATAGATCTCCTACCTCAATGCTCGTTGATAAGACACCCATGGAGGTGTGGTCTGGTAAAATGCCCTCATTGAGACATCTTCATATTTTTGGTTGTGAGGCATATGCAAATGTGCCTAAGGAGAAGAGGTCAAAATTGGAGAACAAGGCAGTTAAATGAATCTTCATTGGCTATGGTGTCGATGTGAAAGGGTACAAGATTTGGGATCCTGTGGCTGAAAAAGTGTTGTATAGTAGAAGTGTTATCTTCAGAGAGCTAACACCTTGTCCCATTGTTCTACAACCAAAATAAATAGAAAAGAAAGAGGACGTGGTTTAGTTTCCTTCTACCCCTAAGAAGACTGAACCAACAAACCCAGTGAGACCTAATTATTGGGAGAGCTCTAGCAACTCTAAAACCTCAGAAGAAGAAGCATAACCTCAACCTTAGCCTTTGAGGAGGTCTACACAAACAAGGAAGCAACCTAATAGGTTTGGTTATTCATTGCTTGATTCTAGTTGTGTTTATGCCTTGATTACTAGCACTGATGAGCCTAGAACTATGATAGAGGCTATGGGCATGAAAGATGCAGGTTCCTGGAAGGAGGCCATGGAAGATGAGATGGCTTCTTTGGAAAAGAATAAAACATGGGACTTGGTGCCTTTGCCTAATGGATGGAAACCTGTTGGATGCCAATGGGTGTTCAAGAAGAAATTTGGAGCAGATGGCAGTGCTGAAAAGTATAAGGCCAGATTGGTTGCGAAGGGGTATTCACAAGTGGAGGGAATTGATTATGGTGAAATTTTCTCTCCTGTTGCAAAGCTGACATCTATTCAGTTCCTGTTATCTCTTGCAACATCTTATGACTTAGAAGTGGAACAAATGGATGTGAAGATAGCTTTCCTTCATGGTGACTTGGAGGAAGAAATCTATATGTCACAGCCTGAGCACTATGTGGTGAAAGGTAAAGAAAATTTGGTCTGTAAGTTACAGAAGTCTTTGTATGGTTTGAAGAAATCTCCTAGGATGTGGTACTTGAAATTTGATGCCTTTGTGTTGTCTATTAGATTTCTGAGGTCAAAATTATATCATTGTGTGTACTATAAATTTGACAATGATCACATTCTCATTATTGCATTGTATGTTGATGATATGCTATTAATTGGGAATGGTAAGAATATGATTTCTGATTTGAAGTCTCAGTTGTCAGCATAGTTTGAAATGAAAAATTTAGGGGCAGCGAGGTACATTTTGGGAATGGAAATTAGAAGAGACAGAGAAAATAGGAAAAATTGGTTAAGCTAAAGTAAGTATGTGAAGACCATGTTGGATAGATTCAACATGGTAGATTGCAGACCATTGTGTGTTCCTATTTCATTAGGGACAAAGTTATCTGTTAATGATTGTCCAAAATCTCCTTCTGAGGTAGAGGACATGAGCAGAGTACCTTATGCTAGTGATGTTGGTAGTTTGATGTATGCTATGGTCTGCACAAGACCAGACATTGCCCAAGCAGTGGGAGTCATTAGTTGGTTTATGGCTAATCCTAGATGAGTACATTGGGATGCAGTGAAGAGAGTGTTTAGATATTTGTGGGGTACATCCAAGTATTCCCTATATTATCATGGTAATCCTACAGGACCTCTACATTTCGTGAGCATTCGAGGATTTGTGGATTCTGATTGGGCAAGTAACATTGATAGTAGAAGATCCACCAGTGCTTATGTGTTTACTATGTTCGGTGATGCAATCAATTGGATGAGTAAGCAGCAACCTATGGTCACTTTGTCCATGATAGAAGCTGAGTATATGGAAGCTACTCATGCTTGTAAGGAAGCCATTTGTCTTAAGAGATTGTGTTCAAATATTGGTGTTGATGTAGGACAGATTACTATCTGTTGTGACAGTTAGAGTGTGATTTGCTTAGCAAAGAATCCAACTTTCCATGCTAGAACAAAGCATATTGATGTACAGTTTCATTTTGTACGAGACATGGTAGAAGATGGGAAGGTGACATTAGAGAAGATAGATACTTTAAAGAATGTTACAGATGCATTTAACAAAACTAGTGGGCAGTGATAAGTTCAGATGGTGTTCAGAGTCTATGGGCCTCTCGACTCCTAGTAGTTAATTACCTGGTTAGATTGGTTCTTACAAGGTGTACCACTTATGTCAAGAGGCCAACATTCAAATATAATAAAGGTGTAGCACAAGTGGTAAATGACTGTTGTCAAACTAGCAAAACCCAAGCAATAGGTACTCTAGTCCTAGTGATTTGGGCTCTTCAAATGTCATATGTCAAAGGACTTAACCTTGTTGAAATAAGGGTAGACAACTGAGAGGGGGGGTGAATCAGTTGTCTGAAAACTTTATCACTTGCTGCAATTAATCATCTTTACAACTTATTAACAGATCAATAATGTAACCATGAGAGCATAAATCAACAACACATAAGCAGAAACATAATCTACACACATAACACTAGGATTTTTACGTGGAAACCTGGTTAAGGGAAAAACCACAGTGGGGGTTAAACCACAAGAATTTATACTCTGTTAAAAGTATTACAAATGGGGAAGGCACATGCCTTTGGTTTCACTGCCTCGAGCTCACTGCTCAAAGAGGCTCACTACCTACAAAAATGATTACAAAGAGTTCACAAAATATTTGAACTAAGAAGTAGCATCTAATAATGCAAGATTACAGTTCCAGTTAGGTACAGTATACCGATTTTACACACTTCATCTTCTTCTGCCCTATTTCACTGTTCTACCATGATCCAAACTTAAATCTCCTTACTTTGCACTTGTTACTGCCTTTCTTTGCACCTATCCATTCATATCTTCACACCACACAAATGCTTTCGAGTCCATTGATCATATATATCCGCTACATGAAATTACATCAACTGCAGTCGGGCTTAGGAAAAATAGACTTTTTAAAAACATTGTTCTGTCAGTTGAATCAATGCACAAATACTCATGCGGACCAAAACTTATGTATCCAAGTCATCTTACATGTTGACCAACACAACTGGATCTCACAAATTTCTCATCCAACAACATTTCCTAATCCGCATAACGATCAAACACCAAGTAGGCCTGTTCTTCACCAGACTGAACTCACAAACCAAAACTCAATACTTAGAAGCTTGTATCTCTTAATCCCTTCATCGCCAGAGGCTAATTCTTTGGATTTATGTAGTCCTAACATCCCTTGACATTCCCTCAGAACCGCAGCTCATTATGATTACCTGTGGAGAAATGCGGACCAAAATATGAAACATTGTCATATACCCTGTTCCCATCAATCCGGACTTAGGCAATTTGGCAATCTGACTTCAGGTATGATCCACTAATGTAATGCAGATGTGAAAGAAAGATTTAGTTTCCATCAATGACAACACCTGACATGCATAGCAGTGTCTCTTGCCAACACTTGTATCTCATAAAAGTGGTGGAATATGCATATATTAAGCAAAGATGAACATACAAGCTAAAACGGGTACCAAACCTAGTGTGAAATTGTAAGTGTACACAATTTCTAGCACTACACATTCACATCCACATAAATTAATTATGTGGGTTGCTTTGAAGTAAGTTATTAAAAAACACTCAACTCATATACACGCTCTTCTAGAAAACATGTGTCAACTACTCTCTTAATTGCTTTTCCATCATCTAAACATGCTAAACAAATAACCAAACTTAATTAAATTGACTTTAGGAAATTGAATTATTGGCCCTACCTTCCGCTGGTTATTAGTTATTGTTTTTATCTTTTATTTGCAAACCTTCATGCACAGTCAGCAAGTGTCAAATGACCAATAAAGGTGTAGCACAAGTGGTAAATGACTGTTGTCATCACCAAATCAATCCATTAAATTCATTTGCTTGTTGACATGACACTAATTAAAGAACAAATATATGCAACTGCATATTGGGAGGGAGAAAAAAATGCCCAAAAAAGGGAAAGAAGAAAAACTCCCTAAATACTTTGACAAAATTAATAGGAACCACAAATAGGGAGTGTCTAAGTCTCCTCCTAAATGATGCTACACTATAACAGCTAGAATTAGGGGGTTGGAATCCCCTAACAGGAAGTACCTTCTTAGGATCTTTTGTAATAATAATAAGGAAATGGATGTGCTCTACTGCAAGAGATTAAAGTTGTTGGTTTTCTTCTTAAGCGTACTCTCAAATTTGTATGGAAAGACTCACGTGCTTTTTCACTAACCATAATAGAGGAAAAGGAGGTGTTGCAATTCTCTTGAAAGAGTCATGGTTCTCTCATGTTGTCAAAAGTGGTGTTTCTCAATGTAATAGGAATCTGTGGGTCAAATTAGAATTTGATAAGTCTTGTTTGGGAATCTATTTTATAGATGCTTCTAATGATTATAAGGATGGCTCAGTCTTTACCTAAGACCCACTGGATTATAGTTGGTGACTTTAAAATGATTGAAAACAAACAAGATAAATTATGGGGTAATGAATTCCTTTGGACTATTGGGAATTAAGGTGTCTCAACCTTTGTAATTTCCTAGCATTGACTTTTTATTAGTGTGGTAAATATTTTTTACTGTGCCATAATTTTCTTGTTTACCGTGCTTCGTCATCTAGTAAATTTGACATGGTGAGTTGTCAATTATTGGGAGATGACATGGAAGGTGACAAGGAAGTATTTTTGTCCCCACATGAGGATGTAGGCATTCAACCTTGGAATACGACACTTGTGACATGTGTTGGCTAGTTGTAAGGTGTGTAAGTCCTTATGACACATTCCTATCACATATGATGGATTCTTATAACATATGACAGATTCCTATGACAAACTATGATGCGTAAGGACCATATTCTATGACAAGTTGGACAAGTGTTGTAAAGCATCTTTGCATGGATAAAAGGTCAAAGTTGGACATCCAAGGAAGGATAAGGATAAGTTGTAAGAGCATATTCTAAATATAGTCATTTATGATGATTCTCTTACAACTGTAAGTCTTGTAAGAATGATAGATTCTTCTTACAACTGTAAGATGTTGTAAGGCATCTTTCCTTGATGTAGAAAAGTGTGTTTGCATGCAAGAGGCATTGGATATTGTGTCATATCAGCTCTTGGACAGCTAACCTCTAGAAGGTTCTATTTTGCCTTGTAACTCTAAAAAATTAGGTGCTTGGAGTTGTAGTATGCATAGTATTATTGACAGGTACTATTATGCTACCGGAATAACTCCAGAAACGACTGTCAAAGACTCCTGAGAGCTTGCATTGCAAGTGTATTATAAACCATTTTAGTTTTGATAATACATTGTGCAGGTTTTGGAGTGTGGGGTTTTTCACCCGAAAGGGTTTTACCCACGTATATCTGGTGTCTCTCTTTTTCTATCTACATTCTTGTGTTGTGTATGTTGTTGAAATCTTCATGCTATATGTTTAACATAACTGTAACTGTAAGGATTAAGAATAATTTGCACTCTACTTCCCTCATTATATTGGTGTAGGAAGTGTGTTCTGCATACCTTGCTTCCTTTCATGGACAGGCAATGAATTATATTTTTGTTATAAAATGAAAGAACCCTAAATATTATAGATCCCATGGAGAATCTTAAAGGATCTAAAAAGAAGATATGGTTTTCATGGTACAATAATTAATAAGGTTTTGGCAGAAGGGTATATTCTATATTGGATAGATGCTATGTGGATAAAGAAGCTTTTTATTTTTTGCATAATTCTAAGGACTATCACATGCAAGTGAAGTCGAATACAATGTCTGATCACTCTCCTATATGTACATGTATCACAATCAGAGATAATCCTATAAAAAGCACTGATAGTCTAACTTATAATTTTAAATAAATACTACCCTTCTTAGAGATTCAAATTTCTCTAGTGGTATTCTTAGAGCCTATATGATTATAAAAAGTTTATATAGAAACATAGCCTTTGACAGATCTAATAACTTGATACAAGTTTGGAGAAGTATCTTGCAGATTGTGGGAAAAAAAAAGCATTATATAGAAGGAAATAAGAGGACGGATTAGAAGGGAGACTTCTTGAACTAGAGGTGGGACTTCAAAGTAACTTGGGGGACAAGGTGGGAATAGAAGAGATGACAAAGGTTAAACACTAGTTGAGGGCCCTTCAAAACTACAAAAATCAGGGAGCAAAGATCAAATCTAAAATGCAGTGGTTGCACGAAGGAGATAGAGGATCTAAGTACTTCAATATCTTAAAAGCCAAATAGAGGAGAGAAAAAATTGGCCCCATTCAGGTTGATGCTGGATTGAGTGGAGATGCAAGACTTATAGGTGATGTAATTTCCCAGTTTTATAAGAGTTTGTTTTCTACAGAAGATAATGGATGTAGTGAAGGGGCCATGAGGTTCTATAATAGAATTATTCCTATTAAGTTTTACAGGAGGATAAAGAAGACTTATGCAAGCATATATAAATACTAGTGAAATTGTGAGATTTATTCAGTCCTTTAAAACTAGGAAGTCTTTAGGTCTGGATGGTGTTCCAATTGAGTTTTACAAAATCAACTGTGAATGGATTGCTGAAGATTTGAAAGAAGTATATGAAGAAGATTTTGCTTATCAACAAAGGTTTGATCAAACTACTTCCAAGAGAGGGAGATAGATCGCAGGTTAAAAATTGGAGGCCAATTACTTTGCTAAACTCTCCTTACAGAATATTGGCTAAGATTTTGGCTTGCATGATCTCTGGTATATTGAAGAGGATCACTTTTGTTAATCAAATAGGATTCATAAAAGGTAGGTATATTATGGAGAATCTCATTACTAGCTGGGAATTTTTAAATTGGGCTAAACACACAAGTTAGGAGGCTTGTATGATCCTACTAGATTTTGCAAAGACATATTGCATGATAGAATGTGGTCTTGTCTTGGTTGTAATGAAGGCACTAGGATTTCAAGAGACTTATTGTAAATGGGTTGCAATTTTTTTTAAAGATGCATCCACCATAATTGATGTGAATGGGGTCTTGTTTGAGCCTATTATCCTTCAAAGGTCAATTAGACAAGGATACCCATTGGCAATGACTCTCTTTGTGATAGTTGCTGATGCTCTTCAATACCTACTAAAGACAATTGATCTCTCTATTGCAAGTATGTGTAATCGGTGTTGTCATTGGTGTCAACAAGCTTGTGTTATCGTTGGTGTCAACTGTGTCATTTGAATGAGCTGCCTTTGGTGCAAGAGTATGAGTAGTTTGTGTTGACTGGATACTATCTCTGATGTGAGGTCATTGAAATGGTATGGGCTATTTGGTCAAGTTTCTTTGATGAAGATGATGTGGTTCTTTGAAGAGGTGTTGAAGATGTTAGAAATATGTTTCAATTGGTTGGTTTCCAAGTGATTTTGAGAAAATTTGATTATGAAAGAAAATAGTGTATTGAAGTGGCTTCTTGGCTTATAGAGTAGCATTCTATTTTTGCTCTGCATTTCCTCCTTGTTGAAGATCTATCTTTGTGGTTTGCATATGTTGTTCAGAAGTGCGAAGAGCTACTATATTCCAAATTTGGTGTTGTGCAGAGGAAGTTGTGTTCACCAGTGTGTGGACTATATTTTTGAGTGTTACAGAGGTGTCTGGGAGAAATGTCTTTGCTCTGCATTTCTCCGCAAAGTGGTTTTAGGTCAAGTACGGTTTTGGATTTGTGCTTATAAGGTTCCTATCTTTCTCTAGTCAAGGTTGTTCATGATATGGTGCTCTAGAAGAGGACTTATCATGTTATAGTGTATGATAGAGATATTTGAGTTTGTTGGGTAAACAGGATAAGGTTGTGTGGCAGGTGAAAATTATTGCAGAGGAATTTGCTGGATTTTAGGAAGTTTCAGGATGATTATGGAATACTCTAGATTGTGTTGAAGCCTTGCATGTGATCTGAAAGTCATCTTTGGGTTTGAGGAAGCATGCACTTAAAAGTTCATTGTGTTAACACAGGTTTGGACAACATTGGGTGTTTACACTATTTGTGGAGCTGCATTGGTGATTGTGAAAGTGTGGAATAGAGTTCTTCAATGAATTTAGGTCCATGCTAAGGTGTGTTGTGGTCCTCCTTCATTCCTTTCCACCGCTGGAATGTTTAGGTCCTGACCTAATTTGAATTCTCTATCATAAGGTGTAATGCCAACCTTGGAAAATGTTCTCAAGGTTGAAGACAGTCTAAATGAGTGTCAATAATTCGTGATTGTTGGTGTGATGTGAATGATATGGATAGCAGCATAACTGAATGGGTGATGCCACAAGTACCTATGGAAACAAATTAAACATAGGCCAGCAGAGTTTGGTATTGCAGAACAGTGTGACGAATATTGTGTCAGTACTTTGAGCTTCATTGGAACTGTACTCCATGCATGTGTTAGATGCAATTATAACAATTCAATCTTGGTAGTGAGCCACCTTCTCTATCTCTTCCTTTCAGAATAGTGAGTCTTTTGGTAGTGAGCCGCATGTAGTGAGCATTCTCGGACAGTAAGTCCACCAATTGTATCAACCTTAACCGATTACCTTTTTTATATATATTGTGAGCTAATCCTCATCATAGTTTTTCCCTTCCTGGGTTTTCCACATAAATCTAGTATTCATGTGTTATGAGTTGTGGTTGTTTGTTTTATGCTTAATCTCCTTCACTGCATTTAAGTATATTGATTGGTTTAAAAGTTTGATTTGTAAATGGTTTAACAGAATATTGATTCACCTTTCTCTTAATATTCTAGGTGTTCAACACTCTCCTCTTGTAAAATGTATTGTGCTACCTAATGAAGAAAGTTTGGTTAGTGCTCAGTTTGCTGATGACACCTCCTTATTCTTGGAGTTAAATAAAGAGAACTTTGAGAATGTTTTTGAAAGACTTTCTATATTTTGTGATGCCTCTGGTGCTAAAATTGCTTATCATAAATCTACCATCTTGTGTTGGAAGGAGCACCTACCTGACTGGGTAAGGGGGTCTAATTGGCAGTGTGGGGAGCAAACAAGATTGTGAGGTACCTTGGTATCCCATTTTTAGTTGATCCCTCTCTTAAGGATATGTGGGAATCGATGATGAAAGATTGAAAAGAAAAATGAAAAGTGGAAAACACATCTTTTATCCCTTGCAAGCAGAGTTCAGGTTTGTCAAGTGTAAACCCACAAACTCTATTTTAGATGGTTGTTAATTTTAAATAAGCTTGCAATGGGTTTTGAGTATGGTCAGGTCTATATGTGTAAGCTTTGTAACTATGTGGAAAGTTATGAACATCTTTTCTTTGAATGTGATTTTGTTTTGAAATTATGGTCTATTTTTTTTTCGAAATGGTGTTGTTGGATGGGAAAAATCTGAAAGTTTCTCTTGGGCTGAAATATTACTTGATTATTTGGAATCCTTTCATAAATATTTAATCATTTTCTGGTTTGTTTTAACTCTTGAAGTGTTGTGGAATATTTGGAAAGAAAGAAACAATGAAGTTTTTCATGATAGTAGGTGAATTCTTACTGACTCTTACATTGAGCTCATAGTATTTAATTTTGTGAATCAGGTTGCAATATGTTTGGAAATGTCAAAGGATAGGTTCTTCATTTTGTTGAAGGAAGGATTGAGTTTTGTGTACAAAAAGGAGACTGTTAGTGCTCACTTTTGGCCTCAAGGTAGAGACAACATGGATCTATAATATCTTAAGAATCTTGAAGAATATCTTAAAAGAGAAACAAATAGAAAATCCAGTGATGGTAGAGAAGAGACGGGAAAAGAGGAGGTATGTACATCACGTTGCACATGAATATACTCCCTTGGTCAAAGATTTAGGGCTAGAAGATGAAGTTGATCTAGTGATAGGAACTTTCCATGAGGTAGACTACTATGAGAATGACAACAATCAAAAATGTTGTTGGGAATAATGATATGTGGAGTTCTATGAGATAGTTTTGTTTGATATCATTTTGACAGTTTGTACATGATCTGGTAAATACTGTGATGGTTATATATTGTACTCTTGGTGACTAGTAGTAGGTTGCTGAGTGCAGAGTTGGACTTTTCTTTAGTTGGTGGCCTCCACCTCTTAGTGTATCTGCCTCTCTTTAGTAATGAATGGTAAATGATCCTTAACATAAAAAAACTGCATATTGGTACTTTCTTGCTAACACCATCAATTGTCACTTTGCATTCATTTTGAAATCCGATAAAATTTAATCCATTTAATTCATTTTCACACTGTTCACAACACCATCCGGGAACAAAAAAAAAGAGTTTTTCTTAAATCCCATCATAAAAGAAATGATTTTGAATTTTAACCTTTCCGTTTCCAACTTTAAATATTAGACGATGATTGACTGCTCAACAAAAATAATTGCATTCAAGACATGAACTAATAATACGCAAATCTATAAATTAAACAATAAACTATTACATTATAGTCAAACCTTAAAATGAATGCAAAACTAGTGGAAAGCCAGCTGTTAGATATTTAATTTTAACCATTTACAATAACCTTGGAATAAAAGAATAGTACCAAAAATAATCTATAAAGATACTGTTGTTGCAAATCAAAATGGCATGGAGGTACACATTTCAAATTTTTGTAAACAGTAGTTCCATTTCATTCCACTTTTCGTACTCTTAATCTCTCAGTTTTTTTTCCTTACATGTGATGTACTTCGTTGATTTTGCTCCCTGAGGTTGTTGAATATAGGGGAAAAGACCCAATAAGTGAGATAGTTCCAATGGTTGAGATAGTATATGTGGATTTAAGGCCCAATATTTTTTGAAGTTTAGTACCAGTAGTTGTATCTTTAAGGTTGTTAGTGTTACTATAAGTACTAATAATTGAATGAAATGTACCCTTTAGATTTAAAAAGAAACCAATCATGTGATGCCACATCAGCGCACCAACAAAGGAGGTCTTAATGCACACCTATTGGTCCACCCTTTTTTTGGGGAACTATTTGATACCTCAACAAAAAGCATGCTGATGTGGCATCATATTTGATGATGTGGCCCTGAAACCTTAGTTATAAGCAGGGGTGTTGCCAAGTAAACTACTGTAAAAATTTTGGAGTGATTTAAAATTGCCACCTATGATTTTGAGAGGCGTGAAGTTAGGGTGCACCACTATTGGGTCCTCTCTCCTAAGTAATGACAATTTAGATGTTATCCCTGTGGGGTATGGAGAGTTTGATTTATTGGGGCAGCTTTTTTTTAGGTGGTTTCTTGTAAGGATTCTACTCCTTTTTCAGCGGCTCTCCGAAACCTTAAATATTCTTTCTATTTTCACATTGTTAAACAAGTGCCACGTAGTGGCCAGTACCTGCTTGTAGTGTTGTTATTATAATATTTGTTTAGTTGTAATTTTTTTTGTTTATTAGCTATTAGTTGTATATAGTATTTGTTTAATTGTAATTTTTTTGTTGATTAGGTATTAGTTGTATAGACAAATTGCATTCCAATAATTAAAAAATTAATTTTTGAAGAGTGTTAAAATATCTTGGTATATAAAATTGAAATCTCAAAAATAATCTAATTTGGTAAAAATAAAATAGGACTAAAATATTACCTTAACTATAAAAACTAAACTTTACAAAGCCTATTAAATAACACAAATATTTACTTAAAATGTAATAATACTAATAGTTTTATAATTTAAAATGCATTAAAATATTGTAAGTTTGAAGAATAAAATAAAAAATGTAATAACATGGAAAAATATTTTTCGTAATACTATAGATTTTTTACTTTTGACTAAATAAAATTGAAATCCTAGATTTTTAACTCGAGTAAACAAGTGTCACGTAGTGACCAGTACCTTGTAGTGTTGTTATTATAGTATTTGTTTAGTTTTTTTTTTTTTGATTAGCTATTGGTTGTATATAGTATTTGTTAAGTTGTAATTTTTTTGTTGATTAGGTATTGGTTGTATAGACAAATTGCATTCTAATAATTGAAAATTTAATTTTTGAAGAGTGTTGAAATGTCTTGGTAAATAAAATTGAAATGTTAAAAATAATCTAATTTGGTAAAAATAAAATAGGACTAAAATATTTCCTAACTATAAAACTAAACTTTTACAAAGTATATTAAATAACACAGATATTTCCTTAAAATGTAATAATACTAATACTTTTATAATTTAAAATGTATTAAAATATTGTAAGTTTGAAGAAAAAAATAAAAAATGTAATTAAATTCATGATATGTAGATTTTAAAGTTTTGACTAAATAAAATTGAAATCCAAGATTTTTAACTTTTGAGTAAATAAAATTGAAATCCCTAAAATAATCTAATTACATAAAATAAAATGTGTAGAACCCTAAAAACTAAATTAAAATTAAATTACTTTTAACTAAAGAAGCAAAAAAATTAATCGCCATTCATTTAGTGGGAGACAAAATTTGTGTTCATAATTTGTTTACTTGCCACGTGCTCCCCTCAAACCAAAATTCTCTCCACATTTATAGTTTTTTGTTGCACTCCTCTGACAATCTGACAATCCGCAGAGAAGAGGTCATTTTTTTTCAGTGAATGACAATACATATAAATCATTTCTAAATAATTTTTTGTTAAAAATTTATCATGTTGACATAGGAAAAGTTTGTCCGACAAAAAAAATAATCCTATCTTTTGATTGATTTGCAATCAATAGATTAATAACTAAATAAGTGCGAACTCATTGCAATAGTACCAGCCCGAAGGCAGGAACTAATAAATAATAAACATATTAAAAAAAATTACATACCATTCTATACAATTTCGTTGATGTAACGCAATTTGCGCTAAGAACGATAGATTAATAGGCAAAAGCTTTAAGCACAATAGATTGTCATGTGAAGACTGATGGCCCAGATTAGAAAAACTTTAGAGGGAGGGCCCACTTCCAGACAAACGACGAAGTGGGTGCCTTTAATTTTTCAACGTGGAACAAATTTTATAGAAAATTGATATTGCAATTCAAATCCACACGCCAAGAAAAGTTCGGTTTTAAATTAAGACTCACTAAAGTTGGCACAAATATCCAATCGTATAATGTGCAGATTGCCTGTCTCACGATGTAGCTGATTTTGTTTGATCTGCCGGCCCCTACTTTTATTATCATTTTATTTAAGTTTATCTTATTGTATAGTCCACGTCAGAAATTTAAAGTTCGATGGAGAAAGTGAAAGGAAAAAGATTGGAGAAAATGAAGGTGCAGTGCGTATACTAATTTACTAAATCAATTCCGCGTGGGTGTCAGGAAGTAGACAAATCGAGTCACGTCAACGCACAAGCTTAAATGAACATATGCGATAAACATACTTTAATGTTTGAAGATTTCTAGACTTTTGGGTAGATAGGCCAACAATGAACATGCAGACAGCGGGCAAGTTGCGCTAGTTCCACGCTGAGCGCATCCCGACGAAGGTTTGATTCGATTTAATCATAGCGGACAAACAAACACTGCATCTTTGACACGTAAGCCATCGAAACAGGGGGAATAAAAATATCAAAAGACGAAAGAAAACTACCTAGGCAGTAGTTGTCAGCCACAGCTGTATATGTAGATTCTACATCCAATCCACGCAAACGGGCCCACTTGAATGCGACTCAATGGAGAACAAATTTAAAACTAGCTACTAGGAAATAATTAAATTAATTTGCGGCTCACTCAATTATTTACTTTTTAAATTAAGAAAAAATGTTGTTGAAAAAACTGTATATTTTTTTTTATATAGGATTATATTTGTGTAGGGATGAAATTAGTATATTTATGTTATTTTTTAATTTAGTTTTGTGTTTATTTTGAAAAAATATTTTGATATATGTATATAGTGATAAATGGTACAATCTTATATGAAATCAACTCATTCCCTTAACTTCTATCTATATATGCAAATCCCTATATATTTAGCCCTCACCTTATTTCTATACATACTCCAATAATTTTATCTTATCCATATATTTAAAATGTTTATTTGTACACATATCTCTATATAGTTGTTGTCCACTTGAATCTAACCATTTAACCCAAAGTCATTTCCACAGTTACAAGGTTGACCTCGTGGTTGTAGACTTGACCCGTGTCTTTCCAAATTTTGAAAGTTAAATTAGGTTGTGTAGACCCCTTTTATCTTCCCACTTTGAGCTAACTAAGGACATGTTTTGTGAAGTTTGATGTTATGTGCTAGTATTTAAAGGCATTTATTAGCATACATTTATCATCTCACATATCTCAAGCATCCTTTTTCATTCTAAAGCATTAAAGGAGTAATCAATAGCTAAAAATTTGAGCTTGGTTTAGTGACAAACTCTATGTACATCATCCTAGGAGATTTTCTTGTTGTCTTCAAAATTTTGTATAATTCTTGTAGTTGACCTAGGAGAATTTGTCTCCTTACAACACAATGACAACTCTTTATGTAATGTCAAAAATTGCATACCTTTGCAATTTCACATTATATTTTGGTCTTGCTTTAGTGTCCATTCCGTTAGATTATTTGTAGGATCATTTTAGCCCTTGCATAAACCTTTTTCCCTCCCAAGGTGCTTAGGCCTTGTTTCATGTGTTATCTTTTTTGTCAAATTTTGTTGTCACTTTTGTGTTATTCATGTAATCTTCTAGTGTCTTTTCATTTTTGAGCCCAAACTATTTGGACACTAGCACTTCATGCAAACATTCGAATGACACACTAGCGTCCCATGACAATTTCTCCTTTGGTTGTCATTTATGAGCATTTTGCCACTTGTCACTTTTACAAGTCAGTGGTAATTTCTTAGAACGATTCCAAATGGCTCATCAGCCTCTTCCTCTTCCCTCATCTCTTTTTGAATCTTCCCTCATCTCTTTTTGAATCTATCTTTTCACTTTTGCACTCTCTTGGCTCTCTCTCTCTCATGGAACTTTTTTGCACTCTCAAGCTCTACAAATCTCTACAACTTTCTACAACATTCTTCTTCATATCTCTTGTCCTCTTGTCTTCCTCAAGCCTCTATACGTGATATTGTTCTTGTTTCATTGCAAAAATTTGTTTTTTTGTGCCCCTAAGCACCTTGGGATATTCACATCCTATCAATCTTTCATTTTAGTCACTATTCTTATTTCTAGATGCACTTAGATTAAGAACACACACTACTTTCTATATATCTATCTATGGGTTATTCTGGATGTAGAAATACCAAAGAAAGGGTTTGACTTGAAGGCAAACCCCCAAACAACCCCAACATTTTTTCTTGTTCTTTCCAACTATAGGTTTTTAGGTGAAGATATCTAGCTTCTTGGGAGTTTGGCGATATCTCTCTTTTCCCTTTATTTATCATTTCTTCGTCTATTTAAATAAATTAGATAAATGTTTGTTGTTTGTATATTCACTGCTATTTGGTATCTTGCTATTGTGTTCCCTTTTCTGGGTTTGCAGATTAGGTGAACTACACTGGTTGGTTTTACACATTTTCTAGGAACTGTTTGATTTTTTGGGATGTACAGATAACAACACTTATTGCAAATGTCTACACAATGCACTAGCGTCCTAGCCAATGGATTCCTTCATCTAGCTCTAGGTTCCTCTCTTTGCCCTTTTTTTTGCTTCATAACTTAATTTTGTAAACTATTTTCCAGTTTCCAATAAGTTAGCATTTTCATTCCAACTCATATGAATGTAATGTAGAAAGTTAGCAATAGTATAATTTTTATATTACACTTTCAAGGTAATTTTTAAATACCAGGTCACTCTCTAGATTAGTGAAAATAGTAGAGCAACCAAAGGTCAACCAAGCAAGCAATAAAGTAGAGGTGCACACAAAGCAAGGTCAAGTCCAAATCTAGAGGATGAATATATAATAGTGGACCTTGTTAAGGGAAAATTGGATCTAAATGAATAATCAATATAATATATCAATAATACCCAAAACTCAATGAAATAATGAACAAAGAACGTCAATCAAAGAAAGAACAATACAATGCAAACCTCCTTTAATTCTCAACTTCCATTGATCGCCTATCACAATCGATCTTGCATGTATGAATAAGGCCCTCAGAAGCTGCACTTCCTTATTTTTTCCAAGATTGTCAATTGGGAATGACTATGATAGTTTCACCATGAAGATGAGCTTCACAATGATGATAATAGTATGGTAACAAGTTGATCGCAAGTAATGAAGGAATTGGTGCCAATGGCATGCTGTGATTCCTGCAGAGTAAGTTTACTTAAAGCCTAGATCAATGAAATGGAAGAATAGGGCTCAATTTATAGACTTGTGAAAGAGAAGATCAACGGTTGAGAACAATTGAGAGATGTGCAGGAATAGAAAGAAGACATGTGTCTTTCTCTATTTTATAGGACAGGAATTAATAAAATAAAAGAATGAGTTAACTAAAGACATTAATCAATTAAAAGAATAGATTAATCAGTTAAGAGAATAGAACTAGAAGATGGAAATTGCATGAGGATGAGAGAATATTTTGCTCAATTAAATATTTAGAATATTCAATTGCATGTGCGCAAGGATTGAATTATATTTAGAGATAACTCAATTTAGAAGAAATAGACAACTTAAATAAATATTTGATTTATTTAAATTTAGAGAAGATATTACTGAAACAATTAAATAATTGGTATTGTTTAATTTAGAATGAATTTGGAAGAACTAATTAAATAATTTAGATTATTTAATTTGTTGGAGGAATTAGAAGATAAGAGAGGAAATTAAATAAATAAATTTATTTAATTGTTTGTGCATGATTTGGAAGAATAAATAAAATATTTGATTATATTTTATTTTTAGAGATTGAGAGGATTTAAATAAATTTGATTGATTTATTTAAATTTGGAAGAATGATTTGATTTAATTAAATAATTAAGAATTAGAGGAATATGAATCAAATAAATAAATTTGTTTATTTATTTATTGAGAGAAGAATTAGAATGAAATAAATATTAAGAATATTTATTTAGACTGAGTCATGTCATTTTTAGGTGTATACATTTTGCCTCTCTTTGATGCAATGTTCTTTATCACGTTGTTTCAAAGAATAGATTTTCTGATAATGATACATGCCCCAGTTTGCCCATGGTACATGTTTAATGACAATAGGATGCCCCCTCAGGAGATTGGACGGGAAGGACACAGAAGGCATGAGACAGACAATCTAACAATGAAGAAGGATGAAGAAAGAGCTAAATGATACGCTATGCAAGATAGAATGATAACACACACAAGCAAGTAAGAAAGTATGCACAAATGATACAAGAACAAACAAGGTATTGCCCCTGTCCAACGGTAAACCACCGAGTAATAGATATGATATATGATAGTGTTGTCATGGCGGGGAATGATATATCCCTAGACCAACACGGTAGGCGTGTTGTCATGGTAGGAAAAGATAGATCCCTAGAGCAACACAAAGGATAGTGTCTGGTTTCAGGAAATAAAACACGTCATGTAAGAAGCGTGTGTTGGTCTGATGTCAACAATGTAACATCCTGTATAAGACAATTGATTGAGTGGGTTTATGACCAGACAAGGATCATGACCATTGCTTGTGATTGGATCATTTGACAAGATTGACTTGACTTGATTGGTATGGATTAAGGACGGACTTGCATTTGGATTACTGCTTAGGTTGACTGGATTGAGAAGAATGGACCACAACGATAGATAGAATATTGATTGATAGAAGAATGACTCAATAGAAGGAATCACAAGCTTTTATTTGTAAACATTGATACTCTACATTTTGGATCTTTATTGCAAGGGATATGGATACAGATATGAGATGCAATTAGATACAGTATGGATATGGATATGGATTGCAATTGGATACATTATGGATATGGATATGGATATTTGCCATCTTGATATTGCAAATATTTTGAAGTGCTTATTTCATCATTGGGCTTTTTCTTGTGTGTTTTTGAAATGTTGTAAAAAAATGCAAGCATCTGGGTATAATTAAACTGAGATGACCTAAGCATCACTTACATGGATTTTGATTTAGCAAGTTAATACAAGCATTGAGGTATAATTGAACCAAGATGACTTGAGCATCGCTTACATGGATTTTGATTTAGCAAGTTAATACAAGCATCTAGGTATAATTCAACTGAGATGACTTGAGCATCGCTTACATGGATTTTGATTTAGCAAGTTAATACAAGCATTTAGGTATAATTGAACCGAGATGACCTGAGTATTTCTTGCATATCAACAGACAAGGGTTGCCCCCATTTATGTTAGAACTTTGATGTCCTTGATGATCATTGAGTTGATCATGTCCTCAGACAAGGCTTCACATTACTAAAGATAAACCCACAAGAAGCAAACAAATAAAAGAATCGTGCCCCCATCATTGCATCTCTAGCTTTTGGCATCCTTGAGTAGCATAGGAGACATGATAACAAAAAGTGAAGACCCCAAGACACAACTGTAATTTTGAAGCGAAACACTCTTGTATTTAGATGTATCTTTCTTGCCATAATTTGATAGAATCAATTGGATCGATTTGTTCAAGTTCTTTTTCTTTACATTGGATAGGTTGATGTCTTGCGCCAAAATTTTTTGCTTGGAAATAGGCTTTGCTTGCGTGCACTTGCATCTGGTTAAAAGATTCCACAATCCTTACTGGGGAGACGGACCCTAAGGGACTGACCTAGTGCCTCAGGGGCACATTGATAATGGCCTTGCCTATGTGACGACCCAGAAGCAACGTAGTTCAAGACTTGGACCATGGACGCGAATGGACTAGAGTAAAGACGACTAGATATGGGATGGACGGGGAAACCTCAGGGGTGCATTGAAAATAGCCTTGCCTACATGACAACGCAAAGGCAACATAGTTCGAGTCTTGGACCTGTTGGTTTTTTCCCAGACTGGATGCTTATTCCCAGATTTCCCTGCAAGGTAGCCATCAATGATCAACAGGATCTCTGGGCCAGGGGCCAACAGTGTAGGGGATAGACTCTATATTTTATCTCCTCTTCTTCTTCAGGCTCTGCAAAACCTAAGGGGGGTATTCCCTACTCAACATCCATGGGGATATGCATACAAAGGCTGGGATGCTGACAGAAAGCAGATAAGTCCTCCTATTAGTAGACCAAAACTGTAAGATAAGAGTAAAGGGGCTAGCTTTGGGCCTATTTGCAGTTGTAGACAGAGGACTTGGATCCTAAAACTAATTCTACTGTCCTAAAGGTTGTTTTAGATTTAGATTTTGATTTTATATTTGGATGCAAAGCTGGACATGGTATATAACACAAAGACAAAGCTAGATCGGTGCTTATCCAGGGCCTGGAGTCAATAGACATACACCTGTGAATGATATGCATGAACAACTAAAACTGGATTTCAGGAGGATACATATGATACCTGCCTTACTGATATCTCCCAATACAGAGTGTTAAGCTATCTATACTTATGGCATCCCTACTGCAATATACCCTTCCCAATGTTCAATCTGAGAACAATTTAATCTACCCCTTGAGCAGAAGTTAAGAGATCAGACATTCAACATAGGAATTCTATGTTCTAGAGTCTCAAACATTGCTTAAATATCCAGACTCAGAAGAAAGATACATGCAATACTGGAGACAGAATTAACAAAACACATGCTAACATAGCATTTCTCATATAAAATTAACCATGAAATCAGTGGATTCATGCAAAAACATACAACAAGAGATACATAGACTCACAAGTTTTTATGGACAGAGCAGCCAAAACCAACTGTATTGTATCACAGAGCCAAAATGTTCAACTTTCAACAACCAAAAAATGAGTAACACTTTCTGCTTATATCAGCCAGAAAGTGTACCACAATAATTAATTACAAGGCTTTTACAAAAATCTGCCAGATACAGATCCTTCAAAGGAATGGCGCTCAGAATTTATTGCTGCAGAGATAGAAAGTAGACAATGGTGGCCTCGAGCCCTGTGCCACCATCTGGAAGTCCTCATTCACAATCGAGCAGTTTAATCACTTGTACCGTCACCCATATCCCTGCTATAGTCACCATTGATGGCTCAACCACCCGCAGCCATCGAGAAATCAGTCGTAGCAATCAAAAAAGAAATTCCCGCCAAAACGCGTTCTACTGAAGTTTCAAAAAATGTAGGGAGATTAATCCCACATGCATGGTGTAGAGACCACCTTAGTAGTTTAAAAGCATAGTCACTTGCATAATAGGTGTCGAGCACTTTTGCCACGCTCGACACACGCTCCTTCACCCAAAAGCCCATCGCCCAGACCTAGGCCATCAGCCAACTCCCAAATCCTCCTATTGATCTATCAAGTCTCACCGACGACACCTCCCGAAAGCCTACAACTTCCATATCGGCCAGAGAAGAACCATCGACCAACTCCACAAAACTCATCTCGACATCAATAGTCTGGCCGATGACCACAAACTACACTCTGCACCCCCATCGGCGTGACTCCCTCCATCGGAGCATCCAAAAATCCTCTGGCCGACCTCAACAGTCTCGCTGACTGTTTCACTACATTCCCCTCATCGGCCAGAGACTGACCATCAGGCTAACTCTCCAGACTCCCACCAACAATACAAGTCTCCCCGATGGCCACCAAAACATACTTCGTCAGCCAAACAACAACCGTCGGGCTAGCCCAAAATTCCCTCGCCGACATACTAAGTCATCCCAATGGTTCACTCCAAACACGCCTGTCGCAAAGACATAGACCATCGGCATAATAGAAAAGATGCTCACCGACAACACAACTCACACCAATGGACCCTGGCCTCCTCCTTCTGTCGGTGTGACATACACCATTGGGCAAGTGAAAAACTCTTTGGCCAATCGCACAAAGTCACACCGATGCTCGTTCCAAATCCCTCCATCAGCAATATCAACACAAAACACTCACGCCAACAATACAATACACGCCGATAACATCCATCGGCCAAACACAAATGAAGCCTGCCGACGATGAATATCACACTGATGGCATTTCCATCGGCCAAACCAAACACATCAGAGGGAATAAAAAATAGCTCTCCGATAGGCCAAGCTCTTGCCAATGGACAAGAAGACCTAGGGTTTAAATGAAGAAACCCCCCAACATGCAAGCTCAACCTCTAGGCCAAAATGGGTACCAACAGGACCATGGATGGTACTGATGATAGACGCTATGCTAGGCTGACACTGAGGATAGGATATGGGAAAAGACCTTGGTTGACAAGGTGATAAAAGAGATAGAGTATCAAGCCATCATAGGTTATCGCTAGGTTTTTATTATGAACCAGATATGGATTGAATGAGATACGATGGTAAGAGAAAAGACACAAGGTGATTAGTATCCCAAAGATGGGGGAAGTGGTTTACCACAACTAGCCCCTGTTTACTAGGTTTTCACCACTTGCCTTTATTTGCATGGAAGCTAGAAAGTACACATGACACCTGTTTGCCAAGTTTTCACCAAAGGATGATTTTTTTTTAATTTTTTTGCTTTTTTCTAATTTTTTTTTGCTTTTTTGATACACTATCCCCCCTTACATTGGGGTTCCCTTAGGTATAGAATAGGTAAAGGTGCATACTGTTGATTGGGTCATCAAATAGCTCACCCTCGGATGTTGCTAACTAACATGCTCATGACCCATAGGCTACATTGATGACATAGGGACCAAGCCAATTAGGTTCAAACTTACCTTTCTTTTCTCGCTCCTGCTGATTGCGGGGATTTTATTTGAGAACTAGATCACCAACATTGAATATCCTTGGACGGACCCTGTGATTGTAGCTTTGAGACATTCTCTGTTGATATGCTTTGAGATGGTTGAATCCATTCTATCTCTTCTCTTCTAACAACTCTAGTTCTTGAAGTCTAGAGACTCTGTAGTCTTCATCTATGATAAGACCTTTTAATGACACCCTAAGGGATGGTAACTTGACCTTGATGGGAAAAATAGCTTCTGATCCATAGACAAGGGCATAAGGGGTAGCACCTGTGGGAGTGCGTGTAGTAGTTTGATAGGCCCACAAAGCGGGATTTAGTTGAATGTGCCAATCACGGCCAGCATCATTGACTATTTTCTTGAGGATATTCAGAATGGTTTTGTTGGATGCTTTCGCTTGGCCATTGCCTTGTGGATAATAGGGATAGAAAAATGGTGTTGAATTTTGAATTTGTCACAAAGCCCTTGGACATCCTAGTTTTTTAAGGGTCTTCCATTATTGGTGACAATGGATGAGAGAATTCCGTATCTGCATATGAGGTAATTGAGGATGAATGAGGAAATTTGTTTACCTATGATGGTGGTGAGGGGAACAACTTCAATCCACTTGGTAAAGTACTCTGTGGCAGTTATTATGAATTTGTGGCCGTTGGATGAAGGTGGGTGAATTTTGCCCACAAGGTCAAGTCCCCATTGACAAAAGGGCCAACGTGTTGTTAAAGGTCGTAGCTCTTGGGCTGGTGCATGTATCAGGTTTCCATGTATTTGGCACTACCTGCATTTCTTCACGAACTGATATGAATCTATCTCCATGTTCGGCCAATAATAGCACAAACACATGAGTTTCTTAGCTAAAGAAGGACCGCTAGAGTGTGTTTCACAAATCCCTTCGTGCATGTCATGTAAGGCAGTTTGAGATTATTCTCATTCTAAATATTAGAGTAAAGTACCATCCAGGCCTCGACAGTATAGGATATCAGTAATAATGGTATATCGAGAGGTTTGGCAAATGAAGGTTCGACATTGGTTTGGAGACAAGTCACTTGGGAGGGTGTTATCATTGAGGTAAGTGTAAATCTTACTGTACCAAGGTGAAACAAATCCAACTAGTAGGCATATGGAATGGGTTTCAGGAAGATCATAAGCTACCTGTGGAATTGACTCCAAGAAGTCATACTGTGACTCATTCTCTCAGATCTCAAGGAGTGAGGCAATGGTTGCCATGGCATCTGCTGCTTTGTTCTCGATGCGAGGTATCTGCTCAAAGGATATGATCACAAAGTACTCTTTAAAGTCATCGACCATCCACTTATATGGAATAAGCTTCTCATCTTTGGTCTGATAGTCATCGTTGACTTGGTTGATCACTAGTTGGGAATCACCATAGACATGTAGCTCTTTTATTTTCCATTCTGCTGCCAGTTTGAGGCCAATGACTAAGGCTTCATACTCTGCTATGTTGTTTTTGCATGGGAATAGCAGACGATAAGACTTAGGTATGGTGTCACCATGAGGAGTAACCAACAAGATTCCTACCCCCAATCCATGGTTTGTGTAGGACCAATGAAAATAGCGTTCCATGAGTATGCTGCTACATTAAAAATGGATTCATCTGGGAACTCAAATGTCATCAGTGTGTTGTCCTGCAATGGTGCCTCTGCTAGTTGATCGGCTATGATTTGACCTTTGATAGCTTTTCTTTCTATGTACTCAATGTCATACTCACTCTTAATAGCATTACCCACTTGGCTAGGTGACCTGTAAGAGTTGCTTTACTTAATAGGTACTTAAGTGGATCTATCTTTGCTATAAGCTTAACTAAATGTGCCAGCATGTAATATCGTTGTTTTTGGGAAGAAAAAACCATAGCAAGACACGATCTTTCTATCTAGGAGTATTGTAGTTCATAGCCCACCAATGTGTGACTGATGTAGTATATGGCCCTTTCCTTGCCTTCGTTATCATGTTGTGCTAATAAGGCTCCAAGAGTTGTTGGCGTAGCAGATATGTAGAGTAATAGAGGCTTACCTTGGATAGGTGGCATGAGAATAGGTGGATTCATAAGGTACTCCTTTAGTTTGCCAAATGCTTCTTCACACTTCTCATCACATCAAAATGGAATGTTCTTATGTAAGAGATGACTAAAAGGTTAGCACTTTTCTGCTAGTTGTGATATGAACCGCCTGATAGACTATAGCTTGCCTTGTAGGGACCTCATTTGAGTGATATTCTTGGGTGGCAGCATTTCCATAATAGCCTTGACCTTGGCAGGGTCTACCTCTATTCCATTAGCTAAGACGATGAAGCCTAGGAGTTTGCCTGAGGTGATTCCAAACACACTTTTTTGGGTTCAATCTGACCTTGAATTGCTCTAGTCTCTGAAAGACCTTCTCTAGTATATCTAGGTGGGATTCTCTTGTGAGAGATTTTGCAAGGATATCAACTACATATCCTCCATTGTGACATGCATCATATCATGGAAGATAGTGGTCATGGCTCATTGATATGTTGCCCCAGCGTTCTTTAGTCCAAATGGCATGACATTCCAGCAGAAAGTGTTTTATGGACAAGTGAAAGATGTCTTGTGTTGGTCTTCTGGTGCTATCTTGATCTGATTGTATTTGGAGAAGCCATCCATTAGAGACAACATGGTATGCCCTGTTGTTAAGTCAACAATGATATCTATGTTGGGCAACGAAAAGTCATCCTTGTGGCAAGCTTTGTTTAGATCTCTCAAATCATTGCATAATCAGACTCTGCCATCAGGTTTGGACACTATTACAATGTTGGATATCTACTCTGGATAGTCTATTGCCCTGATAAACCCCACACCCAATAGCTTCTTGAGTTCTTCTTTGACTAGTAATGCTATGTGCAGATGCATCTTTCTAAGCTTTTGTTTGACTGGTTTCACTCTCGGATCCAGTGGAAGATGATGTAGGATCAAATTTGGATCTAGACTGAGTATATCTGCGTATGACCAAGCAAAGTTGCCTCACTTTTTCTTGAAGAATGGTACAAACTTGGTCTTTTTTGGTGGAGTTAGAGACTTTGCAAAGTGAATAATCTTAGGTTGTTCCTCTGTTCTAATGTTGACCAGCTTTGTAGGTTCCATGACAATCTGAGACTTCTCTTGGTGCATGCCATTGGGGATAGTGTCAAGCCTTCCATCATTAGGTGCCACAGTTGGGTTTTCACCATCAGATGCATCCTTTCTTTTTACTATTTTGGGATCTGATATTGCCACAAAGCAGTTTTCACAATCAAATCTAGTTTTGATTTTGATATTTTTGTGACTAGAAGGCTTGGCACCCTCTCTAAAATAAGCCATGGTATTTAGTTTAATGGTGAAGCCAGCTTTATGATCTCCTTGTGGTAGGTGGTCCCTAAGTTCCATGTAGTCAATATAGGCATCATCGTTTTGGAACATATCTAATTGTAGGGTGCCTCGTAGATCCCAGTCGATAAGTTCAGAATGCACAAGGGGGAGGGAGTCGAAGGATAGATCTGATTTGTTGATATGTTGAATGGATATGTGAGACATATTGGTAAGGATAGAATTTGAGATGGTACTTTCCTCCAAATTGTTTATCGCGATAGAACTCGAACCTTCCTCGAAGGTTGTACTCTCAGGAATTGACAAATCACACTCTAATGGTCTTTGAGTCAGTGTTTGTACCTCACGGTAGGGGCTATAGGTTTGAATGATATCAACTCCCTTATCCTTGTAGAAGTACTTGGTGAGTTCCTCCCACTCATATTCGTTGGAATCTATATCACTGTCATCTTGGAGTGCATGAATCTATTCTACAAAACAAGCATTTGTCTTAGCCTTGCCTTTGTTTTGGAAGCCTAGTCCTTTTGTATTTCTTGTTAATGAGGATGAAGAGGGTTGGATGGTTCCACTATGCCTTCTTTTCTTAGACCAATAGGGCCTTGTCCTTCATAACCCATTCTATGCAAGATAGACTCACTAGGCCCATAGAGTTCAGTTGGGAGCCTAGGTGGTTCCTGTGGTGTGTCCATTTCTTCTATGTAGAGCTAGGATAAGACATCTCTCTCCTCGGTTTCATCAGATAAGGTCCCCCATTTTACAAAGGGAGCTGTAGGAGGTGCCGGAGGAGTAGATGGGTTTGGAAAATGCTTAGGTCGGCCAAAGGATCATGGAGATAAGGGCATTTTGGCTAGATTGAGGCTGTGCTCTATGGAGTATTCTCCTACTCCCGATTCTTTGATAACGATCTTCTGCTCTTTGGGCTTGGATGAGGAATCTTCAGAGGTATAGTCATACTGTGAGATAGGGGACGTATAGGCTTTGTTGTTGGTGATGATAAAATTAGGCTTGGATCAGATAGTATTGCAATATTGGAAGGGATTAGGGTCACCTTGAATGGTGATCTGTTTGCCATTATGGGGAAACTTTTTGCATTGGTGATAAGTAGAGGGAACAACCTTCATAACATGAATCCATGGTCTGCCTAGAAGGATATTGTAGGCTAGCTCTCTATCTAGGACTTGGCAAACAACGTCCTTGATTACTGGTCTGATTTGTATGGGTAAAACCATTGTTCCCTTTGTAGTCCTTTCTTCCTTATCATAGGCTTTGATGGTGATATTTTTTCTAGGATCCACTACTGATTCAGAGAACCCCAATGTAAGGACTAACTTCAGCGTGCAAATATTTAAACTAGCTCCCCCATCAATGAGAACCCTCTTGATGTGGTGTTTATGAATGAAGGTGATGATATGCAGAGGTGTGTTATGAGGTTGGGTTATAGATAGGTCATCTTGGTCGGTAAATGACAAGGTGCTTGAGGAGGTTAGATTTCCTACCATGGCTTGAAACTTCTCTTGGGCCAGGTTTGTGGGTATAGTTGTTTCCACTAAGGCTTTGTCAAGAATTTCCTTGTGTGAAGGAGACAAATGCAACAACTCAAGGATAGATATGTGGGTAGGAGTCTTTCAGAGTTGGTCTATGACACTATACGTGTGGGAGTTAGATGGCGAATGCAACGACCTTAAAGGTAGAGTGTTCAAGGTGACCTTACCATTGCAGATGATGATGCTGTAATCATTCTTGTTAGGTGCTAATTGATGATTGGAAATGATCACGTTAACTTGGGATGTGCACTATGTTATACAGTTGATCGTATAGTTGAATGGTATGTTGGCATAGTTGGCATTGTGTTGACCATTGTTCTGATTTTGCCTGTTGTGGTTGTTATTGCCGTTGTTGTTGTTGTTATATGACCTGTCATGGTTGAGGAGCAGATCCTTGTATGCTACGTGTGTCTCATTTGAGGTATGTTGTTGAGTACCCACTTGATTTTGATCAAGTATGTCTTGGATGACATGTTTGAGATGGATACAGTTGTTGGTCATTTGACATCTTCCTCTATGATACTCGCAAAAATTTGTCTTTCCAATAGTGAGGTTTTACTTGCAGTTCATAATCACTAGTGGGACGAAGGGTGATCTCATTGCTAGCCAACAACTTCCTTAGTGTAGATTCTTGAGACTCTCCTACGAGTGTAAACTTTCATCTAGGATTCGACGCAAACCATTGTCAGGGTTTGCGAGAGAAGGGTTTGTTGGATGGAGCATTACTTGCCTCTCCTTTGAGAGTGAAGATAGGTTGTTGTTTCTTGGGAGCTATTACCTTGGCATCCACCACTCCATCATTGACTACATTCTTATTCTTTATCTAAAACTTTGATTTCTCTGTTGTGTAGCTTGAGTTAGGTGTGTCTTTATATATCTTGCCCTTTAGCGATCATAGCTTTTTCGATAAACAATCCCATCTCAATGACTTTCATAAATGAGTTGGGTCATTGAATTTGTATTTGGTAGCTAAGGTCAGGGGTGAGATTGTGGACAAACATTTATGTTAATTGTTTTTCTAGCATGTGATATGAGCACTTGCTTGCGAGTTGTCTCCACCTTTGTTGGAAGGTGGCGAAGGATTCACCACCCTTTTGCTTTGTGTTGCAAAGGTCTAGCATGGAGACTTCGTGCTCTATGTTGTAAGAGAAGTGTGTGACAAAAAAGTTTAATAACTCATTGAAAGTTTTAATGCTCAGAGGAAGTCTTGAGAACCATTCCATTGCTTGACCACCTAAGGATCTAGGAAAAAGTTTCATGAGGTAAGTGTTGTTATGAGCCACTTCTAAGCATGTTGTACTAAACTCCCTAATGTGTTCTCTAGGGTCCCCTTTCCCTTTGTATTTGTCAAACTTGAGGACTTCAAATTGAAAGGGGAAGGGTACCATTTTCAAACTTTTGTCAAATGGGTAAGGTGAGATATCCTCCAATGAATAAGTTTTTGTTGCTGTCCTCATTTTTAATTCTGCATACTGCTGTTGTAATGCTTGAATCTGTTTCGTTATCATGTCCATAGGCATGTTTTGGTCTGTTGTTTGTTTGCTTTTTCCTTCTAGGGGGGTTTCATCATTTGTGCTCTTTTCGAGGATTCTTTCCTCTCCTTGGTCTTTCAATGCATCGATGTCAAAGTCAGAGGGGAGTTTAAATCCTAGGCCCGCAAGATGTAGAAAGTACTTTTGAGGGTCCTAATGGAGGATTGTGTCCATCATGCACTGAAACTTCTTACTTTGGATGGCCTCTTGGTACTCTTCTTGGGTGATTTCGTGCTCGTTGTCATGAGAAGACCCAATGTGTTCAGGGATTTCGGCTTGCTTTTGGTATTGGGATCTGGTTAGAACCATGCAAGGTGACGCGAGATGAAGTGGGATGGGACTAGAGATTTGGGAGACTAGTGAGAAGAGGATACTTGCTTTGACGAGATTTGAACAAGGGACTATTTAGATCAATGATTCCAAGTAAGACAGCTGACACAAGACGGTAGCCACTAATAAGGGTACTCGATACCCATTTACTGTGTAGGGATTAGTCATGCACCAAGACCACTAGCAAAGTTTTGTGACCTACTAGGGTTACTTGGATCCAAAGTGACCTGAAAAAGATCTTGTGCTAATCTGATATGGGATATTTTGATTTCCTTAGGAAGACCTGGTAGAAGGTGGATGAGATGACCGACAAAAGAGAGGGTATGCTATGGAATGGATGGAAAATGTGACCGCAAGGTAAGATCTGATCTCAAAATTGGGAACAAGGCTTAAATGGGTACCCAGAAATGGAAAAAAGATTCTCTCAAGATAAGTGGAAGTAATCACTATTACGCATGCGCAGAAATAGATGCACAACAGCAAGGCTCAAATGCGTAGGAAGTCGGTGTAAATGCGTACGACTGGTAAAAATCAAATGTGTAGTAACAGATGGTATAAGAGTAACAAGTCTATTCAAATGTGTAGCTTTAGATAACAAATGCACAGCTCTGGTTTTTTCAATGTTTTTGCATAGTTTGACATGCTTTTCAGAGTTTTTTGGTTTCTTGTTTTTGCAAAGATGGTCTATTTGATCTGATTTAATCAATTATGGCAAGAAGACACAGCAAACACAAAGAATGATTTCATGGTTTTTTATTTTTTTATATATTTTTTTGACTCTTTTTGACACAAAAACAAGTACAATCCTAGGCTTTAAAGGATAATATAAACTAAATTCTCCCTATTTCTAGGTGAGGCATCTTCGGGAGGTGATCATTGCCCTTCCCTGCATTAGCTTATAGGGGTTTTTGGCTACTAAAAACAAGGTGTTTAATAAGTGCAACCATTCAAGCGGTTATACATGTGGCAGCACTACTCTCTGTTATGGAGTCTCCTAGCCTACAAGGGTTACGTCTTGGAGGGTTTTGGGGGAGGTTGGCTGTTGGTATAACACAACTTCACTCATTGTTTGAAGCTTCCGCTCCAAACACAATTTATTTATAGTGGCTTGGCAGAGCTTGGCTTTTAGCTTGTTACCACTTAAGGTCGTTCCCCAAGGATGGACAGGTATCCAAGGGCAGGCCTCTCTAAAGGAAAAACACATGCAAAAAATGATATGTCTGGCATTTTGGTCACCCAAGATAGGAGAGAGCATCGACTTGGTATCATTCCCTAAAACATAAAATACAGTGGTTCTTTTTCCCCTAGTTAAAAAAGAAAAAGACTATATTAGCTATCTACTTGGGCACACATAAAAATTTGTTAACTTTGAAGTGATAACAAGATAGTAATGGTTTAGTTTTAGCAAGATAGCAGTTTCAACTTTGAAAAGATAGTAATATAGCAAGATAGCAATATGCAAAATAGTAATGATTCAGTTACCACTTTCCTAATTAGAACTACGTGAGTTTTGCATGAACATTCATTTGCTTTCCTTTACAAATTGAAGAGTGAGTATAATAAATGCAACTATATGACTAAACCAATGCCTAGCCTGCAACTAGATCCAAGAGTGTTCCTGTGAAAAAGCATTTAGCGTTAGCGAAAACCGCAAGAAAAACCCTAAAATCACTGTGTAGATCAGATGCGCAGCTTCATAGATTAAATGCGTAGAAATAGATCTCAGAAGCATAGAAGTACATATGCACTGAGATAGAGGTCAAAAGCACAGGAATAGTGGATATATGCACCAAATCAATGCATGCACAGCAACAGAGGTTAAATATGCCGAAATAGAGATTGTATGCACTGAACAGACCTCAAATGCGTGTTAGGATGAGTCAAATGTGTAAAATCTCCCTGTGTATAGAACCTAAACTCACAAAAACTTAGCGTTTGGGTTAGATTGGGGTATGGGCCCCACAGTGGGTGCCAAAAATGTTAAGGGAAAATTGGATCTAAATGAATAATCAATATAATATATCAAGAATACCAAAAACTCAATGAAATAATGAACAAAGAAGGTCAATCACACAAAGAACAATACAATGCAAACCTCCTTTAATTCTCAACTTCCATTGATCGCCTATCACAATCGATCTTGCATGTATGAATAAGGCCCTCAGAAGTTGTACTTCCTTGACTTTTCCAAGATTTTTAATTGGGAACGACTATGATAGTTTTGCCATGAAGATGAGCTTCACAATGATGATAATAGTATGGCAATAGATGTTTCCTCATAAGTGCCAAATCTTTCCTCATTAGGATCCCGGGGCTTACTCAACGTAAGATCTGCAAGACCTATTAGAACATCCTCTACCACCTCATAGCCCATGGGTGTTACCCAAACCATCCTAGGCTCTACTGCCACCATCATACACTGATCTTTATTTATAATAAAACAAATGTCATTCTTGTATTTTTCTACAACTGACTTAGGGATCCTCATTCTAGATTGCATTGATTTCTAAAAGTTCTTGAAGTATCCCCATAAAGTTGCATTATGAGCATTCGTATCACCTAGACTGCTAATATAACCTCTTATTTGTATAGCTACAGGTTTGCTTGGATCCCAACAATGTTATTGATTCCCAGTATTTCTCTTTTGAAATAGAAGAATAAATAGAGTATTAACATGCCAAACTTGAAAGGGTATTTTGATTCCTTACTCTTCTTCAAATTCTCTAACAACTACTACCGAAGAAGCTCACATAGATCATAATCCTTACTTTTCTTGATCATTTCAAATGCAGTGTATATAGCTATTCCAGAGACTGAGGTTTCCCGATTGGTAAAGTATATCCTATAGCCAATGATCATGGATGCAAACTTGATTGCATGATCCTCAATTGTATTCATAGTCAAAGCCCTCTTGTCAAATTGTGCTCCGGTGGCTTCTATGACTATTGCATTTTTTCACCAATTTCAACTGTGGCAATGGACTAGTAGAGCTTAGACCGGTAATTACCCTTATTGCCTTCTTTGTTATCATATGTGTAGACTCAAGCCACATGAACTCATCATGCATTCTGCGTAACACGTATAGACCCATGCATATTCAGTGAAGGTAGGAAAATCCTGTGTATATGGAAAATTGATCTATTCTAAACTAATAAAAACCAAAAAACCCAATAACATAAAGAAAACGAATTTGAATAAAAGCCATGACAAGTAATCAATGCAATAAAGACTTTTACTGAAATTTGTGTTGTTTCCTTTGGATTGAATGTAGAATTGCTCAATGAAATTGCAAAGCCATGGCTGCAACAAGCAAGTGTAGTGCTCAAGAGATCAATGTCAAATGATCGTAAGGTTGCTCAATCGACGTGTTGTGTATGCTCAAAGCTCTGTTAAGTATGCCTGAGAATACGATCGAAGAGAGAGACTAAATGAAGGAGATGAGGGGGGTTTATATAGATTTCAAGGAAAATCGATCAACGGTCCAGATAATTCAGAAGAATCAATGGAGGAGATAAGTTGAGGAATGTGCAACGAATGAGGAGAAGACATGTGTCTTGCTTGCTTTTGCATGAGAGGAGTTATCAAGAATAGAAGAATGAGTTAACTGAAGAGATAAATCAATTAAAAGAATAAAGCCATCAGTTAAGTGATTTAAAACAAGAAGAAGAGATTTGCATGAGAATAGAAGATATTTTGCTTTATTAAATATAGAAATATTTATTTGATGAGCAAGAAAGCTTGAGTTATTTTAGAGATAACTCATATTAGAAGAAAAAGCAATTTAAATAAATAATTGATTTATTTAAATTTAGAGAAGATATGTTGGAAGAAATAATTAAATAATTAGAATTATTTAATTTAGAAGATTTAAAAGCAAATTAAATAAATAAATTTATTTAATTGTTGTGCATGATTTTGGAAGAACAGAAGATTATAAATAAAATATTTGATTTTATTTATTTTTAGAGGATTGAGATAATTTAAATAAATTTGATTTGATTTATTTAAATTTAGAAGAACAATTGATTTAATTAAATAATTTAAGAATTATTTAATTTTAGATAAGAGGGAATTTGTTGAATTAATTAAATAATTGGATATATTTAATTAATGTAGATGTGAATTTTGGAAGGTGACAATGATTTAATTAAATAATTAAAAATTATTTAATTGTGGAAGAATATAGAGGAATTTGATTTAATTAATTAAATAAAGAGGATTTATTTAATTAATGTCGCAAGTATGTGATTTAGAAGAATTTGATGAAATTAATTAAATAATTAGATTATTTAATTAACGTTTGCAATGCAGGTGATTAGGAAGAAATGACGAAATGCAAGTGATATGACAAGTTGGTCATTTTAGGGTGTCTACATTTTGCCCCTCTTTGATGCAATGCAGCATGTAGCGTTGCGTCAAAGAAAATGATTGTCAAAGACGTAATACAATTTTTTGATGCCCCAGTGTATCAAGTTGCCCCAGCGTATGCCCCCTCGAGCGGGAAGACAGGGAGGCGACAGAGGAACTGTGTTGACGCTCGACAAGAAGGGTGCGCGACCAGGAGGAAGAATAAGCAGAAACAGGGGGGGGAAGAAAAACTGAAGGGTGGGGACACTATAAATAGGTCCCATGGGGACCACAATCCTCATTTGCACCCATTGAGATTCTAAAGTTAGAGAAGAGCTTCTAAGCTTAGTTGAGAGAGAGTGGAGCAGCCAGTGGAGAGAGATGCCGATTCCTGTGCACAGACATCGAGCGGAGCTGGTGCGGACCTACGGGAGGCCAGCAGGAGCTCCGGCAGCGGTAAGTGATCGAAAACCCCCTTGTCATTTGTCGTTCAGGGTGTGTTTAGGGCTAGGATTTGGGGGGGTCAGCATTTTAAGCCAAAAGCGCTATAGGATAGAGCAGCGCGTATGGTAGTCGTCTGGCGCGCTTTTGGCACGCCGCAGCGCGTCTGGTAGGCGGGTGCAGCACGACTGGTAAAAACAAGTCGCGGTTGGTCAGGGTTGTCAGCGTCGCAGCGCATGTGGGAAATCCCGCAGCGCGTTTGGTATGGCAGTGCAGCGCGACTGGTAGGGTAGGTTAGCGCAGGTGGCGGGTAGGTGGAGAAAGCGCGTCGCTTCTGGTGAAATAGAGCGGCGCAGTTGGCATAAGGCTTGAGCGCACTTGAAAAACAAGGCGCACATGGGGGGAAAATCAAAGCGCAACTGGATAAGGATTGAAGCGCTTTCAGCCGGGAGAAACAGCGCAGTTGCAGAAACAAAGCGCTTCTGGCTAGATAGAAGAAAAAGTTAGGGTTTAGTAAAATGGGGGGCCTAGAGGAGAGACACCTAGCCTAGCCGACAAGAGGGAAAAGGGATGGCAGGGGTGGGGTACAGCATAGCCAATGGGTAGATAGGTTTTGAGGGATTTGGTTATGAAACTGACAAGTGATATGTTTATGGATGCAGAGGATACTACCACCACTGATGTCGCGGGAGCGATACCACGCGATCGCGCACGAGGTCGTTCAGTTGACCTGGGAGGAGGATGCGTTCCTAGAGCATGCAGGGCTATGGCATGTGGCACACCTTACACACATTAGGGCGAATCTCACCCTAGTGACAGCAGTCGTGGAGAGGTATCACAGCGAGACCTCGTCATTTCACTTCCCGACAGGGGAGGCTACAGTGACACTGGAGGATGTATATCGCATCCTGCGGATTCAGATTGATGGGGAGCTTGTTGACTTTGACCCGGCACGAGGCTAGGCAGGCTTGGAGGAGGTCTTCTGCACAGACGACCTGTGGATAGACGATGGGGAGATCAGGTGGGTAGACGTCCCGAGACTCTGCGACAGGATCCGTTGGATAGTGGCATCATTGATCGGCGGCTTCCTGTGCCCGGACAGGAGATCCAGAGGTTTATCAGTTGGGTGGGGGACAGTGTTATCAGGGATGTTTACACATGGCCGACAGTATGCGTGGGGACCCTGTGTCCTAGGGCAGCTATACCATGATATGCATTATTGCGTATACAGGAGAGGCAGGAGCCTCTCAGCAGGGGTGACCTTACTACAGGTGTGGGCGTGGGAGCACATTCCAGTTATCCGGCCCATGGCACAGCGCCACCGAGACAGAGGGGAGCCGTATGCGTTCTTATATGATGGAGTGATGACACACAGGAGGATGGGATCTGTCAGCTACTGGCGGCGACAGATCGATGAGATGGACATCTTTATCTGGAGGCCGTGGCTATTATGCGAGGAGTGGCCGGATGAGCATGAGCAGCTCATGTACTGCAGACAGGCTCGCTATCTGTTCGGTAGATGGACAGATATGATAGAGAGATATCTTCCGGAGCGGGTATTGAGACAGTTTGGCCTACCACAGGGGCTACCAGTGGGGGAGGCCACACATGCCAGGACACGGCGAGAGACAGGAGACTGGGACCCAGTGATCCCGGTGGCGACAGCATTAGCAGAGGTGCGGGGACTGATCCCCGTGAGATGGGATTGGGACACAGGGCTAGCAGACCCAGGGACACTGCCAGACTATGATCAGTACTGGCAGACTCACAGGCCGATGAGATTGACTACACCAGGTGTAGTAGGGGCAGTGGGAGAGGTGCTAGTTCTTAGCGGAGAGGCCAGGAGGAGGCGGCAGGCCAGGGCAGCCGGACAGCAGGCAGGTGGACAGCAGGCAGGCGGCCAGCAGGAGGATGTTGAGATGGCAGAGGCATTGGGCCCAGTCGTAGAGACTGATCTGCAGAGGGCCGAGCGACTGCTGCAGGAGGAGATAGCCCGGAGGACTCGACTAGAGCTCCGGATGGTTAGACTGAGGAGAGACCGGGATACAGCTCGGGCAGAGGCTAGACAGGCAGAGGCCACAGCCCAGGCACAGACACAGCCAGCCACAGCCGCACAGACAGCCCTGGCACAGGTACAGGCACAATTATAGGCACAGGTGCAGGCCTACAGACAGTTATAGGCCCAGGTGCATGCACAGGCACAGGCACAGATGCAGCCACCGGCCGCACCCGCAGTTGACACCGAGGCAGTGGCACAGGCCAGGAGGGAGAGAGATGCAGAGGTGCAGCTACGGCTGACAGCAGAGGCTACACTCTTTAGAGTGAGGCGGGAGAGAGAGGAGGCACGCCGTGCACTGGGCGCAGACCAGAGGACACTATATAGTGAGCTCGTCCGAGTGCAGGGTGAGCTGGTATCAGCTGGCTGGGAGGCAGAGTACTACAGGGGGCTGTATGTGGGTGCGGTGCCAACAGCTCAGCAGGCACCGAGCTACAAAGACAGGAGCAGATCCGGGGCATCCGGATCGCGGAGGACAGGGCAGTCAGCGTCCTCGGTCAGAGGGCCACTTTTGCCACCAGGGGGAGGAGGAGGACCATCCGGGGGAGGAGGAGGACCATCAGGGGGACCTCCACCGAGCACAGGGGGAGGCCAGGGGCCACAGCAGGAGGGTAGCTCTACTCACTAGGGCATACTCATGTATATTGTATCATATTGTATTATTTTGGACAGATGCCTGCGTGCATTCTGATGTATATTTTGAGGGCTCTTGATAGCCTTGATGTACTATACGGATGTATATCTGGATGTATACATATTTTGTATTATTGATGTAGACATAGACACTTTGTATTATGATGACCATTACATGATATATATATGATGATCTGTTCGATTCACTGCTGTTCATACTTGTGCGTATGCATTATCTGATGTCATGGATGTGATGATATGTATGTATGATTATGGATTCATGTGATGACATATGTTGCTTATATGATGCTTATAAATGTATGATGATAGAGATGTATGATGATATAGATGTGATGACTAGTGATATCTGACATGTGGGTTTTGCAGATATACACCAGAGCGGAGAACAGGAGGAGATGGAGGACACAGACTGTTGATCGATTACTGCAATGAAAACGATATAAAGGGTGTGGGAATGGATGAATGAGCTTGTTGCAATGGCTTCACATTTGTATATAAAGAGCAATCCTTAGTTTGATATAGCACGTGGATAGTTCGCCACCGAGGTATAAAAGACCAAGGTGCAGTAAGATCCGAGTGCGTGGACGTTGACTCTGCAAGCAAGCGGTTTGAACTTAGATCCCTTAGACAGCATATAACCTTGTTGGAACATGTGAATAAGACATAGTCTTGAACATAAAATAAACTTCAATACATGTAAATGCAAGAAGAAATATTAATATGTAAGATGCTAGGTCGTACCACACACAAGATAGATATGATGCTAAAAAGATACTAAAGATCATTCCTCAAACACAGCACACAGAAAGCAATGACTATGCCCCCAATCCGTACTGCATCGCAACATACCAAGATTATAAATGAATCAAGGTAGCTTTGAATAGGTATTGGAAAAAGGAACAAAAGATAAACCATAGCACAAATTGACTGACTTACAAAGTAAACATACAGCCAACATATTCTCTTGCCAAAGAGGTTGCTCAGGATAGATTGGATAGGAAAGATAACAGCCTTATCGTAGGAGCTCTGTGTCCGTTAAAGGGGGCTATCTACCTAAAAAGACAATGTCTCACTACAGGAAATGCCCCATGTCGCAGGAGATGCGTGTGTTGGTCTCGACAATGGAACACTTCGTAGAAGACAAGCTTGTTGATCTAGGGCTTGGTTAAGCGGTACTTAGCTGATGTTGGCAATCGGTATGCAGGACAGTAGATGACTCTGGAAGAAAGCTTCTTTGCTTCAAGTTTGTTAAGGACTTTTGCTTTGAAAGGATGCGCTAGCTTGCTGCTTGAGTTAGTCAAGTTGAGGCGAATGGATTTTGACAAACGGAAGACTAGAAGGATGAAGCGCTAATGGATTGGGACGGGTGGAGAATGATGGATCGTGTGTGCTTGAGTACTGGAAACATCCTTCGTATTCCAGACTGCCTACATACCCTGTATCCACGGGATCAAGGCACACTTACGATGGAAGATGAATGTGATAAATATGTAGTTCTGGATAGAGTGATGAATGGGTCAAGGTGGAAGGGAGCGATCTTATGTACCTGAGTACTGGAAACGTCCTTCGTATTCCAGACTGCCTACATACCCATATCCATGGGATCAAGGTATCTTAAGATTGAGAAGAGATGTTATGTAGTTCTGGTTAGTGTGATGATGTAGAAAAAGTGTTGAGAAGATAACAGCCTTATCGTAGGAGCGATGTGTCCGTTAAAGGGTGTTACCTGTGGAAATGAGACAAGATTGAAGTATGCGCTGCGAACCACGAACTAGGAACCTATCCTAGACCGAAGCTAAGGAAAGAGTTGCCCCCATTCTGGTAGAGGAAACTGTAGGGGTGACCGCCGAAGAAGACACAGAAAGACTTGACCTAGGACAAGACAGTGTTAACTGTAGACACAGATCAAGACGTGGGATGACGACGAGGGACATTGACAAATTTCCAAGCTATACTAGATAGGGAAATGGAAATGCAAACAAGGTCAATGGTTTTATTATGGATGGATGGATGAAGCAGGTTGCGAACTGGACAAGGAGTGGACAGGACTCGATAGACGATGGATGCTGACTCTACGCATAGCGCCTGTTTGCCAGGTTTTCACTATGGTACTTATCCAAGGCGCCTGTTTACCAGGTTTTCACCAGAGGATGAATGTTTTTGTATTTTTGTATTTTTTTGATTTTTTTTTTTTTTTGATTTTTTGATTTTTTTTTTGTTTTTTTTGATTTTTTTTTGTTTTTTTTTTTTTGATTTTTTGATTTTTTGTGGGAATACTCTGGGAATTAGGCATAGAACTTCTTGAGATGGACACTGTTAAGTGGCTCATCTAGAGGAATGCCATCAGGTGTAGCTAAAGTATAAGCTCCTGATCCGTATGCTGCTGTGACAACGAAGGGACCTAACCAGTTAGGCTCAAACTTACCCTTCTTCTCTCGATCTGCTTGATTTCTCTGATTCTCCTTAAGTACAAGATCACCAACTTGAAACCATCTTTCTTTGATCTTTTTGTTGTAATTACGCCGGAGGCGGTTTTGATAGACATGGAGATGATTAAGCGCGGCAAGACGCCTCTCATCTAGTAGTTCAAGCTCAGCTAATCTAGAAGTGCGATACTCATCTCCGCCGATCAGGTCCTGCATGGATACTCTGAGGGATGGGATCTCGACCTCTATAGGTAGGATGGCTTCAGAGCCAAAGACCAAGGCATATGGTGTGGCACCAGTTGGTGTTCTGATACTAGTGTGGTAGGCCCATAGGGCGGGATTGAGTTGCAAGTGCCAATCACGGCCAGCTTCATTGACTGTTTTCTTGAGGATTTTGAGAATGGTTTTATTGGAAGCCTCAGCTTGGCCGTTACTCTGTGGATAGTAGGGAGTTGAAAAGCGATGTTGGATATTGTATTGTATGCATAAGGCACGAACATCTTGGTTCTTGAATGGTCTCCCATTATCAGTAACAATGGCTTGGGGAATACCATACCGGCATATGAGGTAGTTTAGGATAAACTTGGCTATTTGCTTACCGGTGATATAGGTCATAGGAATGGCTTCCACCCACTTCGTGAAATACTCAGTGGTGGTAATGATAAACTTGTGGCCATTTGAGGAGGAAGGGTGGATTTGTCCTACGAGGTCGAGACCCCATTGAGAAAAAGGCCATGGAGTTGTCACAGGTTGTAATTCATGAGCGGGTGCGTGAATCAGATCTCCATGCTGCTGACATTGTAGACACTTCTTAGCAAACTGTGCGGCATCTTGCTCTATTGTAGGCCAATAATAACCTGTTCTGAGTATCTTCTTAGCAAGATTAGGACCGGTAGAATGTGCGCCACAGACACCTTCGTGTATGTCTCGTAAGGTAGCTTCGGCTTCTTCCGCGTTAAGACATCGTAAGAGGATACCATCGAGACTCCGGCGATATAGTGTATCACCCAGAATGATGTAACGAGAGGATCGACGGATAAAGGTTTTGCGTTGAGTGGATGATAGGTCAGGGGGAAAGGTTTTGTTTTTGAGGTATTCATAGATATCTTTGTACCATGGGGAATTGGGACCAACAAGTTCGCAGATGATTTCAGTAACAGGAACATCGACGGCAGGTATCAGCAACTGCTCGATCAAGAATTCACACTTCTGTGTATTTGCAGGCATGTCAATCAGTGACCCTACAGAAGCCATAGAATCTGCAGCTTTGTTATGCTCTCGTGGAATTTGCTCAAATGTGATGTGAGAAAAGTGTGGTTTGTAGGCATCCACTAGTTGTTTGTAGGGGACCAACTTTTCATCCTTTGTTTGGTATTCATCTGTGACTTGGCGAATGACTAGCTGTGAGTCTCCATATACTTGTAATTCTGTGATGTCCCATTGAACTGCTGTATTGAGACCTATGAGGAGTGCTTCATACTCGGCTATATTGTTGGTGCAAGGGAATGCTAGCCGATATGACTTTGGAATGTAGTCATTATGAGGTGTAACAAATAAGATGCCCGCTCCTGATCCATGCTGTGTGTAAGAACCGTCAAAGTACAACTTCCACATTATGGAGTTAGAAAGAGTGAAGAGATTCTCATCAGGAAAGTCTGCTACCATAGGATGTGTATCTTTCATAGGTGCTTCTGCCAGTTGATCTGCGAGGGCTTGTCCTTTAATTGCCTTACGATCTGTGTACTCAATGTCGAACTCACTAAGGATCATAACCCATTTAGCTAGTCTGCCTGTGAGAGCTGCTTTTGCTAGTAGATACTTCAAGGGATCAATCTTGGCTATCAGATTTGTGTGTTGGTTCAGCATGTAATGTCTCAACTTTTGGGAGGCGAACACTACTGCTAAACAAGCCCTTTCCATTGGTGAATAATTGAGCTCGTATCCCACCAATGTTCTACTGATGTAATAAATTGCATGCTCCTTTCCTGTGTCATCATTCTGTGCTAGCAGGGCCCCTAGGGCTGAATTTGTAGTAGAGATGTATAAGATCAAAGGTTTGTCTGCCACTGGTGGAACCAATACCGGAGGTGTAGCTAGATACTCTTTAAGTTGATCAAATGCTGCTTGACACTTATTGTCCCATCGAAACGAGACATCCTTTCGGAGTAAGTGCTGAAAGGGTTGACATTTATCTGCTAGCTGTGAGATGAAACACCTGATGGACTGTAACCCTCCTTGTAGGCTCCTTAATGCTTTTAGGTTCTTTGGTGGAGGCATCTCCACTATAGCTTTTACTTTTGCTGGATCTACTTCGATGCCTCTACGAGATACGATGTATCCCAATAGTTTCCCTGATGTGACACCGAATACACACTTCTTAGGATTTAGTCTTACTTGGTATTTTTCCAGCCTGTCAAAGATCTGCCCTAGGACCTGTATGTGATCCTCTCTAGAAGATTTGGCCAATATATCATCCACATAGTCTTCCATGATGTGATGAAATAGGTCATGGAAGATCACTGTCATAGCTCGCTGATAGGTTGCTCCTGCATTCTTCAGACCAAACGGCATAACACACCAACAGTAATTGCCCCAAGGACATGTAAAGGTTGTTTTGTGTTGATCCTCCTCAGCTATTCTAATCTGGTTGTAGCCTGAAAATCCATCCATAAGAGAAAGCATCTCATGACCTGCTGTCAAGTCCACTATAATGTCAATGTTTGGTAGTGGAAAGTCGTCTTTAGGACATGCCTTATTGAGATCTCTGAAATCATTACACATGCGGATGCGCCCATTAGGTTTAGACACAGGTACAATGTTTGAGACCCAATCTGAATAGTCAATAGGTCGTATGAACTTTGCGTCTAACAGCTTTTGTACTTCCACTTTCACCAAGAGAGCTATCTGTGGGTGCATCTTTCTCAATTTCTGCTTGACTGGTTTCACCTTGGGATCAACTATGAGATAATGAACTACCAGCTTAGGGTCTAGCCCTGGCATATCTGCATAGGTCCATGCAAAGTTGATGGTTCGTTGCAAGAAGAACTTGTTAAGATTTCTGTGCTCTGTATCAGATAATGATGCTGCTAGAAATGTTGTCTTTGGATTCTGTTCTGTACCTAGGTTGATCTCTGTAGAGTCTTCCACTAGTAGGGCTGATTTCTCTTGATACTTAGAAGGTAAGGGAAGGTCAAATCCTCCATCCTCAGGTGCCACAGTTGGGTTTTCACCTTTGGATACGTCCTTTGTTTTTACTATTTTATGATCAGGAGGTGCCACAGTGTGGTTTTCACCTAGAGATCTTTCTTTATTTGCACTTTTGCGACTAGAGGATTTGGCATTCTCACCAAAATAAACCGTGGGCTCAAGTTCCATTACAAAACCTGCCTTGTGATCGCCAAGAGGGATACCTTCCTGAAGTCCCATGAACTCAGCGAGAGCTTCGTCATTCTGAAATACATCTATAACGGGGGCCCCTTGTTGGTCCCAATCGATAAGTTCAGGGTAGACAAGCGTGACATTCTAGGTGCTGGTGTTGGAAGTTAAGGATACGGAGGATAGTGTAAAAATGGAGGATTCTGCGAATACATTGGTTATGTGGAGGGAAGAGTCATCGATGATATCCTCTGTAGATGTCGAATCGGCGGGAAACTTGTCAGCTACCTCGTCGAGGATATACTCGATGTCCGAGGCGCGTGGTACCTTCTTACCAAATCCTAATCCTTTCTTGTCTAGCTTCTTTGTTACCACAATGGGCTCCATAGTGCCTTGATTCTGTTTCCCAAGGCCACCTTTGCCTTTATAGCCCATGTTCTTCACTATCCTTAAGCCATTGCCATATTGCTTGACTGGTATTGTGACTGGTTCTTTCTCCTTGTAGAGCCAAGAAGAGATGTCCTCAATAGTTTCCTCTTCCAATAACCGTCCATGTTGGAATTGGGTTAGGAATGTTGGGGGAGGAATAGCTGCTTTTTTGGTAACTTTAGCAATGGGTGGTTTGCCATAAGATTTTGGAGATAAAGGCATCCACCCTACACAACAAGATTCAGAGATATCATAAGAGCCAAAGCCTATATCCCGAAAACGAGCTGTGATTTTGGGGAGGGGTGTGGGCTCGCTTGTAGAGGCTGGCGTGAGAGTTTCAGGGTCAACATAGAGAGGGGACTCAAGGGCTTTGTCATTTTTAGGCACTTGGTTGCAATTCTTATAGCTTCCTTGCAAGACACGGCAAAATTCAAAAGGATTAGGATCTCCTGGGATGGTGATCTCTGTACCATTGTATGGGAACTTGAGGGATTGATGGTACGTGGAGGGAACAGCTTTCATTGCATGGATCCATGGGCGGCCTAGGATAATGTTGTAAGGCAGCTCAATATCAAGAACTTGGCACCTGGTTTCAAGCATGACAGGGCCCAGTTGTATAGGTAAGTGAATAACACCCTCTGAACGGCGTTCTGCATCATCATAGCCTTTGATTGTAATACTATGCTCAGTGTTGACGTGATCCTCAGAGTATCCCAATTGCTTTAGTAACTTTAAAGAACATATGTTGAGACCAGCACCACCATCTATGAGGATGCATTTGATTTTGCGCTTATGGATGAGCACTTCAATATGGAGGGCATCGTTGTGACAAGGATCATGGGAGGGAAGGTCTTTCTCAGAGAAGACCACATTGTAAGGCGAAGCAATATTACCCACTATAGCTTGGAAATCTGCGACTGCTATGTTGTTAGGAACGGACGACTCCTGGAGGGCTTTTTCTAACACCACTCTATGTGCAGGTGATGACCGTAGAAGGTCCAAAATAGAGATTTGTGCTGGTGTTTTCCCTAGATGTTCGACAAGATTATAATCAGACTGAACCGGAAGTCTAGGTGTAGGTGCACGGATGGTGACATGACCTCGACGAGTAGTAACAGCACAATCCGTAGATTTGCCTTTAATGGTGAGGGTAGACACTCGACTCTCTTCAAAACGACCTACAATGGAATCGAAGGACGTGGAAGTGTGATTGATACCTTTACCTCTATCCTGAGGAGGAGGTGGACCGTGATGAGGGAATGGTTCCTTGTACATATCGAGATCCTTGTTCGTGTGTTGCGCTGGTGATTCATGCTCAAAAGTGATTTGATTAGCTTCGATAAGGTTTTGGATGAGGTGCTTAAGCTTCATGCAAGATGCTGTTCGATGACCTTTGCTCCTATGGAACTCACAATACTCATTGTCTCTGTAACGTGCAGTTTTGTAGACAGGTTCTCCGTATGGGGGAGCATCAGGTAAGGTTATGAGCCCTTTCTGCAAAGCTTGCTGTAAGACCGATTCGATGGGCACTCCCAAGGGAGTAAATTGACGTCGCGGAGGATAATCTTGTTGGGGTCGCTCTTGTTGTCGTTGTTGATTTTGATAAGGCTGCCTTTGTTGCTGCTGTTGTTGAGGTGGAGCTTGACTTGGTTTGGAGAGTTGCAGCGGTGTTTGCAACGTTTGGACATGCTTAGCATCGACCACTCCATCATTGACCACGTTTTTGTTCTTGTTCCAATATTTGGGTTTATCGTTCGATTGTTGATGAGAAGTGCTATCTTTCGTCTCTTTAAAGATTTTGACCACACCCTTAGCAATGAGGGCCTTCTCTATGTTGATACCCTTGTATGTGATTTCATCGAAGGTTGTAGCACTAAGGATTTGCAAGTGGAAACCTAACTCTTGGTTGAGGTTCTGCACAAAGATGCTAACAAGCTGTTTCTCTGGAATCTTGAAAGGGAATTTACTAGCCATTTGTCTCCATCGTTGGAGGAAAGAAATGAAAGTCTCGCCATTTTTCTGTTTATTGTTGCATAGGTCCGTCATGGAAATCTCATGCTCTGCGTTGTAAGAAAAATGGGTGGCAAACTTTTCTGCTAGCTCGTTGAAAGACTTGATACCCGTAGGTAAGTGTGAGAACCATTCTATTGCTTGGCCTCCAAGACTGCGAGGAAAAAGACGCATAAGATATGTGTCGTTGTGAGAGACCTCGAAGCAAGCAAGATAGAATTCCCTAAGATGGTCTTTTGGGTCACCTTTTCCTTTATACTTATCGAACTTGGGAATAGTGAAATTTTGAGGAAAAGGGATCATTGGTAATGACCGATCAAAAGGATAAGGACACACTTCCTCTAAAGAGAAGGTCTTTTTGGTGTGGCCAAACATAAGATCAGATAGTTGTTGTTGTACCTCCACAATCTTTAGTTCCATAGTCGTGGGAGGGGTTGGTAACGTCTCCTGTTGTCCAAAAAGCGGTTGGTGTTGCCCATATGGAAGATTATAGTGTGAGCCATGCGCAGTGGTATTGTAAGGGTCGTAAGATTGATTGGGATTGTATGGATTGTATGATTGGCTCAGATTGGGTTGGAATTGGAGGCCTTGATTAGGCAGATGTGGAGGTGGTGCTAGGTAAGAATGTTGGCTTTGCGATGGTTGAAGAAACGTATTGGGGGGAGGAAAGCTAAAGTGCGTTTGATTAGGTTGTGATGGTGGCACATAGCTTTGGAAAACCTGATGTTGGGAATGTTGAGAGTGGCTAGGCAATGTATGAAAGAAGTTGAGCATAGATGAACGTGGTGGAGGAGGAACATAGGTAGAAGTGATTTGCGACGGTGGGGGTTGATTGAAGATGAGAGTAGAAGAATGTTGTGGTGGAGGAATATAGGTAGAAGTGATTTGCGACGGTTGGGGTTGCTTGAGGATGAGAGTAGAAGAATGTTGTGGTTGGGGCTGCGTGACTCCAATTGGTTGAGAGACATGCAGGTGTGATGATATAGGAGGTGGCATATGTTGAGACCCTTGTTGCATGGCTACATACGTGTTCCCCGGATTGTAATTGGGTGGGAAACCTACGCGTGAGGGGGTAACCAAGATTCCACTTGCGCTTGGGGTGGACATTTTAGGAGGTGGTTGCACATTGGATCGAGCTAAGGTGGCTTGCTTAGCTAACTCTGCTTGACGTTGGAGAGTTTCTTGTTGGTTTTGATAGATTTCCATAGGAGTCAAAAGTGGTGATACGGACCTCTCCTCTGTTGGATTTTGAAAAAGGGGATTCCTATACTGCGAGCCTTGAGTAGGTAAGGGCGTAGTGACCGTGGACATGGTTTGCACCGCTTGTATGGTTTCTTGGGTGTTGTTGCTCTCCTTGAGAGTGGACACATCAAAATCCTGAGGTAACTTGGCACCTTGCTTTGCAAGCAAGCGAAAGAAATGATCCTGGTTCTCACTAAGGATTTTATCAAAGGCAGCTATAGCTCTAGGATCTTGTATAAATTCATCAAGATCTTGCCCATCTTCTTGAGAGGATTGACCTATTTCAAAGTGTCGCTCTTCTTGAGATGGGGGTTGATCTATGACATAACCTTGTGGGACAAAATCCGGAGGCAAGCCTGTAGTATACTGCGGTGCATTTAGCAAAGGGGTTCTTGTTGCAAGTATGAGGTAAGCCATTGTTGTCATTGATGTCAACATACTCACACTGCATTGACAAGAAGGATTTGATGAGCTTTGTGCTGAGGATATTGAGAAAATTAGCCTCAGTCAGGAACAGTGAAGAACAGTGATGAGAAGAAGGTAAATATACTGTATAGGATGAGAACCGGAGGATGCGGATTAAAGGGTTAGTAGATATGAGTCTTAAGATGCTACAGTTAAGATTTCAGAGGTCCGCATGAAGATCTGAAGGAGTTATGGCTGCCGGTATAGAACCGGGTCCGGCAAGTATCCGGAGGTGACAGAGGATCACAAAAAGGTCCGGTGAGGTCCGGAATTGTATTATCATAATCTGCGGATTGGAAGGAGTGTTTTATATGTCCTTGTGATGTTTCATCCTGATTTGTGTGTAATTTGGAGGTCCGGATGTACCTCCTGCATTATGACAGTGGCGACAGACTGTGTTCTTGAAGTTCCGGATGAGGAAGACAAGAGATCCCAGTAAGCAGAGAAAGTGCGGATGTATCCGGACATTCAGACAGACTTGTGAAGGTTCCTGAATCATGTTTAGGTTGTGTTGTTGGTCCGCATTGATGGTAGAGCCCGGAATTGAAGTTATTCTTCCGGATGAAGTTATTGCTCTGTTTAGCCGACCGGATGAGTTGTTCATCCTGCGAATGTTCTTGTGATAGCCGACCGGATGTGTTATTCATCTTGCGGATACTCCTATGGTTGTTTGCCGACTTAGATGCTTGTTCCTAAGTCGATGTCTTGTATAAATAATGATTTGTGAATTCATTTCAGTGGAGGAGTATGTGGATGTGTAAGGTGTAGCGAAGAAAGGTGCGAAAGGCAGAGCAGAGATTGTTGGGCTTAATTGGAACTGATCCGGACATGGTAGAGATGTCATTCTCCAGTTCAAGACTGTGATTTTTATCACTCTGTAGACAGTGTGTCTCCTTGTAGGCAGTGGGCCTCTTTGTGAGCAGTGTGCTCGGGCAGTGAGCCCTTATTGGCATGTGCCATTCATTTTTCCTTATTCTTCTAACAGAGAATAATTCTTGGGTTAATCACCCCGTGGTTTTTCCCTTAACCGGGTTTTCCACGTCAAAATCTTGGTGTTCAATGTGTTGATGCTTATCTGTTCTTGTGTTTATGTATTGTGCTTCCATGAATGATTATTTGATATGCTGCTAACTAACAACAGAGAATTAAGTGTTTGAAAGAGAACAAGTTCTATACAACTGATTCACCCCCCCCTCTCAGTTGTATGCCCTAGATCCAACAATTGGTATCAGAGCCGAGTTCCTCTGATAGGAGCTTAACCGCTTGAGGTGATCCAGGATGTCGTCATACAAGAAGGATAGTCCGAAGTTTGATGGAACCAACTTCACTCTCTGGAAAGGTCGCATGAAGTGTCATTTGGAATGTATGGGAAAAGCATACTTGGCTATGATTTCAAAACCATATATACCCCCACAAGGTGGTCCGACAACTCCTGATGAAACCACAGAAGCTGAAAACAATCTGCGGACCAAGGAAGCTCTTCTAAGCGCATTGAATGACTCAGATCTCTCGAATGTCATTGACCTACCAACTGCATATGAGATCCTAACTAAACTGGAACTTCTGTATGAAGGAGATGAGTTTGTCAAAAGTGCAAGGTTGCAAAGTCTGAAAGGGAAATTTGAAAGATTGAAAATGAGAGATGATGAAAACATTACTACCTTTATGCCAAGAGTAAATGAGCTGGTATGTGGAATCAGAAATGCTGGTGGAACTCTAGATGAAAATGAGATTGTCTGCAAAATCCTAAGATCCCTTCCTGCTGCCTACAAAATCAAAGTTGCTGCCATTGATGAATTCAGAGCCCACACAACTGTCACAAGAGAACAATTGGCTGGCAAACTAGCTGCATTTGAAATGACCGAGTTTGGAGATGATCCACCCAAGACTGAGTCTGCTTTTAAAGCCAGTGCCTATGTGAAAGGCAAACAGAGATTTGATCCGGGTGAAAACTCATCAAGGAAAATGTCATGGTATGATCAAGCAAGAAGAGACATGGAAGAAGAAGAAGCAGAAACAGCTCAACTTGAAGCCCTCATTGCAAAGAGACTGCCAAGAGGATCCGGTAAGTATGAAGGAAAACTACCCTTTAAGTGTTTTAACTGCAATAAGATTGGTCATTTTGCCTCAAGATGTCCGGAGAGATCTGCAAGATCTAATACTCACAGACAAAGGTTTCAAAAGAATTGCTATTATGTTCATGAAGAAGATGACAATGAAGGAGTAACAGATGATGAATCAGATCCAGGAAGCAAATCCGGAAATGAGTGGGTGTTTATAGCCATCAAGGAAGAAGATTCCTTGCTCTCTGAATCTGTCAATCACAAAGTTGTTGAAAAAGCCTTGGCTGCTCAAGTGGAAGAAAAGGATGATTGGGTTATTGACAGTGGATGCTCTCACCATATGACTGGTGACAAGAATAAGTTCTTAGATTTGGAAAGATATGAAGGAGGAATGGTAAAGTTTGGTGACAATTCTGCTGGCAGAATCAGAGGTAGGGGAACTATTTCCTTTGATGGTAAGAGCAAAACAGGTAATGTATTATATGTTGAAGGATTGAAGCACAATCTTCTCAGTGTTGGTCAGTTAGTGGACAAAGGCTATGATCTCCGGTTCAAGAATGGAAAATGCAGAATCTTTACAAGCTCCGAAACTGAAATTGCATCCGGTACTCAGACAAGAGGTAACATCTTTCATCTGGTTGGTTCAAATAAAAGTTGTTTGTTTGTTCAAATTGATCAGAGTTGGTTATGGCATAGAAGAATGTGTCATGTAAATTTTGATAACATCATCAAAATAAGCAATACTCAGGCTGTGAGAGATCTTCCAAAGTTGATAAAACCTACAAACAGTGTGTGTAAAGAATGTCAGTTAGGCAAACAAAGTAGAGTCTCTTTTAAAAGCAAAGATCAGTCTTCTACCGGATTGTTGGAATTAGTACATACTGATCTATGTGGTCCGACAAGAATCAAGAGTCTGCAAGGTGATAGATATTTCATGTTGTTAATTGATGATCATTCCCGGATGATGTGGGTTACCTTTCTGAAAGAAAAATCAGAAGCTTTTGAGAAGTTCAAAATCTTCAAAGCTATGGTGGAGAATCAAACCGGATTGAAACTAAAGTGTCTAAGGTCTGATAGAGGTGGTGAATTTACATCTGGTGAATTCATTGACTTTTGTGAGAAACAGGGTATAAGGAGACAGTTGTCTGCTCCTAGGACTCCACAGCAGAATGGAGTAGTTGAGAGAAAGAACCGGACCATCCAGGAAGCTGCTAGGACAATGATGTTGGAAGCAAATGTTCCTCAAATGTTTTGGAAAGAAGCTATCAGCACTGCAGTCTACACTCTCAATCGAGTTCAAATCAAAAACAACACCGGTAAGACCCCCTATGAACTTTGGTTTGGCATCACTCCTACTGTGAAATATTTCAGGGTATTTGGTAGCAAGTGTTATATTAAAAGAGATGAAGATCTAGGAAAGTTTGATGCTAGAAGTGATGAAGGAATTTTCTTGGGCTACTCCACTCAAAGCAAAGCATATCGGTGTTACAATAAGAGATTGAGGAAGATGATAGAAAGTACCAATGTAAAGGTTGATGAAGGAATTGAGAAGCCTTCAAGATTTTATGAATTTGATGAAGATGACCAAGATAGTGTTCAAGGAACTCAATCCTCTCCGGTGAAACAGAGTCAGCCTGATCCGGTAAATCAGGAAGAAGAGTTAGGTTTAAATGAGCCTGATCAAGAAACAGCAGTACTGGATACTCCCAAAATTCCAAGGTATGTAAAACTGAATCACTCTGAAGATCAGATCATAGGTGACAGAAGCAAAGGTGTACAAACTAGAAGGAATATTGCTCAAGATCAGAATGAATGTTGTCTGATTTCAAGGATTGAACCTAAAACAATAAATGAAGCCTGCAATGATGAAAATTGGACCAAAGCAATGGAAGATGAACTGATGCAAATTGAGAAAAATCATACTTGGGATCTTGTTCCCAGACCTAGAGACAGGAATGTAATTGGAACCAAATGGGTCTTCCGGAACAAACTAAATGAAGCTGGTGAAGTAATCAGAAACAAAGCTAGATTGGTCTGCAAAGGCTACTCTCAAATAGAAGGAATTGACTTTGAAGAGACTTTTGCTCCGGTAGCAAGAATTGAAGCAGTCAGATTACTTCTTGCATTTGCTGCCTTCAAAGATTTCAAGGTATATCAGATGGATGTCAAGTCTGCCTTCTTAAATGGTGATCTGGAAGAAGAAGTCTACATTGAACAACCGGATGGATTTCAATTGTCTGATAATAATGATATGGTCTGCAAGTTGAAGAAAGCTTTGTATGGATTGAAGCAAGCCCCAAGAGCATGGTATGAAAGGTTGGATAAGCATCTTGTGCAGATTGGATTCAACAAAGGTACTGCTGACAGCAACTTATATTTCAAAATTGATCATGAAAACATTCTGATTGTTGAAGTGTTTGTGGATGATATCATTTTTGGAGGAAGAGATAGTATGTGTAAAACTTTTGCAAATCAGATGAAAAGTGAGTTTGAAATGTCTATGCTTGGTGAAATGAATTTCTTCTTGGGTCTGCAAATTACTCAAACAAAAGAAGGGATCTTCATTTCTCAGACCAAATATGTGAAAGAATTGTTAAAGAAATTTGGTATGGAAGACTCAAAGCCTATGAACACTCCTATGGCAACCGGATGTAAGTTAAGCAAAGATGATGATTCTCCAAAGGCAGATCAGACAAAGTATAGATCAATGATTGGTGGATTGTTGTATCTCACTCAAACTAGACCAGATATAATGCAAGCTGTTGGTCTTGTGGCAAGATTCCAGGCTGATCCTAGAGAATCTCATGTTATGGCAATCAAAAGAATTTTTAGATACTTGAAAGGGACAGTTGAGTATGGTCTATGGTATCCTAGAGATCCGGATTTTTCTCTTCATGCTTACACAGATGCAGATTGGGCAGGAGATGTGGATGACCGGAAGAGCACTAGTGGTGGAGCATTCTTTTTGGGGAAGAGATTGGTTTCTTGGCTAAGCAAGAAACAAGATGCAATATCTCTGTCTACAACTGAAGCAGAATACATTGCAGCAGCAGGTAGTTGCACTCAAATCTTGTGGATGAAGCAGATGCTAAGAGACATCCAAGTTGAATATGAGGAGCCTATCACAATTTTCTGTGATAATTCAAGTGCAATTAATATTTCCAAGAATCCGGTATTGCATTCTAAGACTAAGCACATATCTATCAAATTTCACTTTTTGAGAGAACAAGTAAACAAGGAAGAAGTCAGATTGGAGTATGTTCCCTCCAAGGATCAGATTGCAGATATCTTTACAAAACCTCTTCCCAAGGACTCTTTTGAATATCTCCGGGAGAAGTTAGGGGTCATGGCCCCTCCGGTGATGAACTAAGATGCACTGATGTGCATCAGTCCGGTGGCTATCACAGTCATATCTTGTGATCCGGACTAATGGGGAGCTGCAACTAAGGGGGAGCAGCTGGTATTATTCTGATGCATGAGAGTTGCAAGTATGAGCCCTTTGCCATTGATGTCAAAGGGGGAGAGAAGACATGTGAAAAACAAGTGGTTGATGATCAAAGGGGGAGCAGCAAAGGAAGACATGTGAGGAGTTGTTGTTGATAGGGGGAGCTGTGACAGAAAAGAGAAGTTCTTGTCTTGATGGTTTTTCACATCATATGTTGCCATCAATGACAAAGGGGGAGATTGTTGCAAGTATGAGGTAAGCCATTGTTGTCATTGATGTCAACATACTCACACTGCATTGACAAGAAGGATTTGATGAGCTTTGTGCTGAGGATATTGAGAAAATTAGCCTCAGTCAGGAACAGTGAAGAACAGTGATGAGAAGAAGGTAAATATACTGTATAGGATGAGAACCGGAGGATGTGGATTAAAGGGTTAGTAGATATGAGTCTTAAGATGCTACAGTTAAGATTTCAGAGGTCCGCATGAAGATCTGAAGGAGTTATGGCTGCCGGTATAGAACCGGGTCCGGCAAGTATCCGGAGGTGACAGAGGATCACAAAAAGGTCCGGTGAGGTCCGGAATTGTATTATCATAATCTGCGGATTGGAAGGAGTGTTTTATATGTCCTTGTGATGTTTCATCCTGATTTGTGTGTAATTTGGAGGTCCGGATGTACCTCCTGCATTATGACAGTGGCGACAGACTGTGTTCTTGAAGTTCCGGATGAGGAAGACAAGAGATCCCAGTAAGCAGAGAAAGTGCGGATGTATCCGGACATTCAGACAGACTTGTGAAGGTTCCTGAATCATGTTTAGGTTGTGTTGTTGGTCCGCATTGATGGTAGAGCCCGGAATTGAAGTTATTCTTCCGGATGAAGTTATTGCTCTGTTTAGCCGACCGGATGAGTTGTTCATCCTGCGAATGTTCTTGTGATAGCCGACCGGATGTGTTATTCATCTTGCGGATACTCCTATGGTTGTTTGCCGACTTAGATGCTTGTTCCTAAGTCGATGTCTTGTATAAATAATGATTTGTGAATTCATTTCAGTGGAGGAGTATGTGGATGTGTAAGGTGTAGCGAAGAAAGGTGCGAAAGGCAGAGCAGAGATTGTTGGGCTTAATTGGAACTGATCCGGACATGGTAGAGATGTCATTCTCCAGTTCAAGACTGTGATTTTTATCACTCTGTAGATAGTGTGTCTCCTTGTAGGCAGTGGGCCTCTTTGTGAGCAGTGTGCTCGGGCAGTGAGCCCTTATTGGCATGTGCCATTCATTTTTCCTTATTCTTCTAACAGAGAATAATTCTTGGGTTAATCACCCCGTGGTTTTTCCCTTAACCGGGTTTTCCACGTCAAAATCTTGGTGTTCAATGTGTTGATGCTTATCTGTTCTTGTGTTTATGTATTGTGCTTCCATGAATGATTATTTGATATGCTGCTAACTAACAACAGAGAATTAAGTGTTTGAAAGAGAACAAGTTCTATACAACTGATTCACCCCCCCCTCTCAGTTGTATGCCCTAGATCCAACAGTTCTATCCTCATGAGGATTGCTTGGTTCATCTATGTGCGGCATGTTTGGAGAGCTGATTGGTCTTGCCGTGGGTGTACTAGGAGTCACTTTGGGAGTAACGTTGAGACGACCTGATTGTGGTGTGCGAGGGGGTGACTTGTGCTTCTTAGGGATAACTTGCCTAGACTTCATGGTTTCCTGTAGCCTGGTGGTGACCATGGGATTCACTTAGGCACAATGTAATGCTGGGAATCTGTGAGATGCTTTGAAGAAGTGGACAAACTCTGATGCACAAAGTACTGGACCAAAGGCGCTATACTGTTTGACCAAAGGCGCAGGACTGTGCTACAAAAAGCGTGCTACTGTGGGCCAGAGGCGACGGACTGAGCTACCAATAGCGAGTTACTGCTATGCCAAAGGTGAGCTACAGTGACCAAAAGCGAGCTACTGTTATACCGAGGGCGCTGAAGTAGAGTGTTAGCCAGAGGCGAGGTACTGCTATACCAAAGGCGATCTACTATATGGCCAAAAGTGAGCTGCTGTAATACCAAGGGCGCTGAAGTAGTGTCTGATGTTTTTCAAAGGCAAGATTTTTCTATTTTTGATTGGATTGTTTTGGCAAGAGAAAACACAGCAAACAAGTGGTCAAAAAAGGCACAAGGACTGACACAACATATAGTGTATGTTCAAGGCTCCAAACAAGCCCAATGTTTCCACAGGTCTAATACAGTTGTAATCAATAACAAGCACTTTTTATCCCTAAAGACAAGGTTTCATTGCAGTAGATCAGCTCACAGCTTAATACTCCGTCGATAAAAATATCATTCCATAAAGGTGTCAGATATTTAGTATCTTTGCGAGAGATGATAGGTAGGGATATCTCACCCTCCCCTTGGAAAGCTCAAGTAGGTCACAAGAGCTTTATGTCCGAGGGAATACTATCTCTTCTCAAGGGAGCCAATGGTGAGTGTCTTAAGGGTTTAAATCGATTTCCCTTGTACTGATGATTACCGCAATGTTCGGAGGTAGGTCGGGTAGTCTCTATCTAAATTGGTTCTTAGTGACTTTGAGGGACCAACACCTTACGAGCAATGCGACAAGCTACTAAAAGCTTTAACCAATCCTACTAAGAGTTTCAAACACTTCGCTCAATGTGAAAATCGTTTCCACAAACGGCTAGTACACCTCTTTTCAGTTTGGCATCACAAGGTAAGGCTGACGTCGGTTAGGACTTGGCTTTCGCCTTATCCCTTTTATATAACGGTTCAAAGGAAAACTCCGCTTAGGGTCGTCCCTTTTGGATGAATCGCAATCCAAAAGCAGGCCCTTCTAAGGGAAGTACAAAAAATGTAAAATCAAGCACGTCACACAAAGGTTCAATTGTCCCGTTATAAGAAAAATAAGGTGCAACTAAGCTATGCACACACACAGTTGTAGTTGTAAATTGTCCCTTATGAAATGAAGTGTTTGGCATTCATGTCCATTGTCCCTTAGAAAATTGAGGTGTTTTGTCCATACATGTCCATTGTCCCTTAAGAAAATCAGTATGTTCCTAAGACTTAGATTGCAAGGAAAGATCTGTTCAATTACTCCTTTTAAGCATGCAATGTGTTTCTAAGACTTAGTAAGGTAAAACAAAAGGGGTCTTCAATGCTCGTCCTGCATAAATATGTTAAAAACACCTATTAGCTCTGTGTGAGTAATAAGAAGCTGCAGCAATTCCGTTAATTCCACCAAAATTTCACAAGTTAGCAAAAATAAATCAACTTTGACCAAAAGCGCTGAATAACATTACCAGAAGTGACCTACTGTGTTTCAGGAGCGCTGTAATGCAGACCAGAAGCGTCAGAGAATATAGCCAACAGCGTCGAACAATAACCAAAAGCGCTTCACTGTCGTTCCAAAAGCGCTGCGATAAATACCAAAGGCGTGAAACGATAATACCAATAGCGCTGTAGAAGATCCAAGAGTGCTTCACTGTATATCCAAAAGCGTGATAATATGTTGCCAAGAGCGCTGTTCTGTCTCAGATACAGAAAATATTAGTTTTGCTTAACAATAACCAGGTCAAAATAACTGTTCATGGTGGACCTATTATCTAAAGGATGATATCTGATAGATTCGGTTTGTGTAATCTGGAAAACTCAGCCAAATGGATCAGCCCAATAGACTAGCACAAAAAACAAGGATATTCCTAAATAAATCAGCTTAGGAGATATCCAAAAATCAGGTTCTGAAAGAGAAATATGACAGCTTGTCCGACAAAGCGACAGATCTGTGGTGAGAAATCGCTGCAAAACCCTGAATGAAGTCAAAAACCTAATTTCAATCAAAAGCGCCTAATGACACGCCAGTAGCGCTTCTCTGTGCTACCGATAGCACTTTTCTGTGCTACCAGAAGCGCGGCCGTGCCGCCAAGGGCGCTGAACTGTTCCTGCAAAAGCGCTGTAATATACTGCCAGAAGCGCTGTGAAGTGCCGTAAGCGCCATGCCGTACTGTGTCTTCAAAAAAACAATTTTCTCAAAGAAACCAAGGGATTAGTGGGTCCCACCGGGCGTGCCAGAATGTGTATATGGAAAATCGATCTATTCTAAACTAATAAAAACCAAAAAACCCAATAACATAAAGAAAATGAATTTGAATAAAAGCCATGACAAGTAATCAATGCAATAAAGACTTTTACTGAAATTTGTGTTGTTTCCTTTGGATTGAATGTAGAATTGCTCAATGAAATTGCAAAGCCATGGCTGCAACAAGCAAGTGTAGTGCTCAAGAGATCAATGTCAAATGATCGTAAGGTTGCTCAATCGACATGTTGTGTATGCTCAAAGCTCTGTTAAGTATGCCTGAGAATACGATCGAAGAGAGAGACTAAATGAAGGAGATGAGGGGGGTTTATATAGATTTCAAGGAAAATCGATCAACGGTCCAGATAATTCAGAAGAATCAACGGAGGAGATAAGTTGAGGAATGTGCAACGAATGAGGAGAAGACATGTGTCTTGCTTGCTTTTGCATGAGAGGAGTTATCAAGAATAGAAGAATGAGTTAACTGAAGAGATAAATCAATTAAAAGAATAAAGCCATCAGTTAAGTGATTTAAAACAAGAAGAAGAGATTTGCATGAGAATAGAAGATATTTTGCTTTATTAAATATAGAAATATTTATTTGATGAGCAAGAAAGCTTGAGTTATTTTAGAGATAACTCATATTAGAAGAAAAAGCAATTTAAATAAATAATTGATTTATTTAAATTTAGAGAAGATATTTTGGAAGAAATAATTAAATAATTAGAATTATTTAATTTAGAAGATTTAAAAGCAAATTAAATAAATAAATTTATTTAATTGTTGTGCATGATTTTGGAAGAACAGAAGATTATAAATAAAATATTTGATTTTATTTATTTTTAGAGGATTGAGATAATTTAAATAAATTTGATTTGATTTATTTAAATTTAGAAGAACAATTGATTTAATTAAATAATTTAAGAATTATTTAATTTTAGATAAGAGGGAATTTGTTGAATTAATTAAATAATTGGATATATTTAATTAATGTAGATGTGAATTTTGGAAGGTGACAATGATTTAATTAAATAATTAAAAATTATTTAATTGTGGAAGAATATAGAGGAATTTGATTTAATTAATTAAATAAAGAGGATTTATTTAATTAATGTCGCAAGTATGTGATTTAGAAGAATTTGATGAAATTAATTAAATAATTAGATTATTTAATTAACGTTTGCAATGCAGGTGATTAGGAAGAAATGACGAAATGCAAGTGATATGACAAGTTGGTCATTTTAGGGTGTCTACAAATCCAAGTATTGTATGAATTTCTTATCTTCCAGGGCCTTATATTTATACAATAATTCAAATTGATTTCCACATAAGTGATTCAAATATAACTCTATGAGTTTACTGCCATCATGATCATCTAGGGAAACATGGATATAATCCCTAACATCATCTTCATGCATAATTCCATAGGGTATTTTTGAAAAACTCCCACCAGGATCAACTTCTGTGGATTTGTGTGGATGTTTCTTGAATTTAGGTTGTGGTCTTTCGGTAATATCAATAACATGTGGTGTAGCCATTTCTATAGGAATTCAAATAAGTTCACTATAGGGTTTCAAATCAAAAAGTACCTCTTTTTCTAAATTAGGGTTTACTTGATTTGCTTTGAGATGCTTTGAAAATTGTTGTGGTCATTAAAAATCTTGCTTCGGCTCTCCTTGGACTCTTAGTAGTTTGAATGCAAAATGAGTTGTTTATTGATTGATCTCCTTTTTAACCTTTATTGAGATAACTTGTTCGTCATAAATGGTTGTACATAAAAAGTTGTTAGAACCTTTCACTACAAAATATAGTCGATTCAGATTGCTTTGCAATGCTCTACACTAGAACTTTTTATTTCAAAATTTCTTTCAAAAGATTTGTCATATGAGTCTTCATAGCATATCTTCATGTCAGATCCTAGCATAGATCCTAGCACAAACTATTTGGCTAGGGGATTAGGATTTTCAATGTAGCTCCCTTTGAGCCAGAGTTCCCAATTTACTTCTCGAAGGAAGTATCAACACCAGAGGTTAGTGCGGATTCATCCTTGACTTCAATTACATCTTTCTTTATCCTAATTTTTTCCATCTCTTTCTTAGTTTCAACCAGATCAACCTTTTCCTTTCCCTTACCATTCCTCTGTTATGTATTTCTCCCTTATGGAGAGATGTTCCTTTTCATGTTTTTGCTTCTGCAGAATTTTGCAATATGTCCAATTCTATTGCAATTATAAAACACAATATTTCTCTATCTTTGACTCCTTCCATTGAGTGGATTCATCCTTGATCTACATTAGTTAGCCATATGCCCAAATCTATTGTATGCAAATCACTTTCCATTGAAAGACTGAGTATTTCTTGTATAGTTAAAACCATTCCTTACCAAGCTTTTGCATTTATTTGTTTTATGACCAATTTTCTTGCAATCGAAACATTGATTAGAGAATGATGGAGTATTCTGATTTATTCTCCTCCTACACTGAGTGCCTTATGACCAAACTTTTTGCAATTAAAACAATGTCCATTGAAAGATGGGTACCTTTGAGCATTTGGCTACTTGACCAGAGGTCTTCTAGGCCTTCTTCTCTAATTCTAGAACTGGTTGCCTTTGTTTATCATAATCTCAGTGTTTGATTGACCTAATTTTGAACTTTCCCCTTTTTCAAACCCCAAGCCTTGCTTATCATTTAGACTCTTCTGACTTTCAATCAATTCCTCAAGCTTTGCAGAGCTTATTTTGAATTTTTCTTTATATCTATTTACTACTTCCAAATCATATCTCAAAAGTAACACATCTTTTCCCAATTTTTCACATTCCTCAAACTTATCTTCCACAACTTGATTCAGATGTTCTTCAACCTTTATTTTTTCTTCAACTAGCATAGATAGACTATTTATGGATTCATTTGTTGCATTTAATTGTTCACTTAGCTCTTTCCTTCTATCCTGAGACTTCTTGACGTGCTCCTTTAGTTTTAGAATGCACTCATTAGCTTCTTTGATATTTTCCACCAAATACTTGACATCTGCCTCAGACTTGTCAAGAAAATCAAGAGCAGCTTGTAGTTGTTCATCAATGCTACCTGAATAACTTGTTTCTGAAGGAGTGAAATATCTTATTGCCGCCATGTGTTCACCTTTCTAGATCTTCCTCAAGTTGTTAAGCTTCTTCCAAGGAACATTTCTCTAATACCAATTGTTGATCACGAAGAATACTGAGATGGGGGGTGAATCAGTATTCCACAAAACTACTTCTTCAATACTTCATTAATCCAATTATTAAAATTAATAACAAGAAAGAAGAATAAATATAAGAACAACAACCATAAAGACATAACACATAGACACCAAGATTTTTACGTGGAAAACCCAAAAAGGGAAAAACCATGGTGAGTATTAGCTCACAATATATTATGATAACAATACCGAATTACATGAAGGCTCACTATCTTAGGGTTCACTACCTGAGGACTCATTTCCCAAGAAATGCTCATTGCAAATAGGCTCACTGCCAAGAAGATAGAAGAAAAAATAGAAGAAGGTTTGGCTCACTGCCAAGAAATGACTATTATAAATGCATCTACTGAATGTTGAGGTGCAATTCCATTTACAGCTCAGTATCCCAATTCAAATGTCTTCATAATGTTTGCTCTACTTCACATATGCTCTTCTTTTCTGCCCTTACTATCTTTTTTTGATCATAAGATTGCCTTAGATTGCACACATATTAAATTCGCACACTTACACTACACCACTCACACCTCTAATGACAAAGTACATCAAGTATATATATTCTCATCAAGAATGATCTCATAATCAGGTTGGCAAGTCAAACATGAAATGTGTATACAAAGGTTATACCTTGTTGGCCTTAACTTGTGCACACACAACAATGCAAACCCAAATAAACATACAAAAGTCTTCATATAGGTCAGGACCAATCATTCAACCACTTAGATTAATTGTTCAAACAATATATCTTCTCTGCATATAGATCTAACATGTATTTCGGCCTGTCACTTAAGAACACACTTGACCAACCCATCTATCACATCATAACTTCCACTGTAGACCATATGAGACTCCAAAACTCCTATCCAAAATTCATCATTTACCTCTTAACACAACTTTAGAGCCACAAGACAAAATATACCATAGCGGAGGAATGTAGACCCTTTTACTTTGCTATTGTGCACTATTCCTATCTTAACTCTGTTCATTCGGACTTAGACACTTTACCATATGACTTCTAGAGGAAGTCAAGACTTGAACACTAGAACATTTGATCACTAGATAGCTATGAACAACATATTTGAACTGTATACAAATTTTGTTAACTATGGAGGCATACCATCATGAACACTGTCACTTACTTTGTACAATGTCTACTATCCTTACTTAGTCATTTATTCTTCCAGAGTAAAGTCTTTTTGCCATACTGGTAGAAACCTTTTGCCTTGTTGCCATCAATGACAACATTCAATTATTCATCATAGCAGTGTCTCTTGCTGACAGTAGGCACATCAGTTACTGCCTTTATCCTTTCTAACTTCGCTTGCAGACCAATCATAGAATCAATCTTGGATTCTATTGCTTCTCTTACTTGGCACATTTTGCTCTTTGTGGCCTTTTTCTTACTCTGTAGATTATTTATTTGTGCATGAATGCCTTCTCTTTCCAACCTTTTGTTTGAGATGGAGTCAGTTGCTACGTCAAAGGTTTTAGAGATCTTTACCAATATGAGCTCTAATTCATCTATTTTCTCCTTCAATTCTTTTGTAGACTTAGCCCAAGACAGATAAAACTTATATATATCACTAGCATTCTTGATGGCAGTCTCTATATTCTTGATGTTGATATGTAACAAAATTTTGTCACTGTTTAACTTGTTCTTTAATTCAGTCAACTTTTTATCATCAAATTCTTTTCTGACCTTAGCATCTGTAGATTTTTGCAAAAGATTCAAAATGAGTACTTGTTGATTTTATCAGGCCTTTGTGTTGATCAGTTGGTGGCAATGATGTGTCCTTTTGGTATGAAGGCATTAATTTCTCCAAAATGTTAGATGCTTCACCAATGAGTTCATTGTCTTGTACATGTGACTTGAGAACCTTTCCTAAGCTTTTGCTTGAACAATTGATACCAGTTTGAATTTTTGTATAGGAGACATTAAGGCCAAATTTATTGGTCCTTGCAGAAACTCAAACTCATCCAAAGCTTGTGTTTCATGTTGTTTCTCCAAAAAATTCTTTAATAGAATCAACTGGATCATGTGAGGGAGCAGTGTCTCTTTTCATATCAGACACTTCTTTTTCTTGATTCTACTCCAGTGGATCAAGATCTATAACGTCTTATTCATCAATGTTTTGTTCTGGTGAAGGGCTCTTCTCAGCTTGTTCATTTTCCTAGTTTTCTTGATTACCAGTTTGTTGATCTGGATGAGGACTTGTCCTTGGTTGATCCTTGTCAGCTTTGTCTTGACCATCAGTAGTAGGGATTTGATCAGATTCTTTCTTTTCTGAGGCTACTTCCTCAAGATCTTCCTCTATTTTCTCAGGACTTTTCTCTTCCTCTTGTTCTTCCATTTCTTTGTCTTTTTTAGGGCTCACAGGAGGATTTGCCTCAGTTTTCTCTAAGCCTTTATCCATGCTAACTTTAGGTATAGGGGTTTCATTACCAACATTTGTTTCTTCTTTATCATCTATAGTTGGGATGTTAATATCTTTTAGGATCTCAAGAATTGTTTGCTCTATGTCCTGTATATATTTATCTATGTTTCTTGCCATTAGAGTGTTGAATCTCCTTTTTATTTCAATTTTATCTCCAAGGATCTTGAAGACCTTGGTTCTTTCCTCTGGAATCATATCTAGATAAAATTTCAGCAATGAATTTTCTCTTACCTCCACATCTTTGGTCACGACTGCTTCCTTGTTGGCAGACATAATGCTTGCCAAGTTGTCTAGGAGGTCATTGGCTATCTCAATGAGAGCTCTATTATATATCTCCAAGTATTGAATGATATAAATCTCAATGATGCTTTTGTCTGTATCATCATACTCATCATACAATTGGGCTATAGGTTTTAAATTTCCATCAACTGTTATGGCCTTCAGTACATCTTCAAGACTTATTATGGCTTCTGCTTTTTTGATCTCTACTTTCTTCTCCCTCTTCCTTCCTTTTCCCTTTCCATAGGGCTTGTCTTGCTTGGTACTGGAGGCTATAGTATATTTTTCTTTCATCTTTTTAATCTCTTCATCTAATTCTATTTCTTCATCATCAACACTTATGCTTACATGCATCCTTTTATCTTTGGTTTTCACTCTTTTGTGTCCTTTTTTAGTAGGTTTCTTAGCAGGTGTTGTCACAGAGGGTGTGGGACCAAAGGATGTAGATGCAATTTGTGAAGTAGTTAGTCTTGTTCTCTTCTTTGTTACTATAGGCTCCTTCTCTTTCCTCTCAGGCTCCTCTGGAGGCTTTTCAGGCTCACTTTCCTTCATTCTTTCAGCCACCCTAGCTACTTTAGATCTTGCTCTTGTTTTAGCAATCTCCTCTTTGGTAAGTCCTATTTTCTGGGCATACTCCTCTACCAATTTCTTCATCTTTTTCTGAGTTTCTAGATTTCTTAGTTCTACATGAACCTTTATAGACAACTCCTCATAGGTACCAAATCTTGGCTCATTGGTGTCTCTAGGTTTGCTTAACACATGTTGAGCATAGCCATCCAGTATATTTTCTGCCACTTCATAACCCATTGGCAGGACCCAGACTGTCTTAGGCTCAACAGCCTCCATCATACATTGATCTTTGTTAATGATGAAACATATATCGTTTTTTTAATTTTTCAACAATCAATTCAGGTATCCTTTGCCTAGAGTGCATAGTCTTTTAATTTTTTTTTAAATAGCCCCACAAGACCACATTCTGTGCATCTCGACTTCCTATGCTATTCAAGTGGTTTCTAATTTGAACAACAACTAGTTGACTGCTAGAATAGATTAACTTCATTCCTGGTAATTCTTGCATAAAATAGAAGAATAAGTGCATGATCAACGTACCAAACTTGAAGGGATAATTACTTTCTTTTGACTTCTTCAGATTCTCCATTAAATGCTGCCAGAGTAATTCACACAAGTCATACTCTGTATTCTTCTTCACCATCTCATAGGCTATGTATATAGCAGTACCAGAGAGATAGTTCTCCTAGTTTGTGAAGTAGATCTTGTAGCCGATCACCACAAATGCAAACCTAACTGCATGATCTTCAATGTTGTTGATTGTCAATGCCCTTTTATCAAATTTGTCTCATGTGGCTTCTGTCACTATATTGTTTTTCACAACCTTTAATATAGGCACTGTACGAGTAGAGTTTAACCTCATGACCGCCCTTATGGCATCTTTTGTGATCATAAATGGAGTGTTGAGCAACATAAACTCATCATGGATTCATCTTAGTATTACAAATGGGGAAGCAACATGCCTTCAGTCTGACTTCCTAGACCTCACTGCTCAAAGAGGCTCACTGCCTACAAAAATGATTACAAAGAGTTCACAAAATATTTGAACTGAGAAGTAGCATCTAACAATGCAAGAATACAGTTCCAGTTAGGTATAGTATACTGATTTTACACACTTCATCTTCTTCTGCCCTATTTCACTGTTCTGCCATGATCCAAACTTAAATCTCCTTACTTTGCACTTGTTACTGCCTTTCCTCACACCTATCCATTCATATCTTCACACACACACAAATTCTCTCGAGTCCATCAATCATATATATCCGCTACATGAAATTACAACAACTACAGTTGGCCTTAGGAAAAACATAGACTTTTTAAAAACATTGTTCTGTCAGCTAAATCCATGCACAAATACTCATGCAGACCAAAAATTATGTATCCAAGTCATCTTACATGTTGGCGAACACAACTGGATCTCACAAATTTCTCATCCAACAACTTTTCCTAATCCGCATAACTATCAAACACCAAGTCGGCTTGTTGTTCACCGGACTGAATTGAAAAACCAAAACTTGATACTTAGAAGCTTGTATCTATTAATCCCTTCATCACCTGAGGCTAATTCTTTGGATTTATGTAGTCCTAACATCCCTTGACATTCTCTCAGAACCGCAGCTCATTATGATTACTTGTGGAGAAATGCGGACCAAAATACTAAACATTGTCATATACCCTGTTCCCATCAATCTGGACTTAGGCAATTTGGCAATCTGACTTTAGGTATGATCCACTAATGTAATGCAGATGTGCAAGAAAGATTTAGTTTCCATCAATGACAACACCTGACATGCATAGCAGTGTCTCTTGCCAACACTTGTATCTCATAAAAGTGGTGGAATATGCATATATTATGCAAAGATGAACATACAAGCTAAAACGGGTACCAAACCTAGTGTGAAATTGTAAGTGTACTCAATTTCTGGCACTACACATTCACATCCACATAAATTAATTATGTGGGTTGCTTTGAAGTAAGTTATCAAAAAACACTCAACTCATATACACGTTCTTCTAGAAAACATGTGTCAACTACTCTCTTAATTGCTTTTCCATCATCTAAACATCCTAAACAAATAACCAAACTTAATTAAATTGACTTTAGGAAAATTGAATTATTGGCCCTACCTTCCACTGGTAATTAGTTATTGTTTTTATCTTTTATTTGCAAACCTTCATGCACAGTCAGCAACTATCAAATGACCAATAAAGGTGTAGCACAAGTGGTAAATGACTGTTGTCATCACCAAATCAATCCATTAAATTCATTTGCTTGTTGACATGACACTAATTAAAGAACCAATATATGCAACTGCATATTGGGAGGGAGAAAAAAAGGCCCAAAAAAGGGAAAGAAGAAAAACTCCCTAAATATTTTGACAAAATTAATAGGAACCACAAATAGGGAGTGTCTAAGTCTCATCCTAAATGATCCTACACTATAACAACTAGAATTAGGGGGTTGGAATCCCCTGACAGGAAGTACCTTCTTAGGAGCTTTTGTAATAAGAATAAGGAAATGGATGTGATCTACTGCAAGAGATTAAAGTTGTTGGTTTTCTTCTTAAGCATACTCTCAAATTTGTATGGAAAGGTTCACGTGCTTTTTCACTAACCATAATAGAGGAAAAGGAGGTGTTGCAATTCTCTTGAAAGAGTCATGGTTCTCTCATGTTGTCGAAAGTGGTGTTTCTCCATGTAATAGGATTGTTTGGGTCAAATTAGAAGTTGATAAGTCTTGTTTGGGAATCTGTTTTATATATGCTTCTAATGATTATAAGGATGGCTCAGTCTTTACCTAAGACCCACTGGATTATAGCTTGTGACTTTAAAATGATTGAAAACAAACAAGATAAATTATGGGGTAATGAATTCCTTTGGACTGTTGGGAATTAAGGTGTCTCAACCTTTGTAATTTCCTAGCATTGACTTTTTATTACTGTGGTAAATATTTTTTACTGTGCCATAATTTTTTTGTTTACCGTGCTTCGTCATCTAGTAAATTTGACATGGTGAGTTGTCAATTACTAGGAGGTGACATGGAAGGTGACAAGGAAGTATTTTTGTCCCCACATGGGGATGTAGGCATTCAACCTTGGAATATGACACTTGTGACATGTGTTGTCTAGTTGTAAGGTGTGTAAGTCCTTATGGCAGATTCCTATGACATATGATGGATTCTTATAACATATGACAGATTCCTATGACAAACTATGATGCGTAAGGACCATATTCTATGACAAGTTGGACAAGTGTTGTAAAGAGCCTTTGCATGGAGAAAAGGTCAAAGTTGGACGTCCAAGGAAGGATAAGGACAAGTTGTAAGAGCATATTCTAAATATAGTCATTTATGATGATTCTCTTACAACTGTAAGTCCTGTAAGAATGATAGATTCTTCTTACAACTGTAAGATGTTGTAAGGCATCTTTCCTTGATGTAGACAAGTGTGTTTGCATGCAAGAGGCATTGGATATTGTGCCATATTAGCTCTTGGACAGCTAACCTCTAGAAGGTTCTATTTTGCCTTGTAACTCTAAAAAATTAGGTGCTTGGAGTTGTAGTATGCATAGTATTATTGACAGGTACTATTATGCTACTAAAATAACTCGAGAAATGACTATCAAAGACTCATGAGAGCTTGCATTGCAAGTGTATTGTAAACCATTTTAGTTTTGATAATACATTGTGCAGGTTTTGGAGTGTGGAGTTTTTCATCTGAAAGGGTTTTTCATCTGGTGTCTCTTTTTTTTCTGTCTACATTCTTGTGTTGTGTATGTTGTTGAAATCTTCATGTTATATGTTTAACATAACTATAACTGTAAGGATTAAAAATAATTTACACTCTACTTCCCTCATTATATTGGTGTAGGAAGTGTGTTCTGCATACCTTGCTTCCTTTCATGGACAAGCAATGAATTATATTTTTGTTATAAAATGAAAAGAACCCTAAATATTATAGATCCCATGGAGAATCTTAAAGGATCTAAAAAGAAGATATGATTTTCATGGTGCAATAATTAATAAGGTTTTGGTAGAAGGGTATATTCTATATTGGATAGATTCTATGTGGATAAAGAAGCTTTTTATTTTTTACATAATTGTAAGGACTATCATGTGCAAGTGAAGTCGAATACAATGTCTGATCACTCTCCTATATGTCCATGTATCACAATCAGAGATAATCCTATAAAAAGCACTGATAGTCTAACTTAGAATTTTAAACTAAACACTACCCTTCTTATAGATTCAAATTGCTCTAGTGGTATTCTTAGATCCAAAATGATTATAAAAAGTTTATATAGAAACTTAGCCTTTGACAGATCTGATAACTTGATGCAAGTTTGGAGAAGTATCTTGCAGATTGTGGAAAAAAAAGAGCATTATACAGAAGGAAATAAGAGGACGGATTAGAAGGAAGACTTCTTGAACTAGAGGCGGGACTTCAAAGTAACTTGGGGGACAAGGTGGGAATAGAAGAGATGGCAAAGGTTAAACACTAGTTGAGGGCCCTTCAAAACTACAAAAATTAGGGAGCAAAGATCAAATCTAAAATGCAGTGGTTGCACGAAGGAGATAGAGGATCTAAGTACTTCAATATCTTAAAAGCCAAATAGAGGAGAGAAAAAATTGGCCCCATTCAGGTTAATGCTGGATTGAGTAGAGATGCAAGAATTCTAGGTGATGTATTTTCCCAATTTTATAAGAGTTTGTTTTCTATAGAAGAAAATGGATGTAGTTAAGGGGCCATGAGGTTCTATAATAGAATTATTCCTATTAAGTTTTAGAGGAGGATAAAGAAGACTTATGCAAGCATATATATCTACTAGTGAAATTGTGAGAGTTATTCAGTCCTTTAAAACTAGGAAGTCCCCAAGTCTGGATGGTGTTCCAATTGAGTTCTACAAAATTGAATGTGAATGGATTGCTGAAGATTTGAAAGAAGTATATGATGAAGATTTTTCTAGAGGATCATTCAATGCCAATATCAACAAAGGTTTGATCAAACTACTTCTAAAAGAGGGAGATAGATCGCAAGTTAAAAACTGGAGGCCAATTACTTTGCTAAACTCTCCTTACAAAATATTGGCTAAGATTTTGGCTTGCATGATCTCTGGTATCTTAAAGAGGACCATTTTTGTTAATCAAATAGGATTCATAATAGGTAGGTATATTATGGAGAATCTCATTACCAGCTAGGAAATTTTAAATTGGGCTAAACACACAAGTTAGTAGGCTTGTATGATCCTACTAGATTTTTCAAAGACATATGACATGATAGAATGGGGTGTTGTCTTAGTTGTAATGAAGGCACTGGGATTTCAAGACTTATTGTAAATGGGTTGCAATTTTTTTTAAAGATGCATCCACCATAATTGATGTGAATGGGGTCTTGTTTGAGCCTATTATCCTTCAAAGGTCAATTAGAGAAGGATACCCATTGGCAATGACTCTCTTTGTGATAGTTGCTAATGCTCTTCAATACCTACTAAAGATAGAATTGATCTCTCTATTGCAAGTATGTGTAATTGGTGTTGTCATTGATGTCAACAATCTTGTGTTGTCATTGGTGTCAACAAGCTTGTGTTGTCATTGGTGTCAACAAGCTTGTGTTGTCATTGGTGTCAATTGTGTCATTTGAATGAGCTACCTTTGGTGCAAGAGTATGAGTAGTTTGTGTTGACTGGATACTATCTCTGATGTGAGGTCATTGAAATGGTATGGGCTATTTGTCGAGTTTCTTTTATGAAGATGATGTGGTTCTTTGAAGAGGTGTTGAAGATGTTAGAAATATGTTTCAATTGGTTGGTTTCCAAGTGATTTTGAGAAAATTTGATTATGAAAGAAAATAGTGTATTGAAGTGGCTTCTTGGCTTATAGAGTAGCATTCTATTTTTGCTCTGCATTTCCTCCTTGTTGAAGATCTATCTTTGTGGTTTGCATATGTTGTTCAGAAGTGCGAAGAGCTACTATATTCCAAATTTGGTGTTGTGTAGAGGAAGTTGTGTTCACTAGTGTTTGGACTATATTTTTCAGTGTTACAGAGGTGTCTAGGAGAAATGTCTTTGCTCTGCATTTCTTCGCAAAGTGGTTTTAGGTCTTACAGTTTTGGATTTGTGCTTATAAGGTTCCTATCTTTCTCTAGTCAAGGTTGTTCATGATATGGTGCTCTAGAAGAGGACTTATCATGTTACAGTGTATGATAGAGATATTTGAGTTTGTTGGGTAAACAGGATAAGGTTGTGTAGTAGGTGAAAGTTATTACAGAGGAGTTTGTTGGATTTTAGGAAGTTTTAGGATGATTATGGAATACTCTAGATTGTGTTGAAGCCTTGCATGTGATCTAAAAGTCATCTTTGGGTTTGAGGAAACATGCACTTAAAAGTTCATTGTGTTAACACAGGTTTGGATGACATTAGGTGTTTACACTGTTTATGGAGCTGCATTGTTGATTCTAAAAGTGTGGAATAGAGTTCTTGGATGAATTTAGGTCCATGCTAAGGTGTGTTGTGGTCTGCCTTCATTCCTTTCCACTACTGGAAAGTTTAGGTCCTGACCTAATTTGAATTTTCTATCATAAGGTGTATTGGCAACCTTGGAAATGTTCTCAAGGTTGAAGACAGTATAAATGAGTGTCAAGAGTTCGTGATTGTTGGTGTGATATGAACGATATGGATAGCAACATAACTGAATGGGTGATGCCACAAGTACCTATGGAAACAAATTAAACATAGGCCAGCAGAGTTTGTTATTGTAGAACAGTGTGATGAATATTGTGTCAGTACTTTGAGCTTCATTGGAACTATACTCCATGCATGTGTTAGATGCAATTATAATAGTTCAATCTTGGTAGTAAGCCACCTTCTCTATCTCTTCCTTTCAGAATAGTGAGTCCTTTGGTAGTGAACCACATGCAGTGAGCATTCTTGGATAGTGAGTCCACCAATTGTATCAACCTAACCGATTACCTTTTTGATATATATTGTGAGCTAATCCTCATCGTAGTTTTTCCCTTCCTGGGTTTTCTACATAAATCTAGTATTCATGTGTTATGAGTTGTGGTTGTTTGTTTTATGCTTAATCTCCTTCACTGCATTTAAGTATATTGATTGTTTTAAAAGTTTGATTTGTAAGTGGTTTAACAAAATATTGATTCACCCTCCTCTTAGTATTCTAGGTGTTCAACACTCTCCTCTTGTAAAATGTATTGTGCTACCTAATGAAGAAAGTTTGGTTAGTGCTCAGTTTGCTGATGACACCTCCTTATTCTTGGAGTTAAATAAAGAGAACTTTGAGAATGTTTTTGAAAGACTTTTTGTATTTTGTGATGCCTCTGGTGCTAAAATTGCTTATCACAAATCTACCATCTTGTGTTGGAAGGAGTAGCTACTTGACTGGGTAAGGGGGTCTAATTGGCAGTGGGGGGAGCAAACAAGATTGTGAGGTACCTTGGTATCTCATTTTTAGTTGATCCCTCTCTTAAGGATATGTGGGAATCGATGATGAAAGATTGAAAAGAAAAATGAAAAGTGGAAAACACATCTTTTATCCCTTGCAGGCAGAGTTTAGGTTTGTCAAGTGTAAACCCACAAACTCTGTTTTAGATGGTTGTTAATTTTAGATAAGCTTGCGATGAGTTTTGAGTATGGTCAAGTCTATATGTGTAAGCTTTGTAACTATGTAGAAAGTTATGAACATCTTTTCTTTGAATGTGATTTTGTTTTGAAATTATGGTCTATTTTTTTTTGGAAATGGTGTTGTTGGATGGGAAAAATTTGAAAGTTTCTCTTGGGCTGAAATATTACTTGATTATGTGGAATCCTTTCATAAAGATTTAATCAATTTCTAGTTTGTTTTAACTCTTGAAGTGTTGTGGAATATTTGGAAAGAAAGAAACAATGAAGTTTTCCATGCTAGTAGGTGAATTCTTACTGACTCTTACATTGAGCTCATAATATTTAATTTTGTGAATCAGGTTGCAATATGTTTGGAAATGTCAAAGGATAGGTTCTTCATTTTACTGAAGGATTGAGTTTTGTGTACAAAAAGGAGATTGTTAGTGCTCACTTTTGGCCTCAAGGCAGAGACAACATGGATCTATAACAGCTTAAGAATCTTGAAGAATATCTTAAAGAGAAACAAATAGAAAAACCAGTGATGGTAGAGAAGAGACAAGAAAAGAGGAGGTATGGACATCACGTTGCACAAGAATATACTCCCTTGGTCAAAGATTTAGAGCCAGAAGATGAAGTTGATCCAGTGATAGGAACTTTCTATGAGGTAGACTACTATGAGAATGAAAACAATCAAAAATGTTGTTGGGAATAATGATATGTGGAGTTCTATGAGACAATTTTGTTTGATATCATTTTGACAGTTTGTACATGATCTGGTAAATATTGTAATGGTTATATATTGTACTCTTGGTGACTAGTAGTATGTTGTTGAGTGCAGAGTTGGACTTTTCCTTGGTTGGTGGCCTCCACCTCTTAGTGTATCTGCCTCTTTTTAGTAATGAATGGTAAACAATCCTTAAAATAAAAAAAATTGCATATTGGTACTTTCTTGCCAACACCATCAATTGTTTCTTGTTCTTTCCAACTATAGGTTTTTAGGTGAAGATATCTAGCTTCTTGGGAGTTTGGTGATATCACTCTTTTCCCTTTATTTATCATTTTTTCATCTATTTAAATAACTTAGATAAATGTTTATTGTTTGTATATTCACTGCTATTTGGTATCTTGCTATTGTGTTCCCTTTTCTGGGTTTGCAGATTAGGCGAACTACACTGGTTGGTTTTTCACATTTTCTAGGAACTGTTTGATTTTTTGGGATGTACAGATAACAATACTTATTGCAAATGTCTACACAATGCACTAGCTTCCTAGCCAATGGATTCCTTCATCTAGCTCTATGTTCCCCTCTGTGCCCATTTTTTTGCTTCATAACTTAATTTTGTAAACTATTTTCCAGTTTCCAACAAGTTAGCATTTTCATTCCAACTCATATGAATGTAATGTAGAAAGTTACCAATAGTATAATTTTTATATTACACTTTCAAGGTAATTTTTAAATACCAGGTCACACTCTAGATAAGTGAAAATAGTAGAGCAACCAAAGGTCAACCAAGCAAGCAATAAAGTAGAGGTGCACACAAAGCAAGGTCAAGTCCAAATCTACAGGATGAATATATAATAATGGACCTTGTTAAGGGAAAATTGGATCTAAATGAATAATCAATATAATATATCAATAATACCCAAAACTCAATGAAATAATGAACAAAGAAGGTCAATCAAAGAAAGAACAATACAATGCAAACCTCCTTTAATTCTCAGCTTCCATTGATCACGTATCACAATCGATCTTGCATGTATGAATAAGGCCCTCAGAAGCTGCACTTCCTTTCTTTTTCCAAGATTGTTAATTGGGAATGGCTATGATAGTTTCACCATGAAGATGAGCTTCACAACGATGACAATAGTGTGGTAACAAGTTGATCGCAAGCAATGAAGGAATTGGTGCCAAAGGCACGCTGTGATTCCTGCAGAGTAAGTTTACTTAAAGCCTGGATGAATGAAATGGAAGAATAGGGCTCAATTTATAGACTTGTGAAAGAGAAGATCAATGGTATAGAAAGAATGAGAAGATCAAAGGTTGAGAACAGTTGAGAGATGTGTGTGAATAGAAAGAAGACATGTGTCTTTCTCTATTTTGCATGAGAGGAATTAATAAAATAGAAGAATGAGTTAACTAAAGAGATTAATCAATTAAAAGAATAGATTAATCAGTTCAGAGAATAGAACTAGAAGATGGAAATTGCATGAGGATGAGAGGATATTTTGTTCAATTAAATATTTAGAATATTCATTTGCATGTGCACAAGGATTGAATTATATTTAGAGATAACTCAATTTAGAAGAAATAGACAACTTAAATAAATATTTTATTTATTTAAATTTAGAGAAGATATTATTGGAAGAAACAATTAAATAATTGGTATTGTTTAATTTAGAATGAATTTGGAAGAACTAATTAAGTAATTTAGATTTGATTTGTTGGAGGAATTAAAAGATAAGAGAGCAAATTAAATAAATAAATTTTTTTAATTGTTTGTGCATGATTTGGAAGAATAAATAAAATATTTGATTATATTTTATTTTTAGAGAATGAGAAGATTTAAATAAATTTGATTGATTTATTTAAATTTGGAAGAATGATTTGATTTAATTAGATAATTAAGAATTATTTAATTGTTTGGAAGAATTTAATTAAATAAAGGATTTTATTTATTTTATTTTATTTTGACTTTAGAAGAGGTAATTAAATATTTTGATATTTAATTAACTTAGAGGAATATGAATCAAATAAATAAATTTGTTTATTTATTTATTGATAGAAGAATTAGAATGAAATAAATATTAAGAATATTTATTTAGACTGAGTCTTGTCATTTTTAGGTGTATACATTTTGCCTCTCTTTGATGCAATGTGTTTTATCATGTTGTTTCAAAGAATAAATTTTTTGATATTGATACATGCCCCAGTTTGCCCCTGGTACAGGTTTAACAATGACATGATGCCCCCTTGGGAGATTGGATGGGAAGGAGATAGAAGGCGTGAGACAGACAATCTCACGATGAAGAAGGATGAAGAAAGAGCTGAATGATACGCTATGCAAGATAGAATGATAACACACACAAGCAAGTAAGCAAGTATGCACAAATGATACAAGAAAAAACTGTTGCAAGTATGAGGTGAACCAGTGTTTTCATTGATGTCAACATACTCATATTGCATTGACAAGAAGGATTCGATGAGCAGTGTGCTGAGGATATTGAGAAAATTAGCCTCAGTCAGGAATAGTGAAGAACAGTGATAAGAAGAAGGCAAATGTATTGTATAGGATGTGAACCGGAGGATGTGGATTAAAGGGTTTGTAGATATGAGTCTTGAGATGCTTCAGTTAAGATTTCAAAGGTCTGCATGAAGATCTGAAGGAGTTGTGGCTGTTGGTGTGGAACCGGTTCCGACAAGTGCTCAGAGGTGACAGAGGATCACAGAAAGGTCCGGTGAGGTCCAGAATTGTACAATCCTAATCTGCAGATTGGAAGGAGTGTTTGGGATGTCCTTGTGGTGTGTCATCTCGAGTTGTGTATGTTTTTGAGGTCCGGAAGTACCTTTTGCATTGTGACAGTGGCGACAGACTATGTTCTTGAAGTTCTGGATGAGGAAGAGAAGAGATTCTAGTAAGTAGAGAAAGTGCGGATGTACCTGGTCATTCAGGCAGGCTTGTGAAGGTTCCTGGATCATGATGAGGTTGTGTTGTTGGTCCGCATTGATGGTAGAGCCCAGAATTGAAGTTATTCTTCCGGATGAAGTTCTTGTTCCGACTAGCCGACCAGATGAGTTGTTCATCCTGCGAATGTTCTTGTGATGGCTGACCGGATGTGTTATTCATCTTGCGGATATTCTTATGGTTGATTGCTGACTTAGATGATTGTTCCTAAGTCGATGTCTTGTATAAATAAAGGTTTGTGAGTTCATTTAGTAAGGTGGAGTGTGTGAATGAGTGTGGTGTAGCGAAGAGTAGTGCGAAAGGCAGAGCAGGGGTTTTGGGCTTAAATGGAACTGATCCGGACATAGTAGAGATGTCATTCTCCAGTTCAAGATTGTGATTCTTATCACTTTGTAGACAGTGTGTCTCCTTGTAGGCAGTGGGCCTCTTTGTGAGCAGTGTGCTCGGGCAGTGAGCCCTAATTGGCAAGTGCAATTTTGTAATTTGTTATTCTTCTAACAGAGAATAATCCTTAGGTTAATCACCCCGTGGTTTTTCCCTTAACCAGGTTTTCCACGTCAAAATCTTGGTGTTCAATGTGTTGATGTTTATCTGCTCTTATGTTTGTGCATTATGCTTTTATGGATGATTAATTGATATACTATTAACTAACAAGAAGAATCAAGTTTTTAAAGAAAAGCAGGTTTTTATACAACTGATTCACCCCCCCCTCAGTTGTATGCCCTAGATCCAACAATTGCTATCAAAGCCAAGTTCCTCTGAAACGAGCTTAACCACTTGAGGAGATCCAGGATGTCATATAAGAAGGACAGTCCGGAGTTTGACGGAACCAACTTCACCCTCTGGAAAGGTCGCATGAAATGTCACTTGGAATGTATGGGAAAAGCATACTTGGCCATGGTCTCAAAACCATATGTACCTCCACAAGGTGGTCCGATAACTCTGAATGAAATCACAGATGCTGAAAATAATCTGCAGACCAAGGAAGCTCTACTAAGCGCATTAAATGACTCAGATCTCTCAAATGTTATCGACCTACCAACTGCATATGAGATCCTGACTAAATTGGAACTTCTGTATGAAGGAGATGAGTTTGTCAAAAGTGCAAGGTTGCAAAGTCTGAAAGGGAAATTTGAAAGATTGAAGATGAGAGATGATGAAAACATCACTACCTTTATGCCAAGAGTGAATGAGCTGGTATGTGGAATTAGAAATGCTGGTGGAACTCTGGATGAAAATGAGATTGTTTGCAAAATCCTCAGATCCCTTCCTGCTGCCTACAAAATCAAGGTTGCTGCCATTGATGAATTCAGAGCCCACACAACTGTCACAAGAGAACAATTGGCTGGCAAACTAGCTGCATTTGAAATGACCGAGTTTGGAGATGATCCTCCCAAGACTGAATCTTCTTTCAAAGCCAGTGCCTATGTGAAAGGCAAACAGAGATTTGATCTGGGTGAAAACTCTTCAAGGAAGATGTCATGGTATGATCAAGCAAGAAGAGACATGGAAGGAGAAGAAGCAGAAACAACTCAACTTGAAGCCCTCATTGCAAAGAGACTGCCAAGAGGATCCGGTAAGTATGAAGGAAAACTACCCTTTAAGTGCTTCAACTACAATAAGATTGGTCATTTTGCTTCAAGATGTCCAGAAAGATCTGCAAGGACTAATACTAACAGACAAAGGTTTCAAAAGAACTGCTATTATGTTTATGAAGAAGATGACAATGAAGGAGTAACAGATGATGAATCAGAACTAGGAAGCAAATCTAGAAATGAATGGGTGTTTATTGCCATCAAGGAAGAAGATTCAATACTCTCTGAATCTGTCAATCACAAGGTTGTGGAAAAAGCTTTGGCTGCTCAAGTGGAAGAAAAGGATGATTGGGTTATTGACAGTGGATGTTCTCACCATATGACTAGTGACAAGGATAAGTTCTTGGATTTGGAAAGGTATGAAGGAGGAATGGTAAAATTTGGTGACAATTCTGCTGGCAGAATCAGAGGTAGGGGAACTATTTCCTTTAATGGAAAGAGCAAAATAGGTAATGTACTATATGTTGAAGGATTGAAGCACAATCTTCTTAGTGTTGGTCAGTTAGTAGACAAAGGCTATGATCTCTGATTCAAGAATGGAAAATGCAGAATCTTTACAAGTTCCGGAACTAAAATTGCATCCGGTACTCAGACAAAAGGTAATATCTTTCATCTGGTTGGTTCAAATAAAAGTTGTTTATTTGTTCAAATTGATCAGAGTTGGTTGTGGCATAGAAGAATGTGTCATGTAAATTTTGATAAGAGATCTTCCAAAATTGATGAAACCTACAAATAGTTTGTGCAAAGAATGTCAGCTAGGTAAACAGAGCAGAGTCTCTTTCAAAAACAAAGATCAGTCCTCTACCAGATTGTTGGAATTAGTACATACTGATCTCTGTGGTCTGACAAGAATCAAGAGTCTACAAGGTGATAGATACTTCATGTTGCTAATTGATGACCATTCCCGGATGATGTGGGTTACCTTCCTAAAGGAGAAATCAGAAGCCCTTGAGAAGTTTAAAATCTTCAAAGCTATGATAGAGAATCAAACCAGATTAAACTGAAGTGTCTAAGGTCTAATAGAGGTGGTGAATTTACATCTGGTGAGTTCATTGACTTTTTTGAGAAGTAGGGTATAAGAAGACAGTTGTCTGCTCCTAGGACTCCATAGCAGAATGGAGTAGTTGAGAGAAAGAACTGGAACATCCAAGAGGCTGCCAAGACAATGATGTTGGAAGCAAATGTTCCTCAAATGTTTTGGAAGGAAGCTATCAGCACTGCAGTCTACACTCTCAATCGAGTTCAAATCAGAAACAACACCGGTAAGACCCCTTATGAACTCTGGTTTGGCATCACTCCTACTATGAAATATTTCAGAGTATTTGGTAGCAAGTGTTATATTAAAAGAGATGAAGATCTAGGAAAGTTTAATGCTAGAAGTGATGAAGGAATTTTCTTGGGTTACTCCACTCAAAGCAAAGGATACCGGTGTTACAATAAGAGATTGAGGAAGATGATAGAAAGCACCAATGTGAAAGTTGATGAAGGAATTGAGAAGCTCTCAAGGTTTTATGAGTTTGATGAGGATGACCAAGATGGTGTTCAAGTTCAAGGAGCTCAATCCTCTCCGGTAAGTCAGAATCAGCCTGATCTGGTAAATCAGGAAGAAGAGATAGGTCTGAATGAGCCTGATCAAGAAGCAACAGTATAGAATGCTCCCAAAATTCCAAGGTATGTAATACAGAACCAATCTGAAGATCAGATCATAGGTGACAGAAACAAAGGTGTGCAAACTAGAAGGAATGTTGCTCAAAATCAGGATGAATGTTGTCTGATTTCAAAGATTGAACCCAAAACAATAAATGAAGCTTGCAATGATGAAAATTGGACCAAAGCAATGGAAGATGAATTGATGCAAATTGAGAGAAATCATACTTGGGATCTTGTTCCCAGACCTAGAGATAGGAATGTGATTGGAAACAAATGGGTTTTCTGGAACAAACTGAATGAAGCTGGTGAAGTAATTAGAAACAAAGCTAGATTGGTCTGCAAAGGCTACTCTCAAATAGAAGGAATTGATTTTGAAGAAACCTTTGCTCCGGTGGCAAGAATTGAAGCAGTCAGATTACTCCTTGCATTTGCTACCTTCAAAGACTTCAAGGTATATCAGATGGATGTCAAGTCTGCCTTCCTAAATGGTGATCTAGAAGAAAAAGTTTACATTGAACAACCGGATGGATTTCAATTGTCTGATGATGATGATATGGTCTGCAAGTTGAAGAAAGCTTTGTATGGATTAAAGCAAGCCCCAAGAGCATGGTATGAAAGGTTGGATAAGCATCTTGTGCAGATTGGATTCAACAAAGGTACTGCTGACAGTAACTTATATTTCAAAATTGATCATGAAAATATTTTGATTGTTGAAGTGTTTGTGGATGATATCATTTTTGGAGGAAGAGATAGTATGTGCAAAACTTTTGCAAATCAGATGAAAAGTGAGTTTGAAATGTCTATGCTTGGTGAAATGAATTTCTTCTTGGGTCTGCAAATTACTCAAACAAAGAAAGGGATCTTTATTTCTTAGACCAAATATGTGAAAGAATTGTTGAGGAAATTTGGTATGGAAGATTCAAAGCCAATGAACACTCCCATGGCAACTGGATGTAAGTTGAGCAAAGATGATGACTCCCCAAAGACAGATCAGACAAAGTATAGATCAATGATTGGTGGATTGTTGTATCTCACTCAAACTAGACTAGATATAATGCAAGTTGTTGGTCTTGTGGCAAGATTCCAGGCTAATCCTAGAGAATCTCATGTTATGGCAATCAAAATAATTTTTAGGTACTTGAAAGGAACAGCTGAGTATGGTCTATGGTACCCTAGAGATCCGGATTTCTCTCTTCATGCTTACACAGATGCAGATTGGGCAGGAGATGTGGATGACCGGAAGAGCACCAGTGGTGGAGCATTCTTTCTGGGGAAGAGATTGGTTTCTTGGCTAAGCAAGAAACAAGATGCAATATCTCTGTCCACAACTGAAGCAGAATACATTGCAGCAACAGGCAGTTGCACTCAAATCTTATGGATGAAGTAGATGCTAAGAGACATTAAAGTTGAATATAAGGAGCCTATCACATTTTTCTGTGATAATTCAAGTGCAATTAATATTTCTAAGAATCCGGTATTGCACTCTAAGACTAAGCACATATCTATCAAGTTTCACTTTTTGAGAGAACAAGTGAACAAGGAAGAAGTCAGGTTGGAGTATGTTCCTTCCAAGGATCAGATTGCAGATATCTTTACTAAACCTCTTCCCAAGGACTCTTTTGAATATCTCCAGGAGAAGTTAGGGGTCATGGCCCCTCCAGTAATGAACTAAGATGCACTGATGTGCATCAGTCTGGTGGATATCATAGTCATATCTTGTGATCCGAATTGATGATGGGGAGCTGCTACTAAGGGGGAGTAGCTGGTATGATTCTGATGTGTTAGAATTGCAAGTATGAGCCCTTTGCCATTGATGTCAAAGGGGGAGAGAAGACATGTGAAAAACAAGTGGCTGATAATCAAAGGGGGAGCAGTAAATGAGGAGAAGACATGTTGCTGATAGGGGGAGCTGTGACAGAAAGGAGAAGTTCTTGTCTTGATGATTTTTCACATCATATGTTGCCATCAATGACAAAGGGGGAGATTGTTGCAAGTATGAGGACAAAGGGGGAGATTGTTGCAAGTATGAGGTGAACCAGTGTTGTCATTGATGTCAACATACTCATATTGCATTGACAAGAAGGATTCGATGAGCAGTGTGCTGAGGATATTGAGAAAATTAGCCTCAGTCAGGAACAGTGAAGAACAGTGATAAGAAGAAGGCAAATGTATTGTATAAGATGCGAACTGGAGGATGCGGATTAAAGGGTTTGTAGATATGAGTCTTGAGATGCTTCAGTTAAGATTTCAGAGGTCCACATGAAGATCTGAAGGAGTTGTGGCTGTCGGTGTGGAACCGGTTCCGGCAAGTGCTCAGAGGTGACAGAGGATCACAGAAAGGTCCAGTGAGGTCTGAAATTGTACAATCCTAATCTGTGGATTGGAAGGAGTGTTTGGGATGTCCTTGTGGTGTGTCATCTCGAGTTGTGTATGTTTTTGAGGTCTGAAAGTACCTTTTGCATTGTGACAGTGGCGACAGACTGTGTTCTTGAAGTTCCGAATGAGGAAGAGAAGAGATTCCAGTAAGTAGAGAAAGTGCGGATGTACTTGGTCATTCAGGCAGGCTTGTGAAGGTTCTTGGATCATGATGAGGTTGTGTTGTTGGTCCGCATTGATGGTAGAGCCCGGAATTGAAGTTATTCTTCCGGATGAAGTTCTTGTTCCGACTAGCCGACCGGATGAGTTGTTCATCCTGCAAATGTTCTTGTGATGGCCGACCGGATGTGTTATTCATCTTGCGGATATTCTTATGGTTGATTGCCGACTTAGATGATTGTTCCTAAGTCTATGTCTTGTATAAATAAAGGTTTGTGAGTTCATTTAGTAAGGTGGAGTGTGTGAATGAGTGTGGTGTAGCAAAGAGTAGTGCGAAAGGCAGAGCAAGGGTTTTGGGCTTAAATGGAATTGATCCAGACATAGTAGAGATGTCATTCTCCAGTTCAAGATTGTGATTCTTATCACTTTGTAGACAGTGTGTCTCCTTGTAGGCAGTGGGCCTCTTTGTGAGCAGTGTGCTCGGGCAGTGAGCCCTAATTGGCAAGTGCCATTTTGTAATTTCTTATTCTTCTAACAGAGAATAATCCTTGGGTTAATCACCTCGTGGTTTTTCCCTTAACCGGGTTTTCCACGATAAAATCTTGGTGTTCAATGTGTTGATGTTTATCTGCTCTTATGTTTGTGCATTATGCTTTCATGGATGATTAATTGATATACTGTTAACTAACAAGAAGAATCAAGTTTTTAAAGAAGAGCAGGTTTTTATACAACTGATTCACACCCCCCTCTCAGTTGTATGCCCTAGATCCAACAAAAACAAGGTATTGCCCCTATCCAACGGTAAACCACTGACTAATAGATATGATATAAAATAGTGTTGTCATGGAGGGGAATGATATATCCCTAGACCATCACGGCAGGCATGTTGTCATGGTGGGGAAAGATAGATCCCTAGAGCAACACAAAGGATAGTGTTTGGTTTCAGGAAATGGAACATGTCATGTAAGATGCATGTGTTGGTCTGATTTCAACAATGTAACATCCTATATAAGACAATTGATTGAGTGGGTTTACGACCAAACAAGGATCATGACCACTTCTTGTGATTGGATCATTTGACAAGATTGACTTGACTTGATTGGTATGGATTAAGGAGGGACTTGCATTTGGATTACTGCTTGGGTTGACCGGATTGAGAAGAATGGACCACAACGATAGATAGAATATTGATTGATAGAAGAATGACTCAATAGAAGGAATCACAAGCCTTTATTTGTAAACATTGATACTCTACATTTTGGATATTTATTGCAAGGGATATGGATACGGATATGAGATGCAATTAGATATGTTATGGATAGGGATATGGAATGTAATTGGATATGTTATGGATATGGATATGGATATTTTCCATCTTGATATTGCAAGTATTTTGAAGTGCTTATTTCATCATTGGGCTTTTTTTTTTCTTTTTTGTGTTTTTGAAATGTTGTAAGAAAATGTAAGCATCTAGGTATAATTAAACCAAGATGACTTGAGCATCGCTTACATGGATTTTGATTTAGCAAGTTAATACAAGAATCTATGTATAATTCAACCGAGATGACTTGAGCATCGCTTACATGGATTTTGATTTAGCAAGTTAATACAACCATCTAGGTATAATTGAACTGAGATGACCTGAGTATTTCTTGCATATCAACAGACAAGGGTTACCCCCATTCATGTTAGACCTTTGATGTCTTCGATGATCATTGAGTTGATCATGTCCTGAGACAAGGCTTCACATTACTAAAGATAAACCCACAAGCAGCAAACAAAGAAAATAAGCATGCCGCCATCATAGCATCTCTAGCTTTTGGCATCCTTGAGTAGCATAGGAAACATGATAACAAAAAGTGAAGACCCCAAGACACAACTATAATTTTGAAGTGAAACACTCTTGTATTTAGATGTATCTTTCTTTCCATAATTTGATAGAATTAATTGGATCGATTTGTTCAAGTTCTTTTGCTTTGCGTTTGATAGGTTGATGTCTTGTGTCAAAACATTTTGCTTGGAAATAGGCTTTGCTTGTGCGTGCTTGTGTCTGGTGAAAAGGTTCCACAATCCTTATTGGGGAGATGGACCCTAAGGGACTAACCTAGTGCCTCGGGGGTGCATTGATAATGACCTTGCCTACGTGACAATGCAGAGGCAACGTAGTTCGAGACTTGGACCATGGACGTGGATGGACTAGAGGAAAGACAACTAGATATGGGATGGACGGGGAAGCCTCAGGGGCGCATTGAAAATGGCCTTGCCTACATGACAATGCAGAGGCAACATAGTTCGGGTCTTGGACCATGGATGGTACTGACGACAGACACTATACTGGGCTGACACTGAGGATATGATACAGGAAAAGACCTTGGTTGACAAGGCGACAAAAGAGATAGAGTATCAAGCCATGGTAGGTTATCACTAGGTTTTTATTATGAACTAGATATGGATTGAATGAGATACGATGGTAAGAGAAAAGACACAAGGTGATTGGTTTCCCAAAGATGGGGGAAACAGTTTACCAGAACTAGTGCCTGTTTACCAGGTTTTCACCACTTGTCTTTATTTGCATGGAAGCTAGAAAGTACACATGATGCCTGTTTGCCAAGTTTTCATCATGGAACCTATCCAAGGTGCCTGTTTGCCAGGTTTTCATGAAAGGATGATTTTTTTTTTCTATTTTTTTTTTCTTTTTTGATACACTTCCCCCCTTACATTAGGGTTCCCTTAGGTATAGAATCAGCAAAGGTGCATACTATTGATTGGGTCATCATACAGATCACCCTCGAATGTTTCTAACTAATATGCTCCTAACCCATAGGCTACAATGATGACATAGGGACCAAGCCAATTGGGCTGAAACTTACCTTTCTTTTCTTGCTCCTGCTGATTGTGAGGATTTTATTTGAGAACTAGATCACCAACATTGAATATCCTTGGATGGACCCTGTGATTGTAGCTTTGAGACATTCTCTATTGATATTCTTTGAGATGGTTGAATGCATTCTGTCTCTCTCTTCTAACAACTCTAGTTCTTGAAGTTTGGAAACTCTGTAGTCTTCATCTGTAATAAGACCTTTTAACGACACCCTAAGGGTTGGTAACTCAACATCGATGGGAAAAATAGCTTCCGATCCATAGACAAGGGCATAAGGGGTAGCACCTGTGGGAGTGCATATACTAGTTCGATAGGCCCACAGATCAGGATTCAGTTGAATGTGCCAATCATGACCAACATCGTTGACTATTTTCTTGAGGATCTTTAGAATGGTTTTGTTGGATGCTTCTGCTTGGCCATTGCCTTGTGGATAATAGGGAGTAGAAAAATGGTGTTGGATTTTGAATTTGTCACAAAGCTCTTGGACATCCTGGTTTTTGAAAGGTCTTCCGTTATTCGTGACAATAGATGAGGGAATTCCGTATCTGCAGATGAGGTAATTGAGGATAAATGAGGAAATTTGTTTACCTATGATGGTGGTGAGGAGAACAGCTTCAATCCACTTGGTAAAGTACTATGTGGCAGTTATTATGAATTTATGGCCGTTGGATGAAGGTGGATGAATTTTGCCCACAAGGTCGAGTCCCCATTGACAAAAGGGCCAAGGTGTTGTTAAAGGTCATAGCTCTTGGGTTGGTGCATGTATTAGGTTTCCATGTATTTGGCACTGCCTGCATTTCTTCACGAACTGATATGAATCTGTCTCCGTGTTTAGCCAATAATAGCCCAAATGCATGAGTTTCTTAGCTAAAGAAGGACCGCTAGAGTGTGTTCCACAAATCTCTTCGTGCACATCATGTAAGGCAGTTTGAGATTATTCTCATTCTAAACATCAGAGTAAAGTACCATCCAGGCCTCAGCATTTTAGGGTATCGGTAATAATGGTATATCGAGAAGTTTGGCGAATGAAGGTTCGACATCGGTTTGAAGATAAGTCAGTTTGGAGGGTGTTATCCTTGAGGTAAGTGTAAATCTTACCGTACCAAGGTGAATCAGATCCGACTAGTAGGCATATGGAATGGGTTTCAAGAAGATCATAAGCTGGCTACCGAATTGACTCCAAGAACTCATACCATGACTCATTCTCTGGGATCTCGAGGAGTGAGGCAATGGTTGCCATGGCATCTGCTGCTTTGTTCTCGATGCAAGTTATTTGTTCAAGGATATGATCACAAAGTACTCTTTAAAGTCATCGACCATCCGCTTATATGGAATAAGCTTCTCATCTTTGGTCTGATAGACATCATTGACTTGGTTGATCACTAGTTGGGAATCACCATAGACATGTAGCTCTTTTATTTTCCATTCTGCTACTAGTTTGAGGCCAATGACTAAGGATTCATACTCTTCTATGTTGTTTGTGCATGGGAATAGCAGATGATAAGACTTAGGCATGGTGTCGCCATGAGGAGTGACCAACAAGATTCCTACCCCCGATCCATGGTTTGTGTAGGAGCCATCAAAATAGAGTTTCCATGAGTATGCTGCTACATTAAAAATGGATTCATCTAGGAACTTGAATGTCATCGATGTGTTGTCCCACAATGGTGCCTCTGCTAGTTGATTGGCTATGATTTGACCTTTGATAGCTTTTCTTTCTACGTACTCAATGTCATACTCACTTAATAGCATTACCCACTTGGCTAGGTGACCTGTAAGAGATGCTTTGCTTAATAGGTACTTGACTGGAAATATCTTTGCTATAAGCTTAACTAAATGTGCCAACATGTAATGTCATAGTTTTTGGGAAGCAAAAACCACAGCAAGACACAATCTTTCTATCTAGGAGTATTATAGTTCATAGCCCACCAATGTGCGACTGATGTAGTATATGGCCCTTTCCTTGCCTTCATTATCATGTTGTGCTAATAAGGCTCCAAGAGCTGTTGGCATAGCAGATATGTAGAGTAATAGAGGGTTACCTTGGATAGGTGGCATGAGAATAGGTGGATTCATAAGGTACTCCTTCAGTTTGCCAAATGCTTCTTCACACTTCTCATCCCATCGAAATGGAATGTTCTTATGTAAGAGATGACTGAAAGGTTAGTACTTGCCTGCTAGTTGTGATATGAACCACCTGATAGACTGTAGCTTGCCTTGTAGGGACCTCATTTGAGTGATATTCTTGGGTGGTGGCATTTCCATAATAGCCTTGACCTTGGCAAGGCCTACCTTTATTTCATTAGCTGAGACGATGAAGCCTAGGAGTTTGCCTAAGGTGACTCCAAACACACACTTTTTTGGGTTCAATCTAACCTTGAATTGCTCTAGTCTCTGAAAGACCTTCTCTAGTATATCCAGGTGGGATTCTCTTCTGAGCGATTTTGCAAGGATATCATCTACATAGTCCTCCATTGTGACATGCATCATATCATGGAAGATAGTGGTCATGGCTTGTTGATATGTTGCCCCAACATTCTTTAGTCCAATTGGCATGACATTCCAATAAAAAGTGCTTTATGGACAAGTGAAAGTTGTCTTGTGTTGGTCTTCTGGTGCTATCCTAATTTGATTGTATTCGGAGAAGCCATTCATAAGAGACAACATGGTATGCCCTACTATTAAGTCAACAATGATATCTATGGTGGAAAACGAAAAGTGTTTAGATCTCTGAAATCATTGCATAATCAGACTCAACCATTAGGTTTGGACACTAGTACAATGTTGGATATCCACTCTGGATAGTCTATTTCCCTAATAAATCCCACATCCAACAGCTTCTTGTGTTCTTCTTTGACTAGTAATGCTTTGTGCATATGCAACTTTCTAAGCTTTTGTTTAACTGGTTTCACTCCCAGATCCAGTGGAAGATGATGTAGGATCAAATTTGGATCTAGACCAAGCATATCTGCATATGACCGAGAAAAGTTGCCTTAGTTTTTCTTGAAGAATGGTACAAACTTGGTCTTTTCGGGTGGAGTTAGAGACTTTGTAAAGTGAATAATCTTAGGCTATTCCTCTGTTCTAATGTTGACCGGCTCTATAGGTTCCATGACAATCTGAGACTTCTCCTGGTGCATGTTGTTGGGGAGAGTGTCAAGCCTTCCATCGTCAGGGGCCACAGTTGGGTTTTCACCATCGGATGCATCCTTTCTTTTTACTATTTTGGGATTTGATATTACCACAAAGTGGTTTTCACCATCAGATCCAATTTTGATTTTGATATTTTTGTGACTGGAAGGCTTGGTACCCTCTCTGAAATAAGCTATGGTATTTAGTTTAATGGCGAAGCTAGATTTATGATCTCCTTGGGGTAGGTGGCCCTAAGTTCCATGTAGTCAATATAGGCATCATTATTTTGGAACATATCTAATTGCGGGGTGTCTCGTAGATCCCAATCGATAAGTTCAGGATGCACAAGGGGGAGGGAGTTGGAGGATAGATCTAATTTGTTGATATGTTGAATGGATATGTGCCGTATTGGTAGGAATAGAATTCAAGATGGTACTTTCCTCCAAATTATTTATCACGATAGAACTCAAACCTTCCTTGAAGGTCATACTCTCAAGTATTGGCAAATCACACTCTAATGGTCTTTGCATTAGCATTTGTCCCTCACGGTAGGGGCTATAGGTTTGAATGGTATCAACTCCCTTGTCCTCGTAGGAGTGCTCTGTGAGTTCCTCCCACTCATATCTGTTGGAATCTATATCACTGTCATCTTGGAGTGCATGAATCTATTATACAAAACAAGCATTTATCTTAGCCTTGCCTTTGTCTTGGAAGCCTAGTCCTCTTGTATTTCTTGTTAATGAGGACAAAGAGGGTTGGATGGGTTCCACTATGGCTTCTTGTCTTAGACTGATAGGGCCTTGTCCTTCGTAATCCATTCTATGCAAGATAGACTCACCACACCCATAGAGTTTAGTTGGGACCCTAGGTGGTTCCTGTGGTGTGTCCATTTCTTCTGTGTAGAGCTAGGATAAGACATCTCTCTCCTCAGTTTCATCGGATAAGGTCCCCCATTTTACAAAGGGAGTTGTGTGAGGTGTTGATAACTGAGAGGGGGGGGGGTGAATCAGTTATCCTAATTATTTCCCTTATTGAACTTTCTTATTAATTGATGCAGCATTGAATCAAACACAAAAACATTACCATGAAATAAGAAACACATAACACAGTATTTTTGACGTGGAAACCCTGTTAAGGGAGAAAACCACAGGGTGATTAACCCAAAATTATTCTCTGTTAGAAGAATAGGAGATTACAAAAATGGCACTTGCCAATTAGGGCTCACTGCCCGAGCACACTGCTCACAAGAGGCCCACTGCCTACAAGAAGACACACTGTCTACAAAGTGATAAGAATCACAGTCTTGAACTGATTGGAAGCATCTGCATATGCTGGAGTTCAGTTCCAGTTAGGCTCAGTACACTGATCTGCTGCACTTCATCTTTCCTCTGTTCTTTATTCTGCTATCTTTCACATACCGGATCCTTTTTGCTACTTCTGCTCTGTTCTGGACTTATTCGCATATATCTTCACACCATCACACACTTCACAACTAAATCCATCCTCTATATATATCTGCACAAGTAATTTCATCACCTTTCTAGTCGGCATCCGGAACAGTCTAGTTTCTTACAAACTCTTGTTCTGTCGGCTGAATCCTTCCTCACCAAGCAATGCAGATCAAGCATATACTTGTAGATATCATTAATCATGTCGGCCAAACATGATTCATGCCTTCACAACCTCTATCATCAATAGTAACACATCCGGAAAGTAGTCTGATACTCTGTCAGTCAGTTCTTCCTCTATTTTCACTGTCTCTCAGGAATCCGGTACTCAACTATTCATATCTTTCTCCTTGTCCATCACCGGAGGCTAAATCCTTGGAATATACTACTCAAGGTAGTCCTCTTGACTTCCCCAAATTCGCACTGCACCAAGACACTTCCTCTAAGAGATCCGGATCAATCTGTCGGACCTTGCCACATGCTCTGTTCTTGTTCACCGGACCACAACAATCTTTATTCTGACTTCCGGTAGAGACACATTATGACTTGCGGATATGTGGGATGACCTTTGTTGGCATCAATGACAACAACCATGAATCCATATAGTGTCTCTTGCCAACAATCTCCCCCTTTGGCATTGATGGCAACACTTAGCGAAAAATGACTAAGTGTTTTCACTATGCTCCCCCTTTGCTGATGCTCTGTCTTTATATACAATTTCCGGAACTCCCCCTTAGTTGGATTCCTCATTTTTCACTGCTCCTCACTCCCCCTTTGACATCAATGGAAAAGGGTGGGGTCCGCACACCAAAATTTTCAAAAATTTTCTATACATAGCCGCATATTTACATACTCACATATACTGAAGAATGTCTGCAAAGGATGTCTGCAATTGGATCATTTCTGTAGCCCAACTTTGCTTCATTCTGTCCAAAATTGAAATGTGACCACTCAACAAAAATGCAAAAGCTTCTGCCCGCTTGAGATCTGTCGGATCTTTTGTTTGGCCGGTGGTCTGAGCATCACTGATGGCCTCATGCATAGTTTCCAACTTAGGGATTATAATCCTTCTAAGTTCTCCCATCTGGTTAGTGATATTCTTCCTTTCCTTCTCAAGATTCTTTATTTCATTCAAGACTGCAATAGTCTGACATTCTTGATTTATTATGGAGGAAAAGAGAGGATCAAAACTTTGAGATAAGCTTTGTAGCTTGTCCTGTTCCTCTTTTATTTTCTTATCAATTGCTGCTGTTGCCTTTGGCCAGGATATACAAAATTTGTAGATGTCACCGCCATCCTTAAGAGCATTCTCTAAGCTCTTTATTCCAATGCTCACAATCTTCCTATCTTTAGAGATTAATTCTAATACTTCTGAAAATCTTTTATCCAAAAATTCCTTCCGGACCTTTTCTTCAGCTGATTTTTCTAGAGAATCAAAATGTGTATCAACACTGCTGACTAAGGTTTTTAGATTACCGGAAGAGGAGGCTGTCGGATCTATCTGGATTGATGGCATAATCTTTACAAGTACTCTGGAAGCAGCCTCTATCAACTCACAGTCTTCCATATGAGACTTCAGGAGTTTTTCATTTGCCTTGGCATTTGCAAATGAAGCTATCTTCATTGTTTGTACTGGAGAGAGAGAGTCAAAGTCGAATGGGCCTTTTAGAAGCTCCGGTTCATCAATCTCTAAAGTTTCTTTGCTCAAAAATTGTTGAACAGTTTGTGCAGTGTCTCTTGCCGGAGACAGATGTTTCTTTTCTTCTGCAGTCTTGGAACTGTCAACCTCTTTGTCTTTCACCACTGCTTCCTTCTCCTGTAATTTCTCTTCTTCTTTGGATCTGGAGACTGTAGGGGAAACCGGAGGAGAGATGCTAGCTTGTTCATAGGCCACTTCTTCTAGAGCAGAGGGTTCCAAGTCCTCAGCTGTTTCTGTACCTAAGTCCTCTACAACAGGAAGATTGAACCTTTTGAAGGCCTTCCGGAGGATCTCTTCTATCTCTTGGGCCACTTTGTCAGTCTCACCAAGCATGAGTTGATTCATCCTGGCTTTACTTCTGAACTCATCTTTGCAGTCCTTGAAGATTATGTTCATTGTCTTGGGATCAATTTGAGGATATAGCTGAATAGCTATCTGCTCCCGGATCTCAAGATCTTTTGCACGAGCATTGTTCTTTCTTACTTCCAATTCCTTTTCTAGGCTTTTAGGAATAAGAGATATGATCTCAATGAAAGCCTTATTATATATGTTCAGATATTTGACTGTGGCTTCCTGCAGAGTCTTTTGGTCAGCCTCACTGAAGTCATCATAAGATTCAGTCATTGGTTGAAGGTTTCCATCCACCGTGACCGACTTGATTACATTCTCTAGAGACAGAGTGGGCTTTTCAACAGATACCTCTGCCATTTCATCCTTGTCTTGTCCTGAGGAGGGTTTACCGGATCCTTTCTTCTTCTGCTTCTTTATTTCTTTTACTCCCTCATCTGACTCTGTTTCCTCTTCATCCTTTTGGCTTTTATAGGCCCTTGTGGCTTTTGTCTTGGATCTTTTACCGGATGCCTGGACTTTCGGTTTTGAACTTTTGGTTGAGGGAGGTGCAGATCTTTTTGATGATCTGGTCCGGGTGGGAGTTTCAACCGGAACACTTTCTTTACTTTTCTCTTCTTCCTCAGCCTTCCTCCTCTTTTCCCGGCTGGCATCAAGTGCCTCTTTTGAGATTCCTAGGCCTTGAGCAATATGCTCAACTTCTTTTCTTACCTTCCTCTTTATCTCCGGTTCCTTGAGTTCTACATGTATTTTTACACTTAGTTCCTCAAAGGTTCCGAACCTTTCTGCCTTAGGATCTTTGGGCTGGCTTAGCATGTGTTGAACATGCAGCTCTACTATCTGTTCATCCACTTCATACCCCATGGGCATGATCCAGACAGTCCTTGGCTCCACTGCCTCCATCAGACACTGATCTGTTTCTACCATGAAGCATACTGTGTCTTTGTATTTTTCAACAAGGGATTGGGGTATTCTTTCTCTTGCATGCATCATGCTTTGGAAGTTCTTGAAGTAACCCCATAGAGCTGTATTTCTTGCTTTTGCATCCCCAAGTCCATGCAAATAGTCTCTGATTTGAATGGCAACCGGTCTGTCATTCTGCCATATCCATCCACTGGATCCGGGAAGCTCATTCATGTAGTAAAAGAAGAGACAAAGGATCAGATTGCCATATTTGAAGGAGTTTTTCTTGTCCTTCTTAATCTTCTGCAGATTTTCAAAGAGTTGGTTTACTAGAAGCTCGCACAAATCATAGTCTGCATTCTCCTTTAACATCTGATAGGCTGTGTAGATTGCAGTTCCCGGTACTGAATTTTCCCTACTGGAGTGATAGATTTTGTAACCAATTATTATAGCTGCAAATTTGACATCCGGTTCAATGATATCATCAACTGTCATAGCTCTCTTGTCAAACTTGGATCCGGTTGCATCACTGACTGTCTGATTTTTGACAGATTTGAGAACAGGTAATCCACCGGATGAGTGCAGACCGGTTACAGCCCTAATTGCGTCCTTGGTGATCTTGAAGGGCTTGTTCAACCATAGGAAGTTGTCATGTACTCTACTTAGTACATACCGGACCCATTCATCTTCTTCAAAACAGGGGAAATGAATGCACTGTGCAAAGTGTTTGTCCTGGATGGCTTTATACTGAGGTTTGATCTCAAAGGAGTCATCTATCAATTGTTTGTGATAGATATCCATCAGTTTTGATTCTCCAAAGTCTTCAAGATTCGCATGGATGTAAACCCTAATATCTTCCGTATGCAATACACCATGAGGAACACTAGAGAAGGCTCCTAGTGGATCTACCTCCAATGATTTGTAAGGATGTTTCTTGAATGAGGGGCGAGGTCTATCAGAGATCTTAACTATATTTGGAGTAGCCATTCTTCAAAGATTTGCAGTGAGGTAATGAAAAACAGAGAATACCTTATGCGCCTTCGATTTGCATGGAGTGATTGGATTGATTTCTTTATGCAATGACTTCGGCAGGAGATCCTTGGTGTGCTTGATGAATCTTGTTGCAGAGCTCCACTATTCACTTCTTTTTGAGTGTAGAATGAGCAAATGACTTTTGAGAAATCCCTTATATTGCTCCGCGAACCCTAATATCTGTCTGCAATAAATGCTTCACCTACATTATTCCGGTTTGCCTTGTCTGGATAGCTTGGAGTATCCCGGATTAGTCCTGATCTGTGAATATCATCCGGATCTTTCAATCATGAATAAATTGAGGTAACATATTACAAGAACATCCCAAACACTCTGTCCAATCCGCAGAACAAGATAGTGCACTTCCGGATCTCTTCGGACCTTTTTGTAATCCTTTGTCATACCGGAGCATCTCCCTGAACAGGTCTTATTTGATCGATCACAGCTTCTTCATAACTCCATGCGGACCTCTGAAAACTTGACTGAAGCATCTCAAGACTCATATCTACAAACCCTTTAATCCGCATCTTATGCCACATCCGGCACCACTTGTTTGGCTGGGGGAACAGGATTTTCTTTGAGTCTCCCCCTGAGCCTGAGCTCACTTTTTAATTTCCGGAAGAAATATCAGCACCAGAGTCTGGTGCGGATCCAACCTCTACATTCTCTGAACTTTTCTTCACCCAAATCTTGCTCATCTGATTCCTAACTTCATCCGCATTCATCTTTTGTTTACCCTTGTCTTGATTTTGATTATACACCGGACCTCTTTTGTCCTGATTCTTGTTTCTGCAGACTTTAGCATTATGACCGGACCTATTGCAGATTTGGCAAATAACATTTCTTTGCATATTTGACTGATATCCTCTTGATCTGCATTGATTAGCCATATGACCTACTCTATTGCATGTAAAGCATCTACCTTTGAATGATTTGTTTACTTGCATAATTCTGCATTCATGGGATTTGTGTCCATACCTTTTGCAGTTGAAGCACTGTCCGGAGAAGGATGAATTAATCTGATTCGTTCTCATTCTGCACTGATTAGCTTTGTGACCAAAGTGGTTGCAGCTGTGGCAGTATCCATTGAAGGATGGATATCTTTGAGCATTTGGCTGTCTTACCGGAGGTCTTCTAGGCCTGCTCCTTGGATTTTCTGATCCAAGATTCTTCTGACCGGATCCGGAGCTTTCTCCTTTCTCATATCCCAAACCATACTCGTCATCTGTCCTCTTTTGACTTCCAAGAAGAACTTCAAGTTGAGCAGAACTTATCTTGAATTTCTCTTTATATTCATTTGTTGTTTGAAGGTCTCTTTTGAGAGAGGCAATTTGATCCTCAAGTTTTTCTTCATTATCTTTGGCATCTTCAAGATCAGATTCAAGATGTCTGATAATCCTGTCCATCTGGTGGCATTCTTCGGATTTTTCTTTAAGAGATTGTCTTAGATTGTCTTCAGCCTTTCTTTTTTCTTCAATCTCTTGAGTAAACTTTATAGTTCCTGATTCTATTTCATGTCTTAACATAATGACTTCTTTTGATAACTTTTCACATAACTTGGTTTGCTCAGTCAATTCTTCATTTGTATTGCTTTCTTCACTTTGTCTTGCCAACTGTTGGAGCAGCTCCTTTCTCTTTTTCATAGAGAGACTTAATTTGTCTTTTAATTCTCTCATGAATTCATCAGCCTGTTTGAGTCTTTCCTTTAATTCATTGACTTCAGAATTTGACTGTTCAAGATCCTCAAGAGCAGTCTTGAGTTGCTCCCTTAAACCATATGCATCCATTTGAACTCCCAGATCTTCCTCAAGCTGTTAGGCTCTATTAGGAGGAACTTAGCTCTGATACCAATTGTTGATAACTGAGAGGGGGGGGGTGAATCAGTTATCCTAATTATTTCCCTTATTGAACTTTCTTATTAATTGATGCAGCATTGAATCAAACACAAAAACATTACCATGAAATAAGAAACACATAACACAGTATTTTTGATGTGGAAACCCTGTTAAGGGAGAAAACCACGGGGTGATTAACCCAAAATTATTCTCTGTTAGAAGAATAGGAGATTACAAAAATGGCACTTGCCAATTAGGGCTCACTGCCCGAGCACACTGCTCACAAGAGGCCCACTGCCTACAAGAAGACACACTGTCTACAAAGTGATAAGAATCACAGTCTTGAACTGATTGGAAGCATCTGCATATGCTGGAGTTCAGTTCCGGTTAGGCTCAGTACACTGATCTGCTGCACTTCATCTTTCCTCTGTTCTTTATTCTGCTATCTTTCACATACCGGATCCTTTTTGCTACTTCTGCTCTGTTCTGGACTTATTCGCATATATCTTCACACCATCACACACTTCACAACTAAATCCATCCTCTATATATATCCGCACAAGTAATTTCATCACCTTTCTAGTCGGCATCCGGAACAGTCTAGTTTCTTACAAACTCTTGTTCTGTCGGCTGAATCCTTCCTCACCAAGCAATGTGGATCAAGCATATACTTGTAGATATCATTAATCATGTCGGCCAAACATGATTCATGCCTTCACAACCTCTATCATCAATAGTAACACATCCGGAAAGTAGTCTGATACTCTGTCAGTCAGTTCTTCCTCTGTTTTCACTGTCTCTCAGGAATCCGGTACTCAACTATTCATATCTTTCTCCTTGTCCATCACCGGAGGCTAAATCCTTGGAATATACTACTCAAGGTAGTCCTCTTGACTTCCCCAAATTCGCACTGCACCAAGACACTTCCTCTGAGAGATCCGGATCAATCTGTCAGACCTTGCCACATGCTCTGTTCTTGTTCACCGGACCACAACAATCTTTATTCTGACTTCCGGTAGAGACACATTATGACTTGCGGATATGTGGGATGACCTTTGTTGCCATCAATGACAACAACCATGAATCCATATAGTGTCTCTTGCCAACATGAGGTGCCGGAGGAGTAGATGGCTTTGGAAAATGCTTAGGTCGGCCAAAGAATTGTAGAGATAAGGGCATTTTGGCTAGATTGAGGTTGTGCTCTATGGAGTATTCTCCTACTCCCAATTCTTTGATAATGATCATCTGCTCTTTAGGCTTAGATGAGGAAGCTTCAGAGGTATAGTCATGCTGTGAGATAGGGGATGTATAGGCTCTAATGTTGGGGATGATGCAATCAGGCTTGGATCAGATAGTATTGCAATGTTGGAAGGGATCAGGGTCACCTTGAATGGTGATTAGTTTGCCGTTATGGGGAAACTTAATGCATTGGTGATAAGTAGAGGGAATAGCCTTCATGGCATGAATCCATGGTCTGCCTAGAAGGATATTGTAGGCTAGCTCTCTATCTAGGACTTGGCAAACAACATCCTTGATTACTGGTCTAATTTGTATGGGTAAAACCACTGTTTCCTTTGTAGTCCTTTCTTCCTGATCATAGGCTTTGATGGTGATCTATTTTCTAGGATCCACCGCTGATTCGGAGAACCCCAATGTAAGGACTAACTTCAGTGTGCAAATATTTAAACCAGCTCCCCCATCAATGAGAACCCTCTTGATGCAGTGTTTATGGATGAAGGTGACAATATGCAGAGGTGTGTTATGAGGTTGGGATACAGATAGGTCATCTTGGTCAGTAAACAACAAGGTGCTTGAGGAGGTTAGATTTCCTACCATGGCTTGAAACTTCTCATGGGCCAGGTTTGTGGGTACAGTTGTTTCCACTAAGGTTTTGTTGAGAATTTCCTTGTGTTGGAGACAGATGCAACAACTCAACGATAGATATGTGGGCAAGAGTCTTTCAGTGTTGGTCTATGATACTATACATGTGGGGGTTAGATGGAGAATGTGACGACCTTAGAGCTAGAGTGTTCAAGGTGACCTTACCACTGCGGGTGATGATGCTGCAATCATTCTTGTTAGGTCTTGATTGATGGTTGGAAGTGATCATGTTGACTTGGGATGTGCACTCTATTATACAGTTGACCGTATAGTTGAATGGTACGTTGGCATAGTTGGCATTGTGTTGACCATTGTTCTGATTTTTCCTATTGTGGTTGGTATTTCCATTGTTGTTGTTGTTATATGGCCTATCGTGGTTTAGGAGTAGATCCTTGTATGCTACGTGTGTCTCATTCGAGGTATGTTGTTGATTACCCACTTGATTTTGATCAAGTATGTCTGAGATCACATATTTGAGACGGATATAGTTGTTGGTCATATGACATCTTCCTCTGTGATACTCACAAAAATCTGTCTTTCCAATAGTGAGGTTTACTTGTGGTTCATAATCACTAGTGGGAGGAAGGGTGATCTCATTGCTAGCCAACAACTTCCTTAGCACAGATTCTTGAGACTCTCCTAAAGGTGTAAACTTCCGTCTAGGATTCGACGTGAACCATTGTCGGGGTTTGCGAGAGAATGGTTTGTTGGATGGAGTGTTACTTGCCTCTCCTTTGAGAGTGAAGATAGGTTGTTGCTGCTTGGGATCTGCTACCTTGGCATCCACCACTCCATCATTGACTACACTCTTATTCTTCATCCAAAATTTTGATTTGTCCATTGTGTAGCTTGAGTTAGGTGTGTCTTTATATATCTTGATTTGCCCCTTGATGATCATAGCTTTTTCAATAAACAATCCCATCTCAATGAATTTCATAAATGAGTTGGGGCATTGAATTTGTATTGGGGCACGTGATATGAGCACTTGCTCGCGAGTTGTCTCCACCTTTGTAGGAATGCGGTGAAGGATTTGCCACCCTTTTGCTTTGTGTTGCAAAGGTCTAGCATGGAGACTTCATGCTCTATGTTGTAAGAGAAGTGTGTGACAAAAAGATTTAATAACTCATTGAAAGTTTTAATGCCCGGAGGAAGTCTTGAGAACCATTCCATTGCTTGACCACCTAGGGATCTAGGAAAAAGTCTCATGAGGTAAGTGTTGTTATGAGCCACTTCTAAGCATGCTACGTTAAACTCCCTAATGTGATCTCTAGGGTCCCCTTTCCCTTCGTATTTGTCAAACTTGGGGACTTTGAATTGAAAGGGGAAGGGTACCATTTTTAAACTTTTGTCAAATGGGTATGGTGAGATATCCTCCAACGAATATGTTTTTGTTGCTATCCCCATTTTGAATTCTACGTATTGCTGTTGTAAGGCTTGAATCTGTTTTGTTATCGTGTCCATACGCATGTTTTGGTCCATTGTTTGTTTGCTTTTGTCTTCTAAGGGGGTTTCCTCATTTGTGCTCTTTTCAGGGATTATTTCCTCTCCTTGGTCTTTCAATGCATCGATGTCAAAGTCGAAGGGGAGTTTAAGTCCTAGGCTCGCAAGATGCAGAAAGTACTTTTGAGGGTCCTCATGGAGGATTTTGTCCATCATGCGGTGAAACTTCTTACTTTAGATGGCCTCTTGGTACTCTTCTTAGGTGATTTCATGCTCGTTGTCATGAGAAGACCCAATGTGTTTGGCCATTTCGGCCATTTCGGTTTGCTTTTGGTATTGGGATCTGGTTAGAACCATGCAAGGTGACATGAGATGAAGTGAGATGGGACTAGAGATTTGGGAAAAGTGCCTACAGAGACTAGTGAGAAGAGGATACTTGCTTTGACAAGATTTGAACAAGGGACTCTTTAGATCAATGATTCCAAGTAAGACAACTGAGACAAGACAATAGCCACTAATAAGGGTACTTGATACCCATTTACTATGTAGGGACTAGTCATGCACCAAGACCACTAGCGAAGTTCTTTGACCTACTAGGGTTACTTGGATCCAAAGTGACCTGAAAAAGATCTTGTACTAATCTAATATGGGATATTTTGACTTTGCTTAGGAAGACCTGGTAGAAGGTGGATGAGATGACCGACGAAAAAGAGGGTATGCTATTGAATGGATGGAAAATGTGACCGCAAGGTAAGATCTGATCTTAGAATTGGGAATAAGGCTAAAATAGGTACCCAGAAATGGCAAAAAGATTCTCTCAAGATAAGTGGAAGTACTCACTATTACACATGCACAGAAATAGATGTGCAGCAGCAGGGGTCAAATGCGTAGGACTGGTAAAAATCAAATGTGCAGTAATAGATGGTATAAGTGCAGCAAGTCTATTCAAATGCGCAAAAGGTCATTGTAAATGCGTAGCTTTAGATAACAAATGCACAGCTCTAGTTTTTTCAATGTTTTTGCACATCTCGACATGCTTTTCAGAGTTTTTTGGTTTCTTGTTTTTGCAAAGATGGTCTATTTGATCTGATTTAATCAATTATGGCAAGAAGACAGCAAAGACAAAGAATGATTTCATGGTTTTTTATTTTTTTGTATATTTTTTTGACTCTTTTTGACACAAAAACAAGTACAATCCTAGGCTTCAAAGGACAATATAAACCAAATTCTCCCTATTTCTAGGTGAGGCATCTTCAGGAGGTGATCATCGCCCTTCCCTGCACCGGCTTATAGGGGTTTTGGCTACTAAAAACAAGGTGTTTAATAAGTGCAACCGTTTGAGTGGTTATACATGTGGCAGCACTACTCTCTATTATGGAGTCTCCCAGCCTGCAAGGGTTGCACCTTGGAGGGTTTTGGGGGAGGTTGACTGTTGATATAACACAACTTCACTCATTGTTTGAAGCTTTCACTCCAAACACAATTTATTTATAGTGGCTTGGCAGAGCTTGGCTTTTAGCTTGTTACCACTTAAGGTCATTCCCCAAGGACAGACGGGTATCTAAGGGAAGGCCTCTCTAAAGGAAAAACACATGTGAAAATGATATGTCTGGCATTTTGGTCACCCAAGATAGGGGAGAGCATAGGCCTGGTATCATTCCCAAAAACATGAAATATAGTGGTTCTTTTTCCCCTAGTTAAAAAAAAAAGACTATATGAGCTATCTACTTGGGCACGCATAAAAATTTGTTAACTTTGTAGTGATAACAAGATAGCAATGGTTCAGTTTTAGCAAGATAGCAGTTTGAACTTTGAAAAGATAGTAATATAGCAAGATAGCAATGATCCAGTTACCACTTTCCTAATTAGAACTACGTGAGTTTTGCATGAACATCCATTTTCTTTCCTTTAGAAATCGAAGTGTGAGTTTAATAAATGTAGCTATATGACTAAACCAATGCCTAGCCTACAAATAGATCCAAGATTGTTCATGTGAAAAAGCATTTAGCGTTAGCGAAAACCACAAGAAAAACCCTAAAATCAATGTGCAAATCAAATGTGCATCTTCATAGATTGAATGTGTAGAAATAGATCTTAGAAGTGCACAGAAGTACATATGCGCTGAGACAGAGGTCAAAAGCACAGGAATAGTGGATATATGCGCCGAATCAATGCATGTGCAGCAATAGAGGTTAAATGCGTCAAAAGATTGGATGCACTGGAACATACCTCAGATGCATGTTAGGATGAGTCAAATGTGTAAAATCTCCCTGCATACGTAACCTAAACTCACAAAAACTTAGTTTTTGGGTTAGATTGGGGCATGGGCCCCACGGTGGGTGCCAAAAATGTTAAGGGAAAATTGGATCTAAATTAATAATCAATATAATATATCAATAATACCCAAAACTTAATGAAATAATGAACAAAGAAGGTCAATCAAACAAAGAACAATACAATGCAAACCTCCTTTAATTCTCAGCTTCCATTGATCACCTATCACAATTGATCTTGCATGTATGAATGAGGTCCTCAAAAGCTGCACTTCCTTTCTTTTTCCAAGATTGTCAATTGGGAATGGCTATGATAGTTTTGCCATGAAGATGAGCTTCACAACGATGATAATAGTATGGTAACAGATGTTTCCTCATAAGTGCCAAATCTTTCTTCATTAGGATCCAGGGGCTTACTCAACGTAAGATCTGCAAGACCTATTAGAACATCCTCTACCACCTCATAGCCCAAGGGTGTTACCGAAACCATCCTAGGCTCTACTGCCACAATCATACACTGATCTTTATTTACAATAAAACAAATGTCATTCTTGTATTTTTCTACAATTGACTTAGGGATCCTCATTCTAGATTGCATTGATTTCTAAAAGTTCTTGAAGTATCCCCATAATGTTGCATTCTGAGAATTCATATCACCTAGACTGCTAATATAATCTCTTATTTGTACAGCTACAGGTTTGCTTGGATCCCAAACAATGTTATTGATTCCTGGTATTTCTCTTTTGAAATAGAAGAATAAATAGAGTATTAACATGCCAAACTTGAAAGGGTATTATGATTCCTTACTCTTCTTCAGATTCTCTAACAACTGCTACCGGAGAAGCTCACACAGATCCTAATCCTTACTTTTCTTGATCATTTCAAATGTGGTGTATATAGCTATTCTAGAGACTGAGGTTTCCTAATTGGTAAAGTATATCCTATAGCCAATGATCATGGATGCAAACTTGATTGCATGATCCTCTCGTCAAATTGTGCTCCAGTGGCTTCTATGACTATTGCATTTTTTCACCGATTTCAACTGTGGCAACGGACCAGTAGAGCTTAGATCGGTAATTGCCCTTATTGCCTTCTTTGTTATCATATGTGTAGACTCAAGCCACATGAACTCATCATGCATTCTTCTTAACACATATCAGACCCATGCATCTTCAGTGAAGGTAGGAAAATCCAAGTATTGTATGAATTTCTTGTCTTCCAAGGCCTTGTATTTATACAACAATTCAAATTGATCTCCACTTAAGTGATACAAATATAACTCTACGAGTTTATTGCCATCATGTTCATCTAGGGCAACATGGATATAATCCCTAACATAATCTTCATGCATAATTCCATAGGGTATTTTTTGAAAAACTGCCATCAGGATCAACTTCTGTGGATTTGTGTGGATGTTTCTTGAATTTAGGTTGTGGTCTTTTGGTGATATCAATAACATGTGGTGTAGCCATTTCTATAGGAATTTAAATAAGTTCACTATATGGTTTCAAATCAAAAAGTACCTCTTTTGCCGAATTAGGGTTTACTTGATTTGCTTTGAGATACTTTGAAAATTGTTGTGGTCATTAAAAATCTTGCTTTGGCTCTCCTTGGACTCTTGGTAGTTTGAATACAAAATGAGTTGTTTGTTGAATGATCTCCTTTTTAACCTTTATTGAGATAACTTGTTCATCATAAATGGTTGTAGACGAAAAGTTGTTAGAACCTTTCACTACAAAATATAGTCGATTCAGATTGCTCCGCAATGCTCTACACTAGAACTTTTTATTTCAAAATTTCTTTCAAAAGATTTGTCATATGAGTCTTCATAGCATATCTTTGTGTCGGATCCTAGCACAAACTATTTGGCTAGGGGATTAGGATTTTCAATGCAGCTCCCTCTGAGCCAGAGTTCCCAATTTACTTCTCGAAGGAAGTATCAGCACCAAAGGTTGGTGCGGATTCATCCTTGACTTCAATTACGTCTTTCTTTACCCAGATTTTTCCCATCTCTTTCTTAGTTTCAACCAAATCAACCTTTTCCTTTCCCTTATCATTCCTCTGTTATGTATTTTTTCCTTTTGGAGAGATGTTCCTTTTCATGTTTTTGCTTCTGCAGAATTTTGCAATATGTCCAAGTCTATTGTAGTTATAAAACATAATATTCCTTTGTCTTTGACTCCTTCCATTGAGTGGATTCATCCTTGATTGGCATTAGTTAGCCATATGCCCAAATCTATTGTATGCAAAGCACTTTCCATTGAAAGACTGAGTATTTCTTGTATAGTTAAAACCATTCCTTACCAGGCTTCTGCATTCATTTGTTTTATGACCAATTTTCTTGCAATTGAAACATTGATTAGAGAATGATGGAGTATTCTGATTTATTCTGCTCCTACACTGAGTAGCCTTATGACCAAACTTTTTGCAATTAAAATAATGTCCATTGAAAGATGGGTACCTTTGAGCATTTGGCTACCTGACCGGAGGTCTTCTAGGTCTTCTTCTCTAATTCCAGAACTGGTTGCCTTTGTTTTGCTTAATCTTAGTGTTTGCTTGACCAGATTTTGAACTTTCCCCCTTTTCAAACCCCAAGCCTTGCTTATCATTTAGACTCTTCTGAATTTCAATCAATTCCTCAAGCTTTGCAAAGCTTATTTTAAATTTTTCTTTATAGCTATTTGCTACTTCCAAATCATATCTCAAAAGTAACACATCTTTTCCCAGTTTTTCACATTCCTCAAACTTATCTTTCACAACTTGATTCAGATGTTTTTCAACCTTTGTTTTTTCTTCAACTAGCATAGATAGACTATTATTTATGGATTCATTTGCTGCATTTAATTGTTCACTTAGCTCTTTTCTTCTATCCTGAGACTTCTTGACTTGCTCCTTTAGTTTTAGAATGCACTCATCAGCTTCTTTGATATTTTCCACCAAATCCTTGACGTCTGCCTTAGACTTGTCAGGATCATCAAGAGCAGCTTGTAGTTGTTCATCAATGCTACCTGAATAACTTATTTGTGAAGGAGTGAAATATCTTCTTGTTGCCATGTGTTCACCTTTCCAGATCTTCATCAAGTTGTTAAGATTCTTCCAAGGAACCTTGCTCTAATACCAATTGTTGATCACAAAGAATATTGAGAGGGGGGTGAATTAGTGTTCCACAAAACTACTTCTTCAATACTTCATTAATCCAATTATCAAAATTAATAATATGAAAGAAGAATAAACATAAGAACAACAACCATAAAGACATAACACATAGACACCAAGATTTTTACATGGAAAACCCAAAAAGGGAAAAACCATGGTGAGTGTTAGCTCACAATATATTATGATAACAATACCAAATTACATGAAGGTTCACTGTCTTGGGGTTCACTACCTGAGGACTGAATGTCCAAGAAATGCTCACTACAAAAAGGTTCACTTCCATGAAGATAGAAGAAAAGATAGAAGAAGGTTTGGCTTACTGCTAAGAAATGACCGCTATAAATGCATCTACTAGATGTTGAGGTGCAATTCAATTTATAGCTCAGTATACCAATTCAAATGTCTTCATAATGTTTGCTCTACTTCACATATGCTCTGGTTCTCTACCCTTACTATCTTTTTCTAATCATAAGACTGCCTTAGATTGCACACATTAAATTTGCACACTTACACTACACCACTCACACCTCTAATGACAAAGTACATTGAGTATATATATTCTCATCAAGAATTTTCTCATAAGTAGGTTGGAAAGTCAAACATGAAATGTGTATGCAAAGGTTATACCTTGTCGGCTTGAACTTGTGCACAGACATCAATGCAGACCCAAATAAACATACAAAAGTCTTCATATAGGTTAGGACCAATCATTCAACCACTTAGATTAATTGTTCAAACAATATATCTTCTCTGCATATAGATCTAACATGTCTGTCAGCTTGTCCCTTAAGAACACACTTGACCAACCCATCTGTCACATCATAACTTCCACTGTGGACCATATGAGACTCCAAAACTCCTATCCAACATTCATCATTTACCTCTTAACACACCTTCAGAACCACAGGACAAAATATACCATAGCGGAGGAATGCAGACCCTTTTACTCTGGTATTGTGCACTGATCTTGTCTTAACTCTGTTCATCTGGACTTAGACAATTTACCATATGACTTCTAGAGGAAATCAAGACTTGAACACTAGAAAATTTGATCACTGGATAGCTATGAACAACATATCTAAACTACATACAAATTTCATTAACTATGGAGGCATACTATCACAAACACTGTCACTTACTTTGTACAATGTATACTATCCATACTTAGTCATTTATTCTTTTGGAGTAAAGTCTTTTTGCCATACCGGTAGAAACCTTTTGCCTTGTTGCCATCAATAACAACATTTGGTTATTCATCACAGTAGCATCTCTTGCCGACTGTAGGCACATCAGTTACTGCCTTTATCCTTTCTAACTCCACTTGCAGACCAATCATAGAAACAAGCTTGGATTCTATTGCTTCTCTTACTTGGCACATTTTGCTCTTGGTGGCCTTTTTCTTACTCTGTAGATTATTTATTTGTGCATGAATGCCTTCTATTTCCAACCTTTTGCTTGAGATGGAGTCAGTTGCTAGGTCAAAGGTTTCAGAGATCTTTACCAATATGAGCTCTAAATCATCTATTTTCTCCTTCAACTCTTTTGTAGACTTAGGCCAAGATAGACAAAACTTATATATATCACTAGCATTCTTGATGGCAGTCTCTATATTCTTGATGCTGATATCTAACAAAATTTTGTCACTATTTAACTTGTTCTTTAATTCAGTCAACTTTTTATCATCAAATTCTTTTTTGATCTTAGCATCTATAGATTTCTCAAAAGATTCAAAATGAGTACTTTTTGATTTTATCAGGCCTTTGTGTTGATTAGTTGGTGGCAATGATGTGTCCTTTTGGTATGAAGGTATCAATTTCTCCAAAATGTCAGATGCTTCACCAATGAGTTCATTGTCCTATACATGTGACTTTAGAATCTCTTCCTAAGCTTTTGCTTGAACAATCGATACTAATTTAAATTTTTGCATAGGAGACATTAAGGCCAAATTTATTGGTCCTTGCAGAAACTCAGACTCATCCAAAGCTTGTGTTTCATGTTGTTTCTCCAAAAACTTCTTTAGTAGAATTAATTGGATCCTATGAGGGAGCAGTGTCTCTTTTCATATCAGACACTTCTTTTTCTTGATTTTGCTCCAATGGATTAAGATCTATAACCACTTATTCATCAATGTTTTGTTCTGGTGAAGGGCTCTTCTCAGTTTGTTCATTGTCTTGATCCTTATCTTTATTCTACTCTGTAGCCTTTTCCTAGTTTTCTTGATTACCAATTTGCTAATTTGGATGAGGACTTGTCCTTGGTTGATCCTTGTCAGCTTTGTCTTGACCATCAGTAGTAGGGATTTGATCAGATTCTTTCTTTTCTGAGGCTACTTCCTCAAGATCTTCCTCAATTTTCTCAGGACTTTTCTCTTCCTCTTGTTCTTCCATTTCTTTATATTTTCTAGGGCTCACAAGAGGATTTGTCTCAGTTTGCTCTAAGCCTTTATCCATGCTGACTTCAGGTATAGGGGTTTCATTACCAACATTTGTTTCTTCTTTATCATCTATAGTTGGGATGTTAAGATCTTTTAGGATCTCAAGAATTGTTTGCTCTATGTCCTGTATATATTTATCTATGTTTCCTGCCATTAGAGTGTTGACTCTCCTTTTTATTTTAATTTTATCTCCAAGGATCTTGAGGACCTTGGTTCTTTCCTCTGGAGTCATATCTGGACAAAATTTCAGCAATGAATTTTCTCTTACCTCCACATCTTTGGTCATGGCTGCTTCCTTCTTGGTAGACATAATGCTTGCCAAGTTGTCTAGGAGGTCACTGGCTATCTCAATGAGAGCTCTATTATATATCTCCAAGTATTGAATGATAGAAATCTCAATGATGCTTTTGTCTGCATAATCATACTCATCATACAGTTGGGCTATAAGTTATAAATTTCCATCAACTGTTATGGCCTTCAGTACATCTTCAAGACTTTTGTGGCTTCTGCTTCTTTGATCTCTGCTTTCTTCTCCCTCTTCCTTGCTTTTCCCTTTCCATAGGGCTTGTCTTTCTTGGTACTACAGGCTACAGTAGATTTTGCTTTCATCTTTTTAACCTCTTCATCTGATTCTGTTTCTTCATCATCAACACTTATGCTTACATGCATCCTTTTAGCTTTGGTTTTCACTCTTTTATGTTCTTTTTTAGTAGGTTTCTTAGCAGGTGCTTTCATAGAGGGTGTGGGACCAAAGGATACAGATGCAGTTTGTGAAGTAGTTAGTCTTGTTCTCTTATTTGTTACTATAGGCTCCTTCTCTTTCCTCTCAGACTCCTCCGGAGGCTTTTCAGGCTCACTTTCCTTCATTCTTTCAGCCGCCCTAGCTGCTTCAGATCTTGCTCTTGTTTTAGCAATCTCCTCTTTGGTAAGTCCTATTTTCTGGGCATACTCCTCTACCAATTTCTTCATCTTTTTCTGAGTTTCTAGATTTCTTAGTTCTACATGAACCTTTATCGACAACTCCTCATAGGTTCCAAATCTTGGCTCATTGGTGTCTCTGGGTTTGCTTAATACATGTTGAGCATAGCCATCCAGTATATTTTCTGCCACTTCATAGCCCATTAGTAGGACCCAGACTGTCCTAGGCTCAACAGCCTTCATCATACATTGATCTTTGTTAATGATGAAACATATATCTTTTTTTATATTTTCAACAATCGATTCAGGTATCCTTTGCCTAGAGTGCATAGCCTTTTGAAATTTTTTGAAATAGCCCCACAGGACTACATTCTATGCATCTCGACTTCCTATGCTATTCAAGTGGTTTCTAATTTGAACAACAACTAGTTGACTGCTAGACCAAATTAACTTCATTCTTGGTAATTCTTGCATAAGATAGAAGAATAAGCACATGACCAACATACCAAACTTGAAGGGATAATTACTTTCTTTTGACTTCTTCAGATTCTCCATTAAATGCTACCGGAGTAACTCACACAAGTCATACTCTGCATTCTTCTTCACCATCTCATAGGCTATGTATATAGCAATACCAGAGAGAGAGTTCTCCTAGTTTGTGAAGTAGATCTTGTAGCTGATCACCACATATGCAAACCTAAGTGCATGATCTTCAATGTCGTTGATTGTCAATGCCCTTTTATCAAATTTGGCTCATGTGGCTTCTGTCACTATATTATTTTTTACGACCTTTAATATAGGCACTGTACCAGTAGAGTTTAACCTCATGACCACCCTTATTGCATCTTTTGTGATCATAAATGGATTGTTGAGCCACATAAATTCATCATGGATTTGGCTTAGTATATACTAGACCCATTCACCCTCCGTAAAAGTTGGGATATCTATATAATGAATGAATTTATTCTCTTCCAATACCTTATACTCTTCCTTCAGATCAAAATTATCACTAGTTAGATGTTTTAGATACAGGTCTGTAAGTTGGATATTCCCTAGTTCTTCTAGGGCAACATGGATGTAAGCTCTAATATCCTCTGCATGCATCACTCCATGGGGTACTTCCACAAATGCACCATTTCTATCAACTTCCATTGATTTGAAGGAGTTTCTCTTAAATTTTGGTTGTGCCCTCTTAGTGATATCAATAACTTGTGGTGTTGCCATTTCAACAAAAATTCAAACAAGTTTATGGTACTAGGGTTTTGAACTGTAAATACCTCTTTTACCGAATTAGGGTTTTCTTCACTTGAAATTGCTTTGAATTGCCAGAAATCATTGAAGTTGCTTGGAATTCTACCTTGGTTCTCCTCAGAGACTTGATAGCTTGAATGCAAAATGTTTAATCTTTCAAATACAACCCTTTTTAACCCTTGTTATGCAAAAACCTAGTTGTCATAAATGTTGTTTTCAAAAAGCTATTAAACACTTCACTGATAACCACAGTCGATTAAGATTGTAGGATAGTCTCTTTTTTCATTCTTGCTTCTGTAGAATCTTGTAACATGTTCAAACCTATTGCAATTGTAGCATACCACATTCCTATGTCCCTAATTCCTTCCATTTGTTTGATTTATTCTTGATTTGCACTAGTAAGCCATGTGTCCAAATCTGTTGCAAGCAAAGCACTTTCCATTGAAAGATTGAGCATTTCTTGCATTGTTAGGACCATTCCTTATCATACTTCTACACTCATTTGCTTTATGACCAATTTTCTTGCAATTAAAACACTGACTAGAAAAAGATGAAACATTTTGATTCATTCTACTCCTACACTAAGTAGCCCTATGACCATACTTATTCCATTTAAGACAATAGCCATTGAAAGATGGGTACCTTTGAGCATTTGGTTGCCTAACCGAAGGTCTTCTAGGTCTTCTTCTCTGATTCCTAAACTAGTTGCCTTTGCTTTTCCTCATCTCAATGTTTTTTTGACTTGAATTAGAACTTTCTCCTCTTTCAAATCCCAAACCTTTCTTGTAATCTAGATTTTTCTGACTGCCAAGCAACTCATCAAGCTTTGCAGAGCTTATTTTGAACTTTTCTTTGTAACTATTTTCCACCTCCAAATCAAACTTTAGAAGTATAACATTTTTTGGCAACTTTTCACATTCTTCAGACTTGTCTTTCAAAATTTGATTCAAATGTTCCTTAGTTTTTTCTTTCACTTCAACCAACCTTGATAAATCATTTAGGGTTTCATTTGCTTCAATCAATTATTCACTTAGCTCTCAATTTAACTTGCTCTCTTAGCTTCAGGATGCATTCATCAACTTCTTTGACATTTTCCTTCAAATCCTAGATATCTGCTTCATACCTATCAGGATCTTCAAGGGAAGTTTTTAGTTATTTATTGCTGACATATGTGCAATTATCAATTGTGACACTGCCTGGAGTAGGATACCTTCTAACTATCATGTGAAAGCTTTCCCAGATCTTCCTTAAGCTATTAGGCTTCTTCCAAGGAACCTTGCTCTGATACCAATTGTTAATCACAAAGAATACTGAGAGGGGGAGGGGGTGAATCAGTATTCTGTAAAACCTTTCTTCCGGACTTAAAGTCAAATCATAGTATGACTTCCAAAGGAAGTCAGAACTTGAACATTGGAACATAACATCATCAAATAACTGTGAATAACATACCAACACCACATACTGTGATCTTCAACTGTGGAGGCATACCATCACTTAGTCCTTGCCTTGTATACTATCCATACTTAGTCATTTTGATTATGTTATTCTTCCGAACCAAAGTCTCTTTTCCATGTTTTGTTGCCATCAATGACAACATATAATAATTTTGCCTTAACTATATGAGCAGTGTCTCTTACCAACAGTTACAATATTGCATATCGAGCAGCAACTCACTAACATTTTTACAAAGGCATTGCCATAAGATTACTTTAAATGCCTAAGAGATAGGCTTGGCATTGTTGACAGCTCTGGAGGTGTGCAGCCCTAGAATGAAGATAGCTCTGGAGGTTTAGCTCCAAAAAGATGGTTACAGTAGAGCTCCAGAGATTCAACCCTGGAAAGTTTGTGCAGCTCCAGAGATGCTCTAGAGATGCAGAAACAGAGCTTCAAAGATGTAGGGAGTTAATTCCAAAGATACAAATAGAGTGCTCTAGAGATGCAGAAAAGATCTGCGGAGGTGATCCAGAATGACAGAAACAACTCTTGGGATCTGCTCTGGAAAGAAAATTGTAAAATGATAGGTGACTTTAGATTAAGGGGGAGTGTTGAAATTTATTAATCTTCAGTCGGTGTAATTAATTCTCCAGCCTCCCATCAATTTTTGGGAATCCATTTTTGTCGCCCCTGTCTAGGCAGTTATTATTGCAGGGAGTATATTACGGTAGGTAAGTTTGAATTCAGTTTTGAGCACCTATTTTCATGGGCATGCAAACAAGACAAAAAGGAATAATGAAATAGTCAGTTTTAGGAGGAATTTTTGGAAGTGTAAGACTATAGAAGTAGTAGTGTAAGGGAATGTTCCAGCAGAGAACAACGTGATTGTAGTAGAAGGAAACAACAGAACAATAGATAATAGAAGGTGTATGTGCAATAGCATAGTGAAGATACATTGGCTCCAGGTTTGGGGCAAAATATAGTTTGAATGTGCAAAACAGAGCAATAACTCTACATGAAGTTTTTGTAAAGTTTTTTAATGTACTTTGAAAGGGCAAATACAAATATATATTCTTGTTTTGTTTCTTCTGTCTGGTCTCTTTCTTCTTTGTGTGTTTGTTTTTGTTTGTCCACATTGTTGTAGCAACTTGTTTTTAAGACAGCATCAAACCCCCCTGCCTACCAACATTTTACTCTATTTAAGGTCAAAATTTCCCTTAGTGGATTTGATCTCCAAATTCATGGCCCCAATCTTAAAGTTTAAGATCTTGAACTTCTATGCAACCATGGTCTTTAAGTTTGTGGCCCTAAACTTCTACACGACCTTAATCCTAAAGTTTGTGGCTTCGAATCTTATGTTCTTACTCTTGATACATATATCTACTTGTGTATACTTAAACTAGAAGGTACTTAAAATTGAAAGTTGTATAAATAATCACTACTTAAAATTGAAAGCATAAAAAATTAAAAAAAATTTCCAAAATATAAAAAAAAAAAATGAAGAGTCAAATTTAATTGAAATAATACACAAATATATAAATTAAACAATAAACTATTACATTATAGTAGAACCTTAAAATTACTGCAAAACTAGTGGAAAGCAAAGTGTTAGATATTTACTTTTTACCATCTACAATGACCTTGGAATAAAAGAATATTCCAAGATCAAAATCTATGAAGATAATATTGTTGCAAATCAATGATATGGAGGTACACATTTAAAATTTTTGTTAACAGTTGTTCCATTTCATTCCACTTTTCGTACTCTTAATTTTTTTGTTTGCCTTATGTGTGATGTACTTCGTTGATTTTGCTCAATGAGGTTGTTGAATATGAGATGTTTTGACATTTTGGATGTTATGTCTGTGGGGTATGGAGAGTTTGGTTTATTGTGGCAGCTGTGATGTTGAGTCTTTTATTGTATTCTTCCCTGCATATTTTTTAGGTGGTTTCTTTTAAGGATATTGTCTGGTTTACTCCTTTCTCAGCTGCTCTCCTAAACCTTAATTATTCTTTGTATATTCGTATTTCTCAATATTAAATAAATAAATAAAAATTTAACCTGCTATTCCATACAATTTCGTTGGTGTAACGCACTAAGAACGATAGTTTGATAGGCGAAAGCTTTAATCAGAATAGACTGCGATGTGAAGACTGATGATGGCTAATTAATAGACGAACATCAGAGGGAGGGCTCACTTCCAGACAAACGGGGAAGTGGGTACCTCTAATTTATCCCCGTTTCTATTTACTTTATTAACGAAAATGAAATGTTGAACAAATCTTAAGAGAAAATTGATATTGCAATTCAAATCCACACAACAAGAAAAGTCAGGTTTTATATATTTTATTTGACGAGAACTTACTAAAGTTGGCACAAATATCCAATCGTATAAGGTGCAGATTGCCCGTCTCACGAATCATGATGTAGCTAATTTTGTTTGATCTGCCGGCCCCTACTTTTATTATCATTTTATTTAAGTTTATCTTATTGTATAGTGAACGCCAGAAACTTAAAGTCTGATGAGAAAGTGAAAGGAAAAGATTGGAGAAAATGAAGTTGCAATGCGTATACTAAATCAATTCCGCGTGGGTGTAAATCGAGTCACGTCAACCAGTCAACGCACAAGATTAAATGAACATATGCTATAACTATACTTCAATGTTTGAAGATTTCTAGACTTTTGGTAGACAGGCCAATAATGAACATACAGACAGCCGGCAAATTGCGGCAGTCCACGCTGAGAAGGTTTGATTCGATTTAATCATAGCGGACAAACAAACACTGCATCTTTGACACGTAAGCCATCGAAACAGAGGGAATAAAAAATCAAAAGATGAAAGAAAACTACCTAGGCAGTAACTGTCAGCCACAGCTGTATACGTAGATTCTACATCCAATCCACGCAAACGGGCCCACTTGAATGCGACTCAACGGAGATCAAATTTAAAACTAGCTAGTATGAAATAATTAAATTAATTTGCAGCCCACTATCCTTACCTAACCATTCAATTATTTACTTTTTAAATTAACGAAAAATGTTTTTTTAATTGTGCACCTTATCCCCCAATTAAATCTACAAAAAGAACAATACATGTGTATAAATATTACAAAAAAATTAATAAGGAACCAATACATGTTATTGTAATAATACATTTCACATGTCACATCAAAGAAACAATTAATCATATGGTGACGGGGAATAGTAAGGTGATCGATAATAGGTGTTTTGGTGCACATGTTTCGGTCCAACTGTGTTTTTGGTGTTTTTGGACAATTCGGTGAAGATGTAGCTGATTAGGCTACATTGTTGATACCCAAAACCCCAAGCACTAACTTTAAGCTATTAAGTTACATACTAGGTCCTCTCCCCTATTGTTTACAAATATTCTACTCATACAAGCATTAACATGAGACCAATGACCAATACAAGCTTTCTATGAGAAAACACATTAGAAATGACCTATGAAAGACCAAGAGTCACTACTTAGAAATCCACTTGATTTAGAAACCACATCCACATTAAAAGCCAACTATGGAAGACCAAGAGTCACAACTTAGAATTCCACATTATGGTGAGATATTCACTCCTGTTGCAAAAATGACATCCATTTGATTTCTGCTTTCTATTGCTGTTGTTTATGATTTAAAGGTTGAGAAAATGGATGTGAAAACTACTTTCCTTCATGGTGACTTAGAGGAGGATATTTATATGACTCAACTAGAGCACTACGTGGTGAAAGGTAAAGGTAATTTGGTTTCCAAATTGAATAAATCTTTGTATGACCTAAAACAGAGTCCTAGGATGTGGTACCAAAAATTTGATACATATGTGTTGAGTTTGGGATTTGAGCGTTCTAAATCAAATCATCGTGTTTATTATAAAACTGATGGTGATCATTTCATGTTTATTGCATTATATGTTGATGATATATTATTTATGATTAAAGGGAAAAGTATGATTTCATAACTGAAATCTCAACTTGCTGCTAAATTTGAAATGAAAGACCTTGGTGCAGCTAGACACATTCTTGGAATGGAAATTGGAAGAGATAGAGTGAATAGAAAGCTACAGCTTGGCCAAAGTATGTCAATTCAATTTTATAGAGGTTTAACATGCAGGACTATAGACCATTGTGTGTTCTCTTTTCAATTGGAACAAAGTTATCTATTTCAGATTGTCCAACATCTCCATCAGAGATGGAAAAGATGAGCAGAATGTTGTACTAGAATGCAGTTGGAAGTTTGATGTATTCTATGGTTTGTACTAGACCAGACATTGTCCAAGTAGTGGGAGTTCTTTCTAGATATATGTCTAATCCTAATAGAGTTCATGGGATGCAGTTAAAAGAGCCTTCAGATATTTGTGTGGTACCTTAGAGTACTCCTTGTGTTATCATCGTAATTTGACTGAAGACGATATTTCCCTTGATATTCATGGTTATGTGGATTCAGATTGGGCAGGGGATATTGATAGTAGATGATCCACTAGTGCTTATGTGTTTACTTTATTTGGTGGTGTAATTAGTTGGATGAGTAAGCAACAGGCTATGGTTGCTTTGTCCACTACTGAAGCTGAGTATATGGCAGCCACTCATACTTGCAAAGAATCCATTTGGCTTAAGAGACTGTGTTCAGATATTGGAATAAAACAAGGTGCAATGACAATTTATTGTGATAGTCATAGTCCAATATGTCTAGCTAAGAACCTGATATTTCATGCTAGGACCAAGCACATTGATGTATAGTATCATTTTGTTAGAGATATGGTCAAAGATGGTAGGGTGAAGCTGGTTAAGATAGAAACTTTGATGAATGTTGCTGATTCTTTAACTAAGCTTGTGAAGATAGAAAAGCTCAGATGATGTTCAAAGACATGGGCCTTTTGACCCCTAGCAATTAAGAGATGATGTTTACTCCCTCTCGTTGCTCTTGCAAAGTGTTTGACAAGTGGGAGATTTTTTGGAAAATGTGTCTCAATCTCGCAATTATATAAGTTTTATTGTTGATAGGATATATATATATTTCCTAGTTACATTGATAGGTGTAATATACAATGGGAGCATGGGTGGAGTGGGATGCGTGTTAACATGTTTTTGTTAACAAAAACTGTTAAATGGTTGACATACATTAAATTAATGATATATTGTAAATCTGGACCATTCATTATTAGGTTTTAGATCTGATGGTAGATATTTTGTTGGCTTGTCTTGCCCTAGAAGGTAACCCTATTTTATGAGAGCATTATATTATGACTGTGGTATCGTGATGTATTCTCAAAGTCTGATAGCAGTCGTGTTGTCTCTAGATCTCTGGTGATGATACTCCTATAAGAAGCTTTCTCTGCAAGTATATTGTAATCTTTGTGATTTTTGAATAATATATTGGGTGGCTTTTGGAGTGTGGGGTTTTTCTCCCAAAAGGGTTTTCCCCATGTAAATCACTAAGTTGTGGAATGCATGATATCTATGTTTATTTCTATTTAAGTTTTTGTAACTGTTAAAGATCTATAAAGTTTTGTATTATCCTCCTCTCAAAATTAGTGTTGGAAGTTGTTCCACTACCTTAACTTCCTTATAGAATTCTCATTGGAGGGATGAGAGTCTTAAGTATACTTCATTCCTGACATGACTCATAATTTCCTCTTTCATAGTGTTCATTATTATAGCCAAGGAAATATCTCATCCTGGTAATACAAGAAAGCCACATCTCACTTGATGTTTGCCCACAAACTCCTTAATTATTGGACACTTTTGCTCTTGCAGACCAGCCCTGTGCTCATGAAACTCAAAAAATCTCCCTATAGGTCCTTCAATTTCACTGTTCATTATTTATGCAGGTGAAAACTGAGTTGAATTGGCGCAAACAATTGTATCATTTGAAACTAGGATGTTGATCCTTGCAGAAGGCTGATCAATGGCTATCGTGGGTTGGGATCAAGTCATGGACCTTGCTTCAGTTCCTCCTATCAAGATGTGAAATGTGATAGCCGTTGGATCTGACTTGGATCGATTGACTAAAACATGACCATAGATCCTTTCCAACTTCCCTAGGGTAAGAAAATGTCATCAAGACATCTTTCGCCAATTATAACAATGATGTCTACAAAATAACAAGTGTTAAAAGTAGGACAACAGGATGTTTAGAGAAAAATATCTAGTTCGATGTCTAGTTCAAAATGGGATAATTTTGACAGCTTGCAGTGGATATTTGAACTGGACAGGATATGTGAATGATGAAAGACATTTAATTGTTTTGATCATGTCAGGTCAAAATTCCCTACCCGGATGAAAGGCTTATGGCTTACCAGGGTAAAATTTGATGATTTCAACAAGATATGGATATTTTGGATGTGCTAATGTCTAATCCGGTCACAATGAATGGGCTATATTTAATTGTATTTTTAGATCTAGATGTCTTTCTGAGGGATTTAGAACTTAATATACACACCATACATGACATGGATAACTCACCGATGTCCATGTCTAGTTGACCGAAAATGTCTAGTTGACCAGAACTTTGAATGGGCACAACTTGCTCATTTCAATGAATTTTCACATGATTGAAAAGGCAAACCTGACTAGAATCCTACTCTCTATCTACCCATTACCTTCACAAGAGACATCTCACAATTTGAAAGATGGCTCAAATTTTGTTCTAAAGCAACACGACACGTTACCATTGTAATGCAAGCAACTCATAGGCAAACTAATATATCAGAAGAAATTGGGTTTATAATTGTGTAAACTTGAAAGACTACCAACACAATGTTTTTGTGTTTTTGAGGGTTTGATTTTGAAATGAATTATTCTTAAGAAAGTAAATTTGTAATTAATCTAATGGACGCATTAAACTTTTAATCTAGAACTAGAAAAGGCAATGTAAATCAAGAAAAAAACAAAAAAGAGTTTTACTTCCTTAAGATTAGTGGTATTTAATAATTACTAATTCTAATCTAAAAAGTGATAAAGAACTTGTAATGGCACTAGTGCTAGGCATATGTGCTTAGGGTTCCAGTTGTATGATATAAATTTCTCTGCAACAATCAAGTCCTCCACTTGATGATAGGAAAGGGTGAGGGATTCGAGGAGATTCAAAAAATAAGGAAGAAGCATAAAGGCATGTCAAGCGTAAAAAGAAAAAGGTTCAAAGAACTGTCTGAGAAGCTTGGAATTTTCTATCCTAAAATTTAAGAGCTTTGAATAAACTAAAGATTCTTGAATTGAAATGAGATATCTAAGCTATGTGGATATCCAAAACTAAATGTGAGAAAACAAAATGCTCAAAGGCTTGTGAAGAAGGTTGTGTGAATTTGCATATGAAAGTGATCTAAGCATGATAAACAATGAATAATGAAGTGCTATTTATAGGTAGAAATAAGAGGGAAGAGAAGAAGAGATAAGATCGAAATAATTAGTTAATTGAAGAAGAAATGGAAACTTTACCAAGAATAGATGAAGAGATAAGAAGAAAACAAGAAGAAAACTAGAGAAAACTAAAAGATAACAAGAGTGAACTCAAAGAGATCTAGGAAACAATTTGAAAGAAATAAGATTTGATCAAGAGTTCACAATGGAAAGAAAACAAGAAGAGGATGAGTTGGCATGGAAAAATGCGAGCTAAAATAAGCTAAAAATCAAGAAGTAAATCTAAAAACAAAGAGTTATTTCACACATCCAAAAATGATAGGGTATCCCCTTTCAGAAAGAGGGTCATCTATTTTACCAGGGAGGGTTGTTCAAGTGACCCTACAACTTAAAAATATGTTTCCCCAAGCGAACCAAGAGGTCTAAGGGGCAACCCCATAGAAGAGGTTTGAGAGGGTCAGCTAGGAAAAATAAAAAAGGCTTGGAAAGTTGGCTCAGAGGTTAAATGAGGTGGACAAAAAGACAAAAACGCTAAGGGTTGTGTCATCAAGACATGATAATGTTGGGAGAAATATAATCATGTATTGGAGGGTTGTGAGTTGGGACCACCACATCATCATTGAATAGCCATGTAGGCTTGATGCAATTTTAGTACTTATAGTGACAGTGATGGAGTTGGAACCAATTTGGCCTTAATGTGAAAGATACAACATGAAGCATGTAAAGTTGAGATAGAATGAAAGAATGATGTAAGCAACAATCATTGAGGTGTAACTGATGAGGTACCCTTGAAGGATATAATATGAACCATGTAAAAATTGAGACTAGGAAAGGTGCATATAATATGCCGCTTCCAATTGGGTGCATACATTGTGATAAATTTAATACAAGGAGAGAAAAGGGGTATTAGACACATGTGAAAATGTGTTTTCATTAAGGAGTAAATTGAAAAGAGATACAATTGATTCTTATGTATTCCAAGGAGGAGAACACTACAAATACACTAGATCTTCAATAATTTTAGTAGAGTAACAACATAAGAGAGAAAGCAAGAAGAGAAGAATGAACACAACATATACCTTGGGAAAGGCCTCACAATTTCCATGCCTTTTTAAATATATCCCATTGACAAAAGAACCAAGAGGATCAAGTTAAAAAATTATTATGAAATTTTGATGAGGGAAAAAGAAGGACAAAGTTACCTTTCAAAAGAGAAAATATCATTAGGTCCACATGGCATTCCATACACACCCACTCCACTAATTCCTACTTAGACAACCATTTATCTGGGCAAGAACAAATAAACACTCTCGAAACAAAGCTACCTCAATTCTTCTACACTTCTCCCAGATCGAGAAACACATTTAGAATTTTGCTATCCACACTAAGCATTCGTGCAACTCTACTATTCCAATGATAGATGTGTTCATGTTGGTTTGCCATGTTCAAACACATTTATTTTGTCAAAATTTTATTGTTCATCCAAATGGCATAGATCTAATTGCTATTTTCTCCTTGCCTTTAGATGATGGTTCACCTTTTATCAAAAATAGAAATCTCTGCAAAACTATCTGTAATTACACCTATACATGATTTACAAGCACAACCTTATTTACTTCACCATTGAGACGCTGAAAGCCACACAAAGCCTTTCATGACTATTCTCATCAGAAGATTTTTGAACACTTCCTTGAAGCCATTTCCCTCTCATTTTTTTAATTAACATCAATTAACCCATTACAAAACTTATTCCTTTCATGACTATTCTCATCAAAAGATTTTTGAACACTTCCTTGAAGCCATTCCCTCTCATTTTTTTAATTAACATCAATTAACCCATTACAAAACTTTACAAAACTTATTTTCCTTTATAATTATTGACAATTAATATCACACAAATTTCCACAAACATTAAAATTATAAGCACCAGAAATATCAAACAATGGGAAAATTATGAGTTGAGATGCAACTAGATGGCATATCAGCCCTGAAGGAAAACTGACAATTTAAAATTTGACAACTGTTATACTTGTATTCGTGATATTTCCACAGTCCATGTTAATGAGAATGTAGCATTTCTGGAAAAAACTGTGTATTGCTTTTTTGCCTCAACGTTTCGGATCAAACTGTTATACTTGTGAGGAAGGGTGATAATGGGATTTCAAGCCCGGGTACCTAGATTGGGCGCGTCAATACTTAAAAAATTAATCAAGTTTTATAAGAGGCTGACAGAATCATTACTTGAAAAACAGACATTGACTAATTAAAAGGAATCCAATTTTCTTTGCATACTTGTCGCTGGTACAATCCTATTTTCTAAGCATTTTCCTTTATCTTTTCCTGGTCGTTTCCAAGAAGGAACATATTCGCCTCCAACATCTACAGTTTTTATATAACGCTTTCTATTTATGTTTACTGCAATCCAATTCCCTCTGCTATTACCCTGCACCAACAATCCATTATATTCACTCCTGCTTAGCATTAACCAATGGCATCCTCATCCTTATCTCAACGAAGAAATGAGGATCGGGTTAGCTCCCTTCTAAATGTTTCTGGAGGCTTACCTCTGTCTCTTGAAGTTCTTCGCAATCATGTTCGTGAAAGACTTAAAGTAAGCTTTGATGCATTGGACGACGAGGAAAAACAGATTTTCATGGACATTGCTTGTTTTTTTGTTGACGAATTGAAGAGTATTGCCATGAATGTATGGGAGGCATCAGGGTGGAACGCTCAACATGCCCTGGAAAAGCTAAAAGACATGAGTCTTGTTAAAGAGTCAATAAAAGAGGGATATTGGTTAAGGGTAGGAGAAGATAGATCTGCATTGAGGATGCATGACCTTCTGCGAGACTTGGGAAGAGAAATGGCAAATGAACTGAGCCATCCTCGTCGGTTGTGGCATCCGGAAGATCTTGAATATCTGGTATGCTTGTTCCTCCTCCCCCTTTCTGCTTCATATCAAGTGCTATTTTTACATCTTTTAACTTCTTAATACAAAACAAGTCTGAGCTGCTTCTGTGATTGCAGGAATCAAAGGGATCCGAAAACGTCCTCGCTCAAACCAAAGGCAGATGTTTCCATTCCATTCTTGACAAGCGCACGGGTTATCGAATTACATACTTTGTAGGGGAATCAGATTTCAGAGCTGAGAGGGCAACTATTTTGTTGTGGCTTCAGATTGAGTATCAGGGTTTTGAAAATATGCGATCGATACAGCCAAGCATTCCTTCATGGATTCCTCTTCAAAATTTGCGATGTTTAATAATCCGCAATTTAAGTCTCGAATCATTGTGGCAGAGCCACATACAGGTATTATGTTCTCAAATGAAAAATAAATTTCCATTAACGGTACTTTCTTTATTATTGTAACCATTAAAAATAAGTGTAAACACATTTATTTTGAGTTTCAGGCGCCCGCCCTGTTGAAGTTTTTGAATTATACCGTAATAAAATATTCATTCAAACATATATACCTGTTTCACATTCTATTTTTGAATGTAATTTCACTTCTTTCTTCAACAACTCATTCAAGAAACATATTTATGCTAGACGCATTTTCTAAAGTTGATTTCTATTTTCCAACATCCCTTTTAAATATTTAACTTGTGAACATTGTTCACCATATTCAATCCCAAATCCATCTCTCTTTTAATTATTGTCGACTATATTCAATCCCAAATCCATCTCTCTTTTAAATATTTAACTAGTGAACATTGTCCACTATATTCAATCCCGTTATTACATAAAGTTCTGATATTGAGAGAAACAATTTTGTATGTGAATTGGAACACACAAAGTTAATCACACTTACAACCAGTAGTGAGAATAGCCCCACTAAAGTCGCTAACAACCAATGAATGATGACAAACCGATTGTTTATCAAAATACACCAAATTTGTATGAACTAGGACAAACTCTATAGTTCGTAGTGTGAACAAGGACAAACAGAATCGATCACAACAATATCTGCAGTAGTGGGTGTAGTCCTCACTACACTCATCCTCAAATGGGACTGGGCTTGAACTGAATTCCTCCTCTTGTTATATTAAACCTCACCGAACAGTTACAAAACAACAGTAGTGGGAGTGGATCCTCACCACAAAATTTCTCAATGGGTGCTGACCACCTCACTGATCATCTTGTATGCAGTTGGAGTATGGTTTGCCAGCGCTACAATTGATGGTCACTATCGTTTTTTACTCTTTTTGGCTCTAGATTTGTTATTAACGCACTAAAATAGTCTTCGAGCTAGTAGGAGGCTCAACACTAGAGATTGCTTTCCAACCTCCTATGGTTTGTGGCATTAAAACTTCTGTATTAAAGAAATGAAGCAGAGGATTCAACCCTTATATACTCACTTGCATTAAAACTTCTGTATTAAAGAAAATCAGTTGACTGAAGAATTTGCCCCGTTATTAGAAGACCTTCTGTGGTTTCGCTGGTATATTTTCGGGAGAAGAGAAATCTTCCATTATACCTTTCATTGAGAAATTTAAGGATTTTAGATCGTTTTGAGGCTGGTAACTTCGAAAAGTTATAGGGGAACAATGTGGTAGTAAGTATTTTGTTTCTGGTAGTTTATAAAGAACACTTCCATAACTTAAAATGTTTCATTTGTTTCTAATTGAATTGAATTGAAATTTTGTTGCCTGCAGCCTCCTTTGCAGTTGAGAGAATTGATAATTATTCAGTGCTCTGATGCACAAAGACTTTTTATGTGTATAGGGCACCTTCAGCATTTGAAAAAGATAATCTTAGACTCTGGCTTTCATGGTAGCTCTCTGCCGGAAGAGCTTTGTGCTCTCCGTTCTCTTGAGCACTTAGAGTTATCATGTTGTCCAGTGCTATCTTCACTTCCTCATCGTTTTGGGGATTTAAAAGCCCTGCGACATGTAGATTTGGGCAATTGCCGGCAATTGAAGGAGTTGCCACATTCTTTCGAGCAGCTGATATCTCTGGAATATCTCAGATTATCATGTTGTCCAATGCTATCATTCACTTCCTCCTCGTTTTGGGGATTTAAAGGCCCTGCGACATGTAGATTTGGACAATTGCCAGCAATTGAAGGAGTTGCCACATTCTTTCCAAGAGCTGATATCTCTGGAATACCTCAGATTATCATGTTGTCCAATGCTATCTTCACTTTCTCCTCGTTTTGGGGATTTAAAGGCCCTGCGACATGTAGATTTGGACAATTGCCAGCAATTGAAGGAGTTGCCACATTCTTTCGAGCAGCTGATATCTCTGGAATATCTCAGATTATCATGTTGTCCAATGCTATCGTCACTTCCTCCTCGTTTTGGGGATTTAAAGGCCCTGCGACATGTAGATTTGGACAATTGCCAGCAATTGAAGGAGTTGCCACATTCTTTCCAGGAGCTGATATCTCTGGAATACCTTAGATTATCATGTTGTCCAATGCTATCTTCACTTCCTCCTTGTTTTGGGGATTTAAAGGCCCTGCGACATGTAGATTTGGACAATTGCCGGCAATTAAAGGAGTTGCCACATTCTTTCGAGCAGCTGATATCTCTGGAATATCTCAGATTATCATGTTGTCCAATGCTATCGTCACTTCCTCCTCGTTTTGGGGATTTAAAGGCCCTGCGACATGTAGATTTGGACAATTGCCAGCAATTGAAGGAGTTGCCACATTCTTTCCAGGAGCTGATATCTCTGGAATACCTCAGATTATCATGTTGCCCAATGCTATCTTCACTTCCTCCTTATTTTGGGGATTTAAAGGCCCTGCGACATGTAGATTTGGACAATTGCCAGCAATTGAAGGAGTTGCCACATTCTTTCCAGGAGCTGATATCTCTGGAATACCTCAGATTATCATGTTGTCCAATGCTATCTTCACTTCCTCCTCATTTTGGGGATTTAAAGGCCCTGCGACATATAGATTTGGACAATTGCCGGCAATTGAGGAGTTGCCACATTCTTTCGAGCAGCTGATATCTCTGGAATATCTCAGATTATCATGTTGTCCAATGCTATCGTCACTTCCTTCTCGTTTTGGGGATTTAAAGGCCCTGCGACATGTAGATTTGGACAATTGCCAGCAATTGAAGGAGTTGCCACATTCTTTCGAGCAGCTGATACATCTGAAATATCTGAGATTATCATGTTGTTGGAAGCTGAAATTGAGGTTAGATATGCTGAAAAACATCACTACGCTGGAGTATCTGGACTTGACAAGATGCCATGAATTGGAAGAGGTGCCTCATCAAATCACAAATCAGGCGTCTTTGACAAGGCTTTTTGTGGATGGCACCAGCATAAGGGATTTAACTAACGTTGGTGAACTGCGCAGTTTGGAAGAGCTGAGAATTGGGAGTCCAATGTTGAAAAGCTTGTCATCTTCTCTTGAAAAGTTGTCCTGCTTGAATAGTCTTGTGATTGATGGTTGTCCTCAGTTGGAATATTTACCCCCATCTGTCTGCCTCCTTGATCTCCTAAAGCAAGTAAAGATACGCGCTTCAGGACTCAGAGAATTGCCTTTTGGTGCTGCTTCTTCCAACTTTGAGGTCACAGGCAAACAAGCCTCCAACTCTGCCTGCAATTTGAGGGTAAATGCCTCATGTTATTCTTCTCTCTATTTTTTAAAAACAAAATTGAAATTAGTCTAATATGTAAATAAGAATCATGGCAGATAATAAAGTTGAATAATATGTCTGTGAACAGCCAAGTGTAACAGAGCATGGAAGCCTGCAAACATATTTTCTGAACAAATTGTAAGTACCCTTTTCCTTTTCATGTTTTTAAGAGACCCGTTTTCTACGAGCATTTTTAGTTTTCTTTAAGACATATTGTAGTGTGCAATAATTACAAGAATGTTCTTTGTTGATTTAATATGTTTTAGCCTGTTACATGATAGTTAGATTTTAATAGAACATTTAAGATTTTAATAGAACATTTAAAATGTCATGCTATAAGTTTACTTAAGCTGTATATTGAAAGGCAATTCATACAACTCACGGTTATCAAATGTGGTGGCCGTCAAATTCCAGACCTGCAAGTTTAGAGACTCTGAGTCTGGTAGCAAATCCCCAACTGATGGACATCCGAATCTTGCCTCAATCGCTCAACATTTTAGAAATATGTGTTTGCAAAATGCTGAAAAACATGAGCGGTATTACTGGTCTGGTAAATCTTCGCAGGCTGGTAATATGTAGCTGCCCGGAGTTGGACGAGCTCCCAAGCTTTGCAGATTTGGCTTCCCTGCAAGAATTTAACATCCAAGGCTGCCCCAAAGTTGAGATAATACAAGGTTTGGAACACTGTACATCATTGCAGGTTTTGACAGCGGAGGTGCCACTTATAGACAGTTTGGAGAATGTGGAAGAAGTGAGGAAAGTAGATCTGAAATCTTACACCATATCGGCTCTCAAACCTTGCATTTTGTCAATCAAGGTAACAATTTAGGCAATTGAAGATCCAATGTGCTGATTATTGTTATGTAAATGTTTATGTTAATTGATGGAATGTTCTGCAAACAATAATATTTGCAGAAATGCCCATCGGAAATGATGATACGTGGAAGGGTAATCCATTTTTTGGAGCCAATTGTAGAGTCTTTGTCGTTGACGAATCTCACTGTGTTGCGGTTGGAGAAGGATTCAGACTGGAACCATATTACACAAGATTTGTTCAATGGGGCATTCTTATGTTATGAAGAAGAAAGTGAGAGTAATAATGAGGAGCGTGGAAGTAATCTGAATTTATCGGTTGGGAGAGAGGTACACATAGCTGTTTGCAGAGAGGATTCTTCCGCATTTCCAGAATACTGCGTAGGGAGGAGATTCGGCAGCAATCCCAATGTTAGACAATGGAAAGCAATGTTAGCGATGGGCGAAGACGAAAGAATCGTGGCGGCCTTTCACGAATTAATTGCACTGCTGGAATAGTTGACATTTCTAACCAGCGCTTATCAGTTTTCAAATTTCAAATTTCTCGCTGCCCATTATTGTAATTTGTGGAATTCTTAACATGCTTTTTCAATTTTTACTTTTATTTTCGTATAAGGATACAATGAAATTGTATAGAAATTAGAATAAGCACTGGCGTGGTCTGCAGTAGGTTTTTTAGAAAGGCAGTCAATGGCAGTGCTAACTTCAGTTAATTTTCGGATAGACGGGAGTTAATTAGTTATGCTATGGCATGATGGTATGGCACTATCTCATAGATGGTGTATCCTACAGAAATAGATTCTATATAGAAAATCTAACAAAATTAGTTTTTATATAATTTTCAAATTATTGATAGTTTGTTTTTTATAATTGAGAGAAAATGAAAAAAATATTGGTTTTTTTAATTTGGTTAGGCAAAAAAGTGAGACACATTATTGTGTTATCACTATAATGAAGTCATTGTAATCTTTGTCAAAGGCAACTAGAAGGTTCTGGTGATGGAGTCCCATCTCTTAGTAAGAGTTGTGAGCATTTAAATATTAAAATGAAGAGTGGGTAATGCAACCGTATCTCTAAGGCCTATGATCTCCAATAATGCCCACTCCTCATTGGTGAGCTCTATAGTACATGCAAATTCACCACTTGTACATTTCATAAAATCTCATGGATATAAAGCTTAGATTTTACACAAAAACATGAAAATAAAAACATCATTAAAACACGTGTTCAAAGTAAAAAAAATCAAACAAAAGATGACAAAATTACATGCAGAACTCACTATATGTAGGATGGGTAAGACCCATGGGTTAACCCTAGGGCCTAAGGAGGACCTCTTGAGTTGAACATGTGTCCAATGGGTTGAGTCCATGGGTACTAAGAAAACCCTAAAATATACCTTTTTACAATTTGTAAAAATCTAAAAAACTTTCCTAAAAAAATGATAAAAATACATAAAAATCAAGGGTTATATGATTCACAATGTCCATAGCCTTGTTGGCAAGAGACACTGTGTGGCTTCATGAGTGTTGTCATTGATGGCAACAAAGTCCATACCACACATCCGTGGCACATAGTATGTATATACCGGAAGACAAATTGAAGAGTGTTTTGGTCCGGTGAGCAAGAACAGAGCATGCAGCAAGGTTTGACAATCAAGTCCAGATCTCTCATATGGTGTAACTTAGCAAGTTGCGAACTTAGACAAGTCAAGAGGAGTATCATGACTTCTACATTCTAGAGATTGAGCCTCCAGTGATGAAAGATTGAAAAGATATGAACATCTAAGTGTTGGGTTCCTGACAGGAAGAGTAGACTGAGGAAGAACTGACCGGCAGAGCATCAGACCTTAATCCGGATGAGAAATTGATGGTGATCAAGCTATTTGAGGGATCATACATGGTTGGCCGACTTGATTGATGACTTCTAATTCTATGTCTTGGATACGCATCACATATTAATTATGGATTCAGCCGACAGATCAGTGCTTTGTAAATATCTTGAATATTTTGGTTGACTAGAAAGATGTTGAAATCCTTGATGCAGATATATATACCAGATTGATTTTGGTATGAAGGTGTGTGTGGGTGGAGATAGTGTGCGAGGAAAGGCAGAGAGCAGTGTGGAAGCAACAATACAAGTTTGGTATGTGATAGAAGAGCAACACTAAAATAAAGGAAGAATGAAGTGCATTAGATCAGTATATTGAGCCTAACCAGAACTAAACCTCAGCATATGTGGATGCCTCTCTTCAGTTCAAACATCTGGTTATCTTCTATAAACTTTGTAGACAGTGAGTCTCTTGTAGGCAGTGTGCCTCTTGTGAGTAGTGTGCTCAGGCAGTGAGCCCTAATTGGCAAGTGCCATTTTGTACTTTTTATTCTTTTAACAGAGAATACAATCTTGGGTTAGTCACCCCATGGTTTATCCCTTAACAGGGTTTTCCACGTAAAAATCCTTGTGTTATGTGTGTTGATTTTATTTCTGCTCTCATGATTATGTATGCTTATATGTTTTGATGTTGTACTATTGTTAAATAAGAAAAGAAAGTTAAGATATTTAAGATAACTGATTCACCCCCCCTATCAGTTATCTACCTTGTTTCCAAGAATTGGTATTATAGCTAAGTTCCTCTAAACAGAGCCTAACAACTTGAGGAAGATCTGGGAATCTCAATAGATATGTATGGTATGAAGGAACAACTTCAGTCTGCCCTAGATGATCTTGAGCAATTTCACTATGAGGTCAATAACTTGAGAGAAAGACTCAAACAAGCTGATGATTTCATAAATGAGCTAAAAGAAAAACTGAGTATCTCTGTGAAAAAGAGAAAGGAACTTCTTCAACAATTAGCAAGTCAAAGTGAAGCCAATGATACTAATAAAGATCTGAATGAGAAAAATAAGCTATGTGAGAAGCTATCAAAAGAGGTCATTATGGTAAGGCATTAAATGGAATCAGGAGTTATGAGATCCACCTAAGAAATTGAAGAGAAAAGAAAAATTGAAGATAATCTAAAACAATCTCTCAAGGAGAAGTCAGAGGACTGCCACAAAATGGACAAAATAATCAGGCATCTGGAATCCGATCTTGAAGAAGCTAGAGATAATGAAGAACAACTTGAGAATCAGATAGACACTCTTAAACAAAATCTTCAAATAGCAAATGAATACAAAGAGAAATTCAAGATAAGCTCAGCTCAACTTGAAGTTCTTCTTGAAAGCCAAAAGAGGGTAGATGACAAGTATGGTTTGGATTATGTGAAAGGTGAAAGCTCTGGATCCGGTCAGAAGAACTCTCGTTCAGGAAATCAAAGAAACGGACCTAGAAGACCTTCAGTAAGGAAACCAAATGCTCAAAGATATCCAACCTTCAATGGATACTCCTACAATTGCAACAACTTCGGTCATAAAGTAAATCAGTGTAGAAGAAGAATAAATTAGACTAATTCATCCTTCTCCAGATAGTGTTTCAACTGCAAAAGGTATGGTCACAAAGATCTCATGAATGCAGAAATATGCAAGTTAACAATTCATTCAATGGTAGATGCTTTGCATGCAATAGAATGGGACATATGGCTAGCAATGTAGATCAAGAGGATATTAGTCAAAAATGCAAAGAAATGTTGTTTGTTACAATTGCAATAGATCCAGTCATCTTGCCAAATTTTGCAGAAGTAAAAATCAGGATAAAAGGGGTCCAGTGCATCATAATCAAAATCAAGATAAGGGAAAAGCCAAAGTAAATGTGGATGAAATTCAAAGGGAGATGAACAAGATTTGGGTGAAGAAAAGTATAGAAAATGTTGGGGATGGATCTGCACCAGAATCTAGTGCTGATATTCCTTCCGAAAACTAAATAGATGAGCTCTGGCTTAGGGGGAGTCACAAAGGAAAAATAAATTCCTCCAGCCAGTCAATTGGTGCCTAAATTTGGCACATGGAATGTTGCAGATTAAAGGGTTCTCAGAGAAATATCTAAATAACCCTCGGTAAAAATATGAAAGATCCGCAAGGAGTTTTGAAGAGTTTAATCATTCAAGATTGATCCGATTTGATAGCCATCCGGTAAAAGCAGGATTTTCACAGTTAGATCTGGTATGATTCAAAATAGAAATATCTTGATCTGCAGATAAATGGCATGATTGGAGGAAAGATGATACATTGTCAATTATCACTAAAAATAATTCTAAGTGCATCTCAGTGATTCGAAAAGATCTCTCTCAGAATAAGATCAGAACAAGGCAACCAAAATGACTTAAGTTGTGCATTTATTGCAATAGGAAATTAGGGTTTGCGCAAAGATAAAAGGGTTCTTTTATTCATTATTTACACATTTGCATTCAAGAAGAGGAAAGGAAGAGCTCTAGAACAAGATTGTTTCAACCCTCTCAAAGATCAACCACAGAATCTGATTCAACCAGCAATCTTTTCCAGCTCATATTGTGAACCCTAAAAGTATAAAAAGGTATTTCTATTCTTGAATATCTCTCTCTGAATCTTTTGCAAGATGGCTACACCAAATGTTGTTAAGATCATTGATAGGCCACGCCCAAAGTTCAAGAAACACCCCTACAAATCCCTAGAAGTTGATCCCTCAGGTGCCTTCTCTAGCATTCCGCTTGGGGTTCTACATGTAGAAGATGTTAGGGTGTACATACACACCAATATTGAGGAATTTGGAGAATCCAAGCTGATGGATATCTATCATAAACAATTAATAGATGAAACATTTGAACTCAAACCTCAATACAAGGCCCTCCAGGATAAGGATTTTGGACATTACATCCACTTTCCATGTTTTGCAGAAGATGAATGGGTCCGGTATGTTCTTAGAAGAATACATGACAACTTCATGTGGTTGATGAAGCCCTTCAAGATAACAAAAGATGCCATTAGGGCAGTAATCAGATTGCACTCATCCCCTGGGTTGCCTGCTCTCAAATCTATCAAGAACTAGACAGTAAGTGAGGCTACCAAATCAAAGTTTAACAAAAGAGCAATGACAATAGAAGACATCATAGATCTGGATATCAAATTTGCCTCTATGACAATTAGCTATAAAATATATCATTCCAGCAGGGAGAATTCTGTGGCTGGAACTGCAATATATACTACATATCAGATGCTAAGGGAAAATGCAGATTATGATCTATGCGACCTTCTCCTGAACCAACTATTGGAAAACTTGTAGAAAATCAAGAAGGACAAGAAAAACTCATTCAAGTATGGTGGCTTAATACTGTGTTTATTCTTTTACTATATGAATGAGCTACTCGGATCAAGTGGTTGGGTATGGAAAAATGATAGACCAGTTGCCATACAAATCAAAGACTACATGTATGGGCTTGGTGATGCCAAGGCTCAAAGCACAACACTCTGGGGATATTTTAAGAACTTCCAAGGCATGATGCAGGCCGAAGAGAGAATTCCTCAAACAATAGTTGAAAAATATAAGGATATAATATGCTTCATGGTAGATACTGATCAATGCCTAATGGAGGTAGTTGAGCCCAGAACAGTCTGGATTATGCCAATGGGCTATGAGGTAGATGAGAAAATCTTGGAGCTGCATGTCCAGCACTTGCTGGGTCAGCCTAAGGATCTTGAGGTAGAAAGGTTTGGAACCTATCAAGAATTAAGTGTAAAGATACATGTTGAACTAAGACAACCAGAGATGAAAAGAAAAGCAAGAAGGGAAGTAGAGAAAATTGCCAAGAAATATGGCATATCAAAGGAGGCAGTTGATGCAAATAGAGAGAAAATAGAAAGAGCTGAGAAAGATAAACAAGAAGCAGAAAAAGAAAGTGTTTTGGTACAAGCCTCCTCCCGGATTAGATCCTCCAAGAGCTCTGCACCTGCTACCTCTAAGAGCTCAAGAGCCTCAAAATCGAAAGCCAAGACATCTGAAAAGGGAGAGAAGAGCACGAAAACAAAGGCCACAAGGTCATACTTAAGCCAAAAGGATGATGAAGAAACAAAATGTGATGAGGAAGTTAAGAAAATGAAGAAGAAGAAGAAAACATCCGGAGAGTCCTCTACTGGTAAAAACAAAGAAGAAGAGGAAGAAGAATTTGTTGAAAGGCCTACTCTCTCTATTAATTATATCATCAAGGTAGTCACAGTGGATGGGAACTTGCAACCAGTCACTGAATTTTATGATGAATATAGTGATACTGACAAGAAAATCTTGGAAGATGCTACAGTCAGGTACCTAAACATTTATAATAAAGCATTCATTGAAATCATCTCTCTAATTTCTAAAAGTATAGAGAAGGTACTTGAACTGAGAAAGGAGAATGCTAAGGCAAAGAACATAGAGATCCAGGAACAGATTGTAATTCAACTCTATCCTTCCATTACTCCAAAACAAATGACCATGATCTTCAAGGAATGCAAGGATGAGTTTCGGAGCAAAGCAAGAATGAACAAACTTATGCTTGGAGAGATTGATCAGGTGGCAAAAGAAATAGAAGACATCCTCCAGAATGCCTTCAAGAAATTCAATCTTCTTGTTATAGAGGAAATAGATGAAGAACCTTCTACCATGGATATTGAAGGATTAAGTGCATCAAAAGAAGAATCTTCTGAGAAAAATGTAGAAGAGTTAAAAGAGATAGATGAGGAGAAGTCTAAGGACTTGGATTCCTCTGTTCTGGAAGAGGAAGTCCATGAAGAAGTCAACATCTCTCCTCCAGATCCTATTGTAGACATTCCAGACTCAGGAGCTGAAGGAGAAAGAAGAAAAGAAGAAAAAGTGAGTCAAGAAGAAGAGGTAAAGGGAAGAGAAGAAGAGCAAACAGAGAAGATCTCTGATGACAACTCATAGATTGCAAAAGAAAAGACTCAGTCTCCGGCAAGAGACACTATAGAGGCAGTGAAGAAATTCTTGAACAAAGAGATGATGGAGTTAGATGAGCCGAAACTCTTTCAAGGACCACTCAATTTTGATTCCTTCTCTCCAGTCCAGACAATGAAGATAGCATCCTTTGCCCAAGCTAAAGCAAAAGAAAAGCTTCTGAAGTCTCACATGGAAGATTGTGAGCTGGTAGAGATTGCATCAGGAATGCTGGAGAAGATCATGCCATCCTTCCAAAAGGATCCTTCAGCCTCTCCATCCAGTAACCTTAAATCTCTTATAAACTTTGTCAACACTCATTTTGATTCCTTAGAGAAATCAGCAGAAGAAAAGGTCCAGAAAGAATTTTTGGGAAAGAGATTCTCTGAAGTACAGGGACTCATAGCTAATGACAGGAGAACCCTAGATATTGGGATAAAGAGCCTATAAAATGCTCTTAAAGATGGTGGAGAAATGTATAAATTTTATCTATCCTGGTCTAAAGTGACTGAGGATATTGAAAAGAAGGTGAAAGAACAAGAAGATAAACTGTCAAGTTTATCTCAAAATTTTGATCCTCTCACCACATTCATAATGAATCAAGAGTGCTAGGTTATTGCCATTCTAAATGAAATAAAGAAGCTTGAAAAGGAGAGGAAGAATATAATAAGTAGGATGGGTGAACTTAGAGGGATAATTATTCCTAAGTTAGAGGCCATGCATGAGGCCCTAGCTGATGCTCAGACCACAGCCCGGACCGGTGATCCAGCAGACTTAAGAAAGGGAGAAGCTTTTGCATTTTTGTTGAATGGTCATATTTCAATTTTGGATAGGATGAAGTAGAGTTGGATGACATAATTTGTATAGTTGAAGACCACCTTTGCGGATATACTTAAGTATATGTAAGTATAACATGTATATATACTTATGCGGCTATGTATAGATAAATTTTTGAAAATTTTGGTGTGTGGATTCCACCCTTTGCCATTGATGTTAAAGGGGGAGTGAGGAGTAGTGAAAAATGTGGAATCCAGCTAAGGGGGAGCTCCGATAAAACAGTGCATAAGATAGAGCATCAGCCAAGGGGGAGTTCGCTACGACACTTAGTCATTTTTCACTAAGTGTTGCCATCAATGCCAAAGGGGGAGATTGTTGGCAAGAGACACTCTATGGCTTCATGAGTGTTGTCATTGATGGAAACAAAGTCTATACCACACATCCACAGCACATAGTATGTATATACCAGAAGACAGATTGAAGAGTGTTTTGGTCCGGTGAGCAAGAACAGAGCATGCATCAAGGTCTGACAATTAGGTCCGGATCTCTCATATGGTGTAACTTAGCAAGTTGCGGACTTAGATGAGTCAAGAGGAGTATCATGACTTCTACATTCTAGAGATTGAGCCTCCGATGATGAATGATTGAAAAGATATGAACATCTAAGTGTTGGTTTCCTGACAGGCAGAGTAGACTGAGGAAGAACTGATTGGCAGAGCATCAGACCTCAATCTGGATGAGAAATTGATGGTGATCAAGCTATTTGAGGGATCATACATGGTTGGCTGACTTGATTGATGACTTCTAATTCTATGTCTTGGATACGCATCACATATTAAGCATGGATTCAACCGACAGATCAGTGCTTTGTAAATATCTTGAATATTCCAGTTGCAGACTAGAAAGATGTTGAAATCCTTGATGCGGATATATATACTAGATTGATTTCAGTATGAAGGTGTGTGTGGGTGGAGATAGTGTGCGAGGAAAGGCAGAGAGCAGTGTGGAAGCAGCAATACAAGTTTAGTATGTGATAGAAGAGCAGCACTAAAATAGAGGAAGAATGAAGTGCATTAGATCAGTATATTGAGCTTAACTGGAACTGAACCTCAGCATATGTAGATGCTTCTCTTCAGTTCAAACATCTGGTTACCTTCTATAAACTTTGTAGACAATGAGTCTCTTGTAGGCAATGTGCCTCTTGTGAGTAGTGTGCTTGAGCAGTGAGCCCTAATTGACAAGTGCCATTTTGTACTTCTTATTATTTTAACAGAGAATACAATCTTGGGTTAGTCACCCCGTAGTTTTTCCCTTAACATGGTTTTCCACGTAAAAATCCTTGTGTTATGTGTGTTGATTTTATTTTTGCTCTCATGATTATGTATGCTTATATGTTTTGATGTTGCACTATTGTTAAATAAGAAAAGAAAGTTAAGATATTTAAGACAACTGATTCACCCCCCCTCTCAGTTATCTACCTTGTTTCTAACAAGCCTTTCAACACTCAATCAAAACTAGTACAAAATCATCCCTCATTGGCATGTTATTCCTTTGAACCTACATTACATCAAATTACACATACCACCTAAAGCTTTGAAGGCATTCTCAAGGTTTGAGTGCAAATGGAAGTGACATTTTGCTATTCACCCTCCCTTTATAGCCTAGAGAAAACTTAAAACTTGTAAAATAAGAGTCATATCACCTCTATTCTCAAAGAAACATGATCATATGGGTAATTAAACATATATTATTCATAGTGACACATGACCTATGAGCACCTGGGCTTATTTTTCACACGCGTATTTATTACTACCTTAATTTTAATTTGACCACACTTTTTGATCTATGACATACGGGCACAACCATATTGATTTACGATTCCTATCTATACACATTGACATATCTCAAGAGCACACATTTGTCCATTTTCACTAATTTTATCATTCATGCCATGTGCCATGTGCATGTATTACACCATCATTCTTGGACCTTGAAATCAAAATTGACAAACATTATTTTGCATTCACCAAGTGACATTTACCTATTGACATAATTACACATTATTGATCATCGCATGACATTTCTTAGGCCAATCAGGGTTATCTTACTCCATCACATGGATAACTACACATTGATTATGACCCTATGTTGTTATACCTTTCAAGTTACCTTTACACTTGGAGGAATCATGACTCCCCTTACACATTATGCTTCCCATTGCCATATCTTTATATTCAAGGGTGTCATGCCTTCCCTTATGTACTATGCTTTCATTAATACATATTTACATTCAGGAGTGTCATGCCTTCCTCCTTAGACATTATGCTCTCTATTGTTATATTCTACATTGGGGGCCAATTATGACTTCCCCTATCACATACACATATACCTTATCATCTCATATTGCATGTGTGGGTCATTTACCTTAACCTAAGTTTTCACTCTTACATCTACATTGTTGCACTCATGTGACCTAATCATATTATAAGAAACTACTTTAACACATTGGGGAGTGTTGCCTCAGAAAATTGATTGAGTTTGAATTTTCTTATTTTTATCACATTATGTCAAGTTTCTATGTTTTAATGCCCTTATGGTTGGCATACTCACAAATATGGAGGCTTTTCATAGAGTTCCCAAGTTTTTTCAAGTAACCTTGCTCTTCTCAGAGCTTTTGATACTATCAAGAACTATTGGGGGTTCATGAGTTCCTTGAACCAACATAAGCCCCAAAAATTAGCTCTTTCTTGCATAATGTCAATAATTTGGAAGGTACAGAGAACTAGCTAATCCCCTAACATAATTCTTTTAAATCTTAAAGTTTTGACTTGCTTTATATTGGGTGGTTCCTATTCAAAATAAGAGTCAGAGGCTTCGTAGGTTCATTGAACCTATTGAATTGTCGATACGTTCAATGTGATGGTTTAGTTACTGACATCACCAAAGTCTTGACATTTCCATAAGTGCACAATGGTAGACTTAAATGAGAGTCAGGGAGTTCATAGGTTCCTTCAACCTATTAAACCCCCAACAAAGTTCAAAGGCATCATTAAAGAGTTGCAACACGCTACCCGACTCCACAGATGTTCAACTTCAAACTATAAAAGTAATCAAATAACATGTTGGGGGGTTGTTAAAGGTTTATTGAACTAGTTGAACCTTGTTGATGGGTGTTTTTGCACACAACAACTTAGATGAAATACTAAGTATCTCACCTCTCGTGAAAGGAATCTAATCCCAACAACCCAAAAAAAGATTACCCCAAGGTTTATAATGTTAGGTTTTAACTTGTGAGATAACTTAGTTGGATATGTGTTTTGATGTTCCAATCAAGGGGCCTTACACATGCACTAAGATTATTCAGGGTTCCACAAAAGGTATATTTTAGTAATGACAAGGAAACTTAAGGCAATCCTTAGATATGTAGTCTAAAAACCCTACACTTCATTAGATTTTTAGATTGTCGATGCTCTTCCTAATCTAACAACTTCAAAATAAATTCCAAAAGAGAAGGGGAGAGAAAGAGTTAGGAATTTCTAAAGATAAATCATAGGAAAATGTAATGTTTTAGATAGATAGACTTCTAATGAAATTTATATCCCATATGCACATATTCGTCTCTACAATTTTACTATTCACCTACATGATTCCCTGTGAACATTTTCAGGACTTATGTATCATGATCAACAAAATCAACATAAAAAATGCCCTTACATCACCTATATGCATGCCTGATGAGGAGCACTAAGCAGGAAGCCATAGACCGATGCCCTAATTTCTCACGATCAACAAAACTTCACATGTGAGCTGCTGAACATTTCCATCAGCCAAGTCGCTCATCATTCCCCAATGCCCCAATGGCATTTACTTTTGCAGGGACGCGTTCCATTAGTGAACGCCCATAACCTTAGGCTAAATCACCAAAACCACCGTCGCACAGCGTCCTCTTGTGAACCTTAGCACATGAAGATGCTAGGTTGTTCTTACTGAGCGGAATGCCCTGATAGGATCCTCTGCAACACTGAGCAGGAAAAACAAAACAAAGAACAAAATAGATATTCATACAATGAAGCCATTCCACTGATTTTGATGGAAATCTCACCAGTGGAATGCTTCACGGTGACATACGGCAACAATGGAAAATGTACAAATGAAAGAAAACTATAGTTGTGCGATTACAGAAATCAAATGGACAGAACATAATTGCTTTATTTTCCTGAGCACAGTCAATCACATTTGATCTCTTCTTCAATCTGATTACAGTTCATGATCATTGGGCCATTCCTCTGGGCATTTATCAACTTGCCCTGAGTAGTACCGAATGACTCCAAGCTACTGGGAAACACTACTACCTATTTTTAGCATTATTGCTATTTTTAGCATTATTCGATTACAATCGACTAATGTCCCCTAAGTCACTTGGGACTTAAAATAAACCTAGATACAATTGAAAATGAAAATGCATTGGTCAAAAGACCTTTTTACAAAAGTAAGCATAATGTGCTAGGTGCTCCTGTACCATACTCCCTGGGTGAAATTTGTCTCAAGTCCTCTTAGAGACTAACTGCTGTAAATCACCACCCTGCTTTGTGATATGTTCTTCCAGCATCCATGTGGCTTTTGAGTCTAGAAGTCCTTTCCATTTGATTAAGTGCTCAAAATATGTCTGATTTCTGGTCTTCTTGGCTATCCTACTATCCAAAATGTACTCCATCTGTGGTGGTTCCTTAGGTGGTAAATACTATACCCACTCTGTATTGCCTTGGAAAGAATCTGATGTACCTTCACCTATATCAGGACTCCTATATAATGTCAGATCAGCAATATTGAAGATAGGTGAAATAGCAATATCTTCAGGGAGTTCAATTTTGTAAGAATTAGGACCATATTTTCATAGAATCTGGCAAGGTCCAATTTTCTTCATCATTAGCTTGCTGTGTTGTCCTTTGGGTAGTCTGTTCTTGTTGAGATGAACCATGACCATATCTCCTACTTGATACTGCACATCCCTTCTTCATTGATCCACTCTAGCCTTGATCTTCTGACTGTTCTGGTGTAGAGTATCTCAGACTTGTTGATGGATCTCTTTCATAGCTTCTGCAAATGTATCAGCATGTCCACTTCGTTTGTCCAATCCTTGAACATCTCTCAACTCAAAGATTCCTCTAGGATGACTACCATAAACAACTTCAAATGGACTTAGACCCGTACTTCTATTTGTAGAATCATTATAGGCATATTTAGCTTGTGGGAGTACCACATCCCAACTACTGCCATGTTCTCTTGTCAAACACCTCAGCAGATTGCCTAATGACCTATTCACAACCTCAGTTTGGCCATCAGTCTAAGGATGATATGCTGAACTAAAATACAAATTTGTACCCAATCTTTTCCACAAGGTTCTCCAGAAATGTCCCACAAATTTGTTGTCTCTGTCAGATACAATACTCAAAGGTAACCCATGAATCCTGACAATTTCTTTAAAGAACAAACTTGCAATGTAACTGACATCATTGGTAGTCTTACAAGGAATAAAATGTGCCATCTTACTGAACCTGTCTACCACAACAAACACACTATCATGACCTATCCTTGTCTTGGGCAATCCCATCACAAAATCCATACTCAAACTTTCCCAAGGTCTGTTGGGTATGGGGAAAGGTTGGTATAGTCTTGCATTGGTTGAGACTCCCTTTGCTCGCTGGCAAATCATACAACTCTCAACAAATCTTCTGATATCAGATTGCATCTTTGGCCAAAAGTAAAACCTTCTAACAAGATCTAAGGTCTTATTAAGCCCAAAATGTCCTCCTAAACCACCACTATGTTTTTCCTTCACTATATTATCCCTCATTGAACACTTAGGGATACATAGTTGACTACCTTTGAACAAAAGTCCATCCTGCAATGTATAATCTGAAAACTCAATGTGGAAAGCATTGGCAAACTCACTGCATACATTATAAATTTCCTTGAAATCTTGGTCCTCTTCATATAGTCCTTTGAGTGACTCAACACCCATACTTTGTAACTGCACTTCTTGGACTGCCAACACCCTTCTGCTTAAACCATCAGCAACCTTATTTGTTATCCCCTTCTTATGTTTGATGATGAAGGTGTATGCTTGAAGAATTTCCACCCATTTCATGTGTCTATGACTGAGCTTTTCTTGTCCATTCAGGAAACTAAGAGCACAATTATTTATATACACAATAAATTCTTTAGGAAGCAAGTAGTGCCTCAATTTTTTTTAGAGCTTGTACCATAGCATACAACTCTAATTCATAAGATGAGTATTTCCTCTTGGCTCCATTTAACTTTTCACTGAAGAAGGCTACTGGTTTGCCTTCTTGGCTCAACACTGCTCCTATGGCCAACCCACTGGGATCACATTCAATTGTGAAAACCTTATTTAAATCAGGTAACACTAAAATAGGGAATTTAGCAACTTTCTGTTTCAGATTCTCAAAGCTCCTATCTTCTTCTCTTGTCCACACAAACTTCGTCTTACCTCCACCCTTGATGGTTTCCAACATAGGTGCACAAATGCCACTGTAATTCTTAATGAATTTCCTGTAGAATGTGGCCAAACCATGGAAACTTCTAACCTTGCGTGTTGCCTTGGGTGTAGGCCAATTCAAAATAGATTCTACCTTGGAAGGATCCATTTTTAAATCACCCTTAGAGATGATAAAACCTAGGTACACCAATTCTTGCTTCATGAAGTCACACTTTTCCAAATTTATCAGTAATTTTTGATCTTACAGCCATTTCAAGACCATCTCCAAATGTTTCAAGTGCTCTTCCTTGCTCCTACCAAACACCAAAATATCATCAAGGTAAACTACCACAAATTTTCCTATGAAGTCCTAAAACACCTCATTCATCAGCCTCATAAAGGTACTAGGGGTGTTTGAAAGACCAAATGGCATCACAAGCCACTCATACAACCCTTCATTAGTTTTGAAAGTTGTCTTCCATTCATCCCCTTCTCTTATCCTTATCTGATGGTACCCACTCTTCAAATCTATTTTAGAGAAATAGGTAGCACCTCCCAAACAATCCATAAGATCTTCAATTCTAGGAATAGGAAACTTGTATCTGATGGTTATCCTATTTATTGCCCTAGAATCAGTACACAATCTCTATTTCCCATCCTTCTTTGGTGCTAAAATGGTGGGGACTACACATGGACTCAAACTCTTTCTTATTAAACCCTTGTACAAAAGTTCTTGAACTTGCCTGGCTATCTCCTCATTCTGCTGAGGGGTCATTTTATATGTTGCCTTATTAGGAAGTACTACTCCTGGTATGAGATCTATCTGATGACTAATGTCTCTGATTGGTGGTAGGGAATCAGGTATGTTCTTTGCAATCACTCCTTTATAACTCTCAAGCAAATCTCTAACCTCCTTAGGTCCTACTTCTCTCACACTTGTTTTCTTTTCCACCTTGGGCTTCACAATCAAAGCCAAACCTATGCCATCACCTTCCTTTAGTGTATCCATGAATTCTTTTTCTCCTACTAGCATTACACTAGACCTGACATGCTGTGAATCCTCTTCTACCAGTGACTGTATCCTAAAAGGTGTAAGCATTATTTTCTCCATCATGATGAGCCTTCTATCAAACTACCATGGTCTACCCAGTAGAAGATGGAAAGAATCCATTGGAAGGATGTCACATAGAATCTTGTCACTATACCCCTTAATACTAAATTCAACCCATGCTTATTCATTGATGAGCACATGCTGCCCCTTATTCAACCAATTAACTTTATACGGACTGCTATGGGGTGTCTTTACTAGATTTAGCTTATTCACTGCTTCCAAAGATATAATGTTATCGATAGAACTAGATTCAAAAATGAATTTACAAACCTTACCTTGGATCTTGCAGTTGATTCTAAACAAAGCTCTTCTTTGTGATGGTTCAACCTGCACTGGTTCCTTGAGCAGCGTCCTCTTGAGCAACAGACTCTCTCCCATTTCTGATGCTAGATTCACTTCAGGAGATGTCACACTCCTTGCATCTTCTTGAGTCAAAGTGGTTCTCTTCTCACCACCATGAGAAGTTGAGGCCTTCTCTAGACATTTGTATGTCGGGTGCCCTATCTGATTGCAGTTATAGCATCTCATATTGGAGAATTTGGACCCTCTACTTGATCCAGTTGTTCCACCTCTTCCATTAGGCCTTCTTCCTCGGTAGCCTCCTCTGCTAATTGAGTCCCCAACTTGTTCTTCTTGGTTAGATTCACCATTAGGCCTCTGGTTAGGACTTCTTTCTCCAAAACTGCCTTTGCCTCTAAAATTCCTTCCACCTCTACTTCTGTTGTTTTGCTCACTCTTTCTCTTTATCTTTTCTTCAGCCCTTAAGGCCATTTGGAAACATTTGTTCACTGTTTCTGGTGCTAAGATGCTGATCTCATCTTGGACGTTCATCCTTAGGCCGTTCAAATACCTGGCCACCTTCTCTGACTCTTCTTGTCTCTTTGATCTGAGACTAAGTTTATGAAAGTCTTGTCTATATGCATTCACATCAAGGTCTCTCTGTCTGAGGTTCTACAATTTCTTATACATCTGCACATCATAGTCCAGGGGTAAGAACTATGCTTTGAGTTTGGCCTTCGTCCTCTCCCAGGAGGCTATCATATTCTTCCCCTCCTTGATTTTCTCTCCTTGTACATAATTCCACCATGCAAGAGTAGATCCTTGCAGCCTTGCCTTTGCCAATTTAACCCTCTTATCGTCAAGGATTTCTTTGTATTCGAAGTGATTATTCAATGCCTCAATCTAGTCAATCACCTCTTCAGCTTCCATACTTCCACTATACATAGGTAACCCATCTATAGTGTCCCTATTGACTGACTTCAATGCATTTAAAAATGGCCTCTGGTCTGCTGGTATCTCCTCTACCTTTTTACTAGTTTCACCAATTTCTGCATCTCCTTCATCCCTATCACTTTCATCTTCTCTATCTTTGCCTTTTGGATTGCTTGAACTCTCCCAACTTGGATTCAAGCATCTCCTTGATCAACTTCTTGATGGCATCCTGCAACATATTTTTGGGAGGCATCCTCTCTGCTTCTGTGCTGCTGTCTCTGTCTGACATAAACATTCATAGACATCACCCAAATGCCAACAATCCTACAAATCATCAATTTGACTTGCCACCCAAATATTTTCGGGCTTTGATACCAATATGATGAGGAGCGCTAAGTGGGAAGCCACAGACTAATGCCCTAATTTCTCACGATCAGCAAAACTTCACATGTGAGCTGCTGAACTTTTCCATCGGCCAAGTCGCTCATCATTCCCCAATGCCCCGATGGCATTTGCTTTTGCAGGGACGCGTTCCGTCAGTGAATGCCCGTAACCTTAGGTTGAATCGCCAAAACCACCATCGCACAACGTCCTCGTGCGAACCCTAGTACATGAAGATGCTAGGTCATTCTTACTGCACGAAATGCCTTGATAGGATCCTCTGCGACACTAAGCAGGAAAAACAAAAGAAAGAACAAAACAAATATTCATACAATGAAGCCATTCCACTGATTTCGATGGAAATCTCACCAGTGGAATGCTTCACGGTGACATACAGTAACAATGGAAAATGTACAAATGAAAGAAAACTACAGTTGTGCAATTTACGATTGTAAGAAATAGAAATCAAATGGACAGAACAGAATTGCTTTATTTTTCCTGAGCACAGTCAATCACATTTGATCTCTTCTTCAATTTGATTACATTTCATGATCATTGGGCCATACCTCTAGGCATTTATCAACTCGTCCTGAGTAGTACTGACTGACTCCAAGCGGCTGGGAGATCAATCCAAGCAGCTGGGAAACACTACTACCTATTTTTAGCATTATTGCTATTTTTAGCATTATTTGATTACAATCGACTAATGTCCCCTAAGTCACTTGGGACTTAAAATAAACTTAGATACAACTGAAAATGAAAATGCATTGGTCAAAAGACCTTATTACAAAAGTAAGCATAATGTGCTAGGTGCTCCTGCACCAATACCCCATCATACCAACTCCATTTCAATATTATCATCTATCCATTTTCACTATCTTTCTTATCATTATTATCCATTATCTTTTATTATCCACACCATCATCTCTCTCATCACTATCATCCATTATCATTAAATGAATATGTCCCATTTTTATCCATTACCACATCCCATTTTATCCATTATTAGATCACCTTATTATCCATTTGCATCCATAGTCTATGTTTATTAATCTAAACATATCCATTTCATTATCATTTACATCCAGAACATATGTTTATTAATCTAAACATATCCATTTTATTATCAATTTGCATCCATAATATATGTTTATTAATCTAAATGTATCAATTTCATTATCATTTGCATCCATAATATTTGTTTATTAATATAAACATATCCATTTCATTATCATTTGCATCCATAATATATGATTATTAATCTAAAAATGCCCCTTTCCTCATCATTAATATATAGATCAGACCCTTATTATCCATCCCATGATATAATCAAATAGATACTCCATCATACATCTAATCATCAACATCTATCTAAACATATATCCTACACATCATTATCCATAATCATACTGTTGAACACACAAAAGTATTAACGGGGGTGAATCAGCGCTTAATCAATTCTTTCCTTTTAAAAGAATTCAATTCAAACTAAACATTTAAACCAAATGAATCATGAAAGCACATTCACACATGACACCAGATTTACGTGGAAAACCCAAGATGGGAAAAAACATGGTGAGCAAGATGCTTGGATCTACTATCCAAATCTAGCCTCACAAATAAAAATAGTTTTACAATAAATTTTATGGGCTCCAACCCAAAGGAAGCTCCAGCTCCTTGAAATAAAGTTTTATGGGCTCTAACCCAAAGGAAGCAACAACTCCTTGATACACAGGTTTATGGGCTCCAACCCAAAGGAAGCAACAACTCCCTAAAGTGCTACAATACTTACAACACTTATTAGAAGATGCTTCAACCTCTGTACCAAAAAACTTAACTGATTTTGATGGTTCAATCACCTCCGCATCATTATCTCCTTTAGCTGTTTGAAACTGAATGACTTAGATAACCTCAACACTTCTGCTCTATCATCTCTATTCAAAACACCTTCGCAATAGACTCTGACTCTATTATGAATCATGCATCATAGTCTCTAGAGTTACTTCTCAACTTCCAGATCATTCACCTTTTCACATACACACTCACACACTCTCACATTTGAAACAAACTTCCATCCTTCATATATATCCTCTACAAGTCTTCATAACATTATCTTCGTCAGCCTAAATGAAATGTGTAACATGAAATATGCAACGGTCTTGCTTGTCGGCTCCCAAATTGTCTGTGGTAATGTAGGAGTGAAAACCCACTATGCGGTTCATGCCAAGAGGTCTACTAGGCCCAATTTACCTTTGTACACATTTCTATGCTAGTGTATACTTCCAAACACATGATGCAATCACTTAAGTATACCATGTCGGCAATGCAAACACTTATCCTTTCATTCATTAGCTCCAGACCCAATGCAGTACCGAAAAAGAGAGATACCATCATATGGTTCATACCACGAACAATATATGACTTGAAAAACCTTCTTAACTGCCAAGACTATCAAACTAGAAAGATTACTTGCGGACCTCCAAACCACGAACTACTCGCATTGAGGGAACACACCAACAACCCAGACATGCCTCTAGATCCGCAGATCATAGAAGGCTCATACTGGACCAATCCGGGCCAACTTCTTGCCACTCTGTTATGATTGAACAATTGCAAAAACCTGTTCTACTCAGAAGATCATAACTTTTACAAAACTATATGCGGACTTCTCAAATCTTCACTGGAGCTACTTCAGATCATCCTCAACATAGCCATAAGATCCACACACATTTATCTCCCTTAATTTTCTCAATATCCTCAACATTCCAAGCTTCTAGACATACAACAAAATAGGATACAATTGGCATTAATGGCAACACAGATTAGGCACATATTTGTAACATTTCAAATAGCAAAGCCAAACATCAAAGTGAAGTGGAATCTGGTGGCTTTCCATTCTCGCTCTTATAATCTTAAACAACAACATGGCTTGTTCTTACTCTGCTAGCTCTAGAAAGCTCTGCAATACTTTGTATCCTTTGAAACTTGAGTATATCATACCTCTTATCTGTATCTAGCTATCCTCCAAACTGCAAGGTCATATCTTCAAATGTGGAGAAACGTGGAGCATTATTTTGTACCTTTGATACTACAACAACACTGTATCACCACTATCTTCACTCTACTAACTCTAAAAGCTCTGCAATAACTTTTATGCTATGAATCTAGGATCATGCATACTTCATAGTTGTCTTTATCTAACCTCCAAGCTGCAAGACCATATCTTAATCTATGGTAAATGCGGTAGAACCTTCTGAGCTCCTTAACACAAATCCATGTGCCTTTGATAGTTTAAAACCTTATAAATCATATCACATGCACTACTTTTTATCAAGAGGCAATGAAGAAACAACTCCCTGATACACAGTTTGATGGGCTCCAACCCAAAGGAAGTAGCAACTCCCTGATACACAGTTTTATGGGCTCTAACCCAAAGGAAGCAACAACTCCCTAAAGTGCTCCAACACTTACAACACTTACAAGAAGAGGCTTCAACCTCTGTACAAAAAACTTAACTGATTCTGATGGTTCAATCACCTCTGCAGCATCATCTCCTTTAACTCTTTGAAATTGACCTACTCAAATAACCTCTACACCTCTGATCTATCATCTCTACTCAAAACATCTTCACAATACACTTTGACTCTATTATGAATCATGCATCATAGTCTCCAGAGTTACTTCTCAACTTTCAGATCATTTACCTTTTCACATACACAATCACACACTCTCACACTCGCACACACTCTCACATCTGAAACAAACTTCCATCCTTCATATATATCATTTACAAGTCTTCAAAACATTGTCTTCGTCGGCCTAAATGAAACGTGCAATGATCTTGCTTCTTGGAACCCAAATCATTTGTGTTAATGTAGGAATGAAATCCCACTATGCAGTTCATGCTAAGAGGTCTACTAGACCCAATTTATCTTTGCACACATTTCTATGCTAGCATATACTTCCAAACACATGACACAATCACTCCAGACCCAATGTGGTACCGGAAAAGAGAGATATCATCATGCAGTTCATACCGTGAACAATATATAACTTGAAAAACCTTCTCATGCACTCCTCTTTCTATTTCATGCCTCAACTTATTGGTGCAAGCAAACAAACATTATTTTTAGTATCCCTTACATAGTTTGATTACACTGTCTTGATATAGAACATTGAAACACATACTTGCAGTAATCCATAATACTTGAAACCTGAAGTGAGCATAAATATTGACCATCTGAACTTATCTTTCAAACAACAAAGCCAAACATCAAAGTGCGGTGAAATGCAGTGGCTTTTTGTTATCCCTTTAATAACCTTAAATAGCAACATGACTTGTTCTTAGTACTCTGCTAGCATTATAAAGCTCTACGGTAATGTAAGCACAAAAATCATGCACAGCCTCCACGAGGACCCCTATGACGATTAAAATCCTTGTCATGTACATGTAAGCACGAAATAATATCCTTTAAGCAACAAACCTCTTGTTAAATGAGTTGGTTTAATGGGCGTGCCTCCTTCTTCAAAGTTATGCTTGGAGACTTTACACAAAACTTGGTAACTCTATACATTATTTTTTATTCTTTTATTTCCTGTACAATGTTAAGAACTTGTAAAATCTAATTGTGTAATGTGTTTACGGAAACACATTCCTCCTGCATTTGTTTCATAGTTTATAGACAACACAGATGAACATATGGTGTTGCAAGGCCCAGGTGGGCAGGAGTGGGACGTGCAATTAGGGGGTACCATAAATAAACTGGAATTTAGGCAGGGTTGGGAAAATTTTGTGAATCATCATGGGCTAGAGATTGGATATTTTGTTGTGTTCAAGTACATATCAAAGTCATATTTTAAGGTTAAGATATTTCAAAGAACAGGGTGTGTGAAAAACATTAATGCTCTTCAGCTTATGAATACCAACATTGATACAGATAAAAGATGCCCTTCTTCTAACAGAGTGTGCAGTTCAAGTCAACCGATGGGTAGCAAGTTGTTGAATGAGTTGGTTTAATGGGCGTGCCTCCTTCAAATTTATGCTTGGAGACTTTACACAAAAACTCTATACATTATTTTTCATTCTTTTATTTCCTATACACTGTTAAGAACTTGTAAAATCTAATTGTGTAATGTGTTTATGGCAGCGCATTCCTCCTGCATTTGTTTCATAGTTTATAGACAACACAGACAAACATATGGTGTTGCAAGGCCCAGGTGGGCAAGAGTGGGATGTGCAATTAGGAGGTACCATAAATAAATTAGAATTTAGGTAGGGTTGGAAAAATTTTGTGAATCATCATGGGCTAGAGATTAGAGATTTTGTTGTGTTCAAGTACATATCCAAATCATATTTTAAGGTTAAGATATTTCAAAGAACTGGGTGTGTGAAAAACATCAATGCTCTTCAGCTTATGAATACCAACATTGATACAGATAAAAGATGCCCTTCTTCTAATAGAGTATGTAGTTCAAGTCAACCAATGGGCAACAAGTTGTTGAATGAGTTGGTTTAATGGGCATGCCTCCTTCTTCAAAACTTTATGCTTGGAGATTTTACACAAAAACTTGTAACTCTATACATTATTTTTCATTCTTTTATTTCCTATACACTATTAAGAACTTGTAAAATCTAATTTTGTAATGTGTTTATGGTAGTGCATTCCTCCTGCATTTGTTTCACAGTTTATAGACAACACAGATGAACATATGTTGTTGCAAGGCCCAGGTGGGCAGGAGTGGGATGTGCAATTAGGAGATACCATAAATAAATTGGAATTTCGGCAGGGTTGGGAAAATTTTGTGAATCATCATGGGCTGGAGATTGGAGATTTTGTTACATGTTCAAGTACATATCCAAGTCATATTTTAAGGTTAAGAAATTTCAAAGAACATGGTGTGTGAAAAACATCAATGCTCTTCAGCTTATGAATACCAACATTGATACAGATAAAAGATGCCCTTCTTCTAACAGAGGATGTAGTTCAAGTCAACTCATCATGGGCTGGAGATTGGAGATTTTGTTACATGTTCAAGTACATATCTAAGTCATATTTTAAGGTTAATATATTTCAAAGAACATGGTGTGTGAAAAACATCAATGCTCTTCAGCTTATGAATACCAACATTGATACAAATAAAAGATGCCCTTCTTCTAACAAAGGATGCAACTCAAGTCAACCAATGGGTAGCAGGTTGCTGATTGAATTGGTTTAATGGGTGTGCCTCCTTCAAATTTATGCTTGGAGACTTTACACAAAAACTGGCAGTTCTCTATACATTATTTTTCATTATTTTATTTCCTTTACACTATTAAGAACTTGTAAAATCTAATTGTGTAATGTGTTTATAGCAGCACATTTCTCCTGCATTTGTTTCACAGTTTATAGACAACATAGACAAACATATGGTGTTGCAAGGCCCAGGTGGGCAGGAGTGGGATGTACAATTAGGGGGTACCATAAATAAACTAGAATTTAGGCAGGGTTGGGAAAATTTTGTGAATGATCATGGGTTGGAGAGTGGAGATTTTGTTGTGTTCAAGTACATATCCAAGTCATATTTTAAGGTTAAGATATTTTAAAGAACAGGGTGTGTGAAAAATATCAATGCTCTTCAGCTTATGAATATCAACATTGATATAGGTAAAAAATGCCCTTCTTCTAACAGAGGATGCAGTTCAAGTCAACCAATGGGTAGCAAGTTGCTAATTGAATTGGTTTCTGATGAAGAAAACAATGAAGTTGTTGAAGGAATGGAAGAAAATTAAAATTGTAAGTCTAATTTAATTTATTTCAACTTTCAAAGAAGGCATTTGAATTGTAGCTTTACCTGGAGGATTGGTATAACAAAAAATTAATTATGTTACAGGCCTTTCTTTGAAGAACCTTGGACATTATGGACCCTATCATCTAGAAAAGCACATGACAATGAACTCTGCCCCACCTTTCAAATCAGATATTTACCTTTTTATTCAATGAAAATGATGTCACGAAATGTAAACCGACCATGCATACTAGTAAGATCAAATTCTCTGCCTTCTATTCTTATTACTCTTACTTTATTAAGAGAAGAGTATCAAAAAGAATGGGTTTAATTGTAAGCTAACATAAGGCAAAATAGTTTTGTTATTACATTTTTTTGAGGGATCTCTAATAGTCTAATATAATGCAGTCTTCTATAATATGAACATCTGCAGTTGTGTGAATGCTAAGCTTTAATAGTAGAGTATTAAATCAATGCAATCAGTTGTTTATTGGGTTAAAATAACTTAGTTTTTGTAATGGTTTGGGAATGCAGGAGTTGCCAAAAATAGGTGAATGTCCTCTACAATTACCAAGAGAAAAAAGTTTAGTAGTTCTTGTGGATAGAGCCAGTAAACAATGGGAGATTATTTGCATGTTTCATAACAATATACCTGCCCTAAGTGTGGGGTGGGCATATTTTGTACGTTATAATAATATCAAGGAGACGTTTGCATCTTTGAGTAGGTGGACAATAAGAAACATAGATTTATGTTTAGAGTTCATATAGATCGAAAGATAAAATAAGGATCCTTCTGAAAGAACTTCTAGGAGGGAAAAGACAGGCCAAATATAAAAGGAGAAAATTATACAAGAAAAGATCTTCATGAGGATTGTAATATTTTGTCTAAAACAAACAAAAATTAGTTAATTAAAAATAGAAAATCAAGAAAAAAATGATACTAAAATGTATAGTTACTGATATCTAAAACGTATAGTTAGTAATATCTATTTTTAAAAGATTGATTGATTTTTATGGCCAAAGTTGTTTATTTTATCTAGTTGATGGTTTTAATTACACCCAGGTTATGCATTGGGAGCAGATGTGTGCACATTTTTATGGACTCAATTTAAATTCAAGTAAATAGGTGGAGAGAGTATGCTAATCTTTTAAAAAAATCTTAATAAAAAAAGTTCACTTTTGACCAGGGGTTCTGATTTCAACCATTCATTGCCCACTATGAATGTACCCCAATGCAAAGCTTTTCTCATAATGATCATCCTTCTTATTTCAATTGTTAATTACTCACTGTGGATGTACCATACACAAAGCTTTTCTCATAGTGTGTACACCTATTGGCATAATGAACCCCAGATGGCTCAGAAAAATATGCCATATAACATTACTAAAATTAAAAAAGTTCATATCCATTTTTCTGACATATTCTTGCAACTCAGATATCTTTAAGAGAAGAGTGTCAAAAATGATGGGTTTAACAACCTAACATAAGGCAAAGCAGTTTGGTTGGGTTTAGGGATAGGGTTTAGGGTTTAGGGTTGAGGGATTATGGTTTAAGGTATAGTGTTGAGGGTTGAGGGTTTAGGGTTGAGGGATTAGGGTTTAGGGTTGATGGATTAGAGTTTAATGTTGAGAGTTGAGGGTTTAGGAATAGGAATAGCATTTAGGGCTTAGGGATGAGGGATTATGGTTGAGGGTATACAATAAATAAACTAGAATTTAGGCAAGGTTGGGAAAATTTTGTGAATCACCATGGGTTGGAGATTGGAGATTTTGTTGTGTTCAAGTACGTATCCAAGTCATATTTTAAGGTTAAGATATTTCGAAGAACAAAGTGTGTGAAAAATATCAATGCTCTCCAGCTTATGAATACCAACATTGATACAAATAAAAGATGCCCTTCTTCTAACAGAGTATGCAGTTCAAGTCAACCAATGGGCAACAAGTTGCTGAATGAATTGGTTTCTGATGGGGAAAACAACAATGATGTTGAAGCAATGGAAGAAAATCAAAATTAGGGTTGAGGGTTGAGGGATTAGGATTGAGGGTTGAGGTTTGAGGGATTAGGGTTTAGGGTTTAGGGTGGAGGGATTAGGGCTTAAGGTTTAAGGGTTTAAGGGTATTTAGGGGTTGAGAGTTAAGGGTTTAAGGGTTTAAGGGTTGAGGGATTAGGGTTTAAGGCATAGTGTCGAGGGTAGAGGGTATAGGGATAGGGTTTAGGGTTGAAGTTTTAAGGGTTGAGGGTTGAGGATTTAGGGCTAAGGGTTAAGGGACTAGGGTTTAAGGTATAGTGTCGAGAGTAGAGGATTTAGGGATAGAGTTTAGGATTTAAGGTTTAACGGTTGAGGCTGTAGGGTTAGGGTTTAGCGTTTAGGGTTTAGGGTTAAGGGATTAGGGTTTAAGGTATAGTGTCAAGGGTAGAGGGTTTAGGGATAGGATTTAGGGTTTAAGGTTTAAGGGTTAAGGGTTGAGGCTTCTAGGATAGGGTTTAGCAGTTAGGGTTAAGGGATTATGGTTTAAGGTATAGTGTTGAGGGTTGAGGGTTTAGGGATAGGGTTTAAGATTTAAGGTTTAAGGGTTGAGGGTTGAGGCTTTAGGGTTAAGTGAGAGACCTAGATGGCTAAGGATGGATGGAGGTTAAGTATATGGTTGAGGGTATAGGGTATAGGATAGATGTTTGAAGGTTGAGTGTTCAAGGTTAAGTGTATAGGGTATATAGGGTTTAAGTGTTTAAGGTTTGAGGGATTAAGGGTTTAAGAGTTGAGGGATTAGGGTTTAAGGCATAGTGTCGAGTGTAGAGGGTTTAGAGACAAGGTTTATGGTTGAAGGTTTAAGGGTTGAGGGTTGAGGTTTTAGGGCTGAGGGTTAAGGGATTAGGGTATAAGGTATAGTGTTGAGGGTAGAGGGTTTAGGATTTAATGTTTAAGGGTTCAGGGTTGAGGCTTTAGGGATAAGGTTTAGTGTTCAGGTTAAGTGAGACACCTGGATGACTAAGGACAAATGAAGAGGCAGACAAGGAATGATTGAGAGACCTAGACAGGGGAGGTAGAGAGCTGAGTGGGAGATAGAGGTGAGAGATAGAGAGGTGAGGGGAGAGATAGAATAAAATGAGAGAGTGAAGTTGACAACTTGAGGCAAATATAGGTAAGGAGGAAGGAGAGAGGTGGAGAGGAAGGGAAATATCTAGAGAGCCCTGAGAGATATACAAGTGAGAGACCTACAACCTAGGGAGAGAGGGGTGAGAGAGATAGGGGAGAGATGGGGGTGAGGCAAATAGGGGAGGAGAGGGGTGGATAAGGGTTAAGGGTTTAAGGGTTTAGGGCTTAAGGGTCAAGGGTTTAGGGTTTAAGGGTTTAGGGTTGAGGGATTAGGGTTTAAGGTATAGTGTTGAGGGTTGAACCCTAATCCCTCAACCCTTAGACCCTTAATACCTCAATCCTTAATACCTCAACCCTTAAACCCTCAACCCTTAAACCCTAAACCCTTGACCCTTAAATCCTCAACCCTTATCCACCCCTCTCCTCCCCTTTCTGCCTCACTCCCATCTCTCCCCTATCTCTCTCACCCCTCTCTCCCTAGGTTGTAGGTCTCTCACTCGTATATCTCTCAGGGCTTTCTAGATATTTCCCTTCCTCTCCACCTCTCTCCCTCCTCCTTACCCATCTTTCCCTCAAGTTGTCAACTTCACTCTCTCATTTTATTCTATCTCTCCCCTCACCTCTCTATCTCTCACTTCTGTTTCCCCCTCACCTCTACCTCTCCCCTCTCTAAGTTTCTTAGTCACTCCTTGTCTACCTCTCCATCCGTCCTTAGCCATCTAGGTCTCTCATTTAACCTTAAACTCTAAACCCTATCCCTAAATCCTCAACCCTTAAAACTTAAATCCTAAACCCTATCCCTAAACCCTCAACCCTCGACACTACAACTTAAATCCTAATCGCTTAACCCTAAACCCTATCCCTAAAGCCTCAACCCTCAACCCTTAAACCTTAAACCCTGATCCCTTAACCCTCATCCCTAAAGCCTCAACCCTCATCCCTTAAACCTTCAACCCTAAACCCTCTAACCTCGACACTATGCCTGAAACCCTCGATCCTTAAACATTTGGCAAACTTTTGCAAAAAAGAAAAAAATGCAAAGAAAACAATAACGCGCTCATGCTATAACATGCTCATTTTATAACATGCTCATGTTATAGCGTGAGAGCATTATGGTTTTGTTTTTCCGATCCAAAGGCTCAGCAACACCAAGCCATAACACGAGCTTGCGTTATGGCTTTTTAAAAAGTTTAAGAATTTTGGCCACTTTTTGGCCCCCCATCTTTTTGCACCCATCCTCTCTGCCTCCCCAGAGGGCTTAAGATGATTGATTGATTAATTGATTGATAACAAACAAACTCAGTGTGTAGGAAGTACTCATTGCAGTAGTCTTTAAACTACACACGAGGACAAGCACATTGCTAACATCTACAACAAAAAACTTACCTTATATATGCCCCCACCTTAAGGTGGTTGATATCAGGTATTGATATCAAGCACATTAAGGTAGGAAGAAAGCAAACAAGGGAACACAGACTCTCAGAAAGCCCATGACCCTCGGAGGTGACATATACTATACGATCACCAAATGTTCCCACAAACACATCCCTACAAGAAATGTCTACATAATCATGATAATCAATAATGCATATGAAATCTGAGGAATGCATGATTCAAGATAGACAAAGTGCATGGACCAATAGTATTGTTATGTTTTGTGAGATAAAGCACCATCAAAATCACTACATAGAAAGCACGAAGTGCTTCTACTAGCCAAGCGTCGGATAATATATTACAACCTAATTGTCATATTAGGAAGTAAGTCCAATTTTTGATTTCTCACTAAAGGGATGCTAGGTCCACATTAGTGTAATAGGTTTTTTGTCATTCGCCTGCTAGATAGAAACACTAGAGGAAGAAAAATAATAAATCAAGAGAGGAGAAACAAGTGTCTTAGGGACAGTCACGTAGTAGGGTGCCCCAATTCACCAACCGTAATGCTATGTCTATAAGACACAACACACAATGATGAAAATAGAGAGAGGTAATATAGAAGAATGATGATACAAATAGAAGAAGGTCACAACAAAGGTGATCTCCTGGTATCCCGAACCTTATGAGAGAATCAGGGATCATCCTAGGAGGCCTAAACAACACATAACACATCACAGGGGAAGCACATCACCAGAGATAAAGGGTTAGAAATACTTACCTGTGAGAACCCAAATGTTAAGAACATACATATCTAGGAAGAGACCACCCTTGAGAGCTACTATAATATTCGCTACAACAATTGTGGCTCATTTGCTTAGGATATCTCATATGTTGATTTGGTCTTGTTGATTAGGGGCAACAAATAATGTCTATTTTCAATCCAAGAAAGCAATAAAATCCTTCACAACACACTTTGATGCAAATCTAGGATGATAAGTTAAAACCTATTGAAAATGCCCTAAAATATGCAATTTTTCACAATTTTTCAATTCCAAGACCTAATGAAAGAGGTGTTGTAAGAAATTTTAGGAGGTTTAGAAAATAATAGAAATAATATCATTCACCTCAAGCCATAAAACTCATCACAACATGCTTGGAGCACAAATCTAGGTCAAACCCTAGGGCAAATATAGCAAAAATATGCAAATTTTCACCAAATTTTCAATATAAGAACCCAATAAAAAGGTGTTGTGAAGATTTTTAGGAGGGTTAGTAGATACTAACCTTGATAACAGCCAATTAGTGCAAAAATATTCTTCACAACATGCCTATGGTGCAAATCTAGGAGTCGACAAGGCCAAATCTAGTGAAAATCAAGGTTTTTCAAGCTCTAGGCATGAGATCTTAATATAAAATGCTATATGAATATCTTTAAATCTAATTTATGATGAAAATTAATTCCACTCAAATCTAAAAATAATTTTCAAACCCTACAATGCAAAATGCAAGTACAAATCTAATGAAAAATGCTATTTTTTGTTAAAATTTTCTATGTAAAAATGCAACTTTTTGAGATCTAAATGCAAATTTACACTAAAATGCAACACTAAAGCCAAATGCAAATTTGAATGAGTGCCTAAGATAAGTATAAAAATCTGAAATAAGATTTTACCTACAAACCCTAGTTTTTGATATTACTAGGTTATATGAAAATTTTAAAATTTCTAACAAAACCCTAGCAATTATATGATGAAAATGCAATGCAAGTGATTGATTTTTTGTAATTTTTTGCAATGTAACTTAGATCTAATTGCAAAAATCAGAAATTTGATGAAATCCAAATTAGTTGATGCAACATGCAAACCCTATAATGCAATTTTTTTCAAAATTTTCAACTTTTTTGTAATTATTCCAATGCAATAAGATGAATGATGATATGAATGAATGAAATGACTACAAATCTGAAGCAAAGCACTTAACAAGGTGCCAAATTCATTAAAAACATAGGTTCACCAAAATGTTTAGGGGAAAATTGGATAGAATGATAAATGGGTGGTTTGATTTGTTTGTGTCTATCCTCCTTTCATTATAAACATTCAAGGACCTTGGTTCAAGTAGAAAACTACTATCAGGCCCATGATCATAGTAGAATGTAGGAAAAATTGGATTTGTGTGGTTTGATTGCTTGATTATGTCCAATTATTCTCAAAATGCTAATTATGCAAATACATAAGCAAATGAACAAATTACTCAAAAAACTGTTATAGAAAGATGTAAAATGACATATAAATTTGTACCAATTTTTGATGTTCAGGAAGTGGAATAGTTGAGGACTAATGAGTGGGCGCCCTAGTCTAGTGCCCTAATTTTTGTCAATTTTTGGGAACTTTATCTGCAACTTGTTCCTGTTGTCTTAGATATTTTTTCATTGCAGGATCCGGAGTACTAATGAGTAGGTGTCCGAGTAGGAATAAAAGGTATGGGAGGTACTATTGGTAATAAGGAAGTTGTGATGAAAATTCTCAGATCATTACCAAAGTCATACAATCACAAAGGAGCTGCAATTGAAGAAGTAATGACTGTGAAAACTATTGATAGAGATCAATTACTTGGAAAGATTATAGCCTTTGAGATGAGAGAGTTTGGTGATGCTCTGCCAAAAGTTGAAACTACTTTCAAAGCTGGTACTTCAGAAACGATCTCTAAAGCTAAGAAATATAAGGTGGAACCTGATGACGACTTTGATGAAATTGAAGCTAACTTTGTTGATAGATTGCAAAGAGGTTCCAATAAGTTCAAAGGCAAACTACCTTTCAAATATTTTTCATGTGGTAAAGTAGGTCATTATGCTTCCAAATGTCCTGAAAGAATTGAAAGGAATAGAAAAAAATTTGAGAACAAACCTAGAGCTCCAAAGAAATGCTACTATGTTAGAGATTTTGATGATGAAGGTGTGATTGATGATGAATCTGATGATGCTAGTACTAGTGCAAAGGAGTGCTTGTTTATTTCTATTAAAGAAGAACCTATGTCTACTAATCCCACTAGCTGTGTGAATGAAGAAAAACAAGTTGAAGAAAGTGCTTTGGCTGTTCAGGTTGAGAAATATAAGGATGAATGGATTATTGATATTGGATGCTCACATCATATGACCAGTGACAAAAGTAAGTTTGTAAGTTTGGAAGAATGTGATAGAGGACTAGTTAGGTTTGGAGACAATGTAGTTGGTAAGATTTGTGGAAAAGGATCTATTTCATTTGATGGAAAGCATAATACTGACAATCTCTTATATGTAAAGGGTTTGAAGCACAATCTTTTGAGTGTTAGTCAGATATGTGCCAAAGGTTATGATCTAAGATTCAAATACAATGGATGCAAGATCATGGAAATCTCTAGAACTGTGATTGCTACCGGTAAGAAGACTAGAGGTAACATCTATCAAATAAGAGGAACTAATGATTACTATTTATTAGTTGAAGCAGATGAGAGTTGGTTGTGGCATAGAAGGTTGTGTCATATAAATTTTGATAATCTGGTAAAAATAAGTTCAGGTCAGACTGTGAGAGAAATGTACAAAAACTTGTGAAATCCACCAATACTATTTGCAAGGAACATTTGTCAGTTTGGGAAGCAGACAAGAACAAGTTTCAAGAGTAAAGAGCAATTTTCTACTAGTTTGTTGGATCTAGTTCATATAGATCTATGTGGTCCTACAAGGATAAAAAGTTTATAAGGTGACAGGTACTTCATGTTGCTTATTGATGATTATTCTAGAATGACTTGGGTTACTTTTCTAAGAGACAAATCTGAAGCCCTAGAGAAGTTCAAATCCTTCAAGGCAATGGTTGAAAATGAAATAGAACTCAAAATCAAATGCTTGAGATCTGATAAATGAGGTGAGTTCACATCAAATGAATTCAACGTTTTCTATGAAGAGCAAGGAATAAAGAGACATTTGTCTACACCTAAGACTCCTTAGCAAAATGGAGTTGTTGAAAGGAAGAACATGGTAGTTCAAGAGGCTGCCAAAACAATGATGAAGGAAGGAGGCCTACTAGAAGTTTTCTGGAAAGAAGCTATCTACATTCAAAACAGAGTTCAAGTGAAAGGTAATGGTACTAAAACCCCCTGTGAATTGTTGTATGGAAGAATTGCAACAGTAAGATATTTCAAAGTCTTTGGAAGCAAATGCTATATCAGAAGAGATGAAGACCTAGGGAAATTTGATGCAAGATGTGATGAATGAATCTTCCTTGGATGATCTACCAAGAGTAAAGCCTACTAGTGCTACAACAAAAGGTTGAAAAGGATTGTTGAAAGTGCAAATGTGAAGGTGGACAAAGGCAAATGAAGAACATCATATCATAATGGCTATGAGTTAGATGAATCCGCTGCTATAACTTATGAAGAAAAAGTTAAACAAGAAGACAGCCAAGATGAAGAAGAAAAGGCTCTGGAAATTTCTGCTAAGACCCCCAGGTATGTAAGAATCAATCACTTTAAAGATCAAATTATTGGAGACAAAGAAAAAGGAGTATTGACAAGGAAAAGAGTTGCAGAAGAACAAGTGAATTACTATTTGCTCTCTACAGTTGAACCAAAAACTGTGAATGAAACTTGTAATGATCAAAATTGGGTAAAGACAATGGAGGAACAACTAATGCAGATAGAGAAGAATGAAACTTGGAAATTAGTTCCTACACTTGCTGAAAAAAATATTATTGGAACCAAATGGGTTTTCAGGAATAAGTTGAATGAAAATGGAGAAGTTGTATGGAATAAAGCAAGGCTTGTGTGCAAAGGATATTCTCAAATTGAAGGAATAAAATTTGAAGAGACTTTTACTCTAGTAGCTCAGATTGAAGCAATCAGAATGTGTCTGACATTTGCAGCTCACAAAGAGTTCAAAGTGTATTAGATGGATGTGAAGTCTGCATTTCTGAATGGTGAGTTGGAAGAGGAAGTCTACATTGAGCAACCGGAAGGATTTCAACTATCAGATCAAGGTGATATGGTATGTAGGTTGAAGAAAGCATTGTATAGACTCAAGCAAGATGAGGCTAGGGCAAGGTTGGATAAGTACTTATTGCAATTAGGATTCAGTAAAGGTACTATTGATAGTAATCTCTATTTCAAGATTAATGATGATCAAATTTTTATTATTGAAGTCTTTGTTGATGATATCATCTTTCGAGGCAATGAAGGTATGTGTATAAAATTTGCTGGTGAAATGCAGAAAGAGTTTGATATGTCTATGTTCAAGGTGAGATGAATTTCTTTCTGGGTCTACAAATCAATCAATCAGATAAAGGAATCTTTATATCTTAGTTTGAGTATGTGAACAAGTTGTTAAAGAAGTTTGAGATGGAAGACTCTAAATCGATATGTACTCCCATGGTGACTGGCTACAAATTGAGCAAAATTGATGAATCACCCAAGACTAATCAAAAAAAGTACAGATCCATGATTGGAGGATTGGTTTATCTAACTCAAACCGGACCTGATATTATGCATGCAATTTGTTTTGTTGGAAGATTTCAAGAAGATCCAATAGAATCACATGTGATGGCAGTAAAAAGAATCTTGAGATATTTAAAAGGCACTCTAGATCATGGTCTGTGGTATCCAAAGGATACTGATTTTACTCTTAGTACTTATACAGATGCTGATTGGGCCATAGATGTTGATGATAGGAAGAGTACAAGTGGAGGCGCTTTCTTTTTGGGTAACAGATTGGTTTCATGGATGAGCAAGAAACAAGATTCAATCTCTTTGTCAACTACAAAAGCAAAATATATTGTAGCAGCATGTTGTTGTACTCAAGTGTTATGGATGAAGCAGACCTTGAAAGACATAAGAGTTGTGTATGAAGATCCAGTTACAATCTTCTGTGACAATACAATTGCTATAAATATTTCATAGAATCTAGTGATGCATTCAAGAACAAAGCATATATATATAAGGTATCACTTTCTGACAGAAAAGTTGATAGAGAATGAAGTAAAGTTGGAATATGTGTCCACAAAGGATCAGATTGCAGATATCTTCACCAAGCCTCTACCTAAGGATACTTTTGAGTATCTTAGAGAAAAGTTAGGGGTCACTACCCCTCCTTCCCTAAACTAAGATGCATGGGAATGCATCAGTCCAGTAGTGCCCAAAGTCTCATTCCTTGATCTAGATTGATGTTTTGAGAGCTACCTCTTAGGGGGAGTAGCTAGATGTGTTGGTAATAGTTCAGTTGGATCAGAGCAGCAGAATGCAAGTACGTGCCCTTTGCCATTGATGTCAACGGGCGATAGAAATCATGTGAAAAACTTAGGGGGAGAAAGAATGTAGATGTGTAAAGAGAAAGGAGGAGAATCTTGTCTTGATGGTTCTTTTAGTTTTTCACATCATATGTTGCCATCAATGACAAAGGGGGAGATTGTTGCAAGTATGTGTCTAATCGATGTTGTCATTGGTGTCAATTGTGCTCTTATTTTGTTGTGTGCTTGTAATAAGTGAGATGCTTTGTATTTACTTATTTAAGTGATCTTGATGTTGAGGATATTGAGAAAATTAGCTCCTCCAGTAGAAACAATGAGTTGTAGTGGAAATAGTGTATTGCATTCAGTAGAATAGTCCAGAAGATTGCTCCGCATTTCTTGTAGGATGAATATCTTTGTCTGCAGATTGGTAATGATTTAGAAGTCTATCTGAAGATGTTATATTCCAAATTTGAGCCTCTGATATGAAGATTTGAGTGAGTTATGTTCACTAGAGTGAAAACTACTTTTCCTGTATGTTTGGTGGTCATAGGGAGAAAGTGTTATGTTCCGCATTCCTTCGCATTGAATTATTTTTGTCTGTGGTTCAAGAGCTAAGTCTAATATGATGTTAAGTGTCTTCAACCTCAATGGTTCATGATTTGGTGGTCCGTAAGCGATCTTTTCTTTATGACAGTAGTTGGCTACACTGTTTATGTGCTCTGGTTTGAAGAATCTTCTTAACAGAGTAGTTAGAAGTTGTGTGGTTGTTTCTTGATTGTGTACCTACCTTTGGATTGGTCCATAAAGAGAAAGTTGGATCGTGAATGAAGAATGTTCTTAAAAGACCTAGTGTTCTCACTAGTCTTGGCCGACTTGGTTGATTTTATCATTTGCGGAGATGCCTTGAAGATTATGGAAGTGTGTTGTGGCATGAAGAATTGCGTTTGAGTCCCAGCTAAGGCGTGGCATGATCAACATACATCTTTACATCTTTCTCTTAGCATTTTTTTGTATTAGGTCGAAACATATTTTCATGTGTATACACTAAAAAATGACAAAGATAAATTAAATAAATATTTATTATTTATTTAAATCCCATTCTTCTATCATTTAATAAATTCATCAATTTATCTATTTGATTCGCGATCATCATTAATAGTCCAAATATTAAATAATTATCAATTTATTTAATTAAGTCAATTAAACACATTCTTCTAATGTCATCCCTCAATTAAATAATAATCAAATTATTTAATAGCAAATCATCCTATTCAAAAGTCTTCATTCATAATTCCACATCATCTAAAATCCACCTCACACATCCACCTCACTTTGTTGCACATGTAATTAAATATATTAAATATTTAATTATTCTATTTCCCCTCACCTATGACATGGCCTATTATCTCTCTAACCATCCCTATTCATGTGGATGTAGTCTCTCCATGTCACCATGGTCAAAGGAGAACTTTGTGACACTTGTTCCATAGTCCCTAGAATCTTTCCAACTTCCCTATAATCATGTCTCCTTGTTTGACCTTCTACCTTGAGTCATTGTGAGCCTTGTGACATGTGGACTCATGTTACACCTTTCTCTCTTCCATGTCAAGATGAGAGGAACATCTCCCCCCTTTCTCTCCCTCATCTCAACCAACTCAATCCTCACCATACACCTCTCAAGACTAAGTCTCCACCATTGATCTTGTGACACGTGGATTTGGCTCCTCCTTGGCCTATAAAAGGAAGTTTATTCCCTCATTCTATAGCAATGTAACTCTACAGAAATTCCAGCATGCCTTTGGCAAAGAAATCATATTGTTTATTGCATAATATACATTATCCTCACATCCATGCAATCATGGCTTCATTTATTCATCTCTCATCTTCATGATAGTTGCATTGATAGGTATCTCCATTGCATTTTATCCAACCATAGCTCCATTCAAGTATTGTCATCTTTAAATAGTGAGGAAGTGTGCTTTCAAGAGCTCTATTCATCAACAAGATCAATACAAGATAGGCGAACAATGAAAGATTCAAGGTAAATTGGTCTTCAAGGTAATATTGCTTTGTTTATTTGATTTGCATCATATTTCATTGAGATTATTAGATTATTAGTAGTTTAATATTGTTGACAATAATTCCTCTAACACCATGTATATTTTTGTAATGCTGACCTTCGAGATTGTTCCAATGATTGATGAATGTATTGCTGACCTTGATGTACATTCCAAGGTTGATGACTTGTATAAAAACTTGTAATGAATTGCGAAAAAGTGTATGAATGTGTGGAAATGAAGAGATAAGTGCGAAGGTGTGAAATAGTAGAGCAGAGAAGTTATATTATGCTTCAATGGAACTGAACCCAGGCATGGAGTAGATGCTACTTAATTAGTTCACCATTTTTAACAATGAGTCATTCTTTGCAGTGAGCAATTTGGGCAATAAGCCTCTATTTTTCGGTATTGTTATAACTCATATATTTCTATGGGCTAACACCCACCGTGGTTTTTCCCTTATAGGGTTTCCCACATAAAAATCCAGTGTCTCCTATGTGATTGTGATTAAGTCTATGGTTTCATACTTTCATGGTTAAATCTGATTATTTGTAATTAAGTAATTGATGGTTTGATATTCATATGAAGATAAGTTTTTGTGACAACTGATTCACACACCCTTGTTTGCTCCTTATCTTATCAAAAACATTTAATTTTTAAATATATTAAACCTTCAATTTTACACAATTATTTTACTAATATAAGTTAATTCTATTTATGCATATGCACATTTCATGAGATTAGTCTAAATTAAACCTTAGGAAAAGTTTATTTTCCTTTACAAATATAGAAGATACAAAAAAAGATATACAAGATATGAAAATAGAACCATTGCACAAACTCTTGAACGAAACATATTTTAATGTATGTGTAACAATACACATTATAAGAAAACTTCATTGAAATACATAACTAGGGGAATGGACCTAGTACTCAGCCACCCTAACTTCTCGCATCCTAAGCTCCTAAATGGTACATCGAATGTAAAGTAATTTTTTTGGGTTTCTTTGATATGACTTAAGATCTTAAAGCTATTGTTTGGGGTTCTAGGTATCAATGATGTAGCCTAATCAGCTACATCTTTGCCAAGTTTCCAAAAACACCCAAAAAAATGTTAGATTGAAACATGTGCACCAAGGCACCTATTACCAATCACCTTACAATTGCCTTACGTGTCATCATATGATTAGTTGTTTCTTTGATGTGGCATGTGAAGTGTATTATTACACATGTATATGTGCACACGTATATGTGCACACGTATTGTTTCCTTATTAAATTTTTAGTAGTATATTATTTCTCAACTACTATTATTCTCATAGAATTAATTGGGGGGTTAGGTGTGCGATATCATGGCTGCTATAGAACATAGACAGGTATTGAGTCCTCTCTCTTATACGTTGAAATTGTCTTTGAATATTCTCAATCTCATTTATTACGAAACTTAAATTACTTGAAGAGATGTATATATTCATGCATACAACTAATGATCTATCAAATATAAGAGATAACCGTCAACTTAAATTACTGGAAGAAATGCTTATTTTTATTTTTATTGAATTAAAGATACAGATTACAAACATAAACAGCCAATGAAGGCACATCAGACAGAGATAATAACAGCAGCCCACAGAGGAATGAGCTACTGTTATGAGAGGCTACAGCAGCAGAGAACCGGACTGATAAACAGGCATAAAACACCATTTACGGTGCTAATACTTCTATCCCAACAAAAAGTAATATTTATGATGATGTGCGCAAAGGACACCATCCAAAGTGTATTTCATTACAACTGGTTGGTATACATCATTTGCACTTATTTCTGACACAAATGAAGTCCACATTATTTGCACTTACTTCTGACACAATTTATCATCAATTGTTTGTAGTACATGAGGTGTTTTCCATTCTTGTCCTTTCAGGAGAGTCGCCCTAAATCCCTTCTCCAGAATTCCATAGCACATCCCTTCAACCGCCGAACTGATAAAACTGATATTTCTCTTTGGATCCGCGATTACCATGGCGACAATCCATCTTCCATTGCGCAGGTGAAATTCCTGAGATCTGTAGTTCATAAATTGCACTGAAGTAGAGCTTTCAACCACAACGAGGCCGCATATGATAATTTTGCTCACCGAGTCTTGGGGTTTAGCAGGGAAGGGAATATCGATTTCAGTGACTGCGTTGGCGCCAATCACCTTGGAAAAGAGATGCGGGTTTAAAATTGACTCCACTCCCTCCACTGCTCTTGCAATGACAAAAGTTACGATATTCAAATTTAGTAATGAATAAAAGGCACGGCAATTCAGCTTCTCACATCCATCAATTGTCATCCTCTTCCAGCAACTTAGAATGTGAGCTGGCAGCTGCAGAAGCTCAGGACAATCCCGGATGTTTAGTATTGCAAGCTCTTCAAGACCTTGCATTCCTGTTATTGTTTCCAATTTTTTACAGTCAATCAACTCATGACATTTCAGCTTCCTACATCTATCGACTGTAATCCTCTCCAGACAGTACAGACTAGAAAGACACAACTCACTATCAAGCTCTGGACACTCAAAAATGTACAGTTCTACAAGCTTGGTAAGATCAGATATTCCTAATACTCTTTTCAGATGTGCGCAATTTTCAATTGTAATTCTTTTCAAGTAGCTCAGACCAGAAAGAAACAACTCACTTTCAAGCTCTGGACAATAACAAATGTTCAGGTCTACAAGCTTTTTACAGTCATTCAACTCAAGACATTTCAGCTTCCTACAACTACCAACTGTAATACTCTCCAGACAGTACAGATTGCTAAGACACAAGTCACACTCAAGCTCTGGACACTGAGAAATCTTCAGTTCTACAAGCTTGGCAAGATTAGATATTCCTGACACTCTTTTCAGATTTTTGCAATTTTGAATTATAATTCTTTCCAAGCAGATTAGTTGGACAAGACTCAACTCTCGAAGCTGGTGGCATTGGCTAATGTTAAACATTACAAGATTACTAACATCGGATAAACCTGACACACTTTCAAGCTCCGGACACAGAAAAATGTTCAGTTCGACAAGCTTGGAAAGATCAGATATTACTGACACTCTTTTCAGATTTTTGCAATTTTCAATTCTAATTCTTTCCAAGCAGCTTAGCTGGACAAGACTCAACTCTTGGAGCTGGTGGCAGTGGCTAATGTTAAACATTACAAGATTCCTAACATCAGGTAAACCTGACACACTTTCAAGCTCCGGACATAGAAAAATGTCCAGTTCGACAAGCTTGGCAAGATTAGGTATTACTGACACTCTTTTCATATTTCTGCAATTTTCAATTCTGATTCTTTCCAAGCAGCTTAGCCGGGCAAGATACAACTCTTGAAGCTGGTGGCATTGGTTGATGTTAAACATTACAAGCTTCCTAGCATCGGATAAACCTGACACATTTTGAAGCTGCTCACAGTTTCCTACTCTGACTGTTTCGAGGCAGCTCAGATGGGTAAGAAATAACTCCCGAAGCTCAGGGCATTCGCTAAAAGTTAAAATTTTAATTCTCAAACAATGGTTGACTTCAAGAGAATTCAATGTCCTTACCCTGACTAAATCTATTTCAATCAGGTCTTCCATGTGATGAAGTTTGAGGGTTTTAAGGCTGGGACAGTGGTTTCCGCTAATTAAGATCTTGGTTACAGACTTTTGCTTGCCAATCTCTAGATTTTGAAGGCGACTCATTGGGGACCTATCCAATGCCCTATTCAATGCCACTTCTGTACTTTGCTTGAAATTTCGGATAATCAAAGACCCCAAAGTAGTGGAAGAAAGTTTCCCCTCTAATGGGAAAGGCATCAAACTTGTTAAAGTATAATATTCAATCGAAGGGATTCTAATAAAGACCAACCTTTTATTGACATATATTCAGCATCTAAGACTACATTTTCCAATAATTTAATATTTCTAAATCTGGAACCTCTTTCAAAAAGGTCTTAGATATCTGCAGCTCTTTCAACTGGAGGGGCGCCTGAAATTCAGAATAATTTTGTTTCAAACTTTCAATGATAAACAAATGCGGTAAAACAACCATTATTATCAGATAATACATTCTATTAATAGAGACTTCATTGCTGATAGAGAAGAACAAAGTACCTGATCGTGGCTCTGCCACAAACTTTCGAGGCGTCCATTGCTGATTCTCAAACACTGCAACTGTTGAAGAGGAATCCATGAAGAAATGCATGTGTCTTCATGGGAATTCAGGTCAAGTTCAACCGATAGCAAGGAAGCTGATTCATCTAAAAAGTATGTAATTTGATAACCCGTGGACATTTCAAACATGGAATGGAAACATCTGCCTTTGGTTTTGTCTATGATATTTCTGAATCCTTCCTTGATTCCTGCATACACAGAAGCAGCTCAGACTTTTATTCAAGTATAAAGTTAAGATTTGGTATAGAGCAACATAAGCAGCATTCTGTGGGAAAAAGAAGCGTACCAATGAATTAAATTCCTCCGGTTTCTGTTGGTGGTGGATTTCAAATCCACAAGACACTATATCAAACACATACACAGAAACATAAATCACATAAACACAAATATTGCTCAAATGTGTGCTGCTGCACAATATTCATTAACTCAGAACATCATTACATGCTTATAACGAATGCTGCTGCATTCTAATGATCACTTGATCATACAGACTTAATCACTTCACTTAACTCTGTTACATCATGCCTCTTTTATAGAGGGCTTTGGTAAATGCCTATGCCTTCTAGGCTTTTCCATTCTTCATCTAGAAACAATCTATTTCTGGAAACTTCCTCTAGAACTTTCTAACCTAGAACTCTCCTCTTTCTGGAAACCTCCGTCTTATCTGGACTCCTTTAGGAACTTTCTATTTTCTTCTTTTGTCTTTTTTGCCTTTTTTGTCTTTTTCTCTTTTAATTTTGTTTGTGGGAGAAATTACTTTCCAACACTCCCCCTTAATTTCGACCACAAGTTTATCATTTCAAATCTTTCTAGTCTTCTGAGTTTGCGGACTCGATGCCTTTAAATTTTCTTCAAGATCTACTGATCCCCAGATCTCACCCACTGCTGCTGCAGTCCATCAAATTTTCAAAACTTCAAAATGGAAGTCCTCTGGCTATCTGTAGCTTTCAACTTTCCACGATGTCTCAAACTTTCAAACTTTGATTGATTGCCATCCTTCACAAATGAACATCTGTACTTGAACACCTTTTTCAGCATGCCTGTAATTTGTTGCCAACTCGATCCATAACTCCATCCACAATCCATTTTTATGCATTCTGTCACATTTTTCCATTCTTTTTGCCAACACATCTTATCACTATGATTTCTCAATCCACATATGCTACATGGATGTAAATCCCAACACTTGTCCTTACTATGTCCTTGCCTATGACAATGAGAACATTGAACATTCCTCTTTTCATGAATCAGTTTGTTTGTACCTATAACATGATTTACTTTTCCATATCCAAGCCCTGCATACTTTGGCCTCACTATTGGCTCAATTGGCTCCTTCATTCCTTGTCCATACTTGCCTAAACCTTTTCCTGTATATCCCATCTTCTTCATCATCTTGAAACCAACATTTTCTTCATTACAATGATTTTCAGATTCAAACAACTTGTCATTTTCATCTTTACATTTTTCATCAATAATATCACAACATGCAAATTTTGCTGATCCAATCTCGTCAACTTTGCATTTTTTATCTTCAGCTTTATCACATAATTCATTTGTATCACAAGCTAACAGTTTTGTCCTCAAACATTCATTCTCGTCTTTCAACTTTGATATTTCTTCTTTCAACCTTAACATCTCATCCTTTTGTAAACTACTTTCCTCTTTTAATCTTTTTATCTCTTCTTCCAATTCCTTATTATTTTCTTCTAATTCTTTACTCCTCTGTTTAACCTTATCAAATAGTTTCAAGTTTTCTTCTAACTCTTCATTTTTCTTTCTGACTTTACTCAATTCAACATTAGCTTCATACCTTTCTGACCTTAAACTAATTTTCTCTATTGTCATTTGATGTAATTCGTTTATTAATTCAGATTTTATTTTTTCTAAATCATCTTTCTCTTTTTGCCAATCTTCTTTCTCCTTTTGCCAATCCTTTTTTTCTGTTTTCTCTCTCTTAACTTTACCCATTTGAAAAAAAATTGATTTACTTACCTCAAATTGTTGTTCTTCACTGTGATTGTCGATTTCTCTTAGTTTGGCAGCTTCGCGTGCCTTGCTCCTTCTACAATGTCTTCAGACTTTCTTGATTCTTCTTCAGCGATAACTACTTCTGCAAACACAATAAATTTGATCTGCAAACCAAGGGCTTCTCCAAGTGCAACGATCTCCTTAAAATTTTCAAACAATTTCCTGTGCCTCCTCTGTGGGCGATCTACTCACCAAAACCTGTGGAATTTTCTTTTCCATGAACAAGACGATGCTGAGTTTGACTGCGATCTAACAAACGCTTGAATGGTAGTGGCTTCAATAGAAATTCCAGCAATTCTTTGGCAGTGATTAAGACTCTTGGCTTGACAAAAATAAACTCCTTTATCTTTCTACACTTTTTCAGCAATCCAAATCTCCACTTTTCTGGGATCTAGCTTCATTAGTAGCTTACATGGGCATATTTGCGGCCTTCAAATTGCAACCTACTAAATACAATGATCTCACTTTATTTCTTTACTCCTAAAAAAACCTTCCGAAACTACTTCCTTTGATGGTTTTTTTTTTATCTGTGACTAATTCTTTCAAACAAATTTGATTTATGTTTGGCAGTAGCTCAATTCTCACCTTTTATATCTACAGAAAACAACGATGCCAAGGTGTGTTCGGCAACTCACATGATGTGGAGGCAACTCTCCAGAAAACAACAACTTTTCCTCCTCTGGCGTGATTTTAACATTGATTCTTTTACTTGATATCTGATATCTCCAGAACCTGACTTCAGAAATAGGCACTTTGGATATGGCTTTATGTAATTTCACACGAACTATAATTTGGCAGCTTCCTTCTTTTTCAGCAAACCCTCGACTGAGCGATGCGAATTCCTTTTCCTTTTGTAAATTTAGTGATCCTTTTGTGATTTCTCTTTACTAGACCGGCTTGGACAGCGCTTAACACAATCTCCTCTTTCAGAAGATGTATCTCCCTCTAATGCCGCTTGAACAGGATCTTCAACTTGCGCCGGATTAGGAGCCGGATTAGGAGCCACAATTGCAAATGATTTTGAAACCCTATCTTGCTTCAGCAGTGACTCAACACTTCAATGATTTACTTTTCTGATTTTATTTGACAGCTTGGAAACCCTAACCGCAGACCTTCATGAACATGGCTCAAATCCTTCGATGCACAGCTCCAATCCACGACCTAACCTGCTCTGATACCACTTGTTGGTGGTGGATTTCAAATCCACAAGACACTATATCAAACACATACACAGAAACATAAATCACATAAACACAAATATTGCTCAAATGTGTGCTGCTGCACAATATTCATTAACTCAGAACATCATTACATGCTTATAACGAATGCTGCTGCATTCTAATGATCACTTGATCATACAGACTTAATCACTTCACTTAACTCTGTTACATCATGCCTCTTTTATAGAGGGCTTTGGTAAATGCCTATGCCTTCTAGGCTTTTCCATTCTTCATCTAGAAACAATCTATTTTTGGAAACTTCCTCTAGAACTTTCTAACCTAGAACTCTCCTCTTTCTGGAAACCTCCGTCTTATCTGGACTCCTTTAGGAACTTTCTATTTTCTTCTTTTGTCTTTTTTGCCTTTTTTGTCTTTTTCTCTTTTAATTTTGTTTGTGGGAGAAATTACTTTCCAACAGTTTCCAAATGCGACAAGGAGCTCCGCGTTCATCTGCCATTTCTCTTCCCAAGTCCCGCAGATGGTCATGCATTCCCAAATCAGTCCCGTCCCACTCCCATTTGAATCCATCTAAGCGCTTCGTTTCAATTTCCTGAACAATAAATTTTTCTTTAATTGTCTCCAGGGCATGATGAGCCTCCCATCCTGATGCCTCCCACACTCTCATGGCAAGATTCTTAGAATTGCCAATGAAAAAACACGCGATATCCATGAAAATTTCTGTGGCCTCCGTCTAATGAGTCTATGCTTATTTTAAGCGTCTCCTTTATGTCTTGATGCAGAACCTTACGAACTTTACTCAATGCTGAATTCCAACATTTCTGATCTGTACCCTTAACGTGACTGCCCAGAATTTGAAGAGACAGAGGTAAGCGTCCACAGCCTTGTACGAAGTCCTCAACGAGGCCCTCTTATCCCCTATCTGGATTGGACTGGCCAAAGGCATGAAAGCAAAAGAGATCTCTCGCATCATCTTCATTTAACCTTCTAAATTATAAGCAGCAAGAATTCCTGCTCTTCTAAGCACCCCAGCATCACGGGTTGTAACAATTATCAGACCATCACCAGGCTTGTTCACCATATCAGTTACCAATAGATTCTGCAATTGTTTCAAATGATCAATATCATCGAGAACAATTAGAAAGCTCGCAAACTTGATCCTTCCTAACCGATCTTGTAGATAGCTTCTTCCTTCGTCTGTACTTGTAAAACTGAGATTGTCTTCCTCGAAAAGATCTTTGAGGAGCTTCAGCTGCAAGGAAGGTAATGCACTTCTGGCAGAGTTTTCTCGCACATCAAACAAAAAACTTGATCGAGTGTATTTTTCACAGTTTTCGTTATACAACTTTTTGGAGAAAGTTGTCTTCCCCACTCCACCCATTCCGCAAATTCCAACAATCCGAGCCTTCCCTTGGCCTTCTTCATTCATCCTGTACCGCCTTTCAAAATCTTCTACAAGCACGGGAAGCCCCACTGGATGCTCAGCAACATGTAAAAATTGTATCCTTTGGATTTGCTTTTTAACAGCTAACACTATTTCTTTGCAGACATCGGCAGCACTTTTCAAGGGAAAAAAGAATTTGATAAGAGATCGATTTTGCTGTGTAAAATCAAGCAATTTTGATGTATAAAAACATAAATTAAGTATAAATATCAATGACAATAAAAGCATAGAAATCTTACTTCAACTCGTCGATTTCATAGCCTGCCACATATGAAATACTGTGGAGAGCTTCCTTCCAATCCTCAAGCTTCTCTGTGTGCCTAGATTTCTCTTTGTATTTCTCGAATGCCTTGTTGTACACTTCCTTTTCTATGTGGCGTAGCTCCCAAGGGTTGACTTGACAAAACACGGGAATAATCTTGGCTTCAGTCTTCTTCCTCATGAGAACCAGCTCCTCCAAACACCATTGGGACTCTGCATAGCCTTTGGAGAAGATAGCTATGTCTACTCTAGCAGACCAGATGGCAGTCTCAATGGTAGACGGAAACGACTCTCCAGCTTCTCTCTCTTCGGAATCAAGAAACGCCCGTATTCCTAACTTCTTGAGAGATTTGTAAAGGTCACGAGCCAGAGTTTTTTTTACATCCGGCCCTCTGTGATTGATGAACACATCAAACTCTCTCACAGATTCCTCTGCTTTCCTCCTTTCGCCGTGATGTTCTCCTACAGACAAAGCAAACTGTTCAACGTTTGGTTTATGAGATGAGGAAGAAGATGCCATGGATGGAAGAACGGGGAATTAAACGCTAAGCAAGCGTTGTAAAAGCTGGATTTGTAGCGAAGAGGAAGACCAGAATGAGTTTCATTTGATGAGAGAAAGCAGATCGTGAAGATTTTTAAACAAACAAATATGACAGCAGATTTAGGAGGAACAAACAAAAAAACCATAAAAAGATATATGCAGACACAGAGAATAAACTTTTTATTGCAATTGAAAAAACCAGAGAGCTACAGCTCTTATACAATGTATTTGCTACAAAGGAAACTATATAGAAAAAACAGAAAAAACAAACCAAAGATAGCATGATTTACATGCAACAAAGAAGATGGGAAATTTCCTAAAAACATCTAACAAGAAGAAAATGGAAACTGCTATCCGCAGCATCAGTTATCCAACATACTCCCCCTTGATGCGGAGAGGAGTCACAATATGATCTTGAAGCATCAAAAACCGAACCTTCACAACTGCCTTGGTGAAAATGTCTGCAAGTGGTTCTGTAGTCTTGATATACCTGAGTTCTACTTCTTTCTTTTGCACCAAATCTCTGATAAAATGATATTTCAGATCAAAGTGTTTAGTTCTACTATGATGCACGGGATTTTTTGCTAATTTGATTGTGCTCATATTTTCACAAAAGAGCACTGTAGGTTGAACTTGTTTCTCACCAATCTCTTCAAGAATTTTTCTGAGCCATAATGCTTTAGTACTTGCAAAGGTGACTGCAACATATTCTGCCTCTGTGGAAGAAAGAGAAACTATGCTTTGTTTCTTTGAACTCCAAGAAACCAAACTAGAACCAAAAGTAAAACAATTACTAGAGGTAGACTTTCGGTCATCCACACTACCTCCCCAATCAGAATCACTGAAACCAACTAGATTAAATCCTTTAGAACTGTAGTAATGAATGCCAAAAGCAAGAGTTCTTTTCACATACCTCAAAATTCTTTTAGCAGCCTTCATATGTAATTCAGAGGGTTCTGTCATATACCTTGAAACAAGAGAAACTGCATAAGCAATATCAGGCCTTGTGTGGGTTAAAAACATTAGACTACCAACAACACTTCTATAAGATGTCACATCAACTCTTTTAGCACCATCCTCTCTACACAACACAACTCCTTGAGAAATTGGAGTGGAGGCTGGTTTACAATCAACCATATCAAATTTCTTCAACATATCCTTGCCATATTTTGTTTGACAAAGGAAAATTTCATCCTTACTTTGATAAACCTCCATGCCTAGAAAATATTGCATAAGGCCTAAATCTTTCATTTCAAACTCATTCATCATAGCATGCTTGAATTTATCCTTCATCTTAGAACTACTTCCCATATACAACAAATCATCAACATACAAACTCACAATAAGAATATCATTACCTTCTTGTTTGTAGTAGAGGGTAGGCTCATTCGTACTTCTTTGGAAGCCATTTTGCTGAAAATACCCATCAATCCTAGCATACCAAGCTCTTGGTGCTTGCTTGAGGCCATACAAGGCCTTCTTCAGCTTGTAGACTAGATGTTCTTTTCCTTGCACCTCAAAACCTTGTGGCTGTTCCACATAAATTTCCTCATCTAAGTACCCATTCAGGAAGGCACTTTTCAAATCCATGTGATGAATGCTCCATTTCTTTTGGGCTACAAGGGAAATCAACATTCTAATAGTCTCTTGTTGGGCTATGGGTGCAAATGTTTCTTCATAATCAATGCCATGCCTCTGTGTGAAGCCTTTAGCAACTAATCTTGCTTTGTGTCTTTCAACACTCCCATCACTATGGTGCTTAATCTTGTAGACCCATTTAGTGCCAATCTTTTTCTTGTCATGAGGAAGCTCTGTAAGCTCCTAAGTACCATTCCTATGAATAGCATCCATCTCTTCTTGCATTGCTTGCACCCAAACTTCATTAACACATGCATCTTCATAACACGATGGTTCAAAAATAGATTGTGAGAATAAAGAAAAATTTATTGTTTCACCTATTGGATTCTCTTCATGTGCTTGGATTGTACTTCTTTGATAGATATCACTTAAGCTTCTTACCTTCCTTATAGGACTTGGACTTGAATTTGGACATGTACTTGAAACTGAAGAACTAGAGGAGGGGCTATTTGGTGGATGTATAGCACTTGGAAAGTATTAGCTGGCTGCTCATGATCAAGATCAACAATAATACCACCATTCAAAACAAATTTAGACTTCTCAACATGGTCTTTTTGATGACCATAGACTCCCCCTTCATAAAAAATCACATCTCTTGAAACAAGAATGCTATTAGTGCGAGGGTTATACAACCTGTAAGCCTCACTTTGCTCACTATATCCAACAAAATTGCATGACTCACTTTTGGGATCTAATGTTTGTCTCTTTGGATCAGCCACATGAACATAGGCTAAACAACCAAAAACTCTAAAATGATTAACATGAGGCTTTTTTTCATACCAGGCTTCATAAGGAGTCATCATGTCAAGTGCTCTAGTAGGGCTCCGATTGAGAATGTACACTACTGTAGCAACTGCATCACCCCAAAAAGAATTGTCTAATCATTTGGTATGTAGCATACTCCTTGCCATTTCCACCATTGTACAATTTTTCCTTTTAGCTACCCCGTTTTGTTGAGGTGTGTAAGTAGTGGTGAGTTGCTTTTTGATGCCATTCATATCACAATAATTCCTAAAATCTCTTGAGCAAAATTCTCCTCCACGATCTGTCCTTAATCATTTGATCTTACAACCTTTTTCATTTTCTACAAAGGCTTTAAACCTTTTGAATGTATCAAAGGCTTCATCCTTGGCCTTCAAAAAATAAACCCAACACTTACGTGAGTAATCATCAATAAAAGTAATGAAATATGATGACTTACCCAAACTCTTTGTCTACATAGGACCACAAATATCTGAGTGAACCAATTGAAGTGGGTAATGGGCCCTCCATGCATTGCCTTTTGGAAATGACTCTCTTGCATGTTTTCCTTTAGCACAGCCTTCACAAACTTCCTTGTGTTCTTGAACCTTAGGCAAACCATAAACCAAAGCTTTTGAGGTGAGAAACATCAAGCTATGAAAATTCAAATGGCCATATCTGAGATGCCATAGCCAACTCTTATCCTCATATGCCATATTGGCAAGATGGCTGCTATGTTTACCAAACTTCAATGGGAACATCCTATTCTTTGACATAGGCACTACTGTAACCACCCTATTGCCTTGATTTTTATCATAAATTGTACATTGCTGATTTTCAAATACCACCTTATAATTCTTCTCACACAACTACCCAATACTCAATAAATTATGCTTTAATTGTGGAGTGTAATAAATATCAATCACACATTTCTTACCTTCTTTTGTATTCACCTCCATAGCACCTTTAGCTGCAACCTCCAAGGACTTGTCATCACCAAGCTTAATTTTAGATTTGAAACTTTTATCTATTGTGTAAAAAATCTCATTATTTCCCAACCTGAATCTAAATACCAGACTTCTTTAGAACTATTTTCAGCTTTGTAATATGATAAGAATAAATTACTAGGAGAAGCCTCATCTTTCTCGTTAGCATAATTAACACTTCTATTGTTATTACCTTCTTTTAATCTACATTCCCTTTCAAAGTGACCATACCTATTACAGTGATAACATTGAACATTTCTTTTATCAAATCTGCCTTTACCTCTTCCCTTTGGACCACCTCTTCATCCTCTATTTCCTCTTGAAGAATTATGATTTTGACCTCTGCCTTGGCCTTGATTATTTTTGGTACTTGTGCAAGCATTTTGTAATTTGTACTTTGGAAGAAAAAGCCTTCTCATTACTTTCTCCAGATGAATCTCTCAATCTTTCTTCATGAGACATGAGAGATCCAACAAGCTAATCAAAATGAAGAGAAGTCAAATCCTTGCTTTCTTCAATGATGATGGCAACATTGTTCCACCTTGGTGTTAGAGACCTCAACACCTTTTTGATCACAACTTCATTGTCCATAGTTTCTCCAAGAGTAGCCATCTTATTAACCACATCTTTTACTCTTACACAATAATCACTCACATTTTCAATTTCTTGCATCTTCAAATTCTCAAATTCTCTTTTTAATGTCTACAACTTCACAACTTTGACTTGATTACTACCTTGGTAAGCTTCTTTTAGAGTCTTCCAGGCATCTTTAGCTATCTGCAATTCTTGGAAATAGGCTCTTATCAAGAGCTATTTGAATGTGAAATAAAGCCTATGCATTCTTCTTCTTAGCTGTTCTAGCATTGGCTGCAAGAACATTCCAATTAGCTGGCTCTTCATATCCTATTTCTACAATTTCCCATAAATCTTTTCCTATCAAAAAAGTTGTCATCTTGATACACCAATAATCATAATCAGATCCATTAAATTCTAGGATTGGCAAAGAGTTAGAATTTGACATGATAAATTTTCTAACAAATTCACTTGCTCTGATACCAAATGAAGATTTTTAAACAAACAAATATGACAGCATATTTAAGAGGAACAAACAAAAAACCATAAAAAGATATATGCAGACATAGAGAATAAACTTTATATTGCAATTGAAAAAACCAGAGAGCTACAGCTCTTATACAATGTATTTGCTACAAAGGAAACTATATAGAAAAAATAGAAAAAACAAACCAAAGATAGCATGATTTACATGCAACAAAGAAGATGAGAAATTTCCTAAAAACATCTAACAAGAAGAAAATAGAAACTGCTATCCGTAGCATCAGTTATCCAACAGATTGGAAGTCATAGATGTGTAAGCAGGATCCTTCGCAGAAATAAGGAAAAGAGATAAGGAAAATGTGTATGAGGACAAAGGTCACTAACCTTCGCCGAAACTCGATTGGATTTTATTTGAGGTACGTAATCTGATTGAAATATAAATAAAATAAAAATAATATTAGTTTGAGAATCTCTCATTCGGAGCCCCTACAGAAAAGGAGAGGAGAAGTAAATTCTTTGGGCAGGCTCTCCACCACTAATGTGGAAACCACATTAACTAAACATTAAAAATGATGTCCCTAAGAAAAAAGGGACAAATCGGACAATTTATCCCATTAAAGATTGTAAGGAACTAAGTCACAGTCACTAAATAATTTAGGTTAAATAAATGAATTTAATTAATCAAGTATTAAATAGTTTAGATTAAATTAGAGTTGAAGTTGATAATTGCAATAAACATTTAGAAATGAAATATACAAGGTAGGAATATTTAGTTTTAAAATTGATGATATGAATATAATATTTATGTCATGTAGAATTGATTCGTTATCTATAGAAATTTAATGCACTCAATAAGATTGTTGTCTTAGATTTTGTATAGCCTCAGAATCCTAAATGGTTTAATCTTGTGCACTACAAGATCAATCTTAATCATCACAAGTTTGATCTACACATTTGAACCTATGAAATGTGGATTGTTGAATTATGTTTACCGATATTTTTGCTATCTATTTTTCTTATAGGAATGGTGGTGTTTATAAACACCTTTAAGGAATCTAATAGATTGTAAGGTTCATGTTCTCCATGGTTAAACCCCTAGATTGACTTACAACTTTGAGTGAAGATTTGAAGAGAGATGGTCAATATGTAGTTCTTTGTACCTTAAGAAAAAGAAAACTAAAGTTCTTTGAGTGAAGTTGAAAGGTTCTGAATGAGCCCAATAGGGTAAGTCTTATTGAGTGCAAGGCCCCCAACACCATAAGGGATGAGGTCGTGATCATGCCCCAAGCAAATTTGATGGAATAGATACCCCTCAGTCCTTGGTTGTCAGTCAAAGAAGTTCAACCTAAGGCTCGTGCTCCCGTATCAGGTAGAAAAATGATCTTGTGGATGATCTCCATCTAAAAAAAAAAAAGTTTGCTCTAGTTATTATTTTTATCCTTTACATTCTAGCTTGTTTGGAGATATGTATAAATGACACCTTTAATGTTTTTAAATACCAAAACATAACAACATGTCACATGGGTGTTTACCAAGTTGGCTCATAACAATTAGTAGAAAGGGGTGGAAAATTTAGAATTTAAAATTTGAATGTTTGAATTTGGGGTCCATCCCACACCACGTAGAAATGAACCATAGGTGTAATGGTAATTTAAGGCGTGAAGTAAGTGTGTGGAAATATATGCAAATTAAGATGGATAAATGGCTAATAAATGATGAATGTGTGGGAATAAGTGTAGAGAAGGATAAAATTGGTATGGATGAGGATTGATCCATGAGCTAGCATAGCACAAGAATATGCTACTTGTCAATATGTAATTGTATTAAAATCATTCAACTAAGATGGACAAAAAACTAAATAATGGCATGGGTGTACAAATTTCACCATTAAATTAAAATAAGAAAAAAGCTAGCCTCATTTCATTTGTGTTTGTTCATTTCTTAAATGGTCTCTCTCCCTCTCTATCTCTTGGAAATATTCAAAGAGTTAAGTGTAGAGGATAAGTCACATTAGGCTCGTTGATCAATAAACATTGACATTGTGCAAGCTGCAGCATTTCCAATTTTAGTACAATCTCTTGAACTTGTATTGGCATGTGCTTAAACAATGATGCAAAAAAGAGGAAAATTGATGGACTCGCAAATGAACTCATCCTAGATATCACTGTTGAGGCTCTTGGTGAGACCTTTGGGCTCCCAACCTATGTCAAATATGTTGGAAAAAGGTAGAAAGAACAAGGTAAAGTTGCAGTTATGTAGCTTTTAAATGTTTTCAAATATGAAATAAAAGCATGTGTAAATCTGAAAATTACTTTCAATTTAGATGTAATAGTATTTCTCCAATTTAATCAATGTAGTAGAAGAAAAAAGCATGATAAAAGTAGACAAAATTCACGTGGAGAAACCCTTGTGGGAAAAAACTCTACACCCAAAGAGATTTATTCTTGTATTAATTCCTGTAATTGAATTTACAATAATACTAAAATATTCTTTAGATTCTGTTAGCACTCCATTACTTCTTTAATCTTCAAATACCTATCCTTCCTGTCATTACTTGTCTGTAATTTGTAACATTGTGACGATTTCTCATACTTTCTACCAACTCAAGGCATCATTATATAGAAGCCATGGATCTCAAACATACAATAAATTATATCCAATAACATGAGAAGAAACCTCATGCAAATCCAAGCTCCTAATATAGTGAACTCAAGAGTTGCATGGTAGAAATCAATTGTTAACTATAAGTCTCAAACATGGGTGCCCAAGAAGTCCCAATCAAACTTAGTCAACTAAAGTGTTATGTGACAACAACAAGGTACAACTAAAAGTCTCAACATGGGTACCCAAGAAGTCAAACTCAAACTCAGTCAACTGAAGTGTTATGTGACAATAACAATGTTGAACTGAAAGTTTTTTCATGAGTGCCTAGTAACTCCCAATTAGACAAAGTCAACTGAAGTATCACTAAAGTACCAACACACACCAATGTCATGCAAACAACATGCATCATTGATGTCCCCAATATTATTCTGTAACAACTTGTTCTGTAACATGTAAGAGTCATTTAACCACCTGTAGCACCATGCAAGAGTTATCCAAAATTGATCTTGAGTTAGAATGTCATGCAAGATACATGCAACAACATGCAAACACACGCAAGTGACATGCAAAAACATGCAAGTTCATATAAGTGACATGCAACAACATGCAAGTTCATATAAGTGACATGCAACAACATGCAAGTAACATGCAACACATGCAAGCATATGCAAACTAATACAAGTGACATGCAACAACATGCAAGTCTACGCAAGCAATATGCAAATATCATGCATATCTAACTTCACTGTTAACTGCCACATCATATTCATTTAAATATCATGCATCTCTAACTCCATTGTTAACTGCCACTCATATTCATGCATCTCTACCTCCACTATTAACTGCCACATCATGTTCATGCAATTATCATGCATCTCTAACTCCATTGTTAACTTCCACATCATGTTCATACAAAGTGTATCAACATTATCCACTCATGCACACAAAAAAACAAACTCCTAGTCTTCATTGGAAACACCTCCAAAGTGAGTGCCCAAAATAGCTCCCACCTCCTAGGAAGTATCACCAAGTTGACATAGACTTGAAGAAGTCAACTCCAAGTCTCCATGGGCTCCACTTTCAAAGTGGGCACCCAAATTGGGTCCTACCTCATAGGAGTTATCAACAACATGTCATAGTGCTATAATTAAATATTATTTTGTCTCTCAAGTTCCTATGTGTTGGAGAACACTTTCCAAGAACTTTGGAGACACGTGAATTTGGTTAGGATTGTAAAGTTAATGACAACTTATCCCAACAAAATATGCTCATGTAAATACCAGATCTACAAATAACTACTATGACAAACACACAACTACTTGTGTAAAATGTTTAAATGATAATTGGTTGAACAAAAGAAGAGATTTTTATTACTACTTTGCCTAAGATCATTCATAGGAGTGAATTCAACAAAGATATAAGTGATCTAATCACTCTTCTCAATAGAATAGTGGGCAAACCCATGGATGTTTTATTCTATACTCACCATGATAGATGACACAAATAGAATTGAATGGGAAACCCTAATTTATGTGATCATCTGCATGATCAATTATGTGATGTACAAAATAGGAAAAAGTTCCATATAACCTCTTGTCTTGTATATATATTAGCAAGGAGAGCTACCCTTCCAAGGTTAACCAGGATAGAGAAGATGGGTCTGGGAGAAAGGAACTTTTATGGACATTACCCTTATATATATATAAATTTTACATGAATGTCTATTTTAGAAGGTTATTTAGTTTTAGTTTGTTTTAGAAGTTTCGGTTTGAAAACTTAGTCTTCAATAATAAAATATTTATTTAATTCATATTATTGGAATATTTCTTACCCATGAAGTTTTATTTTATTTTGTGGAGAGTCTCCTTAAATTTTAATTTTATAAGCAAAGAGGACTTGACCTAAAGATTATTTAAGTGTTTACTTAGAATGGAAATTAATTTTCCCATTATCATAGTATAAAAATAATAATTTTCTCTTTTCATAATATTAATTAATATTTTGTTAGGTTGGAATGAAGGAAAATTAGATGAGCATAGCTAAATATTATCTACCCTATTTTAATTAAGTTTATTATTGCTATTAGGTTCTATTAGTATTTTAAGAATAAATAAAAATAATTGTTAAGCTTGGGTGTGGGTAATCATGATTAAATTATTTTAATAGTAATAAAGCCTAATCTTCTATTTTATGGTAATTAGTACTCATTATTTATTTACTTAGGAATTCGAGAATCGATAGTTGAGTTAAACATTGTCTAAACCCTAATTTTACCCTTGCCTTTGATAGGTCAGTGGTAGGGTGAAATGGATAACTTAATTTTCTACTTTGAAATAACATCATTTTCTATTAAACCTGGCAAGAAAAAACCCAAGATGACTAATAGTCCTAAACCCACCACTGAGGACCTCACCCCCACTTCTCCTACTGCTACCCCAACAAAAAGAAAAATTAGTTATGATTACCCTTCCCTGCTCAGTAAGAAGAAAAGGGGAGGCGTGGAAGAAGGCTTTGAAACTACTAGTGAGATTAGGACCTTGAAATCTACCCCAGTGGTAGAAGAAGTCAACATTAAGTAAGATAATGAGGACTTTGATAGCGCTGAAGAGGAGGCTTATACCCCCACTATAAGAAAAATGTGCTACCTGACTACCAAACAGTCGTCTAGGTTGGCTGCTAAGCCGACATCCTTGGCCAAGGGGAAAGCATCTGTGTCTGAGAAAGAGGAGGTTGTGATTATGCAAGAAAAGGACTAGCCGGAGGGGAAGAATTTTGAGGTTGAGAAGGATTTGCAGGGAGAGGGTAACTTTGAAGAGGGCACCAAGAAGGACTCTAAGGAGCTCCAGGATTTAGAGTCTGGGGCTAATATCAACATGGACACTGTGGTTGAGGAGACTGAGCAAATGGGTGGTGACATTTCTATTAACAAAGGCAACAAGATTGAGGTGTTGGATGCTGGTGAAGAAGGTCCTAGCAACTTCCCAGATTCTAATGTGCAAGGCTCAAATACTGATAGCACTAAGGAGAAGATTAAAGTGACCACTAAGAAGAAGAAAGGTACTAAAAATAATAAGGGCAAGGCTAAAGAGACCCTGAAGGATATGATGACCCATCTGGCAGAAGTTTAATACCCTGGCCAAGTTCTCTGCCAGGGTCATGCACAGGTCCACCACGACTCTGTTGGCTCTCTAGAAGAAGGGTTCAAAAGACCAAGAGAAAATGGACATGAAGATGAAGAAATACGAGGACGTGCTCCAGTTCCTTGTTGATGACTAGGACAAGATGTTCAATTAGCCATTGGTGGTTGGGGGTTGGTCTGTTGTTGGTTTGTTGTCAGTCTACTTTCTCTATGGCATCCTATTTTTCTTTTGCTTTATATACTAGTTCTATTGTCTTTAGCTAGGTTGCTTCACTTTAATGGTTTCTTCTAAACTATTCAAGTTTTGGTGAGCCCTTGGCAGCTATTTTGTTATGGGATTGGCACCCTTTTTTGCCACTTATCTTATCAAAAACATTATTTTCTATGGTATTTAGTTAATTTTCAAACCAAGGGAATCTAGGTTCTTTTTTAAAATATTTTTTTATCTAGACCTAATCTTGGAAATTCATATTATAGGGAGATTGATGACTGGAGAGCAACTGCTAATTTTATGTTTCATATTGCCACAATCAAGTTATAGGTACAAGTCTTAATCATGAAGTTTGTCATAAGTTTTGGTTTAAATTTTTTATTCTAGCCCACTTGTATGGCTAGCATACAATTGGACTTGTCACGGGCATGACAGATTGAGAAACCCTAATTTATGTGATATCTACATGGTCAATTATGTGATGTACAAAATAGGAAAAAGTTCCATATAACCTCGTCTTATGGGTGGTGCAAAAATTTGGGGGGCCAAAAAGTGGCTAGCTTAAAAAAAATAGAAATAATGCGAGTGCGTTATAACGCACTCACGTTATGTGCTATTATATATAGAAAAAATAGCGTTCTATTTCATTATTTCTTAGCAAATTGTAAGAAACCCACGGCTTGAAGAAAGAAAGGAGCGCATTCACGTTATCTAAGGTCCAATCGTCAGCTATTCTTCACCGATTCATCATCAAAATGCCACCACGACATCAGGGAAATCAAAGAAGTAAGTTTTATTTGCTTTCTTGTGTGAATTTGTTGCTAAATAGATAGGTTAAAATAGTTTTTGATATAAATTTCTTAAATTTACAGGAGTTGATAATGCACCTCCTCACCCTCCTAAAAATCCACAAAATGGTCCAGCAACTGAACAACAAATACTTGCTAAAGAAGAACCCCAACCAAAAACACCTCCATTTATTCCTAAATATGCCCCTGGAAGACAAGAAAATATAATGGGGCAAATTAAAAGTAATAAGAAACAAATTGAGGACATAATTGCAAGGTTGAAAGAACCTGCAACTTCAACCTTGCATAGATCCATGCTTGATCAATCCCTTGAATCTATGTTATCAAATGTAGATTCAATAAGCAAGCAAATCACTAGTTGGATAGAAAAGAGGAGAGAATTTAGAGAGTATTATGCTGACAAGTTATCATATGAACAAGTGAAAAAGGAACAAATTACAAAACTTGACTTGTGTTCTATTTTCACATACCCACAAACAAATGAATGTCTACCCCTTACATGCAAGAGGTTCCCTATCCATTGGTGTAACAACCAAGTGATAACAGATAATTTTACGTAGAGGTGGTGGATAGTTTTTGACCATCCTCCATGCAACAATAATGAGGTCCTGCAATATTTTTTGAGGAAACTCTACTGCGAGTTTGTTAAAAATAAAGTGCCAAATTATTTTGATATGCAGGAGTTCCAGGGTAGAGGTAGGGGGTCAGCACAAGATAGACCAAGGACACGTGTTGACCCACAATGGCCAGCGAGACGAGCACTCGTCAGACCAGCCCATGAGCATGTTTCTATCCCTTTCATTGTGAAGGAGAGTGTTGAGGTCGAGACACTTCAGTCCATTAGTGCCTTGACCCAGAGCATCTTACAACATGCTAGTCCTGCAATACAACGTGCGCTGGGGGAGAGTTTGAGTACAATTCCACCCCATACTTGTCGGACTTGCGGGTCAGCATGTGGCTATGACCCCATGGATAGTCATGACGTAGGTGCACATGCTACATCTGTAGCTGAGCAGATGGTGATGACAGATGCCCTCCTGAGTGAGACTTTTGGGCTTGATACTCAGGTAAATCTTAGCAAGTTCATTAAATTAAATTTATTAAATTTTATTTTTGAAATGCAAGATTAACTAATTTAGTTTGATGATTTTAATAAAATTTCAGGGTCATAGCGTTGATGTAGTTTTTAGTGGTTCTCCACCTGCATATTACACTACATCATCTACTGTCGGGGTATGTAACTAGTAAACAATTATAAATATTACATGTGAATAGCATCATTATATGAATGGTATTCTAATATCTGATTTTGGATGTTGAATAGGTTAATATTGGAGATTTCACGGCAACACCTACCAGCGATGGTGGACTTCAAAGCTTCACGGAGGTAATAAAATAAATAGTTTAATGAATGAATTGTACTTACTAGATTTTTGTATGTGACTTGTGTGTTTTATTGTGTGTACTTCCATGTTTAGGTGAATGTGTGTGTATGTTAGGAGCCATGATTTGCATCACTATTATAGTTTTCGTAATTGAATAATGTTGTTTTATTTCCAGATGATGCAGGCTGCGGAGACACCTCTCAATGTTCATAGGGAAATGGAGAATGGTGTTTCCTCTATATTTCATAGCTCCATGCCATTAATGGGGCTATGAGGCAGATTAGTAAATTTTAATTTACATTCATTGTTATAGTTGTTTATTTTTGAAAAATCAAAAGATTATTGATTTGAAGTTTAATTTCTATCTAGATGGTTTCTATAGGACATGACATCACCATAGCCTAATCCTGCTACTAAGGCAAATGAGAAGATAGATTATATGGTAGCAGTAACTGATTATTTTGTCAAATGTTTCATTTTTTATAACATGTAATTTCTATATATTAATGTCTATACTTTTTATTGTAATAGCTAGAGATGCACGAACAACTAAATAGGAGGAACAACCCTTGGGTTTGTAGTAGACCACCCACATACGTGTCTCCATCCCCTAGAAGATCAAAGGCTGCCCGTGATCTATTCTCTTCACCAGCCAGAGGGGAATGACTTTTTATTGTGTTCCTTTATTGTATGCCTAAATGGCATTTGTGGACATATATTTTGTATTGCATATAGTTGACATTGTATGCCTATATAACATTCTTGTAAGCCTATATAGCTATTTTGTATATATGTTATACTTATATCGATAGATATTAATGTATGCCTATATGGATATTTAGTTAATATAAATCTTTTTTATTGATGGCGTCCATACTTGCATTATAAATCCATGTTTGAATGGATATTTGTAGATGGTTACTGTTGATGATTGTGATATACAGCCTTCTAGCCCCCCTTCTAGCGCCAGAAAACTGTTGATGACTGTTTTGATGCAATCATAACAATAAGTTAAAATTCACATAAAATGAACTGAAACTATACTTGAAAGACAAGAAGGAATCATCTGGTGATTCAACTAATCCCAAGTCTACAATGGTTCGGTTGGTCAAGTTCAGTTGGTCAATGTGAAGCTGTAATGTTCAAGGGGCCTTACGTAGTTTAGGTTTATTTTGTGGTTTACTGGACTAAGAATATGCAAAGAGGTCATAGATTTCAACAAGTATTCTGTTCATTTGCATACAAGTGATACTGGGCTGCAAGTTTTAGAGGGTTTTCTTGGATTTTTGCAGCTTTCTTCTTGATCTGTTTATGAAAACTGTCTACTTATAGCTCTGTTATCATGCTTCTTCAAATTTGAGACAATTTCCTCTGGATTTCTACGTTTTCAGCTAAATATTTCAGATGGGTTGGGAAAAGTTAGAAAGATCTAAACTATACCTCATTTAATCTACCGAAGGATCTAAGTGTTTCTGTTATGCACTATGTAAACACTACAGTAATTTGATCAAATCCACAGTAAAAACCCTAAATGTAAGTTCTGAGCATTTTCACAAACATACATTTAAAATTGCAAGCTCTCAAAGAAGATATTTCAAAACACAAAGAAGAGCAGGAGAACACTCAGAAGATAGATGCAGAACTCCAGATTCTATTGTATTAGAAACGAATAGCCATACATGATTTACAATGTAAGAATGACTCTTAGTTTCATTGATCATACTACAGAGAACTTACAAGCTTTACAGATACAGTAAGGCAGCCAAACATTCCACGCGCACCTTACTGCAGACAAATAGGCGACCTCCTTCTTCTACTTCTAAACTATTCTAACTTGCTGTATGTTCCTAAAAAAGAAATTCTGTTGTAGCCACTATTGCTTTCCTAAAATCCCTGTTGTAAAGTATTACAGTGTAGAGAGGCACAATATAAAGACATTTTGATTGTCCTCACTACAGCAAAAAACCTAACTAAACCCCTGGTTCAAACCCCTAGTTACAACAATAAATGCAGGTGAACCAGTTCTCAAAAATATCTCAGAGCAGTGGTCAAATCTGGGTGAAATATTGCCCCTTCTGAGAAGTTCCGGTAGCTGGGTAATAACTTCTGTTTGTCTTTTGTGATAATACCCTCAGCTGCAACCTTCCTCTTTACTTGAATGGCCTTGACCTTTTGCATTTCATCTCTATCTTCTTGCTCCTGAGATCAGATCTTCTGCTTCCATGAGGTCACTGCGCTGACTTTCCAGCTGTTTCCTCAACTGGAAGCCTGCAAGACAAGACAAGCAATAAGTTTCACATTTATCATAAAAATAGCATGAAATTAAAATAACCGTTTAAACCCAGGTGACTGCGCAAGATGGAGAAAATCGGATCCAGAAATCCTCTCAAAACGCGTCAAAAAATGCGTTCAGACTGCTCAAGATTGACGGGTCAACCATCGCTGACCGAAAAAATGCCAGAGGCGCCAAAAAAAAATGCTTTAAAATTCCACCGCCTCATTTCCCGCCCATCGGCATGACTATCCCTGTCGGTGCGTCAAAAAAAACATGTTAGCCGACATACTTCATCATCATGATATTTCGCTTCTGCATATTGGAGAAAAGAACAACATCATCATCATCATCATGTTGAAGAAGAATAGGAGGATATGAATATGATCATGCTGCCGAGGAAAGGAAGATGATGGTGACGTCATCATGATATTCGGGCTTCATTGAAATGCTAAGGATGACGTCATCATCATGTTCGGTTAAGATCAGGGGGATATTTGTGATATCGGGTCACCTAAGGAGCATGATCAGGATGATGAAGTGAATATGACCCTTTCGCGGCCAAGGTAACCCTCTCGAAAGATCAGTATGATGATGATCATCATCGAATTTGGGGCTTTTGTCGAACATAGAATAAGACGTCATCATCATATTTCGTGAACCTGATCGTGTTTTGGAAAATATCCTATTGAAAGAAAAAATGATGATGCTGATCATCAGGATATTAGCTTCTTCGTTTATCAGATCGGGATGACGTCATCATGATATCCGGGGCCTTTGTTAAACTTAAAACAAGACGTCATCATGATATTTCACCAACCGGATCATGTTTGGGAAAAAATCCTGCCGAAGGGAAAATGTGATGATGATGATCATCAGGATATGTGCAAAAGGTTGTATTTCATCGGCAGGAGGACTTTGCGAAATATCAGGTGGACAAACAAGATCATGATGATCTTGACTACAGGACAGGATAAAACATATGATGATGATGACCCTCATCGATTTATCATGATGACGTCATCATCATAATTTGTCTTCGGAGCACAAGGATGAGTTAAGGTCATCATGATATTTGCGCTAGGGTGATATTGCAAAATATGATCATGCTGTTGAGGAATGCAATATCGACCACCTCTGAATAGATAGGGTGATCATCATGATATTCGCTAACCGGAGATCAGGAGGATATGAAGATGATGATCCTCTTAATCGAATTATGATGATGATGCTTCCATCACTTAGCGAATTTAAGCAAATGACTCGTGAAAGATCAAGATGATATGGAGTCGTCATCATCATAATTCGAAGTTTAGCAAATATCATGATGATGACCTTGCGATAGGATTATAACACGCGCACGCAAATATGCCGAAGGTGGATTTTTCTAAGTCTGGGTGATCAGCATGATAATATAAGATCAGGTAACGTTGAATTATCATGATGATGCTTGCGATACAAAAGACCACTTCGACGGGGAACGTACCTTGACTTAAAGCTGATGTCATCATGATATTTGAACCTCAGGATATTGTCGAGGGGGTGCGTTTCAAATATGATGATGATGTCCTCATACAGCAAAACCAAGTTTATAAAATATGACGCTCCTAAGAAAATCATGATGCTGATGATGCGCCTGAGGCCATTTGACGGGTAAAGGGAACTACCACCTAAAATTGACGTCCGGATATTGCGACTGCATGATTTTTAGCGGGTGATAGACCAAGATCATGATGATCCTGTCAACATGACTTAGGATATAAAAATATGATGATCCTCCTGCGAATATCAGGTTTGACCAAGACTTTGACCGTGCATAACTTCCACATATGGACGAATTTTCAAGTGAAGTAAAAGGCAAACCTGCATGGAATTTCAAGCTCTTTTAAAATATGAGGTCACAGAAACAAAATATGAACTTTGACAAACAGACCTCATGATGATGACCCGACCTTCATTTTTACCAGACCGCCAGGAAGCAGAAAAATCACAAGCAGAAGCAAAAAGCAAGACATCAGCAGGGGTCCCCATTTTGCTAAGGAGCATAATGGGGCGTGTTGTGAACATCACAACAACTAGCAACCAAAACAAAACAATCAAATTCAGAGTGTTCAAGGAAACTAGGTGAAATGAACTCATAACTTCCAACTATCTTTCCTGCAAATTACTATTCAGCTTGAGACTCAAAGTGTTCAATAAAGATGCATGAATTTCCATTTTCAGTTTAGTTGTGTACAGGTGATTAATTATCCTCATCTTGAAGATTGGTTGAACAAACCAGTGACTGACATTAGCCTACGTAGGTGAGGATATTCCCTCATAGCCGACCGGATAGAGCCTTGCTGCCAGCGAGCGTCTATAGCCTCGGCAAGGTTATCGTTACAATTCTCCTAAGTAGAGCCCCACTGCCAGCGAGCATCCATAGCCCCGGTAGAGTTACTTAGATGGCTTAATCTAGATTTTCAGTATAATCCGCTTTATTTATTTATTTATTTATTTATTTGTTTTTGTTTTCTAATTTTGAAAGATTTCATAAGATATAGCAATTTGTAACTTCATGATGATGCAAGGAGTGGACACTTGCTGAAATTAAGCTGAGAATTGTAATGGTAGCAAGGGTGACCTCTGATTTTTCACCTAATATCTACACTGGTAGGTTCAACAAACCCAAGGATTTTAGGTGTGTCATCGTGAGAAACCTGCTTCGAATTCTCAATCACATTTATTGAATACGAAACTTCAGAAGATGAACAACTCTCTACATTCATGACAGTGACAAGTTATGTGTAAATTGCAAATGGTTAACCTGAATATCCTAAATTATATACTGTTTTGAATGGTTGCTAGTTCTGCTCCTTAATACTCTACAGTAAAATAAAGATCCCTGCTGAGGAGACAACAAACAAACCAAACAAACAGGCTGTACAAACAACACAACAACAGAAAAAACTGTACAAACAGACAGAAACAAAAAGCAAAAAACAAACAGAAAGGAACTATACAAACAACTAACCTAAAAAGAAAACAGCAAAAGAAGAACACAAAAAAAACAAAAAACAACTACCCTACCAGACTATATACAAGCCTCCACGAGGCAATTAGAAACCCAGGAAAAGGACCCAAAAACACCCCTACTTGCATATTTCTTTAGGTTGTGCAGGAGTAACAGGGTACTAGTTATGGTCCTCATCATAGCAGATTTATCTTTGAATTCTGAAAAAAATTCTGATATTCTAGATTCATTGTGTCTATCAGAATAGCCCTTAATGACTAGTAACTGAGGCAGCTCATCAGGGTTATGATTAATCCATAGGCATGTCCTATCTCTTGAATTTGCATAATCAAAATAGCATTTATCATCATTTACTAAGGAAAGGAAAGAGACAACCTGATGTGCCTTTAGCTCTGTGGAACACACTTGTTTATTAGTAGCTGGCTCTTCATTTAGCTCTGCATTTTCATTGCCCAGCTCTATGACTAGTCCTTTTTCAAGTTGAAAGAAGAATGACTCTAGATGTATCATTTCTTCATCTTCATCCAGCTCTGTTCCTTCATTCTGGATGTTCAGTTTATCCTCAAATTTAGCACACCTCTCAATGTTCTCATTAGTTTCCTGCACATCAGCACTTAAGTAAGTATCTTCATCATCATCTGACATACAGAAATTAATCATTTCTAAATCACTTGAGAGTAAAGGTGGGACAACATCTTTTGATTGACAAGAGTACTCCCCTGTTTTATTTTCAACATGCCATGGGGGTGATGTCTGACTGTGTACAGCAGCTCCATGATCTTCTGTATTTTCAATTTTTAAGAATTGGTCATCAACTGACTCACATTTATCGTCCAGTGTGGAGTCTGCTTCTATTAACCTACAACAATCCGGAACTTGGTCATTCAATTCAGAGAAATCAGTCATGGGATTGGGATTTACTTTCTCCTCTATGACTTCACTAGTTTTTATAGTAGGGATCTCATCAATTTCAGTGCACTCTAATTTTTTCATTTGCCCACATTTCTCCTTTCCATAAAATGACTCAAGGAAAGATGTTTTACTGTCTTTACCAAAAGCATTAGGATCAGCAATAAAAACCTTATCCTGACAAATGGTTTCCTCTCTACAAGATTTAAAAGACTTATACTTGCACTCCCCTTTTCCTGTATTAGGAAGTAGAGACCTACTATCAATCCCTCCATAATATGACCTAAGAAAAGATGCTCTGTTATCATTCCCTTTCAGAATTGAGTTTTCTATTGTATTTTCTAACCACCTATTAGTTTCTAGTGCTGTATTAGCTTGTTGCTACAAAATTTCTTTTTCCTGCCAGCTTTCAGCCCTGAACACATCTGAAAAAATAATTAGTCCTTTCAAATATGAATCTATCCTAGTGAGGAATGTTAAACATTTAAGTTCACTGTGTTCAATAGTCCGGTGTATCCTGCAACAACTGGACAAACAAAAATTAGATAAACTTTGAGAATAAAACTGTTCATTCAAAGCTCCCTGAAATAAAGGACTGTTAACTTGAAAATTGTCCCCATATGTGTCCATTAAAAAAAAAAAAAAAAATGGGACCTTCTTTTCACCCTTTTAGGCCTTTTGAAATTTTATGAGATCTAACATATCTCAGAATATAGCATTTAAAACTCAGAATATTAACCCTAAACCAAATCAGGCCCTCTTTCTAGCGCCAGAAAACTGTTGATGATTACGATATACAGCCTTCTAGCCCTCCTTCTAGCGCCAGAAAACTGTTGATGACTGTTTTGATGCAATCATAACAATAAGTTAAAATTCACATAAAATGAACTGAAACTATACTTGAAAGACAAGAAGGAATCATCTGGTGATTCAACTAATCCCAAGTCTACAATGGTTCGGTTGGTCAAGTTCAGTTGGTCAATGTGAAGCTGTAATGTTCAAGGGGCCTTACGTAGTTTAGGTTTATTTTGTGGTTTACTGGACTAAGAATATGCAAAGAGGTCATAGATTTCAACAAGTATTCTGTTCATTTGCATACAAGTGATACTGGGCTGCAAGTTTTAGAGGGTTTTCTTGGATTTTTGCAGCTTTCTTCTTGATCTGTTTATGAAAACTGTCTACTTATAGCTCTGTTATCATGCTTCTTCAAATTTGAGACAATTTCCTCTGGATTTCTACGTTTTCAGCTAAATATTTCAGATGGGTTGGGAAAAGTTAGAAAGATCTAAACTATACCTCATTTAATCTACCGAAGGATCTAAGTGTTTCTGTTATGCACTATGTAAACACTACAGTAATTTGATCAAATCCACAGTAAAAACCCTAAATGTAAGTTCTGAGCATTTTCACAAACATACATTTAAAATTGCAAGCTCTCAAAGAAGATATTTCAAAACACAAAGAAGAGCAGGAGAACACTCAGAAGATAGATGCAGAACTCCAGATTCTATTGTATTAGAAACGAATAGCCATACATGATTTACAATGTAAGAATGACTCTTAGTTTCATTGATCATACTACAGAGAACTTACAAGCTTTACAGATACAGTAAGGTAGCCAGACATTCCACGCGCACCTTACTGCAGACAAACAGGTGACCTCCTTCTTCTACTTCTAAACTATTCTAACTTGCTGTATGTTCCTAAAAAAGAAATTCTGTTGTAGCCACTATTGCTTTCCTAAAATCCCTGTTGTAAAGTATTACAGTGTAGAGAGGCACAATATAAAGACATTTTGATTGTCCTCACTACAGCAAAAAACCTAACTAAACCCCTGGTTCAAACCCCTAGTTACAGCAATAAATGTAGGTGAACCAGTTCTCAAAAATATCTCAGAGCAGTGGTCAAATCTGGGCGAAATATTACCCCTTCTGAGAAGTTCCGGCAGCTGGGTAATAACTTCTGTTTGTCTTTTGTGATAATACCCTCAGTTGTAACCTTCCTCTTTACTTGAATGGCCTTGACCTTTTGCATTTCATCTCTATCTTCTTGCTCCTGAGATCAGATCTTCTGCCTCCATGAGGTCACTGCGCTGACTTTCTAGCTGTTTCCTCAACTGCAAGCCTGCAAGACAAGACAAGCAATAAGTTTCACATTTATCATAAAAATAGCATGAAATTAAAATAACCGTTTAAACCCAGGTGACTGCGCAAGATGGAGAAAATCAGATCTAGAAATCCTCTCAAAACGCGTCAAAAAATGCGTTCAGACTGCTCAAGATTGACGGGTCAACCATCGCTGACCGAAAAAATGCCAGAGGCGCCAAAAAAAAATGCTTTAAAATTCCACCGCCTCATTTCCCGCCCATCGGCATGACTATCCCTGTCGGTGCGTCAAAAAAAATATGTTAGCCGACATACTTCATCATCATGATATTTCGCTTCTGCATATTGGAGAAAAAAACAACATCATCATCATCATCATGTTGAAGAAGAATAGGAGGATATGAATATGATCATGCTGCCGAGGAAAGGAAGATGATGGTGACGTCATCATGATATTCGGGCTTCATTGAAATGCTAAGGATGACGTCATCATCATGTTCGGTTAAGATCAGGGGGATATTTGTGATATCGGGTCACCTAAGGAGCATGATCAGGATGATGAAGTGAATATGACCCTTTCGCGGCCAAGGTAACCCTCTCGAAAGATCAGGATGATGATGATCATCATCAAATTTGGGGCTTTTGTCGAACTTGGAATAAGACGTCATCATCATATTTCGTGAACCTGATCGTGTTTTGGAAAATATCCTGTTGAAAGAAAAAATGATGATGCTGATCATCAGGATATTAGCTTCTTCGTTTATCAGATCGGGATGACGTCATCATGATATCCAGGGCCTTTGTTAAACTTAAAACAAGACGTCATCATGATATTTCACCAACCGGATCATGTTTGGGAAAAAATCCTGCCGAAGGGAAAATGTGATGATGATGATCATCAGGATATGTGCAAAAGGTTGTATTTCATCGGCAGGAGGACTTTGCGAAATATCAGGTGGACAAACAAGATCATGATGATCTTGACTATAGGACAGGATAAAACATATGATGATGATGACCCTCATCGATTTATCATCATGACGTCATCATCATAATTTGTCTTCGGAGCACAAGGATGAGTTAAGGTCATCATGATATTTGCGCTAGGGTGATATTGCAAAATATGATCATGCTGTTGAGGAATGCAATATCGACCACCTCTGAATAGATAGGGTGATCATCATGATATTCGCTAACCAGAGATCAGGAGGATATGAAGATGATGATCCTCTTAATCGAATTATGATGATGATGCTTCCATCACTTAGCGAATTTCAGCAAATGACTCGTGAAAGATCAAGATGATATGGAGTCGTCATCATCATAATTCGAAGTTTAGCAAATATCATGATGATGACCTTGTGATAGGATTATAACACGCGCACGCAAATATGCCGAAGGTGGATTTTTCTAAGTCTGGGTGATCAGCATGATAATATAAGATCAGGTAATGTTGAATTATCATGATGATGCTTGCGATACAAAAGACCACTTCGACGGGGAACTTACCTTGACTTAAAGCCGATGTCATCATGATATTTGAACCTCAGGATATTGTCGGGGGGGTGCGTTTCAAATATGATGATGATGTCCTCATACAGCAAAACCAAGTTTATAAAATATGATGCTCCTAAGAAAATCATGATGCTGATGATGCGCCTAAGGCCATTTGACGGGTAAAGGGAACTACCACCTAAAATTGACGTCCGGATATTGCGACTGCATGATTTTTAGCGGGTGATAGACCAAGATCATGATGATCCTGTCAACATGACTTAGGATATAAAAATATGATGATCCTCCTGTGAATATCAGGTTTGACCAAGACTTTGACCGTGCATAACTTCCACATATGGACGAATTTCAAGTGAAGTAAAAGGCAAACCTGCATGGAATTTCAAGCTCTTTTAAAATATGAGGTCACAGAAACAAAATATGAAATTTGACAAACAGACCTCATGATGATGACCTACCTTATCATATATCATGATGATGACCCGACCTTCATTTTTACCAGACCGCCAGGAAGTAGAAAAAACACAAGCAAAAGCAAAAAGCAAGACATCAGCAGGGGTCCCCATTTTGCTAAGGAGCATAATGGGGCGTGTTGTGAACATCACAACAGTTACTTCAATTATTTAAAGTCTAATTATATTACATAGGATGTTTGTTGATCCAATAAGCTAGCTATTATTATTCAAGTATCACCTAAACCTCATTCTGGAACTAAAAGATAAAAGTTGTATTTAAAATAAAAATGAATCATCATGTTGAACAGAAAATATTCATATTCTTTATGAGTTGCTCAATTGAAAATATTCAAATGAGTATGTTGATCCATATTCTTTATGAGTTGGTCAATTGAAAATATTTCTTAATTTCTTGTTATTATACCATATTGGGATGTAAAGAGTATGTTTGTTATTTTGAATAAGATAGTCAAAATTATATGCTTATGAGCACCTGATGACCATTGTGGTTATTGAATGTAATTCCTCTTGCATATAAGGCAAGGTTATGAGAGTACATTGAGTCTTACCTAATTTTAGTATGCAACATAACATTGGGGCTATAGGCTTCCATAAGTCATCAACAACCAAGGTTCAAGGTTGTCATTGAAGTTAAAGGGTCAAGGTTGTTTGTCATTGATGTCAAGGTTGATGCCATGATGTTGATAAGGTGATACATTGATTCAAGGTAGGTGATGGTCATGAGGTGCATGATGTTGTGAATATAGTTTTCATGATAAGGTCTCTTAATTCATGTTGATGCTGCACAAGACAAACATGGTTCATATGATGCAAGGTTCATGTTCATGGTGGATGTGGTTTTGTTCATGCAAGGTTTTGTTGTGAATATGGTTTTCATGATAAGGTCTATCTTAGAAGGTTGATATGATGCAAGGTTCATATTCATGGTGGATGTGGTTTTATTCATGCAATAAGAAGTTAGAGAAGACACAAGATTTCATAATCATAATTCAATATCATCATCAAGGAGAGTTATATTTATCAAGGGGAGTCATGAGTTTGATTCAAATGTCAAGTTGTTCATGTCTTAGAACCCTAAGCCTATGATAAGTGTCATACTCTAATGTCTTTCTTCTGATGTCCTTGAGGTCTTTGAAATGTCCTAGATATCTCTTGATGAAAGTTAGAATGTTTAAGTCTTTCTTATTGATAATTAGGGTTTGCATATTGGGCATTAAACCCTAAAAATAATCTACTTTTCTTAAGACTTTAAAACCCTTAATTGTCTATCATGTGTAAAGTGCACTTTTATTTTAATTTAATATTGACTTATAATCACAAGTTACTATCACTTAAATCAACCTACTAAAGGGTCTTTAAGTCATTAGTTCACTGACCCTTCAACTTAACTCAAATGGTGTCTTTGGTAAACTCTCATAAGCTCGAGTGCCATATCATAATCGAAGGTCATATTTAATTGATATGAGGGCGGGAAAAAGGATTGGAAGGTTAGTATTTAAAAGGAATTTGGAATACAAACGATCATCTCTATGCAGTTGAATTTGATGGGCATGCCTTTATAAAAGGCTAAAAGATAGCTTTATGCAGGATATCTTGGTATTTGTAGTGTTTAAAGATTGAAGACTAGTTAGTGTTTGTAGCTCAAACTATTTTGGCAAGTTTGGGTGGAAAAAAGGACCATGCCTAGCCTAAACATACCCATCCAGACACATTGGAATTATCAATTTGGCCGCAGGAGGAGAAGAGCAAAAGTTACACCCCTTTGTAACTTTACACTACCTCCTTTTGATAATTTTTGGGGCAGCAGAAAACCTTTCACCACGGGTAAATGCCTTAGACATAATATATCTAAGTGACATAGTTTCTGAGTAACAACTCGTCAAAGATTGCTGCCTTTTTGCACTTTGGACTCTTCAGAGATATCGTTAATACAATGTAGCTCGAACTGTTTTGGCATGTTTGGGTGAAAAACAAGACCATACTAGGCCTAAACATACCCATCTAGATGCGTTAGAACTGTCAGTTTGGCCACACGAGGAGAAGAACAAAAGTTACACCCTATTGCAACTTTACACTGCCTCCTTCTGACAATTTTTGGTGCAGCAGAAAACCTTTCACCATGGGCAAACACCTCAGAGATATAAAATATTGAGAGAGCTTATTGTAGAGGGACCCTACAAGATCGCATTGCCTCAGACAAAATGTATCTAAATAACACAGTTTCCAAGTAACAACTCATCAAAGATTGCTACCTTTTTGCACTTTGGACTCTTCAGGGATATCGTCGGTACAATGTAGCTCTGACTATTTCAACATGTTTCGGTACAAAACAGGACCATGCCTAGCCTAAACACACCTATCCTGATGCATTGGAACTGTCAGTTTGGCCACACGAAAAGTTACACCCCTTTGCAACTTTACACTGCCTCCTTCTGACGATTTTTGGGGCAGTAGAAAACCTTTCACCATGGGCAAACACCTCAAAGGTATAAAAAATTGAGAGAGGTTATTGTAGAGGGACCCTATGTAATCATATTTCCTCAGACAAAATGTATCTAAGTGACATGATTTTTAAGTAATAGCTTGTCAAAGATTATTACCTTATTGCACTTTGGACTCTTCAAGGATATTGCCGGTACAATGTAGCTCAAACTGTTTCGGCATGTTTGGGTGCAAAATAGGACCATGCCTAGCCTAAACGTACCCATCCAAGTGCGTTGGAACTGTTTGTTTGGTCACATCAAGAGCAGGATGGAAGTTACACCTCTTTGTAAATTTACACTGCCTCCTACTGACGATTTTTGGGGCAACAGAAAACCTTTCACCACGGGAAAACGCCTCAGAGATATAAAAAACTGAGAGAGGTTATTGTAGAAGGCCTCTACATGATCGCGTTGCCTTAGATAGAATATTTCTAAGTGACATAATTTTTGAGTAACATCTTGTCAAAGATTGCTGCCTTTTTGCACTTTGGACTCTTCAGAGATATCACTGGTACAATGTAGCTCGGACTGTTTCGGCATGTTTGGGTGAAAAATAGGACCATTCCTAGCATAAATGTACCCATCCAGACGTGTTGGAATAGTCATTTTGGTCGCATTAGGAGTAGGACAAAAGTTACACCCCTTTGCAACTTTACACTACCTCATTCTGATGATTTTGGGGGCAGCAAAAAACCTTTCACCACGGGAAAACACCTCATAGTTATAAAAAATTAAGAGAGGTTATTGTAGAGGGACTCTATATGATCATGTTGCCTTAGATAGAATGTTTCTAAGTGACACAATTTTTGAGTAACATCTTGTCGAAGATTTCTACCTTTTTACACTTTGGACTCTTCAGGGATATCGTCGGTACAATGTAGCTCGAACTATTTTGACATGTTTAGGTAAAAAATAGGACCATGCCTAGCATAAATGTACCCATCTAGATGCTTAGGAATAGTCAGTTTGGTCGCATCAGGAGCAAGAGGAAAATTAGACCCCTTTGCAACTTTACACTACCTCCTTCTAATGATTTTTTGGGCAGCAGAAAACCTTTCACCATGGGGAAATGCCTCAGAGATATAAAAATGAGAGAGGTTATTGTAGACAAACCCTACATCATCTCATTTCCTTAGACATAATGTTTCTAAGTGACATGGTTTTCGAGTAACATCTCGTCAAAGATTGCTGCCTTTTTACACTTTGGACTCTTCAGGGATATCATTGGTACAATGTAGCTCAGACTGTTTCGTCATGTTTGGGTGAAAAATAGGACCATTCCTAGTGTAAATGTACCCATCTAGATGCGTTGGAATAATCAGTTTGGTCGCATCAGGAGCAGGATGAAAGTTACACCCTTTTGCAGCTTTACACTACCTCCTTCTGACAATTTTTGGGGTAGCAAAAAATCTTTCACCACGGGAAAATGCCTCAGACATATAAAAAACTGAGAGAGGTTATTGTAGAGGAACCCTACATGATCACGTTTCCTTAAACTAAATGTTTCTAAGTGACATGGTTTCTGAGTAACAACTCGTCAAAAATTGTTGTCTTTTTACACTTTAGACTCTTCAGGGATATCATTGGTACAATGTAGCTCAGACTGTTTTGGCATGTTTGGGTGAAAAATAAGACCATGGATAGCCTAAACGCACCCATCTAGATGCATTAGAATTGTCAGTTTGGTCGCATCAGGAGTAGGACACCAAAAATGCAAAAGTTGCTTTGTGCTACTTGACAACATTGACACTTTTTTGCAACAAGACTCAAATACTCAAACTGACCCCAAATGACTCAAACTAACTCAAAAACATATGAAATGGTCTTAGAAGACCTTATTACATACAATGGAATTAATCAAAACAAAATTTTATTTTTTAACCCCTCGTGGAGTCATGACAACCTGGGTGCCCCTGCACCATTAGTGCAATTGAAGTCAATAAAGTTTTCCTATTAAGAAAAAGATCTTCCCTTAGCTTCAAGAAATATAAGTATTCTATACTGACAAGGCCAACCATGTGAAGGTGGAAGCTCATGTGGCCTCACCTAAGACCTAAGACATGTGTATTCTAGTAGACGTAGGACACCTAAGACACCTATTGTATAGTATGTATCTAGATTTTATAGACATAGTAGACCTAAGATACTTAGTCTTTATACCTTATAATAGTCTAGACCTAGGTCAACTAGACACCTAGGTTATAGTTCTACCTAAGACACCTATTATGGTGACCTAGTTGACATATAGTACCTATCTAAGACACCTAGATTAAATTATAGAAGACACCTACCTAGAAGACACCTAGATCATTCTAGATTATACCTTATTCTAGTATCTAGATAGGTCATTGATATACAGTATCTACCTAAGACACATAGATTAGATTAAATACCTTTTTTCTAGTCTCTATCTACCTAGTTGACATCAACCTTGCACAAACTCCGCAGAATGCATGTGATCATCACTGATATAGAAATTATACTCCCTTGTGATCTTTATGTCATCATCTGTACTATCATTCAAATGAATGAATGCGATGTGCACAAATATAGAAACCTATGTGGAGTTGTAATATTGTGATTGCATCTCACATTGTGGCTATAGACTGTAGTTCTCTGCAAAGTCGATGACTGAAACAATGCTACCAACTAGAAATGTGTCCTTGCATAACTTGAATTGTAAGTCCAACCATCGAGCTCTATGGGCATGTCTTGCATACTCATAAACTATGCTGTCACGAAATATAGGCATAAATTGATACACTGGAATCTTTTCAATAACCAATTCACACCTCTTTGCTTCTTTACCATCTTTTGTATTGTATGCCACTATTTTATACTTGCCAAACTCTACTAGTTTGTTTCCAACCGCATGTGTTCTTTCCATATGTTCACATATTGGCAAACATTGCAAGCCATCGCAACGATGACATGTGCCATCCAAGCATAATTTCTTATAGAATATTTGACCTTCCTCTCTTTCACATAAATTTTTTGATATGAAGTCTCTTGAAGATGTTGGTGGGGCACATATGTGACAACCCTACAAAACATTGTTAGTATGCAAATCTAAACATATAGACCTATAAACATCAAAATGGTTAGAAAATTCAATATGTAATCTACAACAACAAGTAGTGCATGTGTGATTTATCTTGACATAGGAAGGTTTTAGCATTTCAAAATATCTTTGACAAATTTTAATTTGAGGATACTTCTCTAGAAATTTACCATAAAACTGTGTTTGAGTCTCATCCAAAAAATACTTTGGATTTCGCTCACTGTTCTGACTACTGATTCTCCTTCTTACCACATCCCTTTGATTCAGAGATACCCTTGTGTAATTCTTCCAAAAGTCTTCAATTAGTGATCTCAATGCTTCAACAATTGGTTTATCTTTTCATGGTAGTCTCCTTGAGAATGCCCATAATTCATTGGCATTAGTGTCCTCAATTCTTTGGCATCTTCCAATGGCTCTTGATAAAGTTTTCCTATTAATTCTCAATTCTTGACTTATCTTTCAAATGAAATGAGCTTTCCTTGTTTGACTACTTACTATAGTCGATGTAATCACACGCCGTGTTGCATTATTATCTTTTGTGCGTGAGGTGTTACCCACACTCTCATATGCACTCATTAGATTCTTGACAATAGATTTTTCACTTGAAGCCTCTGATGTTATCAACCCAAGAATCTTCATAATGGGCCTATACTTTATACTTCTCATCATTTCAACGAATAGTTGACATCTTGCAGTCTCATTTAACTTTTCAAAGAACAATCTCCAAATCTTATGAGCATATCTTCTACAAGTGTGTTTTGGAATCTTACCTTCCATTGGCTGCAAAATATTCTCATTAATATCAATCAAATACTTTGGCTTTTTATGCAAACTTCTAGGTGGTTTTAAGTTAGGTAAATTCATCTCAATATTAGGAATTTCATCAATATTTAAATGAGATGGGCTAGATGGCATACCTTCAATTGAAGATGGAATAGATGACATACCTTGAGGTTGAGGTGGGAATGATGGCATACCTCCTTCATCACATGTGAGTGATGATGTACTCTCAACTTGAGATGCAGTAGATGGTGTCCCTACATGTTGACTTGTGGTAGAGGATGTGTCTCCAACTATGGTATTCAAATCTCTCATAGCACAAAGTTTTTGCATTTGTTCTCTTTGTGATGCCAATACCATATCTCTTTGTGATGGTTACAGTTCCTCTTCAATTGACATGTCTTCATTTATTGTGTCCAATTTCCTCTTCTCACAAAGTTCCCTCATAGCCACTGCTTTCTTTGCATTCTTATCTTCTATCTCTTCCTGTGTTGGTTTAATTCTTGATCGTTTCCTCGGCATGATGGAGAATTTGTTTGTAGCATGATAGAGAGACCAATATTAGTTCCTAAGAAATGGATCCATACAAAGCATTATTGCACAATGTTATTGCATCCATACAAAGCATTATGGTACAAAGTTCATTTCAGTCCTAGATGAGGATAAGGTCAAAGGAGAGTCACCTATTGAGGCTACAAGTGAAGAGTACATGGGACTTCATACTTGAAAAGGTTGAGGCAGAGCCAATTTGACATGTTTGTTTTTACTGGGGCTACTAGGTTTTGGAATTGAGTAGGTGTTTAGTTGGTACTAGGGCTACTAGGATTTGGGTGGCTTGTGAAGGAATAGACAACAATTGAAGAGTGTAGACTTGAGTAAGGGTTTAGAATGGTTGTGTCTAAGTTCCTGAGGGGTAAGAAGACCTCTAGTAGCCTTGTTAGGTTTTGAAGTATTGAAGACCCTCTTTGTGCCTTTGTATAGGGAGATTGCTTGAGAGGAAAGCTTATGAAATTTGAAGAAACTATTGGTATGAGCCCTTTGGATTGAGTTGAACCCTACCTCTGCATCACATACCTAGGATTGTCATAAAAATCATTAGACTAATCTCTGTAATTTAGCATATTGAATGGTATATAGTCGATCAAGGTAACCACCATCATGTGCTAACAAAGGACAATTAGGAAATTTTGAAATATTGTTGTGTCATGTACATACAAATCATCATTAATAGGTGCATAAGGAACTTCCTAGCCCAAGATATGTGCATACAAATCATCATGTCATGTGCATACTTGTATGATCTTGGCACCTATTCATTTGTATTTTAACTTGTTAATATGACAAGATAATAGTGGGATTGTATTTTTATTATGTTGTAAGGATTTATTCTTGTATAGTTTGACATCATGGTATGTTAAGGTCTATTTATTACACATAATTATTAAAGAGCCCAAGTGTAGAAAATATACATGGCATCATGTGAGATTGTAGGCTTCTTTCTTGATTGGGAATGTGTCTATTTTAATTAATGTTGACCTTTGAGATATCTTTTATTATAGATACCATGAACTAATTTAAAACATAGTCTATTATATAAACACAAGCTATGTATACATAGTCTTTTATTATCCATACTGGATACAAGTGATATAAACATGTATGATAAAGTATGATAATGTAATTCAAATAGAATTAAGGAAAATGTAAAGAACATGCATGTAAAGACTTGACATATCAAAAAAATAGAGATTCTAATGGAGACAGTACCCAATTATTTAGTGTTTTTTTCTTCTTGCATCAAACTCCTCAACAATTTGAGTTTTTCACCACTTGCTTCCTTTTCAATGTTAAATTGAATAACACTCAAATATAATTAGTAACAACATTACTATTAACCAATCTATAATGTTAAATTCCTAAAATTGAATCATAATTAACATTGCAACACTACAAAAATTGAAACTTGAATAGATATATATCAAATTTGATGTGAAAACTATGCTATTTCCTCCTCAAGTTGGCAAAGCAGAAAAGGTGGTAGAATGTGTAAAATGTGCATGTGAACTTCCCAACAGCATGAAAGCACTTTTTTTTGTCAGAACACGCGCATAATCAACATGAAAACAGAGCATGTGGGCTTGGATCATGGGGGTCCATGCTTTTTTATCATTTCTATAGCAGGACAAAACGCGAGCACGTTATAACGCGCTCACATTATAACGTGCTTGTGTTTTGTCCTACTATAGATTGATCCATAAATATTTCTGCCTATCTCACCTTCGATAGCACCTTTACAATATCTTGCCTTTAGTTCCATTAGCTCATGTTCTATCTCTCACCTCTCTATATCTCACTTATCTCTCCCCCTCACCTCTCTACCTCTCCCATCTTTATGTCTCTCAATCACTCCTTGTCTACCTCTCCATCCATCCCTATCCATCTAGGTCTCACTTAATCCAAAACCCTAAAGCCAGCTATCCCTATTCCTTAACCCTCAATGAGCTCGATACTATACCTTAAACCCTAATCCCTTATCCCTAAACCCTCCAACCCTATCCCTAATCCTTATACCCTTGACACTCTACTTTAACCCTAATCCCTCGAACCTCAACCCTATCGCTAAACCCTCAACCCTCAATGTCAAACCCTAATCCCTCAACCCTTAACTCTAATCCCTCGACCCTCAAACCTATCCCTAAACCCTAAACCCTAAAACCTCAACCCTCAACGCTCAACATCAAACCCTAATCCCTCAACCCTTAACTCTAATCCCTCAACCCTAAACCCTATCCCTAAACCCTCAACACTATACCTTAAACCCTAATCCCTCAATCCTAAACCCTAAACTTTATCCCTCAACCCTCAACCCTAATCCCTCATCCCTAAACCTTAAATGCTATCCCTATTCCTAAACCCTCAGCAGGCATGATACTATACTTTAAACCCTAATCCCTTATCCCTAAACCCTCCAACCCTATCCCTAATCCTTATACCCTTGACACTCTACTTTAACCCTAATCCCTCGAACCTCAACCCTATCGCTAAACCCTCAACCCTCAATGTCAAACCCTAATCCCTCAACCCTTAACTCTAATCCCTCGACCCTCAAACCTATCCCTAAACCCTAAACCCTAAAACCTCAACCCTCAACCCTCAACATCAAACCCTAATCCCTTAACCCTTAACTCTAATCCCTCAACCCTAAACCCTATCCCTAAACCCTCAACACTATACCTTAAACCCTAATCCCTCAATCCTAAACCCTAAACTTTATCCCTCAACCCTCAACCCTAATCCCTCATCCCTAAACCTTAAATGCTATCCCTATTCCTAAACCCTCAGCAGGCATGATACTATACCTTAAACCCTAATCCCTTATCCCTAAACCCTCCAACCCTATCACTAATCCTTATACCCTTGACACTCTACTTTAACCCTAATCCCTCAACCCTCAACCCTTGAACCTCAACCCTCAACCATTAACGTCAAACCCGAATCCCTCAACCCTTAACTCTAATACCTTGACCCTCAACCCTATCCCTAAACCCTAAACCCTAAAACCTCAACCCTCAACCCTCAACGTCAAACCCTAATCCTTCAACCCTTAACTCTAATCCCTCAACTCTAAAGCCTCAACCCTCAATCATTAAACGTTTAACCCTAAAACCTATCCCTAATCCCTCTACCCTCAACACTCTACTTTAACCATAATCCATTAACCATCAACCCTCTCCCTAAACCCTCAACCCTCAACTCTCAACATTAAACCCTAATCTGTCAACCCTAAACCCTATTCCTAAACCCTCAACCCTTAACACTATTCCTTAAACCCTAATCCCTCAACCCTAAACCCTATTCCTAAATCCTCAACCCTCAACACTATTCCTTAAACCCTAATGCCTCAACTCTAAACCCTAATCCCTCAACCCTAAACCCTATCCCTAAACACTCAACCCTCAACAAGTTATACCTTAAACTTTAATCCCTCATCCCTAAACCCTAAATGCTATCCCTATTCCTAAACCCTCAACCCAAGACATTATACCTTAAACCCTAATCCCTTACCCCTAAATATTGAAACCTATCCCTCAACCCTTAACCCTTAAACCTTAAACCCTAAAACCTATCCCTAAACCCTCAACCCTATACCCTCAACAATATACTTAAGTTCTAATCCCTTAATCATCAGCTCTATACCTTAAACCCTAAAGCCTACACCCTCAAACCCTAATCCATCAACCCTTAACTCTAATCCCTCAACCCTAAACCCTCAACACTATACCTTAAACCCTAATCTATCAACTCTAAACCCTAAACCTTATCTCTAAACCCTAATGCCTCAACCCTAAACCCTAATCCATCAACCCTCAACCCTAATCCCTCATCCCTAAACCCTAAACACTATCCCTATACCTAAACCCTCAACGGGCTCGATACTATCCCTCAACCCTTAACCCTTAAAACTTGAACCCTAAAACATATCCCTACACCCTCGACACTTGACACTATATCTTAAACCCTAATCCCTTAGCCCTCATCCCTAAAGCCTCAACCCTAAATCCTTAAACCTTCAACCCTAAACCCTATCCCTAATCCCTCTACCCTTGACACTCTACTTTAACCCTAATCCCTTGACCATCAACTCTATCCCTAAACCTTCAACCCTCAACCCTCAACTCTCAACATTAAACCCTAATCAATCAACCCTAAACCCTAATCCCTCAAACCTAAACCCTATCCCTCAACCCTCAACCCTCAACACTATACCTTAAACCCTAATCCCTATCCCTCAACCCTCAACCCTTAAAACTTAATCCCTATCCCTACACCCTCAACACTCGACACTATATCTTAAGCCTTAAACCCTCATCCCTAAAGCCTTAACCTTGAATCCTTAAACCTTCAACCCTAAACCCTATCCCTAATCCCTCTAGCCTCAAAACTCTAACCCAAACCCCTTGACCATCAACCCTATCACTAAAATCTCAACCCTTAACCCTCATCTCTTAACATTAAACCCTAATCTGTCAACCCTAAACCCTAATCCCTCAAACCTAAACCCTATCCCTAAACTCTCAACCCTCAACACTATACCTTAAACCCTAATCCCTATCCCTCAACCCTTAACCCTTAAAACTTAAACCCTATCCCTACACCCTCAACACTCGACACTATATCTTAAGCCTTAAACCCTCATCCCTAAAGCCTCAACCCTTAATCCTTAAACCTTCAACCCTAAACCCTATCCCTAAACCCTATCCCTAATCCCTCTAACCTCAACACTCTAACCCTAACCTCGACACTAAACACTAATCCATCAACCCTAAACCCTAAACCCTATCCCTAAACCCTCAACCCTCAACACTATACCTTAGACCCTAATCCATCAACCCTAAAACCTAATCCCTCAACCCTCAACCCTAATCCCTCAACCCTCAACCCTAATCCCTCATCCCTAAACCGGAAATGCTATCCCTATTCCTAAACCCTCAACCCTCAACACTATACCTTAAACCCTAATCCCTTATCCCTAAACCCTAAACCCTATCCCAAAACCCTTAACCCTTAAAACTTAAATGCTAAAACCTATCCCTAAACCCTCGACACTCAACACTCTATCTTAAACCCCAATCCCTTAACCCTCAGCCCTAAAGCCTCAACCCTGAATCATTAAACCTTCAACCCTAAACCCTATCCGTAATCCCTCTACACTCAACACTCTACTTTAACCATAACCCCTTGACCATCAACCCTATCCCTAAACCCTCAACCCTCAACCCTCAACTCTCAACATTAAACCCTAATCTGTCAACCCTAAACCCTAATCCCTCAACCCTAAACCCTATTCCTAAACCCTCAACCCTCAATACTATTCCTTAAACCCTAATCCATCAACCCTAAACCCTAATCCCTCAACCCTCAACCCTCAACACTATTCCTTAAACCCTAATCCCTCAACTCTAAACCCTAATCCCTCAATCCTAAACCCTAAACCCTATCCCTAAACACTCAACCCTCAACAAGTTATACCTTAAACCTTAATCCCTCAACTCTCAACCCTCAACCCAAGACACTATACCTTAAACCCTAATCTCTTACCCCTAAACCTTAAACTCTATCCCTCAACCCTTAACCCTTAAAGCTTAAACCCTAAAACCTATCCCTAAACCCTCCACCCTATACCCTTAACAATATACTTAAGCCCTAATCCCTCAATCATCAACTCTATACCTTAAACTCTGAAGCCTACACCGTCAAACCCTCATCCCTAGACCATATAACCTCACCCTTATATCCTAAACCTTGAATATTGTGCCTCAACCCTATACTTAAATTAAACCCAAACCATATGGTCTCTCAACCCAAGTCACCCTATGTATCGTAAACCCTAAATCCAATATCTTAAACCCGAATCCCCATGTCTTACACACTTAATCTTATACACTAAACAACCTAAATATTAACCCTCAATTGTAACCCTCAACCCTCTAATCACTACCCTCTACCCTCTACCCTCTACCTATTACTTAAGCCCTAATCCCTCAAGCCTCAACCCTCAAAACTATACAGGCTCAGGTCCTTATATACACTAAACCCAAAACACATACATACATACATACATACATACATGCATACATACAAACATACATACATACATACAAAGATGCATACATACAAGCATGCATACATGTACGTACATACAAGCATGCATACATACAAGCATGCATACATGTACATGCATACATACCGACAAGCATAGATATAAACATACTTATGAAACTTGGACATAACTCATTCAAAGGAAGACATAACACGAGCGCGTTATAACAAACTGGGAAAACACTAGCAAACATGAATAAAAGGAAAAAAGCACAACATAACAAGCTTGTGTTATAACGTGCTCGTGTTATATTGTTCTTTGGGAATCCCAAGCCTTAGGCTTGGGATTTGCTTTGGATTTCCAAACCAAAGGCTTGGAGTGCCTTTTCAACATCCACAGACGTGTTTTTACAAATTCTACAAGATTTCACATAATTTTGTTTGTGCTAACCCTCAGATTTGCACGTGTTTCAAGGTCAAACAAATTAAACACTTGGGTAATGTTAGGCTTTCTCTTAGCTATTTAACAATGTAATTTTTTTCACATTTTGACAATGTTAAGCCTTTCATCTTTAATTTCTTTTGTTTATGTGTCTGGTTTTGGGCAAAATCTACTGTTTGGTCTTTTTTTCATTACAAATTAACCATTCATTGAAATTTCAAAAAAATTACATATTTAGAAACTAGACTCCATTTTACACATATTAAAAAAAATGATTTTCAATTAGTTTTCAAAATTTATAGGGGTAGCATGGCCAAAATTCTATTTTTTAGGATGTGTCCATTTTGAAAATTAGTAAAAAATCAAATATTCATAAAAAAATTATTAGAAAAATTGGGCATAAACTACACGCTGTTAGCTAATTTCTCACTGAAGCAATTTTAAAAATACCAAAAAAAGTTAACCTTTTGAGGGAGCCACAAAACATGCTATGTTATGTTTTTTGACAGAAACAACACCAATTTCTGTGGCTCCCTCTTTTGAACCCCTTAATCTATACCATTTAAAAAAAAATAGTAATTTGGAAAGTAGACACAGAGCACTATGAACATTATTTTGGTTGCATCTCCAAATTTTGAGTGTAACTATGCTCAATTTCTTATCCAAGTCCAGCATTTCCTGATTTTAGAAAAAAAGTGGCCACTTAAGACCCCTTTTTGGCCCCCCATCTTCTTGCACTTACCCTTATATATATTAGCAAGGATAGCTACCTTTCCGAGGTTAACTAGCATAGAGAAGATGGGTTTGGGAGAAAGGAAATTTTATGGACATTACCCTTAACTTGAATTGAAATAAAGCAATAAACATTATAATAGGGTAAATGATGTTTTCATCTTCTATCTAATTAGACTTTTGGAAAATGATTTTAATAATAGGATCTTGTTGGATGCTACATTTGCAATCATTGAGTGGGGACATTAGTTTATCAAGTTTTTAATATGCACTTATAACAAAGTTGGAGGGTTTTACACTACAACATATAAGTTGTCAAAGTATCGTAGCAATATAATTATTTTATTCAAATTATGTGGGTGGCCAAGTTAAGTCCACAAGTTACTTTCAAGTAAGCCTAAGACAAGTGTGCAGTTCCCTATATTTTAATTGGTGAATACACTTGTGCCTCCTATGCACATGCCAAAACTGTTGAAAAGGAAATGACAAAGATTAATTTATATCTCTATGAGAAAAGAGGAAAGTTTGTTCCTAGGGAAAAGATTGAGGGGTTGATTGGATCTCTTTAAAAACATCAACCTGACATAGAAGACTTCTAGGTTGATTGCATGGATGAGGATGAAGTCAAAATGAAAGAATACTCCAATCTAATTGCATATCAAATTTAGGCATTTGATATTGGTAAAATGCCAAAGGGGACCTCAGATGATTGGAAAGCGTTAGACCCATCCTATGAGATAAAAAATGTTTATTCACAACAAATACAAAAGATGGATTGGTTTGTCATCGAAGATACTTCAATAAAAAATAAAACTCAATGTGTGATTGCAAGAAGCTTAAATTGGTTGAGACAAGTATCACAAATAATTGGTGAAGGAAAAAAGGAGATTCTAAAGAAAGATAAGTCTCATAAAACCTTTTCTGGAGAAAAAGAGATAACTCCTTCTCAAGATTTCACACAAGCTAGCCCTACTCAAGGGATTAGTATTGATGAAGAACATGAATCTTTAGAAGAACATGTTCCTCTAATGAATAAGAAGCAAAAATACAAATTCAATAGTAGAGGTGTAGATGAACAAGATGTGGGGTTAATAATGATGATGTAATTGTTGCTTATACAATAGATGTTTCTATTCCTACTCCTTCCTATCTTCAACAACCATCCCAGCATACAATAACAAATACTACTATTAGCAAGATAGTTACCATTGCACTAAAAGATCGACCTGTTAATGCCCAATACAACCACCAGAATTAATGAATCCACAGGAGGCAGTTAAGCCTTGTCATGAACCCAAGCACTGCACTGCACAACACAAGGAGACCAAGGACACACAACTTGAAACAATCCCCCCAATGCAAGTGAGGGGTTCAAACATGTGACCCAGGCTCTGATATCAATTCTTAGCAAGACTATTGCCGTTGTACCAAAAGATTGACCTGTTAATGCCCGATACAACAAGAGTTAATGAATCCATAAGAGGTGGTTAAGCCTTGTCACAAACCCAAGCGTCGTGTTGTACATCACAAGGAGAGCAAGGGCCCACACCTTGCAACAACTCCTACCCACCAAGATGCTCTAATGCAATCACAATAATTTCCTAGGTTCTAATTGATCAAATTCCTCTAAAGGAACCTTCTCAAGAAGGAAACCTCATTCTTGAAGAGTAGTTGGCTATCAAGAATGTTATTTTAGAGGAATTTTTTACCATGAAAAGACTTCTATTTTTGAAGAAACTCCTTCTTCAGAAAGGAATCCTTCACCACATGTGTCCCCTTGTTCTCATGAGTCTATACCCACTTAAATGTCTCCACCTCAAAATAGAAAAAATGTGGTTACTCAAGGAGTGTCATATCAACAAGCACATGAACTAGAGATGGAGATGCTTGTATGGTTGGATAATACCTTATAGAAGAGGAAAAGAGAGGTTATGCCTATTTCTGATGAATTTTTAGCTATTAAGGCACTATTTAAAGCATCTTTATGCTCCAAAAGGCTCTCTCCTCCATCTCTTTGGATGCTCAAGGAAAAAGGTGTTGGCAAGAGACACTGTGTGGCTTCATTGGTGTTGTCATTGATGGCAACAAAGACCATCCCACACATCCGTAGGACTTAGTGTATCTCTACCAGAAGTCAGATTGAAGGATACTTTGGTCCAGTAAGCAAGAATAGAGCATGCAGCAAGGTCTGATAGTCAGGTCCGGATCTCTTAGTGGTAGTAACTTTGCAAAGTGCGGACTTGGGAAAGTCAAGAGGAATACCTTAACTGATAGATTCCAGGGATTGAGCCTCCGGTGATGAAAGAGTGAAGAGATATGAGCATCTAAGTATTGAGGTCCAGTTTGACAGAGTAGATAGAGGAAGAAGTGATCAATAGAGTATCAAAATTATTTTGGATCAGGTATTGATGGTGATCAAGGTTCTTAAGGTATCATCCATGATTGGCCAACATGTTAGATGACTTCTGTAAATCCGCATCACTTGGTATGCAAGGATTTAGCCGATAGATTAGAGTTTGGGAAAATATTGACTATTCCGGATGCTGACTAGAAAGGTGTTGAAATCACTTGTGTGGATATATATACCAGATGGATTTAGATATGAAGGTGTGAAGGTGTGGTGTGTTGTGTGAAGAATAGTAGAAGAAAAGAGTAACAACTATATTATAGGTTAGGTATGTGACAAGACATCAGCACTAAAGAAGAGGAAGAATGAAGTGCAGTAGATCAGTTTATTGAGCCTAACCAGAACTGAACCTCAACACGTGTGGATGCTTCTCATCAGTTCAAGTATCTAGTTTCATTGTATAAACTATTGTAGGCAGTGAGCCCTAACTGGCAAGTTCCACTTTTGTACTATCTTATTCTTCTAACAGAGAATACAATATTGGGTTAATCACCCCGTGGTTTTCTCCCTTAACAGGGTTTCCACATCAAAATATTGTGTCATATGTATTTCCATTTCATGGTTATGTTTGAATTAATGCTGCATTAATTGTTAAGAAAGTTCAGAAAGAATTAAGATAACTGATTCACCCCCCCTCTCAGTTATCAACAATTGGTATCAGAGCCAAGTTCCTCCAAAAGGAGCCTAACAGCTTGAGGAAGATATGGGAACTAAAATGGATGTGTATGGTATGAGGGAGCAACTTCAGTCTGCCCTAGATCTTGAGGAATCTAACTCTGAATTCAAAGAATTAAAGGAAAGACTCAAACAGGCTGATGATTTCATAAATGAATTAAAAGGGAAACTAAGTATCTTTATGAAAAAGAGAAAAGATCTACTTCAGGAATTGGCAAATCAAAGTGAAGACAATGGTACAAATGAAGATCTAAAGGAGAAAACCAAGTTATGTGAAAAGTTATCAAAAGAGGCCATTATGGTAAGAGATGAAATGGAATTAGGAGTTATGAAATTCACCCAAGAAATTGAAGAGAAAAGAAAAACTGAAGATGATCTAAGACAATCCCTCAAGGAGAAGTCAGAATACTGCCATAAAATGGATAGAATAATCAGGCATCTAGAATCTGATTTTGAAGATGCTAGAGATAATGAAGAAAAACTTGAGGATCAAATCAACACTCTTAAAAGGGATCTTCAAACAACAAATGTATACAAAGAGAAATTCAAGATAAGTTATGCTCAACTTGAAGTTCTTCTTGAAAGCCAAAAGAGGGTAGATGACAAGTGTGTCTTGGGATATGAGAAAGGTGAAGGCTCAGGATCTAGTCAAAAGAATTCTGGATCAGAAAATCCAAGGAACAGGCCTAGAAGACCTCCGGTAAGGCAACCTAAAGCTCAAAGATATCCATCCTTCAATGGATACTGCCACAACTGTAATAACTTTGGTCATAAAGCTAATCAGTGCAGAAAGAGAATAAATCAAACTAATACATCCTTGACCAGACAGTGTTTCAACTATAAAAGATATGGTCACAAATCTCAAGAATGTAGAAATATACAAATGAACAATTCATTCAATGGTAGATGCTTTACATGCAATAGAATGGGACATATGGCTAATCAATGCAGATCAAGAGGATTTCATTCAAATCTGCAAAGAAATGTTGTTTGCCACAATTGCAATAGATCCGGTCATATTGCCAAATTCTGTAGAAGCAAGAATCAGGACAAAAGAGGTCTGGTACATCATAATTAGAATTAAGACAAGGGAAAAAGAAAAGTGAATACGGATGAAGTTCAAAGTGAGATGAACAAGATTTGGGTGAAGAGAAGTACAGAAAATATAGGAGATGGATCCGCACCAAAATCTGGTGCTGATATTCCTTCCAGAAATTAAAAAGTGAGCTCTGGCTCAGGGGGAGACACAAGGAAAAACTTTTTCCCCCAGCTAGTTAATTGGTGCCAGAACTGGCACAAGGAGAGTTGCGAATTAAAGGGTTCATAAGAGAAACATCTAAATAAACTGTGATTAAGATATGAAAGATCCACCAGATGTTTAGAACAAGATTGATCAGGTTCATCAAGTCATCCAAATAAGGAAAACAAGGCAAATCAGAATGACTTAATTTAAGCATTTATTGCAACTTGGTATTAGGGTTTGCAGAGTAATATAAGGGTTTTCTCATCAAACACTTGTTCATTTTGCATTCAAGAAGAAGCAAAAAGGAGCTCTGCAACAAATTCCCTCAAGCCCATCAAAGATCACCTGCAGAAGATGATTCATCTAGCAATCAATCTGACTCTCTCCATGAAACCTAGAAGCATAAAAGGTATTTTTCGTTCTTGAAAATCTCTCTGAAAATCTTTGAAAGATGGCTACTCCGAATGTGGTGAAGATTTCTGATCGACCATGCCCTAAATTTAAGAAGCATCCATACAAATCTCTAGAAGTGGACCCCTCAGGTGCATTTTCTAGCATTCCGCATGGTATTTTGCATATAGAAGATGTTAGGGTTTACATTCATGCGAACATTGAAGATTTTGGGGAATCCAAGCTGACAGATATCTATCACAATCAGTTAATAGATGATGCTTTTGAACTTAAACCACAGTACCAAGCCATCCGCGATAAGCATATTGTTCAGTGCATTCATTTCCCCTAGTTTGAAGAAGATGAATGGGTCCGGTATGTGTTGAGCAGAGTGCATGATAACTTCTTATGGTTGGATAAACCATTTAAGATCACTAAGGATGCAATTAGGGCAGTAATCGGTTTGCACTCTTCTGGTGGGATACTAGTTCTTAAATCTGTCAAAAACCAAACTGTGAGTGAGGCTACCAGATCAAAATTTGATAAGAGAGCAATGACCATAGAAGATATCTCTGATCTGGATATCAAGTTTGCATCTATGATAATTGGCTATAAGATATACCACTCCAACAGGGAGAATTCAATACCCAGAACTGCTGTGTATACTGCATATGAAATGTTGAGAAAGAATGCATATTATGATCTCTATGAACTCCTTCTAAGCCAACTAATGGAAAACTTACAGAAGATCAATAGGGACAAGAAGAACTCTTTTAAGTATGGTGGACTAATATTGTGTTTTTTTTCTACTTTATGAATGAGCTACCCGGATCTAGTGGTTGGGTATGGCAGAATGACAGACCTGTTGGCATTCAAATCAGAGACTACTTGCATGGACTTGGGAATGCTAAGGCTAGAAATATAGCTCTGTGGGGCTATTTCAAGAATTTTCAGAGTAGGATGCAAGCAAGAGAGAGAATTCCCAAATCTCTACTTGAAAAGTATAAGGATACAGTTTTCTTTATGGTAGAAACTGATTAGTGCCTAATGGAGGCTGTGGAGCCAAGGATAGTCTAGATCATGCCAATGGGGTATGAAGTAGATGAGAAAATTGTAGATCTACATGTTCAACACTTGCTTAGTCAACCCAAGGACCCCAAGGTAGAAAGGTTTGGAGCCTTTGAAGAGTTGAGTGTAAAGATTCATGTAGAACTTAGACAATTGGAGACAAAGAGGAAAGTAAGAAGGGAAGTTGAAGAAGTCACTAAGAAATCTAGGATATCCAAGGAGACACTTGATACAAACAGAGAAAAGATAGAAAGGGCAGAGAAAGAAAAAGAAAAAGTAGAGAAAGAAGGTGCTCCGGTGGAAGTCCCCTCCCAAACCAGATCCTCTAAGACCTCTGCTCCTACAACTGCTAAAAGCTCAAAGGCATCAAAACTGGAATCAAAATCATTTGGTAAAGCAGAGAAAAGAACTAAGACAAAGGCCACAAGGTCTTACATCAGTCAGAAGGATGATGAAGAGACTGAGTCAGATGAGGAGGTAAGGAAAATGAGGAAAAAGAAGAAAGTGTCCAGTAAAACCAAGGAGGCAGAGACATAAGAGTTTGTTGAAAAGCCCACTCTGTCATTATATGATGTGGTTAAAGCAGTTACTGTAGATGGGAACCTACAACCAATAACAGAATTCTATGACGCATATAATGATGCTGATAAGAAGATCTTAGAGGAAGACACAGTCAAATACTTGAACATATACAATAAAGTATTTATTGAAATAATTTCTCTAATTCCTAAAAGTTTAGAGAAGGAACTTGATATGAGAAAAGAAAATGCCAAGGCAAAGGACTTAGAGATTAGAGATCAGATAGCTATCTAGCTCTATCCCTCAATTACTCCAAAACAAATGGATATGATCTTCAAAGATTGCAAGGATGAGTTCCAGAGTAAGGCTAGAATGAATCAGCTCATGCTTGGAGAAACTGATAAGGTGGCAAAAGAAATAGAGGAAATCCTCTGGAATTCCTTTAAAAGATTCAATATTCCTGTTGTAGAGGACTTAGGAGATGATCTCTCATCTACAGATGCTACTAAGAAAGTGGCAGAAGAGGTAAAGGAGACAGGCGGAGAAAAAGGTAAGGACTTAGATTCCTCTGCTCCGGAAGTTCATGATCAAGCAAACATCTCTCCTCCGGTTTGCCCTAAAAAAGAAAGAATACAAGAAAAGACCAGTCAAAAAGTAGAGGAGAAAGAAAAAGAAATAAAGGGAAAAGAAGAAGGTCAAGCTGAGAGGAACACAAGTGACAGTGCAGAAGGAAAGAAAACTTTATCTTCGATAAGAGACACTGCAGAAACTATCGAGGATTTCTTGACTAAAGAAATGATGGAGATTGATGAACCGGAGTTACTTCAAGGACCATTTGACATTGATTTTCTCTCCCCGGTTCAAACAATGAAGATAGCATCCTTTGCCAATGCAAAGGCCAAAGAAAAACTTTTAAAGTCTCACATGGAAGACTGTGATCTGCTAGAAATTACATCCAGTGTCCTTGAAAAGATCATGCCATCCTTTCAGAAGGATTCCTCAGCTTCTTCATCTGATAACCTCAAATCTCTTATTAGTTCTGTCAGCACTCATTTTGAATCTTTAGAGAAATCAGCTGAGGTGAAGGTCTGGAACGAATTTTTGGATAAGAGATTCTCTGAGTTACAAGGCTTTATAACAAATGACAGGAGAAATATGGATATTGGGATAAGGAGCTTAGAAAATGCTCTTAAGGATGGAGGCAAAGTATATAAATTTTGTATATCCTAGACTAAAGTAACAAAGGATATTGAGAAGAAAGTGAAAGAACAAGAGGATAAACTGTCAAGCCTCTCTCAGAAGTTTGATCCTCTCACTGTATCCATAATAAACTAGGAATGTCAAACTATTGCAGTCATGAATGAGATTAAGAAGCCTGAGAAGGAGAAGAAAAACGTATTAAGAAGGATGGGTGAACTTCGAAGGATGATTATCCCTAAAGTAGAGGCCATGCATGAGGCCCTAATTGATGCCCTGACCACAGCCCGAACCAGTGATCTGACAGATCTTAAGAGGGCAGAAGCTTTTGCATTCCTGTTGAGTGGTCACATCTCAATTTTGGATAGGATGAAGCAGAGTTGGGCAATAGAATTTGCCCAGTTGAAGACATCTTTTGCAGACATACTTTAGTATATGTAAGTATAGCATGTGAAAAATGTGGACTCCAGCTAAGGGGAGCACCGGTATAGTGTACAATAGAACAGAGCATCAACAAAGGGGGAGTGTAGTATAACACTTAGTCATTTTTCACTAAGTGTTGCCATCAATGCCAAAGGGGGAGATTATTGGCAAGAGACACTGTGTGGCTTCATTGGTGTTGTCATTGATGGCAACAAAGATCATCCCACACATTTGCAGACTTAATGTATCTCTACCAGAAGTCAGATTGAAGGATACTTTGGTCTAGTAAGCAAGAACAGAGCATGCAGCAAGGTCCGACAGTCAGGTCTGGATCTCTTAGTGGTAGTATCTTTGCAAAGTGCAGACTTGGGAAAGTCAAGAGGAATACCTTGACTGATAGATTCCAGGGATTGAGCCTCCGGTGATGAAAGAGTGAAGAGATATGAGCATCTAAGTATTGAGGTCCGGTTTGATAGAGTAGACAGAGGAAGAACTGATCAACAGAGTATCAGAATTATTCCGGATCAAATATTGATGGTGATCAAGGTTCTTAAGGTATCATCCATGATTGGCTGACATGTTAGATGACTTTTGTAAATCCCCATCACTTGGTGTGCAAGGATTCAGTTGACAGATCAGAGTTTGGGAAAATATTGACTATTCCGGATGCCAACTAGAAAGGTGTTGAAATCACTTGTGCGGATATATATACCAGATGGATTTAGATATGAAGGTGTGAAGGTGTGGTGTGTTGTGCAAAGAAAAGCAGAAGAAAAGAGTAACAACTATATTATAGGTTAGGTATGTGACAAGACAGTAGCACTAAAGAAGAGGAAGAATGAAGTGCAGTAGATTAGTTTATTAAGCCTAACCAGAACTGAACCTCAGCACGTGTGGATGCTTCTCATTAGTTCAACTATCTAGTTTCATTGTATAAACTATTGTAGGTAGTGAGCCTCTTTTGAGCAGTGTGCTCAGGCAGTGAGCCCTAACTGGCAAGTGCCACTTTTGTACTATTTTATTCTTCTAACAAAGAATACAATCTAGGGCTTATCACCCTGTGGTTTTCTCCCTTAACAGGGTTTCCATGTCAAAAATATTGTGTCATGTGTATTTTCATTTCATGGTTATGTTTGAATTAATGCTACATTAATTGTTAAGAAAGTTTAGAAAGAATTAAGATAACTGATTCACCCCCCCCCTCTCAGTTATCAATAATAGGATAGTAGAGACAATGACCCCTACTTGTGATAAAGAAGGGAGAGATATGTAAGCATCATATTATCAAATCATGAAAGTTAATCTTAGGTAGAAAACATAAGAGATGGAGAAGGAAAATATGTAGATAACTATAACCACCATTTTAGGTAGAATGAACAAGGATGAGCAAACCAAAGAGAAATTGAAAACTCAAGTGGGACAGTTGACTGCTTATATTCAATACCTTATTGGCCTAGTCAATTCATCTTTGAAAACACCAATGCTTTTTGTTGCTTTGGACAAAAATTTACTAGTAGGTGAAATTAGAGGGATCATTTAAGCAACTGAAGCATGGAAAGAGTCTCTCCTAACACAAGGATCAAAAATTATTAAAGGATCTAGCAAATGATATCATATAATTAATGATAATCTTAATTCTCTTGGTAAATTGGAAGAAAATTGATAATAAATTATTGTTATTAGAGGATAATTTACCACAAATAAAATAGACATGACAAAGATGTCCATTTCTCCGCCTTAGTGTTAGGAGGTATACTCAAAGAAAAGAATCCTAGAATCCACCTCAAATGGTGCAAATCAACTAAATGAAGGATCAAAATTTTCAAAGATGGTAAGAAGAAATTCTTAAAGGTGAGAGACCTTAGGAATGTCATGCTAGCATATCTTCAAGCTTTGATCAAGGAAATTCCTTGTTCTTTCATCAACGATCAACAAATTGTGAACCTAATCAACTCTATTGTATCTAATTTAATCAAGTAGAGCACAAATAAAGTAACTATTAATTAAAGTTTGTCAATATGAAAATTTTGTTTGATACTTTCGACGAACAACTTCCAACATAATAAGATTCCTAAAAGATTTTAAATACTATCATTTCAAGGGATGTTCATTTTTTATATTCACACAAATTAAATTTTAATGTTGTAAAGGAAGCTTTGGACAATTTGTAGGAGTGTTTACAAGGTGATCATCTTGAAAAGGAATAAGTAAGAATCCAAATAGACAATGATAGTGGAGAAAAAAAAGCAATGAGCAAAACTAATATCTATTGTATATCAAATTTAAGTTGGGATGAAATGATTTAATATTTGACGTAAAAATTTATGGTTATAAATTTTAATATTTCTTTAGTATTTATTTTCACTACAACAAATCCCTATGATTAGCTCCTTTTTTTGCTCCGTTTTTTACTTCCACCCACTGTTTTTATGTATTTTTCTCTATTTTTTTGAAAAAGTCGGCACTATTTATTAGGTTGGCACTTTTTTTGGCATTTTTTGCACCGATCAGAACATGTAGGTGCTAAATTAGGTGTCAAATAGCACCTAAATTAGAGCCAACTTTAGCACCCAAATTAGTGTGATGTTAGCGCTGGCTTTAGCGCCGTACCTCTAAGCCTCTATGGATTGTGTTGGATCAAAATTTTAGACTTTAAAATTTTGCCATTCCTACCATAATCCCTAATAAGACGTTCTACTTGAACCCAAAAAATATCACCATTCCCTTCTTAGCCCTGAATTCTATACCTCAACCATAAAATATTTGATGAAAAAATCACTATATCTAACATCGGCAAGATGATACTACATTGGGGAGACTCAATATATAGTCTCTTCGATGACCTGAAGGCACAAGCAGGCAGAAGGAAAATCACATGAAAACCCGAAGTAATGAGCAAATCAAAGAGATAGGGGATATCGACAAGAGTAATTCGGTAGTCTCATTGATACCCCGAAAGTTGAACAGATAAGGGATTTGGGATATCGAAGTGATATGGTTTAGAGTCTCACCAATAGAAGGGGTCTCACGGATGAAAAGATAATGTAAAGGGTATTTAAAAGAAACTCTACTGTGTCAAAGAGAGGGGTTTTGGGGTCTTTCCAAAAATGCGACGAAAAGAAATTAAAATATCAAAAGGGTGATTTCTAGTTCGAGGAGACTCATATTATCGAAGTAACGCTAGTTAGGGTCATACCAAAATCCCAAACAATAAATGAGATTGCAAAACACATCACCTTGAAATAAAGTGACAAGACATAAAGGTGGCGATCTAAGGCTCTATTTTTGAAAAAAATTAAATTCCCTTTGATGATAATTGATTGCACAGATGCCATTGATTGCACGAAGTTAAGATTGTTGAATGGGAATTTGGAGGGTGTTGCAAAGAGCAAGTGCAGGGCATGGATGAATAAGCAATTCAAGACCAAAGTGATTTGTCAAGTAAGTAGTTTTCATTCACCAAAATCCTTGAGATTCCTAGCCTCCAAACATTCACCAAAATCCATTTCGTAGTAGTTTTCATTGCTTTCATTGGATCTTTCTCTATTTGTTTCCAAGCTTTTTATTGCAACATCCTGTGGACAGGTGGCAGCAGTAGCTATACTTCTCGCTATAAAACCACCTGAAGCTAGAAAGACATAAATTTTCTAAACTCATCGGTTGTTTTTATTGTCATGTCCTTGAGCCTTCTATGGATGCAAGTGCAAAAGGTTAAGATTGTGCCTACATATAACCATAATCTGCCCTTCAGGGTTTTGTGTTGAATGACAGAATTCAAACGTTTAGCAACATTTTTCAAAAAAAGGAAAAAACAAAAACAACCTCGTGTTTACGGCTAACCCTGACCTTTAAAACCATTGGTGCAAGTCGTGTTGTTAAGATCAACCCATTATAGGAAGATAATTGTTCCTTCAATGCTCTCAAAGGTTGTTGTCAACTGTGCATTCTCAGCTTCTAAAATCTAATCCTTGGATTTTGCTTTAGTTACCAATTCTTCATTCTAGAGATTTTGTAGGGAAATAAACAAATTATTCTTACATTCACTTTTATTCTCATGATTAATATGATTTAGAGACAATCTATCAGTGAATATTTTATGAGTTGTCTCGAAATTGAGTTTTTCCTGTAATTTGCATGGCTCCAAAGTAATGTGTTCAAAGTTGGTGGTTATAAATGGTGCATTTTAATGTATCCCTAGTGTTGTGATATCTGTAATCAAATCATATTACTTTGATAACATGTGTGTGTGTTTAATTTACACATTGATATTTATCCTTACATTTGGTTTAGTTGAATAGCCTTCATCATGTTAATTGTAGATTACAACTTTTGGAATTTGAATAAAACCATCATCTACTTCCCAATGTTAAGCCTTTCATCTTTTCATTGATTTTTGACTTGTTGTAGATGCTGTTTGGACTCCCACAGTGGAACCGTTCTTGTACTTCCTGAATGCACTTTATAAATTAGTCTACTTTTATAAATCACAGAGTTGAAATCTAGACATAGTGATAGAATATGGAAGAAAAAATTCAGAACCCAAAGAGTAAAAGACAAAAAATTGAGGATAGGCATCTAAACTGGGATCTATTAGACCAATGTCTTGGGTAAGGATAGAAATCCAAAAGAAATGCCCAACTAAACCCACATGCTAATAAATTCAAAGATTTATATAGGCATATTGGGGATATATGGACACCAGTCAAAGGGTATGATCTCTTTATCTCCCATTACAGAAAAATGCACAAGCATAAACCCATTTCAAACCCATGGCGGCTAAACTTTGGTAAATTGGTAGTCTCGAATGTGTTTGTAAATGTCCAGTTGATGAAGTTTCTTGCAAAGAAATACAACCCTAAGACTTGTTATATTGAATTCAATGACGGGACTTATTTCTTCCCCATTACTAGAGATTATATAGCCACAGTGTTTCAGTTAGACACAAGTTTAGACTTGAAATTTAGAATCAAGGATTTGTTGGTTAGGTACCACAATATGAGTAGCAATTATAAGAGATGGAAGTTACCCTTGCATAGACCTCGCAGTAACAATAACCAACTTAGGGTACTTTCAGAGGGTGAAGATCCACCCTACTCATCTGAATTGTTTGAAGATTATTTCAAAAACACATATTACTTTGCCTGCCAGATATTGGGAATAGAGGCCTCCATGTTCATGGAAATTGCGCCCATGGTCCTAGTTGCAGACATATAGAGCCATGATGCAAGGTATTTTGATTGTGTTGAATACCTGGCATATAATAGAAAAAATGATTTAATGCCTATTAAGAATGGAGGAAGTAAATTCAGACATTATCCTTTATTTATTCATATGGTATTATATGAAGGACAATGTATGGGCTTATGGGATAGAAATCTCAGGGTAAGAGACCTAGACATCAATGGAGATATAAAACCTATGCAAATGTGGACTTCTATTTGGGATAGAAGATGTGACAAATCCCATTATTTATACTTTGATGAAACCAATTTTCAAACGGTTTGGACATCCTTGCAACCATAATTTTTCATTGGAAATACAGAAGTTTTTGAGACCAAAAGATAGACATGAAGGGGGAAAGTTCAGCCATAATTGGGGTGATTGGTATGTTTTTTAGAGATTGCACTATGATAAGAGTATTCGGATATAAAGGGCCACGCTTCCTGCTACCAAAGACATGCCCAGATCGAGTTACATACTTAGAAATTGTTAGGCAATTAGCTTCCTCAGACTTCATGCATCTCAAGAATTACAATAAACAATCATTTATGCCTGGGACTTTATGCTTTGGAGATTTCATAGTATTTTCTGACAAAGGTTATCAATTAATTGATAATAAATTAGAACAATTCATATTACCTTTTAGAAATGCAAGAGGAAATTTTGATTCAGAACACTTCATAAATAGTGTAAAAACAAAGCAGAAGTTAAAGGGATATCATCATGTCCTATTTGTTGATGAAGATTTAATCAGAAATTGTGATGAAACTACAGCAGTAGAAAGAAGAAGTTTGTATAGTAAAATCATGTTAGCAAAAGCTTGGAGGGTAGCTCAAAACCCCACCTACACCACAGTTTTCCCAGATATTGATGATCCTATCAAAAGACTGGACACTGTGATTACACATGCACCAAAACTAATCAAGAATATTTACCTTCATGTATTTAACAAAAAAGGAAAACAACTTAAAGATGCACAGGTTGAGTATGAAGTACCCCTGGGTCACTTGTCACCTCAACCCACACCGGATATAAGTTTCTCTACAGACACAAACATTGTAGAAGGAGAGGGAGAGTTTGAAGAGGGGGTACAAAGTTATGACCCAACCATTGAGGGGTATGAACTGCCTAAAGATAGAGAAGCTATCATTGTGGAAGCACCAAATGATCTATCAGAAGACATTAGGCACTTGGCCAACAGCAAATTCATATCAGATGATGATTTCATCAAAACACTCAAGTTTAAAGCCTTCTTATATGAATACAAGGGCACACAAGCGAGCAAGAGAATGAAAAATATCATTCCTGACATATAGGATGAGGTGTTATCTAAGCTTCAGAAGGAGATCAACAATGAATTGGAGATAATGATTCCAGAAAAGGGAAGGACCTTGTTACAAGAAGTAGGTGTGATTTTGATTCCTGGATGGGACATGGCTTCGGCCATTGTATTTGATTCTTTCAATAGAAATCAAGATAAGGAGTTGAAACTCAACATAGAGGCAATGGATGATATCAAAAGAGGATCAGGGTATGACCCTGATAAAAGAGCATTTCTTATATGGGTGTTGTATCCTCCAAATAAGAGACCATGTATCATTGATGATCCTAATAAAGCTTTTGGTCACCTATTGATATAAAGGATTGAGGATACAGATCCTATGGACACCACAGAGACAAGTTGCCTTCATCTAGCATCTACTCACCATACCTATAAGGTGATCAAAGGGTATTAGAGGCCTTGGTAGATGTGAATTATTGGAAGTATAAGGCAGAATAGAATCAAAAGAAAAGTGAGCAGCTAGAAACTAAATTGAAAACTATCAAATATAGTATGGCCTCTGAAATGATTCAAAGAAGGTTTGGCCACATGATGAAAAATAGTGACAAGGTTTGGGATTTTCACAATAGAACACATAAATTATACTAAGAGCATAAAATACTACACCTCAAAATGTTGGAAACAAAGGAAGGGTTGAATACTAAAGCTAGCACAAAGGAACAAGTGCTCAAAGGATATAATGAATTGATGAAAGAACATGAGAGATTTAATGGTATATTGATAGCAGATTTGAAAGATTTTGATCAACATATTGATTTGGCATTTCCCAACTTCTTCAATGATGAGGACAACCTAAAAGACAAGGATGCTTGGAGGAATGAACTAGGTTAGTTACTGCCACCACTACTTGAAAATGTAAATAATTAGGAAAGGGTGATAGAGAATACTTATACATGTCTGGGAAAGATATTTACTCTAGAATCAATGATGAGCAGTTTACTTGAGACTGATCCATGTGATGATTAAGGGTACATCGACTATATCAGTTAGATAAATCTATTTGTATCCAGAGCACTGTGATGAAGCAAAAGTAGTACAATTTTGTCAAGCAATGCAGGTGTATCAATCTATATTATGGAGACGAGGATGACCTTGCCAGGCCTTTGAGTCACGGGTCACTCTATGGAGATTAATGGAGCTAGAATCATATCACTGCATATGCTTTTATCTTCATTTATGTTTCTTAATTATGCATTAGTTACCAAAAGATGTTATTATGAAAAGGTACAATGTTTCGGGCCTGAAGCTTGTTTGCATCCTATAAAATAGGATACCAAGGCCACTATGAAGGAGATCATCCAATCTATTTTAGAGACATATATTTAATATAAAAGTAGTATTCAAAGAATCCATTTCCATCTATCTATGTTTTCAAACTAGTATGAATTGCTAAATTAATAAAAAGAATCAGAGTTGGTGGATCCAAAATTGATTTTCAATTGTTGTGTTGATGTTAATATTAATGAGTTGCATGATTTGTCTCCAAAGTGGTTTGTCAAGTTGTTTAATTTAATATATTAAGGATATCATTAATTTTTCAATATACATTTGCTGTTACTATATGATCTGTGTGATTGGTTTCTGAGGAAGTTGATTTAAATCTCACTGAGCAGTTAGTGTTTATTGGTCTCTACCCAGGGTTAAAATCCTTTGAACAATCTATTCTAGTTGGTTTTCTTCCTATTAGAATTAAAATCTTTTTTCTAGGTCATAGCAATTTGAGGAAATATCATTGGTATTTATAAGAAGAATCTTGTACCTCAATATTCTTGCACATCTGCACAAGATACAGATTTAAATAAGTGCCTAACAATCTGAGTTAAGTTATTGAAACTCAATACTTCTTATATTTGAATGAATATCAGTTATTGAGCCTCAATACTATGCTTATGTGAATAAATATGCTAATACAGTAAAACATTTACTATGGATGTTTTCAGTTACATGTTCAAAATTATGTTCAACATAAAAATGGAAACTATTTAAAAATAATAAAGTTAACAAAGTTTCTTATTTAAATAATTGTGAGTTACATGCATTAATATTTTATTAACTTTTGTGTCTTCACAAACATATGTTGATAGAAAATGAATGGAAGAAGCATCCAAGTAATCCTAATTTTTTCTACCAACAATTCATACCAAAGATTGAACAATTTAAGGATATTGCAATAGATAATTTGTATTGACACAAATAATATTATTGAAGCATTACAAAGTTTAGGCCATAAGAATCATCCTTTTTAAACATGGTTTGCAAATAATTCTAAAAATTTAGAAGTCTTGGTCATTAACATTATTGTCTGCTACAATGTCATCAAGTGTATCATTGTCAATGTTCATATGTTCTTTCAAGTATTTAATATTATCATCATCCTTATCTTGACCTGCATCATCTTCATCATCATTGAAATTTGACTGTAGACCATCTATATTGTTACCAGATGTATTTGGATCATCATTTTCTATACCATCCATATTGTCGTCTTCCATAACATCATCTAACTTTGGATTGTTGTCTTCTTGTGCTTGAACATAACCATCTTCAACATCATCATGGATGTCAATTTCTTCGATGTTCTCTAATCCCTCTCTCTCAATTTGTTGGCCATCATTGTTTTGCTCAGTATCCACTAATGCATCGTCAAATACATGCCTTAATCTTGGATCATAATGTATGACAAATATCCATTTCGGGTCAAAAATATCTTCATAGAAAAATACCTGCACATGAATGACATACATATATTAGATGTATGGTATAACAATTTTATTGATTAATAAACACATGTATATATTCGCAATAAACTATGAATTAATAGATTAATGATTACTACCGCTTCTTGTTTGAGTTAAATAAATACCTGCTCACAATGAATTAGTAGAACATAAGGCTCCTTATCCTCTGGTAGGAAACATGAGGAATCTATAGAAAACAATCCACTATGGGTATCATGTCTTCATGTCCTCTCAAATGCTTCATACCATCTACACTTAAAAACACAACATTTAAAAGAGTGGAAATCCAACTCAATAATTTCTTGTATTTTCCCAACATATTGTAGATTCCCTTCAATTATATTCTTATCTTTTAAGCTTGATTGACTAGATTGCTTGAAGTCAGCCATGATGCCACAATTGAAGGATTGTCTCTTTACATCTACACTTTATACATGATAATGTCGACCATATGACCATATTGCTGGATATTTCCTCGCCCGTGAAAGACCATTTATTTCAGTGAAACAAATACAATGATGAATATTAAAATAGTTAATATTGTCAAAACTATAAGGAAACAACATTTTGTAAAATTCCAATTGTACCTTTCTTTCACATCCTCTAGACATGTTGATTTTGTCTTATGTTATGTTTGAATCTATACTTGCATCTTCTATTTGATTTTGAATTTGTTCAGTAACCCATTCTAGTGTACAATCTTTGCCCCATTCCCCAAGTAGATCAGTGGGAAGTGGAGTATTCCTTGGGTTTGATCTCTTAAACTGTCTCCTTGCTTCTAACACTTCTTCTCTCTTTTTATCATACAGATAGATCCATTTGTTCATAAAGTCCATGTGGTACAGAATGAACTTGAGTATAGCACTTTTGTCTACACCTATTACATGTCAACATGTTTATTTCAAACTCCAAATGTCATGCTGTTAATTTGACAAATAAATTACAGAGTCAATTAATGATTGCAAGAAAAACAACCACACTGATCATGAATTTACTTACTAATTTTTACTTGAACACCATTAGATTGTGGTTTTTCTCCATCAATAATATTTGATGCTTGTTCTTCATCCCAGAAGCATGGCCCATCTTCAAAATCTTTACCAAGGAATTCCAACAGGAAGAAAAATACTTTATTCAATACATACCCTTCAGCCATGCAACCCTCTAGATGTGCTTTTTGTCGGACATATCTTTTTAAAGTTTTCATATACCTCTCAAAAAAAAACATCCACCTCATTGATACGACACCTACCAATTCAATGTCATCGGCTAGGTGTATAAGTAAATGGACTTGTAGGTCCATGAAACTTGTAGGGAGATCCTTCTCAAATACACATACAATTTCTGCAATTTCCTTCTTCCATTTTTGGCACTTCACATTCGTGGATCTCCTTGGAGGTCACCCACCTAATATAAGAATAGTAAATTAGTATGAACCTTTAGTCAAAAATTAAAATGCAATATAATATCTCTATGTCTCTCACACACGAACATTTCATATAACCACATACCTTGTAAATGATCACAATCGATTTATGGCATTCCTTAAGTCAACTATAAGACATGAATCCCCCCTAATTGCCAATGGCATGATATGCTATTAAACACATTTATGAAAAGATGATTAGTAATTTTTCCTCACACACCAAAATATCAAAATATATTTAGTACTTAATCAATGTTAGCAGTAAATGTTAAATGGTGATATATAATACCTTCATAAAATTATGAAAATCATGTGTTTTAAATCCTGTGATATGTCCATCAACTGTAAAAGCTTTAACCAATGATGACCCATAGCCAGTAGGTGTCCTTATTGAACGAATGACATTTTTTAGTTGGTCTAGCTCTTTGTTTTTCAAAATCCATGGAGCTTCTGCATATGTTTCATTTTCCTTATTTGGCCACAAATGTTTTCTATCAATTTTGGTACATGAAAGAGCAATATCTCTCCTCGAAGACAAGGTGTCCTTCTCTTTGCCTGATATATGTTGAAATATAGATCTGGGACATTTTTGAAGATGTGCATAGGATCTAATAGGTGAGATATTAATAGATCCTTCTAGTAAGGGAGCTCATAAAATATGGATTTCCTTTTCATTCCTTGTGGCATATTAACTACAACTTGTTCTGGTTCTTCAATTGAATCACCCTGATCAAAAAAATCCTCCCAAGCTTTCAATTCAGCATCTTCATACTTCTTAAGCCAATCACCTGGACCTATAATCATGGGAGGGCCTCTATTTTCAACTTTTCTGTCAAATTGATTCTTCAGGCAATTTCTAAACTTATGATCTAGTGGTAGAAAAACCCTATTGTTTGCGTAAATAAATTTATATAGATCTTTAGAATATCACCCTTGAAATTGTTCTGCACATCTTGGACATGTAAATATCCCCTTTGTTTGAAGCCCTGCAATTCAACAAGTAATGTCAATAATATCAAAAAAATAGTATAAAACTAAGTATGAAAGTTGGGATGGAAATAAATTATGGGTGTAAATACGTAAATATTTTATCTTACCAGAACAAACACCAAGTCCTAGGAAATCATGAATAGTCCAAAATAGCACACCATACAACATGAAGGACCTATTTGATGGGGGACGTGATATGTCATACATTCTTACGCCTTTCCATAGCAGTTGCATCTCATCAATAAAAGACACAAGATAAACATCCATGTTTTTAACTTGATGTTTTCCTAGAACAATGAGAGTCAGCATAAGGTGCTCCTTTCTAACACTCATCCATGGGGGAATATTGTATACTATCAATTCAACTGGCCAAACACTATAATTTGAGCTTAGGAAAGACAATGGGCACACTCCATCAATTACAAGACCAAACCTGAAAATATGGGGTTCATATTTGAATTTTCTTAGCCATTTCTCCTCTATGTGTTTCATTGCTTTGGAGTCAGATGAAATTCACTTGAATCCATCTTTACTCCTTTTTTTTGCATGCTAGTCCATCAATTGTGCAAGTGACTTGTAACAAAACATTCATTGAAGTCTAGGTATAATTGGCATGTGACATAAAACCTTCTTTGGAATTGTAGGACCTTGTACATCTATATGATATATCTTCTCTTTGCATACAAGGCATTCTACCTTGTTTTCATATTCATCTCTGTATAAAATGCAATCATTTTTACATGAATGAATTTGCTTATATTTAATCCCCAACTCAACCAACAACAGACGTACCTCTCTGCAAGTTGATGGCAACACATTCTCTTCAGGGAATATTTTAGTTTGTAGTGCCCTGTAAGATTGCCAGAGATTAAATCAATTGAATGTTTGACTTATGATGAACATGTTTCATATGTCAATCTATACTAGGACTATTTATATACAATATATGGTTTCAAATTCCCCTTAAAGAAATAAAAACAAATTTGACATGAATGTTTACGAATTATGTACACCAATTGACAATGCAAAGTAAGAAATGAATTTCATCTCACTTTAGTAGGGTAGTGAATCTTTTGTCTGACCAACCAAATAGTGACTTGATTTCTAATAATTGTAATGTGCATGCCAGTTTTGAAGTTCTACTTGCACCCGATTTGAACACGGGTGTCTTCGCTGCTTGCTTGATGAAGTCTTTCAGGTTGTTATCATCAACATTACGTTGGTGGTAATTACCCCTGATATCATCATTACTATCAACCATATGATCATTATTGTCATTATTGTTTCCATCCCCAAAGAAACCTGTAAGCATTTCATTCAATCCTTCTTAATGCACTGCATTTTCACTATCATGATCATCATTATTAAGGCTAGCTGGCATGTCATCAGTGTATGCAGATCTCATCAGCAATTCAAATTTCTTAGCTGCTAGTATTCTCTTTAATGTTGCTCTTTTCTGCTTGGTATGGTTTAAAGGATTGTTTGGATCATCCCGTCCAAACCTTAATAACCTAGTTGGATCTTGGGTATTAGTATGTGTTTCATCAACATCTTCTACCTATCAACAAACACAAGCATTATTTAATGTTTGGCAACAATTGCACTAAATTCAAAATGTATCAATTTCACAGAAATATAACCAAATATGGCTTAAAAAATAAAAATATAAATTGTATGAACATATATACATCAATTGAATAATGGAACATTATTTTATAGACTACCTTTTTTATACAATAATTTAAAGAAAACACAATTTTGACAACATAGTTTATAAAACATCAGTCCACACTCATTTATTATTCTTTGGTTTATTGTCCTTAACATCTTTAGGGAGACCTTGTTCTTCCCTTTTCTTTCACACAGGAGTGCATTTTAAGAAGGGGTTGTTGTTGTCTGGAGCCTAATCAGACTCAGAGATTAAATTTACCCCACTTTTATCGGTGTGGTTTCCCCCCAAATTCCTATGGGGTCAAGGGGCAGTGCCCCTTGCGTGGTCCAGGGGCAACACCCCTAGCGGGGCTTAGGGGCAATGCCCCTAAAACCTCACATAGTTTTTGTTTTTTTATCAAGGTATCGGGAGTTATTTTTCATTGGCTGACATAAAAAAACCCTATTATTGTAACCAACAAAAGTCATGATAAAAATGGCTAAGGGTTAGGGTTTTCGTTGATGTATTGTAGCATTTTGCAGCGGTATTGAGTTGTAGGGATTGTTGGTTGTAATCAGTTTTGATTTACTGGATAATAATATTGGACTCTTTGTTGGTGGATGTAGCCTGAGTTTGGGTGAACCACGTTTAAACTTGTCTATCACTGTTATTATTTCTGTGTATTTCCATTCCTTTGTTTAATCTTTATTTGCATTTAATTGATATCTTCTGTCGGCTAACCCTAACAGGTGTAATCAATCAATAACTCATCCCCAATAGTAAGGTCCATAATAGCCTCAACCATTATCAATCTATCAACCTCTCTTTCCATATCTCCATCTTTATCATTTATAACCTCAATAAATTGACAGTTCAGTCTTACATTAGGGTCCCTTTCCTTACTACTATTTATAAATCCTGCAATATTTTTGTGTCTGTATGCACATCCATCTATATACATAAGATGACCTCTATTCATTTATTTTCCACTTTCCAATTGGAGACGATGTGTATACATATTCGAATTTAGACCATATTCTGACATGCTAGGCTTATATTCTGCTAGCCTTCTCCATTCACCACTGTAATATGGCATTAATCTCCTAGTGGTTTGTTCTAAATTGTTTCTATGTTTAGATCACACATGTACATTTTGGATGACAAAGAGGCCTAGATCCACTCCGTGAATATTGGAGGGTCGTATCATGTAGATGTATCCCCAAAATTGAAACACCTCGTACACTCTAGGTAGTTGTTGATCACTAGGCCAAGCGTACTATAGTCGACGATCAAATGTCTCTTTGTAAATTGATCTCAAACTCAGGGGCAAGACATCATCTCCATCACATTCATTCTCATAGGGTATGTAGTCCACCTTCCCCTTGTCTTTAAGAAAATTATGCATCTTTAAACCAGTTCTTGTTCTATTACTTATTTTCATCAATTCCTCGTCTTTGGAGCTGGTATATTGGCACATATTTTTGTTAGATGTATCATCTGATGAATGATCATTGCCCTCTAGGCTGGAAGTCGGTGATCCAAGAAACTTTAAACCAAGAACTTTATCCTGCAAGTATCTATTAAGAAAAAAATTAGTTATTTAAATAATATAAAATAATGTTTAAACAAAGTATACCTGTTATTTATATCAAATTGGAAAATTCCTTACCACAATTCCTATTGGATTTGAATTAATTGTAGGAGGCATACTATAGTGGTGCAGTCATAGTAGGAGGGTTCATAGAATGAACTGTTCGGACCGTGCAACAAGAGTAAACACAATGGAAACAACACAAGAATATAAAAAAGATGTAGATTTGGTCATTTAGTATATCGAAGAATTCAAAATAGAGATCTACCGGCAACATTAGAGTTTAAGGTTAGTGTTTAGGGTTGACGGTTTAAGGTTTAGTGTTGAGGGATTAGAGTTTAAGGTATAGTGTTTAGGGTTTAGGGATAGGGTTTAGGGTTTAAGGTTTAAGGGTTGAGGCTTCAGGCTTTAGGGATAGTGTTTACAGTTGAGGGATTAGGGTTCAGGGTGGAGGGATTAGGGTTTGAGGTATAGTGTATAGGGTTGAGGGTTGAAGGTTGCATTACGCTGTACTAAAAGGTTATAGTCCCATTAGAGAATGATGTCCTCGCGCATGGACCATGTCGAGTCCCCACATCGATGTTGGTAAGGGATACATGGAAGGTAAATGGATTAGGCAGATAGTGGATTATGACATGGATTCTAGAGGGGAGAAAAGTGGATTATGTAGGGAAAATAGAGGATTATGATGTGGATTATGTCAAACTTATGCCAAAGCATGGACCATAGGGATGGTATGTGGAGGTTATGTAGGATAGTGGATGAATGATGGTAGATTTATTGCAGAATGGAAGGGAACCATAACTAATGGTTACACACATCCCCATAAATGTTAAAGCTTGTGATGTGAAGGTGGTGTAGGGTGCAATGGAGATGTTTTCATAGGAGATGGATGATGAAGGGCTTTAGGAACCCACATAGACTTAGGTGTTTTATTACTTTTGTTTTTCTTGTGGGATGGAATGTTTTGACACTTTTGAATGGAATGGGAATTTGAGATGGGAGTAGATGGTTGGGATTTTTTAGAGGTAGATGCCTCATTTAACTCTATTTCTTGTTGCTTAGGTACCCATACCATTTTGGTTTTGAACTTTGCTTCTGGAGGTATGGGCTTGGATAACATTTTGGATTGATTTTTCTTTGATTCTTTGTTTTTATGTCCTAAGGCATGAGGACCCTTAGGATGTTTGGCTTTATCAGTAGAGGCATCTAATTTTGCATTTTTGGATCCCTTGGGGATGGTGGAATGAGTGGAAGCTTTAAGTTTAGCTTTAAGATTAGGGTTGAGGGTTGAGGGATAAGGGTTTAAGGTATAGTGTTAATGGTTGAGGGTTTAGGGTTAGGGTTTAGGGTTTATGGATTAGGGTTTAGAGTTGAGGGATTAGGGTTTAGGGATAAGGTTTAGGGATAGGGTTTAGGATTTAAGGTTAAGTGTTGAGTGTTGAGGCTTTAGGGATAGGGTTTAAGGTTTAGCGATAAGAGATTAGGGTTTAGGGTTGAGGGATTAGATTTTAGTGTTAAGGGATTAGAGTTTAAGGTATGGTGTTTAGGGTTGAGGGTTTAGGGTTTAGTGTTGAGGGATTAGAATTTAAGGTATAGTGTTTAGGGTTGAGGGTTTAAGGATAGGGTTTAGGGTTTAAGTTTTAAGGGTTGAGGCTTCAGGGTTTAGGGATAGCATTTACGGTTGAGGGATCAAGATTTAGGGTGGAGGGATTAGGGTTTAAGGTATAGTGTTTAGGGTTGAGGGTTGAAGGTTGTGTTACGATGCACTGAAAGGTTATAGTCATATTAGAGAATGATGTCCTCGCACATGGACCATGTCGAGTGCCCTCATCGATGTTGGTAAGGGATACATGGAAGGCAAATGGATTAGGTAGATGGTAGATTATGATGTGGATTCTAGATGGGAGAAAAGTAGATTATGATGTGGATTATGTAGGGAAAATAGTGGATTATGATGTGGATTATGTCGAACTTATGCCAAAGTATGGACCATAGGGATGGTATGTGGAGGGTATGTAGGATAGTGGATGAATGATGGTAGATTTATTGTGGAATGGAAGGGAACCATAACCAATGGTTGTACACATCTCCATTTACGTTGAAGCTTGTGATGCGGTGGTGGTGTAGGGTGCAATGGAGATGTTTGCTTAGGGGATGGATGATGAAGGGCTTTAGAGACCCACATAGACTTAGGTGTTTTATTACTTTTGTTTTTCTTGTGGGATGGAATGTTTTGACACTTTTGAGTGGAATGGGAATTTGAGATGGGAGTAGATGGTTGGGATTTTTTAGAGGTAGATGCCTCATTTAACTTGATTTCTTATTTCTTAGGTACCCATACCATTTTGGTTTTGGACTTTGCTTGTGGAGGTATGGGCTTGGATAACATTTTGGATTGATTTTTCTTTGACTCTTTGTTTTTATGTCTTGAGGCATGAGGACCCTTAGGATGTTTGGCTTTATCAGTAGAGGCATCTAATTTTACATTTCTGGATCCCTTGGGGATGGTGGAATAAGTGGAAGCTTTAAGTTTAGCTTTAAGACTAGGGTTGAGGGTTCAGGGTTGAGGGATTAGGGTTTAAGGCACTATAGTGTTGAGGGTTGAGGGTTTAGGGTTTAGGGTTTATGGATTAGGTTTAGGGTTTATGGATTAGGGTTTAGGGTTGAGGGATTAGGGTTTAAGGCATAGTACTATTTAGGGTTGAGGGTTTAGGGATAGGGTTTAGGATTTAAGGTTCAAGTGTTTAGGGTTAAGGCTTTAGGGATAGGGTTTAAGGTTTAGTGATAAGGGATTAGGGTTTAGGGTTGAGGGATTAGGGTTTAGTGTTGAGGGATTAGAGTTTAAGGTATAGTGTTTAGGGTTGAGAGTTTAGGGTTTAGTGTTGAGGGATTAGAGTTTAAGGTATAGTGTTTAGGGTTGAGGGATTAGGGATAGGTTTTAGGGTTTAAGGTTTAAGGGTTGAGGCTTCAGGCTTTAGGAATAGCATTTACAGTTGAGGGATTAGGGTTTAAGGTATAGTGTTTAGGGTTGAGGGTTGAAGATTGTGTTATGCTGCACTGAAAGGTTATAGTCCCATTAGAGAATGATGCCCTCGCACATGGACCATGTTGAGTGCCCTCATCAATGTTGGTAAGGGATACATGGAAGGCAAATGGATTAGGTAGATAGTGGATTATGAAGTGGATTCTAGAGGGGAGAAAAGTGGATTATGACGTGGATTATGTAGGGAAAATAGTGGATTATGTCAGACTTATGCCAAAGCATGGACCATAGGGATGGTATGTGGAGGGTATGTAGGATAGTGGATGAATGATGGTAGATTTATTCTTGAATGGAAGGGAACCATAACCAATGGTTGCACACATCCCCATAGACGTTGAAGCTTGTGATGCAGAGGTGGTGTAGGGTGTAATGGAGATGTTTGCTTAGGAGATGGATGTTGGTGGTGCTAAATTAGGTGCACTTCGTGCCGGTTTTGGTGTCCCAAAGAGATTACATTTAGGGCTAAAAGTTGGTGTTAAAGACATCGACTTTAGCGCCAACTAATGAATTAAAAAAATAAATTTTGCGTCAAGGTTAAAACATACCTCACAAAAAAAACACAAATAAGTTAATACATTTAAGCCCACAACACAGTGTACTCTACCTCTATTTTAGGTTTCCTGCAGAGAATTGTAGGCTGCGAAGTGATGACTTTATTAGGTCAAAAATGGAAGTTACTGAAAAGTTTCTACAATAGATCCACGAATTTGTATTTTATTTATTTTTGGTCCTAGACATCCAGAAGATAAAAAATTGCTTTAGCTAGCTGCTAAATTTGGGGTTTCTACCTACCTCAGCCATTCAATCAAGCTTGTTTGTCTACCTTTTAGCAAGAAAGTTCCAATTGCTGAGCAATTAACTCTTGACCTAGGTTTTTATCAATTTTGATATAATTTTGAGCTCAAAGAAAGTTTTTCTAAGATGTTGTACTCACGCTTTAGGGTAAATTTGAGTAGTAATGTTGTTAATTATCCTTGCTTGCAGTATAACTTGCATTTACCATTTTTGGAAGGCCTGTCGAATAAGGTCTCTTTGTACATCATACCCAAAATACAAGCTGTTAAGATTTGTTTTTGGCTACGATTGGTCAAGCACGCTGTTAATTCATACCTGGCTATGATTGCCTCCACAGACTGGACAAAAATAATTTACCCTAGGTCACCTCAAAATGTCAAGCAATAGAGGGAAGGGAGCAAACTCTGGCCACAACCAAGTAATTCACTGTCAATTTATAGATTTGTAAATGTTTCCATTGTTTCTTTGATTTTTAGTATTTAGTTTTCTATTTCTAAATTTAAAAGAAGAAATTTATTTTATATATATATATATAGGGACATGAGACTGACAAAGATAAAGAGGCATTGGCTTCCATATTAGGGGTAGAGGCAGTGAATAAATTGGATGGTGTTGACTTGACAATGCTTGCCAGATACATAGAAAAATGATCTAGTAAAGCCCTTGAAACATTGCAAGAAAATCAACAATGTCAAAGGGAATCAATTGATTCCCCAACTAGTCATGGATCGGGCAAAAGATCCAGGAGGAAATCATAACAGTAACCTCTAAGAATGTGGAAGAGGGAGTAGAGGCTTCCAATGTCCCAGCCACTCCTGGGAAATAGACTTCTTCGACCACCACGCCATGTTTTGCATCTTGCATTGGTAGCTACGATACCAAGATAGAATACGTTGTGGTTTCAGGGGAAGTCTGAATGAAAGATGCTGGAAAAATGTTTGTGAATAGGTTGAAGGAATCATGCCTTCGACAGTTCAAAGACCATCTACATTTGCCATTCTCAAAGATACCCATGCACCTACAAAAAGCAATTATCCAAGACATGGAGAAAAAATTTGGCACAGGTTGGTCTGTAAAGAAAATAAAGCTACGAATGTCTCAAAATTGCAAGAGATTTTTGTGCAACCAAACAAAACAAATAAAAAAAATCCCTCCTGAGAAAAGGCTCAAAAAAGGGCCAATTGATGTAACTCTCAAAGTATGGAAAGAGCTTGTAAAAGCATATGAGAAGTCCGATGCATGGAGGAAGTTCGGTGAGGAGACTACGCAGGTATTTGAATTTGCTCATAAGATTATATCAAATTTATTAAACAATTTTTAAATTTTATTTGTACATAATTAAATTGAATTAGTATATGTTTTAGGACAAGGCCTCCAAGGCTAGGCTTCACAAACTTCGTGCCACTCATCACAGTGGCCAAAAAGATTTACAGGCCTTGATCTATACATTTGTAAGTATATTTAATATGTTAAATGATATTTTTTTTAATTCCTAGGAAAAAGTAAATGATTGTATATTAATTAGTTTAACTAGTCCATGTGCCATGTTTTGACAGGAGGAGAAATATAGCCGACAATCAATGCAATTTGAAAAGGAAATGTTACAAAATAAAAAGTGGATCAATTTTGTAATCTGGATAGAGAACGAGGTATCAATAGTTGATTTTCAATAACTTAGTTGGATATTGTTGTGTTAATATGTCAATTTGCATTTCTTATGTTGAGTTTCAATAATCTTTGAAGACATTATAGAGTGATTCTTGAGACAAACAGTTAGAGTTGTACTCTGTTTGTTGTGTTTGGTTTCTATTGGTCTTCTTATCTTTTTGACTCAAGTGGATTGTTAGTCATAGGTCGCTTGTCATTCTTGTTGATCATGTGGATGTAGTTATCATTGAGTTTTTAGGTGGTCTCCTAAGTGAACAGACCAAAGGGTTTATCTCAAGTCTTTGTTTCCTAACCTTTTTATTATAAGACTTAAAGGGGGCATGAATTACAGTTATGTTGTTGGTTGTATTTCAAACCTTTGAAATATATAGTGGACATTTAAATTTTAATATGCACATTTTTTTGTTGAGAAGGAGCCATCATTGGTAGTAGGCATTAACTCTCCTCTTCCATAATAGTTTTGGGAAGTACTAGTCTTTAATGTGCTTAGTTTTGAGGTATGTGAGGGAGAAAAGGAAGGGATGGGGAACCATTTTGGGGGGTAATTCTTCTTTTTTCCTTGTGGTCGAGGAAGGAAGGTTGATGGTTGGACTATAAGTGATTTAGAGGAAGGGAGACTTTGGGTGTACTCATCATGTTGGCTAAGTGTCTTGATGTTTGGGTTGGAGACTAAGATTCAAATTGCCAACTGGTCTTCTTCAACTAAGATAACCTTTCTTTGAAGTAAAGCTCCTTGTCATCCATTCTTGTAAAATTACACTAACCATTTTGGTGAAACATTTCCTTTAACTTGTGTAACTGTATGTGGTCTTGTGAAAGCCTATGCTAAAGGGTTTGGATGAGGAAAATATTGTTAACTGTGAGATTTCAGACTTAAGATCATGGGACTTACGAACTGTGGCAAACTATTGGTTATTGTGTTTTGGATTTCTATCATGAAGGAAGCTACATTAATTTGGTCACAGTTTGAGGTGGAGTTTCAAACCCTAGCTAGAATTGCTAGAATGTTATCATTGCAACATACCATAAGTCTTGAAGAAACCTAGCCTGGTTCATGGTTATCTATTTTGACATGCTTGTAAACCCTAATGGTGTTGGTCTTTCACCTATAAATGTCCACTCTCTCAATTGTGGATGCGAGGTCTTCTTGGGATTAATAATGCCACTCCTAGGTGGGATTTTGGGATGGTTTTGGATCCTTGGTTCAGGTCAACTTGCCCCCTAACACTCCCTCCAAGGTTATGAGGTTTGCATTACTGAAGCCACAATGGAATACAATGTTGAAACAACACTACATGATTGTATTTGATTACCAGTTAACTCTTGGAAAGAATGGATTTTGTCAATTGCATACAGTTGTGTAACATTGCAATAGTTGTATTGTACTTGTAACTAGAACAGTCTATTGTGAAGGAATTCATTTGATGAGAATGACCTTTGAGTTCATTGTAATGACTTGCAATAACTTAGAAATATGATTTCAAACTAGTATTTATTAAATTGGACACTGTTTGTGAACAAATTTATCTTAGTATGGACTTCCCTATGTTTGAATGTTTGAGCACTACCCATGGAATAGTAGATATTATGTACTTGTGATCACTGCGTCATTTGGATAGAGGACTCATAAATTGAATATAGGACCTTCTGTTTCATTGTCCATAAAATCCTAAGGGTTGATTAAGTTATTATGCATGGATGTAAATGGAAACTTTAAGCTCTCTGAAGGCTTGCTTATTGTTTGCAAAGTAGCATTAATTTGTTATTTTAACTGTGGAAACATCTTGTGGACACTAGTATGGTGTTGACTAAGAAATTATCTTGTAAACACTAGAAAGCTCTAAGCATGTTAATCATAGACTGTAACCCTACATTTTGAAGGAAATTGTTATTGTAGATGTGATATATATTGTACAGTGGTATCTGGTCTATGGCATGACATCTTTAGTAGGAGGTACCTGTTGATGATGGTTTTGATGTAATCATAACAATTAGTTAAAATTCACATAAAATGAACCAAAACTGACTTGAAAGATATGAAGGAATCGGTTAAGATTCACTTAATCCCAAGTTTAATATGGTCAGGTCTTGACCTGTTGGGCAAATTCAGTTGGTCAATGTGAAGCTGTAATGTCCAAGGGGCCTTACGTAATTTAGGGTTTCCTGTTCCTTAACTGGACTCAAACTTATGCAAAAAGATTATAAATATTAGCATGTTGTTCATTCTTTTGCATAAAAGATGTTGTTGTGCTGTAAAGCTTTAAATGGTTTTCTTGAATTATTGCAGCTTTCTCCTTTTAAATATTTATGAAAATTGTCTACTTTCAACTCTGTTATGCATGCTCTTTCAAATTTGAGACAATTTCCTTTAAGTTTCTATGTTTTTAGCTAAGTATTTTTAGATGGGTTGGGAAAATTTAGAAAGATCTAATCTAAACTTTATTCATTCTACCAAAGGATCTATGTGTTCTGTTATACACTTTATAAATCATACAATAACTTGATCAAATCCACAGACAAAAAAAACTTTAAATGTAAGTTCTGAGCATTTTCACAAACATACACCTAAAATTGCAAGCTCTAAGAGAAAATGTTTCAAACACAATGAAGAGCAAGAAAACACTCAGGAGATAGATGCAGAATCCCAGATTCAATTGTATTAGAAACAGACAGTCATATAAGATTTACAATGTCTAAATGACTCTTAGCTTCAATGATCAAATTATAGAAAACTTACAAGCTTTACAGATACCGTAAGGAAGCTAGATGTTCCATGCATTCCTTATTGTAGACACAGGTGACCTCCCTCTTCTACTTCTAAACTCAAAGGTCCCTCTATTCTAAAAAAATCTCTGTGTAAAGTATTACAATGTAGAGAGGCACAATATATAGACTTTGATTGTCCTCAATACAACTCAAAACCCTAGTTAAACAATGCTTCAAACCTCTGGTTACGGAAATAAATGCTAGAGAACAAGTCTCCCAAAATATCTATGAGCATACATCAAATCTGGGAGAAATATGCCCTCCTAGAAACCCTGGCAGCTCAATATTAACTTCTATGGTCTGTTGCAATAATGTCTTCAACTGCATTTTGTCCTCATCAATGAAGACCCTTGACTTCTTCGCATTTCATCATTATCTTCCTTCTACTTCCTCCGAGATCTTATTTTTTCCCCTTCGTGATGTTATCGCCATTAAGTTTTAGCTCCCTCTTCAACTGCAAACCTGCAAAAAAATAGACCAGCAATAAGTATTATCTTTTAATAAACCTACAGGAAGGAAAAGAAAACAACTGCTAAATCCAATCGTGACTGTGTGAACACATCAATCAGGCCCTGAATCTGTGAAAATTGCATCCAAAATGCATATACAACACTGAACTGGTCGGGTCAACCATCGTTGACCAAAAACATGCATTCAGGTTTGAAAATGCCTCAAAAACCTATCACTTCATTTTCCCGCCCTTTTCACCTATCCAAATCCTTGTATATGGCGAATGAATATTTTCCTTGTATATCAGGTTTGTATATCGAATATACAAGCACCAAAATATGCAAGGAACTATCTATTTTTAATTTCCATTTCAAATCCGACTTGTATGAGTGCATTGTATATCGCAAAATATACATTGCACAAATATACAATGACTTAACTCTCTTTAATAATCCCCTTGGGTCCGTCCAATGTATATTTCATTGTATGTATATTGGCTTGTATGTCCAAAATATACATTTGGACCCTATACAAGTGCTTAGACAGATTTTACTTTTCCTTCGATTCCACATTGTATATGCTGTTTACATATCACAATGTATATGTAAATATATAAGCTGAAATTATACAATGACTTAACATTGTTTCAAAAACCTTTCAAGTCCGCGTTGTATAATTTGCAATGTATATTGGGTCTTGTATCTTACGATATACATTCGGGCTTTATACACTGCATTAATCAGATTCTATTTTATTTGGATTCCGGCTCTTGTATAAGTTCAATATATGTTGGCCTTGTATATCAGAATATACAAGCCCGATATACATTAAATTAACCCTGTTTCATAAAATGTTAGTTCTGAGCAATGTATAAAGTAATGTATATTTCCTAATGTATCTTTGATATACAAGCTGGATGCGATACAATGCATTCATCAGATTCCAATTTCTTTTGGGTTCCGGCTTGTATATACTATTGCATATTGGCTTTGTATATCGAAATATACAAGTCGGAATAATACAATGGATTAACGATGTTTCAAAAAACTTTTAAATCCGCATTGTATATCGGGTCTTGTATCTTACGAAACCCTCTTTTCAAATCCATGGATATACAATGAATTTACCATATTTAAAACCCTATTCATGTCCGCCACTATATATTTACATTGTATGTTACCGAAACATACAAGCCCACAAAATATACAAGGGATTAACCTTGTTCAATAATTGCTTCGAGTCCGTGTGATGTATATTGCGAATGTATATTTTACCTTGTATGTCCAAATATACAAGCACCGAATGTACATCGATTTAACAATGTTTAATGACTTTTTCAGGTCTGCTATGTATATTGGCATTGTATATTGACTTGCATGCTCCGCTTGTATGTATTTTCTGATATACAATGATTTTTCTATTTTGGACCTTTATTTTGAATCCAGCTTGTATGTGAACAGTGCCTTGTATGTTCCGCTTGTATGTCAAAACATACAAGCACCGAATATACAACTTAATTTGTTTTAATAAGTCCGTTGAGTCCGCATTGTATATTGGCAATGTATATTGACTTTGTATGCATGAATATACAAACCCGAAATGTACAATGATTTAACACTATTTTCATAATATTTGGATTCCACACCATGCATAAAATGTCTTGTATATTTCCTTGTATGTTGTGACCTGCCAAACATACAAGGGTTAGATACAAAATGGATTTAAAACATCAATTCATTTCGACCTAAGTTTTTTCGAGTCCATCTTGTATGTATGAAAGGATATACAACTGGCTTTGTATATGAACCCGAAAGCAAAAAAACAACCAAGTATAGAAACGACTTTGCACATACAAAGGACCTTGTATATGCAAAGCGATATACAAACCTGAATGTACATTTTACCAAAATGATCATAACTTGCAAAATATGGCAAATTTTAAGATGGTTCAAAAAGCAACCCTAGCTCATTTTTCACAAGGAATCCAACCATATCATGCACTAGTATTGAAAATGTATTTTTTTCTCTATTTTTAACAAAGTTTGTGAATTTTGACTCTCTTTTCCCTTTACCACCAAGCAGAACAACACACACAAAAGCAAAAGCAACAGCCACAGCAGGGGTCCTCATTTTGCTAAGGAGTAAAATGGGGCGTGTTGTGAACATCACAACAACTAGCAACCAAACAAAACAATTAAATTCAAAGCATTTAAGAAAACTAAATGAAATAAATCCATAATTTCCAACTATCTTTCTTGCAAATTGTTATTCAACTTGAGACATAAGGTATTCAATAAGGATGCATGAATTTTCATTTTCAGTTTAAGTATGTGCACATGATTAATTATCCTCATCTTGAAGATCAGTTGAACAAACCAGTGACTGACATTAGCCTACGTAGTTGAGGATATTCCCTCATAGCTGACCAGATAGAGTCTTGCTGCTAGCGAGTGTCTATAGCCCCAACAAGGTTATCGTTACAATTCTCCTAAGTAGAGCCCCACTGCCAGTGAGCGTCCATAGCCCCAGTAGAGTTACTTAGATGGCTTAATCTAGATTTTTCAATATAATCCGCTTTATTATATTTTTACTTTATTGATTTTGATGCTTGATAGGAATTTCACAAGATATAGCAATTTGTAACTTTATGATGCAAGGAATGAGCACTTGCTGAAATTAGGCTGAGAATTGTAATGCTAGCAAGGGTGACCTCAGAGTTTTCACCTAATATCTACACTGGTAGGTTCAAAAAACCCAAGGATTTTAGGTGTGTCATTGTGAGAAACCTCTCTTGAATTCTCAGTCATATTTATTGAATACAAAATTTCAGAAGGTAAACAACTCTCTACATTCATGACAGTCACAAAAAGTTATGCAAAAATTGTGAATAATTAACCTGAATATTCTAAATTTTGTACTGTTTTCATTGGTTGTTAGCTTGCTCCTTAATACTTTAAAGTAAGACAAAGATCCCTACTGAGGAGAAAATAACAAACCAAACAACATGCTATACAAGAAAAAACAAAGCAAAAGAAGACAAAACTGTACAAACAAAAGAATGGAAGCAAAACAACAAAACAAACAAAAACAAAACAAACAACTAACCTACAAAAGAAAACAACAAAAAAGACAACAGAAAACAAAGCAAAGAAAACTGTACAGTGCCTACATTATATTACACAAAATGGACTGCCCTTTACCTCAGGCCTGGAAGTAGTGTTTCAAATGTTGGCCATTAACTGGTAATGGCACATCTTCTCCTATCAAGGTCTTGAGTCTAAATGTGTTGTCCCCTATTATTTCTGAGACTTGCAATGGACCTAGCCATAATTTATCTAATTTTCCATGGCTCCCCTTCTTTTCAAGTGCTTTGTCCCAGCACAGCACTAAGTCTGATATCCTGAATGTCTTGACTCTTGCTATCTTATCAAACCACCTCCTAACTACTGCCCGGTGTTTTACAAATTTCTCAATGGCTTGACCTCTTTTCTCATCTAATTGTAGCATTTGTACTACCCTAGCTTCTCTATGATTATCAAAGCCTAAATACTTGTTGGCAAACTTCCAGATTGGTATTCTCAGATTTACTGGAAGTATGGGATCAGTCCCATAAACTAATGATAAGGTGTACTACCTAAAGCTATTTTGAACTTGGTCCTATCTACCCACAATGCATATTTTAACAAGGTATTCCACTCTCTAGGACTCTTTGCAATTATCTTTTTTATTATATCTAATACAATTTTGTTCGTAGACTCAACTAATCCACTACCTTGAGGGTAATCATTTGAAGAAAACTTTAAAACAATCCTGTATTCAAATGCCTATTTAGAAAACTTTAAAGAAGAAAAAGCAAGGCCATTATCACATACCAATGAATAGGGAGTTCCAAACCTGGTGATGATGTTTTCTTCAAGAAACTTGATAACTACCTCAGTTGTGGAGAATTTGCAGCATGCAGCCTTAGTCCACCTTGTACAGTAGTTTGTCACCGTCAGTATGAACTTGTGTCCTGCAGAAGATGGAGGATTGATGACTCCAATGAAATCCAGGCCCCACTGTGCAAATGGTCTTGATTCAATCACAGGTTGTAATGGGTTGGCCTGATTTCTTCCCTTATCTGCTGCAGTCTGACAGGTGTGGCAACTCTTAATGTGACTCTCTGTATCTTTGAACATCGTGGGCCAATAATAGCCCGCCCTTAATATCTTGTGTGTTGTAGCTAGATGGGAACCATGACCAGTTCCATACTTATCATGCAGTTTTGTTAACACCCTGTCCGCTCCAGCCTTATTTAGACATCTCAAATAAATTCCATCATGGTTCTTCCTGAATAGAAGACCTTTTTGTACCATATATTTTTGTGCTTTAATCTTCAAAGCTCTCCTCTGAGAAGCTTTCATCTTATTTGGGTACTTTCTAGCTATTAGAAAAGTGTTTAAGTCACTATACCAGTCTGATGTGTCATCAGAATTCAGCACATACTGCTATTTTATTAAATCTGGGTCTGTGTTTGCTATTGTTTGCACCAACGCCTGTCCTCTAACTAGCTTCATGGGAATAATTTCCATGTTGAACTCTTGCAGGGTGGTGATCCATTTGGCTCTCTTTTCTCCAAGCTCACTCTGCATCAGCAACATCTTTACTATTGTGTCTGGCACTATGGCTTTGACCTGGCTACGTAAAATATAGTGTCTAAATTTCTTCACAACCCTCATTAACACAAATGCTTGTCTTTCGGTATCCAGATATCTTAATTGTGCATCTTTCAGAGGTGCACTCATAAATGCAATGGGTTTTTCTTCATTATCTACACCCTTCTGAGTCAGGTCAGTCGCGATTGAATGGGAGGATGTAAAGGAGTAAATATAGAATGGCCTTGTGTAGTCTGGGCTTGCTAGTACAGGGACGTCAGAAATGGCCCTCTTCATATCTTCAAATGTAGCCTTAGCCACAGGCGTCCACTCCATCTGTGCATCTTTCTTTAACATGGCATTTAATGGTTGCACGATTTCTACAAAACCCATGATAAACTTCCGAACAAAGTTAATCTTACCAAAAAATGATTTTAACTCTTTCCTATTGTTTGGTATTTGCAAACTTTTTATTGATTCTATTCTATCTGGGTCAATCGATATTCCATCCTCAGAAATGACATGCCCTAGTAATTTACCTTCAATAACTCCAAATGAACATTTTTTAGGATTAAGGGAAATTCCATACCTCTCACATTGCTTAAGTATTTTCCTGAGATCTTCAGCGTGAGTGGATGCATCCTTGGAATACACAGTCAGATCATCCATATACACAACAATGCACTTACCTGATAACCCACCGAATGCAATGTCCATGGCTCTCTGAAAAGTGGCACCTGCATTGATTAGACCAAAAGGCATTCTCTTATATGCATAATTTCCCCATTTACAAGTGAAGGTGGTTTTTAATTTGTCATCTTTATCTATTAAAACTTGGTTATAGCCCGAGAAACCTATTGGCAAGAGACACTATATGGATTCATGGTTGTTGTCATTGATGGCAACAAAGGTCATCCCACATATCCGCAAGTCATGATGTGTCTCTACCGGAAGTCAGAATAAAGAATGTTGTGGTCCGGTGAACAAGAACAGAGCATGTGGCAAGGTCCGACAGATTGGTCCGGATCTCTCAGAGGAAGTGTCTTGGTGCAGTGCGGATTCGGGGAAGCCAAGAGGACCACCTTGAGTGGTATATTCCAAGGATTTAGTCTCCGGTGATGGACAAGGAAAAAGATATGAACAGTTGAGTACCGGATTCCTGAGAGACAGTGAAAACAGAGGAAGAACTGACTGACAGAGTATCAGACTACTTTCCGGATGTGTTACTGTTGATGATAGAAGTTGTGAAGGCATGAATCATGTTTGGCCGACATGATTAATGATATCTACAAGTATATGCTTGATCCGCATTGCTTGGTGAGGAAGGATTCAGCCGACAGAACAAAAGTTTGTAAGAAACTAGACTGTTCCGGATGCCGACTAGAAAGGTGATGAAATTACTTGTGCGGATATATATAGAGGATGGATTTAGTTATGAAGAAGAGTATTATGTGAAAATGATATGCGAATAAGTCCAGAACAGAGCAGAGGTAGCAAAAAGGATCCGGTATGTGAAAGATAGCAGAATAAAGAACAGAGGAAAGATGAAGTGCAGCAAATCAGTGTACTGAGCCTAACCAGAACTGAACTCCAGCATATGCAGATGCTTCCAATCAGTTCAAGACTATGATTCTTATCACTTTGTAGACAGTGTGTCTTCTTGTAGGCAGTGGGCCTCTTGTGAGCAGTGTGCTCGGGCAGTGAGCCCTAATTGGCAAGTGCCATTTTGTAATTTCCTATTCTTCTAACAGAGAATAATTTTGGGTTAATCACCCCGTGGTTTTCTCCCTTAACAGGGTTTCCACGTCAAAAATACTGTGTCATGTGTTTCTTATTTCATGATTAATGTTTTTGTGTTTGATTCTATGCTGCATCAATTAAAAGAAAGTTCAATAAGGGAAATAATTAGTATAACTGATTCACCCCCCCCCCCCTCTCAGTTATCAACAATTGGTATCAGAGCTAAGTTCCTCCTAATAGAGCCTAACAGCTTGAGGAAGATCTGGGATTTCAAATGGATGCATATGGTTTAAGGGAGCAACTCAAGACTGCTCTTGAGGATCTTGAACAGTCAAATTCTGAAGTCAGTGAATTAAAGGAAAGACTCAAACAGGCTGATGAATTCATGAGAGAATTAAAAGACAAATTAAGTCTCTCTATGAAAAAGAGAAAGGAGCTGCTCCAATAGCTGGCAAGACAAAGTGAAGAAAGCAATACAAATGAAGAATTGACTGAGCAAACCAAGTTATGTGAAAAGTTATCAAAAGAAGTCATTATGTTAAGACATGAAATGGAATCAGGAACTATAAAGTTTACTCAAGAGATTGAAGAAAAAAGAAAGGCTGAAGACAATCTAAGACAATCTCTTAAAGAAAAATCAGAAGAATGCCACCAGATGGACAGGATTATCAGACATCTTGAATCTGATCTTGAAGATGCCAAAGATAATGAAGAAAAACTTGAGGATCAAATTGCCTCTCTCAAAAGAGACCTTCAAACAGCAAATGAATATAAAGAGAAATTCAAGATAAGTTCTGCTCAACTTGAAGTTCTTCTTGGAAGTCAAAAGAGGACAGATGACAAGTATGGTTTGGGATATGAGAAAGGAGAAAGCTCTGGATCCGGTCAGAAGAATCTTGGATCAGAAAATCCAAGGAGCAGGCCTAGAAGACCTCCGGTAAGACAGCCAAATGCTCAAAGATATCCATCCTTCAATGGATACTGCCACAGCTGCAACCACTTTGGTCACAAAGCTAATCAGTGCAGAATGAGAATGAATCAGATTAATTCATCCTTCTCCGGACAGTGCTTCAACTGCAAAAGGTATGGACACAAATCCCATGAATGCAGAATTATGCAAGTAAACAAATCATTCAAAGGTAGATGCTTCACATGCAATAGAGTAGGTCATATGGCTAATCAATGCAGATCAAGAGGATATCAGTCAAATATGCAAAGAAATGTTATTTGCCAAATCTGCAATAGGTCCGGTCATAATGCTAAAGTCTGCAGAAACAAGTATCAGGACAAAAGAGGTCCGGTGTATAATCAGAATCAAGACAAGGGTAAACAAAAGATGAATGCGGATGAAGTTAGGAATCAGATGAGCAAGATTTGGGTGAAGAAAAGCTCAGAGAATGTAGAGGTTGGATCCGCACCAGATTCTGGTGCTGATATTTCTTCCAGAAATTAAAAAGTGAGCTCAGGCTCAGGGGGAGACTCAAAGAAAATCCTGTTCCCCCAGCCAAACAAGTGGTGCCGAATGTGGCACAAGATGCGGATTAAAGGGTTTGCAGATATGAGTCTTGAGATGCTTCAGTCAAGTTTTCAGAGGTCCGCATGGAGTTATGGAGAAGCTGTGATCGATCAAATAAGACCTGTTCAGGGAGATGCTCCGGTATGACAAAGGATTACAAAAAGGTCCGGAGAGATCCGGAAGTGCACTATCTTGTTCTGCAGATTGGACAGAATGTTTGGGATGTTCTTGTAATATGTTACCTCTATTTATTCATGATTGAAAGATCCGGATGATATTCACAGATCAGGACTAATCCGGGATACTCCAAGCTATCCAGACAAGGCGAACCGGAATAATGTAGGTGAAGCATTTATTGCAGACAGATATTAGGGTTCGCGGAGCAATATAAGGGATTTCTCAAAAGTCATTTGCTCATTCTGCACTCAAGAAGAAGCGAATAGTGGAGCTCTGCAACAAGATTCATCAAGCACACCAAGGATCTCCTGCCGAAGTCATTACATAAAGAAATCAATCCAATCACTCCGTGCAAGTCAAAGGCGCATAAGGTATTCTCCGTTTTTCATTACCTCACTGCAAATCTTTGAAGAATGGCTACTCCAAACATAGTTAAGATCTCTGATAGACCTCGCCCCTCATTCAAGAAACATCCCTACAAATCATTGGAGGTAGATCCACTAGGAGCCTTCTCTAGTGTTCCTCACGGAGTTTTACATACTGAAGACATTAGGGTTTACATACATGCAAGCATTGAGGAATTTGGGGAATTCAAATTAAGAGACCTCTATCACAAGCAACTGATAGACAATGCTTTTGAGCTTAAACCAGAGTATAAGGATATCCAGAAGAAACAGTTTGAGCAATTTATTCATTTCCCCTGCTTTGAAGAAGATGAATGGGTCAGGTATGTACTGAGCAGGATGCATGACAACTTTCTATGTCTGGATAGACCCTGCAAGATCACAAAAGAGGCAATCAGAGCAGTAACTGGTCTATACTCTTCCGGAGGGATACCTATCCTCAAATCTGTCAAGAACAACATTGTAACTGAGGCCACCGGATCAAAATTTGATAAGAGGGCAATGACCATTGAAGATATTTTGGATCCGGATATCAAATATGCATCCATGATAATAGGATACAAGATCTATCACTCCAGCAGGGAGAATTCTGTATCCGGAACTGCAGTATACACTGCCTATGAAATGCTAAGAAAGAATGCAGAATATGATCTCTGTGAACTACTGCTAAGCCAATTAATGGAAAATTTACAGAAAATCAAGAAGGATAAGAAGAATTCCTTTAAGTATGGTACTCTTATTGTATGTATATTCTTCTACTTCATGAATGAGCTACCCGGAACAAGTGGATGGGTATGGAGAATGACAAACCTATTGCAGTCCAGATAAGAGACTATTTGCATGGACTTGGGGATGCAAAAGCGAGAAATACAGCTCTATGGGGATACTTCAAAAACTTTCAGAGCATGATGCAAGCAAGAGAGAGAATTCCCCAGTCTCTTGTTGAAAAATACAAAGACTCAGTGTGCTTTATGGTTGACACTGATCAGTGCCTAATGGAGGCAGTGGAGCCAAGGACTGTCTGGATCATGCCCATGGGGTATGAAGTGGATGAACAGATAGTGGAGCTGCATGTTCAACACATGCTAAGTCATCCCAAAGATCCTAAGGCAGAAAGGTTTGGAACCTTTGAGGAGTTGAGTGTAAAAATACATGTAGAACTCAGGGAACCTGAGATTAAAAGAAAGGTGAGAAAAGAAGTAGAGCACATTGCTCAAGGCCTAGGCATCTCAAAGGAGGCACTTGATGCCAGCCGGGAAAAGAGGAGGAAGGCTGAGGAAGAAGAGAAAAGTAAAGAAAGTGCTCCGGTTGAAGCTCCCACCCGGACCAGATCATCAAAGAGATCTGCACCTCCCACAACCAAAAGTTCAAAACCGGAAGTCCAGGCATCCGGTAAGAGATCCAAGACAAAAGCCACAAGGGCTTATGGAAGCCAAAAGGATGAAGAGGAAACAGAGTCAGATGAGGGAGTAAAAGAAATAAAGAAACAGAAGAAGAAAGGATCCGGTAAGCCCTCCACAGGCCAAGACAAGGATGAAATGGCAGAGGTATCTGTTGAAAAGCCCACTCTGTCTCTAGAGAGCATAATCAAGTCGGTCACGGTGGATGGAAACCTTCAACCAATGACTGAATCCTATGATGACTTCAGTGAGGCTGACCAAAAGACTCTGCAGGAAGCCACAGTCAAATATCTGAACATATATAATAAGGCTTTCATTGAGATCATATCTCTTATTCCTAAAAGCCTAGAAAAGGAATTGGAAGTAAGAAAGAACAATGCTCATGCAAAAGATCTTGAGATCCGGGAGCAGATAGCTATTCAGCTATATCCTCAAATTGATCCCAAGACAATGAACATAATCTTCAAGGACTGCAAAGATGAGTTCAGAAGCAAAGCCAGGATGAATCAACTCATGCTTGGTGAGACTGACAAAGTGGCCCAAGAAACAGAAGAGATCCTCCGGAAGGCCTTCAAAAGGTTCAATCTTCCTGTTGTAGAGGACTTAGGTACAGAAACAGCTGAGGACTTGGGACCCTCTGCTCCAGAAGAAGTGGCCCATGAACAAGCTAGCATCTCTCCTCCGGTTTCCCCTACAGTCTCCGGATCCAAAGAAGAAGAGCAATTACAGGAGAAGGAAGCAGTGGTGAAAGACAAAGAGGTTGACAGTTCCAAGACTGCAGAAGAAAAGAAACATCTGTCTCCGGCAAGAGACACTGCACAAACTGTTCAACAATTTTTGAGCAAAGAAACTTTAGAGATTGATGAACCGGAGCTTCTAAAAGGCCCATTCGACTTTGACTCTCTCTCTCCGGTACAAACAATGAAGATAGCTTCATTTGCAAATGCCAAGGCAAATGAAAAACTCCTAAAGTCTCATATGGAAGACTGTGAGTTGATAGAGGCTACTTCCGGAGTGCTTGTAAAGATTATGCCATCAATCCAGATAGATCTGACAGCCTCCACTTCCGGTAATCTAAAAACCTTAGTCAGCAGTGTTGATACACATTTTGATTCTCTAGAAAAATCAGCTGAAGAAAAGGTCCGGAAGGAATTTTTGGATAAGAGATTTTCAGAAATATTAGAATTAATCTCTAAAGATAGGAAGATTGTAAGCATTGGAATAAAGAGCTTAGAGAATGCTCTTAAGGATGGCGGTGACATCTACAAATTTTGCATATCCTGGCCAAAGGCAACAGCAGCAATTGACAAGAAAATAAAAGAGGAACAGGACAAGCTACAAAGCTTATCTCAAAGTTTTGATCCTCTCTCTTCCTCCATAATAAATCAAGAATGTCAGACTATTGCAGTCTTGAATGAAATAAAAAATCTTGAGAAGGAAAGGAAGAACATCACTAACCGGATGGGAGAACATAGACGGATTATAATCCCTAAGTTGGAAACTATGCATGAGGCCATCAGTGATGCTCAGACCACCGCCCAAACAAAAGATCCGACAGATCTCAAGCGGGTAGAAGCTTTTGCATTTTTGTTGAGTGGTCACATTTCAATTTTGGACAGAATGAAGCAAAGTTGGGCTACAGAAATGATTCAATTGCAGACATCCTTTGCAGACATTCTTTAGTATATGTGAGTATGTAAATATGCGGCTATGTATAGAAAATTTTTGAAAATTTTGGTGTGCGGACCCCACCCTTTGCCATTGATGTCAAAGGGGGAGTGAGGAGCAGTGAAAAATGAGGAATCCAACTAAGGGGGAGTTCCGGAAATTGTATATAAAGACAGAGCATCAGCAAAGGGGGAGCATAGTGAAAACACTTAGTCATTTTTCACTAAGTGTTGCCATCAATGCCAAAGGGGGAGATTGTTGGCAAGAGACACTATATGGATTCATGGTTGTTGTCATTGATGGCAACAAAGGTCATCCCACATATCCGCAAGTCATGATGTGTCTCTACCGGAATTCAGAATAAAGAATGTTGTGGTCCGGTGAACAAGAACAGAGCATGTGGCAAGGTCCGACAGATTGGTCCGGATCTCTCAGAGGAAGTGTCTTGGTACAGTACGGATTTGGGGAAGCCAAGAGGACCACCTTGAGTGGTATATTCCAAGGATTTAGCCTCCGGTGATGGACAAGGAAAAAGATATGAACAGTTGAGTACCGGATTCCTGAGAGACAGTGAAAACAGAGGAAGAACTGACTGACAGAGTATCAGACTACTTTCCGGATGTGTTACTGTTGATGATAGAAGTTGTGAAGGCATGAATCATGTTTGGCCGACATGATTAATGATATCTACAAGTATATGCTTGATCCGCATTGCTTGGTGAGGAAGGATTCAGCCGACAGAACAAAAGTTTGTAAGAAACTAGACTGTTCCGGATGCCGACTAGAAAGGTGATGAAATTACTTGTGCGGATATATATAGAGGATGGATTTAGTTATGAAGAAGAGTATTGTGTGAAAATGATATGCGAATAAGTCCAGAACAGAGCAGAGGTAGCAAAAAGGATCCGGTATGTGAAAGATAGCAGAATAAAGAACAGAGGAAAGATGAAGTGCAGCAAATCAGTGTACTGAGCCTAACCGGAACTGAACTCCAGCATATGCAGATGCTTCCAATCAGTTCAAGACTGTGATTCTTATCACTTTGTAGACAGTGTGTCTTCTTGTAGGCAGTGGGCCTCTTGTGAGCAGTGTGCTCGGGCAGTGAGCCCTAATTGGCAAGTGCCATTTTGTAATTTCCTATTCTTCTAACAGAGAATAATTTTGGGTTAATCACCCCGTGGTTTCTCCCTTAACAGGGTTTCCACGTCAAAAATACTGTGTCATGTGTTTCTTATTTCATGATTAATGTTTTTGTGTTTGATTCTATGCTGCATCAATTAAAAGAAAGTTCAATAAGGGAAATAATTAGTATAACTGATTCACCCCCCCCCTCTTAGTTATCAACAAAACCATCTAAGAAAGACATCATCTTTGCCCCATTCACTGCTTGCAACACTTCGTCTATGGGAGGCAGAGGATAATTATCCTTTTCAAATGCTTTGTTCAAGTTCCTAAAATCTACGCATAATCCGATGTCTCCATTTTTCTTCCTTACTGGTACTAGGTTAGCTACCCAGACTAAATGTCTGACTGGAAAAATTATTCTTGCAGATAGCAATTTTTTTATTTCCTCAAAGATTAAAGGCTCTAGAATGACATTTACAAGCCTTTGTTTCTACCTGAATGGTTTAACCTCTGGTCTCAAAGGTATTATGTGAGTTATGATGGACGTATCATACGCTTTCAAGTCTTCATATGTCCATGCTATTACGTGTTTATAATCTTTCAGGGCATCAATAATTTCTCCTCTTATTTTCTCAGAACAAGTCTTTCCAATTGGCACATTTTGTGGATTTTGCTTTGTCCCTAGGTTGTGTAAATCGCACTTACCCCCTTCTGTTTTGGGTAAGTCTTTCTATCTTATTACTCCATCGAAGTCAAAAATATGTTCTAATTCAATTACTCCTTTGGGTAAAAAGTTTCTCTTCAAGTTGATTATATCCTCTTCGTCACATGTTATCTCAAGTCTTTCTTGTTCATCAATGATTTGAGCCTCAAATACCTCATTACAAGTCAGAAAGTCAATAATTTGTTGATCCCCTCCAAATACCTGAAAGTGTGTAAATTTTCTAGGATACTGGGAACACTAACTAATTCTACAGCAAATCATTTCAATCCTGACAGTGTCAAGGGTTCTAATTTGCTAGCAGCAACTGTTAGTGCATCTGGTCTGTGGTTCAGCTCTCTAGGGATGTGCTCTATGTTGAAAGCATCAAATAAATCTATTAAACCCCATATTCTATGTCTTTAACAAATCATTTTCTTGTAATTACAAGCATATAGTTTCCTTACTTGTCTAACTACTAGTTCAGAGTCTGAAAATACCTTAATCATTTTCACCTTCTTCCTGATGGCCATGACAAGTCCCAAAATTAAGGCTTCATATTCAGCAGTATTGTTAGTACGGGAAAACTGCAGTCTATATGCTACAGGTATGATTTACCTTGAGGATCTATGAGTTCAATACCTGCACCTGTACCTTGTTTTGACTTGGACCCATCACATTTTAGTGTCCATATGCCATTTTTACTTTTTGGACCTTTTACTTTGGCATGCTTTGTCTCTTCTATTGCTTGTGAGGTGCTGGTATGTTTATTCATGGGTATTTCTGTTTGGTCAACTTGCATATGTGTATTTTTAGCTTGCAAATCAGAAAGAAAACTACCCCTGTCCCTTATTCCCTATTCTAAATTTGAAATCAGAGCATCTACATCACCCTGAAAGTATTTCTGTGGTTGATTAGGATTCACATTTTCCTCTTGTAACCCTACCCTCTTTATGCATTTTTTGTATTCATATTCAATGATGTCTTTGCACATTCCACAACTCTCCTCAAAGTGTGGCGTATCATGGACCCTACATCTATTTTTATACAATCTACATTGGACTGGCAGATTTTGTTTAATGCATTCTTCCACCTCTTATCTAATGGCATGGCCAAATTTGTCTATTGCACTATTTTTTTCATTCGAAGAATTTCCATTAGACTCAATGAATAATGTTGTCTCCTTGCTGACATGTTTTTCTCTAATGTTTAACATCATGATCTCTTCAATTTGCACCCCATTGTTAGTAATCCTATAAACACCAGGTTCAACAGTAGCATATAATATTTCATTTGTTCGATTATACTCTGTTATCATATGTTTCATCCTGGGTTCTGCCTCTATTCTAATCTGGTTTGGGACACCTCTCCAAGGTAGCCACATATGTGAAAAATCAATGGCCATATATCTGTTTAATGTCTTGGACCAATCCCTACTTAACAACATTCCATAATTTATAGGTATGTCCACTATTTGAATGTCAATGAATTGGCTTACCCTAGGGTTTGAAGCTAATTGCATCTGAATGTTCATCAATTCTCCTATCACACTAACCTCAGTTTTATCTAACTGTGTGACAACCTTGGCAGACTTAGTGGGAATTAGCCCTAGAGTTTTACATATTCCTAAGGGCATTACATTGGCTGAGGCACCAGAGTCCACCATGCAATTGTGTATGTTCTTCCTGCACAATCTAACAGTTAACAAGAAAGGAGGAGTATCCTTCTTATCAGCATACATTACTACATTTGTATTGGACAACAGATCAACTTTCTTGCTTTTCTCCTTAGGTGGTGAATCTCTATTAGGAATAGCTATATCAACAGCAACCTCATCTGTCATGGATACATCCAGAGATTTTATAAAAGCATTTCTGATCCTTAGAGTTTTCAATAATTCATTCAGAGGTATACTGACCTTTATTTTCTTTATCTCTTCTGACAAGTAACTCATTAATCTTGTTGTCTCTACTATTTTAGCTTTACTTGTTTGGGTCTTTTGTGCTATTGTTCTACTATTTGCATTAGCTTAAGTATGGCAGGATTGTTGCTAGCATTCTGATCTGGGGGTGTATTGAAGTTGTTAGGAGGAATGGAAGTGGTGAAATGTCCTCCTGGCCTAGTGTTGTTCCTTAAATTGTAGGTGTGGTTTTTATTTGTCTGTTGAAAAACCTACACCTCTTCTGTTTTGGTCAATACTTCATTTTCAGTTTCAAAGGGAAACTGAAAAGCATTTAACACAAAGGCTGATTCAGGATAAAGATTTTCACAAAAGTATGGTTCATCTTCTAACAATTCATCCTCTTTCTCTTCTGTAGTTGCAAAGGTAAAGTTTTCTAAAACTAAAGTAGTATCATACCCTGAGGGTACTACCTCATTGCCCTTGGGAATGAGAAATTCAGAAGTAGGAGGCAACACCTCTATATTAAATATGTTGGCTGCTAAATGAAACTGTGGACAGTCAAGCTCAACATAGGCATTGGTATTGTGAAATCTGCACCAGTTTTTTAGTGATGTATTGGCCATTTGGATGCTAGCCATTTGTTTTACATCATGATTATCTATATTCTCAAAAGGAGAAGTTAGAGTACCATTGTTTGGCCCAGTGTTCCATGTCTTGGGTGGCCTAGATTGATTCTGGTTTTGGTTATTGTTGCCCCAGGCCCTATTATCAACCGTTGGCCCTCTATTTTGCATTGGTTGCCCTTGGTTATGACCTTGATGTTGATTATAGTTTTGGCTCTGATTATAGTTCTGATTGTAATGTTGATTTTGCTTTGAACCATAGTTCTAATTTTAGCCTTGGTTATAATTCTGATTTTGATTGTATCCCTGGTTGCCTCTTCCATAAAGATTCTTATTTCTTAGTTGTGTCACTTCAATGGTCAATCTTTTCAAATGTGCAGTGATCTCTTTAATTTATTCCCTTTCCTCTTGCGCTTTCACCATAGTTGTATCCTGAGGGGGTTGGAAGAAAGGCTAACCATTATTTTGACTGTTATTAGAAGTGTTACTCATGTAAGGAGCTATGGCTTGGATTGGGGTAGGACTATACACAGGTGTGTAAGAAGGAATCAGATTTAATAATGGAGTGTGATGCATAGGGACTCCATTCCAAGGTTGTGCCTGATTTTGCATCCCAAAATTTCCTCCATTAACGAATGGGCTGCAAGTTGTGTGCCTCATCTCTTGATTTAATGAGGCTACCTCTTTATAGGCTTTGGATATTGAATCTATGTCAGGTTTTCTTTTGACAAACATGGCAGTTAAAGGATCCAAGGTAGCATAATACATGGCTAACAAGGTATCATCATCTACGGTGTAAGGGGCTACCAGCCTAGAGTAGGCCTTTTGAAATCTGTCATTGAAATTATCAATTAGCTCTCCCTCACCTCTTTTTATAGTAGCCAATTTATGATACAAAATGCAAGGATCAATGGGTCCTGACCTGAACCTATAGGAACACCTAGATTTTCTGGGGGATTAGGAACTTTAGGAGGACTAGGACCTCTAGGAGTACCTGAACCAAGGTTTAAAGATCTGAATGAAGATCTGTCAGGACTTACAAAGTTATGGATAATATGAGGTGATCCAGGGGGTGTTCCAGATGAACTTCCTACTTGCAATATTTTAGGATTCCAAATCAAAGGGCTCTTACTTCACCTTATATCAGGTAATTGCGCAAATATATCCTTTGAACTGGATCTAGACCTAGTCACTCTATCACTGTTATTAGCCAGTTTCTCTTGAAACAAACCCTAACTCAAGTCAGGCCCTCCTAGTGCCAGAAAACTGTTGATAATGGTTTTGATGCAATCATAACAATTAGTTAAAATTCACATAAAATGAACCAAAACTGACTTGAAAGATATGAAGGAATCGGTTAAGATTCACTTAATCCCAAGTTTAATATGGTCAGGTCTTGACCTGTTGGGCAAATTCAGTTGGTCAATGTGAAGCTGTAATGTTCAAGGGGCCTTACGTAATTTAGGGTTTCCTGTTCTTTAACTGGACTCAAACTTATGCAAAAAGATTATAAATATCAGCATGTTGTTCATTCTTTTGGATAAAAAATGTTGCTGTGCTGCAAAGCTTTAAATGGTTTTCTTGACTTATTGCATCTTTCTTCTTTTAACTATTTATGAAAATTGTCTACTTTCAACTTTGTTATGCATGCTCTTTCAAATTTGAGACAATTTCCTTTAAGTTTCTACGTTTTTAGCTAAGTATTTTTAGATGGGTTGGGAAAAGTTAGAAAGATCTAATCTAAACTTCATTCATTCTACCAAAGGATCTAATTGTTCTGTTATACACTTTATAAATCATACAGTAATTTGATCAAATCCACAGACAAAAAAAACTTTAAATGTAAGTTTTGAGCATTTTCACAAACATACACCTAAAATTGCAAGCTCTAAGAGAAAATGTTTCAAACACAATGAAGAGCGAGAAAACACTCAGGAGATAGATGCAGAATCCCAGATTCAATTGTATTAGAAACAGATAGTCATATAAGATTTACAGTGTCTGAATGACTCTTAGCTTCAATGATCAAATTACAGAAAACTTACAAGCTTTACAGATAGTGTAAGGAAGCTAGATGTTCCACGCAGTCCTTATTGCAGACACAGGTGACCTCCCTCTTCTACTTCTAAACACAAAGGTCCCTCTATTCTAAAAAAATCTTTGTGTAAAGTATTACAATGTAGAGAGGCACAATATATAGACTTTGATTGTCCTCAATACAACTCAAAACCCTAGTTAAACAATGGTTCAAACCTCTGGTTATAGCAATAAATGCTGGAGAACAAGTCTCCCAAAATATCTCTGAGCATACATCAAATCTGGGCGAAATATGCCCTCCTGGAAACCCTAGCAGCTCAATATTAACTTCTGTGCTCTACTGCAATAATGTCTTTAGCTGCATTTTGTCCTCATCAATGAAGACCCTTCACTTCTTCTCATTTCATTCTTATCTTCCTTCTATTTCCTCTGAGATCTAATTTTTTCCCCTTCATGATGTCATCGCCATTAAGTTTCAGTGTCCTCTTCAACTACAAACCTGCAAAATAATAGACCAGCAATAAGTATTATCTTTTAATAAACCTGCAGGAAGGAAAAGAAAACAACTGCCAAATCTAGTCGTGACTATGTGAACACATCAATCAGGCCCTGAATCTGTGAAAATTTCGTCCAAAATGCATATACAGCGCTAAACTGGTTGGGTCAACCATCGTTGACCAAAAACATGCATTCAGGCTTGAAAATGCCTCAAAAACCTATCACTTCATTTTCCCGCCCTTTTTACCTGTCCAAATCCTTGTATATGGTGAATGAATATTTTCCTTGTATATCGGGTTTGTATATCGAATATACAAGCACCAAAATATGCAAGGAACTATCTATTTTTAATTTCCATTTCAAATCTAGCTTGTATGAGTGCATTGTATATCGCAAAATATACATTGCACAAATATACAATGACTTAACTCTCTTTAATAATCCCCTTGGGTCTGTCCAATGTATATTTCATTGTATGTATATTGTCTTGTATGTCCAAAATATACATTTGGACCCTATACAAGCGCTTAGCCAGATTTTACTTTTTCTTTGATTCCACGTTGTATATGTTGTTTGCATATCGCAATGTATATGTAAATATACAAGCCGAAATTATACGACTTAACATTGTTTCAAAAACCTTTCAAGTCCGCATTGTATAATTTGCAATGTATATCGGGTCTTGTATCTTACGATGTACATTCGGGCTTTATACACTGCATTAATCAGATTCTATTTTATTTGGATTCCGGCTCTTGTATAAGTTCAATGTATGTCGGCCTTGTATATAAGAATATACAAGCCCGATATACATTAAATTAACCCTGTTTCATAAAATGTTAGTTCCAGGCAATGTATAAAGTAATGTATATTTCCCAATGTATCTTTGATATACAAGTCGGATGCGATACAATGCATTCATCGTCCATTCCAATTTCTTTTGGGTTCCAGCTTGTATATACTATTGCATATCAGCTTTGTATGTCGAAATATACAAGCCAGAATTATACAATGGATTAACGCTGTTTCAAAAAACTTTTAAATCCGCGTTGTATATCGGGTCTTGTATCTTACGAAACCCTCTTTTCAAATCCATGGATATACAACAAATTTACCATATTTAAAACCCTTTTCATGTCTGCCACTGTATTTTTGCATTGTATGTTACCAAAACATACAAGCTTGCAAAATATACAAGGGATTAACCTTGTTCAATAATCGCTTTGAGTCTATGTGATGTATATTGCGAATGTATATTTTACCTTCTATGTCCAAATATACAAGCACCAAATGTACATCGATTTAACAATGTTTAATGACTTTTTCTGGTCCACTATGTATATTGGCATTGTATATTGACTTGCATGCTCCTCTTTTATGTATTTTCTGATATACAATGATTTTTCTATTTTGGTCCTTTATTTCGAATTTGGCTTGTATGTGAACAATGCCTTGTATGTTCTGCTTGTATGTCAAAACATACAAGCGCCGAATATAAAACGACTTAATTTGTTTTAATAAGTCCGTCGGGTCCGCGTTGTATATTGGCAATGTATATTGACTTTGTATGCATGAATATACAAACCCAAAATGTACAATGATTTAACACTATTTTCATAATATTTGGATTCCGTGCCATGCATAAAATGTCTTGTATATTTCCTTGTATGTTGCAACCTGCCAAACATACAAGGGTTAGATACAAAGCGGATTTAAAACATCAATTCATTTTGACCTAAGTTTTTTCGGGTCCATCTTGTATGTATGAAAGGATATACAACCGGCTTTGTATATGAACCCAAAAGCAAAAAAGTGACCAAGTATAGAAATGACTTTGCACATACAAAGGACCTTGTATATGCAAAGCGATATACAAACCTTAATGTACATTTTACCAAAATGATCATAACTTGCAAAATATGGCAAATTTTAAGATGGTTCAAAAAGCAACCCTAACTCATTTTTCATAAGGAATCCAACCATATGATGCACTGGTACTGAAAATGCATTTTTTTCTCTATTTTTAACAAAGTTTGCAAATTTCGACTCCCTTTTCCCTTTACCACCAAGCAGAACAACACACACAAAAGCAAAACCAACAACCACAGCAGGGTTCCTCATTTTGCTAAGGAGTAAAATGGGGCGTGTTGTGAACATCACAACAGTACCTTTAGATTTCTGTAGCATCATGTCTAGGCTAAGGTACCATAAAGTTAAGTGTGCATTGTATGGTGTTATTGTATTGGAGGTTGCTTTATCGAAATCTACAGTGGTATAAGGAGACTCGACTCTCGTCATTTCATTGCACAAAGTGAGTGACAAAACAACTACCTAGTTTAAAATTGGCCCTTCTTTAAGAAACATATGTAGCAATGAGACTTAGGATTCTTGAAAATGAGAAGCATCCTTCTCCCCATACAACCTGTTAACTAGGGCCTCTCTGTTTACGTGCATGGTTGACCTCCTTACCATTGCCGGCTATCTTGAAGACACCCTAAACTTTATCATTGAGATACCTGTTAAATCTATGCTGGTTGTATGCATGTGTTTTCTTGGTGCCTATAGATCACATATGAATATAGGCTTAGGAGTATTTACAACAACACTACTTTTTGATTTGGATCCTAAAAATGATGCGCAACTTATGTTCTTCTCTCAAACATCTATCCACAAGTGGGTATGTGTGGTGAGGTAAGGAGATTGATGAAAGATAGAGGAATTAAAAAAATGCTCAGATGTAGTTGGAATGAAGGGCATAAAATGGTACATGCTTTTTTGTGTAGGAGATAGATCACATCCATAGACAAAGGAGACCTATGCAAAGTTGGAGAAATTGGCATGGAAGATGGAGGCAGCAAGATATTTTCTAGATTCAAGAATTTACTTAATGTTGTGGAAGGATGGGAAAAAGAATTATTTCTCTGCCACCATGATGAAAAGTTGGCAATTGCATTTGGTTTGTCAAACATGCCCCATGGAACAACTATTAGACCTTTATCTTAAGGTTACTCATGAACCTTAAGATAAATAATTATTGAAACAAAATTGTGCATTCATTAATGACATGTAAGAGAATTTAATCAACTGCTACTTAAAAACTCTTTAATGTTTTTGTCTAATGCAGGTTATTAGATTAATAGTGAAAAAGAGCATACATTGACCATGCAATTTGTGGCACTTAAGGTTATGTAATAGAATTTACAGTTGATAGTTAAATTGTATAACAAATTTTTTTATGATCTTTAGTAACATTTATTAGAATTGTTGCATGTTTTACATAATTGGAATGACATATTATCTATAACTTTTTTGAAATTTTATTATGGTATGTGCACTTTGATACGATGTAATATGATTATGGTTTCATTTCATATGTTGGAATATTAGATATATAATAGAAAAATAAATTATTACATGAAATAAATAATAACTTTTTATTTTAAATGTTTTTTTTATAGAACACGGGTCTTCCAGAAGATGAAGATGATCCTAATGATATAGATCCAGATTATACTAGTTCTGGTACAGATCACATGGCAGAGGATGATGATGATCTAGATACAAAAGACAATGAGGCCAATGACGATGATGATGACGACGATGATGATCATGATGATGATGATCACGTTGGTGATGATGATGATGAGGCAGTTGCTGGTAGTAGCCAGTGACATTAATGATCATATAGACTGCATCATGGATCATTGCTAATATATCGTTTTGATGCCTCTTTTCATGGTTACTATCATATGTATCATTTTCATGGCCTGCGGTACCATATTATTGAGTTGTATCATTTTCACATGTATCAATTTGACTTATATCATTTGGACATGTATCATCTTGACTTGTATCATTTTGAGTTACATAATTTATCATTTTTACTTATATCATTTGTACATGTATCATTTTGACTTATGTCGAATGTTGGACATGTATCATTTTGACATGTTATTGATCTACTAGCATATTTGACTTTCACTTGTTTTAGTTATTGTTAAGGGAAAATTGGATTCAAAAGAATAATTAATAATATCAAATATCAAGATACCCAAAACTTAATGAAATGGTGAACAAAAGAGATTTGAATAAACAACAAAGCAAACCTCCTTAATTCGTAGCTTCCATTGATTGCCTATCACAATCGATCTTGCATGTATGAAATAGGGCCCTCAGAGAGTGCACTTCTTTGCTTTCTTTCAAGAATGTCAATTGGGAATGGTAGTGATAGTTTATTGCAATGAAGAGGAGCTTCACAACAATGGTAACGGTGCGTAGTAATGAATGTGATCACAAGCAATGAAGGAATTGGTGCCAAAGACGTGCTATAATTCCTGCAGAGTAACAATACTTAAAGCTTGGATGATTGAAATGGAAGAACAAGGTTCAATTTATAGACTTGGGAGAATGAAGATCAATGGTATAGAAAGAATGAGAAGATCTACGGTTGAGAACAGTTGAGGGAATGTGCGTGAATAAGAAGACAAGTGTCACACAAAAGTTGTTTTATTTGAGTTAACTACTTTCTTTTTTAAAGATAAGACATGCTTTTCATAAATTAGAAAGTTTTTTTCTAATTTAAGAGATATTGATAAAAGCAAGGTTGATTGAATAGATAACTCAACTTGAGATTTGCTTTTGCATGATTTGAGAGAAATTAAATAATAAATTATTTAATTTTGTGTGCATGGAGAAGAAGACTTATTTTTAGAAGATTTGGAAGAATATTTGAGGAATTAGAAGATAAGAAAGCTAATTATATAAATAAAATTTATTTTATTATTGTGCATGATTTAGAAGAATGAATAAAATATTTGATTGTATTTTATTTTTGCAGATTGAGAGGATTTAAATAAATTTAATTGATTTATTTAAATTTAGAAGAATGATTTGACTTTAATCAAATAATTAAGAATTATTTAATTGTTTGGAAGAATTTAATTAAATAAAGGATTTTATTTAATTTTGACTTTAGAAGAGATAATTAAATATTTTGATATTTAATTAATTTAGAGGAATATGAATCGAATAAATAAATTTGTTTATTTATTTATTGATAGAGGAATTAGAAGGGAATAAATATTAAGAATATTTATTTAGACCGAATCGTGTCATTTTTAGGCGTATACATTTTGCCCCTCTTTGATGCAATGCAGTTTACAGCGTTGCTTCAAAGAAATCAATTGTTGAATAATGATACATGCCCCAGTTGCCCCTGGTACAGGTTATGACAATAGGATGCCCCCTCGGGAGATTGGACGAGAAGAAGGCAGAAGGCGTGAGATGGACAACCTCATGAAGGCGAAGGGAAAACTTGGTCAGGATGAAGAAAGAGCCGAATGATACATGATACAAGATAGAATGATAACACACACAAGCAAGTAAGCAAGTATGCACAAATGATAGAAGAACAAACAAGGTATTGCCCCTATCAAGCGATAAACCAACGATATACTAATAACGATATATGACAGTGTTGTCATGATGGGGAATGATATATCCCTAGAGCAACATGAAGGATAGTGTCTAGTTTCAGGAAATGAAACATGCCATGTAAGATGCGTGTGTTGGTCTGATTTTGACAATGTTACATCCTGTACAAGACAATTGATTGATTAACTGATCGAGTTGGTTTACGACTAGACAAGGATCAAAACCACTGATTATGATTGGATCATTTGACAAGATTGAATTGACTTAATTGGTATGGAGTAAGGATGGACTTGCATTTTGATCACTGTTTAGATTGACTGGACAAGGATGAAAGATATGATGATAGATAGAAAAATGACTCCACAGAAGAACTCACAAGCTTTTATTTGTATTGGTACTCTGCATTGTTGGATCTTTATTGCATGGGGTATGGTATGGATGCTTTTTGGATGTGAATGGTATGGATTCTTTGTGGATGCGAGTAGATGTGAATGGTTTTTTTGACATCTTGATGGTGCAAGTATTTTGAAGTGCTTATTTCATCATTGGGCAATTTTTTTGGTACTTTTTTTGAATGTTGTAAGTTAATGCAAGCATCTAGTTATAACTGAACCGAGATGACCTGAGCATTGCTTACATGGATTTTGATTTAGCAAGTTAATACAAGCATCTAGGTATAATTGAATCGAGATGACCTAAGTATTTCTTTCTTATCAACAAACAAGGATTGCCCCCTTTCATGTTAGACCTTTGATGTCCTCAATGATCTTTTACCGATCATGTCTTTAGAGGAGGCATCACATTACTAAAGTTTAATCCACAAACAACAAACAAACAAAATAGTCATGCCCCCATCATAGCATCTCTAGCTTTTGGCATCCTTGAGTAGCATAGAAAGGCATGATAGAAGGCCTTAGAAGTTTGTTTGCTTTGCTTTGGATAGGTTAATGTCTTGCGTCAGGATTTCTACTTGAAAAGAGCAGGTTTTGTTTTGCACTTGCTTGCCTAGTGAGAAGATTCCACAATCTTTATTAATGAGATGGACCCTAAGAGACTGACCTAGTGCCTTAGGGGCTCATTGCTAAATGGCCTTGCCTATGTGATGATGCAGAGGCAATGTAGTTCAGGGTAAACCCTAGTGGACCTAAGACCTAGGCGATAGAAAGTGGTGCGAACTCAGATAGATAGAAGGACTAGGTACGGGATAGATGGGACAGTGGAGCCTCACGGGCGCATTTGAGAAATGGCCTTGCCTACGTGACAACACAGAGGCACCATAGTTCATGATTGACTTTGATGGACCTAAGATATGGATCAGATGAGACATGATATGGAATAGACATGGATTAGATATGGAACAAATATGGATCAGATAAGACATGGTATGGAATAGATAAGACGTGATATGGAATAGATATGGATCAGATAAGACACGATATGGGACAGATATGGAATGGATATGGATCAGATAAGACATGATATGGAACAGATGAGACATGATATGGAACAGATATGGATCAGATATGGAACAGATGATACTGATGACAAGGAAACACCACAGATAGGTAGATGTATGGGTGCCAAAGAATGGAACGAGTAGGTATGAGGATGGGCAATAGTGGATAGAAGGAAACAAGGATGTGATCTCCAAGGACTATGTCGCATATGAATAACATGCCCCATTGTAGGTAGAATACTTAGGATTTTTCATGACAAAGCTTACGACGATAGGAGGATGAGAGGATAATGAAGGATTTGATTGGTTTGGGAGGGATAAGGTATGTCAAGAGACACCTAAAACATTTGTCAACATTCTGCCCCCAATCTTTATCAAGACCAAAGAAAATAGAGAAAAGGAAGATTAGGATGGATAGACTAGATAGTATAGGTATGCAAAGGATAGGATAGGAAATGGTATGGAAGGAAACTGATAGGAGAAGAGTGATAGGCTGATGAGACAAGGTGCCCCCCAAGTGTAGGTGACGTAGAAGATCAACTTACACATGACGACTATTTGCCAGGTTTTCATCATGGTACTTATCCAAGGTGCCTGTTTGCCAGATTTTCACCATTGGACAAAGCAATTTTTCTTTACTTTTTTCATTTTTTTTTCAAATAGGTGAAGGCAAATATAGAAGGGAGAGACTCAAGTATCTAGTTCCTAGAAAGGTGATAGTCCCGCCAGAAGGATGTTGTTGCATGGACCATGTCGAGTGCTCTCATAGATGTTGGTAGGAGATTGCATGACAGTGAGATGGAGAAGGTAGACAGCGGATTGCGGAAGGTGCAATAGTGGATGATGATGCAGAATACGGAGGGAAGGCTTATGCAAAAGCTTGGACCATAGGAATAAGATGAGGAAGACATGTAGGATAATAGTGGAAGGAAGGGGAGATGGAGGTATATGAAAATGTTTGTAGGATAGAAGGGAAATCATGACCAACGGTTCCACATACCATGACAAACATTGAAGCTGGTGATAGGAAAGTAGTGTAGGAGGCAATGGAGACTTTTTCTTGTGAATGAATGACTTAGGCATGTAGCGATCCACATAGACCAAGTTATTTTTTGATTTTTACTTGCCATATGGGATGAAAGAATTGTAGACTTTTGGATGGAAAGGGAGAAAGTGGATGGTTGGGATTCTTGAGAGGTAGATGCTTCATGTAACTTGAGGGCTTTTTGATTAGGTACCCAAGCCTTTTTGTTTTTAGATAGTACCTGTGAAGGTATGGGTTTGGGTGTATGTAGCTTTTGTACAGCTTTTGGAGTAATCATTTGTTGGATGCGGACCCACACCTTTTTCAGCTTGGCATATAGGTGTGTGGGTGTATGCCCCTCTTGAGAAAAATGCTTCTTTGATTCTTGGCTTTTGTATCCTAGGTCATGAGGACTCTTAGGATTTTTGACTTTAGGGATAGAGGTATCTAGATTTTTGTTGGTGGATTCTCTTGAGATGGTGGAAGTGGAGTGGGTGGAAGCTCTTTGTTTAGACAACATGTGCATCCATTGGTCATGATTGGGATTGTTAGAGGATTTATTGGTGGATGGATAAGGCGTTGGAAGAAGTGGTGGTAAAATACATGGAGGGATATTAGGAGTGGGAAGTAACAGAGGTAGATTGGATGGTGGAAGGTGTATGGTCACATGCTTTTGGGAATTGTAGGATGATGGAGGTGGAATGGTGACATATGTTTTGGGGATATGAAAGAATTTTTGATGAAAAGTGGAGGATTTAGATGGAGTGGAGGAAGTACCAACATCTTGAGATTGTTCACCTTGGGGTGTGTATCTAAGGCCATATGAAGGAGGAGGAACATTGACATGGACGGGTTCCAAAATACCTTGTTCATGAAGGCCTAAGCCTTTACCTTGATAGTTCATATGTTGGAGTATGCAGTGGACAGTGGGATTATGTGTAGGTGGAACACTAGACACAACTTCCTTATTGGATGAAGAAGGTGGGATAGAGGATAATGGTTGTTGGTGTTCTAAGGAGGAACACTCATGAATGAAGATGGTAAGACCAAGGATATATGGTGGGGGATTTGCAGCATGGTTGATAATGGATGGCTGAGGATTATTTTTGGTTTGATCTTCTATGCTTGCTTGGGAGGCAATTATCTCATCAAGGGAAGAAGTTGTTGGATCTTGGATGGGGTTATTAGCGCAGGACCATGGGATGCATAAAGTGGGCTAAGTGGATCATCATGGTCTACTTGATCATAGATAGGCTCTTGATCATAGATGGGATCTTGATCATAGATAGGCTTTAGCTTGTTGGAATTAAGGTGCTCTTGTATATGTTCTTCATAACGATAATATCTTGATCATGGAAAGGATATAGGCCATGGAGAGGTTGGAATTTGATCTCTTGTTCATGTATAGGATCAAGTTGCTCATGGATAGCTTCTTCATCAAAGGTAGTATCTTGATCATAAAAGAGATATAGGTTATGAATGGTTTGAAATTGGATTTCTTGCTCATGTATAGGTATAGGATCATCGAAAAGATAAAGGTTATGTAAGGGTCGAATGGGAGTGCTTTGATCTCAATTTAGACAAGGGGTTGATGTTTCCACATGTTCTAAAGTGTGCTCTTGACATAACTCTTGATGTGCTTGGATTGAAGTTGAGGTAGAAGACTCTTGGATAGGCTCTTGGTCAACAACATGAAGGTGCAATGGACCTTGACTTTGGTGCATGGTAGGAGGTTCTTCAATATGCTCAAGGGGTTGTAGGTGACATGACAAGGCTAGAGTAATGGACATACTTGAAGGTTCTTTGATAAGGTCAAGGACCAGAATTTGGGGACATGGTTGACTTTCTGCTAGTAGCCCTTGGATCACATCCTGCGTGGGTGTATGGGTAGATGAATGAGGTAATGGATGAGTGCATTTGGAGTTCTCCATGGTAGGATTAGTATGCTTTGGGCCATGTGTTCTAGGAGATGGTGAAGGAGGACTAGTAGATGGATTGGTATATGATTTCCAACTTGAGGTGGGCTTCCCCTGTTAGGAGTATCAGGAAGACGGGAAAAGGATGTATGCTTTTGGTACGAAGTGTAGCTAGTACTAACACGTTCAGCTTGTAAGATTGCCATTTCTTGTTGTATCACTTGGAGTTCTTGGGCAATTGCTATAAAATCTTGGGGTGAGATACCAAAGTCTAATTACTCTTGTAGGTATTGGAATTCTTAAGCAATTACTTCTAATCAGTATGTCAGCTCTATAGAAACTGACACAAGACTGAAATGGGCACCTAGAAAACCTAAAAATTTTCTCTAAAAAGATGTGGAAGTACTCACTGTTACGCATGTGTAGGAACATATGCACAATAGAAAAGGATAAATGCACAGGAAGTTCACACAAAAGTGTCACACTGGTAAAAATCAAATGTGTTGTAATAGGTACTAAAAGCACTACAAGTTAGTACAGATGCACCACAGGTCAACACAAATGCGCAGCAACAGAGGACGGATGCGCCGCTCTACTTTTTTTCTCAGTATTTTTGCAATTTTTTGAAAATTTTCTGATGTTTTTGGTACTTTGGTTGCAAGAAGGTCTTTTTGATTTGATTTTCTAAAATTATGGCAAGAAGACATGACAAACACAAAGAATATTTTTATGGTTTTTTTATTTTTTTGTTATTTTTTGACTCTTTTTGGACTAAAAAGCAAGTACAATCCTAGGCTTCAAATGGATTACAGGGGTTTTTGGCAACTAGACAAAGGTGAGTAATAAAGGCAACTATTCGAGTGGTTATACATGTGGCATCACTACTCTCCATTATGGAGTCTCCCAGCCTGCAAGGGTTGTGCCTTGGAGGGTTTTGGGGGAGGTTGGCTGTCGGTATAACACAACTGCACTTGTTGTTTGAATTTCACTCCAAACACAATTTATTTATAGTGGCTTGGAAGGGCTTGGCATCTAGCCTATTACCACTTAGGGTCATTCCTACTTGGATGAACGGTATCCAAGAGCAGGCCCCTGTAAAGGAAAAACACATGCGAAAATGATATGTCTGGCATTTTGGTCACCCAAGATAGGGGAGAGCATAGGCCTGGTATCATTCCCAAAACATAGAATACAATGGTTCTTTTTCCCTAGTTAAAATGAGAAAAACTAGATGAGCTATCTACTTGGGCAAGCACAGAAATTTGTTAACTTTGAAGTGATAACAAGATAGCAATGGTCCAATTTTACCAAGATAGCAATGATGTGTTCAATTTTATCCCAGATAGCATGAATTGTTAACTTTGAAGTGATAATCGAGATAGGAATGGTTCAGTTTTACCCAGATAGCAATGATGAGTTTAATTTTATCCACGTAGCACGAATTGTTAACTTTGAAGTGATAATCAAGATAGCAATGGTTCTGTTTTACCCAGATAGCAATGATGAGTTCAATTTTATCCAGATAGCAATATAGCAATGATTCAATGATATGCAAGATAGCAATGATTCAATTACCACTTTCCTAGTTAAAACTATGTGAGATTTGCATGAGCATCCATTTTACTTTCCTGTTTAGAAATCGAAGTGTGAGCTAACAAGTGCAACTATATGAATCTAAACCAGTACCTAGCCTACAAAATAGATCAAGAGAGTTCCTACAAAAAAGTGTTAGCATTAGCAAAACTGTAAGAAAACTCAAAAACTCAACGTCAGAATCAGATGCGCAGGTACATATCTCATATGCACAGAAACAAAGGTCATATGCGTAGTTTTACAGATGCGTAGATTTAGAGCACATATGCACAGAAATAGAGGTCATATGTGCAGCTTTACAGATACGTTGAATCAGAGGACATATGTGCAACTTTACAAATGCATTGAATTAGAGGACACATGCATAGAAAGAATGATTAAATGCGTTGAAATAACGTTCTAGAAATTCACTACAAAATAGATGCACTGCAGGATGCAACAGATGCGCTGCAGGATGGAACCAGATGCACTGCAGGATGGAACAAATGCATAGAATCAGTAAATGCATAGTATCAGATGTCAGATGCGCTGAAACAAAGATTGTATCCGAAATAATAGATGCGCTGTATCAGAGGGTAAATGCACCGTAACAGAGTATGTATGCGCCAAAATGATGTATGCGTCGAAACAGACAGTATATGCATCAGATCAAAGACTGTATGCGCCAAAAGAACGTATGCAGCATAACAGATAGTATATGCATGTTAGAATGTGTCAGATACATTGTTTCCTCCTATGTACGGCTTTCTAAAACACAAAAACTCAATTTTTGAGTTAAATTGGGGCTAGGCCCCACGGTGGGCGCCAAAAATGTTAAGAGAAAATTGGATTCAAAAGAATAATCAATAATATCAAATATCAAGATACCCAAAACTCAATGAAATGGTGAACAAAAGAGATTCAAATAAACAATGAATAAACAACAAAGCAAACCTCCTTAATTCATAGCTTCCATTGATCACCTATCACAATCGATCTTGCATGTATGAAATATGGCCCTCAGAGAGTGCACTTCTTTGCTTTCTTTCAAGAATGTCAATTGGGAATGGCAGTGATAGTTTATTGCAATGAAGAGGAGCTTCACAACAATGGTATGGTGCGTAGTAACGAATGTGATCACAAGCAATGAAGGAATTGGTGCCAAAGGTGTGCTGTAATTCCTACAGAGTAACAATACTTAAATCTTAGATGATTGAAATGGAAGAACAAGGTTCAATTTATAGACTTGGGAGAATGAAGATCAATGGTATAGAAAGAATGAGAAGATCAATGATTGAGAATAGTTGAGGGAATGTGCGTGAATAAGAAGAAGACAAGTGTCACACAAAAGTTGTTTTATTTGAGTTAACTACTTTCCTTTTTAAAGATAAGACATGCTTTTAATAAATTAGAAAGTTTGCTTTCTAATTTAAGAGATATTGATAAAAATAGGGTTGATTGAATAGATAACTCAACTTGAGATTTGCTTTTGCATGATTTGAGAGAAATTAAATAATAAATTATTTAATTTTGTGTGCATGGAGAAGAAGACTTATTTTTAGAAGATTTGGAAGAATATTTGAGGAATTAGAAAATAAGAAAGCTAATTAAATAAATAAAATTTATTTAATTGTTGTGCATGATTTAGAAGAATGAATAAAATATTTGATTGTATTTTATTTTTTGAGATTGAGAGGATTTAAATCAATTTAATTGATTTATTTAAATTTGGAAGAATGATTTGACTTTAATCAAATAATTAAGAATTATTTAATTGTTTGGAAGATTTTAATTAAATAAAGGATTTTATTTATTTATTTATTTTTTGATTCGTAATCAAGAACTATATTAAAGACTATCAAAAATTTACAATATTCACAACCCTTCCATGGCTGACCAAGAGGACTATTGCAAACATTCATTACTAACTCCCAGAAAAGGAGATAATTTCTAAGACCTCGCAGGGTCTATACTATGCCCTTTCTACAGAGAAATAACTATCTATAGCTATATTATCTTTGCTTCTACTATACAAAATGAAGCAAGGAGAACAGGACCCACTACTGAAAGAACTCAGACAGTTTCAAGCTGAAAGGATCAACCCAGTCCATACCATCAGCCGCCGTCAAGCCAAGGGATTTTCTGATGAAGTCGATTGCTATCGCCGCCTAGTCTTTCAGCACCACTAGGTCAAAGCCTCTGGTGTCCAGGATGAACGGAAAGATCTTAATGACTTCACCATGATCTGCAAGAAGACCCCAGTCATGGGGGTGGGGGATACCTATGCCAGGACTGGCCACCTGCAAAGAAAAATCCAAATCCCCAAGATGCTCAGGATCAAAAATCCCTCTCATTATAGCCCCTACCTCCACTTTGTCTAGTCCCAACTCGAGGAGCATTGCGAGTACCCAAGAAGATATGTTTGTATCTACCCTATACCTTTCGTTATTTACCAGAAAAGCTTTTCCAAGGATCAATTTCACCACTCCCACCATCAACTCGTCAGCACATCGAAGCATTCTCTACAACCTGAGATAGGTAATAGCCCCAATGAAGGCCATCTACCTTTTCTTGCTGGTAAGTCTGACGGGAGTGTCCATACCCCCACAACGAATAGCCTCCATAGAAATTATGACAATGAAATGTGACGGCATCGAATGGAATGAGAAGAAGGAAATGGAATGCGAGCTATGTCATCAAAGACTGTATATCTAAAGGCCCTCCGAAGCTTCTCGACTCCCTATAGGAAGAACTTCTAGCGCACGCCACCCAAACCACTCAAAGAAATGACATTCTAACATTACATTCTGACATGCTAACATCGCTTCCCCCCGTGCCGTCGAACCACCCTAATAACTAATCAATGCATCTTGTGCTGATTCAGCCTTGCCACCTATGAAGAGGTGGCAAGGCTCCCACCTATCCACCCACTCTGCTCTAAACCAAACTGGCTTCGGACACTTATTTGGGCAAAATATCTCAGATCAAGATTCCATCTGCTCCCAGGTTAGATAATCTATCAGCTTCTTGATTCCCTTCTCTCAGGATATGATTAAACATTACTTTCTTAAAACCTTCAAGCAGAGATAAAGCCAAGTCTAAATTGGGCTGAAGTCTCCAGTTAACTAATTTCTTGCTTCTCAAGCTGTTGCTAATGATCATAGTCTCCTTCAATTTCCAAATTTCTAATATTCATCTCCCTACCCAGCCTTAGTCCAAGAATTAGGGCCTGCAGTTCTGCCTCATTATTGGTACCTCTTCTGAGGGGAGCGGCTAATTTTCCCACCATTTTCCCGTCTGAATCCCTTATCACACACCCTGCCCCTGACTATCCAGGATTACCTCACGAAGCCCCATCAAAGTTTAGCTTCAACCAACCCGCCTCAGGTGGAGACCATCTAACCTTTTTCCTTGCCTCCATTGTTTTGAGACCCCCTTCTCCTAACAGACGAGCTGGAGAGAGCCCCGACCAGTTTTTCAACATTTTTACATCCCATCTTGTAAAACGGAGATGGGCAGGATCTCTATCTGCTACGCGAGAGTTTACTACTTCCACTATACTTGATTCAATTTTGCGGACAAGGAAATCCCAAGGCATTTTAGACCCCTGGAAGATTCACCTGTTACACTCTTTCCAGATCTCCCAGACCAAAATGGAAGGAGCTGCGATCCATAATCCACCAAACATTGATTTTTGAAAAAAAAGAGGCCAAGCAATCAGCCAGTCCATTAAAGTCCTTGAGGGCGCTGAGCTCCAATGAAATTTCTTGCTTAACCACTGCCACCCTCTGGCCATGTAAGGACAATGTAGAAATAAGTGGTCTCCATCTTCTTCTGCTTCTCTACATAGCTCACATCTTGATGGACCCTCAAAACCCATCCTTCTAAGCCTATCTGCTATTAATGCTTTACCTTGGGCTGCCACCCACAAAAAAAACACTGCCTTAGGTAAGCACTGCTGATTCCAATAAAGCTTAACTGGGATGGAACCTGGATGATCATTTAACCCTGCAAGAACCCTATAACCTTCCTTTACTGAATACTCCCCCATTGGAGAAGCATTCCATCTCAACCTATCCCTTTCCCTTCTGTAACAAATGGGTCATTTATCCATCTCCTCTTCGTACTTATCTACCACTACCGGATCCAACCCTAGACCCCACACACTTTTCCAAGAGGGAGGTTCATGGATTGATGAGGGGAAGGAGAGATAATTGAAGACTTTATCTCCCCATGCCAATTTGGTGGCATTCCTTATAGATGCCAGATCCTCTTTTCTCTCCAAGACCTGAAACCCTTCCCAATCCCAAAACCTAGCATCCTTTCCTTCCTTTACCTCCCAAGTAAGGTCACTAGAAATTAAATCTGTACTTTTCCTGATGAAATTCCATATCCTGGATCCAGCTGGAAGATATCTTGAAGTAAAGATACTATGATCTTCCCTGACCAGATATTTGTTTTTAATTAATCTAACCCATTTGAGGTTGGGGTTATCATGGATCATCCAGACCAACTTCGCCCCAAGCGCCTAATTTTGTCTGAGGAGATCCTTAACCCTGGCCCCATCCTTCTCCTTTAATTCACAGACTGAATTCCAACTTACCAATGGGAATTTGAACTATTCCACCATACCTTTCCAAAATAAATTTCTCATTAACTGGATCAACTCTTTATTGATTTTGCTGGCCAATGGTAAACACAACATCATGTAAATGGGCATAGCTATTAACACTGCCTTGATGAGGGTTAGTCTCCCTACCCATGACAACCACTTATTTTTCCAAGATTCTAATCTAGACTTAATCTTACCCAAAAGGGGTTCCCAAGAATTTCCTGGGAGAATCCCCTTCACCAGTGGGAGCCCAAGATATTTACAAGGTAATGATCCTTTCCCAAACGACAGTATTCTTAAAAATTATTCTTCTCTCCTAGGAGGGGTATTAAAGAAGAAGACTTCCGATTTTACTTTGCTAACTTCCAGCCCTAAGGCTCTTGAATATAGCTCTAAAATTCTTCTAAACCTTAGAGCTTCACCTTCCTGAGCTACCCCAAAAAGCAAAGTATCGTCCGCAAACTGCTAATGGGAAAATCTTAGCATATTTCTTGTGATTTGAATACCTATGATTTTCCCCTCCTGGCACGATTTTGAGATGAATGCTCCCAGTGCATCAGCCATGATAACAAAGAGAAAGGGGGAAATGGGATCCCCTTGTCTTAAACCTCTTGAAATATTAAAGAATCCCTCTAGGGAGTTATTAAGAAAAATTAAAATTCTAGGACTCGAAATCCACTCAAATATCCAATTTAACCACTCTTGCTGAAACCCAAAGGCCTCTAAAATTTTAAATAAAAATCTCCAATTTAATTTGTCGTAAGCCTTTCGGATATCCAATTTGACCAACATGGAAGGAAACTTATTTTTTAGAACTGAGTGGATGGCCTCTTGGGCTATAATTACTCCGTCCAGGATAGATCTTTCTGGGATGAATCCAGTTTGCTCCTTTGCTATGATGTCTGGAAGGATCCTTTTCAGTCTATTCGCCACAGCTTTCGCTAGAATTTTGTATACCACATTGCACAGGGATATTGGTCTAACCTCATCAAAAGATTCTAGTTTAATTTTCTTGGGTATTAGTGCTAGGAAAGTGTTACTAATTTCCTTTAGGACCTTACCCTCTCTTCTGGACTCATCATAGGTTACGGTTAAATCCTTGCCCACAATACTCCAACATTTCTGGAAGAATGCTGCTAGAAACCCGTCGGGACTAGGGGCCTTATCTGGCCCTAATTGAAATAGGGCCTCTTTGATTTCCTCTTCTGTGAACTTACTTGTCAACATGATATTCTAATCCTCTGATACTAGCCTCGGAATGACTCTTAAGAACTCCTGTTGTGCTAACTGATCTGAACCTTCTTCTTCGTTTAGAAGATCCTAAAAGTAATCAACTGCTACTTCTCTGATTTCTTTCGGAGTCTCAATGATCCTTCCCTCTCTATCTTTAATGACTGGAATTCTATTGATCTCTCTTCAAATTTTGTTTGAGTTATGGAAGAATTTAGTATTGGCATCGCCGGCTTTCAGCCATACCTCTCTGGATTTTTGCCACCAGAACACTTCCTCTTTAGCCAACAAATCTTCTAGCTTTCCCATCAGATCTTTTTCCTTTAAAAAGGAGTCGTTATCCATCCCTTCTCTACTGACCTTCTCATTAAGGGCCTACAACTCTGCCTCTACCTATTGCTTGGTTTCAAAGATGTTCTTAAAGTGATCTTTATTCCACTATCTTAAATTTACTTTGATCAATTTTAGCTTGGTAATAATGTTAAATAGACCAACTCCCCCAGGATTACAATTTTTCCAACAATCTTCCACCAATGCAAAGAAGGAAGGGTCCTTGAACCACATATTTTTAAATTTAAACAAACATTTTGCTGGTTTCCTTTCACCCTGAATTTTAAGACTTATTAGGAAATGATCCGAGCCTGATTCCAGAATGATCTTACTATCCAAACTGAAAGGGAAGTTACTTAAATCCCCTTTCACAAAAAAACCTGTCAAGTTTTTCTGCGATATTACAGAACCCCAGTCTTCTATTGTTCCAAGTGAAATTCCTGTTGCCCATTTGGAATTCGAACAGAGCATTTCTATCTACAAAATCTTCAAAGTCTTTCTGTGATTGAAGTTTCCTACCCACTCCTCCCAATTTATCTTTAGCTCTCAAGATGGCATTAAAATCACCCCCCAGGATGATATAGTCCCAAGCCCTATTTTCACACATGGGGTCTAGATCCGCCCACAGCTCCTTTTTTTGAATCTGGGAGTTTGGGCCATAAACATTAACTAAGAGGAAGCTCAAGCTAGAAGCCAAACTCCTAACCCTACTGGCAATCCACCCAATCCTAGATCCTACTTCTTCCAATAGGATAGACTGAGGTCTCCATAACGTCATCAGGCCTCCAGAAGGGCCTGTAGAATTTACCTTGGACATCTTCCACTATATTAAATTTTTGGCAAAGAGTTGGTTTTCAATTTCCCCTAGTTTGGTTTCCTGAATCATACAAATATCTGGATGAAGAGTCTTAATCTTATGCCTTAAAAAACTCTTCTTGTTAGGGGCATTCATACCCCTAACATTCCAAGACAAGATCCTCATTGTTGTTCAGGAAGGGGATCCCCCTTCCCCACTCTCAATAAATCCAACAGTTTCAGCTGACCGCTCACTTCTCTATCCCATTTCAGTTTCTCCTTATTAGGGATCCGACCCCTAGACTTATGCTCTCCACAATCCAGGGAAGATTTACCAGAATCTTTCAACCCAATCCCTAAAGTTTCCCAGGATCTACAATCTTTAATCCCTTCCATAGGTTTCAAGGCCAAAGAATTAGCTTCATCTTCAGTCCTGAATACTTCCAGCCCTTTTTCTTTATTTGTCACCCAGTCCTCTTCCATAACATCTGCTACTGATCTTATTGATCCCTCCTTGATGGCCCTAACCAACTGAACTAACTCACTCCCAACCTCTAATAATGAATCTAGATCTTCTGTCTGCGTATTAGGTTTGATTGCGTCTATAGTTTCTGTGATCCTGTTGTTGATGTTTTGGGAAAGATTGACAAATTCCTCCAATCCAAGGAAATTTTGGCTCTCATCTTCCAAAGCAGCTTCCCCATTTTCTTCTATCTTTTTCCTACAGTCAACTAGCTCAGCTGGCCTAGAATTGAAGCCCTCCTCCTTCAAACTCGGGGACTGCTCTGTCAGATGAATGTCCTCCTCTGTTTCCCCACTGGTATTATTTTTCGCTACCATCCCTAGGGTTTTGGCAATGGCTTCTCCTTGTTCTGACTTCTCCCCTAGACAGATCCCTTTAACCAAATCCTGTGCTCTCCATCTAATGGAGCTAATCCAAATACCTTCTGGCTTACATTTGAAGACCAAAGATTGTCTTATAATGCCCCAATCTGTGAAGATCTCGATTTCTCTCCATCGTTGTTCAAGATAACAGTTTTCAATACAGATTTTGACATGTGATCCCTCATCCAACGGATCCTTCCACTCCTCAGCACAAATAAATTTTCCCAAATGATTCCCAATTTCTTCTAAAATCTCTTGCTTCCAGAATTCTAAAGGTAGGTTAGGCATTCTATACCATTCCTGGACTTGATCCATTTTGTAATTGATCGGATCGAAACCCACAAACCATTGACATAAGTAAAAGCCAAAACCATTCAAAAGCCAAATCCCATCTACGATCTCCAATTTAATCTTTTCTGAAGGGCAAAATATTAAGAAATATCCATTCGCTAGGGCTTTTAGGGACAGATCTTTCCCCCACCTCTCCTGCCACCATTTTCTTAAATCTTCCACATGCAGTTTGGGACCATACCATTTCCCTACTAATCCCAGCTTTTTCAAGTGATCTATAGAAGGTTTTAAAAACTTCGATCTTAAAACCATGGTTTTTTATTTCCATACCTGAATTCGGTCGACCTCTTACCTAAGCCTCCCTCTCCAAAGGAGGATTGTCTCCATCACCCCTAGCCCTGAGCCTCCAAGGATCGGCCTTGGTTCTTTTGATACCCCTTGTGTTCCCATCTTTTCCATTGACGGCTTGAGTGACCATTAAATCTCCAAAATTGTCGTCTGTATTTTGCTCTCTAGGGTACTCGAGCTGCATGTTCTTGGACTCTACTCATTAGAATTTCTTTCTCTACTTCTTCAGCCCATGTTTGAGACAGCCTAGACTCCTTTCCTTTGCGCGAATCCTGTCCCTCTTCGGATCTAACTTCTGCCCTACCTCTACTCTGAACTTCATCTTCCTGCTTTTTTTCGCTGTTGAGCTCCATTAGCTTATTTTAGGATTTTATTTAATTTTGACTTTAGAAGAGATAATTAAATATTTTAATATTTAATTAATTTAGAGGAATATGAATCGAATAAATAAATTTGTTTATTTATTTATTGATAGAGGAATTAGAAGGGAATAAATATTAAGAATATTTATTTAAACTGAATCGTGTCATTTTTAGTTGTATATAGTTATATATGATGATGATCTTATCAGTATTGACTTGTCAATTTATATATATTGAAAGTGGTCAATGATTTTTGGATGGATATTTATTACATATGATGATTTTAATTTATTGCAGGATGGATGTTGTAAAATTCAATTAAATTATAGATATTTGACTCACTTTTTTTAATTATAGATGATGATCATGTTAAATTAATTATCTTGTTATTTTATAATAATTATCTTATTTTTGTATATAATTATCTTGTTAAATTAGAAGCAAAACCCAAAGCAACAAAGGAGGTCATAATGGAACCAAAACTTAGCGTCAATTAGGAAGCCAAAAAAGAAGTTATTTTAGAGGCCATACAAGAAGTAAAATATGAAGCATGACTGAGAGCAAAACTAGAAGCTAAAATGGGAGCAAACATGGAAGCAAAACTGGAAGCTAAATTGGGTGCCAAATCTGGTGTTAAATTGGAAGCAAAACTAGAAGCAAATCTAGAAGCAAAACCTGAAGCAAACCTGAAAGTAAAATCAGAAGCAACATTGGAAGCAAACCTAGAAGCCAAACCGAAAGCAAAACTGGAAGCAACACAAGAAGCCAAACCAAAAGAAAAATCAGAAGCCAAAGTGGAAGCCAAATCCGGTGCTAAATTGGAAGCAAATCTGGAAGGAAAATGGGAAGCAAAACTGGAAGCAATAATTGAAGCAAAAGCAGAAGCAAAACTGGAAGCGACACAAGAAACAAATTTGGAAGCCAAACTGGAAGCCAAATTTGGTGCCAAATCTGGAAGCAAAATGGGAAGCGAAATTGGAAGCAAAACTAGAAGCAAACTTGGAAGCAAAACCTGAAGCAAAACTGGAAGCAAACCTAGAAGCAACACGAGAAGTAAAACCAGAAGCAAAATCGGAAGCCAAATTGGAAGCTAAATTGGGTGCCAAATCCAGTACTAAATTGGAAGCAACACTGGAAGCAAAAATGGAAGCAAAACAAGAAGCAAACCTGGAAGCCAAACTAGAAGCAAAATCGAAAGCCAAATTGTGTGTCAAATCTGGCGCTAAGTCTGGCACCAAATCTAGCTATTACTTTCCAGCACTAAAGTCGGCATTAAATCTAGCGCAAAAGTCAGTGCTAAATCTGGCGTGGAAGTAAACATGCAAATTTGCACCAAGTTTTGCGCTGGAAAAAGTGTCCAATTTCTAAGCTCAATTGCACTAAAATCCAGCGCTATTTTAGGCACTAATGGCCTGTTCTGTTGTAGTGTTTCTAAGGGAATGAGCACACTTTATTCTAGAAAAGGATACATTTAGGGGTGAAAGCTCATAACTATGTCACACTTTTACAAGGGAAATAGCCAACACAAATTCAATTTTTTACTTGGACCACCTAAAATTGATGTTTATGTTTTGAATTTTAAAATGACATATTAAACTAACGAAATGTAGAACTCTTAGTGTAGTTTATGTTTATAATTTTTTAGTTTTTAAAAAATTAGTTGGATATAGTTTTTTATAAATTAAGGGAATAAATTTAATTGCTAATTTTTTAAAATGAGGTCAATGGGACATCGCAGAACTTAAAACAATTTTTAAAAAATCCATCCAAGTAACTTGAGAATCTACTGCATAGAGAAAAAATAATAATTTTTGATGAATATTTATTTTTCAACAATTTTTTAAAGTCAAATTTACTCAAATTTTCACAGTTTTCATAGGATGTCAACTTTTGTCTAGTTTTTTTATCATTAAAAAAAAGAATTTATACCCCCTTAGAGCTTATTCTCTCCTCTAGTGCATTGTATATATATATTTAAAAAATTCTAGAGTCAGCCTCATTTTGATTACAATAACCTACTTGCAATAAATATTAAAAAAATCATAATCAAACTAATCAAAATATTAAAATATATATATTTTTAAATTCTAGACTTTGAGCTCTATGAAAGGGTATTTTTATATAAATATAAAAATACCCTTTTGTTGGAGAAATCTAGAATTGAATTTGATGGTTTATTGAATTTGTTGAAAAAGGAGGGGTTGGCTACCACATGGGATGCCACATAGGCAATTTCGAGCGATACTATTCTGGTAGGAAAGCTTTCAAGTGAGACTCTCTCACCCAAAAATTTATATGCATATAAATATGTTTCTCAAATTTGAAATTGAATTATTTTAATTAAAAAAAACTGAGCGGAAATGTTTCAGACGAAACACTTTATGCCACACAAAGGCCATGTGGTTCCGGGGAAAAATGTTTGCCTAAAACCTTGTAGGGTGAAACTATTTCTATAGAAACCATTTAGTTGGACCAAACTTTATTATTCATGCTTATCTAGAAAGGTTAGATAACTCTAGTTCATTTACAACACTTTATTCTAATTTTTGTATTGTAATAGAGTTAGAGGTTCATATTTATTTCCTTTTAATCATAGTTTGGTTGAGAAAATCTTGTATATATTGAAAATCAAGAGCAATCTTCTCGCCTTGAGCTTAAATTTGTAAATACATAGAGGAAACTTTTGGTGGAAGTTATTTTCATTTTATTATTTTATCATGTATTTTCCTATACTTGACTAGTTTGACATGCTTACACTAGTCAAAGTATGAGTCATAGGGTGAAAGATGTTATACTCTTCCATAGGAGTTACTCTTTTCATTCTTAGGGATTCAAAAGCTAGACTTCCTATTGGATGATGTGTCCACCACCTCTCCTCTTACATTTCTTATAAATGCACTCGCCATCTTCGTATTTTATAGCTTGATTAATGGAATAGCTTTATCATGCCAATCTAATTTCAATTGTAATCTTGGTATAACATTTGTTTTGTATCTAATTTCTACACATTAGGTGTTGGTTTTCATTGTTTATCACAAAATATAAAATGGTATCAAATCCATGATCAAACACTTGCTAGTTCTATATATTATTAGGGATGCTTGACCTAGTATGAATCTCCACATTGTATGTAAAATGGGGTGATGTCGAAGTGACATCAAACTTTAAGGCAATGAAAGCAAGAATGTTTGTTGTAATTTTTTTAGCTCTGTCTAGCCACTAGATTCTAGAAGTTGCATTAAGCATTCATATGGTATCCCATTTTGCATTTCTATACATCCTTAACATTTTCTCTTTAGCTACATATGAGCCTCTGATTTGTTACACAACCAAAAATTTTTAATTGGATATATATTACTAATATGTGTAGGATGCAATATAATTTTTGTCCCATATAGGGAAACATGAGTCAATGGACACCACACAACTGTAATGTCACCTATTACATTCTACCAGCCATAAAGGCAAACATCAAAATAAAACCAACATTACTGAATATCTAATACATATCACTAGCCTTGACCTTTTAGTGATATTTTCTGCCTTTCTCTTCAAATCCAGATTCCTTCTACTTTGCAATGATCCTTTGCAACTCCTCTCCACAAGATTTGATACATGTCACCTGCAATCACAAGAGAGGGGTTTGGGGATGTGGTGTTTAAGAGCTTGTCTCAGTCAAGCCCCAGAAAGGCATTCAAGCCTTCCAACACCATTGTTAGATTAGGAGTGCATGTCCTTGGTGGACAGAGGCAAAAATAATGATAACATAGATAGATTGAATCACAAATAGATAACACCTCAGAGGTGTATCTCTCAAGGAGATGAAGATCTTTCACATCATGAGAGGATGAAGCCAAATCTGCAATAACAAACACAACAACACAATTCTGCTCTACAACGCAATAAATGCCTTGAATGCTCTATGATCATAAGTTCACCTTAATCTCAAAATCATCTTCTAGTTTATAAATGAAGTCCTAAACATGATTATATATGCATTCCTGCTAAACTTTCATAATTCAAACTTACGATGTCGACAACAGAAACCTTTTAACGATCACAACCGACATTCAAATTTGAGGCCGCGACAAAATAGGGCAGGGCAAGGACGTAGGTACCCTTGTCTAGACGCCTATTTTAGGGATGGATTAACTCATAGATGTCACCTGAGTCCTATTTGACATGGGTTTCAAGGGATTTTTCTTCGGGATTCATTTCTAAGATGCATGGTTAAAATTAAGGGACCCAAGAGCTAAACTTAGGAGGTAAAAGTCCTAGGGGACATTTTATGACATAATGGACAATATCAAAAATGTATGTATTGATAAAGTTTGTACCTCTGAAGAAAAGGCTGGGATTATTCAGGCTTTGATAGATTATGATGATGCCATTGCTTGGAGTTGTGGATTTGAATAATTATGACACTTCTATCATTACTCACACTATACCATTGAAGCCTGGAGTCAAACCTTTTTGTCAGCGATAGAGGCTAGTTAATGCCCTCTTGGAGCCTCTAATTGTTTAGGAATTAAAGAAGTTACTATCAGCCAGGATCATCTTCCCAGTATGACACTCCATTTGGGTAGCTAATTTGGTACCAGTATGTAAGAAGAATGGTGAAATCAGGTTATGTGTTGACTTCAGGAATTTGAATAGAGCGTCTGAGAAAGATAATTATCCTTTGCCATCCCTTGATGAGGTGCTGCAAATTGTCAATGGTTCCCAAATGATGTCATTCTTTGATGGTTATTCAGGGTATAACTAAGTGATGGTTGAATATGCCAACAGACTGAAGACAACATTCACCTACAAATGGGGAATATATGCATACCAAAGGATGCCATTTGGCTTGATCAATGCTGGAGCAACATTTTAGTGTGGCATGGACATTGCTTTTAAAATCCTAGTGGACAAATGCATCATTATCTATATGGATGACCTGACCATATTTTCAAAGAAAAGAAGTGATCACATCTCTTATTTCAGAAAGGTACTGCAACGTTGTAGAGATTATGGTATCTTGTTGAACCCCAAGAAGTGCATCTTCAATGTGACTGAAGGAACACTGTTAGGACATGTCATTTCTGAGGAAGGTAATATCCATAGACCTTGATAGAGTTCAGGCGATCCTTAAGATTCAGCCTCTAACAAGCAAGAAGGAACTTAAGTCTACTTTGGAAAGATTAACTTTGTACGGAAGTTTATCACTAGTTTTACTAAAATCGTCAGACCTTTAAATGATATACTAAAACAAGATACGAAGATTGAGTGGACACCTAAGGCAAAAGGAGCCTTTTCAAAAATCAAACAAGCAATTGCTAATGCTCCAGTTTTGGTGAGCCCAGATTATACTTTGTCATTCTACATTTACTCCTTTGCTTCAGAGCACACATGTGCAGCCATGTTAACTCAGAAAAAGGGGCCGGTTGATGAACATCCTATTAGATCTAGGGCATACAACTAAGAGGGGGGGTGAATCAGTTGTATAAAAACCTTGCTTCTACTCCAAACACTTGTTTCTTCTTGTTAGTTAACAACATATCAATTAACCATTCATGAAAGCAGAAAGCATAAACACCGGAGCAGATAAACATTAGCACATTAGACACCAAGATTTTTGACGTGGAAAACCTGGTTAAAGGAAAAACCATGGGGTGATTAACCCAAGGATTATTCTCTGTTAGAAGAATAAGAAAAAAAGAATGGCACATGCCAATTAGGGCTCACTGCCTGAGCACACTGCTCACAAGGAGGCACACTACCTACAAGAGACATATTGTCTACAAGATCATAAGTAACACAACCTTGAACTAGAGAATTACATCTTCACCATGTCTGGATCAGTTCCATTTAAGCCCGAAACACTTCTGCTCTGCCTTTCGCTCTTCCGCTATACCACACTCATCCGCTCCACAACACACTTTGAAATAAACTCACAAACCTTTATTTATACAAGACATCAACTCAGGAACAATCATCTAAGTCGGCAATCAACCATAAGAACATTTGCAAGATGAATAACACATCTGGTCAGCCACCACAAGAACATTTGCATGATGAACAACTCATCCGGTCAGCTAGTCTGAACAAGAACTTCATCCGGAAGAATATCTTCAATGCCGGGCTCTACCAACAATGCAGACCAACCACACAACTTCAATATGATCCAAGAACCTTCACAGGCTTGCCTGAATGACTAGGTACATCCGCACTTCCTCTACTCATTGGAATCTCTTCTCTTCCTCATCTGGAACTTCAAGAACACAGTCTATCGCCACTGTCATACTACAAGAGGTGCTTCCAGACCTCCAAACCACATACCAATCGAGATGACACATCATAAGGACATCCCAAACACTTTGTCCAATCTGCAGAATAGGACAATGCACTTCTGGATCTCACCGGACCTTTTTGTAACACTCTATCACTCCGGAGCATCTCCCGGAACTAGTTCTACTTGATCAATCACAACTTCTTCACATCTTCATGCGGACCTCTGAAATCTTAATTGGATCATCTCAAGACTCATATCTACAAACCCTTTAATCCACATCCTCTGAATCTCAACCTATTGAGTACTTTTGCCTTCTTCTCATCACTGTTCTTCACTATTCCTGATTGAGACTAATTTTCTCAATATCCTCAGCACACAGCTCATTCAATCCTTCTTGTCAAAGCAATATGAGTATGTTGACATCAATGACAACACTGGTTCACCTCATACTTGCAAAAATCTCCCCCTTTGTCATTGATGGCAACATATGATGTGAAAAACCATCAAGACAAGAGCTTCTCCTTTCTATTACAGCTCCCCCTATCAACAACAACTCTTCACATGTCTTCTCTTCCTTTACTGCTCCTCCTTTGATCATCAACCACTTGTTTTTCACATGTCTTCTTTCCCCCTTTGACATCAATGGCAAAGGGCTCATACTTGCAATTCTAACACATAAGAATCATACCAGCTGCTCCCCCTTAGTAGCAGCTCCCCATCATCAATCCAGATCATAAGATATGACAGTGATATCCACCAGACTGATGCACATCAGTACATCCTAGTTCACCACCGAAGGGGCCATGACCCCTAACTTCTCCCTGAGATACTCAAAAGAGTCCTTGGGAAGAGGTTTAGTAAAGATATCTGCAATCTGATCCTTGGAGGATACATACTCCAATCTGACTTCATCCTTGTTCACTTGTTCTCTCAGAAAGTGAAACTTGATAGATATGTGCTTGGTCTTAGAATGCAACACCGGATTCTTAGAAATATTTATTGCACTTGAATTTCAGAGGAGGATTGAGCTCCTTACACTAGAGAATCATTCTGATCATCTTCATCACATTCATAGAATCTTGAGGGCTTCTCAATTCCTCCATCAACCTTCACATTTGTACTTTCTATCATCTTTCTCAATCTCTTATTGTAACACCGGTATGATTTGCTTTGAGTGGAGTAACCCAAGAAAATTTCTTCATCACTTCTAGCATCAAACTTTCCTAGATCTTCATTTCTTTTGATATAACACTTTCTACCAAAACTCTGAAATATCTCACAGTAGGAGTTACACCAAACCAAAGTTCATAAGGAGTCTTACCGGTATTGCTTCTGATTTGAACTTGATTAAGAGTGTAGACTACAGTGCTGACAACTTCTCTCCAAAACATCTGGGGAACATTTGCTTCCATCATCATTGTCCTGGATGCTTCCTGGATGGTCTGGTTCTTTCTCTCAACTACTCCATTCTACTGTGGAGTCCTAGGAGCAGACAACTGTCTCTTTATACCATGCTTCTCACAAAAGTCTATGAATTCACTGGATGTGAATTCTCCATCTCTATCAGACCTCAGACATTTCAGTTTCAGACAGGTTTGATTCTCTACCATGGCTTTGAAGATTTTGAACTTCTCAAGGGCTTCTAATTTCTCTTTTAGGAAGGTGACCCACATCATCTAGGAATGATCATCAATTAGTAACATGAAATATCTATCACCTTGCATACTCTTGATTCTTGTCAGACCACATAGATCAGTATGGACTAATTCCAGTAATCTGGTATTGGACTGATCCTTGCTTTTGAAAGAGACTCTGCTCTGTTTACCTAGCTGACATTCTTTGCACAAACTATTTGTAGGTTTCACCAATTTAGGAAGATCTCTTATAGCCTGAGTATTGCTTATTTTGATGATGTTATCAAAATTCACATGACACATCCTTCTATGCCATAACCAACTCTTATCAACTAGAACAAACAGACAACTTTTATTAGAACCAACTAGATGGAAGATATTACCTTTTGTTTGAGTACCGGATGCAATCTTAGTTCCAGTGCTTTCAAAGATCCTGCATCTTCCATTCTTGAACCAGAGATCATAGCCTTTGTCCACCAATTGACCAACACTGAGAAGATTGTGTTTCAATCCTTCAACATAAAGTACATTACCAGTTTTGCTCTTTCCATCAAAAGAAATAGTTCCTCTACCTCTGATTCTGGCAGCAGAATTATCACCAAACTTTACCATTCCTCCTTCATACCTTTCCAAATCTAAGAACTTGTTCTTGTCACCTGTCATATGGTGAGAACAACCACTGTCAATAACCCAATCATCCTTTTCTTCAACTTGGGCAGCCAAAGCTCTTTCTACAACCTTATGATTGATAGATTCAGAGGATATTGAATCTTCTTCCTTGATGGCAATAAACACCCATTCATTTCCAGATTTGCTTCCCATTTCTGATTCATCATCTGTTACTCCTTCATTATCGTCTTCTTCATGAACATAATAGCAGTTCTTTTGAAACCTTTGTCTATTAGCATTTGACCTTACAGATCTTTCCAACATCTTGAAGCAAAATGACCAATCTTATTGTAGTTGAAGCACTTAAAGGGTAGTTTTCCTTCATACTTACCGAATCCTCTTGGCAGTCTCTTTGCAATGAGGGCTTCAAGTTGAGTTGTTTCTGCTTCTTCCTCTTCCATGTCTTTCCTTGCTTGATCATACCATGACAACTTCCTTGAAGAATTCTCTCCCAGATCAAATCTTTGTTTACCTTTCACATACGCACTGGCCTTGAATGCAGATTCAATCTTGGGGTGATCATCTCCAAACTTAGTCATTTCAAATGCAGCTAGTTTGCTAGCCAATTGATCTCTTGTGACAGTTGTATGGGCTCTTAATTCATCAATGGCAGCAACCTTGATTTTGTAGGTAGCAGGAAGGGATCTAAGAATTTTGCAAACAATTTCATTTTCATCCAAAACTCCACCAGCATTCCTGATTCCACATACCAGCTCATTCACTCTTGGCATAAAGGTAGTGATATTTTTATCATCTCTCATCTTTAATCTTTCAAATTTCCCTTTCAGACTTTGCAACCTTGCAATCTTAACAAACTCATCTCCTTCATGCAGAAGTTTCAGTTTAACCCAGATCTCATATGCAGTTGGTAGGTCAATGACATTTGAGAGCTCTGAATCATTTAATGCGCTTAGAAGAGCTTCTTTGGTCCGCATATTGATTTCAGCATCTGTGATTTAATTTAGAGTTGTCAGACCACCCTGTGGAGGTACATATGGTTTTGAAACCATGCTCAAGTATGCTTTTCCCATACATTCCAAGTGACATTTCATGCGACCTTTCCAGAGAGTGAACTTGGTTCCATCGAACTTCGGACTATCCTTCTTGTATGACGACATCCTGGATCTCCTCAAGCGGTTAAGCTCCTTTCAAAGGAATTTAGCTCTGATACCAATTGTTAGATCTAGGGCACACAAGTAAGAGGGGGGGTGAATCAATTGTACAAAAACCTTGCTTCTACTTCAAACACTTGTTTCTTCTTGTTAGTTAACAGCATATCAATTAACCATTCATGAAAGCAGAAAGCATAAACACTGGAGTAGATAAACATCAACACATTAGACACCAAGATTTTTGAAGTGGAAAACTCAGTTAAGGGAAAAACCACAGGGTGATTAACCCAAGGATTATTCTCTGTTAGAAGAATAAGAAAAAATGAATGGCACATGCCAATTAGGACTCACTGCCCGAGCACACTACTCACAAGGAGGCACACTGCCTACAAGAGACACACTGTCTACAAGGTCATAAGTAACACAACCTTGAACTAGAGAATGACATCTTCACCATGTCTTGATCAGTTCCATTTAAGCCCAAAACACTTTTGCTCTGCCTTTCGCTCTTCCTCTATACCACACTCATCCGCTCCACAACACACTTCGAAATGAATGCACAAACCTTTATTTATACAAAACATCGACTTAGGAACAATCATCTAAGTTAGCAATCAACCATAAGAACATTTGCAAGATGAATAACACATCCGGTCGGCCACCACAAGAACATTTGCACGATGAACAACTCATCCGGTCGGCTAGTCTGAACAAGAACTTCATCCGGAAGAATATCTTCAATTCCAAGCTCTACCACCAATGCGAACCAACCACACAATCTTAATATGATCCAAGAACCTTCACAAGCTTGCCTAAATGACCAGGTACATCCACACTTCCTCTACTCACTGGAATCTCTTCTCTTCCTCATCTGGAACTTGAAGAACATAGTCTATCGCCACTGTCATACTGCAAGAGGTGCTTCCGGACCTCCAAACCACAAACCAATCGAGATGACACATCACAAGGACAATCCAAACACTCTGTCCAATCCACAGAATAGGACAATGGACTTCCGGATCTCACCAGACCTTTTTGTAACACTCTATCACTCCGGAGCATCTCCTGGAACCGGTTCTACTTGATCGATCACAACTTCTTCACATCTTCATGTGGACCTCTGAAATCTTAATTGGATCATCTCAAGACTCATATCTACAAACCCTTTAATCCATATCCTCTGAATCTGAACCTATTGAGTACTTTTGCCTTCTTCTCATCACTGTTTTTCACTGTTCCTGATTGAGACTAATTTTCTCAATATCCTCAGCACAGCTCATTCAATCCTTCTTGTCAAAGCAATATGAGTATGTTGACATCAATGACAACACTAGTTCACCTCATACTTGCAACACATCCAATTGCTTTTACTAGTACCCTATTGAAGGATGCAGAACTTTGATATCCAAATGTGGAAAAGCAAGATTACACATTAGTAAAGGCTGTTAAAAAGTTTTGTCATTACATCCTGAGAAGTAAAGTGGTAGCCATAGTCTCTAATGCTGCTATCAAAACCTTGTTGATATAGAATGAGTTAGGAGAACATGAAGGGAAGTGGATCACAATATTGTAGGAATTCGATTTAGAAATACAACCTATGAAGTTAGTCAGAGGGCAGGCTCTTACCAAGACCATGGTAGAAACAAATCTAGGTTTAGTCTCTCAGCAGTATGTGCCAGAGGATATATCTCGAGATGAGTGGTATAGTGACATTTTATTCTACCTGCTCAATTAGCAATGCCCTCCTCACTTGAATTCAATCCAAAGAAGAGATTCAAGGTTGAAGAGTAGTGGTTTTATGGGTAAGGGATCAATTTTGTATAAAAGGAATCATGAAGGGATCTATCTAAGATGCCTTGACAAAATAAAAGTAGCCTATGTTTTGGTGAGTTTTCATGAAAGATTTGGAATAGGCCATGGTTCTGGTCACTCAACTGTGAATCATATTCTTTGAGCTAGATATTATTGGCCTACATTATTCAAAGATGCTCATGTACATGTTCGGACTTGCCATATTTGCTAGACTGTTGCTTCAAGAGATAGAAATGCAGCCACGCATTTGTAACCAGTGTTGGAGGTACGTCCTTTCACACAATGGGGGCTCAACTTTATTGCTATGATCAATCCACCCTCTATAAGCCATAGGTATATTCTAACCACAACTACTTATTGCACAAGATGGTCAGAAGCTCAGGCATGTAAACAATGTATAACAGAGGTAGTTGTTAAATTCATTGAGGGACATATTATAATAAGGTTTGGTTGTCCCTTTTCTCTTTTTTGTGATAATGGTCCTGCATTTTCATCTTTATGCTTTTCAAATTGGGCATTTGACTATGGCATTGTGTTAAAATTTTCATCCAATTATTACCCTCAAGGTAATGTTGTCACTGAGTCCACCAACAAAAATCTACTTTATGTTGTCAAAACATTGCTTGACAAGAACCCCAGGGAATGGCACACCCAACTTACGTTTGCTTTGTGGGTAGATAGAATAAGAAACAAGGTTGCTTTAGGTACTTCACCTTACCATTTGGTCTATGGATTAGAGCTCATGTTTCCCATACACTTGAGGATACCTATTCTATAATTTATGTAGGATTATTTGGAGTCTGATGACACAACCTTTGTCTGCTTCACTTAGCTATTGCATTTGGAGGAAAAATGGGATGCTACAATTGAAAACTTTGCCAAACATCAGGGCATAGTAAAATGGTGGTTTGATAAGAGAGCCAAAGTAAAAGCCTTTCGTGTCTCAAATCTGGTATTGTACTAGGATAAAGCTCATGAAAAGAAAGGAGAAATGGGAAAATCGATAAACTTTGGATAGGACTTTATTAGATAGCTGAAATCTTGGGAGATAGTACGTATCATCTAAAAACCCTTACTAGTGAGGAGCTCCCACTGCCTGTTAATGGGAAGTTCCTAAAGCACTATTTTAGGCTTAGCAGGCACATTCTACTTTCTGTTTGTGTACATAGTTGTCTTTTCTATCCTTTGCTTTTTGGTGTTTTGTCTTTTGGTTAGAGTAGTTTTGTTTTAGGTTAGTTGCTTTCCATTTTTGCTTGTTGCTTTTGTCTTGGTTTTGTTGTGGTCCTCCATTTCTCGAATAAGGTGGTAGTTGTGGTGTACTTTGGAAGGCCTTCTCTGGGTCAAATAGTATGGAGATTTCTTTGAGAAACCTTAGTTTCGAGCTTAGGGATTGATTATGGGTTCCATTGTTAATACTAGATGGCATGATGCTTGGTCATAGGAAAAGAATTATTGGTTGGTTCACTTGAAGTATTTTGAAGTCTCATATCTTTTCACGCTTTTAATAATCCTGAAGTTTTTAAGAAATCCTTGGTGAACATAGGTTAAGTGAAAAAATCTTAAGGTCTCACCTTTGTCGCCACTATGATTCCCAGCCCAATGAAGTTGAGCTAATATACGTAGCCCATGTGATATTTATCATGTGCTATAAGGATATGTGGTGCTTTCTAGTACTCATATCGAAAGTTAATTGAATCATCAAATGAGCAAAGAAATGAAAAGTTGGTACTTCTTAGTACTCCAATTAATTATTCAATTAGCTGGAAGATTCAAGCATCTCTATCAGAGCTATGGATGCCTGGCTGGTAGTAGAGCAATGTTTGAGTGGAATCATAGAGACAGCCACGTCAGGGATATAGATGCTTGACTGGTAGCAAGGCAATGTCCAGGTAGTTCGTGAGGTGAGTATCATTCATGTAGCTTAAATGCAAGTGAACAAGTAGATGGCCCTAGTTGCCAAAAGATGGGAATGAACACATCTGCACACACTTAGATTTTTAGAATGTGGATGGTGGCACTAACTTAGTGGTCTCTAATTCTTTGATCTTGTGTCATGTTTGTCTTGTTTAATAGGTGGGAAACATAGAGATTCTAGGTTCGTAACTATTGTTAATTTTAGAAATGCTCTGGAGCATTTTCCCAGTAGAGTCTCCATTTGTTGTGCCTTGCACACATGCCCCATTTTGCCAAATGGAGACCCCCTCTTTTGCTATTTTGGCTTGGTCTCAAATTTTGGCATTCTTCCTTGGAGGAAATGAAGTCTTAGTTACTTGATGATTTGCCTTGTATTTGGACAATTTGGCCTGGTTGAATTCCCCTTTGATGATTAAATTTGAAATGACTTGGTTGCATTTGAGCCCAAGAAAAGATCTCTTAAGTGTTTTTACACTAAAACTAGGCCTCACTGTAGTTTGCACTAAAACCCTATGTTTTTGGATATAGCGCTGAAAGCTTGCTTCATCAGATAAAATAACAAGCCACTTGACTTTGCACTAGAAAGTCACCTCACAGGATAAGCCCTAAAAGTCATTGTCACTAGATATGTCTCATGACTTTGAAAAGCTTTGCTAAAGTTATACTTAATGAATATTGAAGGAAAGAGGGCATTTCCCTCATCACTGGACATTGTACTAAATAGTGTTGTCATAGGACATGTCCTATGAGAACCCAAATCCCTACATATCCGGTCCCTACGCTTTTCCCCGCTTTTCATTTTTGAAGTGCTCGATAGTTTATTGACTGACAATATCATTAATGGCACTGTCAAGGGACTTAAAAGGGGAGATTATGCTGTTCTTCACTTGTTTACAAATCATCTGGTGAATTTGAGCTTTGGCAGCAACCTTGAAGCGATCACAGAGCAACTCCAAGAGTGATTTCCTAGCTTCCATAGGTGAATTTGAGAAAACTTCATCGTCAGCCTGCAAGTATTTTAAACTTGTTTTTATGTGTACAAGTTAGTCTCCATGTCCATCCCTTTAAAATTCATTTGAAATATCTATTTATGCCCTCAATGCTTTCTCTTGTGTGATTAATTGATCCAATTTGTTTAAGTAAGCATGTTCTTAGGAATGTAAGCAAAGCCCTAGTTCTTTTTTCTTCTCTATTTTTTCTTAGATTAATTAGGGTTTTGTGTTTGAAGGGAAGAAGTGCTTTGGTTGAAATTTATTTGATAATTAACTATTGTAGGTGTTTGAAAAGTCGTTCAAAATTAGGGTGTGATGTTTAGTAGCTTAAGTCTTCCAAGAATCTCATCTCACGGAGTGTGCCCTAAGTAGAAAACTAGTAGTTGCACACCTTTTAGATTACAATGGATATATCTTGTAGGTGTTGTAAACGCCACCAATCCAAGAGGATTCATCTTATGAACTCAATACTTAGAAAATTTTGGCATTTCGGTCACTTTGCGCTAAAATTGACCTTCACTAGACAAGCGCTAAAAACCACCTTCTCCGAACATATCCCATGACCTTACCTTTTCCCACACGTCCTATAAGGTGCTCATGAACTGCTTTCACATTCTAAGGCACTTTAGAACTTTTGCGCTAATATCTAGTGCTACCAGACATGTTTGGTGAAGCCCGAAACCCCCACCATGCACTTAAGTTATCACTTTCAAAGAAAGCAGGCTTATTGTCCTTCACTAGATAAAGCACTAACTTTACCTGACATTGGATATGTCCAGTGATCATCGTAATCCCTACCTCCTCTGATGACCAAGCTTTCTCCCACTGAGAAGACTTAAGCTACTCTACAATGCTTAGCACTAAATTCCTACCTGACCATACATATCTAGTGATCGTTCAATCCTCTGCTATCTAGTAGGCTCATTTTTTCCCACAAACCAGGAAGCCCTCCTTGCACTGGCATACCAAGCAGTTGTGCTAAAATCTCACCTGATAGGACATATCCTGTGAACTATGATATCCCCGCAACTCCAGTGACAACCTAAAAACCTGCTTATCTAGTGAACCCCCAAAGACCCGCTCTTGAGCCAAAATGCCTGATTTAATTAAAGATCTTGGTTTGTATTATATCCATTGCATCATGTTAGTTATTTTCCATTATGCTTAGTGTGAAGTTAGAATATTAGTTAGCATTAGTTAGTGTGTTACATGATGAAATCCAGTGACAAGGCAAAGTCATTCTTTCTTGTTGCAATCACTCTAGTTCAATGCCTAGGAAAAATAAGTGATTAAGGATGCTAGTAATTTGATATCTTGCATTTCCTTATGGATAAGAACCTAGGTTTTGAGCAGTAGATTGATGATCTATCATGTATTATAGTCATTGTATAAGCATGTCTCGTGAAGGGGCAAAACCCAACTTATAGTCCAAAACTCCCACATTTTAAGATCAAAATGAGGTCTAATGGTTGCAAACAGTTAGGAATTTAATTTCTCAATAACTCTTAGGTTGTCTAGCATCATAAACTTAGGTTTAGACCTATGAACTAGTGTTTTAGAAGGATATTCATTAGGGTTTTGTCCTGTAGGATAAATGTCTTTTAGAGATGTCAACATGAAGTATGAATTCAAGGGAATCCCTCTTGTCACTAAGATCACTTCAGCATGGAACAACATAGGAGACACAGATCTAGGTCATATTGACTTAGATGAGTTCAAACTTCACATATTTGGTCCCAATCCAACCATGTGGGCCAAGAAGATTAGAGACAATGGAATAGCACAGGCTGCAGCCTTTCCCACTTCTATGCAATGTCCTGAGCTGATAATGGCCTGTGGAGAAAAATACCATCCTGAGACAAGATCAGTGGTAACCCAAGATGGAAGGGTTATAGCCAGTTTGACCACACTAGCTCTTGTAGAGGCATTTGACATCCTTCTTGCTCCAACTCTGACTCTATTGCTAAAATATGACAACAAAAACTTGTATAACCAGGGACCAGAGGCCTGTAGGAGGGTTATAAATGAGAAGTGGATGAAGAAGAAAAGAACAACAATGTCTAAACTCCCACAAGTGTTATACCAAAGTGATTTCAAGGAAGAAATAGGTGACTTGGTCATTCTCCTCAATAGGATCATGGGATTACCCTCTGCCTCTACCTTTGAGAGATGGATGTTTGCATATATTGAGGAGATCATTGATAGAGAAATGAAAATACATTGGGCTCAGATTTTGAGTGATAACATCCATGAGGCCTTTGTAGCCTTAGGGCAAGAAAAGATTTTCCATTGGACCTCTTACGTGGTCTACATGTTGGCAAGGAATTTTGCTTACTCTAGTCTTCTTAATTAGGAGAAATTGGTAATGTTGATGGCCAACTTAAGGTGTATGAGTGTTATACTCAATTAGAAATATCACAATCATTATAACACTACAAGAGGTTTAATGATGCATTCACCATGCACATATCTAGGATGTTACAAGGAGATATGTCTAGGAGACTACCCCTGGATGCCAATGTGGTGCAAAACTATGGCAGGTGGTATATATAATTTCCTAAATTCACCTATATCAGAGTCCAAGGTTTTAGAGGAGCACCCTACAAACTGCCAAAGTGTCCAATTGATAAGGTAGTGCTCCTGGAGCTGACAAGGCAACTATGTACTTGTCATGAAAGGTTAAAACATTTGCATAGGGCATCCATCAAGTTCCCTATTATTCTAGGTAGGGGCCTTTTCTCTCACGTGACTATAGGATTAGTAGAATATTTAAATACTGAGCTCCAATTGCTACACATGAATTTGTATAAGGCAAGAGCTCATTTTGACCCTTTTAATACCATTTAGAAGCATGTGAGCAAGAAGTTGTTTCATAAAGAACATTTGGAAGATTTATGGGCAAATTTTCCAGATGAACATGGAGTAAAAAGGAGAAGATATTCAAGGTTGCCCTTGAACTACATAATGATGTTCAACATTGCTCTAGTGCCAAACCAGTTTATAGATGACGGGGATGTTGTCCAATAAGAAGTGTGGAGGGCAGTATAGGCAGCCCATCCCACCACCAAATTGGGCTAAGGTTGAAGAGAGCTCTTTGGAAGAATTAATGATGTTACCAATCAGACATAGTACATTATGGGTCAATAATCGAGTTGCCCAGTTAACTATAGCAAGTGTGTCTTTAACATACACCCAGTAAATTCAAGAGTGAGAAAGTGATGATGAAAGGGATGAACCCCTAGAGGCTAAGGAAGAGCCGAAACAAGGAGCAATAGGAAATACAACTCAAGAGGTTGATAGTGAGGAGACAGAAGATAATGAGTCCCTTGCAGATAAGAAGGGCAAATCAAAAGCTGTCAAGGAACTACAAAAGAAGCAGGTGAGGGGCAACATATCCCTGATAAAAACTAGAACTTCTAAGAGGAAGACTATGCCTAGTGAGAAAGGGGAAGACTCTAAGGCAAAGAAAGTTAAAGGCCCACAAAGTGCACAAATGGTAGATTCTTTAGCTATTGATACAATGGTTTTCCCTAGTTCATCCACTACACCAATTAATCCTATTACTATTGTATCCTCTTATCCTACTGTGTCAAGTGCTTCAACTTCAGTCTCTTCAAGTGTCCCTACAGTATTCTCTTCCCTTGTTTTGCCTTCAATTGCATTATCTCCCTCTCCTCCACCACCTTCTCCTTCACTTCCATCCATTATCTCTCCCACTTCCTCATCCTCTCTACTTTCCATTTCCATCTCACCCATTAGCCTTTCCATCTCTTCATCACCCTCTTCTCCCCTCTCATTCATTGGTCTTCCCATTTCCTCTTTGCCTTCACCCACTATCTCACTTTCATTTTCACTCTCTACTCTCCCTTCCATTTCACCTCTTGTCATTCCTTCTTTGCCTCCCATTTCCACCATCACATCACCTCCTTCCTTCTACCTGCCATCCCTTAACCTAGCCAATCCCATCATTCTTTCTTCTATTCTCCCTCCTCCTTCCATTCCCCCTTACCTAGGTTTTGTAGCATTTGCAAACCTATCTTGTGTGCAAGTGCCCCATTCTGCTATAGATTCTTTGATGGCAATCAATAACTCCTTGACTTGGCCATTTTGGGATACCAAGGATGTGCCTAGACCTTCCTCTTCCAAAGTGTCTTTACTGGAAGGAATTGAAAAAGTATGTGTTGAACTGACTATCATCATTGAAGAGGAGGTTGTGATTGAAGATGTAACAAATGAACCTCCCACAGATGTAAGCACAATAAAGATAGTGGACTTAGATGATAGTACAACCAAGGAGAATACAAATGACACTACAATTGACACTGCTAAATGAAGCATGTCATAGGATTTGTGGCAGATAGGTGAACCCAACTCACCTCTAAAGACAGACACAGTAATCACCAAGGGACAGGACAACACATATAAAGGCACATGTTCTGATGACACTATTCTTTCAGATTCTTTGAATAAAGGAGATAGCCACATTGGCTCCCCTAGTAATTCTTTGGCAACTCTAGTATGGCTCCAATAGAGACTCAATAACCAATCTCCTAGAGTTGAGATGGTTGAACTAAATTTGGACAACTTTTTAGCTAGAATCTATAACGTCAGAAAATGTCCTGTTGGGGGCTTTTGCCTCATAAGGTTTAGCTCCCGAGTCTTTAGAGTGCATTTAGGACATTTTAGTTCATATTTTAGCATCCCGATGGAATGAGACCTAATTCCCATGGAAAATAGCACCTAGGAGGACCCCTTGAGTTGTACCCTACCTAAAATAGGGTGGAGGACTTGGGCGCCTATGCCCTAATCTTGTCCTATTTTGGGGCAGCCCCAATTTTTGGGTGTTGGTTAGTGACCTTTATTAGGTCCCTTTGCTGACACGGTAAGTTTAAATTTCAAATATCTTGGTAGGAGTGCTTGTAGATGCATATATAAGGATATGTAGGCATTCATTTGTAAACTAGATTTCAATTAGATGATCATTGTGAACTCTAAGCATTCTCAAGGTGATTCAAGGCTTTCTATTGTGTTGCAAGAGTAGACTTGTGTGTTTTGTGTGTTGATATTTGTAGATTTGAGCATCAATCTCCTCATGGCATGAAGAGCATCTTCCTCCATGAGAACTTCACTACAAGGTGACATATCATTGTGTTTTAATCATTGATTCCTTTGGTTTTTGGCCTCTGCCTCAAAAGGGCACGCCCTCTTTATCTGACAATGGTGTTCGGAGACTTAAGTGTCCTTTGGGGTTTGACTGAGGCAAACCTCTAAACACCACAACCCCCAAACCAAGTCTTGTGATTGTAGGTTACAGGTGTCACATCTAGGAAAAATGGAGTTTCAGGAAGGTTGGGAAGACATCAGGGATTCAGGATCTGAAGGAAAGATGGACAAAGGAGCACTTTCGAGACTAGGGCACTCGCTCCAGTGTCCTCCAAAGATAGATTCTAGAAAATAGAAGTTACATGGCTGATCAGTGTCCGAAGGAGGTCCAGATTCCCTGAAAAAGCAGGCACCTTGGACTTGGGCGCCCACTCTAGTGTCCCTGACTATTCTGCTTCGGAACCCCGAAAATAGGTAGTCTGTAATTTGGCATTTTACCCTCGTCTGCAAGAGCCTTTTCCATAATTCATTAATTTGTTGTCGTATTTATATAATTAGGGTTTTAATGGTCAATTAAGCATAAGAGAAGGAAAAATTGATAATTAATTCCCTAATCCAAGCTTCTCGTCATTTGCAAGTGACTTAGGGTATGATAGTGCTCGCCACTCGACCCTAGATCCTTCAATGTTAGGGTGAAAGGAGGATTTTAGCATCTAAACCACAAAAGATCAACAAATCCAATTTTACCCTAAACAAAATCAAGAATCCTAAGAAGCCAAAGAAGCCCAAAACTCACTCTAGGATCTACAAGGATGCTTCAAGCTCTTGTATAGAAGAGGTTGTAGTTCCTCCTGCACAGGATAATAAAGAAGATATCAGGCCTAAAGATTATACCATTTTTGCCATAAATCTAGGCCAAATATCAAAAGCTCAAGTTGTTGAAGAATTTAAGGACTTGATGTCCAACATTTTGGATAGAATAAATAAAGATAAGCTAACAAAGAAATAGCTTAAAGAGCATAATGAAGAATTAAGAGCCTGCATTAGATATATGATAAAGCCATCCCATACAGAAGATGGAACAACCATAGCCCCGTCTATCCTTTCCAAAGAAGAGCTTAAAGACTTTGATGGCATAAGATTGACTGCTTCAGTCACTGAAGACTAGGTGAGGTGAGTTTACTTGGATGGATGTGCAGTGATAGATGATGTAGCTGAAATCCATAAAGATTTTTGTGCCCTCAAGTCTGAGTGGGATGAGGTGTTAGAGGATTGTAGTAACTATGATGACTACTATTCACATATGCATCCTCGAGTATTGATGATGAGTAAGCTATCCGAGGAAGTTTTGGTGGAAGAAATTTTTTTGACCAAGGATAAATTATACATGCCTGAGCATTGGCTTGAAATGTTGAAACTCGGGTTCAAGGAATTTTTTGATATAGCTAAGGTAGAGGCTGAAACAACCAAGATATAGCTAATGGAGGTGATATACAGCCTCAATGATCTTCTAAGAGTCTCAACGAAGTTATATTTAGATGATACAACCCCCATTGATATTGAAGAATATAAAAAGCAACCTGACAAGGTTGTTGAGGGTGATTCATTGCCATTTTGTTTAGCAAACCTAGATAGAGTTGCTAATCTGAAAACTATATTCAAGGATTTCACAAAGAATAGAAGGTCCAAATTGGTGGTATACCATAAATTTTGTCAGTCAGTGGACACTTTGAAATTTAGAATCAATTTTGTTAAGGATCTAGAGCCAGCAGAAATAAATCTGGCATTAGAGGCCCTACTCGCCTACAGGAACAAAGAGGCAGAGAAGAACAAAGTCAATCTAGATGAAGATGGTCAACAACCAAGTGACTTAGGAGCCACATAAGTCAAATGTCAAGTCCAGCTCAATCAGCATCTCCTCCAAAAAAAGTGCCACATGTCTCTCTATTGATTTATGCATTGTAAAAGGGTTTTGTCTTTATGGACAACCCAAAAAGTGTCCATTTTGTCCTATTTTAATGTATTGAAAATCTGTATTGTGTCTTTTTCCTAGAGGACCAAGTCAAATCAGGGATTGTAACAACCCACCAACCAATATTTAATGTAATCAAATCTGAGGCCTTGGTAATGAGTCAATCTCCACCGTTCTTTCAAAAACTCGGTATGCCTGCCCATCTATACATGTTTTGCTAGAAAATTGTGTTCTTGTGTTACCTTGTTTTGGATTTCATGGTTCATTTCCATCTGAATTTAGATAAAGTACAGTTGCAATGGCGAATGTATGCTTTGATATTTGATGAATGCTCTGGTTCATACCATTTGTTCTTGTTGATTGTAAGTAAATTTGCATGGTTAGTCTAAACATTATTACATGAATTTAGTTTGATTGCATAACACTAATTAAGTTGTGCCAGTAATTGGGTATTTGATGTATGTATGTGATTTGAAAATCTCTGGTTACCAGAGAAGATTGCATCGTTTCTGTAGCATTGTGGTTGTAACTTGGTTTAGTAGAAATTGGTTTTGTTAAGAGCATTTGTCTATCTGCAACATTCAATCTAGTTACGATTTGTCCTTAGATTTTGCATTAATCCCTTTACCCTTCAATCCTTTTGTATTTTTTTTACATAAATTTTTTAGACTTAAGGTTTTAAGTAGCATCACATTATCCATCTGCTAATAAATTTTAGACTTCATAGTCTGCATCATCTTAGGGTTTTTGCATACTTGTTGTTGTCATAATTTCACAAACTCTACATCATATGTAAGTCCCCTTGGTTGGAACAACCGAATACATATCCGCTGGGTTATCATACAAGTTAAGACCTAACAGTATAAAACCTTGGGACAGTCTTTCTCTAGGTTTCCTATGATAAGATTCGTTTCAAGAGAGGTGAGATACCCAATATCTTACATGTGTTGTTGGGTGCTAAAACCACCATCAACAGTAGTTAGCTCAATAATTGAAGAATGTGTGTCAATGAAGATTCTGAAATATTTTCAATCTCCACCTTGGAGATGTGAAATCTCTTTATTAGTTAAATGTTTTAGGTTTTATGTTTGTCATGTGCTCTATCTGGGGATGGGTCCAATGGTTTAGGTTAGGTCTACAATTGTAGATTCATCCTCTAAGTTTGGACTTGACCTTGTTCAATGTGCAACTCTACTCTATTGTTTGCCTAGTTGACCTTTGTTTGCTTTTCTCTTTTCACTAATCTAGAGAGTGGTGGTATTTCAAAATACTTTGAAAGATGTCATGCAAGGAGCAAAATTCTCCCAGGTCAACCCCCAGAACTGTACAAAATTTTGAAAACAATGTGTTATTCCTTTTAGTGGACCAATTCTAATTGTTTAACTATTGATTTCTCATTTAATGCTCTAGAGTGATAGGGAATGCTTGATAGATGTGAGACGATAAATGAATGGTAATAAATGCCTTTAAATATTAGCACATAGCATCAAACGTCACAAAACATTTACTTAGTTGACTCAGGGTGAAAAGATAAAGGGGGCTACTGAAACTAATTTGAAATTAAAATTTTGGATAGACATAGGTAAGTTCTATGACCAAAAGGTCAAACTTATAACCATGGAAATGACCTTGGGTCAAACGGTTAGATTCAAGTGGACAACAACTATAAAGAGATATGTGTATAGATAAGTGTCATATATGTATGGATAAGATGAATTTATTGGAGTCTCTTAATAAAATAAGGTGGGGGCTATGTATATAAGATTCTACCATTTGTCACCATATCCATATATTAAGACATATATCAAGACATTTCTTCTTCAAACTCGACACAAAAGTCAATGAAAATAATATAAAATTTATTCCTAGTTGAGTCGCATTCAAGTGGACATGTTTGTGTGAATCTAGATATACAGCTGTGGTCGACAGTTACTGCCTAGTTTTCTTACGTCTTTTGATTTTTTTTAATTCCCTCAGTTTTTTTGACACGTATTTTGTTTGTACGCTTTGATTAAATCGAATCAAAGCTTCGTCGCAACGTGCCGGTTGTTCCCATGTTCATCGTAAGCCTCTCCCCCCAAAATTAAAAACACATTGGTATATTCATTGCATATATCCGTTTAACCTTCTGCGTTGACGTGACGTGACGTGACTTCATCTGTCCACATTATGACACCCACGCGGGATTGTGTACACTCTGCACCTTATTTTTCTCCTCTCTTTCTCTTTTTCTTTCATTTGTTCCATCTAACTTCAAGTCTCTGTCATGGAGTACAAACCGGCGTGATAAAACCGGACTTTTCTTGGCAAATGCAATTTCAGTTAGAAAAATTGTTGAACATTTAATTTTCGTTATTACCTAGCAAGAGTGAGGAATCAAAGGGACCACTTCCACGTTTGTGTGGAAGATGCATGTGAGTGACTTGTCGCCAACTTGGAATATATTATGAGCCATCATCATTCGTCACATCGCACTCTCTTCTGCTTGACGCTTTCACTTTTCTTGTCCCTACCGCAAATTGCGCCACACTACGGAAATTGCGACGAATAGTATGTCATTAAGGATGTGGTGAAATAAAAGTTTTTTTAAATGTCAGTTTGAGTCCCAGTCCAAAGATATTTTCAAGTTATTTTTAATTTTTGATTTTCTACTATAAGAAACTAGTGGTTTTGTGAAGGGTTCTCCTTAAGAACTGTTCATCTTTAAATTGTTTTCATGCTTTCACAAAAATTTGAAAATTTAGTGTTTTGTTTCTACTTTCACTTTTTAAAAAATTTGTACATATGGTCATCAAATATACATATATAATTATAATGGTATCCATATTATGCATGATTGGTCAAAAATAGTCAAAATGTTGCTTTCAAATAAAATGTGAGCTACTACACTTAGAAGCAAATTGGTTGATGCATGCACTAAAAAAATATAGGTCGCGAGTCATGTTTGTTAGTGATGAGATGGGCATGTGTGTAATTTGATGACTATAGTACAAATTTATATGGATAATAGCCATTGTTGTCATTTGGTTTGTGAGAATATCATTCTTGATTAGCTAAAAATAATTTTAAAAACTATTATTCATCTATTCAAAAGTTATTGTAGAGATTAAAGTGAATATCTACTACTTTTCTCTTCATTAGTTTTGGATTTATTTTAACATTTGTTTTTAATGTAGCAGTTTAGTGTTTAATTTGTATATTCTATGTAATATATTAATTAAGCTTAAGTTCTTATTTTCTAGCATTGTGGACCTCATCTCTAATTTTTAAGTTTTTAGTCCCAAGTCAAGACCATTAATGTGGCCTTCATTCCTAAGCAACTCCCAGTCCAAAGCTATAGAGGCAAACATATTTTTAAAGAGCAAGAACATAAAGTTCAAGGCCATAAACTTCAAAATCATGGTTGCTTAGAAGTTTAAGACCGTGAACTTCAAGATTAGGGCTATCGATCTTGGAATTGATCCCACAAAAACAATTTTGACCTCACATAGAGCACAATTCAAGTTTTGGTCTTTAGAACCTAATAGATGCAGATATGATAACAAAATATTGAGTTGGATCACAAAGTGCACATTACTACAAAATATTTCTCATTGCACACAAAGCTAAGAACATCTAGTATTTGTTGTCAATTTCAATATATATGTTAGTGCTTATCTAGACTCAACTCTTATTTAAATTTGATTCTAGTTTATTTTAAATTACATTTAATTAACCTAGATATTGCAAAGGATGTCTTTTCCTACCCTTCAATTATTTTGAAATCTTTTACCAACTTATGGGATTTGACTTGTGTTTGTTTTATAGTAATTTCAAGATGTTTCTTTTTGTATTGGAAACTCTTCATACATATTACATAATCATAGTTTAGGAAGCACTCTTGCACTAGTTGAGCAAATCTTGTAGATGTTGAGATTCAAGAGCAACCTAAAAAATGTCTAAGGGAAGTCCAAACAATGTGCTTGAAAGTCTTAGCCAGGTAGCAATTAGGGCACTTAGTTGATGATAATTTCTAAGGTTAATGATTATATCTAGGCATTGAAGGAAGTCCACAATCTTGGGATCTACCCTAGCCTTTAGAATTCTTTGAAATCTAAACAACCAAGGGAGAGATATAATGCCCCAATGTTGGTTAAGCTTAGGAAGAGCTATGGAAAAAGTGTTGAGCACCCTATACAGAACTTGGCATATAATTCTAAAAAAAGTGATTTCATAATTCCATTATGATTATTTCCACTCAAAGCATGTGATGCAGAGGCATCCACACTATAACCTTGACATATAGCATGGATGTCCACAACCCTTCATCATCATCATCATATTTCCCTTAACACTGTCAGCATCATCATATTTACTCTGCCGACCGATATCCTCCTGCAGACAAACCTTCATCCTTTCGTCTGTCAGCAGCATCATCATATCCGACTATCGACAGCATCATCACATTCGGCAAGCGCAAACATCCTCCTGACATTCACTGTTCACCTTACCGCCAACCTCTTTCACTATCTTCAGCATCATGATGTTCAACATCATGTTCGTCAACAGGATATAAAATATCCTGTTCCTCCCATATATCCTGATGACGACTCTCTTCATGCACCTCTCCTTCGATGCTTACGTCACCCCGATATCCTGATGACGATTATCCTGATGACGATGACGTCACATGCAGCTCCTCAATATCCTGCTGCTCCGATATCCTGATGACGTATATCCTGATGACGATGACGTCATATGCAACTCCTTCAATATCCTGCTGTCGGCCAAACTTAACCTTATCGGCCCGCGATGACTTTATCAACCTGATCTTCTACCTTATGCCGATACGCTCCTCCTCGGCAACACCTGATGATGATCACCCTAAAACACATTCACTTTATGCAATCGACTACATCATGCTCATCTCCCTTTACTCGGATGACGCCCGAAGTAACTGCAGGATATAAACAGAAATATCTTGATGATGCCGTTTTGACGAATTTCCAACCTTAGCGAATTTTGATCCGCCGAACCTCCTGGGATGACCTGATCTACCTTCAGGGTGACCTTCCAAACTCTAACTATCAGCTCGACCTAGCACATACCCATGCTAGGGTTCTCAACACATCTCGACGACGATCCTGCACACCTGCATGCGAACAAACAGAAAAGGAAAACTACATCCTAACCTACTATACATAGCCATTCCACCGATTCGACGAATCAACCGGTGGAATGGATCAGTGAATCCATGTAACCACCAAAACAGCAAATCGATTACACGATGGAGATCAACAGAAAATGAACACAAACAGGATCTTTATTGATTTCAAAAGATGCTATTACAATACTCTGTCTCACTCTCAGCAATCTAGCTTCTCAACATCTATGTCTAAACCCAACTGATCCTCATGTATAAATAGGATCTCCTGCGAGTACTACCACTCGAGTCCAAGCGGCTGGGAAATCTCTCCAAGCGGCTGGGAGATCCAACCGGACCTACAGCATAACAGCTGTCCTAACAACCTAGCTAAAAATAGCAAAGTATGGTCAACATGACCTTATTACATGCATTGGTCTTACACGACCTTCTTGAAAACATTAACAAGACCTAAAACAAACTAACTGCCTCATGGAGGCCAGCTGTCAGGTAGGTGCTCCTACACCAGCATGTAAACGCTAAAGCCGGGCAACTTATGTAATGACATTAGAGATAAGCTTTTGAATGCATAAAATATAAGCTCTTGAATGTGAGGCAATGAGATGAAACTTTTGTTGCAAAGTAGGCTACTAGATCAAATATCTAGAAGAGATAAATTCTTAGACGATGTAGATACTCGTACAAAACAATCTAAGAGTTTTCATCCCAAGAGTCTCAACAAGTGGTATTAGAAGTGTTGATAATGCAAAACCACCACAAATTGTGGCTATTGAAAGAAAGCCCATTTTTTAAATCATTACCAACCCACTTAAGGAAAGGCTTTATAGTTTCAAAATCTTTCCAAATGCTTTGAGCCACAAAAGAACCTTTGATCTTGATGTGAGCATTAGAGACAACCATAAAATGAACACCAATACCCTTCCAACACTTTTTTCCATATGGAGCACTAGCTTTAATGTAATCCCTAAGATAAATATTCCATGTCTTAGAGCCTTCAATCAAAGGAATAATCCATTTAGCACAAGGAACAATACTTTGCCTATGCACATCAATAATTCACAGGCAAACTTTATCCTAAGGGATGCAACATATATCCCAAGCAACTATATGAAAACCACAAGACTATTTACCATTATCCAAAAGTGAAAATACCTTAGAAGCTTTATCAACCTATCATAGGTGGTTTCAAAAGGAGTCTTCTAGAAATAATAGTACACATGGGTGGTTGCAAACACTTTCATACAAATATGGAATTTTCTGAGCGTATATATCCAAAAGGTGAACTTTTCCACCTAGTGGATAACACAATTCCACAAAGTGGCATGCATACTTTTGAAGGAAAAAGGAATATTAGAAAAGATTGAATATTTTTCCTTTTTTAATCATTTTCGATTGAATGTTTTGCAACCAAGTAGGAAACAAGAAGGAGCTTTGCCTATAGAATTGATTCTTACTCCATTATAAACTAGATCTCGAGGCCAAGTAGAAAGTGTCTAAATAAGACATGGATTCCTTGAAATACTCTTGATTCTTCATCAATGCAAGAAATGAGTCATCCATAAAATGCCCATTAATAAGCCGCTCAAAAGAAGAGGTAAGGGAGATAACCATGTTGTGTGATGCTTTTTAAGCTAGTAAATAGAGCAAAAAAGGCCAAAACTTTAAGAGGTTTTACCATGAATAGTAAGGTAATCCAAAGCATTTGATGAAAGAGTTTGTATTTTCCAAATAAAATATTTGACAAATAGGGCTTTGAGCATGGGTAGGATGGACCACTCAATACAATCATGAGCCTTTGTAAAATACAAAATAATGTTTGAAGATTCTAGCAATGTTGATGAACAAATACTAATTTCCTTCATAACCTATATGAGATAAATAATGCTAAATAGTCCTTGCAAATTCCATAATAAGAAATAATACAAATGTATATACATGAGATGACACGATATATAACCTGGGAAACCCTTTTAGGAGAAAACCCAACAAGAAAACATTGCATCACTCAATATATTACTAAACAAACATGGCTACAATACATTCGCAGATGGACTTCACTCATGCATGTCATCTTTAGAGAAATCTAATTGCACTCCTCATGTAGTTAATTTCTAAGAAATAATGGGAACCCATTACAACATCATGTAACCACACATCCCACCCCATGCCTCCCTCCGGATCCCATCACCACATATGCAACTTCCTTTAGATGATCCAATGTTTTCTTGCACAAAACTATTGTGGTATTACATGAAACTATGAGCCCATTAATATCTTTCTTCACTTTCATCTGATTAATTAGCTAATAGTGATAGGTCTTCTAAAAATATTTCCAAAGAGATTAAAAGTGCCCACTTTAATTTGAAATAAAAGTGAGGAATATCCCCATGACATGACATCTTTTTTACTTATATGACCCTTCCCTCTAAAGTTTGGAAGATGCATGTAACTTGTCTATTCATGAACTTGGAATATCATGAGCCATCATCAATCCTCGCATTGCACTCTATTTTTCTTAAGTATTTCACCTATCAAATTATTTGATGTAATCATAATAGGAGGCCCTAATGAAGGATTGTCGAGCCATGCAACCAATACTAATAAACACATTCACAAAATAGAAATTCACAAAAAAATGACACAAGATATACCTTGGGAAAACCCTAATAGAGGAAAAAAATCCAACCTCCAAAAGATTCCACATATTATTATATTCTCAAATAAATTACAATATGTCACAATGACATATAAGCTAGGTCATAGCCAAATGACAATTGAAACCTATAATATCCTTATCCTCAAAATCCATCTTGAATCCTCACATTCATGCTAATGCTTGAATCTCCAACTCTCACAAAAAAGTTTTCCATCTCCTACATCAGCCTCAAGGTGGTGCAAATTTCTATACTCCCTGAAATGTGTAGTCAACTAACATGAGCTAATTTCTTGAAAAAAACCAAATCAATGGAAAATAAAATTGTGTGGTGCCCAATGTTTTCTCCCATGGGTCCAATAAGTCTTTAGATGTCTTGATTCTCACAAACTTCAAATTCACTAGCACCAATAGAAATTACAACTGTGACAGTCCACTAGTTTGATATAGGTTTTCAAACCCAAATAAGTCATTACATGAATCTAATTATCCTCAAATATGGATATGACCTCCAAATACTCCTCTAAAATGCTATGCCAAAATCATAAGACTCAAATTCAAAATGCGGTGATTTCTTCTACAACTGACTAATGATCCAAAACTGCAAATGAACAAACCAACTTAAACGTAGTTAGTTTACCTTAGCCCTAGAAATACAATTGGAGTCTTCTTCTAACCTTCCTCTCTATTTCACCAAATACTCCTCATATTGTCCATTTATGGTGATTTTTCCAATTCTATTGTCTAATATTTACTCAATCTCTATGTTTGGTGGTGGCAATATGAGGTTTTGTCCTTGATCCTTTGCATTGCTTCAATTTGAATATCCCTCATGATACTAGTGTAGGTCTATGATGTTGAATAGTAGAGATATACCTAATCCTTTTGGTAGCTCTACGTCAAACACATTCCCCAAGTCAAACCTTCTTATAATTCTTCAAGGATTGAACTTCTTCATTTTCAACTTGTTATATGTTCTAAATGGTATTATCTCATTTTTTAGGTATACCATCACTTATCGTTTTGTCGGCCTCTTGTTTGTACTTATCATTCATCTTCATCAAGTAGTTTCTTACCTCCTCATGCACCTTCTTCATGTGTTTAACAAACTCTTCTGCCTCCACACTCATCTTGTCTTCCTTACTAATGTCTCTTAGTTATGATGCATTCTTTGGAATGTTTCCATTCACAATATGAAATGGTGTCTTCTTGGTACTCCTATTCACTAAATTATTGTATGCAAACTTTGCTTGCGATAAGACCACATGCCAATTTCCTACCTTTTCTCCAACCAAGCATCCCACTAAGTTTCCCAAGCTCAAGTGTTCACCACTTTTGTCTACCCATTTATTTGCAGGTGGTATGTTGCACTAAAATTCAATTCTATTTTCATATTCTTCCACGAGGTCCTCCAAAAGTTTCCCACAAACTTAGTGCCTCTATCTAAAACTATGCTCTTTGGCAAACCATGCAATCTTACTACCTCTCTAAAAAATAAATCCACTATATGTACGATGTCATTTCTTTGATTACATGGAATGAGGTGTGCCATGTTAGAAAATTTGTCTACTACTACAATGATTGAATCATTTCCTCTTAGCATACTTGATAGTCCTAATACAAAATCCATGCTTATGTCTGCCCATGGCTTCTGCAACACTGGTAGTGGTTGATATAGCCCAACATTATGATTGTTTCCCTTGGCAACTCAGCAAGTCCTACAACACTGGTCAAATTTCCTCATATCCTTGTATATTTTTTGGCCAATAATAGTTCTCACCAATTGAGACAACTGTCTTATCTATCCCAAAATGTCCAGCCAATGCTTCTCTATGATCAAGATCTCTCATAGAGATTCTAGGTATACATAATTGGCTTGCTTTGAATAACATCTCATTTTGAATCAAGTAATCCAACCATTTTCTTTTATCCATGCTTACCAGCTTTTTACATGCCTTCCATGCCTCCACAAAATTAGAGCCAGTGTCATACAAATGTTTTAATTCCTCAAAACCAACTAGTTCTACCCTCATTTCTATTAGCAAATTATTTCTACTTAATGTTCCTATGTTTCTATACAAAAGTGTAACTCTACATGAATTCTACCCGCCATATGCATCTCTGGTTAAGTTTACTTTGATTGTTCCAGTATTGTAGTGCCTGATGATCAATGTACAACACAAACTCTTTGGGTAACATGTAATGTATCCAATTTTTAGCACTTATATTATGGAATAAAATTATTAGTCATAGACTGAATATCACTTCTTGGCATCATTCAACTTCTCATTGAAACAAGTTACTCATCTTGGTACAGTCACGGTAGGAGGGTTCACAGAATGAACTGTCTGGATCGTGCAGCAAGAGTAAACACAGCGGAAACGACTCAAAGAAATGAAGCAAATGCAGATTTAGTCATTCAATAAATCATAGAATTCAAAATAGAGATCCGCTAGCAATATGCAGGATTACAATTAGGGATCATAGGCTTGATTATGTACATGTGCAAGATAAAGCTTTGAAGTCCTCTTGCGAAGGAGCCAACTATCTCTCTTCTAAATCATGAGAACTTGTTAACTACTTTCCTAAGGATCTATTACATCTTTATATATCATTTCTGGAACAATAGATTCCTCTGCGTCAGCCACAAGAGGTTAAGAATCTCGATGAAGAGGTGTAACGTGTGCTCTTGGATAGGTCAAACCTATCAGCTTGAAAAACCTTCTCCAACAGATACAAAGAAGTGCGAACCTATGAGGAAGGTCAGCCATGAACCAAGGAACACTGTAGAATGAGTCTTTATGATCTATAAGTCAGCCAATGCTCCTAATCCTTCTCCTTTAGCTAATTATCAGGAACTGTTAGAATGTTCTGCTCTGAGAAAATAACTGCTCTTCTGATAGTGATATCTTTTCGGTAACTAATCCAAATGCTCTGAATTCTTGATATGATGTTATAGTATATGTACTCTTTCTCCCATAATGTATAGCTTTTCTATCATAACACCAAGGTCTACCCAATAAGATATGACAAACATCCATAGGCATAATATCGCACAAGACTTCATCATGATAGGATCCAATATGAAATTTCACCAAACATTGTTCACTCACCAGTACCTTATGATCATCCTAAATCCATGCTATCTGATAGGGATTAGGGTTTTTCAATCTTTCCAACTTTAGCTTAGTCACCATCTCCTCTGAAACTAGGTTATCTAAACTACCACTATTAATTACAACTTTACAACACGTACCTCTGGATTTGCATCTGGTTCTGAACAAACTTTTCCTCTACGATGGTTCCTCATTTGTCTCTATTTGAAATAGTGCTCTCCTTAGGACCAATGATTCTCCTTTCTCTGGATTGCCAACTAAACAAGGGGATCCAATAGGTTCTTCTTCAACATAGGTTGCTCTTCCACTATTCTCTATCTTCGCTTGTACTACCCTGATTACATTCAAATGCTCTATGTCCTTCACCTCCACACTTGAAACAAGTACCTCTGAATGTTCTCTTATCAAATCCTCTTCCTTCTCTTCTATATCCTTCATTTCGATATGCATTAGGGTTTCCTCTTCGGTAAAAATTTTTGTCATCTCTCCGCTAAGCATTATTATCTCTGTCATCTTTCTTCAATGGCCTTGTCAAATTTGTTCTACTCCATAAATGATTTTTCACCTCTGGAATAAGTCCCACCTCTCTGAAATTTACCTCCTTTTCCTCTCTGTCTCTGATCATGTCTTTTATTCATCTTCTCTTCAACTTTCAGGGCAAACTGATATGCTTCTTCTAAAGATGTCATCCTTACAAAACTTAGTTCCTCTTGAATGTTCAATCTCAGTCCACTGATTTATCTAGCCACTTTCTCCTTGCTTGCTTCACTATGTCATGTTCTTATGATTATCTTATGGAATTCTTCAGTGTACTCCTTCACAAATTTCTCTTTTTGTCTCAGGTTTTGCAATCTCTTCAACAACTCCAACTCATAGTCAGCAGATATAAATTAATTCTTCAACTTTGTCACCATCTAGTCCCACTTTGTAATCTTTTCCTTTCCTCTTCTATTTATTTCCAACTAAACTTCTTTCCACCATATAACAGCATGTCCTTTCAATTTTGTCTTTACAAATTTCACCCTTTCCAGATCTTCAACTTCTTCATATTCAAAGTATTCTTCAATATCATTTATCCAGTCAATCAATTCTTCAGTGTTTAAATTACCAGTATAATTCGGCACATCAATTCTAGGTCTGTTTCCAATCTTCGAGATAGCTCACAACATCTTGACTTGATCTGATTCTTCTTCTTCATCACCTCTAGGGGTTTCGCTAGTTTGTTCAGCAGATTGAAATTCTCCTTCATCATCACTTTCTGCATTAGGTCTAGGTATCAATCCTCTTCACCTATCTTCCTCGACAACATCCAAATGGATTCGCATTGTTCTCATCAATTCCATCATCTCATCCATTCTATTAGCCATTGTACCAACAGGAGGAACTCTTCGTGGTGGCATCTTCCTAGGATCAAGTGTAAATTGCCTCAAATTTAGCGATCAGGCTACAAGGGACAACTGCCTCTCAATCAGCGATTGGTTACACACAAGTAACCTGCCTCAGATCGGCAATTTGCTTACAACAAGATCTTACAGAATTCCCTCTTCAACTCGCTCTAAAGAATCAAACTTTCGTTCTGATACCACTTGGTGTAGTCATAGTAGGAGGGTTCACAGAATGAATTGTCTAGACCATGCAGCAAGAGTAAACACAATGGAAACAAATCAAAGAAATGAAGCAAATGTAGATTCAGTCAATCAATATATCATAGAATTCAAAATAGAGATCCACCAACAATATGCGGGCTTACAATTAGGGCTCATAGGCCTGATTACATACATGAGCAAGATAAAGCTTTGAAGTCCTCTCATGAAGGAGCCAACTATCTATCTTCTAAATCATGAGAACTTGTTAACTACTTTCCTAAGGATCTATTACATCTTTATATATCATTTCTGTAACAATAGATTCCTCTGCGTTGACTACAAGAGGTTAAGGATCCTGATGAAGAGGTGTAATGTGTGCTCTTGGATAGGTCAGACCTATCGGCTTGAAAATCCTTCTCCAATGGCTACAAAAAGTGCGGACCTATGAGGAAGGTCAGCCACGAACCAAGGAACACTATTGAATGAGTCTTTATGATCCGCAAGTTGGCCAATGCTCCCAATCCTTCTCCTTCAGTTGATTATCAAGAACTGTTAGAATGCTCTGCTCTGAGAAAATAATTGTTCTTCTGATAGCGATATCGTTTCGATAACTAATCCAAATTCTCTGAATTCTTGATATGATGTAGATGCCAAGTCCTGATCCATAAGATGTGAAATGTAACTACGGTGGACTACTGGACCAAAAGCTAAAACTACTTCTAACTGAATTGCCTAAACTGAACTAGAAAATGAAAAGAAACAAACTGCAAACAAACTGAAATGCAAATGTTTTTGGTTGATACAAGATTGCTCTTGAACCAGGGATGCTCTTGCATCACATCTTCCTTCTTTGCGTAATACTGCCCTAATCGCATTCCCACTTACATCATAGTTCCCTTGGAATATCTTATTGAAATTTGGCAAGGCCAATATTGGCCATTTTATTACTTTCTTCTTCAACAACTCAAAGCTCTTATCAACCCTTATAGTCTACTTGAATTGTTGCAAGTATGAGCAGTAAGTGTTGTCATTGATGTCAACACCTAAGGAAGTTATTTGAATAAGTCTGAACAAGTATTTGAGGAATTAGTACAAGTGCAAAATTACTTTATCTATCAGAATAGTGCAGTGTTTTGCTCTGCATTTCTTGTATATTGAATATCTTTGTCTGTGAATTGGAAGTAATGTTAAGGGATGTCTTTAGATGCCATGTTTCATGTTTGAGCCTCCGATGAGCGAGTTCTGTTCACCAGAGTAAAAACTATTTTTCTGTGTATTTAATGGTGATAGGGAGAATGTATTCTGCTCCACATTTCTCTGCATTTAAGTTTCACAGTCTGCGGTTCTAAAATTAAGTTTTTGATGATGTTATGTGCCTTCAATCCAAATGGTTCATGATTTGGTGCTCCCTAAGCAATTTTTCATTTATGACAGTGGCCGACAGTAATGTTCAAGTGCTCCGGTTTGAAGAATCTTATGGATAAAGTGTTTAGAGGTTGTGCAGATGTTCTTGGTGATTGTAACAAGCTTGTGGGAGTCTCTAGATCATGTTCCTACCTTTTGATTAGTCTGCAACGTATAATCCAAATCATGCATGAAGCGTGTTCCTAAAAGTCTTAGTGTTAACTCCAGTCTTGGCTGATTTGGTTGTTCTCACTACTTGAAGTTATGCTTTGAAGATTGTGGAAGCATGTTGTTGCATGGAAAATTGCATTTGAGTCCCAGCTAAGACTTGGCATGATCCACATTCATCTCTCTTCTCCCCTGATTCATTTAAGTCCAGAACTAATTTGAATATTGGCTAATATATGTATGTTTGCCAAACTTGGAGATTGTTCCAATGGTTGATGATTGTAATGCTAACCTTGATGTAAATTCCAAGGTTGATGAATTGTATAAATACATGAAATGAAGTCATGAATGATGTTGAAGAATGCAAAGATGCGAATATAAGTGAAAAGTGAATAAGTAGAGCAAAGCAGGAGAAAATTAGTGTGCTTCAATGGAACTGAACCTTGGCATAGTGTAGATGCTACTATCTCAGTTCACTAAATCTGGTAGTGAGCCAACCATAGGTATGTTGGTTTAGGTCCAAACAACTGAGAGGGGGGGTTAATCAGTTGTCACACAATTTAATCTTTTCTACCTTTAATCTTCCTTTACAATTCATAATCAAATTAATGATATAAATATTTCAATATCAATCAATAACACATGAATAGAAACATAAATAACACACTTGACACTAATATTTTTGATGTGGAAACCCGGTTAAGGGAAAAACCATGGTGGGGGTTAACCCACAAAGCTTATACTCTGTTAAAAGTATTACAATGGGAATGCACATGCATTCGGGCTCACTGCCTAGAGCTCACTACTCAAAGAAAGGCTCACTGCCTACAGAAAGAGAATTACAATAAATTTGAATTGATGAGAAGCATCTACTAATGCATGAATTTAGTTTTGGTTAGGCACAAAACACTGATCATACACATTTCATCTTTACTCTATTTGGTTTACTACTCTGCCTTCATCCGAATCATAGATCTCTGTTCTTTTCTTATTTACTCCATATTTGCAACACACACACACACCAAAATCATCTAATTCCATCAGCTATATATATCTGCAACATGATCTACAATCATTTTACCAGTCAGCTTCCAGAACATTTAGAACTTTGTTGAGTACTCTGCTATGATGACTAGATCCATACATAATATGAGATGCAGACCAAAACTTGCACTTGCAAATCATCAATTAGGTCGGCCACTATCATTGGTCATCACTACTTGCCCAATCAATAGCTTCCATACATCCAGAACCAAGATCATTTACAAGGTCAGCCTATTCTTCTTTTGACTGCTTTGTCAAACTGTTAACCCGATACTTAGAAGCTAATGACTTTCAAATCCTTTATCACTAGAGGCCAAAACTCTAGATTTAGATTATTCTGACAATGCTTATGACTCCCTTAGATCTGCAGCAAATTATGACTTTCCACTGGAGAGATCTGGACCAAGATACCGGACCCTGTCACACACTCAATTCTTGACTTCCCGGACTTAGACAAATCTTCAATATGATTTCTGGTAAGGGTAAATTAAGCAATGTGGATGTGTAGTAGAGACTTAGTTTCCATCAATGACAACACTTATCAAGCTTAGTAGTGTCTCTTGCCAACAAGGTAGTGAACCACCCCATTGGCAGTAAGCTGCTTCTTTTGCAGTGAGCATTTTGGCAATGAGCCACATTGGTAGTGAGCCTCCAACAGTGAGCCTTGTTGTAAATTTTGATATAGCTTTTATATTGTGAGCTAACACTCACCATGGTTTTTCCCTTATTGGGTTTTCCACGTAAAAATCTGGTGTCTCATGTGTTGAATTTGTGAATGTGTTTAAGTTCTATTTTCATGCTTTCATGGTTGAAATACAATAACAGTACAATTAAGTGGTTGAAGTGTTAATGATTTTGAAGTTTTGGTTACAATTGATTCACCCCCCTCTCAGTTGCCTTGCACATTTCAACAATTGGTATCAGAGCGAGAGTTCCTTGGTAAACAACCTAACAGGTCGAGGTAGATTTGGGATGGTGCATAGGAAGGAGTCACTATAGTTTGATGGAACAAATTATGCTCTTTGGAAGGTATAGATGAAAAGTCATCTTATTTCTCTTGGTTATAATGTTTGGAAGATAACAGAGAAAAAGTATACTATTCCTCAAAATGGTCCATCAGATGAAGATGAAGTCAAACAATATGAATTTAATAGAAAAGATAGAGATGCTCTATTAAATGCCTTATCTAACACTAATTTGGTGAAAGTTATGGATTTGGAGACTACTCATGAGATCTGGGAAAAGTTTATATGAAGGAGATGATTCTATTAAAAGTGCCAAATTACAAAACTTGAAGGTGAAGTATGAAGCCCTGAAGATGAGTGAAGATGAAAACATTACTATCTACATGTAGAGAGTTGATGAAATTGTCAATGGAATCAAAGGTCTTGGAGGAACTACTAATGAGGATGAGGTTGTGCTAAAGATTCTTAGGTCATTGCCTAAATCCTATAGTCACAAGGTGGTAGCAATTGAAGAGGTCATGAGTGTGCAAAAGATTACAAAGGATCAGTTGCTCGGGAAACTTATAGCTTTTGAAATGAGAGAATTGGTGATGCTCTACCAAAGACTGAGACTGCTTTCAAAGCCAACATTTAAATTTTTTTTTAAGATTTCATAAATATGTTGTGGAATCTGATGATGATCTAGATGAGGTTGAAGCCAACTTTGTGGAAAGAATGCAAAGAGGTACCAGTAAGTTCAAAGGCAAATTACCATTCAAATTCTTCTCTTATGGTAAAATTGGTCACTATGCCTCCAGGTGTCTAGAGAGAATTGAAAGAGGTAAGAAGAAATATGAAAGTAGACCTAGGGTTATAAAGAAATTCTATTATGTTAGAGATCTTGATGATGATGGTGTAACAAATGATGAGTCTGATGATAATAGTACTAGTGCAAATGAAATCTTGTTTATTGCTATCAAGAAAGAACCCGAGTCTACTAATCCTACTAGCTATGTGAAGGAAGAAAAACCAGTGGAAGAAAGTGCTATGTCTTTCCAGGTTGAGAAAGATAAGGATGAATGGATTATTGACAATGTGTTGGATGAATATTTTGTCATCAATTCACTAAAGAAAAAATGGTTATATCAACCTCAATGTGATGATATAAATCTCTCCTCTTAGTAAGGGGAGGCTCCCTCTGATTGCAAGCTATTACAAACTAATAACTAATAAAACTTATTTACAATAAGAACTATATTTGGGGTGATTCCATTCGATCATATTCTCTTTTTTTTAGAATATATGTTTATACATTTAAGATAATGATTTCAATAAAATTGATACAATACAAAGAACTATGAATTACCACAAAACCCATGGAAACACAAAGTCTTTCGTTGCTTCATTCACCAACTGAAAATAAAATAGTTTGGAATAAACTGCAGCCCAAAGTCTTCGCTTATACGCCAAGATAAGATAAATAGATTAAAGATAACAACTTGCAGCACAAAATCTTCAAGCTATTTCTCACTCATGAAAATAACACAATTCTCACAAATGATTTTACAGCTCAAAGTCTATTAAAACTAGATTTAGAATACTCTTTAATCACTAGAAATAAAGTCTCATACTTCAAATACTTATCAAAGATAATATGATAGAAAATACATAAGAACAATTCTATCATAAAACAAATCACTCCAAGACAAAGATTGGAATCTAACTTGATCTCTTGTATTGATAAATATTTGAAAATTGACTCACACAAATAAGCACAAAGTCTCAACTTGCTTTTCAATTTGGCAGATTTTTTCTACAATAGATAAAATATATTTATTTACAAAGAGGCCCCCTTTATTTATAGGGTGAGGCCTATTAGATTTGGTTGTGAAGCCACCCAAGATCAAAATGACTAAAGGAAAGCAAGAAAGAAACCCAGAGATGAACATAATCAACAATCCCTTGACTAAATCAATCTTAAATAGCTCATTCACAAAGGGAGAGGGGAGTGTTGTTTATATAGCAAAATAAAGGGCAAATAAAGCCAAGAGAGGTAATAATTCCCAATGGTCCAAAATAGGTGGGAGTTATACCTACTTGGATAATGCCAGATTACATGGTTATACCTACTCCCACGATCGTCGAACAACATTCCTCCCCTTAGGAAGAAACAAAACCAAAGGTGTATGTAGAATGTCTTCCCATTCCTAAAAGGAATATGAAGGAAGAAAGCTCAAAATGTATGAAGTCTCTAAAAATTGATCATTGTCTTCATGTTGATGTTGAAAGATGTCACAACCAAATCAGGAGTCTCAGGCCTAACTGATGAAAGTGACAATCCAAAACCAAGTGGAAACTAAAATAGAACAGGATCCAAAGATGAAGATAGCTCCTCTGAAGACAAGGATGCCTCCTCTAAATGTTGCTCAATAATCTTTGACGCAATGACAAACTGTGACAAACACTGATGAGATGAATCAAGTACTAAGTAAGATTCAAGTACTTCTATAGAGGATGTCAACATAAATGATGACTGAGTCGGTGATGTGGACTCATGAATGTCTACATAATCTATCACCATAAAAACTGATGTAGTCAGAGAATGAATAGGAGGATTTGAATATGCCCTCAAATCATCTGAAGAAGATTCAACTCCATCAAAGAGAAGATGTATGCAATCAATAGTGTCTCCCAAATCTAAAATGTGGGACTCTACAAACAAGGATGAAATGTTTGGTAGGAATATGTCCCAAGAAACTAAATCTAGAAGACTAATATGAATCTCCTACACTAGTGCAATGTTGATCTTAGAACAAGTAGGAGTAGGAGAAATACAAGACTCAAGAACTGGATTAGATGTGAGAATACCTAGGTTCAAGTAACCAAAATTCTCCTCAAAATCAAATGTCACACTAGAAGTGTGATCAACAGCCAAAGGATCAGAACCATCATCAGGTGCAAAGTCTGAAAAGGTGTATAACTGAGATGCATGATCAAGCACCCCAATAGCAATTATCTCTCTACTCTCTAAGTCTTTAATGATAGCCGAATTAGGTGTGAATTCCATAGTCTTCCCTTCTCCACAATGGTTGATCTGATAGATGGAAAGAAGATTATTTGACAAATGAGGTACACACAAAACATCATTGAAAGTGTCATCCCCAATATCAACAGATCCCTTCCCAATTACATTCATGTAAGTGTTGTTGCCCATCAGAATAGGTGGCATAACACAAGGCTCAAAAGAAGAGAACATAGACTATGTAGAAGCCATATGATGAGAAGCTTTGGAGAATTGAGAAGCCATCTCCCTGATTCAAGACTTGTAGAAGCACAAAGAGCTTTACCTTTATTTTTAGCTAGATCTCAGAAGCAAAACCTACATGGCCTTTTTCCTTATTAGATCTTGACTATTTAGAATTAGAAGAAGATGACTCAGATATTCTAGAAGGAAGATTGATATTGTTCTTCTTAAGAGGATGTTTCATTTCATCAATATCCTTCTTATAACAAGAATGTTCTTCATGTCAAGTCTTCTTGCAATATGTACATGTAGGCTTCTCCTTCTTAGATGAGTCCTTTGAAGAGGATTTATTTTGTGCTTGATCTGTGTGTGGAATTTTCTTTGATTTCTTCTATTTCTTATTAGATTGTCTTGACTCTTTCTGTCCCTTCAGCTCGCTAGCTGTTGGTTTATAGATTTGTCACTTTGAGTTATACTCCCTGGTCCAGACAAATGACAAATGAACCAACAGTTCAATCACTTTGCAAAGTTAATCACAAGTGCTCTTTGCTTATTTTATAAGGTGCAGCTACCTTTAGAAGATATGTAATGAATGAGAAAATGAGGTACTCTTTTTACCAGAAAGTAGAAAAGGCAAACAAACAACTATGCATAGCCATGACACAGATGCCAATGACTAAATTTAGAATCAAGTGAATGCAAGAAAATGATACAAAGTTCATTCCCCCCACACCCATAGATGAAGAACAAGAGGAGGGCAGGCAACGGATTCTCCTTCAACAAATGAGTTATTCTGAATTCAAAGCTTCATAAATAACTGCATTCACAGTCTAACATAACAGATAGAACATTAGAGAGTAATTACAAAGACTCAAAGGATGTATGCAATCAAAAGAAAAACATTAATAAGTGCATAGACTCAGAAATAATTTTCTTTATTCCTCTAATGTCAAACATGTGCTCAAAGTCTGCTAGATTCTGATACAATCAAACTGTGTGAAAAGGAAAACAGAGCTGCCCCTGTTTCCCTCGCTCCCAAACCATGAGAAAAGATCCCCCTTTCTCAATTACAAATTTCACATTTTTATATATTCCTGAGGAAACTTTTCAGTTTTTGTAAGCACTTCTTGGAAGGTAATTTCAATGGTCTAGATTTAATCTTCCCGTGGCAAGGAATGACTTTTGATTTCTTCTTGTGGCTTTTCAATTCCTTAATTTTTATGTGGTTCCCAGTCTTGATACATTTATACAATTTTTCTATATGCAATATTCTATTGAAACTTTAACCTAGGCTAGATAGGATCAATTATCTATCATCTCCTTCCACTTGTCACATGCTTTTAGATGCCTTTTCAAATGAAGAAATTTTTTTTATATCTTCACTCGCCACCGTTAGCAACCATTTCTTGAAAATTCATAATAACCCTATTCCTCTCGTTACTTTCCCTTCTTCAAAGTAACTACCTCTCTAGTAAATAAAATTCACCTCTTTCTCCTTCTCATGAAATAATTGTTTTTGAAAAACTCTTTTTTAAGATTAATTGACATAATTGACATAACGAGCTGATCAATTTTACCGAGTTTGTAAGATGCATTTGCACAATCATTCAAGTGTACATAACTATTAATCAACATCAGAAATGTTTTCATTATGTTTTGCACCCATGGGCTTCCACTTCTATTTTGAGTTTTCACTCATAGAATCTAAACATCTTTTGCATGAATCTCCAGCAAGAGCTTCAAACCATGTATATTATGGATCCAATGCTACTCCTTGTTTGAAAATACCACTATTCCTGATGTGTCTCCACCTGAAATAATCTTATGAGATCAAAACTCACATATATTTGCATATTTCTTTTCTAGAAGCATACGTCTATACCAGAGCATTTAGGCTTATAATTTTTGACAAAAACCTCTATTTCATTATGCCGACAAAGGTTGTGGGAAAGGTTTAACTGTTGAGACATTCATTAATAGTTTGAAAACTTTGTCTTTGTTTCCACCTCATGCATATCTATCTACCACAGTGGTGTCACCACGAGATGTGACCACATACCCACTCGCAGCCCTGCTATTTCTTGTTTTCTCTCTTAGAAGACAAACACACGCAATGAAGAGGTCCTTATGAATGCTTCTACAAACTTCATTTTCTTAGGGTGCATCTACTTCATTTAAAGTAACTCTTTAGACAATGAACTGATTAAGCTGAACAAGATTCCTTGTTGGGTTCTGGAGGAAATTTGTAACTAAGTGAGGAAGAACGGGCTTTGGTCCACAAAGATCACCTAACTGCTCTGCCCACATTTTCTGGAAAGGTCCATCTCGAACCACACACAATTACCATTCCATGCTTCCTTTGGTGAACCAGGAATAATGAAGAAGTTTCCATAGTCAAGTATGGAATACATCATCAACATAGCATAGCCTAGAAAGATAACCACATCAGCTCGACCAAATGCAGACTTCCAATCATTGATGCTTACTAGTAATGGTATTGGAGTCTAGCATTATATTCCTAATTTATTTGATTCATAAGAGGATTTTATCTGCTTCTTAGGGAGATGAGGCTCGCCAGTTTAATTACTTCGCTAAAAGCTATTACACCAGCCTGATGAATGGAGGCTCAAACTCATCCCTAGCTCACTTTTCCTCTCACCATCACTATTCTTTGCCAATGTATATATATTCTGGCTAACATCCTGGCGAATTGCTTGAAGATTTGTTCGAAAGTTGTTCCACATGACCATTGAGGCGTTATCGACAGAAAAATGTTTGCATTGTCTCTAAGACTGGAATAAAGCAATAGCTATGCACTAAATAAGATATGTTCGTTCCTTAGTATTTTACCTTGTAGTCTCCAAGACATATTAATGAGACTCGATAGGCAATCTAAGCTCCATATTAGTTTCAATAGTATCACGGCCCTGCAATCATTGAATTCTCAGAGACCATGATCTCCATTCTGAACCTTCATAAGTCATTTTATCATGTAATAAGAGATGGTAAATGTCTTCTTATTCGGCAAGAAGTAAGATGTGAATAGAAAACTTAATTGCTGAGTTTAAACTTCTAAAGTGACTCCATCGAGGTTCCGTGTCATCAAGAGCTTCCAAGTTCTTATAGCAATCTTTATAAAGGCATTATGGCTCAGTCTTCTACATCGCTTTAAAAGACTTCCACTATTTATATAAACAACCACCTCACATACCACTGCCAGAACAAATATGGTACTCCAATGAATATTTGAGCTGGCACATAAGCTAAAGCAGGATATATCGCTAAAGCTCTTTCAACAAATCTTTCTTTGGTGCACCTAGTGTGATTGCTATAGTTCATTTTTGAGGTCACTTGTCAAGCAACATTTTGCATATTGTAACGTAATCATATACTTAACAGCTTTCGCACAGGACTTCGATGCACCAAACACATCTCTTTTCTGCACTTTAACACAACATTACAAGGTTCAGTATATGAGTGTCTATTCAGATAAAAGCAATCATCACCATAACCTTTATAAAGCACGTCTACTGCCTTTGCACACGGCATTCTAGCTTTGTTTATACTAAGCTGCAACTGGTACCCATTGTAGGAAGTACATCGAAGGATATCCCACCATTGTGAATCGGTCTCACTTCAAGCCATTCGTTAAACAACATTTGTGCCTATTTTAGGTTTAAAGGCATCTGATATTAATTCAATTGCATTTGTTTGAAAATTGTTCCAGCGGTTATAATGGCAATCCATGAGACAACACTTCCCCGCGGAATTCTTTTTGATCATTGCGTATCCTGAGACAACATTTCATCTTCTTCTTTGCATATTCATTAGTCTCATTTTGAGAGGGTGCGATTTTCTTTTCAAATCTATCCACTGGCTTACAAATCTTCTCAGCACATTTGTCCTGGCACCTTTTCTACGTCGCTGATGATGAGTAGTAATGCTTTGGTACGGAACAAATATCTTTTCCTTGTGTTGTCGCGGAATCAGGGATTTTACTAACTTCAGAACCTTGAAGTCACATCCTTTTCAAGTGAGGGAACTCACCAAACACCCGACTACATGGAGTCAGAGATATTGAAGGTTTCCAAACTTATAAAATGCCCGATTACATGAAGTTTATAATAGGAATTTCTTCGTAGAGCCTTTGAGGTCACCGTGAGTACTTGACTTTTAATAAAGTCATTTACTTTTAAAACATAAAGCTTTATAACATGCCATCCTTAATATTTACTTCACCTTTACTCACTTTGGAGTAATATAATGCTCTGACCAAATTAATCCCGTTGATAAACTTCAGACATTTAGACAGAAAAACCCCATACCTTTTTCATATCAACTCTGTTTTGCATGAAATTCAGACAGCAAGGTGAGTGAATCCTCCCGAGTGAAACCCAGAAACCAATTTTGCTCCAGCAACATAGACATCAAAATTTGATCCAATTTGCAAACCACTGGCGGGGAAATGTGAAGCTTAAAATCTCGCAAACAGTAAGTTATTTTGGCATAACAAATTGATCATACTGGCTGAAATGAAGTTTGCAATTGACCCTCAAAGGATTTCACAACAACTTGGGGAAATTTTTAGATTTAATTATTTTGTGAATTGGCAGGTTTAGGGGTGAATACGAGAAGCACTAAATTTTGAAAAATTTCAAGTTCAAAAACTGGGGCAACAACGGGCTCTGATTGGGGACGAGGACTGCAAAGGATGAAGCAAGGAACTTAGAACTCAAGCATGGACCGGTGAATAATCCATTGGGTAGCAGAGTCAAAGAGCACATGGCATTGCTTTGCAAAGGGGTGCAGGGGAGACAGGGCGCAAACCAAAAATGGACAAGCCAAAACTGGAAAACAAATTCACAACAAAATTGCCAACTATAATATGTACAAGGCAGGAAAATCCTACCTCAAGAAATGTTCCATCTTGCTCATGTGAAACCATCCACAGGTTGGGAGAAATATGACCCCCTACGAAATAATGGGTTGTGGTTGTCTGATAAAATTGAAAACAAATGCCACCTTGCGACTGCCGCAGTATCGGACCTCCAACAGATAGACTGCAAGAACCTTTGAAACACACAATCATGTCCAAATAACCATTCTTCATCAAAGACCTCGAAAATAAAGTTTACTTCTTCAAAACCATTACATACGACATAGACAAAAAAATTTGGCTCAACTTTGATCATAATTTCAAAGACTCCTTTTGAATATGGAAAGAAAGATCTAGAAATTAAACATTCTTTTTGTAGGTTGAAAACTGAATTAACCTTTGGGTAGTTCGCTACTGATTGTGTTTTCTGAATCTCATACTCTACAATCATGGGATCAAATCTAAAAAGAGCAACTTCTTCATTATTCAGACAAATAAAATCATCACTGAGAGTGCAAATAGATTGAGAATGCAATTTGTCCATACCTTCACTAGGCTTGACCATGTGACTGTCAAATTTCTTAGTTTTATCTTCACATGCATCTCCATCATTAAAAACCATGTGAGTTGGCATAACATTCTCTTTATCAGAATATTTAAATGATATGTATTTAGGTTGCATATATGCCGCTGTGCAAAGACTTAATGATTTCATTTCCTCCTTACTAATCAGATTTTTAGACTTTATATCATCAATCTTAGAATCATCATCAAAGATAAAAACTTCCATATCTGGACTATAATATGAAAATCCTTTATCGTCTTTTTCAAAGACATTTTCTACCTTTTGCTTTACTTCATCAATATCGAAGGTAAAAGCTTCTGATTCAGGAGGAAAAGAAAATACAGATATAGTACTATCTGTACCTTTTTCCTTATTACCGGAGTCATCTACATCTACTTTGAATTTGGTAATATCACCATTTTCATCCATGATTCCACACAAAAAGTCATCACCTGAGCTTCACATGCACCAGCTACGAATAAAAACAATATTAGAATCTGATGGTAATACCTCTTCCTCAAGAGAAATGAAAGATTGTTCACTTGCTTGCATGTATATCAAGGAAGATTCCGATCTTTTATTTTCAACCTAGTTAAAAATTTTCCTCTACTGCTGATTGAAATTCCGTGGCACTTCCAGTTCTTCTTTAAGTAATCTTAACTGACGAATCTTTTGTTGATGATTTTTGAGAGAATAAAATCGGTGATGTAAATCTTTGAGTAGCAATATGGATTTTTGATCTTCGGATGGATGCAACCTTTTCCTTTCAGCTTAAGTAACACTTGCTTTAAATTATTCCACAATAAATGAAGTATCTTGTCATATTTGGTTAATATTTCTTCAATTGTTGGCTACGGTCTCCATTTAGCTTTGGGCTGAGTTCTTTGATTTTCCTGGAAGTGGAACATTTTCTCTGATCTTCAAATAAAACAGAGTCACCAACCTCCTCCGGTGGAGGTACCATTAAATTTATGAGGAAAGCAGACATTGGCACTTTGATTCTTTCCCCAGCAGAGTCACCAAAAATTTGTTGGCTTACAGATTTGTCACTTTGATTTGTACTCCCTGGCCCAGACAAATGACAAATGAACCAATAGTTAAGTCACTTTGCAAAGTTAATAACAAGTGCTCTCTACTTATTTTACAAGGTACAGCTACCTTCGGAAGATATGCAATGAATGAGAAAATGGGGTATGCTTTTTACCAGAAAGCAGAAAAGGCAAACAAACAACTGTGCATAGCCATGACACATATGTGAATGATTAAATTTAGAATCAAGTGAATGCAAGAAAATAATACAAAGTTCATTTCCCCCACACCCACAGATGAAGAACAAGAAGAGGGCAGGCAACAGATTCTCCTTCAACAAATGAGTTATCTTGAATTCAAAGCTTCATAAAAAACTACATTCACAATCTAACATAACGAATAGAACATTAGAGAGTAATTACAAAGACTCAAAGGACATATGCAATCAAAAGAAAAACATTAATAAGTGCACAGACTTAGAAATAATTTTCTTTATTCCTCCAATGTCAAACATGTGCTCAAAGTTACCAGATTCTGATACAATCAAACTATGTGAAAAAGAAAACAGAGCTACCCCTATTTCCCTTGCTCTCGAACCGTGAGAAAAGATCCCCCTTTCTCAATTGCAAATTTCACATTTTTATATGTTCTTGAGGAAACTTTTCAGTTTTCGTAACCACTTCTTGGAAGGTAATTTCAATGGTTTGGATTTAATCTTCCCATGGCTTGGAATGACTTTTGATTTCTTCTTGTGGCTTTTCAATTCCTTAATTTTTATGTGGTTCCCAGTCTCGATACATTTATATAATTTTGCTATATGCAATATTCTATTGAAACTTTAACCTGGGCTAGATAGGATCAATTATCTATCATCTCCATCCACTTGTCACATGCTTTTAGATGCCTTTTCAAATGAAGAAAATTTTCTTATATCTTCACCCGCCACCGTTAGCAACCGTTTCTTGAAAATTCATAATAACCCTATTCCTCTCGTCACTTTCTCTTGTTCAAAGTAACTACCTCTCTAGTAAATAAAATTCACCTCTTTCTCCTTCTCATGAAATAATTGTTTTTGAAAAACTCTTTTTTAAGATTAATTGACATAATGACTTTTTAAATTCAATGAGCCAATCAATTTTACCGAGCTTGCAAGATGCATTTGCACAATCATTCAAGTGTACATAACTATTAATCAACATTGGAAATGTTCATTATGTTTTGCACCAATGGGCTTCCACTTCTATTTTGAGTTTTCACTCATAGAATCCAAACATCTTTTGCATGAATCTCTAGCAAGAGCTTCAAAACATGTATATTATGGATCCAATGCTACTCCTTGTTTGAAAATGCCACTGTTCCTGATATGTCTCCAACTGAAATAATCTTATGAGATCAAAACTCACATATATTTGCACATTTCTATACTAGAAGCATACGTCTGTACCAGAGCATTTAGGCTTATAATTTTTGACAAAAACCTCTGTTTCATTATGCTGATAAAGATTGTGGGAAAGGTTTAATTGTTGAGAGATTAATTAATAGTTCAAAAACTTTGTCTTTGTTTCCACCTCATGCATATCTGTCAACCACAGTAGTGTCAGCACGACATGTGACCACATACCCACTCGCAGCCCTGCTATTTCTTATTTTCTTTCTTAGAAGACAAACACATGCAATGAAGAGGTCCTTATGGATGCTTCTACAAACTTCATTTGCTTAGGGTGCATCTACTTCATTTAAAATAACTCTTTAGACAGGGAACTGATTAACTTGAACAAGATTCCTTGTTGGGTTCTAGAGGAAATTTGTAACTAAGTGAGGAAGAATGGGCTTTGGTCCACAAAGATCACCTGATTGCTCTGCCCTCATTTTCTGGAAAGGTCCATCTCGAACAACAGATAATTACCATTCAATGTTTCCTTTGGTGAACCAGGAATAATGAAGAAGTTTCCACAATCAAGTATGGAATACATCATCAGCATAGCATAGCCTGGAAAGATAACCACATGAGCTCGACCAAATGCAGACTTCCAATCATTAATGCTTACTAGTAATGGTATTGGAGTCTGGCATTATATTCCCTATTTATTTGATTCATAAGAGGATTTTATCTTCTTCTTAGGGAGATAAGGCTCGCCAGTTTAATTACTTCGCTTAAAGCAATTACTTCGCTTAAAGCTATTGCACCGGCCTGATGCATGGAGACTCATACTCATCCCTAGCTCACTTTTCCTCTAACCATCATTATTCTTTGCCAATGTATATATATTCTATCTAACATCCTGACAAATTGCTTGAAGATTTGTTTGAAAGTTGTTCCACATGACCATTCGAGCATTAGTGGTAGAAAAGTGTTTGCATCGTCTCTAAGACTGGAATAAAGCAATAGCTATGTACTAAATAAGATATGCCCGTTCCTCAGTATTTTACCTTGTAGCCTCCAAGACATATTCATGAGACTCGATAGGCAATCTAAGCTCCATATTAGTTTCAACAGTATCATGGCCCTTCAATCATTGAATTCTCTGAGACCACGATTTCTATTTCAAACCTTAATAAGTCATTTTATCATGTAATAAGAGATGGTAAATGTCTTCTTATTTGGCAGGAAGTAAGATGCGAATAGAAAACTTAATTGCTGAGTTTAAACTTCTAAAGTGACTCCATTGAGATTCCGTGTCATCAAGAGCTTCCAAGTTCTTATAGCAATCTTTATAAAGGCATGGTGGCTCAACCTTCTACATCTCTTCAAAAGACTTCCACTATTTATATAAACAACCACCTCATATACTACTGCCAGAACAAATATGGTACTCCAATTAATATTTGAGCTAGCACATAAGCTAAAGAAGGATATATCACTGAATCTCTTTCAGTAAATCTTTCTTTGGTGCAGCTAGTGTGATTGCTACAGTTCATTTTTGAGGTCACTTGTCAAGCAACATTTTGCATATTGTAACGTAATCATATACTTAACAACTTTTGCATAGGACTCCGATGCACCAAACACATCTCTTTTCTGCACTTTAACACAACATTACAAGGTTCAGTATATGAGTGTCTATTGAGATAAAAGTAATCATCACCATAACCTTTCTGAGGCACGTCTACTGGCTTTGTACACACCGTTCTAGACTTTGTTTATACTAAGATGCAACTGATACCCATTGTAGGAAGTACATCGAAAGATATCCCACCATTGTGAATCGGTCTCACTTCAAGTCGTTCACTAAACAACATTTTGTTAAGGATTAAGATTGTCTAGAAAGTTGTAGAATGATTCTAGAGCCTTCCACAACTAGAACATTCCTAGAGCTGTTCTAGAAAAGAACATTCCAAGTTTAAGAGTTTTCTAGAAAGCTAGAAGCTTCCAGGCTTCAAAGGTTCTATAACTATATATATGTGATTAGAGAGAGCTGTTGAATAGAGAGCCTCTAGATAGCTGCTGGATACAGCATTCAGATTGCTATTAGATATAGCATCTGGATAGCTGCTATACACGGAATTTGGATGTAATGTAATGAATGTTAGATGAATATAATTTGCTGGGTTATTCAACTATGTTTTACCCTGTCTTTTGGTGTTTATTGGGCCTGTTCTTACATGGTATCAGAGCGAGGTTATAGGTTCGAATCCCCTTAGGTAACACTGAGGGGATTGTTGGAAAAAAAAAGATTCAGTTAGAGGATCAGCCCAAGTTCAGCTAGAGTTTCAACCAGGTTCAGCTAGAATATTTTCCTGGTTTAGCTAGAATGTTTTCTAGGTTCAGCTAGAGGACCATCAAGAGGTTCAACTAGAATGTTTTCCGGTTCAGCTAGAGGTTCAATTAGAAGTGTATTACTGGAGTGATTTGTTTGCAGGGCAAAGATATTGCTGGAGTGATTTGTTTGCAGGGCTGAGATATTGCTGGAGTGATTTGTTTGTAGCGCTGATATATTGATAGAGTGATTTTTGTTTGCAGGGCTATTGCTGGAAATGCAAGTTGGAACAAGCTAGAGGTATTGTTGGTAGTGATGATGAAGAAGATGACTTTTTAGCTAGACAAAAGATAAAGAGTGTTGAAGAAATATATAGGCGAGGCTCAAAGATCCAAGGAAAGAGTGCTAGAGCTCTCATGGCCAAAGTATTGTATAAATGATCCAATCTCATATGAGCAAGTTAGAAGAAAGAAAGAATGGGAGCAAGCCATGAAAGAGGATTATGATCGAAGAATGCTTGGTATGCTAGAGGTGAACATTAAGGGGGGATAGTAATATAATGTTCCCCTCTCATTTGTATTTTTTCTGTATTATTCTAGCCAATCTTAAGGGGGGATGTTAAGGATTAAGATTGTCTAGAAAGTTGTAGAATGATTCTAGAGCCTTCCACAACTAGAACATTCCTGGAGCTGTTCTAGAAAAGAATATTGTAAGAAATGTTCTAGAAAAGAACATTCCAGGTTTAAGAGTTTTCTAGAAAGCTAGAAGCTTCCAGGCTTCAAAAGTTCTATAACTATATATATGTGATTGGAGAGAGTTGTTGTATACACAACCTTTAGATGGTTGCTGGATATAGCATCCGGATAGCTGTTAGATACAGCATCTGGATTGCTGCTAGATACATAGCATTTTGGATGTAATGTAATGAATGTTAGATGAATATAATTTGCTGGGTTATTCAATTATGTTTTGCCCTGTCTTTTGGTGTTTATTGGGCCTGTTCTTACACATTTGTGCCTATTTTAGGTTTAGAGGCATCTGATATTAATTCAATTGCATTTGTTTGAAAATTACTCCAGCGGTTATGGCAATCCATGAGATAACACTTCCCCACGGCATTCTTTGTGATCATTGCGTATCTTGAGACAATGTTTCATCTTCTTCTTTGCATATTCATTAGTCTCATTTTGAGAGGGTGCGATTTTCTTTTCAAATCTATCCACTGGCTTACAAATCTTCTCAGCACATTTGTCCAGGCACCTTTTCTACGTCGCTGATGATGAGTAGTAATGCTTTGGTACGGAACAAATATCTTTTCCTTGTGTTGTCGCGGAATCAGGGATTTTACTAACTTCAGAACCTTGAAGTCACATCCTTTTCAAGTGAGGGAACTCACCAAACACCCGACTACATGGAGTCAGAGATATTGAAGGTTTCCAAACTTATAAAATGCCCGATTACATGAAGTTTATAATAGGAATTTCTTCGTAGAGCCTTTGAGGTCACCGTGAGTACTTGACTTTTAATAAAGTCATTTACTTTTAAAACATTTAATAAATTCATTTACTTTTAATAAAGTCATTTACTTTTAAAACATAAAGCTTTATAATGTGCCATCCTTAATATTTACTTCACCTTTACTGACTTTGGAGTAATATAATGCTTTGACCAAATTAATCCCGTTGATAAACTACAGACATTTAGATAGAAAAACCACATACCTTTTTCATATCAACTCCATTTTATATGAAATTTGGATAACAAGGTGAATGAATCCTCATGAGCAAAACCCAGAAACCAAATTTGCTCTAGCAACACAGACATCAAAATTTGATCCAATTTGTAAACCACTGGCGAGGAAAAGTGAAGCTTAAAATTTTGCAAACAGTAAGTTATTTCGGCATAATAAATTGATCATACTGGCTGAAATGAAGTTTGCAACTGACCCTCAAAGGATTTCACAACAACTTGGGGAAATTTTTAGATTTAATTATTTTATGAACTGGCAGGTTTAGGGGCAAATACGAGAAGCACTAAATTTTGAAAAATTTCGAGATCAAAAATTGGGGCAACACCAGCCAACAAAGCTTGAATCCGTGATGGCTTTATGAGACCCATAGAAAGAAGCTTCTGTTGTTCATGCATTAACATCTCAGAAAAAGATGCGATTGAAGGTATAGTGTATGCGAATCCCATAGTCAGTCTGTGAGTATGAAAGCTAGAAACAAAAGTTGCATATTCAGGACCAAGTTTGTTTAGTACATTATAGATTAACTGAATGTCCTTCTTCTCAATACCACAATCTTTACATTGTGCTCTCATATCATTAACCTTAGTAATATAATCCTGGATGTTGCCAAAGTTCTTAGGATCAATGCTCATTAGTTCATTGTCTATCTGATAGCCTTTTAATTCATCTGTTGTACCATACAAAGATTTTAACTTTTCCCAAGCATCATGTGAATTTGCACATGCTTCAATCTGAAATAAGAGATCAAGGGAAGTAAAGCTACGAAGACATCCAAGAGCTTTTGTATGTTCAAGCATCTATTTTATCTTTTCCTTATCATTTGTAGGTTCAACAACCTTTTGTTCAACATATGGAGTATACCCAAGTTGCATTAAGGCATTCCATTCATGTTGATGCCTAGTTGCATAATTATAAGGTGTTAGCAAAGGAACCTTAAAATGATCCATATGTGTAAGAAAAGAAGAGCACAATCAAACATATTCAAAACACAGCAAGAGACCCCCCTTTTTCACTCAATCAAGAATCCCCCCAACAAAATATGATTTGGCACTTTATAGATTAGTGCATTTATAATACTAGAGTTGTTTTCCAGAGTTATACAAATGTCCAACATGGACACAAATATTGAAAGTACAAAACTATCTCAATATGAGAACCTCAACCTTACACCAATGTGTAGTGCTAAAAAAAAATTCACTTTCAAAAAAGAATCACCTCAATATGAGGTCGTATATGAATGTTACAAGTGTTTGAAGTTTAGAAAAAATGAGAATTGTCCTTTAAATCTGACGAGAAACTTGAATTTATGGAAAAATAGGATCACTTGAGCAAAAACTGATTCCACCATTGCGAAGAGCGCACAATTCTATCCCTTTTCAAAAAAAAATTTGTTGAAAACTGTCTCCGTATGGCTAAGATATCGCCTTTTGAAGATCAAGGGCAAAAATGCAAAACTCCACTGGTGAGGGGTCCAAATTTTGAAAAAAAATCAACCTCCGCTAAATTTAACCAGGGTACTACTAAATTTAGAATGCTGCCAAATTTGGTTGAACCTCCAGACAGTTTAAAACTATATCAAAAATAGAAGATCTCCAGGTAAATTTGGCCCTCTACTACATATAGGGGCACTGCTAAAATCACTGCCAAATATAGTAGAATCTCCAAATTTCAGCACGAAGGCTAAGGATGGATGTGCAGTGGGCGCAGTATGGCAGGTGCAGAATTATTTTTTATTGATTTTTTTTTGGTTAAAAAATTTAATTGAAAATATTTAATAACAAAAATTATTAAAAAGTCCCTAGGGGGACTGAACCACCCACATAGACTATACAAGCCTTGATGGTACTGCACAGGTATAGGCCTGCGTAGGACTTGCCAGAGGCCTGCGCAGTGCTTTTAAGATTTTATTTATTTATTTTTATTTTCATTTTCAAAACTTTTTAAATATAAAAAACTACGATATAATTTTGAAAGGAAATATATATATATCTATATTTTTTAACGTAGAAAAAAAAAAAAATTCTTGGAAAAACGTGCCATACCATGCGCAGGTGGGGTTGTACAGCTTCACCTGCTAAAACATTTTGCCCCAAAAATGACTTTCTCCAAATTTGACAAATTTTATATGGAAATAGGGGTTTTTAGGCCTTTCGAATGTGATGGTGCAATCCATTTTACCTCAAAGTGCCCTAATTTTGAGCAGCATGCCAGATCTCCATAGAAAATCGTGTGCTTTGAACCTTCATAGATCTCGCCTCCAGTGTCCAATTTGGACGAAATAAAAGCCTGATCTAACTTTTTCGGTTGCTCTGAACTCAATGGTGAGCTTAGAATGTCTCCAGGAAGCTCTGAAATATATACAAATGGCAATCTTAGACATAGAACCCCCAGAAATAGAAATTTCTATCAAGCGTTTTTGATTCTTCAGGTCATAATCAGATGCAAGAGAAAAGCATACTTTTCTTTCAAGCATGGATTGAAAAAACTACTAACCCACAACTCACAACCAGCTCTGATACCATGTTAGATTTAGCTGTGAACCCACCCAAGATCAAAATGACTAAAGGAAAACAAAAAAGAAACCCAGAGACGAACAGAATCAACACTCCCTTGACTGAATCAATCCTCAATAACTCATTCACAAAGGGAGAGGGGAATGATGTTTATATAGAAAAATAAAGGGCAAATAAAACCAAGAGAGGTAATAACTCCCAATGACCTAAAATAAGTGGGAGTTATACCTACTTGGATAATGCCAGATTACATGGTTATACCTACTCAGGTAAAGACAAACACATGGTTATGAGAGGTGGAAAATAAGTCCAAAAGAGGGTGTGAAGCTCAACTACCCAAAGGTGAGTAAGAGTGACACATGTAACTGATGGATTATGTCACGTGTCCTCATATTAACCATGTCTTATATAACCCAAGGAAACTTAATAATATGTGTAGGAAAAATAAATATTCCCTAACATAAGGAAAATAAAAAACCTACACTAACAAGGCCAAGAGCTAATCTAGGAAAAAGTATAACTACTTTGACTTATTCAACAAAAGAGTCCTTATTGATTTAGGACTTCCTTTGTTCACACATGTAATTACATTTTTGAAAAGTACATGTGGACATGTCCAAAACTAAATACAAAGTGCATGTGAAAATATATGAAAAACTAGCTAAGGCATGAACATCTTGATTAACAATCACCACCATTCTTCTTAAGAAAATCCTCATACATTGTGAACACAGTTTGCATTTCAAGATTGTCTGGACTAGCAGTGTTCTTCAAAATGGTACAAGCTCTGGTTATTGCATCTTTGACTGTAGTAGTTGCTTTCTCATGTCTTATCAATTTGACCTTCAAAATTTTCATAGTCAATTGATTATCCAATAACTTATCCATAGAAGTGACTGAAAAAGCTTCTTCATCAAAATCTCTCTGAATCATCTTATTGAATTCCTGGATCATTTCATCAGTAGAAATAAATTGATGATTATCACCAGTAAGTTTCCATGGAAGTCCCTCCAACTTATGAAGAAGATCAATATCACTATCTTCACTAAGCTCCCTAGCACTTTGCAAATCCTTGATCAAATCTTTCAACACATTACTATGATGAATCAATGACTCCTTGGTATCCACATATGATTCACAGTTTGAAATGATTCCAATTGATACCAAGGTTTTCTATTTCATCTTCTTCATGTCATTCCCTTTTTCAAGACTTTCATCCAAATACTCAATCTCCATAGACAAAGCATCAGCCAGGTCATCTAATTCAGATCTTATCTTCTCCATTTTACTTTTCTTCTCAACTGTACTTGTCAGAAGAAGTACCCCTTGTTCATGCATCTTCTCAAGATATTCTCCTACTACCTTTCCTCTAGTATGAACCTTTTTAGCTTTTTGGATGACTGGATCCTCCATAGTGATAGCCTCAGGTTCCACTGACTCATATGACAAAGTAATCTTCCGTATTATTGCAGCCAATTGTTCCACTCAAGACTTGTACCGATCCTTCATATCCTTCTCATGATCAAACTTTACAATTAGAGAATTTAAAGTTGATTGGACATCATCCTTTGCACTCTCATGAGTAATTTTCCCTAGCTCAATCCTTGATATGGAATAATCATTCATATTGAAATCCTCAATGGTTGGATCAAGTGGAGGTTGAGCTATCTCGACATACTTATGGCTCTTATCTTCAAGTAGCTGGGAAAGAGTCTTAGGATTCTTTTTGGTCTTTGTCTTGATAGGTATCAGTTTCTCAAAGTCAAAGTCATATGGAGAGATGGCTTGCTTCTTTCTCTTTAGTGTAAAAGATGAGAGCCACGGAGGAAGCATAGATAAACTAGCACTTGGAGTGAAACCCATTACTGGTATAGAAGGAGTTGCACTTACACTAGTTATGGTAATGATTGGAGAAGTATCTGTAAGAATGGCACCTAGCACATTTACATTAGTAGCCTGCTCAGTACTTGAAACAAATTAATGCAAAATTGTCTGATCACCAATATCATCAGAAGGAGAAGATAAACTTGGTAAAGATCCTAAAGAACCAAAAATAATGTCTAAGGTAGCCTTAGGACTATAGAAAATTGTCCTAGAAGAAGATGGTGGAGAACCGGAAGTTTGAACAACAATCGAAGACAATGGGGTATTTGAGACAACATGTATAGAATATGAAATAGACAAGGTACGCAAAGAAGAAGAAACTTGAGGTTTTTCTATCATGTCTTTTTTAGGAGACATGGTTGGTTCCTCTAGTTGTTCCCGCTCATCTTCTTTTTTTGCTTTTTGTTCATCCTACTTTTCCTCTGAAGACTTCTCTTCAGTTTCCATTTCTTCAGAAGCAGGCTCCTCAGTTGCCCATTCATGTATTTCCATTTCTTCTCCACTTAATTCTTCCTTAGTTGCCTCTTGTTTTCTCTAAAGTCTCCTCAGAGCCAGTGATAAAATCTTTCAATTGAATCCCTTTGCTTTTTAGCCAAACATTTGTATTTTCCAAGATTGGCTCAAACCTTTTCCTTATTGAAGTTAATTCTTTCTTTGACCATAAAACAATAGGCAAAGTAGAACCTTCAACATTCCCATTAACATATTTGGGATTCACAATGTCTTCATCATCTACCATTCCCTCTGGGATATCAGCCAATTGTAAGTCTTCAATTTGACTTAGTGTTAATCTGAAGTAGTCCAATTTCCTGATCTCCTCCTGAGTTCTTAAGTTAGCCCATATATCTTCCACCATAGGGATATGTGATAGAGTCTTCCTCTTTATCTTGTCTTTTACCCTTCTGAAGTCAAAGTTACTTCTCCTCTTGAAATGCTTCATTGTTACCAGTTGCATCTCAGTTTCAAGAGCCTTGGCCTTAGCAAAAGTGGCAATGGAGTATCATCCAATCTCAATGGAAAATTTAAAGCCGGGTTTCTTCAACTCCATCAGCTTGTTATGCACAACAATCATTTTCTGGCATAATTCCATCAAGACAATTCTATCATTAGAAAATTTTGCCAACATATACGGATAGCCTTGAAAATAACCAGCCCTCAAATAAGTGAAAGTTGGGAATTGGAGATACGAACAACCAAAACTGTTCACAACTTCCCAGGCTTCATATGAAACTCTCCTATGCTCTAGTTGAAGATAAAAAAGACACATAAACACTACAAAGAAAGCATCATTTACCCTTCAGAAGTGATGGATCACTAGTAGAAAAATAGAAATAAATGACTAAATAAACTAACAAAAATTGGTCATGTGACCATTAGTTTGGTCATGTGACCATTGGTAGTTTATTTCCAGTCATTTATCTCGTGACCAAATTTATGACTAAACAAATTTTAGTCATTAATTTTGTCATTAATTTGGTAGTATATTTAGTCATCAATTTGGTAGTATATTTGGTAATTTGGTAGTATATTTAGTCATCAATTTGGTAGTATATTTAGTCATTGATTTAGTCATTGATTGTTGTTAACTGGTCATTTATTTAGTCATTGTAATCATTATGGTAGTATATTTAGTCATTTATTTATTTAGTATATTTATTTATTTAGTTGTTCATTTATTCATGGTAGTCATTCATTTAGTCATTGTAGTCATTTATTTAGTCATTGTAATCATTTATTTAGTCATTTATTTGGGTGAATCAATGATTCAAGTTACAAATCAAATCTAACTTAATTAATCCTGACAAACTTATGCATATAAACTTTGCAATATATCTACTGTTCAAAAAATTTCTTAAAAAATGTAATGGGACATATCTAATTGTCAATGGCTATTGCAAAGTAATTTGCAATGGAGAAGTTATCCACATGCTAAGAAATTCTTAATGTGTTTTAGTTTCAATCTTTGCAGGGGAAAGATTTTAATGTTGAGTAAGTACAATAGCACTGAACATTATCATAAAATTAATAAAAATCCTAAAAAAAATACATAAATAAAAGAAATTACTCTGAATGGAAAAACACAATTACTAGAATTCTGTGGGACGCCATAGAGACACCATTTAAAATTATAAATATATCTTAATGTTACATAAAAATATTTCATGGCGGTAACTACAAATGGATTTACTTGCATAAATTCAATAGAAGCTGCCCATTCAAATTCCTTTTAACTGGGTTTCGACAAAAGCCGCTTGACTCATTTGCTAAAGCGAAAATGAGATTTGTGAGAACCAGGAGCTAAATCTCTATCTAGAGATTTTTGAGCATGAAGAAAAGCCATTGGGGTTTCCATTGATCCAGTATTTCTAGGTCTCCAATCTTTTGTTCAATTTCTAGGTCCCCACTGCAACCTCCCGACCATCGCTAAATATTCCCTACCACCACAAACAACTAGATCTAATAAGAAAAAGGAGTCAATAGGAGGCAACGTCTACTTTAGTTTTAAGAGATCGGTAATCCTCATACCTTATAAACTTGACCAAATCCTCCTCCAATTTTCATACTTGCACCAAAATTTTTAGTTGCAGCTTTGAGGGAATCGTAGTTAAATGGATGATCCCACTTAGGGTCTTCCTCGATAGAAAAATATACCTCTGCTAAAACTAGTTAGATATTATACAGTTTAAAACAACTTTAATATATTATTGAAGAGGGGCTTCCAGGGTTAGAAAAAGGAAAAATCATAGCATAATTGTATCTTGATATATTTATGAGGACATTCGGGATATCTAAAAATTTTAAATAACAAACAAAATTATTTGTATTTCATCACAGATCTTACCGGAAAAACTTCTAAATTTTCACCAATTTCTTTTTAAAAAATTCTTTCACTAGTTCAGTGGTTGGATAGTCGAAACCCTAATACAGTAGTTTTTGTGTACTTTGGAAAACCTTGTGATTCTAAAGCAGCACGCCAAGAAGTATTTTCCCCCGGACGTGCATTCGAGCGACAGGGGTTTGCTCTTGAATTTTGAGGACAACACGGGCAAAGCGTGGCAGTTTCGTTACTCTTACTAGAACAACAACCAAAGTTACATCTTGACCAAACGCTGGAGCCGCTTCATGAAGGACAAGAAATTGGAAGTTCGTGACATTGTTTCTTTTCACAGAGGAACCACGGAGGCCTGCCATCTTTACATCGCATGTCGTCGCAGGCCCTACGCTCAACCTCCGCATGTGCACAGAAAAGGAGCCCTTGGTCTCGCCTATAGGTCTTTCGATTCAGCAACCACTTATAATCCCCAATGGATGCACATCCTTTGCCCAATTCCAGACCATGCGACGGTCACATGGAGCATGTCATTTGGCCACCTCAGAGCCATGCTAATCCTCTGTATTTCTTGGCGCCAACTGAGGCTGACATGGCGATTGGAGTAGAGGCACCCGCCAAGAATAAGAGAGAGCAACCATTGTCGACAAAAAAGAAGGAAGTGAGGGTCTTTACTGTGAATTTGGCTAGGTCACAGAGGTTGGATGACATCCATGGCAATGCTCGATGCCCTTGGGAGTGGATGTTTTGAGCCTTTCCAAGTTAGGGTTTAGTGGAAAAATTTCAACCAACACATGGGCGGTAAAATGAAATGGAAGTAAGTGAAAGTGAAATGAAATATTAAAATAGGTTAGGGATTATTAAATATATTATGATATATTATATTATTATATAATATATTTAATATTATATAATAATATAATATTAATAATTTCATATAAATATAATATTATATTATATTACAATATTATATAATATAAATATTATTTAATACAATATTATATAATTATACAATATTATAATATAATATTATAATATTATATTATGTTATATTATATTATAAATATTATAATATAATATTATATAATATATAATATAATATATATTATATAATAATAATATAATATTTTTAGGGTGGTAGGGTGGGCACCCAATCCAAGAGAACTTGGATGGGTCATAGCCATAAGTTAACATTATGGCCAATTCATTCTTTCTAACGGGCATAGGTCATCTTTCTATCTTATTCAATCTCTCTGACTCAGCTTGAAATGATCGTCTACACGCTCCAAATCTCATTGATGACCCTCCTCCCCCGCCACTTCTACTGTCAAGGAAATGATGATCGAGTAGGGCTTCTGACTGCGAAGGCTCTAGATCTTCTTCCTCACCTATTTCAATTTTAGTTTTAGACAGGGTTTTCATTGTGGAGAAAACATTCGCAGTTAGAATGGCAGAGGGTTCTGGTTTCATTGCTAAGATAGCTGTAGCTGGTCTGATAAATTTGGGAATGGCTACTCCAATTTAGCTGGAGAGATCCATTCATTAGATTGCATTTAAGGGAGCCATCACGAACCAAAGGCTTAAAAGGGTCCTGCGCAGGCATGACGGTCTTCTACTTCCAATGGTGAAGCTCATTCTGGGGAAAGACTTCCTGCTCACTGATGAATTCTATCAGGTAGACACTCTTGTCTCCTCTCAGTTTCTTGCCTCCATCTTGGATGCAGGGGTGTCAAAGAGTGTAGCGAAGGAGATGATGACAAAGCTATTCAAAGTAGAGCTTCTTGGTGGCCTCAACTTCATATTGGGAGTGGTAATTCCTGGGGCAGGCATCCCCTGTCCAAAAGACCTCTCTGCCCCGAAGGATTCACTGGCAGTGGTGAAAGTCTTTCCCCTCATTCTGGATTTGAGGGGCATGGCATTAATAGAGCACCGGAGCATGTGGTTCAGGCCTTTGGCTATCTGCAGAACATGTTGAGTGTGAACAAAGTCTTGGGGGATGGGAAGTGGATTGGCGAGCTCCAAAATATGGCTAGGGAGCTCGGTCTTCTGTAATCCTAGTTTACTATGATTCCTAGGTTTATCTATCTAGTAGCCCAGGTGTTATGAGCATCAGTATATCTATCTATGCAAAATCCTTGTTGGTCTAGTAAGTCATAATGGCATTTTGGTAAATTTTGGCCCTGTGGGGTTTTTTGGCTTAAGGAAAAAAGTTAGTTTTGGAAGGTATGCAGGGAAACAGATTATAGACCCCTGCTTGATGTTTTCTACTTTGAATTAATACAAATATATCTTTATGAATTAAAAAAAAATATAATATTTTATATATTATAATATTATATTATATTATTATATAATATATAATATAAATATAATATTGTAATAATAATAATATAATATTATATAATATAAATATTATATAGTATATATTATTATATAATATATATTATTATATAATAATATATACTATATAATAATATAATATTATATAATATATATAATATATACTATATAATAATATAATATTATTATATAATAATATATATTATATAATAATATAATATTATATAATATATATTATATAATAATATAATATAATATTATATATATTATATATTATATTATATAATATCATATTATTAGGTTGAAAGCCTTCCCTATGTGAGCATCACATGCTGAATTATATAGATGAAGGGCCTAGATTAAAAAGACTACCATGAAATCAATTTTGTTCATTGATTGTTTTTCAAAATGTCATAAATGATAAAAAAACAAAAAAGTTCCCTTTACCTTTATCACTTTGACAATTGATAAATTGTTAATTTTTTATTTTATTTTTCTACAAAATGTCATAAATGATGAAAAACAAAAAAATTTCTTTACCTTTATCACTTTGACAATTGATAAATTGTTAATTTTTTATTTTATTTTTTTACAAAATGTCATAAATGATTAAAAAACAAAAAAGTTCTCTTTACCTTTATCACTTTGGCAATTGATAAACTCTTGATTTTTTATTTTATTTTTATCTAGTATTATTGCAATGATTTTTTTTATCTAGTGATTACCAATCAAAACAAAATATTATTTTACATGAGAAATTTTTTGGGAAATATTATTTTGAATAAAACAAACACTAAAATCAAGTAAAAAAATAAGACATGAATTTAATTATTCAACAAATAATATTTATTTTAATGTTAAACAAATAATATTTTTTCTTTAAATCTATGCAAATATTATAACAAAATTGTAATATTCATATTAATGTGATTATTTAATTTTGATTCATTGTATATATATTATTTATAAATGTGATATTTTAAATATTAATGAAATAATATAATTAATTATATATTAATAATAGAATGTATATTAAATTATTAATTATACAAATTAGTAGAATTAATATGTGATAGATATTATAAAAGTTCATATATCAAATACATACTTATAAAAATGATTATGAGCCATGGTAGTATGTATTTAATAGAAAAATATAGTTATGCCTTATGTGCATAATATTAGATATAAGTTGTAGAACATAAATCTATTGTACCCTCACATAATTATTTTTAAAATAACTATATGATTAAATAAAAATCAATAAGAGATTCAATTAATTTACTACATTTAGCCAACTATGTTTGTTCATCTCAATATGTAATGTAAATAGAGATTTAGTGCAAGAAGACAATAGTTAATGTGATGAAATTTAATAAGAATTTAGTGGATTAAATAACTTATAAATTAATAGATAATAAAAAATATCTAACAAATTCTATAATTTCTTAGAAAGTTTTTAGCCTGCCCATTTAACCTATGGGTCCAATTGCTAGTATTATAATATATTAAATTATATTGTATTGTAATTGTTAGTTTTATAATCAGATTTAAAGCAATCAGAAAATGCAACACAATGAACAATGAACACAACAAGATACCCTGGGAAAACCCTCCAACTTGAGGGGAAAAACCTAGCAACAATATATCTCTTATATATTGAATGATAAGAACAGCAATCTGCTTTACAATGGCCAAATCCAAGGCCTACAGGTATGGCTTCACTTCTTGAAGCACAATGAATAAGTCCACACTTGATAAATCTGATTTGATCTTGAAATAACTTGATCTGCTCCTTAGAAATCTGCTCTGCTTTAGAAGTCTGCTCTGCCTTAGAAATCTGTTCTGCCTTCTGAATTAAGCTTGTGATTTAATATCTTTTTGATTGAGAGAGCAATGACCTTGTAAATATATATGTATATGTGAGGGACGCACCCTTTCACAAGCAGTCGGCCTGTAGAAGGATCCGACTGACGCTAAAAACATCAACACTCCCTCTTAGCTAGGGAGGATACTTCCAGCTGCATGAGACATATCACCTCATCGTGATGTCAACCACAATGGATGACATTCACTATGGCTTTCCCAGAGGGTGGAATCAAGGGATTTCACCTCGAACTTCTCTCACAGAGAAGAACTCATTATCAAGGGATTTCACCTCAAACTTCTCTCACAGAGAAGAACTCGTTATCAAGGGATTTCACCTCGAATTTCTCTCACAGAGAAGAACTCGTTATCAAGGGATTTCACCTCGAACTTCTCTCACAGAGAAGAACTTGTTATCAAGGGATTTCACCTTGAACTTCTCTCACAAAGAAGAACTCGTTATCAAGGGATTTCACCTCGAACTTCTCTCATAGAGAAGAACTCTTTATCAAGGGATTTCACCTCGAACTTCTCTCACAGAGAAGAACTCGTTATCAAGGGATTTCACCTCGAACTTCTCTCATAGAGAAGAACTCTTTATCAAGGGATTTCACCTCGAACTTCTCTCACAGAGAAGAACTCGTTATCAAGGGATTTCACCTCGAACTTCTCTCACAGAGAAGAACTCACTATCAAGGGCTTGCACCTCAAATCCCTCTCACAGAGAGAAATGCATTAACAAGGGCTTGTACCTCAAATCTCTCTCATAGAGAGAAATGCATTAAAGTACATCTCAAGAAGTCACTGATACTGATACTCCCTCTTAGCAAGGGCTTCATTCTCCACAACTCCAAGCTTGTCTTGAAAATGCACAAACTTTACTTTGGCAAGAGGCTTGGTGAGAATGTCTGCCATCTGCTCATCAGTGCTGATGTACTACCATATCTCTGAAATAGTGGAATATGATCTCCACATGTTTAGTTCTATCATGAAACACTAGATTGACAAAAAGCTTCACACAGCTTAGATTACCATAATGAATGACAGTCGGCTCCAACGATTGTCCAAACAATCTTTTAAGAAGCTTCCGAAGCCACACTGCTTCTCGAGCTACCACACAAGCTGCAATATACTTAGTCTCTGTTGAGCTTAGTGCCACTAAAGACTGCTTCTTGCTACACCAGGATATCATAGTGGACCCCAAACTGAAGCAACATCCAGAGGTGCTCTTCTGATCAGTGACACACCCTGTCCAATCAGAATTAGTATATCCATGCAGCTTTAAGTCTACACCAGAAGAATATCTCAAGCCATACCCAACTGTGCCATGCAAGTATCTTAGGATATGCTTCACTGCAACTAGATGTACTTGTCTTGGTTCACATATGAACTGACTAAGTGCACTCACTGCATAGCAAATATCTGGTCTAGTATTGACTAGATACATCAATGATCCAATCAACTACCTGTACATAGTAGAATCCACCAGATCTGAACTAGCTGCAACCTCTTTTAAATTCTAAAAATTAGTTTCCATAGGTGTAGACATGGATTTGCAATCCATTATACCAAATCTCTTTAGAATATCAATGGTATACTTCCCTTGACTTAGAATGATCTCATCAAGCTTCTGCCATACTTCTAAACCAAGGAAGTAGTGCATGTAACCAAGATCCTTCATTTCCAATTCAGAAGCTAACTCCTTACATTTGATAATGAGGTGATCTTTTCCAGTAAGAAATAAATCACCATAAGGAACCAAGATCAACTAGATTACCATCTTCTTTAGGTTTAGTAGGCATCCTCTGACTCTTTTAGTACTTGCATCAACCTTATGACCTCTTTGTCCAAGATTGGTTGCAATGCTTGCCTTAGAGAAAATTTTCCAGAGCACATCTCTGATATTGTAGAGAGTTCAGGATTGTCCTCCTCGACCCCAACCTAGATCACTCTATTTTGAATAGGTTTGCGGAGCTATCAATCAAATCCGGATAGATTATCTTGTGCAATTCTATTCTCAGCATCCAAAGAGGTCTTCCAAGGACATTTATCATTAGCCTTGAAATGCTGCAACCTTCACTTCTTCTCAGTGAGTCATAGAACTCCCTCTTGACCCCTACCTCAGAGATTGCAAAGAAGACTTCTGAAAGTGAACTCCCTCTAGCCACTAACTCAGTCCCATATCTGCAAGTTGTGACTCCATGCTTGATCATTTCTTTGGTCAGTATAACTTCCTCACAAGATGCCTGAAGCTCTTCCTCCTAGTGCAATCTCTCATTACTTTCATGCTCCTTGATCGATCCTGGGAGTATTTTAGAGAGAGATTACTAACAGTTTGTAACTATCCAAAGAAATATCAAGGCTAGAATCATACAAGGTTTACTATCTCAAGTTATAGGATGAATACATAAGAATTTATGAACAATATTAAAACATGAATAATGAAATCAACCTATAAGTGAAATATGTAGCAAATATCAAAAGATAAAAAATGAAGGGATAAAGAAACTTATCTTTATTGAAATTTGATATATAACTCTTCCTTCCATGTTTTACTCCTTTCGAGATTGCTAAACTCAGCACAACAAAAGACAATATGCAAAACTACAGATTTCTTAAATGCATTTAGCATGTAGAACCAACCCTCTCGAAGAGTCAAGGCTCTATCACAATTCATGCATTAGAGAATGATATCGATGTGACCAACTAATCACCATCGACATATCAGATCTCTAGCCTAGATAAGAGTGATTTCAAGGGCACAAACAACAAGGAGAAATACTTATCTCTTTATTGAGTTGTTGGTACACCAATGAGCTAGGCTTGTGGCTGTTCTCGTCAACACACCAATTAGACATGATGATGACAGAGGTTGCAACTTCATAAACTCCCACAACAAACTCCATCTCCTTTGTACGAGTCGAGATAACCAAAATAAGGAGAAGCCATGAATAAAACAGGTCCATCGCCACCATGATCAATTGAAGAGAGCTGATTTCTCAATTCTGAAATCCTCATGAAGTAAGAAATAACCATTTCTCCTTTCGACATTTTCGCATGATGTAGTTGTTGCTTCAGTGCAAGAGCCCGACTGGTGTTGTTGATTTCGTACATCTCCTCCAAGGTTTTGAACATGTCCCTTGCTATCTTCAACTTGGAGACGATCGGAACAATATGATCTTTAACGGAGTCAACCAATATCTTCTTCGCCTTGATGTCTTTCTTTTTCCATTGCAACTTCTCTTCTTCCTCCGAAGGTTCGGGAACTTTGGTTTCCACAAACTCGGCCAAGTCATTTTCTTCCAAGGTGAGCATGATTCTAAACCTCCATGATGTGAAGTTGGATGCTCCTTCGAGTCTATCCTCAATTTTAAGACCGTTCACCATCTTGACTAAAATAGGGATAATAGAGAGTATTGCTGCAATGACAAATCTGATCACGATCTTCTTCAAACCCGCTCTGATACCATGTTAGTTTTATAATCAGATTTAAAGCAATTAGAAAATGCAACACAATGAACAATGAACACAACAAGATACCCTGGGAAAACCCTCCAACTTGAGGGGAAAAACCTAGCAACAATATATCTCTTATATATTGAATGATAAGAACAGCAATCTGCTTTACAATGGCCAAATCCAAGGCCTACAGGTATGGCTTCACTTCTTGAAGCACAATGAATAAGTCCACACTTGATAAATCTGATTTGATCTTGAAATAACTTGATCTGCTCCTTAGAAATTTGCTCTGCTTTAGAAGTCTGCTCTACCTTAGAAATATGTTCTGCCTTCTGAATTAAGCTTGTGATTTAATATCTTTTTGATGGAGAGAGCAATGACCTTGTAAATATATATGTATATGTGAGGGACGCACCCTTTCACAAGCAGTCGGCCTGTAGAAGGATCCGACTGACGCTAAAAACATCAACAGTAATATAATATATTATTATATTATATTATATTATAATACAACGAAGGTCGATCTGAGTTCAAACCCAAGTGGCCACAAAATAGATGTCAATCAGCTGCCAAGGCCAATACCTTTGATCTGCAACAGCCGCTTCAACCAAGGCTGATAGAATATAAAATACTAGAAGAAGCTCGATCTGCAATGAAGAGTTGGCACTGACAGTGAACCAAAGACATTGACCATAGCCTGCAACAAAAATCTGCAAATAAGAAATTTTAAATGGCATTGGAGAAGGTTAAACCAGAAAATAGTGACGGCTTCGATTTATTAAAATGAAAATTATGGCCAAGATTTGTCCCCCATTAGGGTATTTGCCAGCCCATTATGCCCGCCTATTAGTGTAGTTGCCTGCTAATTTTTTTAAAAAATACAATTGAAATTAAATAAATTAAGATATAAAAATCTTTGGTTTATACAATAGATATTATTAAATATATTATAATATTATTATATAATATGAAATATATAATAATATAATGGTATAATATTAATAATATAATATAATTATAATATTATATTATATAATATTTTAGTATTATATAATATAACTATTATAATATATAATATATAATATTGTAATAGTTATATTATATAATACTATAATATTATATAATATAATATAATATTATATTATAATATTTATATTATATAATATTATAATATAATATAATATAAATATAATATTATATTATATTATATTATATAATATTATAATATAAATATAATATAATATAATATTATATTATATTATAATATTATATTATATTTTTTTTTTGTTAGGTAAGTGATGTCATGGGGATAACTCCCATAAAATATGAATCTAAAAAGAGATTAAAAGCATGCCCTGACAACAGGGGTGTAGCACAAGACAACCCAAAAAAGGGCAGTCCAAACCAAAAGCATACATGATAAACATTAAATTTTTTTCTTCATAGATCTTAATGTCATTCGGATAGAGGGAAGAGGTTTCTTCCACCTAACTTCAGTCCAATCTTGTTCTGTCTTGGAAGGAGAGATAGAATTAGTACACTCAGTCCTATTCTTCACTACATTGTTGCAGGTGGTTGTAGGAGAAAAAGAGGAAACCTCAACCTTGTCAAGGAGGCCTGACTTTATGATCTCTAGAGAAGACAAGGGGACATTGGCCATGCTAACATCAAAGCAATTATCTTATGAAGTAGTTTCATGAGGGGAAGACAGAGTGTTGGCTTCTACTAATGGAAGGGTGGGATCTGTAGAGCCTACTGCCACCAAGTTGGAGGACGGGAGAGGAACCCAGTTCTGAGAAGTGGGAGAGGGTGGAGTTACAGTCTTCAAAGAGGGAGAAATAGCATAGTGGCACTGATTAGCCCCTTCCCACCACGAGGGTTTGCGAATGGGAACATTATTGGCATTCCCCCAACAAATCTTTGCCTACACTGAGCAGTTCCATGATCTGTGGCAAAGTAGAATCTGCATCTGAATGCAATCTTTTTGTAATCTATTGGCTGGCACCATCGTCTCTTTCCTACTTTGAGAAAAATTTCTGCTGGAAGACCTTTTGAAACATCCATCTCAACACATAAGCTAGCAAAAGTTGAGTTTTCATAGTTGATTGTCTCCTTTGAGAGGCCATGAAATTTCTCTAGTCCATTGCCGATCACCTTTAGGTAGCCAATTTCCCAGACTGTAAGGGGAGGTAGGGTAAGTGGACCCACAAAAAGCAATTGAAAAAGTCTTTGTGTGAGGATCAAAAGCAGGGAACGAGGGCTTCATGCATAAAAAATTACCATGAAAAAACCATGGACCAGTGTTGAGTATCATTTCGTTGTCATCCTCAGATTCAAATTCTAAGCTAAAGAACCCTTTCGCACATGGGTATAGACTAATTTCATCTTCAAAAAAATCTTTCCAATTCACATCAATCCATGAGTGTAGATCACAAAGTTTAGGCCAAACCTTCATAAATTAGCAAATTAGAGCATGTTCCACCAAAAAAATTCTCTATCACAGGCCCATTCATCAAGGCAAATCTCCATAGTAGAGGCCGAGTGCCAAACAACAAAGGGTGGGCTTATTGAAGCGCCACCAAAGGACAAGAGGGTATGGGCTTTATGCGTGGAAGGGGGCGCACTAGGTACCCATGATTCACTTCACTGAGAAAATGGGCACTCAGCTAGGGCATCCACAAAACTCTTCTTGGAACCACCCCCGACTGAACAACCAAAAAAATTGTTCAAAGTACCAATCATTGCATAGTGAGAAGCTATCATACACAAACCACCATCATCTAGGCACTGACCAACAACTCCTGAACGCCGAGACTCCAACAGAGGAACAAAGTCCACATTAGGGCAAATTGAGAATGGCGATGCACCAACAAATCCAATCAAAACTTATCCTATTACCGTTGAAGGCACACGAAGATCCTATCTGGAGCTCATAGAGGAAATGGAGTTCGCAGGAGTTGCGGAGTCTTTCAGAGTAGAGAGCACCAATTTTTTATTATATTATATTATAAATATTATATTATTATATAATATTATATTATTATATAATATTATATTATTATATAATATTATATTATCTTATAATATAATATTATATAATATATAATATAATATATATTATATATATTATTAATATCTATCCAGTTTGTCTGACCAATTATTTAGTTGTGTTTTTTGCCCGATGACCAAATTAGTCATTTATTTAGTCATTTATAGCTATGTTGCAAAACATTTTGGTCATGTGACTAAAAGTTTTAGTCACTTGGTCATTTATTTTCCATATTTCTACTAGTGGATTGATCCCTTTAGAGTTAGCTAGGGGTAGTATTGGTACACAGGTACAACTCTTTGGTCTCCTTTAGATGTTAATCCTATGAAACTTCTCATTGAAGTAGCTACATAGACCAGATAAGATGTCATGTAGAATTTGGAGGTTGTAGATACTTTGGTCATTGCTCATGAAGAGCATTGCTTATTTGCTCACCCCAGAAAATCTTTTGTTTTCCTTGGAGGATACGTTTGATATAAGGGTAGATCCACTCATGAAAAGTGGAAGAAGAAGAAATCCCCTAACTCTGCTAAGAAGAGTTATTAAGTCACTGACCTCTTCGACAAAATCACTCCTCGGGAAAGTTTTATGCCATCTGGAAAGATTACCCCTTGCAGTTTTTAACCATCTAGTATTTATAACGCTCTTTGCTTTCTCAGGATCTTTATCATACTCCTTCTGAGAAATACTGAAATCAATCTTTGCACAATCCTCTACACTAAGACACATGAAGACTTTGTCCATGAATTCTGCATCTAACCTCATGATCACATTACATCAAGCATTTGCAACTATCTTATTATCCCTGTTATAGAAATGGGCCGCCTGGAGAATAAACTCAGGATTGTGTGCTACTACGGGAAAAGAAGCAACCAAATGAATATTACTCTCAACAATTCTCTTCATGAAATGACATGGAGATTGTTGCTTTGTTCTCTCCATGAACTTGACCATTATCCACATGACCATCTACATTGGATGTGATTGAGGTAATGGGAAACACACCCTGGTATTTGTACTTCATGGCTTTGGCTTTATTTGGCAAAGGATTAGTCATCTGAAACATGAAATCCCTTGGTTGAAAGATAGATCTCAGCAATCTTGCATAAGCAATTGCAACATAAAAGGCATGATTTTGCAGTGTTAGGGAAATTTTGACAAATGGGGAACTGCAATGTTGAAGATCATGATAAATAGTACGAGCTTGGCGGGGCTAGTGAGAAATAAAAGCAAGCAACTGAGTGAAAGCAGACGAAAGTTAACAAAAGGAAAAAATTCTCTAGAGTTAGAGAATTTTGGGAAGATAGTGCATGGGTGGCAAAAATCGCCACCTCTACATGTAGGGGGAATTTCTTTTTCTACAGGAGAGGCAAAAATCATCGTCTGTGCATATTGGGGATAAATCTTGCAAGGATGTTCGAGTGGTAAAAATCATTGACATTACATTTTTAGAGAACTTCCTTTATGTATGGGCGATAAAAATTGCCGTCCCTACACTTTGATAGGTCTAAACAAGTTTCATGTATGGGCGGAAAAATTCGCATCCCTACATGGGAATAACAATCTTGTTAACATTAGTGGTAAAAATTATCGCTCAAACATGTAAAGGAAAAGAAACAAAGTGTATTGGTGACAAAAAATGTCTACCTCTTCACTAAGTTTAAGTTTCCAAGGTTTTATGTATGGGTGGCAAAAATTGCCACCCCTACACATGGGGAAAGATTTGATGTTTTTACCACGGGCGGAGAAAATCGCCGCCCATGCGTTTTAGGTTTGAAAATGGAAATATGCATTGACGGCAATTATTGCCGCCTTCACATGTTACAGAACTTTGAAAGAAAATAAAGGAAGGTCGGCAAAAATTTTGACCACACGAAGAGATATATAGAGTTTTAATGCTAACAACAAACTCAAAACAAAATACCAAAACGTGGTGAAAACTAACTAATAGACTATCATACAAAAATGATTAGGGTTTACACATAAAAATGTTTAGGTTTAAATAAAACATTTTATCAGTGAGAACAATACATTTAAACATAATCACAACCTAAAATCCAACAACAAACCATAATGCGTGCAGATAAAAATAAAAATGAACGAGAAACAAAGAAACCCTACCTAGTAATGATGGAAGAAAAACTGATAAAAATGCTAAATCAAACCGTCACTCAGATCCATCTATGCATGTCAGAGATCTTTGAGGAAATGTGTAAGGGCATGGAGTAGACACAGAGATAAGGAAAACACAACAATGAAAAATAAAACTAACAAAAAACCATTTAAAACTCCAAAATTTATAATAACTCAACTTTGTATTTATTACAGTTCGTGTGAACTAAAAGATGCTCAAGCGGCAAAAATTATTGCCATTACACATGGAAAGGAGACAACATGCACAGGTGGCAAATTTTGCCACCCCTGCATGTGACAAGGGTATTTAACATGCATCAGTGACAATTTCTGCCACCCATGCATATGAATCAAAAAGTCTTAACATGTAATGGTGGGTAAAAATACCGCCCCTACATGTTAATGAAAATATTATAAATCCTCAAAAAGATCAAACATAATTGTTTGATTCATTTGCAATTTGACTTAATGATGCAAACTTTGAGACACCGAAATGAGGGGGGACTCAAAGAGATTTTTTAGACCTTGTTTTGCATGCTTAGAGTTGTAGGTTACGAAACAGACAAGTTTTGTAGGGTCATCCTACAAAATGAGCACAGCTAATTTTGAGGATAACAGCTGGCTCTAACTGGGGAGCTTCCTTTGATCATTCTTTGAAATGATCAAAGGGAAAAGAACTCCAGTCTCTAAGTGCCTTCATCCATCCATTGTGTTATAGAGTCAGACAACACAACAAAAGACACAAAACACTAAAAAGAAAAAGACATAAAACTTACAAATATACATGAACTTATCTGTCACTTTATTGTGAGAAAAGCTTCAAATGTTGCCCACTATGTGGCAGTAAGAAAGGTGTCCCATCTTGATACTCCAAAATGAACTTATTTTCACCATATCGTTGATGAATGATGAAAGGACCTCTCCATAGGGAATCAAACTTCCTGTGCATTCCTTTCAGCTCTCTTCTCTTGTCCCATAACAAGACTTTATCCCTGACTTGAAAATTCCTGGATTTGGCCTTCTTGTTGAATGACTTCTTCACTTGACTTTGGTGTTTTGCAATACGATCCACCACCTTAACACATTGTTCCTCAAGCTCAGAAAGGAACATCACGCACTTGTCAATTGAGCTCTCATAAGTTTCATCTTCAATTACTTTATCTAACTTCAAAGCTAGCAGCTCTAAAGTAATTGGTATCTCAGCATTCAATCCATACAACAATTGAAAAGGTAATGTAAGCTTCTAGAAAAATTGTGTAGTAATAAAAAGATACATAGTTTTTCCAGAAGCTTACATTACGTTTATCATGGATTGTGGAAATATGATGACTACTAAATTGAAAAGGTGACATACCAATTACTCTCTTAGGAGTAATGTGGTCTACCCACAACGCTTCAAACAATGCCTTGTGCTAGGTTCTCTGATTTTCATCCACTAACTTCTTGATAATGGTAACCAAATTCTTGTTGCTGGACTTAGCCTTACTATTTCCTTGTGGATAATAGTAAGATGAGTGAGAAAGAATGATTCCATATTCAAAGCAGAAATTAGTTCTCTTGGGAGGAAAAACAAGTAGCATTATCTGCTACTATTTTGTTTGGAACACAAACCTTGATATTATGTTCTCTTTAAGAAATCTGCAAACTACCTCAGAAGTAGCATGCTTTACAAGAATAGCTTCCACCCACTTAGTGAAGTAGTCAGTTGCCAATAAGAACATAACTGTGTCCTGCACTTGACTATGGGTTCACTGCACTAATGAAGTCAATACCCCATTGCTGAAAAGGCTCCTCAATAATGATTGGTTTCAGTGGTAATTCAACCAACTTGGGTTTCCCCACAAATTGTTGACAAAGCTCACACTTACACACCTAGTCATATGCATCTTGAAATAGTGTAGGCCAATAGTATCTAGCTTGCAAAATCTTGTGAGCTGTTATCGGTGCTGAAAATTGTCCGCCACATGCCAAACTATGAAAAGATTCCAATAGTTTACATTTTGTTGTGCCTTATCAACACAATGGAGGAAAATTCCATCAATGCTTCTCTTATACAAACCATTATCCCATAGGATGAAATTTGCAGCTTTGACCTTGATATTCCTTTTCTCTTTATAAGACAAATGTTCAAGACATTCACCATAAGGGAAAGTAAACAATATTTGAATACCATTCACCTGTTGTGCTAACAAAAAGAATAGTGGGAACATCTTCATTTTCTGTTTCTTTGTCACCTATTTCCTTAGGTACATTATCAACAATAAGCTAACATAATCCCTTTCCATGCACAAGCTTGGTGGTCTTAATGTCAAGATCATACTCCTGGATCTTAGCAATCTAGTTGCCTCTCTTGCTCCCAAACTCTTGTTGGCTTAAAACAGACTTGACTATTGAATTTGGAACCAACGCAGCAGTATGGGAAATTAGAATGTAGAACCTGAAAGGCTTGACAACTTTTACGATGGCATATGCATGTTTCTCCATAGCTAAATATTTGAATTCATGAGTTTTCAAAGGGCAACTCATGACTCAATAGGAGAATCAATACCCTCCTTGCTCTGTTGAACCAAGATAGTTGACAATGTATGCTCTAAAGCATAACTATACATAATTAAATCTTTGGTATAATTAGGACAAACCAAAATGGGAGCATTGGCAATGGCTCTTTTGATGTCCTCAAAAGCTTCTTTACCTTTCATGCTCCAATAGAAAGTGGACTTAACTTTCATCATATTTACAATATGATGAGTTTTCTCTACAAATTCAGGAATGAATCTCTGCGCAGAAAATTTAACTTTCCAAAGAAAGAATGAATGATTGTCTTACTTGAAGGAAAAGTAAGAGATTGAATTGATTTGACTTTTTTTGAGTCAAATTTTGTACCTTCCTTAGACACTATGTGCCCAAGAAGCTTGCCTTCTGTTATCCCAAAAATATACTTTTTAGGATTAAGGGAAATTCCATGTTGACAACACCTTTCCAGAACTTGCCGCAAGTGATATGCATGATCTTGACGCTTTTTTGAAAAAATAGTTAAGTCATCAAGATAATGACAATGAACTTACCCATTTCATCTCTAAAAGCCAAGTCCATTGCTTTCTAAAAGTTCACACCAGCATTGATCAATCCAAACGACATTCTGTGATAAGTAAAAGTACCCCAAGGAGTTGTGAAGGTAGTTTTATACTGATCCACTTCGCTAACCTCCACTTGGTTGTAGCCTGAGAAGCCATCCAACATAGACAAAATTTCCAAACCAGTCATCGTTTGAAGCACTTGATCCATTACCAGAAGTGGGTAATTATCTTTTAGGGATGACTAATTGAAATTCTAGAAATCCACATAGATGTGGATTTCACCATTCTTTTTCCTTATTGGCACTATATTTGCAATCCATGTAGAATGATGAATTCACAAATTTATTCTTGCATTCAACATCTTCTAAATTTCAACTTGAATAGTACCTGAAATCTTTAGGTTGTATTGCTTCTATTTTTGCTTATGAGGCGAGGATCCCATCTTAAGTAGAATCTCATGTTGGACTTCCTTAGTCCAGAAAGACTTCGAATCATCATAGGAATATGCCGACACATCAATATAGTGATGCAAAAGTGTCACAAACTTGAATCTTTCATCTACCATGCAACATTTCCCAATGTTGACCATTTTAGGATCAGCTTCTATACCTAGATTCACATGTTCCACTTTCATCAATGAACCTGTTCCGATTTGTTGCTGCTACTTAATGTAACGGTCATGCTTGTCAAATAGTTTCTCGAGAGAAACCAAGCCCTTGGGAATTTTGTTTCGGGACTTTAAATATAGAAACTCTTCACCAGTCTCTGAATCCACTTTAGATACAGATTCTCGAGGAGGAGAATCAGTTCCCTCAAAATAGAGTTCATTGAAGCTATCTGCTTTCTCTAGGAATGAGATAATTTTATCATCACCATTAAAAACCTGCCAATGATCAGAATTATCTGGAATGCTGGGCCTGAATACCAAATTAATTGTGTATTTGTTACCCTTAAAATCCTTATGAGGAATCATAAGGGTAGCTGAGACAGCCAATGAATCTGCCATGTCATTAAACTCTCTTGGCACTGCTGAAATATTAAAAGCATAAAAGTCCTCAATGCAATCCCAAACACGATTGCAGTAATGCCTCGACCTTTTGTTTTTAGTTTGGTACAAATTCCTCACCTGACAAACAACAAGTTCTACATCTCCATGTGCATGGAGATTCTTGACTCCTTTGGTGTGAGAAAACTCCATTCCCAACAACAAAGATTCATATTCAACAGTATTATCAAATTGTAGCTTATAAGAGAAAGGAAAAATATCTCCCTCAGGAGATATGAGGACTATTCTAGCACCGGATCCTGTTGAAGTATAGCTACCATCAAACTCCAAATTCCAAACATCATTTGAACTCTTTGATTTGACATTCTCATGACTAGGAGACTCTATTTGAAGAAGAATAATCTTCCATTGTCACACTTTCATTTGAACTATCATCTAATGCATCAAAAAAACCCTCAGTAGTCAGAAAGTAGTTCTCCATACCTGAAGATTAAAAAAAATTTGCACCTTTGGATCCTCAGATATGGTTATAGTATATTTTTCTTCTCTTTCAGGAAGCAGCTTTTGCATGACACCCTTAATAGGTATCCTTTCTTTGAACTAGTCCATGTTGATTTCCCCACCAACATCTTTACAGAAATTCCACCCTAATAAAATTCCATATGAGGCTGGAACATCAACCACTAAGATGGTCATTCTAATCCTTTTCTCTAGAAAGGTAGCGAATGCAAACCGCACATCCTTGATTTGCCCTATAAAGGGGCATTTGTTTGGTTTCCATAGAAAAAAATCTACCAAAATTTTTTGTCAAAGTTAATCCTAGGACATCTACCACCTTGGCAAGCATGACATTATTAGAGGCCCCTGAGTCTATGATGTAGTTACTAAGTTTATGAACATTTACCAACAAAGAAACATAGAATGGATCAATTTTTCCCTGTGGTAGTGGAAGGGGTAGTAACTAGATTATTTTGAGAGGGTCTTGTCTTAGAGATGATAGGAATATTTTGGAAAGAATCTTTCCCTACAGGGGCAGCCTTATTTTTTTATAAATTTAGCTAACCATTCAAATTGATCTAGATTAGCTTGTAAATACTCGACCTCAGACATTTCAATTTTAGTCTTTCTAGCATGATCTATTATATCAAACAGTTGATATGAAGTAGACACAAGAGAAGGAATATTTTCATTTTGAGGTCTTGGATTGAAAGTATTGGTCTGAGGAATGAAAGAAGAAGAAGGAACATTAGATGTACTTACTTGTTTTTCATGGGTTGAATCCCTGGGTTGGAAAGGTAGAGGTGTGCCTCTATTAGCAATGGTGATTGTAGGATGAAGATCCTCCTTAGATCTTCTTTTGTCAGTTGCTTGTTGATTCAACTGATTCTATGACCGTGTGAAAATAGCATATATGATTCACCATATGTATCTTCTTCTTATTCTGCTTCATCCTAAAAATTTAGGAAACCAATGTTTGAGTCACCAACCAACTCTTCCTCCCCTTTCGTGAAGAGGTTGGCGATATTATCCTGATCATAATTAGGTCAGGGGGAATTTTCTTGTTCTGCTTCATAGTAGCCAACTGCTACATTAACTGGAGGTGCTTCCAAAGAAAGTCTCCCTTGTGTTGGGGAAAGCCTATTTTGTCCTTGGTTTCTTGCAGCATTACCTTGATATGGAGCATTAGGAAAAGTTCTCCTTTTTATGTCCTTGTAGGAAAGAAATGACGTATTTTGAGATACTTGTTTTTTCAAGGCTAACAATTCATTAGTCAACTTTTGCACCATGGGATCCATGGTGCTTGTGGAAGGTGCACTTGTGGAAGGTTGCCCTTTAGCTCTGTTTGTATCCTTCCTTATTTTTCCTGAGGATCACGTCATCCTCAATTTCAATAGGTAGGGTTCTAGGCTGCTGCCAAATCAGCTGGATATGCATGCCGCAGAAGAAAACTCACTTCTGGAAATTGAGTGTTTATGAAAAAACACTTTTGATTCTCAGCTATAGTCTAAGCAGTTGCAATAATTCTATTAGTCAGCTTATTAAAATTCACAATGAACTCACGCATGGGTTCTTACAGTTCCTTCTTCATTTGAGTGAACTGAGCCAAAAGGGCGTGTGCATCCTTGGTAGGCTTGAACCTAGTATTGAACTTGGTCTGTAGAATGTTCCATACAATGATGGTTTAAGATGGAAGATGATAAAACCAGTCTATAGCAACACCCTGAAGTGTCTCAACAAAGAGTCTTACTGATACATCTTCATATTCTACTCCTAGAACATCACATGTAATGTAGAAGGCTGCAATGTGTTCGTCAAGGTGAACTTTTCCATCACCATAAAACTTTGGAAAATTCTTTCTTGAGCTACGGGGTAGCTCATGCAATGGTGGTGTTAGATTCAAGGGCCTAAAAGCATTTCTCTAAGGACCTTGAACTTCCATTAAACATGGATTGAAAGGCAGAATTACAAACCTTGAAACTTGTGGGATAGGTTGAGTTCTATGAACACTTGGTATGGGAGATCTCACATTGGTAGGTGGAAAGATTAGTGTATGCTAAAGAGATCTCTTACACAGAAGATTGAAATTTTAATGTTGCATTAACTCAAATATAGGATCCACAATTCCCTATGCTCTTCTTCTTCAAGTATACTTTGGTTCAATCAGAATGTAATTCAACTAACAAAAGATAAACACAAAAAACTATTGCCAACAATAGGGACTGGCACATTTCAACAAAAAGCATGAGGTTCTTACTTGCGTGTTTGATCCCTAATAGAGTCACCAAAAATAGTTGGGTGAATATTTTGTCATCAACTCACTGAAGACAAAATGGCTATATCAACCTTAGTGTGATGAGATAAAACTCTCTTCTCAGCAAGGGGAGGCTCCGTCTAATTGTAAGCTATTACAAACTAATAACTAATAAAACTTATTTACAATAAGAACTATATTTGGGGTGATTCCATTCCATCATATTCTCTTTTTTTAGAATATATGTTTACACTTTTAAGATAATGATTTTACTAAAACTGATACAATGCAAAGAACTATGAATTACCACAAAACCCACAAAAACACAAAGTCTTCCGTTGCTCCATTCACCAATTGAAAATAAAATGGTTTTGAATAAAGTGCAGCCCAAAGTCTTCACTTATATGCCAAGATGAGATAAATAGATTAAAGATAAAAACTTGTGGCACAAAGTCTTCATGCTATTTCTCACTCATGAACATAACACAATTCTCACAAATAATTTCACAACTCAAAGTCTATTAAAACCAAATTTAGAATAATCTTTAATCACTTGAAATAAACTCTCATACTTCAATTATTTATCAAAGATAATATGATAGCAAAGACGTAAGAACAATTCTATTGTAAAACAAATCACTCCAAGACAAAGATTGGAATCTAACTTGCTCTCTTGTATTGAAAAATATTTGAAAATTAATTTACACAAATAAGTACAAAGTCTCAACTTGCTTTTCAATTGGGCAGAGTTTTGCTACAATAGATAAAAGATATTTATTTACAAAGAGGTTCCCTTTATTTATAGGGTGAGGCCAAGAGCTAATCTAAGAAAAAGTCTAACTACTTTGACTTATTCAACAAAATAGTCCTTATTGATTTATGACTTCCTTTGTTCACACATGTAATTACATTTTTGAAAAAGTACATGTGGACATGTCCAAAACTAAATACAAAGTGCATGTGAAAATATATGAAAAATTGGCTAAGGCATGATCACCTTGATTAACTATCACCACCATTCTTCTTAAGAAAATTCTCATACATTGTGAACATAGTTTGCATCTCAAGACTGTTTGGACCAGTAGTGTTCTTAGAAATGGTGCGGGCTCTAGTTATTGCATCTTTGACTGTAGTAGCTACTTTCTCATGTCTTATCAATTTGACCTTCAGATTTTCCAGAGTCAATTGTTTATCCAGTAACTTATCCATAGAAGTGACTGAAAAAGATTCTTCTTCAGAATCTCTCTGAATCATCTTATTGAATTCCTGGATCATTTCATCAGTAGAAATAAATTGATGATTATCACCAGTCAGTTTGCATGGAAGTTCCTCCAACTTATGAAGAAGATCAACATCACTATCTTCACTAAGCTCCCTAGCACCCTACAAATCCTTGATCAAATCTTTCAACACATTACTATGATGAATCAATGACTACTTGGTTTCCAAATATGATTCATGGTTTGAAATGATTCCAATTGATACCAAGGTTTTCAATTTCATCTTCTTCATGTCAGTCCATTTTTCAAGACTTTCATCCAAATACTCAATCTCTATAGACAAAGCATCAACCAAGTCATCTAATTCAGATCTTACCTTCTCCAATTTACTTTTCTTCTCAACTATAATTATTAGAAGAAGTACCCCTTGTTCATGCATCTTCTCAAGATATTCTCCTACTACCTTTCCTCTGGCATGAACCTTTTCATCTTTTTGGATGACTGGATCCTCCATAGTGATCGCCTTATGTTCCACTGACTCAGATGACAAAGTAATCTTTCGTATTACTGCAACCAATTGTTTCAATCAGTCCTTGTACTGATCCTTCATCTCCTTCTCATGATCAAACTTTACAATTAGAGAATTTAAAGTTGATTGGACATCGACCTTTGCACTCTCTAGAGTAATTTTCCCTAGCTCAATCCTTGAGATTGAATAATCATTCATATTGAAATCCTCAATGGTTGCATCAGGTGGAGGTTGAACTATCTCAACCTACTTATGGCCCTTATCTTCAAGCAGCCAGGAAAGAGTGTTAGGCTTCTTTTTGGTCTTCACCTTGACAGGTGTCAGCTTCTCAAAGTCAATGTAATTTGGAGAGATGGTTTGCTTCTTTCTCTTTGGTGTATAAGATGAGAGCCATGGAGGAAGCATAGATAAACTAGCACTTGGTGTGTAATCCATTACTGGTACAGAAGGAGTTGCACTTACACTATTATGGTAACTGTAACATTAGAAAATGTCCCCTTGGGGGCTTTTCCCTCATAAGGTTTAGCTCTTAGGTCTTTTGCATGCATTTAGAACATCTTAATTCATATTTTGGCATCCCGATGGAATGAGACCTAGGTTTCATGGCAAATTGGACCTAGGAGGACCCCTTGAGATGTACCCTGCCCAAAATAAGGGGGAGGACTTGGGTGCCCGTGCCCTAGTCTTGCCCTATTTTGGGTCAACCCCAATTTCTGGGTGTCAGTTTGTGACCATTATTTGGTCCCTTTACCGACACAGTAAGTTTGAATTACGAAAATCTTGGCGGGAGTGCTTGTAGTTGCATATATAAGCATGCTTAGGTATTCATTTAGAAACTAGATGGCAATTGTGATGTTTAAGTGTTTTCAAGGTGATTTAAGGCTTTCATTGTGATGCAAGAGCAGACTTGTGTGTTTTGTGTGTTGATATTTGCATATTTGAGCATCAATTTTCTCATGGAATGAAGAGAATCTTCCTCCCATGAGAGCTTCACTACAAGGTGACATTATATTGTTTTTCATCATTGATTCCTTTGGTTTTTGCCTCTGCCTCACAAGGGCACGCACTCTTTATTTGACAATGGTGTTTGGAGACTTAAGTGTCCTACGATGCTTGCCTGAGGCAAGCCTCTAAACACCACAAACCCCAAACCAAGTCTTGTGATTGTAGGTTACAGGTGTTGCATTTAGGAAAAGTGGAGTTGTAGGAAGGATTGGCAGGCATCAAGGATTTGGGTTCTGAAGAGTTGCAGGATGTTGGAGCATTTCTAGGACTTGGGTGCTCGCTCTAGTGTCCTCCGTAGCTGAGTTTCAGGAAACATAAATTACAGGGCTGATTAGTTCCAGAAGGATGTCTAGATCCCACAAAGAAACTAGTACCTTGGACTTGGGCACCTGCTCCAGTGTCCCTGACTATTCTGCTTTGGAACCCTAAAAATAGGTACTCTGTGATTTGGTATTTTACTCCTGTGTGCAAGAGCTTTTTCTATTATTCATCAATTTGTTGTCATATTTGCATAATTAGGGTTTTAATGGTCAATTGAGCATAAGCGAAGAAAAATTTATAATTAAATTCCCTAATCTAAATTTCCCTACATCTCATAGTGACCTAGGGTATGATAGTGCTCGTCTCTCGACCCTCGATACTTGAATGTTAAGTGGAGAGGAGGATTTAAACATCAAAACACTAAAACATTAACAAATCCAATTTTCCCCTAAACATTTTTGTGAAGCCATGTTTTTGGACTTAAATTTCAACTTGCTAAGTGCGTGTCTTTATATTTGGATTAATTTCATTCATTCATACAATCATTTATTTTATTGCATTGAGAAAAATTCAAAAAAATTGAAAAAATGAAAAATTAAAAAAAAAATGCATTATTGTGCTTAGTACATTGCATCAATTCTTTCTAAATTTTCCTAATTCATGATTTTTACATTAGATCTGATATAAACTACAGAAAAATACAAAAAATTAGAATTTTCTTTGCATTTTCATCATTAATTTGCTAGGTTTCTGTGGAAAATTTGACAATTTTATATAACCTAGTAATTCCAAAATCTAGGGTTACTAGGCAAAATCTTTTCTCATAGTTTTCTACTGATTTTAGAGGCTCATTCAAATTTTCATTTGGCTGTATTCTTTCATTTTAGTGTGAATTTGTATTTAGATTTAAAATATTTGCCATTTTGCACAGAAAATTTCAACAAAAACTAGCAATTTTGATGCATTTTTATTAAATTTGCATTGGCATTTTGCATGTTCAAGCTTGAAAATCATTTTCAGATCTGAGAGTAAGTCAACTTCATCATAAATAATACTTCAAAACATTCACATAGCATTTTGTCCCAGGATCTCAAACCTAGGGCTTCAAAAACAACGATTTTCACTAAATTTGGCCTTATCAACTCTCTAAACTTGCACTATAGGTCTGTTGTGAAGAATATTTTTGCATTAATTTACTGTTATTAGGGTAATCATTTTCTTCCCATCATAAAAATTTTCACAACACTCTTTTAAAGAGCTTTTGTATTGAAAATTTGGCAAAAAACTACACATTTTGACCATTTTTGCCCTAGGGTTTAACCTAGCTTGCACTTCAAGTGTGTTGTGTTGGATATTTTGACATAAAATGGCTGTTATTACTGATATTATTTCCTGTCCATCATCATTTTCCTCATAGTACCCTTTGTTATGCTCTTTTGCATTGAGTTTTGGTGAAAAAAGTGCTTATTTTGACATATTGTCACTATAATTGAACTTGGCATTATCTTGGATTTGCATCAAGAGTGCGTTGAGAGTGATCTTATTTCTGTTTTTGACTGATACCAGACATATAACATGCTTTCCTTGATCAAAATCCTTACAACATCCTTTGTTTTATTCATTTGCATTGGAAAAAGTATCAAAAAATCAAGCATTTAGGTCATCTTTGCGTATAGTTTTGCACTTGACTTTTGCATAAAGTTGGAAAAGATTTTCAAAATCTGATCTTACTTTGGAATGGAACCTTCATGTCATTTCTCAATGGTATCTCTACATGCATTTATCAAAGATCTTGATTTTGACCAAATTTTTAATCCTCGTGGGTGAACATCCTTTGATATTAGAATATTTAACCAAATTCAACTCTAGGAACACTCATGAGAAAGATGAGAGTAAAAAGCCTTTTTCCACCATAGAGTATGATGATGACAATGTACCTTCCTCTCATCCCATTGCTCTCCCTAGCCAAGATGTAGCATTAGCGGATGAGAAAAGGTCTCTCACATTAAATACTTTAGGGATGGATGTTGGGTGCAATCAAGAGGGAAACAGTGTTAATTCGATACTTATTAATATGCTTGGTAGTACTCTTCCTAAGATGGTTGTGTGGGGGGTACCTAATGCACCTTATTGCTTAAAGCCGGTGATTACGGTTCAAGGTGTTCAAAATGTGTTACAACAACCACACCACAATGTGATTGCTCACACATACAACACCTGTAATAACAAGAAAAGTAACCAAGCACTATATGTGCCTATCTCTCTTCCATGTTCTCAACCTATGCTCCCTCCACCACCTTGTCTTACTCATAAAAGTGGTCAAGAGTATGATCTTGTTGAACATCTTCGCGCTACTCAGGCTAAGATCTCTCTTTGGGATTTGATACAAACATCACCTACATACCATGGAATGCTCCAAGAAGCTTTACAAAAGGTGATTGTGCCACCTGTTGTTAAGCCAAATGATGTAGTAGCTGTATTGGATAGTATGCATGTGACAAAAACATATATTCTCTTTCAACCATAGGAATTGCCATCAATTGAAGTTCAAAACCAATATGATCCTCTTATAGTCTTTGTCACAATAAACAGAACGTTGGTAAAATGAGTTATGATTGACAATGGATTGGCTCTTAATGTTTGTAACATTGACCTACTACACAAAATCAAGGTTGACACATTAAAAATCACACCAAATGAAATTAATATTTGTGGCTTTGATAATGTTGGACGACAATCCGTGGGCACTATAACTCTACCTAGGTCCGAGATACTAGGAGACCACCTCTATTGTGACCTTCTACTTGTATCATCATTCTTCTAAATTGCCTCTCTCTCTAATTTCATTATTGTGTGTTGTGTCTTATAGACATAGCGTTGCGGTTCTTAACACTTGGGGGCACCCTCCTACGTGACTGTCCCTAAGACACTTGTTTCTCCTCTCTTATTTATTGTTTCCCTTCCTCTAGTGTTTCCACCTAGCAGGCGGATGACGACAAACATTTATACTGATGAGGACCTAGTGTCCCTTTCGAGAGCAATCAAAAATTGGACTTAGTTCCTAATATGACGATGGCGTTGTATATTTTATCCAACTCTTGGCTAGTGGAAGCCCTCATGCTTTCCACGTAGTGAATTTCATGATGTTTTTGTCGCATTTACAAACCTTAACAATACTGTTGCTCTATGCACCTTTGTTTGCCTTTGAATCTGGCCTTGGTGGTACTCAATTTGGAGAGCTTCATGATATAGCCTCACGGTTATCCTCAAATTATGAATTTGTTGTATAACCTTGGCTCTTTGTGTGGTTAATCATATGCATTGATGTTGTTGTTTATCATGATCTTGTAGACACTAACATGTTTTTTGTAGGGATGTGCTTGTGGGAACATTTGGCGATCGCAAAGTACATGTCACCTCCAAGGGGCATGGGCTTTGTGAGAGTCTGTGTTCCCTTGTGTGTTTTCTTCCTACCTTAACATGCTTGATATCGATGCTTGATATCAACCACCTTATGGTGGGGGCAAATATAAGGTAAGCTATCTGTTATAGATGTTAGAAATGTGCTTGTCCTTAGGTACAGACTAGTACAATGAGTACTTCCTATATCCTAAGTTTGTTTGCAATCAATCAATCTATCTTGAAATCTATTGCGTATTCCTTCTTTTCACTGTAAGTCATCTCCGTGAGCAGGTGGGGTTGTATAATTTTGAGCTCATACCTCCTTTTCATTGTAAGGTGTCTCCATGACGCGGGTGGGGTTGCATTTTCAAAATTCCTCTACGGAGGCAAGGAGCGGTTCTATGACTAAATCAACCCTTAAGCATGTTTTCGATGATTGTTGTGGCAAAGCCCAATCGTCGGTGTGTTCCTGTAATGTGCCTGAGATGGTGTTGGACCTAGAAATAGGTACACTCCATCACTTGTCTTCTGTGTTTTCTCCATGTCTTCAAAGTGTGTGTTTGGCATGCTTGCTTTGTTTGGCGTGTCTATTGCCCCATATGAATCCTGCATTTTGGGAGGTTTTGCATGTCTTGCATGTGTGTTGCCCAATATATACAAAGACCTGCGTGATGAGTACATCATGTATTATGGGAGGTTGTTTACTTTCTAGTACTTGCATTTGCATTTCATATATATATGAGAAAAAGAAAAAAGATATCATTTCTATCTTCCATGCATTAATGTGTCTTCTATACATTGACTACCTTCTCCATGTTCTGCATGACTGTAACTATCTTCTCTATGTTTTGCGTGCATGTTATTGTCTTCTATGTGATTGGCGTGTCTTCTCCGTGCTTGGTGTGTTTGATGTGTCTATGACCTTACTTTAATGTATGTATTGGTCTTGCATTTATACATACATTAAAGTGGGGGCTAAATGTAACATCAAAAAATGTCCCCTTGGGGGATTTTCCCTCATAAGGTTTAGCTCCTGGGTCTTTTGCATGCATTTAGGACATCTTAGTTCATATTTTGGCATCCCAATGGAATGAGACCTAGGTTTCATGGCAAATTGGACCTAGGAGGACCCCTTGAGCTATACCCTACCCAAAATAGGGAGTGAGGACTTGGGCGCCTATGCCCTAGTCCTGCCCTAGTTTGGGGCAGCCCCAATTTTTGGGTGTTTGTTTGTGACCGTTATTTGGTCCCTTTGCTAACACGGTAAGTTTAAATTACAAAATCTTGGTGGGAGTGCTTGTAGTTGCATATATAAGCATGCTTAGGCATTCATTTAGAAACTAGATGGCAATTGTGATGTTCACGTGTTTTCAAGGTGATTCAAGGCTTTCATTGTGTTGCAAGAGCAGACTTGTGTGTTTTGTGTGTTGATATTTACAGATTTGAGCATCAATTTCCTCATGGAATAAAGAGCATCTTCCTCCCATGAGAGCTTCACTACAAGGTGACATTATATTGTGTTTTCATCATTGATTCCTTTGGTTTTTATCTCTGCTTCACAAGGGCATGCACTTTTTATTTGACAACAGTGTTCAGAGACTTAAGTGTCCTCTGAGGCTTGACTGAGGCAAGCCTCTAAACACGACAACCCCCAAACCAAGTCTTGTGATTGCAGGTTACAGGTGTCACATTTAGGAAAAGTGGAGTTGTAGGAAGGATTGGCAGGCATCAAGGATTTGGGATCTAAAGAGTTGTAGGACGCTAGAGCATTTCTAGGACTTGGGCGCTCACTCTAGTGTCGTCTACAACTGAGTTTTGGGAAACAAAAGTTATACGGCTGATTAGTGCCGGAAGGAGGTCCAGATCCCATAAAGAAATTGGTACCTTAGACTTGGGCGCCCGCTCTAGTGTCCCTGACTGTTCTACTTCAAAACCCTGAAAATAGGTACTCTGTGATTTAGTATTTTACTCCTGTCTGCAAGAGCTTTTTTAGTTATTCGTCAATTTGTTGTCGTATTTGTATAATTAGGGTTTTAATGGTCAATTGAGCATAAGAGAAGAAAAATTGATAATTAAATTCCCTAATCCAAGTTTCCCTACATCTCACAGTGACCTAGGGTATGATAGTGCTTGTCACTCGACCCTAGATCTTTGAATGTTAAGTGGAGAGGAGGATTTAAACATCAAAACACTAAAACATTAACACATCCAATTTTCCCCTAAAAGTAACAATTGGAGAAGTATTTGTAAAAATGGCACTTGGCACATTTACATTAGTAGCCTGCTCAGTACTTGAAACAAATTCATCCAAAATTATCTGATCACCAATATCACAAGAAGGAGAAGATAAAATTGGTAAAGATTCTGAAGAACCAAAAATAGTGTCTAAGGCAGCCTTAGGACTATAAAAAATTGTCCTAGAAGAAGATGGTGGAGAACCAGAAGATTGAACAACAATCAAAGACAATGGGGTATTTGAGACAATAGGTATAGAATCTGAAATAGGCAAGGTGCGCAAAGAAGAAGAAACTTGAGGTTTTGGTGTCATGTCTTTTTTAGGAGATATGGTTGGTTCCTCTACTTGTTCCTATTCATCTTCTTTCTCTGCTTCCTATTCATCCTCCTTTTCCTCTAACGACTTCTCTTTAGTGTCCATTTCCTCAGCAACAGGCTCCTTAGTTGCCCATTCATCTGTTTCCATTTCTTCTCCACTTGGTTCTTGCTCAGTCACCTTAGCTTTGCTACCTTTTGATATTCATCTTAGGAGGCTTGGAAGAACTTGATGTATCACTCTTATTTTTTGTTCTTATTTTTGCCTTTTTACCTATTTGCTCTAAAGTCTCCTCCTCAGAGCCAGTGATAAAATATTTCAATTGAATCCCTTTGCTTTTTAGCCAAACATTTGTATTTGCCAAAATTGGCTCATAACGTTTCCTTATTGAAGTTAATTCTTTCTTTGACCATAAAACAACAAGCAAAGGAGAACCTTCAACATTCCCATTAACACATTTAGGATTCACAATGTCTTCATCATCTACCATTTCCTCTAGGATATCAGCGAATTCTAAGTCTTCAATTTGACTTAGTGTTAATTTGTAGTAGTCCAATTTCCTAATCTCCTCCTGAGTTCATAAGTCAGCCCATATATCTTCCACCATAAGGATATGTGATAGATTCTTCCTCTTTATCTTATCTTTTACCCTTCTAAAGTCAAAGTTACTTCTCTTGAAATACTTCATTGTTACCAGTTGCATCTCAGTTTCAAGAGCCTTGGCCTTATCAAAAGTGGCGATGGAGTACTTGCCAATCTCAATGGGAAATTTAAAGCCATGTTTCTTCAACTCCATCTGCTTGTTTTACACAACAATCATTTTCTGACATAATTCCATCAAGATAATTCTATCACTAGGAAATTTGGGCAACATATATGAATAGCTTTGAAAATAACCAACCCTCAAATAAGTGAAAGGTGGGAATTGGAGATACAAACAACGAAAACTATTCAGAACTTTCCAGGCTTCATCTAAAACTCTCTGAGCTATTATAGTTGAAGATCAAAAAGACACATAAACACTGCAAAGAAAGCATCATTTACCCTCTGAAAGTGATGGATTGATCCCTTTAGAGTAAGCTGGGGGTAGTATTGGTACATAGGTATAACTCTTCGATCTCCTTCAGATGTCAATCTTGGGAAACTTGTCATTGAAGCAACCGTATAGACCAGATAAGATGTCATGTAGAATTTGGAGGTTGTAGATACTTTGGTGAATTGCTCATGTAGAGCATTGTTTATCTACTCACCCTAGAAAATATTTTATTTTCCTTGTAGGATGAGTTTGATATAAGGGTACATCCACTCATGAAAAGTGGAAGAAGAAGAAAGCCCCCTAACTCTACTGAGAAGAGTTATTAGGTCACTGACCTCTTCGACAAAATCACTCCTTGGGAAACTTTTAGGCCATGTAGAAAGATTAGCCCTTGCAGTTTTCAACCATTTGGTATTTATAACTCTCTTTGCTTTCTTAGGATCTTTATCATACTCCTTTTGAGCACTACTAAAATCAATCTCTCCACAATCCTCTGCACTAGGACACATGAAGACTTTGTCCATGAATTCTACATCTAACTTCATGATCACATTACCTTGAGCATCTGCAACTGTCCTTTTAACCCTATTGTAGAAATGGGCCACCTGGAGAACAAACTTAGGATTGTGTGTTGCTATGGGAAAAGAAGCAACCAAATGAATATTACTCTCCACAATTCTCTTCATGAAATGACATGGCGATTGTTGCTTTATTCTCTCCACGAACTTGGCCATATTGACATGACCAATCTCTGTATTCTGGATTTCATCTACATTGGATGTGACTGAGGTAATGGGAAACACACCCCGGTATTTGTGCTTCATGGCTTCGTCTTTCTTCGACAAAGCATCAGTCATCTGAAACACAGAATCTGTTAGTTGAAAGATAGATCTCGACAATCTTACAAAATCAATTACAACATAAAAGGCATGATTTTGTAGTGTTAGGGAAATTTTGGCAAATGGGGAACTATAATGTTGAAGATCATAATAAATAGTATGAGCTTGGCAGGGCTAGTGAGAAATAAAAGAAAGCAATTGAGTGAAAGTGGGTGAAAGTTAACAAAAGAAAAAATTTCTCCAGAGTTAGAGAATTTTGGGAAGATAGTGCATGGGTGGTAAAAATTGCCTCCTCTACATGCAGGGGGAATTGCTTTTTGTGCAGGAGCAGTAAAATCACCATTTATGCATATTGGGGATAAATCTTGCAATGATGTTAGAGCGGTAAAAATTGCCGACATTGCATCTTCAGAGAACTTCCTTTGTGTATAGGTGGCAAAAATTGCCTCCCCTACACTTTGATAGGTCTAAACAAGTTTCATGTATGGGTGGCAAAAATCACTTTCCGTACATGGAAATAACAATCTTTTTAATTTTTGTGGTAAAAATTACCGCTCAAACATGTAAAGGGAAAGAAACAAAGTGTATTGGCGATAAAAATGTTTGCCTCTTCACCGAGTTTAAGTTCCAAGGTTTTATGTATGGGCAGCGAAAAATCATCACCCCTACACATGGGGAAATATTTGATGTTTTTACCATGGGCGGTGAAAATCACTGCCCTTGAATTTTAGGTTTGAAAATGGAAATATGCATTGACAGGAATTATTATTACCTTCGTAGGTTACAAAACTTCGAAAGAAAATAAAGGAAGTTCGGTGAAAAATGTTGACCACACAAAGAGATATACATAGTTTTAACACTAACAACAAACTTAAAATAAAAAACCAAAACGTGGTGAAAAATAACTAATAGACTATCATACAAAAAGGGTTTACACATAAAAATGTTTGGTTTTAAATAAAATAGTTTATTAGTGAGAACAATAAATTTAAACACAATCACAACCTAAAATCCAACAACAAACCCTAACGTGTGCAGATAAAAATAAAAATGAACGAGAAAAAAGAAACCCTACCTGGTAATGATGGAAGAAAAATAAATAAAAATGCTAACTCAAACCGTCGCTCACATCCATCTGTACATGTCAGAGATCTTCAAGGAAATGAGTAAAGGCATGGAGTAGACATGGAGATAAGGAAAACACAAGAATGAAAAATAAAACTAACAACAAACCATTTAAAACGCAAAAATATAATAACTCAACTTTGCATTTATTACAGTTCATGTGAACTAAAAGATGGTCAAGCGGCAAAAATTACTGCCATTACACATACAAAGGGGACAACATGCACATGCGACAAATTTTTCTGCCCCTTCACGTGACAAGGGTATTTAACTGTTGCAAATATGTGCCTAAGTAGTGTTGTCATTGATGCCAACATATCCTTGTTGCCATTGGTGTCAACTGTATCCTATTTTACTGTCTGTATAGAAGACCAGATTGTTGAGGATATTGAGAAAATTAATGACAATCAATTCATGTGGACCATATGGCTATGTAGAGGATTGTCAAAGGTTGCTCTAGTTAAGAATTCAGAAGTCTGCATGAAGATTTGAAGAAGTTATGGCCATCTGAGTAGAACCAGATTTTACAGTATTCAGAAGAGATAGTGTGACAGTAATTTGGTCCAGATTGCTCCACAGTGAAATTTTATGGTTTGCGGATCTACAGGCATGTTTGGGAAGTCAATGTGTATCATCAACTCCAGTGGTTCGTGGTTTAGAGGTCCGTAAGCTATCTTTCTAGTTTGACAGTCATGGCAGATAGTGTTCTTGAGGTTTCAGAGGAAGATACAAATGATTCTGGTAATTTGGTTTAGAGTGGATGTTATTGGTGATTTCAATGTGCTTGTGGAAGTCTCTAGATCATGTGGCTACTATGTTGGAGGTCCACATTGAAGTTTGAGCTTGTTAATTGAAGATTTCTTCTTTGAGGTTGATGTTCTTCCCAGTCTTGGCTGACCAAATGTTCCTAGCATGTTGCGGATGAACTAAAGAGCATTTTATGAAACATGGTATGTTAATGGAGGAAGTTTCAAGTCTCAGCTATGTTTGGCCGATAGTGTAAAGATCCTGATTAAGCTTAGCCGACCTTGTTGATCATTCCAAGGTTGATGAAGTGTATAAATACTTGTTGAAGAGTTGTGAAAAATCATCCTTGTATAAAATGAATTAAATCCGAAGAAAGGATCAAAAGCATAGCAAAGAAGAAGAGGAGCGAAGGGAATATAGAGTGAAGAGTCAGTGAAGAAGAATTTGAAGATAGGAGTAGAAGTTTTTGAGCCTTCAAAGGGACTGATTTAGGCATGAATGTAGATACTATTTCTCAGTTCATTATCTTTGTGTAAATCATAATTTCTTATAAGTAGTGAGCCTCTTCCTGAGAAGCGAGCTCTGGGTAGTACACCTGAAGGCATGCCTTCTATTTTCTTAAGTACTTTAAGAGGGTATACATTTTTGTGGGTTAATCCTCACCGTGGTTTTTCCCTTAACCAAGTTTTTCACGTCAAAATTCTGGTGTAGTGTGTTCATGTTGTTTCTACTCATGTGTTGATTTATGCTCAAATGTTTATATCATTAATCTAGTTGTAAATTAAGAAAGAAGATTTAAAAGTTTAGAAAAGGTTAAAGTTTAGGGACAAATGATTCACCCCCCTCTCAGTTGTCTGAACTAATTCCAACAATTTGTATTAGAGCCAAGTTCCTCTAAAAGAAGCTTGACCGCTTGAGGAGATCCAAGATGTCATTTTACAAGAAGGAAAGCTTGAGATTTGATGGAACAAATTACTCCCTATGGAAGGTACACATGTAGTGTCATTTGGAATGTATGGGTGATGTCTTTTGGTTAATAACCAAGAATGTGTATAAGATTATGAAGAATAGACCTTCAAATATAGATGAAATCAGAGATGCTGAACACAACACTTGAGCCAAAGAAGCATTGTTGAGTGCCATGTTAGATACCGAATTGGTAAATGTCTTGGATTTATAAACTTCTCATGAAATCTAGATTAAATTGGAAAATTTGTATGAAGGTGACAAATATGTTAAATGTGCCAAGCTATAAACCCTGAAGGGTAAATATCAAAGATTGGTAATGAGTGAAGATGAAAACATTACTTCCTACATGTAGAAAGTAAATGAACTTGTGACTGGTATCAAAAATCTAGGTGGAGTATTGGATGAATCAGAAATTGTTTCCAAAGTGCTTAGATCCTTGCTTGCAGCTTACAAGCACAAGGTTATAGCCATTGAAGAAATTAGGACAGTAACAACTGTCACAAGGGATCAGTTAGTTGGTAAGCTTTATACATTTGAAATGAGTGATTTTGGTGATTCTCTCCCTAAGTTTGAATCTATATTTAAGGCCATTGTGATTGTAAAGCAAAGATATGATCCAGGTGAAAGTTCTTCAGGAAGAGCAAACAGATTTATCAAGACAAGGAAGGATCTTGAAGATGATGAAATTGAGACTGTAGATCTTGAAGCTCTCATTGCCAAACAGATGCCAAGAGGATCCAGTAAGTATGAAGGAAAGTTGCCACTCAAATGTTTTTCTTCTAATAAGATTGGTCATTTTGCCTCAAGGTATCTGGAGAGGTTTTCAAAACCAAACCTTAACAAATACAAAAGTCAGAAGAATTGTTACTATGTCCAAGAAGCTAGAGAAGGAGTCACAGATGATGAATCTAATCATGGAGAAGGTGATTGGGTGTTCATTTCTATTAAAGAATAAGATCCAATGTCTACTGAATCTGCTAGCTGTGCAAATGTGGAAAGTGCCTTGGTTGCTCAGGTTGTCGAAAAAGATGAATGGGTGATTGATAGTGGATGTTCTCATCATATGACTGGTAACAAGAGTAAGTTTGTGAGTTTTGAAAATTATGAAGGACTTGTGAAATTTGGAGACAACTCAGCTAGTAGAATCCGTGGCAGAGGATCCATCTCTTTTGATGGTAAGAACAACACCAATGATGTTTTGTATGTGGAAGGATTGAAACATAATCTTCTCAGTGTTGGACATTTGGGTGACAAGGGTTATGATCTTCGATTCAAGGATGGAAAATGCATAATCTTGGAAAGTTTCAGAATTGAAATTACATCCCGTACTCAGACTAGAGGTAACATCTTTCACTTAAGTAGTTCAGGAAAAAGTTGTTTGATTTCTCAAACAGATCAAAGTTGGTTATGGCATAGGAGGTTGTGTCATTTAAATTTTGATAACATTGTCAAAATAAGTTGCACTCAAGCTATAAGAGATCTTCCAAGACTTGTGAAACCTAATAGTATATGTAGAGAATGTAAATTGGGTAAACAGAACAAAATTTCATTCAAAAGTAACAAACAAGGTTCAAGTGGGAGATTGGAATTGGTACATACTAATCTCTGTGGTCTTACTAGAATTAGGAGTGTGCAAGGAGACAAATATTTCATGTTGTTGATTGATGATTACTCTCAGATTATGTGGGTAACTTTCCTAAAAGAAAAATTAGAAGCTATTGATAAGTTTAAGGTGTTCAACATGATGGTTGAAAATGAGATTGGTGGGAAATTGAAGTGTCCAAGATCTAATAGAGGTGGAGAATTCACTTCCGGTGAGTTTGATGCTTTCTATGAAAAACATGGAATAAAAAGATAGTTATTTTCTCCTAGGACTCCTCAGCAAAATGGAGTTGTGGAAAGGAAGAACCAGACCATTCAAGAAGTTGCTAGGACCATAATGATGGAAACAAATGTTCCTCAAGTTTATTGGAGGGAAGCTGTGAGTACTATTGTCTATATTCTTAACTGGGTGCAGATCAAAGGAAATTTTGGTAAAACTCCTTATGAACTATGGTTTGGCCATCCTCCTACTGTGAGATATTTTAGATTTTTTGGTAGTAAATGCTATATTAAAAGAGATGAGGATTTAAGCAAGTTTGAGGCAAGAAGTGATGAAGGAATTTTTTTGGGATACTCAACTCAAAGTAAGGCTTACCGATGCTTCAACAAAAGGTTGAAAAAGATTGTTGAACGTGCTAATGTTAATGTTGATGAAAGCAAAGAAGGACATTCCAGGTATTGTGAATATGATTTAGATGATAAGTATGAAAGTCAAAGTCAAGAAAGACAAGTTCAAATCTAGACCTAGATTTAGATTGATCTAGTAACTCTAGAGATTAGTACAGAAGATGAATAAATTCAAGAAACAGAAGTTCAAACAATTCCCAAAACCCCCAGGTATGCAAGAATGAATCATCCTAAAGATCAAATCATAGGAGAAAAATAAAGGTGTTCAAACTAGGAGAAGAGTTGATGAAGATCAAGAAGAGATTTGTTTGATTTCAAAGTTTGAACCTAAATCAGTTAGTGAAGCTTGTAATGATGAAAACTGGGTTAAAGAAATGGAAGAAGAATTAGTGCAAATTAAAAAGAATCACACTTGGGATCTTGTTCCTAGACCTGAGGACAAAAATGTGATTGGAACCAAATGGGTCTTCCAAGATAAACTAAATGAAGATGGTGAGGTTGTAAGGAATAAGGCAAGGTTGGTATGTAAAGGCTATTGTCAAGTGGAAGGAATTGATTTTGAAGAAACTTTTTCCCTGATGGAAAGGATAGAGGTTGTCAGATTATTTCTTTCTTTTGTTGCTTTCAAAGATTTTAAAGTTTATCAGATGGATGTCAAATCAACATTCCTAAATGGAGAGTTAGAGGAAGAAGTCTACATTGAGAAACCAGAAGTATTTCAGTTATTTGATCAGAGAGATATGGTCTGGAAATTGAGAAAAGCATTGTATGGACTTAAGCAAGCCCCAAGAGCCCGGTATGCATGATTGGATAAGCATTTTATCAAGATAGGATTCAACAAAGGTACTTATGATAGTAATATGTACTTCAAGATTAATCATGAGGACATTCTAATTGTTGAAGTCTTTGTTGATGATATCATTTTTGGTGGAAATGAATTTATACATTGCAAAGCATTTATTGATCAGATGAAAAGTGAGTTTAAGATGTCAATGTTTGGTGAGATGAACTTCTTCCTAGGTCTGCAAATTGTTCAGTCAGATAAAGGTATCTTCATATCTTAGTCCAAGTATGTGAAAGAATTGTTGAAGAAGTTTGGAATGGAATATTCAAAGCTAGTAGGTACTCTTGTGGTAACCGGATGCAAGCTAAGCAAAGATGATGACTCCCCCAAGGCAAATCAGAAAAGGCATAGACCAATGATTGGAGGATTTCTCTATTTGACTCAGACCTGACCTGACATCATGAATGCAGTTGGACTTGTTGCCAGATTTCAAGCTCATCCAAAAGAATCTCATGTTGTGGCAGTCAAAAGAATTCTTAGATATCTCAAGGGGACAATTGATTATGGACTATGGTATCCAAAGGACAATGATTTCACTCTTCATGCATACACAGATGCTAATTGGGTAGGAGATGTGGATGTCAGAAAAAGTACTAGTGGTGGTGCATTCTTCTTGGGAAGAAGATTGGTCTCTTGGATGAGAAAAAAGCAAGAGGCAATTTCTCTGTCTACTGTAGAGATAGAGTATATAGCAGCAACACATAATTGTTCTCAAGTTTTGTGGATGAAGTAAATGTTGAAGGACATCAAAATTGTGTTTGAGGAGCCAGTTACAATTTTCTGTGATAATTCAAGTGCTATAAGCATTTCAAAGAATCTGGTATTATACTCAAAGACAACATATATCTATCAAAGTTTGTTAACTGGAGCAACCTCTAACAATCCTCTACACAGCCATATGGTCTGCATGCATTGATTGTCATTAATTTTCTCAATATCCTCAACAATCTGGTCTTCTATATAGACAACAAAATAGGATATAGTTGACACCAATGACAATAAGCATATGTTGACATCAGTGACAACACCGCTTAGGTACATATTTGCAACAATCTCCCCCTTTGTCATTGATGGCAACATATGATGTGAAAAACTAAATTCAACGATCAAGACAAGAACTTCTCCCACTTTCTCTTCTCACTTCTGCAATTACTTTCTTTACTACTCCCCCTTACATCAGCAACTAGTTTTTCACATGACTTCTCTCCCCCTTTGACATCAATGGAAAAGGGCACATATTTGCTATCTTTTCTCCCTTTTTACTTCAGAATGATCCCAAAATTTTCATACTGACTACTCCCCCATTGAGTAGTACCTCCTTAACATCAATTTGGATCACAACATATGAATGTGAATTCCACCAGACTGATGCACCTTAGTGCATCTTAGTTCTAATCAGGAGGGGTAATACCCCTAACTTTTCTCTGAGATACTCAAAAGTATCCTTGGGAAGAGGCTTAGTGAAGATATCCACAATCTAATCTTTGGAAGTGTTTAGGGTAAAATTGGATTTTGTTAATCTTTTGTTGTTTAGATGTTAAAACCCTCTTTTCTACTAAACATTGAAGGATCTAGGGTCGAGTGATGAGCACTATCATACCCTAAGTCACTTACAAATGAAGGAAAACTTGGATTAGGGAATTAATTATCAATTTTTCCTTCTCCTATGTCCAATTGACCATCAAAACCCTAATTATGCAAATATGACAACAAATTGACGAATAACAGAAAAAACTCTTGCAGACGAGAGTAAAATAACAAATCACAGAATACCTGTTTTCAGGGTTTCGAGGCAGATTAGTTGGGGACTAAGGTGCTGGCGCCCAAGTCCAAGGTACCTTCTTTTTTAGGGAATATGCACCTCCTTCCAACATTGATCAACATTGTAACTTTTGTTTCTCGAGATCTATCTGTGGAGGACACTAGTGTGAGAGCCCAAGTCTTGGAAGTGCTCTTGTGTCCAACTTTTCTTCAGATCCTGAATCCTTGATGCCTGCCAAGCCTTCCTACAACTCCACTTTTTCCAAATGTGACACCTGTAACCTGCAATCACAAGACTTGGTTTGGGGGTTGTGGTGTTTAGAGGCTTGCCTCAGTCAAGCCCTGGAGGACACTTAAGTCTCTGAACACTATTGTTAGATAAAGAGTGCGTACCCTTGTGAGGCAGAGGCAAAAACTAAAGGAATCAATGATGAAAACACAAAATTATGTCACCTTGTAGTGAAAGATATCATGGAAGGAAGATGCTCTTCATTCCATGATGAAATGGATGCTCAAATTTGCAAACAAACACATAAACCACACAAGTCTGCTCTTGCAACACAATGAAAGCCTTGAATCACTTTAAGAACACAATAGCTTGCTAGTAATCATCTAGTTTACAAATGAATGCCTAAACATGCTTTTATATGCAACTACAAACACTCCCGCCAAGATTATCATAATTCAATCTTATCGTGTCAGCAAACGACCCAAATAACAGTCATAAACTGTCACTCATAAATTAGGACTACCCCAAAATAAGGAAGGACGAGGGCATGGGTGCCCAAGTCCTCCCCCCTTATTTTGGGCAGGGTACAGCTCATGGGGTCCACTTAGGTCCAATTTGTCATGAAACCTAGGCCTCATTCCATCGGGATGCCAAAATATGAACTGAGATGTCCTAAATGCATGCTAAAGACCCAGGAGCTTAAACTTACGAGGGAAAAACCCCCAAGGGGACATTTTCTGATGTTACATTTAGCCCCCACTTTAATGTATGTATAAACACAAGGCCAATACATGCATTAAAGTAAGGTCACAAACACAACAAACACACCAAGCACGAAGAAGAAATGCCAATCACACAAAAGACAGTAATAGACCGCAAAATACGGAGAAAATAGTTACAGTCATGCATAACACAGAGCAGACAATCAATGCATAGAAGACACATTAATGCATGGAAGACAAAAATGATATCTTTTCTTTTCTTTTTTTCATATATATGCAATGCAAATGCAAGTACTAGAAAGTAAACAAACCTCCCATAGTACAGGATGCACTACTCGAGGGCATAGGTCTTCATATATATGGGGCAACACACATACAAGACACACAAAACCTCCCAAAATATAGGAAGCACTACCCGAGGGTGCTGGTCTCTACATATGGGGCAACAAACATGCCACATAAAACAAGCACGCCAAAACACACACACTTGAAGACAATGAGAAAACACGGTAGACAAGCGATAGAGTGTACCTATTTCTAGGTCCAACACCATCTCAAGTACATTATAGGCACACACCGACGATTGCGCTTCGCCACAACAATCATCGAAGACATGCTTAAGGGTTGAGTTAGTCACAGAACTGCTCCCCGCCTCTACAGAGGACTTTTGAAAATGACAAGATTATGCAATCTGCTATGAGATATACACCATCCCCACTGCCGCAGAAGGCTTAAGAAAAAGGATATTCTCGATATCCTGCCTCCGCAGAGGGCTTACACGATTGATTGATTGATTGAAAACAAGCTCAGGATGCTTGATGCACGACCCTAGGGTGCAAGTCTTTGCATCTGAGGTCAAACACATTGCTAACATATATAATAGATAGCTTACTTTATATATGCCCCCACCTTAAGGTGGTTGATATCAGTTATCGATATCAAGCATATTAAGGTAGGAAGAAAACACACAAGGGAACACTAACTTTCGCAAAGCCCATGCCTCCTAGAGGGGACATGTACTTTACGATTGCCAAATGTTCCCACAAACACATCCCTACAAGAAACATGTTAGTGTATACAAGATCATGATAAACAACAACATCAATGCATATGATTAACCACACAAAGAGCCAAGGTTATACAACAAATTCATAATTTGAGGATAACCGTGAGGCTATATCATGAAGCTCTCCAAATTGAGTACCACCAAGGCCAGATTCAAAGGCAAACAAAGGTGCATAGAGCAACAGTATTGTTAAGGTTTGTAAATGCGACAAAAACATCATGAAATTCACTACGTGGAAAGCATGAGGGCTTCCACTAGCCAAGAGTTGGATAAAATATACAACGCCATCATCATATTAGGAACTAAGTCCAATTTTTGATTGCTCTCGAAAGGGACACTAGGTCCTCATCAGTATAAATGTTTGTCGTCATCCGCCTGCTAGGTGGAAACACTAGAGGAAGGGAAACAATAAATAAGAGAGGAGAAACAAGTGTCTTAGGGACAGTCATGTAGAAGGTTGCCCCCAAGTCACCAACCACGACACTATGTCTATAAGACACAACACACAATGAAATCAAAGAGAGGAAATATAGAAGAATGATGATACAAATAGAAGAATGCCACAATAGAGGCAGTCTCCTGGTATCCTAAACCTTATGGGAGAATCTGAGGTCATCCTAGGAGGCCTAAACAACACATAACACATCACGGGGGAAGCACATCATGAGAGAGATAAAGGGTTAGAGATACTTACCTGTAGGGCCCCGTTAGGCTAGTGGGTATCACGAATCTTGATCTTTATCTTAATAGTTAAGGCGTTATCACTTTTTCTCTCTTCCATATGTTCATGAGTTTGCAAGGGTAACTATGTAGGAAAGGTTTCTCTTAATGATGTTTGAGAGGGGATGTTGCCATTATCTGTATCAACTATAGGAGCATTTGAAATGCCATTTAAATGAGCTTGTGGAGGCATCCGAAAGATACCCATTTCAGTCCCTATATATGGTGTTGGAATGGCTTGAATTGGAGGGATATCTTGTTCTTCCACAACATGTAGGATTTCATTTCTTTCCAAAGTATATGATGGTTCATGATCAATTTTCTTGTTTAGAATGTAATTGAGAAGTTCTTGAACATCGGGTGGCAAGTTATCAGGCAAATGGTCACAAAGAGAATCTGCATCATCCAAAGCTTCCTCCTAATTAGAGAGAGCAAGGAGAGATGGAAAAGTAGTTTGGATAAATGTATCAATGATGTCTTCTTCTTGTACCAATATATCCTTACCAACTAGGGTAATGTTGGGACAAGTCTCTTTGTTTGATTTATCACCCATTGCTATTTCATTTTCATAGGTCTCAAAAAGGATTTGCATTATATCATCATGAAACAAAGGGAGAGTGGGAGTAAAGTTATCATCACTACTTTCCCCATGGTGGTTTTCAGCTGTAATGTTTTTTAGATTCTCCATGATTTAAGGGAAAACATCTATAGTCTCACGAAAGTTATCGAAGTAAGCTATTGATCAAAGGATATCACATGGAGCAGTGTTGGCTATGTCAATGCCATAGATGTATGCTATTTGATGCAAGAATTGATGATATTTGTTAGTGAATTTGCAAAAATTATCATATTTCACAATGTACTCATATAGATCTTCTAAAGATGTATTGCTAGGAGAATCCATTAATGCAAAAATGCTTGATTTTTCGATATGTTTTCAATGCAAATGACTGAAGCAAAGGATGCTATGAGGATTTCAGTCAAGGGCAGCAAGTTATATGTCTGATGTCAGTCCAAAACAGAAAAATTATCCTTCTCAACACACTGTTGATGCAATTTTAAGTTAATGCCAAGTCAAAATATAGCGAAAATATGTCAAAATAGGCAATTTTTCACCAAAATTCAATGCAAGAAAGCATAACAAAGGGTTCTGTCAGGAAAATGATGATGGAAAGAGAATAATATCAGTAAGAAAAGCTACTTGGTGTTAAAATATCCATCACAACACACTTTTAGCGCCACTTAAGGTCAAACCCTAGTGAAAATATAGCAAACATAGGCTATTTTTCACAGTTTTTCAACTCCAAGACCTAGAAAAAGGTGTTTTGTAAGGAATTTTAGGAGGTAAAATGAAGAATATCAGTAATATAAGTCACCTCAATCCATAAAATTGATCACAACATGCTTGGAGTGCAAACTAGGTCAAACCCTAGGGCCAAAATAGCCAAAATGTGTAGTTTTTTGCAAAATTTTCACTATAAGAGCCCGATAAAAGGGTGTTGTGAAGATTTTTATGTGGGGAAGAAAATGGTTACCCTGATAATAGAAAAATAATGCCAAAATACCTTTCACAAAACACCTATGGTGCAAGTTTAGAGAGTCGATAAGGCCAAATTTAGCGAAAATTGGTGTTTTTGAAGCCCTAGGCTTGAGATCTTGGGATAAAATGCTATATGAATGCTTTGAAGTTAGATTTATGATGAAATTGACTTAATCTCAGATCTAAAAATGATTTTGAAATTTAAACATGCAAATTTAATGAAAATGCATCAAAATTGCTAGTTTTTGTTGAAATTTTCTATGTAAAAATGCAAATATTTTAAATCTAAATGCGAATTCACACTAAAATGCAAGACTATAGACAAATGAAAATTTGAATGAGCCTCTAAAATTAGTAGAAAAATCTGATAAAATATTTTGCTTACAAACCCTAGATTTTAGAATTACTAGGTTATATAAAATTGTCAAAATTTCCACCAAACCCTAGCAATTAAATGATCAAAATGCAATGCAAATTTATGATTTTTTAGATTTTTCTATATTTTATATCATACCTGATGCAAAAATCATGAATTAGGAAAATTTTGGAAGAATTGATGCAATTTAGTAAGCCAAACAATGCAATTTTTTTGTATTTTTCCAAATTTTCAATTTTTTGAATTTTTCTCAACGCAATAAAGTAAATGACCAAATGAATGAATGAAATCACACCAAATATGAAGACAAAAACTTAGCAAGTTGCAATTTAAGTCCAAAAACATGGGTTCACCAAATTGTTTAGGGTAAAATTGGATTTTGTTAATCTTTTGTTGTTTAGATGTTAAAACCCTCCTTTCCACTAAACATTGAAGGATCTCAGGTCGAGTGACGAGCACTATCATGCCCTAGGTTACTTACAAATGAAGGGAAACTTGGATTAGGGAATTAATTATCAAATTTTCCTTCTCCTATGTCCAATTGACCATTAAAAACCTAATTATGCAAATACAACAACAAATTGAGGAATAATGGAAAAAGCTCTTGCAGACGAGAGTAAAATAACAAATCACAGTATACCTATTTTTAGTTTTATGAGCTGGAATAGTCAGGGACTAAGGTGTAGGCACCCAAGTCCAAGGTACCTACTTTTTCGGGGAATCTGGACCTCCTTCCGACACTAATCAGCCCTGTAACTTCTGTTTCCTGAGATCTATCTATAGAGGACACTAGTCCGAGAGCCCAAGTCCTGGAAGTGCTCATGTGTCTAACTTTTCTTCAGATCTTGAATCATTGATGCCTGCCAAGCCTTCTTGTAACTCCACTTTTTTCAAATGCAACACTTGTAACCTACAATCACAAGACTTGGTTTGGGGGTTGTGGTGTTTAGAGGCTTGCCTCAGTCAAGCCCTAGAGGACACTTAAGTCTCTAAACATCATTGTTAGATAAAGAGTATGTGCCCTTGTGAGGCAGAGGTAAAAACCAAAGGAATCAATGATGAAAACACAATATTATGTCACGTTGTAGTGAAAGATATCATGGGAGGAAGATGCTCTTCATTCCATGATGAAATGGATGCTCAAATCTATAAACAAACACATAAACCACACAAGTATGCTCTTGCAACATAATGAAAGCCTTGAATCACCTTGAGAACACAATAGCTTTCTCGTAATCATCTAGTTTACAAATGAATGCCTAAACATGCTTTTATATGCAACTACAAACACTCTCACCAAGATTTTCGTAATTCAAATTTATCGTGTCGTCAAAGAACCCAAATAACAGTCATAAACTGACACCCAGAAATTAGGGTTGCCCCAAAATAGGGTAGGACTAGGGTGCAGGCGCCCAAGTCCTCCCCCTTATTTTGGGTAGGGTACAACTTAAGGGGTCCACCTATGTCGAATTTGTCATGAAACCTAGGCCTCATTCCATCGGGATGTAAAAATATGAACTAAGATGTCCTAAATGCATGCTAAAGACCCAGGAGCTAAACCTTATGAGGGAAAAGCCCCCAAGGGGACATTTTCTGATGTTACAGGAAGACACAAATTCCAACTGACTTCATTCTCATTTACTTTCTCTCAAGAAATGAAACTTGATAGATATATGCTTTCTCTCTCAATAAATGAAGCTTGATTCAATTGGATATTGAGAAAATTAATGACAATCAATGCATGTGGACCATATGGCTGTGTAGAGGATTGTTAGAGGTTGGTCCAGTTAAGAATTGAGAAGTTCGTATGAAGATTTGAAGAAGTTATGGCCATTTGATTAGAACCAAATTTTGTAGTATTCAGAAGAGATAGTATGACAACAAGTTGGTCTAGATTGCTCCGCAGTGAAATGTTATGGTTTGTAGATTTAAAGGAATGTTTGGGAAGTCAATGAGTATCATCAACTCCAGTGGTTCGTGGTTTGGAGGTCTGTAAGCTATCTTTCTAGTTTGACAGTCATGGCAGATAGTGTTCTTGAGGTTCTAGAGGAAGATACAAATGATTCTGGTAATTTGGTTTAGAGTGAATATTATTGGTGATTTCAATGCACTTGTGGAAGTCTCTAGATAATGTGGCTACTATGTTGGAGGTACGCATTGAAGTTTGAGCTTGTTGATTGAAGATTTCTTCTTTGAGGTTGATGTTCTTCCCAGTCTTGGCCAACTAGATGTTCCTAGCATCTTACAGATGATCTAAAGAGCATTTTATGAAGCGTGGTATGTTAATGGAGGAAGTTTCAAGTCTCAGCTATGTTTGGCCGACAGTGTAAAGATCTGGATTAAGCTTAGTCGACCTTGTTGATCATTCCAAGTTTGATGAAGTGTATAAATACTTGTTGAAGAGTTGTGAAAAATCATCCTTGTATAAAATGAATTAAATCCAAAGAAAGGATAAAAAATAGAGCAGAAAAGAAGAGGAGCAAAGGGAGTATAGAGTAAAGAGTCAGTGAAGAAGAATTTGAAGATAGGAGCAGAAGTTTTTGAGCCTTCAAAGGGACTGATTCAGGCATAAATGTAGAAGCTATTTCTCAGTTCATTATCTCTGTGTAAATCATAATTTCTTATAGGTAGTGAGCCTCTTCCTAAGTAGTGAGCTCTAGGTATTGCACCTGAAGGCTTGTGCCTTCTATTTTCTTAAGTACTTTTAATAGGGTATGCATTTTTGTGGGTTAACCCCCACCGTGGTTTTTCCTTTAACTGGGTTTTCCATGTCAAAATTCTGGTGTAGTGTGTTCATGTTTTTTCTACTCATGTGTTGATTTATGCTCAAATGTTTATATCATTAATCTAGTTGTAAATTAAGAAAGAAGATTTAAAAGTTCAGAAAAGGTTAAAGTTTAGGGACAACTGATTGACCCCCCCTCTCAGTTGTTCCTACTAATTCCAACATTAACATGCATCGGTGACAATTTCTACCACCCGTGCATATGACTCAAAAAGTCTTAACATGTAATGGCAGGGAAAATTACCACCCCTACATGTTAATGAAAATACTCTAACTCCTAAAAAAGATCAAACACAATTGTTTGATTCATTTGCAATTTCTCTTAATGATGCAAACTTTGAGACACCGAAATGAGGGGGACTCAAGATTTTTCAGAGCTAGGGAACCACGTGCAATAGAAAATGGACTTGCCTCATTTTGCATGCTTAGAATTGTAGGCTATGAAATGGACAAGTTTTGTAGGGGTCATCCTACAAAATGAGCAGAGCTAATTTTGAGGATAACACAGTGGATGCTCACATTACCTGATTGGTGATAAAAGTAAGTTTGTAAGTTTGGAAAAGTATGATGGAGGACTAGTTAGGTTTGGTGATAATGCAATTGGTAATATTTGTGGAAGACGATCTATTTATTTTGATGGTAAGCATAACACAAATGATGTTTTGTATGTAAATGGTTTAAAGCATAATCTTTTAAGTGTGGGTCAGATGTTTGACAAAGGATATGACCTAAGGTTCAAGGATAATGGATGCAAGATCATGAAAAGCTCTAGAACAGTGATTGCAACTGGTAAGAAGACTAAAGGTAATGTTTAACACTTAAGGGTAACTGATAATTATTGTTTGATGGCTTAGAAAGATGAAAGTTGGTTGTGGCATAGAAGGATGTGTCATATCAATTTTGATAACTTGATAAAGATAAGCTTAGTACAAGATGTGAGAGATTTGCCTAAGCTGTTGAAGCCTACCAATATTATTTACAAGGAATGTCAACTGGGAAAATAGACAAGGACAAGTTTCAAGAGTAAAGAACAATTTTTTGATGGATTACTTGAGCTGGTGCATACAAATCTGTGTGGTCCTACAAGAACAAGAAGTCTTCAAGGAGACAGGTACCTTATGTTTCTTATTGATGATTATTCTAGAATGACATTGGTCACTTTTCTAAAAGAGAAATCAGAAGCCCTACACAAGTTCAAAGCTTTCAAGGCGATGGTTGAGAATGAGTTAGAATTGAGGATCAAATGCTTAAGTTTTGATAGAGGAGGTGAGTTCACATCAAATGAATTCAACATTTTCTGTGAAGAGCATGAGATAAAGAGACAATTGTTTGCCCCTAGGCAGGGATTTTTTTAGTGGCAAATCTTCACCAATTGGTGAATAGTTTATATTTTAAAATTATGATTTGGTGAATACATTACAACTAGTAGGAGGCCAATTCACCCAGATTTTTCAAAATTTTAGTCAAATGCATTTCAATTCACCACCAATTTATTTATGAGGCATTTATAATTATTATTTTTGCCACAGTATTCTATGCAGTTCTAATGGTGATTTGCCTAAAATTTTGGAGGCAAGTTTTAATTCACCTACATATTCACCAATAGAATTAAACTGTTCACCGTGTATGAGGACCAATTTTGCCATTATTATATTAAATTCCTACCTATATTATGGAATAAGGATCAGTATTTTATTTATATCCATTGATTTCTATTTTAATCTAATAGTTGTAATCAAATTCTGTGGGTCATTTAAGCATGTGCCTTTTTAAAGGCATACTGAGCCCGGAATTTCTTTTGGGCTTCTATCCTTGGACCTCATGAGGGGGCTTTGCCCCCTTGACCACTGCAAGGGGTGCTGCCCCTTGACCCCATCGGTGGTTGCTGTCCCCGAACCCCTCCTTTAGAATTATAAAAAAATAAAAGAATATATGGGGGGACTGCGCCGACCCACTATGTAAAATTTTAAAGGAAGGATTTGCCATTTTAATTAATTTTTTTGTCCATCATTTGCTACAATTCACCAATATTTTTTAAAAATTTCTAATAATGTGCATAGATTCGCCAAGAAAATTAAAAATTTTTTCAAAAAAAGGGAAAGATTCACCAAGAAAATTATGGCACTTAGCTATGATTCACCAGGATTTTATAGGTTTTTTTTGGGGGGGGTTCCTTAAAACTTATCCCTACCCCTAGGACTCCTAAGCAAAATGGAGTTGTTGAAAGAAAAAATAGGACAGTTTAAGCGGTTGCTAGGTCAATGATGATGGAAGCTAACGTACCAGAAGTGTATTGGAGAGAAGCCATACATACTATTGCCTACATTCAAAATAGAGTCCTAGTCAAAGGTAATGGTACTAAAACTCCTTATGAATTGTGGTATGGAAGAGTTCCCATAGTGAAATATTTTAATTTTTTGGAAGCAAATGTTATATTAGGAGAGATGAAGAATTAGGCAAGTTTGATGCTAGATGTGATGAAGGAATTTTCCTTGGATACTCTAGTAAGAGTAAGTGTTGCAAGTATGTGCCTAATAGGAGTTGTCATTGATGTTAACATATCTATGTTTTTATTAGTGTCAATTGTGCCCTAATTTTGTTACTTGCTTGTAGATGTTGAGGATATTGATAAAATTAGTTCATCCGGTAAAAGCAGTGAATTACAGTGGAAACAATGCCTTACATGCAGAAGAACAGTCTAGAAGAATGCTCCACATTTCTTGTAGAATGAATATCTTTTCCTGTGGATTGGAAGTTATTTAGAAGCCTGTCTAAAGATGTTATATTCCAAGTTTGAGCCTTCGGAATAAAGATTTAAGTTATGTTCACCAGAGTGAGAACAACTTTTTCTGTATGGTTGGTAGTGATAGGGAGAAAGTGTTGTGCTCTGCATTCCTCTACATTTAAGTATTTTGGTCTGTAGTTCTGGAATTAAGTTTGTGATGATGTTAAGTGCCTTCAACTACAATGGCTCGTGATTTGGTGGTCCACAAGATATCTTTTACTTGTGACAATGGCTGGCAGTGTTGTTCTTGTGCTCCAGTTTGAAGAATCCTATTTGCAGAGTGATTAAAGATCATGCAGTTGTTCCTGGTGATTATAATATGCTTTTGGATGTCCCCTGATCATGTTCCTACATTTGGATTGGTTCACTAAGAGAAAATTAGATCGTGAATGAAGATTGTTCATGCAGACCCAGTGTTATCATCAGTCTTGGCTGACCTGGTTGAATTCATCATTTGGGGAGATGCATCAAAGATTATAGAAGCATGTTGTGGCATGGAGGATTGTGTTTGAGTCCTAGCTAAGGCGTGGCATGATCTGCATACATATTTACATATTTTCCTTACCTAATTTGTATTAGGTCTAGACCTATTTTATGTAATGCTAACCTTGGAGATTGTTCCAATGGTTGATGAATGTAATGCCGACCTTGATGTACATTCCAAGGTCAATGAATTGAATAAAAAACATGTAATGTAGTTGCAAAAAAAGGTGTGTGTTGCGAATATGAAGAGATAAGTGCGAAGGTGTGAAAGAGTAGAGTAGAGGAGTCATATTGTGCTTCAATGGAACTGAACCCTGGCATGGAGTAGATGCTATTCAATTAGTTCACCAATTTGGTAGTGAGCCACCCTCTGGTAGCGAGCCATCCTTGGGCAGTGAGCCATTCTTTGTAGTGAGCATTTTGGGCAATGAGCCTCTATTTTTTGGTATTGCTATAACTTATATATTCTATGGGCTTATAGCCATAGTGGTTTTTCCCTTTTAGGGATTTCCACGTAACAATCTGGTGTGTACTGTGTTGGATGTGTGATTGAAATTAAGTTTATGGTTTCATTCTTTCATGGTTAAATTTGATTATGAATAATTAAGTTGTGGATGGTTTGATGTTCATTTGAAGTTAAGTTTTTGTGACAAATGATTCACCCCCCCTCTTAGTTGTTCGGTGTATTTCAACAATAGGTATTAGAGTAGGTTCCTTAGAAGAAAGCCTAATAGCTTCAGAAAGATCCATGATGTCTTATAAGAAGGAAGCTCCATAGTTTGATGCGACAAGTTATGCTCTTTGGAAGGTACAAATGAAAATCCATCTCCTTTATCTTGGTTATAAAGTATGGAAGGCTGCAGAATCAAAATATACGATGTCTCAAATTGGTTTGATGAATAGAGATGAAGTCAAAGAATATGAGTTGAACATAAGAGCCAGATATGCCTTGTTAAGTGCCTTGACTGATATTGAGTTGATAAAAGTCATGGATGTAGAAATTGCAAATGAGGTTTGGGAAAAGTTAAAGAAGCTGTATGAAGGAGATGATTCTGTAAAGGCATCTAAACTTGAGGGCTTGAAAGCTAAATATGAAATCTTGAAGATGAATGAAGATGAAAATATTACAGCCTTCATGTAAAGGGTTGATGAACTTGTCAATGGAATAAAAGGAATGGGAGGAACCATTGATGATAAGGAAGTTGTGAAGAAAATTCTTAGATCATTACCAAAGTCCTATAGCCAAAAGGTAGTTGCTATTAAAGAATTAATGACTGTGAAAACTATTGATAGAGATCAGTTACTTGGAAAGTTTACAGCCTTTGAGATGAGAGAATTCGGTGATGACTTGCCAAAGTCGAATCAACTTTTAAAGCCAGCACTTTAGAAAAGATTTCTAGAGTGGAAAAATATAAGGTGGATGATGAATTTGATGAAATTGAAGCTAACATTGTTGACAGGTTGCAAAGAGGCTCCGGTCAGTTCAAAGGTAAATTAACTTTCAAATGTTTCTCTTGTGGTAAAGTAGGTCATTATACTTCCAGATGTCCTGAAAGAATTGAAAGAAATAAGAAAAGATATGAGAGCAGGCCTAGAGTTCCAAAGAAATGCTACTATGTCAGAGATTTTGATGATGAAGGTGTGACTGATGATGAATATGATGATGCTAGTACTAGTACAAATGAATGCTTGTTTATTGCTATTAAAAAAGATCCTGTGTCTACTAATTCTACTAGCTATGTGAAGGAAGATAAACTAGTGGAAGAGAGTGCTTTGGCTATTCAAGTTGAGAAAGATAAGGATGAATGGATTACTGATAGTGGATGCTCACATCACATGACAAGTGACACAAATAAGTTTGTAAGTTTGGAAATGTATGATGGAGGACTAGTTAGGTTTGGAGATAATACAGTTGGTAAGATTTGTGGAAAAGGATCTATTTCATTTGATGGAAAGCATAATACTAACAATGTCCTATATGTGAAGGGTTTGAAGAATAATCTTTTGAGTATTGGTCAGATGTGTGACAGAGGATATGATTTGGGATTCAAAGAAAATGGGTGCAAGATCATGGAAAGCTCTGAAATTGTGACTGCTACCGGTAAGAAGACAAAAGGCAACATCTATCAATTAAGAGGAACTAATGATTACTATTTATCATCCCAGGCACATGAAAGTTGGTTATGGAATAGAAGGATGTGTCATATAAAATTTGATAATTTGGTAAAGATAAGTTCAGGCTAGACTGCGAGAGATTTACCAAAACTTGTGTAACCCTCGAATGCAATTTGTAAGGAATGTCAATTGGGAAAGTAGACAAGGACAAGTTTCATAAGTAAAGACAATTTTCTACCAGCTTGCTTGATCTAGTGCATATAGATCTCTGTGGTCCTACAAGAGTGAGAAGTCTATAAGGTGACATGTACTTCATGTTGCTTATTGATGATTATTCTAGAATGACTTGGGTTACTTTTCTAAGAGACAAATTAGAAGCCCTAGAGAAGTTCAAATCTTTCAAGGCAATGGTTGAGAATGAAATAGAGTTGAAGATCAAATGCTTGAGGTCTGATAGGGGAGGTGAGTTTACATCAAATGAATTCAACATTTTCTATGAAGAGCATGGAATAAAGAGACAACTATCTACACCTAGGACTCTTCAGTAGAATGGAGTTGTGGAAAGGAAAAATAGAATAGTTCAAGAAGCTTCTAGGACAATGATGAAGGAAGTAGATCTACCAGAAGTATTTTGGAAAGAGGCTATTCATACTCCTATCTACATTCAAAATAGAGTTCAAATGAAAGGTAATGGTACTCAAACTTCCTATGAATTGTGGTATGGAAGAATTCCTACAGTAAATTATTTCAAAATCTTTAGAAGCAAATGCTATATTAGGAGAGATGAAGATCTGGGAAAGTTTGATGCCAGGTATGATGAAGGAATCTTCCTTGGATACTCTACCAAGAGTAAGGCTTACCGGTGCTACAACAAAAGGCTCAAAAAGATTGTTGAGAGTGCAAATGTGAAGGTGGATGAAAGTAAGGAAAGAATATCAGACCTGAGTTTCTATGAACCGGATGAACCTGTGATTATAATAAATGAAGAGAAAGATGAGCAAGAAGACAATCAAGATGAAGAAGAGGCTCCAAAAAGTGTTTTCAAGACTCCCAGGTATTTAAGGATCAATCATTCTAAAGATCAGATTATAGGTGATAAAAACAAAGGTGTGTTGACAAGGAAAAAGGTTGTAGAAGAAGAAGTGAATTACTGTTTGCTTTCAAAGGTTGAACCAAAGACTATGAATGAAGCATGTAATGATGAAAGCTGGGTAAAAGCCATGGAGGAAGACCTAATGCAGATAGAAAAGAATGATAATTGGAAATTAGTTTCCAGACCCACTAAAAAAAATGTTATTAGAACCAAATGAGTTTTTAGGAATAAGTTGAATGAGAATGGAGAGGTTGTAAGGAATAAGGCAAGGCTTGTGTGCAAGGGATATGCTGAAATTAAAGGAATAGATTTTGAAGAGACTTTTGCACTAGTGGCTCAGATTGAAGCAATGAAAATATTTCTGGCATTTGCAACTCACAAAGACTTTAAGGTGTATCAGATGGATGTAAAATTTGCATTCCTGAATGGTGAGTTGGAAGAGGAAGTTTACATTGAGCAACCAGAAGGATTTAAGTTATAAGACCAAGGAGATGTTGTGTGCAGGTTGAAGAAAACTTTGTATGGACTCAAGCAAGCTCCTAGAGCCTGGTATGCAAGGTTGGACAAGTACCTATTGCAGTTAGGGTTCAACAAAGGTACTTCTGACAAGAATCTTTATTTCAAAATCAATGGTGATCAAATTTTGATTGTTGAAGTCTTTGTTGATGATATCATCTTTAGAGGCAATGAAGGTATGTGTATGAAATTTACTAGTGAAATGCAAAAAGAGTTTGAGATGTCCATGTTTGGTGAGATGAATTTATTTTTAGGTCTGGAAATCAATCAATCAATCAGATAAAGGAATCTTCATATCTATCTAAGTATGTGAAAGATTTGTTGAAGAAGTTTGGGATGGATGACTCTAAACTGGTGTGTACTCCCATGGTGACTGGCTGCAAGTTGAATAGATCTGATGAATCACCTAAGGTTGATTAGAAAAAATACGGATCCATGATTGGAGGATTTCTTTATCTAACTAAAACTAGACCTGATATTATGCATGCAGTTTGTCATGTTGCAAAGTTTCAAGCTGATCCAAGAGAATCACATGTGATGGTAGTTAAGATAATCTTGAGGTATTTAAAAGGTACTCTAGATCATGGCTTATGGTATCCATAAGATAATAATTTCACTCTCAATGCTTATACAGATGCAGATTGGCCCAAAGATGTTGATGATAAAAAGAGTACAAGTGGAGGTGCTTTCTTCTTGGGTAATAGATTGGTTTCATGGCTGAGCAAGAAATAAGATTCAATCTCTTTGTCAACTGCAGAAGCAAAGTATATTGCAGTAGCATGTTGTTGCACTCAAGTGTTATGGATGAAACAGATTTTGAAGGATATAAGTTGTGTATGAAGATCCAATTGCAATCTTTTGTGACAACACAAGTGCCATAAACATTTCAAAGAATCTAATGATGCATTCAAGAACAAAGTACATATCAATAAGGTATCACTTTTTGAGAGAGAAGGTGACAGAGAATGAAGTGAAGTTGGAATATGTGTCCACAAAGGATTAGATTGCAAACATTTTCACTAAGCCTCTGCCTAAAGATACCTTTGAGTATCTCAGAGAAAAGTTAAGGGTCATTACCCCTCCTGACCTGAACTAAGATGTATGGGAATGCATCAATCCAGTGGAGCTCAAAGTGTCATTCTTTGATTTGGATTGCTATTTTGAGGGCTACTTCTTAGGGGGGGTAGCTAGATGTTAAAGTAAGTGTTGATGACAGAAAAAGTTCAGTGGATTAGATCAGCAGCATGCAAGTATGTGCCCTTTTCCATTAATGTCAAATGGGGAGATAAATCATGTGAAAAAATTAGGGGGAGAAAGAATGCAGATGTGTAAAGAGAAAGGGGGAGAATCTTGTCTTGATGGTCTTTTTAGTTTTTCACATCATATGTTGCCATCAATGACAAAGGGGGAGATTGTTGCAAGTATGTGCCTAATCGGTGTTATCATTGATGTCAACATATTTTTATTGTCATTGATGTCAAATGTGCCCTAATTTTGTTACTTTCTTGTAGATGTTGATGATATTGAGAAAATTAGCTCATTTGGTAAAAGTAATGAATTGTAGTGGAAACAGTGCCTTACATGCAGAGGAACAATCCTGAAGAATGTTCCACATTTCCTGTAGAATGAATATCTTTGCGTGCGGGTTGGAAGTTATCTAGAAGCCTATCTGAAGATGTTATATTCCAAGTTTGAGCCTCTAGAATAAAGATTTGAGTAAGTTATGTTCACCAAAGTGAAAATAACTTTTTCTGTATGGTTGGTAGTGACAGGGAGAAAGTGTTATGCTCTGTATTCCTTTGCATTTAAGTATTTTGGTATGTGGTTCTAGAATTAAGTCTGTGATGATGTTAAGTGCCTTCAACTACAATGGCTCATGATTTGGTGGTCCGCAAGATATCTTTTACTTGTGACAGTCGTAGGCAGTGTTGTTCTTGTGCGTTGGTTTTAAGAATCCTATTGGCAGAGTGATTAGAGATCGTGTGGTTGTTCCTGGTGATTACAATGTGCTTGTGGATGTCTACTAATTATGTTCCTACATTTGGAATGGTTCACAAAGAGAAAATTGGATCGTGAATGAAGATTGTTCTTGCAGACCTAGTGTTATCATCAGTCTTGGCCGACCTAGTTGAATTCATTATTTGTGGAGATGCATCAAAGATTATAGAAGCATGTTGTGGTGTGGAGGATTATGTTTGAGTCCTAGCTAAGGCATGGCATGATCCATATACATATTTACATCTTTTCCTTAGGTAATTTGTATTAGGTCCAAACCTATTTTATATAATGCCGACCATGGAGACTGTTCCAATGGTTGATGAATGTAATGCCAACCTTGATGTACATTTCAAGGTTAATGAATTGTATAAAAAGCATGTAATGTAGTTGTAAAACAAGGTGTGTGTTGCGAATATGAAGAGATAAGTGTGAAGGTGTGAAAGAGCAGAGCAGAGGAGTCATATTGTGCTTCAATGGAACTGAACCTTGGCATGGAGTAGATGCTATTTAATTAGTTCACCAATTTGGTAGTGAGCCAACCTTCGATAGTGTGCCATCCTTAGGTAGTGAGCCATTCTTTGTAGTTAGCATTTTGGGCAGTGAGCCTCTATTTTTTGGTATTGCTATAACTTATATATTCTATGGGCTAACACCCACCATGGTTTTTCCCTTTTAGGGTTTTCCACGTAAAAATCTAGTGTGTATTGTGTTGGATGTGTGATTGAAATTAAGTTTATGGTTTCATGTTTCATGGTTAAATCTGATTATGAATAATTAAGTTGTGGATGGTTTGATATTTGTTTAAAGTTAAGTTTTGGTGACAACTGATTCACCCCTCCTCTTAGTTGTCTAGTGTATTTCAACAGTAAGTCCTATCAGTGCTACGATAAGAGATTGAAGGTCATTGAAAGTGCTAATGTAAAGGTTGATGAACACAAAGAAATAACATCAAATCTGAGTGGTTATGAATCAGATGAACCTACTGTTATAGTCATTAAAGAAAAGGTGGAACAAGAATAGAAGGATAGTCAAGATGAAGAAGAAAAGGCTTTGGAAAGTGCTGTTAAGACCCCCAGGTATGTAAGGATTAATCATTCTAAAGATCAAATTATTGATGACAAAAACAAAAGAGTATTGACAAGGAAAAGAGTTGCAGAGGAACAATTGAACTACTGTTTGCTTTCACAGATTGAACCTAAACTTGTAAGTGAAGCCTGCAAAGATCAAAGTTAGGTAAAAGCCATGGAAGAAGAGTTGATGTAGATAGAGAAGAATCAAACTTGGGAATTGGTCCCTAGACCAGCTAATAAAAATATAATTGGAACCAAATGGGTTTTCAGAAACAAGATGAATGAAAATGGAGAAGTAATAATAAATAAAACAAGACTAGTTTGCAAAGGATATTCTCAGGTTGAAGGAATAGGCTTTGAGGAGACTTTTTCTCCTGTGGCAAGGATTGAAGCAATAAGAATGTTTTTAACATTTACAGTTCACAAAGATTTTAAGGTGTATCAGATGGATGTAAGTTCTAAATTCTTAAATGGAGAACTGGAAGAATAGGTCTATATTGAACAATCGGAAGGATTTAAGTCATCTAACAAAGGTGACATGGTATGCAGATTGAAGAAGGCCCTGTATGGACTCAATCAAGCTCATAGAGCCTGGTATGCAAGGCTAGACAAGTATTTGATATAATTAGGGTTTAGTAAAGTTACTGCAGATAGTAATCTCTATTTCAAAATCAATGATGATAAAATTCTAATTATAGTCTTTGTTGATGATATCATCTTTGGAGGTTTGGAGGCAATGAAGGTATGTGCAAAATAATTGTAGAGGAAATGCAAAAAGAGTTTGAGATGTCTATGTTTGGTGAAATGAATTTCTTTTTAGGACTACAAATTACTTAATCAGAAAAAGGAAATTTCATCTCTCGGTCCAAGTATGTGAAAGAATTGTTGAAAAAGTTTGGAATGGAGGATTCTAAGCTAGTATGTACTCCCATGGTAACTAGATGCAAGCTAAGAAAATCACCTAAAACTAATCAAAAAAAGTATAGGTCTATGATTGGAGGACTACTTTATCTAACCCATACCAAACCAGACATAATGCATGCAGTTTGTCTTGTGGAAAGATTTCAAGAAGATCCCAAAGAGTCACATGTGATTGCAGTCAAGAGGATTATGAGGTACTCAAAAGGCACTTCAGACTATGGATTATGGTATCCCAAAGATGTTGATTTCACTCTTAGTGCTTATACAGATGCAGATAGGGTCAGATATACTGATGACAAAAAAGTACAAGTGGAGGTGCTCTCCTCTTGGGTAACAGATTGGTTTCAAGGTTGAGAAAGAAGCAAGAATTAGTTTATTTGTCTACGACAGAAGCAAAATATATTGTTGCAGCATGTTGTTGCACTCAAGTTCTTTGGATGAAGCAAACATTGAAGGACATCAGAGTTGTGTATGAAGAACCAGTTCAAATCTTTTGTGACAACAGAAGTGCAATAAACATTTCAAAGAATCTAGTGATGCACTCAAGAACAAAGCATATATCAATAAGGTATCACTTTTTGAGAGAAAAAGGTAACAGAGAATGAAGTAAAGATGGAGTATGTGTCTACAAAGGAAGATTGCAGATATTTTCACTAAGCCTTTGCCTAAGGACACTTTTGAGTTGTTGATTTAAGGACAGACAACTAAGAGGGGGGGGATGAATCAGTTGTCACCAAAATTTTGTTTATTAGATACTTAAAAATTTCTTATATTTCAACATCATATCAAAGATTTAATCATGGAAGCATAATGCAATAATTCAAAAGCAGAAACATACTCAACACATATAACACCAAGAATTTAACGTGGAAAACCTGGTTAAGGGAAAAACTATGGGGTGACTAACCCAAAATTGTATTCTCTAGTAAAAGAATATGAAGAATAAAATGGTACTTACCAATTAGGGCTCACTGCCCGAGCACACTACTCAGAAGAGGCCCACTGTCTACAGGAGACACATTGTCTATAGAAGAATATGAATATTACATACTTGAACTGAAGATTAGCATTTTCACTATGTTTGAGTTAGTTCCTGTTATGTTCAATACCTCTGCTCTGCTTTTCGCTCCTCTTCACTACCACCTTCTCATCATGACCACAAGGATTCATTTGAACAACTTTACAACTCTTATTTATACATAACATTGACTTTAGAATGATCATCAAAGTCAGCACAACATACACTTATTTTATTACAGAGCAATTACAAAAATGCAACTTGACTTATTACAAAAAAACTTCATGTGCATCAATAGACTGTCAGTCACACATAGCTAGGACTTCAATCTTCTTCTAGGAACATGCCATGCTTTGCAAAACACCTTCAAGATCATCCGTAACATGTGTAAAACATCCGGTCAGCCAAGACTAGGAAGAACGCCATCACCCAAAGGTAAATCTTCAATTATGAGCTCAATCTTCAATGTGGACTGCCAACACGAACTGGACACAATCTAGAGACCCCCACAAGCTTGCTTGAATCACCAAGAACATCTGCACCACTTCTGCTTATTGTAATCATTCACATCTTCATCTAGAACTTCAAGAACACAGCCAGTCATCACTGTCACATTAGAAGGATTGCTTGTGGACCTCCAAACCATGAGCCAATCAAGTTGTCAATGCATATTAACCTCCCAAACATGCCACCAGATCTGCAAAACATGATATTGTATTTCTGGATCTCACTGGACCTCTTTGTGTCACTATATCACCTCTGAACAGTTGCCAGAACCCGTTTTACTCACATGGCCATAACTTCTCAAAATCTTCATGTGGACCTCTGAAATCTTGACTGGAGCATCTTCAGACACATATCTACAAACCCTTTGATGTGCATACTCTTATCTTCATCTGGCTAGGATCTTTACTTCATAGATCTTCACTATCTTTACTATTCTTCTCTATTTTTGATAGGGCTAATTTTCTCAATATCTTCAGCACACAACTCATCCAATCATTGACATCAATGCATCAATGAGAACACTAGTTAGGCCCATACTTGCAACAATCTCCCCCTTTGTCATTAATGGAAACATATGATGTGAAAAACTAATTTAACCATCAAGACAAGAACTTCAAGACAAGAACTTCTCCTCACTGACTGACATAGCTCCCCCTATCACCAGCAATCATTCACATGTCTTCTCTTCCTTTACTTCTCGTCCTTTGATCAGTAACCACTTTTGTTTTTCACATGTCTTCTCTCCCCCTTTGACATCAATGACAAACGGCACATACTTGCAACCGCTTCTCATATTTTAGAAATATATTGATTGCTCACCTTGAGTAGCAGCCTCCTAACATCAATCTGGATAACAAGATATGATTGTGGGATCCACCAGACTGACGCACATTAGTGCACCTTAATTCAGAACTCGAGGGGTAATAACCCCTAACTTCTCCCTAAGATACTCAAAAGTGTCCTTAGGTAGAGGTTTGGTAAAAATGTCTGGAATTTGATCCATTGAGGGCACAAAATCCAATCTAACTTTATTCTTGTTCACCTGCTCTATCAAAAAGTGGAACTTGATGGATATATGTTTTGTCTTTGAATGCAACACCAGATTTTTTGATATGTTTATTGCACTTGAATTATTACAGAAGATTGTGATAGGTTCATCATAATCCACTCTGATGTCTCTTAACATTTTCTTCATCCACAATACTTGAGTGCAATTTCCTGCTACTGCAATATAATCTACTTCTACAGTGGATAGAGATATTGCCTCTTGTTTCTTTCTTAGCCAAGAAACCAATCTTTTCCCCAAAAAGAATGTACCACCACTGGTACTCTTCCAGTCATCCACATCTCCTATCCAATCAACATCTGTATATGCATGAAGGGAGAAATCATGATCTTTAGGATACCATAATCCATACTCAACTATTCCCTTTAAATAGCTAAGAATTCTCTTGATTGCCATGACATGAGATTCTCTAGGATTAGCTTGAAATCTGGCAACAAGACCAACAACATTCATAATGTAAGGTCTAGTTTGAGTGAGGTAGAGAAATCCTCCAATCACTGACCTATATTTTTTCTAATCAGCTTCAGGAGATTCATCATCTTTACTTCACTTACATCTAGTAGCCATGGGAGTATTCATTGCCTTTGAATGTTCCATCCCAAATTTCTTCAACAATTCTTTTACATATTTGGTCTGTGATATGAAGATTCCTTTCTTTGTTTGAGTGATTTGTAGACCCAAGAAGAAATTCATTTCCCCAAACATAGACATCTCAAATTTACTTTTCATTTGATTTGCCAAAGTTTTGCACATACTATCCTTCCCTCCAAAAATAATATCATCAACAAATACTTCAACAATCAAGATATTTTCATGATCAATCTTAAAATATAGATTACTGTCAGTAGTACCTTTGTTGAAACCAATCTTTAGAAGATGTTTGTCTAATCTTTCATACCAGGCTCTTGGAGCTTGTTTAAGTCCATACAATGCCTTCTTCAATTTGTAGACCGTATCTCCATGATCAGCCGATTGAAATCCATCCAGTTGCTCAATATATACCTCTTCTTCTAGATCACTATTTAGGAAAGCAGATTTGACATCCATTTGATATACCTTGAAATCTCTGAAGGCAGCAAAGGCAAGAAATAATCTGACTGCTTTAATCCTTGCTACCAGAGAAAAAGTTTCTTCAAAGTCAAATCCTTCTACTTGAGAATAACCCTTATAGACCAATCTGGCTTTGTTTCTTACTATCTCACCTTCTTCATTCAGTTTATTCCAGAAGATCCACTTAGTCCCAATCACATTTTTGTCCTTAGGTCTTGGAACAAGATCCCAAGTGTGATTCTTTTCAATTTGCATCAATTCCTCCTTCATAGCTTTAACCCAAATTTCATCATTGCATGCTTCACTTACTGTTTTTGGTTCAATTTTTGAAATCAGAAAATACTTCACTAAGTCTTGAGCAATATTTCTTCTTCTTTGAACACCTTTGCTTCTATCTCCTATGATTTGGTCTTTAGAATGATTCAGTCTTACATACCTAGGAGTTTTGGGATTCTCTTGCAGTTCTAATTCTTGGACAGGTTCATCCAAGCCTGTCTCTTCTTCTTATATTTATGGATTCTCTGGATCAGTTTGAATTTGAACTGGAGTTAGGACTTGATCTCCTTGGTCTGAGATATCATTTTGATCATCTACTTCATACTCATAGTACCTTGAGGGATTTTCCATGCCTTCATCAACCTTCACATTTGTACTTTCTACAATATTTCTTAATCTCTTGTTATAACACTGGTAAGCTTTGCTTTGAGTAGAATAACCCAATAATATTCTTTCATCATTCCTAACATCAAACTTGCCAAGGTCTTCATCTCTTTTGATATAGAATTTGCTACCAAAGACTGAAATACTTCACAATGGGGGTGATGCCAAACCAAAGTTCATAAGGAGTCTTACCAATATTGCCTCTGATTTGTACCCGATTAAGAGTATTAACAATAGTGCTTACAACTTCTCTCCAATAGATCTAAGGAACATTCGCTTCCATCATCATGGTCCTAGAAGCTTCCTAGATGGTCGGGTTCTTCCTCTCCACTACTCCATTCTGCTATGGAGTCCTTGGAGTAGACAACTGTCTCTTTATCCCATGTTTCTCACAGAATTCTATGAACTCTCCGGATGTAAATTCTCTACCTCTATCAGACCTGAGGCATTTTATGTTTATGCCAGTTTCATTTTCTTCCATAGCCTTGAATATTTTGAATTTCTCAAGTGCTTCATATTTCTCTTTTAAGAAAGTCACCCACATCATCTGGGAGTGGTCATCAATCAGCAACATGAAATATCTATCACCTTGCAGACTCCTGATTCTTACCGGACCACATAAATTAGTGTGTACCAAGTCCAACAATCCAGTTGAAGATTGTTCCTTACTCTTGAATGAGACTCTATTCTGCTTACCTAACTGGCATTCTTTGCACAAATTGTTAGCAGGTTTCACCAGTCTTGGAAGATCTCTTACAGCCTGAGTGTTTCTTATCTTAATGATATTATCAAAATTCACATGACACATTCTCCTATGCCACAACCAACTTTGATCAATTTGAACAAATAAGAAACTTTTGCTAGTACTAGCCAAGTGAAAGATGTTACCTTTTGTCTGTGTATCGGATGCAATCTGAGTTCCAGAGCTTTCAAAGATTTTTCATTTTCCATTTTTTAAACGGAGATCATAGCCTTTGTCTACCAACTATCCAACACTGAGAAGATTATGCTTTAAACCTCCAACATACAGAACATCATTGGTTTTGTTCTTTCCATCAAAAGAAATGGTTCCTCTGCCTCTAATTCTGCTAGCAGAATTATCTCCAAACTTTACAACTCCACCTTCATATCTTTCTAGGTCTATGAACTTATTCTTGTCACCGGTCATATGGTGAGAGCATCCACTGTCAATGACCCATTCATCCTTTTCTTCAACCTAATCATCTAGAGCTCTTTCTATCATCTTATGATTGGAAGATTCAATAGGCATTGGATCTTCTTCTTTGATGGCAATAAACACCTAGTCACTTCTAGATTTGTTTCCTATCTCAGATTCATCATCTGTTACTCCATCATCATATTCTTCAACATAATAACATTTCTTCTAAAATATTGATCTATTAGGGTCTGGCCTTGAAAATCTTTTCGGACATCTTGAGGCAAAATGACCAATCTTGTTGTAGTTGAAACATTTGAAAAGCAATTTTCCTTCATACTTACCAAATCTTTCTGGTAATCTTTTTGCAATAAGGGCTTCAAGTTGTGCAACTTTTGACTCATCTTCTTCCAGATCTTTTCTTTCTTTATCATACCATGTTGATTTCTTTGAGGAACTTTCTCCTGGATCATATTTCTATTTGCCTTTTATGGAGACACTAGCTTTGAATGTAGATTCAATCTTGGGGAGTGCATCACCAAACTCAGCAAACTCAAATGCAAATATCTTACCAACTAATTGATCCCTTGTAATATTAGTTAGAGATTTGATTTCCTCAATAGTAGCTACTTTTTGTTTGTAAGTAGGAGGTAAAGATCTGAGAACTTTGGCAACAATCTCATCTTCCTCCAATATTCCACCAGGACACCTAATGCCACAAACAAGCTCATTTGCCTTTGGCATAAATGTAGTGATATTCTCATCTTCACTCATCTTCAGGTTTTCAAACTTTCCTTTCAGACTTTGTAGCTTGGCACATTTAACATATTTGTCTCCTTCATGTAGAGTCTCCAGCTTTGTCCAAATTTCATAAGCAGTCTTTAATCCCATAACATTTGTTAGCTCTGTATCAGACAAGGCACTTAGTAAGGCTTCTTTAGCTCGAAGATTATTTTCAGCATTTCTAATTTCATCTAGTGTTGTTGGACAATTCTTTGGGGGAATATAGTCATTTGTAGTCATGTTCCAATACTGCTCTCCCATGCATTGCAAGTGACATTCCATGTGGCTTTTCCAAAGAGTGTAGTTCATTCCATCAAACCTTTAACTGTCCTTCTTATAGGATGACATCCTCGATCTCCTCAAGTGGTTAAGCTTCTTCTAGAGGAACTTTGCTCTGATACCAATTGTTGATTTAAGGATAGACAACTAAGAGGGGGGTGAATCAGTTGTCACCAAAATTTTGTTTCTTAGATACATAAAACTTTCTTATATTTCAACAGCATATCAAAGATTTAATCATGGAAGAATAATGCAATAATTCAAAAGTAGAAACATACTCAACACATATAACACCAAGAATTTAATGTGGAAAACCTAGTTAAGGGAAAAACCACGGGGTGACTAACCCAAGATTGTATTCTCTATTAAAAGAATATGAAGAATAAAATGGCACTTGCCAATTAGGGCTCACTACCTGAGCACACTGCTCACAAGAGGCCCACTTCCTACAGGAGACACACTGTCTATAGAAGAATATGAATATTACATACTTGAATTGGAGATTAGCATCTTCACTATGCTTGAGTCAGTTCCATTTACGTTCAATACCTCTTCTCTGCTTTTCACTCCTCTTCACTACCACCTTCTCATCATGACCACAAGGATTCATTTGAACAACTTTGCAACTCTTATTTATACATGACATTGACTTTGGAATGATCATCAAAGCCAGCACAACATACACTTATTTTATTATAAAGCATTTACAAAAATACAACTTGACTTATTACAAAAAACTTCATGCACATTACTACACTGTCGGCCACACATAGATGTGACTTCAATCTTCTTCAAGGAACACGCCATGCTTCACAAAACACCTTCAAGATCATCTGCAACATGTCCAAAACATCCAGTCAGCCAAGACTAGGAAGAACACCATCACCCAAAGGTAAATCTTCAATTACAAGCTCAATATTCAATACGGACCACCAACATGAACTAGACACAATCTAGAGACCCCCACAAGCTTGCTTGAATCATAAAGAACATACGCACCACTTCTACTTACTGTAATCATTCGCATCTTCATCCAGAACTTCAAGAACATAGTCAGTCATCACTGTCACATTAGAAGGATTTCTTACAGACCTCCAAACCATGAGCTAATCAAGTTGTCAATGCATATTAACCTTCAAAACATGCCACAAGATCTGTAGAACATGATATTGCATTTTTGGATCTCATCAGACCTATTTGTGTTACTCTGTCATCTCTGAACAACTGCTAGAACTAGTTTTACTCACATGGCCATAACGTCTCCAAATCTTCATGCGGACCTCTGAAATCATGACTAGAGCATCTTCAAACACATATCTACAAACCCTTTGATGCACATACTCTAATCTTCATCTGGTTGGGATATTTACTTTATAGAACTTCACTGTCTTTACTGTTCTTCTCTATTTTTGATAGGGCTAATTTTCTCAATAACCTTAGCACAGAACTCATCCAATCTTTGACATCAATGCAATAAGAGTATGTTGACATCAATGACAACACCAGTTAGGCCCATACTTGCAACATGAGTATCTTAGGGAGAGTTAGGGGTCATTACCCCTCCTACTCTAAACTAAAGATTCATAAGGAATGCATTAGTCTAGTGGTGTTCAAAGTTTCATCTTTTAATCTGGATTGATATTTTGAAGGCTACTCCTTAAGGGGGGTAGGTAGAATTTTTTGATCAAGAGTAGTAAGTGTTGTAGTATTGATGATAGGGGGAGTTGTGTAATAAAGAGGAAGAAAAGGTCTAGCACCCTTTCCCATTGATGTCAAAGGGGGAGAGAAGTTCATGTGGAAAACCTAAGAAGAAAATTACAGATAGAGAAAGCATCAAGTAAGTGGGAGCAAAGAAGCAAAGCAAGTTTGTATGTCTTGATGGTTTTTCACATCATGTGTTGCCATCAATGACAAAGGGGGAGATTATTACAAGTACGAGTAGTAAGTATTTCCATTGATTTCAACACCTAAGGAAGTTATTTGAATAAGTCTAAACAAGTATTTGAGGAATTAGTACAAGTGTAGAATTGCTTTATCTATCAAAACAATGCAATGTTTTGCTCCACATTTCTTGTAGATTGAATATCTTTTTTTGTGGATTGGAAGTAATGTTAAGGGATGTTTGTAGATTCTATGTTTCAAGTTTGAGCCTCCAGTGTGAAGATTTGAGTGAGTTCTATTCGCCAAAGTAAAAATTGTTTATCTATGTATTTAATGGTGATAGGGAGAATGTACTCTACTCCACATTTCTTTGCATTTAAGTTTCATAGACCACGGTTCTAAAATTAAATTTTTGATGATGTTATGTGCCTTCAGTTCAAATGGTTTGTGATGTGTTACTCTGCAAGCAATTTTTCCTTTATGACAGTGGCTGATAGTAATGTTCAAGTGCTCTAGTTTGAAGAATCTTATGGATAAAGTGTTTAGAGGTTGTGGGGATGTTCTTGGTGATTGTAATGAGCTTGTGGGAGTCTCTAGATCATGTTTCTACCTTCTAATTAGTTTGCAAGGTATAATCTAGATCGTGAATGAAGCATGTTCCTAAAAGTCTTAGTGTTAACTCCAATCTTGGCCGACCTGGTTGTTCTCACTACTTGTGCAGTTATGCTTTGAAGATTGTGGAAGCATGTTGTTGCATGGAAAATTGTGTTTGAGTCCTAGCTAAGGCTTGGCATGATCTTCATTCATCTCTCTTCTCACCTAATTTATTTAGGTCCAGACCTAATATGAATATTGGCTAATATATGTATGTTTTCCTACCTTGGAGATTGTTCCAATGGTTGATGATTGTAATGCCGACCTTGATGTAAATTCCAAGGTTGATGAATTGTATAAATCCATGAAATGAAGTTGTCAATGATGTTGAAGAATGTGAAGATGCAAAGATAAGTGTGAAGTGAATAAGTAAAGCAGAGAAGGAGAAAATTATTGTGCTTCAATGGAACTGAACCTTGGCATAGTGTAGATGCTACTATCTCAGTTCACCAAATCTAGTAGTGAGCCAACCATAGACAGTGAGCCACCCCATTAGTAGTGAGCTGCTTCTTTTGTAGTGAGAATTTTGGCAGTGAGACACATTGGCAGTGAGCCTTTTTTTAAATTTTGATATATCTTTTATATTGTGAGCTAACACTAACCGTGGTTTTCCCCTTATTGGGTTTTCCACGTAAAAATCTAGTGTCTCATGTGTTGAATTTGTGAATGTGTTTAAGTTTTGTTTTCATGCTTTCATGGTTAAAATACAATAGCAGTAACTAAGTGGTTGAAGTGTTAATGGTTTTGAAGTTTTGGTTACAATTGATTCACCCCCACTCTAAGTTGTCTTGCGCATTTCAACATGAATTCCCTCGTGTTCCCTCTCGTTGTCTCAATTAGTGGTGCATAAAAAATACTAAAATTCTCATGAACTTGTTGTATAAATTGACCAACCCATAAAAAGATCTTACTTTCCCTAAATATGTTGGTATAGGCCACTCCACAATGGATTTAACTTTCTCCAGATCTATCTTCAAACCTTCAGCTGAGATCATAAACCCCCAAAATACTAGTTCTTCCATGAAATTACACTTTTTGATGCAAGAGCATCCAGAGGTGTAAGAGCAATCTTGCATCACCCAAAAAAAATTTTATTTTATTTCTTTTGAATTTTGGTTTGGGAAAATGCCCATGAAGCCTATTTCCTCTAAAATATCTCAGAGAATGATTGAGAACATCTAAAGTTTCTAGTAAGGCTTAAAATAGTAGGGTTCTATTTTTAAAAAGTTTCCATTTGAGCACGTATGGGCCCAAAATTTTCCCCAAATCCATAAAGTTGCCAAATAAACATTTTGGGTGAGTTTTGACCCAAAGTATGTCTGGGTGTTAAGATATTAAAGTTTTCATTTTTTGTAAAACTTGAAAAAGTTTCAATGTTGATTTTGGGGCATCTAGAGGCTGTTTTGGGGCTCTGAAAATGTCAAAAATGGTAATGATTGGCATAATTGGTTATGATTGTATAGATTTCTTCACGAGAGTTCCAACGCATCAAATAGTTCTTCAATTGACCTCTTGGATAAAACATTATGGCCTCCAGAAGTTGGGCCTCCCATATTGAAAATGTAAAAACAAGTTACACACAGAAAAGAACTATAAGGGGGAGTTACACATGTTGGTGCATGTTTTGACACATCATAAGGCATATTTCATTGGAGATAATTTGGCTGCCACTTTTGGGTGGTTTTAGCTCATAGTTTTGTAATTATCATTTGACAGTTCATGTATTGTATCTCCTATATATAAAGTGCTTGAGATGAAGGTTGTGTGTGAAAGTATTATAGATGTTGAATTGCCTTCAGATTTCCATTTGTTGATAATCCTATGAAAGCTTGATAGACAAGTATATTGTAATCTTGTTGAGATTTTTGAATAATATATTGAGTTGCTTTTAGAGTGTGGAGTTTTTTTTTGGAAAGGGTTTTATCCATGTAAATCACTATGTTCTCTGCATGAGTTCATGTTCTCATGGGTTTAAAGTTTATAATTTGTTTTTGTGAGTGTGTTGAGTAGAGTACACCCTCATCACTTTCAAATTGAAAAACAACTTTTCTTCTCTCAACCTCTATTTTACTAATCTAATATGCTCCAAGTGTTATTTGGTCTTCCTACAAATTAGAATGTCATCCAAATAAACTATTACAAACTTACCCAAGAATTTCTTTAATACCTCATTCATCAACTGCATAAATGTGTTTGGTGCATTGGTTAGTCTAAAGGACATAACAAGCCACTCATACAACTCCTCATTAGTCTTGAAAGCTATTTTCCATTTATCCCCTTGTCTTATCCTAATTTGTTGATAACCACTCTTCAAATCAACCTTGGTGAAGCACTTTGCTCCACTTAGACAGTCCATGATATCATCCATTCTTGGAAACATGAATCTGTATCTTATAGTGATCTTATTGGTTGTTCTCGAATTAGTACACATCCTCCACTCAGTGTCCATATTAGGTGCCAATTCTGTGGGTATCACACATAGGCTAAAACTCTCTTAGATCAAATGCTCCCTTAACAACTCTTCTACCTTTCTATTTAGCTCCTCATTCTCTACGAATGTCTTTTTATGTGGCATTTTATTCGACAAACTAGCTCTTGGAATCAAATCCATATTGTCATTGATACTCCTCACCGGTGGAAACCCTTTTAACATATTGTTGGATATGATATCCTTGTATTCTTCTAGCAATTCTAAAATTCCTTGCACTACTTCCTCATCACTTGTCGTGGTGCTCCCTTCATTTGCAACACTATATGCCTTGGGAATAAATTCAAAACAAAAATTCTCATGTCTTAGTCCATCCAAAAACTTCCATCTACCAAGCATATCTTGGCATTTCTAAAAACTTGATCTTCCCTCTCTTTCAATGACATTAACTTATGTTGTTGGCATTCCTAATTACAATGACAGTGTTTTCTCTCCCATCATGTATAGCTTGTTGGTCAAACTACATGGCCTCCCCAACAACAATTGACACAGATCCATTGGAATTATATCACACAAGACTTCATCATGGTAACTCACTATTTTAAATCTTTCCTAGCATTGTTCATTAACCATTACTTTATGTTCTCTTTGTAACCATTACTAGAACTATCTGTCATTCATTGTGGACTTATGCTAGGTAAGAATTCAATTTTTCATGTAAGCTAGCCATTGATCCCATGTTTGACTATTATATTTGATTTGATCAAAAGCTTGTAATTGTTTAACTATTGCATATGCTCCCACAAAGGGTTGAATTAATAAATTCTAGCATGGTTCTTGTATATGTAGTTATCTGATACACAAAAAAGTACTAGAACACAAACATAAATCACTGCATGTACAAGGATACTATATACAAAAATGTGTACAGTTATCGTACCTGTTGTTTGCATCAAAATATAAATTTTCTTGAACGAGATTTGAAATTATTACAAAACCCTAAAAATTCATATTCAGTGCAACATAAAAGATTAAGGATAAAACTATAAAAACCAAATACATGTTACCGAATATGATTGAAGATGTGGTTGCTCAAATGTTTTTGCATAACTCTAATATAATTTTGGCAAGGACTAGTAAATGAAAAATAAGGTTGGTTTTATAAAGTTTGGGAAAATGGTTTAGGGTGGCTGCACAGGAAAAAGTTGGTTGAACAGGTTTTTAATGGATTTTGGGTTAGGTTTTTAGGTTTAAGTTACTAATAAATTAAAATAGTTAAATTTAATTTATTATTAATGTGTGGTTTATAGTTAAATAATAAATTAATTTTAATTTATTATTTATGAGATATGGTAAAAGTGAAAGATTAGTTAATTAATTAAAATTAATTAAATCTTTGGATTAAGGGTGGGTTAGGAATTAAGGAACATTTAATTAATTAATGAAAATTAATTAAATTTCATGACTTAGGGAAATGATCGATTGATCAATTTTTTGATGCCTACACCTATGAATGAACACATCATGGTATAAGAGAAGAAAAAATGCCTATTATTATTTATTGACAATAATGCATGGTATCCAAATGTACATATAATCAATAATAGATTCACAGATGAATTTGAACCCCCCCACACACACACACATAATGAAGTGATAGTAGGAAGGATAGTTGACAACAATGGGCTAGTCTTAGGTGATCTTACCAGTCCATGTTTTCACTAGAGAAGATCAACTACCACAATTGCATGAATATCAACCACATGGAAAGCCCTATGAATATCTGCTATAATATATGTAGCGAGAGACCATTTGTCTTGAAGCAACTACTTCCTAGATATATGAACAAAAGATTTTCCTCCTATGTTTAGAACCATGCAAGACTCTGGCCATCATTAGTGATAGCATAACCAACTAGCATTAACTTGCACAAGTAAAATAACAATAAGGGCTTCCAAATGAGGGAATTCCTATCATTAAAATTCAAATGTGCACCAAAAGCTAAAGTTAACCATCTATGAACACACAAAGCCATCTTTACTCTATGTTAAGTATGATAAACTAGAGTTACATGCATATCATCTATATGTTGATCATTCTTATAATTTCTGTTCATCAAATTAGTCAAATCAATTACTAAGAATTATCAGTATACAATTATTATACTAACATATTTAATACACCTTATATTAAATATATGTCAACAAATTTTCCAATACAAAGTTTTCATCAGAAACTCTATAAGTCTAAAACTGCTTACAACATTGTTAATTAGAAGAGAATCCATACCAATTTCTAAAGCCCCTTTTAAGTCCACAATAAATGAGTCTCCAATTTTATACATCAGAGGCTTACCCAGTTCATAATAATTTGAAAATAGGCTTCTTGAATAAACTAAGGAATTTTTCCAATGTTATCCTAATAAATACAATTTGTCGAGTTAAATTATCCTAATAAATACAATTTGTCGAGTTAAATTATCTTTAATTGAATAAAATTATTTGTGAATGAATTGACAAGATTTTACAAGAATAATAACAAAATATCTTTCCAATGTGCACTATGCAACATTCCAAAGATTGATGGCAAGAATCTAGAACTTCATTTATTACATAGGGAAGTAACCACTCGTGGAGGAATGAATAGTGAGAGTTTTTGTCATTCCTTCAAATCCTTTCAAGATTTGAATATAACATATATTCTTACAAAAAAAGGCTAAGGTAAAAGAATTTTGCTTCGCAACTTTCCCACTTGAACTCATTTTGTACCTTCTTAGGTCATGGTTGTTGTCATTCTAGGGGGGCCTCTGCCCCCTGTCAGGCCTTCTAGTGGAACCTACTACAGGAAGTACTGTCTTGGGTAGTACTCCAGAGTAGGAATCTCTATCCTTAGTGCTAGATCCCAAGGCTTGGAAAAAGGCCCTTCTAGGAGAAGAAGATAGGATCAATGAAGACTCTGCTGCCCCTATGCTGTGAGAGATGGATAAAGGAACATACCTCCAAATTCTGGACCAAATGATGGAAAAAATTGTCTCATCCATGGAACTCTCTCTGATGGGTAATTTACAGGCCCTAAGACCTAACATCAACATGGTGAGGAGATGGGTTGCCTTGAGATGGCTGCTGAAGGGAAGTATCATTACAAGCACCATGGCTGGTGGCCTCTTTCTGTTTAAGTTCATGGCCAAAGAGGACCTGGTGCTGATCTTAGTAGGAGGACCCTGGCTATATGGTAAACATAACCTCTATTAGGGGCACTAGAAACCAGGGTTTGACACGGCCTTGGAGCTAAGCAGGTTGGCCCCGGTTTGGGTTAGGTTACCCAGTCTTTCCTAGAATATTGGGATGAGGAGATCTTCATCTGGATTGGGAATTTGTTTGGAAGGTTCATAGCACTGGATAGTACCACTAAGTACAAAATGAGGTTAGTTTTTGATCACTTTTGTGTTAGTGTAGACATTAATAGAACTTTACCTAATACCATTGATATAAATTCCAGTTATGGTAGTTGGGAACAACACCTGGTGTATGAGAATGCTACCACATTCTATCAAAACTACTCCAAAAAAGGTCACTTGATCAATGAATGCAAATTCCTTAGGAACCAAAAACCTAAAGAAGCAAGTGAGGAGGAGAATGTTGCTGAGGACTAACCATTCAAGGAGGACATGCTCAACATTTTTGAGTTCCCATCAAACTTAAAGCAACTGGAAAGACCCCTAGATAAAAGCTCCTCGAGAGCTAAACAATTGCTTTCAAACTAGTAAAATTATAGGGTAGTTCCTACTAGTTTAGAGGAGATGGAAGAAGGGGAGATTAGGAGCTAGACCCCCAAAGAGAAGATTAAAACCATGCCCAAGAATGTGGATTCTAGTGTTCAAGTGGTTGAAGAAGGGAATACCATTGAACTGGAGAACTTAGAGAAGGAGACCGTTCTATCCCCACCTAGAGTGTTATCTCTTGGCATTGGTCCTAGTACCACTTGGACTAACCAAGAAGGTTGGGTGACACCCAAAAAGAAGGGCAAAGGCCATAAAAAAAGTCTGCAGATGTGGAGACAGAGGGGAAGGCTGGAAGACTCTCTTAGAAACCAAACATAGGGAAGCAACTAAGGAAATAGCCATTAGGTGACAAAGCACTCTAGAGCCTCTCTCCAGGTGATGTCACAAATGAGGGTCCTCTCCTAGAATGTGACAGGACTCAATAATCCCCAAAATTAATTCAAGGTGAAGAACTACATTTACAAAAATTTGATAAACATTATCCTTCTCCAGGAAGTTAAGATGTCTGAAGAGAACTTTAAAGCTATTGCCAGCAAAATCTAGCCCTCAATAGACTACCTAATCAGCCCCTCTATGGGGGCTTCGGGGGGCCTTGTCACTACATGGAATAAAAATATCATCTCTAGTTGTTATTGCTCCCATAGTAAGAGTAGTCTTGAAGTGAAATTCACTCTTAAAAAGAAAATTTAGAAACTCATAAACATATATGCTCCCAACACTAGGAGTGCTAGAAAGGACCTTTGGGAAGGTTTGATACCTAGACTAAATGCTGAGAAAAGAACTAATTAGATGTTGACTGGAGACTTTAATACCCTTCTTTTCCCTTTGAAGAAGTCTGGGGGTATCATTGACTTCTCAGACAGCATGGCAGATCTGGCAGACTTTCTCAACCAGACTTGGTTGATAGATATTGAGGTCAACAATCAACTCTTCTCTTGGACCAATAGAAGAAGGAGAGACCAACTGATATAGGTTAAACTAGACAGACTATTGATCTCATCCAATTGGGACATTATGCAACACTCTACTCTGTCTGCCCTGCCCCATACCATCTTTGATCACAATGCCCTTTTATTCTCCTGGAGAGAAAGAGTCCCTAAAGCTCCCTTCTCATTCAAATATTAAATCATGCGGGCCTCCGACCCTGATTTCAAAGATTGCATTGTTTATTGGAGTATCTTTCTTCATGGATCCCCCATGTTTAGACTCACTCAAACGCTTATTCATGTCAAGTAGAAAGTTAAAGGTTGGAACAAGTTCTGCTTTGGAAATGTCATGGCCCAAAAGAAACAAATATCTGACAGTTTATTAGAAATCTAGGACAATATGGCCAAGGGAGACAAAAGTGAGGCTAACTTCAATAGCGAAGAGACCCTTCTCAAGGATCTAAGGGATATAATGAAAAAGAAGAGATATTTTGGAAGTAGAAATCTAGAGTGCAATGGTTGACTGAAGGGGATAGAAACACTACTTTCTTCCATCAGTCAGCCATGAAGAATAGAAAAAGGAACAAAATCATTAAACTGCTAGATGAAAACAATACGGAGGTCAACTCAGAGGCTGAGTTGGGGCAATTGGCCTCTAACTACTTCAAGAACTTCCTCTCCAAGCATAGGGGAACTACTAACCAGGTTATGGAGGAAGAGTCGGTGGACAACATTTCCTCAATTCTCTCAGTTGAAAATAACTGCACTTTTTTGAATCCTATTACCACTGAGGAAGTTAGGGCAGTTGTTTTATTTATGAGGGATTTTAAATCCCCTGGCTTGGATGGGTTCCTCCTAGCCTTCTTCCAAGATTTCTAGGAGATTGTTGGTTTTGATGTTATTGCAGCTGTCAGAGATTTCTTCAGGACTGGGAAGATCCTTAAGAAGATTAACTCCACTTTCATATCTCTCATCCCCAAGAAGAACATCTCTGAGTCTATGGCTAATTTCCACCATATTAGCCTCTAAAACACTATTTATAAGATTATCACGAAGACCCTGGTCCTTAGACTACAACATTTGCTAGATAGACTTATATCTGATTGTTAAAAAGATTTTATCCCTGGTAGATAGATTGTGGACACTTCCATGTCTACGCATGAGATAACCCACTCAATGGATATGAGTAACATTCCCAATATGGCTCTTGAACTGGATATTTCTAAGGCCTATGACATAATTTCTTGGGATTTCCTTTTCAAAGAGGTAAGGAAGTTTGGATTCAAGGATAAAATGATAACACTGATAATAGAATGTGTCACCACTGTCAAATACTTGGTGCTGGTCAATGGTTCTCTATAGGGATTCTTCAATGCTGGCAGAGGTATTAGGTAGGGGGATCCCCTATTGTCCTCTTTGTTTATCATCATGGCTGAGGTCCTCGAAAGGAACATTTTATCCCGATTGGATAGACAGGATCTCAAGGGTATCAGATCAGTGTCTACTATGAGGCCATCTGCTATCTAGTAGTTTGTAGATGATACTATGTTGTTTGGTGCAGCCTTAATGGTGGAAGCTAGAAGATGGAAAAATATTCTAAAATCCTATGCTGATGTCTCTAGACAGTGTATAAAATATGAAAAGAGCATTGTCTTCTTCAATGTTGACTAGGAACTACAGGAGAAGGTCAAAGATATCCTGAATTGTAACAAGGCCAACCTCTCCGCTACTTACCTGGGCCTCCCCCTCAATGTTAAGGAAGTGACCCTCTCCTACTGGAAGTTTGTCCTAGAGAGAATAACAAAAAAGATGGAAGGCTAGAAAGGTAAACTCCTAATCCAAGTTGGAAAGTATCTACTTCTAAAGGTGTCCCTCTAAAGTATCCCCACCCACTTTCTTACTCTTTTAAAGATGCCTATATATATTACTGAGAAGTTTGAAAAAATCTAGGAAACTTTTCTTTGGATGGGGGTTGAGGAAAAGAAGAGGATATTGCTCATTAGATGGGAAAAAGTTTGTCTTCTCAAGTACCAAGGGGGACTGGGTATTAGAAAGATCCAGATGATGAACAAATCTTTGCCGGCTAAGGTTGGATGGAGTTTTCTTAAGGATCAAAAAGACTGGCTATAGATCATGAGAGCTAAGTACCTCCACAATGGGGGAAAGGAATGGGTTACTTGAGAGGGAGAGCCTCCCAAAAGGCTCCATTATATGGAACAAGCTTATCAAAACTAGAAGCATTATGTCTCAAGGCATTAAGTGGAAGCTGGGTAAGGGGGATAAAATCAAGTTTTGGGAAGACAATTGGCTCCATGAGATCCCTCTGTCCAATTAGGGAAATATCAACACTAAAGCTATTGTTGTCACTCATTGTGGAAGATTTGTCAGAAATTACATTATTGACCAAACCTAGGGCCAAAGACATTGGAAAAATATGATTAATTGCTAGAATGACAGTCAATTAGGAGAGCATGGGTGTTTGTCTCTACAATTAGAGCTCAGTAAGTGTAGTATCCCCTTATTTCCTAGGGAAGATAAGATGCTTTGGGCCTAGGATAGGAAGGGAGTCTTCTAAATTAAATTTGCCTACAAGCTGATGTCCAACAGTGTGAAAGACAACAATTTATGGAAGGTCTAGAAAAACCACTTGACTCCTAAAATTAATTTTTTCTGGTGGTCTGCTACCCACCACAAAATCCTCACTACTAATAACCTCAACAAAAAGGGCTTCCAATTGGTTAATCGGTGTGTCTTATGTCAAAAAGAGGAAGAGTCTATACAGCACCTTCTCTTCCATTGTGACTTCAGCAAAGACGTTTGGGGAAGTACCTTGGATAAACTTAGCATGGACTAGGTTTTCAATGAAAATCTCAAAGACTTCATTCAAAGCTGGATCTCTCTCTTTAAGTATTTGAGAGTCAGGGAATTATGGAGACAAATTCACCTGCATCTGGGGTGGAGCATTTGGAAGGAGAGAAATAATAGAATGTTTTCAGGGAAAAGGCTAAAAGCACAAATGATGTCTTCTTTTCCTTTAGCAAGATAGTTTTGGAGAATAATGTTGGCAAGAGACATTGTGTGGCTTCATGGGTGTTGTCATTGATGGCAACAAAGACCATCCCACACATCTGCAGGACATGGTGTGTCTATATCGGAAGTCAAATTGAAGGGTATTTTGGTCTGGTGACCAAGAACAGAGCATGCAACAAGGTCTGACAATCAGGTCCGGATCTCTCAGAGGAAGTATTTATGTAAAGTATAGACATGGGGAAGTCAAGAGGAGTACCTTTACTGATAGATTCCAAGGATTGAGCCTCCGATGATGAAAGAGTGAAGAGATATGAGTACCTAAGTATTGGGTTCCTATTTGGTAGAGTAGACAGAGGAAGAACTGACCGGCAGAGCATCAGACCTTAATCCAGATGAGATATTGACGGTGATCAAGGTTCTTAAGGTATCATTCATGATTGGTTGACATGATTAATGACTTCTATAACTATCTCTTTGATACACATTACTTGGTAAGCAAGGGTTCAATTGACAAACTAGAGTTTGGAAAAATATTGACTATTCTGGATGCCGACTAGAAAGATGATGAAACCCTTGGTGCAGATATATATACCAGATGGATTTCGATGAGAAGGTGTGAGTGGTGTGTTGTGAAGTATGAGGAAAAGTAGATAATAGTGTGGAAACAGAGATAGAGGTCCGATATGTGACAAAACAACAACACTAAGGCAGAGGAAGAATGAAGTGTAGTAGATCAGTATATTGAGCTTAACTGGAACTGAACCTAAGCACATGTGGATGCTTCTCATTAGTTCATGTATCTAGTTTCCTTCTATAAACTATTGTAGGCAGTAAACCTATTGTGAGTAGTGTGCTCGGGTAGTGAGCCCTAATTGGCAAGTGCCATTTTGTACTACCTTATTCTTTTAACAGAGAATACAATCTTGGGTTAATCGCCCCGTGATTTTTTCTCTTAACAGGGTTTTCCATGTCAAAAATATTGTGTCATGTGTATTGAGCTAGTTTCTTCTTTCATGGTTATGGATGCTTATTTGTTTTGATGCTGCACTAGTTGTTAAAGAAGAACATAAAGTTAAATTAATTAAGATAATTGATTCACCCCCTCTTAGTTATCAACAATTGGTATAGAGCTAAGTTCCTCTAGATAGAGTCTAACAGCTTGAGGAAGATCTGGGAATCTCAAATGGATATGTATGTTATGAGGGAACAACTTTAGTCTTCTCTAGATGATCTCGATCAATCTCACTCAGAAGTCAATGAGTTGAGGGAAAGACTCAAACAAGCTGATGATTTCATAAATGAACTCAAAGATAAACGAAGTATCTCAATGAAGAAAAGAAAGGAACTTCTTCATCAATTAGCAAATCAGAATGAAGCCAATGACACTAATGAATATCTAAATGAGAAAACCAAGTTATGTGAGAAGTTATCAAAAGAGGTCATTATGGTAAGACATGAAATGGAATCAAGAGTTATGAAATTCACCCAAGAAATTGAAGAGAAAAGAAAAAGTGAAGACAATCTAAAACAATCTCTCAAGGAGAAGTCAGAAGACTGCCACAAAATGGATAGAATAATTAGGCAACCTGGAATCTAATCTTGAAGAAGCTAGATACAATGAAGAGCAACTTGAGAATCAGATAGGCACTCTTAAAAGGGACCTTCAAACAACAAATGAATACAAAGAGAAATTCAAGATAAGCTCTGCTCAACTTGAAGTTCTTCTTGAAAGCCAAAAGAGGGTAGATGACAAACAAGGCTTGGCATATGAGAAAGGGGAAAGCTCTAGATCTGGTCAAAAAATTTTTGGATCAAGAAATCCAAGGAACGACCTAGAAGACCTCCAGTAAGGCAACCAAATACTCAAAGATATCCATCCTTCGATGGATACTACCACAATTGCAATAACTTTGGTCATAAAGCAAATCAATGCAGAAGAAGAATGGATTAGACTAATTCATCCTTCTCCGGATAGTGTTTTAATTACAAAAGGTATGGTCACAAATCTCATGAGTGTAGAAATATGCAAATGAACAATTCATTCAATGGTAGATGCTTTGCATGCAATAGAATGGGACATATGGCTAATCAGTGCAAATCAAGAGGATATCAATCAAATATGCAAAGAAATGTTTGCTAGAATTGCAATAGATCTGGTCATATTGACAAATTCTACAGAAGCAAGAATCAGGACAAAAAGGGTCCGGTGCATCATAATCAAAACCAAGACAAAGGAAAGGGAAAAGTGAATGAAAATGAAATTCAAAGGGAGATGAACAAGATTTGGGTGAAGAGGAGTACAGAAAATGTTGAGGATGGATCCACACCAGAATCTGGTGCTGATATTCCTTCCAGAAACTAAATAGATGAGCTCTGGCTCAGGGGGAATCACAAAAGAAAACAAGCTCCCCTAGCCAGTCAATTAGTGCCTGAAATTGGCACATGGAAAGTTGCAGATTAAAGGGTTCTTAGATAAACATCTAAATAAGTCTTGCTAAATATATGGAAGATCCGCAAGAAGTTTAGAAGAGGTTAATCTTCCTAGATTGATTTGGTTTAACAGTCATCTGGTAAGAATAGGATTCTCACAGTTAGATCCGGTATGATTCAAATTTGAGGTATCTTGATCTGTGGATAGGTGGAATGATTGGGGAAAGGTAGATAGACAGCTAATAGTGCATACGGATGATCCAGAAAAATCTCTCTCAGAACAAGGAAAACAAGGCAACCGGAATAACTTAGGTTATGCATTTATTACAATATGGAATTAGGGTTTGTGCATAAATAAAAGAGTTTGTTGGTTCATCATTTGCACATTTGCATTCAAAAAGAAGAGAGAAGGAGTTCTGCAACAAGTTATCTCAAACCTCTCAAAGATCAACTATAGAAGTTGATTCATCCAAGCAACTCGATCTGGCCCATATCGTGAACCTTAGAAGCGTAAGAGGTATTTTCCGCTCTTGAAATCTCTCTCTTAATCTTTGAAAGATGGCTACCCTGAACATAGTGAAGATCACTAATAGTCCACGCCCTAAATTTAAGAAACATCCCTACAAATCTCTAGAAGTTAATCCCCTAGGCGCATTTTCTAGCATTCTGCATGGAGTTCTACATGTAGAGGATATTAGGGTTTACATACAAGCAAACATTGAAGAATTTGGTGAATCCAAGATGATGGACATCTATCACAAGGAATTGATAGATGAGTCACTTGAACTTAAAGCTTAATACAAGGCCATTCGGGATAAACATTTTGGACAATGCATCCATTTCCCCTATTTTGTAGAAGATGAGTGGGTCCGGTATGTTTTGAGAAGAGTACATGATAATTTCATGTGGTTGAATAGACCATTTAAGATCAGAAAAGATGCCATTAGGGTGGTAACCAAATTGCACTCATCTGGTGGGTTGGCTACTCTCAAATCAGTCAAAAATCAAACTGTCAGTGAGGCTACTAGATCAAAATTTGACAAGAGGGCAATGACAATAGAAGATATCACTAATCCGGATATCAAATTTGCATCTATGATAATTGGCTATAAGATATATCACTCCAGCAGGGAGAATTCTGTGTCTGAAACTGTTGTATATACTGTTGATAACTGAGAGGGGGGGTGAATCAGTTATCCTAATTATTTCTTCTTTTGAACTTTCTTATTAATCAAAGCAGCATTGAATCGAACAAACAAACATTACCATGAAATGAGAAACACATGACACAGTATTTTTGACGTGGAAACCCGGTTAAGGGAGAAAACCACGGGGTGATTAACCCAAAGATTATTCTCTGTTAGAAGAATAAGGAAATACAAAATGGCACTTGCCAATTAGGGCTCACTACCCGAGCACACTGCTCACAAAGAGGCCCACTGCCTACAAGGAGACACACTGTCTACAAAGTGATAAGAATCACAGTCTTGAACTGATTGGAAGCATCTACATATGCTGGAGTTCAGTTCCGATTAGGCTCAGTACACTGATCTGCTGCACTTCATCTTTCCTCTGTTCTTTATTCTGCTATCCTTTCACATACCGGATCTTTCTTACTACCTCTGCTCTGTTCTGCACTTATTTGCATACGCCATCACACAATTACACATTTCACAACTAAATCCATCCTCTATATATATCCACACAAGTAATTTCATCACCTTTCTAGTCGGCATCCGGAACAGTCTAGTTTCTTACAAACTATGTTCTGTCGGCTGAATCCTTGCTCACCAAGCAATGCGGATCAAGCATATACTTGTAGATATCATTAATCATGTCAGCCAAACATGATTCATGCCTTCACAACCTTTACCATCAATAGTAACACATCCAGAAAATAGTCTGATACTCTGTCAGTCAGTTCTTCCTCTGTTCTCACTGTCTCTCAGGAATCCGGTACTCAACTATTCATATCTTTTTCTTTGTTCATCACCGGAGGCTAAATCCTTGGAATATACTACTCAAGGTAGTCCTCTTGACTTCCCCAAATCCGCACTGCACCAAGACACTTCCTCTGAGAGATCCGGACCAATCTGTCGGACCTTGCCATATGCTCTGTTCTTGTTCACTAGACCACAACAATCTTCATTCTGACTTCCGGTAGAGACACACCATGACTTGCGGATATGTGGGATGACCTTTGTTTCCATCAATGACAACAACCATGAATCCATATAGTGTCTCTTACCAACAATCTCCCCCTTTGGCATTGATGGCAACACTTAGTGAAAAATGACTAAGTGTTTACGCTATGCTCCCCCTTGGCTGATGCTCTATCTTTATATACAATTTCCGGAACTCCCCCTTAGTTGGATTCCTCATTTTTTACTGCTCCTCACTCCCCCTTTGACATCAATGGCAAAGGGTAGGGTCCGCACACCAAAATTTTCAAAAATTTTCTATACATAGCCGCATATTTACATACTCACATGAACTGAAGAATGTCTGCAAAAGATGTCTTTAGTTGGATCAGTTCTATAGCCCAACTTTGCTTCATTCTATCCAAAATTGAAATGTGACCACTCAACAAAAATGCAAAAGCTTCTGCCCTCTTGAGATCTGTCAGATCATTTGTTTGGGCGGTGGTCTAAGCATCATTGATGGCCTCATGCATAGTTTCTAACTTGGGGATTATAATCCTTCTAAGTTCTCCCATCCGGTTAGTGATATTCTTCCTTTCCTTCTCAAGGTTCTTTATTGCATTTGTGATTGCAATAGTTGACATTCTTGATTTACTATGGAAGAGAGAGGATCAAAACTTTGAGACAAACTTTGTAGTTTGTCCTGTTCCGCTTTTATTTTCTTATCTATTTCTACTGTTGCCTTTGACCAGGAGATACAAAATTTGTAAATATCACCGCCATCCTTAAGAGCATTTTCTAAGCTCTTTATTCCAATACTCATATTTCTCCTATCGTTAGAGATTAATCCTAATACTTCTGAAAATTTTTTATCCAAAAATTCCTTCCGGACCTTTTCTTCAGCTGATTTTTCTAGAGAATCAAAATGTGTATCAACACTGCTGACTAAGGTTTTGAGATTACCGGAACAGGAGGTTGTCGGATCTATCTGGATTGATGGCATAATCTTTACAAGTACTCCAGAAGTAGCCTCTATCAACTCACAGTCTTCCATATGAGACTTTAGGAGTTTTTCATTTGCCTTGGCATTTGCAAATGAAGCTATCTTCATTGTTTGTACCGGAGAGAGAGAGTCAAAGTCGAATGGGCCTTTTAGAAGCTCCGGTTCATCAATCTCTAAAGTTTCTTGGCTTAGAAACTTTTGAACAGTTTGTGCAGTGTCTCTTGTTGGAGACAGATGTTTCTTTTCTTCTGCAGTTTTGCCCTTAGGAGTCTTATCTCCTTCCACATGCTTACCACTTACAGTTGTGGTTTTCTCTGTTGGATTTTTCTCTTTCTCTGCATCCTTGGTGCTGTCAGCCTCTTTTTCTTTTTCTGCTGCTTCTTTCTCTTGTAATTTCTCTTCTTCTTGGGATCCGGAGACTGTAGGAGAAGCCGGAGAAGAGATGTTAGTCTGTTCTAGTGGCACTTCTTCCGGAGTAGATGATTCCAAGTCCGCAGCTGTTTCTGCACCTAAGTCCTCTGTAATAGGAATATTAAACCTTTTGTATGTATTCCGGAGGATCTCTTCAGTGTCCTTGGCTACTTTGTCGGTCTCACCAAGCATAAGCAGATTCATCCTTGCTTTGCTTCTGAATTCATCCTTGCAGTCCTTGAATATCATGTTCATGGTTTTGTGATCAATTGAGGGATATAGCTGAATAGCTATCTGTTCTGTGATTTCAAGGTCTTTTGCCATGGCATTGTTCTTTCTTATCTCTAATTCCATCTCTAGGCTCTTTGGGATTTCAGAGATAATCTCAATAAAAGCTTTATTGTAGATGTTCAAGTACCTTATTATGGCTTCTTGCAGGATCTTTTGATCTGCCTCATTGTAGTCATCATAGAATTCAGCCACCGGTTGAAGGTTCCCATCCACAGTGATTGATTTGACTACACTGTCTAGAGACAGGGTGGGCTTTTCAGAAAATTCTTCTGTCATTTCTTCCTTGTCTCAGCCAGAAGAGGGTTTACCGGATCCTTTCTTTTTCTGTTTCTTTATTTCTTTCACTCCCTCATCTGACTCAGTTTCTTCTTCATCCTTTTGGCTTTGATAAGCTCTTGAGGCTTTTGTCTTGGATCTCTTACCGGATCCCTGGACTTCCAGTTTTGAGCTTTTGGTTTTGATAGGTGTGGATCCTTTTGATGATCTGGTTCGGGTTGAGGATTCCACCGGAGCACTTTTCTTGCTTTTCTTTTCTGCCTCTTTCTTTTCTTCCTCAGATTTTCTTCTCTTTTCCCGGCTGGCATCAAGTGCCTCTTTTGAGATGCCTAGGCCTTGAGCAATATGCTCTACTTCTTTTCTCACCTTCCTCTTTATCTCAGGTTCCCTGAGTTCTACATGGATCTTTACACTCAGCTCATCAAAGGTTCCAAACCTTTCTGCCTTTGGATCTTTGGGCTGACTTAGCATGTGTTGAACATGCAGCTCCACTATCTGTTCATCCACTTCATACCCCATGGGCATGATCCAGACAGTCCTTGGCTCCACTGCCTCCATTAGGCACTGATCAGTGTCCACCATAAAGCACACTGAGTCTTTGTATTTTTCAACAAGAGACTGGGGAATTCTTTCTCTTGCTTGCATCATGCTTTGGAAGTTTTTGAAGTATCCCCATAGGGCTGTATTTCTTGCTTTGGCATCCCCAAGCCCATGTAGATAGTCTCTTATTTGGACTGCAACAGGTTTGTCATTCTGCCATGCCCATCCACTTGATCCGGGAAGCTCATTCATGAAGTAGAAGAATAGACATAATATAAGAGTACCATACTTAAAGGAATTCTTCTTGTCCTTCTTGATTTTCTGTATATTTTCCATTAATTGGCTTAAGAGCAGTTCGCAGAGATCATATTCTGCATTCTTCCTTAGCATTTCATAGGCAGTATACACTGCAGTTCTGGATACAGAATTCTCCCTGCTGGAGTGATAGATCTTGTATCCTATTATCATGGACACATACTTGATATCCGGATCAGAAATATCTTCAATGGTCATTGCCCTCTTATCAAATTTTGATCCAGTGGCCTCAGTTACAATGTTATTTTTGACAGATTTGAGGATAGGTATTCCTCCGGAAGAGTATAGACCAGTTACTGCTCTAATTGCCTCTTTTGTGATCTTGCAGGGTCTATCCAGCCATAGGAAGTTGTCATGCATCCTGCTCAGTACATACCGGACCCATTCATCTTCTTCAAAGTAGGGGAAATGAATGAATTGATCAAATTGTTTCTTCTGGATACCCTTATACTCTGGTTTAAGCTCAAAAGCATTGTCTATCAGTTGTTTGTGATAGAGATCTCTCAATTTGAATTCCCCAAATTCCTCAATGCTTGCATGTATGTAAACCCTAATGTCTTCTGTGTGTAAAACTCCGTGAGGAACACTGGAAAATGCTCCTAAGGGATCTACCTCCAATGACTTGTATGGATGTTTCTTGAATTCAGGTCAGGGCCTATCTGAGATTTTTACTATATTTGGAGTAGCCATTTCTTCAAAAGATTTGTAGCAAGATATCAAAAGTGGAAAATACCTTTTGCGTCTTCGGTTGCACGGAGTAGCTGGATTGATTTCTGTATGAAATGACTTCGGCAGGAGATCTTCGGTGATCTTGATGAATTTTGTTTTAGAGCTCCGCTTTTCACTTCTTCTTGGATGTGGAATGATCAAATGATTGTTGAGAAATCCCTTATATCATTTCGCAAACCCTAATATCTGTTTGTAATAAATGCTTCACCTATATTATTCCGGTTTGCCTTGTCCGGATAGCTTGGAGTATCCCGGATCAGTCCTGATCTATGAACATCATGCAGATCTTTCAATCATGAATAAATCGAGATGACACATTACAAGAACATCCCAAACATTCTGTCCAGTCCGCAGAGTAAAATAATGTACTTCCGGATCTCTCCAGACCCTTTTGTAGTCCTCTGTCATTTCGGAGCATCTCCCGAAACAGGTCTTTACTTGATCGATCACAACTTCTTTATATCTTCATGCAGACCTCTGAAATCTTGTCTGGATCATCTCAGGACTGGTATCTTCAAACCCTTTACTCCGTATCTTGTGCCACATCTGGCACCACTTGATTGGCTGGGGGAACAGGATTTTCTTTGAGTCTCCCCCTGAGCCAGAGCTCACTTTTTAATTTCTGGAAGAAATATCAGCACTAGAGTCTGGTGCGGATCCAACCTCTACATTCTCTAAACTTTTCTTCACCCAAATCTTGCTCATCTGATTCCTAACTTCATCCGCATTCATCTTTTGTTTACCCTTGTCTTGATTCTGATTATACACCGGACCTCTTTTGTCCTAATTCTTGCTTCTGCAGACTTTAGCATTATGACCGGACCTATTACAGATTTGGCAAATAACATTTCTTTGCATATTTGACTGATAACCTCTTGATCTGCATTGATTAGCCATATGACCTACTCTATTGCATGTAAAGCATCTACCTTTGAATGATTTGTTTACTTGCATATTTCTGCATTCATGGGATTTGTGTCCATACCTTTTGCAGTTAAAGCACTGTCCGGAGAAGGATGAATTAATCTGATTCATTCTCTTTCTGCACTGATTAGCTTTGTGACCAAAGTGGTTGCAGCTATGGCAGTATCCATTGAAAGATGGATATCTTTGAGCATTGGGCTGTCTTACCGGAGGTCTTCTAGGCCTATTCCTTGGATTTTCTGATCCAAAATTCTTTTGTCCGGATCCGGAGCTTTCTCCTTTCTCATATCCCAAACCATACTTGTCATCTGTCCTCTTTTGACTTCCAAGAAGTACTTCAAGTTGGGCAGAAATTATCTTGAATTTTTCTTTATATTCATTTGCTGTTTGAAGATCTCTTCTGAGAGAGGCAATTTGATCCTCAAGTTTTTCTTCATTATCTTTGGCATCTTCAAGATCAGATTCAAGATGTCTGATAATCCTATCCATCTAGTGGCATTCTTCTGATTTTTCTTTAAGAGGTTGTCTTAGATTGTCTTCAGCTTTTCTTTTTTCTTCAATCTCTTGAGTAAACTTTATAGTTCCTGATTCCATTTCATGTCTTAACATAATGACTTCTTTTGATAACTTTTCACATAACTTGGTTTGCTCAGTCAATTCTTCATTTGTATTGCTTTCTTCACTTTGTCTTGCCAATTGTTGGAGCAGCTCCTTTCTCTTTTTCATAGAGAGACTTAATTTGTCCTTTAGTTCTCTCATGAATTCATCAGCCTGTTTGAGTCTTTCCTTTAATTCATTGACTTCAGAGTTTGACTGTTCAAGATCCTCAAGGGCAGTCTTGAGTTGCTCCCTTAAACCATATGCATCCATTTTGAACTCCCAGATCTTCCTCAAGCTGTTAGGCTCTATTTGGAGGAACTTAGCTCTAATACCAATTGTTGATAACTGAGAGGGGGGGTGTGAATCAGTTATCCTAATTATTTCTTCTTTTGAACTTTCTTATTAATCAAAATAGCATTGAATCAAACAAACAAACATTACCATGAAATGAGAAACACATGACACAGTATTTTTGATGTGGAAACCTGGTTAAGGGAGAAAACCATGGGGTGATTAACCCAAAGATTATTCTCTGTTAGAAGAATAAGGAAATACAAAATGGCACTTGCCAATTAGGGCTCACTGCCCGAGCACACTGCTCACAAAGAGGCCCATTGCCTACAAGGAGACACACTGTCTACAAAGTGATAAGAATCACAGTCTTGAACTGATTGGAAGCATCTACATATGCTGGAGTTCAGTTCCAGTTAGGCTCAGTACACTGATCTGCTGCACTTCATCTTTCCTCTGTTCTTTATTCTGCTATCCTTTCACATACCGGATCTTTCTTACTACCTCTGCTCTGTTCTGCACTTATTCGCATACGCCATCACACAATTACACATTTCACAACTAAATCCATCCTCTATATATATCTGCACAAGTAATTTCATCACCTTTCTAGTCGGCATCCGGAACAGTCTAGTTTCTTACAAACTCTGTTCTGTCGGCTGAATCCTTGCTCACCAAGCAATGCGGATCAAGCATATACTTGTAGATATCATTAATCATGTCGGCCAAACATGATTCATGCCTTCACAACCTTTACCATCAATAGTAACACATCCAGAAAATAGTCTGATACTCTGTCAGTCAGTTCTTCCTCTGTTCTCACTGTCTCTCAGGAATCCGGTACTCAACTATTCATATCTTTTTCTTTGTTCATCACCGGAGGCTAAATCCTTGGAATATACTACTCAAGGTAGTCCTCTTGACTTCCCCAAATCCGCACTGTACCAAGACACTTCCTCTGAGAGATCCGGACCAATATGTCAGACCTTGCCATATGCTCTGTTCTTGTTCACTGGACCACAACAATCTTCATTCTGACTTCCGGTAGAGACACACCATGACTTGCGGATATGTGGGATGACCTTTGTTGCCATCAATGACAACAACCATGAATCCATATAGTGTCTCTTGCCAACATATACTACATATGAAATGCTAAGGAAAAATGCTGACTATGATGTTTGCGAGCTTCTTCTGAGTCAACTGTTGGAAAACTTACAAAAGATCAAGAAGGACAAGAAGAACTCATTCAAGTATGGTGGGATAATACTGTGCTTGTTCTTTTACTTTATGAATGAGCTTCCCAGATCCAGTTGTTTGATATGGCAAAATGATAGACCAGTTGCCATACAAATCAGAGGTTATTTGCATGGAATTGGTGATGCCAAGGCACATAATACAACACTCTGGGGCTACTTCAAGAACTTTCAAAGTATGATGCAAGCTAGAGAGAGAATCCCCCAATCTCTAGTTGAAAAGTATAAGGATACAGTATGCTTTATGGTAGACACTGACCAATGTCTAATGGAAGTAGTAGAACAAAGAATAGTATTGATCATGCCAATGGGGTATGAGGTTGATGAGAAAATCTTAGAACTACATATCTAACATCTGCTGAGTCAGCCCAAGGACCCTAAGGTAGAAAGGTTTGGAACCTACCAAGAGATGAGTGTAAAAGTTCATGTTGAACTAAGACAACCTGAGATCAAGAGAAAAGTAAGGAGGGAAGTAGAAGAATTTGCCAAGAGGCATGGAATTTCAAAGGAGGCACTTGATGCAAACAAAGAGAAGATGGAAATGGCAGAGAAAGAAAGACAAGAAACTAAAAAAGAAAGTTCTCTGGTGCAAGCCCCCTCCTAGACTAGATCCTCCAAGAGCTCTACGCCTGCCACCTCTAAGAGTCAAAAGGCATAAAAATTGGAAGTCAGGACATTTGGAAAGGGAGAGAAGAGAACCAAGACAAAAGCCACAAGGTCTTACATCAGTCAGAAGGATGATGAAGAGGTAGAATCTGATGAGGAGATCAAGAAGATGATGAAGAAGAAGAAAACATCCGGTGAACCCTCTACTGGTCATAACAAGGAAGAAGAGGCAGAAGAATTCATTGAAAGGCCTACTCTCTGCATTGATGATATCATCAAATCAATCACTGTGGATGGGAACCTGAAACCAATGACTAATTTTTATGATGATTATAGTGAAGTTGATCAGAAGATCCTGCAAGAAGCTACAGTCAGGTATCTAAACATCTACAACAAAGCATTCATTGAAATCATCTCCTTGATTCCCAAAAGAATAGAGAAGGAGCTTGAAGTAAGAAAGAACAATGCCAAGGCAAAGGACCTAGAGATCTAGGAATAGATAGAGATTCAACTCTTTCCCTCCATCACTCCAAAGCAAATGAGCATGATCTTCAAAGATTGCAAGGATGAGTTCTGGAGCAAAGCTAGAATGAATAAGCTTATGCTTGGAGAGACTGATCAGGTGGCTAAAGAGACTGAAGACATCCTCTGAAATGCCTATAAAAGATTCAATATTCTTATTATAAAGGACATAGATGATGAACCTACTGAGAAAAATGTAGAAGATCCAAAGGAGACAAGTGAGGAGAGAACTAAGGACTTGGATTCCTCTGCTCCAGAAGAGGAAGTCCTTGAAGAAGTTAATATCTCTCATTCGGATTCCCCAGTAGATTCCAGACCTAATGAAGAAGAAAGAATAGAGGAGAAAATAAGTCAAGAAGAATAGGTAAAGGGAAGAGAAGGAGATCAAATAGAGAAGACTCCAAGAGATAGTTCTGAGGCTAAAGAAGGGAAGAAAACTCTGTCTCTGGAAAGAGACATTGTAGAAGCAGTTAAAGACTTTCTGACAAAAGAAATGACGGAATTAGATGAACCGGAATTACTTCAAGGACCATTCAACTTTGATTCCCTCTCCCCAGTTCAAACAATGAAGATAGCTTCCTTTTCCCAAGCAAAGGCAAAAGAAAAACTTCTGAAGTCTCACATGGAAGACTATGAGCTAATAGAAATTGCATCTGGTGTATTGAAAAAAATCATGCCATCCTTCCAAAATTATCTTTTGGCCTCCTCATCTGATAATATGAAATCACTTGTCAATTTTATCAGTACACATTTTGATTCACTGGAGAAATCAACTGAGGAGAAAGTCTGGAAAGAGTTTTTGGATAAAAGATTCTCTGAAGTACAGGGGTACATAGAAAATGATAGGAGAAATCTAATCATTGGAATAAAGAGCCTAGAAAATGCTCTTAAAGATGGTGGAGATCTATACAAAATTTGTCTATCTTGGTCCACCCTGACAACATATATTACCAAGAAGATGGAAGATCAAGAGAACAAACTATCAAGCCTATCTCAAAGTTTTTATCCTCTCTCCTCTTCCATAATGAATCAAGAGTGCTAGACTCTTGTAGCTATAAATTAAATAAAGAAGCTTGAGAAGGAGAAGAAAAATAGGATAAGCAGGCTAAGTGAACTAAGAGTGATTATTATCCCTAAGTTAGAGGCCATGCATGAGGCCCTAACTGATGCTCAGACCATAGCTCGAACCAGTGATCCGACAGATCTAAAGAGGGTAGAAGCTTTTGCATTCCTGTTGAGTGGTCACATCTCAATTTTGGACAGGATGAAGCAGAGTTGGGCAACAGAACTTGTCCAGTTGAAGACAACTTTTGCAGATATACTACAATATATGTAAGTATAACATCTATATATACTTATGCAGATAAGTATAGTTGGATTTTTGGGAGTTTTGGTGTGTGGATTCTACCCTTTACCATTGATGTCAAAGGGGGAGTGAGTAGCAGTGAAAAATGTGGAATCTAGCTAAGGGGGAGCTCTGGTAAAATGTACATTAGAATAGAGCATCAGCCAAGGGGGAGTGTAGTGTGACAATCATTTTTCACTAAGTGTTGCCATCAATGCCAAAGGGGGAGATTGTGATGGTGTCAGATTGTCATTGATGTCAAAAAGGTCTTGCAGGAGGTAAGTGCAAGAGGTTGATGCTTCATATGTTCTTGTGAAGTTGTTGAGAGGAGTTGTCATATCATAGCTTGTTCAGTATGCTTTGTCTGTGTGATGAAATCCCTGTTCACAATTTGTCATGATCTTCACAGATGTGGTCTCAATCAATATATCTCCAAGCATGTTAAGGTTGACATTGTTGACAGGTTGAATATGATGTGGTGTGTTAATTGAAGTGTTGAACAGCTTGCATTATATATATTGATCTCAATCTCAGGGTGTCATGGTCTTGATCCATTTAAGTGATACATACTCATCTCCATGAAGTTTGAACAAGAACATCAGTAAATCAACTCACTCTCAAGAAGTGCTTCATTGGCATAATGTTGGTTTGGTGTTCATACTGTATTGATGACAAAAAGGTGTTTGATCCTCATGTCATATTTCAGGATGTCTTAGCATCATGTGTGTGAACAAGATGTAATGTTGAAATCAGGATGTATGACAGGATGAAGCTTCTCATAAAGAAGATGGTTTGAGGAAAATGTTAAAGGTTGAGGTAAATTCAAATGTGATCTTCAATCCAGTTCAATTTGTTTTATGTCTTCATTACTACTTCCTTGCATTTGATATGTCAAGGCTCTATCAGGAGATGATAATATTGCAGGATCTTTATAAGGTTCATACTTGGGACAAAATTCTTTATTCCTTAGAAGATAATGATCTTCTTGTTTGCAAGCAATTATATGTATGTGTCATTGATGACACATATGCTAAGCATGTTCATAGTATAAGTGGGAATTTACAAGTTGGAACTTGTTTGGAAGTATGAGATTTGATCATAAGTTTTGCTTCATACTCATTTAAAAGTCAAGCTTATCAGAGGACGGTATATAAGTCACATATAGTGTGGTGTGGAATATCTTATCTTATTCATGATGTCTAAAATCATATACTATCCTAACCTGCCCATTATTTATTTATGAACTTTATGCTATACTTTGTTAATGACCAAAGATTGCAGGTTTCTACTTAAAGAGTGACCGATTGAAGTCTATTAATAACATATGTTTCACTAGCCCCATGGCCCCCGACGCCCTAGGAAAATTGGTGATAAAAAGTTTTTTTAAAAAGAGATGTGGTGGGGTAAAAAGCAAATCATATGTTTTAAAATATGTTTTGAAAAATGCCAAAAATCAAATCATATATGGTGGGTGCGTAGGTTGTGGAGTATATGTTTTAAGTTTAGAAACTTAAAGCCATCGGCCCCCATGTCATATTTCTATGACAATTGAAATAAAAACAATAAGGTGATTTTTTACATATGCATGGGCATGAAATTGAAGGAAGGAAAAAGTTTTTTTTAATTTTAATCTTTGAAAAATGAAATATTATAGCTAACTCTCTTAAGGCAGATTTTATTGGTGAGTTTTGTTTTTTGAGGGACTAAAAAGCTAAGAAGGAGATTTTTTGTGATATTATATTTTTTATAAAGGAAAGTTTCTTTTTTAGATATTATTAAATATTTTTTTTGGAGAAGACAAAGAGAGTTCAAGATGAAAGATTTATATGGAAACAAATAAGATGTTTTTTCCTTTAGAAGGCAGATTTGATATAGAATATTGTGAAGGAGAAGATTTTTTTTGTAGAGAAGATGAACAAAATTTGTGAGAAGAAGGTGAAAGGTTTGATGAAGACAAATTTTATTGAAGACTATTTTTTATTATTTTGCAATCACAGAACACATTTTTTACAGAGAAGGTAAAAGGTTTCAAAAATTTTTTTAAGAAGATTTACAAATTTTTTGCAAGGGATAATTTGAGATGTCAAAGTGGACAGAGAAATAATATTTTTTCTTATTACAAGAGATTGATTTTTGAAATAAGAAAAATTGCAGAGAGAAGGTGAAAAGTTTTTATTTGCAGGTTCTTCATTGAGAGAAGATGAAAATGTTCATACAGAAGAGGAAAGGTGAAAAGATATTCAACTTGTATAAAGTTGTTTTTTAGATGCATTGATGGTGTGAACTATAAAAGGATAGAGAGATGAAACATACAGGTGTGAAGGATTGTTGAGTGTATCCGGATGTGAGATTGTTTAAAATGGGCATTTGACAGACATATGTGAGAGAAGAAATGTTTTGAATTGAATGGAAACAGAGTGTCCCTCTGAACTTGTTTATTACTTCCAGTGAAGATTCAGTTTGCCAGTGAGGCCTTATATTAGCCAGTGAGGCTTGTAGATTAGTATGACCTATTTGTTTACCAGTGAGGTATATTAGTGTTGGAAGTGGGTGCTTCTGTTTGGTATTGGAGTTGGTGCTCCATAAGGAGTTGGTGCTCCTAGATACAATTTGTATTACCAGTGAGGCAATTCTAGAGTGGTTTTTCTACCCCTGGAGGGTTTTCCACTTGTGCAATTCTTGTGTCTTGATCTTCTCTCTGTGGATATACGTTTTACTCATGAGTTTTTGTTTTTCATTCTCAGTTATGTGCACATGTATGTGAGAAATCAATGATATCTCTCTCTCCTTGTACTCTGCAAGTTAAAGTTTGTAAAAAGATTAGAAATTTCACACAACATTGATTCACCCCCCTCTCAGTGTTGTCCTTGACTCCTACAGATTGTTGGCAAGAGACACTATGTGACTTCATGGGTGTTGTCATTGATGGCAACAAAGACCATCCCACACATTCGCAGGACATGGTGTGTCTATACCAGAAGTCAGATTGAAGAGTATTTTGGTCCAGTGACCAAGAACAGAGCATGCAACATGGTCCAACAATCAGGTCTGGATCTCTCAGAGGAAGTATCTCTGTAAAGTGCGGACTTGGGGAAGTCAAGAGGAGTACCTTTACTAATAGATTCCAGGGATTGAGCCTCTGGTGATTAAAGAGTGAAGAGATATGAGTACCTAAGTATTGGGTTCCTATTTGGCAGAGTAGACAGAGGAAGAACTGATCGACAGAGCATCAGACCTTAATTCAGATGAGATATTGATGGTGATCAAGGTTATTAAGGTATCATTCATGATTGGCCAACATGATTGATGACTTCTATAACTATCTCTTTGATATGCATTACTTGGTAAGCAAGGATTCAGCCGACAAACTAAAGTTTGGGAAAATATTGACTATTTCAGATGCCGACTAGAAAGATGATGAAATCCTTGGTGCGAATATATATACCAGATGGATTTTAATGAGAAGGTGTGAGTGGTGTATTTTGAAGTGCAAGGAAAAGCATAGAACAGTGTGGAAATAGAGATAGAGGTCTGGTATGTGACAAAATAGCAGCACTAAGGTAGAGGAAGAATGAAGTGCAGTAGATTAGTATATTGAGCTTAACCAAAACTAAACCTAAGCACTTGTGGATGCTTCTCATCAGTTCATGTATATAGTTTCCTTCTATAAACTATTGTAGGTAGTGAGCCTCTTGTGAGCAGTGTGCTCAGGCAGTGAGCCCTAATTGGCAAGTGCCATTTTGTACTACCTTATTGTTTTAACAGAGAATATGATCTTGGGTTAATCACCCCATGGTTTTCCATGTCAAAAATATTATTTCATATGTATTGAGCTTGTTTCTGCTTTCATGGTTATGGATGCTTATTTGTTTTGATGCTGTACTAGTTGTTAAAGAAGATCAAAAAGTTAAATTAATTATGATAATTGATTCACCCCCCCTTCTCAGTTATCAACAAATACTTCCATTAGCACTTTGAACGTTGCTAAAGAACCACCCACATAAATTGAGTTGCATATTGCTAAGAACTGGGGTCTAACAGTGGATGTGACCACCTTTGACAACTATAAGAAGTTGGCCAAACAAAATATCATCTGAAGACCCCCTCCCAAGGACTAGGTTAAACTTAATTTTGATGAAGCAGAAAAAAACCACTAGCCTGGCCATTGGAGGTGGTGTTATCAGAAACAAACAAGGGAATCTAATTGTTACTTATACTGGGGGCATTGGAACCTAGTCCAACAATGTGGCTGAGGGTCTAGCTCTTTTATGGGGGCTCAAATTCACCATCTCCTTGGGGATTGATAAGATCCAAATCGAGGGGGATTTGAAAATTATAGTGGATGTCACTCTAGGAATGACTGATAGCAGATGGAAACTCAAGGATATAACTGAGGATATAGCTGGCTTATTAACCAGGTTCAATGAGAAGGTGATATGAGACACCTATCATGAAGGCAACAAGGTGGATGATGGCATGACCAACCTGGGTCAAAATTTGAGCAGTTGGAGATGCTGGCATAATTCAAAAATGCTCCCTATACAGATCCAAACCCTCCTTCGAAAGGAGCAGAACACCATCCTTGGTTTATCATGAGACATTATTAAGACATTTTGAATCACTTCCCTATTGTGTATCCTTGGTACCAAGTGGGGAATATTCATAGTAATATGATGATTAATAATATTGCTAAAGATACTATGAGGTTCAGCTGCAAATCTTCTAACTGCTAGATTAGATTGATGAATAGTTCTAGCCGTCGGGGTATGATGTGTAACCACATTAGCATTATAACTAGGATGCCTCAAGGGGTTAAGCACGTGGCCAATCACATTTCTAGGGTGATGAATAGCCAAATTTTTTTATCCTTTGCAAAACTCATATTTATGATCACCTCGAGGTTAATAATCATGAAAAGTACATGATTTCTAATTTGCACAATGTTAATTTATGGAAACATGATATCTCTAAGTGACGAGGTGAAATAGTTCTCATCAAAACTCATGCTTCACTCTGTGGGTGGATTCATATATTTGAGGCTAAAGATTATCGACTTGCCAAAGTTAACTCATCTTCTCAAACTTCTGCTAAGTGTTTCTGTATGCTCAATAAGGGGGGAGAGAGGACCCACACCGAGCTTGTGTCCTAAGAAGAATTTTAAAAGAATGATACCCTCTAATATGTATGTTGTGAGGGAGGGGCAGCCTCATATCTAGAGTGCCTCTAGGGGCATGATGAGAATCTTTCCCAGCAGTTTGTGCAATCATGGGTGGATAGCCATGTTCAGGTCAGTGGAGTTGGCTTTGAGGTGTATGAGGAAGTCATAGGGTTGGCCACTAGTATGTCCATGGATGAGGTTAAGCATAAGAAGATGAGTAAGGTTTTGGACCTAGAAGGAATAACCCTATTCCTAAAAAAAGGGGAAGTTCTACACAGTCTACAAGGTGGTTTTGAAAAGGGAGAAGCTACCCAAACCATGGGATGACGTGTGTTACATGCTCATCAAGTACTCTACTCTTGAAGGTAGGTTTCATAGATTTTGTCATTATCATTTTGTGTTGCTTAACCATTTTAGGAGAAACTAGTTCATAAGTTTTCCATTCTATTTGCTTTCTTCTCCAGAAACCTCGGTGGAGACGACCATTGATCAACATGTTGGTTGTTTTAAATTCCCAACCACATCTCAAGGAAAAAACACACAGGTCTATAGGATATCCATTATCTAATAACTGACCTACCTTGAGGGATTGGCCAACAAATAGGAAACAGGGTGTTCAATCCTCTTTCCCTTGTACTTTAGCCTCTGTGAGAACAAGGAGGGTGTTCCTATTTCTTTTGGATATCCTTCCCCTTTTGGGGAAGACAATGTTGTAGTCAAATGGGTGGGACTCAAGAAATATTTGTTTAACAACATTATTCCAATGATAGATATGTTCCTATAAGACTGCTTAAAGAACATTTGATAAAGTGAAAAGATGGGCTAGTTTCTTAAGCATTTATTCTGTTTCTTTGTAGAGGAAAATGTGAAATAACATTAACTTCTAACACCTATTGCTAAAAGGGAAAATGCGTTGATTTCTTTGTAATAATGATGAGGGTGATTCGAAGGATGTAAGCTCATTAAATAATATTCTAGAATAGACCAGTGCTAATCCAAGGGCCATAGAGTCAAGAAACTTACAGAAACATCCAAAGGATTGTGATATAATAAAACTTAGTTTACTATAAAGATGTAGTAATGCCTTACATTAAAACACTCTACTAGTCTTGAAGTCTACCACACTTAGTTATCCTTGTAAACTCGAAATACATTCTATATCCTCTGACAGCCAATTATTTCACTACTTGAGCAAATGCTGCAAGTAAAATATACAACACAGGAAAAACTGTGGCAACGAATAAATCTGATCCTTAATCAAATATATTCATAAATGTAGGATTGTATACATGAAGTAGGAGATAGTATACTTTGAAGACTCAACAGAAACTATAAAGTAAACCATTCAACAAATTATAACATAGTCTTTGCAGATCTATAAAGACATCTTAAAACTCAAAATGAAGACTTAGAAATGTATGACTAATTTATTGTAGAAAACAAACTATTGTAGACATGATGTTTCCACAGTCCATGATATGAGAGTGTAGAGCTTCTGGATAAAACTGTGTTTTGCTTTTTAAGATCAAAAAGAAAAACACAGTTTTATCCAGAAGCTCTACACTCTCAAACAAACTATTTACAATTCCTCCCTAATCAGATTGATCCCACATTTTAGACTAAATCTGAAGATATGACCTTGAACCAATGTTTTTTTACAAGGCCTGAATTCCCTTTTATAAAGATAAGGGAGCAGACAAGCTTCAGGCTTAAGTTAAAAGAAGTTACAGCTTCTCAGTAACCAAAAGATGTAGCTGCGAGAAGAGGCTGGTGTAACTGTGTCGCAACTATATGTTCAGCTTCCATGTTGGCGGGAAAAGGATCTAGGCCTTTGATGATGGATGCATTATCTGATGCCATTAGAGCCAAGCACTCCTCAAATGCCATCAGAGTACTTAATGAGAGCCTTCAGCGCTCTGCCTTTCCAAGCTGCACACCAAGGGATGAGAAAACGTGCAAGGAACAATATCGAAAGGAAACCCAGGATGATATAATCTCCTTCACTATTTCTGGGTTCCATTGCACGGGTGAGATTTCACCCTCCAAGTGTTGAAGTATCATGCAACTTCAACCGAGTAGAAACTTGGGGAATCTACACCTAGTTGGCCTCAAAAGTACTAGGAGCCAAGCCAAGAGAACAACAACAAAAATTCTCCTCTTATCCCTTATCTATATCATCCTAGTGGGCAATCACCCTACACCTAGAGTTGATGCTCTGTTAGGAAAATTAGATGTAGGGGAGGGGTAGAGGAAGCTGAGAAGATTCTCTACTCCAGAAGGGAATCTGCCAACTTACAGAAATAAGGAACTCCTGGAGCTAGGAGAAAAACCCTCAGGACCCATCATCAGATGAGATAAGAGACCAGAGAAGAAATCACAGAGGCTGAATGGACGCTACTGCCAATCTCTAATTTTCCCTGCACCACCTATTCCAAAGGAGATATCCCAGGTCTTTCTAATTCTGTAAGGACAAATTGATAGCCATGAGAACAAGGAAGAAAACCCAATCAAATAGGGGAGCACATAGATCACATAGGAATAGGGGAAAGCCATACTATTAGAACACGTTTCAAACAATATACGGGGTAACATCAACACTTGTCTATTTATAGGAATTTCAGGATGCAACATACATCCACACATCTTTGGTCCAATTAATTTCTAGTCACTTCAAGGCATTTCAGTCATAAATGGAAATCCTGTGGAGATTACCACAAATGAATTGAAAGATTGGATTTCATAATTCTGCATAACTAGGAACATCACTTCTTGCACTAAATCATGCCAGGTCAGTTATCTTAGTTTCCTCATTTTAGCATTGTCATTATGTCAAATTTCATCACACAACAGATGAAATGTCAATCTGGGTAGAAGCACAGATTTCTAAAGGTCGAGCTTGTATAAGCCAAATCTTAATGTTAATAAATTCCTGTATGGTGGTTGTGATGGAGACTCAGCACACACTTGAGTAATTTATGCTTGTAATGAAACACTATCAGATTAGCGCCAATATATCTCCCTGTTACACTTTTAAACTCTAGTTGTTGATCTTGATCTTAGCTGGATTGATTTGAACGATGCTGATTTGGTCCTTGATGAGGTAAGAGAATGATCCTTTTCTTTCCCAATGATGACTTGCCACTTGGGTAGTCCTCCTAACCATGATCTCAAGAAAATATCCCCCCTTAAGTGTAATTAAGGCCATATTCCATAGTTCCGTAGGTGAGAGGCACGACCAGAGATACGATCCTGGCAGAATGGCAGACAATAGCCAGATCAACTGCATGAAATTCAGGACAACTCTCGAACATGTGGCTAAGATAGTGATACATCATATTCTTGCTACTTAATGCACTAGTCCCAGCCCTTTAGAATGCTATATGTCGAGATTTCTGCCATTCCGCAAATACTAGTTAGGGCTATGGAATAAAGTTTGATGGAATGGTGGAAACAACTAAGATTGCCCCCACTCTGGAAAGGGCCCACCATTATTACTTTTGTGGTAACTAAAAATGGTTTTTATGAGTTGGTCCCTTATTCCGTAATTCCACAGTCACCTAAAAGGTCCCCTTAGTGAAGCATGGTGGAACGACGAAAATATAAAGAAAATCCCTTGCATCGATTCTTGGCCCACCACTTGCCATCCTCGAGAGTCATCAACTAGCTGTCACTCCTTTCTCAATTCTGCAGGGGCCAAGTTTTTCAATCTTTTCTTGCTGGTGGAAAGGTAGAAATGAGACCATCCATCGCCACCTGTTAACAAAGAGTTCGTAGGATGTGACCTAGGTGACTAAAATAAAGATTTTCATGGCATAGGCTAGAAAAGGTAATTACTTGGTGAGGGGCCAGTCAGACTATGTATCAAGGGGGACATAAGAGGGAAACTTAAACCATAGGTAATGGGGACAGGCAGCCACTAAAGAAATATAACAATTTTGACCTTCATACTTCACTTTGGCACGAGGGTCTAGGGTTTTAGTGTTTCCTAGAATTTGTAAAGAACCCTAAACCTAGAAATATATCAACCTAATGACATAGTCTTGAGGAAAAAACATTAGAACCTATAAAAAAAATTAATATGGCTCCTATTAGAACAATGCAAATAACTGAGAGGGGAGGGTGAATCAGTTATTTTATGACTTTTCTCTTCCTTTCTTTCTTTTCCTATCTTAACATTTAGTGCTCTACTAAAACATGGAAGCAAAGACAAACATAAGAACTAAAAATGAAATCAAATCATAACACAATGATTTTTATGTGGAAACCCTGTTAAGGGAAAAACCACAGGGTGACTAAGCCAAGATTGTATTCTCTGTTAAAAGAATAAGGAGTACAAATTTGGCACTTGCCAACTAGGGCTCACTACCTGAGCACACTGATCACAAGAGGCCCACTACCTACAAGAAACTCACTATCTACAAATGTTTACATATTGTTCTAATGAGTTTGAACTAATGAAGAACATCCACATATGCAAGAGTTCAGTTTTGATTAGGCTTAGTATACTGATCTGGCACATTTCATTCTTCTTCGGTGTAGTATCTCTCCTTTGTCACATTCTAGGCTTGGAGTACTATCTTTTACTTCCTTCTGCTCCTCTTCACACTTTCTTTATTAACACATCATCACACACTTACATGCTGGAATCCATCAGGTATATATATTCGCATCAAGGATTTTCATCAACTTTCTAGTCGGCAATAAGAACATTTAATATATGTGTAAGTTATTGATCTGTCGGCTGAATCCATGCTTGATTTGTGATGCGTATCAAAAGATTAAGCATAGAAGTCATTAATCATGTTGGCCAACAATTTAAGATGCCACAAATTGCTTGATCAACACCTTTTGCACATCTAGATTGAAGTCAGATACTCTGCCGGTCAGTTCTTCCTCTGTCTGCTCTGCCTGACTAGAACCCAACACTCAGATGCTCATATCTTTTTCATGTTTTATCATTAGAGGATAAATCTCTAGGATATAATATTCAGGATACCCCTCTTGACTTGTCCAAGTCCGCAACTTACTGAGTTACACCATCTGAGAGATCCGGACCTGATTGTCGGACCTTGTTCCATACTCTATTCTTGTTCACCGGACCAAAACAATCTTCAATTTGACTTTCGGTATAGGCATATTATGTACTACAGATGTGTGGGATAGACTTTGTACCATCAATGACAACACTTATGAGGCCACACAATGTCTCTTGCCAACAATCTCCCCGTTTGGCATTGATGGCAACACTTAGTGAAAAATGGCTAAGTGTCGTAGTAACTCCCCCTTTGCTGATGCTATTTCTCTTTACTGCTTTACCAGAGCTCCCTCTTTGCTGGATTCCTCATTTTTCACTATGCTTCACTCCCCCTTTGACATCAATGGCAAAGGGTGGGATCCGTATGCCAAAATTTTGCAGAAAAATGTTCTATACATAGCCGCATAAGTATGTACAAATCTTATGTTATAATTACACATACTTAAGTATTTCCGCAAAGCTTGTCTTCAAAATGTTCTATACATAGCCGCATAAGTATGTACAAATCTTATGTTATAATTACACATACTTAAGTATTTCCGCAAAGCTTGTCTTCAACTGGATGATTTATGTGGCCCAACTCCTCTTCATTCTATCCAAAATGGAGATGTGTCCACTTAACAAAAATGCATATGCTTATGCTCTCCTGAGTCTATTGGATCACTGGTCTGGATTATATTTTGTGCCTCTGTCAAGGCATCATGCATTGCCTATAACTTAGGGATGATTATACCTCTGAGCTCACCCATTCTATCCATTATGTTCTTTTTCTCCTTAACTAGTTCTTTAATTTCATTTATTAAAGCAATAGCTTGACATTCATGAGTCACAAGAGAGGTAGTAAGGGGATCAAAATTCTAAGATAAGCTTGACAGTTTTCCTTCTTGTTCTTTCACTTTCTTTTCAATGTCCTTTGTCACTTTGGGCCAAGTTAAACAAAATTTGTAAATGTCCCCACAATATTTAAGAGTGTTTTCAAGGCTCTTTAGGCCAATGCCCAAGTTTCTTCTATCATTAGTAATTAGTCCTTGTACTTCACTGAACCTCTTCCCTAAGAACTCCTTCCAGACCTTATTTTCTGTAGATTTCTCTAAGGATTCAAAATGAGTGTTAACAAAATTGACTAAGTTTTTCAGATTACTAGATGGAGAGGCAGAAGGATCCTTTTGATAGTTTGGCATAATCTTCTCCAGTATCCTAGATGCAATCTCCAACAGCTCACAGTCCTCCATATGAGATTTTAGAAGTTTCTCTTTTGCTTTGGCTTGAGCAAAAGATGCTATTTTCATTGTCTGAACTGAGGAGAGAGAGTCAAAATTCAATGGCCCTTGAAATAACTCAGGTTCATCCAGCTCCATTATTTCTTTGTCCAGGAAGTTCTGTACTGTCTCTATGGTGTCTCTTGCCGATTCTACTTCCTTTCTTTTGAGGTCATCTGGACTGACTGGTTTTGATAAGTTAACATTAGTCATTTCTTCTTGTTCTTCTTCTTTTCCCTTATCCTCTTTTTCTTGATTTTCTTTTCTTCTTTTCTACCTTCCCCTTCAGTTTTAGTATCTAGAACATTTGTCATGGCTGCAGTGGGATCTGGAGAGATATCACGTGTGTTTGCTGCTTTATGAACTTCTTCAGCTGGAATAGAGGAGTCTAAGTCCTCAAAGATTTCTTCATTTATTTTCTTTAATCCTTCGACATCCTTGTTAGAAGGTTCTTCATTGATATGATTTAATCCTTCAACATTCATGGTAGAAGGTTCTTCATCTAATTCCTCTACAATAGGAAGATTAAATCTCTTTAAGGCATTTCGGAGGATATCTTTTGTTTCACTTGCTACTTGGTCTGTTTCTCCAAGGATGAGTTTATTCATTCTCGCCTTACTCTGGAACTCATCCTTACAATCCTTGAATATCATGTCCATTGGTTTTGGAGTGATAGAAGGGTAAAGTTGTATCATTATTTGCTCCCAGATTTCTAAGTCTTTAACCTTTGCATTCACCTTTCTTTGTTCCAATACTTCTCTTAGGCTTTTTGGAATTAATGAAATTATTTCAATGAATGCTTTGTTATAGGTATTCAAATACCTTATAGTAGCTTCCTCTAGAATTCTCTTATCAGGATCATTGTATTCATCATAGAACTTTGTCATCAGCTGTAGGTTCCCATCCATAGTATCTACCTTGATGATGTCATCAATGGAAAGAGTGGGCTTTTCAACAAATTCCTCTACCTTCTCTTCCTCATTTCTAAACTTTCCAGATGTTCTCTTCTTCTTCATTTTCTTGATTTCTTCATCTAATTTTATTTCTTCATCATCCTTATGACTTGTATATATCCTTGTGGCTTTGGTCTTCATCCTCTTTTCTCCTTTTATGGATGACTTGATCTCTAGTTTGGTAGATTTTGAGCTTTTAGAGGTGACAGGAGTAGAGCTTTTTGAGGATGTAGTCCGAGAGGAGGTTTGCACAGGAATACTTTCTTTCTTTGCTTCTTGCTTTTCTTTCTCTGCCTTCTCCATTTTCTCTCTGTTAGCATCTACAATCTCCTTTGATAAGCCAAATCTTTTGGAAATTTCTTCAACTTCCTTTCTTATTTTTCTCTTCATCTCAGGTTGTCTTAACTCCACATGTATCTTTATGCTTAGCTCTTCAGATGTGCCAAACCTTTCTGCTTCATTGTCCTTAGGTTGGCTCAACAGATGTTGAATGTGTAGCTCCAAGATTTTTTCATTGACCTCATAGCCCATAGGAATTATCCATATAGTTCTTGGCTCAACTGCCTCCATTAGGCATTGATTTGTGTCAACCATGAAACAAATTGTATCTTTGTATTTATCAACTATTGTTTGTGGTATTCTTTCTCTGGCATGCATCATGATTTAGAAATTCAGAAAGTAACACCAGAGGGGTGTGTTTTGTGCTTGAGCATCACCAAGTCCATATATGTAATCTCTGATCTGAATTGCAATGGGTTTATCATTTTGCCATACCTAACCATTTGATCTAGGCAGTTCATTCATATAATAGAAAAACAGACACAGAATTAGACTACCATATTTAAAGGAATTTTTCTTATCCCTTTTGATCTTCTACAAGTTCTCCATCAACTAATTTAGTAGAAGCTCACATAGATCATAATCTGCATTTTCCCTTAACATTTGATATGCAACATAGATTGTTGTACTAGACACACAATTCTCCCTGCTCGAGTGGTAGATTTTGTAGCTAATTATCATTGAATCAAACTTGACATTTGGATCCATGATGTCATCTATCATCATTGCCCTTTTGTCAAATTTTGATCCAGTGGCATCAGTTACCATTTGGTTCTTCACAGATTTGAGTGCAAGTAACCCACCTAATGAATGTAGTCTGGTTACTACCTGATGGCATCTTTAGTTATCTTGAATAGCCTCATCCGCCACATAAAATTTTCATGCATCCTACTTAGAACATACCGGACCCAGTCGTCTTCTGCAAAAGATGGAAAATGTATGCAATGTTCGAAGTGTTTATCCCGGAGAGTCTTGAATTTAGGTCTGAGTTCAAAATTTTTGTCTATTAATTGTTTCTGATAAATGTCCATCAACTTTGAGTCCCCAAAATCTTTAATGTTTGCATGGATATAAACCCTAATATCTTCTACATTCAAGACTCCATGCGAAATACCAGAAAATGCACCCAAGGGATCAACTTCTAGAGATTTGTAAGGGTGTTTTTTGAATTTTGGTCTCGGCCTATCAGAAATATTGACAACCACTGGAGTAGCCATTCTTGCAAGAGATCTAGAGAGAGAGTTATCAGAATGGAGGAACCTTTTCATGTTTTAGGGTTTGGAGTAGAGACCGGAGTGATTCTCTAGTTGAATTCGATCTTAGTTGAACTTAGGAGAATTGTAGGGTCTTCTTTGCAGAGCTCTTCTTTTCTTCTTCTTCATGAGTGCAAGTGTGTAAGTAATGAGTGAAAAATCCCTATTATCCTTTTGTAAACCCTAATTTCCTTATGTAATAAATGTACAACTTAAGTCATCTGGTTAGCCTGTATTTGAGAGAGATTTTCTTGAATCACTGTGTGGATCTTAAAATCATTGCCTATGAGGGTTGACAACATAACTTCACCATTTTTCAAAAATCTCATAGGTCCGCAGATTAAATCAATTCAATTTTGGATCATACTGGATCTATTTGTGAAATTCTATTTTACCAGATAGCTACCGATACAGGATCTTCTCATAACTTGCTTAAATTTGTATATGGATTGTCCAAAATTTGACTGAATGACATTCAAGTGAATATCCTCAAACCCTTTAAAATGCAACCTCTTATTCTAAATCAATGTGCTAAATTCAGGCACTCACTAGTTGGCTGGGGGAAAAAGATCTTCTCTGTAACTCCCCCTAAGCCAGAGCTTACCTTTTAGTTTCCAGAAGGAATATCAACACTGGATTATGGTGTGGATCCATCCCCAGTATTCATTGTACTCTTTTTTACCCAAATCTTGCTCATCTCCTTTTGAACTTCATCTGCATTCACTTTACCTTTGCCCTTATCTTGTTTTTGATCATGTTCCATTGGACCCTTTCTATCCTAATTTTTGCTTCTACAAAATGTGGCAATATGACTGGATCTATTACAATTGTAACATACAACATTTGATCGATATCCTCTTTATATGCATTGATTAGCCATATGTCCCATTCTATTGCATGCAAAGCATCTACCATTGAATGAATTGTTTATTTGCATATTTCTATATTCATGAGATTTGTGGCCATACTTTTTGCAATTAAAACATTGTCTAGAGAAGGAGGGATTATTCTGATTCATTTTCCTCCTGCACTAAGTTGCTTTATGACTGAAATTGTTGCAATTGAAGCAGTATCCATTGAAAGATGGATATCTTTTGGCATTTGGTTGCCTTACTAGAGATCTTCTAGGCCTGCTTCTTTGATTTCCTGATCCAGAGTTCTTTTGACCAGATCCAAAGTTCTTCTGACCAGATCCAGAGCTTTTGCCTTTCTTATATCCTAAGCCAAGCTTATCATCTACCCTCTTTTGGTTTTCAAGAACTTCAAGTTGGGATGAGCTTATCTCAAATTTTTCTTTGTATTCATTTGTAGATTGAAGATCTTAATTTAGAATCTAGTTTTTAAGTTGTTCTTCATTGTATCTAGTGTCCTCAAGATTAGATTCAAGATGTCTAATTATTTTGTCCATTTTGTGGCAGTCCTCTGTTTTCTCCTTGAGAGATTGTTTTAGGTTATCTTCAATCTTTCTTTTCTCTTCAATTTCTTGGGTGAATTTCATAACTCCTGATTCCATTTCATGTCTCATCATAATGACTTCTTTTGAGAGTTTTTCACATAGCTTGGTTTTTTCATTTAGATCCTCATCAGTATTATTGGCTTCATTCTAATTTGCTAGTTTCTAAAGTAATTCCTTTCTCTTTTTCATAGAAATACTGAGTTTCTCTTTCAGCTCATTGATGAAATCATCACCTTCCCTAAATTGTTCTCTCAAATTATTGACCTCAGAGTGAGATTGCTCAAGATCATCTAGGGCAAACTGTAGTTGTTCTTTCACACCATATTCATCCATTGAGATTCCCGGATCTAAGAACTGAAAATAAAATCAACTCATAACACAATGATTTTTATGTGGAAACCCTATTAAGGGAAAAACCACGGGGTGACTAACCCAAGATTGTATTCTCTGTTAAAAGAATAAGGAGTACAAATTTGACACTTGCCAATTAGGGCTCACTACCCAAACACACTACTCACAAGAGGCCCACTGCCTATAAGAGACTCACTGTCTACAAATGTTTACAGATTGTTCTAATGAGTTTGAACTGATGAACAACATCCCATATACAAGAGTTTAGTTTCGGTTAGGCTCAGTATACTGATCTGGCACATTTCATTCTTCTTCGATGTATTATCTCTCCTTTGTCACATTCCAGGCTTGGAGTACTATCTTTTACTTCCTTGTGCTCCTCTTCACACCTTCTTTACTAACACATCATCACACACTTACATGCTGGAATCCATCAGGTATATATATCCACATCAAGGATTTTCATCAACTTTCTAGTCGGCAACAAGAACACTCAAGATATGTGGAAGTTGTTGATCTGTTAGCTGAATCCATGCGTGATTTGTGATGCGTATCAAAAGATTAAGCATAGAAGTCATTAATCATGTTGGCCAACAATGTAAGATGCCACAAATTTCTTGATCAACACCTTTTGCACATCCGGATTAAAGTCTAATACTCTGTCGGTCAGTTCTTCCTCTGTCTGCTCTGCCTGACTAGAACCCAACAATCAGATGCTCATATCTTTTTCATGCTTTATCAACGGAGGCTAAATCTCTGGGATATAATAGTCATGATACCCCTCTTGACTTGTCCCAGTCCACAACTCACTGAGTTACACCATCTGAGAGATCTAGACCTAATTGTCGGACCTTGTTACATACTCTGTTCTTGTTCACTAGACCAAAACAATCTTCAATCTGACTTCCGGTATAGGCATATTATGTACTGCGGATGTGTGGGATAGACTTTGTTGGCATCAATGAAAACACTTATGAAGCCACACAGTGTTTCTTGCCAACAACTCCAACACAACATGCCAAAGATCTCGATAAACCCTCATTTCAATCCATCAGGGGCTTATTTAGAGATTGTATAAATTTCACCTAGGCCTTTGCCCCTACAAGAAAATCACCGCTACCCACGTCGACAACTTTTCTGTCATGCCCAAGATGAACCCTAACCAAAGAAACACTGTGATTATCATAGAAATTACCCTAGAGAAGTATCCCCATTCCGACAAAGTGGCCAAGGCTTGAACCTCTAAAAAGAAACCTACCAGTGGGAATAGTCTTGAGGCTAAAATTATCTACCATGTGAACCCTAAGCCTACCAGCCCTAAAGTGACTTCCTTACCCACCAAGAGAAAGCTAATGGCAGGTGATATTAAGGGTGGCACCCCCAAAAAAAGGATTAAGGAGGGGAAGGAAGGGGATAGTGGTTTGGAGATTACTAAGGACAAGCCCAAGATAGAAGTGCACAACCTAGAGATTGATGTTTAGGGTTTTGAGGGTTTGGAGGAAGGTAGTAAAAACATGAAAGATGCTGAGAATACCCTTCCCTAGGGTAAACTCAGGGTGTCTTCAACTAGGAGATTGAGCAGGCGGGTGGCTAAACAAACCCCTTCGCTTAAGGAGCGTGTGCTTTTTTCTGATTCAAATGACACTGAAGACAACATGGATGGAGAAGTTAAGACTAATAAAAAGGCAAAGACTATGGATGTGGAGGCTAAGAATGGAGGTGCAAGTAACTTCCCTCAACTAAATGTCTAGGGGTTGGAGACTGGTAATTCTAAGAAGCTGAAAGAGGACACGGATAAAAAAATAAGGGTAACAAAAAAACTAAGGCAAAGGGATCAAGGACCTCAACAATAGAATGATGGAGTTGGAGAAAAACTTCATGATTCTGAAAAGGTTCACTTCCAAGGTGATGCATAGGTCAACGATGACTCTAGCTATCCTGTAGGATATTGAGCTCAACAGGCATGGGACGAAGATCAAGGAGCTAAAAGATTATGAGGAAATGTACCAGTTCCTTATGGATGACTGGGGACAACTATTCAATGAGTCCTATGGGCTCTGGTTTCTATGTTTTAGTGTTTTGTCTATTATCAGTCTATTGGTGGTTTGATGTGTCTGTGTTTTTTGTTGCTGGAGGTTTTTCTAGTCCTTATGTTGACCTTTTTGTGTGCCCTTGGGGCTAAAATGTAATAGGGTTTGGCTCCCTTGTTTTTTTTCTTAATATTATCAAAAACATATACATGCTTTAGTTCTTATGCAATTTGAAAAGATGCTCTAATTCAAAATTTAATATTTATCTAGCTTTTCATCCAAAACGTAATCAAGATAGCTTTTATTAGCCAAAAAATAGAGGGATGTAATCTGAACACAAAAAAGATACAATATATTAACAAGAAAGATATAATTAATTGTTAGTCAGTTTCTGTAACATCACTTTCCTTAATGCCATAAACATTCATCTTAATCAAGAGATTAGTTAACAATATGATTATCCAAACCAAAATTTAACCATAATGAATCATTATCATTTCATCAACTAAGCATTTTATTCTAAATAGAATATAACAAAGCTTACAATATAATAATCATTTACATATACTTAGTGAGTATCCATCACTATTCATGTACAAGTTATGCCCAAGGCATCATAAATCAATTTATACATTACATTTGACCGATCAGTCATTAAATACAAAACACAGTATCTAGAACAAATGACATCAGTCTTCATAAGCCTCGATTTGTCTCATGCTTGGGAAGGAGAGCATCATCCTGATGCTTTTCCACCAACCATGGACCTATGGTCCCCCACTCAACTTCCTAACTGGAAGTGGCCCTACCCTTCATAAAAAGGTTAGATATTAGGAACCATTAGGTTAGCCATCTGAGTATTTGGTGTTGTGTCCTTCTTAATATCTCACAGTCACACAACTACAAATCCACTCTAGCTATGTATGACACTACTAGAGACACTAAGCCATCTAGAGCACTGTGGACTGACAATGCATGCAGAGATGGATACATTACTTTGGCCAAAGATTTACATACATATACTTTCCACAATGAACATCATTGTATGTCCACCACCCTGACTCAATAAGCTGTCATGTCCTAAAGTAAATTCAAATTGACATTTCTCTCTAGGTCTAGTATAAGTGGGATCAATTTGATTCGTCATCCATGCTTGGACACTCAAATCACATCATAAGTTCGTTACGATTAAATGGGTTAATTATGTAATGAGGAACTTGTGACTCCATGTCACCTTGTCCCACTTTCAATTCATATCATAATCAACCGTTTTTACCACCTTGTGTATTCTATGGTTTACAATTTTGATTTAAAATAACTTATAGGTTAGAATCATAATCTTGTTACTCTAGGCATACCTTTCCTTAACAAATGGAATGGTTTCATAATGAATGATATCTCAAATTACCGTTATGAGCTTTTAGTGATAAACACTATCCCCATTTGTTTACTCATAAATAAAGAAAAGGGTTTAAAAACTTGTGATCATAACCATATAGGTCTTAGTTATCAAAATAAAATAATTTCCATACTAACAATTTAGCAAGCATGCAAGCTACTGCATGTTAAAACTATGATCTTTAATGATCACACCACCTCCTTGGTTGAGGGTAGACAAGTATAGTTATGACTATTTAAATAACCCCTTTATAGCTACAGTTAGGTTTTCGTGCAAGTTGAATCAAGATTTCATTTGAGTTCTATAAGCACAGTTATGTTTAAGGCCATATCGGCCATCACCATAGTCGTGGTGGCTATATTGGTTATAATGTAGGACATAACAAAGTAAGTACTAAAGATCATCATTCAGCACTTCTTGTGCTGCAAGAAACTTAAACTCGAGTTATGGCACAGTTATTATACAAGCCACGTCATTATTTGACATGTAAATGTTGTAGTATATATATATATATACTTGGCCATAATGGCCTCACACCACAGTTACAATATCGATTATAATGCATTAAGCTCGGCCTTCGTAGCCTTGAGCTATAGATATAACATGGTAAACATTGCAATATAACTCAACTTTCATGGCCATGAGATTTAGTATAGGTAGGAATACAATGTATTGAAGCTTAGCCTCCATGGTCTCGAGCAAAGTCACAGCAAGGAATATAATATAGTATAGCTCAGCCATAAGTCTCGAGCTTAGACATAGTCAAGAATATAGTGCAATATGGCTCGATTGTAAAGCCTTGAGCCTGTAAAACAAAAAGAAATGATTTAAATATTATGCAAGCTCGACCGTAAGGCCTCGAGTCATTAGCATATAGAATATATTAGAGATAAGGATACCATAGTAATAGTTATAAAAGCATGAACCCCATACGATATGCATGCTATGGTAGCTCGATATAAAAGAAACTCATAACTAAAAATGTATACAGGGATAACATTCTTTACTCTACCTGAGCACAATCCTTCAAATGTGAAGGTATTCCCAGTTTGACCTCCATTTGTCTTGCTCTATATGTCTTTCCCTGCGCAGAGGTAAAATTCTCACTTATCTCCAAAATCAAAAGATAATAATGAGTCTTTCCAGAAGACTAAAGGATTATTACCTCATCCTAATTTGCATGCATATTTTCATGGAAACTACCACCCTTTACCAAGGTGGTGTGAATGGTTTCTCCCACTCGACCAACTACCATGATCATGGCTCACACAAGCATGACACCTGCTAGTCTATGGTTAGCTTGAAGACCCACTAGTTATGATGTCAACTATATCAATATAATAAACACAATAACATAGCAAAATATTAAGTATCAAATTTATATAATTATATTATAATATTTTTAAATGCATCCACTAGATGCATGTGAATACTAATATTAACCAAGACATCATCATCTAGCATCACCTCCTTTGTGGAGATAGAGTCATCATGTGATTTAGGGATCGAGCACCTCTCTCCCTTCTTCGCTAAGTACTTGAAACTTAACAAACCAATTAATAATGGATTTATAATCTCAGTTCAAAAATATTTTGAGCAATAAGAAAATGCTCTAACAAAAAGAAAGACTGACTCTCAACTCGTATTGACATTCCAAGAATGTCATTGGGTCAATTCGATGCAACATTGTCGAAATGACTAAATTGACAAGACGACACAAATGGAAAATCAATTGGCCAAGAAGAAGCATAACTTATGCCAAATTACATGGTTTGAAAGGAAAAAATGTCTAACACTTAGATGGCTACTGACCCCACTTCCTGACATCTAAATCTTCTTCTAGGATGATACTCTCCATCTGTTTTCAAAGGACATTACATTTTCATGTTCACACTTAGGACCACAAAACCATGATTAGTGGATCATTATCATATCCCAAAATATAAATCAATTAATGTGCAAAATTAATTAACATTAGTCACTAACTTCATAATCAAAGATCAAATTAGATATTTCCACAATATGAAATCATTTAACTATGATAAATCCTCCTGATTATCATAATGGTTAAGTATAATTGTAAGTTAAGGATGTAACATATCTCCCCCCATAAGAATCATCATCCCTGATGACTAATTGTCTTACAAGTAACTCAACATAATAAGAAAATGTTTTCAAGAGCATAATAAACAAATATTTCAGAAAAGATGAGGAAATCTAGCATGAAAGTCATCATAATTTCCCTAGGTGGCATTTTCCTCTGCATATTGGTCCCACTGGACTTTGCACTGTGTTATTTTTTTGTTACGTAAGCGCAGCTTATGCTTTTCAAGCACCTTGATGGGCTTGATCACCATCACTCATGGGTCCTTCACCTGAAGAGTATTCCAATCATAGGAATTTGATTATCAGCAGAATTAAACTTTTTCAAATATGAAACATGAAACACATTATGCATCATGGCAAGTGCTGGAGGTAGAGAAATTCTGTATGCTACTGGGTTGACTTCCTCTAGAACTTCGAAAGGACCCACGTATCTTTGTACTAGTTTGGATATCTTTCCAAATTAAATAGAACTTTTCTAAGGTTTTACCTTTAGGATAAATTTATCTCCCACTATGAAATGCCTTTCAATGCACTTTGTATCGACATAACTCTTTTGGCTATCATTGGCTTCCACTGGCCTTCTCTTAATAAAATGGACTTGCTCTTCCATTTCTGATAGCATTTTTGGACCAAGGCTAACTCTATCTTCTAGCATGTCCCAACTTATAAGGGTTCAGCACTTCCGTCCATTTAATGCCTCAAATGGAGCATAGATGAGTGATATAGAAATTATTGTAGGTGAATTCACTAGAGGGAGATAATCCTCCCATTTGTACTACTAACCCATGTAGTACATCCTCAATAAGTCCTCTAGTACTTGGTTCACCCTCTTAGTTTGTCCATCCGTTTCAAGATGATAAGAAAAGCTTATATTCAATTGGGTTCTAAATGAAGAGAATAAGGTTTACCAAAATGTTGATGTCATTAGTGAATCCCTATCTGAGATAATCTTCTCAGGAATGCCATGCAGTCTAAAAATCTCTTGAACAACTTTTCAAGCAATGATAGGTGCCCCATCCATCAAGTTTCCATTTATAAAATGAGTGGCTTTGGTGAGTCTATCCACCACAATCAAGATAGCATTGTACCTGTTCCTTGACATAGCAAGCCCTTGCACAAAGTCCATGCTTATAATTTGCTATTTCCACTAAGGAATTTCATGAGGGTATAAGAGCCCTGCTGCATGATGGTGTTCCACCTTCACCCTTTAGCATTCAATACACATAGCTATAAAATTTGCAGCATCCCTCTTCATTCCTTTCTAGAAATATAGGGGTTTCACATCAGCAAGTAACTTTGTTACTCCAAGATGCCCAGAATATGGTGCAAAATGAACCTCTTTCCATACCATATTCCTTAACTCTACTGAGTTAGGTACATACATCCTTCCTTTAAACCTTAATAACCCATCTGGGTCAAGGTTGAATCCTTCATATCTTGGATTCTAGGGGTTTTCTTCAAGGGCTTATTTTACCTACTCGTAAAACTCACATTGCTTAGATTTTTGTAACACATGATTCCTAAAATCAAAATGTATGGAAATCATGGAGGAGATGTGCCTTCTCCTACTCAAAGCATCTACCACTTGATTTTCTTTTCCTTGAATATATTTATTCTCAAAATCATAATCCGAGATGAATTCCAACCATCTTCTTTGTCAAGCATTAAGATGTTGTTGAGTGAACAAATATCTGAGTCCCTGATGATCTGTTTTCAGCTCAAAATGTTTCCTAAGTAAATAGTGTCTCCATATTTGAAGTGCATGAATGATTGCTATAAGTTCCAAATCATGTGGGGTATAATTTTATTCATAGTTTTTCAATAAACGCGATTCATACGCGATGACCTGTGTTACATCCCTAATTTTTGTCTTGCTATACTTTTTACTTTTACTTGGACATAAGTAAATCTATAATGATGTTTAGATTAATGTCAATGAATGATATAGATTATATTGAATGTCATAAATAGAATTATGGAAATTAATATTTTATTGTTGATTTAATATTGCATTATGAGATTTGGTTTATTATTTGAATAATGATGCACTAATCATAATTTGTTGGTTACAAGTTTGATATAGGATTACAGGTTTTTAGATGACTCTCAGAGAAAAGAGAGAGAGACAATCTTTCAAGGAGAGAGATATAGTCCTCGGGTTATGAGTGATGATTTGCCAAATGAGTATTAGTGTTAAACAAAAATGTGAACCAATGTCGTAAGAGGTAAGTCTTGTCTTGTCAGTTAATTTTTGAACCCAATCGATAGGTAGTCGATATCTTTGAATCTTTTCAAGTCATAGTGTGTCGTCATAGTCATTTCTAACATAAATGATGTCTTCTGAGTAAGAATTATGACCATTTACGTTTAATGTAAAAGTTACGATGTTATTGTCATAAAATGGTGGTGTTATTATTATAAGTCACTTAGTGTTTTTATTGTCGACGTTTAACATCAAATGTTGATCTCATCAATCAACGAGATTTCAACGAAGGATTGTGATGGGGAGGTAAACTCAACCCATTCACATTAGCCGTAAACTTTTATTTTATTACTATTATTCTTATTTATCAAGGTTCCATAACTATCAAATAGGATCGATGTTATGTAAGCCATATTTGAATTAAACAGATAAGTATTTATATATTCATCGAATGAGGATAATACCTCATGACAATTATAAAAGCTTACTCTTGAGCAACCATAGGCATAAAATATGGAGTGTCTTCATTGTAAATAGCATGATAGACTGAATCTTTCCTAGCTGATCATTGATTGCTCCAAGTTAGTTAATGTGTTGGTGGCCTCTTAGAAGAGGAGTGGTGAATAACCTAACTGTATTCGCTGATTCCACAAATGATGTTCAAATCATCAACATATGTTGATGTTTACATGATTTTAGTTAGTGGTTGGAGTTGCACCACAAAGTAAAACCATTGGAATTAAATGAATTTTCCAACTGCTAGGAGTGGGATCACATAGAGGGGATGACTCATAATGAGTCATGCTGAGCCCTTAAAGCCATGATTTTGGCTAAATTGTTGAATCTTTTTTGTAGATTATCATTAAAAAAATATTATCATTGGAAGGGAGACGTAGAACAGAGAGTTCACAGTGAGCTAGGGAATAGCGAGTGTGAGGGATAAGGTCATGGTTAGTTTCAGAACGACCACAGAGACACCATTGTCTGTAATCCTTCTTTGATAAACTATCGCTACAAGTAATAATCCTGTGTTTTATGCATTAAAAAGACAATAAGCAATAGCAAGTTTGTTATGTCTATAGTATCAACTGTATAGGTAAACATTTATGCCTGAATAGTATTCATTAAGCTCATTTTAATTGCTCAAAACAACAGAGGAGTCGACTGTGTTGAATAGTATACAGAGACATCGTAAAACTATTTTAGTAAAAACCATAGAGCGTTAACTTGGCTATGAAGGCCGATGCAATCTAGTTCATTAAAACCTATCTCATGATCATACAAAGCCGACCCTATACCTTTTTTATTAAACTATTATACTTTTCAAAACTGTAGAATGGAGAACTAAATGACTTCTATTATCACATATTAGAAGAGGGATAACATAGTTATCAAGAGTCATGAACACTAGTTGCCTCAATCAGTGACTTTCAAATGATGCTAGTTGACATAGATATAAGTTAACTATGAAATAAGAGTTCTATTGAATTAGTGTAAATGATATATGATAAGAAAACTTACTAGTTATGAGTAATATGGATGTATCTTTTCAATGATTGATGTTATCATTTTTAAAACCATCCTTGGTAATCTATGATAGCTATGGTATAACAAACCAAGTGGTAAAAGAACTAGGGATAGTTTGAAAATAGGGTAAATAGCAAAGGACCATCTTTTATGTCTATTCTAGCAATCTTGATGAGTATAGCTTTATAGTAAACCATTATGTCGAAATAGACTATGTTTATATTGATATGACTTTGTATAAAATCATATATGAATATATATGTAGTGATGGTTAATGACATCATGTAAAGGTAAATTAAAAGGTATTCTTTTCCCTTTGGAATAAGAGTTATCATCTTTACAAGAAGTATAGTATTCCTAACCATGGTTGAGTTAAAACAAAGGTCAAATATGAACCTAGGTCTCATAGAAATGAGTTATGTTTATATTGAAATATCATATTATCCAAGGGTTAATAGGAAAACCCTAGAGTCGAATATGAACCAAATGATAGGTTATGTCTTATAGACTTATCTAAAGTCGAGAAAACTATTATCAAGACAAGATGATTAAACTATTTACATAAACATAGTTGGTGTGAATAAACTGCGAGAATATGACAATATCCAAGTCGAGTAGGGGTGGATGAACACTAAGACCATGTTCATTATGAATGTTATTGGTATTAAAAACTTTGTCCAAAGTAATGCATATGTTTTCTGCATGCATTATCGGTTCACTGTATCTGGATTGTACAACCTATCAGAAATTCTAATTAGCTAGAGGGTATCTAGGATTGTATGGTTGCTAGAGTTGTGTAGGATACAACACTATGTACTCGTGAAAGGCAAATTACCCCTGGTCACCTAAGGTCTATATTCCTGATGAAGGGTAGGGCCACTTCCTATGTGGAAGATGTGTGGGAGACTGCTGGTCTATGGATGGAGGTAAATCACTGGAAAGATTCTCTCTCTTCAAGCATAAAACATGCAAGGACTTGTGATAAAGATGTCAGACATTCAGAAATAGTAATTATTCAAATTTGTTTATGTAATTGATTTACATTTGTAAACTTTATAATTGAGAAAGACAATATGGTTTATTGTATTTTGTAAAGAGTAATCTTGTAACTGTAGTTACTTGATATATTTTCAATAAAAAGAAAAATTTTCTTTATCTCATTTTGAGCTTGTTGTTTTACTCTATGGTAAATTTCTGGTTTTACTATGTTTTAAGAACATGGATGTTACATATGGTATGAGAGCTACTAGGTTCAGCACTAGGGCTTATGAGACCACTATGCTTGCCTATAGTCAACATTATGCGGTTAGCTAATGTTTTAAAATGTCTATGCCAGGATGGTACATCTCAAGAAGACAACAAGAAAGTCTATTAATACGAGTCAACATTTCCTTAAAGCAAAAAGAGAATGTGAGGCCATTATCAAAACATTTGAGGGAAGCAATAATGAGAGTGACATTTGGTTAAGTGATACTGAAACTCTAGTGGCTGCCTTAACTCGAATCAAGCAAGTGAGAAGGGAAAACATGGAAAGAGTTAAGATCACTACCAAAATCATAGAGTATATGTTAGACGAGGAAACAACTATGGTCAGGATCTTGCCCCAACTATTGAGATCATACAAGTTAGGTCCGATAATGAGTCAGAGGGTTATATACCTCAAGATTTTGTATCTGAAAATGAATCTAAAGAATATACTCCTCTTAAGCATGACTTTTGAAGTCATTTCTTGTATAAATTAAGAATACTCTATACCTTTGAAATGAAATAAAAAAGAGTTGTTTTTGTAACAAACTATTGTTTAATTTGAGTGTATTATGTTTTGATTTAATGGGATGCATTATAATCATGAACTAATGGACAACTCAATGTATACGCCTAAAAATGACATGATTTGGTCTAAATAAATATTCTTAATATTTATTCGCTTCTAATTCCTCTATCAATAAATAAATAAATAAATTCATTTATTTGATTCACATTCTTCTAAGTTAATTAAATATCAAAATATGTAATTATCTCTTCTAAAGTCAAAATTAAATAAAATCCTTTTATTTAATTAAATTCTTCCAAACAATTAAATAATTCCCAATTATTTAATTAAATCAAATTCATTCTTCCAAATTTGAATAAATCAAATTAAATTTATTTAAATCCTCTCAATCTCCAAAAATAAAATACAATCAAATATTTTATTTATTCTTCCAAATCATGCACAACAATTAAATAAATTTATTTATTTAATTTGCTTTCTTATCTTCTAAATTAAATAATTCTAATTATTTAATTGTTTCTTCCAATAATATCTTCTCTAAATTTAAATAAATCAATTATTTATTTAAGTCGCCTTTTCTTCTAAATTGAGTTATCTCTAAATATAATTCAAGCTTTGTGCACATGCAATTAAATATTCCTAATATTTAATAAAGAAAAATATCTTCTTATTCTCATGCAAATCCCTTCTTCTTGTTTTAATCACTTAACTGATTATTATATTCTTTTAATTACTTTAACTCATTCTTCTATTCTTGATAACTCCTCTCATACAAAAGAAAGCAAGACACATGTCTTCTTATTCATTGCACGTTTCTCAACCATTCTCAATCGTTGATCTTCTCATTCTCTCTATACCATTGATCTCTTCTTTCCCAAGTCTATAAAAGCAACATCATTCTTCCATTTCAATCATCCAAGCTTTAAGTATCATTACTCTACAGGAATTACAGCACGCCTTTGGCACCCACATCATTCCTTCATTGCTTGTGATCACATTCGTTACTACGCACTACACACTACCACCATCGTTGTGAATCTCCTCTTCATTGCGATATTATCATAGCCATTCTCAATTGACATTCTTGAACCATAGCAAGGAAGTGCACTCTTTGATGGCTCTATTTCATACATGCAAGATCAATTGTGATAGGCGATCAATGGAAGCTTCAAATTAAGGAGGTTTGCTTTGTTTGTTGTTCATTGTTTATTGAATCTTCTTAGTTCACCATTTCATTGAGTTTTGGGTAACTTGATATTGATTATTATTGTTTATTCATTTGATCCAATTTTCTCTTTACATTTTTGGCACCCACCGTGGGGCATAGCCCCAAATTTAACCCAAAAACTGAGTTTTTTGTGTTTTAGAAAGCCATACATAGGAGGAAACAATGCATCTGTCAGTTCCTAACACATATCTATCAACTGTTATGGTGCATTCGTTACTACAGTGTATACATACTCTGTTACAGTACTTTTACCATCTAAAATTATGCATACGCTACTTCAGTGCATATACACTATATTTCAGTGCTTTTGTCGTCTGTTCTAGCTCATATGTAATTGCGGTGCTTCTATTCACAGTTTCTGTGCATTTAGTCTCTGAAGTGGCGCATCTGTTGTAGGTAGTGATTTTAGGGTTTTCTAGGAGATTTTTGCTAATGCTGACATCTTTGCAGGATCTCTCTTGATCTATTTTGCAGGCTAGGTACTGGTTTAGATTCATATAGTTGCACTTGTTAGCTCACACTTCAATTTCTAAATGGGAAAGTAAAATGGATGCTCATATAAAATCTCACATAGTTTAACTAGGAAAGTGGTAATTGAATCATTGCTATCTTGCATATCATTGAATCATCGCTATTGCTATCTTTTCAAAGTTATTGCTATCTAGATAAAAATTGAACTCATCATTGCTATCTGGGTAAAACTAAACCATTGCTATCTTGATTGACCATCACTTCAAAGTTAACAAACTTGTACTATGTGGATAAAATTAAACTCATCATTGATATCTTGGTTAAAACTGAACCATTGCTATCTCGATTGACCATCATTTCAAAGTTAACAATTCCTGCTACATGGATAAAACTGAACTCATCATTTCTATCTTGGTTAAAATTGGACCATTGCTATCTTGTTATCACTTCAAAGTTCTATGCTTGCCCAAGTAGATATCTCATCTAGTTTTTTCTCATTTTAACTAGGGGGAAAGAACCATTGTATACTGTGTTTTGGGAATGATACTAGGCCTATGCTCTCCCCTATCTTGGGTGATCAAAATGCTAGACATATCATTTTCACATGTGTTTTTGCATTAGAGGGGCCTGCTCTTGGATACCGTTCATCCAAGTAGGAATGACCCTAAGTGGCAATAGGCTAGACGCCAAGCCCTTCCAAGCCACTATAAATAAATTGTGTTTGGAGTGAAAGCTTCAAATAATGAGCGAAGTTGTGTTATGCTAACAGCTAACCTCCCCCAAAATCCTCCAAGGCGCAACCCTTGCAGGTTGGGAGACTCCATAATAGAGAGTAGTTCTGCCACATGTATAACCACTCGAACGATTGCCTTCATTAAACACCTTTGTTATAGTGGCCAAAAACCCTTGTTATCCATTTGAAGCCTAGGATTTGTGCTTGTTTTTTTCTTTTAGTCCAAAAAGAGTCAAAAAATAAAAAACCATAAAAATTCTTTGTGTTTACTGTGTCTTCTTGCTATAATTTTAGAAAATCAGATCGAAAAGACCTTCTTGCAACTAAAGTACCAAAAACATCAGAAAAATTCCAAAAAATTGCAAAAATATTGAGAAAAGCCAGAGCGGTGCATCCGTCCTCTATTCCCGCGCATCTATGCCGACCTGCAACGCATATGTTTTGACTTGCAGCACTTTTATTGTCTGTTACAGTGCATTTACCTTTTACCAGTACAGCACATTTGTTGTGACTTACAACGCATATATCAGTTTCTACAATGCATCTGTTTTGGCACATGTGTGACAGTGAGCACTTGCTTAATTTTTGAGAGAAAAACTTTACCAGTTTTGGGTACCCATTTCATTCTAGTTTCAGGTTCAGAGATTAGGTCTTACCTCACAGTCATTTTCCCATCCATTTTGCATCAAAATCTCTCTTTCATTAGTCATCTCATTCACCTTCTATTGAGTCTCCCTTGTCTAAGGTTAAAAGTATCCCATTTTCGGTCAGCATAGACCCCATTTTTGTATCACTTTGGATTCAAGTAACCCTAGTAGGTCACAAAACTTTGCTAGTGGTCTTGGTGTAGGACTAGTCCCTACACAGTAAGATAGGTATTGAGTACCCTTACTAGTGGAAACCATCTTGTATCAGCCGTATTACTTGGAATCATTGATCAAGAAAGTCCCTTGTCTAAATCTTGTCATAAGTATCCTATTCTCAACAGCCTCCATCAGCATCTTGCCAAAATCTCTAGTTTCATCCCTCCTCATCCCTCATCACCTTGCATGGTTCTTGCTAGATCTCAATACCAAAAGCAACTTGAAATGGCCAAATCATCCAACCACATCGTCACACCTCATGATAGTGATGAGGAGATCTCTAACAAAGATTATCAGGGAAGCCTCCAAAATCAAAAATTTTGTTTGTTAGAGAAAGTGCTCCATGATGATCCTCACAAGTACTTTTATTATCTTGCAAATCTTGGAATTAAACTCCCCACAGATTTCGATATAAGTACAATCTAAGAAAATGTGGAGAATAATCATGAAGAAAGGGGAAAGAAAGCCATAGACCCAAATGCTCCTATGGAAGAAATGAGGAAACAACTCGAGGGTCTAAAGCAACAAATGTCAGATCTCAAGATGGGTACAAACACTAAAACCTATTCTTTGGAAGATATTGCACCGTACCCCTTTGATAAAAGTTTGAACATGACACCTTTTCCCTTCCAATTCAAAGTTCCTAAGTTTGATAAATACAAAGGGAAAGGGGACCCTAGAGATCACATTAGGGAATTCAATGCAGCATGTATGGAAGTAGCTCACAATGAGACTTACTTAATGAGACTATTCCCTAGATCTTTAGGTAGTCAAGCCATGGAGTGGTTCTCACGACTCCCACCGGGCATCAAATCTTTTGATGAGTTAGTCAACAAATTCATCTCACACTTCTCTTACAATATTGAACATGAAGTCTCCATGCTAGACCTATGCAACACCAAACAAAAGAGTGGTGAGCCATTCACCACTTTCCTACAATGGTGGAGACAACTAGCAAGTAAGTGCTCATATGATGTAGTAGAGAAGCAATTAATGGAGATGTTTGTCCATAACCTCAATACCAATCTTAGCTATCAAATACAAATATAATGCCCTACTTCATTCTCAAAGGTCATAGAAATGGGATTGTTCATCAAAAAAGCTATGATCGCCAAGGGACAACTCAAGTTATACAAAGACACACCTACCTCCAATTATACAATTGACAAATCAAAGTTTGGGACTAAACACAAAAATGTCATCAACGATGGAGTAGTTGATACCAAGGCGGCGGCTCCCAAGCAACAACCGATATTCACTCTCAAAGGAGAGGCAAGCAATGTTGTGCCCAACAAAACATTCTCTCGGGAGCCAAGACCATGGCTCAACTCAAATCCAAGGTAAAAGTTCACACCGCTGGGTGAGTCCCAAGAATCTGCATTGAGGAAACTATTGGCCAACAATGAAATCTCTCTACCGCTAACAATTGATTATGAGCCTCAAATCAAACCTCACTATTGGAAAGACATCGACTATTGTGAGTATCATAGAGGAAGGGGACATACAACCTGTTGGCAAGAGACACTATATGGATTCATGGTTGTTGTCATTGATGGCAACAAAGGTCATCCCACATATCCACAAGTCATGGTGTGTCTCTACCGGAAGTCAGAATAAAGATTGTTGTGGTCCGGTGAACAAGAATAAAGCATGTGGCAAGGTCTGACAGATTGGTCCGGATCTCTCAGAGGAAGTGTCTTGGTGCAGTGCGGATTTGGGGAAGTCAAGAGGACTACCTTGAGTGGTATATTCCAAGGATTTAGCCTCCGGTGATGGACAAGAAAAAAGATATGAATAGTTGAGTATCGGATTCCTGAGAGACAGTGAAAACAGAGGAAGAACTAACTGACAGAGTATCAGACTACTTTCTGGATGTGTTACTGTTGATGATAAAGGTTGTGAAGGCATGAATCATGTTTGGCCGACATGATTAATGATATCTACAAGTATATGCTTGATCCGCATTGCTTGGTGAGCAAGGATTCAGCCGACAGAACAAAGTTTGTAAGAAACTAGACTGTTCCGGATGCTGACTAGAAAGGTGATGAAATTACTTGTGCGGATATATATAGAGGATGGATTTAGTTGTGAAGTGTGTGATTGTGCGAAGGTATATGCGAATAAGTCCAGAACAGAGCAGAAGTAGCAAGAAAGATCCGGTATGTGAAAGGATAGCAGAATAAAGAACAGAGGAAAGATGAAGTGCAGCAGATCAGTGTACTGAGCCTAACCGGAACTGAACTCCAGCATATGCAGATGCTTCCAATCAGTTCAAGACTGTGATTCTTATCACTTTGTAGACAGTGTGTCTCCTTGTAGGTAGTGGGCCTCTTTGTGAGCAGTGTGCTCGGGCAGTGAGCCCTAATTGGCAAGCGCCATTTTTGTAATTTCCTATTCTTCTAACAGAGAATAATTTTTGGGTTAATCACCCCGTGGTTTTCTCCCTTAACAGGGTTTCCACGTCAAAAATACTATGTCATGTGTTTCTTATTTCATGGTAATATTTTTGTGTTTGATTCAATGCTGCATTAATTAATAAGAAAGTTCAAAAAGGGAAATAATTAGGATAACTGATTCACCCCCCCCCCCCCCTCTCAGTTATCAACAATTGGTATCAGAGCGAAGTTCCTCCTAATAGAGCCTAACAGCTTGAGGAAGATCTGGGAGTTCAAATGGATGCATATGGTTTAAGGGAGCAACTCAAGACTGCCCTTGAGGATCTTGAATAGTCAAATTCTGAAGTCAATGAATTAAAGGAAAGACTCAAACAGGCTGATGAATTCATGAGAGAATTAAAAGACAAATTAAGTCTCTCTATGAAAAAGAGAAAGGAGCTGCTCCAACAATTGGCAAGACAAAGTGAAGAAAGCAATACAAATGAAGAATTGACTGAGCAAACCAAGTTATGTGAAAAGTTATTAAAAGAAGTCATTATGTTAAGACATGAAATGGAATCAGGAACTATAAAGTTTACTCAAGAGATTGAAGAAAAAAGAAAAGCTGAAGACAATCTAAGACAATCTCTTAAAGAAAAATTAGAAGAATGCCACCAGATGGACAGGATTATCAAACATCTTGAATCTGATCTTGAGGATGCCAAAGATAATGAAGAAAAACTTGAGGATCAAATTGCCTCTCTCAAAAGAGACCTTCAAACATCAAATGAATATAAAGAGAAATTCAAGATAAGTTCTGCTCAACTTGAAGTTCTTCTTGGAAGTCAAAAGAGGATAGATGACAAGTGTGGTTTGGGATATGAGAAAGGAGAAAGCTCCGGACCCGGTCAAAAGAATTTTGGATCAGAAAATCCAAGGAATAGACCTAGAAGACCTCTGGTAAGACATCCCAATGCTCAAAGATATCCATCTTTCAATGGATACTGCCACAGCTGCAACCACTTTGGTCACAAAGCTAATCAGTGCGAAAAGAGAATGAATCAGATTAATTCATCCTTCTCCGGACAGTGCTTTAACTGCAAAAGGTATGGACACAAATCCAATGAATGCAGAAATATGCAAGTAAACAATTCATTCAAAGGTAGATGCTTTACATGCAAAAGAGTAGGTCATATGGCTAATCAATGCAAATCAAGAGATTATCAGTCAAATATGCAAAGAAATGTTATTTGCCAAATCTGTAATAGGTCCGGTCATAATGCTAAAGTCTGCAGAAGCAAGAATCAGGACAAAAGAGGTCTGGTGTATAATCAGAATCAAGACAAGGGTAAACAAAAGATGAATGCGGATGAAGTTAGGAATCAGATGAGCAAGATTTGGGTGAAGAAAAGTTCAGAGAATGTAGAGGTTGGATCCGCACTAGACTCTGGTGCTGATATTTCTTCCAGAAATTAAAAAGTGAGCTCTGGCTCAGGGGGAGACTCAAAGAAAATCCTGTTCCCCCAGCCAATCAAGTGGTGCCGGATGTGGCACAAGATGCGGAGTAAAGGGTTTAAAGATATAAGTCTTGAGATGATCCAGATAAGATTTCAGAGGTCCGCATGGAGATATGAAGAAGCTGTGATCGATCAAGTAAGACCTGTTCCGGGAGATGCTCCGGTATGACAGAGGATTACAAAAAGGTCCAGAGAGATCCAGAAGTGCATTATGTTATTCTGCGGATTAGACAGAGTGTTTGGGATGTTCTTGTAATGTGTCACCTTGATTTATTCATGATTGAAAGATCTGGATGATGTTCACAGATCAGGACTGATGCGGGATACTCCAAGCTATCCAGATAAGGCAAACCAAAATAATATAGGTCGAGCATTTATTGCCATCAGATATTAGGGTTTGCGGAGCAATATAAGGGATTTCTCAAAAGGCATTTGCTCATTGTGCACTCAAGAAGAAGCGAAAAGTGGAGCTCTGCAACAAGATTCATCAAGCACACCAAAGATCTCCTGCCGAAGTCATTGCATAAAGAAATCAATCCAACCACTCCGTGCAAACCGAAGGCGCATAAGGTATTCTCCGTTTTCATTATCTCACTGCAAATCTTTGAAGAAATGGGTACTCCAAATATAGTGAAAATCTCAGATAGGCCCCGACCTGAATTTAAGAAACATCCATACAAGTCATTGGAGGTAGATCCCTTAGGAGCATTTTCCAGTGTTCCTCACGGAGTTTTACACACAGAAGACATTAGGGTTTACATACATGCAAGCATTGAGGAATTTGGGGAATTCAAATTGAGAGATCTCTATCACAAGCAACTGATAGACAATGCTTTTGAGCTTAAACCAGAGTATAAGGGTATCCAGAAGAAACAATTTGAGCAATTTATTCATTTCCCCTGCTTTGAAGAAGATGAATGGGTCCGGTATGTACTGAGCAGGATGCATGACAACTTCCTATGGCTGGATAGACCCTGCAAGATCACAAAAGAGGCAATTAGAGCAGTAACTGGTCTATACTCTTCCGGAGGGATACCTATCCTCAAATCTGTCAAAAATAACATTGTAACTAAGGCCACCGGATCAAAATTTGATAAGAGGGCAATGACCATTGAAGATATTTCTGATCCGGATATCAAGTATGTGTCCATGATAATAGGATACAAGATCTATCACTCCAGCAGGGAGAATTCTGTATCCGGAACTGCAGTATATACTGCCTATGAAATGCTAAGAAAGAATGCAGAATATGATCTCTGCGAACTGCTCTTAAGCCAATTAATGGAAAATATATAGAAAATCAAGAAGGACAAGAAGAATTCCTTTAAGTATGGTACTCTTATAGTATGTCTATTCTTCTACTTCATGAATGAGCTGCCCGGATCAAGTGGATGGGTATGGCAGAATGACAAACCTGTTGCAGTCCAGATAAGAGACTATCTACATGGGCTTGGGGATGCCAAAGCAAGAAATACAGCCCTATGGGGATACTTCAAAAACTTCCAAAGCATGATGCAAGCAAGAGAGAGAATTCCCCAGTCTCTTGTTGAAAAATACAAAGACTCAGTGTGCTTTATGGTGGACACTGATCAGTGCCTAATGGAGGCGGTGGAGCCAAGGACTGTCTGGATCATGCCCATGGGGTATGAAGTGGATGAACAGATAGTGGAGTTGCATGTTCAACACATGCTAAGTCAGCCCAAAGATCCAAAGGCAGAAAGGTTTGGAACCTTTGAGGAGCTGAGTGTAAAGATCCATGTAGAACTCAGGAAACCTGAGATAAAGAGAAAGGTGAGAAAAGAAGTAGAGCATATTGCTCAAGGCCTAGGCATCTCAAAAGAGGTACTTGATGCCAGCCGGGAAAAGAGGAGGAAGGCTGAGGAAGAAAAGAAAAGTAAATAAAGTGTTCCGGTTGAAACTTCCACCGGACCAGATCATCAAAAAGATCTGCACCTCCCACAACCAAAAGTTCAAAACTGGAAGTCCAGGCATCTGGTAAAAGATCTAAGACAAAAGCCACAAGGGCTTATGAAAGCCAAAAGGATGAAGAAGAAACTGAGTCAGATGAGGGAGTAAAAGAAATAAAGAAGCAGAAGAAGAAAGGATCCGGTAAACCCTCCACAGGCCAAGACAAGGATGAAATGGCAGAGGTATCTGTTGAAAAGCCCACTCTATCACTAGAGAGTGTAATCAAGTCGGTTACGGTGGATGGAAACCTTCAACCAATGACTGAATTTTATGATGACTACAATGAGGCTGACTAAAAGATTCTGCAGGAAGCCACAGTCAAGTATCTGAACATATACAATAAGGCTTTCATTGAGATCATATCTCTAATTCCTAAAAGCCTAGAAAAGGAATTAGAAATAAGAAAGAATAATGCTCATGCAAAAGATCTTGAGATCCGGGAGCAGATAGCTATTCAGCTATATCCTCAAATTGATCCCAAGACAATGAACATAATCTTCAAAGATTGCAAAGATGAGTTCAGAAGTAAAGCCAGGATGAATCAACTCATGCTTGGTGAGACTGACAAAGTGGCCAAAGAGACAGAGGAGATCCTCCGGAAGGCCTTCAAAAGGTTCAATCTTCCTGTTGTAGAGGACTTAGGTGCAGAAACAGCTGCGGATTTGGAATCATCTGCTCCGGAAGAAGTGGCCCCTGAACAGACTAACATCTCTCCTCCGGTTTCCCCTACAGTCTCTGGATCCCAAGAAGAAGAGAAACTACAGGAGAAAGAAGCAGCAGTTAAAGAAAAAGAGGTTGACAGCACCCCAACAGAGAAAACCACGACTGAAAGTGGTAAGAGTAAGGAAGGAGAAAAGATTCAAAAGGACAAAACTGCAGAAGAGAAGAAACATCTGTCTCCGGCAAGAGACACTGCACAAACTGTTCAAGAATTCTTAACAAAAGCTACTATAGAAATTGATGAACCGGACCTGCTAAAAGGACCATTAGATTTTGACTCTTTGTCACCGGTGCAAACAATGAAAATAGCCTCATTTGCAAATGAGAAAGTCAAAGAGAAACTGCTGAAATCTCACATGGAAGACTGTGAGCTTATGGAGGTAGCATCTGGAGTGCTAGAAAAGATCATGCCATCTTTTCAAAAGGATCCCACAGCCTCCTCTTCCGGTAATCTCAAAACCTTAGTCAGCAGTGTTAGTACACATTTTGAATCTCTAGAAAAATCTGCTGAAGAAAAGGTCCGGAAGGAATTTTTGGATAAAAGATTTTCAGAAGTATTAGGATTAATCTCTAACGATAGGAGAAATATGAGTATTGGAATAAAGAGCTTAGAAAAATGCTCTTAAGGATGGCGGTGACATTTACAAATTTTGTATATCCTGGTCAAAGGCAACAGCAGCAATTGATAAGAAAATAAAAGAGGAACAGGACAAGCTACAAAGTTTATCTCAAAGTTTTGATCCTCTCTCTTCCTCCATAATAAATCAAGAATGTCAGACTATTGCAGTCTTGAATGAAATAAAGAATCTTGAGAAGGAAAGGAAGAATATCACTAACCGGATGGGAGAACTTAGAAGGATTATAATCCCTAAGTTAGAAACTATGCATGAGGCCATCAGTGATGCTCAGACCACCGCCCAAACAAATGATCCGACAGATCTCAAGAGGGCAGAAGCTTTTGCATTTTTGTTGAGTGGTCACATCTCAATTTTGGATAGAATGAAGCAAAGTTGGGCTATAGAACTGATCCAATTGAAGACATCCTTTGCAGACATTCTTCAGTATATGTGAGTATGTAAATATGCGGCTATATATAGAAAATTTTGGAAAATTTTGGTGTGCGGACCCTACCCTTTGACATTGATGTCAAGGGGGGAGTGAGGAGCAGTGAAAAATGAGGAATCCAACTAAGGGGGAGTTCCGGAAATTTTATATAAAGACAGAGCATCAGCAAAGGGGGAGCATAGTCTAAACACTTAGTCATTTTTCACCAAGTGTTGCCATCAATGCCAAAGGGGGAGATTGTTGGCAAGAGACACTATATGGATTCATGGTTGTTGTCATTGATGGCAACAAAGGTCATCCCACATATCCGCAAGTCATGGTGTGTCTCTACCGGAAGTCAGAATAAAGATTGTTGTGGTTCGGTGAACAAGAACAGAGCATGTGGCAAGGTCCGACAGATTGGTCCGGATCTCTCAGAGGAAGTGTCTTGGTGTAGTGCAGATTTGGGGAAGTCAAGAGGACTACCTTGAGTGGTATATTCCAAGGATTTAGCCTCCAGTGATGGACAAGGAAAAAGATATGAATAGTTGAGTACCGGATTCCTGAGAGACAGTGAAAACAGAGGAAGAACTGACTGACAGAGTATCAGACTACTTTCCGGATGTGTTACTGTTGATGATAAAGGTTGTGAAGGCATGAATCATGTTTGGCCGACATGATTAATGATATCTACAAGTATATGCTTGATCCGCATTGCTTGGTGAGCAAGGATTCAGCCGACAGAATAGAGTTTGTAAGAAACTAGACTGTTCCGGATGCCGACTAGAAAGGTGATGAAATTACTTGTGCGGATATATATAGGGGATGGATTTAGTTGTGAAGTGTGTGATTGTGCGAAGGTATATGCGAATAAGTGCAAAATAGAGCAGAAGTAGCAAGAAAGATCCGGTATGTGAAAGGATAGCAGAATAAAGAACAGAGGAAAGATGAAGTGCAGCAGATCAGTGTACTGAGCCTAACCGGAACTGAACTCCAGCATATGCAGATGCTTCCAATCAGTTCAAGACTATGATTCTTATCACTTTGTAGACAGTGTGTCTCCTTGTAGGCAGTGGGCCTCTTTGTGAGTAGTGTGCTCGGGCAGTGAGCCCTAATTGGCAAGTGCCATTTTTGTAATTTTCTATTCTTCTAACAGAGAATAATTTTTGGGTTAATCACCCCGTGGTTTTCTCCCTTAACAGGGTTTCCACATCAAAAATACTGTGTCATGTGTTTCTTATTTCATGGTAATGTTTTTGTGTTTGATTCAATGCTGCATTAATTAATAAGAAAGTTCAAAAAGGGAAATAATTAGGATAACTGATTCACCCCCCCCTCTCAGTTATCAACACAACCAACAATTGCATCCTTCTCAAACATGTTATTCAAGATGTGCTTGATCAAAATCAAGGAGGAAACTAACAACATACCTCTAATGAGACACATGTGGCTTACAGGGATCCACTTCTCAATCATAACAGGCCATACAACAACAATAAGAACAATGGAAATATCAACAGTGGCAACAACAACAATGGTAACAACAACAACAACAATCGTAATAGGTAAAATTAGAATAGTGGGAATAATAATGCCAACTACGCAAGTGTACCATTCGACTATACCATCAATTGCATATTAGAGCATGTCCCACAGATAAATGTGGTCACGCAGAACCCACAATCAGAGTTGAACTAAAATAATTGTAGTATCGTTACCTGCAGTGGTAAAGTCACGTTGAATACTATCCCTCCAAGGTCATCACCTTCTTAGTCCAATCCCCATCAGTATAGCGTCATAGACCAACTTCGGAAGACTCCAGCCCACATTTCTATCTTAGAGTTGTTGAGTCTATCTCCTTCCCACAAGGAGATTCTCAATAAAGCCTTAGTGGAGACCACAGTCCCCACTAACTTGGCTCAAGAGAAGTTTCAGGCCATGGTAGGTAATCTGACTCCTCAAGTACCATATCATTTATGGAGCAAGATGACCTCTCAGTGTCTCAACCTCATAACACCCCTCTACATATCGTCACCTTCATCCACAAGCACTGCATCAAGCGGGTTCTCATCGATTGGGGACCGATTTAAATATTTGCACGTTAAAGATAGTCCTTACATTAGGGTTCTCTAAAAATGCAGTTGATCCAAGAAAGAAGATAACTATCAAGGCCTATGATGAAGAGGAGAGAACTACAAAAGGAACAGTAGTGTTGCCCATACAAGTGGGACCGATAATAAAAGCTGTTGTGTGCCAAGTCGTAGATAGGGAGCTCGCCTCTAATATTCTGCTAGGTTGACCATGGATTCATGCCATGAAAGCTGTTCCCTCTACTTATCACCAATGCATAAAATTCCTGCACAATGGCAAGCAAGTCACTATCGAAGGTGACCCTGACCCCTTCCAACATTGCAACTCTGTTCTTTCCAAACCCGATTGCATCATACTGAACAATAGAGAATCTACATCCCCTACCCCACAGCATGATCATACCTCTGAAGCTTCCTCATTAAGGACCAAAGAGCAGAAGATTACCATCAAAGAAACTGGAGTTAGGGAATACTCCATTGAGCATAGCCTCAATCTTGCCAAGATGCCTTTATCTCCTAGATCCTTTGGTCAACCCAAGCATTTTCCAAAGCCATCTGCTCCTCCTATACCTCCCATAGCTCCCTTTGTAAAATGGGGGACCTTATCAGATGAGACAGAGGAAAGAGATGTCCTAGAATGGCTTTATACCGAAGAAGAAGAGAACATACAATAGGAACCACCTAGGCTCCCAATAGAAATCTATGGGTGAGGTGAATCTATCCTACATAGAATTGGTTACGAAGGACAATGCCCCATTAGCCTAAGAAGAGAAGGAATCATAGAACCCATTCAACCTTCTTCATCATCATCGGCTAGAAATACAAAAGGCCTAGGATATAAGGATAAGGGAAAAGCTAAAGAAAATGCTTGTCTAGTGGAAATGATCCATACACTTCAAGTGGACAGTGACACAGATTCTCATGAATATGAGTGGGATGAGTTGACAGAGTACTCCTACGATGAAAAAGAGGTCGATACCATTCAAACTTATAGCCCCTACCATGAGGGACAAATGCTACCGAATAGGCCATTAGAGTCTGATTTGCCTATCTTTGAGAATACAACTTTCAAGGAAGGTTCGAGTTCTATCGCAATAAACAACTTGGAGGAAAGTACCATCCTGAACACTCCCCCTCCCAATACTCCTACTATATCCATTCAAACTATCAATGAATCAGATCTATCCTCTGACTCACTCCCCCTTGTACATCCTGAGCTTATTAATTGGGATCTACAAGGAACTCCTCAACTAGATATGTTCCAAAATGATGATGCTTATATTGACTACATGGAAATTAGGGACCACCTACCCAAAGGGGATCATAAAGATGGTTTCACTATTGAACTTAATATCGTGGTTTATTTCGGAGAGGGTGCCAAGCCTTCCAGTTGCAAAAATATCAAAATAAAAATTAGATCTAACAATGAAAACCATTCTACAGCAGTATCAGATCCCAAAATAATAAAAAGAAAGGATGCATCCAAAGGTGAAAACCCAACTGTGGCACCTGACGATGGAAGGCTTGACACTCTCTCCAATGACATGCACCAAGAGAAGTCTCAGATTGTTGTGGAACCAACAGAACCTATTAACATTGGAACAGAGGAACAACCTAAGATCATTCACTTTGCCAAGTCTCTAACCCCACTAGAGAAAACCAAGTTTGTACCATTCTTCAATAGAAAGCAAGTCAATTTTGCTTGGTCATACGCTGATATGCCGGGGTTAGATCCAGATTTGATTCTACACCATCTTCCATTAGATCTAGGAGTGAAACTAGTGAAATAGAAACTTAGAAAGATGCATCCACACATAGCACTGCTTGTAAAGGAGGAACTCAAGAAATTACTGGATGTAGGATTCATCAGAGCTATAGACTATCCGGAATGGGTCTCCAACATAGTCACGTAGGCAATGCCATTTCTCAAATGTACCCTAAGGCTTCCATGGTCCCATCTATCCCATTTCTTGTCGTCTTTCTTCTAGTCCATCCATGGTCCATTAGGGTTTACCCTGAACTACGTTGCCTCTACGTCATCACGTAGGCAAGGCCATTTAGTAATGAGCCCCCAAAGCACTAGGTCAGTCCCTTAGGGTTCATCTCACCAATAAAGATTGTGGAATCTTCTCACTAGGCAAGCAAGCGCAAGCAAAAACTTACTTTCAAGCAAAAATCCTGACACAAGACATTAACCTATCCAAAGCAAAGCAAACAAACTCCCAAGGCCTTCTAAATGATTTTACCCATATTATGGCAAGAAACAAACACATCTAAATGCAAAAATGTTTTTTGAATTGGAAACATGGTTAAAATATAGGGTCTTGATTTTTTCTATCATGCCTTTCTATGCTACTCAAGGATGCCAAAAGCTAGAGATGCTATGATGGGGGCATGATTATTTTCTTTGTTTGTTGTTTGTGGATTAAACTTTAGTAATGTGAAACCTTGTCTAAAGACACGATCGACAAAAAGATCATCGAGGACATCAAAGATCTAACACAAACAGGGGCAATCCTTGACTATTGATACACAAGAAATACTTAGGTCATCTCGGTTCAATTATACCTTGATGCTTGTATTAACTTGGTAAATCAAAATCCATGTAAGCAATGCTCAACTCATCTCGGTTCAATTATAACTAGATGCTTGTATTAACTTACAACATAAATAGCCCAATGATAAAATAAGCACTTATAAAATACTTGCACTATCAAGATGTCAAAAAACCATTCACATCCGTTCACATTTGCAAAAGGATCCATATCCCATGCAATAACAATCCAGAATGCAGAGTATCAATGTTTATAAAAGCTTGTGATTCCTTCTATCGAGTCATTCTTCTATCAATCAATATTCTATCTATCATTGTGGTCCGTTCTTCTCAATTCGGTCAACCCGAGCAATGATCCAAATGCAAGGTCCATCCTTAATTCATATCAATCAAGTCAAGTCAATCTTATCAAATGATCTAATCACAATCAGTGGTGTTAATCCTTGTCTGGTCATAAACCAACTTGATCAGTTAATCATTCAATTGTCTTATATAGGATGTTGCATTGTTGAAATCAGACCAACACATGCGTCTTACACGACATGTTCCATTTTCCTGAAACCAGACACTATCCTTCATGTTGCTCTAGGGATCTATCATTCCCAACTATGACAACACTGTTGTATATCATTATCAGTATATCGTTGGTTTACCACTCGATAGGGGCAATACCTTGCTTGTTCTTATGTCATTTGTGCATCCTTGCTTACTTTCTTGTGTGTGTTATCATTCGACTCTTTCTTCCCCCATTTTCTTCAAACCTCACCTTCTTCTTCGTGAGATTATCCATCTCACGTCCTTCTGCCTTCTTCATGTCCAATCTCTCAAGGGGGCATCCTATCGTCATACCCTGTACTAGGGGCAAACTGGGGCATGTATCATTATCAGACTATCTATTCTTTGAAGCAATGTTGTAAACTGCATTGCATCAAAGAGGGGCAAAATGTATACGCCTAAAAATGACATGATTCCATCTAAATAAATATTCTTAATATTTATTCCCTTCTAATTCCTCTATCAATAAATAAATAAACAAATATATTTATTTGATTCACATTCTTTTAAGTTAATTAAATATCAAAATATTTAGTTATCTCTTCTAAAGTCAAAATTAAATAAAATCTTTTTATTTAATTAAATTCTTCCAAACAATTAAATAATTCCCAATTATTTAATTAAATCAAATTCATTCTTCCAAATTTGAATAAATCAAATCAAATTTATTTAAATCCTCTCAATCTCCAAAAATAAAATACAATCAAATATTTTATTTATTCTTCCAAATCATGCACCACAATTAAATAAATTTATTTATTTAATTTGCTTTCTTTTCTTCTAAATTAAAAAATTCCAATTATTTAATTGTTTCTTCCAATAATATCTTCTCTAAATTTAAATAAATCAATTATTTATTTAAGTTGCCTTTTCTTCTAAATTGAGTTATCTCTAAATATAATTCAAGATTTGTGCACATGCAATTAAATATTCCTAATATTTAATAAAGAAAAATATTTTCTTATTCTCATGCAAATCCCTTCTTGTTTTAATCACTTAACTGATTATTATATTCTTTTAATTGCTTTAACTCATTCTTCTATTCTTGATAACTCCTCTCATGCAAAATAAAGAAAGACACATGTCTTCTTATTCGTTGTACGTTCCTCAACCATTCTCAATCGTTGATCTTCTCATTCTCTCTATACCATTGATCTCTTCTTTCCCAAGTCTATAAAAGAAACCTCATTCTTCCATTTCAATCATCCAAGCTTTAAGTATCATTACTCTATAGGAATTACTGCGTGCCTTTGGCACCCACGTCATTCCTTCATTGCTTGTGATCACATTCGTTACTACACACTACGCACTACTACCATCGTTGTGAAGCTCCTCTTCATTGTGATATTATCATAGCCATTCTCAATTGACATTCTTGAAGCATAGCAAGGAAGTGAACTCTCTGAGGGCCTTATTTCATACATGCAAGATCGATTGTGATAGGCGATCAATGGAAGCTTCGAATTAAGGAGGTTTGCTTTATTTGCTGTTCATTGTTTATTGAATCTTCTTAGTTCACCATTTCATTGAGTTTTGGGTAACTTGATATTGATTATTATTGTTTATTCATTTGATCCAATTTTCCCTTAACACTCAATATTCTTAGGTGTGAGAAAATTGATAGACATGGTTCGAATAAGAACTAACCATGGAGAAAGTGAAGAGGAAAACCACCCACCAAATAATAATCTAGACCAAATCATAACCCATGCTTGAGGAAACTGTTGATGGTGGTTTTAGCACACAACAACGCACGTGTGATTGTTGGTTTCACACCTCTCTTGAAAAGTAGTCTTACCTTGAGTAAGACTACTTTTCAAGAGAGGTGTGAAACTAGCAATCACACTTGCGTTGTTACATGCTAAAACCACCATCAATAGAATTGGCGCTAGGAGGGCCCCTATTTTCCCTCTGCTAAAATCAGCAAGTCTAGGGACTAGACAGAGACACACTAGATCCAGCTTAGCTGGAGAAGAGCTATTGTCCCTAGCAAAATTTAGAATAACACGAAGGGATCAAGGAATACCTATTGATAATTGAGAGGGGGGGGTGAATCAGTTAGCCTAATTATTTCTTCTTTTAAATTTTCTTATTAATCAATGCAGCATTGGATCAAACAAACAAACATTACCATGAAATGAAAAACACATGACACAGTATTTTTGACGTGGAAACCCTGTTAAGGGAGAAAACCACGGGGTGATTAACCCAAAGATTATTCTCTGTTAGAAGAATAAGGAATTACAAAATGGCACTTGCCAATTAGGGCTCACTACCCGAGCACACTGCTCACAAAGAGGCCCACTGCCTACAAGGAGACACACTTTCTACAAAGTGATAAGAATCACAGTCTTGAACTGATTGGAAGCATCTACATATGCTGGAGTTCAGTTCCGGTTAGGCTCAGTACACTGATCTGCTGCACTTCATCTTTCCTCTATTCTTTATTCTGCTATCCTTTCACATACCGGATCTTTCTTACTACTTCTGCTCTGTTCTGCACTTATTCGCATATACCTTCACACAACTTCTATCTTCACAACTAAATCCATCCTCTATATATATCCGCACAAGTAATTTCATCATCTTTCTAGTCGGCATCCGGAACAGTCTAGTTTCTTACAAACTCTGTTCTGTCGGCTGAATCCTTGCTCACCAAGCAATGCGGATCAAGCATATACTTGTAGATATCATTAATCATGTTAGCCAAACATGATTCATGCCTTCACAACCTTTACCATCAACAGTAACACATCCAGAAAATAGTCTGATACTCTGTCAGTCAGTTCTTCCTCTGTTCTCACTGTCTCTCAGGAATCCGGTACTCAACTATTCATATCTTTTTCTTTGTTCATCACCGGAGGCTAAATCCTTGGAATATACTACTCAAGGTAGTCCTCTTGACTTCCCCAAATCCACACTGCACCAAGACACTTCCTCTGAGAGATCCGGACCAATCTGTCGGACCTTGCCACATGCTCTGTTCTTGTTCACCAGACCACAACAATCTTCATTCTGACTTCCGGTAGAGACACACCATGACTTGCGGATATGTGGGATGACCTTTGTTGCCATCAATGACAACAACCATGAATCCATATAGTGTCTCTTGCCAACAATCTCCCCCTTTGGCATTGATGGCAACACTTAGTGAAAAATGACTAAGTGTTTACACTATGCTCCCCCTTTGCTGATGCTCTGTCTTTATATACAATTTTCGGAACTCCCCCTTAGTTGGATTCCTCATTTTTCACTGCTCCTCACTCCCCCTTTGACATCAATGGCAAAGGGTAGGGTCCGCACACCAAAATTTTCAAAAAAATTTCTATACATAGCCGCATATTTACATACTCACATATACTGAAGAATGTCTGCAAAAGATGTCTTCAGTTGGATCAGTTCTGTAGCCCAACTTTGCTTCATTCTATCCAAAATTGAAATGTGACCACTCAACAAAAATACAAATGCATCTGCCCTTTTTAGATATTTCGGATCACTTGTCTGGGCTGTGATTTGAGCTTCTGCTATGGCCTCATGCATGGCCTCTAGCTTAGGGACAATTAACCCCCTGAGCTCACTCAACCTGCTTATTCTATTTTTCCTTTCCTTCTCCAGTTTCTTGATTTCACTCAAGACTGCAATAGTCTGACATTCTTGATTTGTTATAGAGGAAGAAAAAGGATCAAAACTTTGAGACAAGCTTAGTAGTGTGTCCTCTTGCGCTTTTATTTTCTTCTCAATGTCTACTGTTACCTTGGACCAGGAGATACAAAATTTGTATATTTCACCGCCATCCTTAAGAGCATTTTCTAAGCTCTTTATCCCAATGTTCATGTTTCTCCTATCATTAATGATCAAACCCTGAACCTCGGAGAACCTTTTATCCAAAAACTCCTTCCGGACCTTTTCTTCAGCTGATTTTTCTAGAGATTCAAAATGTGTACTAACACTGCTGACTAAGGTTTTGAGATTACTGGAAGAGGAGGCTGTGGGATCCTTCTGAAGAGATGGCATGATCTTTTCTAGCACTCCAGATGCTACCTCCATAAGCTCACAGTCTTCCATGTGAGATTTCAGCAGTTTCTCTTTGACTTTCTCATTTGCAAATGAGGCTATTTTCATTGTTTGCATCGGTGACAAAGAGTCAAAATCTAATGGTCCTTTTAGCAGGTCCGGTTCATCAATTTCTATAGTGGCTTTTGTCAAGAATTCTTGAATAGTTTGTGCAGTGTCTCTTGCTGGAGACAGATGTTTCTTCTCTTCTGCAGTTTTGTCCTTTGGAATCTTTTCTCCTTCCTTACTCTTACCACTTTCAGTTGTGGTTTTCTCTGTTGGGGTCTTCTCTTTCTCTGCATCCTTGGTGCTGTCAACCTCTTTTTCTTTAATTGCTGCTTCTTTCTCCTGTAGTTTCTCTTCTTCTTGGGATCCAGAGACTGTAGGGGAAACCGGAGGAGAGGTGTTAGTCTGTTCAAGGGCCACTTCTTCCGGAGCAAATGATTCCAAGTCCACAGCTGTTTCTGCACCTAAGTCCTCTACAACAGGAAGATTAAACCTTTTGAAGGTTTTTTAGAGAATCTCTTCAGTGTCCTTGGCTACCTTGTCGGTCTCACCAAGCATAAGCTGATTCATCCTTGCTTTGCTCCTGAATTCATCCTTGCAGTCTTTGAATACCATGTTCATTGTTTTGTGATCAATTGAAGGATATAGCTGAATAGCTATCTGTTCCCTGATCTCAAGGTCTTTTGCCATGGCATTGTTCTTTCTTATCTCTAATTCCATCTCTAGGCTCTTTGGGATTTCAGAGATAATCTCAATAAAAGCTTTATTGTAGATGTTCAAGTAACTTATTGTAGCTTCTTGCAGGATCTTTTGATCTGCCTCGTTGTAGTCATCATAAAATTCAGCCACCGGTTGAAGGTTCCCATCCACAGTGACTGATTTGACTACACTGTCTAGGGATAGAGTGGGCTTTTCAGCAAATTCCTCTGCCATTTCTTCCTTGTCTTGGCCTATGGAGGGTTTACCGGATCCTTTCTTCTTCTGCTTCTTTATTTCTTTTACTCCCTCATCTGGCTCAGTTTCCTCTTCATCCTTTTGGCTTTCATAAGCCCTTGTGGCTTTTGTCTTAGATCTTTTACCGGATGCCTGGACTTCTGGTTTTGAACTTTTGGTTGTGGGAGGTGCAGATCTTTTTGATGATCTGGTCCGGGTGGAAGTTTCAACCGGAACACTTTCTTTACTTTTCTTTTCTTCCTCAGCCTTTCTCCTCTTTTCTCGGCTGGCATCAAGTGCCTCTTTTGAGATGCCTAGGCCTTGAGCAATATGCTCTACTTCTTTTCTCACCTTCCTCTTTATCTCAGGTTCCCTGAGTTCTACATGGATCTTTACACTCAGCTCCTCAAAGGTTCCAAACCTTTCTGCCTTTGGATCTTTAGGCTGACTTAGCATGTGTTGAACATGTAGCTCCACTATCTGTTCATCCACTTCATACCCCATGGGCATGATCCAGACAGTCCTTGGCTCCACTGCCTCCATTAGGCACTGATCAGTGTCCACCATAAAGCACACTGAGTCTTTGTATTTTTCAACAAGAGACTGGGGAATTCTCTCTCTTGCTTGCATTATGCTTTGGAAGTTTTTGAAGTATCCCCATAGGACTGTATTTCTTGCTTTGGCATCCCCAAGCCCATGTAAATAGTCTCTTATCTGGACTGCAATAGGTTTGTCATTCTGCCATGCACATCCACTTGATTCGGGTAGCTCATTCATGAAGTAGAAAAATAGACATAATATAAGAGTACCATACTTAAAGGAATTCTTTTTGTCCTTCTTGATTTTTTGTATATTTTCCATTAATTGGCTTAAGAGTAGTTCGCAGAGATCATATTCTACATTCTTCATTAGCATTTCATAGGCAGTATATACTGCAGTTCCGGATACAGAATTCTCCCTGCTGGAGTGATAGATCTTGTATCCTATTATCATGGATGCATACTTGATATCCGGATCTGAAATATCTTCAATGGTCATTGCCCTCTTATCAAATTTTGATCCGGTGGCCTCAGTTACAATGTTATTTTTGACAGATTTCAGGATAGGTATCCCTCCGGAAGAGTATAGACCAGTTACTGCTCTAATTGCCTCTTTTGTGATCTTGCAGGGTCTATCCAGCCATAGGAAGTTGTCATGCATCCTGCTCAGTACATACTGGACCCATTCATCTTCTTCAAAGCAGGGGAAATGAATGAATTGATCAAATTGTTTCTTCTGGATACCCTTATACTCTGGTTTAAGCTCAAAAGCATTGTCTATCAGTTGTTTGTGATAGAGATCTCTCAATTTGAATTCCCCAAATTCCTCAATACTTGCATGTATGTAAACCCTAATGTCTTCTGTGTGTAAAACTCCGTGAGGAACACTGAAAAATGCTCCTAAGGGATCTACCTCCAATGACTTGTATGGATGTTTCTTAAATTCAGGTCGGGGCCTATCTGAGATTTTTACTATATTTGGAGTAGCCATTTCTTCAAAAGATTTGTAGCAAGATATCGAAAGTGGAAAATACCTTTTGCGTCTTCGGTTGCACGGAGTAGTTGGATTGATTTCTATATGTAATGACTTCGGCAGGAGATCTTCGGTGATCTTGATGAATTTTGTTTCAGAGCTCCACTTTTCGCTTCTTCTTGGATGTGGAATGATCAAATGATTGTTGAGAAATCCCTTATATTATTTCGCAAACCCTAATATCTGTTTGCACTAAATGCTTCACCTATATTATTCCGGTTTGCCTTGTCCGGATAGCTTGGAGTATCCCGGATCAGTCCTGATCTATGAACATCATGCGAATCTTTCAATCATGAATAAATCAAGATGACACATTACAAGAACATCCCAAACATTCTGTCCAGTCCACAGAGTCAAATAATGTACTTCCGGATCTCTCTGGACCCTTTTGTAGTCATCTGTCATTCCGGAGCATCTCCCAGAACAGGTCTTTACTTGATCGATCACAACTTCTTTATATCTTCATGCGGACCTCTTAAATCTTGTCTGGATCATCTCAGGACTGGTATCTTCAAACCCTTTACTCCGCATCTTATGTCACATCCGGCACCACTTGATTGGCTGGGGGAACAGGATTTTCTTTGAGTCTCCCCCTGAGCCAGAGCTCACTTTTTAATTTCTGGAAGAAATATCAGCACCAGAGTCTGGTGCGGATCCAACCTCTACATTCTCTGAACTTTTCTTCACCCAAATCTTGCTCATCTGATTCCTAACTTCATCCGCATTCATCTTTTGTTTACCCTTGTCTTGATTCTGATTATACACTGGACCTCTTTTGTCCTGATTCTTGCTTCTGCAGACTTTAGCATTATGACCAGACCTATTACAGATTTGGCAAATAACATTTCTTTGCATATTTGACTGATAACCTCTTGATCTGCATTGATTAGCCATATGACCTACTCTATTGCATGTAAAGCATCTACCTTTGAATGATTTGTTTACTTGCATATTTCTGCATTCATGGGATTTGTGTCCATACCTTTTGTAGTTAAAGCACTGTCCGGAGAAGGATGAATTAACCTGATTCATTCTCTTTCTGCACTGATTAGCTTTGTGACCAAAGTGGTTGCAGCTGTGGCAGTATCCATTGAAAGATGGATGTCTTTGAGCATTGGGCTGTCTTACCGGAGGTCTTCTAGGCCTATTCCTTGGATTTTCTGATCCAAAATTCTTTTGACCAGATCCGGAGCTTTCTCCTTTCTCATATCCCAAACCATACTTGTCATCTGTCCTCTTTTGACTTCCAAGAAGTACTTTAAGTTGGGCAGAACTTATCTTGAATTTTCTTTATATTCATTTGCTGTTTGAAGATCTCTTTTGAGAGAGGCAATTTGATCCTCAAGTTTTTCTTCATTATCTTTGGCATCTTCAAGATCAGATTCAAGATGTCTGATAATCCTGTCCATCTGGTGGCATTCTTCTGATTTTTCTTTAAGAGATTGTCTTAGATTGTCTTCAGCTTTTCTTTTTTCTTCAATCTCTTGAGTAAACTTTATAGTTCCTGATTCCATTTCATGTCTTAACATAATGACTTCTTTTGATAACTTTTCACATAACTTGGTTTGCTCAGTCAATTCTTCATTTGTATTGCTTTCTTCACTTTGTCTTGCTAATTGTTGGAGCAGCTCCTTTCTCTTTTTCATAGAGAGACTTAATTTGTCCTTTAATTCTCTCATGAATTCATCAGCCTGTTTGAGTCTTTCCTTTAATTCATTGACTTCAGAATTTGATTGTTCAAGATCCTCAAGGGCAGTCTTGAGTTACTCCCTCAAACCATATGCATCCATTTGAACTCCCAGATCTTCCTCAAGCTGTTAGGCTCTATTAGGAGGAACCTTGCTCTGATACCAATTGTTGATAACTGAGAGGGGGGGGGTGAATAAGTTATCCTAATTATTTCTTCTTTTGAATTTTCTTATTAATCAATGCAGCATTGGATCAAACAAACAAACATTACCATGAAATGAAAAACACATGACACAGTATTTTTGATTTGGAAACCCTGTTAAGGGAGAAAACCATGGGGTGATTAACCCAAAGATTATTCTCTGTTAGAAGAATAAGGAATTACAAAATGGCACTTGCCAATTAGGGCTCACTACCCGAGCACACTGCTCACAAAGAGGCCCACTGCCTACAAGGAGACACACTGTCTACAAAGTGATAAGAATCACAGTCTTGAACTGATTGGAAGCATCTACATATGCTGGAGTTCAGTTCCGGTTAGGCTCAGTACACTGATCTGCTGCACTTCATCTTTCCTCTGTTCTTTATTCTGCTATCCTTTCACATACCGGATCTTTCTTACTACTTCTGCTCTGTTCTGCACTTATTCACATATACCTTCACACAACTTCTATCTTCACAACTAAATCCATCCTCTATATATATCCGCACAAGTAATTTCATCATCTTTCTAGTCGGCATCCGGAACAGTCTAGTTTCTTACAAACTCTGTTCTGTCGGCTGAATCCTTGCTCACCAAGCAATGCGGATCAAGCATATACTTGTAGATATCATTAATCATGTCGGCCAAACATGATTCATGTCTTCACAACCTTTACCATCAACAGTAACACATCCGGAAAATAGTCTGATACTCTGTTAGTCAGTTCTTCCTCTGTTCTCACTGTCTCTCAGGAATCCGGTACTCAACTATTCATATCTTTTTCTTTGTTCATCACCGGAGGCTAAATCCTTGGAATATACTACTCAAGGTAGTCCTCTTGACTTCCCCAAATCTGCACTGCACCAACACACTTCCTCTGAGAGATCCGGACCAATCTGTCAGACCTTGCCACATGCTCTGTTCTTGTTCACCGAACCACAACAATCTTCATTCTGACTTCCGGTAGAGACACACCATGACTTGCGGATATGTGGGATGACCTTTGTTGCCATCAATGACAACAACCATGAATCCATATAGTGTCTCTTGCCAACAATACCTAGAGCCCCTCGAGCTCAGTCAGCCCCTAGAAATACTACTATAGCTCCCATCAATCCTCCCACCATGGCTTTCTTTGCGGGAAATAACCAGTCTCCTTTTTAGTTCAATGATTACCATGACATGCCAAAGAACTCGGATAAGTTCTGCTCAAAGTTCAGAGTAAATGATCCTGATAGAACCACAGACAAGCACATTTATATTTTTTAAGATAACATGTTTATGTTACAAGTGCAGTACAAGGATGTGATATGCAGGTTGTTCCCTTACTCTTTGCAAGAGGAAGCCTATTACTGGTTTGCCAACCTCCCAGTGACATTCATAAATTCATGGTGGAACCTGAAGAGTGCTTTTCTGAATAGGTTTCGTATGCCTACCACTCCAACTGATCTTTATCGATCTTTTGTGGAGATTCATCAGGAGGAAGGTGAGATGATAAGTTCCTTTAACAACAGGTTCCAAAAAACTTACAGTCATTTGCAAGCCCCCTACATTATAGATTAGGCTATTGCCCTACCCATCTACTATGCTACCCTAGATAAACTTACCTCCATGTTTGCAAGGAGGGCTAACCCAATACCTGCTAGTTTAGCTCAAGCATATTCTGCTGCTATCGATGTAAGTACCCAACTGGGGCAAACAGCCTCTGGTCCACTGAATCATATGGGGCTTGTTGCCATGCCAAATCAAATTCCTATGATAAATCATGCATTGGCCAATCATACCCCTGTAATGAACCCAATACCAAACCTAGCTGCAATACAAGCCTTTTAATCCACCTGGGTAACCTAGTAGCTGAAATGCCTCCAACACAAATGTCATTCCTACAATCTTCAGAAGCAGCCAAGAGTAAAGAAGATAGAGATGATATCAAAGAAGTAGTTGAAAAAATGAAGAAGCTCACTACTGAAGTTACTCACCTCAAGAACCAGAATGCTTACCTATAGTAGATGGGACATAATCAGCAACATTCCTAGAATCAGTAGTACTCCCAGAACCAAAGTTAGAATCAATTCCCAAATTAGAATCAGTACAAAAATCAAAACTTTTAGTAGCAGTTGAATCGATCCTGGAACATTAGGCCAAACAATGGAGGGGTGCCTTCACCCTTGGAGAATCAAAATAATGATGCCAGACCCCCAAGACGTGTGATGTTGGCTGAAGCTACTTTATCTAATTGGTGTAGACTGCACAACACAAATGCTCACTCTGAACTAGACTGTTTAGAATTCTAGATTGCATCTAGTGTCTTTCAGATGGAGATCCAAAATGCTAAAAATCAGGCTACTCTGCCAACTAGGTATGAAATTGTTCCTTCACAAAGGTATGATACTACACTAGTTCTTGATAGTTATACATTTCCATTCCAAGATGATAATCAGCCTGAGGAGGAAGAGTCTGAATAAGTTAATGCATATCAGCAATATAATAAAACTCCTTACAACCTAAGAAGTAGCAAGCCTAAAGGTCCCTTCACCACTTCTATCCCACCAAATAGCTATCAGATTCTGCCTAACCCAAAAGCTACCAATAATCCTGAACCACCAAAAGTTCCCCATCAATCGGTATACCAGGGTACCATTGCAGAAAATTCCCAACGATCCAATATAGCAAAAATGGGGCAGTATGTGGCTAAGAAACTTAAGAGAATGAAAGTCAGTTTTTCTGTGTATGAATTGCTTAAGATACCTAAGGTTAGGACATATTTCTTTCAAGACCTAGGTATTGGAACGAAGACTAATTATATACCAAAGGAGAACAATGCTAAAGATAGCACTGATAAGGGGAAGGAAAGAATACATGTCACTGATGTAGATCAGAAGATGACACTGTATAAGGATAAGAGGGAAAGTCCCCCTTTCCTCTTAACACTTAGAATATTCAATAGGAACCTTCATAAATGCTTAGTAGATTCTGGTGCTTCCACGAATGTAATGTCACTGTCAGTTTGTACAGCACTTGGGCTTACTCCAGCCAAATCATCCCAGAAAGTGACACAATTGGATAAAACTAAAGTCAATGTAGTAGGAGAATTGAACATGATACACATACAATTAGCTTCCGACCCTAGGATACAACAATATGTTGATATTCAAGTAGTGGACATTCCCGATCAATATGACATGCTTCTGAGTAGAGATTGGTCTAGGACTTTGAATGGTTATATGGCAACTGACTTCTCTCATATGTGGTTACCATGGAAGGGGTTGGCCAATCAGATACGTATTGAAAGAGAACCCAAAATGAAACATATGATCACAGAATACAATCAACCCAATGAGATTCTATTTTCAGAAGTTGATTTGGGAGTCTATCTTCCACACAGTAGTCAGCTAGAAGAAGTTCTCATGCTAAGCTGCTTAAGACCCTCCAAACCACTTATAGAAAGACTACAAGGTACAACAACATACATTCAATCATATGTGGAGGACTCTTTGGAAGAAGTTGAACCTAGGGTATTTAAGGGATTTTGCAATTTTGTGGCCAGATTTGTGCAAGATCAGAATGTCATTGGAAAGCAGGTTCAAATGGAAGAACTATAATTGCCCAACTGGTGTCGTATACATGATACATCTCATCCTGAATTTACCTGCCAACTGTGTCAAGAGGCGATTAAACAAGTGCAAATACAACTGAGGATCCCATAATTCTGAAGGAAGTGTTGACTGTCAAAAAGAAGGAAGAGCCCAAGCTCCCTCCCGATGAGGAGAAGTCAGTAAAATAGCCTGATGACAACAGACTTTTGCTTATGGACCTTAAGGTTTGATGGTTCAAGGTGTAGACAAGAGTCTGGTGCCAGGGCTGAATTGATTAGCTCCACTGGGAGTTGATTTTTAGCATCGCAAAGGCTGTAGTTCCCATGCACAAATAACATCACTGAATATGAAGCATTAGTGCAATGATTGCTGCTAGCATTACATAAAAAGGTCATAATTGTCCAGGTGTTTGGTGATTCTAAGTTAGTGGTGAAATAAGTGAGAAAACAATACTCATGTAATGATAAGAGATTAAATAGGTATAGGAACGGAGTCTAGGATTTGATTGAGTGCTTTGACAGTTTTAACATCCAAGTCATTCGTAGAAGACAGAATCATGTTGCAAATGCTCTAGCTCAAACAACAAGTACCTTAGAACCAACATCTATGGTAGGACTAAAGAAGTTCTTGGTGGAATTTGTGGCTACCTCATCTATACCTGATAATGTTATCAATTTCCATGTTTTTGAGGATGATCAACATATAATTAATTTCTTTACTTCATTAGATGTGTTTACTGCCCAAATAATAGATGAAGATGAGATGGAACCTGCTGAAATGGATTTAGAAGGAGTACTAAACTTAAAGACAAATATGATCCCATGAGGAATGGTAGAATTAGAAAGACTATTTGATGTAGATAATTTAGGGACTCAAAGGAAAGAAGGAGGATCCCCAGGAGGAAAGTGTGACCCATTCAACTTGGGAACAAAAGAAAATGTGAAGAACGTGTTCATTCGGAAAGCCAGTACTGAAGAGGAAAAGACATGAATCATACATGCATTAAGAGATTATCATGAAGTTATAGCTTAGAGTTATGAAGATCTAAAGACTTACGACACCTTGATTATCACGCACACAATCCTGTTGAAGCCAAGAGTGAAGCCTTTCAGACAAAGGTAGAGACCAGTAAATGCTTTGCTGGAACCGCTGTGTAGTTAGGGTAAAAATGCAAATCAGGGCAAATGAATAAACAACAATGATAAAAACCCTAGCAATGCACAATGAAGCACAAGACAACATGAAAATCAAAATAACAAATGTAAATGCAAACCGATCTCCACGCTATGCTCGATTTATCTCCATTGCTCTTCTCCACCTCACATGAGCATGCAAGATTTTGAAGGATTATTGTTGGAGGAATGTTAGGTGCTCACTTCTGCAGCATAACATTAAGATGAAGATGATAGAATGAATGATAGATGAAGGATGCAAAGGCTCTAATGATATTTCAACAGCATGTGTATACTTGAGGATCAATGCATCTTAGAAAATTTGACAGAATAAGGGTACTTGAAGCTCAATGCATTATAGAAAATTTGACAGAATAATGGTACTTGAAGCTCAATGCATGTTAATGGCTTATGAGGGGGTTGATTTATAGGAAAGGCTTGGTTCAAATGAATGGTTGAGATTAAAAAGCTAATTGATTGATGTGGATGGCTAGGATTGATTCAGTTATCCCACTCTTCAAGGGAGTTGTAGTCATTTGACAAGTGTCAAGGAGAATAGGGCTCATGTGTGCTTGTGTACATAAAAAGTACTACATGTGAAAGATATTGAATAAAAAGCTGTAGTACCACTTATCTTTTTAAATGAAAGAGGCACACATGTTGGCTAAATGATAAGATAAATTAATTAAATTAATAAAATTTATTTAATTAATTGGAAAGTCAGCTTATAATGAAATGTGAGAACTTAATTCAAATAAAATATTTGAATTAGTTGGGATATGAGTTGGATATTAATTAATTAAATAAAATTTATTTAATTAATTGGATAGTGGGATTACGATAGGATTGGGATATGATGTGGAAATTAATTAAATAAATAAAATTTATTTAATTAATTGGCTAATGGAATAAGTGGGGTTAAGAGTGGGATTTAGGACAAAATGCTAGATGATGTCTAAGATAATGTTTTAACAAGGTGTTGCAAGACATGGACATTAATGAATAATGTTGAAGGACATTAGTTGTGCATGTGAAGGATATGAATAAAAGTTGTATAACAACACATGATTGACTGGACAAGTGTTGGAATATGATAAAAGATGAGGACTTAATTCAAATAAAATATTTGAATTAGTTGAAATATGAGTTGGATATTAATTAAATAAATAATATTTATTTAATTAATAGGATAAATGAATAGGATGGGATAAGATATGATGTGGAAATTAATTAAATAAATAAAATTTATTTAATTAATTGGGATGAGGATAGGATATGATTGGGATATGATGTGGAATTAATTAAATAAATAAAATTTATTTAATTAATTGTCTTAATGGATAATAATTTAACAAGGTGTTGCTAGACATGGACAAAGTTGGGACAATTTTGGGTGTCTACATTTTGCCCCTCTTTGAGATGATGTTCGAGATGATGAGCTTTGTGTTGAGTAACATCATTTCAAAGAAGTTAAGGTATGGATAATTGATAGGGATGCTGATGATGATGATGATGATGATGATGATGATGATGATGATGATGATAGAAAGAATAGGTTGGTGATGCCCCCTCGAGAGGATAGGTGGGTTGGACAAACCCGGGTATGCTCTCGAAAATAAATGGCTTGGCTACAAAAGAAAGATAAGGGAATGGATAGAAGAAATGGATGATGTATTATGCTGCAATGGAAAGTGAGCAACCATGATGTTTGATATAGCACTAGACGTTATGCACCAAGGTATAAGGACCGGGGTGACGTGTCTGGTGCCCCAGCGTAATATAACCTTGTCTAACATATGAGGAAGAAAACTTAGAGCATTGAAGTCCTAATGCACAAAAGGTATGATATGACCTTAGATGCAAAGGATAGTGCCAAAAGCTATTCCAACATACACAAGATATGAATATTAGCTGGAATAATACCGATGTGATACAAATGCAAGATAAAGAGATAACACACAAGCAAGCAAGCAAGCATGCACAAATGATTCAAAAACAAACAAGGTATTGCCCTTGTCAAGTTGTAAACCAATGATTAATTGTTTGATTGTTTTACTGATAATGATGATAGTTGAGAGTGTTGTCATTGCGGGGAAAGCTATATCCCTAGATCAACACAAGTTTGTTTGCTAAATTGGTTGGCTAATTGGCTGATTGATTTGGCTTACAACAAGCCTAGGATCAAGACCATTGATTGCGATTGGATAACTTTGCTTGATTGATTAACTTGATTGGTATGGATTAAGGATGGGCTTGCATTTGGATCATTGTTTGGAATGATTTGATTGGATGAATGGATGATTAGATTCACTTGATGAAATGTTGATGATGTGATGATATGTGGTGGATTGAGCTACTTTTGATTTGTTGGAGTGATTGGATTTGTTTTGATGGCTAGCTTGATGTGCTTTGGTGTTGATGCTGATGATTGATAGGATTTGTTTTGATAGTTGGCTTGATGTGCTTTGGTTGTGATGTTTGTTGTTGCTGGGTTGATTGTTTTGAATGATGATAGTAATGGTGTGATGATTAGAGTGTCCACTTAATCTAAGCAGGAGCAAGTGTTCTTAGTATGCTCAAAGGATGTAAAATAAACAAGGTATTGCCCTTGTCAAGTCATAAACCAATAATTGATTATTTGATTGATGATGATAGTGTTGTCATTGTGGGGAAAGCTATATCCCTAGTCAACACAAGGATGTGGGAATGCTATATCCCATTGATGATGTTTGATGATGATTGATTGGGCTCATGACAAGATTAGGATCAAAAACCTGTTGATTTGATTGGATAATGTTCCTTGATTGAGTGGCTTGCTTGATATGGATTAGTGTGACTTGGATTTAAGATCATTGCTTAGATTGATTTGATTGATATGATTGGAAGAAGTGATTGATTGAAATGGATGATGAATGTTATTGATAGGAAGAATTGATGATGATGATTGGATTGGATGTTGATGGAGTTGATTGTTTTGGATGATGTGATTGGTTTTATTGCTTGGATTTTTGTTGGGTTTTCTATTTTTTGGATTTTTGGAATATTTTGATTTTTTTTCTTTTGTGTTTTTTGAAATGTTTTAGAAAATGCCAATGGATTTACAATTTGGGTAGCCTTTGTGCTTGATACCAATGACAAGCGAGAAAACCAAGTCTAGGTGCAAAGATGGATGAAAGTGATGGAGAAAAGGATGGGCTCATAGTAAATGTGACAGCAAGATCATGAGAGTTGGATGGATAGATAAGAGAGGATAGGCCATATAAGGGATGGATGCATGCCTCATGATAAATGGATAGGTAGGCTAGAGTGGAAAGCTCATGATAAACAGATGGGGATAAGCAATAAGATGGAAAGCTCGTGATAAGGATACACCATAGTGGATGGATCATAAGGGAGTTAGGATGTGATCTCCAAAGGCTATGTTGCATAGGAAGAACTTATCCCATTCTAGGTGATTTTACATGACAAACTTCATGACCAAGGGATGACATGATTGGATTTTACATGGCGCTTATGACGATAGGATGACATGATGGATTGGTTTAAATGGGATGGATAAATGGTCAATGGATAGGCCTTGGTTTGGAAAGAAGGTATGTCAAGAAATATCCAAACATGTTTCAACATTTTGGTCCTATGTCTTTATCAAAATCAAAAGGCGGAAGGATGGATAAATGGGTTCAATGGAATAGGCATGTATATGTAATGGCTAAGGATGGTATGATGGTGTGGTAATGGTATGATGGGATAGATAATCGAGAAATGGATAGGTTGGATATGATTAGATGGATGAGACAATGTGCCCCCAAGTGTAAGTGACATAGAAGATCAACCTACACATGATGCCTATTTGCCAGGTTTTCATCATGGTACTTATCCAAGGCGCCTGTTTACCAAGTATTCACCATTGGACGAAGGGATTTCTCTTTACTTTTTTTTTTCTTTTTTTGCTTTTAGATGGGTTGACAATTACACATGGCCCCTGTTTGCCAGGTTTTCACCATGGTAATGGATAGGAGGGACTCAAATGTCTAGTTCTATGAAAGTTGGTAGTCCTGTTAGTGATGGATGATGTCTTCGCATGGACCATGTCCTTATGCTCATAGATGTTGATAAGGGATTGTATGGATGGGAGATGGATTAGGTAGATAGTGGATGATGAAATGGATTATGCAAGGATGGATCCATGGATAAAAGGCTTATGCAAAAGCATGGACCATAGGAAGGTGATGGGGAGATATGTAGGATAATGGATGGAAGATGGGGAGATGTAGTTATGTGGAGGTGCTATGGAGTGGAAGGGAACCATGACCAATGGCTGCACACACCATGATAAACATTGAATCTTTTGATTGGATGGTGGTGTAGGAAGCAATGGAGATGTTTGCTTAGGGGATGGTTGATGAAGTGATTTAGGAACCCACATAGATTTAGTATTTTTAGTGCTTTTGCTTTTCTTGTGGAATTTTTGAAGGGAATGGAAGTTTTGGATGGAAGTAGGCTTTTGGATGGAGATAGATGATTGGGATTCTTGAGATGTGGATGAGGATGCCTCATTTGACTTGCTAGATATTTGCTTAGGAACCCAAATCATTTTCCTTTTGGGCTTTTCTTTTAGAGGTAAGGGTTTGGATGGTTGCTTAGATGTGGATGAGGATGCCTCATTCACTCTGCTAGATGTTTGCTTAGGAACCCAAACCATTTTGTTTTTGGGCTTTCCATTTGGAGGTAAGGGTTTAGATGGTTGCTTAGATGAACTTTATTTTGAGTTTGATTCTTTATGTCCTAAGGTATGAGGACCTTTAGGGTTTTTGGTAGGATTTTTAGCTTTATAGGTAGAGGCATCAAAATTTTTGCTTTTGAATCCCATGGGGTGGGTGGAGTGGATGGAATGATTGGAAGCTTTATGCTTAAATGATGTGTGGTTTTGTTGGCCATGATTAGGGATGTAAGGATACTTATGAATGCTAGGTATATTAGGTGTTGGAAGCAATGGTGGCAAGGTGGATGGAGGGATATTTGGAGTTGGTAAAAGTGGAGGCAAAGTGGATGGTGGAACGTGTATGGTCACATGCTTTTGACATTTATAGGATGATGGAGGTGAAATGGCAACATATGTTTTGGGTAGATGATGGGGTTTGTGATGGAAAGTGGACTTAGGAGGGATGGAGGAATTACCAACATCTTGGCCTTGTTTACCTTGGGGTATGTATCTAAGGCCATATGAGCATGGAGGACATGGTTTGGCTCCAAAATACCTTGTTCATAAAGATTTAGACCTTTACTTTGGTAGTTCATGTTTTGGGGTATGTGATGGACTATAGGACTAGCTGTGTTTAGAGAACTAGACTTGAGCTCTTTATTGGATGGAGAAACTAAAGTGGATAAAGGTTGTTGTTGTCCCAAGGAAGAACAATCATGTATAAGGGTGGATAGACCAATAGGACATGATGGATTTGAAATGGGATCGATGATGGATGTGGAAGGGGGATCATTAGGATCTTGATTAGCATTGTGTTCACTAAGATCCAAGTTATTGATTTGATCATTTATGCTTACTTGGGGAACAAGTGTCTCATCATGACAAGTGGATGTTTGCTCATTATGGATAGGGCTAGATGGCAGATGACTAGGAGCAATGTGGATATTTTGCTCATGGATAGATATAGGATTATGGATAGGATCAAGGTGCTCATAGATAGCTTCTTCATAGGGATCATCTTGATCACGGAAAAGCTATATGTTATGGATGGGTTGAATTTGGATAGCTTTCTCATGAATGGTTGTTAGGAGATGGATAGGATCAAGTGGCTCATGGATAAGTTCATCATTATGACTAGCATCTTGATCATGGAAAAGATACATGTTGTGGATAGGTTGCATAAAAGTGATTTATTCTTGAGTTGGACTAGGGCTTAATGTTTCCACATGCTTAGGATTAAACCTTTGACATACCTCTTGGGTTGCTTGGATGGAAGTGGAAGGCTCTTGGATAGGCTCTTGGTCAACAACATGAGAACATGATGACTCTTGACTTGGATTAATGATAGAAGGTTCACAAATAGGCTTGATGGATTGTATGTCACATGATGGGCTTGAAGGGCTAGGTATGTTAATGGAAGGCTCTTGGATAGGCTCAAGGATATGCAAACCACATGATGGAATTATAGGATTGGACATGACCTTTGGAAGTTCTTTGGTAGGCTCATGAATGGGTGTTTGACATAGAGGTAGTTTATTCCTAGCTAGTAGCCAATGGATCACATCCTTTGCAAGGGTATGAGTGGATGGGCAATATAATGGATGGATGATAAGGGTAGATGGCATTGGAGTAGGATTAGGATTAGGTTGAGAGCTAATTGGATTGGGTGGATTAGGATTTGGACTAGATGGGAGTGACACATGGGATTGGGATGATGTGGCATGTTTTCCCATTATAGGTAGGTACACCTTATAAACAATTGGGATAAATATTGGGCATTGATTTGTATTATGGCCTTTGGTCCTATGGTATGCACAATAATCATGTTCATCATATGGACTTTCTTCACATGGGTTGATGGGGGGAAGTTCAATGAGTTTTGCTTCAAGCATTCTTTGTAAAACTATCTCAGCCACATCCTTTGATGAAGGATTAGAATGACATGGTGATGAAGGTAATGGAGGGCTTGGTGGTTTGGAAGGTAGAGGAATTAATGGACTAGGAATGGGATCACATGGTGGTCTTATGATAGGGCTAGTTGGCTCATGTGTTGGTGGGTGATTAGATGATGGAGGCCACTCATAGGATGCATTGGCTAGATTGGTATCTCCCTTGTCAAAGGTTATTAGATCTTGCATAGGATAACTTGGGCTTGTTTGATTTATGTACAAGGGACCACTTGGACTTGCATGTGCTTCTTGTTGCAAAGGTGGACTTAGGATCACTTGTGCTTGTTGGGGAGGCCATTGATAGTCTTGGTTGTTGAGTGAAATGGTGGGATATGTAGACAAAAGATCTCGAGGTGGACTCAAAGATGAGAGCATTTGATCTTGTTGGCAAGGTTGACTTGGGCTCACTTGATTTATATACAAAAGGACATTGGGACTTGCATGTTGTTCCTGTGATATCACTTGATTGCCTTGTGCATGGGCTTGGTAGTGCATTGGAACGGTGGCATGAGGGATTGGATAAGCTTGAGGTGAATGTTCATAGATTGATGTGGCATTGACTTGGTGGATAGGTGGATTAAGTTGATAGGAAGTGGATAGATATGACATGTGGCTATGAGGATTAGGTTGGGAGTGAATGGTTAAGGATTGTTGTACTTGACTAGTGGCTAAAAGGTGTTGGACTTGGGCTACGAAGTGTTGCAGTTGAGGTGATTGGCTTACGTGGGGTTGAGCTTTTTGGATGAACAATTGTAATATTTCAATGGCGTCTTGGTTTAGGGGTTGTGATCCTTGATAAAGATTTTGGAGGAATCTTTGGAATTTGATTTCTAGGTCTTCTAGTGTAGACATGTTGTCACCCAAGTGTTTGCCTTAAGTCCTTTTAGCAAGTGCTTGTTTAGGGATTTGGATGATGATGTGAGTTGTTTGGATGATGTGGATATGAAGGGTTGGATGATAACTAGGCTATGTTTGGGATGAAAGTGATTGGGTTTGAATGTTATTAGAAGAATACACAAGACACATAAGCAAGTTATTAGTTTGGAAGAATGTGATGATGGTTAAGCAAGCACGTGAAGACACTTCAACAAGTCCTAGTCAAGGCAAGGCCACTATCACAAGGAGGTTCTAGTGAAAATATGGGGAACCGGCCCCCCATGAGCATCCAGCAAGCCACTTAAGACTTTAACTAACCCTACTAGGAGTTTTAATATACACAAAAGTACACCTCCTTTCGAGTTAGCACTGTATGGTGAGCGCTAATACTTGTTAGAATTGGCTTTCACCTTATCCTCTGATTTTTATAGAGGACCAGATGAAAGTACCGCTTGAGGTCATTCCCTTGGGGTGGATACCAAGGTAGGCCTCTCTAAGGTTTAACAAAAGCAACACAAGTAAATGTTTTTGATCTCCAAGTTTGTGTTGGGACACGAGGAGAGAGCATACACATTTACTTGGTCACACTCGCATGGGGTTCATTAACCTTAGATATTCAATGTGTGGAAGACAATTCAAGTACTTGTTTGTTTTAAAGCCCAAATCCAAATGTGATGAAAGACAATGGTTCGTTTTAGCCCAATTTTAATGGTATGATTGCAAACAAGTTGTTTGTTTTATGCCCAAAGTCCAAATGTGTGATCAAGCAAGATTGGAAGATAAGAGATGAAATGATTGCACCTGGTTAATTTGCTATCCAAATATGTTGTAAATGTTGATACCAATGTTGTTCCAACTCCTTATGATCACCTACAACATAAAAAAAAATGATATTATAATGTAGGCATAAAAAATAGGCTCATTAGGCAAGGAAAATTGTAATTTTAGATGCATAGCCGAAATAGATTTGATTATTTTGATACATTTTTGGTTTGAAAATTAAAAAATCAAAGAAGAGACCCATATTAATTTTTAGAGAGCTTTCCAAAAATGTAAAGAAATTAGAGAAATTCCCTGATTTGCGCCCAGAAATGTGGATTTATGAAAAAGGTACAGTCAGAAAAGATCTAATTTTTTCACAATGTAAACGACCTCCAAATTAAATTTGTAAAACATAGACCCCCATTAGAATTTCAAGAGCTTTCTAGAAATGTAAAAATTCCTAAAAAATTCTCTTATTTACACCCAGAATTATGATTTTATGAAAAAACCTAAAAATGTGATAAATCTTGCAAAATTCACGATAAACTCGAAATTGTTCTGCTGTAGCTTCCCTATATCATGGACAAACTTTTTCTAAAATCTTGTAGAAAATGTCATAGCCGTTTGGAAGATATGATGAAATCTTTAAAACCTAGGGTTTTGTCCAAAAAGTAGCAGATCTGCAACAAAAAGTTAATTATACCTACAAAACTCAACAATGGGGGTTATATAAATATAAATTTTTACTACAAAAACCTGCAAAAAAGATCAAGTGAAGTGAGTCCCACCAGGTGTGCCAAATGTAGTTAGGGTAAAATTGAAAATCAGGGTAAATGAATAAACAACAATGATAAAAACCCTAGCAATGCACAATGAAGCACAAGACAACATGAAAATCAAAATAACAAATATAAATGCAAACTGATCTCCACGCTATGCTTGATTTATCTCCATTGCTCTTCTCCACCTCACATGAGCATGCAAGATTTTGAAGGATTATTGTTGGAGGAATGTTAGGTGCTCACTTCTGCAGCATAACATTAAGATGAAGATGATAGAATGAATGATAGATGAAGGATGCAAAAGCTCTAATGATATTTTGACAGCATGTGGATACTTAAGGATCAATGCATCTTAGAAAATTTGATAGAATAAGGGTACTTGAAGCTCAATGCATTATAGAAAATTTGACAGAATAATGGTACTTGAAGCTCAATGCATGCTAATGGCTTATGAGGGGGTTGATTTATAGGAAAGACTTGGTTTAAATGAATGGTTGAGATTAAAAAACTAATTGATTGATGTGGACGGCTAGGATTGATTCAGTTATCCCACTCTTTAAGGGAGTTGTAGTCATTTGACAAGTGTCAAGGAGAATAGGGCTCATGTGTGATTGTGTACATAAAAAGTACTACATGTGAAAGATATTAAATAAAAAATTGTAGTACCACTTATCTTTTTAAATGAAAGAGGCACATATGTTGGCTAAATGATAAGATAAATTAATTAAATAAATAAAATTTATTTAATTAATTGGAAAGTTGGCTTATAATGAAATGTGAGAACTTAATTCAAATAAAATATTTGAATTAGTTGGGATATGAGTTGGATATTAATTAATTAAATAAAATTTATTTAATTAATTGGATAGTGGGATTAGGATAGGATTGGGATATGATGTGGAAATTAATTAATTAAATAAAATTTATTTAATTAATTGGCTAAGTAGGATAAGGATGGGATTGAATGAGATTTTAATTAAATAAATAAAATTTATTTAATTAATTGGCTAATGGAATAAGTGGGGTTAAGAGTGGGATTTAGGACAAAATGCTAGATAATGTTTAAGATAATGTTTTAACAAGGTGTTGCAAGACATGGACATTAATGAATAATGTGAAGGACATTAGTTGTGCATGTGAAGGATATGAATGAAAGTTGTATAACAACACATGATTGACTGGACAAGTGTTGGAATATGATAAAAGATGAGGACTTAATTCAAATAAAATATTTGAATTAGTTGAAATATGAGTTGGATATTAATTAAATAAATAATATTTATTTAATTAATAGGATAAATGAATAGGATGGGATAAGATATGATGTGGAAATTAATTAAATAAATAAAATTTATTTAATTAATTGAGATAAGGATAGGATATGATTGGGGTATGATGTGGAATTAATTAAATAAATAAAATTTATTTAATTAATTGGCTAAGTAGGATGAGGATGGGATTTTAATTAAATAAATAAAATTTATTTAATTAATTGTCTTAATGGATAATAATTTAACAAGGTGTTGCTAGACATGGACAAAGTTGGGACAATTTTGGGTGTCTACAAGCTGATTTTTAAAGAAGTTTAGAAGCTGCTGTTAGCTAGGATAATATTTTTGGTTAGAAATTCTGCATGGGTAGCAAACTTAGTTCCGGTCTGAAAGAAAAAAGGAGAAATCAAACTTTGTGTTGATTTTTGTAATCTAAATAGAGTGTTTGAAAATGATAATTATCTGCTGCCCTCATTGGACGAAGTATTACAGATTGTCAATGGATCTCAGATGATGTCCTTCTTGGATGGGTATTCTAGTTATAATCAGGTGATGGTAGAATATGAAAATAGATTGAAGACATCCTTCACCTGTAAATGGGGCATCTATACCTACCGTCGCATGCCGTTTGGCTTGATTAATGCTAGCGCAACTTTTCATCATGCAATGGATGTTTCTTTCAAGGGATTGGTTGGAAAATGTATAATCATCTACATGGATGACCTAACAGTGTTCTCAAAAAGGTGAAAAGATCATGTAATAGATCTGAGAAAATTGTTGCAGTGATGCAAGGATTATGGTATATCACTCAACCCCAAGAAATGCATTTTTGGGGTCACTGAAGGAAAGTTGCTGGGACATGTAATATCTGAGAAAGGAATATCTATTGACCATGACTAGATCCAAGCAATACTTAAGATACCTCCCCCAGCTAGCAAGAAAGAACTCAAGTCATACTTTGGCAAGATCAACTTTGTACGCAAATTAATTGTAGGGTTTACTGAGATTGTTCAACCTCTCAATGCCATGTTGAAGAAAGACGCTAAAATGGATTGGACTCTAGAAGCCAAGGCTACCTTCGCAGAAGTTAAACAAGCTATATCTAATGTACCAGTTTTGGTGAGTCCCGATTACACTTTGCCATATCATATATACTCATTTGCTTCAGAGCATACCTATGCTGCAATGTTGACATAGAAGAGGTCAGTTGACGATGAGAGGCCCATTGCCTTCATGAGTACTCCACTGAAAGATGTAGAGTTAAGATATCCAAGTGTGGAAAACCAAGCATACGCTTAGGTAAAGGCAGTTAAGAAATTCTATCATTACATCCTAAGAAGTCAAGTGATTGCCATAGTCCCAGACGCAGCAGTTAAAGCATTACTAATGCAGAGTGAATTAGGAGAAAGAAGAGGGAAATGGGTCACCATACTATAAAAGTTTGACATAGATATTCAACCCATGAAATTGGTAAGAGGCCAGGCCTTGACTAGAACAATGGGCGAAGTGGGGCCAGACCTGGTTTCTCAACAATACCTATTAGAAGATGTTTCAAAAGATGAGTGGTACGGAGATATCATATTTTATTTACTCAATCAGCGCTACCCACCGCAGCTGAATTCAGTGCAAAGGAGAGCTCTCAAGCTTAAAAGCAGTAGTTACATGATAAAAGGATCAGTCCTTTACAAGAAAAATCACGAGGGTATCTATCTGAGGTGTTTGGACAAATCAGAGGTTGATCAGGTGCTAACCAGTTTTCACAAAAGGTTTAGGATAGGTCATGGATCAGCACACTCAATGGCTAATCAGGGTCTTCGGGCTGGATATTACTGGCCAACCTTGTTCAAAGACGTACACTCACATGTGAGAACTTGTCATATATCCCAGACTGCTGCACACAGAGAATGCCATGTATCCATGCCTTTACAACCAGTAGTGGAGGTACAACCATTTGCTTAATGGGTCCTTGACTTTATCGGTATGATCAATCTGCCTTCCTCTGTAGGACACAGGTATATTCTAACCGCTACTGATTACTACACTCGATGGTCTGAGGCAATAGCTTGTAAGCAATGCACCACAGAGGTAGTTATTGAATTTGTTGAAAAGCATATTATCACTAGATTTGGTTGTCCATTTTCTTTAGTGTGTGATAATGCCTCTGCCTTTTCATCATTACGTTTTTCTAACTGGGCATTCAATTATGGGATTACTCTTAAGTTCTCATCCAATTACTATCCACAAGGGAATGGGGTAGCTGAATCAACAAACAAAAACTTGCTTGAGGTCATTAAGAAACTATTGGACAAAAACCCCAAAGACTAGCATACTTATCTTAGGTTCGCTTTATGGGCTGACAGAATCTGATACAAAGCAGCTCTAAACACATCTCCTTATCATTTGGTCTATGGGATTGAACCTATCTTCCCCATCCATTTGAGAATCTTGGTACTTCAATTTATGCAAGATTACCTTGAAATTGATGATCAATTGTCCTCAAGGTTGGCTCAATTATTACACCTTGAAGAGAAATGTGACGCTGCCATAGAAAACTTTACCAAACATCAAGGAATCGTAAAATGGTGGTACAATAAAAGAGCCAAGGTCAAAGCCTTCCACATTTTAGATTTGGTCCTATATTGGGACAAAGCACATGAGAAGAAGGGAGAACATGGTAAGTTTGACAAACTTTGGTTGGGTCCCTATCAGATCTATCAGATCCTTGGGGACAGTACGTATCGACTCAAGAGCCTTACTGGTGAGGAGCTGCCACTGCTTGTCAATGGCCAGTTCCTAAAGCACTACTTTCAGGCCTGAGAGGTAGTCATGCCTCATTTTAGTGTACATAGTTAGGGGTTTGTTTCCTTTGGTTAGTGTTAGGTTGGCATTAGTTTAGTTTGCTTTCCTTCTTTTGCTTTCCTTAGGTGTTAGGTGCTTTGCTTAGTTTAGTTGTCCTTTTGCTTTTGCCTGCTGCACTTGCTTTTTCATGGGGTCACTATTTTTGAAGTGGTGGCACTCGTACAGACCTGCGAATGCTTCCTTGATGGGTGAATAATTGTGAGTCTTCCTTCGAGAAGCTAAGGTTACCACCTAGTCTTTTCTATGGGTTCCGTTGTTAGGCGAAGGGGTATGGTGTCCGTTCATTGAAAATAAGTTATTAGTCTGTGCACCTGAAATATTTTCTAACCATATATCTTTTTACGTTAAATAATCTTGAAGTAGCTAGGCAAGTCTAGGTGATCCTATGTCAAGTGAAATGGGTTGATCTCCTCTCCTACCACATGCACTATCAATCGAGACAGAGGCAGGTGACACTAAGTGTTACTAGCCTACATCGGGTAAAAAATAAAAGGTGTTTCTCAACACCAGACCCATCACAGTGCAAATAAAGAAATTACCAAACTGTAAAATTCTTACAAAGACACTACCAGAAAAGATTGACATCAAATATCATTGTACTAGCAAATTTGATGGATCATCAATCTAGTCCAAGGCTCAGTAATACTTCAAAATTTAAGCATTTTCTGGTGGTAGAATGATCTCAGCCTTCTAGCTTGTCTCAGGGGATCCGAGGTGAACCCAGTTCCGGAAGAATGGGAATGAATACAATTGCACACACTTAGGTTTTTAGGATGTGGATGGTTGTACTGGTCAGTAATCTTAGGTTCTTTGATAAGGTACCTTGCTTTTTTTGTTTAATATGTGGGGAACACAGAGATTCTGGGTTCAAACTAAATGTTTATCATCAAAATGCTCAGGAGCATTTCCCAACAGAGTCACCATTTGTTGTGCCTTGCACACACACCCCATTCAAGAATGGAGACCCCCTCTTTTGATTTGGCTAGAGAGTCATATGATCTTCTTATCTCCTAAGTGATTGTGTGGTCAAAAGTGCATTTTGGCCTTGATGGAAAGGTGATATCAAAAATCACTTCAAAAATCTGCTAGGATGAGTCCATATTCTCCCTTTGAGGGCCTTGAATTGACATTTTGTGCTAAATTGACCTTTAACTGACCTTTGCACTGAAATCTTCCTACTCCAACCTTAGCGCTAAAATCCTATCACTCTAACCTTAGTGCTAAATCCTTGTCTGACTGACCTAATGATTAAATCATTGTATCTGCCTTTTTGCGCTAAAAATTGCCTTGTTTGACTTTGTGCTAAAAATTACCTTGTCTGACTTTGTGCTGATTTCTTCACTATCGGACCTAGCGCTAAAATCATCGATTCAAACTTCTGCGTTAAAAATGGCTTCATCTGATGGTGGTTTTAGCACGCAACAACACAGGTGTGATTACTCGTTTCACACCTCTCTTGAAAAGTATCTTACCCAAGGTAAGACTACTCCAGGGATAATATGGCTAGGTCTTAGCTTGCTTGGAATTCCTCAGTCGGTATGTTCTAGCTGTTCTTACAAGGGGTCTTACATGCAATCTGCAAATCTTCAAGTTTGGGGCAACAAATACACATAAACCGTATTATGATTTTTAGCTGATAAATGAGATAAAATGCTACTAAGATTCTTAATCTAACAACTAACAATGATTTTTAAAGAAAATGCAAAAAGGGTAGGGTTTTAGAGGGATCCTAAGTTACATTCACAAGGCTAAGGTTATCTTTAGTAGACAAACATTCCAAAACTTTGAACCAGCTTCCTAATTTACCAAACTAAAATGGGTGTTACAGTGCTGCAGAAAATGGTGCTATCTTCAATGGAGGTTAACAGATTTTTAGATTGCATTCATTTGTTAAATACCCAATGAGTGGCGCAACTTAACTTGTGAAATGCAATTGAACTTTGGCACAAATAATTAGCCCAGATTAACTTTACATGGCTATTTATCATCAGCAAACAACTAAAAGTATGGACTCAGAATGTTCATCAAATACTTCAGCAAACCATGGATAATATGAAAGCACAACTAATCTAACAATGGGAGAGCAAGATGTGAACCATGAAAACCAAAAGATGAATCAACACAAGATACAAATTCTCAGATTTACTATAGAAACTTGCTTTGTATTAGCTCAAATGGCATAGAGTCAACAATTCGGTATCAAAATCTCTCTTACAAAAAGTGGAAATGGCAGTCCTTTATATAGAAAGCAGCATACCCTAGTTTTCAAATGAACGATGGAGATTAACTCAACACTGATGGTCCAGATTACATCAATAATAGCTCACATCAATTCTTGGATTACATTTTGTCCTTTATGAAAAAGATGAAAAAATAGTCCCAAATACATTGAATCCAGTCATTTTGACTAGCTGACTCAGTATATTAGTGGAAAAGCTCATTTTAGAAGCAAGAAGAAGACAAAATTGAGTCACATGCTACCCAAATATAGCAAGTTTACAATTGTGACGAGATTGTATCATTAGAATATTCAAAATAACATCAAGATTCTTTATCTAAGTCAATTTTGTCTTCACTGGCCAGCTTGTTGCGATAAGTCAACCAGGCATCAAGTGCAGGATTAATGTCAGCTGGGTCTAGATCCTTCAAATGATGTATCCGATAGTTGAAAACTTCCATCTCCCGACTAAATTTGCCATGTATTCTTTCTATTTCTACCCCTGCCTTCTGAAATGCTTTGAACTTAGCTTTGAGGTCACTTGCCTTATCCAGTCTTTCTTCCATGCTGAGTGCAGTGTCTTCAAACATTACCTTTTGCAACTTATCCTTGCACTTCTCAACATCAAAAGGGGCATAATCATCATAAGATGCTTCCCTACAATCCCTTAAAGAGTCATTGATGTCATATATGACTAATCTTAATTCCTCATTAGCTAGTTTATACACTTCTTTTATGTTCTCAAAGGTTTCTTTTCTCAACAGTAGTTGCTGATACCATTCAATAGCCTTTGATAGCCTATCCCCAGTCAAAATGTTCTCTGTGATTAAGGTCTAGGCTAGCAATTCTCTAATACCTTTGATTTGGGGATACATATGTGAATAATATTCATCAAAAGTATCGCATTCTTCATGCAAGTCTTTCCACTTGGTATGCAATTCCACCATTCTTTTATGTGCTTGAGCAAAGGCACTTATAGCTTCACATCCCATTTCAAAAACCTTTATCAACCAATTTTCTGTGCCTTGGGACTTTGATCTTACCTCACCCAATTTAGCCATTTCGTCAGTGGACAAGAAAGTAGGTATTGTCCTTATATCTCCTCCTGCATCCACTGGTTTTATAAAAAATTGAAGACATGCTCGTAGTTCCTCATTTTGTTGTTTTAAGTCTTTCTTAGACATTTCATCTTCGTCTAGTTGCTCCAAAATTGATGTGACTAATCCCTTGAAATCATCCACTCTTTGAGCACGAGTGGTTGGGCCTAAATCAATTGTAGATATGATATAATCTTCTACCCTGACTTGGTCTCTTGCTATGTTAGCTGGCGGGACCGCTATCTCTGCTACCCTTGATCCTGATTCATTCTTGTAGATTCTTGATTGGATCTTAGCCCTCTTCTACTTCTGGGGCTTCTAAACTTGTGATAGGATAACACTTAAGTCAAGCTGCATTACTTCTACCTATGGTTCTGGATATGTCATTCTGCCTTGCAGCCACTCAAGAGTAGAAGATTTGTTTAATTCAGAAACTCCATCTTTATCAGATACAGCCAACTCTTTAGATGGTTCTTGTTCTTGCTCTTCATCCTTCTCTGGACTTTTCTCTTTTTCTTCCTCTTCCTTGAGGACCAAATCCTCCAAATTTGTCATTACATCCTTCTGTGCTGCTTTGAAAACCTTTTCTGTTTGGTCCTTGTCCAGAGGACTATCAGATATATCAATAATTTCCACATCAACTGAAGATTCTTGGAGGATTTCATTGTTTACCTCAGTTAATACCTCCTTTTCCTCCTCAACTGCTAGTTCAGGCTCTTGTAATCCTAATTCCACACACACTTTCTCAATCCCAGGCAATAGGGGCACTGCCAATGAATCAGCTGGCATTTGTGAAATGGGGACAACAGAAGAGATGGTCAAGGAAGGCGTACTGACTTGTGTTATGTTGGTCAATACTGGTGACAAGGAAGAAGAAATGATAAGGGGTGAAGGGAAGGTTAGTGTAGTTAGAGGAAGAGGGGGTGAAATGATGGTAGAAATGGGAGGCAATGATAAAGAGGAAGAAGTTGTGGATCTGATGGTAGTGGAGGAGATAGGGCTGCTAGAGTCACTAGAAGAAGCTACCAGAGAACAAGGGGTGGTGGTGATGGTAGAGGCAAGAGAGGTGGCAAAAGATGTTTCTTGAATCATGGACGTCAAGACTATGGGTGAAGTGGATGCAACAGAGGAAGGAGGAATGGAAGGAGTGGTAGCAGAGGCAGCAGGGGTTGAGACAGTAGTGTAAACACTTTGGGTGGGAGATTGGGCAGTTGGAGGATTGGAATCATCTTCAGTTGTGGTAGCCTCCTTGTTAGCTTCTTTCAATTTTATTTTCTTAGCCTTGGAGCTCTCTCCTGCACCACTTGGCATATCTTTTCTTTTGGAAGTCCTAGTCCTAGCTGAAGGAGTTTGGTCTTTCTTTTGGGGAGACCTTACAGATGGCTTCTTCATCTTCTATGCCTTTTATGCCAAAGATGTATGCTCTTCACTATCTAATTTCTGTTTCTCAGCTGGCTCTACCTCATCTGTGACTTGAATAGGTTCATCCTCTTCTCCCCTAGAGTTTTTGTCTGATTCTACTACTATGTAAGTAAGCTGGACTCCTTGTCCATTCAGGACAACCACTTGTGATCTGACCTAGGCCTTACTTAGTCTGTTGATTCCCTCATAACAACATCGAGGGAACTTTCCTTTGCATTAGCCCAATTTGCCAATGGGATAGGCTGATGGTACTGTGCCTCCCATGGTCCTCTGCACATAATATTTTCATCATCTTGCAACTGATCAGGGACTACCATTATATGAAACCTTCTAATGAAGTCCAAGGGCAGCCTTGCATGTGCCTTCTTCATAATTTCATAATCATTAGGGCAGTTGGCCCAAAAGTCTTCAATGTGTACTTTGTGAAAGAGCTTCTTTCTTACAAATCTTTCCATTACTCTGTTTGGATCAGAATGACCCTTTGCATTGTAGTAGTGCAAATTCAAGAGTTGAAACTCTTTATCTGAATGTTCTGTTGATGCTAGAGAGGGACATGCATAGAGTCCTTTGCCGAATTTGATAGGAAATTGAGCACTTGGCCTATGTAGGTGCTTGAGTTTCTTAGCACAAGGTATCAGTTGCCTCGACAGCTCCAGAAGCACTGTCTTATCATTTGGATATTTGGGGAGTCTATAGGCCATTCCAGTGAATCCTTGCACTCTTATGTATGTAAATTTTTCAAACTGGATATACCACCTACCATATTGAGCTATTTCATTCATGGCCTCGATAGAAATCCTCAAGGCTGTATTACCCTACAATTTTCTGGCTATGTACAGTGTGAATGTATCATTTACCCTTTCAAAGTGTGTCAGTGATTGAGATGAGGTTAGCTGTGGGTAGCATTCGTACACTTTAACCTGAGTCTTGTCATCATTTCCAACCTCACCAATCTTGGACAGTCCATCATAATGGTTCATTCTTTCCAGTGCATAGACAACATAGGACGTCCATCTGAAGTATTTGTTCTCATTAAAGTTGTTGAAGGCTTCATGGATGTTGTCACTAAGGATTTGAGCCTAGTGAAACTTGGTTCCCTTCAATATCTCAAAGATTATGACAAACATCTAATCCTCAAAGGTAGAGGCAGTTGGTAACCCGTAGACTCTACTCAAAAAGGTTACTATGCCCCCTATTTCATCATGAAAATCACTCCTGTACAGTACTCTAGGGAGCTTGATGAGAGTAGACTTCCTACTCTTAACCCAATGGTCATTTATGTACTTCCTGCATCCTTCTACATCCTTATTATAGGTTGCCTTTGGCCCTTGTTTATTTGGCATTGTCACAACTTTGTGCCAAGGGATGTCCAACATTTCTGCCAGAGGAGGGGTCAAGTCAGCCAAGACATCCCCATTCGCTGTCTGAATTTTCCTGGTCATAATGTCGTATCTGTCCACATAGGTGGCTATCAGTTCTGCACATTGCACTGAAGTAGGAAAGGCAACTGCTTGTCCAAGTCCACTATCTCTAAGTATTCTGGCTCTAGGAGTTGGAGTTGGACCAAAGACTCTGAGTCTGAAGTCATCTAGGTCTATGTGACCTAAGTTTGTGTCCCCAACATTACTCCATCCAAAGTGGACCTTGGTTTCTGGAGGGATTCCTTTGAACACATACTTCATCACTTGGGCCCAAGCAGTCATTTAGTTTGCATGACTAGACCCTATAAGATTGATACACTGAAGAAACTCCTAACATACTCCTAAGTTTCAGATAAATCAATGCAAATATACATTTTACTATTAACATGCATTTGAAGGAAATTTAAGTCTAATTGAAAGAACACTGCATGCAATTAAATATCTAATGTTGCAAGAAAATTCATGAAAATTACCATTATCAATGCATTACAACATTAATTTCATCATTTTGAACAATCCTCCCTTTGGAAATTTCAAGAAATTCAGTCATTTGCAAGGTTTTGCACTAATTTGAGGGTTGTCCAACCCTTAGAAGAAAAAGCACTGAATTTGACCTCATCCGACCTCGGTGGGGAAATCGGGCAGATCTGACCTTATACTTTGGCTTCCTATCATGCTTTTGAGTTTTGCACAGTTTTTGGCAAGGTCTGACTTGCATGGAATTTGGAGGTCTCCGAACTCCAGTGGTTGTCAAGTTGATTAGTTGATATTTTAGCACAAAGTTTTGTTGATGTGAACTGTTTATTGTACTTGTGAGAGAATTGACTTGGTCTAACCTACGCGGTTCTAGGCAGTGTTCGACTAAGTCGGTAGGAGGGTATTATAGCGCAGGTCGAACATGACAGATTTTAGCACTGAAATTGAGTATTGTTTCCCAGCGGGGCTTCAGGACACTACCAACCAGGTTAGAGACCTGATCTTTTAGCACAAAGTTCGACTAAGGTCTTTTTCAGTGCAAAAAGGTGTATTCAAATTGTGCGGGGCTTTCGAGGCCTTCCGACCAAGTCAGAGAAAAGCATTGGGTACGTTGGTGGGACATGGTCGACTTGAGTGCTAAGTGACCTTGGGGCTTAGCGTGAGATTTGGAGGTCTCCAACCGACCAAATGGTGCTTTGTTGTGCAGGTCAGTTGTACCTCATTTCAGCGCAAGATGATACTGGGTTTCTATAGGGCAAAACTCCCTAAAATCTCAAGTTTTAACACATGACGATCTCATTCATTCACACAGTGGACCTAGACTAGGGTTTTTTAAACATAAGACTCAAAATTTATTAAACCCTAACCTAGAAATACCAAATTCAATTAATTGATTTCTTTAAAACCTAATAGCTAATCATCAAAAATCTTAACCACCCGCAAGAAAAAAACTTAGAATAGTAAGGTTAAAGCCCTACCTATCTGAAATGGCAATGTGTGTTGACTTGCAAGAGAGGTCACGGGTTTGAGCTCGAGCAAAGTTGGCAAATGGCGAACGGAGCTCTGAAATTTTCTGTTAAAAATGTGATCAAAATGAGTTAAAACTTGATTAATTTTGCTTATAAACCTTGGCTAAATCCACCATTAATGCGCAGGTGTATGGTTTACAAGTTTTAGGGTTTGCGCAAATTCTCTTCAGTTTGGACCTGGCAGAGAATTTTGACACGTCTGACTTGGTCGGTCAAGACCACTTTTAGCGCAGAGCCCAGAGGATCAGTTAACACAACTTTGTGGAGGAATCAGGTTTGTTTGACTTGCGAACCTTTAGGGGGTGTCCGACTAAGTCGGAAGTCACTATTTTTAGTGCAGGTCAAATGAAGCCGTTTTTAGTGCAGAAGTCCGAATCAATGATTTTAGCGCCAGGTCTGACAGTGAAGAAATTAGCACAAAGTTGGACAAGGCAATTTTCAGCGCAAAGTCAGACAAGACAATTTTCAATGCAAAAAGGCAGATACAATGATTTAATCATTAGGTCAGTCAGACAAGGATTTAGCGCTAAGGTCAAAGTGATAGGATTTTAGCACTAAGGTCGGAGTAGACAATTTTCAGTGCCAGGTCGGACAAACAGGAAATCAATGTAAAGGTCGGTTGAAGGTCAATTTAGTGTAAAATGTTAATTCAAGGCCTTCAAAGGGAGAATATGGACTCATCCTAGCAGATTTTTGAAGTAATTTTTGATATCACCTTTCCATCAAGGCCAAAATGCACTTTTGACCACACAATCACTTAGGAGATAAGAAGATCATATGACTCTCTAGCCAAATCAAAAGAGGGGGTCTCCATTCTTGAATGGGGCATGTGTGCAAGGCACAATAGGAACTAAGAAAAGACTGGGTGAATTGGAAAAGAAGGTGGATGATAAAGGGAACACTGAGGGAGGAGGTGAAAAATCTCATGGAGAAAGTGGAGAAAATCTTGAAGATCAAAGTAAGAGTACGGAACCTCATAAAGAGGCAAGGGATAGACTGTCCTTAGAGCTCTCAAAGCATATGAAGAAGGTTACTCCACCTAAATTTGATGGGACAGTGACTGGAGATGATCCAGAAGCTTGGTTAACAGAAATGGAAAAAATATTTCAAGATAAGAAATTACTTGGAAGTGACCAAGGCAGTTTGGGGAGCATTCCAACTGGCAGGAGAAGCATCCACTTGGTGGATAAATAAGAAGATGGAATTGAATTTAAGCCCTCTAAGAGTAACATGGGATGAGTTCATGGAGCTCTTTTGTAAGAGATGGCTACCTCAACTCTATTTTGATTAGAAACTGACTAATTTTTAGAATCTTCGAAAAGGAGATATGACAGTGGTGGAATATGGAGAAAAATTTACCCGACTCCTAAAATATGTTCCTCAATATCAAAAGGATGAGAGATTTAGGATCAGAAAATTCATCATGGGTTTAAATGATCAAATTGGTGGTGAAGTGGATGTACATGGTCCCACAACAATGGATCAAGTGTACGAGAAAGTGATCAAGCAAGAACAAAATCTGAAATCAAAACAAGAGAAAAGATAAAGGATCTCAGAAAAATAAGGGTGGATCTGGAAATGAGAAGAAGAATGGCAATTTCAAAAGGAATGAGGATAACAATGGGAAGACTTCAGATAAGAAAGGACCCATTGGAGGATGGTTTACTTGTGGAGGTGACCATTATGCTAATTGTTGCCCTAACAAGAATAAAAATGGCCAACAAAGAGGTACTGCATTACCTACTCAGCAAGAAGTATTCTAGCAAAGGATTCATGCAGCTCTCAACAATCGTCAAGCAGAGTATCAAATCACACCCATTAAGATGATAGGTACATTGTTTGGAGTCCCTATATCTATTTTGATTGATACAGGAGCCACTGAAAACTTTGTTTCTCCTAGAATTTTGAATAAGTTTCCTAGAAAAGATGGATACATGTCTCAACCTTGGTTAGTAGAATATGCTAACCAATCTAAGGCTCAGGTAGAGCAATGTTTGTTTGAAGCCAAGATTGATCTCCCTAGTTTCTCAACTGAAGTAAACTTGTATGTAGATCCCTTAGGTTAATATGATGTAATCCTAGGAATGAGTTTGCTATGGAAGCATAGAGCTAAGGTAGACCATTTTAAAAAAAAGTTGAATGCTTAGATGATTTGGGAAATCAAACCCAATTCTAAGGGATTCAAAGAGAAGTTAAAATTAGACCTATCTCTTCCGAGCAATTGAAAAGGGTTAAAAGGAAGGGTTGTCAGTTGTTTGTAGTCAAAATGTAACAAGTGGAGGAAGGGTTAGAAAACCTTAGTTCATCTTTTGGAGAAAAGTATCCTTTTATTCAGGAGTTTCAGGATGTGTTCCCAGAAGAACTTCCAAGACTGCCTCCCAAGAGGGTTTTTGATTTTGCAATTGATATTAAACCAGGATTTGAGCCTATATCAAAAGAACCCTACCATATGACAACTATAGAGTTGATGAAATTGAAAGCAAAATTATAAGAATTGTTGGCAAAAGGTTTGATCAGACCCAGTGTTTCACCTTGGGGTGCTTTGGTTATTTTTGTCAAGAAGAAGGATGGAACCCTTCGGTTATGCATAGATTATTGTATGCTTAATAAAGAAATGGTAAAGAAAAAATATCCTTTGCCACATATTGATGATATTTTCTATTAGATGCATGGAGTTGCTTTGTTTTTAAAGATTGATTTGTGATCAGGATATCTTTAGTTAAGAATGAAAGATGAGGATATTCATAAGACAACTTTTAGAACCAGATATGGACATTATGAGTTTATAGTGTTACCATTTGGTTTGATGAATGCACTTGATGCATTCATGAATCTCATGAATATTGTATTCAGAGATTGTTTTGATAAGTTTTTTCTAGTCTTTCTAGATGATATACTCATTTACTCTAAGAATGAAGAAGATCAATGACATTTGGAAATAGTTCTGCAACGGTTAAGAGAACATAAGTTATATGGAAAATTGTCTAAGTGTACATTCTTCTAGAAGGAAATACAATACCTAGGGAATCTTATTTCTTCTAATGGAATATCTGTTGATCCTACAAAAATCACAGCTATTCTGGATTGGCCTGTACCCACAAATGTGCATGAGGTGCGTAGTTTCATGGGTCTAGATGGCCACTATAGAAAGTTTGTTTTAAATTTCTCTAGTATTTCTAGTCCAATCACTTCCCTACAGAGGAAAGGAAAGAGATTTGAATGGATAGACAAATGTTAGGATGCATTTGATCTCTTAAAGGAAAAGTTAACTTCAGCTCTAATCTTGAAAGTTCCTGACCCCGAAGGACAATTTGAGGTAATTATAGATGCCTCAGGAGAAGGATTAGGAGGAGTGCTTATGCAAGATGGGAGAGTTATAGCATATAAGTCAAGGAAATTGAAATCCTATGAGAAAAATTATGCAACTCATGATTTGGAATTAGTAGCAGTAACTCATGCCTTGCAAATGTGGAGACACTATTTGTTGGGGAAGACTTCTGTACTTAAGTCAGACCATCAAAGTCTTAAGTATATTTTCTCTCAACCGCATCTGAATGCTCGACAAAGGAAATGATTAGAATTAATATCTGACTATGACTTTGAGATAAACTACATCAAGGGAAAAGAGAATAGAGTAGTTAATGCTTTTAGTCGTAGAAGACATATAGCTTCTATTGTTTCTATTTGTAAAAATTTCAAGGATTTAGTGTTGTAAAATTTGTCTGGTGATGAGTTTTATGAGCAAGTTAAGCAGGCTCTAGAAGATAATCCTAGAGACCTAAGATATGATGGATTCCTATTTGAGTTAGATGGACTATTGAGGTATAAAGATAGAATGTATGTACCTGATTCAGGTGGATGAAGGGACCTAGTATGGAAAGAAGTTCATACCGCACCATATTATAGACATCTAGGAGTGACTAAACTTCTAGCGGATGTTAAACCTCTTTATTTCTAGAAAGAAATGAAGAACGATGCTGCAAGATTTGTATTAAGCTATTTAAAATGTCAGAGGGTAAAAGTAGAACATCAACACCCTGCAGGATTGTTGTACTCGGATGATGTGCCAGAATGGAAATGACAAGTTATTAGTATGGATTTTGTTCAAGGTCTTCCTATGTCAAGGAATAGACAGGATGCCATTTTAGTAGTGGTTGATAACCTCACAAAGGTAGTACATTTTATACCAGAGAATTTGACTGATGGAGCACCAGTGTTAGCTCACAAATTTGTGCAAGAGGTGTTTAGATTGCATGACTTCCCTAAAAAGATTATCTCTGATAGAGATGCGCGTATAACATCAAGGTTTTGGCAAACTTTGTTTTCTACACTAGGAACTAAACTCAATGTGAGTACATCTTATCATCCTAAAACTGATGGGCAAACTGAGAGAGTTAACCAGGTTTTGGAAGACTTGTTGTGAATGTATTACATGGATCAACAATACAAGTGGGAGGAATACTTACCACTTGTGGAATTTGCTTACAACAATTCCTATCATTCCACTATTAAGATGGTGCCATTTGAAGCATTGTATGGAAGAAGATGCCGAACTCCTATAAGTTGGGATAAGCTAGAAGATAGGACTAGCATCGGACCAAAAATGCTAGATGAAATGGAAGAGAAAGTTAGGCTGATCAAAAAAAGATTGGCAGAAGCCAATGATAGACAAAAGAGCTATGCAGATACAAAGCATGTACTAAGACAATTCTTTGTTGGAGAGAAAGTTCTCTTGAGAGTCAAACCTCAAAAAATTTCTATTAAGTTTAGAAAGTCCTCTAAGCTAGCTCCTCATTATGTGGGACCCTTTGAAGTATTCGAAGTGGTCAATCCGGTTGCCAACATAATTGCTCTACCACCAGCCTTGTCTAGAATGCACAATGTTTTTCATGTGTCTTATTTGAAGAAATATATTGCAGGTGATAACCATATTTTGAATTGGAATTCTTTACAGATGCAAGACCCAGGGGTGGTTACAATCAAGCCACTCAAGGTGTTAGAAACGTGCAAGCTCCGCTTGCATAACAGAGAGGTCTTACAGTGCAAGGTCCAATGGGACCAATATGCTGAGGAAAATGCTACATGGGAGGATTATCATGAATTTTATCAAAAGTTTCCTCATTTATTTAATGCTGTTACTAGATGAAAATAATGAACTTATTTTTTTTAGTTACATTTGATACTCTATATGATCGAGGAAGATGAATCTCTAGGGGAAGGATATGTTCCATCCCCAATATTTGTGTTGCTATACTTTTTACTTTTACTTAGACATAAGTAAATCTATTATAATGTTTAGATTAATGTCAATGAATGATATAGATTATATTGAATGTCTTAAATAGAATTATGGAAATGAATATTTTATTGTTGATTTAATATTGCATTATGAGATTTGGTTTATTATTTGAATAATGATGCACTGATCATAATTTGTTGGTTACAAGTTTGATAAAGGATTATAGGTTTTTAGATGACTCTCAGAGAAAAGAGAGAGAGAGTATCTTTTGAGGAGAGAGATATAGACCTCGGGTTATGAGTGATGATTTGCCAAATGAGTATTAGTGTTAAACAGAAACATGAACCAGTGTCGTAAGAGGTAAGTCTTGTCTTGTCAGTTTATTTTTGAACCCAATCAATAGGTAGTTGATATCTTTCGAATCTTTTCAAGTCATAGTGTGTTGTCATAGTCATTTATAACATAAACAATATCGTATGAGTAAGAATTATGACCATTTAGTTTTAATATAAAAGTTATGACGTTATTGTCATAAAATGGTGGTGCTATTATTATAAGTTAGTGTTTTTATTGTCGACGTTTAACGTTAAATGTCGATCTCGTCAATCAATGTGATTTTAACGAAGGATTGTGATGGGGAGGTAAACTCGACCCATTCACATTATCCATAAAATTTTGTTTTATTACTATTATTCTTATTTACCAACCATAACTATCGAATAAGATCGATGTTATGTAAGTCATATTTGATATAAATAGATAAGTATTTATATATTCATCGAATGAGGATAATGCCTCATGATAATTATTAAAGCTTACTCTTGAGTAGCCGTAGGCATAAAATATGGAGTACCTTCATTGTAAACAACATGATGGACCCAATCTTCCCTAGCTGATCATTGATTGCTCCAAGTTAGTTAATGTGTTAGCGGCCTCTTAGAAGAGGAGTGGCGAATAACCCAATTGTATTCATTGATTCTACAAATGATGTTCAAATCATCAACATATGTTGATGTTTACATGTTTTTAGGTGGCAGTTGGAGTTGCACCACAAAGAAAAACCGTTCAAATTAAATGAGTTTTCCAACTGCCAGGAGTGGGATCCAATAGAGGGGATGACTCATAATGAGTCATGCTAAGCCCTTAAAGCCACGATTTTGCCTAAATCGTGGATGCTTTTTAGTATATTATCATTGCAAAAATATTATCGTTGGAAGGGAGACGTAGAACAAAGAGTTCACAGCGAGCTAGGGAATAGCTAGTGTGATGGATAAGGTCATGGTTTGCTTCAGAATGACCATATAGACACCATTGTCTGCAATCCTTCTTAGTAAACCTTTGCTATAGGAAATAATCCTGTGTTTTATGCATTAAAAAGACAATAAGCAATAGCAAGTTTGTTATGTCTATAGTATTGACTGTATAGGTAAACGTTTATGCCTAAATAGTGTTCATTAAGCTCATTTTAGTTGCTCAAAACAACAGAGGTGTCGACTGTGTCGAATAGTATACGGAGACATTGTAAAACTATTTTAGTAAAAACCACAGATCATCGACTTGGCTGTGAAGGCCGATGCAAGCTAGGTCATTAAAATCTATCTCATGATCATACAAATCCGACCCTATACCTTTTGTATTAAACTATTATACTTGTCAAAATTGTAGAATAGAGAACTAAATGACTTCTATTATCACATATTAGAAGAAGGATAACATAGTTATCAAGAATCATGAACACCAGTTGCCTCAATGAGTGAGTTTCAAATGAGGCTAGTCAACATAGATATAAGTTAACTATGAAATAAGAGTTCTACTAAATTAGTGTAAATGACATATGATAAGAAAACTTACTAGTTATGAGTAATATGGATGTAATTTTTAAATAATTGATATTATCATTTTTAAAACCATCCTTGGTAATCTATGATAGCTATGGTATAACAAATCCAAGTGGTAGAATAACTAGGGATAGTTTGAAAATGGGGTAAATATCAAAGCACCATATTTTATGTCTATTCTAGCAATCTTGATGAGTATAGGTTTATAGTAAACCATTATGTCGAAATAGACTATGTTTATATTAATATGACCATATAAAATCATATATGAGTATATATATAGTGATGGTTAATGACATCATGTTAAGGTAAATTAAAAGGTATTCATTTCCCTTTTGAACAGGAGTTATCATCTTTACAAGAAGTATAGTATTCGTAACCATGGTTGAGTTAAACCAAAGGTCAAATATGAACCTAGGTCTCATAGAAATGAGTTATGTTTATATTGAAATATCATATTATCCAAGGGTTAATAGGAAAACCCTAGAGTCGAATATGAACCAAATGATAGGTTATGTCTTATAGACTTATCTAAAGTTGAGAAAACTATTATCAAGACAAGATGATTAAACTATTTACATAAACATAGTTGGTGTGAATAACCTGCAAGAATATGATAGTATCCAAGTCGAGTAGGGGTGGGTGAACACTACGACCATGTTCATTATGAACGTTATTGATATTAAAAAATTTGGCCAAAGTAATGCATATGTTTTCTGCATGCATTGTCGATATCTGGATTGCCCAACCTATCAGAAATCATACCTAGCTAGAGGGTATCTAGGGTTGTATGGTTGATAGAGTTGTGAAGGATACAACACTATGTACTTGGGAAAGGCAAATTACCGCTGGTCACCTAAGGTCTATATTCCTCGTGAAGGGTAGGGCCACTTCCTATGTGGAAGATGTGTGGGAGATTGTCGGTCTGTAGATTGAGGTAAATCACTGGAAAGACACTCTCTCTCCAAGAAGAAAACATGCCAGGACTTGTGATAAAGATGTCAGGCATTTAGAAGAAGTAATTATTCGAATTTGTTTATGTAATTGATTTACATTTGTAAACTTTATAATTGAGAAAGATAATATGGTTTATTGTATTTTGTAAAGAGAAATCTTGTAATTGTAGTTACTTGATATATTTCAAATAAAAAGAAAAATTTTCTCTATCTCATTTTTACCTTGTTGTTTTACTCTATGGTAAATTTCTGGTTTTACTATGTTTTTAGAACATGGATGTTACATATGGTATTAGAGCTACCGGGTTCAATAGTAGGGCTTATGAGACCACTATGCTTACCTGTAGGTAACATTATGTGGTTAGCTAATGTTTTAAAATGTATGTGCCAGGATGGTACATCTCAAGAAGACAACAAGAAAGTATGTTAATACGAGTCAATGTTTCCTTAAAGCAAAAAGAGAATGTGAGGCCATTATCAATACTTTTGAGGGAAGCAATGATAAGAGTGACATTTGGTTAAGTGATACTGAAACTCTAGTGACTACCTTAACTCAAATCAAGTGAGTGAGAAGGGAAAACATGGAAAGAGTTAAGAAAACTACCAAAATCATAGAGTATATGTCAGATGAGGAAACAACTATGGTTCGGCGAGATCCCCACAAACCCCCAACTATTGAGATCATAGAAGTTAGGTCCGATAGTGAGTCAGATGGTTATATACCTCAAGATTCTATATCTAAAAATGAATCTAAAGGATATACCCCTCTTGAGCATGACTTTTGAAGTCATTTCTTGTATAAATGAAGAATACTCTATACCTTTGAAGTTAAATAAAAAAGAGTTGTTTTTGTACCAAACTATTGTTTAATTTGAGTTTATTATGTTTTGAATTAATGGGATGCATTATAATCATGAACTAATGGACGACTCAATATTCTCAGGTGTGAGAAAATTGATAAACATGGTTCGAACAAAAACTAACCAAGGAGAAAGTGAAGAGGAAAACTACCCACCAAATAATAATCTAGACCAAATCATAACCCATTCTTGAGGAAACCAAGAAAAGACTAGGTGATTTGGAAAAAAAGGTGGATGATAAATGGAATACTGAGGGAGGAGGTGAAAACTCTCATGGAGAAAGTGGAGAAAATCATGAAGATCAAAGTAAGAGTACAGAAGTTCATAAACAGTCAAGGGATAGACTGACCTTAGAGATCTCAAAGGATATGAAAAAGATTACTCCACCTAAATTTGATGGGACAATGACCGGAGATGCTGCAGAAGCTTGGTTAACAGAAATGGAAAAAATATTTTGAGAAAAGAAATTACTCGGAAGTGACCAAGGCAGTTTGGGGAGCATTCCAACTGGTAGGAGAAGCATCCACTTGGTGGATGAATAAGATGGAATTGAATTTAAGCTCTCTAGGAGTAACATGGGATGAGTTCGTGGAGCTCTTTCACAAGAGATGGCTACCACAACTCTATTTTGATTAGAAACTGATTGATTTTTAGAATCTTTGACAAGGAGATATGACAGTAGTGGAATATGGAGAAATACTCACCTGACTCCTGAAATATGTTCCTCAGTATCAAAAATATGAGAGATTCAAGATTAAAAAATTCATCATGGGTTTAAATGCTCAAATTGGTGGTGAAGTGGACGTACATTGTCCCACAACAATGGATCAAGTGTACGAGAAAGTGATCAAGCAAGAACAAAATCTAAAATCCATCTCAGCTTATCATGATAGAAACCACAAGAGGTTTAATAGAACTCCTAACAACCAACCATATAAGAAAAGATATGAAAAGAGTTATGAGAACAAGAGAAAAGATAAAGGATCTTAGAAAAATAAGGGTGGATCTGGAAATGCAAAGAAGAATGGCAATTTCAAAAGGAATGAGGATAACAATGGGAAGACTTTAGATAAGAAAGCACCCATTAGAGGATTCTTTACTTGTGGAGGCAACCATTTTACTAATCGTTGCCCTAACAAGAATAAAAATGGCCAACAAAGAGGTACTGCATTACCTACTCAGCAAGAAGTATTCTAGCAAAGGACACATGCATTTCTCAACAATCGTCAAGTAGAGTATCAAATCACACCCATTGAGATGACAAGTACTTTGTTTAGAGTCCCTATATCTATTTTGATTGATATAGGAGCCACTGAAAACTTTGTTTCTCCTAGAAGTTTGAATAAGTTTCTTAGAAAAGATGGATACATGTCTCAACCTTGGTCAGTAGACTATGCAAACCAATCTATTGCTCAGGTAGAGCAATGTTTGTTTGAAGCCAAGATTGATCTCCCTAGTTTCTCAATTGAAGTAAAATTGTATGTAGCTCCCTTAGGTTCATATGATGTAATCCTAGGAATGAGTTGGTTGTGGAAGCATAGAGCTAAGGTAGACCGGTTTTCAAAAATAGGTGAATGCTTAGATGATTTGGGAAATCAGACCCAATTCCAAGGGATTAAAAGAGAAGTTAAAATCAGACCTATCTCTGCCAAGCAATTAAAAAGGGTTAAAAGGAAGGGCTGTCAGTTGTTTGTAGTCAAAATGGAACAAGTGGGGGAAGGGTTAGAAATCCTTAGTTCATCTTTTGGAGAAAAGTATCCTTTTGTTCGGGAGTTTTAGGATGTGTTCCTAGAAGAACTTCCAGGACTGCCTCCCAAGAGGGTTTTTGATTTTACAATTGATATTAAACCAAGATCTGAGCCTATATCAAAAGCACCCTACCATATGACAACTACGGATTTAATGGAATTGAAAGCACAATGACAAGAATTGTTGGCAAAAGGTTTGATCAGACCCAGTGTTTCACCTTGGGGTGCTCCGGTTATTTTTATCAAGAAGAAGGATGGTACCCTTCAGTTATGCATAGATTATTGTATGCTTAATAAAGTAATGGTAAAGAACAAATATCCTTTTCCACGCATTGATGATCTTTTTTATCAGATGCGTGGAGTTGTTATGTTTTCAAAGATTGATTTGCAATTAGGATATCATCAAGTAAGATTGAAAGATGAGGATATTCATAAGACAACTTTTAGAACCAGATATGGACACTATGAGTTTATAGTGTTGCCATTTGGTTTGACGAATGCACTTTATGCATTTATGAATCTCATGAATAGCACGTATTCAGAGATTGTTTGGACAAGTTTTTTCTAGTCTTTCTACATGATATACTCATTTACTCTAAGAATGAAGAAGAACATCAATGACATTTGCAAATAGTTCTGCAATGGTTAAGAGAACATAAGTTATATGGAAAACTTTCTAAGTGTACATTTTTTCTAGAAGTAGATCCAATACCTAGGGCATATTATTTATGCTAATGCAATATCTGTTGATCCTGTAAAAATCACAGCTATTCTAGATTGGCCTGTACCCACAAATGTGCATGAGGTGCATAGTTTCATGGGCCTAGCTGGCTACTATAGAAAGTTTGTTTTAAATTTCTCCATTATTTCTAGTCCAATCACTTCCCTACAGAGCAAATGAAAGAGATTTGAATGGAAAGACAAATGTTAGGATGCATTTGATCTCTTAAAGGAAAAGTTAACTTCAACTCGAATCTTAAAAGTTCTTGACCCCGAAGGACAAGTTGAGGTAATTACAGATGCCTCGGGAGAAGGATTAGGAGGAGTGCTTATGCAATATGGGAGAGTTATAACATATGAGTCAAGGAAATTAAAATCCTATGAGAAAAATAATGCACCACATGATCTGGAATTGGTAGCAGTAACTCATGCCTTGAAGATGTGGAGACACTATTTGTTGGGGAAGATTTTTGTACTTAAGTCAGACCATCAAAGTCTTAAGTATATTTTCTCTCAACCGCATCTGAATGCTCGACAAAGGAGATGGTTAGAATTAATATCTAACTATGACTTTGAGATAGACTACATCAAGGGAAAAGAGAATAGAGTAGCTGATGCTTTGAGTCATAGAAGACATATAGCTTCTATTGTTTCCATTTATGGAAATTTCAAGGATTTGGTGTTGCAAAATTTGTCTAGTGATGAGTTTTATGAGTAAGTTAAGCAGGCTCTGGAAGATAATCCTAGAGACCCAAGATATGATGGATTAATTTTTTTTTTGAAATTTTTAAGTAAATAAATAATTATTTATGAAATTTTTACCAGTGACTTTTTTAAAATATTAAAACTAATTTTCAAGCAAACCTAACTTGGTCAAAAATATATGAAACTCAAAAATTTTAAATTTGAATGTATACCCAATAAATCCTAGAATGTGATGCATCTTTTGGATTTAAAAAAGGATTAATATGCTACAAGTTATGGATGTTTTTTAAGATGTATATCTATCAGGAAATCAGACATAACGTATGTAGAAAATCAATAATAATTACCTATTGATATTATTATGAGGCATATATTATACTTTTAAAATCTTATTAGCTTCCTCTATAAACCCTTTTCATTTGATTACATTTAGTTACAAAAATGTCTGCCAACTTCAAGGATGAAATGATGGAAAATTTCAAGATAACACTAAATGGGTGTTCTTGCAAGTTTCTTTGACAAGTTTTGGGACTCCCACTTTCCTAAATATGAGGTATTCCCAAGGCATTGCAGGAGGGAATCTATATTTGAGCTAGACATATTAACACTGTTTCCATCCAAATCTAAATATTAGTCTAAATGTTAGCACTTTTTCATCCAACAAATTTTTTCTCCATTGCCACTATTTGGCCCATCATGATCTTGCACTCACCCTAGTTATTCCCCTTTTTCTCTCCCTTGGACTCAATTTGCTTATGTTTGGTCCCCTTATCATTTTTTCCCAGAATAATCCTATTTCTTCCCCTTTTTCTTAGAGGATTGCAAGGATTGAGACCAATTATATCTCTTTCAGTTCCTTTCTCTATAAGCTGACATAGCCTTCAGTTTTTGTTCCTGTTTGATGGCCTTTTTATAGACCTGGTCCATTGTCGTAGGACCATGAACTTCTGAATGTAGAATTTCTCATCCTGTTGGTGCTGCGGCACATACTTCAACAGTCGGGTGAAGTTTTACCAATATTCATTCATGGACATATCAGCCTGTTTCAGTTTATGATCATAGAACAGTTGAGGCAACCATCTTTGCCTAAAAAGTTCTATGAACCTGTCCCATGTAAGGCTTGTAGACCTCAAGCCTAGTTCCATCTTTTTGTTCATCCACCATGTGGATGCTTCACCTGCCAACTAGAATGCTGCCCACACAACTTTATTGACCTCATTATAGTTTTTGATTTCAACATATTTTTCCATTTCTGTAAGCCATGCCTCCACGACATCTTTGCTTACGAATCCATCAAATTTAGGAGGCATGAACTTCTTCATGTCTTGAGATAGTTCCAAAGCCATATGGCTCATTCTATCCTCTTCTTTCCTAGCCTCAGAGTTATTCTCTCCATGCTCACTTTGGGTGGTGTCATTATGGCGTTCCTCGCCATAACCTCCATCATAGGCATCCTGCCTAGGTCCTTGTCAGCCCTTGACCTCCTGTTCAAGAGTTTCTACCCTCGTTCTTGTTTCTTTCAATAAAGTTAGGATCTAGTTTAACCTCGATTTGGAGTGCCCTAAAGGATATCCTTCTTCTTGGTTGTCTCCCATCCTGGTTCTAATTTGAACCTCAACTGCAATCTATTTCTTCCCGAAGTTTCTAGATTAATCACATATTAGTTTTTCCATGTCATTTAATTCATTCATTACACAAAACCATTCTCATTCATGTAATCTTTAACAAGAAAGGAAAGATTGTTAGAATTTACCATTACATTGTAGTTTTCATTGTATTACATATAATCCACCAAAATTACATAAATTTTGTTTACACCTAGCTACTGCAAGTCATTTATAGTTTGGGATAACTTCCCTTATTCATTTCTCAATCTTGAGATTTCATTTTAGTTTTAGGAGATGAGGGTACACATAGATACTCCTTCATAATCTCATTGGATACATCATAATCCTTAGGATTATTTTCAATAGCTAGTGGTTTTAGTGTAGAGGGTTCTATTGATGCATTAGTAGAGCTAGGGGAAGCCATCCTTTCTGCTTTCCTTAACTCTTGCTTGACCTGTTTCATAGAATCAGTGAAGGTTTCCTCATCAGTTAACCATGCTCCTACTTGGCCACCAGTCAGTTCAAGATTCCTCACCCTTGAGGCCCTTGCTTTTTCCTTCCAATACATAAGGTAACACCCTTTATCCATTACCTTCTTTCGAGGTGTTGTTCTAGTTCTTACCATTCTAGCATATAACATCCAAACATTAGCATATTTAATGTTGGATACAAATAATAATCAAGTAGTGAGCTCATAGGTCCATGTATTGAACCTGGTAGCTCTGATACCATATGTAACATGACTTTCCTTAATGCCATAAACATTCATCTTAATCAAGAAATTAGTTAACAATATGATTATCCAAACCAAAATTTGACCATAATGAATCATTATCATTTCATCAACTAAGCATGTTATTCTAAACAAAATATAACAAATCTTACAATACAATAATCATTTACATATACTTAGTGAGTATCCATCACTATTCATGTACAAGTTATGCCCAAGGCATGTCATAAATCAATTTATACATTACATTTGACTAATAGCTCATTAAATGCAAAACATAGTATTTGGAACAAATGACATCAGTCTTCATAAGCCTTGTCTCGTCTCATGCTTGGGAAGGAGAGCATCATCCCGATACATTTCCACCAACCATGTGTTGGCAAGAGATACTATATGGATTCATGACTGTTGTCATTGATGGCAACAAAGTTCATCCCACACATCCATAGGACATGATGTGTCTATACGGGAAGTCAGAGTGAAGAATGTTGTGGTCTGACAGATAGGTCCGGATCTCTCAGAGGAAGTATCTTGGTGAAGTACGGATTTGGGGAAGTCAAGAGGACTACCTTGAGTGATAGATTCCAAGGATTTAGCCTCTGATGATAGATGAAGAAAAAGATATGAATACTTGAGTATCAGGTTCCTAATTGGTAGTGTGGATAGAGGAAGAACTAACTGGCAGAACATCAGACTTTATTCCGGATATGTTACTAATGATGGTAAAGATTCTTAAGACATAAGTTATGATTGGCCAACATGATTGATGAATTCTACAAGTATATCCTTGATCCGCATTACATGGTATGCAAGGATTCAGCCGACAGATCAAAGTTTATGAAAAGATTGACTATTCCGGATGCCGACTTGAAAGGTGATGAAATCACATGTGCGGATATATATACAAGATGGATTTAGTTGTGAGAAGTGTCATAGTTGTTTGTGATGTGTGAATAAAAGTAGAAGAGTAGAGTCAAAGCAGTAAGGAAGATCTGGTATGTGAATGAAAAGCAGCATAAAAGAAAAAGAAAGATGAAGTGCAGCAGATCAGTGTACTGAGCCTAACCGGAACTAAACTCTAGCATATGTAGATGCTCCCAATCAGTTCAAGTATTGTTTTACATTCCTTTTGTAGACACGAAGTCTCTTGTAGGCAGTGTGCCTCTTGTGAGTAGTGTGCTCAGGCAGTGAGCCCTAATTGGCAAGTGCCATTTTGTATTTCCATTCTTCTAACAGAGAATACAATCTTGGGTTAGTCACCCCATGGTTTTCTCCCTTAACAAGGTTTCCATGTCAAAAATATTGTGTAATGTGTATCTCCATTTCATAGTTATGTTTGCTTATTTGAATTAATGCTGCATTGATTATTAAGAAAGTTAAGAAAGAAGAAAATAGTAGGATAACTAATTCACCCCCTCTCTCAGTTATCATTAATTGGTATCAGAGTCAATTTTCTCCTAACAGAGTCTAACAGCTTGAGGAAGATCTAGGAATCCAAATGGATGCATATGGTTTAAGGGAGTAACTCAAGACTGCCCTTGATGATCTTGAGCAGTCAAACTCTAAAGTCAATGAATTAAAGGAAAGACTCAAACAGGCTGATGATTTCATGAGAGAACTAAAAGACAAATTAAGTCTCTCTATGAAAAAGAGAAAGGAGCTACTTCAGCAATTGGCAAGTCAAGGTGAAGCAAATGATGCAAATGAAGAGCTAAATGAGAAAACCAAGTTATGTGAAAAGTTATCAAAAGAAATCATTATGGTAAGACATGAAATGGAATCAGGAGTTATGAAGTTTACCCAAGAAGTTGAAGAGAAAAGAAAAACTAAAGATAATCTAAGACAATCTCTCAAAGAGAAATCAGAAGATTGCCACTAGATGGATAGAAGTATCAGACATCTTGAATATGATCTTGAAGATGCTAAAGATAATGAAGAAAAACTTGAGGATCAAATTGTCTCTCTCAAAAGGGATCTTCAAACAACAAATGAATATAAAGAGAAATTCAAGATAAGTTCTGCTCAACTTGAAGTTCTTCTTGGAAGTCAAAAGAGGGTAGATGACAAGTGTGGTTTGGGATATGAGAAAGGAGAAAGTTTTGGATCTGGTCAGAAGAATTTTGGATCAAAAAATCCAAGGAACAGGTCTAGAAGACCTCCAATAAGATAGCCTAATGCTCAAAGATATCCATCCTTCAATGGATACTGCCACAACTACAATAACTTTGGTCATAAAGCTAATCAGTGCAGAAAGAGAATGAATCAGACTAATTCATCCTTCTCCGGATAGTGTTTTGACTGCAAAAGGTATGGTCACAAATCTCATGAATGCAGAAATATGCAAATGAACAAATCATTCAATGGTAGATGCTTTACATGCAATAGAATAGGTCATATGCCTAATCAATGCAAATCAAGAGGATATCAATCAAATATGCAAAGAAATGTTGTTTTCCAAATTTGCAATTGATTCAGTCATATTGCAAAATTCTGTAGAAGTAAGAATTAAGACAAAAGAGGTCTGGTATATCATAATTAGAATCAAGATAAGGGAAAACAAAAAGTGAATGCGGATGAAGTTCAAAGTGAGATGAACAAGATTTGGGTGAAGAAAAGTATAGAGAATGTAGAGGATGGATCCGCACCAGACTCTGGTGCTGATATTCCTTCCGAAAATTAAAAAGTGAGCTCTGGCTTAGGGGGAGACACAAAGAAAACCTTGTTCCCCCAGCCAGTCAATTGGTGCTAGAACTGGCACAAGAAGAGTTGCGGATTGAAGGGTTCATAAGGGAAACATCCAAACAAACTATGGTTAAGATTTGGAAGATCTGCATGATGTTTAAAGATCAAGATTGATCTGGTTCTTCAAGTCATCCGAATAAGGTAAACCGGAATAACTTAGGTCGAGCATTTATTGCAACCTGACATTAGGGTTTGTGGAGCAATATAAGGGTTCTTTCTTCAATCACTTGTTCATTCTGCATTCAAGAAGAAACGAAAAGTGAAGCTCTGCAACAAAATTCCTCAAGTTCATCAAAGATCATTTGCAAAAGTCAATTCATCCAGCAATCGATCTGGCCAAATCCGTGAAACAGAAAGGTGCAAAAGGTATTCTTCGTTATCAAATATCTCTCTCTAAATCCTTGAATGATGGGTACTCCAAATATTGTAAACATCTCTGATAGGCTCCACCCTGAATTTAAGAAACATCCATACAAATCGTTGGATGTAGATCCCCTAGGAGCATTCTCTATTGTTCTACATGGCGTTTTGCACATAGAAGACATTAGGGTTTACATACATGCAAATATTGAAGAGTTTGGGGAATTCAAACTAAGAGATATCTATCACAAACAACTGATAGATGATGCTTTTGAGCTTAAACCAGAATATAAGGGCATCCAGGAGAAATATTTTGATCAATTCATTCATTTCACCTACTTTGAAGAAGACAAATGGGTCCGGTATGTGTGGAGTAGGGTACATGACAACTTTCTATGGCTAAACAGACCTTGCAAAATTACCAAGGAGGCAATTAGGGCAGTAATTGGTTTACACTCCTCCGGAGGAATACCTGTCCTCAAATATGTCAAAAACAACATTGTAACTGAGGCCACTGGATCAAAATTTGATAAGAGGGCAATGACCATTGAAGATATTACTGACCCGAATATCAAGTTTGCATCTATGATAATAGGATACAAGATATATCACTCCAGTAGGAAAAATTTAGTATCTGGAACTGCAGTATATACTGCCTATGAGATGCTGAGAAAGAATACAAAGTATGATCTATGTGAACTCCTTCTAAGTCAATTGATGGAAAACTTATAGAAGATCAAAAAGGACAAGAAGAACTCCTTTAAATATGGTGGACTAATATTATGTCTATTCTTCTACTTCATGAATGAGCTGCCCAGAACAAATGGATGGGTATGGCAAAATGACAAACTAGTAGCAATTCAGATCAGAGATTACTTGTATGAACTTGGGGATGCCAAAGCAAGAAATATAGCCCTGTGGGGATATTTCAAGAATTTTTAGAACATGATGCAAGCAAGAGAGAATTCCCCAGTCTCTTGTTGAGAAATACAAAGACACAATATGTTTTATGGTAGAAACTGATCAGTGCCTAATGGAGGCAGTAGAACCAAGAACTGTATGGATCATGCCTATGGGGTATGAAGTCGATGAACAAATTGTGGAGCTGCATGTTCAGCACATGCTCAGTTAGCCAAAGGACCTAAAAGAAGAAAGATTTGGAATCTTTGAAGAACTAAGTGTGAAAATTCACACAGAGCTAAGGTAGCCAAAGATCAAGAGGAAAGTGAGAAAATAAGTAGAAGATGTTGCCAAAGGATTTGGCATCTCAAAGGAGGCACTTGATGCCAATAGGGAAAAGAGGCAAAGGGTTGAGGAAGAAAAGAAAGAGGCAGAAAAGGAAAGCAAGGAAAGTGCTCCGGTAGAAACCTCCACCTGGACTAGATCATCAAAGAGATCTACACTTGCCACTGCCAAAAGCTTAAGGGCATCTAAACTGGAAGCAAGATCATATGGTAAAATAGAGAAAAGAACCAAGACTAAGGCCACAAGTTCTTATGCGAGTCAAAAGGATGAAGAAGAGACTGAATCTGATGAGGGGATAAAGGAAATAAAGAAGCAGAAGAAGAAAGGATCTGGTAAACCTTCCACAGGTCAAGACAAGGAAGAAATGGTAGAGGAATTTGTTGAAAAGCCCACCCTATCTTTAGAAAGTGTAATCAAATCAGTCACTGTGGATGGAAACCTTCAACCAATGGCCGAATTATATAATGATTATAATGAGGCTGACCAAAAGATCTTACAGGAAGCTACAGTTAAGTATTTGAACATATATAATAAGGCTTTTATTGAAATTATATCTCTTATTCCCAAGAGCCTAGAAAAGGAGTTAGAAATAAGAAAGACTAATGCCATGGAAAAACACCTTGAGATCCGGGAACAGATAGCTATTCAGCTATATCCTTCAATTGATTCAAAGAAAATGAATATGATTTTTAAAGATTGCAAGGATGAGTTTAGAAGCAAAGCCAGAATGAATCAGCTCATGCTTGGTGAGACTGACAAGGTAGCCAAGGACATAGAAGAGATTCTTCAGAAAACCTTCAAAAGATTCAATCTTCCTATCATAGAGGACTTGGGTGCTGACCCCTCAGCCACAAATATTGCAGAAGAGTTCACTGAGAAAATGGTAGAAGAAGTAATGGACACTGGTACAGAAAAGGATAAGTACTTAGAATCCTCTGTTCTAGAAAAGGAAGAGGTGGCCCATGAACAAACTAACATCACTCCTCCAGTTTCCCCTGCTGACTTCGGATCTAAAGGAGAAGAAAGAGTAAAGGAGAAAGACGCAGAGGTGAAGGGAAAATAAGATATCAGTGCAAAGTTTGTGGAAGGAGAGAAAGCTCCAAATGATAGTTCTGTGACTGTAGAAGAAAAGAAAAATTTGTCCCTGGCAAGAGACACTGCAGAATCAGTCAAGGACTTTTTGACAAAAGTAGCTATGGAGATTGATGAACCGGATCTATTAAAAGGGCCACTAGACGTTGATTCTCTATCTCCGGTGCAAACAATGAAGATAGCTTCATTTGCAAATGCGAAGGCCAAAGAGAAACTACTAAAATCTCACATGAAAGACTGTGAGCTAATAGAGGTAGCATCTAGAGTTTTGGAAAAGATCATGCCATCTTTTTAGAAGTATCCCACAGCCTCCTCTTCTGGTAATCTCAAAACTCTAGTCAGCAGTGTTAGTACACATTTTGATTCTCTAGAGAAGTCAGATGAAGAAAAGGTCTGGAAGGAGTTTTTGGATAAAATTTTCTCCAAAGTACAAAGTTTGATAACAAATGATAGGAGAGTTATGGATATTGGGATAAAGAGCTTGGAAAATGCTCTTAAAGATGGTAGAAATATGTACAAATTTTGCTTATCTTGGCCCACAGTGACCAAAGATATTGAGAAGAAAGTAAAAGAGCAAGAGGATAAACTACTAAGTTTGTCTCAAAGTTTTGATCCTCTCTCATCCTCCATAGTAAATCAAGAGTGTCAGACTATTGCAATCACAAATGCAATAAAGAATTTTGAGAAGGAAAGGAAGAACATAATTAGCTGGATGGGTGAACTTAGAAGGATCATTATCCCTAAGTTAGAGGCCATGCATGAGGCCATAAGTGATGCTCAGACTACCGCCCGAACCAATGATTCGACAGATCTTAAGAGGGCAGAAGCTTTTGTGTTCTTGCTGAGTGGTCACATCTCAATTTTGGATAGAATGAAGCAAAGTTGGGCTATAGAACTCGTCCAATTGAAGACATCTTTTGCAGACATTCTTTAGTTTATGTGAGTATGTAATATGCGGCTAAGTATAGTTAAATTTTTGAAAATTTTGGTATGCGGACCCTACCCTTTGCCATTGATGTCAAAGGGGGAGTGAGGAGTAGTGAAAAATGAGGAATCCAACTAAGGGGGAGCTCCAGAAAATGTATATAAAAATAGAGCATCAGCCAAGCGGGAGCATAGTGTAAACACTTAGTCATTTTTCACTAAGTGTTGCCATCAATGCCAAAGGCGGAGATTGTTGGCAAGAGACACTATATGGATTCATGATTGTTGTCATTGATGGCAACAAATTTGATCCCACACATCCGCAGGACATGATGTGTCTATACCAAAAGTTAGAGTGAAGAATGTTGTGGTCTGGTAAACAAGAACAGAGCATGTGGCGAGGTCCAACAGATAGGTCTAGATCTCTCAGAGGAAGTATCTTGGTGAAGTACGGATTTGGGGAAGTCAAGAGGACTACCTTGAGTGATAGATTCCAAGGATTTAGCCTCCGATGATAGATGAAGAAAAAGATATGAATACTTGAGTATCAGGTTCCTAATTGGCAGTGTGGACAAAGGAAGAACTGACTGGTAGAACATCAGACTTTATTCTGGATATGTTACTAATGATGGTAAAGATTCTTAAGACATAAGTTATAATTGGCCGACATGATTGATGAATTCTACAAGTATATCCTTGATCCGCATTACTTAGTATGCAAGGATTCAGCCGACAGATCAGAGTTTATGAAAAGATTGACTATTCCAGATGCCGACTTGAAAGGTGATGAAATCACTTGTGCAGATATATATACAAGATGGATTTAGTTGTTAGAAGTGTCATGGTTGTTTGTGATGTGTGAATAAAAGCAGAAGAGTAGATTGAAAGCAGTAAGGAAGATCTGGTATGTGAAGGAAAAGTAGCATAAAAGAAAAAGAAAGATGAAGTACAGTAGATCAGTGTACTGACCGTAACCGGAACTAAACTCTAGCATATGTAGATGCTCCCAATCAGTTCAAGTATTGTTTTACATTCCTTTTGTAGACAGTGAGTCTCTTGTAGGCAGTGTGCCTCTTATGAGCAATGTGCTCAGGCAGTGAGCCCTAATTGGCAAGTGCCATTTTGTATTTCCATTCTTCTAACAAAAAATACAATCTTGGGTTAATCACCCCATGGTTTTCTCCCTTAACAGGGTTTCCACGTCAAAAATATTGTGTCATGTGTATCTCCATTTCATAGTTATGTTTGCTTATTTGAATTAATGCTACATTGATTATTAAGAAAGTTAAGAAAGAAGAAAATAGTAGGATAACTGATTCACCCCCCTCTCAGTTATCATCACCATGGACCTGCGGTCGCCTGCTCAACTTCATAACTAGAAGTAGCCCTACCCTTCACGAAAAGGTTAGATATTAGGAACCATTAGGTTAGCCATCTGAGTATCTAGTGTTGTGTCCTTCCTAATATCTCACGGTCACACAACTATAGATCCACTCTAACTATGTATGACACTACTAGAGACACTAAGCCATCTGGAGCACTATGGACCGACAATGCAAGCAGAGATAGATGCATTACTTTGGCCAAAGATTTACATACATATACATTACATAATGAATGTCATCATATGTCCACTGCCCTGACTCGACTTATAAGATGTCATGTCTTACAGTAAATTCAAATTGACCTTTCTCTCTAGGTCTAGTATAATTGGGATCAATTCAATTCATCACCCATGCTTGGACATTCGAATCCCATCATAAGTTGGTTATGACTAAATGGGTTACTTTCATAACAAGGAATTTGTGACTCCACATCACCTTGTCCCACTTTCAATTCATATCATACTCGACCATTTTTACCACCTTGGGTATTCTATGGTTTACAATTTTGATTTAAAATAACTTATAGAATAGAATCATAATCTTGTTACTCTAGGCATACCTTGCCTTAACAAATGGAATGGTTTCATAATGAATGATAGCTCAAATTACCCTTATGAGCTTTTAGTGATAAACACTATCCCCATTTGTTTACTCATAAGTAAAGTAAAGGGTTTAAAAACTTGTGATCATAACCATATAGGTCTTAGTTATCAAAATAAAATAATTTCCACACTAATAATTTAACAAGCATGCAAGCTGCCACATGTTAAAACTATGAACTTTAATGATCGCACTACCTCCTTGGTTGAGGGTAGGCAAGTACAATCATGACTATTTAAATAACCCCTTTATAGCCACAGTCGGGTTTTCATGCAAGTTAAATTAAGATTTTGTTTGAGTGCTATAAGCACAGTTATGTTTAAGGCCATCTTTCTCATATAGTGATAACCATCAAATTCATAGATTTATACAACATAATTGAAACAAAGTAACATCTTTCAAACTTAATGGGAATCATGACCAAGGCACTTTTGCCCAATTTACAAAACCCTTTGAATCTTTCTCTTGCAACCTCGTGAAGACTTGATTTCAATTTTAAACTTTTACAATGCATCTTTCCAACTTGCACACAAACAAAGGCCAAAATAGGTGGCCAAGTCCTGCTCTCCACCCTACCATAGGGATTGCCTGAGCACATCCCACCCCCGAGTAGGAGAACTCCATAAACCATGAAACACACAAGCAAATCTAAAAAAATTCACATCAAATCAATAATAACATACAACTAAATCCCATGGGTAGACTTACACATGAGGACCCTTTCGAGATCCAAAAAGGGGGAGAGAGGGGATTAACATCCCTCTTGGGAATAAAACCAAACATAATCACAAATCTTCACATATCATCATCTGATACTCCACACCTCATAAGTCATCCACACCCATATCTTCTCATGCCTCCATATTCCCATCACCAACAGTAAACATAAACTTCCTTCTCAACACAAACCCATACCTCCCAAATCGTATCAGCCACATAGTAATCATAAAACATCATTATTACTATTTGAATCATGAAACAAAAAAATTCCCCAAGAGAGGCTCCACACCTCTCTCTACCCCAAACACGTGGGAGGCTCTCAACAAGTTGGAGGGCCGCTCCCATACAACCCAATCCCAAACAAAATGCAACAACCAAGACAGACAAAACTCAACACCCATAAAAATCATATTTCTCAAACATATACAAAGTTTTTACCAAATTCAAAAAGTAAGAAACCCTCAAAAAATTTACCTTAGCTCCCCAAGTTAGGGTGAGCCCAAAAATTGAAACCAAATTAATTTCCCAATTGTTTTCTCGTGAATCCTAGGCCTTCAATTAACAAAAATTCTTCCAACTCAAAACCCAAAATCCCTATCTTCTCACCATTTTCTCCATTCATAAAACTTCACACCCAAATAAGAATAATCAATGAAAGTAAGAAAAACCCTCTCCAAATTTCCTCATAAATAAAAACTCTAAAAACTTCCAAAAAGAAAGGAGAAAGGAAAGCAACTTTCCGTTTTTTTTCTCTTCCCATAAACTCATCTTTTTCTAAAAATAAAACAAGGAGATAAATCTTCTCCAAATTTTAAAATATAAAATTATAATATTTATCCTCATCCCACAAATAAATAAATTAAAATAAAATAAATATGACTTTTACCTCAAATGAAAATTTTAAAAAATAAAATAAAAAAATAACATCATCCACAAAATAATAATAAAAATAATTTTTTTTTAAAAACTCTCACACCACTTAAATTAAAGATTTATAAATAATAAATCACCACAACCAAACAAAAGTTAAAATAAAAGACTACAACGACATTACATCACAAATTAGCCTTAACCCCTTCCCCAGGTTAGGCTAGGCTTAACTGGTCTGACATAGGGTTTATGGAGTCTCCTAGTCCACTTAAGGAGCTTGACCACCCACCTGCACACTTAATTTCTAACATTAGTTTCTCAAGTAAATATAGTTGAAGCAACTTGAAATGCATAGAAAAATCAATTAAAGAATCCAACTTCATTCATGATTACATAATTCAAATAATATAATTTATTTTATTTAAAGACTATCATGAAATTATTTAATTCATTTAATACTTTATTTTTCCACACAATTAATTATCCAGCAGCAACTCATTATAATAAATAGCATACAATCCAAACATAATTCTCAAAGAGTTTAATTATATCATAATGTCCAATCACACACATCAAAATAGACAATTATAAATAGTATCATATCATGGTCTCAAGTATAGTACTAGTTAGGCCTCACATTCCCCCCCTCTAATATGAGGCTTCCTCCTGGATCCATACTTCTATATATAATGAACAAGAAATACATCACTATCTACATTAAAAATACATCAATAAAGAATGTCAAAAGTACTAAATTATCCCATGAAGTGCCATAGGAGTCACACATAAAGTAAATTTGTATCCATGCAAACTAAAACACAATAATTATTAGACAATTAGTTCAAACATTCCAATCGAGAATCATCCCATGCATCAAGTTGTCAAGCATGTTTTCCTACCACCCAAGTAACTTCTAGAACTTATTTTACTAAACTTATATATCTCAAAGGTATGTGCAATAAAAATAATGACTTCTCTTACTTGCAACATGAGGCTCATCTACAGAGAATTTAAATGTTTTCAAATAACCAAGATTTCATGGCTAAGTAGCTAACTAGCTTACAGGAGAGGAATCGCTATCCAAAAACCTATGATGCCCAACAAGTCTCACCTCCCTAATAAGGGTTGATATCATAGTATCTTAATGCTATAGGGTAAAAAAAAACAAGACTCGACCTTCCTATACTAATTTTATTTATTGCTCAAGAATCTCCAAACCACCTTCTCCCACCATACAACCTTCCAGAGGCCCCTTTAAAAAAATGACAAATTAAATACATGCAAAACTTCATAAGCACCAACAATAACAATTAAGAAAATGCCTCAAAAGGAAACAATAATTCTAAAAAAAAAATGATACCAATATCAATTAAAATCCAAAATGAAACCTCATAAAGATAACAAAATTTAGGTGTGGCCACCAATGCAGCAATGTGTCAAATTTATTCAAAATATCAACTCAATGAGTTCCTAAGGCAAGGGAACATATCAAATGTAGTTGACCAAACAACTCATGAAAATACAAAATTTCATACTATTGGTTGAAAATTTAAAGATTCATAAAAAAAATGCATAAATTAATTAAAGAAGCAAACCAATAATCTCATAAAAAAAATTGTCCATAAAAATTTCATCATGGCTATAGAAGCCACCCAAAGGGGAGAAGGAGTATGGTAGACTCATCCTAACAAAAATTATTCTAAGATAACCATCTCATTGGATAATCCTATAGCTCTCATTGAAATGAACATGTATTATAATCAATGTAAAAGCCTAGCACCACGGTATAACATGTGCAAGAGTATCTAAAGGAGTTTAAGGAAACTATAATATAATCTAAATTTTTGTTATGGTACACCTAATACTATTCAAACCCATAATTCACTATTGCATTAAAAAGCAAAGGAACCATACAAGAAATAGTTTTCCCAACACTAATATCTAGTGTTGGTATCAAAAGATTAACAAACTTGGAGTGTACTCCATCCCAACTGCAACAATATAACAACTTGAATTAGACTTTTCCTATGCACTAAAGAGTGTGGTTTAAAAAAAAAAAAAAGAAAGGTCAATCGAGAGATATGCTCATGGAATATTATTATAATCTCCCAATGAACACCCCTTTCATGCATATCTAAATTAAATTTGAGCCCCCAATCTATTGGAATAGAAAGAGGGAGTTAATCTAAACATCACCACCTTAAAAGTAAAGGAAGCAACCCACACATTTGTATGAGAAGGAACACACCTCTACCATACCTGGCATTCAATCCTATCAACTTCAAAAGTAGTTATTTATAAAAAAACAATTAAAGAGGTACCTAATATCCTATTTCAGATCTAAAGATACAATCACGTAAGATACAAGTGCCTTATTATCACACAATACATGCATACATTAGATATTTACTTAAAAATCAATCTCATACATTGAAAGAATAGTTCATCGTAAACCCAAACTCTAAGGGTAGTTACTTACACATCCAACCACATAAGGAGGAAAAACATGCCTTAATTGCCTACTATATGATGTACTCAGTACAAACTCATTAATGGACCTAATTTCTATATTACAACTTTTATCTTATTTCATACTCAAACATAGATGACTAACAAAAATGCATAAATAATGTAACTTTATGTGTAATCTAGATCATTATCAACTAATGTGAATGACACCAATCTTTTACATTTATCCTTCATTGAAGATCACAATAACACACACAAGGAGGTACAATATGCTAAGTATGATTCATTTCTTAATCAATACTAACTCACACAAAGATCATTTGAAAAGACTTTTGCACACATAATAACTAACAATAGAAAGAATTCTAGTTTCCTGGTTAGAATGGGTTCATAGAGAGCATAAAAATACATATTTCTATATTCTTCAATCTAAGTACTTTTAACATGTTTGACTATATCCTCTATCTATTGTCATTATTCTATCCTACAACATATAAATGATTAATAGTCTAAGACTTGACATCTTTTACGAGTAACATACATTTATTTGAAGGAGATCACACAACTGTATATTACCTTATAATCCACTAGAACTATTTATTCAAAATCCATCCTTATACACCCTTAATTATAACTTTGTTTTCCCAACAAATCCACATAACAATTAGAAAAAGAATTGCTACTATCATTAAAGTAATTTTCTAAGAGCACAAACAATTTAGAAAGTCAAAAAAGAGAAATTTGTTGAGACACTATTAAGGACATCAAGACTCAAATTCAAAATGACCAAGGTGCACTGAGGGAATATTTTAGTTTACATCCTAAACCAGTGTGGACTATCTATAACAAAATCAATTATATCATGTTTGAAAAAGGTTGGCTCCATTATAAACTAGGCCTCTAGACTAGATGCAAAGAAGTGGATAAATCAAATGAAGTAGGTAACCACTATCACATTAAGAAATTTATTTAAAAAAACATCAACACAAATAATTATAATAGTGTACATGACAACCACACCCTTAAATAATCTACTTCCTTCTAAGCGATATTTGACTAGAAGATACAAGAAATTTTGCACTTACAAAGAGACATTAAACATACTATGTTTCTAATTAGATTCATTTCATTTTAATTTGACTAGAAAGTTATTAATCAGAAGGGAAATAGGGACCCACAACAATTTAAACTATAGTTTTAAAAAAATGAACTAAAATGAATTAAAAGTAAGTCAATCCAAGTACTTGTCTTACTATTTACATCTTAAATTGAGTACACAAACATTTTCACATAAAGTGGTAATAGTTCACTACTACACATACAACATGACCCAAACACACTCCCAGAGTTCCCAGTGTTTGTAAACCTAGCTCAATGTCATGCCCACCTGTATGTTATCATACAAGTGGGTAAACTATAGTAAAACCAACAAACCTTTTTTTTTAATTAACATCTAAATGTATCGAAAGTGAAACATATAAGGACTTACGGAGTCTTTCACCTAGATAATAGTAGTGCGATTAGAGGGATAAAGGAATGCTTTAAGTCAAACTCTTCACAATGTGTCCTATAAACAACATGCAATAGTTATTCACATAACAAGATTTAAGTGAAACATATTACTTTCTCCTTCGCTATCATTCTATTTCTATAAATATAATTTTTTTCCCATGAGAGTAAGACATCACTTATCCCTAATCATACACACATTCTTGACTAATACTAGGATGCCACATTGCTAGATGGAACACAAGACATTTTAATTCACTACCCATCTAATAGAATTAACCCTAAGCATACAAGGTTATAAGTTTAAGCAAGACTTGGTTTATTCAACTAACTTAGTTACATTAACATGAGTACAAAGAGTAACTAATAATATAGTGATATACTAAGTTAAATTGTTTACATGCTATAATACTATAATACTTAAGCTAAATCAACAAATAAATAAATAGTAAGGCTAGGTTTACTAACTTAAACAAAAGTAGTTAAATTTCTTAGTGACTAAATAAATTATTTTAAGCAACTTATATAATTTCTAATTTAAATAAGATTATTAATTACTCAACATAAATTACTAAGTAAGCAATGATCTAATTTAGAATCTACCCAACTCTCTTTAATTTCCTAATATAAAATTTACAAGAGTTAAAACAATTTTGTATTCATCCACATTAACATTTATCAAATTCTAATTCATTGTTAAGTGGGAAATTAAATAAATTAGATTAATTATTTTTACTATGAAACTACATGGTAAGTTCGTCAACTGTGTGTTATCAATAATGTTTCCTTTTAAACTCACACAATCAACTTGTATTATTTTTACTATGAAACTACATGGTAAGTTCGTCAACTGTGTGTTAATCAATAATGTTTCCTTTTAAACTCACACAATCAACTTGTAATATCTTTAATTAATGATGTTACCAATAAATTATGATAATCTTTCTATCCCCATTGTACGATAGTTATTATTTAAGATCATTTATATAATTTTTAAAATACATTAAGGAATGATAAAATTTAATTAGTAGAAAATAACACACTGTTATTATAACCTTTAAATTACTCTGATTTATCCTAAATAAAATTCATGATGCCATCTTACTCTAAAAATGTAAACATAGGATAAAAATCATTAAAGAGATAAAAATTAGAAATATTAACAAAGGAACTAAACAACTAATAGGAGAGATTTACAAGCACTATTTTTTTTTTAGGGAAGTTAGTTTCCTTACTAAAAACAAAATTTACTCACTCATATAAATTTCTCAATTCCAAAGACTTACTAAAAACTATTATTCTTTTTCCTTTCTGGTCATCATCACAAGATTTGAACTTACATAAATTTCGTCTCTATTCTTATTTATTGTATACTTGATATATTTTACATAGAGGTTATAAAAATAACAAATTTTATTATTGTAGATACATATTTTAATTACAAATGAGAGTATTAAATTATTAAAATATAATCATATATTTCCTTTTGTAACCATTATAAAAAAACAATCAATTTATAAGAAAATGGGGCTCACCATCAAACCCACAAATCATAAAGATAAAAATCAAGTAACTAAAATGATTTATTAAAAGTAACTAATTCCACTAAATTAAAGGAACTATTATTAAATAACTTACTAAAAAAAATTAACAAAATCTTCTAACATCTTATAAAATTTAATAATAGAAACTAACTTATCTGCCTTCTTCCTAATTCCCATATTCTTTCCACCTATAATATTTTTTTTTTCACTTCATAAAAACCATGTTGTTTTATTCTTTTCCTTTTAACTACAAGTTTGCAAGCTGGGGAAAAATCTGCAAGATCCATTTAAATTAAACTATATATATTATAACGGAATGATATCCTCAATAATTTACTGTGCACAGTAATTCATAAATACAATCGATATAACACACATTTTAATTTATATTCTCTTTTTGTTTTGTAGGGCCGAAGGAGATTCGAGACATGGAGGATGGAGGATAGGAATGATTATAAAATATTGCAGGCAGCCACGGAAATGTTTTTTTTTAAGTTTAAATATTTTGCAAATTTTATGGAATAATGGGGAGGGCGACAGACTCAAGAGACAATGAAATGATGAACAGCGATTGTAATACATATAAATAACATAGCACTTTTAATAGCAGTGAATTGAAAATACACAGTGATCAAAATATAGAAAAGCAATGAAATTTATTAAACTTTAGCAAGAGCCTTTAAACTTAAATAAACTCATAGGAAATAAATGATTTTTAAAGAGCAGTTAACATCATCTGCAACAAACGGTATATAGGTTCAAAGAGGAATAAACAAAATTATATTCTAAAGTAGATTCATTTTTCCAGTTAAGAGTATAATAATTTAAGAGTATACAATCTATAATGATAATGACAAGAGTCCAATTCTTTCTCATACAGCGATAACCATGAAATTCATAGATTTATACAACATAATTCAAACAAAGTAACATCTTTCAAACTTAATGGGAATCACGATCAAGGCACTTTTGCCCAATTTACAAAAGTCTTTGAATCTTTCTCTTGCAACATCGTGAAGACTTGATTTCAATTTTAAACTTTTACAATGCATCTTTCCAACTTGCACACAAACAAAGGCCAAAATAGGAGGCCAAGTCCTGCTCTCCACCCTACCATAGGGATTGCCTGAGCACATCCCACCCCCGAGCAGGAGAACTCCATAAACCATGAAACACAAAAGCAAATCTAAAAAAATTCACATCAAATCAAGAATAACAGACAACTAAATCCCATGGGTAGACTCACATGAGGATCCTTTCGAGATCCAAAAAGGGGGAGAGAGGGGATTAACATCCCTCTTAGGAATAAAACTAAACATAATCATAAATCTTCACATATCATCATCTGATACTCCACACCTCATAAGTCATCCACACCCATATCTTCTCATGCCTCCATATTCCCATCACCAACAGTAAACATGAACTTCCTTCCCAACACAAACCCATACCTCCCAAATACCATCACCCACATACTAATTATAAAACATCATTATTACTGTCTGAATCATGAAACAAAAAAATTCCTCAAGAGAGGCTCCACACCTCTCTCTACCCCAAACACGTGGGAGGCTCTCAACAAGTTGGAGGGTCGCTCTCATACAACCCAATCCCAAACAAAATGCAACAACCAACACAGACAAAACCCAACACCCATAAAAATCATATTTCTCAAACATATACAAAGTTTTTACCAGATTCAAAAAGTAAGAAACGCTCAAAAAATTTACCTCAGCTCCCAAGTTAGGGTGAGCCCAAAAATTGAAACCAAATTAATTTCCCAATTGTTTTCTCATAAATCCAAGGCCTTCAATTAATAGGACTTCTTCCAATTCAAAACCCAAAATCCCTATCTTCTCACCATTTTCTCCATTCATAAAACCTCACACCCAAATAAGAATAATCAATGAAAGTATGAAAAACCCTCTCCAAATTTCCTCATAAATAAAAACTCTAAAAACTTCCAAAAAGAAAGGAGAAAGGAAAGCAACTTTCCTTTTTTTTTTTTTTTTCTCTTCCCATAAACTCATCTTTTTCTAAAAATAAAACAAGGAGATAAATCTTCTCCAAATTTTAAAATATAAAATTATAATATTTATCCTCATCCCACAAATAAATAAATTAAAATAAAATAAATATGACTTTTACCTTAAATAAAATTTTTTAAAAATAAAATAAAAAAATAACATCATCAACAAAATAATAATAAAAATAAAATTATTTAAAAAACTCTCACACCACTTAAATTAAAGATTTATAAATAATAAATCACCACAACCAAACAAAAATTAAAATAAAAGACTACAATAACATTACATCACAAATTAGCCTTAACCCCTTCCCCAGGTTAGGCTAGGCTTAACTGGTCTGACATAGGGTTTATGGAGTCTCCGAGTCCACTTAAGGAGCTTGACCACCCACCTACACACTTAATTTCTGAACATCAGTTTGTCAAGTAAATATAGTCGAAGCAACTTGAAATGCATAGAAAAATTAATTAAAGAATCCAACTTCATTCATGATTACATAATTCAAATAATATAATTTATTTTATTTAAAGACTATCATGAAATCATTTGATTTATTCAATACTTTCTTTTTCCACACAATTAATTATCCAGCAGCAACTCATCAGAATAAATAGCATACAATCCAAACATAATTCCCAAAGAGTTTAATTATATCATAATGTTCAATCACACACATCAAAATAGACAATTATAAATAGTATCATATCATGGTCTCAAGTACAGTACTAGTTAGGCCTCACAGCTTGCACAAGCATGACATCTGCTAGTCTATGGTGAGCTTGAACCTCCCATTACTTATGATGTCAACTATAGCAAAATAATAAACACAATAACATAGCAAAATATTAACTATCAAATTTATATAATTATATTATAATATTTTTACACGCATCCACTAGATGCATTCGAAAACTAATATTAACCATGATGTCATTTTCTGACATCACCTCCTTCATGGAGATAGAGTCATCGTGTGATTTAGGGATCGAGCACTGCTCTCCCTTCTTCGCTAAGGACTCGAAACTTGTCAAACCAAATAATAATGGATTTATAATCTCAGTTCTAAAATATTTTGAGCAATAAGAAAATGTTCTGACAAAAAGCAAGACTGATTCTCGACTCGTATTGACATTCCAAGAACGTCATTGGGTCGAGTCGATGCAACATTTTCGAAATGACTAAATCGACAAGACAACACAAAAGAAAAATCAGCTGGCCAAGAAGAAGCATAACTTACGCCAACTTACACGGTTTGAAAGGACAAAATAGTTGACACTCAGATGGCTACTGACCCCACTTCCCGACATCTAACTCTTCCTCAAAGATGATACTCTCCTCCTTTCTTTCAAGGATGTCACATTTATTTGTTCACACTCAGGACCACAAAACCATGATCAGTGCATCATTATCATATCCGAAAATATAAATCAATTAATGTTTAGAACTAATTAACTTTAGTCACTAACTTCATAATCAAAAATTATATCAGATATTTTCCACAATATCAAATCAGTTAACTATGATAAATCCTCCTGATTATCATGCAAAGTTAATGATTAAGTCTAATTGTAAGTTGGGGATTTAACACCTTAACTGCAGACAACTGATTATAACCAGGCAAAAACAACCCGAAGCATCTGCTCAATTTCATAATGTTTCTAATTATATGACAGTGTTTTATACTGCTTTGATTAACTGATTCATAGTATTTTGTTAGAGTGTAAAAAGTGTTCAAAAGATGAAAGATAAAGTTAATTGTTAATCACCTTAATTGCAGGCAACTTATTAAAACCAAGAAAAAACAACCCAAAGCATATGCTCAATTTTATAATGTTTATAATTATATGACAGTTTTATATAACTTTGATTAACAGATTCATAGTATTTTGTTACAGTGTAAAAAGTGTTCGAAAGAATGACTTTTTATGGAATTGCCTCCAATCTGGGGATTTACTTGACAGGTAAGTTGCGCGAGGAAAACAGTCACCCACAACATGTAGAGAATGCTATCACTGTTAACGAGATTCTTGCTCCAAGATGAACAATCGTAAGTCTTCCACCTGTTCCCTGTATTAAGAACTTGCTGTCATTGGATAGAATCATAGAACAGAAAACTGTACCCTATTATGCCCTTGATGGAGTTTTGAGTTGCAGTTCATGTGAATGACGAAGTCATAACTTTCCTAGAACATGTAGGTTTTAATTAGATTGTAATTCAAGTCCTGTTTGTTAAAACAGTGCCCAAGCATGTGCATTTCTAGAGAAATCAAATCAGGTGCTAAACTTTTGCATATATCTCATTCCCCAAGTAGATGTAACCAATAGATAGAACAGAAACAAATTCATGTGTTGTTCTTCTATGAAGAGAGAAGGCTAATTATATGCTTTTGTGGATTTAGAAAGCAAGGCTGCTAACAGTGAATACAGCCACAGTATCAACTTCATTGTCTTCCAGACATAATGTTCTTTGTGAATTCAAGAAAGAAATAATACAGTTTATAAGTTGACCTATTAGAGCTAATTGTCCATATTTTGACTGCATTTAGGGCCACATCCTTCCAAGACTATAGTCGTGGCAGATCAAAGTGAGAGACTGATGCTAATACTGCGGTTACTGTGTTCAATGATGCATTCAGTGTGGACATCCAACAGATGGCATAAAAAAATTCTACAAGTCAACTATGGGGACTCAGTTCATGCTTCTAAAGTAATGTTCAGGGTGCATGTTCAACTCCAAATCTTCACCCTATTTACACAAAGCAATAGAGTTACAGAGTAGTGAAGGACTTGCAAAAGCTTCAACATCAGGAAATAATGATCATTTGTTGCAACTTCATTGCTTTGTCTTTGTATTTTATGTGTCACACAAATGTTAAATCCCATGTTCTTAGTTCCTTTTTAATATTTGTATCTATCTTCATGAAACAAAAGCAAGGTCTACCCCACACGGAGCACCATGGAAAAATCTTTTGGGGAAGACCCTATATAAGGCGACAAAATGTAAGAACCACAGGAAAGCATGGTGTGAGCAATCAAATTGAAATACAACACAGTAAGTTGGTTTCAATTTATCTATTCATGTATATCTTGTCGAATAAACATGGGTCATCAAGTTGCATTCTAAGTTTATCTTGATTCTTCAAAAATAGTCCTTCCTCGAATAGACCTGTACTGTGCTTCCTTTGAGCTGCCTGGTGACAATCATGTTGTTTTCCATGGCCTTGGCTTGACACTGGTGTTCCTGTACTTGCTTTTTGAAGCAGTGAATTCTTTCATGGTTCTAATGGCTTGGGCTTGTTCATTCTCCTTGGCTGCTCCATCTCCACCGTCATTCCTAACAGGCACATAAAATGATGTTTGGGGTAGCAATTCCAAACATGTTTTGAAACAGGATCTCCTCATTCTCCTCCCTGGCTATTAGAATGTCGCAGATATGTCAGGATTTCATTTTAAGTCTTGGATGTTTATGATTGTATCCCTTGAGAATATAATCTAATGTCTGTTTTGCCATTTCTTTCTTCCCATCCATTTGTAGGTGAAAGGCAGTGCCATGTTTCAATGTAGTGTCCATAATTGTCCACAATGTAGTCTGAAAGTTGATTTAAAATCTACTGTCATAATTAGAAACAACCAATTCCAGCTATCCAAAATACACCTATACATTTTCAAAGAATAGTTTGACTACTTCCCAATTTGTGATTGTTTTCCTGCAGGAAATTAGGATAGCTGCTTTGTTGAATCCATCCAACCATAACATATAAATAATTGTGTACTTATCTAGTTTCAGCCAATTCCAATGATAAGTACATGGATATTGTTTGCTGATGACAATATGGCACACAGAGTGTGGATGCAACGTAAAGTCCCAATTTTCTATTGAAAAGCTTAAATATGATGCGCATCACACATCACATATTTTGAAACATCATCTTTATCCTCAACCAATACACAAAAAATTGCATGTTCAAGATAGCCTTGCCCACCTCAAATTACTCCACCACTTTGGGCATATGAGTTTCCCACATTAATTGCAATCTTCCATCCTACTATTTCCCAATCTGTGATTGTTTCCCTGTAGGAAATTAGGATCGCTACTTTGCTCAATCTATCCAACCATAACACATAAATAATAGTGTCCTTATCTAGTTTCAGGCAGTTCCCTTGATAAGTACATGGATATTGTTTGCTAATGACCTTATGGAATAGGGAGTGCGGTTGCAATGTTTTCTATTGAAAGGCTTAAATATGATGCACATCACACATCGCATATTTTGAAACATCAGCTTTAATCTTCAACCAATACACACAAATTTGCAAGTTTAAGATAGGTTTGCCGACCTCAAATTGCTCCACCACTTTGCACATATGAGTTTCCCACGTTAATTGCAATCTTCAATCCTCCCAAGGACTGCTCAAAACCACAAAACAAACTGTCTTGAATTTTGAATGATCCATGGATTCCACTTGATACATAAAGGCTTAAATATGATGCACATCATACATCGCATATTTTGAAACATCAGCTTTAATCTTCAACCAGTACACACAAATTTGCAAGTTCAAGATAGGTTTGCCCACCTCAAATTGCTCAACCACTTTGGACACGAGTTTTGCACATTAATTGTAATCTTCCATCCTCTCAAGGACTTCTCAAAACCACAAAACAAACTGTCTTCAATTTTGAATGATCTATGGATTCCACTTATAATGCAATAAAAATAAATCAAAAACTCTATTTTCTTCATTTTGGAGCTCGAATTCTTCACAAGATACTGTGCAACTTCCTAACAACCCCCAATGCAGGAGTCTTTGGTGCCTTTGACAGTTAACCAGTTGGCTTGCACCTCACTCCCTTCATGTATCTAATGGCTAGATGGGTTTGTTGTAGAAATGCCAATTATTTAGAATGCTGACTTTGACGCAGCTTGGATTGTGTTTATACAATTTGAAATAATTTTTGATTGCTGTTAATTAGACTCCCTTCTTCTCTCAGATAATGCCTGCAATGTGTCATGCTTGAACATAGAATCTATCTTTTTGTCATGCATAGAGCTGTTGAACACTACACTTGACTTCTTTTTTTTGAATCATACGCTGTTGACCTGTCATGTTGTATCAGCAGTGTCCATAATGTATAACCAGAGACATTGGCATCAATTTCAAATGGCATTTGTAAGTTTCGTTGCCTAGGCATGGGTGTGTAAGAAAGCTTTTGCTCCAAGGTGCTGAGTGTGACTCATTAGAATTTTGCACATTGAAAATTTTCACCTCCCTTGGACAATGTAAGCATTCTCCTCAAATATTGGGAAACTCCTTGTAAACTCAATACTTAGTTCAAATTGTGTGGTTTAGGCCACTCTAATACGCTCTTCATTTGATAAAACTTCACTTCCAACCACAAGTAAATCAAAGATTTCTTGATAATTTTTTATTTTTCCTTTTTGAATAACAAATTATGGGTTTGCACAGTCTGAAATATATGCTCTAATGTTGCTATGATTCAGAAATATAGTTTCTTAATTAGATGACTGAGTTTTGGTTTGATGCAGTAAAATTATGCTTGTATAAAAGATGTCGAACAGGGTTTGGTAGGGTCTTACTAAAACAAGACAAAGAAAAAGAAACTTCTCTTCTATTTTTCTGTGGTTCTGTGCTTAGGGAATTTACAGGATGTGCAATAGTCTTTCTAGGCAGAATGGAAGTGAATGTTTAACATTCATTTTGTCTAAAAAAATTTTGCTGTCTTTTGTCTTTTTACACGGATATCCTAGACCTGTTGCACTTTTAATTTTTCTTCTTCTGGGTTGTTGACTGGGCTGGGTACATCATATTCTCCAGGTTTGTCGTCTTCTAGGAGGTGGTATTATAAAAGTGAAATATATGTTAGCTATTGTATTTTCAGACCCAGCTGTAGGCGCCAGTTTTTTCAGGTTCAGGTATTTTTAACCAGTATTTTGTTTGGAAGGAGATCATAATTTTAAACTATTTGTATCAGACTTTTATCAATGAATATAATATATTGCTGCAGCATTTTAAACATATGAAGCTAGGACGTATTCGTTGTCCATGAAATCTATTCATCTAATCTCTCACCTTGAAATACTTTTGCTCTGGATCAATTAACTCCTTGAATAAAGGCACACAAATTATATCATTCACATGCTAGTGGTGAAGCTTTGGTGGCTTTACACAAGGCACATCCAAACTAGGTGAGGGCTCCATGGCTAATGGCTTAGAGAAACTATGTAGTTGAGTCCTGGTAGAAAACAAAGCAATACTAAATCTTGTTGAGCTATGCACTCTAAATGCATTTCCAACAACTTTTTGCATTAGGCTAATGGCTTTAGTAATAAGAGATAGGCTCTATGCTAGGGGTTAGGGCTTGCAATGGATTTTTGCTTGGTGAAAGTTGCACTTTGGACCCTTAAGTCTGAAATGCATGTTGTTACTCAAACTCCGAAGTCTAAACAGTCAAGCCTTCAGAGCTCAAACTTGTTCCTATGTTTTTCAGTTGTGAAGTGGTGATCGGACCTCAAAGTCTGAAATGCTCAGTGCACGTTGGACCCCGAGGTTCGAGAGGTGTGTTGATGGTGTTTGGTGTTGTTTGAACTCTAAATCTTGAGGCTCTGGGATTTTAGCTCAGAGGTCCGAGAAGGCAGTGCACATTGCAGGTTGCAACCCGTAGGGTGAACTCTGAGTGGCAATGCACATTGCAAGTTATAACTCGGAGGCAAAAATTTATGTGAGTGTTTCAGGATGTAAACTGCAACCCTGGGGCTAAAGGCCATGTTGCCAAGCTTGACTGTGAAGCCTATTTTATGTTGTCTCTTGGACTTTGAACATATCAAAATACACTTGCTCTAATATTTTATCCCGTGAAATTGCAAGATCTGTTTTATTGTGTTTAAAGTGCAATTGCTCATAGAATACATATCTATTGTAAATTTGTAAGCTCGATGCTAGCTATTGGGAAAATGCATTTGTTATAGTACTTAATCAAAAAAAATTATAGGCTTCGTATTCTAGAATTGAATATGGAAATAACTAATTCTAGCCTGGCTTGGTAATTTTCTTCCATTCATCAAGTAGTATAATACTATAATTGAACTTTGCACATGCATGCATATGCATAGCAACTGCATTGGAAAGACTGCTACCTATTCTCTATATGGCAAATGGATCTGTAATAATAGTATGAATGTCTTGTCGAGATGAAATATAGTATTATGTTTGTTAGGGTTAGGTTTAGTATGGATATTTGGGTAATGGCTGCACAGTTAGTAAATCCCTATGAAAATTTGCCTTGTGTGGCTAGTCTAATGCTGAAACGTGCATTTTTCAAAATTTGGCAAGTTATGAAGAACTTTGACCTTGTTGCATCCATAACTGTCAGTCCTAGGTTTGTTTCTATGCACTTACGTGAAAGGCCTGGGGGTTTCATTAAGGCCTGGGGGTTTCATTCAGGCAGTCCAGAAGGTTTAGAAGAAACTCTGTAGCAAAAGGGACTTTTAAGTGATAGTTTATTTCAGCAAAACAGCTCAGTGGATAACCCATTTCAGTATTTTTTAAAGTAATTATGCTGGTGTGGATAACCCATTTGGGTAAAGGCTGCACAGTTAGTAAATCCCTATGAAAATTTGCCTTCTGTGGCTAGTCTAATGCTGAAACGTGCATTTTTCAAAATTTGGCAAGTTATGAAGAACTTTGACCTTGTTGCATCCATAACTGTCAGTCCTAGTTTTGTTTCTATGCACTTACGTGAAAGGCCTGGGGGTTTCATTCAGGCAGTCCAGAAGGTTTAGAAGAAACTCTGTAGCAAAAGGGACTTTTAAGTGTGAGTTTATTTCAGCAAAACGGCTCAGTGGATAACCCATTTCAGTATTTTTTAAAGTAATTATGCTTGTGTGGTTGTTTTTGCTCTATTTTGCATGTGTGTTCTTGTGATGGTTCCACCTTATGGTTGTTTGTTATGCTTAGTAAGGACGTATAAAGCGTTATGGGCTTATGTGTTATCTGTAGTATTGTTTGAGTGCATTCTCTTACTTTCTTTGGATTTTGGCATTCCGGGTGTGTTGTAGCTATTGGCTCCTTGCTTGTGACTAGAATTAGTCATATAGTGCATGTTAAGTGTAAATTCAATTTTGTGATACTTTCTTTTGGTCACTGATGAATTTTCTATTTATTTGCAAGGTCCAACATTGATTTAATTATCTTGTTAGTCATGTGTCATGTCCCCTCTCTCAAGTGAAATGATATTATTACTATTAATATAATAAAAGTGTTTTTAAAGACTATAATAATAATATAATTATATAATAATAATATAAATAATTTTAATAATAATAATTTTTTGAATCATGTCGCTGACTTGGTCTTTTCTTGAGAAGGAATGATTTTCATTTTGTAAATTATCTGGTTTATGAATTCAAACTCAGCTGTTTGGAGATATGAAATCACTGGGACAAAAACCCTATGATAGTTGAAAGGTAGACATAACCCTACTTTTATATTTGTGAGCAAATTCTATCATCTAGAGTTTGCATAGACCTAAATGGCATTATAGGAGAAGAGGAGAACGAAACATCTACATGTTGTTTTGGAGGGGCAATCAACCATTGACATCCAAATCGCAGCCTCCTCAGTACCAAGCGTCCATCATAACCAGGAGTAAATACATTGTCATCGGTTCACTGGGAAATCTTTGTGATCAGATTGTTGAGAGTGGACCACCGCCAAGTTGTTATCTTACAACCGCTTCAACCAGAGCCACATCGACTCTATCAGCTCACAAGGAGAATCGCCATTAGTGACTAACAGTGTCTTCGACACATCTCGTGGAATAAAGTGTCAGATCTAAAGCATAAGGATCGAGCAGGCCGGTCGTGATCGTAGGGAGTCTTGTTTTACACCTAACCGCCCTCCTCGAGCTTCTGTTCGCATACGACTGAGTGCCTTCTGTACACACATTGTAATATCAACTTAGTTGAGGCTGAAGGCCATTATATCGGAGGTTAGGCAAATTTTGCGAACTGTGCTTTCCCTGTTGTAAGCTATATTACCACCATTCTACATTAATAATTTTTTTTTAATTGAAGAAAAGCAAAATTACTACATTAATATTGAAGTTTGTGTGTTCTTATACGGCTAATACCAATGATTCCTGTGATCTGCTAATATTATTTAATTCCGTGATGAATTTAATACTATTATTTGCACTGATGACGAATGATAAATTAATGTGAGACAAAAATTAGACATAAGATACGAATAACTCCTAGGGATATTTCAGTGGTGTTAGAGCCATTTTTCTTGCCAGCCTGTGGGACATGCAGATTCATGCACAAGAGTGATAGGGAGTGTTGTGACATTTTCACACATTGTCCTGCTGATGATGTTTTTGTGACAGCAACAATATTTAGAATAAAACACTAAGTGTCCTATCCTCTCTTGAACAAAGCTTCTCGAATGTTAAACTATGTGATCAAACAAGATTGCTCCAAGGTTCCTTGAATGTTAGGTCTTGACTTGCACATGGATAGCCTTAATGATTTGATGTGATCTTGTTGGTAATCACAAAGGGACTTATGCTAAATTCCTCCGTCTTCATGGACATGGATGAAGTTCATTACTCCATGGATGAGTGAATGAATGGAACTCTTTCTAATTAACTTAAAGAAATATCATAAGGAAAAGGGTTAAGAAAGCTAATCTAAGGACAATGAAATGATGGATAATGCTTCGATCTAGACAAATTTCTTCCAACCGAGCTTTGCTTCGCCATCAGAGCAATAACTACATGAAACTAGTGCAATCTTCAAAGGAAATATGAAGGATTTTCAAATTGTAAACATGCATCCAAATACCCATAGCTGGCGCAACTTGAATGAACATCCACAATCGAACTATTACAACAAGTGGTTCAGGCTAACTTTCCATTGCAAATCACCATCGACAATCCACTAAAAGTATGAACCAAGGAATTCATCAAATATCTTCACATTAACTCATCATATCAATGAACTTCAACTAACATCTAACTAATTTGCTTCGAATCATCTTCAAGAAATTGGAAAACCATGCTAACATCCCAACATAATACAAGTGTCACCAAGCTTCAATGAAAATGTATTGCTTTTGGTAGTATCTTTACAACAATTTGCCAAAGTCTTGTCAATGATTCAAGATCTTCTACTCTAATGAAGAACTTCTATTCTACTTTCTAATTTATAATCATATGACCCTTTACAAATGAAGAAAATGAGCTTTATATAGAGCTCAAAATTACAACCAAGGGCGCAAATTAATTCTTGAATCAATGGCCTAGATTAATACAACACAAGGTAGTCACAACTACTATCACTTTTGACCAATGAGATGTTTACAACATGATATTCTAGAAAGTTCTATCTTTATCCTCATTTTGGTAGCCAAGTTCAAAGTATCTAGACATGTTGATGTGGCACAATGTGATTGGATGACAATGATTGGATGCCACCTTAGCATGATTATCCTTTGAGTGTTCCTTGAGCTTGGAATTCCATCTTGGTGTTGAACTTCCTTTGGATTTCTTGCAATAGCATTGGAATTCTTGGTGCGATCTTGGATTTCATGACTTTGAGCTCAATTCTCTAGATGAACGGTGCACTAGGTTCTTGTTGCTTGGAATTTCTTAGGATTGACCTTCTTGTTCTGGAACTGAAGTCCTTGACGTAGAATTGTTCTTTCTCTTGTTGTCTTTGATGTGAAACTTGAAGTGTATCTTATCATGTCTTGAACTTCTTTTGTCTTCATCAAAAATTTTGTGGAGTCTTATTTGTCAGTGAAAATACTTTCCTTCTCCTGGCATTGGAATTCTTTTCATTCATCTCGAACATCTTCACGAACATTATCCTTGCTCCTAAATTCCTACACAATCAAAGGAAATTTCAAATAGTTATGCCAAACAAAATTCCTTGAATACAATGTAATACCAAGGTGAAACATAAAATAAATTTACAAAGAATTACATTCAAATGTCTCTTTATTTTGGAAGAAGTGAATAAAATATTACTTGAACAACAATACTTCTTCATAAGTTATTCATCCTTCATTTAGAATAAATTCACTCCTCTCTAATTGACTTGGAATTCATTTTGGAAAATTTATAATTTAAAGGCCCCTTTATATACATAGGCAAATTTTCTCTATTGGCCAATTTTATAAGGAGTAAAATGAATTTCATTCAATTGACTTGCAATTTGCACTTTTAATAAACTTATACACAAATTTTTTGTGCAGACTTTCCACTAACCCTAGCACATTTTCCCTTTTGCCCTTGATAATTTCTTAATTGCAAATTCCTAAGTCTCTTTCATAGATTTTTGGGCAGAAGTTCCATCAGTTCTCTCACAAAGTAAAGCAGATTTTCCAGATGATCTTGCACAATCTTGAGGGTGCATTTTTTAGGGTGTTCAAGAATTTCCTATCACATTTCTAAAGTTGTTATTCATAGCAATGGAATTTCATGAATTCGTGTACCATATTGAGCTAACTTTGGGAGATCAAAAGCCAACTGCAAGTTTTGGCATTTTTGGTAAACAAATTTGTTTCTTTTAAATAACCTTCGTGAATAACTCCATTTTGCCCTTCAATCAGCAACAACCTGCTTAGAATAGTTGAAGAATCACAGGACTATGTCGATTCCTCTCTGCGTTTGAGAGGGGCATCTCCCTCATATGATAGGGGTATATGGATTTTCTGTGGTTTTTAAGAACAAATTGAATAACAAAAACTAATAAAGAAATGAGAAGTAATCTTATTGATTCAAGTTCCACACATTCAAGTTGAGATACCAAAACATAACATGATAATATTTTCCACATGCAACATTTAAAGGAAAGCAAATGGTTATCATTAATTAAACATATGAATATCAATAACACATGAAATCAAATTGAACACACATCTAATATGTTTCTTTATTTCTTTCTTGCTTGAATAATACTATTCAAGTCCTTTACACAATGCCTTGTGAAAAAGTGGAACCCGTTGATTGAATTACAATGTTGTTTTTATATGTGAGGTTAGTAACCACTTAAGGTAACTACCTTAACCACTTTTTGTAACTATTTGGTATAACTACCTTTATAAGTGCACTAACTTTGAATAACTAACTTTCTTTTGTAAAGATAGCCACTTAGAGTAACTACCTAATTTAGGCACTTAAAATAACTACTTTGTAAGAAAGAGTTAGAATTCAAACTTAACTTTACAATTAAATATAGAATACTAGACTCAAACAAGAGAAATTCAATCATGAAAATTATTTACAAAACAAGCCAAAATCATGACTTGAGTCACACACAAACACATAAAAAATGAGAACTATACAATATGCAAACTTTCATTTATTCCACGCTTGTTGTGTTGATTTAAGGATAGATAATTGAGAGGGGGGTGGGGTGACTCAGTTGTCACAAAAATTGTGTTCCTTATTTATTTAAAACCTTCTTATATTTCAACAGCATATCAAAGATTCAATCATGAAAGCATAATGCAATAATTCAAGAGAAGAAACAAACTTAACACAAATAACACCAAGATTTTGATGTGGAAAACCTAGTTAAGGGAAAAACTACAGGGTGACTAACCCAAGATTATATTCTCTGCTAAAAGAATATGAAGAATGAAATGGCACTTGCCAATTAGGGCTCACTGGTTGAGCACACTGCTCACAAGAGGCCCACTACCTATAGGAGACACACTGTCTACAGAAGAGAATAAGTATTACAAACTTGAATTGAAAGTTAGCATCTTCACTATGCTTGAGTCAGTTCTGTTAAATCTCAACACCTCTACTCTACTTTTCGCTCCTCTCCTTACCACCTTCTCATCATGACCACATAGATACATTTGAACAACCTTGCAACTCTTATTTATACATGACATCGACTTTGAAATGATCATCAAAGTCATCACTACATACACTTATTTTATTTCAGAGCAATTACAAAAATGCAATTTGACTCATTATATAAAATTCATGCGCATTACTATACTGTCGGCCACGCATAGTTGGAACTTCAATCTTCTTCGAGGAACATGTCATGCTTTGCAAAACATCTTTAAGATTATCCACAACATGTGCAAATCATCCAGTCAGCCAGGAATGGGAAGAACACCAATACCTAAAGGTAAATATTCGATTACAAGCTCAATCTTCAATGCGGACCACCAACATGAACTGGACATAATATGGAGACCTTCACAAGCTTACTTAAATCACCAAGAACATCTGCACCACTTCTACTTACTGTAATCATTTGCATCTTCATCTGGATCTCAAGAACACAACCGATCATCACTATCACACTAGAAGGATCACTTGCAGACATCCAAACCACAGACCAATCGAGTTGTAAATTCAAATTAGCTTCCCAAACATGCCACCAGGTCTGCAGAGCATGATATTACATTTTCGGATCTCACCAGACCTATTTGTGCCACTTTGTCACCACTGAATAGTTACCGGAACAAGTTCTACTCATATACCTGTTGATAACTGAGAAGGGGGGTGAATCAGTTATCTTAATAATTTTGTCTTTCTTTTCTTCTTTAACAATTAGAGCAATATCAAATCATATCAGTAGACATAACCATGGAAGCAGAAATAAACTTAATATACATGACACAATATTTTGACGTGGAAAACCCTGTTAAGGGAAAAAACCACGGGGTGATTAACCCAAGATTGTATTCTCTGTTAAAAGAATAAGGTAGTACAAAATGGCACTTACCAATTAGGGCTCACTACCTACAATAGTTTATAGAAGGAAACTAGATACTTGAACTGATGAGAAGCATCCACATGTGCTTAGGTTCAATTCTGGTTAAGCTCAATATACTGATCTACTGCACTTCATTCTTCCTCTGTCTTAGTGCTGCTATTCTATTACATACCGGACCTCTATCTCTATCTCCACACTGTTCTCTTCTTTTCTTCACACTTCCCAATACACCACACACACCTTCATACCGAAATCAATCTGGTATATATATAAGCATCAATGATTTCAATCATCTTTCTAGTCATCATCAGGAAAAATCAAGATATTTCCAAACTCTGGTCTGTCAGCTGAATCCATGCTTACTAAGTGATGCATATCAAAAAGATAGTTATAGAAGTCATCAATCATGTCTGCCAATCATGAATGATACCTTAAGAACCTTGATCATCATCAATATCTCATCTAGATTAAGGTCTGATGTTCTGCCAGTCAATTCTTCCTTTGTCTACTCTGCCAAACAGGAACCCAATACTTAGGTGCTCATATCTCTTCACTCTTTCATTGCTGGAGGCTCAATCCTTGGAATATATCAGTCAAGGTGCTCCTCTTGACTTCCCCAAGTCTTTACTTTACAAAGATACTTCATCTGAGTGATCCAGACCTAATTGTTAGACCTTGCTGCATGCTCTATTCTTGGTCACCGGACCAAAATACTCTTCAATCTGACTTCTGGTATAGACACACCATGTCCTGTGGATGTGTGGGATGGTCTTTGTTGGTATTAATGACAACACCCATGAATCCACACAGTGTCTCTTGCCAACAATCTCCCCCTTTGGCATTAATGGCAACACTTAGTGAAAAATGACTAAGTGTCACACTACACTCCCCCTTGGTTGATGCTCTATTCTAATGTACACTTTTTCGGAGCTCTCCCTTAGCTAGATTCCACATTTTTCACTACTACTCACTCCCCCTTTGACATCAATGGAAAAGGGTAGAATCCACACACCCAAAATCCCCAAAAATCCAACTATACTTAGCTACATAAGTATATATACATGTTATACTTACATATATTGAAGTATATTTGCAAATGTTGTCTTTAACTGGACAAATTCCGTTGCCCAACTCTGCTTCATCCTTTCCAAAATTGAGATGTGACCACTCAACAGGAATGCAAAAGCTTCTGCCCTCTTTAGATCTGTCAGATCACTGGTCCGGGCTATGGTCTGAGCATCAGCTAAGGCCTCATGCATGGCCTCTAATTTAGGGATAATCATCCCTCTAAGTCCACCCATCCTACTTATTATGTTCTTCCTCTCCTTCTCAAGCTTCTTTATCTCATTTATGATTGCAATAGTTTGACATTCCTAGTTTATTATGGATATGGTGAGAGGGTCAAAATTCTGAGAGAAGCTGGACAATTTATCCTCTTGTTCTTTCATTTTCTTGTCAATATCCTTTGTCACTTTATACAAGGATAAACAAAATTTATATACTTCGAGCTGCCATCTTTAAGAGCATTTTCTAATCTCTTTAATGAAATATCCATATTTCTCCTACCATTGGTTATAAATCCTTGTATCTTGGAGAACCTTTTTCCCAAAAACTCCTTCCGGACCTTTTCCTCAGCTGACTTCTCTAAGGAATCAAAATGTGTATTAATAGAATCTACAAGAGATTTTAGATTACGGGATGAGGAGGCCAAGAGATCCTTCTAGAAGGATGGCATGATCTTCTCCAATACACTGGATGCAATTTCTATCAAGTCACAGTCTTCCATGTGAGACTTCAGAAGTTTTTCTTTTGCCTTTGCTTGAGCAAAGGATGCTATCTCCATGGTTTCAACCTGGGAGAGAGAATCAAAATTGAATGTTCCTTGAAGTAACTCCGGTTCATCAATCTCCATCATTTCTTTAGTCAAGAAATCTTTTACAGTTTCTGCAGTGTCTCTTGCAAGAGACAGAGTCTTCTTTCCTTCTGCAGCCTCAGTACTGTCACTTGTGGTCTTCTCAGTTTGACCTTCTTCGCTTCCCTTCACTTCTTCTCCTTGATTGATGCTCTCTTCTTTTCTTTCTTTTCCTTCAATTCTAGAGTCTGCAGGGGGATCCGGAAGAGAGGTGTCTACTTCTTCATGAACTTCCCCTTCTAGAACAGAGGAATCTAAGTCCTTAGCTTTCTCTTTACTTGTCTCTTCTGCAACTGACTCAGTAGATTTTCCTTTGTCATCCATGGTAGAGGGTTCATCATCTAGGTCCTCTATAACAGGAATATTGAATCTTTTATAGGCATTCCAGAGGATCTCTTCAGTCTCTTTAGCCACCTTATCAGTCTCTCCGAGCATAAGCTTATTCATTCTGGCTTTGCTCCAGAACTCATCCTTGTAATCTTTAAAGATCATGTTTATTTGCTTTGGAGTGATGGAGGGATAGAGTTGGATAGCAATCTGCTCCCAGATTTCTAGGTCCTTTGCTTGGGCATTGTTCTTTCTTATTTCAAGTTCCTTCTCTAAGCTTTTGGGAATAAGAGATATAATTTCAATGAATGCCTTGTTGTAGATGTTTAGATACCTGACTGTGGCATCTTGCAATATCTTCTGATCAGCTTCACTATATTCATCATAAAATTCAACCATTGGTTGAAGGTTCCCATCCACAGTAACTAATTTGATGATGTCATTAATACAGAGAGTAGGCCTTTCAACAAATTCTTCTACCTTTTCTTCCTTACCTTGACCAGTAGAGGGTTCACCAGATGTTTTCTTCTTCTTGTTCATTTTCTTTACTTCCTCATCTGTCTCTGTTTGTTCATCATCTTTGAGGCTTGTGTATGATCTTGTACCCTTTATCTTTGTTCTCTTTTCTCCTTTACAAGATGATTTTACATCTGGTTTTGATGGCTTTGAGCTCTTAGCAGTGGCAGGTGCAAAGCTCTTAGAGGATCTAGTCCGGGAGGGGGCTTCTACCGGAGCACTTTCTTTTTCTGCTTCTTCCTTCTCTTGCTCTACCATTTCCATCTTCTCTCTTGTGCATCAAGGGCATCCTTTGATATTCCATATCCCTTGGTGACTTCTTCCACTTCCCTTCTTACTTTTCTCTTGATCTCAGGCTATCTTAGTTCAACATGAATTTTTACACTCAGTTCTTGAAAGGTTCCAAACCTTTCTGTCTTAGGATCCTTGGGTTGACTTAGCATGTGTTGAACATGTAGCTCTACAATTTTCTCATCTACTTCATACCCCATTGGCATGATCTAGATAGTCCTTGGCTCTACTGCCTCCATTAGGCATTGATTAGTTTCTACCATAAAGCATACGGTATCCTTATACTTTTCAACTAGAGATTGGGGGATTCTCTCTCTAGTTTGCATCATATTCTGAAAGTTCTTGAAGTAACCCCACAAAGCTATATTTCGTGCCTTAGCATCCCCATGCAAGTAATCTTTGATTTGAATGGAAACAGGTATGTCATTTTGCCAAACCCAACCACTGGATCTGGGTAACTCATTCATAAAGTAAAAGAACAAACACAGTATTAGCCATCCATACTTGACAGAGTTTTTCTTGTCCTTCTTGATCTTTTGTAGGTTTTCCAATAGTTGGCTCAGAAGAAGTTCACAAAGATATAATCTATATTCTATCTTAACATCTGATAAGCAGTGTAAATTGCAATTCCAGGTACTGAATTTTCCCTGTTGGAATGATATATCTTGTAACCAATTATCATGGAGGGAAACTTGACATCCAGATCAGTGATGTCTTCTATTGTCATTGCTCTCTTGTCAAATTTTGATCTAGTAGCCTCACTCACAGTTTGGTTTTTAACTAATTTGAGAACAGGTAACCCTCCGGATGAGTGCAAACCGGTTACTGCCCTAATAGCATCTTTTGTGATCTTAAAAGGTCTATTCAACCATATGAAGTTATCATGCACTCTGTCCAAAACATACCGAACCCACTCATCTTCTACAAAATAGGGGAAATGGACGCACTAACCAAAATGCTTGTCCCGGATAGCCTTGTATTGAGGTTTGAGTTCAAAAGAATCATCGATTAACTGATTGTGATAGATGTCCATTAGCTTGGATTCCCCAAATTCTTCAATGTTTGCATGAATATATGCCCTAACATCTTCTATATGTAAAACCCCATGCAGAATGCTTGAAAAGGCGCATAGGGGATCAACTTCTAGGGATTTGTAGGGATGTTTCTTGAATTTAGGATGCAGCCTATCAGTGATCTTCACAACATTTGGAGTAGCCATCTTTCAAAAGATTTAGAGAGAGGTTTTTAAGAGCGAAAAATACCTTTTACGCTTCTAGGGTTCACGATATGATCCGGATCAGATTGCTGGAAGAATTGACTTCTATAGTTGATCTTTGGTGGGCTTTAGACAAATTCGTTGCAGAGCTCCTTTTCTCTTTTTCTCAAATGCAAATGTACAAATGTTGAATAAAAGAACCCTTTTATTTTTGTGTAAACCCTAATTCCATTTTGCAATAAATGTACAACTTAGGTTATTCCGGTTGCCTTGTTTTCCTTGTTTCTGAGAAAAATCTTTCTAGATGACTGAGATGCACTTGAGTTATTCTTGGTGAATATTATCAATCTATCTACCTTTCTCCAATCATTCCATTTATCTGCAGATCAAGATACCTCAATTTGAATTATACCAGATCTAACTGTGAAAATCCTATTCTTGCTAGATGACTGTTAAACTGGATCAATTTTGGTAGATTAAGCTCTTTTAAATTTCTTGCGGATCTTCCATATCTTTACCAAGGCTTCTTTATATGTTTCTATGAGAACCCTTTTATCTGCAACTTTCCATGTGCCAATTTAAGGCACTAATTGACTGGCTGGGGGAACTTGTTTTCTTTCTTGACTCCCCCTGAGCCAGAGCTCAACTTATTTAGTTTCTGGAAGGAATATCAGCACCAGATTCTAGTGCGGATCCATCCCCAACATTTTATGTACTTCCCTTTACCCAAATCTTGTTCATCTCCCTTTGAACTTCATCCACATTCACTTTTCATTTTCCTTTGTCTTGATTTTGGTTATGAAGCACCGAACCTCTTTTATCCTGATTCTTACTTCTGCAGAATTTGGAAATATGACCGGATCTATTGAAATTGTAGCAAACAACATTTCTTTGCATTTTTGACTGATATCCTCTTGATTTGCATTGATTAGCCATATGTCCCATTCTATTGCATGCAAAGCATCTGCCATTGAATGAATTGTTCATTTGTAAATTTCTACATTCTTGAGATTTGTGACCATACCTTTTGCAGTTAAAACATTGTCCGAAGAAGGATGAGTTATTTTGATTCATTCTTCTTCTACACTAATTTTCTTTGTGACCAAATTTATTGCAATTGTGGCAGTATCCATTGAAGGATGTATATCTTTGAGCATTAGCTTGCCTTACCAGAGGTCTTGTAGGCATGTTTCTTGGATTCCCTGATCCAAAGTTCTTCTGACCGGATCCAGAGCTTTCACCTTTCTCATATCCCAAGCCATGTTTGTCATCTACTCTCTTTTGGATTTCAAGAAGAACTTCAAGTTGAGCAGAGCTTATCTTGAATTTCTCTTTGTATTTATTTGTTGTCTGAAGATCCTTTTTAAGAGTATCTATATGATTCTCAAGTTGTTTTTCATTATCTCTAGCATCTTCAAGATCAGATTCTAGATGTCTGATTATTCTGTCCATTTTGTGGCATTCTTCTAACTTCTCCTTGAGAGATTGTTTTAGATTATCTTCACTTTTTCTTTTCTCTTCAATCTCTTGGGTGAATTTCATAACCCCTGATTCCATTTCATGTCTTACCATAATAACTTCTTTTGATAGCTTCTCACATAACTTCTTTTTCTCATTTAGATCTTCATTAGTATCATTGGCTTCACTTTGACTTGCTAATTGATGAAGAAGTTCCTCTCTTTTCTTCAATGAGATACTTAGTTTTTCTTTGAGTTCATTTATGAAATCATCAGCTTGTTTGAGTCTTTCCCTTAGCTCATTGACTTCAGAGTGAGATTGATCAAGATCATCTAGAGCAGACTGAAGTTGTTCCCTCACACCATACATATCCATTGAGATTACTAGATCTTCCTCAAGCTGTTAGGCTCTATCTAGAGGAAATTGGCTCCGATACCAATTGTTGATAACTGAGAGGGGGGGTGAATCAGTTATCTTAATAATTTTCTTTTTCTTTTCTTCTTTAACAATTAGAGCAATATCAAATCATATCAGCACACATAACCATGGAAGCAGAAATAAACTTAATACACATGACACAATATTTTGACATGGAAAACCCTGTTAAGGGAAAAAACCATGGGGTAATTAACCCAAGATTGTATTCTCTGTTAAAAGAATAAGGTAGTAAAAAATGACACTTGCCAATTAGGGTTCAATGCCCGAGCACACTGCTCATAAGAGGCTCACTGCCTACAATAGTTTATCGAAGGAATCTAGATACTTGAACTAATGAGAAGCATCCACATGTGCTTAGGTTTAGTTTCGAATAAGCTCAATATACTGATCTACTACACTTCATTCTTCCTCTGCCTTAGTGGTGCTATTCTATTACATACCAGACCTCTATCTCTATCTCCACACTATTCTCTACTTTTCTTCACACTTCCCAATACACCACACACCTTCATAGCAATATCAATCTGGTATATATATCTGCATCAATGATTTTAATCATCTTTCTAGTCAGCATCTGGAAAACTCAAGATATTTCCAAACTCTGGTTTGTCAGCTGAATCCATGCTTACTAAGTGATGCGTATCAAAAAGATAGTTATAGAAGTCATCAATCATGTCAGCCAATCATGAATGATACCTTAAGAACCTTGATCATCATCAATATCTCATCCGGATTAAGGTCTGATGTTCTACTGGTTAGTTCTTCCTCTGTCTACTCTGCCAAACAGGAACCCAATACTTAGGTTTTCATATCTCTTCACTCTTTCATCTTCGAAGGCTCAATCCCTGGAATATATTAGTCAAGGTACTCATCTTGACTTCCCCAAGTCCTCACTTTACAAAGATACTTCCTCTGAGAGATCCGGACCTGATTGTTAGACCTTGCTGCATGCTCTGTTCTTGGTCACCGGACCAAAATACTCTTCAATCTTACTTCCGGTATAGACACACCATGTCCTGCGGATGTGTGGGATGGTCTTTGTTGCCATCAATGACAACACACATGAAGCCACACAGTGTCTCTTGCCACCAATACCCATAACTTCTTTAGATCTTCATGCAGACCTCTGAAATCTTGACTGGACAACCTTCAGACACATATCTACAAACCCTTTGATGCGCATATTCTAATCTTCAACTATTTGGGATCTTTACTTCATAGGACCTCACTGTCTTCACTATTCTTCTATATTTTTGATGGGGCTAATTTTCTCAATATCCTCAGCACATAACTCATCCAATTCTTGACATCAATGACAATACCATTTAGGGCCATACTTGCAACATGTTGAAGGTGTTGTTGATGGAGCTGCTGATTTTGGAGACTGATTATGTTGATCGGATCCTTTTTCTTTGAGCATTTTGGAAAGTTTGATAGCTGGAGTAATAGATTTTCCCTGAGGAATTAGGATGTTAGCTATCCTCATCTTCCAGGTCTTCAGGTTCCTGTAGATGTTGCTCAACTTTGACACCATACTCGGTATTTGAGAAACATAAATCTTCAAAGAAGTATAGATATCAATCAATTTGTCCAATGCATTATCATTGAAGACTTCCTTGTTGCAAAGTTGTTGATCAACCACGTTCTAAAAATTATCTTGGATTACTTGCAAATCTCCCATCAATGATGCACTCGAGAGGATGGCGGTGAGCTAATCATGGAGTTTTACACATACTTGATCACAAGAAAGTACAAGTTTTTCTTGCTCTATCGAAACTTGGTCAACGATTACCAATTTCCAACTTATGAGTTCCACCCAAATTTCTAATTAGTTTTCCTCTGTACTAGGTAGGATCTTCTCTGCTACAAGGATGTTGACATCAATCTCCATCATCTTCATGAAATCCTTCACGATATCCTTCCAAGTCGCTTCTTCTTTCCTGACACTTTTCAAGTCTTTTTCAATGGCCTCCTTTTTTATTAAGGCCTCATCATGAACAACTTTTTCCTTAACAAAGAAATCAAATGAAATGGACTTGACTTTGTTCACCCAACTCTCAGTGGTTTTCCCATAAACTTCATATTTCTAGAGGTTATCAATAGTACTTCTTTCAATATCTCCTTCTTGGCCCAAGATGATTAATTGGTGATCAACTTTGAGTGGCATGGTAGAAGTGTCAATTATTGACTACAAGTAGCAAGACAAATTTTGTACTTGTTGCTTCAGCTGATCCTTTGACTACTTCTCATTTTTAGTCCTTTCCACTAGTTTTGTGGCTACCACATTGAAGTTTTGTATGTCAGCCTCATGAGTGGATGGACCCATATCGATCCTTGTCATAACGAAATTTGTAGGAGTAGCTTCGTTTACATTTTTCTCAGAGATGGGCCAAGCTATCTCAAGACACATATTTCCTGAGTTTGAATTAGTCTTTATTCTTGAAGTCACCTTAATCTTTTTTAGTTTCCCAGATCTCCTGAAAAGATTAGATACTGTGTTGAATTCAGGAACAACCAACTCTTCTACCTTTCTTTTCTTCAATAGATTTTGTTCTAACCATGGGAGGGAAAGATTTTCTAAGAGCTCTTATACATTACTTTTTTGAAGACTTTGTTGTTTAGGTACTGGTGAGGTTGCTTTCTCTTCAACTTGTTCTATTTGACATACTAGATCTTTTGAGGAAGAAGGTTCAATAATTGAAGTCAGACGTTGTACTTCATGATGAGGGGATTCAATGAGAATTGAAGGTGACATAGTTGGTATGCCCACATCAAACCTTGAATCATCCAAGACTTCTAATGATTCTTGTTCTTTCTCTTCTCTTGAAGTAGAGTCTACTTCTTTATCCCTTTATCTTGATTTCTTCTTCTTTTGTCTGGGTTCATATCCGTATGTGTTTTGGAGATTATTACTTCTTGCGAGATCTTCATCTCCACCGCTTCCTTGAGTATTTTGATGAGGAAGAATATCCATATCTGGTGTATGAGAAGGAACTAATGAAGTAGAATTGTTCTAGTGGTCACTTCTTCTTCTTGATGTCTCCTTTTTACTTGTTGGTTTTGTAGCAATCATTTGAGCTATCTTCTTTCTGATCTAAGCTTCTGACTTCTTGATCACAAAACTGGCTCTTTCTCTTACATCTCTAACCTCTGGATCTGCCCAATTGATAGAAGGAAGAGGTTGGGCCTGGATTTCTTTAAAATAGAAGAGATCAACCAGATCTGATTCATCATCTTCAATACCTTCAATAATCCATTTCAACTTGAAATCACATATTTGTTTCAGGGTGAATCTCATCCAATCTATTTTTTTGACTTCAAATTCATCTTCACAGTCTTCCAAAAGTCTTCAATATTAGGGAAATGAAGATACCCAGGACCAAGATTCAGATTATTCTTGACATAGTCTTTGCTTTCAAAGGGGAACCTCTTCTGGTATGTGTACAAACTGATCTTAGCTAGAGCCTTCTCCAGATTTTCTGCTCTTGAGCTAGACTCACATCTGTAATGACCGAGGCAAATAGGGAAGGCAACTCCTTTCTTCTTCTTATCTCTACATTTCCTTTGGACTGACACCAGCTGTCTATAAAGTTTGATCAAAACAAGTTTATCATCCACATATCTTGGCAACTTATAAGGATAGCCATCGAATCGTCCTACTCAAAGGTAGGTGAATCTCAGAAACTGAATGAAGTAACTTCTGTACTTCTTTATCAATAGTTCTGCTTCTTTTGATATTCTAATAGCTATATTTATTTGAAGTAGCCTCACTGCTAGCATTGTAAAGCCATCATTAACTTGTCTAAAATACACAAAACTTTCCTCTAACTACAACTACTTATAGAAGTCATAAACCTGTGTCTCCTGATTTAGAGCACCAGTGGTACTTAAACCTGGCCATGATCTGAAATTAGCAATTGCATATACTAAGTAGGATAACATGTGGAAGCATTGGCTTGTCTTGAATTGGACCAACTGATCATGTATGCATTCACTGATAAGATGGCCCCAATCAATGAACTATTTTCTGGCTGATATGATCATGATGAAAAGATACATCCACATCTCAAACTTAGTTGAGTTTGGGCTACCTGTCAGTCTGTGGAGTAGGGAAATCAAATAGAAGATCTCTTTGATGAAAAGAGAGTGATGAAGTGTCTTGCGAAGCTAAGATTGAACACCTCTTGGTTTCACCATCCATTCTTTAGCCAAGTTATTTAAACATTTACTTCTGTTGTCACTAAAATATTTGTAGGCATTTTGTTTATCAACATGAATAAATTTCTCTTTGAATGACAGCCAGAGAATGATGACGATAGAAATCCCATTGAGCTTGGTCATCAGGTGCCCGTCAATACTTCTGATCTCTCTAGCTTCAAGATTGTATCTCTTCGCACATTCTATCACCAACTTCAGGCACTAGACTACTATAGGAAAGCATGCTGCATTCACTAGGCCACTTTCTACTATTCTTCGAGACAACTTTGACTGATCTCTTTCTATTAACGATTTTCAGATGTCTTGTAGGTTTATATGCCTGATTTTTCTGTCAAATACTTTCGGAAGCATTGTGTCAATCATTGGAGTGTATTCATAATCCTAAGATTTGTACTTCATGATGAGGCTTTTTGCAAGTTTTACACTGAAGTTCCCCTTGCACCTACTTGAAAGTCCCTAAGATCTTTTCAACAAATCAACTTCATGAGCAATCTATTTGTGAGGAGGCTATGAGATTAAGATGAGTAGTAAATGACAAGAAATTTTCTTAATGTCTTTTTAGCATATCCCCTTCATGTACATTTTGCAACCATTGCATTCCATTTGACAACGTTTCTCTGAGGCAAATTGTCAAACAATTAGGGAGCCTTTGTGTATAGTTCCATGTTTTGCATGTGTGCCTTACTAGACTAGTTGCAACTAAGACTGCATACAAAAATCTGCTTCAGATTATGCTTTGTTGGATGTCCATACCCTGCTTCAAAAGCTCCCATTTTGACATGGGCTAGGAAAAGATTGGCTGGCAACGATCATGGAGTTTGGTTTTGTATCTGCAAATTATATAAATGCTAGAAAGTTTCTAAGGCCTTTTTCAACAAAAACCATTTTGTGCATATCAGTTTTTTGTGTATCCTACATGCATAGAGTTTCATGAACCTTGTCTGTGCTTAGACATTATGCATACATGTCTACTAGTGAACTACGGATCATGGAAGGTAGTTTTACATCTATATATCATATTTGTTTGGAGGTTTCTAAAATCTTCTTAACAAACAACTATCTCATGAGATAAAATTTGCACTTGCACCCATAGGAGGTCCAAGGAATACGTTGACAGAAATAACCTACAAGTTAAGAAAATTTTCTGGCATGAATTCTTTTATACGACGTGAGACAATTTTAAAGGAATATAATGCTCACATATGAAGCAAGATCTTTGAGGCATTTCATTAAACAATTTGTGTGCCTTGTCTCATACTCGCACATTTTGGATGCATGTCTGCCAGAGAAATTGCAACGATAATATCTGTCAAAACTCCACCTTCCATTATACATTAATGGATGTGCAAACCATCAGTTAAAAACTCTTATGCATCTATTTGCTTGAAACTTTTTGAAATCTTTTCAACAAAACCGGTTTTGTGCATATGCTGCAATCATAACATTCCATTAGATGACATCTCTTTGAAGCATTCTTTTTAGAACAAGCCATGGATAGGGAGAGGATGGTAGCAGTTATGGAGTCTAACATTACCCCTGCCAGTTGTAGTCACTTGAAGGTTTATGAAGCCTTTTCAATGCATCCATTTTGTTTATATCAAGTGGTCTTTGCATGCCATGAGATAACATTTCTCTGAGGTGCACTATCAAACCTTTCCTATACGTTGTCTATGCTTCCCATTTCACAGAAATTGCAACGATAATATATGTCAAAACTCCACCTTCCCTATTTGAAGCTCACATTCAGGTGCTGGGTTGGAAGGTGCTGGCAAAGGTCTTGAAATTTGGTTTTACAATTGCCAGTTACATTCATTTTATAATGCCAACGTTTCCACATTTTGCCGATATGTCTACATTAATTAAGTCAATCTTGTATAGCCTTCTTTTCTTGAAGTAGTTATAATAACTACTTGTGGCTACTACTTCTTCCCTTGGTGATCGGTGTTTCAAACTGCTTTCAAAACTTATTGTTTTAACTGATGGCTTGTCTCCTATCAAAATTTTGAATGGCTTTTAAAACTTTGTAGGAGATAATTAAAACTTTCAAATCTAACTTGCATCCCCGAGAAGATAAGAATTATTTTTTTTGAAGGATGATCTCAAGGATGCCACATTACTTTGCCCTCATCAGTAGTTTTGGAAGTAGAAAAATTTTAAATTTTAAAAGGTACAGAAACATGGTCAACAACTAGCTCTAACTGGGGACAAGGACCCTGTGGATGCAGGATGAACCCAAAATCTTAACTAGCAAAGATCAGTGCATGATCTATTAGGCAATAGAGTCAATGAAAGGGAGAGAATACTGAAACAACTCCAAAAGGTATAGACAAGCCAAATGCAAAACAAGGAGAAAACCAAATGGGAGGAAGAGAAACACACCCAAAAACTCCTAACTAACCTATATACAAAGATAGAAGACAATCTACCTTACTGATTAAAATATTTTAGGTTTTGCCCATTGTAGGGAAGGGGCAACAATGTTCCATCCATGTATGCAAGATAGAAAGAATTCTCTCCACATGCTTCTCTGATCCAGAATGGTCCTCTCTAGAGAGAATCAAATTTACCATGAAGACCCTTCGGCTTCTTTTTCTTGTCCCATAGTAACAGAAGATCACCAATATTAAATGGTCTTACTCTGGTCTTTTTGTCAAATAGCTCTTTCACCTGAGTTTGGTGTTCCTTGATTTTATCAAACACTTCTTCTCTTTGTTCTTCTAACTTAGTGAGATAAGCGATCCTTTTCTCCAATGTGTCTCTGAATTCTTGATTCTCTAGTATATCTTGGAGTTTTAGTGCAGATAGTTCTAGGGGTACCAGTAACTTGGCTTCTATACCAAAAAGTAGCTCAAATGGTGACAACCTGGTGGCTCTCTTCTTGGTCATGTGATCAGCCCACAATCCTTCATACAAGTGTTTATGCCAAGTCCTCTGGTTTTCATCAACTATTTTTTGAAGAATGGTGATAAGATTTTTATTACTAGCTTCAGCTTGACCATTTCCCTGAGGATAGTAATCTGATGCATGAGAAAGGTGTTAGATTTAGGATAGACAACTGAGAGGGGGGGTGAATCAATTGTCCAAAACTTTCTTCCAATTAAACACTTAAATGCACTTTGTAATTCAGCAGCATAATAATTAATCAATCATGGAAACATAATGCATTAAATCAAGAGCAGAAACACATCAACACATAAGACACCAGGATTTAGATGTAGAAAACCCGGTTAAGGCAAAAACCACGGCTTGATTAACCCAAGATTGTAATCTCTATTAGAAGAATAGAAAGAACTGTTGATGACTGTTTTGATGCAATCATAACAATAAGTTAAAATTCACATGACATGAACTGTAACTATACTTGAAAGATAAGAAGGAATCATTTGGTGATTCAACTAATCCCAAGTCTACAATGGTTCAGTTGGTCAAGTTCAGTTGGTCAATGTGAAGCTGTAATGTTCAAGGGGCCTTACGTAGTTTAGGTTTGTTTTGTGGTTTACTGGCCTAAGAATATGTAAAAAGGTCATGAGATATGTCAATGCTTTTCATTCCTTTGCATAAGAGTGATACTGGGCTGCAAGTTTCAGAGGGTTTTCTTGGGTTTTTGCAGCTTTCTTCTTGATCTGTTTATGAAAACTATCTACTTATAGCTCTGTCATCATGCTCCTTCAAATTTGAGACAATTTCCTCTGGATTTCTACGTTTTCAGCTAAATATTTCAGATGGGTTGGGAAAAGTTAGAAAGATCTACTCTATACCTTACTTAATCTACGGAAGGATCTAAGTGTTTCTGTTATCCACTATGTAAATACCACAGTAATTTGATCAAATCCACAGTAAAAACCTTAAATGTAAGTCCTGAGCATTTTCACAAACATACATTTAAAATTGCAAGCTCTCAAGGAAGATATTTCAAAACACAAAGAAGAGCAGGAGAACACTCAGAAGATAGATGCAGAACTCCAGATTCTATTGTATTAGAAATGAATAGCCATACATGATTTACAATGTAAGAATGACTCTTAGTTTCATTGATCATACTACAGAGAACTTACAAGCTTTACAGATACAGTAAGGCAGCCAGACATTCCACGCGCACCTTACTGCAGACAAACAGGCGACCTCCTTCTACTTCTAAACTATGCTATTCTATCTTGCTGTATTTTCCTAGAATCTTTGTGTGTAGCCCTAAAAATCCCTGTTGTAAAGTATTACAGTGTAGAGAGGCACAATATATAACATTCTGATTGTCCTCACTACAGCAAAAAAAACCTAACTGAACCCCTGGTTCAAACCTCTAGTTACAGCAATAAATACAGGTGAACCAGTTCTCAAAAATATCTCAGAGCAGTGGTCAAATCTGGGCGAAATATTGCCCCTTCTGAGAAGTTCCAGCAGCTGGGCAATAACTTCTGTTTGTCTTTTGCAGAAATACCTCCAGCTGCGACCTTCCTCTTCACTTGAATGGCTTTGACTTTTTGCATTTCATCTCTATCTTCTTGCTCCTGAGATCAGATCTTCTGTCTCCATGAGGTCACTGTATTGACTTTCCAGCTGCTTCCTCAACTGCAAGCCTGCAAGACAAGACAAGCAATAAGTATTCCATTTATCACATAAAACAGCATGAAAATTAAAATAAGCGTTTAAATCCAGGTGACTACGCAAGATCGCGGAAATCAGATCCAAAATCTGCTCAAAACGCGTCAAAAATGCGCCCAAGCTGCTCAAAATTGATGGGTCAACCATCGCTGACCGAAAAAATGCCAGAGGCACCAAAAAAATGCTTTAAAATGTCCACCGCCTCATTTCCCGCCCATCGGCATGATATTCGCTGTCGGTGTGTCAAAAAACAAGTTGGTCGGTATACCTCATCATCATGCTATTCGCTTCTGCACATTGGAGAAAAAACAACATCATCATCATCATCATGAAGGAGAATAGGAGGATGCGAATATGATCATGCTGCCGAGGAGAGGAAGATGATGGTGACGTCATCATGATATTCGGGCTTCATTGAAATGCTAAGGATGACGTCACCATCATATCCGGTTAAGATCAGGGGGCTAACTGTGATATCGGGTCACCCAAGGAGCATGATCAGGATGATGAGCATAATATGATCCTTTCGCGGCCAAGGCAACCCTCTCGAGAAAAATCAGCATGATGAAGATCATCATCATATTTGCGGCTTGTGTCGAACTTGGAATAGGACGTCATCATCATGTTCGGCAAACGGATCGTGCTTCGGAAAATATCCTGTTTGAAGGAAAAAAGATGATGATGATGATGATCATCAGGATATTAGCTTCTGTCGGACATAGAATAAGACATCATCATCATATTTGGGAACCGGATCGGGTTTTGGAAAATATCCTGTTGAAGGAAAAATGTGATGATGATCATCAGGAGGATATTTGTTTTTTCGTTATTAGATCGGGATGACGTCATCATGATATTCGGAGCCTTCGTTAAACTTGAACATGACGTCATCATGATATTTCGCCAACCGGATCATGTTTGAGAAAAATCCTGCCGAAGGGAAAATGTGATGATGATGATCATCATCATCAGGATAATTGCATAAAGGTCGCATTTTTGGCAGGAGGACTTTGCGAAATATTAGGCGAACAAACAAGATCATGATGATCTTGACAATCAGGACCGGATAAAAAATGATGATGATGACCCTCCTCATCGATTTATCATGATGACGTCATCATGATAAATTGTCTTCGAAGCACAAGGGTGAGTTAAGGTCATCATGATAAATGCGCTAGGGTGATATTGCAAAATATGATGATGCTGTTTAAGAAATGCAATATCGACCACCTCTTCTGAATAGATAGGGTGATCATCAGGATACTTCGCTAAAGAAGATCAGGAGGATATGAAGATGATGATCCTCCTTCGAATATATCATGATGATGTCTTTATTACTTAGCGAATTTCAGCGGATGTCTTGTGAAAGATCAGGATGATGATCAAGAAGCCGTCATCATCATATTTCGAAGTTCAGCAAATATCATGATGACGACCCTGCGATAGGATTATAACACGCGCACGCAAACATGCCGAAGGTGGATTTTTCTAAGGGTGATCAGCATGATATGAAAAGATCAGGTAATATTGAAATATCATGATGATGCTCGCGATACAACAGACCACTTCGACGGGGAACTTACCTTGTCTTAAAGTTAATGTCATCATGATATTTGAACCTCAGGATATTATCGGGGGGGGGGGGGGGTTTCAAATATGATGATGATGATGCTCTTCAGCAAAACCGAGTTTATAATATGACCTTCCTAAAAGATATCATGATGCTGCATAACGCGAAGATCATGATGATCCTGTCAACATGACTTAGAATAAAAATAAAATGATGATCCTCCTACGAATATCAGGTTTGACCAAGACTTTGACCGTGCATAACTTCCACATATGGTCAAATTTTCAAGTGAAGTAAAAGGCAAACCTGCATGAAATTTCAAGCTCTTTTAAAATATGAGGTCACAGAAACAAAATATGAACTTTGACAAACAGACCTCATGATGATGACCTACCTTATGCAATGTATCATGATGATGATGCACCTGACCTTCATTTTTACCAGACCGCCAGGAAGCAGAAAAAACACAAGCAGAAGCAAAAAGCAAGACATCAGCAGGGGTCCCCATTTTGCTAAGGAGCATAATGGGGCGTGTTGTGAATCATCACAACAAGAACAAAATGGCACATGCCAATTAGGGCTCACTGCCCGAGCACACTGCTCACAAGAGGCTCACTGCCTACAAGAGACACACTGTCTACAGAATAATAAGTATCACATACTTGAACTGGAGAATAGCATCTTCACCATGCTTGAATCAGTTCCATTTAAGCCCAAAACTTCTACTCTATCTTTTGCTCTCTTCCTCGCTACCACACTCACATCTCCACAAGACACACTTTGAAATGACTTTACAACTCCTTATTTATACAAGACATCAACTTAGGAATAATCATCTAAGTCGGTAAACATCTCCAAGAACATCCGCAAGATGTGTAATTCATCTGGTTGGCCAAACTTAGGAAGAACACCATCATCCAGAAGTTATTCTTCAATTGCAGGCTCAAACTCTAATGTGGACCACCAACACAAACTAGACATGCTCCAAAGAACACCACAAGCTTTCCTGAATCACCAAGAACATTCATACTTCATCTGCTTACTAAAATCCTTATCTCTTTCATCCAGAACCTCAAGAACACAGACTATCATTACTATCATAATGGAATAGATGCTTGCGGACCTCAAGACCACTAACCAACTGAGTTATCACTTCTCATGGACTTCCTAAACATTCTACCAAATCCGCAAAATAGGATATTTCCTTTCCAGATCCCACCGAACCTATCTGTGTCGCTCTGTCACCTCTGAACATCTATCAGAACTAGTTTTACTTGAGCAGCCATAACTTCTTCAGATCTTCATGCAGACCTCTAAAATCTTTATTGGATCATCTTAAGATGTTTATCTACAAACACTATTAACCGTATCCTCTGAAACTCATCTTATCTTGGATCTTTACCCTACTGTCTTCATTGTTCTTCTCTGTTCCTGATATGACTAATTTTCTCAATATCCTCAGCACATAGCTCATCCAATCCTTGTCATCAATGCAACAGGAGTATGTTGATATCAGTGACAACACTGATTAGGCCCATACTTGCAATAATCTCCCCCTTTGTCATTGATGGGAACATATGATGTGAAAAATTGTTTTAACCATCAAGACAGGAACTTCTCCTTAGTGTCACAACTCCCCCTATCAACAACAACCATTCACATGTCTTCTCTTCCTTTCATGCTCCCCCTTTGATCAGTAGCCACTTGTTTTTCACATGTCTTCTCTCCCCCTTTGACATCAATGGCAAATGACACATACTTGCAATTCCACCACTTCAGAATCATATCAACTGCTCCCCCTGAGTAGCAGCTCCCCATCATCAATTCGGATCACAAGATATGACTGTGATATCCACCAAACGGATGCACATCAGTGCACCTTAGTTCATCATCGAAGGGGCAATAACCCCTAACTTCTCCCTGAGATACTCAAAAGAGTCCTTAGGTAGAAGTTTAGTAAATATGTCTGCAATCTGATCCTTGGAAGGTACAAACTCCAATCTGACTTCATTCTTGTTCACTTGTTCTCTCAAAAAGTGAAACTTGATGGATATATGTTTAGTCTTTGAGTGCAACAATTGATTCTTAGAAATATTTATTCCACTTGAATTATCACAGAAGATTGTAATAGGCTCCTCATACTCCACTCTTATGTCTCTTAGCATTTGCTTCATCCACAAAACTTGAGTACAACTACCTACTACTGCAATATATTCTTCTTCTGTAGTGGACAGAGATATTTCCTCTTATTTCTTGCTTAGCCAAGAAACCAATCTCTTCCCCAAAAAGAATGCTCCACCACTGGTACTCTTCCGGTCATCCACATCTCCTACCCAATCCGCATCTGTATATGCATGAAGAGAGAAATTATGATCTCTAGGATACCACAAACCATACTCAGCAATCCCTTTTAGATACCTAAAAATCCTCTTGACTGCCATGACATGAGATTCTCTAGGATTAGATTGGAATCTAGCAACAAGACCAACATCATTCATAATATCAGGTCTGGTTTGAGTGAGATACAACAATCCTCCAATCATTGACTTGTACTATTTCTGATCAGTCTTAGGAGAGTCATCATCTTTGCTCAATTTACATCCGGTTGCCATGGGAGTACACATTGGTTTTGACTCTTCCATCCCAAATTTCTTCAACAATTCTTTCACATATTTGGTTTGAGAAATGAAGATTCCTTTTTTAGTTTGAATGATTTGTAGACCCAAGAAGAAATTTATTTCCATAAGCATGGACATCTCAAATTCACTTGTCATTTGATTTGCAAAGGTTTTGCACATACTATCTCTTCCTCCAAAAATGATATCATCAACAAATAATTCAACAATCAAGATATTTTCATGATCAACTTTGAAGTATAAATTACTGTCAGTAGTACCTTTGTTAAAATAAATCTTCAAAAGATGCTTATCCAATCTTTCATACCAAGCTCTTGGGGCTTGCTTGAGTCCATACAGTGCTTTCTTCAACTTGCAGACCATATCACCATGATTAGACAATTGAAATCCATCTGGTTGCTCAATGTATACTTCTTCTTCCAAGTCACCATTCAGAAAGATAGATTTGACATCCATTTAATATACTTTGAAATCCTTGAAGGCAGCAAAAGCAAGAAATAATCTGACTGCTTCGATTCTTGCCACCGGAACAAAAGTTTCTTCAAAATCAACTTCTTCTATTTGAGTGTAACCCTTGTCGACCAATCTAGCTTTATTTATGATTACTTCACCAACTTCATTCAGTTTGTTCCGAAAGACCCATTTGGTTTCAATCACATTCTTGTTTCTAGGTCTAGGAACAAGATCCCCAGTGTGATTTTTCTCAATTTGCATCAGCTCTTCCTCTATTTCTTTAGTCCATTTTTCATCATTGCAAGCTTCATTCGCTATCTTAGGTTCAATCTTTGAAATTAGACAATATTCATCTGAATGTTGAGCAATCCTCCTTCTTATTTGTACACTTTTACTTTTATCACCTATGATCTGATCTTCAGAGTGGTTCAGTCTTACATAGCTAGGAACTTTGGGAGTTTCTTGCACTTCTAATTCTTGATCAGGCTCATTATAACTCATCTCTTCTTCCTGATTTACTAGATCAGTTTGATTCTGAAATTTAGAAGAGGTTTGGGCTCCTTGAATCAGAGCACCATTCTGATCATCTTCATCATATTCATAAAACCTTGAAGGTTTTTCAATTCCTTCATCAACCTTCACATTTGTACTTTCTATAATCTTTCTCAATCTCTTGTTATAACACCAGTATGCTTTCCTTTTTGTAGAGTAACCCAAGAATATTCCTTCATCACTTCTAGCATCAAACTTGCCTAGATCCTCATCTCTTTTAATGTAACATTTGCTACCAAAGACTCTAAAATACCTCATAGTAGGAGTGATGCCAAACCAAAGTTCATAAGGAGTCTTACCAGTATTTCTTCTAATTTGAACTCGATTGAGAGTATAGACTGGAGTGTTGATAGCTTCTCTCTCCAACAGATCTGAGGAACATTTGCTTCCATCACCATGGTCCTAGAAGCTTCCTAGATGGTCCGGTTCTTTCTTTCCACTACTCCATTCTGTTGTGGAGTCCTAGGAGTAGACAACTATCTCTTTATTCCATGTTTCTCACAGAATTCTATGAAATCACCGGATGTGAATTCTCCACCTCTATCAGACCTCAAACATTTTAATTTTAATCTGGTTTCATTCTCTACCATGGCCTTGAATATTTTGAATTTCTCAAAAGCTTTTGATTTCTCTTTCAAGAAAGTAACCCACATCATCCGGGAATGATCATCAATTAATAACATGAAGTATCTATCACATTGCACACTCCTTATTCTTGCCAAACCACATAGATCAGTATGAACGAAGTCCAATAATCTAGTAGAGGATTGTTCCTTGCTTTTGAATGAGACTCTGCTTTGTTTCCCCAACTGACATTCTTTGCACAAACTATTTGTAGGTTTCACCAGTTTTGTAAGATCTCTTACAGCCTGAGTGTTTCTTATCTTGATGATATTATCAAAATTCACATAACACATCCTCCTATGCAATAGCCAACTCTGATCAATTTGCACAAATAGACAACTTTTACCAATACCAACTAAATGGAAGATATTACCTTTTGTCTAAGTACCAGATGCAATCTCTGTTCTAGAACTTTCAAAGATCTGGCATTTTCCATTCTTGAATCAGAGATCATAGCCTTTGTCCACCAATTGTCCAACACTAAGAAGATTGTGCTTCAATCTTCAACATATAGCATATTACCAGTTTTCTTCTTTCCATCAAAAGAAATAGTTCCTCTACCTCTGATTCTACCAACAGAATTATCACCAAACTTTACCACTCCTCCTTCATACCTTTCCATATCTAAGAACTTATTTTTGTCACCTGTCATATGATAAGAGCATCCACTGTCAATGACCCAATCATCCTTTTCTTCAACTTGGGCAGCCAGAGCTATTTCTACAACTTTATGATTGATAGATTTAGAGGGCATTGGATCTTCTTCCTTGATGGCAATAAACACCCAATCACTTCCGGATTTGTTTCCTGTCTCTGATTCATCATCTGTTACTCCTTCATTATCATCCTCTTCATGAACATAGTAACAATTCTTTTGGAACCTTGATCTATTAGGATTTGGCCTTGAAAATCTTTCCGGACACTTTGAGGCAAAATGACCAATCTTATTGCAGTTAAAACACTTAAAAGGCAATTTCCCTTCATACTTACCGGATCCTCTTGGCAATCTTTTTGCAATAAGGGCTTCAAGCTAAGCAGTTTCAGATTCTTCTTCTTCCAAGTCTTTTCTTGCTTTTTCATACCATGAAAGTTTCCTTGAAGAGTTTTCTCCTGGATCAAACCTTTGTTTTCCTCTCACTGAAGCAACTAGCTTTGAATGTAGATTCAGTCTTTGGGGGGACATCTCCAAACTCGGTCATTTCAAATGTAGCCAATTTACCAACCAATTGATCTCTTGTGACACTTGAATGGGCTCTGAACTCTTCTATGGTAGCAACCTTGATTTTATAAGAAGTAGGAAGGGATCTGAGAACTTTGCCAACAATCTCATCTTCATCTAAGACTCCACCAACACATCTAATGCCACAAACAAGCTCATTTACTCTTGGCATAAAGGTAGTGATATTTTCATCTTCTCTCATCTTTATATTTTCAAATTTCCCTTTCAAACTCTATAGCCTTGCACATTTAACATACTTGTCTCCTTCATGCAGAAGTTCCAGTTTCTCCCAAATCTCAAAAGCAGTTTGTAGATCAACAACATTTGTAAGCTCTAAATCAGACAAGGCACTTAGAACGGTTTCTTTAGTTCCTAGATTGTTTTCAACATCTATGACTTCACTTGTGGATTTCGGGCCATTCTGAGGAGGCGTATACTTTGTTGTAGCCATGGTCCTATACTACATTCCCATACATTGCAAGTGACATTGCATGTGACTTTTTCAAAGATTAAAATTGGTTCCATCAAACTTTAGACTGTCCTTCTTGTAGGACGACATCTTGGATCTCCTCAAGTGGTTAAGCTCCTTTTAGACAAACTTGGCTCTGATACCAATTGTTAGATTCAGGACAGACAACTGAGAGGGGGGGTGAATCAGCTATCCAAAACTTTCTTCCAATTAAACACTTAAATCCACTTTGTAATTCAGCAACATAATAATTAATCAATCATGGAAACACAATGCATTACATCAAGAATAGAAACACATCAACACATAAGACACCAGGATTTTGACCTGGAAAACCCAGTTAAGGGAAAAACCACGGCTTGATTAACCCAAGATTGTAATCTCTATTAGAAGAATAGAAAGAACAAAATGGCACATGCCAATTAGGGTTCACTGCTTGAGCACACTGCTCACAAGAGGCTCACTACCTACAAGAGACACACTGTCTACAGAATAATAAGTATCACATACTTGAACTGGAGAATAGCATCTTCACCATGCTTGAATCAATTCCATTTAAGCCCAAAACTTTTGCTCTGTCTTTCACTCTCTTCCTCCCTACCACACTCACATCTCCACAAGACACACTTTGAAATGACTTTACAACTCCTTATTTATACAAGACATCAACTTAGGAATAATCATCTAAGTCAGAAAACATCTCCAAGAACATCTGCAAGATGTGTAATTCATCCGGTCGACTAAACTTAGGAAGAACACCATCATCTGGAAGTTATTCTTCAATTATAGGCTCAAACTCTAATGTGGACCACCGACATGAATTAGACAGGCTCCAAAGGCCACCACAAGCTTTCCTAAATCACCAAGAACATCCATACTTCATCTACTTACTAAAATCCTTATCTCCTTCATCTGGAACCTCAAGAACACAGACTGTCATTACTGTCATAATGGAATAGATGCTTGCGGACCTCCAGACCACTAACCAACTAAGTTATCACTTCTCATGGACTTCCTAAACATTCTACCAAATCCACAAAATAGGATATTTCCTTTCCAAATCCCATCGGACCTATTTGTGTCACTCTGTCACCTCTGAACATCTGTTGGAACCAGTTTTACTTGAGGAGCCATAACTTCTTCAGATCTTCATGCGGACCTCTGAAATCTTTAATGGATCATCTTAAGACATTTATCTACAAACCCTTTTAACCACATCCTCTGAAATTCATCTTATCTTGGATCTTTACCTTACTATCTTCACTGTTCTTCTCTGTTCCTGATATGACTAATTTTCTCAATATCCTGAGCACATAGCTCATCCAATCCTTATCATCAATGCAATAGGAGTATGTTGACATCAATGACAACACCAGTTAGGCCCATACATGCAACAAAAGGATGATCCCATATTTATAACAAAAAGAGGATATCTCATGAGAAGAGAAGTTAGTGGCATTGTCAGTGACAATCTTATTGGGTACCCCAAATCTCACCAGAATGTTCTATTTGATAAAATCGTAGACCACTTCAGAGGTGGTTTTCTTTAGTGGGATGGCCTCAATCCATTTAGTAAAATAATTTGTTGCCACAAGAATATGAGTGTGGCCTGCGCTGGAGTGCGGATTGATAGGACCTATAAAATCAAGACCCCATTGTTAGAATGGTTCTTCAATGACCACTAGTTTGAGTGGCATAGCTGTAAGTTGTACTTTCCCTTTAAACTGTTGACATGACTCACATTTCTTAACCCATTCATCTATGTCACAAAACATGTCGGGCCAGTAATAGTAATTCCTCAAAATTTTAAACGCGGTGACTGAAGAGGAGAAATGTCCCCCACATGCTTCATTGTGGAAACTTTGGAGTAACATCTTTTGCTGCTCTTTATCTACACATCTCAAGAATGTACCATTGATCCCTTTCTTATAAAGAATATTACCCCAAATGATATATTTGGCAGCTTTTAACTTGATAGTTCTTTTCCCTTTTGGAGTTGGATGAGTCAAGCATTCTCCATATGTAAGAAAATATGCTATACTCGAGAACCATTCATCTATCAATCCTACAAACAAAACTTGAGGTAGCTCGACATTCTTTTCTGGAGATTCTCCAACTGTACCATTTTTAGCTATGAGCTTACATAAGCCTCTCCCTCGTACCAATTTGGTTGGCTTAATATCAATATTGTATTCTTGAACTTTGGCAATCCAAGAAGCCCTTTTATTGACACCTATTTCTTGCTAGGTAAGAATGGTTTTGATTGAAGTGTCTGATAGGAAAACCTTGGAATATGAATTGAGGATATAAAACCTAAAATGTTTTACTTCCTTGACCACTGCATAAGCATGCTTCTCTGCTAGGGAATAATTTAGTTCGTACTTTTTCAGAGGAACACTCATAAATACAATAGGTGCTTCTATATGATCATCATTTTGTTGAGTCAAGATAGCTGATAAAGTATGTTCCGAAGCATAACAATATATAATGAAATCTTTGGAAAAATTAGGATGAACTAAAACTAGAGCATTTGCAATTGCAATTTTAATATCTTGGAATGCCCTTTTGCCTTGTTCAGTTCATTTAAAGACTACTTTATCTCTCATCATGTCTACAATGGGGTGAGTTAATTTAGATAAATCTGGTACAAATCTCCTCAAGAAATTGATCTGGCCAAAGAAGGACCTCACTCCAAATTTGCTTGATGGTAATGGCAACTTCTGGATGGCTTCAACTCATTAAGGATCAATTCGAATCCTGTCTTTAGACATAATGTGCCCTAGTAGTTTTCCTTCAGTAACCCCAAAAATGGACTTCTTGGGGTTTAGAGAGATTCCTTGCTCATGGCAATGCTATAAGACCATCTCCAGACGTTGAATATGGTCTTCTCTTTTTCTTGAAAAGAGAGTGAGATCATCCAAGTACACTACAATAATCTTATTTTTCATGTCATCAAAGCAGAGGTCCATTGCACATTGGAAGGTTGCACTGGCATTGATCAATTCGAATGGTATTTGATTTTAAGCCAGAGTTCCCCAGGGTGTTGTAAAAATAGTTTTATGTTGATCCTTTGGGGCAACTTGTATTTGATTATACCTAGAAAACCCATCAAGTAATGACATCATTTCAGATCCAGCAACGGTTTGCAAAACATGGTCCATCACAGGTAGAGGGTAGTTGTCTTTCAAAGACGCTTGGTTAAGATTGTAAAAATTGACACAAATCCTTATTTCACCATTCTTTTTCCTCACAAGTACTATGTTTGCTACCCAAGTTGAATGATGAATAGGATATATAATTCTGGCCTTTAACATCTTATCAATCTCTGCAAAGATAGCACTAGCAACTTTAGGACTGAATTTCCTCTGCTTTTGCCTGAAAGGGGTAGCCCCAGGTTTAAGAGTGATATCATGCTGAAATTCCCCACTTGTGAAATTTTTCAAATCATCATAGCACCATGCAAACACGTCTTTGTATTTGACCAACAGGGTGATGAGCTTCTTTGTTTCATCTGGCGAACATGCTTTACCGATGCAAATAATTTTAGGATCATCTTTAGTGACTATATTCACCTAATCATATTGAGAAAGATTCAAATTGTTCTCTTAAGACTTATTCTTCAAATAACGATCATGTTTATCAAATAGACTCTCTAGAGTAATCAACCCCCTTGGTATGGTATTCCCATTTAATTGCAACACTTCATCTTCTACAAAAGTCTCACTTCCTTCAAATAACAAATTGACAAAAGTACTGGCATTCTCCAAAAAGGACATGATCTGTTTATCATCATCAAAAACCTACCAATGTTTATCATTATCAGCACGCTTGGTTGATACACCAATTCAATCTTATATTTATCTTACTAAACTCTAGATGTGGAAGCAATAGAGCTGCAGAAACAGCAAGGTAGTCAGCTTTAGAATTGAGAGTTCGAGGAATCACTTCTATGGAGAATGCGTAGAAGGACTCTATTTGATCCCATACTAAGTTTTGGTATTTTCTTAACTTGTCGTTCTTTGTTTGAAACTCATTTCTTATTTGCTTGACAACCAATTCTGCATCTCTAAGCACTCTCAACATTTTGATTCCTTTTTCTTTGGCAATCTCAAGGCCTAGAAGGAGTGCCTCATATTCTGCTATATTATTAGTGTTGTCAAAAACCAATTTGAAAGCCATAGGAAACTTTTCCCCTGTAGGTGAAATAAGAACAATTCCGGCCCTGAGCTAGAAGAACAACAACTGCCATTGAATTCCATGGTCCAAAGGCCAGAAGATATGTCAGGAGAGATAACTTCAGGGACTACCTCCTTTTCCTACATGAGCATATATGTGCCTGGTCCCTTTTCTTAATAAAGTATCTCCGCTCTAGGATCGTCTAATTTTAGGACTATATACTTTGCCTTTGATTCTGGATTCAACCTGACTTTCTTCCCATTGATTGGGATCAAGATGTGGGACCAATCTAGCTATATTTCTCCACCTAGATCCTTACAGAAACTTCTACTAAGCAACATGCCATAACTCGCGGGAATGTTAGCAACTAGGATTGTAAGTTTGAGTTTCTTTTGGGGGAAAGCGGCTAAAGCAACTTGTGCATCTTTCAGTTGACCTACTAATGGGACAGTTTTAGACTCCATTGAGTAGACTTTGCTTGAGGGTTTATTTAATGACAAACTGAGAGCATAAGCAACTTTAGCAGGCATAACATTGTCAGAAGCACCAGAATCTATTATGTAGTTGCTTAGTTTACAGCCAGCTATATATTACGAGACATAGAATGGGTCAGGATTATCTGGGAGAACAACATTTACCAGTGGGGCATCTTTTTGTGGAGATTCACCAGAGAGATCATCATGTGAAAGTTCTTCATGCTGTGAGTCATTTGACTATTGATGTACTGAAGAAGAAGGATCAGGTTTTCCCTTAACACATTGCAACAATCTCTCCAATTGATGGGGATTCGACTTTAAGTAATCAAGTTGAGAATATTGCACCTTTGTTTTATTACAATGCTCTATGAAATCAAATGCATCATCAGGCAAGGGAGATGAATCACCAAGAGAGGGACTTTGTGTATCTTTACCTTTCATGGTTGTAAGAGGTTGATTCTCCAGAGGATGTTTTCTTGTTAGAATTTTTGGAGTATTTTCTGGAACTTTATGGGCAAATTCAACTTTGGCTTTTCCTTCATTCTTCTGATACTAATTTCTTATGGAGATATTACAAGAATTATTGTTAATATCATGAACTTCTTCTCTTTCATTATTAGACTCATACTCAAGAAAGTTGATTGTGGGTTGGCCATAGGTCTCATCTTCTTCAGAGACATACTCTTCTATTTTCTCACTTGATAGATTCATCTGCATGAGCCTTGCCATTTCAAGACAAGTGTTGCCATCATGGTCAGTAGTCAGATGAAAATCACACATATCTGTAGTTTGTTTCTGACTGGAAGAAGGGTGTTCAATGGATAGCCTTTGTGTTGGTGGAGGAAGCCTAGGTGGCTTGTTCTGCTGATATGGTACATAATTTCTCTTGGGTATATCTTGATATAGTAGAGGTGGATTGTGAGGAAGTTATTTCTTAAGTAGGAGTAAATCATTGGCTACCTTCTGAATCTTTGGGTTTGTAGTGGATGGATTAGAAGACTGTGCCTTCCCTTTCTGCAAGTCTCTATTCCATTTTTCGACAGTCAATAAATCATCTTTAATTTCAATGGCCATGGTCTGTGTAGCTTCCAAATCAGCCACTCGTGCTCTTCTCAAATGAAAACTTATATTTTGAGGTTGTGCATTTAAAAATAAACACTTTTGATTTTTCACAGTTGGTCTTTTAGCATTTTCAATCCTCTTCACCAACTTGTTAAAATGAGCCACAAACTCCCACATCAGCTCATGAATCTCTTTCTTCATTTGAGTAAGTTGTGCTAATAATGCATGCTCATCTTTAGCACTTTTGAAATGGTCTTCAAACTTTTGGCGCATAGTCACCCATGAGTTTATAGTTCTAGCGGGAAAATGTTGAAACCATTCTACTGCTCCTTCGGTCAAAGATTCTACAAACAACTGAATAGAAACATCTTTATGTATAACACCTAGAACACCGCATGTGGTAAAGAAGGCGTTAATGTGTTCGTCTATAGAAACTTTTCCATCTCCAGTGAATTTGGGTAAAACTTTCCTGGATCCATGTGGTAAATCATGCAACTAATTTCCCAAAGCAAGGGGACCAATAGCTACTCCCCAAGGCATAGGTTGAGCCATTTGTAGTGGTGGAATTGGTTGAAGATTTATGACAATAGGAACTGCAGTCCTGTGCAAGGTCAATGCTTGGTAAGTGGAAGAGGAGACAAAGGTTTTACTAGGACTTCTTGCGGGTGAAGGAGGTCTACTAAAATATTTAATATTCCTTTTTGGGGGAATAAAATATTTAGAAATATCAAGACTTGCTAGCTTTTCAAAAGTAGGATCCAGGATACCCTTTTCACGGTCTCCTCTGGTATACCTCTTGGCGGCCAGGTTGATTTTGAGTAGGATTCACAGGGCTATATTCTTGAAAAGGTCAAATAGGTGGACCAACTTGTCTGTCCCTACTTGGAGCTATTTGAATAGGAGCATGTTTGTTATCTATTTCCAATTCTTCTACTACGATGCCTTGAGCTATTAACCGGCCATGAACATGAATTTTCGTTCCTATATCTTCTTCTTTGTCAAGTACTACGTCTACTTCTTAATACTGGTGATTTGACCTCCTATATCTCCAAGCCAATACTCATAAGTCAATAATTATATCTTCTTTCTCAAGATCCAACCAATTAACATTAGGTTGTAAAATAGGTCTAGCTCTACGTTGCAGAACTATATTTATTGATCATAAAAAAAAAAATTTAACACATTAAGGTGACTTTTTACAAATAAAAGAAGTGTGTTTGAATAGTCCCTAGTAGAGTCACCAAAAATATGTTGGTAAACATATTTGTTTCTTGTAAATAACCTTCATGAATAACTCTATTTCACCCTTGAATCAGCAACAACCTTCTTACAACAGTTGAAGAATCACATAACTATGTCGATTCTTCTCTGCATTTGAGAGGGGTAACTCCCTCGTATGATAGGGGTATATGGATTTTCTGGGGTTTTTAAAAAAAATTGAATAATGAAAACTAATAAAGAAATGAGAAGTAACCTTAGTGATTCAAGTTCCACACATTCAAGTTGAGATACCAAAACTTAACATAATAATCTTTTCCACATGCAACATTTAAAGGAAAGAAAATGGTTATCATTGATTAAACATATGAATATCAACAACAACACATGAAATTGAATTGAACACACATCCAAAATGTTTCTTTATTGTTTTCTTTCTTGAATAGTACAATTCAAGTCCTTTACACAATGCCTTGTAAAAATGTGGAACCCTTTGATTGAATTATAATGTTGTTTTTATAGGTGAGGTTAGTAACCACTTAAGGTAACTACCTTAACCACTTTTTGTAACTACTTGGTATAACTATGTTTATGAGTGCACTAACTTTGAATAACTAACTTTCTTTTGTAAAGATAGTCACTTAGAGTAACTACCTAATTTAGGCACTTAAAATAACTACTTTGTAAGAAAGAGTTAGGATGAACCTAACTTTACAATTAAAGATAGAATACTAGACTCGAACATGAGAAATTCAATCATGAAAATTGTTTACAAAACAAGTCAAAATCATGACTTGATTCACACACAAACACATATAAAATGAGAACTATACAATATGCAAAATTGCATTTATTCCATGCTTGTTGAAGGTGTCATTGATGGAGCTACTGATTCTGGAGATTGATTCTGTTGACCAGATCCTTTTTCTTTGAACATTCTAAAAAGTTTGCTAGCTGGAGTAACAAATTTTCCCTTAGGAATTAGGATGTTAGCTATCCTCATCTTCTAGGTCTTCAGGTTCTTGTAGATGTTGCTCAACTCTAACACCATAGTCTATATTTGGTAAACATAAACCTTCAAAGAAGTATAGATATCAATCAATTTGTCCATTGCATTATCATTAAAGACTTCTTTGTTGAAAAGTTGTTGATCAACCATGTTCTAAAAATTATCTTGGATTACTTGCGAATCTTCCGTCAATGATGCACTTGGGAGGATGGTGGTGAGCTGATCCTGGAGTTTTACACATACTTGATCACAAGCAAGTATAAGTTTTTCTTGCTCTATTGAAACTTGGTCAATGATTACTAATTTCCAACTTATGCTTTCCACCCAAATTTCCAAGTAGTTTTCCTTTGTACCAAGTAGGATCTTCTCTGCTACGAGGATGTTGACATCAATCTCCATCATCTTCGCAAAATCCTTCATGATATCCTTCCAAGCCACTTCTTCTTTACTGACACTTTTCAAGTCTTTTTCAATGGCTTCCTTTTTGATTAAGGCCTCATCATGAATAACTTTTTCCTTAACAAAGAAATCAAATACAATGGACTTGACTTTGTTCACCCAACTCTTAGTGGTTTTCCCATAAACTTGATATTTTTGGAGGTTATCAATAGTACCTCTTTCAATCTCTCCTTCTTAGCCCAAGATGATTGATTGGTGATCAACATTAAGTGGGATGGTAGAAGTGTCAACTATGGACTTCAAGTAGGAAGACAAATTCTGCACTTGTTGCTTCAGTTGATCCTTTGACTACTTCTCCTTTTCAGTCCTTTCCACTAGCTTTGCGGCTACCATATTGAAATTTTGTATGTCAGGCTCATGAGTGGATGGACCCATATTGATCCTTGTCAGACCAAAATCTGTAGGAGTAGCTTCATTTACATTTTTCTCACAGATGGGCCGAGCTATCTCGAGACACATATTTCCTGAGTTTGAATCGGACTTTATTCTTAAAGTCACCTTAATCTTTTTTAGTTTCCCAGATCTCCTAAAAAGATCAGATACTATGTTGAATTTAGGAACAACCAACTATTCTTCCTTTCTTTTCTTCAATAGACTTTGTTCTAACCATGGGAGGGAAGGATTTTCTGAGAGTTCCTATACATTACTTTGTTAAGGACTTTGTTGTTCAGGTACTGGTGAGATTGCCTACTCTTCAACTTGTTTTGTTTGACATACTGGATCCTTTGAGGAAGAAGGTTCCATAATTGAAGTAAGATGTATTTCATGATGAGGGGATTCATTGAGAATTGAAGGTGACATAGCTAGTATGCCATCATCAAACCTTGAATCATCCAGGACTTGTACTGATTATTGTTCTTTCTCTTCTCTTGAAGTAGAGTCTACTTCTTTATCCCTTGATCTTGATTTCTTATTCTTTTGTCTAGGTTCATCTCCGCATGTGTTTTGGAGATTATTTCTTCTTGGGGGATCTTCATTTCCACCGCTTCCTTGAGTATTTTGATGAGGAAGAATATCCATAATTGGTGTATGAGAAGAAACTGATGAAGTAGAATTGTCCTAGTGGTCACTTCTTCTTCTTGATGTCTCATTTCTACTTGTTGGTTTTGTAGTAGTCATTTGAGCTATCTTCTTTCTGATCCAAGATTTTAACTTATTTATCACAAAACTAGTTATTTCTCTAACATCTGTAACCTCTAGATCTACCCAATTGATAGCAGGAAGAGGTTGAGCCTGCATTTCTTTAAAATAGAAGGGATCAACCAGATCTGATTCATCATCTTCAATACCTTCAATGATCCATTCCAACTTGAAATCACAGATTTGTTTTAGGGTGAATCTCATCCAATCTCTTTTTTTGACTTCAAATTCATCTTCACAGTCTTCCCAAAAGTCTTCAATATTAGGAAAATGAAGATACTGAGGACCAAGCTTCAAATTATTCTTGACATAGTCTTTTCTATCAAAGGAGAACCTCATCTGGTATGTGTACAAATTGATCTTAGCCAGAGCCTTCTCTAGATTTTCTGCTCTTAAGCTAGACTCACATCTATAATGACCAAGGCAAATAGGGAAGGCAACTCCTTTCTTCTTCTTATCTCTACATCTCATTTGGACTGACACCAACTGTCTACAAAGCTCGATCAAAATAAGTTTATCATCCACATATCTTGGCAACTTATAAGGATAGCCATAGAATCCTTCTACTCAAAGGTAGGTGAATCTCATAAACTTAATCAAGTAACTTCCATACATCTTTATCAATAGTGTCACTTCTTTTGATATTCTGATAGATGTATTTCTTTGAAGTAGCCTCACTGCTAGCATTGTAAAGGCATCATTCACTCATCTGAAATACAGAAAACTTTCCTCTAACTACAACTACTTGTAGAAGTCATAAACCCATGTCTCCTAATTTAGAGCACCAGTGGTACTTAACCTGGCCATGATCTCAAATTAGCAATTGTATAGACCAAGTAGGATGACATGTGGAAGCATTGGCTTGTCTTGAAGTGGACCAACTGATCATGTATGCAATCACTGATAAGATGGCCCCAATCAATGAACTATTTTCTGGCTGATATGATCATGATGAAAAGATACATTCACATCTTGAACTCAGTTGAGTCTGGGCTACTTATCAATCTGTGGAGTAGGGCAGTCAAATAGAAGATCTCTTTGATGAAAAGAGAGTGATGAAGTGTCTTGGGAAGCTAAGACATCCCACCTCTTGGTTTCACCATCCATTCTTTAGCCAAGTTGTTTAAACATTTGCTTCTGTTGTCACTGAAATATTTGTAGGCTTTTTGTTTATCAACATGAATAAATTTCTCTTTGTATGGCAGCCAGAGAATGATGGCGATAGAAATCCCATCAAGCTTTGCCATCAGGTGCCCTTTAATAGTTCAAATCTCTCTAGCTTCATGATTGTATCTCTTCACACATTCTATCACCAACTCTGGGCACTGGACTGCTATAGGAAAGCATGCTGCATTCACTAGGCCACTTTCTGCTATTCTTCAGGACAACTTTGACTGATCTTTTGTTAACAGTTTTTGGATGTCTTACAGGTTTATATGACCCATTTTTGTGTCAAATACCTTCAGAAGCATTGTGTCAATCATTGGAGCATATTCATAATCCTGAGATTTGTACTTCATGATGAGGCTTTTTGCAAGGTTTACGTTGAAATTCCCCTTGCACCTGCTTGCAAGTCCCTAAGATCTTTTCAACAAATCAACTTCATGAGAAATCTATTTTTGAGGAGGCTGTGAGATTAAGATGAGTAGCAAATGAAAAGAACATTTCTTAATGTGTTTTTACCATATCCCCTTCACGTACATTTTGCAACCATTGTATTCCATTTGTCAAACATTCTCTGAGGCAAATTGTCAAACAATTCATGAGCCTTTGTGTATACTTCCACGTCTTGCATGTGTGCCTTACTAGACTAGTTGCAACTAAGACTCCATACAAAGATCTACTTCCAATTATGCTTTGTTGGATGTCCATACCCTACTTTAAAAGCTTCCATTTTGACATGGGATAGGAAAAGATTGGCTAGAAGTGATCATGGAGTCTGGTTTTGTATCTACAAATTATATAAATGCTAGAAAGTTTCTAAGGCCTTTTTCAACAAAAACCATTTTGTACATATCAGTTTTGTGTGTATCCTGCATGCATAGTATTTCATGAACCTTATTTGTGCTTAGACATTATGCAAACATGTCTACCAGTGAACGACAGATCATGGAACATAGTTTTACATCTATCTATCACATTTGTTTGTAGGTTTCTAAAATCTTCTTAACAAACAACTATCTCATGAGATAAAACTCACACTTGCACCCATAGCAGGTTCAAGGAATACGCTAACAGAAACAACCGACAAGTTAAGAAAATTTTCTTGCATGAATTCTTTTATACGGTGTGAGACAATTTTTAAAGAACTATAATGCTCACATATGAATCAAGATCTTTGAGGCATTTCATCAAACAATTTGTGCACCTTGTCTAATACTCGCACATTTTGGATGCATGTGTACCAGACAAATTGCAATGATAATATTTGTCAAAACTCCACCTTCCATTATACATTAATGGATGTGCAAACCATTAGTTCAAAACTCTTATGCATCTATTTTCTTGAAACTTTCTAAAGTCTTTTCAAGAAAACCGTTTTTGTGCATATGCTACAATCGTAACATTCCATGAGATGACATCTCTTTGAAGCATTGTTTTGAGAACAAGCCATGGATAGGGAGAGGATGGCAGCGGTTATGGAGTCTAACATTACACCCGCCAGTTGCAGTCACTTGAAGGTTTCTAAATCCTTTTCAATGCATCCATTTTTTTCATATCCAGTGATCTTTGCATGCCATGAGACAATGTTTCTCTGAGGTGCACCATCAAACTTTTCCTATACGTTGTCTATGCTTCCCATTTTGCAAAAATATGCATCTACCAAAGCATTTCTAATTACAATATTAGAATTAAATCTTCATTTCTTTATGCTTTAATAGATGTCCATGCCCTATTCAAAGCTCACATTCAGGGGTTGGGTTGGAAGGTACTAGCAAAGGTCTTAAAATCTAGTTTTACAACTGCCAGTTACATTCATTTTATAATGGCAACGTTTCCACATTTTGCAGATATGTTTGCATTAATTGAGTTGATCTTGTATAGCCTTCTTTTCTTGAAGTAGTTATAATAACTACTTGTGGTTATACTAACTACTTCTTCCCTTAGTGATTGGTGTTTCAAACTGCTTTCAAAACTTCTTGTTTTCACTGATGACTTATCTCCTATCAGCATTTTGAATGGCTTTTAAAACTTTGTAGGAGATAATTAAAACTTTCAAAACTAACTTGTATCCCTGAGAAGATAAGAATTATTTGTTTTGAAGGATGATCTCAAGGATGCCATGTTACTTTTCCCTAATCCGTAGCTTTGGAAGTACAAAAAGTTTAAATTTTAAAATGTAGAAACAAGGTCAACAGGCATACACAGAGTTAGGAATTTTGAACGTTCTTTTACAAGAAAAAATTTATTTTGCAAGAGACCTTTCACGAGTTAAATTGCAAGTCTCGCTATGTCTTTCACAAAATTTGGGGAACTTTCCATGCAATTGTTCACAAATGCTTAGTGCAAGTTTTATGAGTTCTTCCTTTCATTCATTCACAAGTATGAGCACTGATTTTGGGAGATCCTTCACAATTCAAGTCACAGTTTTCACTATTGCATTCACAAATTCCTAGGTGCACGTATCAGTAGTTCATTCACAATTTCATTTCCCAATCTCAAGGATTGGGTATTCACTATGCAGGGCATGATTCTCTTATGGTCTTTCATAATGTAGGTCGAGGATTCTTTAAGTTCATCCACAAACTGGCAGAAATTTCTTGACAACTTGTCCTACTTCTTGGCATGTTGTGTTGGCTTAGTTATTGCTCACCTTTTCTTGTGCCTTTTCCTAATTCCAATAGTTCCTTTTTGTGTGACCTAGCTTGCCACAAAACCAACATTCTCCATTTCTACTTCTGGACTTTGATCTTCCTCTGTTGTTATTTCTGCCTCTGTCTGGACCCCTTTTTCTATTGTCAGTGCTTATAGCAGTCAAGGCATCACCATTTATTTTGTTTCACCTTCTTCTCATATCTTCATTGAGAAGAGTGGATACTACATCATCATACCACAGCATTGTTTGTTTTTTCTTATCCTCCCCTTCTTCGGATCAACTTTTACCAGATACTGAATTGCTTATAGTCGTGATTACACTGTCCCAGCTATCAGGAAGAGAGCATAACAACAACATGGATCTCATTTCTTCCTCAATATTAACATCCACACAAAGTAATTAACTGATAACAATATTAAATTCATTTAAATGATTCGACATGCTGTTACCTTCTTTCATTTTCATGTTTACTAGTTTCTTCAATAGGAACACCTGATTCATTGCTGATGCCCTTTTGTACATGTCACATAGCTTGTCCCAAATCTATTTAGATATTGTCTTCACAGCAACATTGAAGAGGACATTGCTTGACAATGATAGGATGATGATTGTAGCTACTTTCTAGTCTAAGATATCCCAGTCTTAATCTAACATATTCTTTGGCTTCTTGGCCTTCCCTTGTAGTGCAATGGCAAGATCCTTCTGAATCAACAAAGCATGAATCTGGAGCTTCCATAAACTAAAGTTCTAACCTGCAAATTTTTCAATCTTTCATTTGTCTACATATTCCATGGCTTCAGAAATTCTTCACCGATTTACAACACCAAGTTTCTCTACCAGGCTCTAATACCAATTGTTGATGAAAATTGCAGAAAATAAGAATAGAAATTAGAAGATTTAAAAGACACAGAAGAACACGAGATTGACAGTGGTTCGTCCAATAATGGCTACAACCACTTCTAGGGATTATCTCTTTTATTAATTCTGAATACAATACATATTGAAGCAGTAGCCACCAACTACTTATAAACTAGTCTCATCTCCAATAAATGGAAAAATCCATCAAAAAGGGTAACTTCTAATTTTGTAAATACATGAAAAAAGAAGTTGGTTGCAAAAGGCATCCTTTTTGAATATGTGAGAAACTTGCCAATTTGGGCTTCACCGAACTCAACAAAGAAACTTCCCAATTTGGGCTTCACCGAACCCAACAAAGAAACTTGCTAATTTGGGCTTCACCGAACCCAACACATAGGTGAAGTGGAATTTCCTAAGGAAGTTTCCTATGTTAGAAGTGCAGTCATCCCTCCTTAGGTGGGTTTTCATCAAACTTGTTCAATCCTAGGCATAAGTTCCTTGATTCCTTCCAATGAAAAGCATAATTTATTCTCATTCCATCCTTAATACTTTCCATGTAGACTTGTTCAATCATTCCTTAAAGCGCATCTATACTTAGCTTTTGCAATGTGAAGCGAGATTTCTTCGATGAAGTGCAATGTTGCCTAGGCGTAAAGTCTATGTCTAAGTAAAGGGCAACTCCAATCCATATGAGCATTGTTTAGTGAAGGAATTCCCCAAGTCCCTTAGACAAATTTCCTTATGCCATGAAATTTCCTCATACATTTTGTAACTCTGGCATTGTGAATGACAAGTTTTCCTATTCAGTTTGGAGTGATCAACCTTATAACATGATGGACCTTGATGGGAATTTGGAGGGACTTAGGTGAAATTGTACTACTAAACCTACAAACTCAAAGAAAACCTAAACCCTAAAGTGAAAAAGAGGGGGTCCCAATTTGCAATGGGTCGATGTGTGAAAATGTCACAACACGCCCCATTGCAAATGGGGACCTCCTCTTTTTCACTTTAGGGTTTAGATTTCTTTGAGTTTGTAGGTTTGGTAGTATTGATTTGTCCAAGTCTTGCCATGTTCTTTCTCAAATCCATGAAGTGATTGAAGAAATTGCCTAAGGAATGGATATTCAACTGAGGAGTCCATATGCCTTCATCCTGATGTATGTCCCTAAAATCCTGAAATCGACTAAGTCTGATGTCCTGAAGTCTGATATCCTGAAATCCTAAAAACTGACCAAGTCTAAAATCTGGTGGATCCTCAAAAACCTAGAATCTGCATGTTAAATCCCATGGATCCAAGACATATGTCAAACATCTTGAAAGTATATTTCAAAATGTTTAAAGTATATATCTAGCATATACTTAAATATATTTTGAAATATACATGATTCTAGGTTCTAAAAAATGGCTAAGTAAGAAAAAATCATAAATTTCAGGCTCATAAGGAAATTGCGAAATTTTAAGAGGTCATAAAAAATGTGACAAGGAAATTCCAAGACCTCTCCAAAAGTCCAAAATTCCAAGCCATCTCAAAATTTATGAAATTACTCCTCCAAGGCAAAAGACAATATCATGGGCTCAATCCATGACATGCTCCAAAGTGTGAAAATTCTATAACATGATGAGAATTGCGACCAAGGAGAAGATAATCCTTGAATTTATGAAAATTGTGAAATTTCCTATGCCTTCAGAATTTGCAAAAAATTCACAAGGAGTTAAAGTGAAAAAATCTAAAAGGTAGTGGAACTTGTGATTGGAACTTGTCCAAGACACTCAAAAACATGCGACTTGAATTTGTCCAAGGAGTGAAATTGGTGAAGTGAACTTGTTCCAGAGGAGGCAAAAGGTGCGACAAAATTTATCCAAGGGACCATAAAAAATGCGAAATTCCAAAGATGTGTGAAGTATGTGAAATGGATTTTGTTCGTCATCTCTCCAAATGTGTGAAATTCCTTGATACATTCAAAATTGTGAAATTCTAAGACAAGGTCAAAGGAGAAAGACAAGTTTGAAAGGTGAAAGGTGCTAAGACTAAAGCGCAAATTCCATGAGTATAAGGAAATTGTGCAACTTATAATTCACTTGCCTTGGAAAATCACAAATTCCACTCTCAAGTGGAAATTGCACCTAGAAAGGTTTGACATTTGGTTCTTGCAAAATTCAAAAATCCTCCAAAACCTTAGCAAATAATCTCAAATAAACATGAAAATCCTTGGAAATATCTTGTGAAAAAAGACTAGAAGACATGGAAAATGGCACAAATTTAAGCCTCAAGTGGAACTTTCACAATTTCCACCCAACAGTGGAAATTGCACCCAAATCAAAAAAATCATGAAAATCAAAAATCAACTTCAAAACATTGAGATTATCCTTCAAATGCATTGGACAACCATTGAAAAGTCATTGGGAGAAAGTCATTTAAAAAATTCAAAAGTCACATTTTTAAAGTATGAGTGGAAATTGCACCAATATAGTGTTTCTATTTTTGGTTGACAATTAAAAATTTTCAAAAATCACTTCCAATTCATGAAAACCCCATTGAATCCATTTGAAATCCATAGAAAATCCATGCCAAGTGAGTGGAAAAAGTTTCTAAGGAAGAAAAGTAACAAATTCCAGTGGTGTGTGGAAATCCCTCCAAAAAGTCATAATTTCCAAGTGCAAGTGGAAATTGTGCCACCCAATTCACCTTCACATTTGCCTTGTTCAATAAAAATCTCCTTCATGTACTTTCAATCAATATCTTTCTATTGTTTCTTCATGCATTTGACATGATGCTTCCATTTTCAAGTACTATGACTTGTAAATTTGAACATCTTGTAGATATTGGAGAATCCGGAGGCAAGATATGCATTTAGAGAAGAGGAGCATCCAAAAGATCACTTCTACATTCAGGAGCCTTCCACTTCATGCACTGGAAGAAGATCAAGAAGGAAACATCATGAGGTCTACTCCAAGAATTCACACCCAAGTCATCTCCTCTACTTTAACATCTAGAGTAAGAATCCTACACAAACATCACAAGAAAGAAAGTCGAATGAGCAAGAATATCAAGAAAATCCACAAATTACATCTAGAAATGTAAGGAATGCAAAGACAACAATAAGGAGTGAAGAACAAGGACAAATTCCCAAATTCCACATTTGAGGAGAAATAGTTCCAGAAGTGAAAATTCAAGTTCAATACTTTGCCAAGAAAGAAGATAAAATTTGGGAATAGCATCAAGAAATTGGAAAAATATTGAAAATCTAGAAATTTTATCAAGAAATGTTGAGTTGGCATTTATATATCATCGATCAATCAAATCTCGCCATGTCATTTGTTCATGTTCAATGTACATGCAACGAAGTCCAAGAAAAAGAGGACGCCCAATCTAGAAGATTCCCAGAGATTCCAACATGTAATGCTTATCACCTTGGAAGATGTACCTTCATTGCCTTTGGGTTTTTATGTACACGGGTTGTGTCAACTTTTACTCTTTACTAAAAATAGTTGGTTGATGTAACTAATTGCTGAAGTGGCAAAATCTCAACCATCAGTTGCTCAATCGATCTTGGCCCTTCATTGTATTTTAAGGATGATAAAAGGCTCATTCACCTCATTTGTAATCATAAGAGTTGTTGTAAGCAAGTAGAGTAGGAGTAGAATAGAGGAAGCTCTTCTAAGTTGTTGGAGAGAACTCATGAAATTGTTGTAATCACTTCCAAGATTAATACATTTCTCATTGAAGCTTGGTGACAATTGTGTTGTTTTGGAATGTCACATGGTTTCTTATTTCTCGAAGATAATCTAGATGTGTTTCCAAGTAGAAGTAGAATAGATTAGAAAGTTCATTGATATAGTGAATGCATTGTGAAGATATTTGATGAATTCCTAGGTTCATACTTTTGATGGTTTGTCACTGGCAAGTCATTGTGCAAAGTTAGCCTGAACCTCAACTTATTGCAATAGTTTGATTGTTGACACTTGTTCGAGTTGCGCCAGTTGTGGGTACTCAAATGTATGTCTGCAATATGAAAATCCTTAGTCATCCTTGGGAGATTGCACTTGTTCTACATAGTTGTTGAATTCATCATGACGAAGTGGAGCTTGTTATAAGGAAGTTGTCTATCTTAACATCATTCATTATCTCATTATACTTAGGAGTAGCGTAGATTCTCTCTTAACCCTTATCTTTTTTCTTTATTTGTAATTGTGGAATTAGGAATTTTCCATCCATGAAAATGAGTAATAAGTTGAGTTATTGAGAAGTAAGATCAATGTAAGTCCCTTTGTGTAAACAACATGTCACATCAAACTACTGAATTTATCCATTACAAATCACGTATTGTCAAGACCTGACATTTGGAACCTTAGAGTTGTCTCACTGGATCACATAGTTTAACCTTTGATAGACTTTGTTCAAGAGAGGATAGAATACCTTGCTATTTTATTCTGAGTTTGCATGTGCATAAAAAACACATCAATAGGGAGATCAAGTACTAGCAAATGGAGAGAAGGAAAGAGGAAACCATGGGGGATAGAAATGAAGAGGGAAACATTTAGGAGTTCATTTTTCAAGAAAACAAAGAGCTAGCTAGAAATTTTAATTCTTTTATGAGGCAATCCATGGCATAAATAACTCAAATCTTGAAGGGAATGAACTAAAAGTGGACTGTTGGTAGATCAAATTAGAATGGTGCAAAATGAAGCAACTCAGCTAATGACAAGGTTTCAATTAACCCACCCATGAGGACATTCAGAGCCAAATTTTTACAAAGAGATGAGGCAGACCCCTTTGAGGAAGAACAACTCATACCACCACAACAAGAGGATGAGATGGAAAGATATCATGTTGAATATTGTTGGAAAGAGACACTGCTAGGTATGTTAGGTGTTGTTGTTGATGGCAACTAAATCTATTTTACACAACCGCATTACATCAATGGATCATACCAAAAGTCAGAGTGAAGATTTGTCTAAGTCTGGGTAGTCAGAAATAGAGCATGTGACAGGGTCGGGTACCTTTATCCAGATCTCTTTGGTGGTGAATCACAGTGTGTTGTGGATCTGAGGGAGTGATAAGGATTGTCAGGATTATCTAAATCTAGAAATTTATCCTCCGATAATGAAGGATTCAAAAGTTATAAGCATCTGAGTGTCGGGTTCTAGTTAGTCAGTACAGTCAAAAGAACAAGTCAACCTAGTATTTAATCTTGGTCCAAATGAAGAAAAGTTGTTGGTCAAGAAGTTTGTGATAATCAGTGGTATTGGCTAACATGATTGATGATTTGAGAACACAAGTTTTTGGTCTACATTGTTGATTGTGCATGGATTCAGCCGACAGAGTAGAGTTATTAATAAATATTCTAAGTTTTATTGAAGCTAACTACAGTTGATTAAATTTCTTGATGCAGATATATATAGCTAATGGATTCGAGTGTTTTGGGGTGGATGACTGTATGGATGATGGAGTAAGTGCAAAAAAGCAGAAAGAAGTGTGAAGGTGAAGATCTAAGCTTAGATTATGGCCGAAGAGTGAAACAAGGCAGAGTAAGAATGAAGTGTGTAAGATCAATATTTTGTGCTTAACCGGAACTAAACTTTTGCATTGGTAGATGCTATTCATCAGTTCAAACATTCTGTAATCTTCCTGTAATCATTTCTATAGGTAGTGAGCCTCTTTGAGCAGTGAGATCTGGGCAGTGAGCCCGAAGGCATGTGCCTTCCCAATTGTAATACTTTTAATAGAGTATAAATCTTTTTGGGTTAACCCCCACCATGGTTTTCCCTTAACCAGGTTTCCACATAAAAATCTTGGTGTTATGTGTGTTTATTATCATTCTGCGCTTGTGTTGTTGATTTATGCTTTCATGGTTACATCATTAATCTATTAATAAGTGGTAAAGAAGATTAATTCCAACAATTGTTAAAGTTTTGAGATAATTGATTCACCCCCCCTCTCAGTTGTCTACCCTTATTTCAACAAATATAATGTCCTAAATCTAGCTATCCATCATGACATGTGTCTTACATTGAATATTATGAGATGAAAACAAGAAATAGACATAGGAGGAGAAGGTATGAGGAGCAGCCTCATAGAGATATACAACAATGTTTGGGGAAGATCACTATACCTACATATGATGGATCAAATAGTTGTTCAACTAGATCATGGTTGTAGAAGTTGGATATATATCTCTCATTGAATCCCATGTTTGAAGAAGTAGCCATCAACTTCGCTACTTTACATCTAGAGTGTGTAGTCATGAATGGTGGTACCATGGTATGGTGACACAAGGGCATGGTTCCATTACCACCTTGGAGGGGTTGAGCCAAAGATTGACAAAGAGGTTTGACAAGAAGGATCCATAGACTTAGTTCAAAGAGTTAGCACAATTGAGACAAGAGGGATTAGTTGAGCATTATGTAGTAGAGTTTAAGAGGCCTTCAATGATGGTTTCAGATGTGACAGAAAGGAGACTCATATTGCTTTATTTTGGAAGGTCTAAATGATTCACTCAAGGGGTTGGTGACAGCATTTGAGATAAGGATCTTTGTAAGAGGCCATTAAGAGAGCTTTGAGCTTGGAGGATTTAGTGGCTAAGGGCAAGTTCAACCATAAGCCATCTCCAATAGTGTAGCAAAAGAAACCCTTCCAAAAGAATTTCCCTCCACCCAAGGCATTACCTACAAGACCCAATAGGAATGAAGAGGCAAAGAACAAACTCTGAAGGAAGAAACTATATTTCTCATGCAAGGAACCGTGGGTGCCTGGGCATAGATGTTTGGGCAAGGAATGAGCATTTCATAGAGGTATTATCAGATAATGATTTAGAGATGGAATAACATGAGGCTGAGGTTTTAGAGGATGCAAAGGAACATGAGGTAGAAGAGGGTTCTTCAAGAGGCATATTTTCCACTCTTTGAGGAGCACCTAGATATCACCCTTTTTTAGTTTGTGGAGTATTGCAGGGTCATAAGGTTAAAATATTGATTGATAGTAGAGCTACCCATAATTTCATTGATGAGGGTTGGTGACTAGGATGAAGTTGAAGACATAACTTTGAGGGGTTCAATGTGATTGTGGCTGATATATTCACTATTCCATGTACACGAAGGATTTAGCAACTTGACATCACCTTGGGGAGACACAAAGTTCACAATGACTACTATGTGGTTGGCATAGGTGAGATAGATGTAGTTCTGGGTGTGAAATGGTTGTATGGAACTAAAATTCAAATCAGAAGGTAAGGAAGTGGTTCTTTAGGGATATTCTAATGGAGTGCCAAGGGTTGTTTTATCCAAGAGGATGGAAAGAGCCTCTCATAGAGCATAGGTAGATTGGGCAGCACAATGTTTGATCAATGATGGGATTTCACCCACTGGTGAAAAGACTACTCATATAGATATTCAGCTTATTATGGACAAGCATAGCATGGTACTCGATGATATTCCTTTAGGTTACCTCCACATAGGGCATTTCAGCATGTCATTGAGTTGGAGGGTTCCAAGTTGGTCATCACTACACCTTATCATCATCCAAGGAGGTACAAGGAAAAGATTGAGAAGATGATTAAGGAGTTACTTGATATGGGAAAAATTTGACAGATCTCCAACCCTTTTGCTTCTTTTGTGGTGCTGGTGAAGAAGGATAGTACTATGAGGATGTGCATTGACTATAGGGCTCTCAACAAGAAGACAATCAAGAACCGCTACCCAATTCTCAGGATCAATGAGTTGATAGATGAGCTTCATGGTGTATTATATTTCTCTAAGATTGATTTGAGATCCGAGTACCATCAAATTAGGATGAAAGAGGAGGACATTCACAAGACAACTTTCAGCTATGTCACTTTGGACATTATGAGTCTCTAGTCATGCCACTTGGATTGACAAATGCTCCAGCCATGTTTCAGTGTTGCATGAACCAAGCATTTAGTAAGCACTCGAGGAGATTTGTATTAGCTTTCTTTGATGACATATTAATCTATAGAAAGACTTAGGAGGATCATTTGAGGCATATAGATGAGGTATTGGGTGTACTTGAGCAACAATCAGTCTTTTTTAGGGCATCCAAATGTGAGTTCAGGATGATAGAGATTTTGTATGTAGAGCATAAGATTAGTGCCCAAGCATCAATGTAGATGAAGAGAATATCAAGGCAATAGAGGATTGGCCTCAACTTAGAACTATTGGATTCAGGACAGACAACTGAGAGGGGGGTGAATCAGTTGTCCAAAACACTTAAATCCACTTTGTTATTCACCAGCATAATAATTAATCAACCATGAAAGCATAAAGTATTAACACAAGAGCAGAAACACATCAACACATGAGACACCAAGATTTTGACGTGGAAAACCCGGTCAAGGGAAAAACCACGGGGTGATTAACCCAAAAATGTATTCTTTGTTAGAAGAATAGAAAGAACGAAATGGCACATGCCAATTATAGCTCACTGCCTAAGCACACTGCTCACAAGAGGCCCACTGCCTACAAGAGACACACTATCTACAAAGTAACAAGTATCACAAAATTGAACTGGAGAGTAGCATCTTTACCATGCTTGAATCAGTTCCATTTAAGTGCAAAAACCTCTGCTCTTCCTTTCACTCTCTTCCTCTCTACCACACTCTCATCCACACAAGACACACTTTAGAATGACTTCACAATCCCTTATTTATACATGGCATTGACTTAGGAATAATCATCTAAGTAGGAAAGCACCTACAAGAGCATCCACAAGATGTGTAATACATCTGGTCGGCCAGTCATAGGAAGAACACCTTCATCTGACAGTTTTTCTTCAAATGCAAACTCTAACTTCAATGTGGACCACCAACATGAACTAGACACGATCCAAAGATCACCACAACCTTTCCTGAAGCACCAAGAATATCCGCACTTCATCTGCTTACTGGAATTCTTCTCTCCTTCGTCTGAAACTTCAAGAACATAGTCTGTCATCACTGTCACAACGGAATAAGTGCTTCTGGACCTTCAAACCATGAACCAATAGAGTTGATACTTCACAAGGACATCCTCAACACTCCCTCAAATCCACAGAAGGGGATAATGTATTTCTGGATCTCACCGGACCTATCTGTGTCACTCTGTCACCTCTGAACACCTACCAGAACTGGTTCTACTTAAACGGCCATAACTTCTTCAGATCTTCATGCGGACCTCTAAAAACTTGACTAGATCATCTCAAGACTCATATCTGAAAACCCTTTGAACCATAACATCTGATCTGCACCTTAGCTAGGATCTCCACTTCACTGTCTCCATTGCTCCTCTCTGCTCATCCAATCCTTCTCATTAATGCAACATGAGTATGTTGACATCAATGACAACACTGGTTAGACCCAAACTTGCAAAAAGAACTATATCACACTTGAGAGGGTTTTTGGGACTTTGTAGCTATTACAAGAAGTTCATCAAAGGGTTTTCACAATTGGTTACCCCGTTGATGAATTTGACTAGGAAGGGAGCATTCTCTTAGAGTGAGGAGGCACATAGAGCTTTTGACAAGCTCAAGGAGGTAATGAGCAATCTTCCATGGGGACACATCCCCCCTAATTCCCACATCCCTGCATTAGGGACATTTTGGGGATGCGAGGATGCATGGGAAACATCCTCCACCATCCCTCCACTACCACCAACATCCCAGGGATGTTTCCTGGCGTTCCAATTTTTTTGAAACTTTTGGGGACACCCAGACATCGAAGGGACTCCAAGATGCCCTCTGACCGTCCTAGGGACTTTTGCATGTCCCCCATAGAAAAGCATGCCAAATCTCATTTTTTTAAAAATAAAAAGTGTTTTTGATATGTTGGCCTCCAACCCTAATCCTAATCCTCTATGGGCCCCACCTAGACCCCAAACACTCACAAAAAAACTATTAAATAGGCATCTAAGTCTCATTGCAAATCACTTCTAACTTTCAACATCAAGGTTGAGAGCTGCAACAACAAGCTATAAGAGTGAGAGATTGCAAGTGAGAGTGGTAGGAAGAGTGAATAGGAGGCCAAGAGCAAGAAGAAGAGAAAATGCAAAGGCTTCATCCATTTTTCAAGCATGAAGACAAGCTTTCAAGCCCTTCATGGAAGTTTTCTTTAATTTTTTTTTGTTATTGGTTTCAATTTAGTAATACTAATTTTAGATTTTGAGATTTAGTCAGTAGTGTTTATTTTAAATTTAACAAGTTTAATTTGTTACAAATTTGAAAATTTGAAAATGTTTTTTTAATTTTTTTGGAAAATTCTATTAAATTTTCAATTTGCAAGTGAAATTATTTTTTGATGAAGGTTTAAGAACAAGGATTCATATTTTTGTGAATCCTTTGGTTCTACACTTCATGTGATCTGAAGTAAGAAAAATAAAAAGAAAATCCTTGTCTTGAACATGTGCATAATTTTAAATTCATAAATTATGACATGTATGGTAACCATAAATTTTGTTTTTTGTAGTGTCACCATGAGTTCTAGTTCTCATAGAATGAGTGATGAAGAGGTACATCCTATGGGAGTTGAATCTAAAACTCCAAGTACAGATGTGGGGGGAGGGGGCGGTGAGAAAACTAGTTCTATTGGGAGTGCACAGTTTGGCTTCCCTTCCAGATTATTAGAGGAATTTGCCAAGGGTCCCTTTGATAAGAAGTCTCCATTAAAACAATTTGCAACTAGATTGCTAGCAAAACCTAGGTCAAGTGAGGTCACTAGGCTATGGAGTTGTCATATTTGTCAACTTGAATTTTATGGCAGCATTACAAGAGTTAACACACACCTTCTTTATGTCATAGGAAAAGGTGGAGTATGTAAGGACTTGACACTTGAACAAAGAATTGGAATAATTAAATTGTGGGATTATGTTGCTAACCAAAGTTTTGTACCTGGTGCTTTGCCATTGGCTACCCCTACTAGTACTAGGTCTACCCCAGATCCATGATTTTTAGCTCATCCTAGATCTTCATCTACTACTTTGCCATGTGCTTTAGGGATAGGAGAGACTAAGGGGAAACACAAAATGACCAGTACCACTAGTGATGTTGGAGGTGCAAACATAGTGGCAAAATTATTTAATATGCAAAATAGGGATGAGGTAAATGATGCCATTGGTAAATTTTTCTTTTCCAATGGCGTTCCATTCCATGTGGTTCGCCCTCCTTATTATAAGTTGGTGTAGTCACGGTAGGAGGGTTCATAGAATGAACTGTCGAGACTGTGCAACAAGAGTAAACACAACGAAAAAAACTCCAAGATATGAAACAAATGGAGATTCAGTCATTAAATATATTATAGAATTCAAATATAGATCACTCGGCTTCATATGGGCTTACAATTAGGGCTCACAGGCCTGATTACAAAAGATGCACAAGATAAAGCTTTGAAGCTCATTCGCAAGAATTCAATATATCAACTAACTCTAATGTGATGAACTATTTTCTAACTACTTTCCTAGAGATCTATTACATCCTTATATATCATCCACTGTACAAAAGATTCCTCTACTTCGACCAAGGAAGATCACAAACTCCAATGAAGAGCTGTAATGTGTGTACAGGGATAGGTCAGGCCTAATCATAAATAATTCCTCCTCAAATGAATGGAATGAAGTGTGGATCTCAAGGAAGGTCAGCCATGAACCATAGATCATTGAATGATGTGTCATTAGGATTCACAAGTTAGGAAATGCTCCGTAGGTCTTCTCCTTAGCTAATTGTTTGAGACTGTCAGGATGCTCTGTTATGAGAAAATAGTCGATCTTTTGATAGCGATATCTTTCTGGTATCTTAACCAAATGCTTTGAGATTTGGATATGATGTACATGAATAAATCTAGATGCTAAGTCTATATCTACAAGATCTGAGATGTGACTGCAGTAGAAGGCAGACCAAAATACAGAAACTGCTACTAACGGAACTACCTGAACTGAACTAGGAACTGAAAAGAAACAAACTAAAATGTAAATGTTTTTGTTTTTGGTTGATGAAAGATTTCTCTTGAACCAGGGATGCTCCTGCATCAGACATCCGAGGTTATTGAAAAAGTGAGTCCCTCACTTTAGCAGGGCTAAAGGAAAACCAAGATAGTCCACCTCAGCCTGAGAAATCCATGATGAATCTTCTTTCAGTCTACCTTTCCACTTCACCAGGTATTTTTTGTATTGTCTTCCTTTGGTACTGCATCCAACTCTACTATCCAAAATGTTTTCAATCTACTCTGGTGCTTGTTTTGGTAACTGCTTCTTCAAGTCTTCTTCCATATTGTCACTGAACTCTGCTTCATGATACTGATATAGGTCTATAATGTTGAAAATAGGTGATATACCTAATGTATTCGGTAACTCTACTTCATATGCATTTCCAGAATCAAATTTTATGAGTATCTTACAAGGTCCAAAGTTCTTCATCTTCAACTTGTTATATGTCCCAACTAGAAATCTTTCTTTTCTCAGGTATACCATCACTTCATCTCCAACTACAAATTCCTTGTGTCTTCTCCTCTCATCTGCATTCTCTTTATATTTGTTGTTCATATCCTCCAGATGCTTCTGCACCTGATTATGCACTATCTCTATATGTTCTACAAAGTCTTCTCCTTCGGCACTTCTCTTTTTGCCATACTGGTATCTCTTTACTCTACAACTCCTCTAGGGTTGAATCTAGTAGCAATCTCAAAATGTGTTCTTTCGATACTCCTATTCATTGAATTATTGTATGCAAACTCTACTTCTAAAAGAATCAAATCCCAACTTCCTGCTTTCTCTCCAACCAAACATCTCAACAAGTTTCCCAAACTCCTATTCACTACCTCTGTCTGTCCATCAATCTATGGATGAAATGTTGAATTGAACTTCAAATCTATCTTCATATTCTTCCAAAGTGTCTTCCAAAAGTATCCCACAAACTTTGTATCTCTATCTGAAACTATACTCTTAGGTAATCCATGCAATCTCACAATCTCCTTGAAAAATGGGTTAGCTACATGCACTGCATAAGTTGTCTTCTTACAAGGTATGAAATGTGCCATCTTTGAAAATCTTTCCACCACTAAAACTATTGAATTGTGTCCTCTCTGTGTCTTAGGCAATCCCATTACAAAATCCATACTTATGTGTTCTCAAGGTCTCTCTGGTACTATCGAAGGTTTGTACAATCCAGTGTTCTGACTACTCCCTTTTGTAACTTGACAAACTCTACAACTTTGCACAAATTTCCTAACATGCTTATGTATCTAAGTCCAAAAGTAGTTTTCTCTTAGTAAAGCCACTATATTATCTATGCCAAAATGTCCTACCAATCCTCCACTATGCTTCTCCTTGATCAAATTATCTCTCATTGAACTTCTAGGTACGCATAACTGATTTCCTCTAAACATATCTTTCTAAATGAAATAATCCAACCACTTACTCCTATCGGTCACAATAGGTTCGGTACATGCTTTCCAAGGTTATACAAAATTAATGTCTCCCTCATACATGTCCTTCAATTCAGAAAATCCTATAACTTCAATTCTCATCTCTGTCAACAAGTTTCTTCTCCTACTCAATGCATCAACAACTTTGTTTGATTTACCACTCCTATGCTTCAACACAAAAGTATAAGTCTACATGAACTCTACCCATCTCATATGTCTCTGATTCAACTTACCTTGACTATTCAAATACTACAAAGCTTGATGATTTGTATACAACACAAACTCCTTAGGTAACAAGTAATTTCTCCACTTCTTGAAGGCTTAATTATGGCATAGAACTCTTGAACATAAACTAAATATCTTTTCCTTGCATCATTCAACTTCTCATTGAAATATGCTACAGGTCTACCTTCTTGACTTAACACTACTCCAACTGCATTCCCACTTGCATCACAATCCACTTGAAATACCTTATTGAAATCTGGTAATGCCAAAATAGGTTGATCTATCACTTTGTGTTTCAACAATTCAAAACTTTTATCTACTCCTGATGTCCACTTAAAGTCTTTTTTGTCACCTCTCATTGTCTCTATCACAGGGTTACATACTGAACTAAAATTTCTGATGAACTTCTGGTAGAAACTAGCTAATCCATGAAATTATCTAACCTCTCCTATGCTCTCTGGTGTAGGCCATTCAACAATTAATCTCACTTTCTTAGGGTCCATCTTCAATCTTTTCGCAGAAATCACAAATCCCAAGTATACTAATTATTCCTTCATGAAACTACACTTGTTGATGTTGATTAGCAATTTCTCCTCTCTCAGTCTCTACAAAACTTGTCTTGGGTGCTGCAAATGTTCCTCTTTTGTCTTACTAAAAATCAAAATGTCATCCAAGTATACAATAACAAACTTACCCAAGAAGTTCTTCAGAACTTCATTCATCGACCTTATGAAAATACTAGGTGAATTTGTCAATCCAAAAGGCATCACTAACCACTCATACAATCCTGCATTTGTCGTAAAGGTAGTCTTCCATTTATCACCTTCTCTGATTCTGATCTGATGGTATCCGCTCTTCAAATCTATATTTGTGAAATATTTTTCTCCACTCAAATAATCCATGATATCATCCATCCTAGGTAAAGGAAATCTATACTTAACTGTGGTCTTGCTTATTGCTCTAGAGTCTGTACACATTCTCCATTCTCCATCTTTCTTGGGTGCTAATACTATAGGTACGGCACAAGAACTCAAACTTTCCCTGATCAAACCTTTTCTCAACAACTCTTGTATTTGTTTATTCAGTTCTTCATTCTCTACCAGTGTCATTCTGTGTGCTTCTTTGTTAGGCAAACTAGCTCCTGGTATAAGATCCATGTGATGACTGATACTCCTAATTGGTGGCAATCCCTCAGGTACATTGTTTAATATGATGTCTTCATATTCTGTCAGCAATTTCTTTATTTCCTTTTATTATGGTTCTTCAGTCCCCTTCTTCAATGCTTTAGGCTTCTTAGGAATCAAGGCATAACACATATTCTCATCTCTCAAACCATCTAGAAATTTTCTTTCATCTACCAAACAAATTCTTGCATTCCCACATATGTCACTCTTAGGATCATCTTCCAAAGGAATCAAAGTAATTCACTTTCCATTTGATGTCATAGTGTATGTGTTCTTTCTCCCATCATGTATAGCTATTCTATCATACTACCAAGGTCTACCCAATAAAATATGACATACATCCATAGGCATAATATCACACAAAACTTCATCATGATAAGATCCAATATGAAATTTCACCAAACATTGTTCACTCACTAGTACCTTACGATCATCATGAATCCATGTTATATGATAGGACTTAGGGTGTTTCAATCTTTCTAACTTCAGCTTAGTCACCATCTCCTCTAAAACTAGATTATCTGAGCTACCACTATGAATAACAACTTTACAACATTTACCTCCTGATTTGCATCTGGTTCTGGACAAACTCTTCCTCTACAATGGTTCTATTGGAATCAATGTAGATAACAGAGAGGGGAGGGGTGAATTAGTTATCTTAAAACTTTTCTTCCTTTTTATTTTATTTTCTTATCTTAGCAATTAGTGCAATATCAAAACATGAGAGCATAACCAAACATAAGAACATAAATGAGATTGACACACATAACACAAGGATTTTAACGTGGAAACCTTGTTAAGGGAAAAACCATGGGGTAACTAACCCAAGATTGTATTCTCTATTAAAAGAATAAAGGAGTATAAATGGCACTTGCCAGTTAGGGCTCACTGCCCGAGCACACTGCTCACAAGAGGGACACTGCCTACAAGAGACACACTGTCTACAAAACTTACAGAAGATATCCAAGTATTTGAAATAATGAGAAGCATCTACATATGCAAGAGTTTAGTTCTAGTTAGGCACAATATACTGATTTGGTGCATTTCATTCTTCCTCTTCTCAGTGTTGCTATTCTATCACATTCCATACTTGAATTGCTGTCCACACATTTTTCTTTACTTTTATTCGCACCTTTCTACTTGAACCATATCCACTACACTTATAGAAGCTTGAATCTATCAGATATATATATATCCACATTAAGAATTTCCTTCAACTTCTTGGTCAGCAACAAGAACACTTGAGATATTTGCAAGTTATTGATCTATCAGCTGAATCTATGCTTGATTAATGATGCACATCAAAAACTTAGGAATAGAAGTCATTAATCATGTTGGCCAATAATGTATAATGCCACAAATTGCTTGATCAACACATTTTACACATCTAGAATGAAATATGATACTCTGTTGGTAAGTTCTTCCTCTGTTTGCTCTGCCTGACTGGAACCCAACACTCAGATGCTCATATATTTTCATGCTTTATCACCGAAGGTTAAATCTCTGGAATACTATAGTCATGATACCCCTCTTGACTTGTTCAAGTCCATGACTTACTGAGTTACACCATCTGAGGGATCCAGATCTGATTGTCGGACTATGTTACATACTCTGTTCTTGTTCACCAGATCAAAATAATCTTTAATCTAACTTCCGGTATAGGCATATTATGTACTGCGGATGTGTGGGATAGACTTTGTTTCCATCAATGACAACACTTGTGAAGCCACACAGTGTCTCTTTCCAAAATTCTCCCCCTTTGGCATTGATGGCAACACTTATTGAAAAATTACTAAGTGTCGCAATAACTCCCCTTTTTCTTGTGCTCTGTTTCTTTGCATTGTTTTACCAAAGCTCCCCCTTTGCTAGATTCCTCATTTTTCACTACTATTCACTCCCCCTTTGACATCAATGGAAAAGGGCAGGATCTGTAAACCAAAATTGTGCAAAAAGATTACTATATAAAGCTGCATATGTACATACAATCCATAAGATAAACTTACATATACTTGAGTATGTCTGCAAAAGTAGTCTTCATCTGTACCAACTCTGTGGCCCAACTCCTCTTCATTCTATCCAAAATGGAGATGTGGCCACTCAACAAAAATGCATATGCTTCTGCCCTTTTTAAACTTGCTGGATCACTGGTCCGAGCTGTGCTTTGAGCATCTGTTAAGGCATCATGCATTGCCTCTAACTTAGGGATAATTAGCCCGCTAAGTTCACCCATTCTATCAATTATGATCTTCTTCTCTTTAGCTAGTTTCTTTATTTCATTTATTATAACAATAGTTTGGCATTCTTGATTCATTAGAGAGGAAGAAAGGGGGTCAATATTCTGAACTAAACTTGACAGTTTTTCTTCTTGTTCTTTCACTTTCTTCTCAATGTCTTTTGTCACTTTAGGCTAGGTCAAACAAAATTTGAATAAGTCGCCACCATCTTTGAGAGAGTTTTCAATGCTCTTTATGCCAATGTCTAGGGTCCTCCTATCATTTGCAATAAGTCCTTGTACTTCAATGAATCTTTTCCCCAAAAACTCTTTCCAGACCTTCGTTTCTACTGATTTCTCTAAAGATTCAATGTGAGTGTTAACAAAATTGACTAAGTTTTTCAAATTACCAGATGGAGAGGTATAAGGATCCTTTTTATAGGTTGGCATAATCTTCTCCAGCATCCCAGATGCAATCTCCAATAGCTCACAATCCTCCATATGTGATTTCAAAAGTTTCTCTTTAGCCTTGGCCTGAGTGAATGATGATATCTTCATCATCTGTACTAGAGAGAGAGTGTCTAGATTTAGAGGCCCTTGAAATAGCTCCGGTTCATCTAACTCCACAACCTCTTTGTTCAGGAAATTCTGCACTGTCTCTATAGTGTCTCTTGCTGGTGATTCAGACTTCTTTCCTTCAGATATATTAGGACTATCCAGTTTGGATGTGTCATTCTAAACCTTTTCTACTTGTTATTTTTCTTTGGATTTATCCTTTTTTTCTTGCATCTCCTTCTCCTCTTCTTCCTTCCTCTTTTTCTTCAGTGCTCGGAAGATTTGTCTTGGCAATTGTGGAATCCAGAGGAGTGACATTACCAGTGTTTTCTTCTTTGTGAACTTCCTCTTTCAGAACAGAGGAGTCTAAGTCCTCAGATTTCTCTTCTTTAAATTTCTTTAACCCTTCAACATCCATGCCAGAAGATTCTTCATTAGTTTTCTTTAATCCTTCGACATCCATGTCAGAAAATCCTTCAACATTCATGTTGGAAGGATCTTCATCTGCTTCCTCTACAATGGGAAGATTAAACCTTTTCAAGGCTTTCCAGAGAATTCCTCTTGTTTCATTAGCTATTTGGTCAGTTTCTCCAAGCATGAGTTTGTTCATCCTGGACTTGCTCCAGAAATCATCTTTATTGTCCTTGAAAACCATGTGCATTTGCTTTGGAGTGATAGAAGGACATAGCTGTATTACTATCTGTTCCTGGATCTCCGAGTCTTTTTCCTTTGCATTCTCTTTTCTTTGCTCCAATACTTCTTCTAGGCTCTTTGGAATTAATGGAATTATTTCAATAAATGCTTTGTTATAGATATTCAAATACCTGACAGTTACCTCCTCAAGTATTCTCTTGTCTGCATCATTGTATTCATCATAAAATTCTATTACTGGATGTAGGTTTCCATCCACAGTAACTGCCTTGATGATGTCATCAATAGAAAGAGTAGGCTTCTCAACATACTCTTTTGACTTCTATTCCACATCAACCTTGGGGGGTTTTACTTTTTCTTTCTTCAATTCTCCAATCTCTACATCTGACTCAGTCTCATCATCATCCTTGAGACTCACATAAGCTCCTATGGCCTTGGATTTCTTTCTCTTTTTCCCTTTTGCAGATGAATAGGCTTCTGGATTTCTAGCTTTAGAGCTCCCAGAGGCAGAACTCCTGGTAGTTCTAGTCCAAGTGGAGGCTTCTACCGAAATGTTTTTTTTCTTTGCTTCCTCTTTTTATTTCTCAAATTACTTTGTTCTTTCTCTATTTACAATAATAGCTTCTCTGGTAATGCCAAATATCTCAGCCAGTTCTTCAGCTTCTTTCCTCAGCTTTCTTTTTGTCTCTGATGGTGATAGGTTGTCATTGATGTCAAAAGTGTGGTCAGTATGATGATGTAAGTTGTTGCAGGGCATCATGTAAGTTGTTGCAAGACATCAGGAGGAGATAGTTGTTCATTGCTTGGTCAGTTCAAAAAGATGTGGAGTTAGTTAGGTAATGTTGTTGAAGTTGTTGTTTCATGATGCTTCCATTTGATCAGGATATCTTCATGATACTCACATTGGTGCTTTGGAATAAGAGGATTAGATTAAAGATATTTGGGAATATCAAAGATGTCAAGAAAGCTTCATTTATCTCTTCATCATCAGGACTATCTATATAATGTTTATAAGATCATTGTTGAGAAGAGTTGAAAGTCCATCACGGTGTACCTTGATCAGAATGATGTTCATGATAATTATTGGTGTAATGCTTCATATCTGGATATCTTAACGACAAAAGAAGCAAGGTGTTCAAAGAAAGAGTTGTTATTCTAGTCAGAGTAATTTCATGGTGACAGAGTTGTGTTTTACATCAATCTTTGGGTTTTAAAATGTCTTGAGAATTGCCTCAATATGGATATTCTTTTCTCTTCATATATTATCACATATTCTATTCCCTTGGTTGCTCTTCATACTTGAAGTGTTTTTTTTGTTTTAATTTTAAATTGACCTTTTGAACAGGTCAAAAGCCACTTAAGTGGCAACTTTAAGGGGCCTCTCATCATGGGGAACCGACCCCCTATCTCAAGGAAGACCGATGGGATCGGTCACTTTCATTTAAGGGTAAGCGCTTGGGTGGTAAGTGATAACCACATCTATTTTATGAAAAGCATTTTTGGGGAGCTCGAGGTTATAAAGTTTTTTGTTAGTTTTCAAAAGCCATTGAATGTTAGTGAGCATAGTATATATGCCAAGAGGGAGCCCGATTTTTCATAAAGGTGGTGCATGCTTTAAAAACAAAAGTCATCAAAATATTTGAAGAACTTAGTTAACGAAGACCATTATGTCATCATATGGAGATTACATCAGATTTTTTGTTACGAAAAGCATGCTTTATAATACATGGAATGAGGAGCATATTAAGTATTAAGGGCAAAATGCATTTGTTTTGCTTGTAAAGTTAGAAAGTTTCTTATAAAGCATCAAATGCTTTTATAGAAACATTAGTTGCTCGAATAGGAAAGTCAAATGCTTTTGGAGTCATTTTTTTTTATGAAGATATTTTTTGCTTTTAAATAATAATAAAAAAGGCATCTTTCTATAAAAGCAAATAATATGTAGGAGATTCATTTTTTTAAGGAATACGTTTGGAAGTTTTTTTTTCTTTCCTCATATCAAATGAAGGATTATCTCATGGAAAGAAAACCAAAATATTTACAGAGTGATTATATTTTTGAGAAGATATTTGAAGAATAAAATGATTTTTGGAGACAATTTTTATGAGATCTTGGAAAAAGAAATATGAGATGATTTGATTGGAGAAAAGCAATAGACTATTTTTTTCTTTGTAGGTGAAAGGACATGCAAATGAGTAGATGAAGATTAATTTTTTTTTATTAATATAGATGATTTGTTTGAGAAAAATGATTGACAATATTTGCAGAGATATGTTTTTTGGAATATGGAAGATTTGGAGATTGTCAAAGAATATTTTGAGGAAGACAAAGGAAATTTCTTTTTGCAGAGATGTAATTTGTTTGGTTCAAGATTTCTTGCAGAGGAGTTGAAGAAAAGGAAATTGAAAGGTCTCAAACATGAAAGGATAAATCTTTTTCTTTCAGATCTAAGAATATGAAGGGTTATTTTTCTTTGAAAAGAAATTGCAAGAGGTGCATTGATGCAACTTTATAAATAGATAGAGATGAAACATACAAGCTATGCAGTGTTGTTGAGCAGATCAGGATATAGGATTGATTTTGAATATCTGAGTTTATGATTTGGGTTGATGAAAAGAATGGCCATTTGATAGACACATGAGAGAGAAGAAATGTTTTGTATCGAAACAGAGAAACCCTTTGAATTTTTTTTTTAGCTTGTTCTGTATTAGGGGTTGGTGCTCCTTGAAGCTGGTGCTTCTAAACATTGTTGCCAGTGAGGCACAGTATGCCAGTGAGGCTTGTAGGTCAGTGAGACCTCTCAATTGTCAGTGAGACATAATATTTAGCTAGCGAGGCTTTGTAAGATGTTTTTAAAGTTAAGCCAGTGAGGCAGTTTTGGAGTGGTTTTTCTACCCCAAGAGGGTTTTCCACTCATGCAAATTTGTGTTATGTCTCATATTGCTTTTATCTATATGTGTGTATGTTAATACTTTGCTTATGAGGTTTTGTTCTCTTTCTTCATTTTCAATCATGTGCTTATGTGTTTGACAAATCAATGATATCTTTCTCTTTGTGTGTCTTGAAAGTTAAAGTTTACAAAAAGGTTTGAAAATTTACACAACACTGATTCACCCCCCCTCTTAGTGTTGTCCTGGACTCCTACAGTCTCAGGCATTCTTAGTTCAACATGCAATTTTATATTTAATTCTTCAAAAGTCCCAAACCTGTCTGCTTTGGGTTCCTTGGGTTGACTCAGTAAATGTTGAATATGAGCCTCCAATATGTTTCCATCAACCTCAATAGATTTGTGAGGATGTTTCTTAAAAAATGGCCTTGGTCTCTTAGAAACATTTACAACCATAGGAGTAGCCATTCTAATCAATGAAGATTGGAGAGATTTGCAAAAGAAATACCTCTTCACGCCTTAGGGTTTGGAGCGACTATCAGAACATATTGCACTTGGATTCGATCTTCAACTGAGTTTGAATGTTCTACTGGATTTCTTCTTAGAGCTCTTCTATCTTCTTCGTGAGTGCAAAACATGTCATAGGCCCATAGATTAAAACATTTCAATTCTAGATCATACCGGATCTGTCTGTGAAATTCTGCTTTATCAGATAGCTACCGGTACAGGATCTCCTCATAGCTTCCTCAAATCTATATGCAGATTTATCAAATTTTGACTGGATGAATTTTAAATGAATCTCCTCAAACCCTTTAAACCACAACCTCTTATTCTTACTCAATGTATCAAATTTAGGCACTCACTAGCTAGCTGGGGGAAAAAGGATCTTCTTTGCAGCTCCCCCTAAGCCAAAGCTTACCTTTTAGTTTCCGGAAGGAATATTAGGATCAAATTCTGGTGCGGATCTATCACCATTGTTCATCACACTCTTCTTTACCCATGTCTTGCTCATCTCTTTCTAAATTTCATCCACATTCATTTTGTTTTTGCTTTTGTCTTCTTTCTAATCAGGTTTTACTAGATCCTTTCCATCATGATTTCTGCTTCTATAGAATCTAGCTATGTGACTGGGTATATTGCAATTGAAACATACAACATTTCCTTTCTTATTTGATTGATATCCTCTTGATTTGCACTAATTAACCATATGTCCCATTCTATTGCATGCAAAGCATCTACCATTGAATGAATTTTTTATTTGCATATTTCTACATTCCTAAGATTTGTGACCATACCTTTTGCAATTAAAACATTGTCTGGAGAAGGATGGATTATTCTAATTCATTCTCCTTCTGCATTGAGTTGTTTTATGACCAAAATTGTTGCAATTGAAGTAGTATTCATTGAAGGATGGATATCTTTAGGCATTTGGTTGCCTTACTGGAGGTCTTCTAGGCTTGTTTCTTTGACTTCCTAATCCAAAGTTCTTTTAACCAGATCCAAAGCTTTCACCTTTCTTATATCCCAAGCCATGCTTATCATCTACCCTCTTTTGGCTTTCTAGAAGAACTTCAAGTTGGGTTGAGCTTATCTTGAATTTTTCTTTGTATTCATTTGCAAATTGAAGATCTTGTTTAAGAGTGTCAATCTGGCTCTCAAGTTGTTCTTCATTGTATCTAGCTTCATCAAGATTAGATTCAAGATGTCTAATTATTCTATCCATTTTGTGGCAGTCTTCTGTTTTCTCCTTAAGGTATTGTTTTAGGTTATCCTTAGTCTTTCTCCTCTTCAATTTCTTGGGTGGATTTTATAACCCCTGATTCCATTTCATGTCTTATCATAACAACTTCTTTTGACATCTTTTCACATAGCTTTGTTTTCTCATTCAGATCTTCATCAACATTATTGGCTTCATTCTAATCTACTAACCTCTGAAGTAGTTCCTTTCTCTTTTTCATGAAAGTATTGAGTTTTTCTTTTAGCTCATTGATGAAGTGATCAGTCTCCTTAAGTCATTTTCTCAAATTATTGACTTCAGACTGGGATTGTTCAAGATCATCCAAGGTGAACTGTAGTTGTTCTTTCATACCATATTCATCCATTGAGACTCCTATATCCTCCTCAAGATTTAGGCTTTTTCTAAGGAACTTAGCTCTGATACCAATTGTTGGCAATAATGTAGATAACTGAGAGGGGGGGTAAATTAGTTATCTTAAAACTTTTCTTCCTTTTCATTTTCTTTTCTTATCTTAGCAATTAGTGCAATATCAAAACATGAGAGCATAACCAAACATAAGAATAGAAATGAGATTGACACACATAACACAAGGATTTTAATGTGGAAACCTTGTTAAGGGAAAAACCACGGGGTGACTAACCCAAGATTGTATTCTCTATTAAAAGAATAAAGGAGTATAAATGGCACTTGCCAGATAGGGCTCACTACTCGAGCACACTGCTCACAAGAGGCACACTGTCTACAAGAGACACACTGTCTACATAACTTACAAAATATATCCAAGTATTTGAACTAAAGAGAAGCATCTACATATGCAAGAGTTCAGTTCTGGTTAGGCACAATATACTAATCTGGTGCATTTCATTCTTCCTCTACTCAGTGTTGCTATTTTGTCACATTCCAGACTTGAATTGTTGTCCACACATTTTTCTCTATTTTTTTCTCACCTTTCTACTTGAACCATATCCACTACACTTACACAAGCTTGAATCTATCGGATATATATATCTGCATTAAGAATTTCCTTCAACTTCTTGGTCGGTAACAAGAACACTTGAGATATTTGTAAGTTATTGATCTATCAGCTGAATGCATGCTTGAATAATGACGTGCATCAAAAACTTAGGCATAGTGTTAAGGGAAAATTGGATCTAAATGAATAATCAATGATACCCAAAACTCAATGAAATAATGAACAAAAGAGATTAAATCAAATAATGAACAATACAAAGCAAACCTCCTTTAATTTGCAGCTTCCATTGATCGCCTATCACAAATGATCTTGTCTATGAATATGGCCCTCAGAAGGTGAACTTCCTTGCTATGATTCCAAGATGTCAATTGGGAATTTCTATGATAGTTTCACCATGAAGATGAGCTTCATAACAATGATAGTAGTGTGGTGGTAACGAGTTTGATCGCAATCAATGAAGGAATTGGTGCCAAAGGCACGTTGTAATTCCTGTAGAGTAAGTTTACTTAAAGCTTGGATGAATGAAATGGAGGAACAAGGTTTAATTTATAGACTTGGGAAAGAAAAGATCAATGGTATAGAAAGAATGAGAAGATCAACAGTTGAGAACGGTTGAGAATGGTTGAGGAAAATGCACGAATAAGAAGAAGACATGTATCACACAAAAGATGTTTTATTTGAGTTAACTACTTTCTTCTCTAAAGATAAGATATGACTTTTCATAAATGATTAGAAATATTTTTTTTTAATTTAAGAGATATTGATAAAAACAAGGTAGATTGAGTCAGTTAACTCAACTTGAGATTTGCTTTTGCATGATTTGAGAGAAATTAAATAATAAATTATTTAATTTTGTGTGCTTGAAGAAGAAGATTTATTTTTAGAAGATTTGGAAGATATTTGAAGAATTAGAAGATAAGAGATCAAATTAAATAAATTAATTTATTTAATTGTTGTGCATGATTTAGAAGAATAAATAAAATATTTGATTGTATTTTATTTTTAGAGATTGAGAGGATTTAAATAAATTTGCTTTATTTATTTAAATTAGGAAAACTGAATTTGACTTTAATTAAGTAATTAAGAATTATTTAATTGTTTGGAAGAATTTAATTAATATAAAAGATTTTATTTAATTTTGACTTTAGAAGAGGTAATTAAATAATTTGATATTTAATTAATTTAGAGGAAAGTGAATCAAATAAATAAATTTGTTTATTTATTTATTGATAAAAGAATTGGAAGGGAATAAATATTAAGAATATTTATTTAGACCGAGTCGTGTTATTTTTAGGCGTATACATTTTGCCCCTCTTTGATGCAATGTGTTTTATCACGTTGTTTCAAAGAATAATTTTTTGTGATAATGATACATGCCCCAGTTTGCCCCTGGTACAAGTTTAATGACGATAGGATGCCTCCTTAGGAGATTGGACAAGAAGAAGGCAAAAGGATGTGAGACAGACAATCTCATGAAGACGAAGGGAAAACTTGGTTAGGTTTGAAGAAAAAAGGATGTGTTTCTAAGAAACGGGAAGAAAATGGGAACAAACATGTGTGGGAAGTAGTCATAGTCACCACAAAGCCAGTTTAGGGTTTGCATGCTATATATAGGAGCTGGGTCCACAAGACAAGTCATTTGCACACTTGGCTTTTGTTTGATTGTCTTTGAGAGCTTAGGAGAGCACAGAGCATAGAGTAGTCAGCACTAGGATGGATATTCCACATGAGGAGCACCGTTTTGAGAGAGTCTGATGATTCAACCGGCCAGTAGAGGTAGGACTACTGGTATGTATCTCAAAAAATTTCACCTAGGGTTGATTTTGAGTGCATTAAATGCTAGGTAAAATTAGGCAAAACAAATGCACAAAATCATAGTTCGACGCAGTTGACATGCACAACTACGCATCTGTCATTCTGCTGCACATGTAGGATATGAAGCTGTGCATGCATGAGAAAGGTCGGTGCATGCATTATTTGGCGGCACATGTACGGTATGAGTCGGCGCATGCACTTGTGCGGTGCATATATGGTATGGGACAGTGCATTTATGAAATGTTGCGGTGCATATGTCAGAAGTAGTGCATTTGCTGAGAAATGGTGCATGTACCTTCTATTTTGGTGCATATGATATAGATAGTCAGCTTTACTTAACAAAATTGACTCGATTGGCATCCCGTTTGATGCGTCAATCAATAAGCTATCTCCGAGATTGCAGGAATCTAGTTAAGAAATGTAGTGTGCTGTTTTGATCAATTTGATATGTTAAGTTAGTGGATATGATCCTATAGATATGTTGAGCATGGTACTTATAGCTTTAGGTTGATGCCTTGCTTTTCGTGCTTACAGGAGGACATACAAGATACACTGATGTCAAGGGAGCAGTTTCCCTTGCTGATGTTGTAGTGCTACATGCTGACAGAGATAGATCAAGAGGCTCCTGGTGTGATGGGATTGTATTATGTGTGCTTTATGCCTGATGTTGGAGTGAACTGCGACTTACTGACTACAGCAATGGAGAGGTTTCACAGTGAGGATGGGACCTTTCACTTCCCAACTAGCGAGATGACAGTGACGCTAGAGGATGTATAAAGGATACTTCACTTTTTTATTTAGGGAGAGCTTGTGGAGTATGATTCACAGTGGGATGCAGGACTCGCAGAGTGTAGGCAGGTATTTGATGACCTTGAGCTAGACTATCAGGTTATCTCTTGGTAGGATATACACAATTACTATGACTACTTCCCTGGGATAGTTAAAAGATTGATTGGAGGCATTGTATGCCCCGATAGGAGATCGCATGGGTTCTTGATTGGATGGGGATGGATCATGGAGAGGATGATCACATAGGGCACCTGCTATGCATGGGGTGTCTATGTTTTGGCACACCTATACCATGATATACATCAAGTGGTATACCACAAAGGGTGCTAGTTTATCAGTAGGTGTCTCACTGTTACAGTTTTGGTTGTGGGAGCATATTGCCATTACTAGACTAATATGTGTGTTCTCGAGATAGAGGGGAGAGCCTTACAGCTATGGATACTCTGGAGTGATTTCCCAACATAGACTGGGGAAGCTAGAGTACTGGAGGCATGCACTGGATGGTGTAGATGTAGTCGTCTAGTTACCATATCTAGATTGCGAGCCTTGGGATGATAAGGTAGACGAGTTGCCATACTATTATCAGACTCGGTGTCTTATAGGTGGGACAAGGTTCATCCCAGGGAGGTAGATTGTCAGTAGGGTGTAGAGATAGTTTGGGAGGAGATAGGGGTGACCACAGGGACATGTACTATTTGTGCATACCCACGCAGAGAGGTTTAGTTGGGGACCAGTGGCATCCTATGAGGAGGCAGTGCCAGAGTTTCGACAGATTCCCTACATTTCATGGTCTATGAGGAGAGATATAGCAGATGTGGGGATGACTCTGGATTATGAGGAGTGGTTCACTGCTCATCCTTTTTCGAAGTACTCAGGGCCCGAAGAGCTGGTTCCTTGCATAGACAAGGTAGATTCAGATGATGAGGGTAGGACTGGCAGGAGGAGGAGGAGGAGGAGAGGAGGACGACGAGATGGAGGAGATGGGGGAGATGGAGGAGATGGAGGAGATGGGGGAAATGGGGGTCGAGGCAGACTCAGGCAAAGGAGGAGATCTGGGGAGGGATCCTACCATGCTCAGCGGGTAGTGCAACTGCAGGTTACACAGTAGGTTGTACAGATGCCACCACCACAGCAGGTACCACAATAGCAGGTGCCCCAACCATAGGGGTAGGGACAAGGAGAGGCACTGCAGGATCTAGTGCAGTCAGATGTATAGGAGAGAGCCATAGCTATGCTGAGAGGATAGATCAGGCAGCTTTGGGCACAGCTTAGGATGGCCGAGGCTAGGTAGGAGTCAGATGCATGCATTATCTTAGGGCTCACGAGAGAGCAAGATGTAGCGGAGGCTAGGGTGCGGGGCATCTGAGTAGAGAGAGATACATCAGTAGCTACCCTCAGGATAAATGCCATGAGCACATTTCTGGTTGGATAGGTTTAGCAAGCATAGGCATAGCTTGCCTAGGCTCAGGCACAGTTGGCACAGGTGCAGCAACAGTTAATACAGGTATAGGGTGAGCTTGCCAGAGCGCATTACTATTGGGAATTATACCATGGTGTTGTTCCAGTTGATCTGAGGGTAGATAGCAGGTGGATCATGGTCAGGAGCCTCTGTCATGGGCCCGCAACAGTCTAGGGTTAGCAAACACTTGCTTAGATTTTAACTCCTATGTACATACTTTTTGATGGCTCAGATAGCCGAACATGTATATGTACCACTTTTGTACTTTGAGACATGCATCATTATCCTTGAGATGTATATATTGTATATGACATTGACTCAGAGGTGGACCTTTTGATATTGTACATTTAGACATGTTTATGATATTTATTGATGATGCAGCTTTATTTTGATGATCTCTATATGTAGTCATGTATGCTATATGTTATGGATGCATTTTTTTTATATCATGTGATACACATGTTTATCTAATGCAGACTTAGATGTTTATATGATGTGATGTGATGTTATCTAATGCAGACTTAGATGCTTATGATGCTATGTGATTTAATGCAGACTTACATGTGCTTATGATGTATGATCTAATGCAGACTTAGATGTGTTTATGATGCTATGTGATCTAATGAAAACTTAGATTTTTTACTTGATATGCCCCTAATGTGTAAATGCAAATGGTATCTATATGATTATGTAGTTTATGTGATGCACTTATGTGATGATTGCAAAATGTATATAGATGACCTGATGCACTTATTTATGTATGAAAATGATTCAATCATGTAAATGACTATCTCATGTGATATGATATGCAAACTATGTTATGTTTTTGTGATGTCCAAATGTCCATTATTGACACAGAGATGACACAATGACAAACATAAGATTTGATTGAGGAATGACTCAGTAGAAAGACTCACAAGCTTTAATTTGTATTGATACTTTGCACTGTTGGATCTTTTATTGCATGGGATATAGATGTATGGATGTATAACAGATGTATGATGGATGCTTTTCATTTGACATCTTGATTGTGCAAGTATTTTAAATTTCTTATTTCATCATTAGGTGATTCTTTTTTTGGTACTTTTTTGAAATGTTGTAAGTTAATACAAGCATCTAGGTATAATTGAACCGAGATGACCTGAGTATTGCATACATGGATTTTGCTTTAGCAAGTTAATACAAGCATCAAGGTATAATTGAACCGAGATGACCTAAGTAGTTCTTGTGTATCAACAGACAAGGATTGCCCCTGTTCATGTTAGACCTCTGATGTCCTCGATGATCTTTTGTTGATCATCTCATTAGACAAGGCATCACATTACTAAAGTTTAATCCACAAACAACAAACAAAGAAAATAATCATGCCCCCATCATAGCATCTCTAGCTTTTGGCATCCTTGAGTAGCATAGAAAGACATGATAACAAAATTCAAGACTCTGTAAGTTAACCTGATCACAAACACAAAACATTTTTGCATTTAGATATGTTTTTCTTGCCATAATTTAGGTAAAATCATTTTTGAGTGATTTAGGTATTTGCTTGCTTTGCCTTAGATAGGTTAAGGTCTTGCGTCAAAAATTTCTTCTTGAAATTGGGTTTTTCTTGTGCTTGCTTGCCTTTGTGAAAGGTTCCACAATCCTTATTAGTGAGACGGACCCTAAGGGACTGACCTAGTGCCTCATGGGCTCATTGCTAAATGGCCTTGCCTATGTGACGACGCAGATGCAACATAGTTCAGGGTGAACCCTAATGGACCTACGACCTAGGCAATGGAAAGTGGTGCAGACTCAAATAGATAGATGGACCAGATACAGGATGGATGGGTAGGTGGAGCCTCGAGGACGCATTGAAAAAATGGCCTTGCCTATGTGACGACGCAGAGGCAACGTAGTTCATGGGCTTTTACCATGGATGGACTAGAGGATAAACAACAAGATATGGGATGGATAGGGAACCCTTGGGGGTGCATTGAAAATGGCCTTACCTATGTGATGACACAGAGGCAACATAGTTCGTGGACCTATGACCACGTGGATACTAACGACAGACACTATGTAAGGCTGAAACTATGGATAGGATACTGGATAAGACCTTGGTTGACAAGGCAACAATGAGATAAAGTATCAAGTCATGATAGGTTATCGCTAGGTATTTTTATTATGGAACTGATATGGATCAAATGGGACACGATTGGAGGAAGAATGGACACAAAGTGATTGGTTTCCCAAAGATGGAGGAAGCGGTTTATCACAAGTAACGCCTGTTTACCAGGTTTTCACCACTTGCTTTTATTTGCATGAAAGCTAGAAAGTATGCATGATGCTTGTTTGCTAGGTTTTCATCATTATACCTATCCAAGGCACCTGTTTGCAAGGTTTTCACCAAAGGATAATTTTTTTGAACTTTTTTTTTATTTTTTTCTATTTTATGCCCCCCTTACATTGGGGTTCTCTTAGGTATAGAACTGGCGAAGATGCATAATGTTGATTGGGTCATAAAACAACTCACATTTTGATGTTGCTAACTGATATGCCCCTGATCCATAGGTGGCCATGATCACATAAGGCCCAAGCCAGTTGGGTTCAAACTTGACTTTCTTTTCCTAATCCTATTGATTGCCAGGATTCTCTTTAAGTACTAGATCTCCAACTTTAAAGACTCTTGGGCGGACTCTGTGGTTGTAGCTTCGTGACATCATTTGTTGATATGCCTTGAGATGATTGAAGGCCTTTTGTCTCCTTTCCTCTGGTAGCTCTAGCTCTTGTAATCTGGAAACTGTATACTCTTCATCAGTTATGAGACCTTTTAATGACACTCTTAGAGAGGGTAATTTGACCTTGATGGGTAGGATAGATTTTGAGCCATAGACAAGGGCGTAAGGGGTAGCACTTGTGGGAGTGCAATACTAGTTCTATAGGCCCACAGAGCAGGATTGAGTTGGATGTGCTAATCACAACCATCATTGTTGACTGTCTTCTTGAGGAGTTTCAAGATGGTCTTGTTGGATGCTTCTACTTGGACGTTACCTTGGGAGTAATAGGGTGTGGAGAAAAGGTGTTGGATTTGGAATCGGTCACAGAGTTCTTGGACATCCTAGTTTTTGAAGGGTCTTTCATTATCTGTGATAATGGATGAGGGAATTCCATATCTATAGATGAGGTAATTAAGGATGAATGAGGAGATTTGTTTACCTGTGACGGTGGTGAGGGGGACGGCTTCAATCCACTTGGTAAAGTACTCAGTGGCGGTTATTATGAATTTGTGTCCGTTGGATGAGGGCGGGTGGATTTTTCCCACAAGGTTAAGTCCCCATTAACAAAAGGGCCAAGGTGTCATTAAAGGTCTCAGCTCTTAAGCTGATGCATGTATTAGGTTCCCGTGTATCTGGCACTGCTTGTACTTATTCACAAATTGATATGAATTTGTTTCCATGTTTGGCCAATAATAACCCAAACGCATGAGTTTCTTAGCTAAGGAAGGACCACTAGAGTGTGTTCTACAAATTCCTTTGTGTACGTCTTGTAAGGCAACTTGGGATTTTGTTGATAACTAAGAGGGGGGTGAATCAGTTATCTTTAATCAATTGATTTTCTTGTCTTCTTTAACAGTTAGTGCAATATCAAATTATATAAGCATACATAACCATGGAAGCAGAAATAAACTCAACATACATGACACAATATTTTGATGTGGAAAACCTGTTAAGGGAAAAAACAACGGGGTGATTAACCCAAGATTGTATTCTCTGTTAAAAGAATAAGGTAGTACAAAATGGCACTTGCCAATTAGGACTCACTGCCCGAGTACACTGCTCACAAGAGGCTCATTGCCTACAATAGTTTATAGAAGAAAACCAGGTACTTAAACTGATGGGAAGCATCCACCTATGCTTAGGTTCAGTTCCGGTTAAGCTCAATATACTGATCTGCTGCAATTCATTCTTCCTCACCTTAGTGTTGTTGTTCTATCACATACCGAACCTCTATCTTTATTTCCACACTATTCTCTACTCTTCTCTGCACTTCACAATTCACCGCACACACCTTTTCATTGAAATCCATCTGGTATATATATCCACACAAAGGATTTCAACATCTTTCTAGTCAGCATCCAGAATACTCGATGTTTTCCCAAACTTTGGTTTATCAGCTGAATCCTTGCTTACCAAGTGATGCGTATCAAAGAGATGCTTACAGAAGTCATCAATCATGTTGGTCAATCATGAATGATCCCTTAAGGAACTTGATTACCATCAATATCATATCCGGATTAAAATATGATGCTCTGCCGGTTAGTTCTTCTATCTACAATGCCAAATAGAACCCAATACTTAGGTGCTCATATCTCTTCACTCTTTTATCGCTGAAGGCTCAATCCCTAGAATCTGTTAGTAAAGGTACTCCTCTTGACTTCCCCAAGTCTGCACTTTATAGAGATACTTCCTCTGAGAGATCCGAACCTAATTGTTAGACCTTGTTGCATGCTCTATTCTTGGTCACCAGACCAAAATACTCTTCAATCTGACTTCCAGTATAGACACACCATGTCCTGCGGATGTGTGGGATGGTCTTTGTTGCCATCAATGACAACACCCATGAAGCCACGTAGTGTCTCTTGCCAACAATCTCCCCCTTTGGCATTGATGGCAACACTTAGTGAAAAATGACTAAGTGTTACACTACACTCCCCCTTGGCTGATGCTTTGTTCTAATGTACATTTTACCGAAGCTCCTCCTTAGCTATATTCCACATTTTTCACTGCTTCTCACTCCCCCTTTGACATCAATGGCAAAGGGTAGAATCTGTACACCAAAACTCCCAAAAATCTAACTATACTTAGCTGTATAAGTATATATACATGTTATACTTACATATACTGTAGTATATCTGGAAAAGTTGTCTTCAACTGGACAAGTTCTATTGCCCAACTTTGCTTCATACTGTCCAAAATTGAGATGTGACCACTCAATAGCAATGCAAAAGCTTCTACCCTCTTTAGATCTATCACATCACTGGTCTGGGCTATGGTCTGAGCATCAGTTAGGGCCTCATGCATGACCTCTAACTTAGGGATAATAATCTCTCTTAGTTCACTTAGCCTGCTTATCCTATTTTTCTTCTCCTTCTCAAGCTTCTTTATTTCATTTATAGCTACAAGAGTCTGGCACTCTTGATTCATTATGGAAGAGGAGAGAGGATCAAAACTTTGAGATATACTTGAAAGTTTTCCCTCTTGTTCTTTCACTTTCTTCTCAATATCCATTGTCACTTTAGACCAGGATAGACAAAATTTATATATATCTCCACCATCTTTAAGAGCATTTTCTAAGCTTTTTATTCCAATATTCAGATTTCTCCTCTTATTTGCTATGTACCCCTGTACTTCAGAGAATCTTTTACCCAAAAATTCTTTCCAGACTTTCTCTTCTGCTGCTTTCTCTAAAGAGTCAAAATGTATATTAACAGAGTTAACAAGAGACTTTAGATTACCGAATGTGGAGGCCGAAGAATCCTTTTGGAAGGTTTTCATGATTTTCTCTAGCACACCGAATGCAATCTCTATTAGCTCACAATCTTCCATGTGAGACTTTAGAAGCTTTTCTTTTGCTTTGGCTTGAGCAAAATATTCTACCTTCATTGTCTGGATCGGAGAGAGAGAGAATCAAAATTGAATGGCCCTTGAAGTAGCTTCTGTTCATCCAATTCCATCATTTCTTTTGCCAATAAGTCTTTGACTGCTTCTACAGTGTCTCTTGCCAGAGACAGAGTTTTCTTCCCTTCTATAACCTTAGCACTGTCACTTGTGGTCTTCTCAATTTGACCTTCTTCTCTTTCCTTCACCTCTTCTCCTTGATTGATGTTCTCTTCTTTTCTTTCTTTTCCTTCAATTCTGGAGTCTATAGGGGGATCTAGAAGAGAGGTGTCTGCTTCTCCATGAACTTCCTCTTCCAGAATAGAGGAATCTAAGTCCTTAGCTTTCTCTTTACTGGTCTCTTCTGCAATTAGCTTAGTAGATTCTCCTTTGTCATCCATGGTAGAGGGTTCATCATCTAAGTCCTCTATAACAGGAATATTGAATCTTTTATAGGCATTTTGGAGGATCTCTTTAGTCTCTTTAGCCACCTGATCAGTCTCTCTGAGCATAATTTTATTCATTCTACCTTTGCTCCGAAACTCATCCTTGTAGTCTTTGAAGATCATGTTTATTTTCTTTGGAGTGATGGAGGGATAGAGTTGGATAGCAATCTGCTCCCAGATTTCTAGGTCTTTTGCCATGGCATTGTTCTTTCTTATTTCAAGTTCCTTTTCTAGACTTTTAGGAATCAGAGATATAATTTCAATGAATGCTTTGTTGTAGATGTTTAAATACCTGACTGTAGCTTCTTGCAGGATCTTTTGATTAGTTTCACTATAATAATCATAAAACTCAGTCATTGGTTTCAAGTTCCCATCCACAATGACTGATTGATGATATCATTAATGCGGAGAGTAGGCTTTTCAATAGATTCCTCTGCCTTCTCTTCTTTGTCTTGAGCGATAGAAGGTTCACTGGATGTTTTCTTCTTTTTCTTTATTTTATTGACTTCCTCATCCATTTCAGTTTCTTCATCATCCTTCTGACTTGTATAGGATCTTGTTTCCATTTTCTTTGTTCTCTTCTCTCCCTTTTCCAGATGTCCTGACTTCTAGTTTTGATGCTTTTTGGCTCTTAGAGGTGGTAGGTGCAGGGCTCTTGGAGGATCTAGTCTGGGAGGGAGCTTGCACCGGAGCACTTTCTTTTTCATTTTCTTGCCTTTCTTTCTCTACCCTTTCCATCTTCTCTTTATTTGCATCAAGTGCCTCTTTTGAAATTCCATGCCTCTTGGAAAATTCTTCTACTTCCCTCCTTACTTTTCTCTTGATCTTAGGCTGTCTTAATTCAATATGAACTTTTACACTTAGCTCTTGGTAGGTTCCAAACCTTTCTGCCTTAGGATCCTTGGGCTGACTCAGCATGTGTTGAACATGTAGTTCTACAATTTTCTCATCTACTTCATACCCCATTGGCATGATCCAAATTGTCCTTGGCTCCACTGGCTCCGTTAGGCATTGATCGGTGTCTACCATGAAACACACTGTATCTTTGTACTTCTGAAAAAATGATTGGGGAATTCTTTCTCTGGTTTACATCATATTTTGAAAATTCTTGAAGTAGCCCCACAGTGTTGTATTCTGTGCCTTGGCATCACTAAGCCCATGCATATAATCCCTGATTTGTATGGCTATTGGTCTATCATTCTACCATATCCAACCACTAGATCTGGGTAGATCATTCATAAAGTAAAAGAATAGACACAATATTAGACCACCATATTTGAATGAGTTTTTCTTGTCCTTCTTGATCCTTTGTAAGTTTTCTAACAGTTGGCTCAGAGGAAGTTTGCAGAGATCATAGTCAGCATTTTTCCTTAGCATTTCATAAGCAGTATACACAGCAGTTCTGGATACTGAATTCTCCCTACTAGAGTGATATATCTTATAGCCAATTATCATAGATGCAAACTTGATATCCAGATCAGTGATATATTCTATACTTATTGCTCTCTTGTCAAATTTTGATCCGGTTGCCTCACTCACTGTCTGATTCTTGACAGATTTGAGAGCGGGTAACCCACCAGATGAGTGCAATCCAGTAACTACCCTAATGGCATCCTTGGTTATATTGAATGGCCTCATCAACCACATAAAGTTGTCATGCATTCTACTTAGAACATACTGGACCCATTCATCTTCTGCAAAATAGGGGAAATGGATGCAATGCCCAAAATGCTTGTCCCGGATAGCCTTGTACTGCGGTTTGAGTTCAAAAGCATCATCTATTAACTGATTGTGATAGATATCCATTAGCTTGGATTCCCCAAATTCCTTAATGTTTTTTTGAATATATGCCCTAACATCTTCTACATACAAAACCCCATGCGGAATGCTTGAAAAGGCGCCTAGGGGATCAACTTCTAGGGATTTGTAGGGATGTTTCTTGAATTTAGGACGCGGCCTATCAGTGATCTTCACAACATTCAGAGTAGCCATCTTCAAAAGATTCAGAGAGAGATTTCAAGAGTGGAAAATACCTCTTACACTTCTAGGGTTCATGATATGAGCCGGATCGAGTTGCTTGGATGAATTGACTTCTACGGTTGATCTTTGAGAGGTTTGAGATAACTTGTTGCAGAGCTCCTTCTCTCTTCTTTTCGAATGCAAATGTGCAAATGATGAACCAAAGAACCCTTTTATTTCTGCACAAACCCTAATTCCATTTTGTAATAAATGCACAACCTAAGTTATTCCAGTTACCTTGTTTTCCTTGTTCTAAGAGAGATCTTTCTAGATCATTGGTATACACTATTAGCTGTCTATCTATCTTTCCCCAATTATTCCACTTATCTACAGATCAAGATACCTTAAGTTTGAGTCATACCGGATCTAACTGTGAGAATATTTTTCTTACCAGATGACTGTTTAAACCAGATCAATCTAGGAAGATTAACCTCTTCTAAACTTCTTGCGGATCTTCCATATTTTTACCAAGGTTCATTTAGATGTTTCTTTGAGAACCCTTTAATCTGCAACTTTCCATGTGCCAATTTCAGGCACCAATTGACTGGCTGGGGGAACTTGTTTTCTTTTGAGACTCCCCCTAAGCTAGATCTCATCTATTTAGTTTTTGGAAGGAATACTAGCACCAGATTCTGGTGCGGATCCATCCACAACATTTTTTGTACTCCTCTTCACCCAAATCTTGTTCATCTCCCTTTGAATTTCATCTGCATTCACCTTTCCCTTTCTTTTGTCTTGGTTTTGATTATGATCCACCAAACCCTTTTTGTCCTGATTCTTGCTTCTACAGAATTTGGCAAAATGATCAAATTTATTGCAATTGTAGCAAACAACATTTCTTTGCATATTTGATTGATATCCTCTTGATCTGCACTAATTAGCCATATGTCCCATTCTATTGCATGCAAAGCATCTACCATTGAATGAATTGTTCATTTGCATATTTTTACACTCATGGGATTTGTGACCAAACCTTTTGCAGTTAAAACACTATCCAGAGAAGGATGAATTAGTCTAATTCATTCTTCTTCTGCACTGATTTGCTTTGTGACCAAAGTTATTGCAATTATGGCAGTATCCATTGAAGGATGGATATCTTTGAGCATTTGGTTGTCTTACTGGAGGTCTTCTAGGCCTGTTTCTTAGGATTTTTAATCCAGAGTTCTTCTGACTGGATCCGGAGCTTTCACCTTTCTCATACCCCAAGCCTTGCTTGTCATCTACCCTTTTTTTGCTTTCTAGAAGAACTTCAAGTTGAGCAGAGCTTATCTTGAATTTCTCTTTGTATTCATTTGTTGTTTGAAGATCCCTTTTTAGAGTGTCAATCTAATTCTCAAGTTGTTCTTCATTGTCTCTAGCTTCTTCAAGATCAGATTCCAAATGCATGATTAGTCTATCTATTTTGTGGTAGTCTTCTGATTTCTCCTTGAGAGATTATTTTAAATTATCTTCAGTGTTTCTTTTCTCTTCAATTTCTTGGGTGAATTTCATAACTTCTGATTCCATTTCATGTTTACCATAATGACCTCTTTTGATAACTTCTCACATATCTTGTTTTTCTCATTTATATGTTCATTAGTATCATTGGCTTCATTTTGACTTGCTAATTGTTGAAGAAGTTCCTTTCTTTTCTTTATTGAGATACTTAGTTTTTCTTTGAGTTCATTTATGAAATCATCAGCTTCTTTGAGTCTTTCCCTTAGCTCATTGACTTCAGAGTGAGATTGATCAAGATCATCTAGAGCAGACAGAAGCTATTCCCTCATACCATACAAATCCATTGAGATTCCTAGATCTTCCTCAAGCTGTTAGGCTCTGTCTAGAGGAACTTAGCTCTGATACCAATTGTTGATAACTGAGAGGGGGGGGTGAATCAGTTATCTTTAATCAATTGATTTTCTTGTCTTCTTTAACAATTAGTGCAATATCAAATTATATAAGCATACATAACCATGGAGGTAGAAATAAACTCAACACACATGACATAATATTTTGACGTGGAAAACCCTGTTAAGGGAAAAAACCACAGGGTGATTAACCCAAGATTGTATTCTCTATTAAAAGAATAAGGTAGTACAAAATGGCACTTGCCAATTAGGGCTCACTGCCTGAGCACACTACTCACAAGAGGCTCACTGCCTACAATAGTTTATAGAAGAAAACCAGGTACTTGAACTGATAGGAAGCATCCACCTATGCTTAGGTTCAGTTCCGGTTAAGCTCAATATACTGATCTGTTGCACTTCATTCTTCCTCTGCCTTAGTGCTGATGTTCTGTCACATACTAGACCTCTATCTTTATTTCCACACTATTCTCTACTCTTCTTCATAGTTCACAATTCACCACACACATCTTTTCACTGAAATCCATCTAGTATATATATCCGCACAAAGGATTTCAACATCTTTCTAGTCGGCATCCGGAATACTCAATGTTTTCCCAAACTTTGGTCTATCAGTTGAATCCTTGCTTACCAAGTGATGTGTATCAAAGAGATGCTTACAGAAGTCATCAATCATGTTGGTAAATCATGAATTATCCCTTAAGAAACTTGATTACCATCAATATCATATCTGGATTAAGGTCTGATGCTCTGCCGGTCAGTTCTTCTTCTGTCTACTGTGCCAAACAGGAACCCAATACTTAGGTGCTCATATCACTTCACTCTTTTATCACCGGAGGCTCAATCCCTAGAATATGTCAGTCAAGGTACTACTCTTGACTTCCCCAAGTCCACACTTTATAGAGATACTTCCTCTGAGAGATCTAGATCTGATTGTCAGACATTGCTGCATGCTCTGTTCTTGGTCACCAGACCAAAATACTCTTCAATCTAACTTTTGGTATAGACACACCATGTCCTACGGATGTGTGGGATGGTCTTTGTTGCCATCAATGATAACACCCATGAAGCCACATAGTGTCTCTTGCCAACAGATTCTTCTTGTTCTAAACAACAGAGTAAAGTACCATCTAGATTACATCGGTATAGGGTGTCGACAATAATGGTATAATGAGACGATAGGACTTTGGTATGGTGTCACCATGAGGAGTTAAAAACAAGATTCCTACTCCTGATCCATGGTTTGTGTAGGACCCATCAAAGTAGAGCTTACAAGAATGTATTGTGATATTGAATAATGATTCATTTGGGAATTCAAATTGCATTGGTGTGGTGTCCTGTAGTGGTGCATCTACTAACTGATCAGCAATGACTTGCCCCTTGATAGCCTTTTTGTCTACATATTTAATGTCGTATTCACTTAGGAGCATTACCCATTTGGCTAGGCAACCTTTTAGAGCTGCTTTGCTTAGTAGGTACTTTAGTGGATCTATTTTTGCAATAAGTTGACTATGATATCTAGAGAAGCCATCCATGAGAGATAACTTTGTTTAGATCTCTGAAATCATTGCATAGTCTGACTCAGCCATCAGGTTTGGACACTGGTACTATGTTGGAGACCCATTCCAGATAGTCTATAGCTCTAATGAATCCCACATCCAGTAGTTCTTGAGTTCTTCTTTTACTAGCAGTGCAATGTGTGGATGCATCTTTCTAAGCTTCTATTTCACTGGTTTTGTTGACATTTTCCCAGACTGGATGCTTATTCCTAGATTTCCCTACAAGGTAGCCATCAGTGATCAACAGGATCTCTAGGCCAGGGGCCAACAGTGTAGGAGATAGACTCTATATTTTATCTCCTCTTCTTCTTCAGGCTCTGCAAGACCTAGGGGGGTATTCCCTACTCAACATCCATGAGGATATGCATAAAGGCTAGGATGCTGACAGAAAGCAGATAAGTCCTCCTGTGAGTAGACCAAAACTGAAAGATAAGAGCAAAGGGGCTAGCTTTGGGCCTATTTGCAGTTGTAGACAGAGGACTGAGGATCCTAAAACTAATTCTAATGTCCTAAAGATTGTTTTAGATTTAGATTTTGATTTTAAGTTTGGATGCAAAGCTGGACATGGTTGTAACTCAAACACAAAGCAAGATTGGTGCCTATCCAGGGCCTGGAGTCAGTAGACATACACCTGTGAATGATCAGCATGAACAACTAAAACTGGATTTCAGGGGGATATATGTGATACCTGCCTTACAGATATCTCCCAATAAAGAGTGTTAAGTTATCTCTACTTATGGCATCCCTACTGCAGTATACCCTTCTCAATGCTCAACCTGAAAAAAGTTTAATCTACCCCTTGAGCAGAAGTTAAAAGATCAGACATTCAACATAGGAATTCTATGCTCTAGAATCTAAACATTACCCAGATATCCAGATTCAGAAGAAGAATACATGCAATACTGGAGACAGAATTAACAAAACACATGCTAAGATAGCATTTCTCATATAAGATTAATCATGAAATCAGTGGGTTCATGCCAAAACATACAACAAGAGATACATAGACTCACAGGTTTAACTGTACAGAGCAACCAGATCAGCTTGTTTTGAATTACAGAGCCAAAAATCTTCAACTTTCAACAACCAAAAATGAGTAACACTTCCTGCTTATATCAGCCAGGTAGTGTACCACGGCAATTAATTACATGGTTGACCAAAAATCCCGCCAGATACACAGTATCAGAAAAATGGCGCTCAACGCATTACCAAATTGGCACCCAAACATGAATGCAGTAGGTAGGGGAGGAGACAGGAAGAAATCTCGAGCCTTGCGCCGCCGCCTAGGGATCCAGATCTTCAATCGGGTACCAGATCCGTCCATACCTCTGCAACCTTCGCCATTAATGGCGCACCAACCCGCGGCCTTGGGAAAAACATCAAACAATCGATCGCAACCATTTCCTGCCGAGATACATCGTCATGATATTTGAAAATATGCAGGATATCAATTATCCCACATGCACCCCGCGGCGACCTTTTCAACACTTTATATACTAGGCCACGAGCATATATGATGTCGGTGCTTTTGCTCTTGACGACACTAGTATAAGACTTCATCATCATCCTCCAACAGCATGATATCCTGTTGCTCGAAAAATCACCCTGATGTCAGCATCATCGTCGCAATATCACCTGCATGATAATCATCTTCATCGGCACAACCTGATCCATCGGAGGAAGATCCTCCTGCTTAGCTGATACCAAGAGTCTGGCCGATGAACATCCTGATGACGTCATCGTCATATCCTGCTGATGTCATCAGCATATCTGCCTACTGCGCACCTCCTCATATCCGGATGACGTCATCATCATATCGACATCAGGATGATATTTGGAAGATAACCGGATATTTGGAAATATCATCCTGATGCACAAATATCATGCTGCACTGTAGCTCCACTATAAGATCGGGGTGATAGATGAATATGCCAGATATTTGAAAAGATCACCCCCCACTAGATAATGCACGAAGCCGACAGGCGGATATCTCCCTTCGGAAATATCATGATGCAGACAAGAAAAAAACCGGATATCACCCTGACGTAAGAATGACGTCAGCATCATCAGGGTGATAAAACAATGAACATGAAATGATACAACATCATCAGGATGATATTGACTAAGATCATCCTGACGTTCAAATATGATGACCCCGGTGAATATCGGGTCATACTTAGAACTCTTCAACAACATCATCAGGATGATCATAACCAAGATCACCCGATGATAAAATATCACCCCGGCGAAAGATCATGCAGGCAGAAAATATGATGACCCTCGCAAGCAACATGGCGATAACCAGAAATATGATCATGATGATGACGACCCTTAAGAAAAAACAAGTCGGGTCGAACAATTCAGAAAATAACCCCCTCGGAAGATTGGGGTGACATCATCATCATAAAAGGGTAGGGTGATAATTGGAAGATCACCGGATATTTGAAAAATCATCCTCCACAAGAAAATTAAGGCACATTGTAGCTCATCAGCAGGATCGGGATGATATCCAAACATCACCTGATATTGAAATACGATGATCCTGATGAAAGACAAGTCGACAGAGAACATGATGATGCGGACCATCATCAAAGACAATATGATGATGATGATCTCCTCCTCAAAGAAAATATGATGATGCAGCTGAAAAATGTTGAGGAGGTCCAATACTTAGGAAAATAGGCAAGAAGATATAGGGTTCAAATGAAGAAACCCCCCTAAACATGAAAAATCAACCTCCAGGTCAAAATGAGTGCTAACACTGGCTCCGAATGGGGACGTACAGGTGAAAACCTGCAGTGAGAACCAGATCTCCGGGCAGACCAGGCAAAAAAAACCAAAAAGCACGAACTGCACAAGACATTTACACTACATACATGTTTTTACAAATGTGCACAGCAACAAGTCAATTATGCAAAATAGAACTTAAGGAATTGGCCATGCACAGGCAATTCCAGAACTTCACCATCTAAGGCCTGGAGGAAATAAGAATCCTCCCCATGAGCACTGCAAATCTGATATGGGCCCATCCATAAGGGTTCAAATTTACCATGTTTACCCTTTTCTTGACCTTTTGCATTCCAAATGAGCACCAGATCATTGACTTGAAACTTCCTTTTTATAGCTCTCCTGTCAAACTGATATTTCACATCTTGTTGTCTTTTGAGATTGATCCGGTGGGCTTTCCTTCTGTTCTCATCCAATGCAACCAGCTGGTTCACCCTTTCTGTCATGGAGTCTTCAATCTCCTCATCATTTTCCTGGATGAATCTGTAAACTGGTAGGAGATTGTTTATGGGCAATTTGGCTGATGCACCATATACTAGCTCAAAAGGTGACATCCCAATAGCCCTTTTTACTGTCACTCTATCAGCCCATATGGCTAACTTTAATTTTGAGTCCCAAGCTCTCTTGTTCTTGTCCAGTATCCTCTTGATAATTTTCATGATGCTTTTATTGCTTGATTCTGCTTGACCATTCCCTTGTGGGTGATATGGTGATGTATATGATAGATTTATCCCATACCTGTTGCAAAAATCAACAAATTCACCTGATCTAAAGCACATAGCATTATCAGTGACTATCTTGAATGGTACTCCAAACCTGATGATAATATTTTCTAGCATGAAATCTGTCACCACCTTACTTGTAGCTCTCTTAGTTGGAATGGCCTCAATCCATTTGGTAAAGTAATCAGTTGCCACCAAAATCCAACTGTGTCCCCCACTTGATTTGTCTGCAATTTCCCCTATGAAGTCAATTCCCCATTGCTGAAATGGAGCATCCACAGTTACAGTTCCGAGGGGTAAAGCACCATCATATTTCAGCTTTCCTGAAAATCTTTGGCAAGGGTCACACTTCCTTACTAACTTTTGTGCATCTGAAAAGAGAGTGGGCCACCAATATCCTGCTCTGAGAATTTTATGAGCTATTGTTTGGGCAGTATAATGTCCACCACACAATCCTTTATGCATATCAATCAAAACATTGTTAGCCATATCCTCATCCACACATCTCAGTAGCATACCATCAGGGTTTTTCCAGTATAGCTCACCTTGAACAATAACATACCTGATTGCATGTAACTTTAAAGTCCTCTTTTGACTGTCACTGAAATGGGAAGGACAATTCAGATTTTGCAAGTAGTAGATAATATCCTTGTACCATTCAGATCCTGATACATTTACACTCTCATTTTGGACTGCATTAACTTGGCATGCTTCCAAGTTTGACTGTGCCATCATCTTGGCTAATCCTTGTCCTCTTATCAACTTGGTAACTTGTATGTCTATGTTAAACTCTTGCAGTTTGTTTATCCATCTGCACCTTCTTCCAGTCACCTCCTGCTGAGTGAATATGTCTTTGACTGCTGCATGGGGTACATATGCAATTATATGTGATCCTACCAGGTAAGGTCTGAAACTTTTGATGGCTCTGACTAGTGCATATGCCTGTTTTTCCATAATATCATACTTCAACTCAGAGGCCTACAAGGACATACTGAAGAAAGCGATGGGCTGTTCAAAACCATCTTCATTTTTCTGTAGCAAACATGCAGCAATAGTATGAAAGGAAGCAAATGAAAATACTTGGAATGGCCTAGAAAAATCAGGAGATTTAAGAACAGGGCCATCTTGATTGCCTCTTTGATACTCTGAAATGATTCTATTGCTTCCCTTTCCCAGTGGACAGTTGCATCCTTCTTCATCATCTTGGAAATGTTCCTTGTGGTTTCTGCAAAGTTGGGAACAAATCTCCTAACAAAATTTATCTGTCCAAAGAAGGACTGAACTCCTTTTACAGTTTTTGGCATTTGAATTCTGTCAATAGCAACCACTCTCTCTGGATCTATCCTGACTCCATCCTTGGAAACAATATGTCCCAGGAGCTTTCCTTCAACTACCCCAAAGGCACACTTCTTTGGATTTAAAGAAATACCATACTCTAGTGCTATTATGAAAATCTGCTCCAGATGCAAACAATGCTGCTCTTCTTTCTTTGAGTAAGTAGTTAAGTCATCCTGATATACAGCCAGAATTGAATCAATCAGCCCTGCAAAAGCAACATCCATTGCTCTTTGAAATGTAGCACCTGCATTGGTTAGTCCGAAGGGCATTCTAACATACACATAAGTTCCCCATGGAGTGGTAAAGGCGGTCTTATACTATTCTGATTCCTTTACCTTCACCTGATTATAACCTGAAAATCCATCCATCATGGATAAGAGTTCACAACCAGTCACTCTCTGCAACATAGCTTCCATATTAGGCAGTGGATAGTTATCCTTTAAAGAGGATGCATTCAAGTTCCTGAAGTCAACACAAAGCCTAATATCACCATTCTTTTTTCTGACTGGGACAAGGTTAGACACCCAAGTTGAATGCCTGATTGGCACAATTATTCCAGCTTCCCTGAGCCTTTTGAGTTCTTCTTGCATCTTGGGAGCTAAGGTAGGATTAATAGGTCTTTGCTTTTGTCTAAATGGCTTAGCTTCAGGCTTCAACGGGATCTCATGCTGGAATAAATCTTCCCTATAGGCTTTTAGGTCCTCATATGACCAAGCAAAAACATGTTTATACCTTTTCAGTAATGCAATCAGCATACTCCTAATGTGTGGTTTGAGCTGTTTACCAATGTATACCTTCTGAGGGGCCTGAGATGTCCCCAAATTTATCTCTTCTAAATCTTCCTTATTCATGGGAGATGTCCTTGTGACCAATTTGTCTCTACTGTCAAAGGCTCTTTCCAAAGCTACTAACCCTCTAGGGATTTTGTTAGTCTTCAACTGAATTATCTCTTTTCCCACAAGAGTTTCTTTTCCATCTATAGTCTCTACAAAAGCTTGGAAATCAATTTCTTGATTCTCATATTCATCTATGCAGTGCAAAAATTTTAACAAGTCCCTATCATCATTAAACACTTGCCAACTGCATATATTTTCTGGTATTGCAGGCCTAATTTTAACTTCTACATTTGTAACATCTGACAGAGTGATGTCATCTGGCCTTATTGCAACATTGGCTAAGAAATCAGCCATAACATTCTTTGACCTCTCTACCCAGCCTATTGAAAATGCATCAAATAGTTCAATGGTATCCCAAACAGCATGCTTGTATTGTTTCAATCTTTTGTTTTTTGAAGCATACTTATCTCTAATTTGGGATACAATCAGCTCAGAATCCCCAAATACTCTTAACGTTTTAATTCCCTGTTTGAGAGCAATATTTAGGCCTAAGAGTAAAGCCTCATATTCTGCAATGTTGTTTGTGCAATCAAACCTCAGCAAGAAAGAGAATTTGAGGAGCTTACCAGTTGGAGACAGGAAAACAACTCCAGCTCCAGAGCCTTCTTTTGCACAAGCTCCATCAAAAAACATGGTCCACAAACCTCGCTGATCCAATTCTTCAATGCAGGCATTTTTCTTTTTATCTTCTGTATCATCTGAGATAACCTTGAAGTTATCACAGTCAGTGTCTACAAAGCATACCTGTTCCTCTGCTTCTTGGTCTTCCACTGTCTCTGATGATCTTTGTTCTCTGATTAGCTTAACATCCCTGCCATTCATTGGAATCATGGCATATGACAGGTCCAGCTGGATACTTCCACCAATTAGTGCTGCCCATCTTCTTGACAACAACATACCATACTGTGGCTTGATGTCAACCACTGTTATATTCATTTTATATCTCTTTTCAGGAAATGCTGCCAGTTTGAAATCTACATCCTTCATGATTCCAATAACTGGTACCTCTCTGGAATCCATAGCATAACATTTTCCACATGCCTTGTCAATTTTCAATCCAGCTTGTTGCATGATGGCCAAAGGCATGACATTTGTAGATGCTCCAGAGTCAAGCATACAATTTCTAATTATTTTTCCATTTATAACCAGGGAAACATAAAATGGTTCCACTTGTGAAGGACACTTTGTCATAGTCACTCCTAAATAGACTTCAGGAGCCTCATCTTCTTCATTACACATGACATGTTTCTCCCCCTGGGTCTGAACATTTTGTTTAGCTTGAAAAGGTACCCCTGAGATTAGGGATATTGTCCTATTCTTGATTTCTTCCACTTTCATCAGTTCCATAAGTGGAACAGAGACTTTTACCTGAGAGAGGACTTGAGCTATATCAAATGGAGCATAATTTTGTATAACAGTTGTAGCTTGCTCCACAATCTTGTTTTTATCCTGAGCTGATTTAGCTTTTACTTTCATAGTTCCCTGATCATCATTCTTGTCTTGGGAACCTTTACTTTGATCTTCAGCCTGGGGGATTTTGTTTTCTGGTCTTTGAGATTCATGACCTGTTCTATGTCTAAAATTCTGTTTATCATTTACCCACTGCCTTTTTTGTGGTTCAATTCCTTTATGACCATGCACTATCTGACCTGCAGAAATACCTTCTGGCTGATGTGGGCTGCCTACTTGATTTTTACCTCTGAGATTGTAGTTGCTTTTGACTTGAGCAACTGCTGCAGCTGTGAAGGCTCTAATTTCCTCATCAGAAGGTCGTTGTAAGTTACTCAGAAACTTGTATGAGCTCTGAGCATACACATAGTTATCTTCATTATCTTCATCATATGGGAACTGTTGGCAGGTCTGAATTTGATGATCTGTATTCTCATCAGCATCATAAAGAGTGTATCCATTGCCTATGGACATCATATTAACATCATCATCCTGCACATAATGTGGCTCATTGCATTCATTACAAGATGTAGCATTATCATACAAGGATTGAGCAATCATACACTGTAACTGTGAATGTGGCATCTGGCAAATTATACACCACGGAGCATCATCAACAATATTTATAGCTTTCTTTAGAGGATCAGGAGTTTCTTTGACATGTTGAGCCCTCTGATTTGTGTGGTTACGTGGGAAAATAGGCTTACCATCATGCCAATTGGTATTATATGGCATATCATGCAATGATGGCCTCTTTTCCTGCCTTTGATAGACTTGCCTATCAGGACCCATCGCTTTTTCACTTCTAGCTAATCTATAGCTTAGGTCCTTAACAACATTTGCCAATTTGTCTATCTTATCTTCGGGGGCAGATGTATTACCTTGAGTGTTCTGAGGCTTGTTTGGATTCTGCAGAATTTTTATATCATCCCTTCTATTTGTCTTGCCCGATGCTTTCCTGTTGTTTTCAATATTCACTGCAATTCTGAAAGCATCCCTGAGAGTAGCAGGACCTTTATCTCTTAATCCATATGCAGTTTTTGCATCAAAGGCATTGATATACAATATTATGCACATTGTTTCATTTGGCCTCATGTGATGTGGCAATTTGTTTAACACTTTAGTAAATCTTGCATTAAAATCTGCAACCTGCTCATTTGACCCTTTAGTGATACTGGTGAACTCATTTACAAAAAAGCTAGGGTCAGTTTTGTCACCATATTGCTCCTTGAACATCCTTTTAAAATCATCCCATGATGAAATACTCCGGTCAGGCAGATTCTTGTACCATTCTCTTGCCTCATCTATTAAGGATTGCATGAATGAATTCATGAAAACATCCTCATGTTCAACCTCAAAGTTATCCATGACATTTTGAAAGGCTTTTAGATGATCTTCTCCTGACACTGTGTTGTTTCCTGAAAATTTAGGCACTTGCAGCCTCAGATGCTTGTCAATGGGGTTAGGATACCTAGGAATACCATCAAACACCAGCTGTCTGAATCTATCTAGCTGCATGGGCTGTCTGTTTAACTGATTAACATTAATATTTCTGTTTGCATTCTAGTTTCTTACATTGTTCAGTGGTATCATCTAGTAGTTTCTTCATTTTTCTTATATTTCTGTTTGCATTCTAGATCTAATGGAAGATGATGTAGAATCAAATCTAGATCTAACCCTGGCATATCTGCATATGACCAAGCAAAATTGACTTGTTTTTTCTTAAAGAATGGTACAAACTTAGTCTTTTCTAGTTGGGTTAGAGACTTAGCAAAGTGAATGATCTTAAGATGTTCCTCTGTTCCAATGTTACCAAGCTCTGTAGGTTCCACAACAATCTGAGACTTCTCCTAGTGCATGTCATTAGGGAGAGTGTCAAGTCTTCCATCGTTAGGTGCCACAGTTGGGTTTTCACCATCAGATGCATCCTTTCTTTTTACTATTTGGGATCTGACACTGCCGCGGAGTGATTTTCACCATTAGATCCAGTTTTTATTTTGACATTTTTGTGACTGGAAGGCTTGGCACCCTCTCCGAAATAAGCCACAGTATTGAGTTCAATGGCGAAGCCAGCTTTATGATCTCCTTTAGCTAGGTGGTCCCTAAGTTCCGTGTAGTCAATATAGGCATCATCATTTTGGAACATATCTAGTTGTGGGGTTCCTTTTAAATCCCAGTCAATAATTTTAGGATGCACAAGGGGGACGGAGTCAAAGGATAGATCTGCTTCATTGATAGTTTAAATGGATATGCTAGGAGTATTGGTAGGGAGAGTCTTCGAGATGGTACTTTCCTCCAAATTGTTTATTGTGATAAAACTCAAACCTTCCTTAAAGTCTTATTCTCAGGGATAGGCAAATCACACTCTAACGGTCTATGCAGTAGTGTTTGTCCCTCACGGTAGGGGCTATAAGTTTGAACGGTGTCCACCTCTTTGTCGTCATAGGAATACTCTATCAGCTAATCCCACTCATACTCATTGGAATCTGTGTCACTGTCCTCTTGAAGGTTATGGATCATTTCCACAAGACAAGCATTTTCTTTAGCTTTGCCCTTATCCTTATATCCTAGACCTTTTATAGTTCTAGCCAATGAGGATGAATAGGGTTGAATGGTTCTATAATTCCTTCTTTTCTTAGCCCAATGTGGCCTTGTCCTTCATAATCCATTTTTTGTAGGATAGACTCACCTCACCCATAGATTTTCATTGGGAGCTTAGGTGGTTCTTATTGTATGTCCTCTTCTTCTGTGTAGAGCCTTTGTAAGATATCTCTTTTCTCTGTTTCATCTGATAGGGTTCCCCATTTTACAAAGGGAGCTATGAGAGGTGTAGGAGGAGTAGATGGCTTTGGAAAATGCTTGGGTCGCCCAAAGGATCTAGGAGATAAAGGCATTTTCGCCAAGTTGAGGCTGTGCTCAATGGAGTATTCCCTTACTCCTATTTATTTGATGGTAATTTTCTTCTCTTTGGGCTTGGATGAGGAAGCTTCAGAGGTAAAATCATACTATGGGGTAGGGGATGTAGATGCTCTATTGTTGGGTATGATGCAATCAGGTTTTGAGAGGACAGAGTTGTAATGCTGAAAGGGGTATGGGTCACCTTAGATGGTGACTTGTTTGCCGTTATGAGGGAATTTTATGCATTGGTGATAGGTAGAAGGCATAGCTTTCATGACATGAATCCATGGTCTACCTAAGAGAATATTGTAGTCTAGCTCCCTATCTAGGACTTGGCACACAACGTCCTTTATTACCAGTCCCACTTGTATTGGTAACACCAATGTTCCTTTGGTAGTTCTTTCCTCATCATCATAGGCTTTGATGGTAATCTTCTTCCTTGGATCAATTGCATTTTTAGAGAACCCCAATGTAAGGACTAGCTTGAGCATGCAAATATTTAAACTAGCACCTCCATCAATGAGAACCCTCTTGATGCGGTGCATATGGATGAAGGCGACGATATGTATGGAGGTGTTATGGGGCTGAGACACTAAGAGGTCATCTTGTTTGGTAAATGATATGGTACTAGAGGAAGTGAGATTTCCTACCATGGCTTGAAACTTCTCTTGGGCCAAGGTGCAGCTGTTTTCACCAAGGCTTTATCAAGAATCTCATTGTGGGAAGGAGATAGATGCAACAACTCTAAGATAGAAATGTGGGCAGGAGTTTTTTGTAGTTGGTCTATGATGCTATACTGATGGGAGTTGGACTAAGAAGGAGATGACCTTGGAGGGAGGGTATTCAACATGACCTTACCACTGCAGGTAATGATGCTACAATCAGTTTTGTTGGGTCTTGATTGTTGGTTAGACGTAACCACATTGATTTGTGGGACATGCTCTGATATGTAATTGATGGTATATCAAATGGCACACTTGCGTAATTGGCATTACTATTCCCTTTATTCTAATTTTGCTTGTTGTAGTTATTGTTCTTGTTGCCATTGTTGTTGTTGTTGTTGTTGTATGGCCTATCGTGATTGAGAAGTGGATCTTTATAAGCCACATGCATCTCATTATAAGTATGTTGTTGAGAATCTCCTTCATTTTGATCAAGCATATCTTGAATAACATGTTTGAGATGGATACAATTGTTGGTCGTATGACCTCTTCCTCTATGATACTCACAGAAGTTAGTGTCTTTCCAATAGTGAGGTTTTATTTGAGGTTCATAATGGCTTGTTGGTGGTAGAGTGATTTCATTGTTGGCCAATACTTTCCTTAATGCGAAGTCTTAGGACTCACCCAGCTGTGTGAACTTTCACCTTGGATTTGATTTGTACCACGGTCTTGGCTCCTGAGAGAATGTTTTGTTGGGTGTAGCATTGCTTGCCTCTCCTTTGAGAGTGACTATTGGTTGTTTGGGAGCCGCCACCTTGGCATCAACTACTCCATCATTGATAACATTTTTATTCTTAGTCTAAAACTTTGATTTGTCAGTCGTGTAGTTGGAGGTAGGTGTGTCCTTGTATAACTTGATTTGTCCTTTTGTGATCATAGATTTTTTGAGGAATAATCCCATTTCAATGACCTTAAAAAATGAGGTAAGGCATTGAATTTGTATTTGATAGCTTAGATCAGAGTTGAGGTTGTGGAAAAACATCTCCATCAATTGCTTCTTAGGTACATCATATGAGCATTTACTCGCTAGTTGTCTCCACCTTTGTAAGAAGGAGGTGAATGATTCACCACTCTTTTGCTTGGTATTGCATAGATCAAGCATGGAGACTTCATGTTCAATATTGTGCGAGAAGTGTGATGAATTTGTTGACTAACTCATCAAAAGTTTTGATGCTCAGTGGGAGCCATGAGAACCACTCCATGGCTTGACTACCTAGAGATCTAGGGAATAGTCTCATTAAGAAAGTCTAATTGTGAGCTACTTCCATGCATGTGGCATTGAATTACCTAATGTGATCTCTAGGGTCCCCTTTCCCTTTGTACTTGTCAAACTTAGGAACTTTGAATCGAAAGGGGAATGGTACCATGTCCAAACTTTTATCAAAGGGGTATGTGCAATATCTTCCAAGGAGTATGTTCTAGTATTTTTACTTATCTTGAGATCTGTGATTTGTTGCATTAGACCCTCGATTTGTTTCCTCATTTCTTCCATAGGTGTGTTTGGGTCTATGACTTTCTTTCCTTTGTCCTCACCGGTGTGGTGTTCATGATTATCCTCTACGGTCTCTTTGAGTTTGCTGAGATCAAAATTAGTGGGGAGCTGAAGTCCAAGATTTGCAAGATGAATAAAATACTTGTGAGGGTCCTCATGGAGCACTTCCTCTAGCAAGCATTGGAATTTTTGATCTTGGAGGTGTCCTTGATAATCTTTGTGAGAGATTTCCTCATCACTATCATGAGGGGTGACAATATAGTTAGATGACCCAGACATTTCAAGCTGCTTTTGGTATTGAGATCTAGTAAGAACCATGCAAGGTGATGTGGGATGCGGTGGGATGAAACTAGAGATTTTGGTAAGATGCCGGTGGAGACTACTGAGGATAGGATACTTATGACAAGATTTGGACAAGGGACTCTCTTGATCAATGATTCCAAGTAAGACAACCAATACAAGATGATAGCCACTAGTAAGGGTACTCAATACCTGTCTTACTGTGTAGGGGCTAGTCATGCACCAAGATCACTAGCGAAGTTCTACGACTTACTAGGGTTACTTGAATCCAAAATGATCTGAAAAAGGGGCCTATGCTAATTTGATATGGGATACTTTGACTTTGCTTTGGAAGACCTAGTAGAAGGTGGATGAGATGATCGATGAAAGAGAGGGTATGCTATGGAATGGATGGAAAGAGTAACTACAAGGTGAAATCTAATCTCAGAATCCTAAACAAGACTGAAATAGGTACCCAAAAATGGAAAAATTTTCCTCTCAAAGGCTGTGGAAGTACTCACTGTTGTGCATGCGCCAAAACAGATGTGCAGCACAAACTGGTAAATGTGTGGAAAGTTGGTACAGATGTGCAACACTGGTAAATTTTAGATGTGCAGCAATAGGTGGTAAAAGCACAGTAAGTCAGTATAGATGCACAACAAGTCAGTATAAATGCGCAGCTTCAGACAACAAATGCACAGCTCTGGCTTTTTTTAGTGTTTTTGCAAATTTTTGGTAATTTTCTGATGCTTTTGGTATCTTTGGCTGAAAGAAGGTCTTTTTGATCTGATTTTTCCTTAATTATGGCAAGAAGACATAGAAAACACAAAGAATGTTTTCATGGTTTTTTAAAAAAAAATTGTTATTTTTTTACTCTTTTTGGACTAAAAGAAAGCAAGTACAATCCTAGATTTCAAAGGACAATATAAACTAAATTCTCACTATCTCTAGTGAAGCATCTTTGAAAGGTGATAATCACCATTCCCTGCATCGACTTATAGAGTTTTTTGGCTTACTAAAACAAAGGTGTCTAATAAAGGAAACCATTCGAGTGGTTATACATATGGTAACACTACTCTCTGTTATGGAGTTTCCCAGCCTACAAGGGTTGCGCCTTGGAGGGTTTTGGGGGAGGTTAGTTGTCGGTATAACACAACTTCACTCATTGTTTGAAGCTTTCACTCCAAACATAATTTATTTATAGTGGATTGGTAGGGCTTGGCTTTAACCTATTACCACTTAGGGTCATTCCTACTTGGATGAAAGGTATCCAAGAGCAGGCCCCTCTAAAGGAAAAACACATGCAAAAATGATATGTCTGGCATTTTGGTCACCCAAGATAGGGGAGAGCATAGGCCTACTATCATTCCCAAAACACAAAAGACAGTGGTTCTTTTCCCATAGTTAAAATGAGAAAAAACTAGATGAGCTATCTACTTGGGCAAGCATAGAAATTTGTTAACTTTGAAGTGATAACAAGATAACAATGGTTCAGTTTTACCTAGATAGCAATGATGTATTCAATTTCACCCAGATAGCAGTGATTTGTTAACTTTGAAGTGATAACAAGATAGCAATGGTCTAGTTTTACCAAGATAGTAATGAGTTTGTTAACTTTAAAGGATAGCAATATAGCAATGATTCAATTACCGCCTTCTTAGTTAAGACTATGTAAGATTTGTATGAGCATCCATTTACTTTCCTATTAGAAATTGAAGTGTGAGTTTAACAAATGCAACTATATGATACTAAACCAGTACCTAGCCTACAAACAAATCAAGAGTGTTCCTACAAGAAAATGTTAGCATTAGCGAAAACTTCAAGGAAACCCTAAAAATCACTGCCTAGATCAGATGTGCAACTTTAGAGTTTAGATCCACAGAAACAGAGCTCAGAAGTGTAGCAGTACATATATGCTAAGATAGAGGTCAAAAGCGTAGGAAAATAATATATATGCACCAAACTGACAGATGTGCCATATCAGACGATATATGCATTGAAACATAGACTGTATGCACCGAAAGAATGTATGCACCAGAACAAACAACATATGCATGTTAGGATGTGTCAGATGCATAGTTTCCTCCTATGTATGGTTTTCTAAAACTCAAAAACTTAGTTTTTGGGTTAAAAATTGGGGCTAGGGCCCACACTGGGTGCCAAAAATGTTAAGGGAAATATGGATCTAAATGAATAATCAATGTAATATCAATGATACCAAAAACTCAATGAAATAATGAACAAAAGAGATTCAATCAAACAATGAACAATACAAAGCAAACCTCCTTTAATTCACAGCTTCCATTGATCGCCTATCACAAATGATCTTGTCTATGAATATGGCCCTCAGAAGGTGCACTTCCTTGCTATGATTCCAAGATGTCAATTAGGAACCACTATGATAGTTTCGCCATGAAGATGAGCTTCACAACAATGATAGTAGTGTGGTGGTAACGAGTTTGATCGCAAGCAATGAAGGAATTGGTGCCAAAGGTGCACTGTAATTCCTGCAGAGTAAGTTTACTTAAAGCTTGGATGAATGAAATGGAGGAACAAGGTTTAATTTATAGACTTGGGAAAGAAAAGATCAATGGTATAGAAAGAATGAGAAGATCAATGGTTGAGAACGGTTGAGGAATGTGCACAAATAAGAAGAAGACATGTGTCACACAAAAGTTGTTTTATTTGAGTTAACTACTTTCTTTCTAAAGATAAGATATGACTTTTCATAAATTAGAAAGCTTTTTTTCTAATTTAAGAGATATTGATAAAAACAAGGTAGATTGAGTCAGTTAACTCAACTTGAGATTTGCTTTTGCATGATTTGAGAGAAATTAAATAATAAATTATTTAATTTTGTGTGCATGAAGAAGAAGACTTATTTTTAGAAGATTTGGAAGATATTTGAAGAATTAGAAGATAAGAGATCAAATTAAATAAATTAATTTATTTAATTGTTGTGCATGACTTGGAAGAATAAATAAAATATTTGATTGTATTTTATTTTTAGAGATTGAGAGGATTTAAATAAATTTGATTTATTTATTTAAATTAGGAAGACTAAATTTGACTTTAATTAAATAGTTAAGAATTATTTAATTGTTTGGAAGAATTTAATTAAATAAAGGATTTTATTTAATTTTGACTTTAGAAGAGGTAATTAAATATTTTGATATTTAATTAATTTAGAGGAATGTGAATCAAATAAATAAATATGTTTATTTATTTATTGATAGAAGAATTAGAAGGGAATAAATATTAAGAATATTTATTTAGACCAAGTCGTGTCAGTTTTAGGCATATACACATAGAAGTCATTAAATCATGTTGGCTAATAATGTATAATGCCACAAATTGCTTGATCAACGCCTTTTACACATCTAGAATAAAATCTAATACTTTGTTGGTCAGTTCTTCCTTTATCTGCTCTACCTAATTGTAACCCAACACTCAGATGCTCATATCTTTTTCATTCTTGGCTAAATCTCTGGAATACAATAGTCATGATACCCTTCTTGACTTGTCCAAGTTCGTAACTTACTGAGTTACACCATCTGAGGGATCCAGACCTGATTGTCAGACTATGTTACATACTATGTTCTTGTTCACCGGATCAAAACAATCTTTAATCTAACTTCTGGTATAGGCATATTATGTACTGTAGATGTGTGGGATAGACTTTGTTGCCATCAATGAAAACACTTATGAAACCACATAGTGTCTTGCCAACTGGTTCCTCATTTGTCTCTATTTGAAATAGTGCTCTCCTCATCACTAGTGATTTTCCTTTCTCAGGTTCACCAACTGAACTTGATGATCCAACAAGTTCTTCTTCCACATAGGCTTCTCTTCCACTGTCCTCTATCCTCTTGCTTGTACTACCATGATTACACTCAAATGCTATATGTCCTTCACCTCCACACTTGAAACAGGTTCCTCTGAATGTTCTCCTATCAGTCCTCTTCCTTCTCTTCTATATCCTTCATTCCGGTATGAATTATAATTACCTCTGTGATGAAAATTTATGTCATTGCTCCGGTAGGCATTACTATCTTTGTCCTCCTTCTTAAATGGGCTGTCTAGGTTACTGTACTTCAGATGTGATCTATCTCCTCCAGAAAATGTTCTACCTCTCTAAACTTTACCTCCTCTTCCTCTCTGTTTGTGATCATGCCTCTTATTCATCTTCTCTTCAACTTTCAGGACAAACTGATATGCTTCCTCTAAATATGTGATTCTTACAAAGCTTAGTTCTTCTTGAATGTTCAATCTCAGTCCATTGATGTATCTAGCCACTTTCTCTTTGCTTCCTTCACTATGTCATATCCTTATGATCATCTTATGAAATTCTTCTGTATACTCCTTCACAGATTTCTCCTTTTGTCTCAGGTTTTGCAATCTCTTCAACATTTCCAAGTCATAGTCAATAGGTATAAATTGATTCTTCAATTTTGACACCATTCTATCCCATTTTGTAATCTTTTATTTCCCTCTTCTATTTCTATCCAACTGAACTTTCTTCCACCATATAGAAGCATGTCCTTTCAACTTTGTCTTTGTAAATTTTACCTTCTCTAAATCTTCAACTTCTTCATACTCAAAGTATTCTTCCATGTCATTTATCCAATCAATCAACTCTTCGGGATCCAAATTACTAGTGTAATTCAATACATCAACTCTAGGTGTCAATCCTCTTTGCCTATCTTCTTTGACAACATCTAATCAAATTCTCATTATTTTCATCATTTCCATCATCTCATCCATTCTACCAGCCATTGTTTCAACAACAACTCTCCTTGGTGGCATCTTCCTAGGATCAAGTGCAAACTACCTCAAGTTCGGTGATTGGGATATAAGGTGACAACTACCTCACAATCGGCAATTAGTTATGACACAAGTAACCTACCTCAATTCAGAGATCTATCCATAGAAAGATCTTACGGAATTCCCTCACTAACTTCTCTTAATTTGCTTCCAAAGATTCAAATTTTTGCTCTGATACCACTTGGTGCAGTCATGGTAGGAGGGTTCAAAAAATGAATTGTCCAGACCATGTAGCAAGAGTAAACACAATGGAAACAACACCAAGATATGAAACAAATGTAGATTCAGTCATTCAATATATTATAGAATTCAAATATAGATCAGTCGGCTTCATGCAAGCTTACAATTAGGGCTCATAGGCCTGATTACAGAAGATGCACAAGATAAAGCTTTGAAGCTCCTTCGCAAGAATTCAAGCTATCAATCAACTCTAATGTGATGAAATATTTTCTAACTACTTTCCTAGAGATCTATTACATCGTTATATATCATATTTGGTACAAAAGATTCCTCTGCATCAGCCAAGGAAGATCACAAACTCCAATGAAGAGTTGTAACATGTGTACATGGATAGGTTAGGCCTAATCATAAATAATTCCTTCGCAAATGACTAGAATGAAGTGCGGATCTTAGGGAAGGTTGGTCATGAACCATAGATCATTGAATGATGTGTCATTAGGCTCCACAAGTCAAGAAATGCTCTGCAGGTCTTCTCCTTAGCTGATTATCTGAGACTGTCAGGATGCTCTATTATGAGAAAACAATCAATCTTCTAATAGTGATCTTTTTGTTATCTTAACCAAATACTTTGAGACTTGGATATGATGTACATGAATGAATCTAGATGCTAAGTCTAGCTCCATAAGATCTAATATGTGACTGCGGTAGAATACAGACAAAAATCTAGAAACTACTACAGATTGAACTTCCTAAACTAAACTACGAAATGAAAAGAAACAAACTAAACTGCAAACAAACTAAAATGCAAATGTTTTTTTTTTTTGTTGATGTAAGATTTCTCTTAAACTAGGGATGCTCCTGCATAATATGAAGGCTATGGAAAAAATAATAAGAGTGGGACAATCATATGAGCCACTAGGGGAGACCAAATTGAGGACAACGATCTTGGATAATAACTATTTCAAGATTAATATTCTCAATGGAGAAAATGAAAGCCACATGGGTCACTAGCAGATGCAACATAATCATGGATGGGTGGAAAGATATCATCCATCATCCACTCATCAACTATAACATTAGAAAATGTCCCCTTGGGGGCTTTTCCCTCATAAGGTTTAGCTTTCGGGTCTTTACCATGCATTCAGGACATTTTAGTTCATATTTTAATACTTTGATGGAATGAGACATAGGTTCCTTGGCAAATAGGGCCTAGGTGGACCCCTTGAGCTATACCCTACCCAAAATAGGGGGGAGGACTTGGACGCTCGTGCCCTAGTCCTGCCCTATTTTGGGGCAATCCCAATTTCTGGGTGTCGGTTAGTGACCGTTATTAGGTCCCTTTGCTGACATAGTAAGTTTGAATTTGAAATATCTTGGTGAGAGTGCTTGTAGATGCATATATAAACATATGTAGGCATTCATTTGTAAACTAAATTATGTTAATGTGATTTTAGCATCCTAAAGATGATTCAAGGCTTTCTATTGTGTTGCAATAGTAGACTTGTGTGTTTTGTGTGTTGATATTTATAGATTTGAGCATCAATCTCCTCATGGCATGAAGAGGATCTTCCTCCATGAGAGCTTCACTACAAGGTGACATATCATTGTGTTTTTATTATTGATTCATTTAGTTTTTGGCCTCTGCCTCAAAAGGGCACACCCTCTTTATTTGACAATGGTGTTTGGAGACTTAACTGTCCTCCGGGGCTTGACTGAGGCAAGCCTTTAAACACCACAACCCCCAAACTAAGTCTTGTGATTACAGGTTATAGGTGTCACATCTGGGAAAAGTGGAGTTGTAGGAAGCTTGGGTAGACATCAAGGATTCAAGATCTGAAGGAAAGATGGACAATGGAGTACTTCCAGGACTAGGGCACTCATTCCAGTGTCCTCTACAGATAGATTCTGGAAAATAGAAATACAGGGCTGATCAATGTCCGAAGGAGGTCCAGATTCCCTGAAAAAGTAGGTACCTTGGACTTGGATGTTCGCTCCAATGTCCCTGACTATTTTGCTTTAGAACCCCAAAAATAGGTATTCTGTAAATTAGTATTTTACTCTTGTTTGCAAGAGCTTTTTCCGTAATTCATTAATTTGTTGTCATATTTGCATAATTAGGGTCTTAATGGTTAATTGAGCATAGGAGAAGGAAAAATTGATAATTAATTCCCTAATCCAAGTTTTCCTACATCTAAAAGTGATTCTAGGGTATGATAGTGCTCACCACTTGACCCTAGATCCTTTAATGTTAGGGTGAAAGGAGGATTTTAACATCTAAACCATAAAAGATCAACAAATCCAATTTTACCCTAAACATTTTTGTGAACCCTTGTCTTTGAACTTAAATTACAACTTTCTGAGTGTTTTTCTATAGATTTTGTGTGATTTTATTCATTCATATAGGTATTTAACTTATTGCATTGATAAAATTTAAAAAAAAATTGGAAAAATTGGAAAAATACCAAAAAATTGCATTGTTTGGCTTACTAAATTGTGTCAATTCTTCCTAAATTTTCCTAATTCATGATTTTTGCATCAGATCTGATATAAACTATAGAAAAATACAAAAATTAAAAATCTTGCTTTGCATTTTGATAATTTAATTGCTAGGGTTTTGTGGAAATTTTGACAATTTTTATATAACCTAGTAATTCCAAAATCTAGGGTTTGTAGGCAAAATATTTTATCAGATTTTTCTACTAATTTTATAGGCTAATTCAAATTTTAATTTGGATTTAGTATTTCTTTTTAGTGTGAATTTGCATTTAAATTTAATTTACTTGCATTTTGGCATTAAAAATCTCAACAAAAACTAGCAATTTTGGTGCAATATCATTAAATTTGCATGGGAATTTTGCATGTTTAAGCTTGAAAATAATTTTCAGATATAATGGTATGTAATTTCAATAAAAAATAAGACTTCAAACCATTTGCATAGCATTTTTCTCCAAAATCTCAAACCTAGGGCTTTGAAAATAATGATTTTCACTAATTTTGGCCTTACCGACTTCATAAATTTGCACCATAAGTGTGTTGTGAAAGATATTTTTACATTAATTTTCTATTATTAGGGTAATAATTTTCTTCCCCTCATAAAAAGCTTCACAACACCCTTTTAATGGGCTATTGTAGTGAAAAATTGGTGAAAAACTACACATTTTGATAATTTTTGCCCTAGGGTTTGACCTAGTTTGCACTCCAAGGGTGTTGTGATCAATTTTGTGGATTGAGGTGACTGATATTCTTGATTTTATTTGTTTTCCATCCTAAAATTCCTTACAACGCTTGTTTTTCTAGGTCTCGGAGTTGAAAAACCGTGAAAAATAACCTATTTTTACTATATTTTCACTAGGGTTTTACCTTAAGCGGCATTGAAAGCATGTTGTGTTGGATATTTTTACATCAAGTGGCTATTATTACTGATATTAGTTTCTATCCATCATCATTTTCCTCACAACACCCTTTGTTATGCTACTTTGCATTAACTTGGAATCACATCAAGAGTGTGTTGAGAGTTATCATTTTTCTGTTTTGGACTGATATTAGACATATAATTTTCTTCCCTTGACTTAAATCCTTACAGAACCCTTTGTTTCATTCATTTGCATTGAAAAAGTACAAAAAATCAAGCATTGTAGGTCATTCTTGCTTATAGTTTTGCATTGGTCTTTGCACAATTTTCAAAAGATTTTAATATATGATTTTGCATTGATGTTACAAGAAATTTCATTATGGCATTTTATATTGTTGCACTTTGGTATCTTTACATGCAAATATCAAGAACTTTGAGAGTTTCTACAAATTTCTTAATAAGAGTCCTCATGTGCTCACTTATTTACAAGCTATGTATCACAAGGATATATTTAGATGCTCTTCATTTGAAATCCTTGAATATGTATCTAATTTTGACAACTTCACCTCTCTCATGAATACATACCCTTAGGTACTAGAAGATCTAATGAAACACATTAAGAATGATGAGAGTGAAAGTTCTATTAATGCTTTGGATTTAATAACAAAATTGTATGATGATGACATAGAAAATGATTCCTCCTATGAGGATATACTGGCACAAGAGGATGAAATTATTGACACATTTCTAAACATTACCATACTCTTTATGGAAAATGAAACATTAGTGGATAAAGGGCTCCCTCTCAAGAAGGATTCTTCATGGGTAGAGAAAGACTATTCACCTGATCATTTGGTGCATGAGACCTCTATGGATAATCCATTGGACCTTTCACCTTTGATTAAAAATTCAAGAACCTTCGATGAGAGGACTATGGATATATCTAGTCTGACTAATGAGACAGTACCTTCCTCTCATCCCATTACTCTCCTTGGCCAAGATGTAGCATTAGTGGATGAGAAAAGGTCTCTCACATTAAATCCTTTAGGGATGGATGTTGGATGCATCCAAGAGGGAAAATATGTTAATTCAATATGGACCAATAAACTTTGTAGCAATATTCCAAAGATGATTGTCCGAGGGGCACCTAGTGTACCCTCTTGCTTAAAACTAGTGATTACTATTCAAGGTAGATCCCTAGATCACATCTATGAATATGCAAAGCAAATTGCTCCAAGAAATCAGGGTGTGCAAAATGTGATTGTTTATACATATAACACCCGTAGTAACAAGCAAAGTAAGCAAGCACCACAAGTGCCTATCTCTCTTCTGAGATATCATCCTATGCTCTCTCAACCACCTCATCTTACTCATACAAGTGGTCAAGAGTATGATCTTGTCAAATAGCTTCGCGCTATTCTAGCTAAGATTTCTCTTTGGTATTTAATACAAACATCGCCTACATACCATGGAATACTCCAAGAAGCTTTGTAAAAGGTAATTGTCCCACCTATTGTTAAGCCTAATGACGTAGCAGCCGTATTCGATAGTATGCATGCGACAAAAATAGATATTCTCTTTCAACAACAGGAATTACTGTCAATTGAAGTTCAAAATCAATATGATCCTCTTGTAATCTTTGTTAAAATAAACAAAACATTGGTTAAGAGAGTTATGATTGATAACAAATAAGCTCTTAATGTTTGTGGCATTGACTTATTACATAATATTAAAGTTGATGCATCTGCCATCAAGATAGAACCATTAAGTATCTATGGTTTTGACAATGTTGAACGACAATCCATAGGTACTATAACTTTACCTATAAAAGTGGGACATGTGATGGTGCCTACCCTGATTCATGTCATGCCTAGTTCTTTATCTTACAACATGATTCTTGGTAGACTCTAGATTAATGCATTGGGGGCAGTCCCTTCCACTCTACATCATTCAATCAAATTTATATTCAAAGGTAAACTTCATACTATTCAAGCTGATCCTGAACCAGATAACTATTTACACATTGAAATGCAAAATTAAGTTTACAATCATATGAGCTTAAACAATTTGTGAAGTGATCCATCAATGACTAATGTTGTGCAAAACTCTCAACCATTGAATGCACTTGTTGGTGATGATTGGGGTTCATTAGATTTTAACCCTTGCAGTACAGGGGAATATGAATTTAATCAACTTGACAAATCAAAATTAGCATCGATCTTGTCTAAGCAACCTTTTGGAACATTTGAGAATAACAAAGTCTCCTTGGTTGAAAATAAGGACAATACTCTAACTTATACTCCAATTTATGATACCTATGAGGCTTCATCTTCTTCTAAGGAATTGGATTCTCTATATGGTCGTGGATTTCAAATTTTATACAAACATAACAACTATGTAGGTAAGTGATGTGGTATAAATCAACAAGGGATTCGAGTACCTATAGAATCCGCTTCAACATATTACTCAAGCAACATTGGATATAATCCTTTTAAAGAAAAGAAATCTTCTCGTCGTCCTAAACTTATTGTTAATTCAACAAGATCAAAACAGCATGACAAATATCCTAGATATGCAGGTTCTTAATGATGGTGGTACTAGGTAAGTATCTCTATCGTGATGTGCTTCCCCCGTGATGTGTTGTGTTGTTTAGGCCTCCTGGGATGACCTCAGATTCTCCCATAAGGTTTAGGATACTAGGAGACCACCTCTATTGTGACCTTCTATTTGTATCATCATTCTTCTATATTGCCTCTCTCTGATTTCATTGTTGTGTGTTGTGTCTTATGGACATAGCATCGTGGTTGGTGACTTGGGGGCACCCTCCTACGCAACTGTCCCTAAGACACTTGTTTTCTCCTCTCTTATTTATTGTTTCCCTTCCTCTAGTGTTTCCACCTAGCAGGTGGATGACGAAAAACATTTATACTGATGCATACCTAGTGTCCCTTTAAAGAGAAATCAAAAAATGGACTATAGTTCCTAATATGATGATGGGGTTGTATTTCTTATTCGACACTTGGCTAGTGGAAGCATTTGTACTTTCCACATAGTGATGATTTTGATGGTGTTCTATCTCATTTACAAATCATAAACAGTACTATTGCTCTGTGCACTTTGTCTACATTGAATCTTGCATACGTCAGATTTCATATGCATTGATGTTGTTGTTTATCATGATGTTGTAAACACTAACATGTTTCTTGTAGGGATGTGTTTGTGGAAACATTTGGTGATCATAAAGTATATGTCACCTCTGGGGGGCATGGGCTTTGTGAAATTTGGTGTTCCCTGGTGTGTTTTCTTCCTACCTTAACGTGCTTGATATCGATACATGATATCAACCACCTTAAGGTGGGGGGATATATAAGATAAGTTTTCTGTTGTAGATGTTAGCAATGTGCTTGTCCTCAGGCCTCCTACATCCTGAGTTTGTTTGCAACCAATCAATCAATCTATTGTGTATACCTCCTTTTCACCATAAGGCATCTCTGTAATGCAGGTGGGGTTGTATGCTTTTGAGCTCATACCTCCTTTTCACTGTAAGGCATCTCCATGACATGGGTGGGGTGGTATGCCATGCTTCCTTTTCACTATAAGGCATCTCTGTGATGTGGGTGGGGTTACATTTTCAAAAGTCCTATGCGGAGGCAGGGAGCAGTTATGTGACTAACTCAGCCCTTAAGCATGTCTTCGATGATTGTTGTGGTGAATCCCAATCATCAGTGTGTGCCTGTAATGTGCCTGAGATGGTGATGAGCCTAGAAATAGGCAACACACCATCGCTTGCCTGTCATGTTTTCTCCGTGTCTTCAAGTGTGTGTGTTTTGGTGTGCTTGTTTTGTTCGGCATGTTTGCTGCCCCATATGCGGTATGCATTTTGGGAGGTTTTGTGTGTCTTGTGTATGTGTTGGCCCATATTTACTGACACCTATGCCTTAAGGTAGTGCATCTGGTATTATGGGAGGTTTTTTTACTTTCCAGTACTTGCATTTGCATTTCATATATATGAGAAAAAGAAAAGAAAATATATTTTTTTGTCTACCATGCATTAATGTGTCTTCTATGCATTAATTATCTTCGTCATGTTCTATGTGACTGTAACTGTCTTCTCTATGTTTTGCATGCCGATTATTGTCTTCTATGCAATTGGCGTGTCTTCTCCATGCTTTGTATGTTTGTTGTGTTTGTGACCTTACTTTAATGCATGTATTGGCCTTACATTTATACATACATTAAAGTTGGGGCTAAATGTAACGTCAAAAAATGTCCCCTTGGGGGCTTTTCCCTCATAAGGTTTAGCTCTCGGGTCTTTAGCATGCATTTAGGACATTTTAGTTCATATTTTAATACCTCGATGGAATGAGACCTAGGTTCCTTGGAAAATAGGGCCTAGGTGGACCCCTTGAGCTATACCCTACCCAAAATAGGGGGGAGGACTTGGCTGCCCGTGCCCTAGTCTTGCCCTATTTTGGGGTAGCCCCAATTTTTGGGTGTCAGTTAATGACCATTATTAGGTCCCTTTGCCGACATGGTAAGTTTGAATTTTAAATATCTTGGCGGGAGTGCTTGTAGATGCATATATAAACATATGTAGGCATTCATTTGTAAACTAGATTATGTTCATGTGATTTTAGCATCATAAAGGTGATTCAAGGCTTTCTATTGTGTTGCAAGAGAAGACTTGTGTGTTTTGTGTGTTGATATTTACATATTTGAGCATCAATCTCCTCATGGCATGAAGAGCATCTTCCTCCATGAGAGATTCACTACAAGGTGACATATCTTTGTGTTTTTATCATTGATTCCTTTAGTTTTTGGCTTCTGCCTCACAATGGTATATCCTCTTTATCTAACAATGGTGTTCAGAGACTTAAGTGTCCTCTAGGGCTTGACTGAGGTAAGCCTCTAAACACCACAACCCCCAAACCAAGTCTTGTGATTGTAGGTTACAAGAGTCACATCTGAGAAAAGTGGAGTTGCAGGAAGGTTGGGCAGACATCAGGGATTTAGGATCTGAAGGAAAGATGAACAAAGGAGTACTTCCAAGACTAGGGTGCTTGTTCCAGTGTCCTCCATAGATAGACTCTAGAAAACATAAGTCACACGGTTGATCAGTGTTCGAAGGAGGTTCAGATTCCCTAAAAAAGTAGGTACCTTGGACTTGGGCACCCGCTCCAGTGTCCCTGACTGTTTCGCTTTGGAACCCTGAAAATAGGTATTCTGTAATTTAGTATTTTACTCCCCTCTGCAAGAAATTTTTCTGTAATTCATTAACTTGTTGTTGTATTTGCATAATTAGGGTTTTAATGGTTAATTGAGCATAGGAGAAGGAAAAATTGATAAATAATTCCCTAATCTGCATTTCCCTACATCTGAAAGTGACTCTAGGGTATGATAGTGCTTGCCACTTGACCCTAAATCCTTCAATGTTAGGGTGAAAGGAGGATTTTAACATCTAAACCACAAAAGATCAACAAATCTAATTTTACCCTAAACATCAACATTATGGTCACATGTATACAGGGCCCTTCCTTAGGGCTATTGATTGTTCAAGGCACCACAAGGATGTAGATTTTTAGTTGCAGATCCTCAGAGAGGCTATTGAGGAGGTTGGGGTAGAGAATGTGGTGCAAGTAGTGATAGATGCAGCACATGTGTGGAAAGCTACATGGAAATTCATTAAGATAGACTATAGGCATATTTGGTAGACTTCTTGTTGTGTGCATGCCATGAATAATGTACTCAAGGACATGGGCAAAATTACATGGATCAAGGAGATGGTGAGAGATGTTAGAGATGTGTAGATGTTTATCTATAACCACAATACTTCAGATGCACTCTTCAGGACCTTCTCTAAGGAATTTTTAAAACCTGCAGAGACTAGATTTGCCTCATTTTTCATTATTTTAGACCGAATACTTGAGTTGCAAGAGGCATTGCAACTAATGGTCATGACAATAGAGTGGAATCGGTTGCCCAATTCTAAGTCAGAGTAGGGGAGGAGAGTGAAGGAGGTAGTGAAGAGTGACACATTTTGGTTTGATGCAAAACACATTGTTGCCATCATCAATCCAGTATTCACAATACTTAGATATGGGGACACAAATGTACCTAACCTTGGAGAGATGTATGAGTGTATTGATAGTATGTTTGACCAAATGGAGGCCATTGTATAGGAGGAACCCACATTACAGTTCCACAATGAACATATCTACCCAATCATTCATCATCGATGGGAGAACCTCAGCACTCCCTTGTACATGGCTTCCTATGCATTGAACCCATAGTGGTATTTGCAAAGACTTAGCAAAGTTACACCTATACATGACGTTGAGGTGAAGGCAAGGTTTATGAAGGCCATCAAGAAGATGCATGATCCTATACAAGATATCATCATTTGTACTAAGTGTACAAAATTTTCCTCTTATGGGATATTTAGAGGAGGCCAAGATGGATAGGGAGACTATGGGACAAGAGGATCCAATTCTATGGTAGACTATGCATGGGCCTAATTCTTTGACCACCACACTAGCCATTCATCTATTGTCCCTATTGCAAGTATGAGGTTAACCAGTGTTGTCATTGATGTCAACATACTCATATTGCATTTGATAAGAAGGATTAGATGAGCTGTGTGCTGAGGTTATTGAGGAAATTAGTCTCAATCAGGAGCAGTGAAGAACAGTGATGAGAAGAAGGAAAAAGTACTCAATAAGTTGAGGATCAGAGGATGCAGATTAAAGGGTTTGTAGATATGAGTCTTGAGATGTTCCAGTTAAGATTTCAGAGGTCCGTATGAAGATCTAAAGAGGTTATGTTTGCTCAAGTAGAACCAGTTCTGGTAGGCATTCAATGGTGACAGAGTGTCACAGATTGGTCTGGTGAGTTCCAGAATTACATCATCTTATTTTGCGGATTGGAAGGAGTGTTGAAAAAGTCAGTGTGAAGTGACAACTGATTTGTGAATGATTTGGAGGTCTGCAAGAACCTTTTGCATTATGACAGTGATGACAAACTATGTTCTTGAAGTCTCAGATGAAGAAGAGAAGGATTCCAGTAAGCATATGAAGTGCAGATGTTCTTGCTGATTAAGGAAAGCTTGTGGTGATCTGTGGATCATGTCTAGTTCATGTTGGTGGTCCGCATTGAAGTTAGAGTTTGTATTTGAAGAATAACCATGGATTTTGGTGTTCTTTCTAAGACTGGCCGACCGGATGTATTACACGTCTTGCAAATGATCTCATAGGTGTTTGCCGACTTAGATGATTGTTCCTAAGTCGATGCCTTGTATAAATAAGGGTTTGTGAATTCATTTTGAAGTGTGTGTCTTGTGGTGATGAGGGTGATATAGCGAAGAGAAGTACGAAAGGCAGAGCAGGAGTTTTTTCTTTTTGGGCTGAAATGGAACTATTCCAGACATGGTAAAGATGTCAATCTCTAGTTCAAGTTTGTAATACTTGTTATCTTGTAGACAATGTGTCTCTTGTAGGCAGTGTGCCTCCTTGTGAGTAGTGTGCTCAGGCAGTGAGCCCTAATTGGCATGTGCCATCTATTTTTCTTATTCTTCTAACAGAGAATAAGCCTTGGGTTAATCACCCTATGGTTTTTCCCTTAACCAGGTTTTCCACGTCAAAATCTTAGTGTCTCTTGTGTTGATGTGTATCTGTTCTAGTGTTTTTGCCTTATGCTTTCATGAATGATTAATTGCCATGCTATTGATTAACAAAGTGGATTTTAGTGTTTGAATTGAAAGCAAATTAAGGATAACTGATTCAGCCCCCCTCTCAGTTATCAACAATTGGTATCAAAGCTAAGTTCCTCTAAAAGGAGCTTAACCACTTAAGGAGAACCAGGATGTCGTCATACAAGAAGGATAGTTCAAAGTTTGATGGAACCAACTTCTCTCTTTGGAAAGGTCGCATGAAATGTCACTTGGAGTGTATGGGAAAAGCATACTTGTCCATGGTCACAAAAGCTTATGTACCTCCACAGCATGGTCTGACAACTCTAAATGAAATCATAGATACTGAAAACAATCTGCAGACCAAAGAAGCTCTTCTAAGTGTATTAACTAACTCAGAGCTCTCAAATGTTATTGACCTAGCAACTGCCTATGAGATCTGGATCAAACTGGAACTTCTGTATGAAGGAGATGAGTATGTTAAGAGTGCAAGGTTACAGAGTCTCAAAGGGAAATTTGAATGATTGAAGATGAGAGATGATGAAAATATCACTACCTTTATGCCAAGAGTAAATGAGCTAGTGTGTGGAATTAGGAATGCTAGTGGAGTTTTGGATGAAAATGAGATTGTTTGCAAAATTCTCAGATCCCTTCCTACTGCCTACAAAATCAAGGTTGCTGCCATTGATGAATTCAGAGCTCATACAACTGTCACAAGAGACCAATTGGCTACATTTGAAATGACTGAGTTTGGAGATGATCCCCCCAAGACTAAATCTGCATTCAAAGCTAGTGCCTATGTGAAAGGCAAAGAAAGATTTGATCCGGGAGAAAATTCTTCAAGGAAGCTGTCATGGTATGATCAAGCAAGGAAAGACATGGAAGAAGAAGAAGCAAAATAGCTCAACTTGAAGCCCTCATTGCAAAAAGACTGCCAAGAGGATCCGGTAAGTATGAAGGAAAATTACCTTTTAAATGCTTCAACTGTAATAAGATTGGTCACTTTGCCTCAAGATGTCCAGAAAGATCTACAAGGTCAAATTCTAATAGACAAAGGTTCTAAAAGAATTGTTATTATGTTCATGAAGAAGTTGATAATGAAGGAGTAACAGATGATGAATCAGAGATAGGAGACAAATCTAGAAATGAATGGGTGTTTATTGCCATCAAGGAAGAAGATCCAATATCTATCAATCATAAGGTTGAAGAAAGAGCTTTGGCTACCCAAGTTGAAGAAAAGGATGATTGGGTTATTGACAGTGGATGCTCTCACCATATGATAGGTGACAAGAACAAGTTCTTAGATTTGGAAAGGTATGAAGGAGGAGTGGTAAAGTTTGGTGACAACTCTTCTTGTAGAATCAGAGGAAGAGGAACTATTTCTCTTAATGGAACAAACAAAACTGGTAATGTGCTGTATGTTGAAGGTTTGAAGCACAATCTTTGAAGTGTTGGACAGTTGGTGGACAAAGGCTATGATCTCCGATTCAAGGATGGAAAATGCAAAATCTTTGAAAGATCTAGAACAAAGATTGCATCTGGTACTCAAACTAAAGGTAATATCTTCCACTTGGTTGGTGCTAATAAAAGTTGTCTCTTTGTTCAAGTTGATCAGAGTTGGTTATGACATAGAAGGATGTGTCATGTAAATTTTGATAACATCATCAAGATAAGTAATACTCAGGCTGTAAGAGATCTTCCAAAATTGATAAAACCTACAAATAGTGTGTGCAATGAATGTCAGCTAGGTAAATAGAGCAGAGTCTCATTCAATAGCAAGGATCAGTCCTCTACCGGATTATTGGAATTAGTTCATACTGATCTATGTGGTCCGACAAGAATCAAGAGTATGCAAGGTGATAGATATTTCATGTTACTGATTGATGACCATTCCTGGATGATGTGGGTTACCTTTCTGAAAGAGAAATCAGAAGCTTTTGATAAGTTCAAAATCTTCAAGGCTATGGTAGAGAATCAAACCGGATTGAAACTAAAATGTCTGAGGTCTGATAGAGGTGGTGAATTCACATCTGGTGAATTCATAGACTTTTGTGAGAAGCCTGATATATAGAGACAGTTGTCTGCTCCTAGGACTCCACAACATAATGGAGTAGTTGAGAGAAAGAACTAGACCATCCAGGAAGCATCCAGGATAATGATGATGGAAGCAAATGTTCCTCAGATGTTTTGGAGAGAAGTTGTCAGCACTGTAGTCTACACTCTCAATCGAGTTCAAATTAGAAGCAATACCGGTAAGACTCCTTATGAACTTTGGTTTGGCATCACTCCTACTATGAGATACTTCAGAGTATTTGGTAGCAAATGTTAGATTAAAAGAGATGAAGATCTAGGAAAGTTTGATGATAGAAGTGATGAAGAAATTTTCTTAGGTTACTCCACTCAAAGCAAAGCATACCGGTGTTACAATAAGAGACTGAGAAAGATGATAGAAAGTACAAATGTGAAGGTTGATGAAGGTATTGAAAAGCCCTCAAGATTCATTGAGTATAATGAAGATGATCAGAAAGGTGTTCTGATTCAAGGAACTCAATCCTCTCCTGAAGGACAGATTCAGACTGATCTAGTAAATCAGGAAGAAGAGATAGGTCTGGATGAACCTGATCAAGAAGCAGAAGTGCAAGAAACTCCCAAAGTTCTAAGGTATGTAAGACTGAACCACTCTGAAGATCAGATCATAGGTGACAGAAGAAAAGGTGTGCAAACTAGAAGGAATGTTGCTCAAAATCTGGATGAATGTTGTCTGATCTCAAAGATTGAACCTAAGACAATAAATAAAGCCTGCAATGATAAAAATTGGACCAAAGCAATGGAGGAAGAGTTGATGCAAATTGAGAAAAATCACACTTGGGATCTTGTTTCTAGACCTAGTAATAAGAATGTGATTGGAACTAAATGGGTCTTCCAGAACAAACTAAATGAAGTAGGTGAAGTAATTAGAAATAAAGCCAGATTAGTCTGCAAAGGCTACTCTCAAATAGAAGGGATTGATTTTGAGGAAACCTTTGCTTCGGTGGCAAGAATTGAAGCAGTCAGACTATTTCTTGCATTTGCTGCCTTCAAAGATTTCAAAGTGTATCAGATGGATGTCAAATCTGCTTTCCTGAATGGTGACTTAGAAGAAGAGGTGTACATTGAACAACTGGATGGATTTCAGTTATCTGAGCATGGTGATATGGTCTACAAATTAAAGAAGGCACTATATGGTCTAAAGCAAGCCCCAAGAGCATGGTATGAGAGGCTAGACAAACATCTTTTGAAGATTGGTTTCAACAAAGGTACTGCTGATAGTAACCTATATTTTAAAATTGATCATGAAAACATCTTGATTGTTGAAGTATTTGTTGATGATATCATCTTTGGAGGAAGAGACAGTATGTGTAAAACCTTTGCAAACCAAATGAAAAGTGAGTTTGAAATGTCAATGCTCGGTGAAATGAATTTCTTCTTGGGTCTGTAAATTACTTAGACAAAGAAAGGAATCTTTATCTCTCAAACCAAATATGTGAAAGAACTATTGAAGAAATTTGGAATGGAAGATTCAAAGCCAATGAACACTCCTATGGCTACTGTATGTAAGTTGAGCAAAGATGATGACTCTCCTAAGACAGATCAATGATTGGTGGATTACTATATCTCACTCAGACTAGACCAAATATAATGCAGGCTGTTGGTCTTGTGGCGAGATTCTAGGCTGATCCTAGAGAATCTCATGTCATGGAAATCAAAAGAATTTTTAGGTACTTGAAAGGAACAGTTGAGTATGGTCTATGGTATCCCAGAGATCATGACTTTTCTCTTTATGCATATACAGATGCAGATTGGGCAGGAGATGTGGATGATAGGAAGAGTACAAGTGGAGGAGCATTCTTTTTTGGAAAAAGGTTGGTTTCTTGGCTAAGAAAGAAACAAGAAGCAATATCCCTATCTACAACAGAAGCATAATACATTGCAGCAACAGGTAGTTGCACTCAACTTTTGTGGATGAAGCAAATGCTAAGAGATATTCAAGTAGAATATGAGGAGCCTATCACAATTTTCTGTGATAATTCAAGTGCAATAAATATTTCTAAGAATCCAGTGTTGCATTCTAAGACCAAGCATATATCTATCTAATTTCACTTCTTGAGAGAACAAGTGAACAAGGGTGAAGTCAGATTGGAGTATGTGCCCTCCAAGGATCAGCGTGTAGATATTTTGACTAAACCTCTTCCCAAGGACTCTTTTGAGTATCTCAGGGAGAAGTTAGGGGTCATGGCCCCTCTGGTGATAAACTAGGATGCACTGATGTGCATCAGTCCAGTGGATATCACAGTCATATCTTGTGATCCAGATTGATGATGGGGAGTTGCTACTAAGGAGGAGCAACTGGTATGATTTTGATGTGTTAGAATTGCAAGTATGAGCCCTTTGCCATTGATTTCAAAGGAGGAGAGAAGACATGTGAAAAACAAGTGGTTGATGATCAAAGGGGGTGTAGTAAAGGAAGAGAAGACATGTGAAAAGTTGTTGCTGATAGGGGGAGCTGTGACAGAAAGGAGAAGTTCTTGTCTTGATGGTTTTTTTTCACATCATATGTTGCCATCAATGACAAAGGGGGAGATTGTTGCAAGTATGAGGTTAACCAATGTTGTCATTGATGTCAACATACTCATATTGCATTTGATAAGAAGGATTGGATGAGCTGTGTGTTGAGGTTATTGAGGAAATTAGTCTCAATTAGGAGCAGTGAAGAAGAGTGATGAGAAGAAGGCAAAAGTACTCAATAAGTTGAGGATCAGAGGATACGGATTAAAGGGTTTGTAGATATGAGTCTTGAGATGTTCCAGTTAAGATTTCAAAGGTCTGCATGAAGATCTGAAGAAGTTATGTTTGCTCAAGTCAAACCGGTTCCGGCAGGTGTTCAGTGGTGACAGATTGTCACAGATTGGTCTGGTGAGTTCTGGAATTACATCATTTTATTTTGCGGATTGGAAGGAGTGTTGAAGAAGTTAGTGTGAAGTGACAACTAGATTTGTGAATGATTTGGAGGTCTGGAAGAACCTTTTGCATTATGATAGTGATGACAGACTATGTTCTTGAAGTCTCGGATGAAGGAGAGAAGGATTCCAATAAGAAGATGGAGTGCAGATGTTCTTGGTGATTAAGGAAAGCTTGTGGTGATCTATGGATCGTGTCCAGTTCATGTTGGTGGTCCGTATTGAAGTTAGAGTTTGTATTTGAAGAATAACCATGGATTTTGGTGTTCTTTCTAAGACTGGCCAACCGGATGTATTACACGTCTTGCGAATGATCTTATAGGTGTTTGCTGACTTAGATGATTATTCCTAAGTCGATGCCTTGTATAAATAATGGTTTGTGAATTCATTTTGAAGTGTGTGTCTTGCGGTGATGAGGGTGATATAGCGAAGAGAAGTGCGAAAGGCAGAGCAGGAGTTTTTTCTTTTTAGGCTGAAATGGAACTATTCCAGACATGGTAAAGATGTCAATCTCTAGTTCAAGTTTGTAATACTTGTTATCTTGTAGACAATGTGTCTCTTGTAGGTAGTGTGCCTCCTTGTGAGCAGTGTGCTCGGGCAGTGAGCCCTAATTGGCATGTGCCATCTATTTTTCTTATTCTTCTAACAGCGAATAATCCTTGGGTTAATCACCCCGTGGTTTTTCCCTTAACCAGGTTTTCCACGTCAAAATCTTGGTGTCTCTTGTGTTGATGTGTATCTGCTCTGGTGTTTCTATCTTATGCTTTCAAGAATGATTAATTGCAATGCTATTGATTAACAAAGTGGATTTTAGTGTTTGAATTGAAAGCAAATTAAGGATAACTGATTCACCCCCCCTCTCAGTTATCAACAGTCCCAAGTTTCTAGTTCTTCAACTACTAAGAGGAACTAGTCTAGTTACAATTTCATCCACTTTGTTAAGAGGGATAGACTTACCTCTTGGAGGGTGGAGAAACTTGTAGCTATATAGTGCCTTGCATCTCATTGACCATAACATGCTTATGTACAAGGAGAGTCTAGTAGCTTGATGGGATGTAGAGCTAGAGGAGCTAGCACAAGTGGATCGAGATGCAACACAGACAGGGTTGGTTGGTATTCCTTTGGAGGAGATTGACCCCAAGGATTCCAACAACTTGAGTGTTGAGGAGTTTGGAGCAAACTTTGGGGATGAATGATGATTCATTGATTTGACTCTTTGAGACACTAGTTCATTGGGCAATTGTGTTTGGATTTCTAATGTAATCATCATTTTGAAACTTGAATATAATATAAATATATTGATATTCAACATTTTCATTATTCAATGCAATTATGGAATATGTTTAAGTATTTAATATTTTCATATGTTATTCCTTGTATAGTTTTTATAACTATTCTTTTTAGTACTATATGTATTTGCACCACCCCCACCCTGCTGCCATCCCCTCACCATTCCCAAATCTAGGCCCTTGGTCCCCTTGTCCCTAAGACCCATAATCACATACCCCCATCCCCCCAGGGTCATGGAGCATTGGTAATGAGTTCATGTCCTATATTGGCTATTGTAGATTTTTCACTTCCATTCTAGATTGGAGCGGTATTGATGCAAAACAGGGACACTATAGCTTTTGAGAGTTAGAAGCTCAAGGAGTTAGAGAGGAGTTTCTCTACTTATGACAAGGAGATGTTAGCCATCATACATGCATTGGCTAAGTTTAGACAATATTTGGTTTATGGGAGATTTATGGTGAAGACAGATCATAAAAGTTTGAAGTTCTTCCTCAATCAAAAAGAATTGAATAATAGGTAGTAAAAGTGTGTAAGTAAGTTGCAGGCTTATGATTTTGATATTGAGTATGTTAAGGGAAAGAATAATGTGGTGGTTGATGTTTTATCTAGGAGGCCTTATTTATGTTCTATGACTAATATTTTTATTGATTGGAGAGCTTCTATATTAGTAGAGTATGCCAAGGATACATTTTCTATTGACATCTTGGAGGGCAAGTTGCAAGATGATAGGTATAAGGTGGTTTGAAGAGCTCATTCTAGATATAAGGACCAAGTATACCTTGTCCCAAGATCGAAGATGAAAGAGAAGATTTTGAGAGCATATCATGACTCTCCTTTGACTGGTTATCAGGGGTACTACATGACATATAAAAAGTTGAGAGAGATTTTCTTTGAAAGGCGTCAAGGGGGATGTTTTGAATCATGTTACAGAATGTTTGACTTGCTAACAAAACAAGGTAGAACAAACATTTCTAGTTGGTTTGTTACAGCCCTCACCCATTCCAAATTAGAAATGGGAGAGTATTTCGATGGATTTTATCACGAGTCTTCCAAAATTGTAAGGTAAGGATTGTATCTTTACAGTTGTGGATAGACTAACTAAGTATAGAGCACAACAGGTGGCTGATTTGTTGTTTAGAGAGGTGTTTAGATTACATGTGCTGCTTAGAAACATTGCAAGTCACAGTGACAACAAGTTCATTAGTTTGTTTTGGAAAAAAACATTTTCGATTGACTCACACAGAGTTGACTCGAAGTACTAGCTATCACCTCGAACAGATGGACAAACATATATTGTGAATAAATGGCTTGAATGATATTTGATAAATTATGTTATAGGATAGCAAACTACATGGATTAAGTGGTTGCATCTTGGGGAGTATTGCTACAATTCCACTCATCACATGTCAATAGGTATGACTCCTTTCAAAGCACTATATGGTTATGAGGTATTATTACTTATGGATTTGATTCTTTTAGATAGTAGAGTTCTCGAGAAGGAGAGAAGGTGAGATTGGTGGGAAAATTTTTCAAATTGCAGAGAAATTCACGTCTCCTTATATTTCTACCTTTGTGGGGTAGACACTTAAGGGGGTAGCAAGTGGAAAGGGGGTAGGGTCTATAAGGACCTTTCAAACAATGTGACTCTTCAAATAAGGATTCCATGGGATATAAGAGGACTAATGTAATGCCAAATCAAGAAAACCCATGGTAAAAGGCTAGAAGTGGAGGAAAAGAGATATCAGCAAAGAAATCAAAATTGGTATGGAGATAAGCAAAGAGGAGAGATTGAAGCAAACTTAGGAAAGACAAGAAAGTTACCACAAAAGAATGGAAAGGGCACAAATGATGTAGAAAGGAGGGATAATAGAAGGTGCAGAAGAAAATACAGAAGAATTTGAAGAGCGCACCATTGAGGGTGCTGCCGAAAGGAAGGAAGAAAACAAGCAGGTCATGAAGGATGGTGTTGAGTGCACTGAGGGTGTTTCTGGAGAAAGGAGGTTAGGAAGTGAAGATAGAGGATATTATGGAGGATGATGGTAAGTGCACCACTATGGGTGTTGTGGAGAAGAATGTGGAAGGACAAATGAAGAAATAGGTGAATTAGGTTTTATGCCACAGACTGCCGATAAAGTTGAATTAACACCAGAGATTTTGAAGATGGATGAGCAATATATAGAGGAATTAATTTGAAAAAGCATAAAGGAGATAAGAGAAGGAGGAGAAGATGCAATAAACATTGAGAGTTTTGAGGGTTTTGGAAGGTTATTTCAATCATCATTGGATGCTAACGTGATGTCATTTACAAATTGAAGAGTATCCCTTAGCTTGAAGAGACCCTATGAAGAGACACAACCCATGGACCATGAGTCACCCCTAGTGCTATATAAAGTCAAGAGAATTTTAGTAGAGAAGGAAGATATTCAAGTAAATAAGGAAGTAGAGAAAATAGTAGAGATCCGAAGCAATTTTGTAGAGGTTTTAGGAGAGGAGCACTTTGATATCAAACTACAAAGAGATAAGGGAAGAGAAGGGAAGTGATTTGATAGAAGACATCATAACTAGAGGAGCATACTAGACAAAACTCAATGCAGAGTACTGGAGATTTTGAGATGATCAATCATGGATATTCCTATCAAGCTACTATTCTTTGAGGACACTACCAAAGTGGCTAAACACATTTTTGTGCTGGAGTCAATTTGGAACCAGAAAGGAGAAACAAGAGATGAAATCAAGTTATTTGACTTCATAGGCACCTTTTGAAATAAAGAAATGAAGTGGTATAGGAAGACATGCCCAATAGTGACAAGGATTGGGATGAGATCAAGAAGGCATTTTTGGAGAATTTTGAAATTTTGGATGTCCCAACAGAAGGGGTAAGTAAGATGAGAGCTCTGATGAAGTTGGATAAGGAATCAATAAAGGACGTTGATAGAAGATTCAAGGAGACAACTAGGAAGTTCAAGGAACTACTCAATGAGAAGAAAAAGATAGAATGGTTTATTTCTAGAATAAGCCCTGAAATAAGGTCATCCCTAGATGGAAGAATATTTGAGACATATGCAGAAGTAGTGACACTAACCTATCGGATAGAATCTCAATCTTGGTACAAGCAAGATAAGATGAAAGAAAACTTAGAACTAGAGAAGATGAAGTTGGAATTAGAGTAGTTAAAGCTGAGGTAGGAGATACTGGCTAAGTAGGAGGAGAATACACCAAAACTAAGACCTAATATTTGGTGCTCATATTGTACAAGAGAAGGTCACTTCATAAATGAATGCCCTATAATGAAAGGTGAAAAACAAGTTGCCGCAATAAAAGCAGACATTAAAACAACAAAAAGAATCAATCCAGTATATTGCAAATTATACAGAGAATGGGATGACCATGAAACACCAAATTGTCCTACACAGAACTTCTAGAGGAAAAGAGAATTTACTAATGAAGAAGATGAAACATGGTACACAAACTCGGCATAGAGTAATAACATGTCCTGTAGAGAGAAATTCACAAGATCATGGCTACAAACAACTAAATTGGAGAAATCAAAGGAATATCAATGCAATACAAAATTGAAACTCTAGTGGCCCATCCTATGGAAACAACTATAATAATGATGACAGAGAGCAATTTGGAGGTTACAGAGGAGGAAGAGGTAATGGAACAAATCAAAGAAGAAAGGATGATACAACATGTTTCAATTGTGGTAAGCAATGACACTTTGTTAATGAATGTTGGGCTGAAAGGAAAACATGGTGTTCATTTTGTAATAGTATAGAACATGATCTATTTTCTTGTGAGAGGGCACAACAATACTTCCAGAATGCACAACCATAGTCTAAGAGTGCTGAACTACAAACTAGGTAACCAAAAAGGAAAGAGGATAATAAGTAGGGCACTAAAGGGTCAAGGAGCAAGGACTTACCGGAAGAACAATAGGGTGGAAACAAACACATCTTCAATTGAATCTACAGAAGAAGAAGAAGAAGAGTACTACCGAAGAAGCAATCCCACACATACTAGAAATGATAGAAGAAGGAAGGAGAAAGCTACAGTACTAACAAGATAAGGAACAAATACTGAAAGGCACTATATCATTAAAATAGAAGAGGAAGATAGTGGGGAGGAAGAAGAATTTGTTCCCTCTAAGAAACAACACGAGGAAGTTGTGAAGGAAGCCAAACAAACTATAAGGAAGAAATAGGAAAATGAGAATCAATACAAACAATTTTTCACTGAAGGAGAAGTAGAAGCCCTCAAGCAATTATCTCATCTAACACATCAACATAGACTTATTGAGAAAGTGAAGCAATTTTCCAAATACTGGAATAAGGAGCAAGGTCAAAAAAGTCAACTTTGGAGGATGGGAAGAACAGATAGATAATGGAAGACAAAACCACTTATGGTGGATGTCCACATCAATCATAGGAAAGTCTGGAATGTCATGATAGATATGAGAATAGATGTCAACATGATCATAAAAAAGCTGTGGAAGCAATTAGGAAGACCTAAGTTGACAGAGACTACTTACAACATTATTTTGGTAGATGGATCTAATATGCACACAATGGGAACATGGAACTAAGAGGAAGTTAACATAATGGGGGTCAAACAAGTCCTAGATTTCATTTTGTAGCTATGAAGGATTAAGGAGAAGCTTTCAATGTACTATTAGGGTTGAGATGGTTTGTGGATGCAAATGGTATCATAGACTCTCGAAAACAAGAGCTATCATTTGCTAATGATAACAAGACTATCAAAATCCCTCTGGGATCATCAATGGAGGAAGCATATATAGAAGAAACCAATCATACTAAAGATAATGATATGGATGCCAAGAATCTCTACATAATTTCAAGGTTGGATATGGATGAGACAACAGAAGAGCCTAGTTCTGAGGGAGAAGTGGAGATAGAGGAGGAATACCACAATAAAAACAAAAAGGAGGTCCTAGAAGCATGGTTGAGAGACAAATCAAAACTAAAAACAAGAAAAATCCTTGGCTACCGAAGCATATTCATGATTAGGACTGAGGAAAAAGACACACTGCAATCCTCCACACTTCATCAAAACTTAATAGAGATCATAGGCAACATATCTATGGAGAAAAAGCAAGGCATGATTCAAGGACCTTATAGGGTAAGTCACATTTTGAAAGGCATTTCCCATATTAACTTGGCTAGGTTTTCATGAGTACAGAATCTACATAAATACCTAGAAGAAATGGAGATAGTCTTTTTAGAAGAAGACATAAGATTACAAGCCATACAACACACATTGGTATGCAATACCGCAAATTGGTGGAACACACACAAAGACACAATAGAATGGTCCATTATTAAAAATACTCATCAGAACAAGATTGTTACATTTTAGAATGAGATGCAAATATATGATTGAATAAGATGATTATAAGATAGAGCGAAGCTCCATATAAAGAATTTACAAGAAGTTTCTATAACAAGTACAGGAGTTTCACAAGGAAACTACAACTAATAAAGAAAAATGGGTAGAAACAACCTAAAATAGAAACTAAATTAGAAACTATCTGATAGGAAACTATATTGCCCATTAAATAACTAGATATTATTTTACTAACCCCCCATCGTATTGGTCAATGTCCTAACTACACCAAGATGCCCCCTAAAGGTGACAAGATCTACAGGTCACTTGACCATAAACAAAGGCATATTGAGGGCACAAAACCTAAGATAGAAAAACCTGAGCATAGATTTTAGGGCCCAAATCCTAAGGAATCTAAAAAGATAGAATGACCACCTACCAAACACAAATGGTGAGTGCTGGTCTTACTTGTGATGAGAAGGGGCCAAGCGTTGAAAACACAAGTCAAAGAATCCCTCAAAGCTGAGAACTACGGTGAAAAGAAAGATCAAACTCTCCAAAAGTAGTGACTATGCAAAAAATTTCCAAACAAGGAAGTTGTCAATCAAGAAAATAGAACCCCATTCAAAGGGCTACAGAACAAGAACCCAACTTTGACGAGATCCTATAGAAATCATTTATCAAAATGTCGACGATTAAAAAGTTTGTTGTCGTTGAACTTCTAACTGCCTTCCAACATGATTTTGGACCATGATGCCATTGTTCATATTTTTTGAGGCATGAAAAAATAGATTACAAACTAATGGCACAAAAAATAAGGACAAATATCTAGTAGAGGTAGAGAGATAACAGAACCCTATGATGGGTTACGAGGCATAGATTCTAAAAGCACGAAATACACAGACTCAAAAATCTTGAACATAGATTTTGAGGCATAGGTCTTGAGACAGAAAATACATTCTCTAAATTCCAAACATGGATTTCGAGGCACAAATCTTGAGATTATAGAAAACATGGTCTCAAAAAATTCAAACACAGATTTCAATAAAAAAATGAACATATTTCTACATGACTTGAGTATGGACTGCATAAATCTTGAGGTGAAATAAGTACCATGTGCAGGTGCTGAGTGCCTAAAATTGAGTTCAAGATGTGACCTAGTGCTAGAGTCTTTAAAAAGACCACTAGGGTTTTTGGAGCTGCTGGACGCTCAAAATAGAGACAACAACCCTTTCGAGCAGACAACGTCTATGATCAAGAAAACCCTATGAACTTGAATCCCTTGTCTGGAATAAAACAATAGAAGAAAGTTATTGAAGGCTATGAAACCTTGTCCAAAGGAACCCGTCAAAGAAGCTTTTGCAAAAATTGTGGCCAGATCATGAGTTTAATAGGAAGAAACTCTAAATCCAATCGTGACCCACATTAAAACTTGGCCTAAAACCCTTGAAAACAAGATTTTTGAATAGAAAACACTGAACGAAATAGAGATCGCAAGCATGAAACTTGCCAAAACCTACGAATCACAACCTCAACATGCTAAAACATTAAAAGCGCCAGAACCCACAAAATGAAACCATGACCTTTCATAGGCCAAATGAATAGAACCATGACTTCCTTGAGGCATGAAAACACGATTCTAGAGGTCACAATCAAGGGAAGATATAGATAAACAGAATCACAGCTAAACAAGAAACTAGGGTTTGTGACCAGATAACACACACCTACAGAACATGTGACTTCCTTCAAAGATGCAACTAGAAAAAATAGAATGCCATCTCTCAAAAAAACTGATCTCAAAAGAATGGTGCTTAAAACCAGATCCATACACTGTACGGAAGTATACATAGACGCCAAGAAAGGAACCACTCTGATACCATGTTACATTTCAAAATGATATGCAAATATATTATTGAATAAGATGATTACAAGATAGAGCAAACTTCTATATAAAGAATTTACAAGTTTCTATAACGAGTACAGGAGTTTCACAAGGAAACTACAACTAATAAAACAAAATAAATAGAAACTGTATACACCTAAAAATGACATGATTCAGTCTAAATAAATATTCTTAATATTTATTTCATTCTAATTCTTCTATCAATAAATAAATAAACAAATTTATTTGTTTGATTCATATTCCTCTAAGATTAATTAAATATCAAATTATTTAATTATCTCTTCTAGAAAGTCAAAATTAAATAAAATCCTTTATTTAATTAAATTCTTCCAAATAATTAAATAATTCTTAATTATTTAATTTGAGTCAAATTCTTCCTCCAAATTTAAATGAATCAATCAAATTTATTTGAATCCTCTTAATCTCTAAAAATAAATTACAATAAAATATTTTATTTATTCTTCCAAATCATGCACAACAATTAAATAAATTTATTTATTTAATTTACTTTCCTATCTTCAAATATCTTCCAAATCTTCTAAAATAAGTCTTCTTCTTCATGCACACACAATTAAATAATTTATTATTTAATTTATCTCAAATCATACAAAAGCAATCTTAAGTTGAGTTAACTGACTCAATCAACGTTGTTTTTATCAATATCTATTAAATTAGAAAAAAAACTTTCTAATTTATGAAAAGCATGTCTTATCTTTAGAAAAGAAAGTAGTTAACTAAAATAAAATAGCTTTTGTGTGACACTTGTCTTCTTCTTATTCATGCACGTTCCTCAAGTTTTCTATACCGTTGATCTTTTCTCTCATAAGTCTATAAATTGAACCCTCTTCTTCTATTTCATTCATCCAAGATTTAACATTGTTACTCTGTAGGAATTACAGCGTGCCTTTGGCACCAATTCCTTCATTGCTTGTGATCAAACTCGTTACTACACACTACTATCATTGTTGTGAATCTCATCTTAATGGTAAAACTATCATAGCCATTCCCATTTGAACATCTAAGAATCATAGCAAGGAAGTGTACCTTCTAAGGGCCTTATTCATACATGCAAGATTGATTGAGATAGGCAACCAACGGAAGCTATGAAGATTTGAGGTTTGCAAAAGGTTTTTGAAGTTATTTTGTTTGATTGATCTCTTTGTTTCTGTATTTCATTGAGTTTTGGGTATTTTGATATTGATTATATTGATTATTCATTTAGATCCATTTTTCCCTTGACATTTTTGGCGCCCACTGTGGGGCCTAGCCCTAATTTAACCTAAAAATTGAATTGTTGTGTGTTAGAATTTGTACATAGGGTGTTTCTGTGCATCCATTACATTTTTGTACATATGCTACATTCTGTGGCACATATGATCAATTCTATAGTGCATATGATCAATTCTGTGGCACATATACCACATTCTGTGGTGCATTTGATTTTACCAGAGTTGCGCATATGATCCATTCTGTGGCGCATATGATCAATTTTGTGGTGCATATACCCCAATCTATGGTGCATTTGATTTTACCAGAGTTGCGCATATGATCCATTCTACTACGCATATGATCCATTCTACTGCACATATACTCCATTCTGTTGCGCATATACCCAATTCTATGGTGCATTTGATTTTACCAAAGTTGCACATATAATCCATTTTGCTGTGGATATGCTCCATTCTGCTAAGCATATACTCCATTCTACTATGCATTTACTCCATTCTGTTGCGCATCCATTCTGCTAGGTTTTTGAGTTGTTTCTTGAGAAATCTCTAATGCTAACACAATTTGCAGGAATATTCTCTGATCTACTTGTAGGTTAGGTACTGGTTTAGAATCATATAGTTTCACTTGTTAACTCACACTTTGATTTATAATGGGAAAATAAATGGATGCTCATGCAAATCTCACATAGTCTTAACTAGGAAGGCAGTAATTGAATCATTGCTATCTTGCGTATCATTGAATCATTATTATATTGCTATCCTTCAAAGTTAACAACTCATTGCTATCTTGGTAAAACTGTACCATTGCTATCTTGTTATCACTTCAAAGTAAACAAATCACTACTATCTGGGTAAAATTGAACACATCATTGCTATCTGGGTAAAATTGAACCATTGATATCTTGTTATCACTTCAAAGTTCACAAATTTCTGTGCTTGCCCAAGTAGATAGCTCCTCTAGTTTTTCTCATTTTAACTAGGGGAAAAGAACCACTATATTTTGTGTTTTGGGAATGATACCAAGCCTATGCTCTCCCCTATCTTGGGTGACCAAAATGCCAGACATATCATTTCTACATTTTTTTTCCTTTAGAAGGGCCTGCTCTTGGATAGCATTCATCCAAGTAGGAACGACACTAAGTGGTAACAAGCTAAAGCCAAGCTTTGCCGAGCCACTATAAATAAATTGTGTTTGGAGTGAAAACTTCAAACAATGAGTGAAGTAGTGTTATACCGATAGCCAACCTCCCCCAAAACCCTCCAAGGCACAACCCTTGTAGGTTGGGAGACTCCATAATGGAGAGTAGTCCTGCCGCATGTATAACCACTCGAACAGTTGCCTTTATTAAACACCTTTGTTTTAGTGGCCAAAAACCCCTATAAGCCAGTGCAGGGAAACCTCCCAAAGATGCTTCACTAGAGATAGTGAGAATTCAATTTATATTGTCCTTTGAAACCTAGGATTGTACTTGCTTTCTTTTTAGTCAAAAAGAGTAAAAAAATCACAAAAAAAAAACCATAAAAACATTCTTTGCATTTGATGTGTCTTCTTGCCATAATTTCATAAAATTAGATCAAAAAGACCTTCTTATAGCCAAAGATACCAAAAACATCATAAAATTACCAAAAAATTGTAAAAACACTAAAAAATCTAGAACTGTTGATTTTTTATCTAAAGCTGTGCATTTGTCCAGACTTGGTGTGCATTTGTATCGATTTGCTGTGCTTATATCACCTGTTACTGTGTAGCTACTTTTTACCAGTACTGCACATTTGTGTTGACTTTCTGTACTTATATCCTCTATTGCTGTGCATCTGGTTCTACGCATCCATGACAGTGAGCATTTCCACATCTTTTCAGAGAAAAATTTTAGGTTTTCTAGGTACCCATTTCAGTCTTGTGTCAGTTTCTATTGAAATAACAAACCAATCAGAAGTAATTGCTCAAGAACACCAATACCTATGAGAGAAATTAGACTTAATATCTCGCCCCAGGATCATATAGCAATTGCTCAAGAAATCCAAGTGATACAACAAGAAATGACAATCTTACAAGTTGAACAGGCCAGTACTAGCTACACCTTGCCCCAAAAGCATACATCCTTTTCTTGTCTTCATGATACTCTTGACAAGGCAAGCACCCCCTCAAGTTGGAAAAGGTATACCACTCCATCTACTAGTCCTCCTTCACCATCTCCTAGAACACATGGCCCAAAGCATACTAATCCTACCATGGAGAACTCCAAATCCACTCATCCATTACCTCACTCCTCTACCTATGCACATACCAATGATGTGATCCAAGGGCTACTAGCAAAAAGTCAACCATATCCCCAAATTCTGGTCCTTGACCTTATCAAAGAACCTTCATGCATGTCCATTACTCTAACCTCGTCATGTCACCTACAACCCCTTGAACATATTGAAGAACCTCCTACCATGCATCAAAGTCAAGGTTCATCGTACCTTCATGTTGTTGACCAAGAGCCTATCCAAGAGTCTTCTACCTCAACTTCAATTCAAGCACACCAAGAGTTATGTCAAGAGCACACTTTAGAACATGTGGAAAAATCAATCCCTTGTCTAAATCAAGATCAAAGCACTCCCATCTGACCCTTACATAACCTTTATCTTTTCGATGATCCTATACCTATACATGAGCAAGAAATCCAATTTCAAAACCATTCATAACCTATATCTCTTTTATGATTAAGATACTACCTTTGATGAAGAAGCTATCCATGAGCAACTTGATCCTATACATGAACAAGAGATCAAATTCCAACCTCTCCATGGCCTATATCCTTTCCATGATCAAGATATTATCATTGATGAAGAACATATACAAGAGCACCTTAATTCCATCACACTAATGCCTATCTATTATCAAGATCCCATGTATGATCAAGAGCCTATCTATGATCAAGCAAACTATAATGATCCTCTTAGCCCACCTTATGCATTCCATGGTCCTGAGCTTATAACCCCATCTAGTCCTATCGTAGATTCAACAACTTCCTCTTCCTTTGATGAGACACTTTCCTCCCAAGCAAGCATAGAAGATCAAACCAAAAATACTCCTCTACCATCCATTATCAACCATGTTGTAAATCCCCCACCGTTTACCCTTGGTCATACTGCCTTCATTCATGAGTGTTCCTCCTTAGAACACCATGTTGCAAGTATGAGGTTAACCAGTGTTGTCATTGATGTCAACATACTCATATTGCATTGATAAGAAGGATTGGATGAGCTGTGTGCTGAGGTTATTAAGGAAACTAGTCTCCATCAGGAACAGTGAAGAACAATGATGAGAAGAAGGCAAAAGTACTCAATAGGTTGAGGATCAGAGGATGCAGTTTAAAGGGTTTGTAGATATGAGACTTGAGATGCTATAGTTAAGATTTCAAAGGTCCACATAAAGATCTGAAGAAGTTATGGCTATTTGTGTGGAACTAATTCTGGTAGGTGTTCAGAGGTGATAGAGGGTCACAGAAAGGTCCAGTGAGATCCGGAATTGCATTATCTCACTCTGTAGATTGAGGAGAGTGCTAAAGAAGTCAGTGTTAAGTGACAACTAGATTTGTGCATGGTTTGGAGGTCTGAAAGAACCTTTTGCATTATGACAGTAGTGACAGACTGTGTTCTTGAAGTTCTAGATGAAGAAGAGAAGAATTCTAGTAAGATGATAAAGTGTGGATGTTCTTGATGACTTAGAAAAGGTTTTGGTGATCCTTGGATCATGTACAATTCATATTGGCGGTCCACATTGAAGTTAGAGTTTAGATTTGATGAAATGTCCACCAGTTGTTGGTGTTCTTCCTGAGACAGGCCAACCAGATGTATTACACGTCTTGCGAATGATCTTGTAGGTGTTTGCTGACTTAGATGATTGTTCCTAAGTCAATGCCTTGTATAAATAAGGGTTTGTGAATTCATTTTGTAAGTGTTTTGTGTGGATGAGTGTGGCATAGCAAAGAAGTAGAGCGAAAGGTAGAGTAGAAGTTTGTGGGCTTAAATGGAACTGATCCAGGCATGGTAAAGATGTCAATCTCCAGTTCAAGTTTGTGATTCTTATCACTTTGTAGACAGTGTGTCTCTTTGTAGGTGGTGTGCCTCTTGTGAGTAGTGTGCTCAGATAGTGAGCCCTAATTGACATGTGCCATCTTTTTCTTATTCTTCTAACAGAGAATAATCCTTGGGTTAATCACCTCGTGGTTTTTCCCTTAACCGGGTTTTCCACGTCAAAATCTTGGTGTTTCATGTGTTGATGTTTATCTGCTCTGATGTTTATGCTTTATGCTTTTATGAATGATTAATTGCTAAGCTAATGAATAACAAAGTGGATCTGAATGTTTGAGTTGTAAGAAAGATTAGGATAACTGATTCACCCCCCCTCTCAGTTATCAACAATTGGTATCAGAGCTAAGTTCCTCTAAAAGGAGCTTAACCACTTGAGGAGATCCAAGATGTCATCATACAAGAAGGATAGTCTAATGTTTGATGGAACCAACTTCCCTCTCTGGAAAGGTCGCATGAAATGTCACTTGCAGTGTATGGGAAAGGTGTACTTGTCCATGGTCACAAAAGCCTATGTACCTCTGTAGGGTGGTCCGATAACTCTAAATGAAATCATAGATGCTAAAAACAATCTGTAGACCAAAGAGGCACTTCTAAGTGCATTAACTGACTTAGAGCTCTCAAATGTTATTGACCTACCAACTGCCTCTGAGATCTGGGTTAAACTGGAACTTCTGCATGAAGGAGATGAGTTTGTTAAGAGTGCAAGGTTGCAAAGTCTCAAAGGAAAATTTGAAAGATTGAAGATGAGAGATGATGAAAATATCACTACCTTTATGCCAAGAGTAAATGAGCTAGTGTGTGGAATTAGGAATGCTGGTGGAGTTTTGGATGAAAATGAGATTGTTTGAAAAATTCTCAGATCCCTTCATGCTGCCTACAAAATCAAGGTTGTTGCCATTGATGAATTCAGAGCCCATACAACTGTCACAAGAGACCAATTGGCTGGCAAACTAGCTACATTTGAAATGACTGAGTTTGGAGATGATCCCCCCAAGACTAAATCTGCATTCAAAGCCAGTGCCTATGTGAAACGCAAACAAAGATTTGATCCAGGAGAAAACTCTTCAAGGAAAATGTCATGGTATAATCAAGCAAGAAGAGACATGGAAGAGGAAGAAGCAGAAATAGCTCAACTCGAAGCCCTCATTGCAAAAAGACTGCCAAGAGGATCTGGTAAGTATGAAGGAAAGTTACCTTTTAAATGCTTCAACTACAATAAGATTGGTCACTTTGCCTCAAGATGTCCTGAAAGATCTACAAGGTCAAATTCTAACTGACAAAGGTTCCAAAAGAATTGTTATTATGTTCATGAAGAAGCTGATAATGAAGGAGTAACAGATGATGAATCAAAGATAGGAGACAAATCTGGAAATGAATGGGTGTTTATTGCCATCAAGGAAGAAGATCAAATATCTATCAATCTTAAGGTTGTAGAAAGAGCTCTAGCTACCCAAGTTGAAGAAAAGGATGATTGAATTATTGACAGTGGATGCTCTCACCATATGATAGGTGACAAGAACAAGTTCTTAGATTTGGAAAGGTATGAAGGAGGAGTGGTAAAGTTTGGTGATAATTCAACTGGTAGAATCAGACGAAGAGGAACTATCTCTTTTAATGGAAGAAACAAAACTGGTAATGTGTTGTATGTTGAAGGTTTGAAGCACAATCTTCTCAGTGTTGGACAGTCAGTGGACAAAGGCTATAATGTCTGATTCAAGGATGGAAAATGTAGAATCTTTGAAAGATCTGGAATAGAGATTGCATCCGGTACTCAAACTAAACATAATATCTTCCACTTGGTTGGTGCTGATAAAAGTTGTCTGCTTGTTCAAATTGATCAGAGCTGGTTATGGCATAGAAGGATGTGTCATGTAAATTTTGATAATATCATTAGGATAAGCAATATTCAGGCTATAAGAGATCTTCCAAAATTGGTAAAACCTACAAATGGTTTGTGCAAAGAATGTCAGCTAGGTAAACAGAGCAGAGTTTCATTCAAAAGCAAAGATCAGTCCTCTACCGGATTATTGGAATTAGTTCATACTAATCTATGTGGTCCAACAAGAGTCAAGAGTATGCAAGGTGATAGATAATTCATGTTACTAATTGATGATCATTCCCGAATGATGTGGGTTACCTTTTTGAAAGAGAAATCAAAAACTTTTGAGAAGTTCAAAATCTTCAAGTCTATGGCAGAGAATCAAACCGGATTGAAACTGAAATGTCTAAGCTCTGATAGAGGTGGAGAGTTCACATCTGGTGAATTCATAGACTTTTGTGAGAAGCATGGTATAAAGAGACAGTTGTCTGCTCCTAGGACTCCACAACAGAATGGAGTAGTTGAGAGAAAGAACCAGACCATCCAGGAAGCATCCAGGACAATGATGATGGAAGCAAATGTTCCTCAGATGTTTTGGAGAGAAGCTGTCAGCACTGCAGTCTACACTCTCAATCGAGTTCAAATTAGAAGCAATACTGGTAAGACTCCCTATGAACTTTGGTTTGGCATCACTCCTACTGTGAGATATTTCAGAGTATTCGGTAGCAAATGTTACACTAAAAGAGATGAAGATCTAGGAAAGTATGATGTTAGAAGTGATGAAGGAATTTTCTTGGGTTACTCCACTCAAAGCAAGCATACTGGTGTTACAATAAGAGACTGAGAAAGATAATAGAAAGTACTAATGTGAAAGTTGATGAAGGAATTGAGAAGCCCTCAAGATTTTATGAGTATGATGAAGATGATCAAGATGGTTTTCAGGTTCAAGGAGCTCAATCCTCTCCAGAAAGTCAGATTCAGACTGATCCAGTAAATTAGGAAGAAGAGATAGGTCTGGATGAGCCTGATCAAGAAGCAGAAGTGCAAGAAACTCCCAAAGTTTCAAGGTATGTAAGACTGAACCACTCTGAAGATCAAATCATAGGTGACAAAAGCAAAGGTGTGCAAACTAGAAGGAATGTTGCTCAAAATCTAGATGAATGTTGTTTGATCTCAAAGATTGAAACTAAGACAATAAATGAAGCTTGCAATGATGAAAATTGGACCGAAGCAATGGAGGAAGAGTTGATGCAAATTGAGAAAAATCACACTTGGGATCTTGTTTCTAGACCTAGTAACAAGAATGTGATTAGAACCAAATGGGTCTTCCGGAACAAACTAAATAAAGATGGTGAAGTAATCAGAAATGAAGCCAGATTAGTCTGCAAAGGCTACTCTGAAATAGAAGGGATTGATTTTGAAGAAACCTTTGCTCTGGTGGCAAGAATTGAAGTAGTCAAACTATTTCTTGCATTTGCTACCTTCAAAGATTTCAAAGTGTATCAGATGGATGTCAAATCTACTTTCCTGAATGGTGACCTAGAAGAAGAGGTGTACATTGAACAACTGGATGGATTTTAGTTATCAGAGCATGGTGATATGGTCTGCAAATTAAAGAAGGCACTGTATGGTCTAAAACAAGCTCCAAGAGCATGGTATGAAAGGCTGGACAAACATCTTTTGAAGATTGGTTTCAACAAAGGTACTGCTGATAGTAACCTATATTTCAAAATTGATCATGAAAACATCTTGATTATTGAAGTATTTGTTGATGATATCATCTTTGGAGGAAGAGACTGTTGGCAAGAGACACTATATGGATTCATGGTTGTTGTCATTGATGGCAACAAAGGTCATCCCACATATCCGCAAGTCATGATGTGTCTCTACCGGAAGTCAGAATAAAGAATGTTGTGGTCCGGTGAAGAAGAACAGAGCATGTGGCAAGGTCCGACAGATTGGTCTGGATCTCTCAGAGGAAGTGTCTTGGTGCAGTGCGGATTTGGGGAAGTCAAGAGGACTACCTTGAGTGGTATATTCCAAGGATTTAGCCTCCGGTGATGGACAAAGAAAAAGATATGAATGGTTGAGTACCGGATTCCTGAGAGACAGTGAAAACAGAGGAAGAACTGACTGGCAGAGTATCAGACTGCTTTCCGGATGTGTTACTGTTGATGACAGAGGTTGTGAAGGCATGAATCATGTTTGGCCGACATGATTAATGATATCTACAAGTATATGCTTGATCCGCATTGCTTGGTGAGGAAGGATTCAGCCGACAGAATGAGAGTTTGTAAGAAACTAGACTGTTCCGGATGCCGACTAGAAAAGTGATGAAATTACTTATGCGGATATATATATAGAGGATGGATTTAGTTGAGAAGTGTGTTGATGTGTAGATATATGCGAATAAGTCCAGATAAGAGCAGAGGTAGCAAAAAGGATCCGGTATGTGAAAGATAGCAGAATAAAGAACAGAGGAAAGATGAAGTGCAGCAGATCAGTGTACTGAGCCTAACCGGAACTGAACTCCAGCATATGCAGATGCTTCCAATCAGTTCAAGACTGTGATTCTCATCACTTTGTAGACAGTGTGTCTTCTTGTAGGCAATGGGCCTCTTGTGAGCAGTGTGCTCGGGCAGTGAGCCCTAATTGGCAAGTGCCATTTTTGTAATTTCCTATTCTTCTAATAGAGAATAATTTTGGGTTAATCACCCCGTGGTTTTCTCCCTTAACAGGGTTTCCACGTCAAAAATACTGTGTCATGTGTTTCTTATTTCATGATTAATGTTTTTGTGTTTGATTCTATGCTGCATCAATTAAAAGGAAAGTTCAATAAGGGAAATAATTAGGATAACTGATTCACCCCCCCTCTCAGTTATCAACAGAGACAGTATGTGTAAAACCTTTGCAAACCAAATGAAAAGTGAGTTTGAAATGTCAATTGTAGGTGAAATGATTTTCTTCTTAGGTTTGCAAATTACTCAGACAGAAAAAGGAATCTTTATCTCTCAGACCAAATATGTGAAAGAACTATTGAAGAAATTTAGAATGGAAGATTCAAAGCCAATGAACACTCCTATGGCTACCGGATGTAAGTTGAGCAAAGATGATGACTCTCCTAAGACATATCAGACAAAGTACAGATCAATGATTGGTGGATTACTATATCTCACTCAGACTAGACTTGATATAATGCATGCTATTGGTCTTGTGGCAAGATTCCAGGCTAATCCCAGAGAATCTCATGTCATGGCAATAAAAAGAATTTTTAGGTACTTGAAAGGAACAGTTGAGTATGGCGTATGGTATCCCAGAGATCATGACTTTTCTCTTCATGCATATATAGATGTAGATTGGGTCGGAGATGTGGATGATAGGAAGAGTACAAGTGGAGGAGCATTCTTTTTGGGAAAAAAGGTTGGTTTCTTAGCCAAGCAAGAAACAAGAAGCAATATCCCTGTCTACAACAGAAGCAGAATACATTGCAGCAGCAGGTAGTTGCACTCAACTTTTGTGGTTGAAGCAAATGCTAAGAGATATTCAAGTAGAATATAAGGAGCCTATCACAATTTTTTGTGATAATTCAAGTGCAATAAATATTTCTAAGAATCCGGTATTACATTCTAAGACCAAGCATATATCTATCAAATTTCACTTTTTGAGAGAACAAGGGTGAAGTCAGATTGGAGTATGTGCCCTCCAAGGATCAACTTACAGATATTTTGACTAAACCTCTTCCCAAGGACTCTTTTGAGTATCTCAGGGAGAAGTTAGGAGTCATGGCCCCTCCGGTGATGAACTAGGATGCACTGATTTGCATCAGTCTGGTGGATATCACAGTCATATCTTGTGATCCAGACTGATGATGGGGAGTTGCTACTAAGGGGGAGCAGCTGGTATGATTTTGATGTGTTAGAACTACAAGTATGAGCCATTTTCCATTGATGTCAAAGGGAGAGAGAAGACATGTGAAAAACAAGTGGTTGATGATCAAAGAGGGGGCAGTAAAGGAAGAGAAGACATGTGAAGAATTGTTGCTGATAGGGGGAGCTGTGACAGAAAGGAGAAGTTCTTGTCTTGATGGTTTTTCACATCATATGTTGCCATCAATGACAGAGGGGGAGATTGTTGCAAGTATGAGGTTAACCATTGTTGTCATTGATGTCAACATACTCATATTGCATTGATAAGAAGGATTGGATGAGCTGTGTGCTAAGGTTATTGAGGAAACTAGTCTCTATTAGGAACAGTGAAGAACAGTGATGAGAAGAAGGCAAAAGTACTCAATAGGTTGAGGATCAGAGGATGCGGTTTAAAGGGTTTGTAGATATGAGTCTTGAGATGCTCTAGTTAAGATTTTAGAGGTCTGCATAAGATCTGAAGAAGTTATGGCTATTTGTGTGGAACCAGTTCTGGTAAGTGTTCAGAGGTGATAGAGGGTCACAGAAAGGTCCGGTGAGATCCAGAATTGCATTATCTCACTCTGCGGATTGAAGAGACTGCTAAAGAAGTCAGTGTTAAGTGACAACTAGATTTGTGCATGGTTTGGAGGTCTGGAAGAACCTTTTGCATTACGACAGTAGTGACAGACTGTGTTCTTAAAGTTCTGGAGGAAGAAGAGAAGAATTCCAGTAAGCTGATAAAGTGTGGATGTTCTTGATGACTTAATTAAGGTTTTGGTGATCCTTGGATCGTGTACAATTTGTATTGGCAGTCCGTATTGAAGTTAGAGTTTGGATTTGATGAAATGTCCACCGATTGTTGGTGTTCTTCCTGAGACAGGCCGACCGGATGTATTACACATCTTGCAAATGATCTTGTAGGTGTTTGCCGACTTAGATGATTGTTCCTAAGTTGATGCCTTGTATAAATAAGGGTTTGTGAATTCATTTTGTAAGTGTGTTGTGTGGATGAGTGTGACCTAGCAAAGAAGTAGAGTGAAAGGCAGAGAAGAAGTTTGTGGGCTTAAATGGAACAGATCCAGGCATAGTAAAGATGTCAATCTCTAGTTCAAGTTTGTGATTCTTATCACTTTGTAGACAGTGTGTCTCTTTGTAGGCAGTGTGCCTCTTGTGAGTAGTGTGCCTCTTGTGAGTAGTGTGCTTGGGCAGTGAGCCCTAATTGGCATGTGCCATCTTTTTCTTATTCTTCTAACAGAGAATAATCCTTGGGTTAATCACCCTACGGTTTTTCCCTTAACCAGGTTTTCCACGTCAAAATCTTGGTGTTTCATGTGTTGATGTTTATCTACTCTGATATTTATGCTTTATGCTTTTATGAATGATTAATTGCTAAGCTAATGAATAACAAAGTGGATCTAAATGTTTGAGTTGTAAGAAAGATTAGGATAACTAATTCACCCCCCCTCTCAGTTATCAACACACCAGCCACCATTATCCTCTATCCCACCTTCTTCATCCAATAAGGAACTTGTGTCTAGTTTTCCACCTACACATAATCTCGCTATCCACCGCATACTCCAACACATGAACTATCAAGGTAAAGGCTTAGGCCTTCATGGACAAGGTATTTTGGAGCCCGTCCATGTCAATGTTCCTCCTCCTTCATATGGCCTTGGATACACACCCCAAGGTGAACAATCTCAAGATGTTGGTACTTCCTCCACTCCTAAATCCCCAACTTTTCATCACAAACCCTATCATATCCCCAAAACATATGTCACCATTCCACCTCCATTATTCTACAATTGTCAAAAGTATGTGACCATACACCTTCCACAATCCAATCTACCTCTGCTACTTCCAACTCCTAATATCCCTCCATGCATTTTACCACTTCTCCCAACACCTTATCCATCCATCTATGAATCTTCTAACAATCCCAATCATGGCCAATAGATGCACATGTTGTCTAAACAAAGAGCTTCCACCAACTCCACTTCCACCATCCCGCGGGAATTCAATAATAAATTTTTGGATGCCTCTACCTATAAAGTCAAAAATCCTAAGAGTCCTCATGACCTAGGATACTGTTAAGAACCTGTGTTTAGCTCTTCTCTTTACTATATTAGTATATTGTTGTTGGACGCATATGCTTTGTAAGTCATCCCGTGAGTATATGGTATTATCCCACATTCATGGGGAGTAATGGTTGTTTAGTTAGACTTAGTATATAAGTATGTGTTTAGGCCTATGAAGGCACCCACAAATTTATTGTATTGAGCTTGCTCAAAGGAGGTTGCCCCCTCGAAGTGGCCTATGATCAATAAATTCTTCTGTGTTCTGCTATTTCTGCCATATTGTTGTGTTTTCATTATATTGTTGTATGAGGTTCCTCTCATCTGGTATCAGAGCGCTTTCTTGGGCTCGTTGGGTGGAAATTCTGCCAATTTTTTTTCACAGTGGCCTACAGGCACTGTAATTCTTGGGCTCGCTGGGTGGACATTTTGCTGATTTTTATTTTTATTTTTTTCAGTAGCCTCCAGGCACTGTGCTTCTTACAGTAGTCTTTTTTCTTTGCATCTGTATCTATCTTGTTCATTTTAATTGCAGGTTCAGATCAAGGAATAATCCCTATCCACTTAACTATGAGAAGTGCTTGGGCATAGCCCTAAAACTCATTATGAGGAGTACCACAGGAACCCCAAAGTAGCTGGCCCATTGAGAGGACCTGCCAGCGAAAAGGGCAACAACCCCTACCTGATTGACTAGTTTCCATCCATGAGGTAAACCAAGAGTTGTCATTTGTGGCAAAGTGGTTATCAGTTTTACCTGAGCCGTGGAGTGAGGGGTACTGCCCCAATATGCAAGCCATTAGACAACATTGGTATCCGAGTGAATCCCCTGAACCTTTAGGAAGCTGAACATACCCAGGGTCCATAACCAGCTATTAAATCACTAGTTGAATCTGTCCAACATTGCAGAGCTTGTTGCAGATCCAGAAAACCCTCTATTTTTTTGCCATATCTTCCTTGTTTTCACTCCATTTCCTCTAAAAATTCACTGGAACCCCTGAAATTCCATTCAGCATATTTCCTTCCTTGAGGACCATATCCCAAATTCCCCTTATCAAAGCCCAAAATCCCAAATTTGTCTATTTTTAGGGTTTGTCATAACTTCTTCGATTTTCACCCAAACACCTTCAAATTTGGCCACAGTGTTCATTTCTCATTTCTACTCCCTTGTCCCTCTTCGACAGATTTTCTCATTCTTTCACCCCGCTTCTGACATCCCAATTTTTTTGCTTCCCTATCCCTAAGAAAGTGCCCAAACCCTAGTCAAACCCCCATTACCCATCTGATTTTTTCCCAAATCCAAATTTTCCCTTACTAAAAAAGTTTTTGTTTCTATTTTTCTACCCATTCCCAAAAAAAAAATTTTAAAAAAAAAAAAAAAAAAAAATTAAAAAAAATTCCTGGTTATGGTTGTCACCCGCACAGGAGAAAAAAACATGGAGAATGAACTTGCAGCCCTCAAGGCCAAACTCCGAGATCTGGATGAAAAAATTCTTGGTCTCAATCTTCAGCATTCAACCATGAACACCAAGCAGCCAGCAGAGTCTTCTGTAGACATTGGGTCCTCTTCTTCCAGCAATTTTTGTGGGCCACGGCTTGATTTTCCTCACTTCAATGGTGATGATCTGACTGGATGGATCTACCGTGCCAAATAATATTTCATCCTACATACTACTTTTGATGTCAACAAAGTTCCACTTACATCCTTTCATTTGGAACATGACGCCCTTCAATGGTTTCGTTGGTACATCAAGGCTCATGAAGAGCCAACATGGATAGATTTTTGCAAACTCATTTTGCAACGATTTGGTCCTAGTGCTTTTGATGACTTCGCAGGCGTACTCACTAAACTTCGCCAAACTGGTACTGTGAGAGAATATCAGACCGAATTTGAGAAACTGGCCAATCACACTGAAGGATTGTTTGATGAATTTTTCCAGAGTTGTTTTGTCAGCGGTCTAAAGGATGCAATCCGATCTGAGGTTAAAATGTTCCTTCATAGCATAATGATGGAAGCCCTAGGGTTGGATAAGTTGGTAGAGGACAAGATCACAACTCAACAATGCTCCAAATCCACTTTTGTTCCATTCAAAAATATGGGTTCCCAAAGACCTCCAATCACGCCAGCTCCTAGAACAACGCCTATCAAGCATTTATCTGAAGCCGAGATGATGGCACGTAGAGAAAAAGGGCTTTGTTATAATTGTGATGAGAAATTCACTTGGGGACATAGATGTGTTTAGCAAAAGCTCTATCTCTTGGATGTGGATTCCCCACCTATACCTAAAGTTTATGAAGATGCTCAGGATACAGTAGATGATCAATTCGACATTCAGCAACCGCATGTTGACTCTCTTTCTCAAGAAGACCACCCAGAGATCTCTCTCTAGGCTTTAGCAGGAGTCACCACCCCACAAACCATGCGGGTCAAGCGTTACTTCAAGAAGCTCCCTTTGACAATACTCATTGATTCTGGTAGCACTCATAACTTCATTGACCCTCAGATCACCACACAGGCTGATTGTTTTATCCATCCTTGCTCCAGCTTCGAAGTCATGATTGCCAATTGGGGCACATTACCTTGCAAAGGGAAGTGTCACAATGTGCGTCTCTCTATTGGAGATTATAACCTACACTCTGACATGTTTGCCTTGCCCTTAGGTGGATGTGATGTTGTTTTGGGTGCTCAATGGTTACACACACTTGGCCCCATCTTATGGGATTTTACTAAACTTTGGATGTAGTTTTTCGACAATGGGCAACAACACACATTGAAGGGCTTACAACTAGGGTCTCTCAGCATCATCAGTTCACATCACATGGAAAAGCTCCTTAAGAAGAATTCACATGGGGTCATCACTTAGCTCCACTCCGTTCAGATGCAACCATCTGCAGTCTCCACTAGTCCTTTGGATCTACAATGACTTTTGGATAGATATGCCTGTGTTTTTACAGAACCAATGGGATTGCCACCTTCACGTCTAGAGGACCATCATATTCATCTCCTTCCTGGAAGCGTTCCTCCCAACATCAAGCCCTATTGCTACCCATTTCACCAAAAGACAGAGATTGAGATGCTCGTTCGCGACTTGCTGAAGTAGGGTATTATTTGCCCTAGTACTAGTTCTTTTTCTTCACCAGTTCTCCTTGTCTGAAAAAAAGATGGGTCATGGCACCTCTGCATTGACTTCCAAGCACTTAATCACATTACAATTAAAGATAAGTTTCCAATTCCTGTTGTTGATGAGCTTCTTGATGAGCTTCATGGTGCTCATTTTTTCTCCAAGTTGGATCTTCATTCTAGGTATCACCAAATTCAGGTTCATGAAGATGATATCCCTTAAATGGCTTTCTGCATGCATGATGGCCACTATGAGTTTTTGGTCATGCCCTTTGGCCTCACTAATGCTCCTTCCACATTTCAGGCATTGATGAATAAAATATTCCGGCCCTACTTGCAGAAATTTATTCTGGTTTTCTTTGATGATATCCTCATCTATAGTACAACATGGGTTGAGCATCTCCAGCATCTAGATCCTGTACTACAACTTCTCTCTGCTCATCATCTCTATGCAAACCAGTCTAAATGTGTTTTTGGATAGGTAGAAGTGGAGTATCTTGGGCATATTGTTTCTGCCCAAGGGGTTCGAGTGGATACTACCAAAATAGACGCCATGACAAATTGGCCACATCCTCAGACACTCAAGAGCCTCCGTGGTTTTCTGGGACTGACTGGCTACTACCGCAAGTTTGTCAAGGATTATGGGAAGATTGCCACTCCATTAACAGCTCTATTGAAAAAGGATGCTTTTCAATGGATGCATGTTGCTTAGTGTGCATTTGCAAAATTGAAATAAGCCATGTGTACTACACCTATTCTCGCTATGCCAAATTTTTCCAAGACTTTCACTATTGAGAGTGATGCTTGTGGCAATGGACTTGGTGCTGTTCTTCTTCAAGATGAACATCCCATTGTGTTCACTAGCAAAGCCCTTTCAGGTAAGAATTTAGTCCTCTCTACATATGAGAAGGAAATGATGGCTATTTTGCATGTAGTACAGAAGTGGTGGCCATACCTATTAGGGAATCATTTCTACATCAAGACTGATCACCAGAGTCTAAAATATTTCCTTGAACAACGGGTCTCCTCCCTAGCACAATAGAAATGGGTTAGCAAACTCATGGGTTATGACTATGAAATCACTTACAAGAAAGGCAAGGACAATATTGTGGCAGATGCTCTTTCTTGCACATTTGATGACCAAGCTTCTCTTTCAGCTATTTCTATGCCTATTCTGAGTTGGCTGGAATATGTCCAGCAAGGCTATGTCAATGACTCTTCATTATCTCAACTCATCCAACAGTTGACCCATAACCCTTCTGTTGTACCACATTACTCTTGGGATGGTGCTTCTCTGAGATATAAGGGTTGTCCGGTGCTTCCCCAGACCACGGATCTTCAATAGGCTGTCTTCTATGAACTCCATGCTTCTCCATCAGCAGGGCACTCTAGGTTCCTCAAAACTTATGAGCGGGCATGGCATAACTTCTTTTGGAAGGGAATGAAAAGGGCAATTCAACAGATGGTGGCTGAATGTGATACCTGCCAGTGCCACAAGGGTGAAATGACACTCCTTCCTAGATTGTTCGAACCCTTGCCCATCCCTACATGGATTTGGAAAGATATTTCTATGGATTTCATTGAGGGGCTCCCTAAATATAGAGGGAAGACAGTGATCTTGGTTGTGGTTGATTGCCTCTCCAAATACAGTCATTTTTGTGCCATCAACCATCCCTATACCGCCTCCTCCGTCGTACAAATTTTATTGGACCAGATCTTCCATCTTCATGGAATCCCTTCTTCCATTGTCTCAGATTGTGATGCCACTTTCACCAGTCATTTTTGGACCGAACTCTTTCGCCACACTGGCACCACATTGAAGATGAGTTTTGGGTATCACTCACAAATAGATGGTCAGACTAAAGTTATCAACAAATGTTTGGAAACTTATCTTCGTTGTTTCACCTCAAAACAACAGCATCAGTGGCCAAAGTGGCTCCCTCTCGCTGAATGGTGGTACAATACCTCCTACCACACTGCATCTAAAATGACTCTATATGAAGCGGTCTATGGTCAGGCACCGCCAATGCTCCTTCCATACCACCCCAACAGTTCACTAGTTCAAGCCGTTGACACGGTTCTCTGAACCTGAGCTCAGATCCTTCACATTTTGTAGGACAACCTTCACCTGGCAAGAAATTGCATGAAACAACAAGCCGATCAGCACTATTCTGAGTGCACTTTTCAAGTAGCTGATATGGTTTTTCTATGTCTACAGCCCTAGAAGCAATCCTCCCTAAAACTCAAAGGGCGTCAAAAGCTGGCTCCAAAGTTCTATGGGCCATATAAGGTTCTTCAGAAGATTAGGTCCGTTGCTTATAAATTGGAGCTTCCACCTTCTTCCCGCGTTCATCCAGTCTTTCATGTCTCTTGTCTCAAGCAAGTTCTTGGCACCAACATTAGAGCACAAACTATTTTACTAGAACTGGATAACAAAGGATCCATCCTTTTGGAACTAGAGGCAATCCTCGATAGGCGCACTCGTCAACTTTGTTCCTGATCCATCACTGAGGTATTAATCCAGTGGTATGGCATGCAACCAGAGGATGCTACCTAGGAACCACTCCTTCAAATTCAACATCAATTTCCACATCTTAAGCTTTGAGGACAAATCTTTTCTATGAGGGAGGGGATGTTAAGAACCTGTGTTTAGCTCTTCTCTTTACTATATTAGTATATTGTTGTTGAACACATATGCTTTGTAAGTCATCTCGTGAGTATATAGTATTATCCCACATTCATGGGGAGTAATGGTTGTTTAGTTAGATTTAGTATATAAGTATGTGTTTAGGCCTATGAAGGCACCCACGAATTTATTGTATTGAGCTTGCTCAAAGGAGGTTGCCCCCTCGAAGTGGCCTACGATCAATAAATTCTTCTGTGTTCTGTTATTTCTGCTATATTGTTGTGTTTTCATTATATTGTTGCAGGGGGTTCCTCTCAGATACAAAATCCAAGAATCAAAGAAACATCCTTCTCAAGAGCTGCATACACACACACACACACACCTACACGCCAGGCTGAAAAAGGTGTGGGTCCACATCCAACAAATAATTACCTCTGAAGCTGCATAAAAGTTGCATGCACCCAAGCCCATACCTCCATAGGTACTATCTAAAAGAAAAATAGTTTGGGTACCTAAGTGAAAATCCCTCAAGTTACATGAGGCATCCACCTCTCAAAAGTCTCAACCATCCACTTTTTTCCATTCCATCAGAAAATCTCAAATTCTTCCATCCCACATGACAAGCAAAAATTAGAAAAATACTCAGTCTATGTGGATCCTTACATGCCTAAGTCATTCATCCACAAGAAAAAGTCTCTGTTACTTCCTACACTACTTTCCCATCACCAGCTTCAATGTTTATCATGGTATGTGCAACCGTTGGTCATGATTCCCTTCCATCCCATGACATTTCCATATACCTCCATCTCCCCTAGCTTCCACTATTATCCTACATATCTTCCTCATCCTATCCCTATGGTCCATGCTTTTGCACAAGCCTTCCCTCCATCCTTGCATAATCCACATCATAATCTGCTATCTACCTTCTCTATTTCACCTTCATGCAATCTCCTACCAACATCTATGAGAACACTTGACATAGTCCATGCCACAGCATCCATCTAGTGGGACTATCACCTTTCATAGAACCTATCAATTGAGGCCCTCTCGTCCATTCTACCTATCCTATCCAAATGTTCAAAAAAAAAATCAATCAAAAAAGTCAAGAAAAATCCCTTCATCCAATAGTGAAAATCTGGCAAATAGGCACCTTGGATAAGTACCATGATGAAAACCTGGCAAACAAGCATCATGTGTAAGTTGATCTTCTATGTCACCTACACTTGGGGGCATTGTGTCTCATCGACATATAACTTTCTCCTATCAATTTCCTTCCATACCATTTCCTATCCTATCCTTCTATCCATTACCTACCTATATTGTCCAGTCTATCCATCCTAAATCTTCCTTTCCTCTATTCTTTGGTCTTGATAAATATTGGTACAAAATGTTGACAAATGTTTTCGATGTCTCTTGACTCACCTTATCCCTAGAGAGGAATGCAAATCCTTAATTATGCTCTCATCCTCCTATCATCTTAAGCATTGTCATGAAAAATCCTAAGTATTTCTACCCTCAATGGGGCATGTTAATGCTATGCAACATAGTCCTTGGAGATCACATCCTTAGTTCCTTCTACCTAACCATCTGTATCAATTATCACCCATACATCTACCTATCCATGGTGTTCCCTTGTCATCGGAATCATCTGCTCCATATCGTGTCTTGTCTAATCCATATCTGTTCCATATCATGTCTTGTTTGATCCTTATGTCTTCCATGTCGTGTCTTATATGTTCCATATCTATTCCATGTTATGTCTTATCTATTCCATATCTGATCCATATCTGTTCCATGTCGTGTCTTATCTATTCCATATCTGATCCATAGTTGTTCCATATCATGTCTCATCCGATCCATATCTTAGGTCCATTAGGGTTTACCCCGAACTACGTTGCCTCTGTGTCATCATGTAGGCAAGGCCATTTAGTAATGAGCCCCCGAGGCACTAGGTTAGTCTCGTAGGATCCATCTCACCGGTAAGGATTGTGGAATCTTTCGCAAGGCAAGCAAGTGCAAACAAAACCCACTTTCAAGTAGAAATCTTGATGCAAGGCATTAACCTATCCAAAGAAAAGAAAGCAAATACCTAAAGCACTCTAAATGATTTTACCTAAATTATGGCAAGAAACAAACACATCTAAAATGCAAAAAAATTTTGTGGTTGTGATCAAGTTAAGTTACAGCATCTTGATTTTTGTTATCATGTCTTTCTATGCTACTCAAGGATGCCAAAATCTAGAGATGCTATGATGGAGGCATGATTATTTTCTTTGTTTGCTATTTTTGGATTAATCTTTAGTAATGTGAAGCCTTGTCTAATGACATGATTGGCAAAAGATCATCGAGGACTTCAAAGGTCTAACATGAAAGAGGGCAATCCTTGTCTATTGATACGCAAGAAATACTCAGGTCATCTTAGTTCAATTATACCTCAATGCTTGTATTAACTTGCTAAATCAAAATCCATGTAAGCAATACTCAGGTCATCTCAGTTCAATTATACCTAGATGCTTGTATTAACTTACAACATTTGGAAAAAGTACCAAAAAATATCCCGATGATGAAATAAGCACTTCAAAATAATTGCAATATCAAGATGGCAAAAACATTCATATCCACAAAGCATCCATAAAAGCATTCATATCCCATGCAATAAAAATTTCCAAAGTATCCATATCCCATGCAATAATGATCCAGAATGTAGAGTATCAATGTTTATAAAAGCTTGTGATTCCTTCTATTGAGTCATTCTTTTATCAATCAGTATTCTATCTATCGTTGTGGTCCATTCTTCTCAATTCGGTCAACTCGAGCAATGATCCAAATGCAGTTCCATGCTTAATCCATATCAATCAAGTCAAGTCAATCTTGTCAAATGATCTAATCACAATTAGTGGTCTTGATCCTTGTCTGGTCGTAAACCAACTTGATCAGTTAATCAATCAATTGTCTTATATAGGATGTAACATTGTCAAAATTAGACCAACACACATGTCTTACATGACATGCTTCATTTCCTAAAACTAGACACTATCCTTCATGTTTTCTCTAGGGATCTATCGTTTCCTGCCATGACAACATGGCTGCCGTGTTGGTCTAGGGATATATCGTTCCCCACCATGATAGCACTGTCATATATCATTATCAGTATATCGTTTCTTTACTGCTCGACAGGGGTAATACATTGATTGTTCTTGTATCATTTGTGCATACTTACTTGCTTGTGTGTGTTATCATTCTATCTTGCATCACGTATCATTCAATTTTCTTCATCCTAACCTATTTTTCACCTTCTTCATCGTGAGATTGTCCGTCTCACATCCTTCTACCTTCTTCTCGTCCAATCTCCTAAGGGGGCATCCTACCATTGTTAAACCTATAGCAGGGGCAAACTGGGGCATGTATCATTATTACACTATATATTCTTTGAAGTAACGCCATAAACTACATTGCATCAAAGAGGGGCAAAATGTATACGCCTAAAAAAGACACGATTCAGTCTAAATAAATATTCTTAATATTTATTTCATTTTAATTCTTCTATCAATAAATAAATAAACAAATTTATTTATTTGATTCATATTCTTCTAAGATTAATTAAATATCAAATTATGTAATTATCTCTTCTAAAGTCAAAATTAAATAAAATCTTTTATTTAATTAAATTCTTCCAAATAATTAAATAATTCTTAATTATTTAATTTGAATCAAATTTATTTAAATCCTCTTAATCTCTAAAAATAAAATACAATCAAATATTTTATTTATTCTTCCAAATCATGCAGAACAATTAAATAAATTTATTTATTTAGTTTACTTTCCTATCATCAAATATTTTCCAAATCTTCTAAAAATAAGTCTTCTTCTTCATGCACAAACAATTAAATAATTTATTATTCAATTTCTGTCAAATCATGCAAAAGTAAATCTTAAGTTGAGTTAACTGACTCAATCAACCTTATTTTTATCAATATCTCCTAAATTAGAAAAAAACTTTCTAATTTATGAAAAGCATGTGTTATCTTTAGAAAAGAAAGTAGTTAACTCAAATAAAATAGCTTTTGTGTCACACTTGTCTTCTTCTTATTTACGCACGTTCCTCAATTTTTCTATACCATTGATCTTCTCATTCTTTCTATACCGTTGATCTTTTCTCTCATAAGTCTATAAATTGAACCCTCTTTTTCCATTTCATCATCCAAGCTTTAGTATTGTTACTCTGTAGGAATTACAGTGTGCCTTTGGCACCAATTCCTTCATTGCTTGTGATCAAACTCGTTACTGCACACTACTATCATTGTTGTGACTCTCATCTTCATGGAGAAACTATCATAGCCATTTCCATTTGAACATCTTGGAATCATAGAAAGGAAGTGCACCTTTTGAGGGCCTTATTCATACATGCAAGATCGATTGAGATAGGCAACCAATGGAAGCTATGAAGATTTGAGGTTTGCAAAAGGTTTTTGAAGTTCTTTTGTTTGATTGATCTCTTTGTTTCTGTATTTCATTGAGTTTCGGGTATTTTGATATTGATTATATTGATTATTCATTTAGATCCAATTTTCTCTTAATAGAAACAACCTAAACTAGAAATAGAATTAGAAACTATCTAATAGTAAACTATATTGACCATTAAATAACTAGATATTATTTTAATAAAGATTCTTGCCAGAGGAAGGAGAATATGATATCATACCGAAATACTCAGTTCAGATCTCACCACAAGAACATTTATTCATGTGTACAATGATATGGAGAGAAAGAAATGAATGTAATGAGATATTCTACACCCCTTTCTTCTATTGGATTTTGTCGCCAATTGCACAAATAGGGTATATAAACCAGGAATGAAGGAAATTAGATATTGGGAAGAAGTATAAAAGGATTTCATTCACACATTCTCATTATGTAGTCCTGACATAAATATCTATATAGTACTACTCAAAATCAAGGAGATCATCTTTCCACAAGATGCAGAAGAGGACGAAGCAAAACTGGAGCAAAGTTCACTGCTAGAAAAAACAAAAGGATGCATATGGAAAATCAAAGAATGGATGGATAAAGAATCATACTCGAAGAAACACAAATGCTACAAAACTACACAACACAAGGAAGATGAGAGTAGGGAACAAGAAATAAATATTGAACAAGGGGAGAGAAAGCTACCAAAATCAACAGATATCAAAGAAAAATACTACAACAAGCATATCCAGTTAAGGGAAGAGAACATTGTCATAGAAGGAGATCCTAAGCTAGCCGAGATAGGAGACTATTGGGATGAGAAGGAACTGGAACAAGTAGTATAAATCTTGTCTGAGTATGAGGATTTATTCTCTAGGAAGTTCATAGAAATGAGGGAATAAAAAAGGAACTGAAAGAAGGGTGTAAACCAATCAAGAAAAGGCCTTACAAGATGAATCCAAACATGAAGAAAAATGATAAAGTAGAACTTGACAAGATGCTAGAAGTAGGGATCATAAAACCGACAGTGGAGGAAGCAAAATGGATTAGTCCAATGGTAGTACAAAATAAGAAAAAAAGAGAAATCAAGATCTATGGAGACTATAGAGAGTTGAATAAAGCTTGCAGTCATGATCATTTTTCGACACTATTCACAAAAGAAATCTTGGAGTTAGTTGCCGGTAGGGAAATCTACTCCTTCACTAATGGGTTCTCCAGATATCACCAGGTAAAAAATTAGAGAGGATGACCAATCCAAAACAACATTTGCATATAAACAAGGATCTTTCATGTACACAATTATGTCATTTGGGTTGGAAAATGCACCTATAGTATTCAGTAGAATCATGGTCAATGCATTTAAGGAGTTTATACATGATTTCCTGAAAGTTGATTTGGATGATTGGATTGTATTTGAACTGGTAAAAGATCACACACAGACATTGAGGTTGATGTTGAATAAGTGTAGGAGCTTACAAATATCTCTAAACTTGAAGAAATGTACTTTTGCGATACCATTTGGAACACTACTGGGCCATATAATATGTAAAGAAGGATTGATGGTTGATCCCCTAAAAGTTGCCATTATTCAAAACCTAATGCCACAAAAAACCACACCTGATGTCAAAACATTCTTAGAGTATACCGGTTATCATCAGAAATTCATCAAGAGTTATGTAGCCATCTCAACACCTATAGAAGAAATATTGAAGAAAAAAAAGGCAAGAGTATCAAATGGAATGAGAAACACCAAAAGGAATTTGACACTTTGAAGCAAAAGATAGCAAAAGCACCAATACTCATATTTCTAGACTAGGAGAACACATTCCATATTCATGTGGATGCATCAGGGATTGCAGTGGGAGTAGTACTAACTCAGTCAAGGGACTCTAAGGACCACCATATATCATTTGCAAGTATGGGCCTAAGTGGTGTTGTCATTGATGTCAACATACTCCTATTGCATTGATGATAAGGATTGGATGAGCTATGTGTTGAAGATATTGAGAAAATTAGTTCTAATCAGGAACAGAGAAGAACAATGAAGGCAGTAAGGTAGAGATCCCAGCTAAGATGAAAATTAGAGGAAGCACTTCAAAGGTTTTGTAGATATGTATCTTAAGTTGATCCAGTAAAGATTTTAGAGGTCCGCATGAAGACCTGAAGAAGTTATGGCCACTTAAGTAAAACTAGTTCCTGTAGGTGTTTAGAGGTGATAGAGTGACACAAATAGGTCCAGTAAGATCTAGAAATGCAATATCCTATTCTACAGATTTGATGGAGTGTTTAGGAAGCTAATGTGGACTGAAAACTCAATTGGTTCATGGTCTGGAGGTCCGCAAGCATCTATTCCAATATGACAGTGATGATAGACTGTGTTCTTGAGGTTCTTGATGAAGGAGAGAATGATTTCATTAGGAATAAGTAGTGTGGATGTTCTTGGTGATTCAAGCAAGCTTGTGGAGGTCTTTGGATTGTGTTTAGTTCGTGTTGGTGGTCCGTAATGAAGATTGAGCTTGAAATTGAAGAATTACTTCTGGATGATGGTGTTCTTCCTAAGTCTGGCCGACTAGATGAGTTACACATCCTGCAGATGATCTTGAAGATGTTATGTGAAGAATGGCGTGTTCCTGAAGAAAGATTGAAGACTCAAATCTATGTGGTCGATAGTGTGTTGATCCGCATGAAGTCTTTTTGTAATAAGTGATATTGTATTTGTGTGTTCACTCTGTAATGTTAGCCGACTTGGATGATTATCCCTAAGTCGATGTCTTGTATAAATAAGGAATTGTAAAGTCATTTTCTTAGTAATGGTGTCGTGATGGGAGTGTGGTAGAGAGGAGGAAGGCGAAAGACAGAGTAGAAATATTGAGCTTAAATGGACCTGACTCAAGCATGGTGAAGATGCTATTCTTCAGTTCAAGTATGTAATACTTATTATTCTATAGACAGTGTGTCTCTTGTAGGCAGTGGGCCTCTTGTGAGTAGTGTGCTCAGGTAGTGAGCCCTAATTGGCATGTGTCATTTTGTTCTTTCTATTCTTCTAACAGAGAATACAATCTTGGGTTAGTCACCCTGTGGTTTTTCCCTTAACCGGCTTTTCCAAGTCAAAATCTTGGTGTCTTATGTGTTAATGTGTTTTTGCTCTTGAATTGTTGCAGTGCACTTCCATGATTGATTTATTATTATGCTGCTGAATCAAGAAGAGAATTTAAGTGATTAATTGAAAGTAAGTTTTGGACAACTGATTCACCCCCCCTCTCAGTTGTTTGTCCTTAATCCAACAATTGGTATCAGAGCTAAGTTCCTCTAAAAGAGCTTAACCGCTTGAGGAGATCTAGGATGTCATCCTACAAGAAGGATAGTCTTAGGTTTGATGGAACCAATTTCACCCTTTGGAAAAGTCACATGGAATGTCACTTGCAATGTATGGGAATGCAATATTGGATCATGGTTTCAAATAAGTATACTCCTCTATAGAATGGTCCAAGAACCATAGATGAAATTAGAGATGCTGAAAACAATCTATGGACTAAAGAAGCTCTTCTAAGTGCCTTGTCTGATTTAGAGCTAACAAATGTTGTTGACCTAAAAACTACTTTTAAAATTTGGGAAAAACTGGAACTTCTATATGAAGGAGAAAAGTATGTTAAATGTGCCAAGCTACCGAGTCTGAAAGGAAAATTCAAAAATTTGAAGATGAGAGAAGATGAAAATATCACTACATTTATGCTAAGAGTAAATGAGCTTGTTTGTGGCATTAGATGTGCTGGTGGAGTCTTGGATGAAGATGAGATTGTTGGCAAAGTTCTCAGATCCCTTCCTGATTCTTACAAGTACAAGGTTGCTGCTATTGAAGAATTCAGGTCTATTTCAGGTATCACAAGAGATCAATTGGTTAGTAAATTGGCTACATTTGAATTGACTGGGTTTGGAGATGCCCCCCCCAAGACTGAATCTACATGCAAAGCTAGTGCTTCTGTTAAAGGAAAACAAAATTTTGATCTGGGAGAGAACTCCTCAAAGAAACTATCATGGTATGAGAAAGAAAGAAAAGACCCAGAAGAAGATGAAGCAAAAGCTACTCAACTTGAAGCCCTTATTGCAAAAAGACTACCAAGAGGATCTGGTAAGTATGAAGGGAAATTACCTTTTAAATGTTTCAATTGCAATAAGATTGGTCATTTTGCATCAAGGTGTCCGGAAAGATTTTCAAGGCCAAATCCTAACAGATCAAGGTTCTAAAAGAAATGTTACTATGTTCAAGCAGATGATGATGATGAAGGAGTAACAGATGATGAATCAGAAATAGGAAACAAATCCAAAGTGACTGGGTGTTTATTGCCATCAAGAAAGAAGATCCAATGTCCTCTGAATCTGCTAATCATAAAATTGTAGAAAGAGCTCTGGCTGACCAAGTTGAAGAAAAGGATGATTGGGTCATTGACAGTGGATGCTCTGACCATATGACAGGTGACAAAAATAAGTTCATAGACTTGGAAAGGTATGAAGGAGTGGTAAAATTTGGTGATAATTCTGCTGGTAGAATCAGAGGTAGAGGAACTATTTCTTTTGATGGAAAGAACAAAACCAGTAATGTACTGTATGTTGAAGGCCTGAAGCACAATCTTCTTAGTGTTGGACAACTGGTGGACAAAGGTTATGATCTTTGATTCAAGAATGGAAAATGCAAGATCTTTGAAAGTTTTAGAATAGAGATTGCATCCGGTACTCAAATAAAAGGTAATTGGTAAAAGTTGCTTATTTGTTCAAATTCATTAAAGTTGGTTGTGGCATAGGAGAATGTCTCATGTGAATTTTGATAATATCATCAAGATAAGCAACACTCAGGCCGTAAGAGATCTTCCAAGATTGGTAAAACCTACCAATAGTTTGTGCAAAGAATGTCAATTGGGTAAACAAAGCAAAATCTCATTCAAAAGCAAGGAACAATCTTCTACCCAATTATTAGATTTAGTTCATACTGATCTATGTGGTCTGGCAAGAATCAAGAGTGTGCAAGGTGATAGGTACTTCATGTTATTAATTGATGACCATTCCTGGATGATAGTGGGTGACTTTTCTGAAAGAAAAATTAGAAGCTCTTGAGAAATTCAAAATATTCAAGGCTATGGTAGAGAACGAAACTGGATTAAAATTAAAATGTTTCAGGTTTGATGGAGGTGGAGAATTCACATCTGGTGAGTTCACAGAATTCTGTGAGAAACATGGCATAAAGAAACAGTTGTCTTCTCCTAGGACTCCACAGTAGAATGTAGTAGAGAGAAAGAACTGGACCATCCAGGAAGCATCTAGAACGATGATGATGGAAGCAAATGGTCCTCAGATCTATTGGAGAGAAACTGTAAGCACTGCAGTCTATACTCTCAATTGAGTACAAATCTGAAGCAATACTGATAAGACTCCCTATGAACTTTGGTTTGAAATCACTCCCACTGTGAGGTACTTCAGAGTCTTTGGTAGCAAATGTTACATTAAAAGAGATGAAGACCTAGGAAAATTTGATGCTAGAAGTGATGAAGGAATATTCTTAGGTTATTCTACTCAAAGCAAAGCATACCAGTGTTATAACAAAAGATTAAGGAAGATTGTTGAAGTACAAATATGAAGGTTGGTGAAGGTGTTGAAAAACCCTCAAGGTTTTATGAATATGATGAAGATGATCAAAATGATGTTTTTGTTCAAGAAGTCCAAGCTCCCTTTAAAATTTAGATTCAGACTGATCCGATCAATCAGGAAGAAGAGATAAGTTTGAATGAACCTATTCAAGAATCAGAAGTACAAGAAACTCCCAAAGTTCCTGGGTATGTAAAACTAAATCACTTTGAAGACCAGATCATAGGTGATAAAAGAAAAGGTGTTCAAACAAGAAGAAGGATTGATCAAGATTCAGAAGAGTATTGTCTGATTTCAAAGGTTGAACCTAAGACAGTGAATGAAGCTTGCAATGATGAAAACTGGACTAAGGCAATGGAAGAAGAGCTTATGCAAATTGAGAAAAATCACACTTGGGATCTTGGTCCCAGACCTAAAAACAAGAATGTGATTGGAACCAAATGGGTCTTCTGGAATAAACTGCATGAAGATGGTGTAGTAGTCAGAAACAAAGCCAGATTGGTCTGCAAAGGTTACTCTCAAGTAGAAGGAGTTGATTTTAAAGAGACTTTTGCTCTAGTGGCAAGAATTGAAGCAGTCAAATTATTTCTTGCTTTTGCTGCCTTCAAGGACTTAAAAGTATATCAGATGGATGTCAAGTTTGCCTTCCTGAATGGTGACTTGGAAGAAGTTTACATTGAGCAACCAGATGGATTTCAATTGACTGATCATGGTGATATGGTCTGCAAGTTGAAGAAAGCACTGTATGGACTCAAGCAAGCTCCAAGAGCCTAATATGAAAGATTGGATAAGCATCTTTTGAAGATTGGTTTCAACAAAGGTATTGCTGACAGTAATTTGTATTTCAAAATTGATCATGAAAATATCTTGATTGTTGAAGTATTTGTTGATGACATCATTTTTGGGGGAAGAGATAGTATGTGCAAAACCTTTGCAAATCAAATGAAAAGTGAATTTGAGATGTCCATGTTTGGGGAAATGAATTTCTTCTTGGGTCTACAAATAATTCAAACAAAGAAAGGAATCTTCATTTCTCAAACCAAATATGTGAAAGAATTGTTGAAGAAATTTGGGATGGAAGACTCAAAACCAATGAATACTCCCATGGCAACTAGATGCAAATTGAGCAAAGATGATGACTCTCCTAAGGCTGATCAGAAAAAGTACAGGTCAATGATTGGAGGATTATTGTATCTCACTCAAACTAGACCTAATATTATGAATGTTGTTGGTCTTGTTTCTAGATTCCAATCTGATCCTAGAGAATCTCATGTCATGGCAATCAAGAGGATTTTTAGATATCTAAAAGGAATAGTTAAGTATGGTTTGTGGTACCCTAGAAATCAAGATTTCTCTCTTCATGCATATACAGATGCGGATTGGCCATGAGATGTGGATGACCGGAAGAGCACCAGTGGTGGATCATTATTTTTAGGGAAGAGATTGGTTTCTTGGCTAAGCAAGAAACAAGAGGCAATATCTCTATCCAATGTAGAAGCAGAATATATTGCAACAATAGATAGTTGCACTCAAGTATTATTGATGAAGCAAATGCTAAGGGACATTAGAGTGGAGTATAAGGAACCTATCACAATCTTCTATGACAATTCAAGTGCAATAAACATATCAAAGAATCTAGTGTTGCATTCAAATACTAAACACATATCCATCAAGTTTCACTTTTTGAGAGAGCAAGTGAACAAAGATGAAGTTAGATTGGAGTTTGTGCCTTCCAAGGATCAGATTGTAGATATTTTGACTAAACCTCTACCTAAGGACTCTTTTGAGTATCTCAGGGAGAAGTTAGGGGTTATTACCCCTTCAGCTCTGAATTAAGATGCACTGTTGTGCATCAGTCTGATGGATCTCACAGCCATATCTTGTGGTCTAGATTGATGTTTGGGAAGCTGTTACTCAGGGGGAGTAGCTTGTATGATTCTGAATTAATGCAAGTATGTGCCCTTTTCCATTGATGTCAAAGTGGGAGAGAAGACATGTGAAAAACAAGTGGTTTCTAATCAAAGTGGGAGCAGGAAACAAAGAGAAGACATGTGAATGGTTTTTGTTAATAAGGGGAGTTGTGACAGTGTGGATAAGTTCTTGTCTTGATGGGTAAAATAGTTTTTCACATCATATGTTTCCATCAATGACAAAGGGGGAGATTGTTGTAAGTATGGGGCTAACTGGTGTTGTCATTGATGTCAACATACTCTTATTGCATTCAAGATAAGGATTGAATGAGATATGTGTTGAGGAAATTGAGAAAATTAGTCCTAATCAGGAATAGAGAAGAACAGTGAAGGCACTAAGGTAAAGATCCCAGCTAAGATGAAAATTAGAGGAAGCACTTCAAAGGGTTTGTAGATATGTATCTTAAGTTGATCCAGTAAAGATTTCAGAGGTCCACATGAAGACCTGAAGAAGTTATGGCCACTTAAGTAAAACTAGTTTCGACAGGTGTTCAGAGGTGACAGAGTGACACAGATAGATCTGGTGAGATCCAGAAATGCAATATCCTATTCTGTGGATTTGGTGGAGTGTTTAGGAAGCCAATGTGGATTGACAACTCAATTGGTTCATGGTCCAGAGGTCTGCAAGCATCTATTCCAATATGACAGTGATGACAGACTGTGTTCTTGAGGTTCTGGATCAAGGAGAGAATGATTTTAGTAGGAATAAGTAGTGTGGATGTTCTTGGTGATTTAGGTAAGCTTGTGGAGGTCTTTGGATTGTGTCTAGTTTGTATTGGTGGTCTGTAATGAAGATTAAGGTCGTAATTGAAGAATTACTTCCGGATGATGGTGGTCTTCCTAAGTCTAGCTGACTGGATGAGTTACACATCCTGTAGATGATCTTGAAGGTGTTATGTGAAGAATGGTGTGTTCCTGAAGAAAGATTGAAGACTCAAATCTATGTGGCTGACAATGTGTTGATCTGCGTGAAGTCTTTTTGTCATAAGTCATATTGTATTTGTGTGTTCTCTCTGTAATGTTAGCTGACTTGGATGATTATCCCTAAGTCGATGTGTTGTATAAATAAGGAATTGTAAAGTCATTTTCTTAGTAATGGTGTCGTGATGGGAGTGTGGTAGAGAGGAAGAAAGTGAAAGGCAGAGCAGAAGTATTGAGCTTAAATGGAACCGACTCAAGAATGGTGAAGATGCTATTCTTCAGTTCAAGTATGTAATACTTATTATTCTATAGACAATGTGTCTCCTATAGGTAGTGGGCCTCTTGTGAGCAATGTGCTTAGGTAGTGAGCCCTAATTGGCATGTGCCATTTTGTTCTTTCTATTCTTCTAACAGAGAATATAATCTTGGGTTAGTCGCCCCATGGTTTTTCCCTTAACTAGGTTTTCCATGTCAAAATCTTGGTGTCTTATGTGTTAATGTGTTTCTACTCTTGAATTATTGCAGTGCATTTCCATGATTGATTTATTATTATGCTGCTAAATCAAGAAGAGAGTTTAAGTGACTGATTGAAAGTAAGTTTTGGACAATTGAATCACCCCCCTCTCAGTTGTCTATCCTTAATCCAACAATTATCAAAGCCAAAGAAGAATTATACAACAACTAAAAGAGAAGCTCTACCAATGATGTATGCATTTTAGAAGTTCAAACATTACCTCTTGTCAATACCTTTTATATTCTACACTGATCATGAACCATTGAAATACCTACTCAACAAACCAATCATCCAAGGAAGAATTTGTTGATGGTTACTCTTGTTTCAGGAGTTTGAATTCTCAATCATGGTGAAGCTAGGAAAGCACAATTAAGGACCAAACTACTTGTCCAGAATTGAGATTGGAGAAGATCTAGAGGTACATGAAGAAGAACTACCTAGCACAAATATGTTTAGAGTAAATGCAATACCATAATAATTCATAGACAGAATATTTTTGACTATAGATGAACCTTCAGCAAAGATGCCAGCATAAGAAAGATAATCTAATCTAGAATTATTTTCCATATACATTGATTGAAGGAGAACTGCATGTTAGAGGGAGGGATGATATCATCAGAAGGTTAGTATATGAACATGAAAGAGAGGACATCCTAAGAAAAACACATGAAGGGATATCAAGAGGACATAATGTCAGAGACATGATAGTGAGAAGGATTAAACTAGCTAGGTTATGGTGGCGTACACTTTTCAAAGATGCAAAGAGATATGTAAAGCATTGTGATGTATGTCAAAGAATAGGAAGACCTTCTACAAGAGATGAAATGCCACTGAGACTAGTTCGAGCACAATTACCTTTTTAGAAATGGGCTATTAACTTCATTAGACCTATAAACCCTTTGGCAAAGTAGTCAAAATCTACATTCATTATTACTAGAGTAGAATCCCTGACTAAGTGGGATAAAGATCAACCAACAAGAGACTGCATAGCAAAACTATCACCAAATTCATCTATGAGAACATAATTACCATCTTTGGCTGTCCGTTGATAATCACCAGTGACCAAGGCAAACATTTTGTAAACAAAATGATTTTAGAGCTATTGAACAACTTCATGATAACACACAACAGGAGTTCACCATATCATCCATAGGCAAATGGAGCAAGTGAATCCCTGAATAAGATTATTGGAGTACCATTGGCAAAGATGTGCTTGATGGGAACAAGACAAACTAGGACTTAAAAATACCTACAGTAATATGGGCATATAGAACAACCTTCAAAAGATCAACTAATTTCACTCCCTACAAACTGGTGTACGGAATAGATGCTATGATACCAGTACACTTCATATTACCAAATTTTCAGACAGCTAGGATTCTCAAGTTGGGTGAAGAAGACTCTCTCACACAAAGAATTGGAAAAAATGGATGAGGATAGATTGATGGAAGCATACAATATGAACTTGGAAAGGAAAAGAGAAAAGGCTTGGCATGATAGAAATTTGAGGAATAAGACTGTATACACTAAAAAATGTCCATATCTTGACATAACACCTTGTCGACATGACCTTGTGTGTTTTGCCCTAGGTCCTAGGTCATCCAACCTCATCCCATTCACAAATCCCACTTGTCCCACTCCTAATTCTATCATAATTTCTTAGCCAAGTAATTAAATAAATCATATTTATTTAATTAATTCCCCATCCCATTGGTCCAACTTAATCACCTTCTTGATTAATTAAATAAACCCACTTTATTTAATCAATCCCACTTTGATCACATTCCCAATTAATTAAATAAGTCCCATTTATTTAATTAATTGCACGTAGTCACATTCTTACATAATTCAAATTAAAAATTTGAATTATTCCTTCACCTCTCATTATTCCTTCACCTCTCATTATTCCTTCACCTCTCATAACATTGCAACAAGTGTCACATGCTACATCATCCACTTAATCCCTTCACATGTCAAACTAATTTAAATAATATTTTATTTGAATTAGATTCCTTTCATTCTCCATCACACACTTGTCATGTGACTACAATCCCTCTTTGAGTGGGAAGCCCTAATCCAACCCTAATTGATCTTGACCATCCTTAGTATCCAACATAACTTTCAATCCTATCCATCCATTCAAATCAACCTCTTTCTATAAATCTAGCCTCCTCTAAGCCATTTTCATGCATTGCATTTGAGTACCCTTATGTTGTCAAAATATCCTTAGAACCTTTGCATCATTCTTCTATCTATCTAGTCATCTTTCATCCATCTATCTATTATCATTCAATCTTCCATCTATCAATCCCTATCTTCATGTTATGCTGCAGAATCAAGCAATCAACATTCATCTCTTTGGATAAAGCTAGAGTGTTTCGGGTGTGGCACTCTCCACCCTATTGATGGATTGTGGGTCAATGTGAAGGTTTGTATTTGTTATCATTTACCTCATATTGATTTTCCATGATTTCATTTACCTCATCTCCCTCAGTCGGCTTTCACAGTTTTCAGGCATTTCATCTTCGGCGTTGGTAGTCAAGTAGTCAGCGGTTTCCAAGCTGCACTCGACTATGATGTTTTGTGTGATCTGACAATTTCTGGTTGATATCTTTCAATTGGCTCACTTTGTTGTCTTCATTGACCATATCTTACAGCAACTGCTATTAACCAGATCCACTCTTCATATACATTCGACATCCTTGTTATGTACCTCAGTGACCATCTAAATCTTTGTATTCGATGGTCATCTTTGGGTTTGACATTTGCATTGAGATTATTACTTAGATTGAGTTGTTATGGTAATCATAACATTGACCACCATGTACAAACATAGACATGTGACCAGATATATTAAACAACTAATAGTTACTGCAAACTGCCAGGGCTATCTTTTTGTTTCTACATGCCCAAATAGGGGCATTTTTGTTCTTTTTATCATAACTTGGGCATACAGGGTCAAAATCGTGTAAAATTGGACTCGTTGGAAAGATAAGAAAGTGAACTACGTAGTGGTGGATAAATTATTAGGTGAAAATGCCATTTTGACTATTTTTTTGTAGTCAAAGTTTAGCTTCTTTGCAAACATCAAATGCTCATATCTTTTGCATTTTTTATCAAATTTTCACAATTTTTTTTAAAAGTGCATAGAATTTTGTTTGTAATTTGTTAATGTAGTTGATTTTTCTATATCATCTCATTTTCATCATATTTTATTAGATTCTTGATTTTCACATAATGGTCTCCTATGCACTTTCACTTGCTTGTTTTTCGATTTGGTGGCTTGTAGATGACCCCAAGGAGCTGGAGCAACGTTCACATCAGAATCTACATCTCTGTCATTTGATCAATCAATCTTGTTTGCATCACACATTTCAATTTGGGCTTAAAATGAATATTGCTTTAGCAATCACATCGAAAAAACTGGGCTAAAATTAACCATTGTCTTCAATCACACATCTTGACTTTGGGTTAAACAAGAACAAGTTCTTCATTGCTTGGTGAACTTGATTGTGATAAGAGGTGTGTATGCTCTTCTCATGTGCTTTGTGCGATCTTGAGAATCAAAAACACCTCTCATCCCCTCATTTTCACAACACACATTTCAATTTTCTAAGGGTTAATTTACAAGTGTGAGTGTGGATCAAGTGTGTGTTAGTGCCACACTTGGTTCACCTTTGTCATACCCTATCTAGGAGGCCTGCTTGGAGACACACCACTCCAAGGGATGACTTTAACCGAGGCTGAATCAAAAGACATGCTCATTAGGAGTTGGAATCTTGTCACTCTTGGCTAAGCCCCAAAGAACTATATACCTTTGGAAAGTGAAGGTGAAGGGTGGGTTACCCCTTTCTCCTGGCTGTGTGGCAGGATTTCACTCTCAAATTCCTAGTCAACCTCATGTAAATATAGCCCAAAAACCTAATTGGCCATACCCCACTTGACTAGTCATAGGGCTTGTTGATGTGTCTTCCATGTGTGCTTGTTTAATCATCATTACATTTATTCAAAGTCAAATTCAAAATTTCTTATGTGTCTTGCGTGAGTGATTCATGATTGTACATGTGTGATCATTTGATTGAACATTGCCAAATCAAGGTAAACACCAAGCACATCAAGACAAGTCATTCAACTCATTCTTCCAACACATTCAAATCCAATCACAATCATCCCAATCACCCATTTTTAGCCACTTCATTTGTAATCATATCCAAGGCACCATAATTCAAACCCTAATCATTCCAAACCATCTTCTTTCTAATCAACCCCTAACCATCCTAATCATCCCTAATCATTCCATATCAAACCTTAATCATATCCAAGGCATCATCCCAACAAATCAACATCATCCTAATCATGCTAGTCATCATCCTAGTCATTACACATCATCCAATCATTCCAAGACAAATCACATCCCATCTACTTTCATCCCAATCCAAATCCAAATCAACCCAATCAAAAATCAAGACCTTAGTTGATCATCATCAATTATTATCCAAACTTGCTTGAGATCATTAGTCTATCTTAAGTAAGTCATCCAATTAAATCAATCCAATCAATCCTCTATCACTTAAGTGTCATTAGTCTACCTTATGTATAGAGAATCAATCCAATCAACCCTCTATTACTTAAGTATCATTAGCCTACCTTAAGTATAGAGAATCAACCCAATCAACCCTTTTACTTGAGATCATTAATCTATCTCAAGCATAGCAAGCCATCCATTAAAAAAACAAAACAAATCAAATCATCCTAAGGTCTTGAAATTTGATCCCAATCACTCCACATCATCACCTACATTTCTCATTTAAACCACTTTCATCCCAATCCATTCATCCTAATCACCTCAATCCAAATCATCCCACCTTGTTATCCCATATTACCCTTACCATTTTCCTAAATCATCCTAGTCACCTACCCTAATAATTCAACCATCATTCATCCTAATTTCTTCAAGTCATCCAATCTCATCATCTTAGTCATCTTCGACATCCTAATCATCATCACCATAGTCCTCATCATCCAAGTAAAATCCTAATCATTTTTGGCCATTACACATCATCAAATCTTCATCCAATCAATTCTCCACATCTATCACTTGTAAACATGAACATGGCATTTCTAAACAACACCTATGAGAATAATCCTTATGGAACCAAAAGAATGCTTAATCAACTTAGTCAACTTAGGTGGTTATATACAAAGGAAGAAGACCCTGTGTCACCACAACATCAACAATTCCCACAACATCATGTCCTAGGCCAAGATCAACGATATCACATTCCATCACAAGCCCAACAAGAACATAATACAAACACTAATGTTGCCACATCCATACCCCAAATCACCCTCACCATTCCTAACAACACCACAAACACAAGTACTTCCATAAGCCTACCATCTAATGATCCTAACTCCATTGCCATCATATCACAACTGCTTTCTCAACAAACTTCCAACATCATCCAATGTCCACAACAATCCACCTCACAAAACCTTTCACCTAAAAATCCTATCATGCCACCTCATCACCAAACCTATCCACATGACAATCAAATGTCCTTACAAGAACAACATGCAAGTCCAAATGGCCATATGTACATGAACCAAGCAAGCCCAAGTTCACTTTTGCAACAAACATAATTGATAGACTTAAGTGATCTTATGTAAGACCTAAAATCCTTTGACAAGGGAGAAACCAACCTAGCAAGTACCTCCTTTGAGTCACCTTCACCATCCAATCATATGCCAAAACATAAGCCAACTACTCCTATCCCAACACCTTTATCAAGCCCTTCATCACCTTCATCACCTTCATCCCCATGTTCCACTAATCCTTCATTAAAATCTTCCATGGAGATACTTTTAGAGAAAGTGGTCCAAGCAACTTTGATCGAGCTATACACATTTAGAGAATATTCTCCATCTATGTTTAAACCTAGTTGGTATAAAGGTGATGCATATTGTGCATACCATAGGTATAGGGGCCATACCATATCCACTTGTGTCCGATTTCAAAGATTGGTGAAGAACCTAGAAGAATGTGGTAAGATTGTCTTGGATAAAACCAATCCCTTTAATTCCATTATATTTCCATCTAACCCAAATCCTAATCCCATTATCCATCCAACAAATCCCAATCCTAATCCTTCAAGCTCCACTATTATCATCCATCTACTATATTGCCCATTCACCCATACCCTTGCAAAGGATGTGATCCATTGGCTACTAGCAAGGAATAAAACATTGACATGCCATCAAACACCTATCCTTGAGCCTCCATAACATCCAATCAATCTCAATCAATAAATAATCATATCAATCCATCCAGCTTTATCATCACCATCAATAATAAAATCAGAACTACATCTCATCTCTATAGTTAAATGCCTTGATCCCATGGATATAGGGTATGTAGGCAATCTAGGATATGAAGGAAGTGCCCAGATTCAGGCACCAAATGATATTCCTCTTTCTTCTTTCATCATTCTTCTATCATCTATCTTCATCACTTCATCAAATAAATCTCTATCAATCATATTCATCCTTTCATCCTAATCAAATCAATCCAAACAATGATCCAATTACAAGTCATCATTTATTCATACCAATCATGTCTATCAATTAAGTCAAATTATACAACTGAAATCAATGGTCTTGATCCTAATCTTTTTTTAAGCTAAATCAATCAATCAATCAATCATCATCATCAATGGGATATATCGTTCCCACATCCTTGTGTTGATCTAGGGATATATCGTTCCCCGCAATGATAACACTTATTAATCATCAAATCAATCACTCAATCAATCATTGGTTTACAACTTGATAGGGGCAATACCTTGTTTGTTTTTGTATCATTCATGCATGCTTGCTTGCTTGCTTATGTGTGTTATCATTTTATCTTGCATTTGTTTCAAATCTGAATCCATCCTGGCTAATATTCATATCTTGTATCTAGACAAGGTTGTATTACATTGGGGTACGAGACACATCATCACCTTGGTCCTTTTACCTTGGTGCATAATGTCTTGTGCTATATCAAATGTCATGGTTGCTCACTTTCATTGCAGCATAACGTATCCTTCCCTTTCTTCTATCTATTTCTTTATCTTTTGCCATTCCTTTCATTTTGAGAGCATAACCATGTTTTTTCCAAATTGCCTATCCTCTCAAGGGGGCATCATCACCCTATCCTTTTCTTCTATCCATACCTTAGCTTCTTTGAAATGATTTTACTCGACACAAATCTTATCATCTCACAACAACATCTCAAAGAGGGGCAAATGTAGACACTAAAAAATGTCCATATCTCAACATAACACCTTCTCGACATGACCTTGTGTATTTTGCCCTAGGTCCTAGGTCAACCAACCTCATCCCACTTGTCCCACTCCTAATTCTATCATAATTTCTTAGCCAATTAATTAAATAAATCATATTTATTTAATTAATTCCCCATCCCATTGGTCCAACTTAATCACCTTCTTGATTAATTAAATAAACCCACTTTATTTTATTAATCCCACTTGATCACAATCCCAATTAATTAAATAAGTCCCATTTATTTAATTAATTGCACCTAGTCACATGTCTCACATAATTCAAATTAAAAATTTGAATTATTTCTGCACCTCTCATAACATTGCAACAAGTGTCACATGCTACATCATCCACTTAATCCCTTCACATGTCAGACTAATTTAAATAATCTTTTATTTGAATTCGATTCCTTTCATTCTCCATTGCACACTTGTCATGTGACTACAATCCCTCTTTGAGTGGGAAACCCTAATCCAACCCTAATTGATCTTGACTGTCCGTAGCATCCAACATAACTTTCAATCCTATCCATCCATTCAAATCAACCTCTTTCTATAAACCTAGCCTCCTCTAAGCCATATTCATGCATTGAGTTTGAGTACCATTATGCTGTCGAAATATCCTTAGAACCTTTGCATCATCCTTCTATCAATCTATTCATCTTTCATCCATATATCTATTATCATTCAAACTTCCATCTATCAATCCCTATCTTCATGTTATGTTGCAAAATCAAGAAAGCAACATTCATTTCTTCGGGTAAAGCTAGAGTGTTTCGGGTGCAGCACTCTCCACCTTATCGATAGATTATGGGTTAATGTGAAGGTTTGCATTTGTTATCATTTACCTCATATTGATTTTCCATGATTTCAAAGACATTCAAGGAAGGTGACTTAGTACTCATGTATGATAGTAAGTTTAAGAAGCAAGGAAAACTCAAGACAAGGTGGTTGGGGCCTTTCTAAATTGAAGAAATTGCTGATTTTGGAGCAGTGAGATTGAAGAATATGGAGTGTCAGGTATCATCTGGATATATCAATGGGGCAAGAATCAAGAAACATTTTCAACCAAAACAAAACATGTCTTGAGGACAAGAACTAATTTTGAGGGGGGCATGATGTTAGCAAGGTACAAAGCACAAAGGAGAGCCAACCAGAGGAGACTACATAATATGTGGAGGCCAGAGCAGACAGGAAACGGATCCATATATGTAATAGATATAGTATATATATAGATATGGGATATGATGATAAGATATAGAAGAGTAGGAGTATGATAGTATATATTCTAATGTAAGAATGACATAGAAGTCATGATTGTAACTATCGAGGCAGAGACTTAGACCTACCAGAAGATGGATAGATGATGTATGCATTGGATGACTATTAATATATACATATGGAGATCTTATGGTATCAGGTAATATTGTGTTATCTTATTTAGATGTGTATATGATGCTCTATTTTGTTATTCTTTATGTTTTGCTATCAACTCTAGCTACTTGACCAGGGTATAAACTGACTACAAAGACTTAACTGAGGATCGGATCTCTGAATTGGTGTCTCCTTGTAATGTCCCCTTTTAGGATAATCCTGATTTCTTTACCTACATACAATAATAATAACTAGAAAGGGACATTAGAAATATTACAGATCAATAAATTAAGATAATATTTAGTTCATAGAATCATTCATATTAAATTCATCTATCATTCATATTAATTGGAAAAAATGGATAAGGATAGATTGATGGCAGCTTACAATATGAACTTGGAAAGGAAAAGACAGAAGGCTTGGCATGATAAATTTGAGGAATAAGACATTCAAGGAAGGTGAATTAGTACTCATGTATGATAGTAAGTTTAAGAAGCAAGGAAAACTCAAGACAAGGTGGTTGGGGCCTTTCTAAATTGAAGAAATTGCAGATTTTAGAGCAGTCAGATTGAAGAATATGGAGGGTTAGGTATCAGCTGGATATGTCAATGGGCAAGACTTAAGAAACATTTTCAACTAGAGCAAAACATGTCTTGAGGAGAAGAACTAATTTTGAGGGGGGATGATGTTAGCAAGGTACAAAGCACAAAGGAGAGTCAACCGGAAGATACTACACAATATGTGGAGGCCGGAGCGGATAGGAAACAGATCCATATTTGTAATAGATATAGTATATATATAGATATAAGATATGATGATAAGATATAGAAGAGTAGGAGTATGATAGTGTATATTCTAATGTAAGAATGACATAGAAGTCATGATTGTAACTATCGAGGGAGAGACTTAGACCTTCCAGAAGATGGATAGATGATATATGTATTGGATGACTGTTAATATATACATATGGATATCTTACGATAGCGGGTAATACTGTGTTATCTTATTTAGATGTGTATATGATGCTCTGTTTTGTTATTCTTTATGTTTTTCTATCAACTCTAGCTACTTGACTAGGGTATAAACTAACTACAAAGACTTAACTGAGGACCAGATCTCCAAACTGGTGTCTCCTTGTAATGTCCCCTTTTAGGATAATCTTGATTTCTTTACCTACATACAATAACAATAACTAGAAAGGGACATTAAAAATATTATAGATCAATAAATTAAGATAATATTCAGTTCATTGAATCATTCATATTAAATTCATCTATCATTCATATTAAACTCATCTATCATAGCATAATTAATAATGAGATCAAGTCATCATAGCATAATCAATATTTAGTTCATTCCATATCACAATTCCTCAAGCCAATCACATATGGAATCTCCCAGGAGTATTGGTAAGTAACAATATTGTCAAGAGCATGAAAGGGGTCAGTCCACCTAACATCTCCCAATTCACCTTGGAAGTTGGCCATCCCCCTTGATAAAGTCTAGGAGTACTTAGTCATCAACCAGCCCACAAGTGTCTCATCTTAGGGTGGCGTGCTTGAGAAGATACATGAAGACTACTATTCAACAAGCCTTAGAGCACTCATAAGCCTCCAAACCCACGAGTAACTAACTTGGGGTGGAGTATTTGATGAAGGGGCCTATCAGAACTTCACCATCTTGTGAACCACAAGAGGGACATCATTTTCTACTTACTAACATCACCTTATTTCAATTATATTGCTTGGGAATTGGTATGTTTGATATATGTACCTCTTGATGGATTCCAATTTGCTGTTATAAATATTACATAAATAAATATATCACTACTGATATATTCCTTTATTTCTTCTTTTATATTCCAATAATAATTCTTGTTCCTTCTCTACCCTTCAAATTCACTTCACAAACTTCTTAATATATCTTTATACCTCTACATGAAGGGAGATGATTGCTTAGAAAGGAGATGTTGTTTCTGTTTAGGGTAAAAAGAGGGTTCTTGATGCAGTCAAGGTAGGAGGGTTAAATGAAGGACTATCCAACCTTGTAGCCTAATCAACCAACACCATGAACATAATGGATATGCAATAGAAGATAAAAGATATTCATGAACACATAACACAAGATATATCCTGGAAAACCCTAATAGGGAAAAAAACCCACCCTTTAAAGTTCATTCTTCTTATATTTGATTCAAAACACATTACAAATGCCACTCGAGTGTTTACAGATGCTAGGCTATAGCCCAGGGATTATAAAAGATTCATATAACACACTCTTTTATGATTTCCTTCGCCAACTTCTCGATTCTCTACTCTACCCTCTGCCTCACTTTAGCTTCTTCTTCAGATCAAAACACTTATGAATTTGTTTCATTCATTTATATCCTCTACAAGATTTTAAATCATTATCAAGTCAACCTAATTGCAATGGCTAGTCAGGTAACGTGTGTAAACAAATAGGTTGGACCTAAACATAAGGCATTGCTCTGCTGGTGCATAAAACTTCACACGGATCTCCATGAAGGTTAGCCAGATCCTATGTACTTCATCAAATAATGTCCCTTTAGACTCCATAAGTCACAAATTTGCTTCGTAGACTGATTAGACTTCACTAAACATTGTCGGCTCTGCTCTGTGAAAATAGGTAAAAATAAATAATCTTATGATAGCAATATCTCTCAAGAATCAAACCCAAATGATCTAAATTTTGGATATGTTGTCAATGACTATGTCTAGATGCTAAGTCTAGAACCATGGCCTTTGATACGCAAATGCGGTAAAATGTGGAAATCTCCAAGGTTGCTCTCTCTGTCCTCTGTAACTTCACTACTAATTATCTTAATTGTTCTAAATACTTATGGATGATCCTACTTCAGACTCTCAAGATTATTTGAAAAGTGAGCCCCTTCACTTTGGTCTATATTATGTCAAATTTAATGCTTCTTTCTTTGAATAGGTTTGGCGGTCTATTTTTCAGGTACTTGCAACTGCCTCAAGGTCGATAGTCTATCCAAGTCCACCCTACAAAACTACCTCAAGTTATGCTAAGTTAGGCATTCTACTAGCAAGCCTTGCACTCTCTCAATGATTGGTGGTCTAAGTAAGATTTCTCTACAAGTTGCCTCAAGCTCTTCAATTTGCAAAGGTATAGGTTCGGCAGTCGGGATACAATGTTGCAACTACCTTAGAGTTTGGCAGGCTATTGTCAAATACTTGTAGGCTACCTCAGGATCAATTTCCACTTCAATCAATCAAGAGTCAATAAATGTATACATGTCTCCTCTAGAACAATCAGTTACTTCCTACCATCAGTCCATTTATATTCTTGAATTCTCTACAACACTTTCTAATCTCTGATCTCAGATACAATTTCTTTTACACACATCAAAAGGTCTTATAGTTTATGCTCTACAACACACTTCCCCTATATTTATCTCTATTTATTTATTCTTAATTCCTTTACTCTGGTACACAAACTTGTCATTCCTTCTTTCTCTGCAACAAGAACTTCTCTTGTCCTGTTATGCTTCACACTTGTTCACACAATCTTTCTCTTGTATTGCTTTCTCTGATGGTTAGTATATAACATGACTCTTCTTAAGATCAATACTTCACCTTATTTAGGTTTCTCTATCAAATTTGAAGTCTCAAAAGGTTCCTCCTCCTCTGCATAAACTATCTATATATCAACAGGCTCTTCTTCTTCTGCATAAACTCTCTCTGTATTAACATGCTCTTCTTCATCTGCACAAACTGTCTCTGAATTATTTACTATTTCTTCTTCCTTAGCTCCTCTAGTAATAGGTTCTTGATGATCTTCACTACTTGATTCTGTTGTGATGTTCACAACACGCCCCATTATTGCTCCTTAGCAAAATGGGAACCCCTGCTGTCGCTTTGCTTTTTGCTTCTGCTTGTGTTTGTCTGCTTTCTGGCGGTTTGGTAAAAATGAGTCAGGTGCATCATCATCATGAGGTTAGTTTGTCAAAGTTCATATTTTGTTTCTGTGACCCCATATTTAGAAAGAGCTTGAAATTCCATGCAGGTTTCCCTTTTACATCACTTGAAAATTCGTCCATATGTGGAAGTTATGACAAGTCAAAGGTCTGGTCAAACATGATTTTAGGAGGGTCATCATCCTGATCTTTCAAGGCAGGATCATATTTCATATCCTTCTGATCTCCTTTTGCATGATCATGATGATTACCCTATCTTTTAAGGGGGGTGATACTCTCAGCAGCATGATCATATTTTAAATATCACCCTAGCGCTAACCTGATGATGACCTCAACTCATCCTCATGCTTCGAAGATGGAAAATGATGGAGACGTCATCATGATATTCGCAAGAGGATCATCATATTTTTATCCTTAGTCATGTTGTCAAGATCATCATGATCTTGATCTATCACCCGATAAAAATCATGCAGTCCCAATATCCGGAAGTCAATTTTGGGTGATAGTGTGTTTTACCCGTCAAATGGCCTTATACTTTTCGCAAGCATCATATTCCGAATATCACCCGACATTTCATAATGTCCTCCTGCCGAGAAATATGACCTTTTGCAAATATCCTGATGACGTCATCCCGATCTAATAAACGAAGAAGCAAATATTAGGACGACATCATCATCACATTTCCCTTCGGCAGGATATTTTCCAAAACATGATCCGGTTCGCGAATATGATGATGACGTCATATTCTAAGTTCAACAAAAGCCCCAGATATCCTGATGATCATCATCATCCTGATCTTTCGAGAGGGTTACCTTGGCCGCAAAGGGGTCATATTACATTCACCACCTGATCATGCTCCTTAGGTGACCCGATATTACATTTATCCCCTGATCTTAACTAAACATGACGGTGACGTCATCTTTTGCATTTTAATGAAGCCCGGATATGATGATGACGTCACCATCATATTCCTTTCCTCATCAGCAGGATCATATTTCATATCCTCCTATTTTCCTTTAGCATGATGACGATGTCATTCTTTTCCCCAATATACAGAAGCGAAACATCCTGATGACGTCATCTGGACATTTGGAAGGGGGGAGCATCATATTTCCAAAATATCATGCAGACGAAGGTTTTAAGTCTGGCTATCAGCAGTATGTGAAATTGTCACCCCGAGGGGGGTATCTCTCACCGATGAGGAAGAATACAAGCCACTAGGGCTATATCGGCATAACTCTCGCCGATGGAGGATGAGCGAAATAAAAGGCCATCGGCCAAATAATGAATATCAGCCATACATTTTTTTGGACACACCGATGGCGGTTCTCACGCTGATGGCAGAAAACAAAGGAAAAGGGCATCGGCCCAACGGAGAACATCGGCGAAGGAATTTTGGGGCCCGCCGATGGTGATAGTCACGCTGATGGGCGGGATGTACATAGCGGTGGAATTTTAAAACGTTTTTTGGCGCCCGTGGCATTTTTTCGGTCAGCGATGGTTGACCCGATGGGTTTTGAGCAGTCTGTATGCATTTTGAACGCGTTTTAAGAGTATTTTAGACCCGATTTCCATAATTTTGCATAGTCACCATGATTTAAATGATTATTTTAATTTCCTACTATTTATGTGATAAATGAAATACTTATTGCTTGTCTTGTCTTGCAGGCTTGCAGTTGAGGAAGCAGCTGGAAATTCAACACAGTGACCTCATAAAGGAAGGAAGTCCAATCTCAGGAGCAGGAAGATAAAGATGAAGTGCGAAGAAGTCGAGGCCATTCAAATAAAGGACAAAGTTGCAGCTGAGGGTATTACTACAATAGACAAACAAAAGTTATTGCTGAGCTGCCAGAACTTCTTAGAAGGGGCAATATTTCGCCCAGATTTGACACTGCTCAGAGATATTTTGAAGAGCTGGTTCACCTGTATTTATTGCTGTAACCAAGGGTTTGAACCAGGGGTTTAGTTAGGTTTCTGCTGTAGTGAGGACAATCAGAATGTCTTTATATTGTGCCTCTCTACACTGTAATACTTTACAACAGGGGCTACAACAGGAGCTACAACAGGGATTTTTTTCTTTTAGAAACACACAGTGAGTTAGCTTAGCATAGTTTAGAGGTAGAAGAAGGAGGTCGCCTGTTTGTCTGCAGTAAGGTGCGCATGGAATGTCTGGCTTCCTTACTGTATCTGTAAAGCTTGTAAGTTCTCTGTAGTATGATCAATGAAACTAAGAGTCATTCCTACATTGTAAATCATGTATGACTATTCATTTCTAATACAATAGAATCTGGAGTTCTGCATCTATCTTCTGAGTGTTCTCCTACTCTTCTTTGTGTTTTGAAATATTTTCTTTGAGAGCTTGCAATTTTAAATGTATGTTTGTGAAAATGCTCAGAACTTGCATTTAAGGTTTTTACTGTGGATTTGATCAAATTACTGTGGTATTTACATAGTGCATAACAAAAACAATTAGATCCTTCGGTAGATTAAAGGAGGTATAGATTAGATCTTTCTAACTTTTCCCAACCCATCTGAATTATTTAGCTGAAAACGTAGAAATCAAAAGGAAATTGTCTCAAATTTGAAGAAGCACGCATAACAGAGTTAAGAGTAGACAGTTTTCATAAGTGCATGAAGGAGAAAGCTGCAATAATTCAAGAAAACCATCTAAAACTTGCAGCACAGTAACACTTTTATGCAAAGGAATGAAAAGTATTGACATATCTCATGATCTTTTTGCATATTCTTAGTCCAGTAAACCACCAAACAAACCTAAACTATGTAAGGCCCCTTGAACATTACAGCTTCACATTGACCAACTGAACTTGACCAACCGAACCATTGTAGACTTGGGATTAGTTGAATCTCAAATGATTCCTTCTTATCTTTCAAGTATAGTTTCAGTTCATTATATGTGAATTTTAACTTATTGTTATGATTGCATCAAAACAATCATCAACAGTTTTCTGGCGCTAGAAGGAGGGCCTGATGTGGTTTAGGGTTAATTTTCTGAGTTCAAATGCTATATTCTGAGATATGTTAGATCTCATAAAAAAAAAGAGAGTTGAAAGAGGGTCCCATTTTCAATGGACTCATATAGGGACAGTTTTCAAGTTGACATTCCTTCATTTCAGAAAGCTTTGAATAACCAGCTTTATCCTAAAAATTTATATAGCTATGGTTTATTTGGAAGGTGTAGGATACATGAGTCCGCAGAGCATGGTGAGCTTAATTGTATAGCTTTCCTTACAAGATTAGATTTATATTTGAAAGGACTAATCTCTCTCTCAGATGTGTATAAGGCTGAAAGTTGGCAGGGAAATGAGGAGATTATTGAGCGACAGGAGGATGCAGCATCAACGGTCATTAAATGTGCAGAGATACAAAGATGGAACCAATGCTAGGAATGAAGGATAATAAGATCTCTTGGTAGGAATCATGTGATGGTAAGAAAAAAAATCTGTCTTTTCGTCAGGGTCCAGCTGTGATTAAAGTTAGTGAAAAGTATAAATATCCTAAAAAATGCAGAGAAGAAATCACAGCTCCTATCCCTTTTCTGGATAATAAGCAAAAAGGATTTAATGAAATAGAAAAGCAAAGTGAGGTTCATCTTGATACATTTGATAAATATATGGAATTACTAAGAAATATTTGTCAAGAGGAAATCTCTGGATCTAACCTGAATAGTTTTAACGAACATGATTTGGCAAAGAAATGTAAACAAGCATTGGCAAAATTAAAATGCATTAAAACTGATGAAGTTCCCATTACAGCAACTAATGAAGTCATAGAAAAGAAAGTAAATCCTAGTGTTACAATTGACTTCTTTAAACTAAATGATCAAAATCAAGATTGTTGCAGGTCAATAAGATTAGACTCTTCACTGAATGACAAATGTGAGTCATCTGATGAACAATTCTTGAAAAAGGAGGATATAGAGGATCATAGAGCTACTGTGCACAATCAAGCATCACCCCAGCATCATGTTGAAAATAAAATAGGGGAGTACTCCTGTCAATCTATGGATGTCGTCCCACCTTTACTCTCAAGTGATTTAGAAATGATTAAATTCTGTATATCAGATGATGATGAAGATACTTACTTAAGTACTGATGTGCAGGAAACTAATGAGAACATTGAGAGGTGTGCTAAATTTGAGGATAAACTGAACATCCAGAATGAAGGAACAAAGCTGGATGAAGATGAAGAAATGATACATCTAGAGTCATTCATCTTTCAACTTGAAAAGGGACTAGACATGGAGTTGGGCAACGAAAATAAAGAGTTAAATGAAGAGCTAGCTATCAATGAACAAGCGTGTTCCACAGAGCTAAGGGCACATCAGGTTGTCTCTTTCCTCTCCTTAGTAAACAATGATAAAGGCTATTTTGATTATGGAAATTCAAGAGATAGGACATGCATATGGATTAATCATAAACCCGATGAGTTGCCTCAGTTACTAGTTATTAAGAGCTATTCTGATAAACACAATGAATCTAGAATATCAGAATTTTTTTTAGAATTCAAAGATAAATCTGCTAGGATGAGGACCATAACTAGTACCCTGTTACTCCTGCACAACCTAAAGAAATATGCAATTAGGGGTGTTTTTGGGTCTTTTTCCTGGGTTTCTAATTGCCTTGTAGAGGCTTGTATATAGTCTGGTAGGGTAGTTGTTTTTTGTTTTTGTGTTCTTCTTTTGCTGTTTTCTTTTTAGGTTAGTTGTTTGTATAGTTCCTTTTTGTTTGTTTTTGCTTTTTGTTTCTTTCAGTTTGTACAGTTTTTCTTTTGTTGTGTTGTTTGTACAGCTTGTTTGTTTGGTTTGTTTGTTGTCTCCTCAGCAGGGATCTTTATTTTACTTTAGAATATTAAGGAGCAAAACTAGCAACCATTCAAAACAGTATAAAATTTAGGATATTCAAGTTAATCATTTGCAATTTACACATAACTTGTCACTATCATAAATGTAGAGAGTTGTTCATCTTCTGAAGTTTTGTATTCAATAAATGTGATTGAGAATTCGAAGCAAGTTTCTCACAATGACACACCTAAAATCCTTGGGTTTGTTGAACTTACCAGTGTAGATATTAGGTGAAAAATCAAAGGTCACCCTTGCTACCGTTACAGTTCTCAGCTTAATTTCAGCAAGTGTCCACTCCTTGCATCATGAAATTACAAATTGTTATATCTTATGAAATCTTTCAAAATTAGAAAACAAAAAATAAATAAATAAATAAATAAAGCGGATTATACTGAAAATCCAGATTAAGCCATCTAAGTAACTCTACCGGGACTATAGACGATCGCTGGCAGTGGGGCTCTACTTAGGAGAATTGTAACGATAACCTTGCCGGGGCTATGGACGCTCGCTGGCAGCAAGGCTCTATCCGGTCGGCTATGAGGGAATATCTTCACCTACGTAGGCTAATGTCAGTCACTGGTTTGTTCAACTGATCTTCAAGATGAGGATAATTAATCACGTGCACACAACTAAACTGAAAATGGAAATTCATGCATCTTTATTGAATACTTTGAGTCTCAAGCTGAATAGTAATTTGCAGGAAAGATAGTCAGAAGTTATGAGTTCATTTCATCTAGTTTCCTTGAACACTCTGAATTTAGTTGTTTTGTTTTGGTTGCTAGTTGTTGTGATGTTCACAACACGCCCCATTATTGCTCCTTAGCAAAATGGGGACCCCTGCTGTCGCTTTGCTTTTTGCTTCTGCTTGTGTTTGTCTACTTTCTGGCGGTTTGGTAAAAATGAGTCAGGTGCATCATCATCATGAAGGTCAGGATGAGGTAGGTCATCATCATGAGGTCAGTTTGTCAAAGTTCATATTTTGTTTCTGTGACCCCATATTTAGAAAGAGCTTGAAATTCCATGCAGGTTTCCCTTTTACATCACTTGAAAATTCGTCCATATGTGGAAGTTATGACAAGTCAAAGGTCTGGTCAAACATGATTTTAGGAGGGTCATCATCCTGATCTTTCAAGGTAGGATCATATTTCATATCCTCCTGATCTCCTTTTGCATGATCATGATGATCACCCTATCTTTTAAGGGGGGTGATACTCTCAGCAGCATGATCATATTTTAAATATCACCCTAGCGCTAACCTGATGATGACCTCAACTCATCCTCATGCTTCGAAGATGGAAAATGATGGAGACGTCATCATGATATTCGCAAGAGGATCATCATATTTTTATCCTCAGTCATGTTGTCAAGATCATCATGATCTTGATCTATCACCCGATAAAAATCATGCAGTCCCAATATCCGAACGTCAATTTTGGGTGATAGTGTGTTTTACCCGTCAAATGGCCTTATGCTTTTCGCAAGCATCATATTCCGAATATCACCCGACATTTCATAATGTCCTCCTGCCGAGAAATATGACCTTTTGCAAATATCCTGATGACGTCATCCCGATCTGATAAACGAAGACGCAAATATTAGGATGACATCATCATCACATTTCCCTTCGGCAGGATATTTTCCAAAACATGATCCGGTTCGCGAATATGATGATGACGTCATATTCTAAGTTCAACAAAAGCCCCGGATATCCTAATGATCATCATCATCCTGATCTTTCGAGAGGGTTACCTTGGCCGCAAAGGGGTCATATTACATTCACCATCTGATCATGCTCCTTAGGTGACCCGATATTACAGTTATCCCCTGATCTTAACTAAACATGACGGTGACATCATCTTTTGCATTTTGATGAAGCCCGGATATGACAATGACGTCACCATCATATTCCTTTCCTCAGCAGCAGGATCATATTTCATAGCCTCCTATTTTCCTTCGGCATGATGACGATGTCATTCTTTTCCCCAATATACAGAAGCGAAACATCCTGATGACGTCATCTGGACATTTGGAAGGGGGGAGCATCATATTTCCAAAATATCATGCAGACGAAGGTTTTAAGTCTGGCTATCGGCAGTATGTGAAATTGTCACCCCGAGGGGGGTATCTCTCACCGATGAGGAAGAATACAAGCCACTAGGGCTATATTGGCATAACTCTCGCCAATGGAGGATGAGCGAAATAAAAGGCCATCGGCCAAATAACGAATATCGGCCATACATTTTTTTGGACACGCCGATGGCGGTTCTCACGCCGATGGCAGAAAACAAAGGAAAAGGGCATCGGCCCAACGGAGAACATCGGCGAAGGAATTTTGGGGCCCGCCGATGGCGATAGTCACGCCGATGGGCAGGATGTACATAGCGGTGGAATTTTAAAATGTTTTTTGGCGCCCGTGGCATTTTTTCGGTCAGCGATGGTTGACCCGATGGGTTTTGAGCAGTCTGTATGCGTTTTGAACGCGTTTTAAGAGTATTTTAGACCCGATTTCCACAATTTTGCATAGTCACCATGATTTAAACGATTATTTTAATTTCCTGCTGTTTATGTGATAAATGAAATACTTATTGCTTGTCTTGTCTTGCAGGCTTGCAGTTGAGGAAGCAGCTGGAAATTCAACACAGTGACCTCATGAAGGAAGGAAGTCCAATCTCAGGAGCAAGAAGATAAAGATGAAGTGCGAAGAAGTCGAGGCCATTCAAATAAAGGACAAAGTTGGAGCTGAGGGTATTACTACAACAGACAAACAAAAGTTATTGCTGAGCTGCCGGAACTTCTTAGAAGGGGTAATATTTCACCCAGATTTGACACTGCTCAGAGATATTTTGAAGAGCTGGTTCACCTGTATTTATTGCTATAACCAAGGGTTTGAACCAGGGGTTTAGTTAGGTTTCTGCTGTAGTGAGGACAATCAGAATGTCTTTATATTGTGCCTCTCTACACTGTAATACTTTACAACAGGGGCTACAATAGGGGCTATAACAGGAGCTACAACAGGGATTTTTTTCTTTTAGAAACACACAGTGAGTTAGCTTAGCATAGTTTAGAGGTAGAAGAAGGAGGTCGCCTGTTTGTCTGCAGTAAGGTGTGCGTGGAATGTCTGGCTTCCTTACTGTATCTGTAAAGCTTGTAAGTTCTCTGTAGTATGATCAATGAAACTAAGAGTCATTCCTACATTGTAAATCATGTATGACTATTCGTTTCTAATACAATAGAATCTGGAGTTCTGCATCTATCTTCTGAGTGTTCTCCTGCTCTTCTTTGTGTTTTGAAATATTTTCTTTGAGAGCTTGCAATTTTAAATGTATGTTTGTGAAAATGCTCAGAACTTGCATTTAAGGTTTTTACTGTGGATTTGATCAAATTACTGTGGTATTTACATAGTGCATAACAGAAACAATTGGATCCTTCGGTAGATTAAAGGAGGTATAGATTAGATCTTTCTAACTTTTCCCAACCCATCTGAATTATTTAGCTGAAAACGTAGAAATCAAAAGGAAATTGTCTCAAATTTGAAGAAGCACGCATAACAGAGTTAAGAGTAGACAGTTTTCATAAGTGCATGAAGGAGAAAGCTGCAATAATTCAAGAAAACCATCTAAAACTTGCAGCACAGTAACACTTTTATGCAAAGGAATGAAAAGTATTGACATATCTCATGATCTTTTTGCATATTCTTAGTCCAGTAAAGCACCAAACAAACCTAAACTACGTAAGGCCCCTTGAACATTACAGCTTCACATTGACCAACTAAACTTGACCAACCGAACCATTGTAGACTTGGGATTAGTTGAATCTCAAATGATTCCTTCTTATCTTTCAAGTATAGTTTCAGTTCATTATATGTGAATTTTAACTTATTGTTATGATTGCATCAAAACAATCATCAATAGATTCTTTTCTTCTCCAAACTTGAAAACATGTTCTTCTAAATGGTCTTCTATCAAATCCTCTTTCATTTCTTAAGTATCCTTCACTGTGATAAGAATCATGACTCCAGTCATTTCCCCCTCTGTAGTTTGAATTACTGTCCTTGTTCTGCTTTGGATAAGGTCTTCTTTCTTTGCATCCTTCTCTTATGATTACTTCCATCTATACATCCTTCTGAACATACAAGTAACATGTTTCCATTTTGCTCCATCAATCCATCCATAATTCATATACATACAATCTATCGTAGGCTTCCTCCTCCTTATTTTATTCCAACACATCTTTTTAGAATGATTCCTCAATCCACAAAACTTATAAGGGTATAGATCCCAACACATTTCCTTTTCATGTCCATATCTATTACTATGTGAACAATATATACCTCTTCTTCTGTGATTTAACTTGTTTGCAATAACATCTTTACCTCTATCATACCCAAGGATTTAACTTCTTGATCTTATCACTAGTTCAATAGGTTATGTAATTCATTACTGACACTTTCGCATCCTTTTCCTTCATATCCCATTCTCTACATAATTTTGAAACGAATACCATCACCAACAACTGGAGGTTCTGTCACACTGTCATCTTTAATCTCACTATCTAAAGAAGCTTATGCATCATCACACAAATCATCAGTATCAGAAGAAACATCACAAAATTTTGGCTTAGATCTTAGACTTTCATTCTCCTTTTTGCATGCTACTAGTGACTACTACAACTGATCCAACTAATCCTTTAATTCAAATATCTCCTTTTTATGTAGACTGTTTTCCTTTTTCAATTCTGCCAAATCTTCTTCAAGACCTCTGTTTCTCTTTTCAACCTTATCAAACAACCTAAAACCTTCTTCCAATTCTACAAATCTCATTTCAATATCCTGAAACAACTTCAGTTATGCTTCTAGTTCTTCATTTCTCCTTCTTGCATCATTCAGTTCTTCTTCAAGGACATCATATTTATCTTTTCCTAGTTCTTGATTAATTACACTTCTTGATTTTGCACAACTCTTCTTCCAGAATATCCTTTTCACACATTAGGGTTTCTTTTTCTTTCATCATACTTTTTCTAATTTTCCCCATCTAAAACAAATTAGATAAACAACTTAATTTGAAAAGCTGACCGAATCTTCCTTGCTTTGATCTTCTTCACTAGTGACACTTGTTACTTCTAGGGTTTCACACTTCTTTCAACACTTTCATCAAATTCACCACCTTCTAATAGATTCGTAACTAGCCCAACAAATTTAAAACCATCTCTAATACCACTTGATGCAGTCAAGTTAGGAGGGTCTAATGAAGGACTATCTAGCCTTGTAGCTTAATCAACCAACACCATGAACATAATGGATATGCAATGGAAGCTAAAAGCTAATCAATAGAAATATAAAAGATATTCATGAACACATAACACAAGATATATCCTAGGAAAACCCTAACAAGGAAGAAAACCTAGCCTTCAAAGCTCATTCTTCTTATATTTGATTCAAAACACATTACATATGCCACTCGAGCATTTATGGATTCTAGGCCATAGCCTAGGGATTACAAAAGATTCATATAACACAAGCTTTTATGATTCCCTTTGCCAACTTTTTGATTCTCTGCTCTGCCTTCTACTTGACTTTAGCTTCTTCTTCAGATCAAAACACTTATGAATTCATTTCATGTCTTCGCATAATTGTTCCTTTTGTCACTTTTGCTTCGTCACAAATCATTATCCTTCATTTGTATCCTCCGCAAGCTTTTAAATCATTATGAAGTCGGCCTAATTGCAACGACTAGTTAGGTAATGTGTGTACATGTATAGTTCGACCTAAACATAAGGCATTTCTTTGTTGGTGCATAAAACTTCATGTGGATCTCCATGAAGGTCGGGAAGGTCCTATACTTCATCGAATAATGTCCCTTTAGACTCCATAAGTCACAGATTTGCTCCGTAAGCTGATTAGACTTCACTGAACACTGTCGACTTTGCTCTGTGAAAATAGGTAAAAACAAATAATCTTCTGACAGTGATATCTCTCCAGAATCAAACCTAAATGATCTAAATTTTGGATATGTTGTCAATAACTATGTCTAGATGCTAAGAACAAATCCATAGCCTCTATGCAAATGTAGTAAAATGTAGAATTCTCCAAGGTCACTCTCTCTGTCCTCTACAACTTCACTGCTAATTGTCTTAGTTATTCTGAATGCTTCCAGATGCTCCTGCATTAGTTCTTCAATTTTAAGGGTAAATCCTCCTTTCACACCAACATTCAAGGACATAAATCAAGTGAAGCCACAATCTCTTGCAAGAGGGCTTTGCTAGAGATTTAGTGTCCTTTAGAGTGAAGAGGAAACTTAGAATTTGCTAACTTAATTGATTCATTAAAGTCCAATTATGCTTAAAATGCTAATTTTGTAAAATCATAAATAAACAGACAAATAACAGAAAATGCTCACAGACAGGAATATCAAATGATGAATGGATACATACCAGATTTCTAGATTCCTAACATAGAAAAGTCATGGACTAATGAGCGGGTGCCCAAGTCTAAGGCACCATTTTCTATCAGGATCTCTAAATATTATCTATAACTTGTTTTTGCTATTTTAGAGAATTTTGTGTTTTAGAATCTGAAGGACTAATGAGCAGATGCCTGAGTTTAGATCCCTATTTTCTTCTTTGATCTACAATTTTGACACTCTGTTATACTTCCCTGCAACTCCACTCCTTCTGCTTCTGTACCTATAACCTGCAATCACAAAAAAGAGGGTTTGGGGTTGTGGTGTTTAGAGGCTTTCCTTAGTCAAGCATCAGAGAGACATTCAATTCTTCTAAACACCGTGGTTAGATAAAGAGTGTGTATCCCTATGGGATAGAGGTAAAAACCAATTGATAATGATTGAAAACACAAATAAATGTCACCTTAGAGGTGTAGCTCGCATGTAGATGAAAATTCTTCAATCACATGAGAAGATGAAGCCAAATCTGCATAACAAACACAATAACAAGACAAATTTGCTCTGCAACAATGAAATATCTTAAATGCTCTAAAATCATAAGTGTTCCAAAGTTCACAATAATCCTCTAGTTTACAAATGAATCCCTAAACATGCTTATATATGCATCTAAACACATTCCCACTAAGAATTTCATTATTCAAACTTGAGATGTTGGCATGGGACCTATTTAACAGTCACATAATCGACACTTGAATTTAGGTCCTGCCTAAAATATGGTAGGACTAGGGCCTGGGTGACCAAGTCCTCCCTATTTAAGTCAGGATCCATCACAATAGCACCCCTAGGTCCTATTTGCCATAAAACTTAGGGGTTTTCTCGTCGGGAGTTAACATGAATATGCAAGATGTTAAAAATGCTTTTTAAAGGACATGAGAGCTAAACATAGGAGGGAAAAAGTCCCAGGGAGACATTAACCCCCACTTTAATGTATGCATTGTTGATAACTGAGAGGGGGGGTGAATCAGTTATCTTAATTATTTCTGCTTTCTGAACTTTCTTAATAATTAGTGCAGCATCAATTCAAACAAGTAAACTTAATCATGAAATGGAAATACACATGACACAATATTTTTGACGTGGAAACCCTATTAAGGGAAAAACCATGGGGTGATTAACCCAAGATTGTATTCTCTGTTAGAAGAACATGATTACAAAATGGCACTTGCCAATTAGGGCTCATTGCCCGAGCACATTGCTCACAAGAGGCACACTGCCTACAAGAGACACACTGTCTACAATTTATAAAGAGTGTAATACAATACTTGAACTAATAAGGAGCATCAACATATGCTAGAGTTCAGTTCCAGTTAGGCTCTGTATACTGATCTGCTGCACTTCATCTCTCTTCTTTTACACTGCTCTTCTTTCACATACTGGATCTTCCTTTCTACTTTTATTTGGCTCTACTAATTTTCTTCGCACATCACTTACAACAACAACACCTCTCATAACTAAATCCATCTTGTATAAATATCTGCACAAGTGATTTTATCACCTTTCTAGTTGGCACCTAGAATAGTCAATATTTTCCATAGACTGATCTATCGGCTAAATCCTTGCTTACCAAATAATGCGGATCATGGATATACTTGTGGAAATCATTAATCATGTTGGCTAAACATAATTTATGTCTTCATAACCTTTTCCAACATTAGTAACACATCCAGAACAATGTCTGATGTTCTGCTAGTCAGTTCTTCCTCTTTTCACACTGTCACTTGGGAACCTGACACTCAAGCATTCATATCTCTTTATCCTTTCCACACCGGAGGCTCAAACCTTGGAATCTATCAGTCAAGATACTCCTCTTGACTTCCCCAAATCTGTACTTCACCAAGATACTTCCTCTGAGAGATCCAGACCTGACTGTCGGACCTCGCCACATGCTCTGTTCTTCTTTATCGAACCACAACATTCTTCACTCTGACTTCCGATATAGACATACCATGTCCTGCGGATGTGCGGGATGAACTTTGTTTCCATCAATGACAACATTCATGAATCCATATAGTGTCTCTTTCCAACAATCTCCCCCTTTGGCATTGATGGCAACACTTAGTGAAAAATGACTAAGTGTTTACACTATGCTCCCCCTTGGCTGATGCTCTGTTTTTTTTTTTATATATATATATATATTTTCCGGAGCTCCCCCTTAGTTGGATTCCTCATTTTTCACTGCTCTTCACTCCCCCTTTGACATCAATGGAAAAGGGTAGGGTCTGAATATCAAAACTTTCAAAAAAAATTTAACTATACTTAGCCGCATAATTATATACACATGGCAAAGTTACATATACTGAAGTATGTCTGCAAAAGTTGTCTTCAATTGAATAAATTTTGTAGCCCAACTTTGCTTCATTCTATCCAAAATTGAAATATGACCGCTTAACAGGAACGCAAAAGCTTCTGCTCTTTTAAGATCTGTTGGATCATTTGTCTGGGTAGTGATTTGAGCTTCTTTTATGGCCTCATGCATGGCCTCTAACTTAGGGATGATTATCCCTCTGAGTTCACCCAACCTATTTATTCTATTTTTCTTTTCCTTCTCAAGTTTCTTGATCTCATTCAAGACTGCAATAGTCTGACATTCTTGATTTATTATAGAGGAAGAGAGAGGATCAAAATTCTTTGATAGGTTTGACAGTTTAACCTCCTGTTCTTTTATTTTCTTCTCAATGTGTAGTGTTACTGTTGTGATGTTCACAACATGCCCCATTTTGCTCCTTAGCAAAATGAGGACCCCTGCTGTCGCTTTGCTTTTTGCTCCTGCTTGTGTTTGTTCTGTTCTGGTGGTAAGGGAAAAAGGGAGTCAAATTTGCAAACCTTGTTAAAAAATATAGAAAATTGCATTTGCAGTACCATTGCATAATATGGTTGGATTCCTTGCGAAAAATGAGCCAGGGTTGCTTTTTTTGAACCATCTTAAAATTCATCATATTTTGCAAGTTATGATCACTTAGGTAAAATGAACTATCAGGTTTTGCATAATATACAGTCAGTTGTTTGCCCTTTTTATTGGCATTCGTTTTAAATTTTGAAAAAATACATATTTAGTGGTTCCGGGTCGTGGGCAATTTTGTCTGGGTTCCACTCTGTATGTTGCATTTGATTGTTTTGCAGAGAATGCATCGAACACTTTTGATCGACATATTTTATTCAATAGTTCAAGGGTTTGGATTCAAAACCAGGGTAATGTCATCGGCATAACAGTTGTCATCGGTGGAGTTTTGAAGTGTTCCACCGAAATGGAGTCTCTCGCCGATGACATTGTCATCGGCATAATATTAGCTATCGGAGCAATGCTTTGGACTTTCGCCGATGGGCGAAGTCACATCGATAAGTGAAAAAGGACTTGGCCGAATATGAAATGAATGATATCGGCAGCACTCTCGCCGATAAAGGTATCGGCCAAGGTAAGACCATCGGCGGAGGGAAATTATGAGGCGCCGATGGGTGGTCTCGCGCCGATGGCAATCAACGAAGGGGTCGTCGGCAGGAGTCAGGCCGACGAAAGAGCATCGGCCAAGGTATGGGCATCAGCGGAAAAGGTTTGGAGTTCGCCGATGGGCGATCTCACGCCGATGGATGATGACCAAAGGGGACATCGGTAAGAAAAGAGTGATCGGCGGAAGGGTTATAGAGTTCACCAATGGCGAAACTCTTGTCGATGAAGAGAAATACCTGCCGAATGGAGAATGAACGAAGAGGCCATCGGCCAAACCATAGTGATCGGCCCGAGCATTTTTGGATGCGCCGATAGTGTTTCTCACGCCGATGGGCAGGAAATGGAATGCGATAGAGTTTTAAACCATTTCTTTTAGCGCCCGTGGCATTTTCCCGGTCAGCGATAGTTGACCCGATGATTTTGAACAGTCTGTGTACATTTTGAATGTAGTTTCTGCTAATTTTGGACCTGATTTCCACATTTTGCATGGTCACCCATTATCTAAACGATTATTTTAAGTTTCTTGCTGTTCATTCAGAAAATTCTATACTTATTGCTTGTCTTGTCTTGCAGGCTTGCAGTTGAGGAAGCAGCTGGAACTTGATCATAGTGACATCATGGAGGAAGGAAATCCAATCTCAGGAGCAGGAAGTAAAGATGAAGTGCGAAGAAGTCAAGGCCAAACCAATGGAGGACAGAGTTGCAGCTGAGAGTATTACTACAACAGACAAACAAGAGTTATTGCTGAGCTGCCAGAACTTCTTAGAAGGGGCAATATTTCGCTCAGATTTGACACTGCTTAGAGATATTTTGAAGAGCTAGTTCACCTGTATTTATTGCTGTAACCAGGGGTTTGAACCAGGGGTTCAGTTAGTTTTTTTGCTGTAGTGAGGACAATCAGAATGTCTTTATATTGTGCCTCTCTACATTGTAATACTCTACAACAGGGGCTAAACAGGGATTTGAGTATTTTGCCAGAATTGTAGAGTCTTTCTAGGCATAGATTAGAAGTAGAAGAAGGAGGTCGCCTGTTTGTCTGCAGTAAGGTGCGCGTGGAATGTATGGCTGCCTTACTGTATCTGTAAAGCTTGTAAGTTCTCTGTAGTATGATCAATGAAACTAAGAGTCATTCCTACATTGTAAATCATGTGTGACTATTTGTTTCTAATACAATAGAATCTGGAGTTCTGCATCTATCTTCTGAGTGTTCTCCTGCTCTTCTTTGTGTTTTTAAATATTTTCTTTGAGAGCTTGCAATTTTAAATGTATGTTTGTGAAAATGCTCAGAACTTGCATTTAAGGTTTTTACTGTGGATTTGATCAAATTACTGTAGTATTTACATAGTGCATAACAGAAACAATTAGATCCTTTGGTAGATTAAATGAGGTATAGATTAGATCTTTCTAACTTTTCCCAACCCATCTGAAATATTTAGCTGAAAACGTAGAAATCTAAAGGAAATTGTCTCAAATTTGAAGAAGCATGCATAACAGAGTTAAGAGTAGACAGTTTCATAAATGTATAAAGAAGAAATCTGCAATAATTTAAGAAAACCATCTAAAACTTGCAGCACAGTAACACTTTTATGCAAAGAAATGAAAAGTATTGACATATCTATGATTCTTTTGCATATTCTTAGTCCAGTAAACCACAAACAAACCTAAACTACATAAGGCCCCTTGAACATTACAGCTTCACATTGACCAACTGAACTTGACCAACCGAACCATTGTAGACTTGGGATTAGTTGAATCTCAAATGATTCCTTCTTATCTTTCAAGTATAGTTTTAGTTCATTATATGTGAATTTTAACTTATTGTTATGATTGCATCAAAACAATCATCAACAGTTTTCTGGCGCTAGAAGGAGGGCCTAATTTGGTTTAGGGTTAAAATTCTGAGTTTAAATGCTATATTCTGAGATATGTTAGATCTCATAAAATTTCAAAGGCCTAAAAAGTTGAAAGAGGGTCCCATTTTCAATGGACTCATATAGGGACAGTTTTCAAGTTGACATTCCTTCATTTCAAAAGGCTTTGAATAACCAGCTTTATCCTAAAAATCTATATAGCTATGGTTTACTTGGAAGGTGTAGGATACATAAGTCCATAGAGCATGGTGAGCTTAATTGTCTAGCTTTCCTTACGAGGTTAGATTTATATTTAAAAGGACTAATCTCTCTTTCAGATGTGTATAAGGCTGAAAGTTGGTAGGGAAGTGAGGAGATTATTGAGCAACATGAGGATGCAGCATCAACGGTCAGTAAGTGTGCAGAGGATACAAAGATGGAACCAATGCTAAGAATAGAGGATAGTAAGATCTCTTGGCAGGAATCATGTGATGGTAAAAAAAAAAATCTGTGTTTTTGTCAGGGTCCAACTGTGATTAAAGTTAGTGAAAAGTATAAATATCCTAAAAAATGCAGAGAAGAAATCACAGCTCCTGTCCCTTTTCTAGATAATAAGCAAAAAAGATTTAATAAAAAAGAAAAGGAAAGTGAGGTTCATCTTGATACATTTGATAAATATATGCAATTACTAAGAGATTTGTCAAGAGGAAACCTCTGGGTCTGACCTGAAAAGTTTTAACGAACATGATTTGGCAAAGAAATGTAAACAAGCATTGGCAAAATTAAAATGCACTAAAATTGATAAGATCCCCACTATAGAAGCTAATGAAGTCATAGAAAAGAAAGATCCTAGTGTTACAACTGACTTCTTTGAATTAAATGATCAAAATCAAGATTGTTGCAGGTCAATAAGATTGGACTCTTCACTGAATGACAAATGTGAGTTATCCGATGAACAATCCTTGAAAATTGAAAATATAGAGGATCATGGAGCTGCTGTGCATAATCAGACATCCCCCCATGCTATGTTGAAAATAAAATAGGGGAGTACTCCTGTCAATCTAAAGATGTCATCCCACCTTTACTCTCAAGTGATTTAGAAATGATTAAATTCTGTATATCAGATGATGATGAAGATACTTACTTAAGTGCTGATGTGCAGGAAACTAATGAGAACATTGAGAGGTTTACTGAATTTGAGGGTAAACTGAACATCCGGAACAAAGGAACAAGGATAAATGAAGATGAATAAATGATACATCTAGAGTCATTCATCTTTCAACTTGAAAAAGGACCAGACATAGAGCTGGGCAATGAAAATGCAGAGTTAAATGAAAAGCCAGCTATCAATAAACAAGCGTGTTCCACAGAGCTAAAGGCACATCAGGTTGTCTCTTTCCTTTCCTTAGTGAACAAAGATAAATGCTATTTTGATTATGGAAATTCAAGAGATAGGACATGCATATGGATTAGTCATGAACCTGATGAGCTGCCTCAGTTACTAGTTAAGAGCTATTCTGATAAACATAATGAATCTAGAATACCAGATTTTTTTTCAGAATTCAAAGATAAATTTGCTAGGATGAGAATGATAACCAGTACCCTGTTACTTCTGCACAATCTAAAGAAATATGCAAGTAGGGGCATTCTTGGGTCTTTTTCCTGGGTTTTTGTTTGCCTTGGAGAGGTTTGTATATAGTTTGGTAGGGTAGTTGTTTTTTGTTTTCTTTTTAGGTTAGTGGTTTGTATAGTTCCTTTTTGTTGTGTTGTTTGCACAACCTATTTGTTTGGTTTGTTGGTTTTCTCCTCAGTAGGGATCTTTGTTTTACTTTAGAATACTAAGGAGCAAAACTAGCAACCATTCAAAATAGTATAAAATTTAGGATATTCAAGTTAACCATTTGCAATCTACACATAACTTGTTACTATCATGAATGTAGAGAGTTGTTCATCTTCTGAAGTTTTGTATTCAATAAATGTGATTGAGAATTCGAAGCAAGTTTCTCACGATGACACACCTAAAATCCTTGGGTTTGTTGACCTTACCAGTGTAGATATTAGGTGAAAAATCAGAGGTTACCCTTGCTACCATTACAATTCTCAGCTTAATTTCAGCAAGTGTCCACTCCTTGCATCATGAAGTTACAAATTGTTATATCTTATGAAGTCTTTCGAAATGAGAAAATAAAAATAAATAAATAAATAAAGCGGATTATACTGAAAAATCCAGATTAAGCCATCTAAGTAACTCTACCGGGGCTATGGACGCTCGCTGGCAGTGGGGCTCTACTTAGGAGAATTGTAACGATAACCTTGCCGGGGCTATGGACGCTCGCTGGCAGCAAGGCTCTATCCGGTCGGCTATGAGGGAATATCCTCACCTACGTAGGCTAATGTTAGTCACTGGTTTGTTCAACCGATCTTCAAGATGAGGATAATTAATCACGTGCACACAACTAAACTGAAAATAGAAATTCATGCACCCTTATTGAATACCTTAAGTCTCAAGCTGAATAGTAATTTCCAGGAAAGATAGTCGGAAGTTATGGATTCATTTCATCTAGTTTTCTTGAACACTTCAAATTTAATTGTTTTGTTTTTGGTTGCTAGTTGTTGTGATGTTCACAACACGCCCCATTTTGCTCCTTAGCAAAACGAGGACCCCTGCTGTCGCTTTGCTTTTTGCTCCTGCTTGTGTTTGTTCTGTTCTGGTGGTAAGGGAAAAAGGGAGTCAAATTTGCAAACCTTGTTAAAAAATATAGAAAATTGCATTTGCAGTACCATTGCATAATATGGTTGGATTCCTTGCGAAAAATGAGCCAGGGTTGCTTTTTTTGAACCATCTTAAAATTCATCATATTTTGCAAGTTATGATCACTTAGGTAAAATGAACTATCAGGTTTTGCATAATATACGGTCAGTTGTTTGCCCTTTTTATTGGCATTCATTTTAAATTTTGAAAAAATTCATATTTAGTGGTTTCGGGTCGTGGGCAATTTTGTCTGGGTTCCACTCTGTATGTTGCATTTGATTGTTTTGCAGAGAATGCATCGAACACTTTTGATCGCCATATTTTATTCAATAGTTCAAGGGTTCGGATTCAAAACCAGGGTAATGTCATCGGCATAACAGTTGTCATCGGTGGAGTTTTGAAGTGTTCCACTGAAATGGAGTCTCTCGCCGATGACATTGTCATTGGCATAATATTAGCGATCGGAGCAATGCTTTGGGCTTTCGCCGATGGGCGAAGTCACGTCGATAAGTGAAAAAGGACTTGGCTGAATATGAAATGAATGATATCGGCAGCACTCTCGCCGATAAAGGTATCGGCCAAGGTAAGACCATCAGCGGAGGGAAATTATGAGGCACCGATGGGCGGTCTCTCGCCAATGGCAATCAACGAAGGGGTCATCGGTAGGAGTCAGGCCAACGAAAGAGCATCGGCCAAGGTACGGGCATCGGCAGAAAAGGTTTGGAGTTCACCGATGGGCGATCTCATGCCGATGGAGGATGAGCAAAGGGGACATCGGTAAGAAAAGAGTGATCGGCGGAAGGGTTATAGAGTTCGCCGATGGCGAAACTCTTGCCGATGAAGAGAAATACCTACCGAATGGAGAATGAATGAAGAGGCCATCGGCCAAACCATAGTGATCGGCCCGAGTATTTTTGGACGCGCCGATAGTGTTTCTTACCCCGATGGGCGGAAAATGGAATGCGATAGAGTTTTAAACCATTTCTTTTGGTGCCCGTGGCATTTTTCCGGTCAGCGATAGTTGACCTGATGATTTTGAACAGTCTGTGTACATTTTGAACGTAGTTTCTACTAATTTGGACCCGATTTCCACATTTTCCATGGTCACCCATTATCTAAATGATTATTTTAAGTTTCTTGCTGTTCATTTGGAAAATTTGATACTTATTGCTTGTCTTGTCTTGCAGGCTTGTAGTTGAGGAAGCAGCTGGAACTTGATCACAGTGACATCATGGAGGAAGGAAATCCAATCTCAAGAGCAGGAAGTAAAGATGAAGTGCGAAGAAGTCAAGGCCAAACCAATGGAGGACAGAGTTGCAGCTGAGAGTATTACTACAACAGACAAACAAGAGTTATTGCTGAGCTGCCAGAACTTCTTAGAAGGGGTAATATTTCGCCCAGATTTGACACTGCTCAGAGATATTTTGAAGAGCTGGTTCACCTGTATTTATTGCTGTAACCAGGGGTTCAGTTAGTTTTTTTGCTGTAGTGAGGACAATCAGAATGTCTTTATATTGTGCCTCTCTACATTGTAATACTCTACAACAGGGGCTACAACAGGGATTTGAGTATTTTGCCAGAATTGTAGAGTCTTTCTGGGCATAGATTAGAAGTAGAAGAAGGAGGTCGCCTGTTTGTCTGTAGTAAGGTGCGCGTGGAATGTCTGGCTGCCTTACTGTATCTGTAAAGCTTGTAAGTTCTCTTTAGTATGATCAATGAAACTAAGAGTCATTCCTACATTGTAAATCATGTGTGACTATTTGTTTCTAATACAATAGAATCTGGAGTTCTGCATCTATCTTCTGAGTGTTCTCCACTCTTCTTTGTGTTTTGAAATATTTTCTTTGAGAGCTTGCAATTTTAAATGTATGTTTGTGAAAATGCTCAAAACTTGCATTTAAGGTTTTTACTGTGGATTTGATCAAATTACTGTAGTATTTACATAGTGCATAATAGAAACAATTAGATCCTTCGGTAGATTAAATGAGGTATAGATTAGATCTTTCTAACTTTTCCCAACCCATCTGAAATATTTAGCTGAAAACGTAGAAATCTAAAGGAAATTGTCTCAAATTTGAAGAAGCATGCATAACAGAGTTAAGAGTAGATAGTTTCATAAATGTATAAAGAAGAAAGCTGCAATAATTCAAGAAAACCATCTAAAACTTGCAGCACAGTAACACTTTTATGCAAAGAAATGAAAAGTATTGACATATCTATGATTCTTTTGCATATTCTTAGTCCAGTAAACCACAAACAAACCTAAACTACATAAGGCCCCTTGAACATTACAGCTTCACATTGACCAACTGAACTTGACCAACCGAACCATTGTAGACTTGGGATTAGTTGAATCTCAAATGATTCCTTCTTATCTTTCAAGTATAGTTTCAGTTCATTATATGTGAATTTTAACTTATTGTTATGATTGCATCAAAACAATCATCAACAGTTACTTTGGACCATTATAAACAAAATTTGTACATTTCTCCTCCATCTTTAAGAGTGTTTTATAACCTCTTTATTCCCGTATTAATATTTCTTCTATCATTAATTATCAACCCTTAAACCTCGTAGAATCTCTTATCAGAGAACTCTTTCCGGACCTTCACCTCAGCTGATTTCTCTAAAGACTCAAAATGAGTGCTGACAGAATTAACAAGAGACTTGAGATTACCAGATGAAGAATCTGAGGAGTCCTTCTGAAAGGATGGCAAATCTTTTCAAGCACTCTGGATGCAGCTTCTATCAACTCACAGTCTTCCATGTGAGATTTCAGTAGTTTCTCTTTGGCCTTTGCATTTGCAAATGAAGCTATCTTCATTGTTTGTACCAAAGAAAGAGAATCAAAATCAAATGGCCCTTTTAGCAGTTCTGGCTCATCAATCTCCATGCTCTTTTTTGTCAAGAAGTCCTTGATAGATTCTGCAGTGTCTCTTGCCGGAGACAGATTCTTCTTCTCTTCTGCAGTCAGAGCTGTCTCTTGGGGCTTTCCCTCCTTCCACAACCTTTGTCCTGGAATCTTCTTTTTCTTTCACCTCTGCTTCTTTCTCCTCTATTCTTTCTTCTCCTTTGGATCCAGAGTTAGCAGGGGAAACCAGAGGAGAAATGTTAGTCTATTCAAGGCCCACCTCTTCTATCATTTTCTCAGTAGATTCTTCTGCAACACTTGTGGTCGAGGGGTCAGTACCCAAGTCCTCTATAATAGGAAGATTAAATCTCTTGAAGGCCTTCTAGAGGATCTCTTCTATGTCCTTGGCTTGCTTGTCAGTCTCACCAAGCATAAGTTGATTCATCCTTGCTTTACTTCTGAACTCATCCTTACAATCTTTGAATACCATATTCATTGTCTTGGGGTCGATTGAAGGATATACCTGAATTGCTATCTGTTCCTAGATTTCTAGGTCTTTGGCTTGGGCATTGTTCTTTCTTATTTCTAGTTCTTTCTCCAAGCTTTTGGGGATCAGAGATATAATTTCAATGAATGCTTTGTTGTAGATATTTAGGTACCTTACTGTGGCATCTTGCAATATCTTCTGATCTGCTTCACCATAATCATCATAGAACTCAACCATTGGCTGAAGATTTCCATCCACTGTGACTGATTTGATTATGTCATCAATGTGAAGAGTGGGTTTTTCCACATATTCCTCTATCTTTTCTTCTTCCTTTTGATCGGTAGAGGGTTGACTGGATGTTTTCTTCATTTTCTTCATTTTTTTGATTTCTTCATCAGATTCAGTCTCCTCTTCATCCCCTTGACTGGCATAAGCTCTTGTAGCTTTTGTCTTTGTTCTTTTCTCTCCTTTGCCGAATGATTGTGTTTCTGGTTCTGATGTCCTTGAGCCTTTGACAGTGGTAGGTGTAGATCTCTTTGATGATCTGGTCCGGGTGGAAGGTTTTGCCGGAGCACTTTCCTCATTTTTCTTTTCTGCCTTCTTCTTCTCTTCCTCAGCCCTTTCCTTCTTTCTCCTGTTGGCATCAAGTGCCTCCTTTGAGATGCCAAAGCCTTTGGCAACATCTTCTACTTCTTTTCTCACTTTCCTCTTGATCTCTAGCTGCCTTAGCTATGTATGAATTTTCACACTTAGTTCTTCAAAGGTTCCAAATCTTTCTGCTTTTGGGTCCTTTGGCTGACTGAGCATGTGTTGAACATGCAGCTCTACAATTTGTTCATCAACTTCATACCCTATAGGCATGATCCAGACTGTCCTTGGCTCTACTGCCTCCATTAGGCATTGATCAGTGTCTACCATGAAGCACACTATATCCTTGTATTTCTCAACTACTGATTTGGGGATTCTTTCTCTGACTTGCATTGTATTTTGAAAGTGCTTGAAGTAACCCTACAAAGTTGTATTCCTTGCCTTAGCATCCCCAAGTTCATGCAAGTAATCTCTGATTTGAATTGCTACCAGTTTGTCATTTTGCCATACCCATCCGTTTGATCCAGGCAGCTCATTCATGAAGTAGAAAAATAGGCATAATATTAGTCCACCATATTTAAAGGAGGTCTTCTTGTCCTTTTTGATCTTCTATAAGTTTTCCATTAATTGGCTCAATAGAAGTTCAAAGAGATCATATTCTTCATTCTTTCTCAACATCTCATAGCCAGTATATACTGCAGTTCTGGATACTGAATTCTCCATATTGGAGTGATATATCTTGTATCCTATTATCATAGATGCAAACTTGATATCCGGGTCAGTAATATCTTCAATGGTCATTGCCCTCTTATCAAATTTTGATCTGGTGGCCTCAGTTACAATGTTGTTTTTGACAGATTTGAGGACAAGTATTCCTCCAGAGGAGTGTAAACTAGTTACTACCCTAATTGCTTCCTTGGTGATTTTGCAAGGTCTGTTAAGCCATAGAAAGTTGTTATGTACCCTACTCAACACATACTAGACCCATTCATCTTCTTCAAAGCAGGGGAAATGAATGAACTGATCAAAATGTTTCTCCTAGATGCCGTTATATTCTGGTTTAAGCTTAAAAGCATCATCTATCAATTGTTTGTGATATATATCTCTTAGTTTGAATTCCCCAAACTCTTCAACATTTGTGTGTATGTAAACCCTAATATCTTTTGTGTGTAAAACACCATGCAGAACACTAGAGAAGGCTCCTAGGGGATCTACCTCCAAGGATTTGTATGGATGCTTCTTAAATATGGGGCGAGGTCTATCAGAAATCTTTACTATATTCGGAGTAGCCATCATCAAGGAATCTTACTAAGAGATGTCAAGAACGAAGAATACCTTTTTACGTTGTTCAGGGCACACACGATGAAATCCAGATTGAGCTGTATGAAGAATCATCTTGATCTTTGGGAGATGTAGTTGCAGAGCTCCTTTTCTCTTTGCTTCGAAAGTGAGTGTACAAATGATGAGCGAATGAACTCTTTTATTTCTGAGAAGCCCTAATTTTCATTTTGCAATAAATGTGTAACCTAATTCTTTCTGGTTTGCCTTGTTTGTCTTATTCAGAGACAAAACCTTTCCGGATCACTGAGATAGATTTAGAAGTTATTCTAGGAGAGTAGTGATAACGTGTCTTCCTTTCATTAGTCATTTGATCTATTTGCAGATCAAGACATCATAATTTGAATCATACCAAACCAAACTTGTAAGGAATCTATTTTTACTGGAAGACTGTTTTACCGGATAATTCTGGTAGGATTAGATTCTTCTAATCTTCTTGCGGATCACTCAAATCTTTACCATACCCCTTTTAGATGTTTCTTGTATGAGTCCTTTCAATCTGCAGCTCTCCTTGCGCCAATTCTAGCACCAATTGACAGGCTGGGGGAACAAGGTTTTCTTTGTGTCTCCCCCTGAGCCAGAGCTCACTTTTTAATTTCCGAAAGAAATATCAGCACCAGAGTCTGGTGCGGATCCATCCCCTACATTCTCTGTACTTTTCTTCACCCAAATTTTGTTCATCTCACTTTGAACTTCATCCACATTTACTTTTTGTTTTCCCTTATCTTGATTCTAATTATAATATACCAGACCTCTTTTATCTTGATTCTTGCTTCTATAGAATTTTGCTATATGACCAGATCTATTGCAAATTTGGCAAACAACATTTCTTTGCATATTTGAATGATATCCTCTTGATCTGCATTGATTAGCCATATAACCCATTCTATTGCATGCAAAGCATCTACCATTGAATGAATTATTTATTTGCATATTTCTGTATTCATGAGATTTGTGACCATACCTTTTGCAGTTGAAGCACTGTCTGGAGAAGGATGTATTAGTTTGATTCATTCTTCTTCTGCACTGATTAGCTTTATGACCAAAGTTATTGCAATTGTGGCAATATCCATTGAAGGATGGATATCTTTGACCATTAGGCTACCTTAGCAGAGGACTTCTAATGATGTTCCTTGGATTTTCTGATCTAAAATTCTTCTGACCGGATCCAGAGCTTTCTCCTTTCTCATATCCCAAACCACACTTTTCATCTACCCTCTTTTGGCTTTCAAGAAGAACTTCAAGTTGGGCAAAACTTATCTTGAATTTCTCTTTATATTCATTTGCTGTTTGAAGATCCCTTTTGAGAGAGACAATTTGATCCTCTAGTTTTTCTTCATTATCTTTAGCATCTTCAAGATTAGATTTAGGATGTCTGATAAGTCTATCCATCTTGTGGCAATCTTCTGATTTCTCCTTGAGAGATTGTCTTAGATTTTCTTCAATTTTTCTTTTCTCTTCAATCTCTTGGGTAAACTTTATAACTCCTGATTCCATTTCATGTCTTATCATAATGGTTTCTTTTGATAACTTTTCACATAACTTGGTTTTCTCCTTCAGTTCTTCATTTGCATCATTTGCTTCACCTTGACTTGCCAATTGCTAAAGTAGCTCCTTTCTCTTTTTCATAGAGAGACTTAATTTGTCTTTTAGTTCTCTCATGAAATCATCAGCCTGTTTGAGTCTTTCCTTTAATTCATTGACTTCAGAGTTTGACTATTCAAGATCAACAAGGGCAGTCTTGAGTTGCTCCCTTAAACCATATGCATCCATTTGAATTCCTAGATCTTCCTCAAACTGTTAGACTCTGTTAGGAGGAACTTGGCTCTGATACCAACAGTTGATAACTAAGAGGGGGGGTGAATCGGTTATCTTAATTATTTCTGCTTTCTAAACTTTCTTAATAATTAGTGCAGCATCAATTCAAACAAGCAAACTTAATCATGAAATGGAAATACACATGACACAATATTTTTGATGTTGAAACCCTGTTAAGGGAAAAACCATGGGGTGTTTAACCCAAGATTGTATTCTCTGTTAGAAGAATAGGATTACAAAATGGCATTTACCAATTAGGGCTCACTGCCTGAGCACACTGCTCACAAGAGGCACACTGCCTACAAGAGACACACTGTCTACAATTTATAAAGAGTGTAATACAATACTTGAACTGATAAGGAGCATCAACATATGCTGGAGTTCAGTTCTGGTTAGGCTCTATATACTGATCTGCTGCACTTCATCTCTCTTCTTTTATACTTCTCTTCTTTCACATATTGGATCTTCCTTTCTGCTTTTATTCGGCTCTACTACTTTTCTTCGCACATCACTTACAACAACAACACCTCTCATAACTAAATCCATCTTGTATATATATCCGCACAATTGATTTCATCACCTTTCTAGTCAGCACCCGGAATAGTCAATATTTTCCATAGACTCTAATTTGTCGGCTGAATCCTTGCTTACCAAGTAATGCGGATCATGGATATACTTGTGAAAATCATTAATCATGTCGGCCAAACATAATTTATATCTTCATAACCTTTTCCAACATCAGTAACACGTCCGAAACAATGTCTGATGTTCTGCCAATAAGTTCTTCCTTTGTTCACACTGTCACTTGTGAACCCAACACTCAAGCATTCATATCTCTTTATCCTTTCCACACCGGAAGCTCAAACCTTGGAATCTATCAGTCAAGATACTCCTCTTGACTTCCCCAAATCTGTACTTCAACAAGATACTTCCTCTGAGAGATCCGGACCTGACTGTCGGACCTCGCCACATGCTTTGTTCTTGTTTACCGGACCACAACATTCTTCACTCTGACTTCCGATCTAGACATACCATGTCCTGCGGATGTGTGGGATGAACTTTGTTTCCATCAATGACAACATTCACGAATCCATATAGTGTCTCTTGCCAACAATGCATGAACGTGAGGCCCATACATGCATTAAAGTACGTTCAACAAACACAGCAAATGAGTCAAGCACTTAGAGCTAATGCATACACAAAGATTGAGAACTATTTCTAGCCCCCAGCCTCAGGTAGACATTAGAGAAGACATGCTATAGACATGCCAAACACAATAGATAGTGACAGGCATGCAAAACATAGAGAAGACAGTAACAGTCATGCAAGATGTAGAGAAGACAACATTGAAGACACCAAAAACACAGTGAGTACAATGAATGCAATGATTATTTCTTTTTCTTTTTCATATATGGATGCAAATGTAAGTACATTAAAAGTAAACACACAACCCAAAATGTAGGAGGGGCATTTCGCCACATGTCTTGAAACTACATATGGGGAAACATACACTCAATACAAATCTCAGAGTGTAGGAGGGACTCATCACCACATGTATTTAGACTATACTTGAGAACAAACATGCCATACAAATCTCAAAGCATAGGAGGGACTCATCACCACATGTCTTTAGACTATGCTTGGGAACAAACACGTCATACAAGAGAAAACACATAGAAAACACATGGAAGACATGGATAAAACATGAAAAACAAGCGATGGAAGGAGCCTATTTCTAGGTTCACCATCTCAGACACATTATAGGCACACCTGGTAGTTGGGCTTTGCCACAACAATCACTAAAGACATGCTTAAGGGAGGATACACCAACCCTGTGTTGGCAAGAGACACTCCTTTGGAATTGATTAATATGTTGTTATTAATGGTAACAAGGCACAAAGAATCTACCACCATGATAGGAAGAGATATCTCTAGAAGAACATGTTGGATCCCAAGTCTGGTTGACAGAAAATGGCTAAGTATAGAGGGCCTTCTGAGTGGAAGACAATATGTTATCTTGTATGCTTCTGCAATTGAAGACTTGCAGATGTGGTTCACATTTGATGTCAATTGGTGGTTGATAGTGTTGTGCTTCAAAGATTAAGTCCTCATATTCTTTGGAAGTCATCCTGAAGAAATGTCTAAGTCTATGTAAGCAAAGGTACAGCATGAACAGTGAATAGGATCTAGGGAAGTGGTCCTTATTCCTTCTTAGACAAGTATTTCATTATGCGGTTTTGAGGTGTTGTAAACACTTATGTGGAGTGTCTTATTCCAGATTTAGAAGATCTAAGGTCTACCGAGAAGATAGGTACAAGTTGCTAAGTATCGACATAATGCTTGATTGAGCTTGACAGAGACAGAAACTGAGTTCTGATGATCCGCATTTCTCCGCAAGATGATATCATGCCTTGTGGTTCTGAAGGTAAGTTTAGGAATGTGTAAAGAGTTCTTGACATGGTTCTAGAAGTGTTTTGTGATCCACAACAAAAGTTATAAGTTAGCAGATGAACCTGTTAAGCATGCACTTGAGGAACAAGCCAACTGGTGAAGAAAATCTTGATGTGGAGAAGAGTTGATGTGTGAAGGATCCAGTTAACTGATTGAGTGGTTAGAGATGACCTATATGAATACACTTGGGTGAAGATTTGGGTCTGTGCAACACATAATGTATTGGATTCATCCAATAAGGTACATCTTTTCTATGAACATGTTTCATTCTGGGATGTTGACCTGATCATGGATCAAATCATGATGCGGATACATAAGAGTAATGAAATTCAGTTGTAGAGTGTGGTGTGTAAGAGTGGTGGATGCGAAGATGTGAGTAGTAGAGTAGTGATACATATCAAATCATGATGCGGATACATAAGAGAAATGAAATTTGGTTGTAGAGTGTGGTGAGTAAGAGTGGTGGATGTGAGGATGTGAGTAACAGAGTAGTGACACATATAAGAGAGAATGAAGACTTGGGATTCAGAATTTAGGTATTAAATGGCTACACCTGGCATAGAGACAGATGCTTAAAGCAGTACGTAGTTTCATATGAAAATTGTTGGAGCGAATCATTGTAGTGAGCTGGAAATAAGCCTTCATCAGGGTTTAACAACCCTCAGGGTTTAACAACCCTCAGGGTTTAACGACCCTTATTGTAATCTTGCTAGGTTTAGGGTTGAGGTAGTGAGCCTGCTAAATCTAGTTGTGCTTCATGGATGTGTGCTAGTATGTTCCAGGCCCGTGGAGTGACCAAGCCTGAACATCTTTTTGCAAAGATTGTAATATATATTTGAGAGCTAATCCTCTCCGTCATTTTTCCCTTCTTGGGTTTTCCACGTAAAAATCTTGGTGTTCATGTGTTATGTTTTCATGGTTGTTTGTGTACATACTGTGTTTATGTTTAAATAGTTTTGGAAAAAAGATGAAAGTTAAAGTGCACGAAAAGATTTTTAGAACACTAATTCACCCCCCTCTCAGTGTTCCTGATAATCAACAATTGGTATCAGAGCAAGGTTCCTTTGAAAAAGCTTAACAACTTTAGGAAGATCTAGGATAGTAGAATCATGGATACAAGAAGATATATAAATCAACTAGAAACAACTCTTATGGATCTTGAAAACTCTGAAGCAGAAGTCAAGGACTTGAAAGAAAACTTGCAACAAGTTGATGAATGCATCTTAAAACTGAAAGAGCAAGTTAAGAAATTCAAAGACAAATACAAAAAAGTCAATGATTAACTGTTATTAGCAAATGAAGCCCTAAATGCTTTGGAGTTAGAAGTTTCAAAAAGGTCAAAAGCAAAAGATGATTTAAATACAATTGTAAAAAAAAAATTAGAAGATTGTGACAAACTTGAAAGAGAAATTGTAAGACTAAAACCAGATCTGGAAAAGGCTAAGAGCTTTGAAGAAAAGTTCAAGATAAGCTCTATAAAACTTGAAGAAATGTTGATCTATCAAAAGCATCCTGATGATAAGCAAGGTTTGGGATTTGAAAAAGGAGAAAGCTTAAACTCAAGACAAGTCAAAATTGATGAAGGAAAAGGCGGAAACCATCTAATCAAGAATCAAAGAAGAAGACCTAGAAGACCTCCTATCAGACAACTAAATGCTCAAAAGTATCCATCCTTCAATGGTCACTGCTATGAATGCATGAGGTATGGCCATAAAGCTACTCAGTGGAGAAATAGAAATAAAAAATTTTCATCCTTTTCTAGTAAATGTCTCAATTGCAAGAAAATTGGTCATAGAGAAAATGAATGTAGAAATCATATCAGAAAAGGTTTCAACAATGGGAAGAATGAAGAATCCTTCAAAGGTAAATGTTTCACTTACAATAGAATTGATCATAAAACTATTGTATGTATAAGTAAAGTAAGTTAGAACTCTATTAGGGGCAATGCATGTTATAAAATGGGACACAGATCAAATGAATGCAGAAGTTCTGTAAGAACTAACTTTCAAAATACAAGGAGCAGTCAACCATTCAATGGAAAGTGTTTTGCATGCAATAGATTTGGTCATATGGCTAATCAATGCAGATCAAATGAATAAAAGGAATCAAGGACAAGAGAGTGTGGTGTGTTTTAGTTGCAACAAATTAGAACATATTGTGAGATTTTGCAAAAGCAAGAATGTGAAAAATAATTATTCTAAAGAAAGAAAAACAAAGTAGAAAAATGACAAGGGAAAAGAAAAGGTTGATCTGGTTGAAACCATGAAAGAATTGGACAAGGTATGAATTGATAAGTAATTTTAATTGAAGATAGATCCACACTAGTATCAGATGCAGATACCTCCTCTGAAGAATGAATTGTGAGCACTGGCTCAGGGGGAGCAATATTGGAAATCCAAACTCCCCAGCCAGATAGTTGGTGCTAGAGTTTAGCACAAAGATTCTTAATAAAATTTGACAAGGCCAATCTTTTGAAAGAAAAATCAGAAGGAAATAGGCTGATGTGGTATTTTGTAGAGTAATTCTAGTTGACTATGTCTATCAGAAATAAGTCAAGCAGCTTTTTGAAAAATAGCATTTATGACAATTAGATCAAGTGCAGAGGATAAAAGGCAAGTCTTTCGGTCTCAGATTCACTTTGCATTTGAAGTTTTTTTTCAGAAGTCAGAGAAGATTAAAGCAAGTATTCAAGGCACAACAAAGATTCAAAGCTCAGATCAATTTAGGTGAAGGAAACCCAATCTCAACAAAGTAAGGTATTTTTGTAGAAACCCTAGTTGTGAATCTATTGAATTTCTGCTAATGGCAACTCCACAAATTGTGGATATTATTGAACGTCCTCAACCCAAGTTTAAGAAACACCCACATAAAGCAACCGAAGAAGATCAAATGGGTGCATTCTCAAGTATACCACATAGAGTTTTATATGTTGAAGATGTTAGGGCATATATTCATATTGCCCTAGAAGAACATAGCAATATTTTCCTGACAGATTTATATCTCAAAGCATCTGAATGACGATTAGTTTGACCTCAAAGAAGAATACAAAATCCTAAAAGAAAAGAAGTTCATTTAGTTGGTGGATTTCCCTACGTTTGTGGAGGATGAATGGGTGAGGTACGTTCTGAGCCAAATTCATGATGAATTCATATGGTTAGGGAAGCTCTTCAAAATCACTAAGGAAGCAATTAGGGTAGTGACAGAATTGAGTTCCATTGGAAGTGTACCCTTGCTGAAGGCTGTGAAGAATCAGATTATTATAGAGGCCACTAGAGCAAAGTTTAATAAGAGGACATTAATGATCAATGATATTATAGATCATGATGTGAGATTTTCCTCAATGGTTTTGGGCTACAAAATCTATTTCTCAAATTAGGAGAATTCTGTCTTAGGGACATCAATCTATACGACCTATCAAATGATAAAGGAGAATGTTGATTGTGATTTATGCAAGCTGCTGCTAAATCAACTAATGGAAAATCTGAGGAAGACCAAGGAAAGAAAGAATTATCCCTTCAAATATGGTATGTTGGTCCTCTATTTATTCTTTTATTTTATGAATGAGCTTCCAAACATGAAGAACTTGATTTAGTTGAATAGTAAACTAGTAACTGTTCAGATTAGAAATTATCTAAATAGCATTGCAAGCATTGATGAGAAAAATACGGCCCTATGGGGGTACTTTAAAACTTTCCAAATCATGATGCAATCCAGAGAAAGAATTCCTGGGAAAATTGTTGAGAAGTATAAGGACAACATCTATTTCATGGTCATAAAAGATCAATGTCTAATGGAAGCTGTTGAACCCAGGAATGTCTGGGTAAAGCAAATGGGGTATGAAGTAGATGGACAAATATTAGAAAACTATCTACAATACATGCTGAGAAAGCCCAAAGACAATAGGGAAGAAACATTTGGAACTTATAAAGAACTATCCATGAAACTTCATGTTGAATTCACTAAACCAGAAGCTATTAGAAAAGTCAGAAGAGAAGTGGAAGAGATAGCTGCAAGATATGGCATCACCAAAGAACAACTGAAAGAAGTAAGAGAGAAAATAGTAGAAGAAAATAAAAAGGGGGATCCGATACAAGCTCCAGAGAAACCATAGGAGAAACCTGAAAAGATTCAGAGGTCTACAAGGATCTCTGCCACTTCTTCTGGTGCCACAACATCAATAAATCTAGAGAAAACATAAAAAAAAACCTTTGACAAAGATGAAGAAGAGACTAAGATAGATTAAGAAGTCAAGAAGATGAAATATGAGGCTGTCGAAGCCTCTGAAGGCAGCAAGGAAATTTTTTTTGGAAAAGATAAGTCTAGTAAAAGACAGACAATACCCCCAACACTTGTAGATGTAGTAAAAGCTATTACTGTAGATGGGAATTTAAAACCCATGATCAAGCACTATGATGAATATAGTAATGCTAACAAAATGAGTCTGGAGGAAGCCACTATAATCTATCTTAATAGATTCAACAAAGCACTCATTGAAATCATCTCTAATCTCCTAGAAAGCCTAGCAAATGTTCTAAGTATCAGAAAGGAGACTGCTAGAGCCAAAGATGTTGAGCTGAGACAACATGTGTTAACTAAGATATGTCCAAAAATTTCTTCAGAAGAAGAAGACCTGATCTTCAAGGAGACAAAAGATCAATTCAGGACCAAGAAAAGAATGAATTTATTAATGATGGGTGAAATTGATAAAAGTGGTGAAAGAAACAATAGAGATCATGTTGGAAGCTCTGAGCAACATGACCTTCTCACCTCATGTGCCAATGTAGAGAATGATGTTGTTGATAACTATGTTCTAGAAGACAATTTAGGCCAAGAATCAGATAAGGATGTCAGAATGATTGAGGAGAAAGAAGCACTTGCAAATGATTTTGAAACAAGATCCTCTCCAGTACATCATGCTAAGGATAATGCTGAGATGATTGAAGAAGAACAAGAGGATACCAACATGAACATGGATGATCTAGAGGAAAGATGCCAAAAAGAAGCCTCCATCTCAACAAGAGACACTATAAAGACCGTAAAAGAATTTTTGGAGAAAAGAAATCAAGATCTGGATGAACTTGAACTTCTACATGGCCAAATAAATTTGGATGAAATGTCACTAGCACAAAAGTTTAAGTGGATCTCAATTGTTCAGGCAAAGGCCCAAGAGGAAATGTTAAAATCTCATATTCAGGACAGAGAATTGATTGATGAAGCTTCTAAGATATTGAAGAAACTATTGCCCACCCACAAGAGGGATTCCTCCTTGTCCCTAGAAAGTCAGCTGAAGGGATTAACAAATTCAGTAAACAATCAGTTTGAATATTTTGAGAAAGCTACAGAAACAAAAGTAAGGCAAGAAATTGAAGGAAAGAGATTGAAAGAATTAAGAACATTGATAGCCAATGATAAAATCTAGTTGGACAATTCAATAGCCAACATGCAAAGAGATGTGAAAGAAGCTAGAGATGTGTACAAGTTTTGCCTATCTTGGCCAAAAACCACTTAGGAGATTGAAGAAAAGATCAAAGAGCTGGAACATAAAATGATGGATATCTCTAACAAATTTGATCCAACAGTAGAGTCAGTTAGAAATAAATAAGCAAAATTCATTAGCATCCACAATGATCTAACTGACTCAATAAATTAGAAATATCAAATAAAAAGTAGAAATGGTCAACTAAGGAGATTAGTCTGCCCTAGGTTGGACTCAATGACAAATCTTGTTGTAGAAGCTAGGGTAACAATACAAACAAACACACCTTCTGATCTCAAAAAGGTAGAATCTTTAGCTTTTCTCTATAGTGGAAACATTCAAATTTTGGATAATGCTTAGAAAGGTTGGGATGTTGAGTGGGGGTAGATTAAAAACATATTCAATGACATCCTCAAACATATGTAATATTAAGATGAAGACTGCACTTGTAAATATGTGGTAGAATATATAAATTTTTGAAATTTTGACAAATTTTTGGCTCCAGATCACACCCTTTACCATTGATATCAAAGGGGGAGAAGTAGATCAGTGAAAATGGAAAATCATCTTAGGGGGAGCAGAGAAATATAGTGTACATAGAAAGGGGGAGCAGTCAACCATTTTTCACTAAATGTTACCATCAATGCCAAAGGGGGATATTGTTGGCAAGAGACACTACTTTGGCATTGCCTCATATGTTGTCATTGATGGGAACAAGGTACATAGAATCTAGCACCATGACAGGAAGAGATATCTTCGGAAGAACATGTTGGATCCCAAGTCTGGTTGACAGAAAATGGCTAAGTATAGAGGGCATTCTGAGTAGAAGACAATATGTTAGCTTGTACGCTTCCGCAATTGAGGACTTGCATATATGGTTTAGGTTTCATGTCAATTGGTGGTTGATAGTATTGTGCTTCAAAGATTAATTCATGATCTTCTTTGTAAGTCATCCTGAGGAAATGTCTAAGTCCAGGTAAGCAAACGTAGAGCAGGAACAGTGAACAGGGTCTAGGGAAGTGGTCCGCATTCCTCCATAGACAAGTATTTCGTTATGCGGTTTTGAGGTGTTCTAAACACTTATGTGAAGTATCTTATTGTAGATTTAGAAGATATAAAGTCTACCAAAAAGATAGCTGCAAGTTGCTAAGTATTGGCATAGTGCTTGACTGACCTTGACAGAGACAAAGACCGAGTTCGGATGATCCGCATTTCTCCGCAAGATGATATCATGACTTGCAGTTCTGAAGGCAAGTTTGGGAATGTGTAAAGAGTTCTTGACATGGTTCTGGAAGTGTTCTGTGATCTGTAGAAAAATTTGTAATTCAACAGATGAACATGTTAACCATGCACTTGAGGAACAAGCCGACTAGTGAAGAAAATCTTGATGCAGAGAAGAGTTAATATGTGAAGGATCCAGTTAAGTGATTGAGTGGTCAGATATGACCTATATGAATATGCTTGGGAAAAGATTTGGGTCCGTGCAACACATAGTGCATTGGATTGGGCCAACAAGGTACATCTTTCTATGTACACATTTCATTCTGGGATGCCGACATGATCTTGGATCAAATCATGATGTGGATACATAAGAATAATGAAATTCAGTTGTGGAGTGTGGTGAGTAAGAGTGGTGGATGCGAAGATGTGAGTAGTAGAGCAATACAGAGATCAAAGAGAATGAAGACTCAGGATTCAGAATTCAGGTATTAAATGGATGCACCTAGCATAGAGGCTTAAAGTAATACACAATTTCATATGCAAATTGTTGGAGTGAATCATTATAGTGAGCTGGCAATAAGCCTTCATCAGGGTTTAATAGCCCTCAGGGTTTAACAACCCTTATTGTAATCTTGCTAGGTTTAGGGTTGAGGCAGTGAGCCTACTATTTCTAGTTGTGCTTCATGGCTATGTGCCAGTATCTTCTAGGCCCGTGGAGTGAACAAGCTTAAACATCTTTTTGTAAAGATTGCAATATACATTTGAGAGCTAATCCTCTCCATGGCTTTTCCCTTCTTGGGTTTTCCACTTAAAAATCTTGGTGTTCATGTGTTATGTTTTCATGGTTGTTGTTCATGTGCATACTGTCTGTATGTTTAATTAGTTTTGGAAAATGATTGAAAGTTAAAGTGCATGAAAAGATTTTTAGAACATTGATTCACCCCCCCTCTCAGTGTTCCTAACAATCAACACCCTACCTACTTAGAGAACTTTTGAAATAAAAGGATGTGCACTCTCCTTGAGAAATACACAATCACCGCCTTTGCAGCTCGGGCTTAGAATAAAGGGATATGCATGATATCCTACCTCTGCAGAGCACTTAATGATTACAATATAAAATAAAGATATGCACTTGCTTAGAGATACAACATCCTACCTTCGCAAAGGGCTTACAAACATGCTTTGTTAGTACCAAAATCATCATACAACTTAGCTTATATATGCCCCCACCTTAAGGTGGTCAATATCGTGTACCGATATAAAGCACATTAAGGTAAAGATAAAACACACAAGGGAACATGAGCTCTCACAAAGCCCATGCCCCCTAGAGGTGATATGTACTTTGCAATGGCCAAATGTTCCCACAAACACACGATTTCCTGCAAGAAAAGGTGTTAGAAACCACATAATTATGATAAACAATAATGCATGTAATCATTCTCATAAAGTGCCGAGGTTATACTATGGGTCCAAGATCTGAGTATAACCGTGGGGCTATGCTATAGAAATCTCAAAACTAAGTGTAACCAAGGTGAGATTCAAAGATAAACAAAGTGCACATAGCAGACGTATTGTTATTATTTGTTAGTGTGATAAAGCAACATCAAAGTATCACACAGAGTGATTCTACTAGCTAAGTGTCAGATAATATATATCAACCTCATCGTCATGTATAGACTAGGTCCATTTTTTGATTTCGCATTGAAGGGACACTTGGTCCATATCAGTATTATTTATTTTTCATCATGGACCAACTAGATAGAACCACTAGAAGAAGGTAAACAATAAATCAAGAGAGGAGAAACAAGTGCCTTAGGGTCATCACGTAGGAAGGTGCCCCCAGATCACCAACCACAACACTATGCCCCTAGGACATAGAACACAATAATAAAATAGAGTAGAAGAGAAAAATAGAAGATGGGTCATGATAGAGGTGGTCTCCCAGTATCCTTGACCTTGCAACAGTATCAAGGGTCATCCAAGGAGGCCTAAACAACACATAACACATCACGGGGGAAACACAACACATAGGTAAAGGGTTATAAATTCAAAGATAAACAAAGTGCACATAGCAGACGTATTGTTATTATTTGTTAGTGCGATAAAGCAACATCAAAGTATCACACAGAGTGATTCTACTAGCTAAGTGTCAGATAATATATATCAACCTCATCGTCATGTATAGACTAGGTCCATTTTTTGATTTCGCATTGAAGGGACACTTGGTCCATATCAGTATTATTTATTTTTCATCATGCACCAACTAGATAGAACCACTAGAAGAAGGTAAACAATAAATCAAGAGAGGAGAACCAAGTGCCTTAGGGTCATCATGTAGGAAGGTGCCCCCAAATCACCAACCACAACACTATGCCCCTAGGACATAGCACACAATAATAAAATAGAGTAGAAGAAATAGAAGATGGGTCATGATAGAGGTGGTCTCCCAGTATCCTTGACCTTGCAACAGTATCAAGGGTCATCCAAGGAGGCCTAAACAACACATAACACATCACGGGGGAAACACAACACATAGGTAAAGGGTTATAAATACTTACCTATAGGGACAATCAAACTAGCGATCATCATCATCTTCTCAATCTTGAATATTAGCAGAAAGAGGTACATAAGGTACCATGGCCCAATGTTTATTATTGTTTTCAGGTTGTTCATTCTTAAGGTCTTCTTGGTTTGTTTCAATGTTGAGTGGAATGTTTTCTTATTGAGGTTCAATTTTTTGGGCAAAAGCTTGCCTTCTTCTCCTTCTCTCTCTAGCTTGTCTATTTCCTTTTGTCCTATTCCTTATATCTCCAAAAGTATTGTCATGTTTCTCCGTAGGTTTTTGTATGTTAGAGGAGGAAGCACCATGCTTAAATCTCATTTGTCTTGATGAAATGATTTGATCTCAACAAAGACCTCCCGATCCTCTTAAGGATGGTGGGGGAAGAACCTCAGCATAGAGTAGTTTACCTTTTTCTCTAGGAAGTTCTTCTAATGTGGTTTGTTCATTTCGTATTGTTTATTGAATAGAAGGATCGGCCACTCGATGTAGTAATTGTGTTTTATGTTTCCATATCCCAAGAAATTAAAGTCTATTTGTGGCTCCGGTTCCTTATCGGATCTTTCCCAAAAATAATCAAGGATGAAGTGTTGTTTTGTAACCAAGGGTTTATATTTATTACGAGTGATAGTATGCACTTGTCCATTCAAAGGAAATTTTTTATAGTTATGAATTGTTGAAGGGATAGCTTTCATAGCCTTTAACCATGGATGTCCTAATTTTATGCAAAAAGAATCAAATAAAGGGATGACATCAAATAATTGCTCTACAGATATGTCAAATACCATAACCAATAAAGATATCTTCCCATAAGTGTTTATACAAGATCCTTTATGTGTCTTGATCATCATGTCAAAAGGATCATAAAAGTCCTGATTCAAACCATGCGAATAAAGGAAATCTTCTATTGCCACATTAGTCATACAATTAGGATCTACAAGTGTTCCATCCAAATGATTTCCCATTATCTTCATGGTGATATAAAAAGGTCCTTCAGTTTCTCCTATTGTTCTATCATGAGGTGTAAATACAATTTCAAGTTTAGGGACCTTTCTCTTCATATAAGGCCTAGGAGGAAACCTAGTGTTATTGTTGCAATTATGAGGCATGTGTATGTTTTCAAATGGATGCAAAATTAGATATTAAAGGATTTTCAAAACTTATGCAAGAAACAAGTGCAAAACTATGCAAGTTTTATGACCTAAAATACTTGATTTTTTAGTTTTTTCAATGCAAATGACTAAAAACAAGAGGTTTTGTAAAGAAATTGATGAGGGGCAATGAATAATAAGCCTAATATTAGTCCAATAATGCAACAATATCCTTCACAACACACCTATGATGCAATTCTATATGCAAAATAAGCACAAATTGTTATTTTTTGTTGAAATTAAATGTGTATATGAAATTTTTGAAATATAAACACAAATTCACACTAAAATGCAACACTACATGCAAAATTAGATTTGAATGAGTGCCTAAGATGAGTAGAAAATTTTGAAATAAGATTTACCTACAAACCCTAGTTTTTGGAATTACTAGGTTATAATAAAAATTCAAAATTTCAAGCAAAACCTAGCAATTTGAATATGAAAAATGTAATACGAATGATTCATTAATGATGAATTTATGTAATTTAAATCAGATCAAATGAAAATATCAGAAATTAAATGAAATTAAATGCAAATTAATTCAAATTATTTCAAAGTGCAAGCCTAAATGCTAATTTTTTTCAAATTTTTCAATTCATTTGTAAATTTTCAAATGCAATATGAAAATGATAAATAAAATGAATATAAATTTGAAGTACAACACTCAACAAGGTGTAAAATTCAAATAAAATGCGGGTTCACCAAAATGTTTAGGGTAAAAAGAGGGTTCTTCAATTTCAAGTGTAAATCCTCCTTTCACACCAACATTCAAGGACATAAATCGAGTGAAGCCACAATGTCTTGCAAGAGGGCTCTACTACAGATTTAGTGTCCTTAAGAGTGAAGAGAAAACTTTAAATTCGCTAACTTAATTGATTGATTAAAGTCCAATTGTTCTTAAAACCCTAATTTTGTAAAATAAAAAATAAATGGATGAATAACGAAAAATTCTCGCAGACATGAATATCAAATGACGAATGGATACATACCAAATTTTGAGATTCCTAACACAAAAAAGTTGGGGACTAATGAACAGGTACCCAAGTCCAAGGTACCATTTTTTGTCGAGATCTTTGAATATTATCTATAACCTATTTTCGTTGTTCCAGAGATTTATGTGTTTTGGGATCCAGAGAACTAATGAGTGGGCACCTGAATCTAGGTCCCTATTTTCTTCTTTGATCTGTAATTACGACACTCTGTTATGCTTCCCTACAACTCCACTCCTTTCTCTTCTGTACCTATAACTTGCAATCACAGAAAATGGGGTTGGGGGTTGTGGTGTTTAGAGGCTTGCCTCAGTCAAGGCCCAAAGAGACATTTGAGTCTTCCGACACTGTTGTTAGATAAAGAGTGTGTATCCCTGCAGGATAGAGGCAAAAACCAATTGATAAATGATTGAAAACACAAATAAATGTCACCTCGGAGGTGTATCTCACATGTAGATGAAAATCCTTCAATCACATGAGAAGATGAAATCAAATCTACATAGCAAACACAATAACAAGACAAATCTGCTCTGCAATAGTGAAATATCTTGAATGCTCTAAAATCATAATTGCGCCAAAGTTCATAATCATCCTCTAATTTACAAATGAATCCCTAAACATGCTTATATATGCATCTAAACACATTCTTGCTAAGAATTTCATAATTCAAATTTGAGATGTCAGCATGGGACCTAATTAATGGTCACATAACTAACACTTGAATTTAGGTCTTGCCTAAAATAGGGCAGGGCTAGAGCATGGGCACCCAAGTCCTCCCTCCCTATTTAAGTCAGGATCCATTTGTTGGAACCTAAAATTTCCTTCAATTTTTTACAAAATTTTAGGTTCCCATGATGTGAAATTTGATTACAGCACCAATAAAAGACTAAAGTGAAGCACTATAAAACATCATTCCACAACTAAATGATCCTATTTCAATTAACATAAAGATGGAGATTGTAGATAGAAGTAATATTTCATCATTAGTACCCATGACATCCACACCAAGTATTATTTTGATGGACTCTAATATTAAAGAAATGAGAGAAATGTCTTTGCCAAAGCAAGGTAGAAGTGGCTCAGTTAGCTAGTAGAATAAAAAATGGCTAAAAAAGTAGCTACAATGTGAGCTTCAGTTGCCATTCAAAGCTTGATTAAAAATTGAAAAGTTTGGTGACCTGATTCTAAAGGCTACTAAGCCCCAAATGGTTCTCTTCAACATTTATGATGATTGGTTAAGGACTATCTCTTCATACACAGCATTTTCTCGCCCAATGTTGACCCTTTCCCCCTTCCATACATCAGTCCTTGCCACCTGTCGTAATTCCAGGGTTAAGCATTAGCATGTGGGCCATTTTTATTTTGGCTCCGTAGAATCACAATAAGAACCTCCACGTGGCCACCATCTGCAAGCCCTTTCATTTATTTTGGGAGCAGTCCACATGGTGTAATTGCACAGTAGCACAAGAAATCTCTACCTCCGCTAAGATTCTTCTACAAAGGCGTGCTCTAGTGGAATCCTTTTATACCTATGGCCCCACCACTTAGACAGATGTCACATTATCACGGCCATGCATGGGTAAGGTGACATCGCTCATGATGCACTGCGACGCTGCGACATTCATTTTTATAAGGCTCTTAAATTTTATTTTTTTAAAAATCCAGACCCGATAGCTTTTCATAAGTGTGCTTCATAATGTTTGAAATCCGCATTTGTATATCATAATGCATGTATATCATATACAAATCTAATATACATTGGCAGATGTCAAAAGGAATTCAAAACTAATAATTTCGTGACCCTACCACATGTGTACATTGCAACAAAAGACACATGGCACTGATGTGCTCCTTCTCGATGCCTTTCTCAAATGTTTCTCCATGAATTCCTATGGGGGTGACACGTGGCTTGTTTCAATAACAGATAAAAATTATACAAAAGAAACACAGTCAAAGATAAGTGGCAGAGTTCTGTGGCACCTGGGGATCACAAACTAAGAAGAAGACACATAGCACTATCCACTACTCTCGATCATGATTCTTATTACTTCTAATCTCCTTACCACATGGAAGCTCCGCACATCTTTTGGAATCATCTTTTCTATCAGGTTTTCAAAACCCTGCCATGCTGACATGTGGCACTCTCCGCACATAGGAAAGGTAACAATAAAAATTGAAACACAAACTAGAAATGAAACTAACAGCTATGACTAATTAATATCAAAATGTAGAGTTTTAACTCTACACAAATCACGAGCAAGAACGAGATCATTTTTGAGACAAAGAAGGTTAAAACTAAAATATTTTAATCTGTTGAAGATAATTAATTAAGAGAAGAGTTGCACTAGGTGGTTATCTCAAGGGTCAAAACCCTTGGAAGTATAATGTATATATTAAAGATAAAAATTAGTGAGATGAGCAAGCAATAATCAGAGCAGTAGGAGAAATTATTAAGGTTAGGAAAATATATCAAAATGAAAACTTCGAAGCATATATTGTAAAACTTTTTGAACGGAGAAGGAATATTATAATCAAGTGTTTCAACCTCTGGTGTTCAATTATTTGTTGATTATCATTCACATGTGTTATCTGTGCTGGCTCCAGAATGGTTCTCCTTTGTTGTTTAAATTAATATATCAAGGATATGCTTGATTTTTCATGGCACATTTGTTGTTCGTGTGTGATTAATCTAACTGGCTCCTTCAAGGAAGGATTAAATTCTTTCAATTGATCACAGTAACTTGGAATAATATCATTGGGATTTGGTAATAAGAGCTTGGTAACCTACATTCTTGCACATTTATACAAGGTATAAACACTTGAAAGTGCCAAATAATTCGAGTTAAGCCAAGAGGGAGGAGACATGTATCATACATATCCTAACTCCGTTGCCCAAATTAGATACAAGACCTAGTCATATTTGCTATAAAACAATCTTTTTTCCACATTCAAACATTAGGAGTAGTTATAAACCTTGTATTTATTTCACACTTATTTGCCACTGTGAGTAGATTACTAAGGTCATGAAATCTGCACTAATCATTTAGGTACACCCACCTAGGTTTGGCAGAGCCTGAAGTGAAGGAGGTTTTAGCCATAGCTACCCCATTTCCTTAGCCAAAAACGTTAAGAGAACTTGGCAACCTCTTAAGGTTAACAACCTGCATTTTTGTGACCTAACAAGTTCACCAACTCTAGCCGTTCTTATGAAGTTGGGAGAAAACACTTAAAAATGAAGTTTAAAAAGGTGGCGTGGGTGTTGGAAGGTTAGGTGCTTCAATTTGAAGATATTACATTGAAGGTTTTTAATAGCCTTTTCGTAGCCGCAACTCTTGAAGCAATACTTGTAGGAGACGTGAGGAGTTGTTGGGGAGTTTGGTCTCTATATCACTCATCACTCATCATCTATGCAAGTTCTTAAGTTGAAAGTATGATAAATGTTCAGAAAATGCAGATTTCATCGTAGTTTCAGCCATTCTATGATTTGCCATTGATCAACATCAGCATAGCAAGTGTATTTGACAGCATTTTTGGAGGTTAGAAGCCCAAGTAATCTACATATTGTACTTCTGATATCTGGAACACCAAGCTTGCACCTAGTGTACATCAACACATCAACATATTAAGGTTAGGGATTGGATTTCAGTATATTGTATTGCTGGTTTAGTTGTATCAGCACTCCATGGTTATTATATATTTCCTCAATTGAATGATTGCATGGAATATGTTTGACAAAATGCCTATGTTTTATATATGATCTTAGTGATGTAATGTTGAATGATCTTTACTCAAATCTATTTGTAAAACTGTTCTAAAATCCAAACACACTGAAAACACTTTTGGAAAGGCAAATTACAAATCGTTTGATGAAATGTCAATGTGGAAGAAATCAGAAAATTTGTATTTTTGAACATAAATTTTGGTAGGGAATTTTACAAAAAGAAATAGAAACAACCAATCCCAAACACAGAACAACTCTTTTTGAGCATAGCAAAAGACTTGTAGAGCACGATGTAGCCAACATATGCTCAATTGATTTTGATTTGATGTATGTATGTGTAAGTCCTATTTCAATGCTTCAGTTTTTTCGTAGACTACAATTATATGTGCAAATATTGTGTAGATTGGTATTCCGTACAGGTTTACAAAGAAGCTTCTCTTTTTTCCCTGAACAAATTAATAATATTAGATTAATGGATCTTTTCTGAAAAGTGATGTACTCAATCATATTTATCCAATTTTAGAAGTAAAGGGGATATAATAGATTCTCTAAATAAAATTCCTTTTCTAGTTTTTAATTCTAAATTTAGTGACCATTACTAAAGACTCCGAGATTGCTAGATTTACATAATGTTTTTATGAAGAAATTAAAGCATGTAGCATGGAACTAAGTTGCAGTTTTTAATCTCTACTCTGCATGAGATTAAACTCTCCTCTAAAAATTGTCATGGATACTCTACATAGATTTGGGTAAGATTAGTAGCTTCATCTTGTTAAACATTTATATGTTCTCACCTCATAAAAAAGTATAAGAGGGTCCTGGCTTTCTAGATAGGAATAAAATAGAAAGGCGTAGCTCATTAGCCACCTACTTGATGTAGAAAAGTACTTTCCTTGTGTCTAAGACATAGCATCATACAACTCTACTAATGTTGACATATTAGGAGGCATAGTAACAGGACCAAAACAATACGATAATGGAACAAGCAAGACACATTGGAAGTAAGGAGGCACAGTAACAAGATGTCTTAACCAGCCGGTGCGTTGTAAGCGACCGCATGGTTGACGTGTGGTACGGTCAGTTGAAACAGTAAAAAATGCATGTACGGAAGGTCGAATACAGGTGTAGGTCAAAGAATTGAGTTGAATCATTTATTAGATTTAGTTGACTGACATTCCTCTTCGACCAGCCGTACAGCCGGTTGTTTACAACACACTGGTTATTTATGACTGGCTCACAATAACAAAACCAAAATAATACAATAATAGAACAAGCAAGACACATTAGAAGCAAGAATTCCAAACACAACTCATTCACATGATCCATATGCACAAGAATAACAACTAAGTTCATTCTTGAACATAAACATACATCATTCACTTCCATACATACATGATATTCACACAGATTTGCATGTTCACACACATCAAGAGATCCATCAGAATATGTTTACAATTCACAGCTATTCTCAACACTTAATACAACCTTCACTTACATTCCCATAAAGATGCAAGGAATTTACACTACCAAAGATCTAGTAGACACAACAAAAAAGAATCGATACATTCTCTGCAGTTCACTCCCTTACACAATCCACCAATGGTCCATCTTAGACATGGTAGAAAAGAACATTACATGATACATGACCAGCAACATAAACAATTTATTATAGCCACTACAATAACGAAAATAACACCAAAGTGGAAGAAATATCTATTCCAACAATAAAGTAATAAATGATCCCAATTTCAATACTAAATCAAGCATGATGAAATATCCCTAGGAGTTATTTGTATCTTATATCTAATTTTCCTCTCACAGTAATTTATCATTCATCATCAGTGAAAACAATAGTATTAAATTTTTCACATAATTAAATAATATTTGCAAATCACAGGAATCACTAATATTACCTGTATAAGAACACACAAACTTCAATATTATTGCAGAATGCTAGTAATACAACTTACAACGGGGAAAACACAGTTTGCAAAATTTGCCTAACCTCCGATTTAATGGCCTTCGGCGTCAACGGAGTTGATATTACAATGTGTGTACACAAGGCACTCACAGTCATATGTGAATAGAAGCTCCAAGAGCGTGGTTAGGTGTAAACAAGACTCCCAACAATCACGACTTGCCTGATCCTTATGCTTTAGATCTGGCGCTTTATCCCATGACTAATGTGTCGAAGACACTGTTAGTCACAAATGGCGATTCTCCATGTGAGTTGATAGAGTCGATGTGGCTTTGGTTGAAGCGGCTATAAGATAACAACCTGGTGGCGGTACACTCTCAGCAATCTGAACACAAAGATTTCCCAGTGATCCAATGACAATGTGTTACTCCTAGTCATGATGGACTCTTGGTATTGAAAAGGTTGCGATTTGGATGTCAATGGTTGATCGTCCCTCCAAAACAACAACATGTAGATGTTTCATTCTCCTCTTCTCCTGTAATGCCTGACGGATGTGAATAGCACCAAATTCAAACTTAGCTTTCCCAATCTGGTGGCGGTAGACTCTCAACAATCTGAACACAAAGATTTCCCAGTGAACCAATGACAATGTGTTACTCCTAGTCATGATGGACTCTTGGTATTGAAGAGGTTGCGATTTGGATGTCAATGGTTGATCGTCCCTCCAAAACAACAACATGTAGATGTTTCATTCTCCTCTTCTCCTATAATGCCTGACGGATGTGAATAGCACCAAATTCAAACTTAGCTTTATGCAAACTCTAGATCATAGAGTTTGCTCACAAATAGAAAAGTGGGGTTTCGTCTACCTTTCAACTTGTTGATGGTTTTTTTTGACAACAACAGTATTAGAATAAAACACCAAGTACTCTATCTTCTTTTGAACAAAGCATCTCCAATACTAAACTTCACGTGATCAAACAAGAACGCTCCAAGGTTCCTTGTACGTGATTTGGAACAGATAGCCTCGGTGGTATGATGTGATAATGTTGTTTACACAAAGGGACTTACGCAGAATTTATTCATTACTCCATTCAAATATGTACTCTTTCCTTGTGAAATGGAACTTCTTCTAATCAACTACAAAAAGAAAAGGCAAAAGGAAAGGGTTAAGAGGGCTAATCTAAGGACAATGATATAATGCACATGCTATGATAGACAAATTCCCTTCCACAACATAGCTCCGCTACACCATGAGAACCAACAATTACACGGAGTAAGTGCAATATCCTAAGGTAATCATATGATTTTCATATTGTGAACTTCCATCCAAACACCCACAGCTGGCGCAATTTGAACAAGCATCCACAACTGGACTTATGCAAACAAGGTTCAGACTAACTTTGCAAAGTGAGTCACCTTCAGCAATCCACGAAAAGTATGAACGAAAAGGGATTCATCAAATATCTTCACATAAGAAACATTATATCAATGAACTTCTAATCTATCAACTAATCTACTTTGGAAACAATTCTTAACCATCTTGGAGACAATGAAGACCATGCTAACATTCCAAAATCACAAGATCCCCATAAAAAATTCAACAATGAGCTTGCATTAATCTTGAAGTGTATCTTTACAACAATCTCTCAATATCTCTTCAATGGCTTTGAAGAGTCTCCTCTACTCTACTCCTTTCTAATCTAATGTATCTTGTATCTCTTACAAATGAGAAGAATGATCCTTTTATAGACTCCAAAAATTACATGAAGGGCCAATATTGATTTAGCAATCAACGGCCGAGATTGAGACAAGGCAGTTTGTTACAAACTTTGCTATTTTTAGAACATGAAAGAGGCAATGACGGCAAGCTTCCCAATGTGATAAGAATCTTTGGAGCATCTTTATGGTGGGCCCTCTTTATTAATGACATGGCAAAATGTGATTGGCTTGAAGATGTGTACGTGCCACCTCAGCATCCTTAAACTAACTACTTTGGTTCACCTCATGTTCACTTTACTTAGAATATTTTCTTCTTGTTGTCTTAATGTAACTCATGGATCACTTTAATGATCATGCTCATCTCTCATCTTGTGATGTCCTTGTGCTTGTGTAGGATTATGCCTCTAGATAGTTGCATGAAGTAGAAGATATATTGTACACGAGTCCTTGGAGTAGATTACATGATGATTGTCCTTTTGGCGCGTGGAATGAATTACTGGAAGATGACTCCCTTTTATGCTTGGCATTGATGTCTTCCTCATCTAGACATACAAAGTCTTCAAAGTAAGATGAACTTGACGTAGGAGCTCCTCCATGCGGTGATGATGACAAATTTGAGCAACTTTCTTCCACTTTCCAAACTTCTCATGAATGATCTCTCGCCATTCACCTCCTTGGATCCGCCATTACCTACAAAAAGAAACACATCAAATTAAGACTTGATATAAAGGATTTTCAATAACAACTTACATTCATCTTATGGATGTGGGATCAAAAAATGACATTTCAAAACATACCCTATCGCATGATAGTCAAGGCCACCTAGGAAGGGCAAGCTGGGAGGTGTTGTGTGGATTTCATCACTTAGACTTCATTTGATGTTCTTTTGATGACTCTTTCCTCCTTTTGATGACCTTTTCTTTAACTTCATCAAGACTTAGCAATTTTTTGAGGTGTTTTGTGAAGTTGGAAGACACACTTGGTATGTTAAATGACTTTGTCCACATGTCTTAGTGAAATCTGCCTAGGAAGGGCAGGTTTGGTTGTGTTGTGAGGATTATACAATGTGAACATTCTCTAAGTTGACCTTTGATGCTCTTATTTCCTTTGTTTGCATGACTTAGTAATTTTTCTTCATGTTTTCTTCCTCTTGAATGATCCTGCATGAGTGTGAGGCAAGATGGCAGACTTGGAAAGTCAGAATAGAGTGACTTGAGTGCTTAGACACTAGATTTTAGACTCACCTTTGTAGGCCGCTCAGGTAGGGCGGGGTTGAGAGTGACCCTTAGATTTTATACTTAGGAAACTTTTTACTTCAATAGACTTAATCATCTCATCTCCCAGGTGTTCATCTTCATCATCTTTATTGATTCTACTTGTAAATTGTGTTGTCTACATCCTTAGGTGGTTCTGGAAGCAGTGTGTGGAGAGTGCATTGTGAGAGATGACAAAGTCCAAGAATCCCTCTTGAGGCCGCCTAGGTAGGGCGGGTTTGGAGGTGACCCTTGGATTCTTCCTTAAAAAACCTTTGATTCCTTCTAACTAATGAACTTTCCTTAGAATTTCATCATCTCTTTGTGCTTTGCTCTTAAAACCTTGCAAACTTAACAACTTTCCTCCTTGGGAGGTTTTGAAGGCTCTTTCTAGACAAGTGCATGTGTAGGAGGCTGAGTCCATGACTCCATGCTAGGGCCGCCTAGGTGGGGTAGGTTTAGAGGTGTTGCATGGAATTTGCAAGTTAAACTTAATTCTGGACTCTATCATCACTTCCTAACTCTCTTCAATTGGCAAAAGCTTGTGAAAATATCCTAACTTTGCCTAGGCAGGTTTGGAGGCTCTGTGTGGAGAGATTGTCCTAGTGAAGACCTTGTCCATCACTACCTTGTGAGGCTGCCCAGGCTGGGTGGGTTTGATAGGTGTGCATGGAATTTCTTGCCTTACTCAAATTTTGGATTTTCCTTAATGGAAGTATATTGAAAAATATATTTAAGTATAAGTCAAATATTACTTTAAATATTTTTCAATATACTTACAGGATGTTTGAGATAGGTCCTAGATCCATAGGATTTAACATGCAAATTCTAGATTTTTGAGGATCCACCAAATTTCAGACTGTCATTTTTTTAGGATTTTCAGGATATCAGACGTAGTCATTTCAGGGACTTAGGGAAATGCATTAGGATGAAGGCATATAGACCTCTTGGCAAGAAACTATTGAGACTTGGATACACAACCAAACCTACAAGCTCAGAGAAAAACTAGACCCTAAAGCAAAACGAAGCAAGAAAGTAGAAAAAAGAGGGGGTCCCCATTTACAATGGGACGATGTGTGATTACATCTCAACACAACTATCATAGAGGTTTTGTCCCAATGATCTCATAGCTACAAACAACTAAGTTTGAATTCATAATCAAATAATTTGTAAAATGAAAATCATTCCTTTTTTATACATGTTTGTATTTGATCAAGAAAAGACTAAGTCGGCTCCAAGATTCAAAATGTTCTTATTATTAAAATAATTAATATTATTATTATATAATTATATTGTTGTTATAGTGTTTAAAAACACTTTTATTATATTAATAGTAGTATTATCATTTCACTTGAGTGGAGGGTACATGATAGTCCTTCCACCCCAAATATTGTCTGTCCTAAAGCAATTGTTAGCAAGAAATATAGAGTGAAATGTCCCGTACTTAAGTGGCTGACCCCCTATCAATATGGGCTGACTTCCACTGATTATATAAAATTTAAATTAAAAATTTAAATTTATACTGGGCTGACTTGTTGCAGGTTGGCTTCCTTAAATGTTTCAAGACTTATCTACATATGTTTTATATCCCCCAAAGAGGATGGATCGAACAAATTAAGAAGATAAAAGATGATTAAGAAACAACAATGATCAGGATTAAAAGGCAGCGATTATTATAAATTAATGGCAGTGATTATCATTCAATAAAGGGCAGCGATTAAAAGAAGAAAACAAAACCAATAAGTAATAAGATAGCGCTCAAAGAGTGTTTGTTATCAAAGGTACGCCACCCTTGATAAGAAGTTGTCCAACTTTTGAATCTATTATGTCAGAAAATGTCCCCATAGGACTAGTTCCCTCGTATGTTTAGCTCTTAGGTCCTTTAGAAAGCATTTTTATCATCTTGCATATTCATGTTAACTCCTGATGAGAAAACCCCTAAGTTTTATGGCAAATAGGAACTAGGGGGTGCTATTGTGATGGTGTTAGGTCACAAAAATACAGGTTGTTAACCCTAAGAGTTTGCCAAGCTCTCTTAATGTTTTTGGCTAATGACACAGGGTAGCTATGGCTAAAATCCCCTTCACTTCAAGCTCTTCTAGACCTAGGTGGGTGTACCTGAATGATTAGTGCAAATTTCATGACCTTAGTAATCTACTCACAGTGGCAAATAAGTGTGAAATAGATACAAGGTTTATAACTACTCCTAATGTTTGAATGTGGAAAAAAGATTATTTTATAGTAAATATGACTAGTGTCTTGTATCTAATGTGGGCAATGGAGTCAAGATATGTATGATAAATGTCTCCTCCCTCTTGGTTTAACTTGAATTATTTGACACTTTCAAGAGTTTATACCTTGTATAAATGTGCAAGAATGTAGGTTACCAAGCTCTTCTTACCAAATCCCAATGATATTCTCCTAAGTTACTATGATCAATTGAAAGAATTTAATCCTTCCTTGAAGGAGCCAATCAGATTAATCACACACGAAAAACCAATGTGCCATGATAAATTAAGCATATCCTTGATATATTAATTTAAATAACAAAGGAGAACCATTCTGGAGATAGCACCGATAACACATGTGAATGATAATCAATAAATAATTCAACACCAGAGGTTGAAACACTTGATTATAATATTGCTTCTTTGTTCAAAAAGTTTTACAATATATGCTTCAAAGTTTTCATTTTGATATATTTTCCTAACCTTAATAATTTCTCCTACTGCTCTGATTATTCCTACCTCATCTTACTGATTTTTATCTTTAACATAACATTATACTTCCAAGGGTTGTGACCCTTGAGATAACCAATCAGTGCGGCTCTTCTCTTAATTAATTATCTTCAACAGATTAAAATATTTTAATTTTAACCTTCTTTGTCTCTGAAATGATCTGGTTCTTGCTCGTGATTTGTGTAGATTTAAAAACTCTACATTTTGATATTAATTGGTCATGACTGTTAGTTTCATTTCCAATTTGTGTTGTTATCTTTCTTATGCGCGGAGAGTGCCACATGTCAGCATGGCGGGGTTTTGAAAACCTGAGAGAAAAGATGATTCCAAAAGCCGCGTGGAGCTACCACGTGGTAAGGAGATTAGAAGCAATAAGAATCATGATTGGGAATAGCGAACAGTGCCATGTATCTTCTTCTTACTTCGTGGTTCCCAGGTGCCACATAACTCCACCACATATCTTTGACTGTGTTTCTTTTGTATAATTTCTATCTATTATCAGAACAAGCCACCTATCGCCCCCATGAGAATTCACGGAGAAACTTTTAAGAAGGGCATTGAGAAGGAGCACAACAGTGCCATGTGTCTTTTGTTGCAATGTATACATGTGGTAGCATGTGGAATTATCAGTTTTGAATTCCTTTTGACATCCGCTAATGTATATTGGATTTGTATATGATTTACATGCATTATGATATACAAATGCAGATTTCAAACATTATGAAGCACTCTTATGAAAAGCTATCGGGTTTGGATTTGTAAAAAATTAAATTTTAAGAGCCTTGTAAAAATGAATGTCGCAACGTCGTAGTGCGTCATGAGTGACATCACCTTACCCCTATGTGGCCATGATAATGTGACATATGTCTAAGTGGTGGGGCCATAGGTATAAAAGGATCCCATGGTAGTGCACCCCTGTTGAAGAATCTTAGTGAAGGTAGAGATTCCTTGTGCTACTGCATGATTATGCCATGTGGACTATTCCCAAAAGAAATGAAAGGGCTTGCAGATGGTGGCCACATAGAAGTTCTTCGTGTGATTCCATGGAGCCAAAAGAAAAATGGCCCACTTGCTAATGCTCAGCCCCGGAATTGCGACATGTGGTGGGGACCGATGCATGGAAGGGGGAAAGGGTCAACATCAGGCAAAAAAATGTTGTGTATGAAGAGATAGTCCTTAACCAATCATCATAAATGGTGAAGAGAACCATTTGGGGCTCAGTAGCCTTTAGAATCAAGTCACCAAACTTTTTAATTTTTAATCAAGCTTCGAATGGAAACTAAAGCTCACAATGTAGCTACATTTTTAGCTATCTTCCATTCTGGTAGCTGACCGAGCCACTTCTACCTTGCCTTGGTAAAGACATTTCTCTCATTTCTTTACTATTAGAGCCCATCAAAATAATGCTTGGTGTGGATGTCATGGGTACTAATGATGAAATATTACTTCTATCTGCAATCTCCATCTTTATGTTAATTGAAATAGGATCATTTAGCTGTGGAGTGATGTTTTATAGTGCTTCACTTTAGTCTTTTACTGGTGCTACAATCAAACTTCACATCATGGGAACCTAAAATTGTGCAAAAAAATTGAAGGAAATTTTTGGTTACAATAGTGGCTCTGTCCGGAGATGTATGCCCCTTGTGGGCATAGCAAGATCCCAAATCTCTAGGGAGTAGACTGAGTGCCTACTACATTGGGCAATAGAGTCCAAATGTTACTTCTGCCCTAAATTGATATGGTTTGGAAATCACACCACAACTGATCACATAAGACCACCAGAAAAATAAAAAAACCATATTTTCCTTTGTCATATACCTTATTTTGATCTGATTTCGTCAAACTCCACTTGAAGAAATTTATTAAATCCTCATTCTGGTCACTATCATGTATCATGGAATAATCTCCCAACTAAACTAAAAATTGAAATTATTTATAATCCACCACACTACTCAGGTCATTAGGTATGATTTCATCATATGGCCACTGATGCAAAGCAGGGAAACAACTTCTCAATGTAAGGCAATCATAAGCACCTACTCCATTATCTGAATGCTTCTCACATGGGTCTAAAAATTTTGCCATATTAATACATGTTGAGATAGCTTGATCTGAAATACATTCATTATCTTTCATATCACCATTTGGTATTATCCACCTCTGATCCATGCATTCATAAATATGCACATTTGGACATACATTATCCATGATGTGAGTCATTATCACTCTTACATGGGTTAAAGACATCTATCTTTAATTTACATGCCTCTTCTTGGACAAGGATAAACATGAGATTTCGATTAACTTCAAGAGTTCCTTCATCATTGCCACACAAAGTTCCTTCACTGTTAAAGCAAATGTATATCGGGGATGGGATTTCAGCATCATTCTTACTTGTATATTTCTAATATTCTATAGTCAACAATTATGAAATTTGTTCACTGCTGAGTGAACATGCCTCCTCTTCCATATCCTCTACTATCTCTTCCTCATGATCTCTACATGAACTATCATCCTTTATGGGCTTATTACAATTATTTCTCTCTTCATTGTTGCAAAGCATGTTGTCCCCTCTTGTTTCAGCTTTTAATTCATTATTATCAAAGCTATGATAATGCATATATGGATGCACCTCTATATCATCTGACTCATTACTGATGTATCCGTCAGGTGGTGTATCCCCAACAAAATATTTAATATTGCAGTCCTTATACCAGGTAGAGAGTTGATCTTCCATATTTTCATCTTTATTCACATCTGAAATATTATCCCATGTTTGCTTTATTGGCTAAGTTGTTTGATCAAATTCTTCACATCCATCAATGACATTACTATTAGATTCAATATTGATAGCATCCTCATACCTTTTCTTATCTATGACATCAATCACTTCATCCACTTAGTCAAAAGTAACTGGTTTTAATGACTCGGGCCAATAAATTGAGTCAGGCTCATATACTCTCATGAATTGTTCGATGATCATGGACCTATTAGGCAAGAAACAAAAAGGTATTTGCATACAGATATCTATCATTCTGTTCAACAGAGAGCAGCTAGATTCTCCTTCATGCCTCCTTATGCCAAAAAATTCATCTAAAGGGGAAATGCAATATTCGGATTTTGTGACGGAGTCTTGGCCCTTTTTCTTGAGTATGGGAATATTCATCATCTTCCTCCTCAAATTGTCGATTTAGGTATTGAGGTGGGTGGGATGGGACAACATGAGTATCTACATTTTAAAAAATGCTCTCATCATATGTCATTTCATTGTTTGTTGGAATATGCTGAGGCTCCAAGTCTTGTATAAAATCTTCATAATTATCATCAAACTGATTTAGAAATAGCCTCTTGAAATCTACCCATGAAGATACACTTTGCATGGGTAAGGTTTTACACCAATCTCTTGTATAATCCCTAAATGATCTTGCAAAGCATTTCATAATGACATCTTCTAGATAAATCTGAAAGTCTTCAATAAAATTCCAAGATAATTATACATGCCTATGAGCTGATTCATGTATTTCTCCATGAAATGTAGGCATATATTTTATGAACTTAATAGGATAACGTTTGGGTAGCCTTGGATATTATTGAAGTTAAATGGTTTATCAATGTCTTAGATAAGCACTCTTCTCTGTGGACCTGGCTGATGTTGTTGACCATTCTGGTGCGGATCTTGGCATTGATGATGACCAACATGCTAATAGTATCCATAATCTTGGTAGTTTGCTAATCTTTGACCAAGAGGGATAGGATAATCATTCATATTATTTGAGGCTTGTGGTGTAGAAATGTCCTTTTGTGTATGATATGTACTTCCTTCATTGTCAAGATTCCTATTTGTAGCATAATGTGTATAGGGCAAAGAAAAATTATTATACATGCTTCAGCCTGGAAATATTGCAGTTTCAAGATGTCTTTTGCATTTTTCATCAATTCCCTTTTTAGAGTTGCCACCTCTTGTCATAAGAGGAATAAATTTTATCCTTCTGGATCCTTCTTGCTAGCAGAGTTACAAATTTGTATTTGAATTCAAAACTTCAATGACTCTGAATCTATATGATGTTTTAACAAGAATTATGGATTACTCCCCAGCAGAATCGCCAATTCTATTAGGTCACAAAAACACAGGTTGTTAACCCTAAGAGGTTGGCAAGCTCTCTTAACATTTTTGGCTAATGACACGGGGTATCTATGGCTAAAACCCCCTTCACTTTAGGCTTTGCTAGACCTAGGTGGGTGCACCTGAATGATTAGTGTAGATTTCATGACCTTAGTAATCTACTCACAATGGGCAATAAGTGTGAAATAGATACAAGGTTTATAACTACTCCTAATGTTTGAATGTGGAAAAAAGATTGTTTTATAGTAAATATGACTAGTGTCTTGTATCTAATTTGGGCAGTGGAGTTAGGATATGTATGATAAATTTCTCCTCCCTCTTGGCTTAACTTGAATTATTTGGCACTTTCAAGTGTTTATACCTTGTATAAATGTGCAAAAATGTAGGTTTCCAAGCTCTTCTTACCAAATCCCAATGATAGTCTCCCAGGTTACTATGATCAATTGAAAGAATTTAACCCTTCCTTGAAGGAGCTAGTTAGATTAATCACACATGAACACCAAATGTGCCATGATAAATTAAGCATATCCTTGATATGCTAATTTAAACAACAAAGGAGAACCATTCTGGAGGCGGGACAAATAACACATGTGAATGATAATCAACAAATAATTGAACACCAAAGGTTGAAACACTTGATTATAATATTCCTTCTCCTTTCAAAAAATTTTACAATATATGCTTCAAAGTTTTCATTTTGATATATTTTCCTAACCTTAATAATTTCTCCTACTGCTCTGACTATTGCTGCCTCATCTCACTGATTTTTATATATAATATATACATTATACTTCCAAGGGTTGTGACCCTTGAGATAACCACTCGGTGCAGCTCTTCTCTTAATTAATTCTCTTCAACATATTAAAATGTTTTAATTTTAACCTTCTTTGTCTCTGAAATGATCTAGTTCTTGCTCGTGATTTGTGTAGAGTTAAAACTCTACATTTTGATATTAATTTATTGCGATTGTTAGTTTCATTTCCAATTTGTGTTGTTATCTTTCCTATGTGTGGAGAGTGCCACATGTCAACATGGTAGGGTTTTGAAAACCCGAGAGAAAAGATGATTCCAAAAGACGGGTGAAGCTGCCATGTGGTAAGGAGATTAGAAGCAATAAGAATCATGACCAGGAGTAGTGGATAGTGCCATGTGTCTTCTTCTTAGTTCATGGTTCCCAGGTGTCACAGAGCTCTGGCATGTATCTTTGACTGTGTTTCATTTGTATAATATCCATTTGTTACCAGAATAAGCCATGTGTCACCAACACAAGAATTCATGGAGAAACTTTTGAGAAGGCATCGAGAAGGAGAGCAACAATGCCATGTGTCTTTTGTTGCAATGTATACATGTGGTATTGTCGCGAAATTAATAGTATTGAATTCATTTTGACATCCGCCAATTTATATTGGATTTGTAAATGATATACATGCATTATGATATACAAATGCAGATTTCTAACATTATGAAGCACGCTTATGAAAATCTATCAGGTCTAGATTTGTAAAAAATTAAACTTTAAGAGCCTTCTAAAAATGAATGTCACAGCGTCGTAGTGCATCATGAGTGATATCACCTTACCCTACACGGCCATGATAATGTGACATCTATCTAAGTGGTGGGTCCATAGGTATAAAAGGATCCCACGGTAGTGCGTCCCAGTATAAGAATCTTAGCGGAGGCAGAGATTCCTTGTGGTACTGCATGATTACACTACGTGGGTTGTTCCCAAAAGAAATGAAAGGGCTTGTAGATGGTGACCATGTGGAGGTTCTTCGTGTAATTCCATGGAGCCAAAAGAAAAATGGCCCACTCGCTAATGCTGAGCCCCAGAATTGAGACATGTGCTGGGGACTAATGCATGGAAGGGGGAAAGGGTCAACATCAGGTGAAAAAATGTTGTGTATGAAGACATAGTCCTTAACCAATCATCATAAATGTTGAAGAGAACCATTTGGGGATCAGTATCCTTTAGAATCACGTCACCAAACTTTTCAATTTTTAATCAAGCTTCGAATGGAAACTGAAGCTCACAATGTAGCTACTTTTTTAGCTATCTTCCATTCTGCTAACTGACCAAGCCACTTCTACCTTGCCTTGGCAAAGACATTTCTCTCATTTGTTTTCTATTAGAGCCCATCAAAATAATGCTTAGTGTGGATGTCATGGGTACTGATGATGAAATATCACTTCTATCTGCAATCTCCATCTTTATGTTAATTGAAATAGGATCATTTATTTATGGAATGATGTTTTATAGTGCTTCACTTTGCTCTTTTACTGGTGCTACAATCAAATTTCACATCATGGGAACCTAAAATTTTACAAAAAATTGAAGGAAAGTTTAGGTTCGAATAGTGGCTGTGTCTGGGGATGTATGCCTCTTGTGGGCATAGAAAGATCCTAGATCTCTAGGGAGCAAACCGAGTGCCTACTCCATTGGGCAATAGAGTCTAAATGTTACTTCTGCCCTAAACTGATATGGTTTGAAAACCACACCACAACTGATGGCATAAGGCCACCAGAAAAATAAAAAACCATATTTTCCTCTGTCATATACCTTATTCTGATCTGGTTTCATCAAATTCCACTCGAAGAAATTTATTAAATCCTCATTTTCACTATCATGTATCATGGAATAATCTCCCCACTGAATTGAAAACTGAAAATACTTATAATCCGCCACACTGCCTAGGTCATTAGGTATGATTTCATCATATGGCTATTGATGCAAAGTAGGGAAACAACTTCTCAATGTAAGGTAATCATAATCACCTACTCCATTATTTGAATGCTTCTCACATGGGTCTGAAAATTGTGCCATATTAATACATGTTGAGATAGCCTGATCTAGAATACTTTCATTATCTTTCATATCACCATTTGATATTATCCACCTCTGATCCATACATTCATCAATATGCACATTTGGACATACATTCTCCATGATGTGTGAATCATTATCACTCTTACATGGGCTAATGACATCTATCTTTGATTTACATGCCTCTTCTTGGATAGGGATAAACATGAGCATTTGATTAACTTCAAGAGTTCCGTCATCATTGCCACACAAAGTTCCTTCACTGTCAAAGCAAATGTATATCCGGGGTGGGATTTTAGCATCATTCTTACGTGTATATTTTAAATATTCTATACTCAACAACTCTGAAATTTGTTCACTGCTGAGTGAACATGCCTCCTCTTCCATATCCTCTGCTATCTCTTCCTCATGATCTATATAGGAACTGCCATCCTCTATGGGCTGATTGTAATTATTTCTCTCTTCATTGTTGCAAAGCATGTTGTCTCTTTTTGTTTCAGCTTTAATTTCATTATTCTCAATGCTATGATAATGCATATATGGCTGCACCTTTATATCATCTGACTCATCACTGATGTATCCCTCAGGCAGTGTATCCCCAACAAAATCTTTAATATTGCAGTCTTCATCCCAGGTAGACAGTTGATCTTCCATATTTTCATGTTTATTCACATCTGATATATTATCCCATGTTCACTCTATTGGTTGAGTTGTTTGATCAGGTTCTTCACATCCATCAATGACATTACTATTAGATTTAGCATTGATAGCATTGTAATACCTTTTCTTATCTATGACATCAATCACTTCATCCACTTGGTCAAAAGTAACTAGTTTTAATGACTCAGGCCAATAAATTGAATCAGGGTCATATACTCTCAAGAACTTTTTGATGATCATGGACATATTAGGAAGGGAACCAAAAGGTATTTGCATATAGATATCTATCATTCTAATCAACAGAGAGTGGCCAGATTCTCCTTCATGCTTCCTTATGCCAAAAAAATCATCTAAAGGGGAAATTCAATATTCTGATTTTGTGATAGAGTCTTCATCCTTTTCTCAAGTATGGGAATATTCATCATCTTCCTCCCCAAATTGTTGATTCAGGTATTGAGGTGGGTGGGCTGGGACAACAGGAGCATCTACATTTCAAAAAATGCTCTCATCATATGTCATTTCATTGTTTGTTGGAATATATTGAGGCTCCAAGTCTTGTATAAAATCTTCATAATTGTCATCAAACTGATTTAGGAATAGCCTCTTGAAATCTTTCCATGAAGATACACTTTTCATGGGTAAGGTTTTACACCAATCTCTTGCATAATCCCTAAATGATCTTGCAAAGCATTTCATAATGACATCTTCTGGATAAATCTGAAAGTCTTCAATAAAATTCCAAAATAATTGTACATGCCTATGAGCCGATTCATGTATTTCTCCTTGAAATGTAGGCATATATTTTATGAACTCAATAGGATAATGATTTGGGTAGCCTTTGATATTATTGAAGTTAAATGTTTTATCAATGTCTCAGATAAGCACTCTTCTCTATGGACCTGGCTGATGTTGTTGACCATTCTGGTGCAGATCTTGGCATTGATGATGACCAACATGCTCATAGTATCCATAATCTTGGTAGTTTACTAATCTTTGACTAGGAGGGATGGGATAATCATTCATATGATTTGAGGCTTGTGGTGTAGAAATGTCCTTTTGTGTATGAAATGCACTTCCTTCATTGTTAAGATTCCTATTTGTACAATAATGTGTATAGGGCAAAAAAAATTATTATACATGCTTCAGCCTAGAAATATTGCAGTTTCAAGATGTCTTTTGCATTTTTCATCAATTTCCTTTTTTAGAGTCACCACCTCTTGTCATAAGAGGAATAAATTTTATCCTTCCGGGTCCTTCTTGCCAGCAGAGTTACAAATTTGTATTTGAATTCAAAACTTCAATGACTGTGAATTGATATGGTCTTTTAACCAAAATTATGGATTACTCCCTAGCAGACTTACCAATTCTATTAGGTCACGAGAATGTAGGTTGTTAGCCCTAAGAGGTTTTCATGCTCTCTTAACATTTTTGGCTAACAACATGATGTAGCCATGGATAAAACCCCCTTCACTTCAGGCTCTGCCAGGCCTAGGTGGGTGTACCTAAATGATTAGTACAGATTTCATGACCTTAGTAATCTACTCACAGTGGCAAATAAGTGTGAAATAGATACAAGGTTTATAACTGCTCCTAATGTTTAAATGTGGAAAACATATTGTTTTAAAGTAAATATGACTATTGTCTTGTATCTAATTTGGGCAATGGAGTTAGGATATGTATGATAAAAGTCTCCTCCCTCTTGGCTTAACTTGAATTAATTGGCACTTTAAAGTGTTTATACCTTGTATAAATGTGCAAGAATGTAGGTTACGAAGCTTCTCTTACCAAATCCCAATGATATTCTCTGATATTACTGTGATCAATTAAAAGAATTTAACCCTTCCTTGAAGGAGCCAATTAGATTAATCAGACATGAACAACAAATGTGCCATGGTAAATTAAGCATATCGTTGATATGCTAATTTAAACAACAAAGGAGAACCATTCTGGAGATAGCACAAATAACACATGTGAATTATAATCAACAAATAATTGAACACCAGAGGTTGAAACATTTGATTATAATATTCCTTCTCCTTTCAAAAAGTTTTACAATATATGCTTCAAAGTTTTCATTTTGATATATTTTCCTAACCTTAATAATTTCTCCTACTGCTCTGATTATTTCTTCCTCATCTCACTGATTTTTATCTTTAATATATGCATTATACTTCCAAGGGTTGTGACCCTTCAGATAACCACCCAGTGTAGCTCTTCTCTTAATTAATTATCTTCAACAGATTAAAATATTTTAATTTTAACCTTCTTTGTCTCTAAAATGATTGAGTTCTTGCTCGTGATTTGTGTAGAGTTAAAACTCTGCATTTTGATATTAATTGGTCGCGACTGTTAGTTTCATTTCTAGTTTGTGTTCCAATTTGTGTTGTTATCTTTACTATGCATGGAGAGTTCCACATGTTAGCATGGTAGGGTTTTGAAAACCTAAGAGAAAAGATGATTCTAAAAGACGTGCAGAGCTGCCGCGTGGTAAGGAGATTAGAAGCAATAAGAATTATGACCAGGAGTAGTGGATAGTGCCATGTGTCTTCTTCTTAGTTCATGGTTCCCAGGTGCCACAGAACTCTGGCACATATCTTTGACTATGTTTATTTTGTATAATTTCTATTTGTTACCGGAACAAGCCACGTGTTGTCCCCGCGGGAATTCAAGGTGAAACTTTAGAGAAAGGCATCGAGAAAGAGCATAGCAATGCCATGTGTCTTTTGTTGCAATGCAAACATGTGGTAAGGTCACAGAATTATCAGTTTTGAATTCCTTTTGACATCCACCAATGTATATTGCATTTGTTTATGATATACATGCATTATGATATACAAATATGGATTTCAAACATTATGAAGCACACTTATGAAAAGCTATCAGGTCTGGATTTGTAAAAGATTAAACTTTAAGAGCCTTGTAAAAATGAATGTCATAGCATAGTAGTGCGTCATGAGTGATGTCACCTTACCCCTGCGTAGCCACGATAATGTAACATTTGTCTAAGTAGTGGGGCCATAGGTGTAAAAGGATCCCATGGTAGCGCGCCCCTGTAGAAGAATCTTAGTCGAGGCAGAGATTCCTTGTGCTACTGCATAATTATGCCACGTGGAATGTTCCCAAAAGAAATGAAAGGGCTTGCAGATGGTGGGAATGTGGAGGTTCTTCGTGTGATTTCACGAAGACAAAAGAAAAACAGCCCACTCGCTAATGCTCAGCCCTGGAATTGTGACACGTGGTGGGGACTGATGCATGGAAGGGGGAAAGGGTCACCATCAATTGAGAAAATGCTATGTATGAAGAGATAGTCCTTAACCAATCATCATAAATTTTGAAGAGAACCATTTGGGGCTTAGTAGACTTTAGAATTAGGTCACCAAACATTTCAATTTTTAATCAAGCTTCGAATGGCAACTGAAGCTCATAATGTAGCTACTTTTTTCGCTATCTTCCATTCTACTAGCTGACCGACCTACTTCTGTCTTGCCTTGGCAAAGACATTTCTCTCATTTGTTTACTATTAGAGCCCATCAAAATAATGCTTGGTGTGGATGTCATGGGTACTGATGATGAAATATTACTTCTATCTGCAATCTCCATCTTTATGTTAATTGAAATAAGATCATTTAGTTTTGGAATGATGTTTTATAGTGCTTCACTTTGTTCTTTTACTAGTGCTGCAATCAAATTTCACACCATGGGAAGCAAAAAATTGAAGGAAATTTTAGGTTCCAACATAACTATTAATCTCCAATCTTCCTAGGTCTCATGCACTTCATATAGCATGATTTCCCTTGTTGAGTACATACTCCTTTTAACCAAGGCAAACATTACCAAGTGCTAAAATGTTTGATAAATGTATCATTGTTGAAGCTGAAACAAATGTAATATACGCCAAAAATCCCTTTAAACCTATACGAACCCCACCACATGAATGGTATGACAGCTATAAGTCTTCAAGTTGCCTTAAATACTTCTTCAAAATCTTACGCCACCTTTGATTATATAAATGATTTACCTCAAAGATTATAATCATGCGATTCCCTTTTAAGTTTTTAATAATATTTCCACAACATTAAACATGTACGACAGACTTGGACAATAAAATCTTCAATAATAAACCCCAAATAATTGAAATATTATATCTTATAATTTTTGAAACTATATTCAATTTTAGTAATACCAACATTCACCAAATACCATAAATTAATTAATATTTACTGGTAAATTATAAATCTCAAACTTGTGACTGTTGTGCACCCAAAATATCAATCTGGAAACTATCTCACTACCAAAATCTAAAAAACTTTACACAAGTAACATAGGAAACAAATCCTTCAGCACAACAATGAACTCCGTATGAATCCACTCCACATATATTTTGCATTTAGCACAAACCATGATCCTAAATGAACCATGCCATATTGACTAGGGAAGATCTTTCACTCCCAAAGCCATAGAATTTTCATCCTAAAACCCTAGGGTTGTTGTTGAAAAAACCTACTCAACCTCCACACTATGGTTTTTAGAATATGCAAATACCAAGAATGAATTTATTTTTGCTCTCCAACTCCTTTTAAATCCTTCTTGGAGAGAAATAACTTTATTTCTTTTATCAATTTCCCATTTTCAATTGACGAATTATAAAGTCACCACCCTTAATAAAAATATTTTCCACACATTCATAAGTTCCCAGAAAATATTAAATTGGCCAAAAAGGGACATTACACTTTTAGTTCAAGAATTCAAATCCGTGCAGATTGCCCTAACTTGGTTAGTAAAACTAAGTTACTAGTCAATACAAGTCAAAATCCAAATCAGGATAGCAACAGCAGGGCAATGTCCTAACTTGGTTACTAAATCTAAGTTGCCAGTCAAAAAACCCACATTTCAAGCTGTTCAAACTCCAAGCTTTCCTTGTACACATCTAAATGATTAAAATAGTCTTGAAAAAAGGTCTTTGCAGTAAAGTGAGAGGTCACTTCATTCAATAAAAAAAATTACCAGAAACTATAGAGGACTACTCCAATAGATTAGCCATAATTTCTCTTCCTCATAAAGCTAGAATCTAGATTATGTTTTATGTATCACAATGTTAGTCTATGTTCCTTGAACACCAGAGAAAGCAGCTATGCATGCTTTAGTTTGTTGCATGTTTGATCTATAACACATTGTATTTTAGGAGTTGAAACTATTTACCATTTCATATTGTTTTATTTCATTGTTGTGTTTCAGAATTGTTATAACTAGACTAAAAGGATTCAAATTTTGGAGTTTCTCTATCAGTATGCTACCAATTAAATTGACTGCTACACTTTGCTTACATATCAATTGGCTTAAAAACTACTTTCATGGTTGAAGCCACTTAACATGAGAAAATCGAGGAAATGCACTTCTACTGACTGTGTTTGAAGGCTTTTATAAAGGACCAGATCTAACTCAACTAAAATGCATTCCTTATTTACAAACAACTTCCAAACTATTCTTGGGTAGACGAACAGTGATAGTTGGCATGAGTTTTCCATAGTCTGTAAAGTTATGATGAGTGCTTTTGGATTTAACTGTGTATCTTTTTTCATCGACGTTTCAGATCACACTCAATGATCCATCATCAGCAAGAGGAATACACAGGTAAATCCAAAAGCACTCTTCAAGACTAATAGTGTTTATTTCTATGGTTTTAGATCTTAGTGATTTAATGTGACCAGACAAAGTATGTCAAGACTTTTAGCAAGATAGCAAGTTGTGACTTCTCAAAGGCATTTGTCTGGATAGTCCATGTCCAAAGAGCAAAGCCTCAGTATTCAATTAGTGCAACTAGGTCAAGCCACATCTGTTGTGCTTAGTTTTGATTGACTTATATTAACAATCTATAGCCATTCTTATTGTCTATGTTTATGATGTTCCAGGATGGATACTATTGTCGAAGCAATGTAGTTGTTTCTTTGTGCCCTATTAATTCTTGGAAGTTATTTGACATGCATATAAAATAGGCTTGGGGTCTCAATTGGGTCTACATTCACTTTTACTTAACAGAATCATAGCTAAAGGTTTTGCACATTATATTCCTTGTGATAAAAGGATAGTCTATTTTTCAATATTGATCTCTCTATTTGAAAACAAACACAAAGTTCTCAGAAATACTTCTAGATATTCTGTCTGTCTAGAATAAACACACCTATAAACTATATCAAGACTTTCCTTTATTGGATTAGGTCAATCTAGCACTTGGAAATGCCTCATAGTACTCATGATTTATCCTGCTTCTATTAGGCCATTTACAATCTTTGAATTTTATAGTTATAGTATCATTATGACCCTTTTGGACTGGAAAGCATCCAAGTATGACAGTTCTACACAAGGTTCTTCATACACATACTTACAGGATTATTTTGTTGCATATTAACCTTCCTAATTGCATTTGTCTGTGTGCAAAGTTTAAATGCCTTTGGAAGCAATGCATGTTCTTGTGTATGTATCATGTGTATTTAATATCGTATTCATGCACTTTTGAACCATTGACTTTGTGTATATACTACTTACATGTTTGTTGTGTTTAAGATCAATATGGACCATGTTACAATTAATAAATCAAACCAAAAACTATGTTAATACACTTGAGATGCCAAAAGCTATCAATGGGGAATACAACCATATTATCATATAAGTTAGAAACAACAGCAGAGGCCCTATTGTATTTCCTGACTTTATTTGATGTAGGAGCATCTAGTGGTGTAAGGGCAATCTGGCATCACCCAAAAGGAAGTTGATTCAAAATCATTGCAGTTTCTTTCATTTCATTCCATAATTAGTGTTTTTGGTTCCATAATCTCTTGAATAATGATGTAGGACTTTCAGTTTTTTTCAAACTGCTAAAAATTACAACTTGCCTATTTTGGAAAGTTTAATTTTCATTTTAGGAAAGTTTGCATTTGGGCGGCATAGATCAAAGAAAAAACTTATAGAAAGCTTCATAACTAAAATATAAGACCTTTGGAGAAGGAATCCGAGAAAGAGCATTTGTGAGATGAAAGATATTAAAGTTTATGTTTTCTGAAAATCTTTTGAAAATTTTTGAAATGAGATATGAGGCACTAAAGCATTCCATAACATCCCAAAAAGTTGATAGAAATCTATTTTCAGATTTCCTGTGTGATAGTTTACATCATGAGCTTTCCGGTACTTAAAACAGTTCGTTGATCGGACACCCAAATCAAAAGTTATGCTTCCCAGAAGTTAACTGACTTTTGGAGGGACTTGCAAATTTTGAAATTTAGCTGGAGGCTGCCAAAAAGTACTATTTAGGACTATTTTTAGTGAATGGGGGTAACTCATAAAACACACAATAACAGAAGTTGCACATAGAAAATAGAATGATATTTTATTAATATGAGCAAAACATTACATTACAGAAGCTCAAATACAATCAGAGGATGAATCCCCTACATGATGCAACACATTACAACTCCCTCTCTAAAGACTCTAGAATCTTTAGCCTTCTGTAACCCCAAATCAACTAGGGTTTCTATTTTCCCACCTTTTCCTGACTCTACACCTTCCCCCTTAACTCTACTACCCCAAGGGTTCCCAAAAATGGTTAGATATAGCCATTTTTGGTAGCCACCGGCGTAATTTCAAAATTTGCATCTCCCTCCGAAAATAGGTCAACTTCGCAGGGCCATAACTTTCGATCCAACCATTGGATTTTCAATTTTAATACCTTTTTCAGAAAGGTAGACTGCTTGGGTTTCCCACCAAATTTCGGGCCCATCTGGAGCCTCTAAGTGCCTCAAATTTGACTTTGAATATTTCAATAGGATTTTTAGAATTTGAAATTTTAATATCTCACAAATGACAAATGATATTGAAGTGATTTCTTCACCATTAGCTTCAATTCACCATTCTAGAGGTCTGTGTAAGATTTTGTATCCAACTGTGCACAAATGCAAACTTATTAAAAATAGTAACCCTGCCAAATTTAGCCCTTATTGAAAAGAAACAACATTTTTTTTTGGTTGATGCAAGATTGCTCTTACACCTTAGATGCTCCTGAGCCTATCAAGTCACCCTAGCATCAATGAGGGATTACAATATAAGTATGAAATATCAATGATATCCAATATCAATCCAACATCTCTGGCTACATCTACAAGCCAAGGGACGAGAACATGTTTTGGCACTTTTCCCCCCTACCACGAAGCTTACGCTTCCCCGAGATCCTTCCAACATGAAGGATAACCAATCCTACTCATAGTGCCTAGTAATATATATATCAGTATGCAGGATGGAATCTAGTGTGTGCCTATTAACCTACATGCATCCCTACATGAATGTAGCATCTCATTAACATGATGAGGCAGAGAATTATATCAATAAAAACTAGGCATACATCCATCTATTTCAATGCTCCATTTTTCTATTTCAACGTCAAAAGTTGACTTTGGCCAAAGTCTGAAACTGATTTTTATGGTGGTGTAGATTTTGAAAAAGAAAATCTACTTCTTTGTAATTCCTCATTCGGCACCCGTCCCGGAAGGTAACTTTCCCAAAACACATAAAGCATAGCAAACAATGCAATCACTTTCTTTTCTCAATAAAATATTCATTTTCATTCAAGCATGACTTAGGAAATAAACAAATCATTATGTTTGATTTTAGCATACTTGTGTAATTTTCACCAAAACCAAAATAATCATAACAAATAAGGCTATAAAAAATTTCATTTTTCCTTGATTCATAAAACAAAAATTAATCAATCTTGTTGTCTATTCAATGTCTATTTTCTTTCTTATAATGCAATTGTTTTATAATAATGCATAAGATAGTTCCAATCTATATATTTAGTTTTATCTCATAATAATGTTTTATTTCTCCTTAGTTTTGCAAGTTTAAAAGATAGAGTTTCAGTCATGTTATAAATGGATGTTTTCCTCATGTATGATCTTTCAAAACTAAGGAGTATATACAATATATATAATCACTCACAAACAAAAAAAGAATAGATTTAGTGACCTCTATTTTTCACACTTTCGGCATAGTACTTGATGTCCTCAATCATTTCTTTTTGAACAGTAAGGTTTTCAATGTCCAATGCTTATTATAGTAGAAAATCAGTCTCAAATGTTCTAAGCAGCCATGAAGTCATTCTCACTAGCTTTACACTGCATATTCATTCATATTTCAAGTCACTTCATAGGGTATATGACATATTCAGTTTAGTTTCCTTGTCAAACAATGGTATTCAACATAAAACACAATAGTATTCCTACAGAACTAAACCAATCATAAAAAAATATACCAAGCAATAAAAAAATGCATCTCATTCAAAGGAGTCACGGTCATCATGCGATGACACACATATAGCCATACATAAGCAACATCTAGAAACCAAAAATCAAATCAAGATAGAATCAAGTTCCACATGTCTATTCACATCACTCTCACAACAGGGAGTAGTCATGTTTCTCCCAAACATAAGGGTAATACATTAATGCACTACTTACATAAAAGACAAACAACAAGAGGGAGAGTTAGGTTGGTGATTAAGTTCTTGCCCAACATCCCATCCACTTGATGGCTAACTTACTCCACAATAGGACATGATAGGAATAACTTAGATAGCACACACATCTAATTGTAATGTAAAAATACTACAACTTCACTCAAAGGGAAGACTTACGTCAAGAATCACTCAACCATATCCTCAAGAACAATCATCAGGGTCTATCTAACGCCGTAAAAAGAAAGCACATGCTATTCATAGTAGACCAACACTCAAGGACCCACACATGCTTGATCAAACTGAGCAACACACACACCCAGAGCTCCCAATGTTGGAACTGCACTCTGATACCAAATGTAAAAGCCCTCAAAACCATCACAAAAGTAAAACGAATTATAATGAAGTAATAATTCACTTAAATACAACATCACATTGGCAACAGTAAAAAGATGTAAATAATTCACTTAGATACAATAATCAAAGGTAAAATAAAGTGTAATTAATCCACTTAATTAAAATATTTAAAATAAACAACTTCATCAATAAGATTCAATAGAGTCAATAAATCTTCACAAAGAAAAATCTCATCGATATAAATCAAATAAGTCTTTAAATCTTACATATTCACATGCTAAATCCAGGTAATAAGCACTATGAATCAATATACATAAACCCTTTGGCAACATGCCATAATATAACCAAATAGGGACAATAACAAGTACATCAATAAATAATAAATCAACACACTCTCTAGTTGCACGAACCAAGTGGTCCACCACCTACAAACTGAGAGACGGGAACATGGCTCAGGTGCTTTTCCACCCAACCATGAAGTATTTACACTTTGCCAAATCCCTTCATGAAATGAAGGAAACCAAGCCTTTCACGAAATGTCTAGCTACCTGGTAAAAATTGCAGGAGGTAACACTCGATGCAAGCCTAATGTCTAAAAGTGTAATTTTAATAATGAAAAGCAAATTGACTCATAATAGTATGTGGCAGAGATATATATAAATAAGTTTTTCTAGACAAAATAAACATCTTTTTCAATGGCATTCCAATTAGATCTAATCATTTCAAGTAGCGTGGTCAATTCCTGAAAAGAGGAAAAGCTATCTTTGATATATCCACATTCGACATCCTAGTCCCAAAACTAACCCAATCACATTCCTAGATAAAAATATACCTTCTTTCCCAAAGAAGTAAATAAGAAAGTAAATAAATAATTCAATAAATAATTGATCAAATCACGTATGACCACCTCTAGACCCTTTCCCATGCATCAATAAAGAGCACACATTTCAATCAAGCAGTAATAAAGCACATCATATTTAGCAATATATATATATGATTAGATTTTCAATTCATATTTCCATGGTTAAATAGATATTAGATAATAATGCCTTTGTTTCATATCCAAATACCATTTCATAAATCATGCAATAAAATCAAATGAGGAGGTTTGAATATTCCACTCTCATACAATGAGGTTTCATGCATGCTTATGTCAAATATTATCTCTATCCTTCCACAAGATCAAGTAAATAGAATAAAACACTCTATGTTCTCCTATAAATTGTTTCAATCATCAATCAAGAAAACATACTTTGCAAGCCATAATCCATATTTTGTCACATACAATTACTTACATAGGTTGCCAATTTGATACAATCACTTCATCCATAGTTCAATTATAATTCACAATAATATCCATCTTAAATATTTTCAGCAATCTCACTATCTACCAAGAAACAATTCAGATCCCTTATCTTACAATTGAACACATTTTAATTAGCCATTAAACTTACTATTACTGTAGTGACAGGAAGTTCAGAAAATAACCGTAATAAAATAAAGACAGACCTCCTGTCAAAACAATGACAGGAGCTGTTACAGTAATTTAAAATGCAAAAATTAGAGAACAACAATTTATCAAATGTTCTGCCACTCAAAGGTAAGGTTTAAGGAAAATGATTTAACAAAAAAATAAAACTAAAATTAAGCTATAGGAACCAAAATAATTCCATCTATGTTGAGAAGTTTTCCACACATTAATTACATCAATGAATAAAAGTTGATTCATTTGGCAAAACTGATTCCTACAGCAATAAGAAAGATAATGATTGTATAACTGATTCTATACAACATTCAGAATGATAACAATCATATATGTCTTATAGAGAATAATCTAACCATAGCTGGGGATTCGGTTAAGTTATTGTTTTCAATGGTAAAATCAAGATCTGGAAAAAAGCAATTTGGTAGGCATAAAAACAGAAATAAAAAGCCATGTTTGAAGAGTTGGGTAGCTAGAATAACATAAGGTAGTTTGATCTGAAATGCAACACCATGGTATCCCCTTTAAGGCTGCAGCAGTGGTAGATCCAAGAGAAAGAGAGAGAGAGAGAGAGAGAGAGAGAGAGAGAGAGAGAGAGAGAGAGAGAGAGTATAAAATAGAAAAAGCATGCAATTTTGGACTGTCATTAAGCGACCAGGAGGAGTTTACAGCAAGCTTGACTTTAGTAGGTTGATTTCTTACTATGTTTAAGCATTCAAACCAGCATCTAATATTACATAAATATAAGGAAAATACCCATATAGATTTTCCTGAGAGAAGATGGTGATTCTGCCTCGGTTGCTCACATTTTGCTCCATTCCTTGTCCCATCAGAACATGTCATATTCCTCTATAACAACACTTAACCAAAGCTATGAATTTCTTGAAAGGATTTCTAGGTTTTGTTCTTCTCTTCTCCAAGTTTTTGGAACGTTTTTCAGTTACAAATTTTGTTTTGATATGAGAAAGTTATCACTGTTCATGACTGGCTTTCAAAACGCCTTCTTTTTGTTTCCAAGGAAAACCCCCTTTTTTAATTTTGGTGACCCTATTTTAGGTTTTGGAACTAAAGTCTGTATTTTTATCTTGCATGAATTTAAACCAATAAAAAGGCTCACAGTTTCTATTAAAAATAAATAATAGCTAATTAAATTAGCTTACTGTCATGCAAAAGTCAGTAACTAATCTTTTATTTATTTTATCAAATCTCTAAATATAACAATGCTATTTCAATATAACTTAACTATTTTAAATAGAAAATAATCTCTTTAAATAATCAAGAAGTGGATAATAATATAATATATATACGTCTATTATAATTTAATATAATTATTTAAATCTAATTAACATATTGTCTTCTAAACATCCTTGTTTCGCAAAAATAGAAAACAATATTTAGTATTTAATAATATAATACACACACACAATTTTGAATTTAAAAAGATCATTAATATTGATTTTGACAAAAATATACCTTTGAAATAACTTGTCGTAATATTTAAAACACAATATTTTTAATTATTCCTTCATTAATCACATTTAATAACCACACATCAATGCATAAAATAAGCCATTCAAAAATGCATATGCAACTACGTAAGTGTGTGATTGCATCAAGGTAACCATTCCATCAGTGCTTGCCAAGTGGCTAGAACACTTCTTCCTCAATAGGTTATTTCCCAAAAATATAGCCGAAGAAAACATCATAATCATACCGATAATATTTAATATTTAAGTCGACTTTCTAATTTATGTAAATATATCATCATGATAATTACCTTTACACATGTGTAACTTAATCAAAGTAAAACAATCATGGTAAATGTTCACTAATCTAGAATAATAATATAGTCCATAAAAATGAAACATGACAAAAGCTCATTGTAAGGAGTACCACAGGAACCCCGAAGTAGCTAGCCCATTGAGAGGACTTGCCAATGAAAAGGGCAACGGCCCCTACCTGATTGACTAGTTTCCATCCATGAGGTAAACCAAGAGCTATTGTTTGTGGAAAAGCAGTTATCATTTTTATCTGAGTTGTGGAGTGAGGGGTACTTCCCCAATATGCAAGTCATTAGACAACATTGGTACCCGAGTGAATCCCTTGAACCTTTAGGAAGCCGAACATACCTGGGGCCCATATCTATTGACAGCTGGCAAATCGTAGATTGAATCTGTCCAAAGCAGTTGGCAAATAGTTTCCAAAAAAAAAAAGAAAACAAAAATAAATAAAAAATTAAGAAAAAGATTAATTTTTTTTTATTTTTTCGCCATATCTTCCTTGCTTTAGCTCTGTTTCCTCTCAAAATTCACTAGAACCCTTGGAATTTCATTCTGCATATTTCCTTGCTTGAGGACCCTATCCCAAATTCCACTTATCAAAGCCAGAAAGCCCACATTTGTCTATTTTTAGGATTTGCCATAACTTCTTCGATTCTCACCCAATAGCCTTCAAATTTTGCCATAGCGTTCATTTCCTATTTCAGCTCCTTTGTCCCTCTTGGACAAATTTTTCCATTCTTTCACCCTACTTCTGAAATCCCCATTTGTTGCTTCCCTGTCCCTCAGAAAGTGTCCAAAACCTAGTCAAATCCCAATTAGCCATCAGAGGTTTTCCCAAATCCAAATTTTCCTTTACTAAAAAAGTTTCTATTTTTGTTTTTCTACCCATTCCCCCCTAAAAAAAAATCTCCTGGTTATGGTTGTCACCTACATAGGAGAAAAAAACATGGAGGATGAACTTGCAACCCTCAAGACCAAACTCCAAGATTTGGATGAAAAAATTCTCGGCCTCAATCTTCAGCATTCAACCATGAACATTAGACAGAAACCAGAGTCTTCTGCAGACACTAGGTTCTCTTCTTCTAGCAATTTTTGTGGGCCGAAGCTTGATTTTCCTCGCTTCAATGGTGATGATCTGACTAGATGGATATACTGGGCAGAACAATATTTCAGTCTGCATAATACTTTTGATGTCAACAAAGTCCCACTTGCATCCTTTCATTTGGAACATGAAGCCCTTCAATGGTTCCGTTGGTACATCAAGGCTCAGGAAGAGCCAAAATGGACAGATTTTTGCAAACTCATTTTGCAACAATTTGGCCCTAGTGCTTTTGATGACTTCATAGGAGCACTCACTAAACTTCGCCAAACTGGCATTGTGAGAGAATATCAAATAGAATTTGAAAAACTAACCAATCACAAAGAGGGATTGTCTGATGAATTCTTTAGGAGTTGTTTTATCAGTGGTATGAAAGATGCAATCTGATATGAGGTTAAAATGTTCCATCCCAGCACAACGATGGAAGCCCTTGGGTTGGCTAAGTTGGCGGAGGACAAGATCACAACTCAACAATGCTTCAAATCTATTTTTTTCCATTCAGAAATGTGGTTTCCCAAAGACCTCCAATCACACTAGCTCCTAGAATAACTCCTATCAAGCATTTGACTGAAGTAGAGATGCGAGCACGTAGAGAAAAAGGGCTTTATTATAATTGTGATGAGGAATTCACTCAGGGACATAGATGTGTTGAGCAAAAGCTCTATCTCTTAGATGTGAATTCTCTACCTCCAACTAAAGTTTATGAAGATACTCAGTATATAGTAGATGATCAGGTCAAAACTCAATAGCCACCTGTTGACCCTACTTCTCCAGAAGACCACCCAGAGATCTCTCTCCATGCTTTAGCAGGAGTCACCACCCCACAAACCATGCGGGTCAAGGGTTACTTCAAGAAGCTCCCTCTTAAAATACTCATTGATTCTGGTAGCACTCATAACTTCATTGACCCTCAGATCACCAAACAAGTTGATTGTTTTGTCCATCCTTGCTCCAGCTTTGAAGTCATGATTGCTAATGGGGGCACATTACCTTGCAAAGGGAAGTGTTGCAATGTGTGTATCTCTATTAGAGATTATAGCCTACGCTCTGACATTTTTGCCTTGCCCTTAGGCAGATGTGATGTGGTTTTGGGCACTCAATGGTTACGCACACTTGGACCCATCTTATGAGATTTTGATAAACTTTGGATGTAATTTTCAGACAATGGGGGTAAGTGCAAGAAGATGGGGGGCCAAAAAGGGGTCTTAAGTGGCCACTTTTTTTCTAAAATCAAGAAATGCCAGCCTTGGATGAGAAATTGAGCATAGTTACACTCAAAATTTGGAGATGTAACCAAAACAATGTTCATAGTGCTCCGAGTCTACTTTCTAAACTACTATTTTTTTTTAAATGGCATAGATTAAGGAGTTCAAAACAGGAAGCCATAGAAATTGGTGTTGTTTCTGTCAAAAAAACATAGCATAGCATGTTTTGTGGCTCCCTCAAAAGGTCAACTTTTTTTTGGTATTTTTAAAATCGCTTCAGTGAGAAATTAGCTAATAGCATGTAGTTTATGCCTGATTTTTCTGATAATTTTTTGATGAATATTTGATTTTTTACTAATTTTCTAAGTGGACACATCCTAAAAAATAGAATTTTGGTCGTGCTACCCCTATAAATTTTGAAAACTAATTGAAAATCATTTTTTTCTTTTTTTAATATTTGTAGAATGGAGTCTAGTTTCTAAATATGTAATTTTTTTGAAATTTCAATGAATAGTTAATTTACAATGAAAAAAGGCCAAAGAGTGGTTTTTGCCCAAAAACGGACACACAAACAAATGAAATTAAAGATGAAAGGCTTAACATTGTTAAAATGTGAAAAAAATCACATTGTCAAATAGCTAAGAGAAAACCTAAGATTACCCAGGTGTTTGATTTGTTTGACCTTGAAACACGTGCAAATCTGAGCGTTAGCACAAACGAAATTATGTGAAATCTTGAAGAATACGGAAAAACACATCTGTGGATGTTGAAAAGGTACTCCAAGCCTTTGGGTTGGAAATCCAAAGCAAATCCCAAGCCCAAGGCTTGGGATTCCCAAAGCAAAACATAACGTGAGCGCGTTATAATGCACTCGCGTTAGTTTTTGCTTTGCATTTTTCCTTTTCTGCATAAGTTTGTGTTGTTTGTCATGTTTGAAATAATGCAAGCGTGTTATAATGCGCTCGCATTATGTTCCGCTTAAATTTTTTTATGTTCAAGGCTATTAATCATGTATGTATGTATGTATGTATGTATGTATGTATGTATGTATGCCTATATGTATGCATGTATCTATGTATGCCTATATGTATGTATGTATCTATGTATGCCTATATGTATGTATGTAGAGTGTCGAAGGTAGAGGAGGGTAGAGATGGGAGTGAGCTAGATAGGGGAGGAGAGGAGTGGATAAGGATTAAGTGATTAAGGTTTAAGGTTGAGGGTTGAGTGTTTAGGGATAGGATTTAGAGTTTAGGGATAAGGGATTAGAGTTTAGGACCTTGAGGGATTAGGGGTTAGGGTTGAGGCTTTAGGGATAGCGTTTAGGGTTAAGGGTTGAGGGATTAGGGTTAAGGTAGAGTGTTGAGGGTAGAGGGATTAGGGATAGGGTTTAGGGTTTAGGGTTGAAAGCTTAGGGTTGAGGGATTAGGGTTTAAGGTATAGTTTAGTAGTTCTTGTGGATAGAGCCAGTAAACAATGGGAGATTATTTGCTTGTTTCATAATAATATACCTCCCCTAAATGCGGGGTGGACATCAAGAAACATATATATACTCCAATGCAAAGCGTTTCTCATAATGATCATCCTTCTAATTTCAACTATTAATTACTCATTGTGGATGTACCATACGCAAAGCTTTTCTCATAGTGTGTACACCTTGTTGACACTCATTTTGACCAGGGGTTGATTTGTCATGATCAGGAGGTTTCTTCATTTGAAGCCTTTATCTTCTTGCCCATTTTTTCTAAGTGATTGGACCTCCTCAGCATTTTTCAACTGCAGCATCATGTTTTCCTGAGGAGGAGGTCATCATCATCATCTTGTCTTCGATGGTCTGCATCATCATGTTCTTCGTCGACTGGGTTTTTCATCGTCATCATCATATTCAGTCATCGGGTGATGTTTGGTTTTTATCATGATGATGCTGCCGAGCTACAATGCGCCCTCATCTGCTTGCGAGGGTGATGTTTCAAAGTCTCCGGTGATCTTCCATTTATCACCTTGCGCGAGCATGATGATGATGTTGCTTATTCTTTGAATTGCTCGACCTAACTTGTTTTTTTTTCCTAAGGGTCGTGTTCATCATCATCATATTTCCAGTTATCATCCTGCTGCTTGCGGAGGTCATCATATTTTCTGCCTTCATGATATTTCGCCGGGGTGATATTTTTATCATCGGGTGATCTTGGTTAACATCATCCTGATGATGTTGTTGAAGAGTTGTAATTGCGACCCGATATTCACTAGGGTCATCATATTTTGGAACGTCAGGATGATCTTAGTCAATATCATCCTGATGATGTTGTATCACTTCTTGTTCTTTGTTTCTCATCCTGATGATGCTGACGTCATCCGTATATCAGGGTGATATTTTTCTTTCTGCCTATCTGCATCATGATATTCGCGAAGGAGGGGGTGATATTTTCATATCACCCGGATATATGTTTGTTCGAACATCATGATGATGTTGATATCAAGGAGATATCCGCCTGCTGGTTTCGCGTGTTATCTATTGAGGGTGATCTTTTCAAGCAGCATCATCATATTCAGTTATCGCCCCGATCTTATAGAGGAGCTACAGTGCAACCTGATATTTGAACATCAGGAGGATATTTCCAAATATCTGGTTGTCTTCCGAATATCATGATGATGTAAATATGATGATGACGTCATCAAGGTCCGCGGGGGTCATATTTCTAACACTAATCATCTTGAAGAGACCTCCTGATATTTGCAAACATGATGATGACGTCATCCGGATGTGAGGAGGTGCGCAGTAGGCGGATATGATGATGACGTCATCAGGATGTTCATCGGCCAGACTTTTGTTATAAGCTCAGCAGGAGGATGTTCCTCCGGAGGATCAGGTTGTGCCGATTATCATGAAGGTTATATTTCAAATATCATGATGACGTCAGGGTGATTTTTCGAACAACAGGATATCATGCTGCTGGAAGATGATGATGATGAAGTCTATACTAGTGTCGTCAGGAGCAAAAGCACCGACATGATATATGCTCATGACCTAGTATATAAGGTGTTATTGAGGTCATCGCGGGGTGCATGTGGGATATTGTTATCCTGCATTTTCAAATATCATGATGATGAATCTCGGCAGGAAAAGTTTGCGATGGTCTGTATGATGATTTTCCCTAGGCCGCGGGTTGGTGCGCCATTAATGGCGATTGTTGCAGAGGTGTGGGCGATGGCGTGGGTCGATCTTGTACCCGATTGGAGGTGTCAATCAGCGGGCAGGAGCGCAGGGCTCGAGAAATCTTCCTGTCTCCTCCCCTACCTGCTGCATTCAAGTTTGGGCGCCAATCCGGTTGTGTTTGAGCGCCATTTTCATGATACTGTGTATCTGGCGAAATTTTGGTCAACGTTGTAATTAATTGCTGAGCACCTACCTGGCTGTTATAAGCAGGTTGTGTTGTTCATTTGTGGTTGTTGAAAGTTGATGATTTTGGCTCTGTAATGCATAACAAGCTGATCTGGTTGCTCTGTACAGCTTACCTGTGAGTTTATGTATCTCCTGTTGTTTGTTTTTGGCATGAACCCACTGATTTCATGATTAAACTTATATGAGAAATGCTGTTTGGCATGTGTTGTGTTAATTCTGTCTCCAGTATTGCATGTATTCTTCTTCTGAATCTGGATGTTTAGTAATGTTTAGATTCTAGAGCATAGAATTCCTATGTTGACTGTCTGATCTTTTAACTTCTACTCAAGGGGTAGATTAAACTGTTTTCAGGTTGAACATTGGGAGGGATATACTGCAGTAGGGATACCATAAGTAGAGATAACCTAACACTTTGTATTGGGAGATGCCTGTAAGGCAGGTATCACATATATCCCCTTGAAATCCAGTTTTAGTTGTTTATGCTGATCATTCACAGGTGTATGTCTACTGACTCCAGGCCCTGGATAGGCACCAATCATGCTTTGTTTTGTGTTATAACCATATCCAGCTTTGCATCCACACTTAAACTCCAAAGCAAAATCTAAAACCAACATTAGGACTTTAGAGTTAGTTTTAGGAACCTCAGTCCTCTGTCTACAACTGCAAATAGGCCCAAAGCTAGCCCCTTTGCCCTTATCTTTCAGTTTTGGTCCACTTACAGGAGGACTCATCTGCTTTCTGTCAACATCCCAGCCTTGCATGCATATCCTTATGGATGTTGAGTAGGGAATACCCCCCTAGGTCTTGCAGAGCCTGAAGAAGAAGAGGAGATAAAATATAGAGTCTATCTCCTATACTGTTGACCCCCTGGCCCAGAGCTCCTGTTGATCACTGATGGCTACCTTGTAGGGATATCTGGGAATAAGCATCCAGTCTGGGAAAAAGTCAACACACCTATTGGCATAATGAGCCCCAGATGGGACAGAAAAACATGCCATATAACATTACTAACATTAAAAAAATTCATAGCCATTTTTCTGACATATTCTTGCAACTCAAATATCTTTAAGAGAAGAGTGTCAAAAATGATGGGTTTAACAACCTAACATAAGGCAAAGCAGTTTTGTTGGGTTTAGGGATAGGGTTTAGGGTTTAGGGTTGAGGGATTAGGGTTTAGGGTTGAGGGATTATTGTTTAAGGAATAGTGTTGAGGGTTGAGGGTTTAGGGATAGGGTTTAGGGATGAGGGATTAGGGTTTAGGGTTGACGAATTAGGGTTTAGGGTTGACGGATTAGGGTTTAATGTTGAGAGTTGAGGGTTGACGGTTGAAGTTTTAGGGATAGGGTTGATGGTCAAGGGATTAGGGTTAAAGTAGAGTGTTGAGGGTAGAGGGATTAGCGATAGGGTTTAGGGTTGAAGGTTTAACGATTGAGGGTTGAGGCTATAGGGCTAAGGGGTTAAGGGATTGGGGTTTAAAATATAGTGTTGAGCATCGAGGGTTTATGGATAGGTTTTAGGGTTTAATTTTTAAGGGTTAATGGTTGAGGGATAGGGTTTAGGTTTTAGGGATAAGGGATTAGGGTTTAAGGTACAGTGTCAAGGGTTGAGGGTTTAGGAATAGGGATAGCATTTAGGGTTTAGGGATGAGGGATTAGGGTTGAGGGTTGAGGGATTAGGGTTGAGGGTTAAGGGATTAGGGTTTAAGGTATAGTGTCGAGGGTTGAGGGTTTATTGATAGTGTTTAGGGTTGAGGGTTGATGGATTAGGTTTTAGGGTTGATGGATTAGGGTTTAAGGTATAGTGATGAGGGTTGAGGGTTAGGGATAGGGTTTAGGGTTGACGGATTAGGGTTTAGGGTTGACAGATTAGCATTTAATGTCAAGGTTAGGGTTAGAGTGTCGAGGGTAGATGGATTAGGGATAGGGTTTAGGGTTTAAGGTTTAAGGATTGAGGGTTGAGGCTTTAGAGATGAGGGTTTAAGGCTTAAGATATAGTGTCAAGTGTTGAGGGTGTAGGGATAGGGTTTAAGTTTTAAGGGTTAAAGGTTGAGGGATAGGGATTAGGGTTTAAGGTATAGTGTTGAGGGTTGATGGTTTAGGGATAGGGTTTAGGTTTGAGGGATTAGGGTTTAGGGTTGATGAATTAAGGTTTAATGTTGAGATTTGAGGGTTGAGGGTTGAGGGTTGAGGGATAGGGTTAATGGTCAAGGGATTAGGGTTAAATAAGAGTGTCGAGGGTAGAGGGATTAGGAATAGGGTTGAGGGTTAAAGGTTTAAGGATTTAGGGTTGAGGCTTTAGGGATGATGGTTAAGGGATTAGGGTTTAAGATATAGTGTCAAGTGTCGAGCATGTAGGGATAGGTTTTAGGGTTCAAGTTTTAAGGGTTAAGGGTTGAGGGATTAGGGTTTGACGTTAAGGGTTGAGTACATTGAGGTTTGAGGGTTAAGGGTTGAGGGTCGAGGGATTAGGGTTAAAGTAGAGTGTCAAGGGTATAAGGATTAGGGATAGGGTTGGAGGGTTTAGGGATAAGGGATTAGGGTTTAAGGTATAGTATCGAGCCTGTTGAGGGTCTCGAAATAGGGATAGCATTTAGGGTTTAGGGATGAGGGATTAGAGTTGAGGGATGATGGATTAGGGTTGAGGGATTAGGGTTTAGGGATAAGGTTTAGGGCTGAGGGTTGAGGGATTAGGGTTTAAGGTATAGTGTTGATGGTTTAGGGATAGGGTTTAGGGTTGAGGAATTAGAGTGAAGGGTTGAGGGTTGAGGCTTTAGGGTTTAGGGATAGGGTTGAGGGTCAAGGGATCTGATTTAAGGGTTGAGGGATTAGGGTTTGACGTTGAGGGTTGAGTACATTGAAGTTCGAGGGTTAAAGGTTTCGAGATTGGGTTAAGGGTCGAGGGCTTAGGGTTAAAGGAGAGTTTCAAGGGTATAAGGGATTAGGGTTTAAGGTATAGTATCAAGCCCATTAAGGGTTTAGGAATAGGGATAGCATTTAGGGTTTAGGGATGAGGGATTAGAGTTGAGGGATGACGGATTAGGGTTGAGGGTTGAGGGATTAGGGTTTAGGGATAAGGTTTAGGGTTGAGGGTTGAGGGATTAGGGTTTAAGGTATAGTGTTGAGGGTTTAGGGATAGGGTTTAGGGTTAAGGGATTAGAGTGAAGGGTTGAGGGATTAGAATTTGACGTTGAGGGTTGAGGGTTGAGGCTTTAGGGTTTAGGGTTTAGTGATAGGGTTGAGGGTCGAGGGATCAAAGTTAAGGGTTGAGGGATTAGGGTTTGATGTTGAGGGTTGAGGGTTGAGGGTTGAGGTTTGAGGTTTGAGGGTCGAGGGTTTAGGTATAGGGTTGAGGGTCAAGGGATTAGGGTTAAAGTAGAGTGTGGAGGGTATAAGGATTAGGGATAGGGTTGGAGGATTTAGGGATAAGCGATGAGGGTTTAAGGTATAGTATCGAGCATGTTGAGGGTTTAGGAATAGGGATAGCATTTAGGGTTTAGGGATGAGGGATTAGAGTTGAGGGATGACGGATTACAGTTGAGGGTTAAGGGATTAAAGTTTAGGGATAAGGTTTAGGGTTGAGGTTTGAGGGATTAGGGTTTAAGGTATAGTGTTGAGGGTTTAGGGATAGGGTTTAGGGTTGAGGGATTAGAATGAAGGGTCAAGGGATTAGGATTTGATGTTGAGGGTTGATGATTGAGGATTTATGGTTTAGGGTTTAGGGATAGGGTTGAGGGTTGAGGGATCAGAGTTAAGGGTTGAGGGATTAGGGTTTGACATTGAGGGTTGAGTACATTCAGGTTCGAGGGTTAAGGGTTTCGGGATAGGGTTAAGGGTCGAGGGATTAGGGTTAAAGTAGAGTGTTGAGAGTATAAGGATTAGGGATAGGGTTGGAGGGTTTAGGGATAAAGGATTAGGGTTTAAGGTACAGTATCAAGCCCATTGAGGGTTTAGGAATAGGGATAGTGTTTAGGGTTTAGGGATGAGGGATTAGAGTTGAGGGATGATGGATTAGGGTTGAGGGTTGAGGGTTGAGGGATTAGGGTTTAAGGTATAGTTTTGAAGGTTTAGGGATAGGGTTTAGGGTTGAGGGATTAGAGTGAAGGGTTGAGGGATTAGGATTTGATGTTGAGGGTTAAGGGTTGAGGCTTTAGGGTTTAGGGTTTAGGGATAGGGTTGAGGGATTAGGTTTTGACATTGAGGGTTGAGGTTCAAGGGTCGAGGGATTAGGGTTAAGGTAGACAAGGAGCATTTGAGAGACATAGAGAGGGGAGAGGTAGAGAGGTGAGGGGGAGAGATAAGTGAGATATAAAACATGAGCTAATGGAACTATAGGTGAGATATCGTAAAGGTGCTATTGAAGGTGAGATAGGTAAAATATTTATGGATCAATTTATAGCAGGACAAAACTTAAGTGCGTTATAATGCACTCACATTTTGTCTTGCTATAGAAATGGTAAAAAAGTGTTGACCCCTGTGATCTAGGCCCACATGCTCTATTTTCATATTGATTCTGCATGTGCTCTGACAAAAAAGAAGTGCTTTCATGCTGTTGGGAAGTTCACATGCACATTTTACACATTCTACCACCTTTGCATGATCTTTCCACCACCTTTTCTACTTTGCCAACTTGAGGAGGAAATAACATAGTTTTCACACCAAGTTTGATATATAACTATTCAAATTTCAATTTTTGTAGTGTTGCAATGTTAATTGTGATTCAATTTTAGGAATTTAACATTATAGATTGGTTAATAGTATTGTTGTTAGTAATTATATTTGAGTGTTATTCAATTTAACATTGAAAAGGAAGCAAGTGGTGAAAAACTCAAATCGTTGAGGAGTTTAATGCAAGAAGAAAAAAACACTACATAATTGGGTACTCTCTCCATTCGAATCTTAATTTTTTAGGTATGTCAAGTCTTTACATGCATGTTCTTTACATTTTCCTTAATTCTATTTGAATTACTTTATCATGCTTTATCATACATGTTTAAAATAGACACATTCCCAATCAAGAAAGCAGCCTACAATCTCACATGATGCCATGTATATTTTCTACACTTGGGCTCTTTAATAATTATGTGTAATAAACAGACCTGAACATACCATGATGTCAAACTATACAAGAATAAATCCTTACAACATAATAAAAAATACAATTCCACTATTATCTTGTATTCATTTCTTAGGAACTAATATTGGTCTCTTTATCATGCTATAGACAAATTCTCCATCATGCTGAGGAAACGATCAAGAATTAAATGAACACAAGAAGAGATAGAAGCTAAGAATGCAAAGAAAGTAGTGGCTATGAGGGAACATTGTGAGAAGAGGAAATTAGACACGATAAATGAAGACATACCAATTGAAGAAGAACCACAACCATAACAAAGAGATATGGTATAGGTGGCACAAAGAGAATGAATGTAAAAACTTCGTGCTACGAGAGATTTGAATACCATAGTTGGAGACACGTCCTCTACCGCAAGTCAACATGTAGGGACACCATCTACCACATCTCAAGTTGAGAGTACATCATCACTCACATGTGATGAAGGAGGTGCGCCATCATTCTCACCTCAACCTCAAGGTATGTCATCTATTCCATCCTCGATCGAAGGTATACCATCTAGCCCATCTCATTTAAATATTGATGAAATTCCTAATGTTGAGATGAATTTACCTAACCTAACACAACCTAAAATTTTGCATAGAAAGCCAAAGTATTTGATTGATATTGATGAGAATATTTTGTAGCCAATGGAAGGTAAGATTCCAAAACGTACTTGTAGAAGATATGCTCATAAGATTTGGAGATTGTTCTTTGAAAAGTTAAATGAGACTGCAAGATGTCAACTATTCATTGAAATGATGTGAAGTATAAAGTATAGGTCCATCATGAAGATTCTTGGGTTGAGAACATCAGAGGCTTCAAGTGAAAAATCTATTGTCAAGAATCTAATGAGTGCGTATGAGAGTGTGGGTAACACCTCAAACACAAAAGATAGTAATGCAACACGGCATGTGATTACATCAACTATAATAAGTAGTCAAATGAGGAAAGCTCGTCTCATAAGAAAGACGAGTCAAGAATTGAGAATTAATAGGAAAACTTTATCAAGAGCCATTGGAAGATGCCAAAGAACTGAGGACACTAATGCTAATGAATTATGGGCGTTCTCGGGGAGACTACCACGAAAAGATAAACCAATTGTTGAAGCATTGAGATCACTAATTGAAGACTTTTTGAAGAATTACACAAGGCTATCTCTGAATCAAAGGGATGTGGTAAGAAGGAGAATCGGTAGTTAGAACCGTGAGCCACATCCAAAGCATTTTTTAGATGAGACTCAAACACAGTTTTATGGTAAATTTCTAGAGAAGTATCCTCAAATTAAAATTTGTCAAAGATATTTTGAAATGCTAAAACCTTTCTATGTCAAGATAAATCACACGCACTACTTGTTCTTGTAGATTACATATTGAATTTTCTAACCATTTTGATGTTTATAGGTCTATATGTTTAGATATGCATACTAAAAATGTTTTGCAGGGTTGTGTCATGAGTGCCCCGCCAACATCTTCAAGAGACTTCATATCAAAAAATTTATGTGAAAGAGAGGAAGGTCAAATATTCTACAAGAAATTATGCTTGGATGGCACATATCATCGTTGAGGTGGCTTGCAACATTTGCCAATATGTGAACATATGGAAAGAACACATGCGGTTGGAAATGAACTAGTAGAGTTTGGCAAGTATAAATTAGTGGCATACAATACAAAAGATGGTAAAGAAGCAAAGATGTGTGAATTGGTTATTGAAAAGATTCCAGTGTATCAGTTTATGCCTATACTTCGTGACAGCATAGTGTATGAGTATGCAAGACATGCCCATAGAGCTTGATGGTTGGACTTGCAATTCAAGTTATGCAAGGACACATTTCCAGTTGGTAGCACTGTTTCAGTCGTCGACTTTGCAGAGAACTACAGTCTACAACCACAGCGTGAGGTGCAATCACAATATTACAACTCCACACAGGTTTCTATATTTGTGCACATCGCATTCATTCATGCGAATGATAGTACAGAGGATGACATAAAGATCATAAGGGAGTATAATTTCTATATTAGTGATGATCGCACGCATTCTACAAAGTTCGTGCAAGGTTGCTTTCAGGTGTTCTACAATGATTTGGCTAGAAGGGGCATATCGTTCAGCCAACATATCATATGGTTGGATAATTGTGCATCACAATTCAAGAACTCACAGAATTTCTATTGGCTGAGTAGGAGGCATAATTTTATAGGTATTCAGCATATGTGGAACTTGTGTGAGGCCGAGCATGGAAAGGGGGAGCATGATGGTGCAGGAGCATGTATCAAAAGAGCCATAGCACGAGAAGAGTTAAAGTATAAAGACAATGCAAAGTTGACAGATGCAAAATTGATTATCAAGTGGTGTAATGCTTCCATGGATCCAGGTAATGAAGGTAAGTCTTCAGTTTGTAGATTTTTTTGGTTGATAGATGATACGAACATTGCACCATATGAGGATTGTTCTACACTGACAGGATCAAATGAGATGCATCTTTCAGAAGCTCAATTGCAGGTTCATGGAGTATCCATACGTGAAAGATGTCATGCTTTTGTTCTTCATATACAATTAAAGTCTAGGATGAGTGCGAGTCAAAGGAGTGGGTTGACGAATGGCAGTTAAGTTATCTTAGCCCACTTGACATGTATTGACCCCCGACGGCACTAGAACTAACACAGATGGAATCATCAGTTGACTTTGACCACATATCAGATTTAGTTCAACCAAGTAATATAGGGCATGTATATGCATCTAATTTCATCTAGTTCAACTAGGTAATGTCATCTTACTTTGAGTGTTTTTTTAATGTTGACTAATTTCATCTAATTAGCTACACATATTAATGTAGGGCACGTATATGCAGTTATTGCAGATGAAAATAATGAAGAGGGAACAGATTATTACTTATGTCATTGTGTTGAGGTGAAAAAGAAATTGGAGGCCCCTCTTATAGATGGAGAAAACATCAGATACCCTTCAGGCTCAGTGGTTATTACTAGAACATGGCTTACAAGGTACCCACATAAGAGTGTTAATGTTTGGTTGTTTTAGGACTTTGACACGCATCGGAAGATTATTCATTATTTGAACCTTGTCGTCGCATCCAATGTTCATTTGATAAAGTATCAGGGTAGACCTTTGAACAAAATCTTGTGGAAGGTGCATGAGTCTGACCATGAAGCAATACTTGACACAATAAAGAGTAGAGCAGACCTAGATGGTTCATTGGATTAATTTGTAAGTATTCACATTGATTTTGTAAAGTTATGTTACATTGAGTTGCAAGTATGCACATTAATTTGTAAGGTTTGTCTTTTTTTATTTCCTGCTACATTTTTAGACATGTACACATTTTTACATCATCATGTTATGTATTTTTGGTGTTCTGCTCCTGATGTGACCAAACTAATAGTTCCAACGCATCTGGATGGGTACGTTTAGGCTAGGCATTGTTTTTTTTTTCACCCAAACATGTTGAAACAGTTCAAACTACATTGTATCGACGATATCCCTGAAGAGTCCAAAGTGCAAAAAGGCAGCAATCTTTGACGAGATGTTACTTGAAAACTATGTCACTTAGAAACATTCCATCTAAGGAAACATGATCATGTAGAGTTCCTCTACAATAACGTCTCTCAGTTTTTTATACTCTAAGGCATTTGCCCGTGGTGAAAGGTTTTCTGCTGCCCCAAAAATTGTCAGAAGGAGGCAGTGTAAAGTTACAAAGGGGTGTAAATTTCATCCTACTCCTGATGTGACCAAAATGACTATTTCAATGTGTCTTGATGGGTACATTTACACTAGGTATGGTCCTATTTTTCACCCAAACATGTCGAAATAGTCTGAGCTACATTGTACAGACAATATCTCGGAAGAGTCCAAAGTGCAAAAAGGCAGCAATCTTTGATGAGATGTTACTCAAAAACTGTGTCACTTAGAAACATTCCATCTAAGGTAACATGATCAAGTAGAGTGCCTCTACAATAACCTCTCTCAGTTTTTTATATCTCTGAGGCATTTGCCCGTGGTGAAAGGTTTTTTACTGCAAGAAAAATCGTCAGAAGGAGGCAGTGTAAAGTTACAAAGGGGTGTAACTTTCATCCTGCCCTTGATGTGACCAAACTAACTATTCCAACGCATCCGGATGGGTACATTTACACTAGGCATGGTCCTATTTTTCACCCAAACATGTCAAAACAGTCTGAGCTACATTGTACCGATGATATCCATGAAGAGTCCAAAGTGCAAAAAGGAAGCAATATTTGACGAGAAGTTACTCAAAAACTGTGTCACTTAAAAATATTTTGTCTAAGGTAATACGATCATGTAGAGTGCCTCTACAATAACCTCTTTTGGTTTTTTATATCTCTAAGGCATTTGCCTATGGTGAAAGGTTTTCTGCTGCCCCAAAAATCGTCAGAAGGATGCAGTGTAAAGTTGCAAAGGGGTGTAACTTTTGTCCTGATCCTGATGCGACCAAACTGACTGTTCCAACACGTCTAGATAGGTACATTTACACTAGGCATGGTCCTATTTTTTACCCAAACATGTTGGAATAGTCTGAGCTGTATTGTATCGATGATATCCCTGAAGAGTCCAAAGTGCAAAAAGACAACAATCTTTGATGAGATGTTATTCAAAAACTGTCACTTAGAAACATTTTGTCTGAGGCAACACAATTATGTAGAGTGCCTCTACAATAACCTCTCTCAGTTTTGTATATCTCTGATGTGTTTGCCCGTGGTGAAAGGTTTTCTGCTGCCCCAAAAATCGTCAGAAGGAGACAGTGTAAAGTTGCAAAGGGGTGTAACTTTTGTTCTTCTCCTCGTGTGACCAAACTGAAGCAACTTCTTCTTAGGCACAAATGTAAGGGTACACAATGGGAAAATGGTGCCTAGATGACTTAGTGCATTTCTATGACTTGATTCACATGTTTAAATGTTTGAGAAACTCTCCTTTACTAAGCGCTTGTCCTCATGTCAATGTTAAGCTTTATACCTCCTAGGCGCTCAATTAGGTGATGTCATTAGATACAACTTACCCTTAGGTGCCAATGTAGCTTCTTCAATCCATCACACTTCTAGGTGCTCAAATTTGAGGTCTTGGACTTGTATCTTATTCCTAGGCACAATTGGATGATCTTCCTAGATCTAGGCGCTCATGACGGTGGGAAATTACATGAAGGGGTGCCTAAGTCCAATTTGACTTTGTATTTGATATTTTATGACTCCAATTGACTAGGAATGGTTCAATTTCTAAAGTGCTTACTCGATAATGTAAGCTTAAGGTCTTTTCCTCCTAGGCGCCAATTAATGAGTTCACTAGATACAATTTCTCCTTAGGCGCCAAAACTAGATAGTAGAGAAAAGAGGAGGTGCCTAGCATCAATTTAGGCTCTATTCATTATTTGTAAGACCTTGAATGATTAAACATGCTTGAACTAAGCCTTTCTCTCTTGGAACTTACTCAATGATGTAGATTTGTGATACTTTATCTAAGGCGCCAATCTAAATCTATATGGAGGTGAAAGAGCACCCAACATCATGAAGCTTTATACTTGGCATTTTTTATGCTTTAAATAATTATGAAGGTCTTAGGATGACTTTTCCCCTCTAGACACCTACTCTTAGATGTCCTTGGATGCAATTTCAATCTAGGCGCTCATGGAGGTATTGAATGACAAGCAAAGGCGCCTTAGCTTACTTAGCCCATTTCTTTGGATTTTGATGATCTTGACTCTTAAATGCCATCTAGTCTCATGCTCTTAAGCTCTCCTCTTACAAGGTGCCATATTGAATGGATTTAAACTCTCTTGTTATGATTAGTCACCAATTCAAGGTCTTTCTGAAGGCAAAGAGAACCTAGAATCCATTTGACTTAGCCTTTAACATTTCAACAAGTTTAAGCAATGGGAGAGATCTCATCAAGGAGTCCACTCAAAGGATTGTTTCATGTTAACTCTTCCTAGGTGCCAATGTGTGATTAGATGACAAGGAAAGTGCATCTAAACTCAAAACATTTAATCAATCTTCATATACATACTTCTCTCCTTCAAGGCGCTCAAAGTGGTTAACTCATTCTTCAATTCCTTATTCTAGTTGGTTCTAAGACCTTTAGGCACTATCATTCACCAATTCAAACCTTCAAACACTTTTAAGGTGCTCAAAGTGATTTCCATCACCAATCCAATCCATAGGCGCTCAAATTGGATTATAGAAGCAAGAAATTGCGCCTAAGGTTTATGTTGCTCAAGACCTCCTTTACAAGGCACCTTAGATGATGATCAAGGTGTGAAAATGTGCCTTACTTGAATTTGGATTATTCCTTGATATTTGAAGGCTTTTAACACTTGTTTGCACCCTTGTATGACTACATCACCCTTAGGCACTCATTTTGAGGTGTTATTCATCTACTATGTTGCCAAGGGGCCAAAATTGGTCATATGAAGCATGAAGGGTGCCTAAACTCATAATGTGTTTTCCTTGTCAAATTTTCAATGCTTAAGGTCATTTGTATCAATTCCATTCAAGGCACCATAACTTGGGATGATCAAAGGTTTGTTTTCTTCTCTAGGCGGACTTTGAGGTCTCAATCTTAGGCACTGATTTGAATCTGCAGAGGTGGGAAAGTGCACCTAACTCCCTAGAGCAATTTTGCACCTAGAAGTGTAAGTCCTAGAGCATAAGGTATATTGAATATACTTTAAATATTTTTCAATATACCTTTCAGAATGTTTGAGATAGGTCTCGAATCCACCGGATTTAACATGTAGATTATAGAATTTGGAGGATCCACCAGATTTCAGACTTAGTCAATTTTTAGTGTTTTAGGATATCAGGCTACTAGACTTATTCATTTTTAGGATCTCAAACATAAAGAATAACATTATGATTCATTTTTTTGTATTGCATATAGTTGACATTGTATGCTACTCATAAAGAATATTAACATTTTATGTTCAACATGATGATTCTTTTTTTTAAATACAACTTTTATCTTTTAGTTCCAAAATGAGGTTTAGGTGATACTTGAATAACAATAGGTAGCTTATTGGATCAACAAACATCCTGTGTAATACAATTGGACTTTAAATATTTGAAGTACCCATCTACAAATATCCATTCAAACGTGGATTTATAATGCAAGTATGGACTCCATCAATAAAAAAGATTTGTATTAACCAAATATCCATATAGGCATACATCAATATCTGTCGATATAAGTATAACATATATACAAAATAGCCATATAGGATTACAAGAATGCCATATAGGCATACAATGTCAACTATATGCAATACAAAATATATGTCTACAAATGCCATATAGGCATACAACAAAGGAACACAATAAAAAGTCATTCCCCTCTGGCTGGTGAAGAGAATAGATCATGGGGAGCCTTTGATCTTCTAGGGGATGGAGACATGCATGTGGGCGGTCTACTATGAACCTGAGGTTTGCTCCTCCTATTTAGTTCTTCCTATATCTTTAGCTGTTACAATAAAAAGTATAGACATTAATATATAGAAATTATATGTTATAAAAAATGAAACATTTAACAAAATAATCACTTACTGCTACCATATAATCTGTCTCCTCACTTGCCTCAGTAGCAGGAATAGGCCGTGGTGATGTCATATCCTATAGAAACCATCTAGATAGAAATTAAACTTCAAATCAATAATCTTTTGATTTTTCAAAAATAAACAACTATAACAATGAATGTAAATTGAAATTTACTAATTTGCCTTATACCCCTGTCAATGCCATGGAGCTATGAATTACAGAGGTCACACCATGCTCCATTGCCCTATGAACATTGGGAGGTGTCTCCGTAGCCTCCATCATCTGGAAATAAAACAACATTATTCAATTACGAAAACTATAATAGTGATGCAAATCATGGCCCCTAACATACACACATGTTCATCTAAACATGGAAGTACACACAATAAAGCACACAAGTCACATACAAAAATCTAGTAAGTACAATTCATTCATTAAACTATTTATTTTATTACCTCCGTGAAGATTTGAAGTCCACCACCGCTGGCAGGTGTTGCCGTAAAATCTCTAATATTAACCTATTCAACATCCAAAATCTAATATTAGAATACCATTCATATAACGATCTATTCACATGTAATATTTATAATTATTTACTAGTTACATACCCCGACAGTAGATGATCTAGTGTAATATGCAGGTGGAGAACCACTGAAAACTACATCAACGCTATGACCCTGAAATTTCATTAAAATCATCAAACTAAATTAGTTAATCTTGCATTTCAAAAATGAAATTTAATATATTAAATTCAATAAACTTGCTAATATTTACCTAAGTATCAAGGCCAAAAGTCTCACTCAGGAGGGTATTTGTCATCACCATCTGCTCAGCTGTAGATGTAGCCTGTGCACCTGCGTCCTGACTATCCATGGGGTCATAACCACAGGTTGACCCGCAAGTCTGACAAGCATGGGGTGGAACCCTACTCCTCGTACTATCTCCCAAACCACTCTGTGCTGCAGGACTGGCATGCTCTATGATGCTCTGGGACAAGGCACTAATGGACTAAAGTGTATCGACCTCAACACTCTCCTTCACAATGGAAGGGATAGAAACATGCTGATGGGTTGGTCTACTGATTACTCATCTCACTGCCAGCTATTGGTCAACACATGCCCCTGGTCTATCTTGTGTTGACCCCCCACCTATACCCTGGAAGTCCCACATATCAAAATAGTTTGGCACTTTATTGAAGACAAACTCACAGTAGAGTTTCCTCAAAAAGTATTGTGGGACCTTATTATTATTGCATGGAGGATGGTCAAAAACCATCCACCACCTCTGTCCAAAATTGTCCCTTATCGCTTGGTTATTGTACTAATGGATAGGGAACCTCTTGCATGTAATGAGTGGAGGTTGATTTATTTGTGGGTTTGTGAAAATCGAACACAAGTCTAATTTTGTAATTTGTAATTTTTTCACATCTTGGTATGATAGCTTGTCTACATAATAGTCTGTAAACTCTCTCCTCTTATCCATCCAATTAGATATTTGCTTGCTAATTGAATCTACATTTGATAACATAGATTGAAGAGATTTAGCAAGCGTGGACCTATGCAAGGTTGAAGTGGAAGGATCTTTCAACCTTGCAATTATATCTTCAATTTCTTTTTTGTTATTTTTAATTTGCCCCATTATATTTTCTTGTGTTCTAGGGGCATGTCGAGGAATGGATGGAGGAGGTTGTTGTTCCATAAGATTTTGTGGATTTTGAGGAGGAGGAGGAGGAGGTGCATTAATATTTCCTGACAATTAACAAAAATACATCAAAAATCAACTCAAACCTACCTATTTAGAAACAAATTCAAACAAAAAAACAAATAAAACTCACTCCTTTGGCATGGTCGACGTCATGGCGGCATTTTGGCGATGAATTGCAAAGATTTTTGTGTTGAATTAAGTTTTCCAAAATGCGAGCGTGCTTCCTAAGGTTTGTAGGCCACTGGTATATAGGAGAAAAAAGAAATGAAATGAGGTGAAAAGCTTTTTTTATTTATAAGAAGTAATAACGCGCTCGCATTATGCATTAATTTTTTTTGAAAACAATGTGGCCACTTTTTGGCCCCCCATCTTTTTGCACTTACCCATGGGCAAAAACACACATTAAAGGGCTTACAACTAGGGTCTCTCAACATCATTAGTTCACATCGCATGGAAAAGATTCTTAAGAAGAATTCACATGGTGTCATTGCTCAGCTCCATTCCATTCAGATGCAACCATAAGTGGTCTCCACTACTCCTTCAGATCTACAATGAATTTTGGTTAGGTATGCATGTGTCTTTGCCAGACCAGTGGGATTGTCACCTTTATGATAAGAGGACCACCATATTCAGCTCCTTCCTAGAAGCATTCCTCCCAACATCAGGCCCTACTGCTACCCATTCCACCAAAAGACAGAGATTGACATGCTCATTCAAGACTTACTGAAGCAAGGTATTATTTTCCCTAGTACCAGTTCCTTTTTTTCATCAGTTCTTCTTGTCCAGAATAAATATGGGTCATGGCACCTCTGCATTAACTTCTGAGCACTTAATCACATCACAATCAAGGATAATTTTCTAATTCCTGTTGTTGATGAGCTTCATGGTTTTCTCCAAGTTGGATCTTCGTTCTGGGTATCACCAAATTCGGGTTCATGAGGATGATGTCCCTAAAACGGCTTTCCGCATGCATGATGGCTACTATGATATTTTGGTCATGCCCTTTGGCCTCACTAATGCTCCTTCAACATTCCAGGCATTGATGAATAAAATATTCTGGCCCTACCTGCGAAAATTCATTCTAGGCTTCTTTGATGATATCCTCATCTATAGTAAAACCTAGGCTGAGCATCTCCAACATCTGGATCTTGTACTACAATTTCTCTCTAATCATCATCTTTGTACAAAACAATCTAAATGTGTTTTTGGCCAGGAAGAAGTGGAGTATCTCGGGCATATTGTTTCATCCCAAGGGGTTCAAGTGGATCCTACAAAAATAAATGCCATGAAAATTTAGCCACATCCTCAGACACTCAAGAGCCTCTGTGGTTTTCTAGGACTGACTGGCTACTATCGTAAGTTTGTCAAGGATTATAGGAATATTGTAGCTTCATTAACAACTATGTTGAAAAAGGATGCTTTTCAATGGACACATACTGTTGAGTGTGCATTTAAAAACCTAAAACAAGCTATGTGTACTACACCTGTTCTAGATATGCCAGATTTTTTGAAGACCTTCACTATTGAGAGTGATGCTTGCGGCAATGGACTTGGTGTTGTTCTCCTTCAAAATGAACATCCCATTGCATTCACTAGCAAAGCCCTTTTTGATAAGAATTTAGTACTCTCTACATATGAGAAGGAAATGATGGCTATTTTGCATGCAGTATAGAAGTGGCGGCCATACCTACTAGGGAATCATTTCTACATCAAGACTGATCACCAGAGTTTGAAATATTTCCTAGAACAATGGGTCTCCTCCCTAGCACAACAGAAATGGGTTAGTAAACTCATGGGTTATGACTATGAGATCACTTACAAGAAGGGTAAGGACAATATTGTGGGGGATGCTCTTTCTCACACATTTGATGACCAAGCTTCTTTTTTAGCTATTTCTATGCCTGTTCCAAATTGGTTAGAATTTGTCCAACAGGGCTATGTTAATGACTCTTCATTATGTCAAATCATCCAACAGTTGGCCAATAACCCTTCTATTGTACTGCATTACTCTTGGGATGGTGCTTCTCTGAGATACAAGGGTCATTTGGTGCTTCCCCAGAGCATAGATCTTCAACAGGTTGTCTTCTATGAACTCCATGCTTGTCGATCGGCAAGGCATTCTAGGTTCCTCAAAACTTATGAGCGAGCACGACGTAACTTATTTAGGAAGGGAATGAAATAGGCAATTCAACATATGGTGGTTGAATGTGATACCTACCAACATAACAAGGGTGAAATGGCACTCCTTCCTGAATTGCTCGAAGCCTTGCCCATCCCTACATGGATTTGGACAAATATTTATATGGATTTCATTGAGGTGCTCCCTAAATTTGGAGGGAAGACACTGATCTTGATTGTGGTTGATCACCTCTCCAAATATAGTCATTTTTGTGCCCTTAATCATCCCCATATTGCCTCTTCAGTCGTACAAATTTTCATGGACCAGATCTTCCATCTTCATGGCATCCCTTCTTCTATTGTCTCAAATCACGATGTAACTTTCACCAGTCATTTTTGGATAGAACTATTTCGACACACTGGCACCAAACTGAAGATGAGTTCAAGGTATCACCTATAGACAGATGGTCAGACTAAAATTATCAACAAATGTTTGGAAACTTATATTCATTGCTTCACCTCAGAACAACAACATCAGTGGGCAAAGTGGCTCCCTCTCGTTGAATGGTGGTACAATACCTCCTACCACACTACATCTAAACTGACCCCATATGAAGCAGTCTATGGTCAAGCACTGCTAGTGCTCCTTCCATACACCCCCATTAGTTCACCAATTTAGGTGGTCAACACGGTTCTCTAAACCCAAGGTCAAATTCTTTGCATCTTGTAGGACAATCTTCACATGGCAAGAAATCGAATGAAACAACAAGCTGATCAACACCATTCTGAGCGCACTTTTCAAGTAGGTGATATGGTTTTTCTTTGTCTACATCCATACATGCAATCATCCTTGAAACTCAAAGGGTGTCATAAGCTGGCTCCAAAGTTCTATGGGCCATATAAGGTTCTTCAGAAGATTGGGTCAGTTGCTTATTAATTGGAGCTTCCTCCTCCTTCTCGCGGTCATCCAGTATTTCATGTCTCTTGTCTAAAGAAAGTTATTGGCACCAACATCAGAGCACAACCTGTTTTACAAGAACTATATAATGAAGGATCCATCATTTTGGAGCCAGAGGTAATCCTTGACAGATGCACTCATCAGCTTAACTCTCGATCCATCACAAAGGTATTAATTCAGTGGCATGGAATGCAACCAGAGGATGCTACATGGGAACCACTCCTTCAGATTCAACAACAATTTCCACATCTTAAGCTTTGAGGACAAAGCTTTTCTAAGAGGGAGGGGATGTTAGGAACCCATGTTTAACACTTCTCTTTACTTTGTTAGTATATTATTCATAGACACATATGCTTTGTAAGTCGTCCCATGAGTATATTGTATTATCCCACATTCATGGGAAGTAATCCTTTTTTAGATTAGACCTAGTCTATAAGTACGTGTTGAGGCCAATGAAGGCATCCACTAATTTATTGTATTGAGCTTGCTCAAAGGAGGTTGCCCCATCAAAGTGGCCCACGATCAATAAATTCCTTCTATGTTTCTGTTATTTCTGTTATTTATGTTATTTCATGAATTTTTCATTATATTGTTGCAAGAGGTTCCTCTCAAAAAGACACATTCCATTCAATTATTAGTACCTATAGCCAACACTAACAACCTTGAAGTTGCAACTACTAGTTCTAAACTGCGCAAATACTATCTCAACTATTGGGTCTTAATGTTTCAAATACTATCTCAGCCATTGGAATTATCTTAGCTATTGGGTCTTCTCCCTTACTTATTATTGTGGAAAAAGGAAAGAGAATTATTTCTCTATCACTACAGTGAAAAATTTACAATTACATATGGTTTGTTAAACATGCTCCATAGAGCTACGATTAGAGTTGTTAAGTACCTTCGAGTATGTGCCGATTGCCTGACTTCAATGAAACTTATCTACACAATTGTTGCAATAGAAATTGTTGTGAAAGATTTGAACCCTTTCATCATTTTAAATAGGGGCAATTTTTTGGTGGGGATTATTAGGAGGACTAAATGAAGAAATCTTAAAGTAGGCTTGCACTATAACAATGTGTAGTGTTAGACCTCAGTAATAATGAAGGGACATCCCTTAAAGCGTAGTGGAAAAAGAATTTTGTGAGATATGATAGTTGGGAATGCTTTGGTAGACATGGCGGCAAAATGTGGAAGCATAGACTAGGCACGTGAACTGTTTGACATAATCCCTCAAAGAAATGTCATCTTGTGGAATACAATGATTGAAGGTTTTCACAAAATGGATTTGTTGAAAAGGCTTTTAAAACTTTCAAGCAAATGCAATTGGCAGGTGTAAAGCTAAATTTCACAACCTTTAGCAGTATTCTCCCTAAATGGGTGCTCAGGAATACGCTGTGGCTATCCATCAAATCATAAAGGTAAGAGGATTTTTATCAGATATTATGATTGGAAATGCTCTGGTAGACATGTATGCCAATGTGGAATAATAGACCAAGCGCATGAACTATATGATAGAATTCCTCAAAGAGTCATCTAATCAATTATAAGGATTAAAGGATATGCACAGAGATGGATTTGTTAAAAAGGCTTTTGAAACTTTCAAGCAAATGCAATTGGCAGGCATAAAGCCAAATTCCATGACCTACGGCAGTGACCTCCCTGCCTGTTCCAAAATGGGAGCTTTGACGCAGGATATGGACAATACATCAACCATAATGGAAAGTAAATCTTTGTTAGATGTTTTAATTGCAAGTGACCTGGTAGACATGCATGCAAAAATGTGGAGGGATAGGCAATGCACTCAAACTATTTGACAAAATGCCTCAATGCAAAGATTGCAAGTTATGCACAAAATGGATTTGTTGAAAAAGCTTTAGAAACTTTCAAAAAAAGAAATTGGTAGAACTAAGGCCAAATTCCTCAACCTTTGGTAGTGTTCACCCTCTCTTTGTTAAAATGGGAGCTAAAGCAAGGGACAGACAAAGGATATAATTGCAAGTGCCACTACCAAGCACCAAATCCTTTACAAAAACTTATACACAAATCCTCTCTTGAATGATTCCAAATTGAAATTATTTCTTTCTTGACTGAAATTAATTCTTTCTTGGCCAATTTCAAATTTTAATTAATTATTTATAGCCTATAATATATGAATGAAATTCACAGATTTATTTCAGAGAGCTTGGAAATATGTTTCACAAGAAATTTGAGCAACTTTAGACTATATATATATATATATATATATATATATATATATATATATATATATATATATATATATATATATATATATATATATATATTGTAATTCTCTTTTAAGTAAATCTAGGCTAGTTAAACAATGAAATCAACAAGCATATTCGTTAAACTGCCTTAGATCAGGATAGCTGTGTTAAAATGCACCAAACTTAGCACAATAATAATTCAATAAATTCCATCAAAATGGGCCCAAAACTAAATAGAAATGCAAAATTCATAAATGCATAAAATCATCTTGAAAATGAACTATGGACAATATTTCCAAAAGGAAAGAAACAAAATTAAGGAGGATTGTTCTTATAGATTGTCCAATAATCCAACCCAAGAACTCTCCGAGTGTGTGTTCCCTTCACCTTTCAATGACTATTTATAGAAAAAAATCAGTCCTTATCTAGAACCATCATTTTCCAAGCACATGGTGGAAAGTTTGAGTCATTGGAGTCAAGTCTAACCCATTTAATACCTTATTTTAAGTTTCCAATTTGAAATTAATTCTTGTGGAAAAATCTCATTTAATTTATAAATGGCAGCTTTCAAACTTGACTTGGAAATAGTTGTTTAGATTAGACTTAGTATATAAGTACGTGTTGAGGCCAATGAAGGTATCCAGGAATTTATTGTATTGATATACTAAGTCTAATAGTTGTTTAGATTAGACTTAGTATATAAGTACATGTTGAGGCCAATGAAGGCATCCATGAATTTATTGTATTGATCTTGCTCAAAGAATGTTACCCCCTCGAGGTAGCCCATGATCAATAAACTCCTTCTGTGTTTATGTTATTTCGCGCATTTTTCATTATATTGTTGCAAGATGTTCCTCTCAAAAGGACACATTCCATTCAATTATTAGTACATATAGCCAACTCTAACAACCTTGAAGTTGCAACTACTAGTTCTAAATTGCACAAATACTATCTCAACTATTGGGTCTTAATGTCTCAAATACTATCTCAGCCATTGAAATTATCTTAGCTATTGGGTCTTCTCCCTTACTTACTACTGTGGAAAAAGAAAAGACAACTATTTCTCTATCACTAGAGTGAAAAATTTACAATTGCATTTGGTTTGTTAAACATGCTCCATAGAGCTACGATTAGAGTTGTTAAGTACCTTCGAGTATGTGCTGATTGCCAGACTTCAATGAAACTTATCTACATGATTGTTGCAAGAGAAATTGTTGTGAAATATTTGAACCCTTTCATCATTTTAAATAGGGGCAATTTTCTGGTGGGGATTATTAGGAGCGCTAAATGAAGAAATCTTAAAGTAGGCTTGCACTATAACAATGTGCAGTGTTAGACCTCAGTAATAATGAAGGGACATCCCTTAAAGCATAGTGGAAAAAGAATTTTGTGAGATATGATAGTTGGGAACGCTCTGGTAGACATGGCGGCAAAATGTGGAAGCATAGACTAGGCACGTGAACTGTTTGACATAATCCCTCAAAGAAATGTCATCTTGTGGAATACAATGATTGCAAGTTTTCACAAAATGGATTTGTTGAAAAGGCTTTTGAAACTTTCAAGCAAATGCAATTGGCAGGTGTAAAGCCAAATTTCACAACCTTTAGCAGTATTCTCCCTAAATGGGCGCTCAAGAATAGGGTGTGGCCATCCATCAAAGCATAAAGGTAAGAGGATTTTTATTAGATATTATGACTGGAAATGCTCTGGTAGACATGTATGCCAATGTGGAACCATAGACCAAGTGCGTGAACTGTATGATATAATTCCTCAAAGAGATGTCATCTAATTGATTATAATGATTACAGGATATGTACAGAAATGGATTTGTTAAAAAGGCTTTTGAAACTTGCAAGAAAATACAATTGGTAGACATAAAGCCAAATTTCATGACCTACAGCAGCGACCTCCCTACCTATTCCAAAATGGGAGCTTTGATGTAGGATATCGACAATACATCAAGCATAATGGAAAGGAAATCTTTGTTAGATGCTGTAATTGCAAGTGACCTAGTAGACATGCATGCAAAAATGTGGAGGCATAGGCATTCCACTCGAACTATTTGACATAATGCCTCAACGTAAAGATTGCAAGTTATGCACAAAATGGATTTGTTGAAAAAGATTTAGAAACTTTCAAAAAAATAAATTGGTAGAACTAAGGCCAAATTCCTCAACCTTTGGTAGCGTTCACTCTCTCTGTGTTAAAATGGGAGCTGAAGCAGGGGACAGACAAAGGATATAGTTGCAAGTGCCACTACCAACCACCAAATCCTTCACAAAAACTTATACACAAATCCTCTCTTGAATGATTCCAAATTGAAATTATTTCTTTCTTGACTGAAATTAATTCTTTCTTGGCCAATTTCAAATTTTAATTAATTATTTATAGCCTATAATGTATGAATGAAATTCACAGATTCATTTCAGAGAGCTTGGAAATATGTTTCACAAGAAATTTGAGCAACTTTAGACTATATATATATATATATATATATATTGTAATTATCTTTTACGTAAATCTAGGCTAGTCAAACAATGAAATCAGCAAGCATATTCATTAAACTGCCTTAGATCAGGATAGCTGTGTTAAAATGCACCAAACTTAGCACAATAATAATTCAGTAAATTCCATCAAAATGGGCCCAAAACTAAATAGAAATGCAAAATTCATAAACACATAAAATCATCTTGAAAATGAACTATGGACAATATTTCCAAAAGGAAAGAAACAAAATTAAGGAGGATTGTTTTTACAGATTGTCCCAATAATCCAGCCCAAGAACTCTCCGAGTGTGTGTTCCCTTCACCTTTCAATGAGTATTTATAGAAAAAAAATCAGTTCTTATCTAGAACCATCTTTTTCCAAGCACATGGTGGAAAGTTTGAGTCATTGGAGTCAAGTCTAACCCATTTAATACCTTATTTCAATTTTCCAATTTGAAATTAATTTTTGTGGAAAAATCTCATTTAATTTATAAATGGCAGCTTTCAAACATGACTTGGAAATAGTTGTTTAGATTAGACTTAGTATATAAGTACATTTTAAGGCCAATGAAGGCATCCAGGAATTTATTGTATTGATATACTAAGTCTAATAGTTGTTTAGATTAGACTTAGTATATAAGTACGTGTTGAGGCCAGTGAAGGCATCCACGAATTTATTGTATTGAGCTTGCTCAAAGAAGGTTACCCCCTCGAGGTAGCCTGTGATCAATAAACTCCTATGTTTATGTTATTTCGTGCATTTTTCATTATATTGTTGCAAGATGTTCCTCTCAAAAGGACACATTCCATTCAATTATTACTACCTATAGCCAACACTAACAACCTTGAAGTTGCAACTACTAGTTCTAAACTGCACAAATACTATTTCAACTATTGGGTCTTAATGTCTCAAATACTATCTCAGCCATTGAAATTATCTTAGCTATTGGGTCTTCTCCCTTACTTACTACTGTGGAAAAAGGAAAGACAATTATTTCTCTATCACTACAGTGAAAAATTTACAATTGCATTTGGTTTGTTAAACATGCTCCATAGAGCTACGATTAGAGTTGTTAAGCACCTTCGAGTATGTGCTAATTGCCAGACTTCAATGAAACTTATCTACACGATTGTTGCAAGAGAAATTGTTGTGAAAAATTTGAACCCTTTCATCATTTTAAATAGGGGCAATTTTCTAGTGGGGATTATTAGGAGCGCTAAATGAAGAAATCTTAAAGTAGGCTTGCACTATAACAATGTGCAGTGTTAGACCTCAGTAATAATGAAGGGACATCCCTTAAAGCATAGTGGAAAAAGAATTTTGTGAGATATGATAGTTGGGAATGCTCTAGTAGACATGGCGGAAAAATGTGGAAGCATAGACTAGGCACGTGAACTATTTGACATAATCCCTCAAAGAAATGTCATCTTGTGGAATACAATGATTGCAGGTTTTCACAAAATGGATTTGTTGAAAAGGGTTTTGAAACTTTCAAGCAAATGCAATTGGCAGGTGTAAAGCCAAATTTCAAAACCTTTAGCAGTATTCTCCCTAAATGGGTGCTCAGGAATAGGGTGTGGCCATCCATCAAAGCATAAAGGTAAGAGGATTTTTATTAGATATTATGACTAGAAATGCTCTGGTAGACATGTATGCTAATGTGGAACCATAGACCAAGCGCGTGAACTGTATGATAGAATGCCTCAAAGAGATGTCATCTAATTGATTATAATGATTACAGGATATGTACAGAAATGGATTTGTTAAAAAGGCTTTTGAAACTTTCAAGAAAATACAATTGGCAGACATAAAGCCAAATTTCATGATCTATGGCAGTGACCTCCCTACCTATTCCAAAATGGGAGCTTTGATGCAGGATATCAACAATACATCAAGCATAATGGAAAGGAAATCTTTGTTAGATGTTGTAATTGCAAGTGACCTAGTAGACATGCACATAAAAATGTGGAGGCATAGGCAATGCACTCGAACTATTTGACAGAATGCCTCAACACAAAGATTGCAAGTTATGCACAAAATGGATTTGTTGAAAAAGATTTAGAAACTTTCAAAAAAAGAAATTGGTAGAACTAAGGCCAAATTCATCAACCTTTGGTAGCGTTCACTCTCTCTATGTTAAAATGGGAGCTGAAGCAAGGGACAAACAAAGGATATAGTTGCAAGTGCCACTACCAACCACCAAATCCTTCACAAAAACTTATACACAAATCCTCTTTTGAATGATTCCAAATTGAAATTATTTCTTTCTTGGCCAATTTCAAATTTTAATTAATTATTTATAGCCTATAATGTATGAATGAAATTCACAAATTCATTTCAGAGAGCTTGGAAATATGTTTGACAAGAAATTTGAGCAACTTTAGACTATATATATATATATATATATATATATATATATATATATATATAGTAATTCTCTTTTATGTAAATCTAGGCTAGTTAAACAATGAAATCAACAAGCATATTCATTAAATTGCCTTAGATCAGGATAGCTATTTTAAAATGAACCAAACTTAGCATAATAATAATTCAATAAATTCCATCAAAATGGGCCCAAAACTAAATAGAAATGCAAAATTCATAAATGCATAAAATCATCTTGAAAATGAACTATGGACAATATTTCCAAAAGGAAAGAAACAAAATTAAGGAGGATTGTTTTTACAGATTGTTCCAACAATCCAGCCCAAGAACTCTCTGAGTGTGTGTTCCCTTCACCTTTCAATGGCTATTTATAGAAAAAAAATCAGTCCTTATCTAGAACCATCTTTTTCCAAGCACATGGTGGAAAGTTTGAGTCATTGGAGTCAAGTCTAACCCATTTAATACCTTATTTCAATTTTTCAATTTGAAATTAATTCTTGTGGAAAAATCTCATTTAATTTATAAATGTCAGCTTTCAAACTTGACTTGGAAATGAGGGGGTGAAATCCTCATTTATTTTTTTCTAGAAGTGTACCCTTTTCAATTTATTTATTTACTCATTTAAAATTTAAAATTATCTTAAAAGAAATCATTTTTTTCATTATTATTATTTTGTTTTTAAGGTGACTTGATATTTTACATAATTTTTTTTTTTTAAAGTCATTAATAGCTTTTATGTGTGTTAGTAATATAAAGGGTAATATTTGAATACTTCAATAATAAAATGCATACAATCAGCCAATAGTGATAATTAGTAAAAGTAATAAACATGCATAGTATTCTAATCAAACTTGGAACTCAAAATATCATAAAATATGTTCAAGGGTGGAAGTGGGTTGTGACATATTTCCCCTTAAAACTTTGCATCATCCCGATGCAAAACATCACTGACTTTAGTTCATGAATTAAGGTGTCATAGATCAAAACTTCTATCATGATAATAAAAATACATATTATCATAAAAATGCAAGTTTAAGAAATTACTTTAACCTTTCAAACCTGATTGAGCATATCCTTCTGGCTTGTCCTCTAGTTGGGAATGTTGATTATTTCAGTATACTCATTCATTCAAATTTTCCTGTGTCTAGGATAAACACTTGTAGAGGTTGTCAGACATATCATGTTATGATGTTAATCATGGTGTTGTTCAACCATCTTCTAAGATTGTCATGTCAGTGTGCAGCAATTCATCACAAAGTACTTTGATTTATTAATGAAAAGAAAATTAAAGTAATAAATCATTAAGATTAATCATGTAGTGATCATAAGTTACGAAAGATGCCATTTTTAAATCATTACTTCATCATGTAAGTACCTTCCTCATAATTATCTATAGGAGTCTTGTGAAATACAACAATAGTGAATAAGTGTCTAAAAATTAAGGAATAAATCTAACTTGCAAGAGTGTCATCATTAAGCACATTATCATCATAATATACCTTCTTCAGAATTATCATAGAATGGAGCCATCAAATTAAACATGTGTCATTATCATGAACTCCACATATGAACTGATTAAAGTAAAACATCCCCACGCTCATGGATTCATCATGAGAGTGATATACTCAAGAGCAAATGAAAGTATTCCAAAATAGATTTCAATGTCAAGAGGTCAAATTATTATCATATCAAATGCGAGGATTAGAATATTATTATTTTCTAACGTCTCTTCAGGAGATTCATTTCCATATAAGAATGTTCTTACCTTAGTCCATTCACAGTAAAGCTAAGTACACTTGCTCTTCACTTTGGTTTCCAACTACTTGGCTCCATAGAGAATAAAATATTCATAGATATAATTGGTCCTATCGAAAGTCAACATATCAAAAACATCTTTAAATTTAAATTTTCTTCCTTTACTAATTATTCCATCTTTCGAGATATATCATAATTTATACCAAGCTATCTTTCTAAATCCACCTTTAAGTTAGTTTGTCTCCTGCATAAGAGGGTCACATTTATTGTCCTCCTTTTCCTTCGACCATACTTGATCATAATGACAATCATACCGAACTCAAAGTCCAACTCTCTGATCTTACTGTTCATATCCTTAATTTTCTCTCATTTTAAATCCTCCTTTGATACTATTACAATGCCATGACCTTGATCATTTATGCTTGCAATTCACTATAAAATTCCATCATCAAAGATAATAAAACCTCATAATCAACTTTGTATGTTCGGTAAAAAAATTAGGTTCATAGATTCTCCCTTGGTAATCTATCATTATCAAAGGTATACCCTACATATTTTTGATCTGTCAGAGACACTTCAAGAGCTGCCCCCACTTGATTACACCATGGATCATTCTTTTGTAAATTCCAAAGGTTAGTTTGAAGTGTTGGTGTTACTATAATGTGTCTTCTTTTACTTAATGCATCAACCACTCTATTCTCCTCGCCCTCAATATATTCAATCTCAAAATCATACTCACTTAGAAATTCTAGCCACCTTCTTTGTCTTGCATTAAGATGGGGTTGAGTAAATGTGAGATTTTCATATCTGATTATACAACCTTACTGCTTGCACATCGAGTCCAAATGTTAAGTACTGAAACTCATTATCTAAAATTTCTAGTTATGTTAGAAGTTTACTCCAACCTGTGTTAGAATCCAAGAGAAATGATACACCACTATAGATTAGAAGAATTATATTATCTTAGTCAATCTAAGTACTCAAAAATTTCAAATAGCCAATCTAGGCTAAAGTGTCCAAAATGGGACATATTGAAATAAAGCCAACCGGGCTCTTCTATCCTTTAGGCAAACTGGTTCATACGAAACTGGGTCTAACGGACCCTATTGCTACCCAATACAGGGTAGATAAAATAATAGCCAAACGGGCCTATACTAGTAAACAAATCAAAACTCTATCCAATAGGTAAACACAATAGCCATATGGGCTAACATGGATAGGAATCAATAAATTGCTCTGCTAGAGACTTAGACTTATCAGGATCAGTTCGGATCCTAAGTCACTTACAGGAAATTATGCAATAGGCACATATATTGCATCGAAGATTTTTTGTAAGTTCATTTGATAAGAATGTTCTGAGGACCTTGTACCCTCCCTCAGGTTTCAGGCAACTGGTCAGGTGCAAGGTCAATCCTCCCAAGGATTCTTTTGAGTATCAGTGACTTCTATTATTTTGATATCATATAAACATTACACTTAAAATGAATATGTGATCAAGCACACACATCAACACTCAAGTGAAAGGTAACAATTCTAGCCATCATGCATGCCTATTTGCAGAGACTGCCACATCAACAACTCTTCAAAACTTTCCATCCATTTCCCTCTCTGCAACTGTTGCATCAATTGGTACCTCCTTAGGTCTTGTTATCCAAAAGTAGTGCTAGCATCCCAAAATTGATAGTAGCTTCCCAAACTAGGAGTCCATGAATGACATCAATTTCTCAAAAGTCAATAGTTGTCTCTAGTACTCATCCAGTTAGCCATAAAACCATATAGTCTCACCAATATCATTAATACCTTAGTGCCAAGTAACCGAAAAAGAAAGGTGGTCTCAAGGCCCTCTCAAGGACCCCTCCTCATGTTTCCTAATACCTTGCTCACGTTCGTTTAAGGTGTTATCTTCCAAGAGAAAGGTATGCAAGAAACACACACATGGATCTAGGGGGATGGATGGGTTATGACTGTCCCATATGAGTCCCATTTGCAACCCCCATCCTCACAACAGAATCCCCTAGGCCACCTACTCCCTCATACAACCTACCAAGGGCCCCTCCTAGATAAGGTAGTTTACAGAAGTCACATTATTCTACACATGCCAGTAGTTGAAAAAATAAAATGCCCTAATTCAAGAAGGATTAAGTAAACAAGTCCATAAGTTAAATCCTCAATTAGAATACATTAAAATAAAACAAGCTGAGAAGATGTGATGATCAAAGATAACTACCATTGCAACTTCCCAAATTTAATAAAGAACAAGTCCTTGAGGCAAAAGGACCATCTCAAAATTAAAATAACTAGTTAGCCCAAAGAAAGAAACATTGTTGGATTAACACTTAAGTAAAACCTTTAACACAAGAATAAATAATGCAACAATCTCTTAAGATTTGCACATTAGAATCACCATGTAGCCTCAAAACAAGACCACCTAAGGGGAGTAGGGGAATTGGGTGGACTTGTATCACTAAAATAGATAAATCGTATAGTGGTCTCAACCATATAGAGAACAATGATAAGTCACCATGTCACAATGAACATTCCCCACACAACTTGGAACAACCTTATCATATTTTTCTATCTAAAATCCACATGAATAGTCACATGCCCCACACAAACCAGGGTATGCCATCATGAAAAGATCCATTATGATATGCCACAAAAGGAATTAGCCACATAATACGATATCCACCTCATATAAGAGAATCCACAAGTCTGCATGGTTGTCATGTACCAAACTACTATTTTCTTAGTACACATACTATCACTGACTTCAATCTATGCACCTCACCCTTTAGGGAGGGTTTATCTATGAACTTACCATTTCCTTTTCTTTGCATGTATCTCTCCATGTTTATCAATAACTAGATGATCATTTGATCACAAGAGGGGGAATATCATTAACCTTATTTCTTAATTCTTACCATGCTTTAGGTTAGTAGACCTCCAGGCCTAGTGTTTGATCATCGACTCTGATACCACATGTAAGGACCTAACTCCTTATTAACAAAATACTAATAACTCTGAATTCAAAAAATACCAAGGATAGAAAATGTTTGATCCAACAAATGCATGAAATGCAGATTCATGAAATTTTACTATTAATTCTAAGAATTGCTCAATAAATGTGATTATGGTTAGACAACTAGAGCTTAGTTTTATACGGTCATCAAATCCTAAAAGGATCACCATTCTTGATCTAGTGAAGAGAGATAGTACATTTTGTTAACTATAAGGAATACTAAGAGGGAGTTGAATTAGTATTCCACAAAACCGTTGCTTAATAAGTTTATTTATCCAATTTCTAAAATAAATAACATGAAACCAGAATAAGCATAAGAACAACAACCATAAAGATATAACACATGGACACCAAGATTTTTACATAGAAAACCCAAAAAGGGAAAAACAAAACTAAGTGTTAGCTCACAATATTTTATGATAGCACAATACCGAATTACAAGAAGGCTCAATGCCTTAGGATTCACTACCTAGGGCTCACTACCCTATGAAGAAGTGCTCATTGCCCTATGAAGAAGTGCTCATTGCCAAGAGAAAAGAAGAAAGAAGATACATTGTCTCACTTCTAGAAGATGAACTACTGTAAATGCATCTACAACATGCTGGATCATAGTTCCATTGAAGGTTCAATATACAAATTCAAAGGTCTTCATTTATTCTGCCCTACTTCTCAACTTAACTACATACACTTTGTTTTCTATCCTTGTTAAACTTTTTCTACTCTGCACTCTACTCCTAATCCTTCATACTTCAAATTTGTACAACACACTTCTACATTGCAATCTATCAAGTATTTATATCCACAACAAGATTCATTTCATAATCAGGTCAGCAAGTCAGATATGAAGCATGTATGCAACATATTATATATTGCCAACTTGATCAAGTATACAAATAGTAATGTGGATCCAAACAATCATTGAATAATCTTCATACAAGTTGGCACCATACATATAACTACTTAGATTTATTATTCAAGCAATATACCTTCTTTGCATAAAGATCTAACTGCCTGTCGGCTTGTCTCTTCAAAACATGCTTGACCTAATCAACTATCACATGAAAATTCTTACTGCAGACCAAATGAGACTCAATGAATCACATCAACCATTCCTCATACCTCATAGATCATATCTTACCAACCGCAGGTCATGATGTCCTTATGTGGTGAAATGCAGAACTCAGAACTGACTCTTCTGCCTTGAAGTACTAGCAAACCAACTGCCAGAACATGAAATTTTGTAGACGATCTTTCGGATCACTTCAGAATCTATAACTCCTCAACTAGATGCTTTTGACACCTATCCATACTACCTCAAAACTACATACAAATACAATCACTTCCAGAGAAATGCAAACCAAAATACCCATGCACTTTGCACTATTCCTGACTTAACTGTGTTCACCCGGACTTAGAACAATCACAACTTGACTTCTAAAAGTCATCAGGACTTGTAATCTTGAACATAGTACCTCCAAACAATCTTGAATTACATACCTAAATGTATACCTTGACCATCAACTACAGAGGAATACCATTTAAATATCTGCTACTAACTCTGTGTTGTCAGTACTTAGCCATTCTGCCTTAGTCTTTTGTATCCAGACCAGAACCTTGTATGCAAGCTATTCCAGGTTGAGTTCCCAATCATCCTTAGCTCCATCATTCTCTATTTGCCTTGTTGCCTTCAATGACAACATTACCCAATCAGCAGTGTCTCTTGACTATGTTGCCAACAATCCCCTTTGGCATTGATGGCAACACTTAGTGAAAAATGTGTATCTACTCCCCCTTTCTATATACGCTTTTTTCTTTCACTCCACCTCAGGTGTTTGCCCATTTTTCACTTATCTTCTTCTCCCCCTTTGGCATCAATGGAAAAGTTGTATGTACAAGAGTCAAAATTGGATCAAAACTACAAAAATCTTCACGCTTTGCCGCATATGTACACATACAAACTTCAACTCAATTAGTTGTCAGTGAAAGAATATCCTTATACACAATCTTTAATTGTGTAATCTCTTCATCCCATCAATTATTTTCTCTTTCCAAAATTTGGATGTGACCATTTATCAAAAAGACTGATTCTTTTTGTTTTTTGCACGTCAGAATTTGTGTCAAGTTGTGAAGCTACCTATACTTCTATTGTAATACTGATCATTGAATCTAACTTGGGACTAATTAGTCTTCTCAACAAACACATTTTATTTTTCATCTAATCCCTCTTGTTTACAATATCATTCAACTCATTATGAATATTAATTAGTTGTATTTCTTTTCTTCTCACCAACTCAGTTGTTGGATCAAATGATTTAGAAATATTTATTAGTTGTAGTTTCAGATCCTTTATCTTTTCTTCTAGCTCTTTTGTGTCTACCAGCCAAGATAGACAAAATTTGTATAGATCACTTGCTTCTTTGATAACACTCTGTATGCCTTTCATTTTATTGTCTAGTAGAGCTTTGTCATTTACTATCACAGTCTACAATTCATTTAATCTTTTCTCATCAAATTCTTGTCTCACTTTTGTCTCAGCAGATTTTTCAAAAGATTCAAAATGCTCACTTACAAACTTTATGAGTCCTTTTGGATGACTTATAGAAGACAAATAGGTATCCTTCTGATATGATGGCATCAGCTTCTCCAAAATGTTGTATGCCTCACCAATCAATTCACTATTTTTTATGTGAGACTTTAAAATTTCTTCCTGTGCCTTTGCCTACACAAATGATACCAGTTTCAATTTTTGTATAGGGGACATTGAGTCCAGGTTTATTGGTCCTTGCAAGAATTTAGGCTCATCCAAGACCAGTTTCTCTTTTTCCAAAAAGTCTTTAATCAATTTTGTAGTGTCTCTTATTGTATTAGAGACTTCTTCTTCTTGGTTTGGCTATAGAGCATGTAAATCCATAGCTTCATTTGCACCATCCTTTTGTTCTAGTGTAGGAATTTCCTTATCCTATTTCTATTCTTGATCATCAGCCTTATCTATCTTCTCAGTCTTCTCCATTCCTGCCTGGTCACTTGTTGGATGTTCTAGAGGGAGACTAGTCTTAATAACTATAGTAGGTGCTTCCTTCTCTTTAGCCACTTGGTTCAAATTCACTTCTAGAATAGATGTATCATCTCCAACATTTGTTTCATCATTGTCATATATTGTTGGGAGATGAAATTCCTTTAGCACTCTTAAAGTGATTTCCTCAGTCTCTTTTACTACTTTCTTAATGTCATCTGACATGAGAGTATTCATCCTCTTCTTTTTTTGAACTCCTTGTTGAGTGCTTTAGAGATTTCTATTTTGTCTTTAGGAGAGATCTCCAGACATAACTTTATCAATGTATGCTCACAGAGTTCAATGTCTTTTGCCATAGCTACTTTTTTTTCTTACAGATATACAATTGCCCAAGGTGTCTGGAAGATCAATAATTATCTCAATAAGGGATTTGTTGTAGATGTCCAGATATTTGACAATAGTAGTCTCAATAATTCTTTTGTTTAGATCATTATACTCATCATATAGTTGGGCTATGGGCTTTAAATTTCCATCAACTGTTATGGCCTTTAGGACATCTTCAAGACTTATAGTAGCTTCTCCTATTTGAGACTCATCTTGCCCTGGCCTTTTCTCAGTTTTTCTCTTACCACAAGGTCTCTTTTTACTACTCCCGGAGACTTTGGTGGCCTCAGTTTTCATTTTCTTCACTTCTTCATTTGATTCAGTCTCTTCCTCATCAGCACCTATACTAACTACATTCTACGACCTTTGGTTTTTTTGTCTCTTGTGGCTATTTGCATGGATTTCCACACTTGCAAAGGGTGTGAGACCGGAGGACATAGATGCAACTTCTACAGAGGTAGATCCTTTGGTTCTCATTCTTGACACCTCTAGTTTTTCTAGTTTTCTCTTGGGTTCTTCCGGAGATTTAACTAGTTCACTTTCTCTCTTTTCTTTTGCTACCTTTTCAACATGTGCTTTTTCCCTTGCTTCTTTTACTTGTTCTTTTGTGAATCCTTGTCTCAGGGAAAAATCCTTTGCCACTCTCCACATTTTCTTAGAGATTTCAGGTTTTTTTACTTCAACATGAATTTTAGTAGATAGTTCTTGATAGGTCCCAAATCTTTCTTCATTGAGATCTCTAGGTTTTCTTAGCATATTTTGGGCATAATTTTCCAGTATTCTTCCATCTACTTCATAGCCCATTGGCATAACCCATATTGTTCTAGGCTCAACAGCCTCCATCAAGCATTGATCTTTTGTCACAATAAAACAGATAGTGTCCTTATACTTTTCAACAATTGATCTAGGGATCCTATTTCTAGTTTGTATTAACTTCTGAAAGTTTTTGAAATAGCCCCAAAGGGCTATGTTCTAGGCATCATGGCTACCTATGATATTAAGATGATTTCTAATTTGAACTGCAACAGGGTTATCACTTGTCGAGAATAGATTCTTCATACATGGCAACTCTTGCATGGAGTAGAAGAATAAATAGATAATCAACGTACCATACTTGAATGAATATTTTTTTCTCTTTGGCCTTTCTTAAATTTTCCATCAGATGTTGATGGAGAAGTTCACAAAGATCATACTCTGCATCTTCTTTAACCATCTCAAATGTTGTGTAAATTACAGTACCAAAGACTAAATTCTCTCGGTTTGAGAAATAAATTTTGTACCCAATAACCATGGATGCAAATCTTATTGTATGGTCTTCAATGTCATTGATTGTTAGTGCCCTTTTGTCAAACTTAGCTCTGGTGACTTTCATTACAGTATCATTCTTTATTGCCTTCAATACAAGAAATGCACTAGTGGAATTTAATCTAGTAACTATTCTTATGGCATCCTTAGTGATCATGAATGGTTTCTCTAGCCATATGAATTCATCATGCACTCTATTCAAAACATATAAGATCCATTCGTCCTCAGTGAATGTTCAGAAATCATTATACTGAATGAATTTCTTTGTTTCCAATGCCTTATATTCATTCTTTAAATCATAATCCTCACCGTACAAGTGATTTAGGAGTAAATCTGTGAGTTTGTTGTTTCCATGTTCTTCTAAGGCAACATGAATATAAGTCCTAACATTCTCCACATGCATAACTCCATATGGTATATCAGAAAATACACCTATTGCATTTTGAATCTTTTGAAAAATCTGCTAAGACAAAAATGAGACAAGAATTTGATGAGAAAAGATTAAATGAATTGAAGACTATGATATTAAATGACAAAGCTCTACTAGACAATAAAATGAAAGGCATACAGAGTGCTATCAAAGAAGCAAGTGACCTATACAAATTTTGTTTATCTTGGCCGGTAGCCACAAAAGAGCTAGAAGAAAAGATAAAGGATCTGAAACTACAACTGATAAATATTTCTAAATCATTTGATCCAGTAGCTAAGTTGGTGAGCAACAAAGAAATATAAGTAATTAATATTCATAATGATTTAAATGATCTTATAAATAAGAGGGATCAAATGAAAAATAAAATGTGTCAGTTGAGAGGACTAATTAGTCCAAGTTAGATTCAATGATTAGTATTGCAGCAGAAGCACAGGTAGCTTCACAACTTGACACAAATTCTGACATGCAAGAGATAGAAGAATTAGTCTTTTTGATAAATGGTCACATCCAAATTTTGGAAAGAGCAAAGAATCAATGGGATGAAGAGATTACACAATTAAAGATTGTGTATAAGGATCTTCTTTCATTGATAACTAATTGAGTTGAAGTTTGTATGTGTACATATGTGGCAGAGTATGAAGATTTTTACAGTTTTGATCCAATTTTGACTCTTGTACATATACATTTTCCATTGATGTCAAAGGGGGAGAAGAAGACCAGTGAAAAATGGGCAAACACCTAAGGGGGAGTGAAAGAACAGAGAGTATATAGAAAGGGGGGTAGATACACATTTTTCACTAAGTGTTGCCATCAATGACAATATTACCCAATCAACAGTGTCTCTTGAATATGTTGTTAACACATTTAACAATATAACATATAGGAACAACTGAGAAACACATACCTTAAGTTCTTCACTACACCCTGCATTCATTTTCAACACTTGCATTTTTCTCTAGTGACTGGTATCCTTGTCATCTGAACAAAACTAATTGGACAATCTCATGACTCAAAAAAAAACTACACAAAAAGTTAAGATCGCTATGTTAATTATAGAACACCCTATATCCTGGGGACCTGAGTACTGAGGGCATCGTTCACTATCTAGAATGCCTATGATTTGTAATTAAAAGGTTTACAAAATAATTTGCATTTAGCTCCTAATTACATATTTATCCCGATCACAAACAATATTGCGTGGTTATGTATTTTAACCTTTGAAATTACAGAAATTGAGTTCACTTAATCTGTTGCTTAACCTGATAACATAATCTAATTACTTAAATGATGTAATTAACAATCAAAGTAGGAATAAAAACTGAAAAGAGTGAGAGAGAATAGCAAGAATAGTGAGAATAGAGAGACACAAGAAACTTGATAATGGAGTTTGTTAGGTCTCAAAAATGCAGGTTGCAAATCCTAAGAGGATGCTAGACTCTATGATCAGATTGGCAATATTTTTTGAACTAACATGATAGAGTTTTAACCTGTAGGGTTGATGACTCCCTGCACTTTAGGCACTGCTATACCTAGGCAGGTAGACCTTGAAAGTTGAAGTAGATTAGATGAGTGTAAGTGCTTTGACTAAGCTAATAGATCTACTCACAGTGGAAAATGGTGTGGAATAGATGAAAGCTTGCTAACTAATTCTATGTCTAATGTTTAAATGATGATTGGTATAAATTGTATAAGCAATATCAAGGTAAAAACCAATAAATGAATTTAACTATTAAAATATGTAAGATCAGTCCCTGTGTTGGGTAAATAGAGTCAAATGAAAGTCTAAGACGAGAGGATTATAGTGGACAGTAACTCTAATTGTTTGGCACAATACGTTAGTTTATAACTTGTGTAAACGTGCATGGAAATGACTGATAGACTCTTCTTAATAATCCAATTGACAAAATCAGATTTCTTGTTATTCACCAGAAGGAAATTTAATCCTTTCTTGAAGGAACCAATTGAATGAAATATACAAGAATAACAAATAATATCAACTCTGAGACAAAATGACAATCCTAATTATATGGTTCTTCTTAATGATCCAAATAAACATCTCTAGATTATTGTGACTAACCAGAAGGATTTTAATTCCTTTCAAGGAAACCAATTAATCAAATCACACAAATACAACAAATGTGCATTGACAGATTAAATATATACTTGATATATCAATTTGAATAATAGTGAAATATTAAACTAGAGACAACCAAATAACTGAATAACTTCAACAAACAATTGATGCCAGTATAAGTCCACAAAATCAGAGATCTTCTATTAACTTCTTAAATGTAATACTTGCAACATGGTCTTTTAAAACATTGTAAACTTCATATATTATCTCCTACTGCTGATGGTAATTCAACATCATATGTTCAACTTATATAGAAATACTTATGAAGAGACATAACTCTTCAAAATGTCTTTTGGGAATTAAAATGATTAACACAACAACAAACAAAGAAAATGATCCTCAGCCCTGTTGAGACACAAATATATCTGAGCAATGTGATGTAGGTATTCTTGGCTGCAATGTGTATCAGTAAACTCAATAGCATTCCTTGTGATCACATCCATCGTCACCATCTTCTCCAGATGCTTGCAGGCTTCCCCAGATGCAGAGTCTTTATCTTTGAGAGCCTCTAGAGATTCATGTAATATCACCTGGCACCCTTTACTCCATTCATCTTTTCTCTTCAACTCCTTGTCATCTCTGAACAACATGGGCACACCTACTTTTGAAGCCTCAATGCATTCTTTGGCATCAGTTTTAAGCTGGTCATAATATTTTTGATGTTGTTCAATCAAGTCTTTCACACTAGAAGTAGTTGCAGTATCAGGAGCATCCTTACTCTGTATCTCATGGAGTTTTTCTTGAAGCCTGTTGTTTATCCATTCGTGCTCTTGGATCAACTTATGGTTTTCAGAATAGATATCCCAAAATTTGTTCATCCAATGCATCATATTAATGTGCCTATTCTGTAACACTGCTGCAAGTGTGTCACTCTGTACCTAAAGCTATCTAATCAATAGATGGTGACTAGGTTCTTTGTGAGCTTTCTCCTTGAGTTAACCTTTTCACTGACCCTTCGAAGGTATTCTTAATAGTATCTTTCAAGAAATCATTTTGTTTTGTTAATCTTTCACAACTTAGTTTATATGCATCCCATTCTTTGATCAGCATTTGGGCTTGTGCCTTATTTAACTTTGCAGCATTTATGCCAATATCTACAGTAATCAAGGGATCAGTTTCCCTTGCTTTCAAAGTCATAACATGCCCAAAAAAAATTTAGTATCTATAATGGTTGTTTTCTTATGAGGAGGGTACAAGGCCCATACCATGAGTGAGTTTTCTATTGATAACTAAAAGGGGGGGGGGGGGGGTGAATCAATTATCTTAATTATTTAACTTTCTCTTCTTCTTTGACAATTAGTGCAGTATCAAAACTTGTAAGCATAAATGAACATGAAAGCAGAAATGAAATCAACACACTTAACACAAGAATTTTTAGGTGGAAAACCCTGTTAAGGGAAAAACCATGGGGAGACTAACCTAAGATTGTATTCCCTATTAAAAGAATAGATGTACAAAATGGCACTTGCCAATTAGGGCTCACTACCCGAGCACACTACTCACAAGAGGCTCACTGCCTACAAGAGACTCACTATCTACAAGTTATAAGAATAGTAACTAGGTATTTGAACTGATGAAAGGCATCCACATATGTTGAGATTTAGTTCCGATTAGGCTCAATAAACTGATCTACTACACTTCATTCTTCCTCTGCTTTAGGTTGCTATTCTGTCACATACTGGACCTATATTTCTACTTCCACTCTACTCTCTACTTTCCTTCACACTTCACACCACACCACACACACCTTCATACTGAAATCAATCTGGTATATATATTCGAGTCAATGATTTCAATCATCTTTCTAGTCGGTATCTGGAAAACTCAAGATATTTCCAAACTCTGGTCTGTTGGCTGAATCCATTCTTACTAAGTGATGCGAATCAAAAAGGTAGTTACAGAAGTCATCAATCATGTTGGCCAATCATGAATGATACCTTAAGAACCTTGATCATCATCAATATCTCATCTGGATTAAGGTCTGATGCTCTGCCGGTTAGTTCTTCCTCTGTCTACTCTACCAAACAGGAACCCAATACTTAGGTGCTCATATATCTTCATTCTTTCATCACCAGAGACTCAATCCTTAGAATATATCAGTCAAGGTACTCCTCTTGACTTCCCAAAGTCTACACTTTACAAAGATACTTCTTTTGAGAGATCTGAACCGGATTGTCAGACCTTGCTGCAAGCTCTGTTCTTGGTCACCGGACCAAAATACTCTTCGATCTGACATCCGGTATAGACACACCATGTCCTACGGATGTGTGGGATGGTCTTTGTTGCCATCAATGACAACACCCATGAAGCCACATAGTGTCTCTTGCCAACAATCTCCCCCTTTGGCATTGATGGCAACACTTAGTGAAAAATGACTAAGTGTCACACTACACTCCCCCTTGGCTAATGCTCTGTTCTAATGTACACTTTTTCTGGAGCTCCCCCTTAGCTAGATTCCACATTTTTCACTACTACTCACTCCCCCTTTGACATCAATGGCAAAGGGTAGAATCCGCACACCAAAATTCCCAAAAATCCAACTATACTTAGCCGCATAAGTATATATACATGTTATACTTACATATATTAAAGTATATCTGCAAAAGTTGTCTTTAACTAGATGAATTATGTTGCCCAACTCTGCTTCATCCTGTCCAAAATTGAGATGTGACCACTCAACAGGAATGCAAAAGCTTCTGCCCTCTTTAGATCTATTAGATCACCGGTCTGGGCTATGGTCTGAGCATCAGTTAGGGCCTCATGCATGGCCTCTAATTTTGGAATAATCATCCCTCTAATTTCCCCCAACATACTTATTATGTTCTTCCTCTCCTTCTCAAGCTTCCTTATCTCATTTATGACTGCAATAGTCTGACATTCCTGGTTTATTATGGATATGGTGAGAGGATCAAAATTCTGAGAGAAGCTTGATAGTTTATCCTCTTGTTCTTTCACTTTCTTCTCAATATCCTTTGTCACTTTAGACCAAGATAAACAAAATTTATATACTTCTCCACCATCTTTAAGAGCATTTTCTAAGCTCTTTATTCCAATATCCAAAATTCTCCTATCATTTGTTATTAGCCCTTGAACTTCAGAGAATCTCTTATCCAAAAACTCCTTCCGGACCTTTGCTTCAGCTGACTTTTCTAAGGAATCAAAATGTGTATCAATAGAATTTACAAGAGATTTTAGATTACTGGATGAGGAGGCCGAAAGATCCTTCTGGAAGGATGACATGATCTTCTCCAATACACCGGATGCAATTTCTATCAGCTCACAGTCTTCCATGTGAGACTTCAAAAGTTTTTCTTTTACCTTTGCTTGGGCAAAGGAGGCTATCTTCATTGTTTGAACCAGGGAGAGAGAATCAAAATTGAATGGTCCTTGAAGTAGCTCTGGTTCACCAATCTCCATCATTTCTTTAGTCAATAAATTGTTAACAGTTTTTGCAGTGTCTCTTACTGGAGACAGAGTCTTCTTTCCTTCTACAGACACAACACTGTCACTTTTGGTCTTGGTCTTCTCAGTTTGACCTTCTTCTCTTCCCTTTACTTCTTCTCCTTGATTGATGCTCTCTTCTTTTCTTTCTTTTCCTTCAATTCCAAAGTTTACACGGGGATCCGGAAGAGAGGTGTCTGCTTCTCCATGAACTTCCTCTTCCAAAACAGAGGAATGTAAGTCCTTAGCTTTCTCTTTACTTGTCTCTTCTACAGCTGACTCAGCAAATTCTCCTTTCTCATCCATGCTAGAGGGTTCATCATCTAGGTCCTCTATAATAGGAATATTGAATTTTTTATTGGCACTACAAAGGATCTCTTCAGTCTCTTTAGCCACCTTATCAGTGATGAAGGGGGTAAATCACAAAACACATAATAACAGATATTGAACACAGCAAATAGAACTTTCTTTTATTGAACTGGGTAACTCATTACATTATAGAAGCTCAATTACAATTAGAGGATGAATCCTCTACTAGCTGCAACACATTACAGCTTTCCCAACCTCAAGACTCTAGAATCTTCAACCTTCTGTAACCCCAAATCAACTAGGGTTTCTGTTTTCCCACCTATTCTTGACTCTAAACTGGCCCCCTTTAACTCTACTACCGCCCAAGGTTCCCAAAATAGTCATAAATAGCACTTTTTGGCGGCTTCCAACTAAATTTCAAATTTTTGCAACTCCCTCCAAAAGTAGGTCAACTTCCGGGAAGCATAACTTTTGATCCGGGTGTCCGATTGACGAACCATTTTAAGTGCCAAAAAGCTCGCGATGTGAACTATCACGCCAAAAATTTATAACCAGATTTCCATCAACTTTTTGAGATGTTATGGAAAGTTTTAGTTCCTCATATCTCATTCCAGAAATTTTCAGGGGCTTTTTAGAAAACAAAAACTTTAATATCTTTCAGCTCACAAATAATCTTTGCCTGATTCCTTTGCCAAAGGTCTTATATTTCCATTATGTAACTTTCTAGAAGTTTTTGCTTCGTTACATGCCCAAATGCAAACTTTCTAAAAATAGCAGGTACACTTTCCTAATTAGGCAGGTCGCTATTTTTAGCAGTTTTGGAAAAAACTGAAAGTCCTACATTATTATTCTGGATATTATGGAACCAGAAACACTAATTATGGAAAGAAATGAAAAAAACTACAATAATTTTGAATTAACTTCTTTTTGGGTGATGCAAGATTGCTCTTACACCACTGGATGCTCCTGCATCAGACACCCAAGGTAATTTGAGAAGTGACCCTGTCACGTCTCATGTGTTTGTGTGAGGAAAACCCAAATGGTCAACCTCTACCTTAGACAACCAAGAATAATCTTCAACAGGCCTTCCTTTTTATTTTACCAGATACTCTTCATATTTCTTGTTCCGAGTACTTCTTCCCACACGGCTATCCAAGATCTCTTCTGTCGCCTCCATTGAAGTAGATGCCGGAATACTCCACTGTACTTCTGTTGGTCCATCCTCTGTTCCATCTTCATGATATTCTGATAAATTAGCAATGTTGAAAATAGGGAAAATATTGATCCCACTTAGCAGCTCTACCTCATATGCATTTCCTGAATCATGCTTCTTCAGGATTCTGCATGGTCCAAATTTCTTCATTTTCAACTTATTGTATGTTCCAATTGGGAACCTTTCTTTTCTCAAGTGAACCATGATTTCATCTCCTACCTGGAATTCCTTATAGCTCCTCTTCTGATCAGCCTTAGCCTTGTACTAAATATTTATTTTATTAATGTGCTTTATCACCTCTTCATGCAAATTCTTTAGATATTCTGCAAAGTCTTCAGCTTTAGCACTTGTCTTTTCTCCATTGTCCAGCTTCCTTAACTCAGAAGCATTTCTTGGGCTATTGCCATATACAATCTGGAATGGTGATTTACCAGTACTCCTATTGACAGAATTGTTGTAAGCAAATTCTGCCTGTGGTAAAATCAAATCCCATCCCTTGGGCTTATCTCCTACTAAGCATCATAGCAGGTCACCCAAACTCCTATTCACTACTTCAGTTTGTCCATCAGTCTGTGGATGGTGTACAGAACTAAACTTCAAATTTGTCTTCAACTTCTTCCACAATGTCCTCCAAAAATAACCAACAAACTTGGTATCTCGATCTGAAGCTATGCTCTTTGGTAGACCATGTAGTCTCACCACTTCCCTAAAAAATAACTTTGCAATATGAATAGCATCATTAGTCTTCTTACAAGGAATAAAATGTGCCATCTTTGATAATCTGTCCACCACCACAAAAATAGAATCATGCCCTCTCTGTGTCCTTGGTAAGCCAAGAACAAAATCCATACTAATATCATCCCATGGCTTCTCTGGTACAGGTAATGGTTGATACAATCCTGTATTTTGACTTGTTCCTTTTGCCATCTGACATACTCTACAACTCTGCACAAACTTCCTCACATCCTGCTGTAGCTGTGGCCAATAATAATTTTCACCAACAATAGAAATGGTCTTATCTTGACCAAAGTGTCCAGCCAATCCTCCACTATGCTTCTCCTTAATCAGGTTCTCTCTCATGGAACTCCTCGGAATGCACAACTGGCTTCCTCTAAACAACATGCCATCTTGGATTATGAAATCCAACCATTTTGTCCTGTCCAAAGTAACAGGCTCCAGACAAGCTTTTCAAGCCTCTGCAAAATCTGGATCTTCAGGATATAAACTTTTGAGCTCATCGAACCCAACAATCTCTATCTTCCTTTCTATCAACAAATTTTGCCTTCTGCTCAAGGTATCTGCAACTCTATTGGACTTACCACTCCTGTGCTTCAAAACAAAGGTATAACTCTGCAAAAACTCAACCAATTTTAAGTGCCTTTGGTTCAACTTCCCTTGACTATTAATATACTGCAAAGCCTGATGATCAGTATACAAAATAAACTCTTTTGGCAACAAATAATGTCTGTATTTCTTCAAAGCCTGAACTATTGCATAAAATTCCTAATCATAAATAGAATACTTTTTCTTGGCATCATTAAGCTTCTCACTAAAATAGGCAATGGGCTTACCTTCTTGGCTCAAAACCGCTCCTATACCACTACCACTAGCATCACAATCTACTTGAAATACCTTATTGAAATCTGGAAGTGCCAAAACAGGTTGTTCTATGACTTTCTGCTTCAATGTATCAAAGCTCTTGTCTGCTCCTTTAGTCCATCTATACTCTTTTCTATCCCCTCTTATTGTCTCAGTTAGAGGTGCACACATGCTACTAAAATTCTTGATAAACTTTCTGTAAAAACTTGCCAAACCATGAAAAGATCTTACCTCCGTTGCACTCCTTGGCGTAGGCCACTCAATGATAGCCCTTACTTTTTCTGGGTCCATCTTAAGACCTTCCTCTGAGACAACAAATCCCAGGTATACCAACTCTTTCTTTGCAAAACTACATTTCTTCAGATTAATCAGCAACTTCTCCTCCCTCAGCTTCTCTAGAACTCTTCTGATATGCATCAGATGCTCATCCCAAGTCTTACTGAAAATCAAAATATCATCCAAATAAACAATAACAAAACTTCCCAAAAATTCTTTTAGTACCTCATTCATGAGCCGCATGAATGTGCTCGGTGCATTGGTTAGCCCAAATGGCATGACTAACCACTCATACAAACCTTCCTTTGTCTTGAAGGCTGTCTTCCATTCATCCCCTTCTCTGATACGGATCCTGTGATACCCACTCTTTAGATCAATTTTTGTGAAGTACTTTGCTCCACTCAAACAGTCCATGATGTCATCCATTCTTGGCAATGGAAATCTATACTTGATCGTTATCTTATTGATGGCTCGAGAGTCTGTACACATCCTCCATTCTCCATCTTTCTTTGGTGCTAGTACTGCAGGTACTGCACATGGACTTAGGCTCTCCCTTATCAGTCCCTTCCTCAACAACTCCTGAACTTGTCTGTTCAGCTCTTCATTCTTTGCAGGGGTCATTCTGTGGGCTGCCTTGTTTGGCAAACTGGCTCCTGGTATCAAATCCATTTGATGACTTATCTTCCTTACTAGTGGTAAACCTTCTGGTACATTATCAGAGATAATGTCCTGGAACTCTTCCAACATATCTGAAACTTCTGCTGGTACATCTTCACATTTCTCTTGACTAATCTTAGGAATCAATGCAAAGCAATGACGCTCATGCTTCATACCCTCCAAAAACTTTCTACCATCTACCAAGCAAATTCTGGCAGTACTGCATACCTTTTCTTCCACCTCCTTCAAGGGCTTCAACTTATGACATACTCCATCCTTTGTTAGGGAGTATGTATTTGCACGGCCATCATGGACAGCACTCTGATCATACTGCCACAGCCTCCCCAATAACATATGACATGCATCCATCGGTATGATGTCACATAGCACCTCATCATGGTAGTCACCAATCTTGAACTTCACTAAACACTGTTCATTGACCAAAGCTCTATGGTCCTTCTGCAACCATGCAATCCGGTATGGATGTGGATGCTTTCTTGTTGTCAACTTCAACTTCTCAACCATCTCCTCTGAAACAAGATTATCAGTGCTTCCACTGTCAATAATAATATCACAACACTTACCTTCACATTTGCACCTTGTGTGGAATAAACTCTTCCTCTGATTGGGTTCTTTCTCCTCATTCAACAAAGTTCTTCTGACAACTATTGTTGCTCCCCTTTCTGCATCTTCAGAGCGCTCAGACTGTGCATCTTCATCCACATGTGCAACTCGTGCATTACCTTCAAGTCTTCTATTCATCCTTCCCTGATGTTGCGGACACTCCTATGCTCGATGCCCTTCTTCTCCATATTGGAAACAAGTTCCTCTAAAACCTCCTCTTCCAGGTCCTTGCCCAAGTCTGCCTCTTCCTCTTCCTCTTTGCTCACCATTGTTCTGGTCACGAGGGCGGTAGCTATTATCACCTCTCTGATTTCAACTAGTACTAGCTTCTTCACTTTTCTTTGCATCTTCATTTCGGCCCCCATAGGGTCTTCCACCACTCCTTCTGCCTTGACCTCTTCCCCTTTGCTTGCTGTCAAATCTTTTATTCAGCTTCTCTTCTACCTTCAAGGAAAACGGGTACGCATCTTCTATGGTGGTCATTCTGACCAGGCTCAACTCCTCTTGAATACTTGGCCTCAACCCATTAATGCAACGGGCTACCTTCTCCTTATTGGGCTCTGCATGGCCTGTCCTGATAGTGATTTTATAAAACTCTTCTGTATACTCCTTAATAGACTTGTTACCTTGCTTCAATCCTTGCAGTTTCTTCAGCAACTCCATCTCATAGTCCATAGGAATGAACTGCTTCTTCAGTTTTGTTGTGTGGTTACACAACACGCCCCATTTTTGACTTGGCAAAACAGGGACCCAACTTCTTTTGGCTTGGTTTCTGTTTCTTGCTTTCTGGCAGTTTGGTAAAAATCAGTCAAGTGCATCATCACGTTGAGTCATGATGAGGTAAGTCCCCAGTATGAGGTTAGTTTGTCAAAATTCATATTTCGTATATGTGACCTCATATTCTGAAAGAACATTAAATTTCATGCAGGTTTGCCTTTTACATCACCCTGATATTCATCAGGATGTGAGAGTTATGAACAGTCAAAGTCTTGGTCAAACCTGATATTCGCAAGAGGGGGGTCATATTTTATAACCTCAGTCATGTTTCGAACATCATCATCATATTTGAGATATCCCCTGATATATCCTGCGGCTCAAATATCTGGACGTCAACTTTAGGCGGTAGTAAGTCTTTCCCGTCAAGTGGTCTTTTATACCGCGAACATCATCTTTCAAATATAACCTGATATTTGTTAATATCCTCCTGACGCGAAATATCACCCTTAGCAAATATCCTGATGACATCATCTGAATACAATAAATGAAGAAACAAACATCCTGATGACATCATCATCATATTTACATTACGACAGGATATTTTTCAAACATGATCATGTTCACCCAATATGACGATGACGTCATGAGACATTTCCGATACAAAGAACAAATATCATGATGACGTCGTCCTGATATTCCAAGGTGAGAACAAGTAAGTTTGAAGGACATCATCATATTTTGAAACATCACCTGATAGACAAAAATATCCCCCTGATGTGCTGAATGAAACGAAAGGTGCTTTTGTCACCCGAATCTTGTTTCGATAACAATTTCAATACTAGGGAGGATGATATTGAAACTCAACCTGATATTTGTGAATATCATCCTGCTCTCGTGATATCATGTCGTATAGATATCCCCCCACTCCCTTTGCCACCATTATGATTAAATGCACGCAGATATGGTAGGTGATTCCCGCCGACCCCGGAACCCAATGAAACATCTGGTGAGATCTTGAGTTTTCGCATGAATGATCAAAGATTGCAATCTAACTTGTCAGAGTACCCTAAATTTACCCTAACTGTGAGGTTAAAAGGCAATTCAACTGCCATTGTTACATTTACCTGCGTTAAAATTGTTTTACAGAGCACTAGCCTCCATATCCGCATAACAGCTACCGTTGCGCAATTCGAGCTCACAGATAGAAGGAAGGAAGTGATCAGCAGTTGAATTAAGAGCGTCTTGACGATATACTGGTATAAGGGAAAATCTGCATAACCAGGTAAGTGAACTGAAACCCTCATCATGTTGTTTCTAAATGATGTTGTAAGTTCTAGTTATGTATCCATATAAGTAAGTAATGTGAAATTGATGCAATAGGCATGATATTTGCAATGTGTATGCATGCATATCCCTGTTGTGAGAAGAAATGTTGTTAATTGCAGGTACCCATGGCTGAAAATGCTTAGTCAAGAGTCAGGAGGAATTCAGCAGGCCTATGTTCTCTTCCCAGAGAGGGGTCCTGTTCAAATATGGGGCAATTACAGACACCCATCAGGGGATTACTAACCTAGAGCCCTGGTCGGCCAAGCTGAATGATGGACATGACAAGAGTCCTGTGCTAGACGCAGTGTTTGTATCAGGTATGTGGAACGCTGCTGGCTTCCCATACTCCATGGAGTCTTCAGAGCTAGTCATTGAATGCGCCCAGAATTATAACCCTCAGACGAGGCAGGTGGTGAAGCATGGGAGAGTGTATGCAGACCTATCCATCAAAGGTCTCTCCCAGACATTTGGACTACCAATGGGCAGTAAGGTAAAGAGTGTAGACTTGAAGAAGTCTGAAAGAGAATACAAGGCCAACAAGAAGGCGACCAGAAAGAACATGTATGCTTGGCGGGCCGAGAACAGCACATACAATGCAGCGGCCAAGCTCCCCGTGCACATGTTCAAGTTTGACTTCAATGAGGAGTATCAGTACGTGATTGCCCTTTTGAACAGGGTGACTGGCCAGCCTGATGCTGGTGAATTTAGAGATTGGATGTACGGCATAATAATGATGTGTCTGTATGCAGACATCAAGCCACTGTGGGGCCAAATAATAAGCGATGCTCTGCATGAGCAACTGATGAACCTGGGAGGTTTAGATTGTGCATTCTATATGACGTCTTATATTGTTTATTCTTGTGCTTACAGATGGAAAACTAACAGGCACAAATGCAGCATATATCTGGGATCATCATCCCCAGCTGCAAAGAACCCACTATCTCAAGGACTACAAACTGGTCAATGATGCATTCTCTATGCATCTGGTAAGGACCATGGAAGAAGACAGAACAAAGAGATTGAGCATGGAAGCTCAAGAGGCAGTATACAGGCATGGGGCATGGTACATACAATTTGCCACCTTTTCCTATATCAGGGTGGAAGGTTTTGAAGGACATCCCCTGATGCTGCCAAGATATCCTACTGATGCAGTAGTGTTAATGGAATTTATCAGGCAGGGCTCCACCATGATACAAATGTATAAGGATGCCAAGAAGCTGCCACCAATTTTGTTCCCAGTTAGCATTGGCAACTACATGTGCCCTGACTCTGATAATATAAAGAAGGTGATGGTCACTCTGAACAAGATGAATCTACAGCCCTTTCCAATAACTAGACCATATGATCCTTACGGCCGAATACAGAAGATTCTAGGAAAGCCTATTCACCATAGGCACCTAGAGGATTTTTGGGCTGACTGTGAAGATGAGGCAGAAGCCAGGAGAAGGATGTATCAGAGATTGACTCTGAACCAGATCAGAACATTTGATTGCATATCCCTCCCTCAGCAGCTGAAGAGTGATGATGGCAGGATAATGGCGGATGAGTATGAGCAGAAGAAGATTTACAATGATACCATCTCTGCACCTGACCTCACCATGCAGGAGGATATGTCCTTAGACCCATTCCTTGCCAGAACCCTACACTTGACCCAAGCTTGGGTAGATGCACAGGTAGAGGCATTGAAGAAGAAGGGTGTTGCCATCACAGTGGACAACAAGAAGAAGGGGCAGGACATCCCTATAGATGAATATGACGACTTCCTGCTGGAGAAGAGGAAGACTAAGGGAGAGAGGATCCCTCCACCACAACAGCCTAGCAAAAGGGCCCCAAGGGGCAAGAGGGTGGAAAAAGGACCCAAAGGGGTCATAATTGAAAGGGCAGTATTCACAACGGAGGAGGCAGCCAAATCAGGATCAGAATCAGATTCTCCTCCAAAGCCCAAGAAAACCAAGACAACAGAGGCTAGAATCACAGAGACCCAAGAAGTGGGTCAGTCATCCAAACAACCAGGCAAAGATATCCTCATGGAGGAGGAGCCTGAAGAAGAGGAGGAAGCTCCACTAATAATAAGAAGAAAGAGGAGAGCTCCACAAGTGTTGGTTCCCACCACACCTAAGAAACCAAGAACCTCCATGAGAGGTGAGATAAGTCAACCCCCAGCACAATTACAAGGGGCAGGTAGTGAAGTGCCGAAGGAACTTCAGCACAATGTTCCGCTTCCTACCATTGTCAAGTTCAAAACTAAACTTGCTAAAGAGCAACAAAAGGAAGCATCTCAGACACAAGCAGAAGGACATGTCTCACTAGAAGAGACAATCAATTTGTCTGATGATGAGGTTGTGTAGGATGTGTCTACACAGAACATGGAAACACTGGTTGCTGGTACAAGCATGACTCCTCATAAGCCTCCATCTGGTCAATCAGTACTTGAGGAGATGAAACAAGCAGAGGAAGAGCCAGAAAAGAGCCTAGAGCAGGTAGCTCAGGACATAGGGCTGGATACACTAATCACTGAGGTGACAAGTCCTGTAGTGGTGGATTTAACAAAGAAACAAGATGCAAGTCCTGAACAGCCAGCAGGATCACCTGATAAGGACCATCCAACAGAGGAGATAGAGATGGCAGAAGCAGAAAGCCATGCTCTTGAATCAGGCCAGCAAAGCCCACAGGGTACATCAGCAGGACCTGCTATAGTGGAGGTCCAAGAAATAAAGGCTGATGAGAAAAAGGAAACGCTAGAGGATCCTGCCGCTAAGACACAAGAGGTAGATAGTGCAGGCATAGAACAAATAGCAGCTGCAGAACAGATGCCATCACCTCAGGTAGATCCTATGATATCCGGTATGGTGTACATACCACCAGAAATAGAGAAACAAAAGGAGGATGATCAACCTCCACAAAGGGAAGAACTGGGGACAGGTGAAGAAATGATGGAGAAAGATCATGATCATCATGATCTACATACAGGTACACCGCAGGGTTCCCCACACAGAGAAGATGCTCCCCCAGAAAAGGAAGTTCCTCAACAGGAGGAGGCACCACAGGATCAGCAGCAAGGTGAGCATCAAGAGAGAGAAAAGGAAAAATCACCATCTCCACAACACTTGTTGATAGAAACGGGAGATAGGGGTGAACAGCATCATGATGCTGAAAAGCATGATCAGGTGCCTCCATGGTTAGAAAAGGAGGTAAATGTTGAGGAAGAGATTGAAATTCAAGAGTTCGACATCTCCACCCTATTCTCCGTGGATATAATGAAGCCCAAGAGGAAGGCCAGGATGACATCGGCCATCAAAAGAGATCCGGCGACAGGGAGAAGAACCGCACAAATTGCCATACCTGTGGTGGAGAAGGAAAAAGGTAAAATCACTGTCGATGAATTTCATATCAGTATAGTTGATTTAGGTTTTGCTAACGAGGACCAGGAAGGTCAGAAGGGAAAGGACATCATTGACTCTCTAATTCAGAAAGTGAAAAGAGAGAAGGAGAAAAATAAGCAACATAAAGAGCACATTGCTCAGTTGCATGCATACATTAAAGGCTTAACCAATCCTGATGATACTACAAGTGAAGCTGCAGTCCCATTGACTGCCATTTCTCAGGAGGAAGTAAATAAATTAGACCTCATGAAGCATGAGGCATCCGTAATAAGGAAATGGATGTCATCCACATTGGATGATGCTATAGAAATAATGAAGACTTCTTTGAAGAGGTGGAGCATATTAAGTGACTCCAAAACCAAGGTGGACAAATTGCATATGCAGACCGGGAAAAGGTCTTATAAACTGGAGAAAGTCCTCAGCCTATTGGGAGAAATAAGGAAGAAAAACCCACAACTGCTTATCAGTAAGCAGGTATTGAATAATAATACTGCATTATTAATAGACATCTGGTACAAGGATGTGCAGTTTGAATGTGGGGTCCTCAAGAGATGCAATAATAAGCTGAGGGAGATCAGCATGAAGTTGCGGGACCTAATGGGAATTGAAGCAAAGATGCTAGAAACATTAGAAGGCAAAGTAGAGGGAAAAATAGAGAATCAAGATGAAGACTCTGCCCTTAAAGCTCTATACAGTAACTTCCAAATGGAAACAGATGGTCCACTCATCCACTTGACAAAGGAGATTATAAATAAGGTGATGAGAATCAAGGTCAAGATGGAGACCTACAATGAGACATTGCAGGACAGGGAAAATAAGCTGGATAACAACAGGGATAAGTATGAAGCACACAAGCATGCCATTATCAAGGCAAAGATTCAAGATGGTGGAGGAATAGATCAGGTTGTGCAGTCATATGAACAGATCCGGAGCAGCATGCAACCCCATATGCAGCAGCATCATCATCAAGATAGCGAAGGTTCAGGAAGCGATGCAGATGATGATGACCCGCATGAATCAGCTGAAGAGCATGATGGACATACATCATGAAGGGGGATATTTACATAAGTAATATAGATAGTTGCCAGCTGGCAACTTGTGCCATTTTGTATGAATTGACAAGTCATGAAATTATGACCATAGATTTGTATTGATAAATCTAGATCGTAGATCTTTTGTAACGGCCTCCTCACCTTATGCTATAAAAGGTGGTGGAATGCCTTGTTGTAGACATTCGAAACTTAATTGAAATCTGTTTGCTGAAATATTCAGGGCTTATTTCAAAGTTATTGCATATGTACATATCTTTTGCATACTTAATGGAAGAGAAGAGTATTTTGATTACAAACCTTCGTAAATCTTGAGTAATCTATGTTTGAATTCTGGATATATGCTTTGATTTGCTGCGTCCCTTGGAGTGCTCATCATGTTGCATGTATTGTTTTCATTCATTATCCTCTGAAGTTTGCATCAACTGTATCTAGCTGTGGAATGTCCTGGTGAACATATGGTTTGATTTCTTCTCCTCATGACAGTATCAAGCATGTATGTGGATCAAAAGCTAAAGGTTCAACTTAATTAGAAGTATTTCTTTTAATTTCTTTCAACTTCAGAACATCTCACGATCGCAATTGCAAATAAACTGATAATCTTAAGCAAACAACACCAAATATGCAGACACCTCATAGATAATAGCAAATATTTAGCATATTTGAACACTAAGCATACACAATCAAAAATATCATGCAAAGATTGAGGTATTTTACTTCTTTTCATCAAATAACTGCATAATTTGACTTCTCTGTAAGGAATTTCTGCAGAAACGTCATGATGATGGTACATTTTCACATAAGGCCCCAAAATGGAAACAGCAATTCACATTAACTACTGAGTAACGTCAGTCGATTAAGACCTAATCACCGGAGACTTGGGATCTCAAATTTCTTGGATTTGCAGTATCTTTCAAGATGAATAAAGGTTAATGTGTACTTTTATTCTATGTTTGTTTATGAATAACATCATGACCAACAAGTTTCTCCACCATCTGATCCCATCTAGTAATCTTTGCTTTTCCTCTTCTATTCCTCTCTAATTGGACCTCCTTCTACCAAATATTGGCGTGGCCTTTCAACTTTGTTTTTGCAAACTTAACCTGATCTGGGTCCTCCACATCTTCATACTCAAAATACTCCTCCATGTCATTGATCCAATCAATAAGTTGTTCTGGATTCAAATCTCCAGAATATGTAGAAACTTCAATCCTGGGCCTCTTTCCGATCTTCGAAATGACCCTCAACAACCTTACTTCTGTAGCATCTTCGGTAGCTTCTTGTTCTTCCTCAGATGGCTCTTCTTCAACTTCATCTTCACTTTCTTCTCTTGTCCTCAGCTCAAACCCTCTTCGTAGCTCCTCTTGCAATGCATCGATTCTCCTTTGTAGGGCTCTAAAACCCTCTTCCGTCAAAGCATTCCGCCCAACACGATTTCTTCGTGGAGGCATCTTGGTCTCCACAGCAAACCCACAACCTCAGGTCTTGGTGCAAACTGCCTCACGATCGACGATCTGTCTACACACTCAGGATCCCTCGCTCTGATACCACTTGATGAAGGGGGTAAATCACAAAACACATAATAACAGATATTGAACATAGCAAATAGAACTTTCTTTTATTGAACTGGGTAACTCATTACATTATAGAAGCTCAATTACAATCAGAGGATGAATCCTCTACTGGCTGCAACACATTACAGCTTTCCCAACCTCAAGACTCTAGAATCTTCAATCTTTTGTAACCCCAAATCAGCTAGGGTTTCTATTTTCCCACTTATTATTGACTCTACACTGGCCCCCCTTAACTCTACTACAGCCCAGGGTTCCCAAAATAGTCATAAATAGCACTTTTTGGCGGCTTCTAGCTAAATTTTGAATTTTTGCAACTCCCTCCAAAAGTAGGTCAACTTCCGGGAAGCATAACTTTTGATCCGGGTGTCCGATTGACGAACCATTTTAAGCACCGGAAAGCTCGCGATGTGAACTATCATGCTAGAAATTTGTAAATAGATTTCCATCAACTTTTTGGGACATTATGGAAAGTTTTAGTGCCTCATATCTCATTCCAGAAATTTTTAGGGGCTTTTCAGAAAACTAAAACTTTAATGTCTTTCAGCTCACAAATAATCTTTGCCTGATTCCTTCGCCAAAGGTCTTATATTTCCATTATGTAACTTTCTGGAAGTTTTTGCTTCGTTATGTGCCCAAATGCAAACTTTCTAAAAATAGCAGGTACACTTTCCTAATTAGGCAGGTCGCTATTTTTAGCAGTTTTGGAAAAAACTTAAAGTCCTACATTATTATTCTAGATATTATTGAACCAAAAACACTAATTATGGAAAGAAATGAAAACAACTACAATGATTTTGAATTAACTTCTTTTTGGGTGATGTAAGATTGCCCTTACACCACTAGATGCTCCTACATCAATCAGTCTCTCTGAGCATAAGCTTATTCATTCTGGCTTTGCTCCAGAACTCATCCTTGCAATCTTTAAAGATCATGTTTATTTTCTTTGGAGTGATGGAGGGATAGAGTTGGATAGCAATCTGCTCCTAGATTTCTAGGTCTTTTGCTTGGGCATTGTTCTTTCTTATTTCAAGTTCCTTCTCTAAGCTTTTGGGAATCAGAGATATAATTTCAATGAATGCCTTGTTGCAGATGTTTAGATACCTGACTGTGGCATCTTACAATATCTTCTGATCAGCTTCACTATATTCATCATAAAATTCAACCATTAATTGCAGGTTCCCATCCACAGTAACTGATTTGATGATATCATCAATGTAGAGAGTAGGATTTTCAACGAATTCTTCTGCCTCTTCTTCCTTGTTATGACCAGTAGAAGGTTCACCAGATGATTTCTTCTTCTTCTTCTTCATTTTCTTGATCTCCTCATCAGATTCTATCTCTTCTTCATCCTTCTAACTTGTATAGGACCTTGTTGCCTTTTTCTTTGTTCTCTTTTCTCCTTTTCTAGATGTCTGGGCTTCCAATTTTGATGCCTTTGAGCTTTTAGCAATGGCAAGTATAGAGCTCTTAGAGGATCTGGTCTAGGAGGGGGCTTTCACCAAAGCACTTTCTTTTTCTACTTCTTCCTTCTCTTTCGTTTCCCTTTCCATATTCTCTCTGTTGGCATCAAGTGCCTCCTTTGATATTCCATATCTCTTGGCAACTTCTTTCACTTCCCTTCTTACTTTTCTCTTGATCTCAGGCTGTCTTAGTTCAACATGAATTTTTACACTCAGCTCTTGGTAGTTTCCAAACCTTTCTACCTTAGGGTCCTTGGGATGATTCTACAGATCTTGAATATGCAACTCTAGAATTTTCTCATCAACTTCATACCCCATTGGCATGATCCAGACTATCCTTGGCTCTACTACCTCTATTAGGCATTGATCAGTTTCTACCATAAAAGCATATTGTATCCTTATACTTTTCAACTAGGGATTGGGAAATTCTCTCTCTGGCCCACATCATGTTTTGGAAGTTTTTGAAGTAACCCCACAGAGCTGTATTTCGTGCCTTAGCATCCCCAAGCCCATGCAAGTAATCTCTGATTTGAATGGCAACAGGTCTGTCATTTTGCCAAACCCAACCACTGGATCCAGGCAGCTCATTCATAAAGTAAAAGAACAAACACAGTATGAGCCCTCCATACTTGAAAGAGTTCTTCTTGTCCTTCTTGATCTTTTGTAGGTTTTCCAACAGTTGGCTTAGAAGAAGTTCACAAAGATCATAATCTACATTCTCTCTTAACATCTGATAAGTAGTGTAAATTGCAATTCTGGGTACTGAATTTTCCCTGCTGGAGTGATATATCTTGTAACCAGTTACCATGGAGACAAACTTGACATCTGGATCAGTGATGTCTTCTATTTTCATTGCTCTCTTGTCAAATTTTGATCTGGTAGCCTCACTCACAGTTTGGTTTTTGACTGATTTGAGAACAGGTAACCCTCCGGATGAGTGCAGACCAGTTACCACCCTAATAGCATCCTTTGTGATCTTAAAAGGTCTATTCAACCATATGAAGTTATCATGCACTCTGATCAAAACATACCTGACCCACTCATCTTCTGCAAAACTGGGGAAATGGATGCACTATCCGAAATGCTTGTCTCGGATAGCCTTGTACTAAGGTTTGAGTTCAAAAGACTCATCTATTAACTGATTGTGATAGATATCCATTATCTTGGATTCCCCAAATTCTTCAATGTTTTCATGAATATATGCCCTAACATCTTCTACATGTAAAACCCCATGTGGAATGCTTGGAAAGGCGCCTAGGGGATCAATTTCTAGGGATTTGTAGGGATGTTTCTTGACTTTGGGACACGTCCTATCAGTGATCTTCACAACATTTAGAGTAGCCATCTTTCAAGAGATTCAGAGATATGTTTTCAAGAGCGGAAAATACCTTTTATGCTTCTAGGGTTCACGATATGATCTGGATCGGATGGCTGGAAGAATCAACTTTTGCGGTTGATCTCTGATGGGCTTGAGACAATTTCATTGCAAAGCTCCTTTTCTCGAATGCAAATGTACAAGTGGTGAATAAAAGAACCCTTTTATTTCTGTGCAATCCCTAATTCCATTTTGCAATAAATGCACAACTTAGGTTATTCTGGTTCCTTGTTTTCCTTGTTTCTGAGAAAGATCTTTCCGGATCACTGAGATGCACTTAGAGTTATTCTTGGTGAATATTAGCAATCTATCTACCTTTCTCCGATCATTCCATTTATCCACAGATCAAGATACCTCAATTTGAATCATACTAGATCTAACTATGAAAATCTTGTTCTTACCAGATGACTATTAAACTGGATCAATCTTGGTAGATTAACCTCTTCTAAATTTCTTACGAATCTCCCAAATCTTTACCAAGACTTATTTAGATGTTTCTTTGAGAACTCTTTAATTCATAACTCTCCTTGTGCCAATTTTAGGCACTAATTAACTGGCTGGGGGAAGTTGTATTTCCTTTGTGACTCCCCCTAAGCCAGAGCTCACTATTTAGTTTTCGGAAGGAATATCAGCACCAGATTCTGGTGCGGATCCATCCCCAACATTTTTAGTACTTCTCTTTACCCAAATCTTGTTAATCTCCCTTTGAACTTCATCTGCAATCACTTTTCCTTTTCCTTTGTCTTGAGTTTGATTATTATGTACCAGACCCCTTTTATCCTGATTCTTGCTTATGCAGAATTTGGCAATATGACCGGATCTATTGCAATTGTGGCAAACAACATTTCTTTGCATTTTGTATTAATATCCTCTTGATCTACATTGATTAGCCATATGTCCCATTCTATTTCATGCAAAGCATCTACCATTGAATGAATTGTTCATTTGCATATTTCTACATTCATGAGATTTGTGACCATACCTTTTGCAGTTGAAACACTGTCTGGAGAAGGATGAATTAGTCTGATTCATTCTCTTTCTGCACTAATTTTTTTTATGACTAAAGTTATTATAGTTTTGGCAGTATCCATTGAAGGATGGATATCTTTGAGCATTTGGTTGCCTTACCGGATGTCTTCTAGGTCTGTTCCTTGGATTTCATGATCCAAAGTTCTTCTGACCAGATCCAGAGCTTTCACCTTTCTCATATCCCAAGCCATGCTTGTCATCTACCCTCTTTTGGCTTTCAAGAAGAACTTCAAGTTAAGCAGAGCTTATCTTCAATTTCTCTTTGTACTCATTTATTGTTTGAAGATCCTTTTTAAGAGTGTCTATCTGATTCTTAAGCTATTCTTCATTATCTCTAGCATCTTCAAGATCAGATTCCAGATGCCTGATTATTCTATCCATTTTGTGGCAGTCTTCCGACTTCTCCTTGAGAGATTGATTTAGATTATCTTCAATTTTTCTTTTCTCTTCAATTTCTTGGGTAAATTTCATAACTCCTGATTCCATTTCATGTCTCACCATAATGAATTCTTTTGATAGCTTCTCACATAACTTATTTTTTTCATTCAATTCTTCATTAGTGTCATTGGCTTCACTTTGATTTGCTAATTGTTGAAGTAGTTCATTTCTCTTTTTCATAGAGATACTCAATTTTTCTCTGAGTTCATTTATGAAATAATCATCTTGTTTGATTCTTTCTCTTAGGGCATTGACTTCAAAATGAGTTTTTTCAAGATCATCTAGGGTATACTAAAGTTGCTCCCTCATACTATACATGTCCATTGAGATTCATTGATCTTCCTCAAGCTGTTAGGCTATTGTTTGGAGGCACTTAGCTTTGATACCAATTGTTGATAACTGAGAGGGGGGGTGAATCAGTTATCTTAATTATTTAACTTTCTCTTCTTCTTTGACAATTAGTGTAGTATCAAAACTTGTAAGCATAAATGAACATGAAGGCAGAAATGAAATCAACACACATAACACAAGGATTTTTACGTGGAAAACCCTATTAAGGGAAAAACCACGAGGTGAGTAACCCAAGATTGTATTCTCTGTTAAAAGAATAGATGTACAAAATGGCACTTGCCAATTAGGGCTCACTGCCCGAGCACACTGCTCACAAGAGGCTCACTACCTACAAGAGACTCACTATCTACAAGTTATAAGAATAGTAACCAGGTATTTGAACTAATGAGAAGCATCCACATATGTTGACATTCAGTTCCGATTAGGCTCAATAAACTGATCTACTGCACTTCATTCTTCCTCTGCTTTAGGCTACTGTTATGTCACATACCAGACCTGTATTTCTACTTCACACCACACCACACACACCTTCATACTAAAATCAATCTGGTATATATATCTGCATCAATTATTTTAATCATCTTTCTAGTCGGCATCTAGAAAACTCAAGATATTTCTAAACTCTGGTCTGTCAGCTGCATTCATGCTTACTAAGTGATGTGAATCAAAAAGATAGTTATAGAAGTGATCAATCATGTTGGCCAATCATGAATGATACCTTAAGAACCTTGATCATCATCAATATCTCATCAGGATTAAGGTCTGATTCTCTACCAATCAGTTTTTTCTCTGTCTACTCTGCCAAATAGGAACCCAATACTTAGGTGCTCATATCTCTTCATTCTTTCATCACCGGAGACTTGATCCTTAGAATATATCAGTCAAGGTACTCCTCTTGACTTCCCAAAGTTTGCACTTTACAAAGATACTTCCTCTGAGAGATCCAGACCTGATTGTCAGAGCTTACTGCAAGCTCTGTTCTTGGTCACCAGACCAAAATACTCTTCAATCTGACTTCTGGTATAGACACACCATGTCCTACAGATGTGTGGGATGGTCTTTGTTGCCATCAATGACAACACCCATGAAGCCACACAGTGTCTCTTGTCAACATTTTCATCATTGTTATATTTGGTACCCATGTACACCTCTGTGACACCCTCAAGAGTGAGCTTATACTTATCATTAGTATTGTGCAAAAAACTATCAAACACCAGAGCAAAATTTATATCAAGACCAGGAAATATCATGATGCCTGCTTCTTTGAGCAGCTGTCTACCTTTACTAGGAGTCATATCTTTCAATTCATTATCCACTGTTGTTTTTAACATATCAATTAATTGTCTTTCATTGTTAGCCATGACATCATCAACTGATTCCTGATCTCTTTACCCTTGCATTTATATAAAACTGATTTAAACTCTTTAAAATGAATAAATTGATCATCTAAAATAAAAGACTCATATGCTAATTATCTAGGATCCTCATCAGCAGGCCCCTCCTCATCATACTCTATATCAGGAGACTGGTAGCATTGCATTTTTCATTTGGATATTCTAGCTTCCTATTGATGTGGCTCTTCTTCTTCTACAGACTCCTCATCACCAGAAGACAACAACTCTATCTCTGCGAGTTGTTTCCCCTTCTCATCTAATGCTCTATTATACTTCTCAATTACTAGTTCAACTTCAGCTTCTTCTATGTTCCTAATAATGTCATCATGTGGGTATGGGATATGTGTATATCTACTGAGGTTTTTTTTTCTCCTTGCAAAATCAATAAAACCCTCAGGATCAAATCCCTTTCTTGTCTCTACACATCTCATGTTGTAATGCATTAATTTGTCCATGATGAGGCCATAACCTTCTTTAGACACCACAGTAAAATCCCTGAAGCACAAAGTACTAGGCATGAAGTATTGTTTGTCATAGGCACTCAAATTCATCACATTAGAGTAGTTTATTTTCCTGACTATCTCTAAGTAGGCAATTCTGTCAGGAACTATCTTGGGCAATATAAATGGGGTATCTTCAAAACCATAAATTCTGACCATGGGTGAATCCTCAAAACAATACCAGTCTCCCCAGTTGTGGGTAATAGTAGGAGGACCACCAAAATCTTTGGGTCTAAGAAACCTCTTTATTTCATTTCACAGTGAATATTCACAAGGATGATTCAAATATCTATACAACACTTTTACACAGTATTCTTCAAAATGAATATAACTAGAATGGGCAAACCTGGTGTCCCATATCCTCATCCACATTTGCATAGGTGACTTTTGTCCCCACTGGTCCATTTGAGCAACTTTGAATTCACTTGGCCATAATCCCATTTCCTGGCCATAATAAAGTACCATTTGCATGAGGAGTGAGTAGTGCTCAAAAGAGACTGATGGGGCGTTCTTCTTGATTGCAGTTAAAATAGAATCCATTCTTCCAAAAATATAGGCAGCATAGTCAAACTACCTAGCATTGTGACACTGGATATCTGTGGCTATCACCATTAAAGGAATTGTCATAAAATTAGGAACCTCTGATCCTAGGACTTGGCCCATGGAATAATATGTGTATTGTATATATGGTTCAAACAATGACACATGGAATGGAGGTCCATCATTATCATTAAGAGGCACTATTTCTCCTTCTACCTTAGGCCTGTGAAGAGGTAATCTCCATCCATTATATGTGGTGTCCATCCTCCAATATTCTTTGTCCAAATCTTAAAAAACTATGGGAACAATACACAAATCATCTAATCAAATACTTCACAAATGACATTTTTGGACAAATGTATAACAGGCTCTCTTTGCGGATTGCATATGGCCTTGAGGCTTGGATTGTAATGTTTAGCCGGGAGTTTGAGGAGTTCTAAATTCACAAACACATTAGGGACGACCAATTTGCCTAAATTCAAGTGCCATGGATTAGACAGTGGGACATTCTTGAATCTTCTATTGTAATGGAATTTGAATAAGTCATAACCTCTTATTGGTGTCCACATATTTCCAAGGTATTTGCATTTGTCTTCCAATTTCTCTACCTTTGCCCTAAGTTGTGTAGACCTTCGGGCTTTAGGGGTGGATCCACGCAATTGGTCAATTAAATCCTGATTCAGTTTCTGATCTTTTATTTTTTCATTAGGGCTTTTGTCAATTTTTTATTTCTTCAGTTTACTAGTTTCACCTGGCTTCTTTATGTCCTTTCCTTTTACTGGAGTCTCCATTAGAATTATGTATGGCAAATTCAAACTGTAGTCTATCACACAGATGTTTTTAAGTATGTACCTATTATCCGATGATTGAACTATGTTATCCTTTCCTCTGAGTTCTCGCTTATGCACTCCTTTCAGATAATTCATTTGAATCTAATTGCAATGATTTCAAATGGCTCTTTAAAGGATTTCTTCCTAGTCTACAATTAATTGTTTCAGTGTATTAAATTTCATGATCGTTATGAGATGTCACATTGTCATAAGTCCCCTCATCGGTAGGAATTTTGTAATGTTAGGGTGGTCGAATAGCTTCTTATGGCACGAACATTTGCATGTGGATCAATCACTATGACCCTTCATTTTGTCTCCTCGATGTCATCTTTTATAAAAACATATATAAGTTTTTATCCGCAAGATATTTCAAGATCTACCTGATATAGAAATGAGCATGGCTATCGTCAGCCTGACTTAATTTATCACCATGGGAATATCATCTTACTCTGATATTTCAAGTGTCTCTGATATGAATATTGACAAGAGTCTTATCGATAAGTGTGGCTACTATCATCATTGAAACAACATATGATATCGAGATGATCTGATCCAAGCTATCCGATCACAGTTGTTTCCCTGATACCTTTATTTTATCCTTTATCGGAATGATCATCATGATATGTCACCGACATCCTTCATCGTTGTGACCATCAGTTCAGCAAGACTTGTAAACTTTGTTCCGACTTGTTCACTTTTGCTGATGGTTTTTATCCTCCATACATATCGGTGTGACTTAGGATGAAACAATCCCTTTGGTCCCTGAGACATTAACAAGTTGGAGACACTTTAATTCTTCTCCCTGATGTGTATTTCTTTTCGATGCGCCACTAGCTCCATCCATTCCACGGGTTGTTTGGCAAGAGTCCCATCAAACTTTCTCATCGGTGTGATCTATACTGTCAGGGAAGTGTTCAGAGTATCCTCCAATACTATTTTCTTTTTCTAATAGTCTTTACCGTTATTTAACTCAGTGTGACTAGGAATTTTCTCTCCGATGAAAGGTCATCGGTGTTACTCTCTTCATCAGTGATTCTTGAAGTCTTCACTCTGACCACAAACCTCATGTTGATACACCTCTTAGCCCATCTCATATAGAACATGGATTGGTATAAAGAAACTGAGGTCTTGTCGAAATTAAGGAACTGAGGCTCCTTATCATATATAGTGTGATGGGTGAGACCAATGTTTGTGGCAAAGATCATGTGATTTTATAAAATTCATCCACTGCTATTATGATTTTGGGCACATGATTTTTTGATTTTGTTGGACATGAGGTGGGTAGGAGTATAGGAAAATTTTGAAATTTTCCTGTCCCAACAGTGGCTCTATCTGGGATGTATACCCTTTGTGGGTATAACAAGAATTTAGATCTCTTGGGAAGTAGACCACATTATTTTTATTTTTATTTTTATTTTTATTTTTTATTTTTAGATGATCCTATACTACTGTACATGGAAAAGTTTTTGTTATTGTTGAGAGATTCATAGGACTGTCCATGTACAGGCAGATCCTAATCCCTTTTGATCACCCTAAACTACTGTGCATGGAATAAGAGTATTTTGAGAATTATTTAACAGTTGTCCATGCAATGGCAACACTTATTTCTCTTTGTGCATGATTTTGATATTTTCATGAAAAGAAAGGTTTCAGAAACTATCCATGCACTGGTAGCTCTTGCTCTTCTCTAGACATATTTTGAAGATAGTAAGAATCATCTCCCCCTTTACCAGTGACAATAAAAGGGCCTAACCACAAGGCTTCAAACTTTCCATGCTTTCCCTTTTCTTGACATCAGGCATTCCACATCAATACCAAATCATTTATTTCAAATTTCCTGTCCTTGGCCTTTTTGTCAAAAAGATATTTCACTTGTGATTGCAATTTGATGTTCTATTTTTGAGCTAGTCTCCTTGTCTCATCAAGTTCTGCAAGATGTTATAATATTTCCTCCATTGGTTCAGGGACATTTAAATCCTCTTGAAGAACAAATTTGTACACTGGTAAAAGATTTTCTAATGGCATCCTTGCTTGTGTTCCATACACCAGTTCAAAAGGAGATCTCCTAGTTGTTCTCTACATAGTAATCCTATCAGCCCACACAGCCATTCTTAATTTGGAATCCCATGCCTTTTTGTTTCCCTCCAACATTCTTTTTATAATTTTTAGAAGATTTTTGTTACTGGATTATGCCTGCCTGTTTGCTTGTGGGTGGTAAGGGGTAGCATTAGACACAGTGATGCCATATACATTGCAAAAATTTTTGAACTCATCAGACCTAAAACACATTCCGTTGTCTGTAATCAACCTCACCGGGGTGCCAAATCTAAATATAATATTTTCCATTAAAAAGTTGATCACCACTTTGCTTGTCGCTTGTTTAGTTGGGATTGCTTCCACCCATTTTGTGAAGCAATCTGTTGCCACTAAAATCCATTTGTGTCCTCCACTTGACTTCTCTGCAATCTCTCCTATGAAGTTAATACCCCACTGATAGAATGGAGCCTCCACCTGCATGGGTTTCAAGGCTAGTGCTCCCTGATATTTTAATTTTCCTAAAAATTTCTGGCATGCTTCACATTTTCTCATGTAATGATATGAATCATTAAAAACTCTAGGCCATTAGTATCCATCCCTCAGGATCTTGTGAGCTATAGTCTTTGTTGAGAAATGCCCTCCACACACACCTTCATGTAACTCTTTCATGACATGTTTTGACTGGTGTTCATCTAGGCATAGTAGTAGAATACCATCCCTATTCTTCCAGTAAAGATCTCCATCAATAAATACATATTTTGAAGCCTATAATTTAAGTGTCCTTCTCTTGTTATCATCATACCCTTCAGGACATTTCATGTGTTTCAGATAATATATCATGTCAGTATACCATGGAGTATGCTCAATGCTAGAGCTTGTGTCATTAACATCATTAGCATTACATATTTGAGAAGCCTCGAGATTATTTTCAGCCATTAATCTAGAAAGACCTTGTCTTCTCACTAGTTTGGTGATCTGGATTTCAATATTAAACTCCTGAATTCTATTGATCCATCTACATCTTCTGCCTATAACCTCAGTTTGGACTAATACATCTTTTACTGCAGGATTAGGCACATATGCTATTATTTTAGCTCCCACCAAGTACGGCCTAAAAGATTTAACTGCCTTCACTAATGCATATGTCTGTTTCTCAACTATGTCATATTTTAATTCTGCATTTTGAAGAGATTTGCTAAAAAATGAAATGGGTTGTTCATGTCCTTCATTATTTTTCTGTAATAATACTGCTACAACTGTATGATATGAGGCAAATGAGAATAGTTGTAATGGCTTACTGAAATCAGGGGATATCAGAACTGGGGCTTCTTTGATTGCCTTCTTAATGGTGGAAAATGCCTCTACTATTTCTATTGTCCACTTCACTTCTAAATTCCTCTTCAACATTCTTGATATGGGACTAACAATTTTTGCAAAATTTGATATGAATCTCCTAACAAAGTTGATTTGGCCAAAGAATGACTATATAGCTTTTACATTCTTAGGAATGGGAACTTGGTCAATGGATTTTCCTCTTTCAGGATCTATTCTTACTCCATCTTTTGAGACTATGTGACCAAGCAACTTGCCCTCTGTTACTGTGAAATGACACTTCTTAGGATTCAACGAAATTCCATATTCTAAGGCTCTAATAAAAATTTTCTCTAAACGTGTACAATGATCCTTAGCCTTTTTGGAATATGCTATCATGTCATCCTGATATACTATCATGATTTTATCAATCAATTCTGCAAAGGCCACATCCATCACTCTTTGGAATGTTGCTCTAGCATTTGTGAGTCCAAATGGCATCCTTAAATATACATACGTTCCCCATGGTGTGGTGAATGCAGTCTTATATTGTTCTGATTCTTTGACTTTCACCTGATTATATCCTGAGAAACCATCCATCATTGACAATAGTTCACACCCAGTAACCTTTTGTAGTATTGCTTCCATATTAGGAAGGGGATAGTTGTCCTTAAGAGAAGATTTGTTTAGATTCCTGAAGTCCACACATAATCTAATATCACCATTTTTCTTTCTGACAGGTACCAAATTAGAAACCCAAGAAGAATGCCTAATGGGTTTAATGATAGCTCCATCTCTTAGTTTTGTGAGTTCTTCAAGCATCTTAGGGACCAATGTGGGATTGATAGGCCTCTGTTTTTGCCTGACTAGTTTAGCATCCAGTTTTAATGGTATTTCATGTTGAAAAAGATCCTCCCTATATGCTCTCAAGTCATCATATGACCATGCAAATACATGTCTATACTTCCTGAGTAAGTTGATGAGCATGCCCCTGATTTTCGGACTGAGTTTCTTTCCAATGTATACATTCTTTGGGGCTGCCTACATCCCCAAATTAATCTCTTCAAGGTCATTCTATACTACTGGTGTATCTTTCATTTTAAATCTATCACATCCATCAAATGCTTTTTCCAACGCTATGAGTCCCTTAGGTATTTTGTTTGTTTTCAGCTGAACTATCTCTTGACCAAGGAGAGCTTCTTTTCAATCATGTTCTTCCACAAACGCATTAAAATCAATCTCTTGGTTTTCATAGTGATCAGCACAATGCAAGAAGTTGATTATATCAGTATCATTATCAAACACTTGCTAGTTATGTACATTATCCAGGATAGTCGGTCTGGTTTTGAATTCAATTTCTATAATACCTCCTGATGTGATATTGTCTCTTTTTAATGCAATCTTTGCTAGAAAATCTGCCATAATATTTTTTGATCTATCAATCTAGTTGATTGAGAAGGCATCAAACAACTCAATGTCATCCCAGACAACATTTCTATATTTCTTCAACCTCTTGTTTTTTGACAAGTATTTCCCTCTTACTTAAGAAGTAACCAATTCTAAATCTCTGTATACAGCCAACTTTTTTATCTTATCCTTGGTGGCTATGTTCAAACCAATGAGCAAAGCCTCTTATTCTGCTACATTGTTTGTGCATTCAAATGTCAATACGAATGAGTATTTGAAAGTTTTACATGCTGGTGAAATAAATAATACTCCTACCCCATTTCCCATTTTGCTACATGCACCATCAAAATACATCTTCCACACATCGTTCTCCTCTTTCTTAGATTCTACATGTATTGGATCAGTATTCTGCAATTCTGGCTGACTTGTTTCAACCTTGAAGGTTCCCAAATCTGTATCACAAAATAGGTTTACTTGATTTTCATCCAAACATTCTATGATGTTTTCATATCTTGTCTCCCTACATAGTTTGATCTCTTTGCCTCCCACTGGTATTCTGGCATATGATAAATCTAATTGGACATTCCCTCCTGCCATTATGGCCCATTGTCTTGATAAGAGCATTCCATAATATGGTGGAATATCAACCACGGTGATATCAATGTTATAGGTTACTTCAGGGTATGAAGCAAGTTTTATTTCCACATCCCTCATAATGCCCATGACTGGGATGGGTCTATTATCCATTGCATAACACCTACCAAATGTAGTGTCAACCCACATTCCTAGTTCTTTCATGACTGCTATTGGCATGATATTCATGGCCGCGCCCAAATCAATCGTGTAGTTCCTTACTATCTTGTTTTTAATTTATAAGGTAGTGTAGAAAGGGTCCACTTGTGAGGGATTCTTTGTTAAGGTATCACCTAGGTATACTTCAAGATTTTGGAATGCTTCTTGGTGAACATTGTTTGTTCTATTCTCTAATTCTTTATATTTTTGATTTGGTATAGCTGAAATCAATTTAACCACTGTATTTCTGTATTTGTCTATCTTCATCATTTCCAAAAGTGGTACTGATATCTTTACCTAAGAAATTGCATGAGCAATGTCAAATGAATGGGCCATAGTTTGATCATTCATTTCTATCTTTATATGTTCTTTTTCTTGATTTTGTGATTTATCTTTCATTTTACTTTTATCAATTTTTTTGGGTTCTCTGAATGATGACTTCACATTATTCTTTTTGTAATTTTGATCTTTTATAAAGATACTCCTAGATGTTCCTTGTTCAACATTTATTGTCATGTTCCTTAGATTATAGGCATTTTTAGCTTGAGCTACTGCAGCTATTGTAAGAGCTTCTCTTTCATTTTTAGTGGGCTTTCTCCACTGATCATATGGTGAATTGTTATGATAATAAGTTGGTCCCTCATAGCCGTCCTCCTGATCTGAGAATACTTCTTGTTTTCCCATGTTGATATGATGTTTCTGGTTTCCCACATCATATTAATATCCATCTTCCTCTATGGAAGAATAGTCATCATTCAGTAGGTATGGTGTATCTTGCATCATGTTTATTGTGTGATTATCTCTATTATAGTTGTATAATGCTTCTTCTTGTTGTACTGTTTTAGCCACAACACAATATTTAGGTGAGTGTGGTAAATTACATACAAAGCACCAAGGTTTATCTTCCACCATATGTGCCCCATTTCTTTTTAGAGGGTCAAGAGTATCTTTGCCATAATGTTTCTTTTTGCTGCTTTCAATGGGTATCCCATCTTTCCAATTTGTATTATATGGCATATCATGCAACTTGGGCCTTTCATGTCTATGCTGACCTTCTTGTTTATTCTGTTGAATGTTTGGGGTTTGAGGAGTTTTAGGATTATCTCTTTTACTAACCATACCTGCAGCTTTTCTATTGTTCTCAATAGTTAACACTACTTTTTGTGCCTCAGGAAAGGTCATAGGGCACCGATTTCTAAGTTCGTACCTTGTCTTAGGATCAAATGCTTTCAGGTAAATACTTAATGTTGTTGGATCAGTCAATTTAGACCCATTTTGTATTTTATTGTGTAACTTGGAAAATCTTAGATTGAAATCATATACTGACTCATTTTGGTATATTTAGATGCCTATCAATTCGTGTAATGCAAATTTAGGGGCATATTGATTGCCATATTGCTCCTTAAATTGACTATGAAAATATGTTATTGAGTTGATTGAAGCATTAGGTAAGCTGTTGAACTAGTCTCTTGCATCTTCAGTCAGAGACATCATGAATAACCTCATTTTAACATCTTCATAATCCATACCAATATCTTGTACGAAAGCATTGAAGCCTCTAATGTGATCCTCAGCTGATACTGCACTATTTCCAGTGAACTTGGGAACTATATTTCTCCAATTACTGTCAATAGGGTATGGATAGAATTGATATCCAGTTAGATCGAATTGGTCACATATGTTTGTGAGGTTTTGAGGTGGAAGATTCATGAGTGGTGGGTTAGGGTAGTAATTATATCCACCTGGAGGCTGATGATAAGCATATTGCTATTGTGGATTTGCATGGGGGTTCATATGAGGGTTTTGTGGTCTACAATATTGTTGGCTAGGGGGTGGGTATGGATTACCCATATGTTGAGAGGTGTTGTGCATGAGAGGTGGTCTAGGATTATTAGGGAGGGTATTTTGATGACTTCCGGATGCTTGTGGATTAGAAACACCACCTGTATTTTGGTGCAAGTTTTGCTGTGGATTCCTCAAAATGTTTCCTCTATGTGGAGGTACATATTTTGGGGTGGCTATTTTAATCCTATTCCTTATCTATTGAATTTCTTGTTTTAACAACCTCTCAGTTTCCTCTATCTTGATCATTTCAAGTTCTTCCTGGAGCTTAAGCACATTCTGTTGTGCTTCATTCATACTTCTTATATTCTTTGGACTTTCATCCATTTCTTGATTTGAGAATCTATGTTTTACCCCCTCTTCCTGCTGTAATGACATTTTATAATCATATTCAGCTTGCCTCTGATCAATTTCCTTCATGGCTCGTGCTTCACACTCAAGCTGTTCTTGAGGATCAGGTCTGTATTTTACCAATATATCATCAGTTACTCCGTTGAAATTTTCATTTGATTCATGCAGAGGGGTAAAACTATTGTGAGTTATGATAGTTTGTTATGTATTATCCTCTTGAGCCTCCTGATTATTATTTTGATGAAAATAATTTGATGCTCCATTTCTCTTGGGGATGGTTCTAATTGGTGGAGATGATTGCAATTTCTTCCCTTCCATCTTGGATCTTCTACCATCCATTTGGTACTAACTTTCTATTATAACAGGTTGTAGAGTCACCGCCTATTTTTGTAAATAGGAAAAAGTTTATAATTTATCTTTCCCGATTCTTCTTGCCAACAGAGTTACCAATTTGTATTCTTGAAATTTTTGACTCTATAAAAGAATGGTTTCTTACCAAGGTCCTTTATTTGGGTCCCTAGTAGAGTCACCAATTTGTTAGGTCTCAAAAATGTAGGTTACAAATCCTAAGAGGATGCCAGACTGTATGATCAGATTGGCAACATTTTTTGAACTAACGTGATGAAGTTTTAACCTGTAGGGTTGATGACTCCCTGCACTTTAGGTATTGCTATACCTAGGTGGGTAGACCTTGAAAGTTGAAGCAAATTAGATGAGTGTAAGTGCTTTGACTAAGTTAATAGATCTACTCATAGTGGAAAATGGTGTGGAATAGATGAAATCTTTCTAACTAATTCTATGTCTAATGTTTAAATGATGATTGGTATAAATTGTATAAGCAATATCAAGGTAAAAACCAATAAATGAATTTAACTATTAAAATAAGTAAGACCAGTGCCTATGTTGGGTAAATAGAGTCAAATGAAAGTCTAAGACCAATGGCTTATAGTGGGCAGTAACTCTAACTATTTGGCACAATTCTTGAGTTTATAACTTGTATAAACATGTAGGGAAATGACTGAAAGACTCTTGTTAATAATCTAATTGACAAAATCAGATTTCTTGTTATTCACCAAAAGGAAATTTAATCCTTTCTTGAAGGAACCAATTGAATGAAATATACAAGAATAACAGACAATATCAACTTGGAGACAGAATGACAATCCTAATTATATGGTTCTTCTTGATGATCCAAATCAACACCTCCAGATTACTGTGACTGACCAGAAGGATTTTAATTCCTTTTAAGGAAACCAATTAATCAAATCACACAAATACAACAAATGTGCATTAACAAATTAAGTTTGATATATCAATTTGAATAATAGGGAAATATTAAACTAGAGACAACCAAATAACTGAATAACTTCAACAAACAATTGATGCCAGTATAAGTCCACAGAATCAGAGATCTTCTATTAACTTCTTAAATGTAATACTTGCAACATGGTCTTTTAAAATATTGTAAACTTCATATATTATCTCCTACTGCTGATGGTAATTCAACATCATATGTTCAACTTATATAGAAATACTGATGAAGAGACATAACTCTTCAAAATGTCTTTTGGGAATTAAAATGATTAACACAACAATAAACAAAGAAAATGATCCTAAGCCCTGCTAAGCTACACATATATCTGAGCAATGTGATCCAGGTATTCTTGGCTGCAATGTGTATCAGTAAGCTCAATAGCATTCCTTGTGATCACATCCATCATCACCATCTTCTCCAGATGCTTGCAGGCTTCCCTAAATGCAGAGTCTTTATCTTTGAGAGCCTCTAGAGCTTCATGTAATATCACCTGGAACCCTTTACTCCATTCTTCTTTGCTCTTCAAATCCTTGTCATCTCTGAACAACATGGGCACACCTAATTTTGAAGCCTCAATGCATTCTTTGGCATCGGTTTTAAGCTGGTCATAATATTTTTGATGTTGTTCAATCAAGTCTTTCACACTACAAGTACTTGCAGTATCAGGAGCATCCTTACTCTATATCTCATGTAGTTTTTCTTGAAGCCTATTGTTTATCCATTCGTGCTCTTGGATCACCTTATGGTTTTCAGAATAGATATCCCAAAATTTGTTCATCCAATGCATCATATTAATGTGCCTATTTTGTAACACTACTGCAAGTGTGTCACTCTGTACCTGAGCTATCTGATCAATAGATGGTGACTAGGTTCTTTATGAGCCTTCTCCTTGAGTTAACCTTTTCACTGACCCTCCGAAGGTATTCTTAACAGTATCTTTTAAGAAATCATTTTCTTTTGTTAATCTTTCACAACTTAGTTTATATGCATCTTATTCTTTGATCAATATCTGAGCCTGTGCCTTATTTAACTTTGCAACATTTATGCCAATATCTGCAGTAATCAAGGGATCAGTTTCCCCTACTTTCAAAGTCATAACATGCCCAAAAGTTTTTCCAGTATCTATAATGGTTGTTTTCTTATGAGGAGGGTACAAGGCCCATATTATGAGTGAGTTTAAATCGTTGTTATATTTGGTAGCCACATACACCTCTGTGACACCCTCAAGAGTGAGCTTATACTTGTCATCAATATTGTGCATAAAACTATCAAACACCATAGAAAAATTTATATCAAGACCAGGAAATATCATGACGCCTGCTTCTTTGAGCAGTTGTTTGCCTTTACTAGGAGTCATAGATTTCAATTCATTGTACATTGTTGTTTGTAACATATCAATTAATTGTCTTTCATTGTTAGCCATGACATCATCAACCGATTCCTTGATCTCTTTACCCTTGCATTTATAAAAAAAAATGATTTAAGCTCTTTAGAATGAATAAATTGATCATTTGAAATAAAAGAATCATATGCTAATTGTCTAGGATTCTCATCAGTAGGCCCCTCCTCATCATACTCTATATCAGGAGACTGATAGCATAGCATTTTTCATTTGGATATTCTAGATGCCTATTGATGTGGCTCTTCTTCTTCTGCAGACTCCTCATCACCAGAAGACAACAACTCTATCTTTGAGAGTTATTTTCTCTTCTCATCTAATGCTCTATTATACTTCTCAATTACTAGTTCAACTTCAGCTTCTTCCATGTTCCTAATAATGTCATCATGTGGGTATGGGATATGTGTATATCTACTGAGGTTTTGTTTTCTCCTTACAAAATCAATAAAACCCTCAGGATCAAATCCCTTTCTTGCCTTTGTACATCTAATGTTGTAATGCATTAATTTGTCCATGATGAGGCCATAACCTTCTTTAGACACCACAGTAAAATCCCCAAAGCACAAAGTACTAGGCATGAAGGATTGTTTGTCATAGGCACTCAAATTCATCACATTAGAGCAGTTCATTTGCCTGACTATCTCTAAGTAGGTAATTCTATCAGGAACTGTCTCAGGCAATATAAACGGGGTATCTTCAAAACCATAAATTCTGACCATGGTTGAAACCTCAAAACAATACTAGTCTCCCCAGTTGTGGGTAACAGTAGGAGTACCACCAAAATCTTTGGGTCTGAGAAACCTCTTTATTTCATATGACAGTGAATATTCACAAGGATGATTGAAATATCTATACAACACTTTTACACAGTATTCTTCAAAATGAATATAACTAGAATGGGCAAACCTACTATCCCATATCCTCGTCCACATTTGCACAGGTGACTTTTGTCCCCTCTGGTCCATTTGAGCAACTTTGAATTCACTTGGCCATAATCTCATTTCCTGGCCATAATAAAGTACCATGTGCATGAGGAGTGAGTAGTGCTCAAAAGAGACTGATGGGGTGTTGTTCTTGATTGCAGTTAAACCAAAATCCATTCTTCCAAAAACATAGGCAGCATAGTCAAACTACCTAGCATTTTGACACTGGATATCTATGGCTATCACCATTAAAGGAATTGTAATAAAATTAGGAACCTCTGATCCTAGGACTTGGCCCATGGAATAATATGTGTATTGTATATATGGTTCAAACAATGACACATGGAATGGAGGTCCATCATTATCATTAAGAGGCACTATTTCTCCTTCTGCCTTAGGCCTGTGAAGAGGTAATCTCCATCCATTATACATGGTGTCCATCCTCCAGTATTCTTTGTCCAAATCTTCATAAACTATGGGAACAATACACAAATCATCTAAATCAAATACTTCACAAATGGCATTTTTGGACAAATGTATAATAGGCTCTCTTTGCGGATTGCATATGTCCTTGAGGCTTGGATTGTAATGTTTAGCCAGGAGTTTGAGGAGTTCTAAATTCACAAACACATCAAGGACGACCAATTTGACCAAATTCAAGTGCCATGGATTAGACACTGGGACATTCCTGAATCTTCTATTGTAATGGAATTTGAATAATTCGTAACCTCTTATTAGTGTCCACACATTTCCAAGGTATTTGCATATGTCTTCCAATTTCTCTACCTCTGCTCTAAGTTGTGCAGACCTTTAGGCTTTAGGGGTAGATCCAGGCAATTGGTCAATTAGATCATGATTCAATTTATGTTCTTTTATTTTTTCATCAGGGCTTTTGTCAATTTTTTGTTTCTTGGGTTTACTAGTTTCACCTAGCTACTTTCTGTGCTTTCCTTTTACTGGAGTCTCCATTACAATTATGGATGGCAAATTCAAACTATAGTCTATCACACAGAGGTTTTTGAGTATGTACCTTTTATCTGATGATTGAACTCCTTTATCCTTTCCTTCGAGTTCTCGCTTATGCGCTCCTTTCAAACAATTCGTTTTAATCTAATTGCAGTGATTTCGAATGGCTCATTAAAGGATTTCTTCCTGGTCTGCAATTAATTGTTCTAGTGTCTTAAATTTCATGATCGTTATGAGATGTCACATCATCATAACTCCCCTCATCGGTAGGACTTTTGTAATGTTAGGGTGATCGAATAGCTTCTTATGGCATGAACATTTGCATGTGGATCAATTGTTGTGACCCTTCATTTTGTCTCCTCGATGTCATCTTTTATAAAAACATATATAAGTTTGTATCGGCAAGATATTTTGAGATCTACTTGATATAGAAATGAGCATGGCTATTGTTTGCTTGACTTACTTTATCACCATGGGAATAACATCTTACTCTAATATTTCAAGTGTCTCTGATATGAATATCGGCAAGAGTCCTATCGATAAGTGTGGCTACTATCATCATTGGAACAACATATGATATTGGGATGATTTGATCCAAGCTATCTGATCACGGTTGTTTCCCCGATACCTTTCTTTTATCCTTTATCAGAATGATCATCATAATATGTCACCAACATCCTTCATCGTTGTCACTATCGGTTCAGCAAGACTTGTAAACTTTGTTCTGACTTGTTCACTTTCACCGATGGTTTTTATCCTCCATACATATCGGTGTGACTTAGGCCAAAACAATCCCTTTGGTCGCTGAGACATTAACAAGTCAGAGACACGCTAATTCTTCGCCCCGATGTGTATTTCTTTCTGATGCGCCACTAGCTTCATCCATTCCACGGGTTGTTCGAAGAGAGTCCCACCGAACTTTCTTATCGGTGTGATCTATATTGTTGGGGAAGTGTTCAAAGTATCCTCCGATACTGTTTTCTTGTGCCGATAGTCTTTACCATTATTTAAATCAGTGTGACTAGGAATTTTATCTCTGATGAAAGGTCATCGATGTTACTCTCTTCATCGGTGATTCCTGAAGTCTTCACTCTGACCACAAACCTCATGCCGATACACATCTTAGCCCGTCTCATATAGAACATGGATCGGTATAAAGAAACTGAGGTCTTATTGAAATTAAGGAACTAAGGCCCCTTATCATATATGGTGTGACGGGTGAGACCAATGTTTGTGGCAAAGATCATGTGATTTTATAAAATTCATCCACTGCTATTATGATTTTGGGCACATGATTTTCTGATTTGGTTGGACATGAGGTGGGTAGGAGTATAGGAAAATTTTGAAATTTTCCCATCCCAACAGAGCTCACCCATTTGTTTAGGCTATGCCTCTGGGTCTGCTTCTTAATGAGGAGCCACTTTATTAATTATGCCAAGCTTATTCACCTTATTACATCATTTAAGCCTCAAAACCTGCATTACAAAATCTCTCATAGTCTCTCTCAACACAAAATATCCAAGATTCCTCTTCTCCAATATGCCTACTTTTCTCTTCCCTGAGAATTCTCCATTCTCCATTGCCTCCAAAAGAGTAAAAATCCCCCTTTTATACAATTTCACATACTATTATGGGGTGAAAACAATAATATTTCCCATATCGCCTAAACTAAGCCCTTATCCCAATTTAAACTCTTTTAAAATCTTACAATTCGGGGTTCATACATTGGTTTTAATATTTTCATGGCTCTCATTGGATCGAGTCCCTTTAGAATAATAATCTCTTCACAATTTTGGGCTTGTTTGAATTTAGTTTATGGTTTAAAATGTTACAAATGGGGAGGGCTTCGGTTTGGCTAGAGCCCTATACTCATGGCTTACCTTAACAAGTTAACAAAACAATAATCATTCCACATATATTTCTAAGGAATGCATTTGGTTCTTGGGTGGTCGTGGGTTCAAACTACTTGATCCTTTTTTTTAATATTTGCCATTCTTATAAACTATAAATAGAGCTTAGCCATTTAACTCTAGCAAGAAAGCTACCTGGTGTACTGGTGGAGAGAAAAAGTAGGAACTAAGAGGTCTCGAGTTTGACTTTATTCAATAATATTTTTAACAACTTAACATGAAACTGGAGGAGCCGTGGTGCCACGTGTCCCCATCCATTGGGCCGCGTAGCACTTTCTTATGCGCCAATGCTTGGACACGTGTCAGTATCGGTAGGTCCACGTTGTCAAACTATGCCACATCACATTATGCCACATGTCACATTCTCATTGGTGTCATCTTGCCCCGTGCATGCCATGTCATCATGCTGACGTCAGCACCTATACCTGGTCAACCTTAAACTTTGACTGACCATAACTTCCACTGTCCACATATGGACTTGGATTTGGTCTGTTTAAAATGTGTTAGAAAGCTCTCGCCGAACTCTATGTGATTGAATTGGTAGAGAAATGTTCCATGATCATTAATTTTTCTAGTTGACTAGCTTTGACCTCATGTTGACCAAACTTTGACCAACTGCATCAGGAGCAGACGAGCTATGTTTCTTACATTCCACATACCATCAGAAAGCTCTCAACAAGCTCTACGCGATAGCACTAGCTTCGTTGGATTTTGAGACTAGATTTTTTTGGTCTTCTGGATCCTCTTGGATCATTCCTCCCAATTGAGAAGCTTTTGGACCACCAAAAGTCTATTTTTACATAGAATTTAAGTGAGGGCATTATCGCCTCACTTGCATTGTATCATCTGTCCACCCTGCTAGAATTCTGATCATCTGACCCATCACAAAAAAAGATGAAAAATGAGATAGCATAGCTGGTATAATCAACTAAATACCCATCAATATTCATTGTTGCATCTACCAGCCATATAGAACTAACTAACAGAATGACAAGCAACAACATTGAATAAACTAATGTGAAAGAAAAAGTATCAACATGCTGAATCTCTTGAACAGGAACATTATTAGAAAATGAATCATTCAGACCCTCTTTTACCACCTTAGGCTGAAGGGTTAAATGTGCTTGCAACTGATCCCCACACTGTGTTGTCTATGACAACTTATCATGATTAGAAATTGTTTCATTTCCATGCTTAATATCACTAGCTATTATAGACATGAAGGTTAATATCTTTCTTCCATTTACAACCATTTTCAAATGCCATGTGTTTACTACAGATTTATCACTCTTCATGTGATGATTTTTCACAATGAATTCAATTCCATCTTTAAACAAATGATACATGTTATGTTCCCTGTAGAATATGGCCTTTCTGTCATACAAATAAGGACTTCCCAAAACCATCCCATAGATATCAAGTGGAATTACATCTAACTCTACCTCATCTACAAACTTGGATGTGATTGCAAATCGAAGTTTACATTGCCTTGACACATGTACTTGAGCATTATCATGCACCCAACCCAATGGATATGGTTTTGGATGAGGTATTATTTTTAATCCCAATTGTTTAACAACTTGTTCAGAGATTAAGTTCACTTGTGATCCACTATCTATTAGTGTATCAATTTTACTCTATTTTACAATAGTCCTTATATGAAACAATTCATTCCTTTTACTTTCAACAAGGGTCTCACTATTATTTATAGAAGAAGCACCAGGAACTAGTACTAGCAATAGGAACGGTACCTTTTATACCCACAACTGTTATCTTGATTTCATCATTAGAACCTAATCCAAGGTCATGCACGATAGCTGCAGTCTTTTGCTTACCCTTTCGATCCTTGAACCACTTTGGTTTCTAATCAAGATGCAATTTCGAACACTTTGCATCTTCATGCCTTTTCTTTTTGCAGTGTGAGCAATAAGGCTTTTCCTCCTCTTTCTTCACGGAAGCTGTCCACTGCATTTCCTTCTTCCCTTTCTTGCTTTCTTTATGCTTACCAGATTCCATTAAGAAACTATTCTTCATGCTTGTTTCAATATGAATGGCTTGCACACTAACTTCATCAAGGTTAGTTGGATTGAACATAAGTATTGTATGCCTCAAATTTTCACGTAATCCACCTATATACTTGAACAAAGTTTCTTGCGTGTATAATGGAATGCCCAAAATTAAAGCTCTTTTCCTAAATTCAAGTGTATATTCCTATACACTTTGTCCTTTCTCTTGCCTTAATGATTGCCAATTCAGTACTGCTTGTTGCATGTGACCTAATGGATAAAACTTTTTCTTAAGTGCAGCTATAAACTCAAACCAAGAAGAAATAATTTTACCATATCGGCTTAGATCTTCCTGAGTTTTGCTTTCCCACCAGATTAAGACTGTGTCTGCTAGGCGAAGAGTGGCTAATTGGATTTTTAAAGTATCATCAACAAAATTTTGAATCCTACAATAAACTTCAATTTGTTTTATCCAATTATCAAGTTTCTCTGCATCGAGTTCTCCATTATAAGTTGGCAATTCAAATTTAACATCAAGCTTTAACAAAGGAACATTAGATTCAGGTTCCGCAGGTTGTTTCTTCTTTGAAGATGAAGTAGACAAAGAAGACGAAGGAGATGAAGAAGATGAAGAAGATGGGGACGGAGGTTTAGGAGGGTCACCACCACCTCCTACTCCTTTACCTTTGTCATCTTTTGAAGATGATTCACCTTTCTCCTTCTTCTTTTTCTTATACAGATCTTCCACCATCATCTTCAGGTCTAGGAATGCTTTGCGAAATTGTTCTTCATTCTCAAAGATTTTAGGATTGGGAGATTTTCCTTCTTCTGGTTGTGCCATGGCTTGTCTTCGAGTAACTCACCTCGATCCAATCTCTGGATTAAACTCCTCAAGTGCACCTTCTCCTCGCTTTAATTTCAACCTGGTTAACATCCACCACTTGCAATTTTTCCTATTAAATTGCCCTGATACCAAACTTGATCTGTAATTAAAAGGTTTACAAAATAATTTGCATTAAACTCCTAATTACATATTTATCCTGATTGCAAACAAAATTGCGTGGTTATGTATTTTAACCTTTCAAATTAGAAAAATTGAGTTCACTTAATCCTTTGCTTAACATGATAACATAATCTAATTACTTAAATGACGTAATTAACAATCAAAGTAGGAATTAAAATTGAAAAGAATGATAGAGAATAGCAAGAATAGAGAGAATAGAGAGACACAAGAAACTTGATAACAAAGTTCACCCATTTGTTCAAGCTACGTCTATGGGTCCGCTTCTCAACAAGGAACCGCTTTATTAATGACGCCAAGCTTATTCGCCTTATTACATCATTCAAGCCTCAAAACTTGCATTACAAAATCTCTCATAATTTCTCTCAACACAAAATCTCCAAGATTCCTCTTCTCTAATATGCCTACTTTTCTCTTCCCTGAGAATTCTCCATTGCCTCCACAAGAGCAAAAATCCCCCTTATATACAATTTCACATACTATTATGGGGTGAAAACAATAATATTTCGCATATTTCCCATATCGCCTAAACTAAGCCCTTATCCCAATTTAAACCCTTTTAAAATCTTACGATTTGGGGTTCATACATTGGTTTTAATATTTTCATGGCTCTCATTGGATCGAGCCCCTTTATAATAATAATCTCTTTACAATTTTGGGCTTGTTTGAATCTAGTTTATGGTTTAAAACGTTGCAAAGCGGAGGGCTTGGGTTTGGCTCGAGCCCTATACTCACGGATTACGTTAAACAAGTTAAGAAAATAGTAGTCATCCCAATGTTTTCTTAAGGAACGCGCTTGTTGGTCAAAAGCACATAATGGTTTTTAGGTGGTCGCGGGTTCAAACCACGCGATCTTCCTTTTTTAGATTTGCCATTTTTATAAACTATAAATACAATTTAGCCCAACAATAATAGCAATGAAGCTGCTTGGTGTAGTGGTGGAGAGGAAAGGTAGGAACTAAGAGGTTGAGAGTTCAACCCTGCTCAACAACATTTTTAAGGCTAACACTAAGTTTTTATTTGCTTAGGTGGCTGGTGGGCCCCTTCTCTTATTAACACATTAACAAAACAGAGTAAGAGTAAGAGAAATGGCCCACCGGCCACCTAAGCAAGTGAAAGCTTAGTGTGTGTTGTTTAAGCCCAACACATTTTTAACAACCTTCTCTTATTAACACATTAACAAAATAGAGTAAGAGAAAGGGCCCACCAACCACGTAAGCAAGTGAAAGCTTAGTGTGTGTTGTTTAAGCCTAGCACATTTTTAACAACCCAACATGAAACTGGAGGAGCCATGGTGCCACATGTCACCCATCCATTGGGCTATGTAGCTCTTTCTTATGTGCCAATGCTTGGACACGTGTCAGTACCAGGTTGGTCCATGTCAAACTATGCCACGTCACCTTATCATTCATCCAAGTCAGCTTGCCACTTGTGCATGCCACGTCATCATGCTTACATCAGCGCCTATATTTGGTCAACCTTATTCTGTACAACTTTGACCGGCCATAACTTCCACATACGGACTCGGGTTTGGTATGTTCAAAATGCATCGGAAACCTCTCACAGAGTTCTATGTGATGGAACTGGTAGAGAAATGTTCCATGATCATTAATTTTTTGAGTTGACGAGCTTTGACCTCATGTTGACCAAACTTTGACCAACTACATCGGGAGCAAACGAGCTATATTTCTTACATTCCACATACTATTAGAAAGATCTCAATGAGCTCTACGCGATAGTGCTAGCTCAGTTGCATTTTGAAACTATGGATTTTTTGGTCTTCTAGATCCTCCTGGATCAACATACATACCCTGTATTCACGGGATCAAGGTCCCTTCGGATGCGACTAACACTGGGGTATGCGAATATGTAGTTCTATCTTGCACTATGTTTGATGTAACTGTGAGCAGGTATCTAGCCCTTTCTAGGATTATTCCCTACCCTAGACAATTCTTCATCGATTGCCACCCACTCAGGGGAAACATGGATGGAAATTAGTCCACTACCATAAACACCTACATAGTTGTTTGTCAATTAGTCCTAGTGTGGAGGAATCCCTATCAGGTGTCTGCTCATGAAATCTAGTTTACTTCCTCAAGCCAAATTAGGTAATTTCGTGACTAAGTCCATTCCTGATTCCCTAGTGCTTTCTGATTACCAAGATCCGTGAAGACAAGGTGAGAGCATACGACAGATAGGGTTTCTGGATTGTACTAGTTGCCCTATCTAACATTTTACAAGTCATCTCCGATTTAGACTCATGTTGTCAATAAGCCCCGGTTTTTGTTGATAGTTTGAAAGGTTTTCTAAATGAGCATTTTAGCCTCAATACTTAAATCATACAACTATTTCAATAGACTCGTCCCTTAGTTAATCTTTTTAATGAGATATCCAAGGAGATTTTCTCTTTCTGTGGATTTAGCTTCAACATGTCCCTTATTACTCCCCGAGGATTTAGAGGGATGGTGCCCAGACGTCGTTGTTGTAGCTATGTTAGCATGAGGTACATGGTTCAACGCAATGGCATTACCTGTAAACATGACACAGAGGTACCGTAAGAAACAAACACTAAGATTTGTTTTATGTTTGGATGTTTGTATATTAAGTTTACCTATCTAGTTGAAAGGAAAACTTGCATAATAACAATTAAAGAAATTGATAACAGATACTTTTCTGAATCATAATGCATGTAAAGTATGGAAAAGATACTTGATCATTTTGCTTATACAAAATGACTAGGACTAGAAAGATATTAAATCAATTTCGTAAAGCATAAAACTAGAAAGATACTTACATCAATTCATAATTAAACTATTCAAACGATAATATTCAATAATCTTTCAATAAATGCATTTTATTAAATCAAATTCATTCTTTTAAACAAATCCCATATCCAATTATCTAATAGATTCAGCCTTAAAAATTACAACTCATTCTACATACAAATTTATTAATGAAGGATACAAACAATATAAAGTAAAATTGGCCAACTCTCATTACTTGCTAACAATCAATCCTACTCAAATATTAACACAAATTCAATAGTTATAAAATCATACATGTTCAATTGTCAAAATGTTTAATCAAAATCTAGAATCTATTTCCATAATTACTTTGAATTGTACAATGTTATTTTTGCTTCTATCAATAATATTATAAATTTGTGCAATAACTACAACATTACTACTAAAAATGTGGCCTTTTATTCACTTGTTCATGGTTCAATAGTTTGGACCTCAGGTTAATTGAAAGTTGGGTTCACTCGGTTGGCTTCGCTTCAATCAATTTTGAGAGAAGGAATATACCAACTCACTTGCCCAGAACCTATTCACAACCAGGAGGCTCCCTAAAGAATGCATGGATGATTTCAAGTTATAGTTTGACAAAGGCATGGCAAAGGCTTGAAGTCAACTTTTTACCACCTCTATGTTTTGCACCTCTATATTTTGTGAGAACTTTAAATTCTCAAATAGTTTTTATGACCTAATTCCAATGAGATCAAACTCATCCTAAGTCATATAAGTTCTCTACTAGAGTTGAGATAAGTTTTATAGAAATTGAGAATTCACCTCTTATCAGCCTATAAGAAACTTGTTTTCCCATTGAAGAAGAACATTCAACCCTCTTGAAATTTGAATATCTCAGCTTAATATGGCTTCTAGAAATCAAAATTTGAGTCAATGAAGATCAAATCAAGTTTTATGATAGCATGATATTAAAGAGGAATGCCATTAAAACTTACATATCATAAATTATCATAAAGTAAAGGATGTTATTGTTGTTTGTTGAATATTTTTAGCAATCCATGAGCATATGAATATGCATGTTGAAATCATCAAATTATGTACAACATTGAACCCTACTTATTTGAAGACTTTTCTCATGCTCTTATTGACACAAATAGGAGAGGAACATAGTTATCGTGTGTAATCAATCAAGAAAAGCCTATGCAAAGTACATATCTCCATAATTTCTTATCTATTCTAAAGGATTCGTTCCATTCAATTATTAGTACCTATAGCCAACACTGACAACCATGAAGTTACAACTACTAGTGCTAAACTGCACAAATACTATCTCAACCATTGGAATTATCTTAGCTATTGGGTTTTCTCCCTTACTACTATGGAAAAAAGAAAGAGAATTATTTCTCTATCACTACAGTGAAAAATTTACAATTGCATTTGGTTTGTTAAACATGCTCCATACAACTACGATTAGAGTTGTTAAGTACCTTTGAGTATGTGTTGATTGCCAGACTTCAATGAAACTTATCTACAAGATTGTTGCAAGAGAAACTGTTGTGAGAGATTTGAACCCTTTCATCATTTTAAATAGGAGCAATTTTTGGTGGGGATTATCGGGGCACTAAATGAAGAAATCTGAAAGTAGGCTTCCACTTTAATAATGTGCAGTGTTAGACCTCAGTAATAATGAAGGAACATCACTTGAAGCATAGTGGAAAAAGAATTTTGTGAGATATGATAGTTGGGAATGCTCTGTTAGACATGACGGGAAAACATGGAAGCATAGACTAGGCATGTGAACTATTTGACAGAATCCTTCAAACAAATGTCATCTCGTGGAATACAATGATTGTAGGTTTTCACAAAATGGATTTGTTGAAAAGGCTTTTGAAACTTTTAAGCAAATGCAATTAGCAGGCATAAAGCGAAATTTCACAACCTTAGTAGCGTTCTCCCTAAGTGAGCGCTCAAGAACAGGGTATGGCCGTCCATCAAAGCATGAAGGTAATGGGATTTTTATCAGATATTATGATTGGAAATGCTCTAGTAGACATGTATTCCAATGTGGAATTGTAGACCAAGCGTGTGAACTGTATGACAAAATGCCTCAAAGAGATGTCATCTAATCGATTACAATGATTACAGGATATACATAGAGATGGATTTGTTTAAAAGGCTTTTGAAACTTTCAAGCAAATGCAATTGGCAAGCGTAAAGCTAAATTTCATGACCTACAACAACGACCTCCCTGCCTGTTCCAAAATGGGAGCTTTGACACATGATATGCACAATACATCAAGCATCATAGAAATGAAATCTTTGTCAGATGTTATAATTGCAAGTGACCTAGTAGACATGCGTGCAAAAATGTGGAAGCATAGACATTGCACTCAAACTTTTGACAAAATGCTTCAATGCAAATATTGCAGGTTATGCACAAAATGGATTTGTTGAAAAGGATTTAGAAACTTAAAAAAAAAACAATTGGCGGAAGTAAGGCCAAATTCCTCAACCAGTGTTCACCCTGTCTGTGCTAAAATGGGAGCTGAAGCAGGGGATGGATAGAGGATATAGTTGCAAGTGCCACTACAAATCACCAAAGCCTTCACAAAAACTTATACAAAATCCCTCTCTTGAATGATTCCAAATTGAAATTATTTCTTTCTTGACTAGAATTAATTATTTCTTGACTGATTTCAAATTTTAATTAATTATTTATAGCCTATAATGTATTAATGAAATTCGTAGATTCATTTCAGAGAGCTGGGAAATATGTTTGACAAGAAATTTGAGCATTTTTAGAATATATATATATATATATATATATATATATATATATATATATATATATATATATATATATATATAAAATTGTAATTCTCTTTTACTTAAATCTAGGCTAGTTAAAGAATGAAATCAACAAGCATATTCGTTAAACTGCCTAAAATCAGGATAGCTGTGTTAATATGAACCAAAGTTATTACAATAATAATTCAATAAATTCCATCAAAATGAGCCCAAAACTGAATAGAAATGCAAATTCATGAATGCATAAAATCATTTTGAAAATGAATTATGGACAATATTTCCAAAAGGAAAGAAACAAGATTAAGGAGGATTGTTCTTACACATTTCTCTAGCAATCCAGCCCAAGAACTCTCCAAGTGTGTGTTCCCTTCACCTTTCAATGGCTATTTATAGAAAAAAATCAGTCCTTATCTAGAACCATCTTTTTCCAGGCACATGGTGGAAAGTTTGAGTCATTGGAGTAAAGTCTAATCCATTAATACCTTATTTCAATTTTGCAATTTGAAATTAATTCTTGTGGAAAAATCTCATTTAATTTATAAATGTTAGCTTTGAAACTTGACTTGGAAATGAGGGGGTTGAATCCTCTTTTTTTTCTAGAAGTGTACCCTTTTCAATTTATTTTATTTATTCATTTAAAATTTTAAATTATCTTAAAAGAAATCATTGATTTATTATTTTTATTATGATTATTTTGTTTTTAAGGTGACTTAATATTTTACATTATTTAATTTTAATTTTTTTTTTAAAGTCATTAATAGCTTTAATGTGTGTTAGTAATATAAAGGGTAAGATTTGAATACTTCAATAATAAAATGCATACAATTAGCCATTAGTGGTAATTAGTAAAAGTATTTAAACATGCATAGTATTCTAATCAAACTCAGAACTCAAAATATCATAAAATATGTTCGAGGGCTGGAAGTGGGTCATGACATGATACAACATGGAAATGCTACAAATTTTTTTTGGGAAAAAACCCACAAAACCAAATTACAAACGACATAAATATTGAATCACATAGTGTGTATTTCAACACAGAATCTGAACACGTGCAAGACTTCTAAGACTAAACCACCAATACCCAGCTTGCCAAATCTGTTCTAGATCTCAAGAATGGATGAAATACACCTTCTACACCAACATGGAATGACATGCAAAACTTTCAACAACACAAATGCTCCACAAACACCAAAGTCTACTCCTACACACAAAATGTTAAAAACTATCAAACTATGCAAATTCCTTCAGCCCAAATGCAATCTTTAGATGAGATTGCCTCCTTTGAGCAAAGGGTTTTTGTCCTCTATCCACTTGATGCTCATGGGTTTCTGTCCACAAGCCTCTACTCCAATAGGGTTTCATCCATTGAAGAAGTCTTTCACAAATCTGCAAGTGTGAGAGAAAGTATGATCTCAACAATACCCCCAAATGATAGAATTTTCATCTTTTGTATCAATCTTACTTGGTAGAGATGGATGCACAAGTTTCCCACATTTTTCTTGGATTCCTTGTTATTTTGGGATATGCCAGTTGTCATAAGTTTTCATACATTGTCATAAATTCCCCCACCACTTATAATTTCCTAATCTTTTCAAAATCTTCATGCAAATGGACACCTCTCATGACACAAAAACCAATGCCTCTTTTGAGCCTCAAAATATATAACTTAATATTTAATTATCCTTAAGTATTAAATTATATTTGGACAATAATAAATATTTAATTATTTATTCTTCCTATGCTTGGCAAATTAACCCACGGAAGAATAAAATGGGTTAATATTGATCATTAATCAAATATTAAGAAAATGTGACATAACTTATTAATAAAAGAAATTACTTTGCCATGGTTTTTTTTCTCAAAAGGGTTTTCCCCATAAAACTAGTGTTCAACTTGCTTATGGTTTATTTACACTATTCAGTTTTTAAAAAAGATTTAAAATTATTCTTATACTGATTCACCCCCCAGTATAAGCATGTGCTCTTCAATTGGTATCAGAGACGATTCCTTCAAAGTTAAGCCTAACAAGCTAGAAGGTAGATCTTGAGAAGCACACATGGCTAGTCATGATGGATATGGTTACTCCTCGAATAGGGCTTCTTTTTTTGATGGAATTAATTATGCATTTAGGAGCATACGAATGTAAACATATTTGAGTGCTCTTGGTTTTGATATTTGGCAAACTGTTGTTGATGTTTATACAATTCTTGCAACTCTTCCAACTGATGCTATTGAAAAGAAGCTTAGTGAATGTAATGCCAAGGCCAAAAATGCTATTATTTGTAGGTTGTCTGAATCTAAGTTCATGAAGGTGATGTAATGCAAATTTGCAAAAGAAATGTGGGATAAGTTGAAAAATATTTATGAAGGAGACATCAAAGTTAAGAAGGAAATGCTTCAAACTCACAGAGGAAAGTTTGAAGGCCTCAAAATGGAAGAAGAAGAAAATATTGCTTAATACCTACTTCATGTGGATGAGATAGACAATATAATTAGAAGTCTTGGTGAAAGGATTGAAGAATCCAAAGTTGTGCAAAAGGTCATAAGGTCCATTCCATTACTATTTGATGCAAATGTTTCTGCCATTGAAGAAATGAAAGATCTTGACAAGCTAACAAAAGATGAGTTGCATAGGATCCTAATTGCCTATGAGATGAGAACCGTTGATCAACCATCCAAAAAGGAGGCTGCCTTCAAAGTTTCAAAGAAAGAATAAAGGGATTCAACTCTGCCTCCAACACAACAATTAAAGTAGCTAATGGAATCTTTTAAAGCGCATTCCTCATTCTTGGAGAAATAAGCAGAGAAGAAGATATCTAAATAGTTGTATAATAAAAGAATGGGTGATGCTTCAATTAAATGTACAAATCCACATATCAAATTACAATAAAATATAAAGAGCATTCAAAATTGCATGGATGAAGCAAAAGTGTTGTACCAATTTTTTCTATAATGGCTTGCAACAAAAAAAAGGTTAAAGGACCAACTGGATCCAATTGAAATACAAATTACACAAGTGGCCACTACTTATGATCTGGTACATGAAAATAATGGATCCATAAGGGCACAAATAGAGAAATTGCAATCCTAGCTGTGGCAATTATAGGACCAAAGGGAACAAATCAAAGGCCAAATCAAACAACTGCAAGAGGTGGTAAGCTTAAGGTTAGCCACATTGACTGGGATTTTGACAGAGGCAAATAATGTGGCCCAAAAAACTTAGGTACCATCTTCTATAGAAGAAGTAGAGGACTCCTATATACAACTGGAAAATCAAATCTAGATTTTGACAACAACAAAGAAACACCAGGAAACTTCTCTGGTCAGATTGAAATAAATATATAAGAAAATTCTACCATCGAATAAAATAAAACATCTCTTGAAGACAAGACAAAATTTCGAAGCAGAGCAATAGCTAAATACTATCTTAAGCTAGGTGGTACACAAGAAGTATGCTAAGGATATAATTGGGATAAGTAGTGGCATTTTGTATGGATAGGCCACTAAACCAAGTTTAGTATGTATATAGCCAATATACACTGAAATAAAGATGGAGAATAAAACCTATTTTGCTATGTGTATATCATCTCTGGATTGATAGCGGCTACCACTCAAGGGGCAAGAAGATAAAGAGATAGAAAAGGTATGTAAGGGATAATACAGATAGGGGGAGCTTTTATGTTTTTTCAATGCAAAGGAATACTAGTGGCCCTTTACCCTTGATGTCAAAGGGGGAGAGAAATTGAATATCAAGTTAGTGTTGCCATCAATGACAGAGGGGGAGATTGTTGCATATGTTGTCATTGATGTCAAAGGAGTGGTGATCAGAGGAGTTGTGATGTGAAAGACATGATGATGAAAGACATGAACATGTTGTTAGATCAGTATCATCTATACATAGTTGTACCTTATCTTCTAAAGTTCATGGATAGGTGAAGGTTGTCAAAGTGTTTTGATTGATGTAATACACTTATACTATGAAGTCATGCTTGTTGCATTATTACATATATTGTCACTTGATGAAAAGCATTCCATGGATATGAAAGAAATTGTCAAGTTATCAAAAATATCAAAGGCACATGGAATTGTATTGCATAAGTACATGAGATTGTACTATATTCTACCACAAATGAAGATATGACCTCGCGGTTTGAAGGATAGAGAAATATGACTATGATGTATGTGTGATCCAAGTTTTAAATCATATGGACTACGACAAGGACATCCAAAGTTAGTAGACTAAAAATAAGGTTATCACAGTGTAAGGATATCAGGTATGAAACTCAGAGCTATCACATTTCACTACATCTGCATATATGACTTGATGGTTTGGGGATTATGTAAAGCCAAGAGACAAGAATGGCATACTCAAGTTTCAGAGGATATAAATTATTGCAAGTGAGTCTTTCAATGTTTTGAGTTAAGATTGTGTGACTGGACTGTGTAAAGGTTACTAACATCAATGGTTGAATGCTTGCACCAGCAAGCAGAAGCATGAACTAGAAAGAAGAATGTATGAGAAGGTTTTTCATGTCATATAGTGTTTGTGGCATGAATCACTTGATGATATTTCACTTCTCTGGTACCACATAGGGTCTGGAGCTAGTATATGAAAGGTTAAGTGCTTGCAGAGCTGACTTCATGTATCTGAGTGTTTGCATCATGGGTATGGAAGCATGCGCCAACAAGAAAATTTGGGTAGAAGTAAAATGGGTCCAGTAGATCCTTTGGTATGAACCATGCAATGGGATTTCACTCATACATTACCATAGATGATTTGGGAGCTGACAAGTAAAGCTGGTTACATGTTTCATGGTACACGTTACCTTAAGGCTGACAAAGATGATGTTTAGAAGGCTTGTGGAGGATATATATGAATGATCAAAGATTGTTACATGTAATGGTGAGTGAGCATGTTTGGCACAAAGAATGTAACATAATTTGGAAGACAGAAAAGTAACTCTGTTAGCTGTAATGTATAACACACAACAAAGTTAGTTTTGGCAGAGGTGTTTCAACCATCAAAATTAGTCAAATGATCAAGATGATAGTAGAGATGATAGTGCAAAGGTGTTAAGTCATCAGAATATGTCAAGGATGTCAAAGTTTTAGTAGAATTGATGTTGCGAAGGTTATTAAACTATCGTAATCAGTTGAAAGTTTTAGAGTAGAGGTTGAAGCCTCATTTTGTAAGTGTTGTAGCACTTTAGGGAGTTGTTACCTCCTTTGGGTTGGAGCCCATTAAACCCTGTATCAGGGAGTTGAAGCTTCCTTTGAGTTAGAGCTCATAAAACAGGGGATTTGTCTCTCCTTTGGGTTGGTACCTATAAAACTCATTGTATACTTCTTTTATTTGTGAGGCTAGATTTGGACAATAGATCTAAGCATCTGGCTCACTGTGGTTTTTACCATCTTGGATTTCCACTTAAATCTGGTGTCATGTGTGTGTGTTCTTTTTTTTCATATGGTTTAAGTGTTTACATTGGATTGAAAACATCTAATGGGTAAGAATTTGAATATATATTGATTAACCCCCCCTCTCAGTATATCTATGTGTTCAACATGAGGGAACACATGGCAGAAAGTAAAGGAGTATATCAAAATCAACAAGATGAAGATTTACCCTAGAAAGAGGCAATAGCATATGAGAAACCATAATAATCTAGGAAAATATTCGATGGAGGGGTGGTTAGGTACAATCAAATAGGTATAACACAGTGGAAGTTCAAATCCTAATCAAATACGATACTAAACGATGTAATCTAAAAATTAAATTTGAAGCCTTAATGGACAAGGAATAAACCCTATGAAGAAACCCCAAGAAGTGTGATAAAGTCTAATTCACTAGAAATATAAATAAATAAACTACCTCTTTTAAAAAAAATCCTATGATAAATCAATTGGATCATTGATACACATATAATAAGAGGGGAATGGTAAACATGCAATAATTAAATGCTCATAATTTTAGATAATAAATGTACTTAAGTCTTAATCAATGTGACCTATTATTTTATCAAATGTCATAAAGTGATTTGTCACTATTGGTGAAAATTAGGGTTTGTTTGTTGAATTGATGAAAACTATGAAGAAACTATTTTTTCTATTACGATTATTTTTGCACTTGCAAACATGATCCTATTAGCCTAGATTAGAATTGGATTGACAAATATGATCCTTGCTAAATTCTAGAAGTTCACTTTCAGCTCACCTCAAAATTATCAATTTGATGTTCACACAAAAACTTGGTTTATGTGCTTGGGAGTTTGTACATGATAATTATTCCTTTATGTCAACCCCTTATAAAGATGCTAAGTCAACAAATTTTTAGATAATATCGAGGATAACAAATAGTCATGCCATATACCCTAAAATGTTGGTGTATACTAATACCATTAAATATTTCTTTCAATCTTTGTATAAGTGATGTTCTTTTTCTTAGCCACTAGTGTTTTAAACTTTTAAGGAAAATGATTTAAATTTTTTTTTTAAAGGTTCCTAAAAGTAAATATAATATGAGAATGGATAAGTGGATGGATGAGTTCAAAGAAATTTTGGTGTAAGGCTTAATTTTGATGGCCGTATGACCGTATTTGAACATTTTTGTCATAAAATACAATCAAAATTTTAAAAAAATTGTATCATATGAAAAGAGAGATTTTGGATAGGCTGTCAAAATTTATATAAAATTGAGATGATATATATATTTGATTTATATGTAATTTTACTTCATACTATTTTAAACGCTAAAAAAATTGCTTGACAAGCAGGGTAAACCGTCAAATTTACGCCCTGCTTCGGTGACTCCAAGAAAAAATCAAGTACCCCTCAACACCTAGTTCTCAAAATCAGGAAAACTAACGGACATTGACACTTCAATTTTAAAATCATTTTTTTTTTAAAGAAAACATATAAATTATTGTGAATGTTTTATAAGGAAGAAAGCAATTTCGAAGAAAATTTCCTCGAGGATTTTTGAAGGTTTGTCATGCATGACGCAATAGTATCCGATTTTTATTATTTAATTTTAATAAATTGACTTTCCGTTACCGAGTTTCATAGTTCACCAATGCCCTTTCCACCGACTTTTTCTTTGTTTTTTTTAAAAAAAGAAAGGTGATAGAACACCCATACCATTACTGATAGGCACCGATTCTTAAATCACACATAGTTCATCATAGTTTATTGTAAGGGAGAAAGTTATTGAGAATTTGGCTGCATAGGGTTGTGTACAAGTCTTCAAATCATTTCTGTGAGAAAATTGAGAATGTTGGTGGAGATAAGTGTTGGAAACCACGGCCACAGGCTTGTGGCCGTTGATCTGAATAGTGGATACATATGCGATAGTTGCGAAGAGAAAGGCACAGGTTGGCGATACAGATGCAATGCCTGTAACTACGACATGCACACTTTCTGTGCAAAGTCTTCACCTTTCATTCCCCATCCATTAACTGCTGGACATATGCAATTGCTATCAAGCCCTCTTCGCAGAGACAGTCTGTGGTGCTCTGCTTGTGAGAAATCTGTATCGGGATTGAGGTATTACTGCAATCTGAGTCATGACGTTCTGCATCCCTCCTGTGCACGCCTTCCAAATACCACTTCATTCGCCTCCAATACTATCCATCTTTCCCAAAATTTGACATCACCCTGTAATGAGTGTGGTCAAAGAAGCCGGGGATGGGCTTACGTCTCCACAAACTACAACATCCACGTTCATTGTCTCATAGAAGCCTTCCACGCAACGTACACTACGGATGTTCATTCTCTCATAGAAGCCTTGGAGACAGCAGCCTTTCAAGATTTCAACGCATCGGTTGTTTACCAGAGGCAATTATCTAATGCTCGAATCCTGTTGAGAGAAGCATCCACCCCTTTAGATCATCAACGCTCAGCAGCAGCACCGACCACATCACGAACTCTGCAGAGGCAGCCCAAGCGCAAAACCAGTCATATCGCCTTTAGGGTCATAAGCAAAACCACTAAACTGCTTCTAAAAGTCATCTGTGCAATCGTTTTCGGAGATCCCTCCTCTCTTGCAATAGAGGTTGTGACCCTTTTTATCAACAACTAGTGGTTTCTGGTCCATGTGCTCGCGCGGTTTTACCAGGAGTGTTTGAAGAAGGAGCATCCCTGGTTTATTGTCTATCCTGCATCAACCAAAAAAGATGTTTTCTTTCATATTTGATTTGTTTTGTAGGTTTTTTAATGAGCCTTTTTATTCAGTTTTTGTATGTTGTGTAGTATTATGAAGATTTTGGAATAACAAAATTCTTTAGCGCACTTCTAACTAAGTACTCTACTTAAATATCATCCATTTTAATGGTCAGACAGTCAATGATAATTTTACACCTCATTCACAACAAAAAGGGTAAATATTTGTCTAATTTTTATTGGCCAAAATTGACCTTTGATTGTTGAAGTGGATGATATTTAAGAATAGCCCTAACTAAGTACTTTTGCAGTGCGATCTCTAATTTTCTTTTATATTTACTTTTGCATCAAATTGAGCAGAAGAGCTTATCTAGTGGGTAAGTTGGGCAGAAGAGCTTATCTAGTTGGTGAGTTGTATTTTCAACTTTAGTTTAAATAAGATTTGACAAAAAATCAATCACATTCATATGTGTGCAGGCAAAGTACTCTGTAAACATTGTAGCATTCCAACCAACAGTCATAGGTTTAAATTTGACTGCTGACGTTTACACAGCTGATGGTACAATGTACCAGCTGTTTACACCAGAACAAGTTGTGTGCAATGTTGTAAACATTCATATTAGAGACATCACTCTCCATTGTCCATGTTTAATGCTCTGTTCTAGCTCATACTGACTCCATTTCTTGAGCATTCTTTTTTACTTAGGCTATTTTTTCGTTCTCTATGCACTAGTGCAGATGTTTTTTGATTTTAATGCATAAAATTTCTAGAAATTGTAGATTCTCACTCGTTACGGTACATAGTTCTTGTTTTGGGAACTTCGAAGAAGCATAACTTTTGCATAAAACCTCGGATCGAGGTGATTCTTTTTTAGAAAGTGCATGTTTTTCGTGTACTTTGTAGTGGTGTTATTTATTTCACTTGGTACTGTGCCAAAGTTGTATTTTTAGCATATCCTCCTTTTAAGGCTTTGTAATAACATTGAGATCAAGTCCACTCAGTATTCTTGCTAGTGGCAATTGTAATCGCACTAAATATAAAGTGCCAAATCATATTTGCTTGGAGGGGGTTCTTTGATTGAGTGCGGGGAAGTGTTGAGTGAGATCATAGATCTGGGTCATACTTAACTCCAATGTGCTCATGGGCGTGGATCGGTTGAAGGTATTTTTACTGTCTTTTGCAAGTGAGTTCTTCTCTTCTTTCTATAGGTAGATTTCTATGAAGATTTTCACCACCATGGAGGTAGATGTAAACCTTTGTTTTTATATGCATGCATGTTACTTCCCCTAATTTTTTTGCATGCTCCTTGCTTTCTTCCTATGTTTATTCCTTAAAATTGATTCAGAATGATACTATAAATTCGTGACACCAACAACCACTATAAATATCATCCATCACCATGTGATAGATCCACATCAATACCAAAGCTCCCACTAAAGGTGGTTCCAAGCTATACATGGCATTGTGATAAACACCTGCTAACTGAAGATCACCCATGGCCCTTATAGAAATATGAATTACAATTACAACACTAGAAACTCCCAAAGTAGAACCATGATCTCCAACCAAGAAGATAAGATTGAATAACTACACAAAGCTACTACTAAACCATGATCCAAAGCCTCTCATTCCACCATAGTCAACTACTATAGATCCAAAAGTATAACTATCTTAGGTGCTCCAAAACACCATCTCTCTCTATCTCACTACAGCAAACAAACCAATACACTATGATAATCACAAAAGGCCAATAAACCATAAAATTGCAACAACACTATAAGACATATGAGTATAGAGTAACTTGGTCACATATAATTTATCCATGCATCTTGCATGTTTAAACACCCCACACGACTACACAATGTGTGGATCTCAAACAATGCAATATATAGGTTCAAAAACACATTAGTAACATGCAAAAAAAAAGAGATAACATGTAGATTCTCCATGACCCAAACATTAGATCAAATCTAGATCCAACTTGGCACACATCTATAGTAGAAGAGCCAAAGTATAGGAATCCTCTAACCAAAATTATAGAAATGGAAAATGAACACGTACATATAAATACTTCCACACCTAAGAGGACAACATGCCACATCCTCAAACAATACACAAAGCATGGATCCAAATTTACAATTGTCTCCATCTAGTATACCCTGAACAACAGTCTCCACCAATATACAAAAATAGACGTTTTTCTTATTAACATGCAAAACCTAAAAAAACCTACATGCAAACAAAATCATCCAAATAAATTAGAGGTTGTATAGGAACTCCAAGAAACCATAAGATCAATTCCGCAACCATCACCAAGTAAATGCAACAAAGAAAAATAGGTTGTCTAGGAGATTCTAGGCCATCACATGACCAATTCCACAACCTACATGTTGGAGTAAATGTGTTTTTACCATTTATGTTGCTTAAGTTTTACTTAGGCATCCAACAATAGGTGCATATTCTAGTTTTTTAGTTTTTATTTATCATTTCGATAGTTGGAGGGTTGGTTTCCTCCACCCGATCACTCCTTGCCTTTATGAGCAAGGTCCTGTACAATATTTTTGCATCTCATATCTCAATATAATTTTCATCATTATGGTGAAATAGCCTCGTGCTTCTCTTCTATTGTGAAGGTGTTTATCTGTAGGTTGTTCCCTTGGGAGGTGGTTGCCACCAACATTGTATCAGAGTGGTCTTCCAAAACCTCCTTTTGATTCTAAGAATTTTCATCAGTGAATTGGTGAGATTGAGACTTTATTGCTTGTATTTTTTTTGGTGCAATGATATTTTTAAAAAAAAAATATTTCACCTATTATTTGTCGAAATCTACATCTTTTGGTTTCTTTTCTATTGGGTCAAAGCTTTTAGAAGTTTTTTAAATTCAATGGCTTATCATTGCTACACGTGGATCGAATCAGGGATGAGCTTTCCAGACTTAGATAATGACCAATAGTTAAAGGTTGAGCATTTGGAGTGCAAATTTGAGGCAATTTTTTTTTCTGTTCATGAACAATTCATCGGTGAACATGAGTGTTTTCCCAAGCACACCGTCCTTATGCAGCATGGCTGAGGACTTCATTTTCCATTGATCTCTCACAGATCAACATGACTTCGCCAGAGAAGCAAGTAAGAGTAGGCTCTACTGATATTATTCACAGCTAAGAGTTCAAGTTTTGCATGATCAATCATTTCCCTCAACACTACTACTTGATGATCAATGAGAGCAACATTTCCCACATAATTGTTTCCTGGTACTCCATCTAGCATGAATAGACTTTAGCATTCTATAGTTTCCAAACAAATATTTGTTAGGGTTTTAATTCAGTTTTGCACAGTGCCATTGAAGGTGAGGTTCAGAGTTATCTTTGGCTATTAATATAGCCTACCCTCCCACTCCTCTACCATGAGCAAGGCTCACATGGATGTGAAAGTCTTTTGCGTGCATAGAAATCTTGAGCAGACTCATGTGGATTGTAACTTGTATGATTGGCTTGTTGATTTGGCATTCAAATTTGTGGTGACTTGGATCTCATGTGGTGTGGGAACCCACCACATATTTTGAATATTGAGATCTAATCAACCCTAGGGGCCCACATTTTTGCATCCACTCAAGGATGTGGTCACATGAGAGACCAAAAATGAGCCCTCATGTGCTTGCTGGTGCTTTGAAAGTGCCTTTATAGGTATTTTTTCATTCTTGCATGTATTTTGCATACGGAGGCCATTTTTTTAAAACCAAATATCAACGGAAAGGTGTTTTCTCCACCTTCATAATGGTTGAGGTATTTCTCTCATATTTTGTTGTTTGATGGTGATTTTAATCTGTTAAAGTTTGATATTGGTTTTGCTTAATTCTTGTGAAGGAAGGGGTTGGTTGTTTATATTGTGAAGAATATTTGCTGCATTCTCTTGTTTCATCATGGATTTGCCTAATGTGGAACTTCTAACTTCTCTCATATTTTGTTGTTTGATGGTGATTTTAATCTATGGAAGTTTGATATTGGTTTTGCTCAATTCTTGTGAAGAAAGGGGTTGGTTGTTTATATTGTGAAGAATATTTGCTGCATTCTCTTGTTTCATCATGGATTTGCCTAATGTAGAACTTCTAACTACAAAAAATTATCTTAAGTAGAAATGCGATATGGATATTTTGTTGTTGAAATTGAAGTTGCAAATGATTACTTTTGACCAAGATCCTGAACCCACTAGTGCTGTAGAAAAGAGGAAATTGTTTGATTGAAGAGATGAAGCTCTTGGTACTCTCATTATGTCCATTTCTCCTAATTTGAGATATCATGTGTTACCTTGTAAGCATCCTAATGATATTTGGACTACCTTAGAGAATCTTTTTGGTAAGCCAGATAAGATGAGGAAATTTAATTTGGAGAATAAACTAATGAATCTAGATCCTAGACATTTTGACAATATCTAGGACTTTTTCATCAAGATTAATTCTCTTAGATTGTAGTTGTCTAAATGTGGGGTTAAAAAAGATGATAAGTGGTTGATTATATCTACTCTCTTTAAGTTAGGTCCTAATTATTTTCTATTTGTTTCTGCATTTTATGCTACCATGGATGCTCTAGGTAGTGCACACAAAATGCCTTCTCTTGATGGTTTTGCAGCAAACTCACAAGGGAACAAGCAAAGTTGGCACAAATGGGCACATTGACACTTACAAAGTCTCAAGCACTTCTTGCAAAAGATCCTAAGGCTTCAAGTGGTAAGGACAAGAAATAGAATAAGGATTCTAAGTATAAAGAGAAAGTTAAGGATCCTCCTTCAAAACCTACTCCTGAGACCAAGACGTCTTCTAAAGAGGAATTATCACAAAAGAAGAAGATCAAATGTGCTTATTGCAATAAATCTGAACATGATGAGCATACATGTTATACTAAGAAGATTGATGAGTTTACTCACCTTCTTCAGAAGAATAACATCTCACTGCCCTCATCAGTGTCTTCTTCTCCTTCTTCTCCTTCTTCTCCTTGCACATCACATTTGGTAGCATCTTCATCTACACAATCAAGGAATGCAAGATTTTCTAATGGAATGAAAGGTAAAGCACTCTTGGCTTCCATTATTCTTGAAAATGGGAGATGGCTTCTTGATTCAAGTGAATCTCATCACATGGCATCCTTTGGATTTGTTCTCTTCTTTTGAGCCTTGTAGTTCATCTAGAATATTTTTATGGGTAACAATACATACATGAAGGTTTTTGGGAAAGGTTCTATTTATATGGTGAAGGTTGTTTTAATAATGTTCTTTGTGTAACCTCCTTGACCACTAATCTCCTTTCAGTTTATCAAATTACTCATGGTGCACAAGGTAAGACAATTGAGTTCACTCTTGATTATGTTTACATTAGAGACATAGAGACTAGAGATATCATTGCTACAAGGGTTGCAGACCATGTATCTCTCTCGTATTATTTTTCTCTTTTTGCTCCTGATGATCATATTCCTTTGGTTGTTGTTCACACGATTCCATCAAGGGTGAATCATGTTTGTGAGGAGAATTTTTGTCACTTGAATCTTGGTGTTTTTGAGACTAGTGCTAAGCTTCCTCCTCCTCCATCTCCTACTTCTTCAGATTTGGGTCCTACTCTTGAGTAGGTTGATCATAGTTTTTCAGATCTTGCTTTATTGGATGAGTATTTGGCAGGTATTTTAGACTTGTTTGTAGAGTCTTATCTTATAGATTTGGGAGACATATTTGAGGGGATTTCTCTCCTCTTTGATGATAGTTCCAGCATGGTTGTTGATATATCTACATCTTCTTTAGAGATTGACATTGATGAGTTCTCTCTTTCACTTGATTTGTCACATTTGTTGGTTGTTTTTTATCATGATTATGTGGCAGATTATTTATTCTTGGAGACTCGTCCTCACTCTTCATATATTTCTCTTTGGAGACTTCCTCCTTCCTTCAGTTGGACATGGAGTGGCTTCTTCATCATTCAATGGACTTGTTTCTTCTTAAGGGGAGAGGTGTTGCTTGTAGGCATTGGATCAACTTTTGTTTCTAGGCATACTTCATCGGCATAGGAGCTTCTTCATTCTGGTGGGAATAATGTCTCTCTTTTTACTTCTTATGGGGGGCCATTGATTGTATATATGATGTATGTAGTCCTTGGGGGGTACTAGTGAGTCCTCCATGCATAATCTTGTTCTCTTTTCTCTCATTTGAAGAGGAGTTTTGTCCCACAGGGTTTTCTCCTTTTCTCCACTTGTGAGAGATTGCATTGCATTTTACATTGTAAATGGGTACCTAACATGGTTGTGTAGCCATGACCCATGTTGGATCTTTCTCATATTGCATCATAATCTCCCTAAGTTGCACTTAAGGGGGGGGGGGTGTTGGAGTAAATGGATTTTTACCATTTACCTTGCTTAAGTTTTACTTAGGCATCCAACATTAGGTGCATATTCTAATTTTTTAGTTTTTATTTATCGTTTTGGTTGTTAGACGATTGGTTACCCCCATCTAATCACTCCTTGCCTTTATAAGAAAGGTTATGTACAATATTTTTGCATCTCATATCTCAATATATTTTTCATCAGTCTGGTGAAATAGCCTCATGTTTCTCTTATATTGTGAAGGTGTTTATCTACAGGTTGTGCTCTTGGGAGGTGGTTGACACCAACACTACATGCAACCAATGGATAATTATATAATAATTTAATAATACCATGGACTTAAACCATGGAAACAACTTAAAAACTTGATATAATAGTCAACATAGCTAGTGCTTTCTCATGTAACCAAAAAACACCCAACATCAACACTTATCCACTGTACATGACAGTAGGATAAAGGAACATATCCATCATGCCAAAAGGTAATCAAACACTACCATAGGAGCTCTAGGTCATAACCATGCAATAAACAAATACAAGACCAACTCCTAAACCTGCCACCTTAAAATGTTAAATCCTAGACCAGGATGTGCTAGGAATAAATTTAACATGCTCTACTTTATCATAAAGTCCCACAAAGTCTTCTCTCATATCCAATTATACATGAACTATAACACACCATTTGTTGTAAGGTTTACCATTAAACATGCTATCCTTTGAATTCCTAATTAAGTAGTAAGAACCCCACAACACAAACCTTGCACTCTAATATGAATTATTTAGGATTGAATCCCTATTCTATTCAACCAATAAACTAGGATTAAGAGAATTGAGATTAAGAATTCAGAAAGATATTCAGAAGCACTTGCAAAATATATGTCATATTATTTATAAAATTAAATGGAATAATATACATTCACAAGATTACATAGAAGACTCAATATTTACATGGGAAACCCTTCTAGGAGAAAACCCACCATCAAAAGACATTCATAGTTATTTTTTGGTATGATAGAGCTAACTTTGCAACAAGTTTCATCTTCTACAAAAAGATGCAGTACCAACACATCCAAAGGACATGAAAAATACAAGTAGATACACTCTTTGGAATACCTATAATTGGGTACAAGTAGGGGCTCCACAAATCTAACATGATAGAGATATATAAGAAAAGACATGCAAATGTAGAGATAAATGAATAGATAGAAATAGATTGAGTGATATAGGTGTTTAGGGGAAAATTGGATTTGTTAATGTTTTAGTGTTTAGATGTTTAAATCCTCCTCTCCGCTAAACATTGAAGGATCTAGGGTCGAGTGGCAAGCACTATCATACCCTAGGTCACTTACAAATGTAGAGAAACTTGGCTTAGGGAATTTAATTATCAATTTTCCTTCTGTTATGCCCAATTGACCATTAAAACCCTAATTATGCATATATGGCAACAAATTGATGAATAATGGAAAAAGCTCTTGTAGACAGAGGTAAAATACCAAATCGCAGAGTACCTATTTTCAGGGTTTCGAAGTGGAACAATAGGGGACACTAGAGCGGGTGCCCAAGTCCAAGGTACTAGTTTCTTTACAGGATCTGGACCTCCTTTCGGCACTGATCAACTGTGTAACTTCCATTTTTAGATATTCATCTACAGAGGACACTAGAGCAAGTGCCTAAGTCCTAGAAATACTCCAACATCCTGTAACTCTTCAAATCCTGAATCCTTGATGCTTGCCAGTCCTTCCTGCAAATCCACTTTTCCCAAATGCGACACCTGTAACCTGTAATCACAAGACTTGGTTTGGGTGTTGTGGTGTTTAGAGGCTTGCCTCAGTCAAGCCCCGGAGGACATTTAAGTCTCTGAACATTGTTTTCAGATAGAGAGTGTGTACCCTTGTGAGGTAGAGGAAAAAAGAAAAGGAAACAATGATAAAAACACAATATAATTTCACCTTGTAGTGAAGCTCTCATGGGAGGAAGATGTTCTTCATTCCATGAGGAAATTGATGCTCAAATCTACAAATACAAACACACAAACCACACAAGTCTGCTCTTGTAACACAATGAAAGCCTTGAATCACCTTAAGAATGCAATAGCTTGCTAGTCATCATCTAGTTGAAAATCTAGTTTACAAATGAATGCCTAAACATGCTTATATATGCAACTACAAACACTCATGCCAAGATTTTGTAAATTTAAAACATACCATGTCAACAAAAGGACTAAATAAAGGTCATAAAATGACACTTAAATTTTGGGCCTAACCCAAAATATTGTAGGACTAGGGCGCGAGCTCCCAATTCCTCCCCCCCTATTTTGGGTAGGGTTAAGGTCAAGGGGTCCTCCTAGGTCCACTTTTCCATGAAACCTAGGTCTCATTCCATCGGGATGCCAAAATATGAGCTAAGATGTCCTATATGCATGCTAAAGACCTGGGAGCTAAACCTTATGAGGGAAAAGCCCCCAAGAGGACATTTTTTGATGTTACATTTAGCTCCCACTTTAATGTATGTATAAACGTGAGGCCAATACATGCATTAAAGTAAGGTCACAATCACATCAAACACACCAAACATGCAGAAGACACACCAATCACATAGAAGACAGTAACAGGCACGCAAAACACGAAGAAGACAGTTACAGTCATGTAGAACACGGAGAAGATAGTTAATGCATAGAAGACACATTAATGCATGGAAGACATGCATGATTTTTTTCTTTTCTTTTCTTTTTCTCATATATATGAAATGCAAGTACTAGAAAGTAAACAAACCTCCCATAATACATGATGCACTCATCGCGCAGGTCTTTGTATATATGGGGCAACACACATGCAAGACACATAAAACCTCCCAAAATGCATACTGCATATGGGGCAACAAACACGCCAAACAAAAAAAGTACATAAAAACACACACACTTGAAGACACAGAGAAAACATGACAGACAAGCGATGGTGTGTTCCCTATTTCTAGGGTCATCACCATCTTAGACACATTACAGGCACACATTGACAATTGGGCTTTGCCACAACAATCGCTGAAGACACGCTTAAGGGTTTAGTTAGTCACAGAACTGCTCCCCACCTCTACAAAGGACTTTTGAAAATGCAACCCCACCCGTGTCACGGAGATGCCTTATAGTGAAAAGGAAGCATGGCATACAACCCCACCTTTATCACGAAGATGCCTTATGATGAAGAGGAGGTATGAGCTCAAAAGTATACAACCCCACCTGCATCACGTAGATTCCTTACAGTGAAAAGGAGGTATACACAATATATTTCAAGATAGATTGATTGATTGCAAACAAAATTAGGATGCAGGAAGTACTTATTGCACTAGCCTACACCTAAGGACAAGCACATTGCTAACATCTACAATAGACAACTTACCTTATATGCCCCCACCTTAAGGTGGTTGATATTATGCATTGATATCAAGCACATTAATGTAGGAAGAAAACACACAAGGGAACATAGACTTTCGCAAAGCCCATGCCCCCCGGAGGTGACATGTACTTTACGATTGCCAAATGTTCCCACAAACACATCCCTGCAAGAAACATGTTAGTGTCTACAACATCATGATAAACAACAACATCAATGCATATGATTAACCACACAAATAGCCGAGGTTATACAATGAATTCAGAGTTCAAGGATAACCATGGGTCTATATCACGAAGCTCTCCGAATCGAGTACCACCAAGGCCAGATTCAAAGGCAAACAAAGGTGCATAGAGCAGCAGTATTATTAAGGTTTGTAAATGCAATAGAAACATCATCAAATTCACTATGTGGAAAGTATGAGTGCTTCCACTAGCTAAGCGTTGGATAAGATATATAACCCCATCGTCATATTAGGAACTAAATCCATTTTTTTTATTGCTCTCGAAAGGACACTAGGTCCGCATCAGTATAAATGTTTGTCGTCATCCGCCCGCTAGATGGAAACACTAGAGGAAGGGAAACAATAAATAAGAGAGGAGAAACAAGTGTCTTAGGGACAGTCACATAGGAGGGTGCCCTCAAGTCACCAACCATGACGCTATGTCTGTAAGACACAACACACAACCATGAAATCAGAGAGAGGCAATATAGAAGAATGATTATACAAATAGAAGAAGGTCACAACAGAGGCAGTCTCTTGGTATTCTAGACCTTACAGGAGAATCCGAGGTCATTCCAGGAGGCCTAAACAACACATAACACATCATGGGGGAAGCACATGATGAGAGAGATAAAGGGTTAGAGATACTTACCTGTTAGGGTACCATTGTTAAGAACATACATATCTGTCATGTTGTTTTGATCTTGTTTAATTAACATTAAGTTTAGGACGACAGGAAGCTTTCTTTTCTTTGAAAGGATTATATCCAATGCCACTTGAGTAATGTGTTGAAGCAGATTCTATAGGTACTCGAATCCCCTACTGATTTACACCACATACCTTACCTTCATATTCACAATTGTTATAAAGGATTTTAAATCCTTGACCATAAAGGGATGTCATTTCCTTAGAAGATGGTGAAGCCTCATAGGTGTCATAATTTGTAGTGTAGGCAAGAGTATTGTTTTTATTTTCTACCAAGGGGACTTTAGGTTTCTTAGGTGCTTCAAAAGATTGCTTAGATGAGATCGATGCAATTTTTTATTTGTCAAGGCTATTAATTTTATATTCCCCTATACTGCAAGGATTAAAATCTAATAAACCCCAATCATCACCAACAAGTGCATTCGATGGTTGAGAGTTTTACACACCATTATTTGTGGCTAGAGACATTGATGAACCAGCTCATAAATGATTGTAAACTGGTTTTTGCTTTTCAATGTGTAAGCAGTTATCTGGTTCAAGATCGACATGAATAGTATGAAGTTTATCTTTGAATATAAATTTGATTGAATGATGCAAGGTGGAAGGGACTGCCCCCAATGCATGAATCCACGGTCTACCAAGAATCATGTTGTAAGATAAAGAACAAGGCATGACATGAATCAGGGTAGGTGCTAGCACATATCCTACTTGTATAGGTAGAGTTATAATGCCCATGGACTATCATCCAACATTGTCAAAGACAGGAATGTTAATGCCATTTGGTTTGATTTGTGATGTGTCAACTTTGATTTTGTCTAGTAGGTCAATGCTACAAACATTAAGAGCTGATCCATTGTCAATCATAACTCATTTTACCAATGTTTTATTTATTATGGCAGAGATCATAAGTGGAACATATTGGTTTTGAACTTCAATTAACGGTAATTCCTGTGGTTGAAAGAGAATATCTGTCTTTATCGCATGCATACTATACAATGTGGTTGCTACATCATTAGGCTTAGCAGTAGGTGGAACAATAACCTTTTGCAAAGCTTCTTGGAGCATTCCATGGTATGTGGGTGATGTTTGTATTAAATCCCAAAGAGAGATCTTAGCTGAAGTAGCGCGAAGCTGTTTGAAAAGATCATACTCTTGACCACTTTTATGAGTAAGACAAGGTGGTTAAGGGAGCATAGGTTGAGAACATGGAAGAGAGACAGGCACATGCGGTGCTTGGTTACTTTCCTTGTTATTATGGGTGTTATATGTGTGAGCAATCACATTGTGGTGTGGTTGTTTTAATGCATTTTGAACACCTTGAACCATAATCACCAGTTTTAAGAAAGAGGGTGTACTAAGTGCCTCTCAGACAATCATTTTAGGAATATTGCTATGAAGTCTATTAATGATTATTGAAGATGTTTAGGGGAAAATTGGATTTGTCAATGTTTTAGTGTTTAGATGTTTAAATCCTCCTCTCCGCTAAACATTGAAGGATCTAGGGTCAAGTGGCGAGCACTATCATACCCTAGGTCACTTACAAATGTAGGGAAACTTGGATTAGCGAATTTAATTATCAATTTTCCTTCTCTTATGCCCAATTGACCATTAAAACCCTAATTATGTAAGTACGGAAACAAATTGATGAATAACATAAAAAGCTCTAGTAGACAGGGGTAAAATACCAAATCACAGAGTACCTATTTTTAGGGTTCTAAAGTTGAATAGTCAGGGACACTGGAGTGGGTGTCCAAGTCCAAGGTACCAGTTTCTTTGCAGGATCTGGACCTCCTTCCGACACTGATCAGCCCTATAACTTCTATTTTTAGAGATTCATCTATGGAGGACACTAGAGAAAGCGCCCAAGTCTTGGAAATGCTCTAGTGTCCTGCAACTCTTCAAATCCTAAATCCTTGATGCATGCCAGTCCTTCCTGCAACTCCACTTTTCCCAAATGCGACACTTGTAACTTGCAATAACAAGACTTGGTTTGGGGGTTGTGTTTAGAGGCTTGCCTCAGTCAAGCCCTAGAGCACATTTAAGTCTTCGAACATCGTTTTCAGATAGAGAGTGCATGCCCTTGTGAGGAAGAGGCAAAAACCAAAGGAAACAATGATAAAAACACAATATAATGTCACCTTGTAGTGAAGGTCTCATGGGAGGAAGATGTTCTTCATTCCATGAGTAAATTAATGCTCAAATCTACAAATACAAACACACAAACCACACAAGTCTACTCTTACAACATAATGAAAGCCTTGAATCACCTTAAGAATGCAATAGCTTGCTAGTCAACATCTAGTTGAAAATCTAGTTTACAAATGAATGCCTAAAGATGCTTATATATGCAACTACAAACACTCACGCCAAGATTTTGTAAATTCAAAACTTACCATTTTGACAAAAAGGACCAAATAACGGTCATAAATCGACACTTCAATTTTAGGCCTGATCCAAAATAGGGCAGGACTAGGGTGCGGGCGCCTAACTCCTCCCCCTTATTTTGGGCAGGGTTAAGGTCAAGGCGTCCTCATAGGTCCACTTTGCCATGAAACCTAGGTCTCATTCCATTAGGATGCTAAAATATGAACTAAGATGTCCTAAATACATGCTAAAGACCTGGGAGCTAAACCTTATGAGGAAAAAGCCCCCAAGGGGAGATTTTCTGATGTTACAATAGATATTTGAAAAGATAATAAAGAGAGAGAGATATCTATGTTTTTAAGCAAAAGATGATGTAATTGAATTAGCTTGAGGTACAATCTAATGTAATAGACATTATATAATGAATACAATATACTATGAGTTGATCTAGGATATTTATGATATGTCATAATGTATGTGTGTGTGTGTATTAGTTAATGTCTTTTTATTTTTACCTATTATTTCCTACCAAAACCATCTATTATCCACGGATTATGCTTAGATCATATTTGTATCCTCAATACTAGGGTATAAATACAACATTACAAGAAAATTAGAAATAGATCTTTGATATGTGCCCTTTGTTGAGACCCTAATAGAAGGATAAAAGAGTAGTCCAAACAAGAAACAAATCATTCATAGAAGAAAAAAATAATACTAGAAAGGATTATAATTAAGAATAAACCACATTTAATGAATTACAATAGGTTAGTCTTAGCTCTAACCTTGTGGGAGGGATTTAAGAACCGAGGGGATAACAAATGGAAAGGTGGGCTCTTACGAGGATCTCTAAAGAGTTGTGACCTTTAGAGGAAGAATGAGAATAAGCCATTAGGGATCTATAAAAGGATTAATGGAACTCCAAATCAATAAACACCCTTGGAAAAAGGAGATAGTGAGAAGAGATAAATTAGGGAAGATATTGAATTGGCAATGGAATTGAACATGGAAGAGAAGAGACTGAAATAGATTCAAGAGAGGTAAGAAATATACCATAGAAGGATTAAGAAGGATAGAGAAGATAAAATTAAGCACTCTAGGGAGGCTACTACTCTACAAATTGAGAGTTATAAGAATGAAGAAAGAGAATTGGAGTGCACTAGAGAGGTTATTTCTAAGAATGTTGAAAGTGGGGAAAAAATAGAAGAACCACTTGTAGGAGAATTAGCATAAATGAATGTGTTGAAGGGACTGCATATGAACATAAGAACCCCATGGAGATCAGTATGAATCTACAAATAGAGGAACAAGGATTAATTATATGGTTCTATGGCAAAGATACATCTAAGCAACTTAGTATCCATCTAGATAAGATAAGTAAAATTCTCTAAGGGTTAGAAGGAAAAGTAGAAGAATGTGTGGTATTTAATTAATTAGACAGACATAGAAGAAATGGTGCTCTACAACTTAAAATTTTGACTCAAAACCCTCATTTGGAACTTAATCTATCTAACCTAAAGGTCACAATTAACAATAGATTTGAGGAACTACTAACCCTTTTTATGAAATCAAAACCTATAGATTTAAGTGTAGATTATTTAGATAAAGTGGTAAGCAAAAGTTTGGGTTTACAAAGAGAGAAAATGTGATACTGGAATTTTCACGAAAATAAGAGGAATGCAGTAGAAAGGGAAATTGAGAACTTGTTCATGAAATTTGCCATGAACACTATTGAAATGATAACGAAGGTTAGGAAGAGCCCAGATTAACAAATAAGACACCATTAACTAATGAAAGGGTGTCTCCCAAATTAAAATAGTTGTATGAAGAGGTGAACCCCCTAGACCAAGAGTCATCTCTCATGCCAAATAAACCAAGAGTGCTTACGAAGGGAATATATAGTGATTCAAAGAAGACAAGAGAAAACCAACAACAACAACTTGTAAGAGATGATGCAAAGATATTAGGAAGTAAGTTCTTTGAGATTGAATTAGAAAGGGATAAAGGGATAAATACGAAGTTAGTGAGACAATGGAATTGTTTTAAGAAATTAGTGAAGAAGAAAATATACAAAGAGCCAAGGCCAAAGGAATATAATTCACCACAAAAAGAAGAACTCTTACCGAGTACTAATAGATCTAGAGTGCAAGCTCTGGATATGGACCTAAACATGAAACTACCAATCTTTGGAAAATATACCATTTAAGCCTCTAAATAAAATTTTGTGTTGGAATCTATTTGGAGAAGGAATGCAACTCCATGAAATCAAGCCAAAATGATTATGTAGGGACACTAAGGAATGATGCTCTCAAATGGTATATGAAAAAATTCTCACAACATGATAAGGAAAGACAAGAAATAAAGGAGGTATTCCTGACTAACTTTGGATCTCCATTAGAGAGTGTAATACAGATGAGAGAAATGTTACATGAAGAAAGGGAAATGGTTAAGGAATTTCACTACATATTTAAGGAAGTAGTAAGAAATCTAGAGGAATACCTGACTAAGTAAATAATTTAGTGGTTTGTGTTTGGATTACTACGAGAACATCAAATTGAATTGGATGGAAGACCCTTTGATACTTAATTGTGGTAGAACTAACATGCAAAATAGAAGCACTGTTAGATTTTAGGCAGATCAAAGTAATAAACACTAACAATTATATGTAGATTAAATAACCCAAGTATAACAATGAGGAATAACACAAAAGAGATCAATAGAGAAATTTAACGTGGTTCACCCAATATGGGCTACATCCATAGAAACTCAGCCCTCTAATGATTTTATTATCTAGTGCAAAACCTATTACAATCTCATGAATACATCACCATAACATACATCCTAGCCGCTTATAACAAGCTTTTTGAAAGCTCCTAGAATTAGGGTTTTGCAATGCCATTTTTCTTTTGTCGGTTAACAAAAAATTAACAACTGACTGCTGCCCCCGAACCTTCGATTAGGGCCCAGCCCGGTCCCGAACCCCAGTGAGGATACATAACTAGTGTATAATACTTGCATGATCAGTCACCACATACCAACAATCTCCCACTTGGAGACTAATCCTGGACGACACCACTGCACTTGTAGCTCCAACTGGATTACAAGCTTGGCTAGTTTCTTATGTCCACCATTATTAGTCATGAAGGAAAATAGAAATTGATGAGGAAATTAGTTTCTCCCGTGTAATTACCTTTGTGAACATATCTGCAAGATTTTGACTTGTGTGAATTTTCTCTAGCTTTCCTCCAAAACTGACCGGATGAAGTGGTATTTGAGCTTTATGTGCTTAGTTCTTGAATGCAAAGCTGAATTCTTAGCAAGATGAATGGCACTCTGGCTATTAGTGTACAAAGGGCTATCTTCTTGTTGTTGCCCCAATTCCTCCATAAAACATTGTAACCAAATCATCTCCTTTCTAGCTTCTGTAGCAGCAACATACTTAGCTTCAGCGGTTGAAACTGCAACAACCTTTTACAGTCTTGAAATCCAACTGACTGCAGTACCTCCTACAGTAAAAACATACCCTGTAGTACTCCTCTTGCTATTGTTATCACCTAGTTTTGCACCCTTGCATAAGCTGTGAAACCTCTGCAAACTGGAATAACATGGGATCGATCTCTAAGTGTGGGACTTTGCTAAATGAGATCAAACCTCCAGAGAAGGTTGGCTTTCTTGTCTAGTTATCACCTAAAACTACTGAATTTTGAGGGGAAAAGGGAGAGAGAAAGCTTGTAATGGAAATGAAATAAAAGCTTGAAAACATGAAAGGGTGATACACTAGATTAAAAGAAATTTTCACAACACTGAGAAGATGCACAATGTAATCAAATACAGCAAGTAGGTATACACATATTAGGTGACTCTAGCAGAGGTGAGAAGCAATATGATTGAGAGGAATAAAACATTCACAGACAAACCATATGCAGATTCACACAGAACTAGAAAAATCAGTAAAGAGGTAAAATTAACTTGCATATATTCAATGGAAAGGCATGGTTACAGCATATGAAAACCTTGTTTAGAAACATAAAAGTCTTAATGCCAAAAAATTTCCAACACTATTTACAACATTCGAATGCATATATATAGCATTCCAAAAAAATATCCTTAGTTGGTTACAAAATTGTGCTCTAAGAGTTGTCTCAGAAAAATATCTACATTCTGACTGTCCAGCTACATCAGTTATGGCGTTGAAATCTAGAACTGGGAAGGTATGAGATATTTGGAGTCTTTATTGCAGCTGCTTACTCATCATCAATCTGCAGATGAAGAGGTGGAAAGATATTCTTTGATCATCAATGTGAGCTGCTCCATCTTTGTGCAGCAATGAATGCCCCAAAAATATCTTCATCTCATCAAGAAGTCACTGAAACGTCCAGTCGCCCAAATTATGCATTTCCAGATCTAAAATTTGAAAAGTGATAAAGCTCCTGAAAAACCCTACCAAATGAAAGAGGGGACCAAAATATGCAACTTTGCCTCTTGGAGCATGCCGAAATTCACCAAAATGGAGGAGATACAGGTGGTCAAACTTTCGGTCAACTGCCTATATATATCGCTTTTGCATCTCTGTGTATATCACTGCATCTTGGCGCCTAAATCGGCACCCAAAAATTCATTCTGCAACTCCTTTGTATGTCAAAACATACAAGCCGCGGACCCGAATATGACCTTTAGCTGCTTTTCATTGTCCTGTCGGGTCTGACTTGTATCACTTTTCCTTGTACATTTCTTTGTATATGCAAATATACAAAACCTATTCATACAAAACAGACCTGAAAGCCCTATATGCCGAAACTAATCCTTGATTCAAATCCGCCTTATATATGCAATGCATCATTGACTTGTATATCGCAATATACAAGTGCCATATACATACAAAACAGACCCGGAGCCTGAATGAAGCATAAAAGATATCCATTTGAAATTCGGCCTACATATCTCATTTGTATCTTTGACTTGTATATTGCAATATACAAGCGCTATATACATACAAGTCAGACCCCAAAAAACCATTAAGTATATTTGATTACCTGTCGGGTCCGGCTTGTATCACTTCTTCTTTGTATATTTCTTTGTATATGCGCGATATACAAGCCACTGTTCATGAGATCCTTTGTATGTCGAAACATACAATCCTGCTTGTATATGCGCGGGACCCACTATTTGTATCTCCTTCTGCGGCACTGTAGCAATGTACATTTGTTTGTATATGCGGATATACAAACACAAATATACAAACTCCCTTATATAAAAATAGGGAATCTTTGAAGGAATATGCTCGCAATGTATCTTTGTTGGCAAGAGACACTATATGGATTCATGGTTGTTGTCATTGATGGCAACAAAGGTCATCCCACATATCCGCAAGTCATAATGTGTCTCTACTGAAAGTCAGAATAAAGATTGTTGTGGTCCGGTGAACAAGAACAGAGCATGTGGCAAGGTCCGACAGATTGATCCGGATCTCTCAAAGGAAGTGTCTTGGTGCAGTGCGGATTTGGGGAAGTCAAGAGGACTACCTTGAGTGGTATATTCCAAGGATTTAGCCTCCGGTGATGGACAAGGAGAAAGATATGAATAGTTGAGTACCGGATTCCTGAGAGACAGTGAAAACAGAGGAAGAACTGACTGACAGAGTATCAGACTACTTTCCGGATGTGTTACTATTGATGATAGAGGTTGTGAAGGCATGAATCATGTTTGGCCGACATGATTAATGATATCTACAAGTATATGCTTGATCCGCATTGCTTGGTGAGGAAGGATTCAGCCGACAGAACAAAAGTTTGTAAGAAACTAGACTGTTCCGGATGCCGACTAGAAAGGTGATGAAATTACTTGTGCGGATATATATAGAGGATGGATTTAGTTGTGAAGGATGTGATGGTGTGAAGATATATGCAAATAAGTCCAGAACAGAGCAGAAGTAGCAAAAAGGATCCGGTATGTGAAAGATAGCAGAATAAAGAACAGAGGAAAGATGAAGTGCAGCAGATCAGTGTACTGAGCCTAACCGGAACTGAACTCCAGCATATGCAGATGCTTCCAATCAGTTCAAGACTATGATTCTTATCACTTTGTAGACAGTGTGTCTTCTTGTAGGTAGTGGGCCTCTTGTGAGCAGTGTGCTCGGGCAGTGAGCCCTAATTGGCAAGTGCCATTTTGTAATTTCCTATTCTTCTAACAGAGAATAATTTTGGGTTAATCACCCCGTGGTTTTCTCCCTTAACAGGGTTTCCACGTCAAAAATACTGTGTCATGTGTTTCTCATTTCATGATTAATGTTTTTGTGTTTGATTCTATGCTGCATCAATTAAAAAGAAAGTTCAATAAGGGAAATAATTAGGATAACTGATTCACCCCCCCCCTCTCAGTTAGCAACAATTGGTATCAGAGCTAATTTCCTCCTAATAGAGCCTAACAGCTTGAGGAAGATCTGGGAGTTCAAATGGATGCATATGGTTTAAGGGAGCAACTCAAGACTGCTCTTGAGGATCTTGAACAGTCAAATTCTGAAGTCAGTGAATTAAAGGAAAGACTCAAACAGGCTGATGAATTCATGAGAGAATTAAAAGACAAATTAAGTCTCTCTATGAAAAAGAGAAAGGAGCTGCTCCAACAGTTGGCAAGACAAAGTGAAGAAAGCAATACAAATTAAGAATTGACTGAGCAAACCAAGTTATGTGAAAAGTTATCAAAAGAAGTCATTATGTTAAGACATGAAATGGAATCAGGAACTATAAAGTTTACTCAAGAGATTGAAGAAAAAAGAAAGGCTGAAGACAATCTAAGACAATCTCTTAAAGAAAAATCAGAAGAATGCCACCAGATGGATAGGATTATCAGACATCTTGAATCTGATCTTGAAGATGCCAAAGATAATGAAGAAAAACTTGAGGATCAAATTGCCTCTCTCAAAAGAGACCTCCAAATAGCAAATGAATATAAAGAGAAATTCAAGATAAGTTCTGCTCAACTTGAAGTTCTTCTTGGAAGTCAAAAAAGGACAGATGACAAGTATGGTTTGGGATATGAGAAAGGAGAAAGCTCCGGATCCGGTCAGAAGAATCTTGGATCAGAAAATCCAAGAAGCAGGCCTAGAAGACCTCCGGTAAGACAGCCAAATGCTCAAAGATATCCATCCTTCAATGGATACTGCCACAGCTGCAACCACTTTGGTCACAAAGCTAATCAGTGCAGAATGAGAATGAATCAGATTAATTCATCCTTCTCTGGACAGTGCTTCAACTGCAAAAGGTATGGACATAAATCCCATGAATGCAGAATTATGCAAGTAAACAAATCATTCAAAGGTAGATGCTTTACATGCAATAGGGTAGGTCATATGGCAAATCAATGCAGATCAAGAGGATATCAGTCAAATATGCAAAGAAATGTTATTTGCCAAATCTGCAATAGGTCCGGTCATAATGCTAAAGTCTGCAGAAACAAGAATCAGGACAAAAGAGGTCCGGAGTATAATCAGAATCAAGACAAGGGTAAACAAAAGATGAATGCAGATGAAGTTAGGAATCAGATGAGCAAGATTTGGGTGAAGAAAAGTTCAGAGAATGTAGAGGTTGGATCCGCACCAGACTCTGGTGCTGATATTTCTTCCAGAAATTAAAAAGTGAGCTCAGGCTCAGGGGGAGACTCAAAGAAAATCCTGTTCCCCCAGCCAAACAAGTGGTGTCGGATGTGGCACAAGATGCGGATTAAAGGGTTTGCAGATATGAGTCTTGAGATGCTTCAGTCAAGATTTCAGAGGTCCGCATGGAGTTATGAAGAAGCTGTGATCGATCAAATAAGACCTGTTCAGGAAGATGCTCCGGTATGACAAAGGATTACAAAAAGGTCCGGAGAGATCCGGAAGTGCACTATCTTGTTCTGCGGTTTGGACAGAATGCTTGGGATGTTCTTGTAATATGTTACCTCGATTTATTCATGATTGAAAGATCCGGATGATATTCACAGATCAGGACTAATCCGGGATACTCCAAGCTATCCAGACAAGGCAAACCGGATTAATGTAGGTGAAGCATTTATTGCAGACAGATATTAGGGTTCGCGGAGCAATATAAGGGATTTCTCAAAAGTCATTTGCTCATTCTGCACTCAAGAAGAAGCGAATAGTGGAGCTCTGCAACAAGATTCATCAAGCACACCAAGGATCTCCTGCCGAAGTCATTGCATAAAGAAATCAATCCAATCACTCCGTGCAAGTCGAAGGCGCATAAGGTATTCTCCGTTTTTCATTACCTCACTGCAAATCTTTGAAGAATGGCTACTCCAAACATAGTTAAGATCTCTGATAGACCTCGCCCCTCATTCAAGAAACATCCTTACAAATCATTGGAGGTAGATCCACTAGGAGCCTTCTCTAGTGTTCCTCATGGTGTATTGCATACGGAAGATATTAGGGTTTACATCCATGCGAATCTTGAAGACTTTGGAGAATCAAAACTAATGGATATCTATCACAAACAATTGATAGATGACTCCTTTGAGATCAAACCTCAGTATAAAGCCATCCAGGACAAACACTTTGCACAGTGCATTCATTTCCCATGTTTTGAAGAAGATGAATGGGTCCGGTATGTACTAAGTAGAGTACATGACAACTTCCTATGGTTGAACAAGCCCTTCAAGATCACCAAGGAAGCAATTAGGGCTGTAACCGGTCTGCACTCATCCGGTGGATTACCTGTTCTCAAATCTGTCAAAAATCAGACAGTCAGTGATGCAACCGGATCCAAGTTTGACAAGAGAGCTATGACAGTTGATGACATCATTGAACCGGATGTCAAATTTGTAGCTATGATAATTGGTTACAAAATCTATCACTCCAGTAGGGAAAATTCAGTACCGGGAACTGCAATCTATACAGCCTATCAGATGTTAAAGGAAAATACAGACTATGACTTGTGCGAGCTTCTGGTAAACCAACTCTTTGAAAATCTGCAGAAGATTAAGAAGGACAAGAAAAACTCCTTCAAATATGGCAATCTGATCCTTTGCCTCTTCTTTTACTACATGAATGAGCTTCCCAGATCCAGTGGATGGATATGGCAAAATGACAGACCGGTTGCCATTCAAATCAGAGACTATTTGCATGAACTTGGGGATGCAAAAGCAAGAAATACAGCTCTATGGGGTTACTTCAAGAACTTCCAAAGCATGATGCATGCAAGAGAAAGAATACCCCAATCCCTTGTTGAAAAATACAAAGACACAGTATGCTTCATGGTAGAAACAGATTAGTGTCTGATGGAGGCAGTGGAGCCTAGGACTGTCTGGATCATGCCTATGGGGTATGAAGTGGATGAACAGATAGTAGAGCTGCATGTTCAACACATGCTAAGCCAGCCCAAAGATCCTAAGGCAGAAAGGTTTGGAACCTTTGAGGAACTGAGTGTAAAGTTACATGTAGAACTCAGGGAACCGGAGATAAAGAGGAAGGTAAGAAAAGAAGTTGAGCATATTGCTCAAGGCCTAGGCATCTCAAAAGAGGCACTTGATGCCAGCCGGGAAAAGAGGAGGAAGGCTGAGGAAGAAGAGAAAAGTAAAAAAAGTGTTCTGGTTGAAACTCCCACCCGGACCAGATCATCAAAAAGATCTGCACCTCCCTCAACCAAAAGTTCAAAACCAGAAGTCCAGGCATCCGGTAAAAGATCCAAGACAAAAGCCACAAGGGCTTATAAAAGCCAAAAGGATGAAGAGGAAACAGAGTCAGATGAGGGAGTAAAAGAAATAAAGAAGCAGAAGAAGAAAGGATCCGGTAAACCCTCCTCAGGACAAGACAAGGATGAAATGGCAGAGGTATCCGTTGAAAAGCCCACTCTGTCTCTAGAGAGCATAATCAAGTCGGTCACGGTGGATGGAAACCTTCAACCAATGACTGAATCTTATGATGACTTCAGTGAGGCTGACCAAAAGACTCTGCAGGAAGCCACAGTCAAATATCTGAACATATATAATAAGGCTTTCATTGAGATCATATCTCTTATTCCTAAAAGCCTAGAAAAGGAATTGGAAGTAAGAAAGAACAATGCTCATGCAAAAGATCTTGAGATCCAGGAGCAGATAGCTATTCAGCTATATCCTCAAATTGATCCCAAGACAATGAACATAATCTTCAAGGACAGCAAAGATGAGTTCAGAAGTAAAGCCAGGATGAATCAACTCATGCTTGGTGAGACTGACAAAGTGGCCCAAGAGACAGAAGAGATCCTCCGGAAGGCCTTCAAAAGGTTCAATCTTCCTGTTGTAGAGGACTTAGGTGCAGAAACAGCTGCGGATTTGGAATCATCTGTTCCGGAAGAAGTGGGCCCTGAACATACAAGCATCTCTCCTCCTACAGTCTCCGGATCCCAAGAAGAAGAGCAATTACAGGAGAAGGAAGCAGGGGTGAAAGATAAAGAGGTTGACAGTTCCAAGACTGCAGAAGAAAAGAAACATCTGTCTCCGGCAAGAGACACTGCACAAACTGTTCAACAATTTTTGAGCAAAGAAACTTTAGAGATTGATGAACCGGAGCTTCTAAAAGGCCCATTCGACTTTGACTCTCTCTCTCCGGTACAAACAATGAAGATAGCTTCATTTGCAAATGCCAAGGCAAATGAAAAACTCCTGAAGTCTCATATGGAAGACTGTGAGTTGATAGAGGCTGCTTCCGGAGTACTTGTAAAGATTATGCCATCAATCCAGATAGATCCAACAGCCTCCACTTCCGGTAATCTAAAAACCTTAGTCAGCAGTGTTGATACACATTTTGATTCTCTAGAAAAATCAGCTGAAGAAAAGGTCCGGAAGGAATTTTTGGATAAAAGATTTTCAGAAGTATTAGAATTAATCTCTAAAGATAGGAAGATTGTGAGCATTGGAATAAAGAGCTTAGAGAATGCTCTTAAGGATGGCGGTGACATCTACAAATTTTGTATATCCTGGCCAAAGGCAACAGCAGCAATTGATAAGAAAATAAAAGAGGAACATGACAAGCTACAAAGCTTATCTCAGAGTTTTGATCCTCTCTCTTCCTCCATAATAAATCAAGAATGTCAGACTATTGCAGTCTTGAATGAAATAAAGAATCTTGAGAAGGAAAGGAAGAATATCACTAACCGGATGGGAGAACTTAGAAGGATTATAATCCCTAAGTTGGAAACTATGCATGAGGCCATCAGTGATGCTCAGACCACCGCCCAAACAAAAGATCCGACAGATCTCAAGCGGGCAGAAGCTTTTGCATTTTTGTTGAGTGGTCACATTTCAATTTTGGACAGAATGAAGCAAAGTTGGGCTACAGAAATGATTCAATTGCAGACATCCTTTGCAGACATTCTTCAGTATATGTGAGTATGTAAATATGCGGCTATGTATAGAAAATTTCTGAAAATTTTGGTGTGCGGACCCCACCCTTTGCCATTGATGTCAAAGGGGGAGTGAGGAGCAGTGAAAAATGAGGAATCCAATTAAGGGGGAGTTCCGGAAATTGTATATAAAGACAGAGCATCAGCAAAGGGGGAGCATAGTGAAAACACTTAGTCATTTTTCACTAAGTGTTGCCATCAATGCCAAAGGGGGAGATTGTTGGCAAGAGACACTATATGGATTCATGGTTGTTGTCATTGATGGCAACAAAGGTCATCCCACATATCCGCAAGTCATAATGTGTCTCTACCGAAAGTCAGAATAAAGATTGTTGTGGTCCGGTGAACAAGAACAGAGCATGTGGCAAGGTCCGACAGATTGATCCGGATCTCTCAGAGGAAGTGTCTTGGTGCAGTGCGGATTTGGGGAAGTCAAGAGGACTACGTTGAGTGGTATATTCCAAGGATTTAGCCTCCGGTGATGGACAAGGAGAAAGATATGAATAGTTGAGTACCGGATTCCTGAGAGACAGTGAAAACAGAGGAAGAACTGACTGACAGAGTATCAGACTACTTTCCGGATGTGTTACTATTGATGATAGAGGTTGTGAAGGCATGAATCATGTTTGGCCGACATGATTAATGATATCTACAAGTATATGCTTGATCCGCATTGCTTGGTGAGGAAGGATTCAGCCGACAGAACAAAAGTTTGTAAGAAACTAGACTGTTCCGGATGCCGACTAGAAAGGTGATGAAATTACTTGTGCGGATATATATAGAGGATGGATTTAGTTGTGAAGGATGTGATGGTGTGAAGATATATGCGAATAAGTCCAGAACAGAGCAGAAGTAGCAAAAAGGATCCGGTATGTGAAAGATAGCAGAATAAAGAACAGAGGAAAGATGAAGTGCAGCAGATCAGTGTACTAAGCCTAACCGGAACTGAACTCCAGCATATGCAGATGCTTCCAATCAGTTCAAGACTGTGATTCTTATCACTTTGTAGACAGTGTGTCTTCTTGTAGGCAGTGGGCCTCTTGTGAGCAGTGTGCTCGGGCAGTGAGCCCTAATTGGCAAGTGCCATTTTGTAATTTCCTATTCTTCTAACAGAGAATAATTTTGGGTTAATCACCCCGTGGTTTTCTCCCTTAACAGGGTTTCCACGTCAAAAATAATGTGTCATGTGTTTCTTATTTCATGATTAATGTTTTTGTGTTTGATTCTATGCTGCATCAATTAAAAAGAAAGTTCAATAAGGGAAATAATTAGGATAACTGATTCACCCCCCCCCCTCTCAGTTAGCAACAATCTTTTGTATGTAGGAGACATACAAACCTCTTTGTTGTATTTGCATGGGCCCCACAACAAGCATCTTGGTGATATACAAAAGCTTTTGTATATCCCCTGCAGCAATCTCTTGTATATTCCCCGCGGCACTGTAGCAAATGTACATTGGGCTTGTATAACAAATATGCAACGCAATATACAAACCTCCAGACATGCAAACAGGGAATCTTTGAGGAATATTCCATGAATGCATATTTATACATTGTATGTTTCTCTTGTATCTCCATTTCTATATCGCCGATATAAAAACCCGGAATATTCCTGAGAATCTGCGAAAGATTCCTGGAATGTATATACATTTCCCTAGCCTGATATACATTCAAAAAATGTATATAACTCAAATTTTTTCATATTTCCTAAGGCCAATATAGATTGCAAGCCTGTCAAAGTGTAAATTTGAACTATATGTTTGACCAAACTTTGACCATGGATAACTTCTTCATTTGGCCGAATTTCAAGGTGATGTAAAAAGCAAACTTGCCTATTTTATCAAGCTCTTTCCAATGGTAAGGTTTTTTAGGCAAGGTTCCCTGGGAAATTTGTCTCTTTTGCTTTATAAGGACCTTTTCAAAGGGATTTTCAAGGAAAATACCAGGTTGACTATTTGACTCTGGTCTGAGGAAAAATGGATCAACAATTTGGCGACTTCTATGGGGTGTTTGCCTGCTAAACATAAGATCAGTGGCCTTATTGTATCCATTGGGCATGGGGTCATATCTAAAACATGCTGGAAAGTTGAATCCTACCCCCAAAACACAAAAAGGCCTGCATTCTCCTAGTGACAATGCAGCCTGTGCAGAAGCACTTAGGGAAAGCAAAAAAAAAATCTAAACTAATGTGCAATAGCACTTATTGAAAACATAGAGACCTAATTTATTGATTTACAAGGCACTCATACCTCAAAACACCTCTTTAGGTGTATCCCATTGACTAGGATAGGCAGATTTTGTCCATCCATATTTGATAACTGAAATGCATTGTGCTCCTTGCATTCAGTAATGAGAAATGGACCACTCCACATGTCAAATTTGGAGTGCTTTCCTGGTCTGCTTTTCAACTCATCCCATTTGAGCACCATATCACCCATTCTAAAGTTTCTGGGAGTGGCCCTTTTGTCAAAATTTCTTTTTGTTTGAGATTGATGATATTCCATGGTCTTCATAGCCTTGTCTCTGATTTCTTCAAGCTCCATCAGTTGAGCATATCTGACAGCCATGGGGTCCTCTGCTTCAAATATTTCCAGCTGATTCATGATGTCTAGTGCTGGCAATTCCACAGAGATAGGCAATCTTGCTTCCTTCCCATATACTAACATATATGGAGAATTTCCAATGGACCTCTTAGGAGTTATTATGTCTGCCCATAAGGCATATTTCAAATTAGTGTGCCAGGTCCTCTGGTTGTCCTCCATTGATCTTTTAACAATCCTTATGAGATTTTTGTTGGTAGACTCAGCCAAACCATTACCCTATGGGTAATAATTAGAAGAAGTATTCAAATAAATCCCATTTTTGATAGCCCAATCAGTTATCTTTAGGCCAACAAAGGCTAAAGCATTGTCAAAAATTATTGACTCAGGCACTCCAAATCTGGAAATCAAATCATGATAAAAATTTAAAACAACATTTTCATTTGATTCCCTCAGAGTCACTGCTTTAGTCCACCTTGTGAAATAATTTGTAGCTATAAGTATCCACTTGTGGCCTGCACTTGATGGTGGATTAATGGGTCCTATGAAGTCAATACCCCATCTCATGAAGGGTTGCTCTACTTGAATTGGCCATAGAGGTAGGGCTGGCAGCCTTTCTTTTCCTGCAAAAATGGCACATTTTATACACTTCCTAGCCCATGCATGGGCATCTTTAAATAAGATGGGCTAGTAATAGCTAGCTCTTATCACTTTCCAGGCAGTAGTCTTTGGGGCAAAATGACCCCCTGTTTTTCCATCATGAAATTCATGTAGTACCTTATCAGTCTGATCTTCAACAATACGCCATTAAAATATTTCCTAAAAAGACTGTCATTAATCAAAACATATGGAACGGACTGCAGTCTATAGTCCCTTCTCTTGGTTTTATCCAGACTTGCTGGACATTTGCCAGTTTGCAAAAATTTAGTCATATCAATAACCCAACCTGTGTCCATTGTCTCTGAATTATCTTGAGGTGCATCCTCAATAGTCAAAAGTGTCTCATCATCCTTGTTAGAACTGGTAGCGAGCTGCTCGCTGAGTCCTCTACCTCTGACAAGCTTGGTTACTTGGATATCCACATCGTATTCCATGACCTTGGTGATCCAACCCGCTCTCTTCTCATTAACATCTTTACTCAACAGGAACTCTTTCACGCTGGGATGAGCCACCATTAAATGTATCTTGTTATTGGAAACAAGATGCTGAAATTTCTTGAGGCTACGTATCACTGCAAGGACGTGCTTCTCAACAAAGCTGTACCTCTATTCATATTCTTCTAGCCCTTGACTAAAAAAATCAATTGGCTGCTCAAAGCCGCTACTCTGTTGCTGTACCAAAATCGCAGAGATTGTATCTAGGCCGCCATAAGCATATAGAATAAAATCTTTGGAAAAGTCAGGGTTTACCAGAGTTGGCGCAGCTGACAATGCTTCTTTTATAGACTCAAATCTTAGCTTGGCCTCCTTCGTCCAGCTGAAAATTGTATTCTTTTTCGACATGGCTATCAAGGGTTACAAATGGTTTGCGATATCAGGAATGAATCTTCGCAGAAAATTAATCCTGCCAATAAAACTTTGTAATCCCTTCTTATGACTTGGTAAAGGCAGCTCCAGAATAGCTCTTACCTTCTCAGGGTCAATGGTAATGCCTTCCTTTGAGACAACGTGCCCTAAAAGCTTGCCTTCATGCACATCGAATATGCACTTCTTGGGATTGAGAGAGATCCCGAACTCTTTGCACCTTTCAAATACTAGCCTTAGATGGGATAGATGCTCAGCCGCATTTTTGGAAAAAATTGTGATGTCATCAAGGTATACCAACACTAGTTTGTACAGCAAACCCTTAAATGCCATATCCATGGCTCTTTGAAAGGTCAAGCCAGCGTTAGAGAGACCAAAAGGCATCCTCCTATAGGCCATGGTGCCCCACTTGGTAGTGAAAGTAGTCTTAAATTGATCTTCCTCCTTGACCAACACTTGATTGTAACCAGAAAATCTGTCAAGCAAAGAAAATCTTTCTAAGCCTGCCACTACTTGTAAAATCTGTTCCATTGAGGGCAATGGGTAGTGGTCTTTTAGGGAGGCTATGTTTAGGTCCCTGAAATCAACACACAACCTGATTTCTCCATTCTTCTTCCTCATAGGGACAAGGTTTGAGACCCAAGAAGTATGCTTGATTGGAAAAATGATCTTTCCCTCAATTAGCTTGGTCAATTCTTTAATCATCAGGGGCTCTAGCTTTGGATTTAGGGGCCTCTGCTTCTACCTTACAGGCTTTGCACCTAGTTCCAATTCTATGGTGTGCTGGGCAATATGGGGATCAAATCCCTTTAGGTCTGAATAATCCCAAGCAAATACATCTTCAAATTTTTGACAAAGAGCAATAAAAGCTCTCATGTCCTCAACTGAATAGATTTTACCTATTTTGAAGAGTTTTCCCTTAAAAATTTCTAACTCCTCATAATGTTCCTCTTTTATTTGCATACCAGTCTTAGTCTTCTTCATCTGATCATCAGTGCCAAAAATAGACTCCAAAGTCACCAATCCCTTGGGCAGCTTGTTTGTCTTCAGCTAAATAATCTGATCATTGCCATACTGTTGTTTGAGTTTATCCTAATTCATCATGGAAAACTCATCTTCCTCTAACAGGAATCTCAGAATCTGTTCATCACTTTCAAAGACCTGCCAATGAACATTATTGTCAGGGATAGAGGGTCTGTCAACTGTTTTTACATGAGGCTGCATTTTCTCCTTTTGAATGTCACTAGGGATGTCAAACTATGCCCCAATTGCAGCCAATCTATCAGCATGGGAGTTTTGATTTTTTGGAATAGAAATCAGATTAAAAGCATCAAACTCCTCAATCATGTTCCATACCCTATGCTTATAGCTCTTCAAGGTATAATTTTTGGTAAGATGCAGCCCTCTTACCTGATTTACAATTAGTTCATTGTCCCCAAATACTTGCAAATAGCCAAATTTCTTCCTCGCCCATTGCAATCCCTTGATTAGCCCCTAATATTCAGCAGTGTTATTGGTCCATGAGAAGGCAAAATGGAAAGCAGCATAATATTTTTCACCCTGTGGTGACACAAGCATTGTACCACCACCAGATCCATTTCTGCTCCTTAAGCCATCAAAATACATTTTCCATACTTTTCCCTGTTGTTCTGTCTGTTGCCCTGCGTCCCTTACCATACTTGGAATTGTTGTCTCAGGCTCTTGAAGTATATAGACCTCCATACCATTTTCTTGAATATGTGCCTCAAGATCATCTACAACATTTTCTAAGGCCCACTCCCTTAAGAGTACCTCTGGTATGCTTTCATTTTGTAGTTCTTGGGCAGCAAAAAGTTCAAGATCATCAGAAATAATGCAATTTGCATTAACAACACTTGGTGTGTAAGGCTCTATGTGATGATTTGAAAGTAACTCAGATTTTAAAGTTACTTTAGTGCCATATCTAGTCTTAAAAAACATATGGGACCAGTCAGAGGATAGGTATCCTCTAATTTTGGCTGTGAATTCTCTTGATAAGCACATGGCAAAATGAGGGGGTAGGTCTATGATGAAGACCTCTTGTGAGACGGAAACATTGGGACAGGTATGTAGAGTAAGACCTAAGGTTTTTATTACACCCATAGTGTTAATAGCCGTGCCATCTAATTGGAGTACACCCTTCTCAAGAGGCTAGTATTTGAGCCCTAATTGGTCTGCAATTTGTTTAGGCATCACAGAACTACTTGCTCCACTATCCACCATGCAATTATGAACTAATTTATCTCCAATTATTAATGATATATAGAATGGGAGTGGCTTAGTACTTTTGTTAGGCTATTTGTTGTTATCCTCAGAGGAATTAGTAAGGACAACCCTATTTGGGTCAATAGTTGTATCTTTGGACACCTTCAAATCAGACAAGGCAGATTGCAAAATGTCTTTTTGACCCGGGATGGCTAAAGAATCCCACATAGACATTGTCACATTCATCTTTTTCATATTTTCAATAATATTGAAAGGTGGAATGGCACTCACCTTCTGATTTGATTTTGTAGCAGCGACATCTAGTTGCAAATGAGGCATCTCCCTTGCTTTTGCTGGGTCATTTCTTTGTAGAATATGGGGAATTTGGGGTACTGGAACATCAGCAGATGCTTTTCCTTTATTTGCTGCTTGTTCTACCTCATAACCCCTTTTCTTTGATCTTGTATTTGCTGCAACTAAGGTGCTATCGTTGTTTATGCCACAAAATTCACCCTCCTACCAGTTCATGAAAGCAGAATCTCTCTAAGGTTGCTCTTGTTGTTGCACCGCCCCATCATTTGGTGTACTTGGCTGTGAGGCTGCCACATTTTGCACCATTAAAGCTTAATTTATAACCCCATTTGAATAGGTTGCTTGACTGTGTGGAAGATTACATGGAAAACACCACTCATATTCAACTGCAAGGTTGTTCTGAGTAGGGACAAGGTCCCTTACTGCATTAATAGGTGCCAGATTATAAGGTAGAAAAGGCCTTTGATTGACATTTTGCCTGGGATAATTACCTTGATATGGTGGTCTGTTAGCTTGATACGACTGATTTTGGCCTTGAAATGGTTGATTCTGCCCCTAGCTAGATTGCTGATAGGGCCTCTGGGGCTGTTACTTCTTTATGCTTACCAGTTCATTTCCAAAAGTTTGAAGGAGACCCTCAATCTTTTGTTGACTATTTTTAATCTCTTTCAATTCTTGAGACGAACTAGAGGCGGTAGGTTCAGAATTAGCAATATTAGGTAATGCTGCAATAGTAGGCACAGGAGGAAAACATGGAATTGGCAAAGGCATGGAAGCCTGGATCTCAGGAAAAATAGGCACTGGTGGTCTGGGTGCTATTTTTCCAGCCTGAATCAAATTATTCTCTACCCTAATTGCTAATTCATATGCATTTGGTAAACTATTACCTCCTAGTGATTGAATCATGACTAAAATATCACTATTTAGGGCTTTCAAAAAATATAGAAATGCATATTCAGCTGGAGGTCTTACCATGGTGGGGATTCTGTCCCATGTCTTCTAAAATCTAAAGTTGAAATCCATCATTTGCTCCTGCGGAGCTCTCTTTATGGTGGTCATCTGTTCGACCAATGATAGATTATCTAATTTTTCTTGAAATTGCTTGTTTAACTTCTCTCCTAGCTCGTCCCAGGTTGCTATAGTCTACACTGGTAGACTCCTGAACCAATGTAATGCCTTCCCTTTGAAGGAGGCGACTAGCAATCTGATGGCTACGTTCTCTTGAGTAACATGATGTACCCCACATAGAGAAGCTATGTCTTTAATGTGCTCTATAGGAGTAGTCTGATTTTCCCCTCTAAAATAGGGTAGATTCTTCAAAGCTGCCATTGGTATCACATCATGCACCGTTAGATTCAAAGGACTGCCCCCGTCAAAAGTCACGAATGGCTGATTTCTTGCCATCTAAAGAGCTGTAGGTAGATTCACTTGAGTTATTGTGGGAACTACAGAAGCAACTGGCCTGAAACTTGGTGGAGTTGACCGTACTCTTTTGGAAACTGAAATCCTTACTGCAGCTCTGCTCAGTCTTCTGGGTGGAGAGAGTTGCAGATATTCGAATGAGTCTGAACTTGAACTCCTAGTTTGTATCTTTCTCATACAATGTGGAAACAGAACTAGTCTGCTTGTCCTTCCTCAGTGTGAGTCGCCAGATATGCGGATTTAACCTCTTACAGGTCTAAAAATCATTGGCTGCACATCAAAACTAGTGATAAATTTGTAATTGGTCCCACCAGGCATGCCAAAGTTGTTATCACCCAGTTTTGCACCCTTGCATAAGCTGTGAAACCTCTGCAAACTGGAATAACATGGGATCGAGCTCTAAGTGTGGGACTTTGCTAAATGAGATCAAACCTCCAGAGAAGGCCAGCTTCCTTGTCTAGTTATCACCTAAAACTACTGAATTTTGAGGGGAAAAGGGAGAGAGAAAGCTTGTAATGGAAATGAAATAAAAGTTTGAAAACATGAAAGGGTGATACACTAGATTAAAAGAAATTTTCACAACACTGAGAAGATGCACAATGTAATCAAATACAGCAAGTAGGTATACACAGATTAGGTGATTCTAGCAGAGGTGAGAAGCAATATGATGCAGAGGTGTTAGGTCTCCAAAGATAATCTAACAAGATCAAAAGGTTTGAATAGTTTGTGGGCTTCAACCAATAAGACTTCTCTAGCCTTCCTCTTGTCCTAAACCCCACCAAAGGGCTCAAGTTTGGATTTCAACTTCTTAGATGAATTCTAGCACCTTCTAGGGTCTCAGCCTACCCCAACCAACAAGGTTCCAAAGGTTTCACAAACCAATTTGGTAGATTCTTGACAATTCCCCTTAAACAGGCCTAATCCTTGTAGTCTTGTTCAGCGACTAAACTGTACTTTTCTCCAAACTTTCCCAAAACACTCTTGAAACAAATGACTGATTTGGATACCCTCTATTGAGTTCTAAAACATATCTCAAACTCACCTACTGTTGTTTTGGACGAAATGTGACTGTCCTAACACCCTGCTGCCTTCCTACAAGGCCTAAATTGACCATTTTACAAAGGAACCCTATGACAAACTTGTCCCACACACTTCAAACCTAAAAACAGTCTTAGGTAAGGGTTCAAAACCAAGGATTTTCCAGGTCTTATCATGAGGTTTGCACATTTAAGGTTTGCAATACAAAAATCTCATTTCTAGGCCTCAAAACCTAGGGCTTTCTAGATCTCCCACTTCCAATCACTTCCAGACCTCATTCAAAGGTCCAACACCATCTTATTGACCATATTAAACAACAGCAATCATAAAAATATCACCTTGTTAAGACGGATCTCCGGCTGCTATAACCATGCCACCATTCTCAATGCTCTTTTCACATGCAAACTTGACTCCAAACGGTGATCACCTCTCCCATTTACACTCCTCCTGCTTTGTCAGGGTTAGAAACATATGTTACATGTTAATAAGGACCCATTCCATGAGAATCAGAATCCTACATTCATGGAAAGGTCCAAAAATGCATTTCAAACCCTCAAAATCCCTGTTTTCACAGTCAAACAGGCAGTTCTAGAAAAAACGTGATATCTCCCTCAAAATTCACTAAAAAAACCTCAAACCAATTGCAAATGAAATTTAACTCAATCCCCTACCACATCCAATTGGTTTCAGATCAAAACAGTTCCGTACAAAGAAATGGTACGGCCTGCAACAGCAGATTTACAGAAAAAAATCAGAAATTTCTGTTTTTATTCAATTTGTGCACCTCTAAACTCCCTCCAAGGTACTTGTCCGTACATCAAATGACATGAATATGATTTTATGACCTCTGCCCCAACTTCCACAACCAATTTCCATCGGTTGGAGTGGGTAAAACTACCAAAAACTACTCAAAATGGTTTTTCCCACCTAAATGCTCATTACAAAAATTTGAATTTCTGAACTTTGGTTTAAAGGATTTTCACCTTATTTAATGAACTCCTATCTTATTAATTCATCATGTTTGATTTTCTTAGGTTCATTAAACCTTCTTATTGATCTTAGACACCTCTATTTGACTCTAGGGGCACTATTGGCCCAACTTACATCATTTTTGGTCCTAGGGTCCTTACCAGGACCCTCAAGACATTTAAACATTACATCATCTTGACCATTACAATATGTCATTATTGGTTTTAGACTATTCCATTTGACTTGATGGACTCCATGGACTCCTCTCTTATTCACTGATGCCTCCTTGTTCCACAATGTTCTATTAGGTGCTCCTGCACCATACTCCCCAGCATGATAAAAACTCTTGTCCCAAGAGTAATATGCTTTGCTCCAAACATCTTGCAATCTTTTTGAAGTGTTCCTCTGATTTGTGACAAGAAACATAAACTCTCGAAGGGTTGTTCTTCTTCTTCCACCTACATGGCTCTTACAAACAATGTTAGCATCATAAAACATGTCTTGGTGTCCTTGCCTAGGACCTTGCTGCTGCAATACTTTTGCCTTCTCCATCTGATTTGTTCTTCGCTGTAAGGTCTGCTGTCTACCTTCCTTTTCCTGCCTCCCTATAGGGCATTCAATGTCTCCCACCTGGATGCAATGTAAGTTCCAAACTTGCTGTCCTTTAGGACTGTCATAAACCTTCTTCTGCTGCAACTGTTCTTGTTGTTCAACCTGCACATCCAACTTCAATTTCTCTCCAAAACAGATAGTAACATGTTCCTTCTTGTCTCCACAAGGTAAAGGGATTAATCTAAATTGTTTACCATCTTTGTGCACCAAATAGTTATTAGTATAACCATCATGAATTGTCCTCCTTAAATGCTGCCATGGTCTTCCCAAAATCATATGCCCACATGTCATTGAAATAACATCACATAAAATAGAATCATGATATGGACCAATGGAAAAATCAACATATGCCCTCTGATTAACCCTTACTTGCTGCTCTTGACTTACCCAAGTGGCATTGTAAGGACTAGGATGATCAAATGTTTTCAATCCCAACTTGTGCACCATATCCCAGGAAACTAGATTATCATGTGAACCTGAATCTATAATCAACTTGCACATTTTTCCATGGCTTAAACAATTAGTTTTAAAAATGGATACCTGTGGTGCTTGCTGCATTTTACCTTTTTCCACCATGAGCAAATCTCCATCTGTAACTGGATAGGCTGGTGCTGGTTCTTGGTCTTCTTTCTTTTCCTCTTCTTGTGCCAAATGAACTCTTCTCTCCTTGTTCTTATCAGCATCATCTCTCTTAGGACATTTGAAAGATGTGTGTCCCACTTCATTGCAATGATAACACCTACCTGTGAATACTCCTCTACCTGATCCAAACCTACCTCCACCTCTATATCCACCTCTCTGATCTGTAGAAAACTCTTTGCCTTTCTCATTGCTGCTTTGTCCTTCATTAGTAGGTCTGCCCCTACCTCTATATCCTCTACCACTACCTCCTTGTCTTTCTTGCTTCCTCTTCACCCTCTCTTCAGCCCGTATGGCCAACTGAAAACATTCTCCAAGTGATTTTGGTATTGTCAAACCAATCTCATCTTGCAAGTTATACCTAAGCCCATTAAGGTATCTTGCCACTTTCTCCTCTTCATCTTCCAATCCTCCTCTAATACTAAGCTTATGAAATTGCTCAGTATAGGACATAACATCCATGTCCTTTTGTTTCAAATTCTGCCTCATCCTCTTTGTTTGAATGGAGTAATCGGATGGAAGAAATTGATCCTTCATCATATCCTTCATCCTACCCCAAGAAGTGATTCTTGTTCCACCTCTAGCCACTCTTTCTGTTTGCACACTACTCCACCATGTAAGTGCTGTCCCTCTCAACTTTGTTTTTGCAAATTTAATCTTCTTCTCATCACTCATCTCCTCATACTCAAAAAAATTTTCGAGGGCATCTATCCACCCTAATAGCTCTTCACTATCCATCTTCCCTTGATAGATAGGTAACTCTATGTTTGCCTTTGTTCCACTTCCTTGGACTACCTTCAACAATCTCACAAACTTCTTTTCTTCAGGATCCAACTCATCCTCAGGAGGATTCTCATCAGCATCCTCATCTCCTTCTGAATCATTTTGCTCATCCCTTCTAGGATTCTTCTCCAATGCTTCCAAACTAGCCAAGATTGATGCATTCTCCCTTCTCACTTGCCTCAACTCTCTTTCCCTTGCAGCATCCTATTCTCTTCTATCCCTCAACTCTTTTTCTCTTGCCTCTAAGGCTTCTCTCAATTCATTGTTCTCCCTAGCCATTTGATTTTTAGGAGGCATCTTTACAACTCTTACCAAACCCTTAACTTTTTCACAAGATCCTTCTTCTCCCTCAAGGACCTACTTGCTGCTCTGATACCACTATGATGCAGAGGTGTTAGGTCTCCAAAGATAATCTAACAAGATCAAAAGGTTTGAATAGTTTGTGGGTTTCAACCAATAAGACTTCTCTAGCCTTCCTCTTGTCCTAAACCCCACCAAAGGGCTCAAGTTTGGATTTCAACTTCTTAGATGAATTCTAGCACCTTCTAGGGTCTCAGCCTACCCCAACCAACAAGGTTCCAAAGGTTTCACAAACCAATTTGATAGATTCTTGACAATTCCCCTTAAACAGGCCTAATCCTTGTAGTCTTGTTCAGCGACTAAACTGTACTTTTCTCCAAACTTTCCCAAAACACTCTTGAAACAAATTACTGATTTGGATACCCTCTATTGAGTTCTAAAACATATCTCAAACTCACCTACTATTGTTTTGGACGAAATGTGACTGTCCTAACACCCTGCTGCCTTCCTACAAGGCCTAAATTGACCATTTTACAAAGGAACCCTATGACAAACTTGTCCCACACACTTCAAACCTAAAAACAGTCTTAGGAAAGGGTTCAAAACCAAGGATTTTCCAGGTCTTATCATGAGGTTTGCACATTTAAGGTTTGCAATACAAAAATCTCATTTCTAGGCCTCAAAACCTAGGGCTTTCTAGATCTCCCACTTCCAATCACTTCCAGACCTCATTCAAAGGTCCAACACCATCTTATTGACCATATTAAACAACAGCAATCATAAAAATATCACCTTGTTAAGACGGATCTCCGGCTGCTATAACCATGCCACCATTCTCAATGCTCTTTTCACATGCAAACTTGACTCCAAACGGTGATCACCTCTCCCATTTACACTCCTCCTGCTTTGTCAGGGTTAGAAACATATGTTACATGTTAATAAGGACCCATTCCATGAGAATCAGAATCCTACATTCATGGAAAGGTCCAAAAATGCATTTCAAACCCTCAAAATCCCTGTTTTCACAGTCAAACAGGCAGTTCCAGAAAAAACGTGATATCTCCCTCAAAATTCACTAAAAAAACCTCAAACCAATTGCAAATGAAATTTAACTCAATCGCCTACCACATCCAATTGGTTTCAGATCAAAACAGTTCCGTACAAAGAAATGGTACGGCCTGCAACAACAGATTTACAGAAAAAAATCAGAAATTTCTGTTTTTATTCAATTTGTGCACCTCTAAACTCCCTCCAAGGTACTTGTCCGTACATCAAATGACATGAATATGATTTTATGACCTCTGCCCCAACTTCCACAACCAATTTCCATCGGTTGGAGTGGGTAAAACTACCAAAAACTACTCAAAATGGTTTTTCCCACCTAAATGCTCATTACAAAAATTTGAATTTCTGAACTTTGGTTTAAAGGATTTTCACCTTATTTAATGAACTCCTATCTTATTAATTCATCATGTTTGATTTTCTTAGGTTCATTAAACCTTCTTATTGATCTTAGACACCTCTATTTGACTCTAGGGGCACTATTGGCCCAACTTACATCATTTTTGGTCCTAGGGTCCTTACCAGGACCCTCAAGACATTTAAACATTACATCATCTTGACCATTACAATATGTCATTATTGGTTTTAGACTATTCCATTTGACTTGATGGACTCCATGGACTCCTCTCTTATTCACTGATGCCTCCTTGTTGCACAATGTTCTATTAGGTGCTCCTGCACCACAATATGATTGAGAGGAATAAAACATTCACAGACAAACCATATGCAGATTCACACAGAACTAGAAAAATCAGTAAAGAGATAAAATTAACTTGCATATATTCAATGGAAAGGCATGGTTACAACATATGAAAACCCTGTTTGGAAACAAAGAAGTCTTAATGCCAAAAAATTTCCAACACTATTTACAACATTTGAATGCATATATGTAGCATTCCAAAAAAATATCCTAAGTTGGTTACAAAATTGTGCTCTAAGAGGTGTCTCAGAAAAATATCTACATTCTGACTGTCTAGCTACATCAGTTATGGCGTTGAAATCTGGAACTGGGAAGGTATGAGATATTTGGAGTCTTTATTGCAGCTGCTTACTCATCATCAATCTGGAGATGAAGAGGTGGAAAGATATTCTTTGATCATCAATGCAAGCTGATCCATATTTGTGCAGCAATGAATGCCCCAAAAATATCTTCATCCCATCAAGAAGTCGTTGAAACGTCCAGTCGCCCAAAATATGCATTTCTAGATCTGAAATTTGAAAAGTGATAAAACTCCTGAAAAACCCTGCCAAATGAAAGATGGGACCAAAATATGCAACTTTGCCTCTTGGAGCATGCCAAAATTTGCCAAAATGGAGGAGATATAGGCGGTCAAACTTTCGGTCAACTGCCTGTATATATCGCTTTTGCATCTCTGTGTATATCACTGCATCTTGGTGCCTAAATCGGCACCCAAAAATTCATTCTGCGACTCCTTTGTATGTCAAAACATAAAAGTGACGGACCCGAAAATACCTTTAGCTGCTTTTCATTGTCTTGTCGGGTCCGACTTGTATCACTTTTCCTTGTACATTTCTTTGTATATGCAAATATACAAAACCTATTCATACAAAGCGGACCTTAAAGCCCTATGTGCCGAAACTAATCCTTGATTCAAATCTGCCTTGTATATGCAATGCATCATTGACTTGTATATCGCAATATACAAGCGCCATATACATACAAAATGGACCCGGAGCCTGAATGAAGCATAAAAGATATCCATTTGAAATCCGGCCTACATATCTCATTTGTATCTTTGACTTGTATATTGCAATATACAAGCGCTATATACATACAAGTCGGACCCCAAAAAACCATTAAGTATATTTGATTACCTGTCGGGTCCGGCTTGTATCACTTCTTCTTTGTATATTTCTTTGTATATGCGCGATATACAAGCCACTATTCACGAGATCCTTTGTATGTCGAAACATACAATCCTGCTTGTATATGCGCAGGACCCACTATTTGTATCTCCTTCTGCGGCACTGTAGCAAATGTACATTTGTTTGTATATGCGGATATACAAACACAAATATACAAACTCCCTTATATACAAACAGGGAATCTTTGAAGGAATATGCCTGCAATGTATCTTTTGTATGTAGGAGACATACAAACCTCTTTGTTGTATCTGTGCAGGCCCCACAACAAGAATCTTGGTGATATACAAAAGCTTTTGTATATCCCCTACAGCAATCTCTTGTATATTCCCTGCGGCACTGTAGCAAATGTACATTGGGCTTGTATGACAAATATGCAATGCAATATACAAACCTCCAGACATGCAAATAAGGAATCTTTGAGGAATATTCCATGAATGCATATTTATACATTGTATGTTTCTCTTGTATCTCCATTTGTATATCGCTGATATACAAACCTGGAATATTCTCGAGAATCTGCGAAAGATTCCTAGAATGTATATACATTTCCCTGGCCTGATATACATTCAAAAAATGTATATAACTCAAATTTTTTCATATTTCCTAAGGCTGATGTAGATTGCAAGCCCGCCAAAATGTAAATTTGAACTGTATGTTTGACCAAACTTTGACCATGGATAACTTCTTCATTTGGCCGAATTTCAAGGTGATGTAAAAAAGAAAACCTGCCTATTTTTTCAAGCTCTTTCCAATGGTAAAGTTTTTTAGGCAAGGTTCCCTGGGAAATTTGGCTCTTTTGCTATATAAGGACCTTTTCAAAGGGATTTTCAAGGAAAATACCAGGTTGACTGTTTGACTCTGGTCTAAGGAAAAATGGGTCAACAACTATCAATATCACCCGCCAAATCAGAGTCAACATATCCTTTTAGAGCAGAATTTGTTCCTCTAAAACATAGTTTCTTTGAAGTATTACCTCTCAAATATCAGAGAATCCATTTTACCACATTCCAATGTTCCATTCCCAGATTGCTCATATACCTACTCACAACTCCCACTACATGTGCAATATCTGGCCTTGTGCATACATTGCATACATCAAGCTACCAACTGCTAATGCATATGGTATCTTAGACATTTTGTCTTCCTCCTCTTGTGTCTTTGGACACATCTCCTTAGTCAACTTAAAATGACTAGGCAAAGGTGTACTAAATGCTTTGGCATTTTGCATGTTAAACCTTTTCAACGCCTTCTCTACATACTTACTTTGAGACAAAAATAATTTTTGTTTGTCCTATCCCGTGTGATCCTCATACCAAGGATTTGTTTTACTACACCCAAATCCTTCATAGCAAATTAATTTGCTAATTTTTGCTTAAGTTTATTAATGTGATGCATGTTAGACCTGGCAACAAGCATGACATCAACATAAAACAATAGGATAATATAGTTGCCATTACCCAATAAAATAAACACAATAATCAAAATGACATCTTTTGTAACCTTGTTCAGCCATAAAACTATCAAATTTCAAATACCATTGCTGAGGTGCTTGCTTCAGGCCATACAAACACTTCTTTAACCCGCAAACAAAATCCTCCTTACCCTTGACCTCATATCCCTGTGGTTGCTGCATGTATAGTTCTTCTTCCAAATCCCCATAGAAAAATGTTGTTTTCTCATCTAGCTATTCAAGATACAAGTCTTCCACATACACAAGACTTAGAATAGTTCTAACAAAACTCATTTTTACAACTGGAGAAAATATTTCATCAAAATCTATACCTTTTTTCTGTGCAAAACCTTTTACCACAAGTTTGGCCTTATATCTTTTCTTGCCTCCATCTTATTCCTTCAACCTATAAACCCATTTATTTAGCAATGCTCTTTTACTTGTAGGCAATTTGACTAAGTCCCAAGTCTGATTTTGTAGCAAGGAATTGATTTCCTCTTTCATGCCTAGCTCCCACTACATTTTGGTATCTACCTGTGCATTTCTTCTTCATAACTTTTAGGTTAATTAGAATCAGTTAATAATATAGAATATAATGATGGAGAAAATATTTATGGAGGTCTAGTTATCCTTGTAGAATGTCTAACACTTGCAGGAGTTTGTGGGATAACTTGTTGTTGTTGAGCATCATGTAACACTGACATTTTATTTTTTGGAATCTCATCCAGCACCACATATTCCTTTTTGTCATGTTCTTGCTTCTTTTCCTGTAGCTAATCCTTATACATAACCTTCTCATTTAATATAACATCCCTGCTCCTAATGATTTTATGATTTTCATAATCCCATAACCGATAACCAATTTCATCTACTCCATATCCAATGAAGGTACATTTTTTAGATTTAGCCTCAAGCTTGGTCCTATTTTCAATATCAACATGGACAAAAGCTTCACAACCAAAGGTTTTTCAGAAAAGAATAGTTTACCTTTTTTCCCCTCCATGCCTCCTCTGGAATGCCACCATCCAAAGGATTTGAAGGTCCCCTATTTATTAAATAAACAATGGTATGTACAACATTTGCCCAAAAGTGTAAGGGCACTCTAGCATACAATCTCATGCTCTTTGAACACTCCATAATGGTCCTATTCATCCTCTCAGACACACCATTTCCTCGTCGGGTTCCAGGAACCATTTTTAGCCTACAGATTCCACTATATGAATAGTAATTCTCAAATTCTCTACTGCAATACTCGCCTCCATTAGCAGATCTAATACACTTCAACTTTTTTCCCGACTCATTCTCAACTAAAGCTTTCCACTTTTTAAAAGTTTGAAATACTTTTGATTTTTGTTTTAGGAAATACTTCCATGTTTTCCTAGTTGCATCATCAATAAAAGTAACATAATAGTAAGAGCCACCAAGAGAAGATACATGAGCTAGTCTCCTTACATCTGAATGCACAAGCTCTAATTTATCACTCTTCTTCTCTTTCCAAACTTTGAGAAATTGACCTCTTTTCTATTTTCCATAAACACAATTTTCACAGAACTCCAAGTCAATCTACTTTAGACTTGGTAGCAACTTTCTAGAGTGAAAGATCTTCATCCCTTTCTCACTCATGTACCCAAGTCTATGGTGCCACAATTCTGTTTCTATCCCTACAGCAAGTGTTATAACTATCTCAGTAGCAACTGTTTCTATAGTAGCTAAGGTATAATAAGTATTACCAGTACACAAATACAATGTGCCTACCTTTTCGCCTTTAGCTACTACTAATGCACCTTTAGTGACCTTCCAGACTTTGTCTGAAAAGGTAACTATGCAACCTTCACTACCCATTGTCTTGCAGAAATGAAATTCTTTCTCAAATTTGGGACATGCCTTACCTCCTGTAGCAACCATTCATTTCCATTTTGCAACTTAATTTTTATCTTTCCTTTTCCAACAATCTGACAGGGTTCATCATCACCCAAATATACCTGTCCAAAATCACCTTGAACATAATCTACAAAATATTTCCTATGGGGTGTGGCATGAAATGAAGACCCTAAATCTATTACCCAGGAATCATTAGCATTATCTAAACACAAAATTAAAACATCCTATAATTTATTACTTGCAACATTAGCTTCCTTATTGTCATCATGTTGTCCATCTCCTTGTTTGCCTTTTTGAGACCAGCAATCCTTCTTCAAGTGTCCTGGCTTTCCACAATGCCAGCAATCCATTCTTCCTCTGGATTTAGATCTGCCTTTGTTTGACTTCCCTTGTGACTTCCCATGATTTGTTGGGCTTTTTCCTCTCTCCTTTGTTCTTCCCCTATTCTCTATAGTCAAAGCATTAACCAATGTTGAAGTCTCACCTGTGCTTTTCCATTGCATTTCCTCACTAAGGATAACACCAACAACATCATCAAATTTCAAAGTATTTGAACCAAAGATAGAGTTACTTACAACTATTACCAAGCTATTCCAACTTTCTGGCAAAGAACATAAAACCAAGAGAGCCCTCACCTCTTCATCAAATCTCACATTTACAAAAGTTAACTGACTGGTAATTGTATTAAACTCATTTAAATGATCTGACACAAATCCACCTTTAATCATTTTTAGATTAAACAAATGCTTCATGAGTAATACCTTATCAGAGGTTAAGGGGTTTTCATACAATTTGGCCAAAGCTTTCATAAGTTTACTTTTTGTCTTCACTTCTGTTATATTGAATGCCATAGATGGTACCAAGCACAACTGAATGGTTCCCAGTGCCTTTCTATCTAGAAGTTCCCAATCCTTATCAGTCATTGCTACTGGTTTCTTGGCTATTCCTTCCAACGACCTCCATAAATCCTTCTGATAGAGATAATCCTCCATCCGCATCTTCCATAATTGATGGTTCTGCCCATTGAATTTATCTACCTTCAATTTACCCTCGTCTTCCATTGCTTCCACTTAACTGTGGGACTCCCACTCAACCGTGAGACCTTCCTTCAGATGATAATCAAACACAACCCGCTCTAATACCAGTTGTTAGGTTTCAGGCAGATCAAAGCAATAAACACTAACAATTATATGCATATTAAATAACCCAAATATAACAATGAGGAATAACACAAAAGAGATCAACACAAAAATTTAACGTGGTTCACCCAATATGGGCTACATCCACAGAAACTCAGCTATCCAATGATTTTATTATCTAGTGAAAAATAGACTACAATCTTGGGAATACATCATTGTAACATACATCCCAGCCTCTTATAACAAGATCTTTGGAAGCTTCTAGAATTAGGGTTTTTCATTGTCATTTTTCTTTTGTCGGTTAACAAAAAATTAAAAACTGACTCCAATCATGCAAAAAAAAGGGAATTTTATTTTTTTCAGGGGCTGCCACCCTCGAACCCCCACTCAGGACCCAGCCTGGCCCAGAACCCTGGTGAGGATATATAACTAGTGTACAGTGCTTGCATGATCAGTCGCCACATATCAACAAGCACAATCTTGGAGAAAAAAGATCAAGGAAACATAGAATACGGAATTGGAGAAGATGAGACTAGCGTAGGAATAATTAAAAGTTAAACAAGAAATATTGGGTAAAGGTGATAATAACATGATATCAAGTCAGAGGAAAAATATGGTGCGCATACTGCTAAAGGAAAGGTCATAAAAAAAATGAATGTCTAATGATGAAGGGTTGGAAAAGAGTTGTGACACTTAAAGTTGACTTATAATTGGCTCCTAAGAATTTAACAAGTGTACACTATGAAATTTGTGGTGAATGGGATGACCATAAAATAGATTATGTCCCTTCTCTTGTTTTTAGACTAAGGGAATATGAGGAACATGAGCCTTGGTGCAATCGCCATTGTGGTACATTTTTCTCCACCATAGATTGCAATTGAGAAATTTCCTTCTAGCTATCCTCTAAATGATAATAGAGGATATTATAATAACTACCAAGGATGACACAATAGAGGAATAGGTCATGGACAAAGTAGAATACAAGACACTTCCTATTTTAGGTAAGGTTAGATAGGACATTATGCCAATGCGTCTCAAGAGGAGAAGAACAAGAGCTATAATTTTGTGGTGGTACCAGTCATGATCTATTTACTTATGCTAGAGAACAATAATATTTCAAAAATGCACCACCATAAACCTAGATAAAAGAACTATCAAGACATAATGCATAAAAGGAGTTAAAGCTATAATGAATTTACCTAAGCAGAATACTCAAGGAGCTAGAAGATGTGTAAAAGGCAAATTTGATAACAAAGATACAAGATGTCAATTACCACTTATAGAAGAAGTAGTTGGAAATAGAGTATTTGAAGAGGAAGGAAGAACATAAAAGGAAAGCTATCCAAAGTAATAACTAGAGGAGGAATTGATACTATGCAATGAACAATATTAAGAAATGATAGAGAATAAGGAGATGAAGTGTAAGACTATTTTTATGATAAAATTGAAGCATGACCAAATAGTATAAGACACTAGAAAGACTATCCTAGAGGAAAGGAGAAAATAAGATTACTAAAAGCCCTACTTTTTATCTAAAGAGAAGCCCAACTATTAAAAGAACTAGCAAACTTTGTAGAAGAAGAAAGTCTTCTAGAAAAAATTAAATAGTTCTCAAAGTATTAGAATAAGGATAGAAATACTAACTTAAGCTCACAAATCAATACTAAAAAACTCCAAGGATATAGAATAAAATTTGAATCTTGATAGAATTCCAAGAAAATCATGGACATTTCAAGAATGTATTGGTTTATTTGGGAGAAAATGTTAGTATTATACCCAAAAGATTCTAGGAAGAATTTGGAAGATGAATACTCTATGATAAAACCTATTATGATGCCCTTGTACATAATACTTTCATTAGTATAGTTGGAACTTTGATGGATGTTGAGGTAAATTTATTAGGGATTAGGAAAAAGTGATTTTAAAGTAATTAAAATGAATGAACCATTTGACACATTTAATATCTTGCTAAACTTGGAGTGGTTCATCAATTATGAAGAAAAGATAGACACTTGCAAGGAAGAATTATCATTCTTTGATAACTTGTTAAGATAATATAAATTCCCTTGTATGCAAATATGAGCAATTTCTATATAGAATAAGTGGCACAAGAGGAAAGTGGTGAAGAGGAATATTAGAAGGAACTATAGTCTCTAGGGAAAGTCCCCACAAAAGATACTTGTAATGAACCTAATTCAAAAGGAGAACTTATCCTTGATAGTGACAAATACAACACTGATAGTGAAGATGCAATGGAGGATTGGATATAGAATGAACTAGATATAAGTGTTACGTCAGAAAATGCCTCCCTAGCACCTTTTTCATCCTAAGTTTAGCTCCCAGGTCCCTTTAGTGTAATCATGCATGTTCATTTTAACTCCTGATGGAAATCCCTGAAAACCCATGTCAAAATGGACCTAGGGGATAGTGATGAGCTTAATACTTCTTTGAAAATGGTTCCCAGGATGTGGGTACCTGTGCCCTAGTCCTGCCCTATTTAGTGGGGTCCCAAATTTTAAATGTCGGTTATGTGACCTTTAAAAGTGTCCATTGTCGACATCTCAAGTTTGAATTACGAAATTAAAGTGGCAATGTGTCATGTTAAGGGATTCATTTGTAAACTAGAAGATGATTATGAACTTTTGGCACACTTATGATTTGAGAATATTAAAAGTATTCATTGTTGCAGAGCAGAGTTGTCTTTTTATTGTGTTTGTTGTGCAGATTTGGCTTCATCTTCTCATGATGTGAAGGATTTTCATGTACATGTGAGATACACCTTTGAGATGACATTTATGTATGTTTTCAATCATTTATCAATTGGTTTTTGCCTATATCCCATAGGGATACACACTCTCTATTTGGAAGCAATGTTTGGAAGACTTGAATGTCCTTCTGGGGCTTGACCGAGGCAAGCTCCTAGAAACCACAACCCCAACCCCCTTTCTGTGATTGTAGGTTACAGGTGCAGAAGAAGAAGTGGAGTTGCATGGAGGCATAATAGAGTGTCAGAATTATAGATCTAAGAAGAAAAGCAGGACTTGGACTAGAGTTCCCGCACCAGTGTCCTTCAGATCCTAAGACACATAAATCTCCAGAACAATAGAAATAGGTTACAAACAACTTTCAGAGAACCTGACATAAAATAGCATGTTAGACTTGGGCACCTACTCATTAGTCCTTGACTTTTCCACATCCTGAATCTCAAAGTTTGGTATGTATTTACTTTGAATATTATATCATTGTTTCCAAACATTTGTCATGTTCCGTCCATTTATTTATTATTTTACAAAATTAGGGTTTTAAGGATAATCAGGCTTTACTTAATGAATTAATCAGAAAATTCCAACTTTCCTTTTCATTCCAAGAGACATTGAACTGGTAGTAGAGCCCTCTTGTAAAGATTGTGGCTTGACTCAGTTTATGTCCTTGAATGTAAGGTGTGAAAGGAGGATTTAACCTACATATCCATTGAAATTGAAAACCCCTCTTTTTACCCCTTAACATTTTGGTGAACCCATGTTTTATTTGAATGTTGCACCTTTCTAAGTGTTGTGCTTTAGATTTGCATTCATTTCATTCATCAGTTTCTTATTGCATTTGAAAATTTACAAAAAAAATTAGTATTTTTGGCTTGCATTTTGACATAATTTGCATTAATTTAAATTAATTTCATTTAATTTCTGATTTTCACATTAGATATGATATAAATTACATAAATTCATCATATTATAATACTTTGCATTACATTTTTCAGATTAAAATTGCTAGGGTTTGCTTGAAATTTTGAATTTTTCTTATAACCTAGTGATTTCAAAATGATGAAGGGTGTAAATCATAAAACACACAACAACGGAAATGACACACATAAAATAGAATATTTATTTATTGATTTGGACAACTTATTACATTATAGAAGCTCAATTACAATCAGAGGAATCAATCCTCCATTGGCTGCAACACACTATAGCTACCATCACCAGGCTCTGGAATCTTTTGCCTTTTGTAGCCCAAATCAGCTAGGGTTTCCTTTTTTCCCACCTATTCTTGACTCTACACTTTCCCCCTTAACTCTACTACTACCCAGGGTTCCCAAAATAGTCATAAATAGCATTTTTTGGTGGCCTCCAACTATATTTTGAAATTTGCAACTCCCTCCAAAAGTAGGTCAACTTTTGAGAAGCATAACTTTTGATCCAGGTGTCCGATTGACAAACCGTTTTAAGCATTGGAAAGTTCACGATGTGAAATATCACACCAGAAATCCATAAGTGGATTTTTGTCAACTTTTTGGGATGTTATGGGATGTTTTAGTGCCTCATATCTTGTTTCAAAAAAATTTAGGAACTTTTTGAAAAACAAAATCATTAATATCTTTTAGCTCACAAATGATCTTTGCCTGATTCATTTGCCAATGGTCTTATATTTCAGTTATGAATCTTTCTATAAATTTTTGCTTCAATCCATGCCCAAATGCAAACTTTCCTTAAATGGCAGTTAAACTTTCCAAAACTGGTAGTTTGCTATTTTGAGGAGTTTGGAAAAATTGAGAGTCCTACATCATTATTTAGGAGATTATGGAACCGAAAATAGTAATTATGGAAAGAAATGAAAACAACTACAATAATTTTGAATTAACTTCTTTTTGGGTGATGCAAGATTTCCCTTACACCATTGGATGCTACTGCATCAGACACCCAAGGTAATTTGAGAAGTGACTCTGTCACGTCTCAGGTGTTTGTGTGAGGAAAAACCAAATGGTCAACCTCTGCCTTAGACAACCAAGAAGAATATTCAACAGGCCTTCCTTTCCATTTCACCAGATATTCTTCATATTGTCTATTCTGAGTACTTCTTCCCACACGGCTATCCAAGATATCTTCTATCTCCTCTGTTGAAGTAGATGTTGGAAAACTCCACTATTCTTCTGTTCGTCCATCCTCTGTTCCACCTTCATGATATTCTGATAAATCAACAATGTTGAAAATAGGGAAAATATTGATCCCACTTGGCAACTCTACCTCATATGCATTTCCTAAATCATGCTTCTTCAGGATTCTGCACGGTCTAAATTTCTTCATTTTTAACTTATTGTATGTTCCAATTGGGAACCTTTCTTTTCTCAAGTGAACCATGACTTCATCTCCTACTTGGAACTCCTTATATCTCCTCTTCTGATCTGCCTTATCCTTGTACTGAATATTCATCTTATTAATGCGCTTTCTCACCTCTTCATGAAAATTTTTCATATGTTCTACAAAGTCTTCAGCTTCAGCACTTGTCTTTTCTCCTTTGTCTAGCTTCCTTAACTTAGAAGCATTTTTTGGACTATTGCCATATACAATATGGAATGGTGATTTACCAGTACTCCTATTGACAGAATTGTTGTAAGCAAATTCTACCTGTGGTAAAATCAAATCCCATCCCTTTGGCTTATCACCTACTAAGCATCATAGTAGGTTACCCAAACTCCTATTCACCACTTCCATCTACCCATTAGTTTGTGGATGGTGTGCAGAACTAAACTTCAAATCTATGTTCAACTTCTTCCACAATGTCCTCCACAAATAACCAACAAACTTGGTATCTTGATCTGAAACTATGCTCTTTGGTAGACTGTGTAATCTCACCACCTCCTTGAAAAATAATTCAGCAATATGAACATCATCATTAGTCTTCTTGCAAGGAATGAAATGTGCCATCTTCAAGAATCAATCCACCACCACAAAAATGGAATCATGTCCTCTCTGTGTCCTTGGTAAACCAAGAACCAAATCCATACTAATATCATCCCATGGCTTCTCTGGTACAGGTAGTGGCCGATATAGACGTTTATTCTAACTTGCTCCTTTCACCATCTAACATACTCTACAACTTTGCACAAATTTCCTCACATCCTACTGTAACTGTGGCTAATAATAATTTTCACCAACAATAGTAATGGTCTTATCTCGACCAAAGTGTCCAACCAATCCTCCACTATGCTTCTCCTTAATCAGGTTCTCTCTCATGGAACTCCTTGGAATGCACAACTCGCTTCCTTTAAACAACATGCCATCTTGGATTATGAAATCCAACCATTTTGTCCTGTCTAAAGTAATAGGTTCCAAACAAGCTTTCCAAGCCTCTACAAAATTTGGATCTTCTAGATACAAACTATTGAACTCATCAAACCCAACAACCTCTATCTTCATTTATGTCAACAAATTTTACCTTATGCTCAAAGCATCTACAACTCTATTGGACTTCCCACTCCTGTGCTTCAAAACAAAAGTATAACTCTCCAAAAACTCAACCCATTTTAAATGCCTTTGGCTCAACTTTCCTTGACTATTAAGATACTACAAAGCCTAATGATTAGTATATAAAACAAACTCTTTTGGCAACAAATAATGCCTCCATTTCTTCAAAGCCTAAACTATTGCATAAAATTCTTAATCATAAACATAATTCTTTTTCTTGGCATCATTAATCTTCTCACTAAAATAGGCAATGGGCTAACCTTCTTGACTCAAAATAGCTCCTATAGCACTACCTGAAATACCTTATTCAAATCTGGAAGTGCCAAAGTAGGTTTCTCTATGACTTTCTGCTTCAATGTATCGAAGCTTTTGTCAGCCCCTTTAGTCCATTTAAACTCTTTTCTATCCCCTCTCATTGTCTCATTTAGGGGTACACAAATGTTACTAAAATTCCTGATAAACTTTCTGTAAAAACTTTCCACACCATAAAATGATCTTACCTCTGTGGCACTCCTTGATGTAGGCCATTCAAGGATAGCTCTCACCTTCTCTAGGTCCATCTTAAGATCTTCCTCTGAGACAACAAATCCTAGGTATACCAACTCCTTCTTTGCAAAACTACATTTCTTCAGATTAATCAACAACTTATCCTCCCTTAGTTTCTCTAAAACTCTTATGATATGCATCAGATGCCCATCCCAAGTCTTACTAAAAATCAAAATATCATTCAAATAAACAATAACAAAACTTTCCAAAAATTCTTTCAGTACCTTGTTCATGAGCCACATGAAAGTGTTCGGTGTGTTGGTTAGTCCAAATGGCATGACTAACCACTCATACAAACCATCCTTTGTATTGAAGGCTATCTTCCATTCATCTCCTTCTCTTATTTGGATCTGGTGATACCCACTCTTCAGGTCAATCTTCGTGAAGTACTTGGCTCCACTCAAACAATCCATTATGTCATCCATTCTTGGCAATGGAAACCTATACTTGATCATGATCTTATTTACGGCTCATGAATCTGTACACATTCTCCACTCTCCATCTTTCTTTGGTGCTAGTATTGTAGGTACCGCACATGGACTCAGGCTCTCCCTTACCAGTCCCTTCCTTAACAACTTGTGAACTTGTCTATTCAACTCTTCATCCTCTACTGGAGTCATTCTGTGGGCTGCCTGATTTGGCAAATTGGATCCTAGTATCAAATCCATTTGATGACTTATCTTCCTCGCTAGTGGTAAACCTTCTGGTACATTATTAGAGATAATGTTATGAAATTCTTCCAACATTATTAAAACTTCTTCTGGTACATCTTCACATTTCTCTTGACTAATCTTACGAATCAATGCAAAGAAATGACGCTCATGCCTCATACCCTCCAAAAATTTCCTACCATCTACCAAGCAAATTCTAGCAGTACTACATACCTTTTCTTCCACCTCCTTCAAGGGCTTCAACTTATGATGAACTCAATCCTTTGTTAAGGAATATGTGTTTGCACGGCCATCATGGACAATGGTCCTATCATACTGCCATGGCCTCCCCAACAACATATCACATGCATCCACTGGTATGATATCACACAACACCTCATCAGGGTAGTCCCCAATCTTGAACTTCACTAAACACTACTCATTGTCCAAAGCTCTATGGTACTTCTGCAACCATGCAATCCGATATGGATGCATATGCTTTCTTCTTGTCAACCATCTCCTCTGAAACAAGATTGTCAGTGCTTCCACTATCGATAATAATATCACAACACTTACCTTCACATTTGCACCTTGTGTGGAATAGAATCTTCCTCTGATTGGGTTCTTTCTCCTCATTCAACAAAGTTCTTCTGATAACTAGGGTTTCTCCCCTTTCAGCATCTTCAGAACACTTAGGCTATGCATCTTCATCCATATGTCCAACTCGTGCATTACCTTTAGGTCTTCTATTTGTCCTTCCTTGATGTTGTGGACACTCATATGCTTAATGCGCTTCTTCTCCACATTGGAAACAAGTTCCTCTGAAACCTCCTCTTCCAGGTCCTTGCCCAGGTCGGCCCCTTCCTCTTCCTCTTTTCTCACCATTGTTCTAGTCATGAGGGCAGTAGGCATTATCCCCTCTCTGATTTCAACTGGTGCCAGCTTCTTCACTTTTATTTTGATCTTCATTACGGCTTCCATAGGGTTTTCCACAAATCCTTTCGTGTAAGATACTATCCCCAATCTTTTTCAAAAATTACATACAAGGATATGACAATGTTAGCTCAAATGCATAATCAACTAAATGCCTCACACTTTTTGATCACCCAGATCCCAGGATGGGCAAGGTGAGAGCATATAGTGATTGTCTTATAGTGAGAAACTATGTAACAAGAAATTATAATTCATCCACTATGGCAGGCATCCACTTATCATGGGAATTCACCACTTTTCAGTGGGTAAGAAAATACAATAATGAAATTACAAAACCATCCACTTATTTAATGGGTATTCTCCACTTGTCCAAGTGGGTAGAAATATGAAAGAAAGAGAAAACCAATTTTCCCACACTGGTAGTGAACCATCCAGGGGTACTTATGTGTTTTACATATAAGAAGTATTACAATGAATTCAAATGCATCATTAAATCAGAAATATTGATTTAGAGCTTGATTCTGGTAACATGGCAAATCCTTGAAGTTCACCCTGCATAGCAAAATCAGCATCATCAATCACTAGAGCTATTACTATATAAGGCTTCCCTCATACTATACAACGGACATGAAAGAGAATGAGCACTCACAATGAAGGATGTAAGTATGGAATCCTTTTCAAACTATTATACATCTAATACTATTCATTAAACAACAACAAATAAGAAGGAATCTACCATAAAAAGAACACAGTCTGTACAGAGAATTCCCATGTCTCTCTGATAGGTCCGTATAGTCATGGTGAGGTACCATTCACTCAAATCTCTTTGAAATCTACCCAGAAATTGTTGAAAATAGATTGATAGTGGATGCCATCACAAGGAAAGACAACAATACCAACAAATAAACAAATTGAAATTCTCTGTACTTCTCAATTCATAAATCAGTCCCTATGTTGGTATGGCCCTATAGGGATCAATTTCATCAATACACCACAAATTTGTTCATACATTTCATAGAACTAGTCTGAGATGATTGCCTAGATACGATAAAAGACTTTCTATCTAATTTGCATTCAAACAGACCAAATTAGAAACCAAGCCAATTCATCCTTCATTGAATATACAGACATGCTTGTACAGACCTGTAAGAAAGTATATTAAAGCCTTCAAAAATCACTGCCATGTCTCTTGACTGCATTGCTCATACATGGAAAAAGATTTCCCAAAGTATGATTACAAGATAACAGAAAGTAAGAATAGTATGAAGAAATCAACATCTAGAGAATGTACGACCATTACTGGTATGACCAGTCCCAAAATCCCACAACACACCAAAAAGTATCAACAAAAGCTCTCAAATTTCATTAGACATCATTAAAAAGATAGTCCCAAACAATATTAAATCAATCATTCCAAAATCTTATCAATTCATGCTCAGTGTGACTCCTGAATTGAAGTCACCAAATTTCCCAGCTAGGGCAGGTCTTCCACCACTGAAACTAAGCTTCTTCGAGTGGGTTTCCATCCACAAGAAGGATCGATGAACTCTTTGGTTCTATCCTAGTAGCATAACAATAATAAATCCAAACATACCCTCACAATGAGCTCTCACATCTCTTTTATAGGCACTTGGAGAGTTACACAAGAAATTAATTTTTTCTTGGAAATAATATTTTTTTCCCTCAACTTATAATAAATCCATTTTAACTGCACAAAAGTGCTCACTTTTAAGTGCCTAGATGAAAGAATATGTTTTCCCCTTTTTAATGAGCTATAACACTTAATAACCTTTTTAATTATTTTCGCCTTAGGAACATAAGTGAAAATAATAATTAAAATAGCTCATTAAATATTACTTTTTGTGGAAAATTGCAAACTGCATCCAAACACCAAATAAACTATGCCAACACACTCAGAGGGATTACGGATGAAAAATAATGTCTTCCAGGGAACTTTCTAAAATAGATGGCTCCTCTAAGAATCTTGGAGAGCAATCCAAGAACTGAAATCCATTTCAGAAAGTTGCATAGGCATCCTGACGCAATAAAGAGCTCAAAACCAACATAAGATATCCATAATGCAACTGAACCAGAGCACTCCAAAAAATTTGGAGTTCATCAAACATGTCAGATAGCCTTCGAGGGATTAGGAACAAGCATAATGCGCACAAAATCAATGCACCAAAAAAGGGACATTACAGTGCTCCCCGCTCAAGATTGCTTGTCCTCAAGCAATACTTGCCATCCAACAGAGAAACATGCATGGTTAGCAATAATATACCTGGATCCCAAGTTAACCTCAAGAATGTTCCACACTATTTTAGTTGTGGTACTCTAATATATCTGGAAACTATACAACTGATACTATGTGTTATACTATGAAACATTCTACCAATCACCCAACCTTTTGGATCCCAAACATCTGTTTCATCCTTAACCATGAAAGTGAAGGAGTTGGCATCCTTCAACAAGTCATCAATGCAATCCATCCAACCTGAAACAACAGATGGGAACCAAAAACTGAAATGTTCCTCCAAAGAAGAACACAAATCAACTTGAACACAAACTAAAAGTAACTCCAAACATCCATAAATCATCTGATTTTCAGCATCCAAAAGAGCAAAATTAGCTGAAACACTTGTTCGTTTCAGCTGAAACCTTCTATCATTCATCGAAAAAGAGCTAGAAACAATAAAACATGTAATCTCATGGCTGCAAAAATTAGATATAACTTCATAAAATTCTGATTTCAGTAAATTAATAATGGGACAACCATCACCAAACTAAAATCTTATGAAAACAACAAGAATTTTAGGCTATTTCCAACCAACATACATCAAAGTCGTTAGCAAAATTTCTCTCCAATCCATGAAAAAATATACAATTGACAACTTATGATGGCTGATATGAATAAAGACAATAGCTTCATGAAATAAATTTGACTCCAAAATCATCCATAAAACATTCTCACCAACACCACTATTCTCCATAGAATCCTGAAAATAAACTCCATTACAAAAGTAAGCCATCATTGAACTTAATTCATTGATTACTTGAACCTTATGCCCACCTTCAACAACTGATGAAAACTTTCAGTTGAAGAAGTTTTTTGTTTAAAGTAACATTCCATGAGTGCTCCTCACCCGTATCCCATATCCTATTACTATCTTCCTCCATGATGCTATCATCTCCGTGCACTTTGTTAATCTTTGAATATCGCCTTGGTTACACTCAGTTTTGAGATCTTTCCAGTATAGCCCCACGGTTATACTTGTATTTTGAACCCATACTATAACCTCGGCTCTTTATGTGAATGATTACATGCATTACTTTTATCATGTGATGTGGTGATTATCTTAGAGAAAAATTTCTAACCTCTCTTCTTGCAAGAAATTGTGTTTGTGGGAAAATTTGGCGACCGTGAAGCACATGTCACCTATGGGCGCATGGGCTTGTTGTTGTTATATGAAGCCTAATCATACTTAGAGGTTGAATTTTCCCCACTTTTATCGGTGCAGTTTCCCCCCAAAATTATTTAATGGGGGTTTGCAGGCAGCACCCACAAGACGGGGTCAAGGGGCAGCGTCCCTTGTGGGGTTGAGAGTAGCGCCCCTACAGGGGCTTGAGGCAACACCCTCATGGGAGCTCAGGGGCTCAGGGACAGTGCCCCTAAAACCTCAAATGACTTTTATTATTTTATAAAGGCATCAAGAGTTATTTTTTCTATTGGCTGACATAAAAAACCCTATTTTGTAACCGACATAAACCTTGATAAAAATGGCTAATGGTTAGGGTTTCCATTGACATATTGTATTGTAGCATTTGTAGCGATATTGAGTTGCAAGGATTGGTGGTTGTAATCGGTTTGATTTGGTAGATAATAATATTGGACTCTCTATTGGTGGATGTAGCCCAAGTTTGGGTGAACCACATTAAAATTTGTCTCTTGTTGTTATTATTTCTATGCATTTTTCATTCCTCTACTTAATCTTTATCTGCATTTAATTGTTATCTTCTGCATGCAATTCCTAACACTTGTTATGTCAGAAAAAGTAACCTTGGGGGGTTTTTCCTATTAAGGTTTAGCTCCTAGGTCCTGTAATTGCATTTAGAGCATCTTGCATGTTATTTTTGACTCCCGGTGAGAAAACCCTTGGGTCTTGTGACAAGTAGGACCTAGGGGGCTGCACTTTAATGAAATTTGAGCAAAAATGGTAGGCTGGACTTGGGCGCTAGCACCCTAGTCCAGCCCTATTTTGGGTCTGCCCTAATTTCAAATATCAGTTTTATGACCGTTAACTAGGTCCTATGCCGACATCTAAAGTTTGAATTATGAAATTCTTAGTGGGAATCTTTGTAGTTGCCTATATAAGCATGATTAGGTTTCACTTACAAACTTTATGGAAATTAGATGGACATTTTGATTAACAATCTTTTGTGAAAGTGATTCAAGGCATTATTTATGTTGCAGAGTAGTACTTTGTTGTTATTGTGTTTGTATTTGCAGATTTGGCATCCATCTCCTCATGGCATGAAGAGCATCTTCCTTTCATGAGATCTTCACGACAAGGTGATATCTATTGTGTTTTCAATTATTTTTCATTTAGATTTTTGCCTCTATCCTGCTAAGATACGCACTCTCATCTGACAACGGTGTTTGGAAGACTTGAATGTCTCTCTAGGGCTTGACTGAGGCAAGCCTCTAAACACCACAACCCCCTCTGACACTCCTTGTGATTGTAGGTTATAGGTGTCGAGTCTCGTGGACTAGAGTTTCAGGAAGGAGTAGCAGACACAAATGATTCAAGATCTGAAAAGAAGCAGGACACTAGTGCTTTTCCTGGACTAGGGTGTTAGTCCCCATGTCCTCCATAGTGGAATCATTGGAAATTGAAGTTGTAGTGCAGATCAGTGTCGGAAGTAGATTAGGATCCCACAAAGAAACATGTACCTTGGACTTGGGCACTAGTCCCTATGTCCCAAACTTTTCTGCCTTCCGAAATTCAAAAAATAGTAAGTTAAATATCTCTGTCCTTTGCCTCAGTCTAAAGGGATTTGTCGTAATTTGATAATTTGCCTACTGATTTGCATAATTAGGGTTTTGTTATCACCCAGATTTGCACCCTTTGCTGTAGTTATGAAACCTCAGCAATCTGGAGTAACATGGGAATGATCTCTAAGTGTGGGACTTTTCTAAATGAGATTAGACCTCCGGAGAAGGCTGCCTTCCTTAACTGGTTATCACCTAAAACTACTAAATCTTAAGAGGAAAAGAGAGAAGGAATGCTTTAAAGTGAAGGGCGAAACAAAAGCTTGAAAATAAAGGGTGATTCACCAAGTTTAATAAAAGAACCCTCACAATACTGAGGAAATGCACAACATAACCAAATATAACAAGCAAACATACACAGATTCAATTGATCCTAGCAAAGGTGAGAAATCAGACGATTGAGAGGAACAGAGACATTCACAAACAACCATATGCAGATTCACACAAGACTAGAAATCAGTCCAAAGAAGCAAAATAACTTGAGTATATTTAGTGGGAAGGCATAGTTACAGTATAGAAGGCTCTGTTTGGAAACAGAAAGCCTGAATGCTAAAAATTTTCCAACCTTATTTACATCATATGAATGCATATATATAGCATTCTAAACTAATCTAGGTCAGTTACAAAAATGTGCTCTAAGAGTTGTCTCAGAAAACATCTACATTTAGTGACTGTCCAGCTACAGGAGTTATGGTGCCAAATATCTGGCACCAGGCAGATAAAAGATATTTTAAGCCTTTAATGCAGCTGCTGCGTGGTTATCTTCAACAATGAACACATAGAATATCTGGAACATGGTGGTGGAGGGATATCTTTTACCATCAATGCAAGCTGCTTCGTCATGGTGCAGCAATGAATGCAAGGAATATCTACATCTGCTCAGTGTAGTCACTGGAATGTTCCCCGCTCAAAACATACAAAACCAGATCTGAAAATGGAAAATGACAAAAACTCTTGAAAACCCAGCCAAATGAAAGAGGGGACAAAATCATGCATCTTTTCCTCTTGCAGCATGTCGAAATTCACTAGGATGGAGCAGATATAGGTAGTCAAAGTTTTGGTCAACCGCCTGTATATATCGCTTTGCATTTGTGTATAAATCGCTTGCATTTGCCACCCCAATCGGCATTCAAAAACCTTCTCTACAACTTCCTTTGTACATACATGGTGCTTTGTATATCGGCTTTGAAATGTCCTTGTATTTTAAAATTTGTATATGCATACAATCTCCCTTGTATGTGCGGGCCCCACCTCTTGTATGTTAACTTGCATCTGGTCTTGCATATGAAAATATACAAGCAAACATACAAGCAAAAGATACATACAAAGTGCTTGTACCTTGGCGGACCCCACCATTTATATCTCCTCCTCTGAATATATGCAAACATACAAGTCGCGGACCCCAAAATGACTATTAGCTATATTTGATTGTTCTATCGGGTCCAACTTGTATCACTTTTCCTTGTACATCTCTTTGTATATGCGAGTATACAAAGCACCAATACATACAATCCGGACTTGATGCCGCATATGCTAGAATTTACCTTTGTATCGGGTCCAGCTTGCATGTCCCTTTGCACCTTTTACTTGTATATCATAATATACAATAACAGATATACATACAACTGCATGGACCTCAAAATTTTATAAAGCAAATTGAAAACATTTTGAAATCTGGCTTGTATGTTACCATCGTATGTCGACTTTGTATATCACATGATATACAAACGTCAAATATACAAGCTACAGACCTCAAAAACTATCAACTGCTTTGACTGTGTGGCTTGGGTCCGGCTTGTATATTTGACTTGCATCTTTCTTTGTACATCGCTGATATGCAAATCCCTTTGTATATCGTGGACCCCACCTCTGCACCTTCCTTTGAATGTTCACTGTAGCCGATGCATATGAACTTTGTATATCTGCCTTGTATGTTTGCACATACAAGCCGATATACATTCCACTGTTCATGCTCACTTATATGTAGAAGACATACAATCTTCTTTGTATATGCGAGGGCCCCGTCTCATGCATCTTGGCGATATACAAATGCCTTTGTATGCCCCTTCTGTAGCGACCCCTTTGTATCTCTCCTCGCGGCACTGTAGCAAATGTATATTGGCACCTTTGTATGTCAAATATACAAACACAATATACAAACCCTCTCACATACAAACAGGGAATCTCGATGGAATATACCTGCAATGTATACTTTTCATTGTATATAGTCGCTTGTATGTGCGAACATATGAAGCAATATACAAGCCCCTTGGTATGCAAGGGCAAAATATTCTGGGGAATTTTCAATGTATATTCACTTTGCATATTTCCTTGCATCTTTTCTTGCGACCCGATATACAAATTGGGAATATTCCTGGGAATCTACGAAAGATTCCCACTTTGTACATGCATCTTTTGAGCCGATATGCATTCAGAAATGCATACAACCTCGGGATATTCTCAAGAATCTACGAAAGATTTCCCCTTCGTATATGCATTTCCTTGGCTCGATATGCATTCAGAAATGCATACAACTTACCTTTTTTCATCATTTTCTAAGGCCAATAGAGATTGCAAGCCTACCAAATGTATATTTGAACTGTATGTTGACCAAAACTTTGACCATGAATAACTTCTTTATTTGGCCGAATTTCAAGGTGATGTAAAAAGCAAACCTGCCTATTTTTTAAAGCTCTTTCCAATGGTAAGGTTTTTTAGGCAAGGCTTTTTGGGAAATTTGGCACTTTAAGCTTTATGGCAACATTTTCCAAAGGATTTTCAAAGAAAATACCAGGTGGACTATTTAGCTCTGGACAGAGGAAAATGGGTCAACAATTTGGTGACCTCTACGGGATGTTTGCCTGCTAAACAATTAGATCAGTGGCCTTAAGCATCCATGAGGCATGGAGTCATACATAGATTAAAAATATGCAGAGATTTTCTGACTTCAACAACTCATACAGTAGAGAGGAACATGAAAGACCAAGACAAGACAAAATGTTGAAAACAACCACCTCAACTGCACTTAGACAACACTTAGGGAAAGCAAAAAGGCATCTAAACTATTGTGCAACAGCACTTATTTGAAAATAAGAAATCTAATCTACTGCTTTACAAAGCACTCATACCTCAAAACACTTTTTCAAGTGTATCCCATTGACTGGGATAGGCAAATTTTGTCCATCCATATTTGATGACTGAAATGCATTGTGCTCCTTGCATTCAGTAATGAGAAATGGGCCACTCCATATATTGTCAAACTTGGAGTACTTTCCTGGTTTATTTTTCAACTTATCCCATTTGAGCACCATATCACCCATTCTAAAAGTTCTAGGAGTAGCCTTCTTATCAAAATTTCTTTTGGTTTGAAGCTGATGATATTCCATAGTCTTCATAGCCTTGTCTCTGATTTCTTCAAGCTCCATAAGCTGAGCATATTTGATAGACATTGGAATTTCCTGCTTCAAACATTTCCAGTTGATTCATAATGTCTAGTGCTGGAAGCTCCATAGATATAGGCAATCTTGCTTCCTTCCCATAGACTAACATATATGGAGAGTTTTCAATGGACCTTTTAGGAGTTATTCTATCAGCCCACAAGGCATATTTCAAATTAGTGTGCTAGGTCCTCTGGTTGTCCTCCATTGATCTTTTAATGATTCTTATGAGATTTTTATTTGTAGACTCAGCCAAACCATTACCCTGTGGGTAATAATTTGATGAAGTATTCAAATAAATCCCATTCTTAATAGCCCAGTCAATTATTTTCAATCCTACAAAGGCCAAAGCATTGTCTTAGATGATAGACTTGGGCACTCCAAATCTGGAAACCAAATCATGATAGAAATTTAAAACAACACTTTCATTGGATTCCTTCAGAGCCACTGCTTTAGTCCACCTTGTGAAATAATCTGGAGCTGTAAGTATCCACCTGTGGCCTGCACTTGATGGTGGGTTAATAGGACCTATAAAATCAATGCCCCGTCTCATAAAGGGCTGCTCTACCTAAATTGGCTACAGAGGTAAAGCTTGTAGCCTTTCCTTTCCTGCAAAAATAGCACATTTTATACATTTTCTGGCCCATGCATGGGCATCCTTAAATAAGCTGGGCCAATAATAGCTAGGTCTCATTACTTTCCAAGCAGTAGTCCTTGGGGCAAAATGACCCCCTGCGGTTCCATCATGAAACTCATGAAGCACTTTATCAGTCTGATCATAATCAATGCATCTTAGCAATACACCATTAAAATCCTTTTTGAAAAGGATGCCATTTATTAAAACATATGGAATGGATTGCAGTCTAAAATACCTTCTTCTAGTTCTATTTAGACCTGCAGGACATTTACCAGTTTGCAAAAATTGAGTCATATCATTTACCCAACTGGTTCCTACTGCTGATGTATCATTCTGATGCTCCTCTTTAATAGTTAGAAGCACCTCCTCTTCTTTTTCTATTTCATTCTCTAAACTGGTAGCGAGTTGTTCACTGAGTCCTCTGCCTCTGACAAGCCTGGTTATCTTGATCTCCATGTCATATTCCATGACTTTGGTGATCCAACCAGCCCTTTTCTCACTAACATCTTTACTCAATAGGAACTCCTTCACACTGGGATGAGCGACCATCAAATGTATCTTGTTATTAGAAACAAGGTGCCAAAACTTCTTGAGGCTCTTTATCACTGCTAGGACATGTTTCTCAATAAAGCTATACCTTTTCTCGTACTCCTCCAGCCCTTGGCTAAAGAAAGCGATTGGTTGATCGAAACCTTCACTTTGCTGCTGTACCAGGATTGCAGAGATTGTATCCAGGCCGCCATAAGCATATAAGATAAAATCCTTGGATAAATTAGGGTTTACCAGAGTTGGTGCAGCCGCTAATGCCTCCTTGATGGACTCGAAGCTAAGCTTGGCCTCCCTCATCCAGCTAAAAACTATATTCTTCTTTAACATGGACATCAAAGGCTTAAAAAAATTCACAATATCAGGGATGAATCTTCACAAAAAATTAATTCAGCCAATAAAACTTTGCAACCCCTTCTTGTGACTGGGTAAAGGTAGCTCCAGAATAGCTCTTACCCTTTCAGGATTAATCATAATGCCTTCCTTTGACACCACGTGCCCTAGCAGCTTGCCTTCGTGCACAACGAATATACACTTCCTGGGATTGAGAGATATCCTGAATTCCTTGCATCTTTCAAATACTAGCCTCAGATGAGATAAATGTTCAGCTGCATTCTTGGAAAAAAAAACATGATGTCATCCAGGTATACTAGCACCAATTTATACATCAAACCCTTAAAGGCCATATCCATGGCTCTCTGGAAAGTAGAGCTAGCATTCGAGAGGCCAAAAGGCATTCTTTTGTAGGCCATGGTACCCCATTTGGTGGTGAAAGAGGTCTTGAACTGATCCTCCTCCTTGACTAACACCTGATTGTAACCAAAAAACCCATCAAGCAAAGAAAACCTTTCTGTGCCAGCCACTACCTGCAGAATTTGCTCCATTGAAGGCAATGGGTAGTGGTCTTTTAAGGAGGCTCTATTAAGGTCTCTGAAGTCGACACATAGCCTAATCTCTCCATTCTTTTTTCTTACAGGGATAAGGTTGGAGACCCAAGAAGTAGGCTTGATTGAAAAAATGATTTTCCCTTTAATTAGCTTAGTCAGTTCTTTAATCATTAGAGGCTCAAGCTTTAGATTTAAAGGTCTTTGCTTGTACCTCACAAGTTTAGTACCTAATTCTAACTCTATGGTGTGCTGGGCAATTTGAGGGTCGAACCCTTTTAGGTCTGAATAATCCCAAGCAAACACCCCTTCAAATTCTTGGCAAAGAGCAATAAAATCTCTTCTATCCTCAGCTGAGCAGATTTTACCAATTTTAAGGAGATTATCTTTGAAAATTTCTAGCTCCTCGTAATGCTCTTCTTTAACCTGCATGCTAGTCTTGCTTTTCTTCAGTTGATCATCTGTACTAAAAATAGATTCCAAGGTCACCAATCCCTTGGGCAACTTGTTTGTTCTCAACTGAATAATTTGATCATTGCCATATTGTTGTTTGAGCTTATCCTGATTTATCACAGAAAATTCGTCTTCTTCTAACAAGAAACACAAGATCTGTTCATCACTTTCAAAAACTTGCCAATGAATATTATTATCAGGGATAGAGGGCCTATCAACTATTTTTACATGAGGTTGTGCCCTCTCCCTTTGAATGTCACTGGGGATGTCAAACTGAGCCCCAATTGTAGCTAACCTGTCAGCATGGGAGTTCTGATTTCTTGGAATAAATATCAGATTAAAAGCATCAAATTCTTCAATCATGTCCCACACCCTATGTTTGTAGCATTTTAGAACATCGTTTTTTGTAAGATGCAGTCCTCTTACCTGATTTACAATGAGTTCACTGTCCCCATACACCTGCAGACATCCTATTTTCCTCTTTCTTGCCCACTGCAAACCTTGAATCAATCCTTCATATTCAGCAGTGTTGTTTGTACACGCAAAGGTAAAATGGAAAGAAGAAAAATATTTTTCACCTTGTGGTGACACCAGCATTGCACCACCACTAGATCCATTTCTGCTCCTAGAGCCATCAAAATACATTTTCCACACCCCATTTTGCTACTCTGTCTGCAGTTCTGCATCCTTCACAAGATTTGGTATTGTTGTTTTAGGTTCATGAAGTATGTAAACCCCCATACTGGTTTCTTGGATGTGTCCCTCAGGATCATCTATAACATTTTCTGAGGACCACTTGTTAGGTCTCAAAAATGCAGGTTGCTAATCCTAAGAGGATGCCAAGCTCTATGTTTAGATTTGCAACGTTTTTGAACTAACTTGATGAAATCAACCTTCAAGGTTTGATGATTTCCTACGCTTTAGGTCCTGTTACACCTAGGCGGGTAAACCTTGGAAAATTAAAACAGTCTGAATGTGAATGTGTGGACTAATTAAATCTATCTACAATGGCATAGGATGTAGGATAGATGAAAAGCTTGCTAACTGATTCTATGTCTAATGTCTAATAAGTGATTGGTAGAAATTGTATAAGCAATATCAAGGTAAAAGGATTTAAATAATGAGTTAAATAAGACTAGTGCCTTGTTGGGTAACAGAGTCAATTGAAGGACCAGGACTAGTGGTTTCCTAATGGTAATAATTCTAATTGTTTGGCACAGTTTTAGTTTATAACTTGTATAAATGTGCAAGGAAATGACTGACAAACTCTTCTTGATAATCCAACCAATATAATCAGATATCTTATAATTCACCAGAAGGTATTTTAATCCTTACTTGAAGGAACCAAATGAAATGAATGAGCAAGATTAACAGATAATATTGTCTTGGAGACAGAATGGCAATCCTAATTATATGGCCCTACTTAGTAATCCAAACTTAATACTTCCAGGCTACTGTGACTAAATCAGAAGGGTTTAATTCCTCAAATGGACACCAACCTATTTAATCACACAGATATAGCAAATGTGCATTGACAGATTAAATATATACTTGATACATTAATCTGAATAACAAGGAAATGCAGAAATGGACACAGCCACACAATTGAATAATTTTAACAAACAACTGATACCAAAGTAAAACCACTGAATCAGAGAACTTCAAACTTCTTCTTCAAATAAAATATGCAACATAGTCATTTTGAAACATTGTATCTTATGTATATGGATATATTCTACTGCTGATGATCTTTCAGCACCAATTGATTGAACCTATATAGATGTTTCTATGAAGAGACATGACTCTTCAATATGTCTTTTGGGAACTTAACAAACATTAACAACTATTACATAATCATGATTAGGCTTTATTCAGCCATAAATAAACTTTAGCCAAGTGATCTAAATAATCTTGATCACGGTGAGAATCAGTAAGCTCAATAGCATCTCTGGTAATCACATCAAGTGTGACCATTCTTTCCAGGTGTCTGCAAGCTTCTCCAGATGCAGAAATTTTGTCTTTGAGAGCTCCTATGGCCTTGTGTAATATGACTTGACAATCAACAGTCCATTCTTCTTTGCTCTTTACCTCTCCATTGTCTTTAAATAACACAGGCACTCCTGCATTTGAAGCATCGGTACCTTCCTTAGCATCATCTTTAAGTTTGTCATAGTATTTTTGGTGTTGTTTAAGCAATGCTCTTGCATCAGAGATATTTGTACTATCAGTAGCACTCTTGCTTTGTATCTCAATCAATTTTTCCTGTATTCTCTTTTCAAGTCTTTCATGTTCTTTAACTGCTTTGTGATTTTTTGAGTAATTATCCCAAAACTGGTTTAACCACCGCACCATGTTTGCATACCTGCTCTGTAGTATTGTAACAAATGCATCTATCTAAATTTGTGTTGCCTGGTCAGGGGTTAATGCTTGAATGCTTTGTGAGCTCTCACCTTGAGTTATTCTTTTTGTGGATTGACCAAAAGTACTCTTAACAGCATCCTTCAAGTAATCATTTTCTTTTGTCAATCTTTCACAGCTCAATTTGTATGCATCTCTCTCTTTGATCAACATTTGAGCTTGTGCCTTGTTCAATTTTGTAACATTGATACCAATGTCTGCAGTAATCAGAGGGTCAGTTTCCCCTGCTTTCAAAGTCATGACATGGCCAAAAGTCTTTTCAGTATCTATGATGGCCATTTTCTGATGGGGAGGATATAATGCCCATATCATTAAGGAATTTTCATCATTGTTGTATCTTGTTCCCATATATACTTCATTAACTCCTTCTAGAGTAAGTTTATACTTATCATTTAAACTATTCAAAAAACTGTCAAAAACCAAAGCAGAATTTAGATCAAGGCCAGGAAAAATCATAACGCCTGCATCCTTAAGCAATTGTCTACCCCTGCTAGGTGTCATGTCTTGCATTTCTTTATCTACTGTTACCTTCAGCATATCTAATAATTGTGTTTCATTATCAGCAGAAACATCATCTACTGACTCTCTGATCTCTTTCCCTTTGTATTTATATAAGAATGACTTAAATTCTTTTGACTGAATAAATTTATCATCAGAGATGAAAGAATCATAAGCTGTTTGGCGTGGATCCTCATCAGCAGTCCCCTCCTCATCATGTAGCACAACAGGAGGCTGATATTGTAGCATTTTCCTCTTGGACATTTTTGCTGTTTTGTCCTGTGGCTGTTCTTGATCTGCCATTTCTTCATTCTCAGAGGATACAACTTCAATCTCTGCTAGTTGCTTTTTCTTTTCACTTAAATCCCTGTTATATTTTTCTATCACCAACTCAACTTCAGCCTCTTCTAAGTTTCTAATAACATCGTCATGTGGATAATGTATGTGCATGTATCCACTAAGATTTTGTTTCCTACGTGCAGAGTCAATAAAACCTTTAGGGTCAAAACCTTTCCTGGCCTCAGCACTCCTCATATTATAGTGCATTAATTTATCCAAAATGAGACTGTAACCTTCTTTTGAAACCATAGTAAAATCTCCAAAACATAAAGTACTGGGCATAAATGATTGTTTATCATGTGAACTCAGATGCATTACATTTGAGCAATGCATTTGCCTGATTATTTCTAAGTATGCAAGCCTGTCAGGGACAATCTTGGGCAATATGAATGGAGTATCTTCAAAACCATAAACCCTGATCATAGTCACATCCTCAAAGAAATACCAGTCTCCCCAATTATGAGTGATAGTAGGGGGGCCACCAAAATCCTTTGGCCTGAGGAATCTTTTTATTTCAGTAGAAATTGAATATTCATAGGGGTGGTTAAAATACTTGTACAAAACTTTTACACAGTGTTCTTCAAATTGGGTATAGCTGGAGTGGGCATACCTACTATCCCATATTCTGGTCCACATTTGTATGGGTATCTTTTCCCCTTTCTTATCTGCAGTAACAACTTTAAGCTCACTTGGCCATAACCCTACTTCCTGGCTGAAATACAACACCATGTGCATAAGCATTGAGTAATGCTCAAAAGAGCATGCTGGGGCACTATTTTTTATTGTAGATAAGCCAGAATCCATTCTATTAGCAATATAGGAAGCATAATCAAACTGCCTCGCATTGTGACACTGAATGTCAAAGGCTATGACCATTAGAGGGATAGTCATGAACTCGGGGACCTCTGAACCAAGGACTTGGCCCACAGAATAATAGGTATACTGTATATATGGTTCAAATATGGCTACATGAAAGGGAGGACCATCATTTTCAGTTAAGGGCATCACTTCTCCTTCAATCTTGGGCCTATGAATGGGCAACCTCCATCCATTGTAAGTTGTATCCATTCTCCAATATTCTTTCTCAAGATCTTCATAAATAATAGGGACAGTGCATAAATCATCTAGATCAAACACTTCACAAATAGCATTTTTTGATAAATGCACAATTGGTTCCCCTTGTGGGTTGTAGAGGGCTTTCAGGCTTGAATTATAATGTCTGGCAAGCAGTTGAAGGAGTTCCACATTCAGGAATACATTAGGCACAACCAGTTTTCCCAAATTCAAGTGCCATGGGTTTGACACAGGAGCATTCCTAAACCTTCTATTATAATGGAATCTAAAAAGCTCATATCCCCTAATTGGGGTCCAGATATCTCCTAGGCGCTTATGTTTATCTTCTAATTTTTCAACTTCTACCCTGAGTTGAGTAAACCTTCTGGCCTTGGGAGTTGACCCAGGCAATTGGTCAATTAAATCCTGATTTAGTTTTCTGTCTTTTACTTTTTCCTCTGGGGTTTGTTTAGTTTTTTGTTTTTTAGATTTACTGGTTTCCCCTTGTGATTTTCTTCCTTTCCCCTTTCCCGGAGTCTCCATTTTTAAACTTTGGCAGAAAATTCAAACACAAGCTATACAATGGTTTGTATGATTGTACCTGTCGTTCGATGGCTGTAATTGAAATCCTTTGTTCTTGCTTCAAGAGTTCCTCCGTATTCTCCTCTCTTGTGATTACAATGATCGTAAAGGATTTCGTAGCCGTTTGTATTTAATTGTCTGATCAATTCAATGTTCATCGCTGTGAAATGTCACATCGCCATAACTCTTCTCATCGACGTGATTTTTTAAAATGTCTGGGCGACTTTAATACTTCTTGTGGCACGAACAATCAATCGGCGTGACCATCGGCAGGACTTGTCTCATCACCGTGTGATTGAGATTTCCCTCCGACATAATGAGTCTTACCGATATAACTATCGGTAAGAGTCTCACCGATAATAATTTGTTTGTTGGGGTGATCAATACTATCGGGATAACATATTTATGTTTCCCCGAGCTTTGTCGTCTCGCCGATAGTTATCTTTACTTTGGATCGGAATGACTCTGTTAATGTCTCACCGCTATAATATCAATAGGTATGAATTTATTCCCATCGGAATGAAATATACTATCGGGATAGCTTTTAAAAGATAACCCGATCCAAATCATCTCCCCGATGGCCACTTTTATATTCTTTATCGGATAGAGTTTATTAAAGTGTCACTGACACCTTTTGATGGCCGTGACTTGTGAGTCGGCAAGACCTAATTCCTTTGTCCCGATATGTTGAGTCATCCCGATAGATATCTGTATCACTGTGAGTCTTACTGAAAGCTCTCTTTTCACCAAGACATTGAGTATCAGAGACTTATTTATTTCTCGTCCCGATAATTCATTTCTTGCCGATGGCTATTTGCTTCATTGCCCCCGCAGGATGTTCAGTGAAACTCTTGCCGAAATACTTCATTGGTATGATATATACTGTTGGGGTAGCTTTTGAAGGATCCTTTGATGATTATCAGTCATACCGATCGGTATGACTACTTGGTTCTCTTGCCGATGAAAGGTCATCGGTATTACTTATTCCATCGGTGACTTCTATAAGTTTCTTTCCGATCTCTATTCTCACACCGATGGTTATTTTCAAATGATTCTTCATGTATCGGTGTAAGCAATACGACATCTTGCCGATAGATTGACCTTTAAGTAGTTTAGCACTGCTCATCTATAAACATCCTGTGAGATACATTAAATTTTTACTATGGTTTTTTGGGATGTTTTTTAGGATTTGTTCAAATATGGTGGAGTGAGAAGATAGTAAAAATTTTAAATTTTTACTATCCTAACACCACTCCCTTAAGAGTACCTCTGGTATGCTTTCATCTTGTAGTTCTTGAGTAGCCACAAGTTTCGGATCATCAAAAATAATGCAATTTGCATTAACAACACTCGGTGTGTAAGGCTCTATATGATGATTTGAAAGTAACTCAGATTTTAAAGTTACTTTGGTGCCATATCTGGTCCTAAAAAACATGGGGGACCAGTCTAAGGATAAATATCCTCCTATCTTGGCTGTAAATTCTCTTGATAAGCACATGGCAAAATAAGGAGGCAAATCTATGATGAACACCTCCTATGAAATGGAAACATTTGGGCAAGTGTCCAGAGTGAGGCCTAGGTCTTTTATTACACCCACAGTATTAACGGATGTGCCATCTAATTGGAGTACACCCTTCTCAAGAGGCTGGTATTTGAGCCCTAATTGGTCTACAATTTGTTTAGGCATCACATAACTACTTGCTCCATTGTCCACCATGCAATTATGTACTAATTTGTCTCCAATTAATAATGACACATAGAATGGGAGTGGTTTAACACTTTGGTTTGGCTATTTTCTGTTATCCTGGGATGAATGGGTGAGGACAACCCTATTTGGGTCAATAGTCGTATCTTTGGATACTTTCAAATCAGACAAGGCAGATTGCAATATGTCCTTTTGGCCTGGTATGGCTAAGGAATCCCACATGGACATTGTCACATTCATCTTCTTCATATTTTCAATAATATTGAAAGGTGGAGTGACACTTACCTTTTGTTTTGATTTTGTAGCAGCAACCTCTGCTTGCAAATGAGGCATTTCCCTTGCCATTGCTAAAGTATTTCTTTGTAGAATATGGGGAAATTGAGGTATAGAAGCATCAGCAGGTGCTTTTCCTTTATTTTCTACTTGTTCAATCTTGTAACCCCTCTTCTTAGCTCTTGTATTTGCTGGAACTGAGGTGTTATCACTATTTATGCCATAGAATTCACCTTCTTGCTAGTTCATGAAAGTAGAATCTCCCTGAGTTTGTTCTTGCTGTTGCATAGCTCCATCATTAGGTGTATTTAACTATGGGACTACAACATTTTGCCTCATTAAAGCTTGATTTATGACTCCATTTGAACAGGCTGCTTGACTGTGTCGCTAATTACATGGATAACACCATTCGTACTCAGCTGCAAGATTGTTTTGAGTAGGGACAAGGTCCCTTACTGCGTTAATAGGTGCTAGATTATAAGGCTAAAAAGGCCTTTGATTTACATTCTGTCTAGCACCTTGGTAGTTACTTTGATATGGAGGCCTATTAGCTTGATAAGGCTAATTTTGGCCTTGATATGGCTGCTGATTTTGCCCTTGAGGTTGTGACTGGTAAGATTGCCTGCTCTGGGATTGCTATTTTTTAATGCTCACTAGCTCATTGCCAAAAGTTTGCAAAATATTTTCTATTTTCTGTTGGCTATTTTTAATATCCTTTAATTCTTGTGATGAGCTAGAAGTAGCAGCTTCAGAGTTGGCAGTACTTGGTAGTGCTGCAGTAACAGGTAAAGGGGTGAACTATGGAATTGGTAAAGGCATGGAAGCTTGAATTTCAGGGAAGATGGGCATGGGTGGCCTGGGTGCTATTTTTCTGGCCTGAATCAGGTTATTCTCTACCCTAATGGCTAATTCATAAGCATTAGGTAAACTAGTACCTCCTAATGATTGAATCATTACTAAAATGTCACTATTCAGGGCTTTCAAAAAATACAAGAATGCATATTCAGCTGGAGGCCTTACCATGGCAGGAATCCTATCCCATGTCTTTTGGAATCTAAATTTAAAGTCCATCATTTTCTCCTGAGGAGCTCTCTTTATGGTGGTCATCTGTTCAACTAGTGACAAGTTGTCTGATTTATCCTGAAATTGCTTATTTAACTTATCACCTAGATCATCCCAGGTTGTAATGGTCTGCACTGGTAGGCTCCTAAACCATTATAATGCTTTTCCCTTGAAAGAAGCAGCCAGCAGCCTAATGGCTATGTTTTCTTGGGTGATGTGATGCACTCCACATAGAGAAGCCATGTCTCTGATGTGCTCAATAGGGTAGTTTGATTTTCCCCTATGAAATAGGGCAAACTCTTCAAAGCTGCCATGGGTATCACATCATGTATTGTTAAATTTAAAGGGTTGCCCCCATCAAAAGCCACGAATGGATGATTCCTTGCCATCTGAATGGCTGGGGGTAGATTTGCTTGAATTGCTACAAGAACTACAGAAGCAACTGGTCTAAAATTTAGTGGAGTTGACTGTATCCTTTTAGAAACTGGAGTCCTTGCTATAGCTCTACTCTACCTTCTAGGTGGAGACAGCTACAAATAGTCAAATGAGCTTGAACTCCTGGTTTGTATCTTTCTCATAAAAACATGTATCAGCAGAACTGATCTGCTTGTCTCTCTCTAGTCTGAGTCGCCAGATATGCAAACTTTAACCTCTTAAAGGTCTATAATCATTGGATGCACATCAAAACCCACAATAGTGATTGTTAAGTTGATTGTTGTTTTGACTCTTTGGTCCCACCGAGCATGCCAGAAGTTGTTATCACCCAGATTTGTACCCTTTGATGCAGTTGTGAAACCTCAGTAATCTGGAGTAACATGGGAATGATCTCTAAGTGTGGGACTTTGCTAAATGAGATCAGATCTTCGGAGAAGGCTGGCTTCCTTAACTGGTTATCACCTAAAACTACTAAATCTTAAGAGGAAAAGAGAGAAGGAATGCTTTAAAGTGAAGGGTGAAACAAAAGCTTGAAAACAAAGGGTGATTCACCAAGTTTAATAAAAGAACCCTCACAATACTGAGGAAATGCACAGCATAACCAAATATAACAAGCAAACATACACAGATTCAATTGATCCTAGCAAAGGTGAGAAATCAGATGATTGAGAGGAATAGAGACATTCACAAACAACCATATGCAGATTCACACAAGACTAGAAATCAGTCCAAAGAGGCAAAATAACTTGAGTATATTAAGTGGGAAGGCACAGTTACAGTATAGAAGGCTCTGTTTGGAAACAGAAAGCCTGAATGCTAAAAATTTTCCAACCTTATTTACATCATATGAATGCATATATATAGCATTCTAAACTAATCTAGGTCGGTTAAAAAAATGTGCCCTAAGAGCTGTCTCAGAAAATATCTACATTTAGTGACTATCCAGCTATAGGAGTTATGGCGCCAAATATCTGGCACTGGGCAGATAAAAGATATTTTAAGCCTTTAATGCAGCTACTGCATGGTTATCTTCAACAATGAAACATAGACTATCTCGAACATGGCGATGGAGGGATATCTTTTACCATTAATGCAAGCTGCTTCGTCATGGTGCAGCAATGAATGCAAGGAATATCTACATCTACTCAGTGTAGTCACTGGAATGTTCCCCACTCAAAACATACAAAACCAGATCTGAAAATGGAAAATGACAAAAACTCCTGAAAACCCAGCCAAATGAAAGAGGGGACAAAATCATGCATCTTTGCCTCTTGCAGCATGTCAAAATTTGCTAGGATGGAGGATATAGAGGCGGTCAAATTTTTGGTCAACCGCATATATATATCGCTTTGCATTTGTGTATATATCGCTTGCATTTGCCACCCCAATCGGTATTCAAAAACCTTCTCTACAACTTGCTTTGTACATACATGGTGCTTTGTATATCGGCTTTGAAATGTCCTTGTATTTTAAAATTTGTATATGCATACAATCTCCCTTGTATGTGCGGGCCACACATCTTGTATGTTTAACTTGCATCTGGTGTTGCATATGAAAATATACAAGCAAACATACAACCAGAAGATACACACAAAATGCTTGTACCTTGGCAGACCCCACCATTTGTATCTCCTTTGAATATGCAAACATACAAGTTGCGGACCCCAAAATGACTATTACTTGTATTTGATTGTTTTGTCGGGTTCGGCTTGTATCACTTTTCCTTGTACATCTCTTTGTATATGCGAGTATACAAAGCGCCAATACATACAATCTAGACTTGACGCCGCATATGCTAGAATTTACCTCTGTATTGGGTCCGGCTTGCATGTCCCTTTGCACCTTTTACTTGTATATCATAATATACAATCGCAGATATACATACAATTACACGGACCTCAAAATTTTATAAAGCAGATTGAAAACATTTTGAAATCCGGCTTGTATGTTACCATTGTATGTCGGCTTTGTATATCGCATGATATACAAATGCCAAATATACAAGCTGCGTACCTCAAAAACTATCAACTGCTTTGACTGTGTGGCTCGAGTCTGGCTTGTATATTTGACTTGCATCTTTCTTTGTACATCATTGATATGCAAATCCCTTTGTATATCGCGGACCCCACCTCTGCACCTTCCTTTGAATGTTCACTGTAGCTGATGCATATAAACTTTGTATATCGGCCTTGTATGTTCACACATACAAGCCGATATACATTCCACTGTTCATGCTCACTTGTATGTAGAAGACATACAATCTTCTTTGTATATGAGAGGGCCCCGTCTCATGCATCTTGGTGATATACAAATGCCTTTGTATGCCCCTTCTGTAGCGACCCCTTTGTATCTCTCCTCGCGGCACTGTAGCAAATGTATATTGGCACCTTTGTATGTCAAATATAGAAACACAATATACAAACCCTCTCACATACAAACAAAGAATCTTGATGGAATATACCCGCAATGTATACTTTTCATTGTATATAGTCGCTTGTATGTGCAAACATACGAAGCAATGTACAAGCCCCTTGGTATGCAAGGGTAGAATATTCTGGGGAATCTTTAATGTATATTCACTTTGCATATTTCCTTGCATCTTTTCTTGCGACCCGATATACAAACCAGGAATATTCCCAGGAATCTGTGAAAGATTCCCCCTTTGTACATGCATCTTTTGAGCTGATATGCATTCAGAAATGCATACAACCCCAAGATATTCCTGAGAATCTGCGAAAGATTCTGCCTTTGTATATGCATTTCCTTGGCCCGATATGCATTCAAAAATGCATACAAGTTACCTTTTTTCATCATTTTCTAAGGCTGATAGAGATTGCAAGCCCGCCAAATGTATATTTGAACTATATGTTGACCAAAACTTTGACCATGAATAACTTCTTTATTTGGCCAAATTTTAGGGTGATGTAAAAAGCAAACCTGCCTATTTTTTCAAGCTCTTTCCAATGGTAAGGTTTTTTTAAGCAAGGATTTTTGGGAAATTTGGCACTTTAAGCTTTATGGGAACATTTTCCAAAGGATTTTCAAGGAAAATACCAGGTGGACTATTTAGCTCTGGACAGAGGAAAATGGGTCAACAGGTTTCTAATCACAATTGAACATTAGATAGATACATTGTTTGATACATCCAAGAGTCCACAGCTTCCCAAGTGGCTTCCCAACATGATAGGTGATTGTTCTCACTTAGTGGAGATTCAACTCTGTTTACAAGCCCTATGAAAGTTGGTTGGGAAAGGAGGATTACACATAAACCCCTAAAATCAATGTCACCCCTCCTTTTCTCCACAAAAAAAATTTGTGAACCCATGTTTTTGAACCTTTTGGCACCTTTTTCTAAGTGTTGTTTGATAGATTTACATTCATTCATCTTATTGCATTCGCAAAATTACAAAAAAATGAAAATTTTCAAAAATATTTCAAAAAATTGGCATTTTAGACTCACATTTTAGCATAGTTTGAATTTTTTGGCATTAAATTTCTGTCATTTTTAGTAGATCTGATTTAATTTGTAGAAATTCATCATATAGAATACATTTGCATTGCATTTGTGTGCTTAATTTGACAAAAATTGCTTGAAATTGTGCACTTTTCATGAAAACCTAGTTTCGCATTAACTAGGGTTTGTAGTCAAAATCTTGTTTCAGATTTTACTACCATTTTCAAACACTCATTAGCATTGATTTCTAACTATAGTGTTACATCATAGTGGTCTTCTTGCAAAATCTCATGTGTAGGGTTTGAAAATCTTGCATTTTCACTAGATTTGGGCCTTATCGCCTCTCTAGATTTACACCATAGGCATGCTGTAAGGGATTTTTCTACATTAATTGGCTTCTTTTAGGGTTATTATCTTATTTCCCTCCTCATATTCCTTAGAACACCCTTTCTACTAGGCCTTTACATTGAAAAATTGTGACAAATTGCATATTTTTGCTATATTTTCACTAGGGTTTTACTCTGAGTGGCACTACAAGCGTGTTGTGACAGATTTTTTGGCATTAGGTGGCTGTTATTACTATTATAATTTTCTTTCTATCATCATTTTCTTCACAACACCCTTTGTCATACTCTTTTGCATTGAGATTTGGTGAATTTGTTTTTGCATATTTTGGCCTATTTTCACGAGGTTTTGACTGGTCATCACTCTAGAATTGCTTCAAAAGCATGTTGTGAAATATATTGCTAAATAATTGGACTGTTATTAGGCATATTCTTTTCTATCCCTCTCAAAAATTTTCACAACACCTTTTCTCCTAGTGTTTTGCATTGAAAAAGTGAAAAATCAAGCATTTTTAGGTCATTCTCATACGTGCACTTTTGCATTTGTTCTTGCATAAGTTTTCAAAAAACTTTCAAAATCTGATCTAGCACTCATTTGAAAACATACACATGGCTTCTCAATACAACAATAATTCTAGCCTTCCTCCTAGGCCACATTTGAAAAGACGAGCCCCTGAACTTGAAATAACATTTACACCTCATGACAAAGAAATGGTAGATACTAAAGGGCCTCTTTACTTTACAGTGAAAATAATGGAAATACCTATGCATGGAACAATCATAGACCCTAATTTCATGACTAATGTGGTTAAGAAGAGTTCCTTCTTAAACATGATTTGGCACAAAATTATTATGACCCGTCAGATTTGAGAATTAAAATACCTAATGAATATTCGATGAAAACATTTAGATTGGTAAAACTGTTAGTCTTAGTTTATGACAAAGCTGTAGACCAATTGTTTGATGTTATTCCTTTATCTAACCTCTTTCATGTAAAACTAGGACACCCATGGGTTAAGGCTATGAATGTCATCCTTTCAACTATTCATAAATGTTTAAAATCCCCTTTGCATGGAGGGATCCATACTGTCCATTGTAAAACATACCAACCTTCGGCTAAGAACAAGAATTTCACCTTTGATTACTTTTGGCTATAACCTGAAATAGAACCTGAGCCACAAAGAGACCAATCTTTCTTAAACTACAGAGGATACAAAGAAAAACAACTAGCTAGAGTGGTTAGGCCTCCTTTACAAACAATGAGGGATGAACGACATGTGTTTGAGGATCCCCTTAGAGAAAAAGGAAAATGAACACAAGACTACTATGGATATGATGAGATAATTTGTGTGATAGATGTGGATAAGGAAAAGTTTCACAACTGTCCTCGTCCATGGAGAGATGGTATTTATGTTGAGGTTCCTCCTCCAACATCCTTACAAGGATCAGGTTGCTTTCATAGACAACAAAATATTCCATCGAGACCAATGAAATTTGAACATGGTGCTTCATGCTCTAATGTGCAAAACCCTATGTAAAAATATGATACTACTTTTGAAGAAGTAAGTGCTAAAATAAGAAGGAATAGACAAGCAAAAGAAAGGAGGAGGTGAAGACAAGCTTTTTCCTAATGACTTGCCGCTCAAAAATAAAACATTCAACCCAACATTGGAACAAACATAGAAAACCTCAACACTAAAGAAGTGGAAGATTAAGACAAAAGTTGGGCTATGGTACATTACAGACCTCTTTCTTCTAGCATTTGAGAATGGGAAGAGCATGATTTGCTTGATGACAACCCTTAGTTTGGGTATCCCTAGAGGTAAGTATTTCTAACCCTTTACCTCCGTGATGTGTTTCCCTCGTGATGTGCTACATGTTTTTTAGGCCTCCTAGGATGACCCTCGATACTTTCATAAGGTCAAGGATATTGGGAGGCCACCTCTGTTGTGACCCTTCTTCTATTTGTATCATCATTCTTCTATATTGCTTCTCCTCTATTTTCATTGATGTGTGTTGTGTCTTATGGGCATAGCGTTGTGATTGGTGACTTGGGGGTACCCTCCTACGTGACTATCCCTATGGCTCTTGTTTCTTCTCTCTTGATTTATTATTTCCCTTCCTCTAGTGGTTCTATCTAGTGAGCAAATGAAGAAAAAATATATTATATTGATGTGGACCCAGTGTCTCTTTAGCAAGAAATCAAAAAATGGATCTAGTCCATACATGATGATGGGGTTGTTATATATTATTTGACACTTGGCTAGTAGAATCAGTCCATGTGATCTTGATGGTGTCTTATTGCACTTACAAAACATAACAATATTGCTACTCCTTGCACTTTGTTTATCTTGAATCTTGCATTCCTTGGTTCTCTATGTGATTGATCATATGCATTGTTATTTATCATGATTATGGACACTAACACTTTTCTTGCAGGAATGTGTTTGTGGGAACATTTGGTGATCATAAAGTACATGTAATCTCCAGGGGGCATGGGCTTTGCAAGAGCTCATGTTCCCTTGTGTGTTTTCTTTCTACCTTAATGTGCTTGATATCGATACACAACATCAACCACCTTAAGGTGGGGACATATATATGGTAAGTTGTCTGTTGTAGATGTTAGCAATGTGTGTTTGTAAACCTTTAATCTATTGCAATCACTTAAGCCCTTTGCGGAGGCGGGATATCATGCATATCCTTTTTATCTTAATCCCTCCGTGCGACATAGGGATGGTGTACTTCTCAAGGAGAGTGCACAATCCTATCATTTTCTAAAAGTCCTTTGTGGAGGCGGGGAGCAGTTATGTGATTAACCTAACCCTTAAGTGTGTCTTCGGTGATTGTTGTGGCGAAGCACAATCATTGGTGTGTACCTGTAATGTGTCTAAAATGGTGATGAACCTAGCAATAGGTGCACTCCATCACTTGTCTATTGTGTTTTCTCTATGTCTTCCAAGTGTGTGTGTATTGCATGTTTGTTCCCAAATATAGTCTAAAGATTGGTGGCAATGAGATGCTCCTATGCTTTGGGATTTATTTGGCATGTTTGATTTCTATGGCATGTTTGTTCTCAAGTGCAATCTAAAGATTGGTGGTGACAAGTTCCTCCTGCACTCTAAGATTTGTTTGGCATGTTTGTTGCCCCATGTGTCGTCTAAAGATTGGTGGCAATGATTCCCTCCTACATTATGGGTGGTGTGTTTACTTTTCCTATACTTGCATCTACATTTCATATATATGAGAAAATGAAAAAGAAAGGAAAATCATTACTGTCTTCACTGCATTCACTATATTCATTATGTTTTGCATGTCTTCAATGTTGTCTTCTCCATGTTTTGCATGACTGTAACTGTCTTCTCCATGTTTTGCATGCCTGTTATTGTATTCAATGTGTTTGGCATGTCTTCTTTGTACTTGGTGTGTTTTTTGTGTTTATTGACCGTACTTTAATGCATGTATTGGCCTTGCATTTATACATACATTAAAGTGGGGGCTAAATGTTATGTTAGAAAAAGTAACCTTGGGGGATTTTTTCTATTAAGGTTTAGCTCCTAGGTCCTGTAATTGCATTTAGAGCATATTGCATGTTATTTCTAACTTCCGATGAGAAAACCCTTGGGTCTTGTGACAAATAGGACCTAGGGGCTACACTTTAATGAAATCTGAGAAAAAATGGCAAGGTAGACTTGGGCGCTAACGCCCTAGTCCAGCCCTATTTTGGGTTTGCCCTAATTTCAAATGTTGGCTTTATGACCATTAATTAGGTCCTATGACGACATCTAAAGTTTAAATTATGAAATTCTTAGCTGAAATCTTTGTAGTTGCATATATAAGCATAATTAGGTTTCATTTGCAAACTAGATGGAAATTAGATGGACATTTTTATTAACAAGCTTGTGTGAAAGTGATTCAAGGCATTCATTGTGTTGCAGAGTAGTACTTTGTTGTTATTGTGTTTGTAGTTGCAAATTTGGCATCGATCTCCACATGGCATCAAGAGCATCTTCCTTCCATGAGATCTTCACTGCAAGATGATATCGATTGTGTTTTCAATCATTTATCATTTGGATTTTTGCCTCTATCTTGTTGGGATACGCACTCTCATCTGATAATGGTGTTTGGAAGATTTGAATGTCTCTTTAGGCTTGACCGAGGCAAGCCTCTAAACACCACAACTCCCTCCCACACTCCTTTTGATTGCAGCTTACAGGTGTTGAGTCTAATGGAGTGGAGTTGCAGGAAGGAGTAGCAGACACAGAAGATTCATGATCTAAAAATAAGTAGGACACTGGTGCTTTTCTTGGACTAGGGTGCTAGTCCTCATGTCCTCCACAGTGGAATCTCTAGAAACTGAAGTTGTAGTGCAAATCAGTGTCGTAAGGAGATCAGGATCTCGCAAAGAAACATGTACCTTGGACTTGGGTGCTAGTCCACATGTCTGCGACTTTTCTGCCTTCCAAACATCAAAAATAGTAAGTTAAATATCCTTGTCCTTTGTCTCAGTCTAAAGGGATTTTCTGTAATTTGATAATTTGCATATTGATTTGCATAATTAAGGTTTCTAAGAAATATTGAACAATAGATAGAGACAATGTTTGATACATCCAAGAGTCCATAGCTTCCCGAGTGGCTGCCCAACATGATAGGTGATTGCTCTCACTTAGTGGAAATTCAAATTGGTTGATAAGCCATTGGAATGTTTGTTGAGAAAGGAGGATTACACATAAACCCTTAAAATCAACCTCACCCCTCCTTTTCTCCACAAAATAGGGCTTTCTAAAAGCTCTTGTTCCCTTGTGTGTTTTCTCTCTACCTTAACATGCTTGATATCGGTACATGACATCAACCAACTTAAGGTGGGGGCATATAAGGTAATCTATTTGATGATTTTGGTACTAACGTAGCATGCTTGTAAGTCCTTTGTGTTGTTATATGAAGCCTAATCAGACTTGGAGGTTAAATTTACCCCACTTTTATCAGTACTGCCCCTGGACCATGCTTGGGGGCACTGCCCCTTGACCCCGTTAAATAATTTTGGGGGTCGTAATTGTCTAGCATCCAACACTGATTGAATGAAGTGATACCTCAATTGTATGTGTTTGGTCTTTGGAAAAGATACATACAGATGAAAATCCAGTAGATATGTTTACAAAGACAGTAATAAGGGAGAAGTTAAGCTCCTCTTTAGCTTTAATTTGTCTTCAAGACTGGAAACAAAAATTAGAATAACAGAGTCCAGGGTGCTTATTTCTAGTGGGAGCTACAGGGTTAGTAGTGTTATGATCAGTCTCCAAATGGGAGATGATATGGTGTGGAGTCTAATCAGTCTCCAAGTGGGAGATTGTTGTTATATGGAGCCTAATCAGACTCAAGGTTAAATTTACCCCAGTTTTTATCGGTGCAGTTTCTCCCAAATTATTTAACAGGGTCAAGGGGCAGTGCCCCTTGTGGGGGGTCAAGGGGTAGCGCCCCCATGGGGGCTTAGGGGCAGCGCCCCCAAAACCTCAAATGAATTTTATTATTTTATACAGGCATTGAGAGTTATTTTTTCTATTGGCCGACATAAAAAACCCCTATTTTGTAACTGACATAAGGCTTGATAAAAGCGGCTAAGGGTTAGGGCTTCCATTGATGTATTGTAGCATTTTGCAGCGATATTGAGTTGCAAGGATTATTGGTTGTAATCAGTTAGATTTACTGGATAATAATATTGGACTCTATGTTGGTGGATGTAGCCTAAGTTTGGGTGAACTAGGTTAAAACTTATCTCTCACTGTTATTATTTCTATGTATTTCCATTCCTCTGTTTAATCTTTTTTTGCATTTAGTTGATATATTTTGCATGCAATCCCTAACAAGTGGTATCAGAGCGAGTTGTGGGAGCAATGGCAAACAAGGGTAAATTGAAGGTAGATAAATTCAATGGGTAGAACTATCAGTTATGGAAGATGCAGATGGAGGATTATCTCTATCAGAATCTTTATGAAGGCCGTTGGAAGGAATAGCCATGAAATTGGTAACAACGACTGATGAGGATTGGAATCTTCTGGACAGAAAGGCACTGGGAACCATTCAGTTGTACCTGGCACCATTGGTGGCATTCAATATAATGAAAGTGAAGACAATAGATGGTCTAATGAAAGATTTGGCTAAATTGTATGAAAAACCCTTAGCCTCAAATAAGGTATTTCTCATGAAGCGTTTATTTAATCTGAAAATGATTGAAGGTGGATATGTGACAGATCATTTAAATTAGTTTAATATGATTATCAGTCAGTTAACTTCTATAAAAGTAAGTTTTGATGAAGAGGTGAGGGCTCTCTTGATATTATGTTATTTTCCAGAAAGCTGGAATAGCTTGGTAATGGCTGTAAGTAACTCTGTCTCTCATTCAAATACTTTGAAGTTTGATGATGTTTTTGATGTTATCCTTAGTGAGGAAATGTGATGGAAAATCTTAGGTGGAGCCACACCAGGTAGTGTTTTGAATGCAGAAAGTAGGGGTAGATCAAAGGAGAGAGGAAAAGGATTTCGAGGTCATGGGAAGTCACGAGGAAAATCAAAGGACAAGAGGTCCCAATCCAGAGGATAGAAGGATTTATGGTACTATGGGAAACTAGGTCATTTAAAGAAAGATTGTTGGTCTCAGAAGAATAAAGAAGGAGAAAAACAAGAAGGCAATAAGGAGGCAAATGTGGTAAGTAATAAATCTGAAGATGATGCTTTGATTATTTCTCTAGATAATTCCAATGATTCATGGGTTTTAGATTCAGGGGCCTCATTTCATGCTACACCCCATAGAAGTTATTTTCTTGATTATGTCCAAGGGGAGTTTGGGCTAGTTTATTCGGGAGATAATGAATCCTGTCAGATTTTTAGAAATGGAAGAATCAAGATTAAGTTGCAGAATGGGAATCATTAGCTACTACAAGAGGTAAGGCATGTTCCAAGGCTGAGTAGGAATTTAATTTCAACAGAGCAGCTAGCTGATGAAGGTTGTATAATTACTTTCAGTGATAAAAATTGGAAGGTTTCGAGGGGTGCCTTAATAGTAGAAAAAGATGTGAAAATAGGCACCTTATATCTTTGTACAGGTCATACTGTTCCTTCTACTTTAGCTATTGTAGAGAAAAAACAAACAAGTTCAAGAACATTTGCTGCAGGTTCGCAGGAAGAGACTGAAACAGTTGTTACAGGTTCTGAGACAACACTGTGGCATAACAGACTTGGGCATATGAGTGAAAAAGGTATGAAGGTACTTCATTCTAAGAAAGTTTTACCACGTCTGAAATGTATTAATATGGATTTCTATGAAATTTGTGTGTATGGCAAACAAAAGAGAGTCAGTTTTCTCAAGGATGGGAAGCAAAAGAAAGATGAAAAGTTGGAGCTTGCAATGAAAGAAGAAATGGACTCCTTGAAGAAAAATTAAACTTGGGAATTATGTAAGTTGCCTGTAGGTAAAAAGGATTTACCAAACAAATGGGTTTATAGACTAAAAGAGGAAGATGGAGGTAAGAAAAGATTTAAAGCCAGGTTAGTTGTAAAAACATTTGCATAGAAAAAAGGCATTTATTTTGATGAGATTTTTTCTCCAGTTATTAAGATGACTTCTATTTGTATTGCTTTAAGTATTGTGGCTACTAAAGATTTGTATTTGGAATAGCTAGATGTGAAAACTATCTTTCTCCATGGTGATTTGGAGGAGGAGATATATATGGAACAACCACAGGGATTTGAGGTTAAAGGCAAGGAGAGATAGGTGTGTAGATTGAAGAAGAGTTTGTATTACTTGAAACAAGCACCTCAGCAAAAGGCTATAGTCGGTGTAATTCTGACCATTGTGTTTATTTTAATAGGTTGAATAATGACAGCTACATTATTTTATGTTTATATGTTGATGACATGCTTGTAGCAGGGTCTAACATGGATCACATAAGAGAGTTAAAACAACAGTTAGCACAATGATTTGCTATGAAGCATTTGGGGGCAGCAAAATAAATCCTTGGTATGAAATTTGCAGAGATAGGAAGAACAAAGAATTGACTCTATCTCAGGTTGATTATGTTGAAAAGGTGTTGCAAAGATTCCATATGGAGAATACAAAAGTTGTCTTCACACCTTTGCCTAGTCATTTGAAAATGACTAATGAGATGTGTCCTAAGACAAAAGAGGAGGAAAAAAAAATGTCCAAGGTACCATGTGCTTCAATTGTAGGAAGTTTAATGTACGCCATGGTATGTACGAGTCGTAAGCATGTATATGAGTCATCTCGGATTAAAGAATTGGAATATGGTAAAATGGATTCTCAGATATTTGAGAGGTACATCCAATAAACACTTATGTTTTGAGGGCTCTAATACTGATTTAGTAGGTTATGTAGACTTAGATTAGGCAGGGGATATTGATACCAGGTGAAGTACTATAGGTTATGTCTTTAATATAGGTGGGATAACAGTGAGTTAGATCTCCAGGTTGTAAAAGGTGGTTGCTTTATCCACCATGAAGGCAGAGTATGTAGCTACAATAGAGGCAAGCAAGAAAATGATATGGCTATAATCTTTCATAGAAGAATTGGGCAAACAATAGGCTAACAGTTATTTGTTTATAGATAGCCAGAGTGCCATACATCTTGTAAAGAATTATACCTTGCATTCAAAGACCAAACACATACAATTGAGGTATCACTTCATTTAATCAGTGTTGGATGCTGGACAATTACAGCTAGAAAAGATACATATAGATGAAAATACAGCAGATATGTTTACAAATATAGTAACAAGGGAGAAGTTGAGCTCCTCTTCAGGTTCGGTTGGTCTTCAAGACTAAAAAAAAATTAGAACAACAGAGTCCAAGGTGCTTATTTCCAGTGGGAGCTACAGGGTTAGCAGTGTTATGACCAGTCTTCAAGTGGGAGATGATATGGTGTGGAGTCTAATCAGTCTCCAAGTGGGAGATTATTGTTATATGGAGCCTAATCAGACTCAGAGGTTAAATTTACCCCACTTTTATCGATGCAATTTCCCCCTAGATTATTTAACAGGGTCAAGGGGTAGTGCCCCTTACGGGGGGTCAAGGGGCGGTGCCCCTGCGGGAGCTTGGGGGCTATGCCCCTAAAACCTTAAATGAATTTTATTATTTTATAAAGGTGATGGGAGTTATTTTTTCTATTGGCTGACATAAAAAAACCCTATTTTTTAACCAACATAAGGCTTGATAAAAGTAGCTAAGGGTTAGGGTTTCTATCGATGTATTGTAGCATTTTGCAGCGCTATTAAGTTGCAAGGATTGCTAGTTGTGATCGTTTGATTTACTGGATAATAATATCATACTCTCTGTTGGTGGATGTAGCCCAGGTTTGGGTGAACCACGTTAAAACTTGTTTCTTGTTGTTGTTATTTATGTGTATTTCCATTCCTCTATTTAATCTTTATTTGCATTTAATTGATTTCTTCTGCATGTAATCCCTAACACTCTGTGAAGGCGGGATGTTGTATCTCTGCGTGAGTGCACATCTTTATTTTATATTGCAATGAGAAAGCCCTCTACAGAGGTGGGATATCATGATATCCTTTTATTTTAAGCCCTATGTGGAGGTGGGATATCCTGCATATCCTTTTATTTTAAGCCCTCTACGGAGGCAGGGATAGTGTATCTCTTGAGCTAGTGCACATCATTTTTATTTCAAAAGTCCTCCGAGCAGACAAGGTTGGTGTATCCTCCCTTAAGCATGACTTTGGCAGTTTATGTGGCATAATCCCAACCATCAAGTGTGTCTATAATGTGCCTGAGATGGAGGGGGCTTAGCAATAAGTTCCTTCCATCACCTTGTTTGTCGTGTTTTAGATGCATAATATGTCTTTGGCATGCTATACGACGCTCATGTTTTTTGTGTGTCTTCCATGTGTTTGTTCCAAAGTATAGTTGAAAGAGCATGGAAAACTACCCCTCCTATGCTTTGGGATTTGTATGGCATGTTTGTTCCTAAGTATAGTCCAAAGAGCGTGGTGAAATGCCCCTCCTATGCTTTGGGATTCGTATGGCGTGTTTGTTCTTAAGTGTAGTCCAAAGAGCATGGTGAAATGCCCCTCCTACATTTTGAGATTTTGTATTGTGTTTCTGTTTGCCCATATGTAGTCCAAAGAGGGTGGCAAAATTCCCCTCCTACATTTTGGGTTGTGTGTTAAACTTTTACTTTCAATGCATTTGTATTTGCATTCATTTATATATGAAAATGAAAAAGAAATAATCATTGCATTCATTGTGTTTTGTGTGCCTTCAATTTACTATCTTCTACATTCTTTGCATGACTATTATTGTTTTTTCATGTTTTGCATGCCTATTAGTGTCTTCAATGTGTTTGGCGTGTCTACGATGTGTCTTCTCTAATGTCTACCTGAGACTGGGGGCTAGAAATAGTTCCTCAATCTTTGTGTATATATTAGCTCTAAGTGTCTGGCATGTTTTATGTGTTTGTTGACCATAGTTTAATGCATGTATGGGCCTTGCATTCATGCATGCATTAAAGTAGGACTGAATGTTACATCAAAAATATCTCCCTAGGACTTTTTCCCTCCTAAGTTTAGCTCCCGGGTCCCTGTAGTGTAATCATGCATGTTCATTTTAACTCTCGATGGAAATCCCTAAAAACCCATGTCAAAACGAACCTAGGGGATAGTGATGAGCTTAATCCTACTTTGAAAATGGCTCCCAGGACTCGGGCACCTATGCCCTAGTCTTGCCCTATTTAGTGAGGTCCCAAATTTTAAATATCAGTTATGTGACTGTTAGAAGTGTTCATTGCCGACATCTCAAGTTTGAATTACAAAAATTAAAGAGAAAATGTGTCATTTTAAGGGATTCATTTGTAAACTAGAAGATTATTATGAACTTTTGGTGCACTTATGATTTGAGAGCATTCAAAGTATTCATTGTTCCAGAGTAGACTTGTCTTTTTATTGTGTTTGTTGTGTAGATTTGGCTTTATATTCTCATGATGTGAAGGATTTTCATCTACATGTGAGCTACACCTCTGAGGTGACATTTATTTGTGTTTTCAATGATTTACCAATTGGATTTTGCCTTTATCCCGTAGGGATATGTTGATATGTGGAGCCTAATTAGACTCAGAGGTTAAATTTCCCCACTTTTAATGGTGTGGTTTCCCCCTAAATTATTTAATGGGGGTTTGGGGGTAGTACCCCTAAGATAGGGTCAAGGGGCAATGCCCCATGCGGGGTCTAGGCATCAAGAGTTATTTTTCTATTGGCCAACATAAAAAACCATATTTTGTAACTGACATTGAAATCATGGAAAATTGATATGAAGGAAATGACAACAAATGCAAATCAAATGAATGCAAACCTCATATCAACTCACAATCCATTGATAAGGTGGAGAGTGCCACACTTGAAGCACTCTAGCTTTACCCAAAGAGATGAATGTTGGTTGCCTGATTTAATAACATAACGATAGGATAGGGATTGGTAGATGAATGGATAGATGATGATAGATGCAAAATAGATAGATTATGGATTGAGAGGAAAATTCAACAGAGTAAGGATGCTAGAAGAAGATTCCTTCCAAATAGCTCAAGAGAGGCTAGGTTTATAGAAAAGACCTAGTTTGAATGGATGGTTGTGATTGAGAGTTATGTTGGATGCTATGGATAGTCAAGATCAATTAGGGTTGGATTAGGGTTTCCCACTCAAAGAGAGATTGTAGTCACATGACAAGTGTACGATGGAGAATAAAAGGAATCTAATTCAAATATTATATTTGAATTAGTTTGACATGTGAAGGCATATTAAGTGGGACATGAGACATGTGTCGCAATGATATGAGAGGTGAGGGAGTAATTCAAATTTTTAATTTGAATTATGTGAGACATGTGAAGAGGTACAATTAATTAAATAAATAGGATTTATTTAATTAATTGAGAATGTGATCAAGTGGGATTAATTAAATAAAGTGGGTTTATTTAATTAATCAAGAAGGTGATTAAGTTGGACAAATGTGATTAAGATGGGATGAACTAGTACTTAGGGATAAATGAGATTAAGTGGGATGAGGTTAGATGAACTGGGATGAACTAGGACTTAGGGGAACACATACAAGTTCATGTCGACAATGTGTTGTGTAACTAGGACCTAGGGCAAAGACATACAAGGTCATGTGTAAACAAGACCTAGACAATTTTAAGTGTCTACGTTTGCCCCTCTTTGATATGATGTTGTGAGATGATAAGATTTATGTTGAGTAACATCATTTCAAAGAAGCTAAGGAAATGGATAGAAGAAAGGGATAGGGTGATGATTCCTGTTCGAGAGGATAGGTGGGTTGGACAAACATGGGTATGCTCTCGAAATGAAAGGAATGGCAAAAGATAAAGGAATGGATACAAGAATAGATGGATGCATTATGCTGCAATGAAAGTGAGAAACCATGATGTTTGATATAGCACGAGATGTTATCCACGAAGGTATAAGGACCAAGGTGACGATGTGTCTCATGGCCTAGTGTAATACAACCTTGTCTAGATACAAGATATGAATATTAGCTAGGTTGATTCAGATTTGATGCAAATGTAAGATAAAAAGATAACACACACAAGCAAGAAAGTAAGCATGCACAAATGATACAAAAACAAAAAAGGTATTTCCCTTATCAAGCTATAAACCAATGATTGATTGATTGATTGATTGATTTGATGATGGTAGTGTTTTGATTTAATGATAGTTGATGATAGTGTTGTCATTGCAGGGAACGATATATCCCTAAATCAACACAAGGATGTGGGAAGGATATATCCCATTAATGATGATGATTATTGATTGATTGACTTGGTTTACAACAAGATTAGGATCAAGACCATTAATTTGATTGGTATGGATAAATCATGACTTGCATTAGGATCATTGCTTGGAATGATTTGATAAGGATGAAATGTTGGATGAAGTGATGATTGATTGGATTTGATTGATGATTGGATTGATGATTGGATTTTGATAATTAGATTGATTGATTTATTGCATGGATGTTTGATGATTTAGGATTTGATTTGATTTGATTTTGATTGATTGATAGATTGGATGATTGATAGATTGGCTTGATTTGATGATGTGATTGGACTTGTTTTAATTTTGATGATGTGATGAATTTGATGATTGGGATTGATTTGATTGGAAGAATGTGATTTTGATTATTTGATGTGGAATGGTTTTATTGCTTGGATTTTTTGAATTTTTGGGAATATTTGATTTTTTTGTATTTTTGAAATTATTTTGATGTTTTTTTTAGATTTTTGAATTTTTTTATTTTTTTGTCTTTTTGAAATGTTGGCATTGGATGATCATTTTGATAGCCTTTATACTAGGTACCAATGACAAGGGGGAAACCAAGTCTAGGTACAAGGGAATGAATGGGATTGGACAAAAGGATGGACGATAGTGGATGGATGAAAGGATCATGATAAATGGATGTGATAAAAGGATAGGCTATGAAATAGAATGGATGTATGTGTAAGAGAGCAATGATGTGATCTCCAAGGACTATGTTGCATAGGAATAACATGCCCCATTCTAGATAGTAGACTTAGGATTTTTCATGACAATACTTAAGGCAAGAGGATGGTAGGATTTGACATAACAAAGCTTATGACTTGGATGATAGGATTCGTTTGGAAAGGATGGAAAAATGGGTAATGGAAAGAGGGTAATGATAGGATGGGTTGGATGGGATGAGGTACATCAAGAGATATCCAAAACATGTTTAACATTGTTGCTGGTGCAGGAGCATCATAGACATCAGGGTTTTGGTTAGATTTACAAGTAGTTGTTTGGTTAAATAAGGTCTATAAGACCATCTTCAATGTTTTCTAAGGCTTGAATGCCATTCTTGTAATGGACTATGTCCAAATAGCTAATTTCCTCTATTGTCTTGTTATAAGTCCTAGTTAGGACAGTCATAGGTAGTTTGCAAGATGAATTTATGTTTTATATAGGTAGTCATTAAATTCTCATGTTTTTAGTCTATAATGGCATGTCAAGGATAGAAAGGTGTTTAAAACCTTGTCATAAGTTAAACCTTATGTTTAAAAAGCTTTCTAATCATGGAAAAAGCAATCGGTGGGCAGTTTCAAAGAAAAGTTCCTAAAACAGTTTCAGAGAACAGCAGTTACAAATCAGAAAAAGACAAGAAAGGCCGATGGTTTTGGGAATACAAAACATTTTTGGCAAATGTTAAGGCTGGTATTAAGCCAAGGAAGATTGTATTGTGAGGAGAGATTGAATAGATTGGAAGAAATAATAGAAAAAACCATTGTTTGCTTCCTTTTTCTGTAATTTTCTAAGTTTATGTGCATTTGGAGACCGTACTACTATATTGTATGGCATTATCATGAGAGGTTGAATGTTTGGAAGTGAAGGATGAAGTGTTAGCTTGGTATTGAACAAGGTTGGAGATCTTGATGATTAATTAGGTGAAAGATATCAGTAGTTTTATATAAACTAGTTTTTAGAAATTGCTGTCTCCTTTTTAGAATCGTTGTTTTCTACAGTTTTCCGTACATGTATGGCCCTGTCATGGCATAAATTTATGATGGATGGAAAGAGGTCTGAAGCAGATTTGATCTGAACCTAGTTAGAAGTCTTGGCAATAGATAATAATGAAGATATGTATGTTTTCCCAAAAACTATTTTGTGACTATTTTCTGAATTTGTACTTTGCAATAGTCCGTACCTTTCAGTTGTACGGCCCTGTCATGGGATGTTGACTACTTGGAAATGAAGCTTGGTGGTTAGACTATCCATTAGAGTGAATTTGAGCCCTTGAAGTTGGATGATGACAGGATAAAATCTCCAAATACCCAAACTGCTCTTTAAGGAAATTGTTGTCTCTATCAGAAAAACCATTGTTCTCTTCCTTGCCCATACCTGTACGGCTCTGTCATAACCCAAGGTTGTGATGGATAGTTAGAGGGTTGAATTGATTGTCATTTCCAAGTTGTTTGGGCCCTTGACACCCTTGTGTATCCCTGCATTCCTCCTTTATTTGAAAGAGTCTTAAAATCTTGAGTAGGGTATCTTTGAGCAAACCGATGGGTATTCTTTCTTTTCATTGATCTTCTCCATTTGTGATTAATGGAATGGGATGTATGATAGTTGGCTCACATCCTTATGAAGGTTACAGGATAGAGGAATGGTGTATGGTGAGTGTAGGCATGGGAGAAACCTCTGCAGAACCATGTGTTAGGAGAGGACAACAATCATACCAAGAAGGTAGTGAGTTTTATTCATCATGTTGTTGTTTGGTCATTGAAGGTATTAAGAGTTTGGTAGGTTATTGAATTGGTATGCTACAATGAAGTTGAACTTGTGTTGATAGAGACCACCCTAAGATGGATAGTGTGATTGTCCTGCTCTTGGAGCTATGAGATTGTGACTGAGGGATATGGTAGATGTTGCTGTCCTGCTGTCCTTGATGCTCTACATCATTTTTGGTATCAGAGATAGCTAGTAGGTCCTTGAGGGAGTAAAGGATCTTGTGAAGAAGATAAGAGTTTGTGAGAGGGTTGGGAAGATGCCTCCAAAGAGCTAGATGGCAAGATAGAATGCTGAGCTAAGAGAAGCCTTAGAGGCAAGAGAGAAAGAACTGAGGGACAGAAGAGAACAAGATGCTACCAGAGACAGAGAGCTGAGGCAAGTAAGAAGGGAGAATGCAACAATCTTGGCAAGATTGGAAGCATTAGAGAAGAATCCAAGAAAGGTTGAACAAAGTGAGTCAGAAGGAGATGAGGATGCAGATGAGAATCCTCCTGAGGATGAGTTAGATGCTGAAGAGAAGAAGTTTGTAAGATTACTGAAGGTAGTCCAAGGAAGTGGAACTAAGGCAAACATAGAGCTACCTATCTATCAGGGGAAGATGGATAGTGAAGAAGTGTTAGGGTGGATAGATGCCCTGGAAATTTTTTTTGAGTATGAGGAGATGAGTGATGAAAAGAAGATTAAGTTTGCAAAGACAAAACTGAGAGGAACAACACTTACCTGGTGGAGTAGTGTGCAGACAGAGAGAATGGCTAGAGGTGCATCAAAAATCACTTCTTGGAGTAGGATGAAGGACATGATGAAGGATCAGTTTCTTCCATCTGATTACTCCATTCAGACAAAGAGGATGAGGTAGAATCTGAAACAGAAGGATATGGATGTTCTGTCCTATACTGAGCAATTTCATAAGCTTAGTATCAGAGGTGGATTGGAAGATGAAGAAGAAAAAGTAGCAAGGTGCCTTAATGGGCTTAAGTATAACTTGCAGGATGAGATTGGGTTGGCAGTACCAAAAACACTTGGAGAGTGTTTTCAGTTAGCCATTAGGGCTGAAGAGAGAGTGAAGAGGAAGTAAGAAAGGCCAGGAGGTTATGGAAGAGGAAACAGAGGTAGGGGCAAACCTACTAATGAAGTTTAGAATAGCAATGAGAAGGGTAAGGAGATGCCTACAGAACAGAGAGGTGGAGGTAGATTTGGATCAGGAAGAGGAGTGTTCATAGGCAGATGTTATCACTGTAATGAGGTGGGAGACACATCTTTCAACTATCCTAAGAAGGATGGTGTTGACAAGAGAAAGGATACAAGAGTTCACTTGGCACAAGAGGAGGAGAAGCCAGAAGAACCAGAAATGCCGTCAGCCTCTCCAATGATGGATGGAGAGATGCTCATGGTGGAAAGAGGTAAGATGCAGCAACCACCACAAGTATCTATTTTCAGAACTAATTGTTTGAGCCATGGCAAGATATGCAAGTTGATTGTAGATTCAGGTTCTCATGATAACTTAGTTTCTTGGGAAATGGTGAATAAGTTGGGGTTGAAGACTTTTGATCATCCCAGTCCTTACCATGTCACTTGGGTGAGTCAAGAGTAGCAGGTAATGGTCACTAAGAAGGCTTATGTTGATTTCACAATTGGTCCATATCAGGTCTATATTTTGTGTGATGTTATTCCTATGACATGTGGGCATGTAATCTTGGGCAGACCATGGCAGTATTCGAGGAGGACAATTCATGATGGGTATACTAATACCTATGTGGTGCATAAAGATGGTAAGAAGTTCAAACTGATACCTTTACCTTGTGAGGAGAAGAAGGAACATGTTATTATTTGTTTTGGGAAGAAGTTACAGTTGAATGTGCAGGTTAAGGATGATTACACACAATAGACACAGATGCAACACAGTAAGGTGGATGACAGTCCTAGAGAGCAGCAGGCTTGGGACTTGAGTCATGTTCAGGTTGGGGACATTGAGTGTCCTATAAGGAGCTAGAAGAAGGAAGGCAAATAGTAGAAGGTATAGGGAGGAATGAATCAGAACCTCCAGTTGAAAAGAGCTGAAGCATTGCAGCAGCAAGGTCCTAGGCAAGGACACCACAACAGATTTTATGTTTCCAACACTATTTACAAGAGCCATGCAGGTTGGAGAAGGAGAAAGATAACTCTTGGAGAGTTCATGTTCCCTGTCACTAGTCAGAGGAACATCCCAACAAGATGGAAGACTGGATGGAGTAGATCCCCTAACTCTTGGGACAAGAGTTTTCATCATGCCAGGGAGTATGGTGCAAGAGCATCATAGACATCAGGGTTTTGGTTCGATTTACAAGTAGTTGTTTGGTTAAATAAGGTCTATAAGACCATCTTCAATGTTGTCTAAGGCTTGAATGCCATTCTTGTAATGGACTATGTCCAAATAGCTAATTTCCTCTATTGTCTTGTTATAAGTCCTAGTTAGGATAGTCATAGGTAGTTTGCAAGATGAATTTATGTTTTATATAGGTAGTCATTAAATTCTCGTGCTTTTAGCCTATAATGGCATGTCAAGGATGGAAAGGTGTTTAAAACCTTGTCATAAGTTAAACCTTATGTTTAAAAAGCTTTCTAATCATGGAAAAAGCAATTGGTGGGCAGTTTCAAAGATAAGTTCCTAAAACAGTTTCAGAGAACAGCAGTTACAAATCAGAAAAAGACAAGAAAGGCCGATGGTTTTGGGAATACAAAACATTTTTGGCAAATGTTAAGGCTGGTATTAAGCCAAGGAATATTGTATTGTGAGGAGAGATTGAATAGATTGGAAGAAATAATAGAAAAAACCATTGTTTGCATCCTTTTTCTGCAATTTTCTAAGTTTATGTGCATTTGGAGACCGTACTACTGTATTGTATGGCATTATCATGAGAGGTTGAATGTTTGGAAGTGAAGGATGAAGTGTTAGCTTGGTATTGAACAAGGTTGGAGATCTTGATGATTAATTAGGTGAAAGATATCAGTAGTTTTATATAAACTAGTTTTTAGAAATTGTTGTCTCCTTTTTAGAATCACTGTTTTCTGTAGTTTTCCATACATGTACGGCCCTGTCATGGCATAAATTTATGATGGATGGAAAGAGGTCTGAAGCCGCTTTGATCTAAGCCTAGTTAGAAGTCTTGGCAATAGATAATAATGAAGATATGTATGTTTTCCCAAAAACTATTTTGTGACTATTTTCTGAATTTGTACTTTGCAACAGTCCATACCTTTCAATTGTACGGCCCTGTCATGGGATGTTGACTACTTGGAAATGAAGCTTGGTGGTTAGACTATCCATTAGAGTGAATTTGAGCCCTTGAAGTTGGAGGATGACATGATAAAATCTCCAAATACCCAAACTGCTCTTTAAGGAAATTGTTGTCTCTATCAAAAAAACCATTGTTCTCTTCCCTGCCCGTACTTGTACGGCTCTGTCATAACCCAAGGTTGTGATGGATAGTTAGAGGGTTGAGTTGACTATCATTTGCAAGTTGTTTGGGTGCTTAACACCCTTGTGTATCCCTGCATTCCTCCTTTATTTGAAAGAGTCTTAAAATCTTGAGTAGGGTATCTTTGAGCAAACCAATGGGTATTCTTTCTTTTCATTGATCTTCTCCATTTGTGATTAATGGAATGGGATGTATGATAGTTGGCTCACATCCTTATGAAGGTTACAGGATAGAGGAATGGTGTATGGTGAGTGTGGGTATGGGAGAAACCTCTGCAGAACCATGTGTTAGGAGAGGACAACAATCATACCAAGAAGGTAGTGAGTTTTATTCATCATGTTGTTGTTTGGTCATTAAAGGTATTAAGAGTTTGGTAGGTTATTGAGTTGGTATGCTACAATGAAGTTGAACTTGTGTTGATAGAGACCACCCTAAGATGGATAGTGTGATTGTCCTGCTCTTGGAGCTATGAGATTGTGACTGAGGGATATGGTAGATGATGCTGTCCTGCTGTCCTTGATGCTCTGCATCAGTTGCCCCCATATCTTTATCAAGATCAAAAGAGGAAGGGTGGATGGATGGACTCAATATGATAGGTATATGTGGGCAGGTGTAATGGATAAGGATGGTAGGATAAGATAGTATAGGACATGATAGGATGGAAAATGATAGGAATTGGTGTTACAAGTATGGGCCTAACCAGTGTTGTCATTGATGTCAACATACTCCTTTTGCATTAATGATAAGGTCTGGATGAGATGTGTGTTGAGGATATTGAGAAAATTAGTCTCAATCAGAAACAGAGAAGAACAGGGAAGACAGTAAGGTAAAAGTCCAAGATAGGATGAGGATCAGAGGATCTGGTTTAAAGGGTTTGTAGATATGTGTCTTAAGGTGGTCCAATAGAGATTTCAGAGGTCCACATGAAGATCTAAATAAGTTGTGACTGTTTAAGTAAAACTAGTTCCAGCAGGTGTTCATTGGTGACAGAGTGAGACAGATAGGTCCAGTGAGATCTAGAATTGCATTATAAAGTTCTACGGATTTGAGGGAGTGCTGAGGACATATTTGTGGAATATCAACTAGATTGGTTCGTGGTTTGAAGGTCTGCAAGCATCTATTCCTTTGTGACAATGATGACAAACTGTGTTCTTGAGGTTCCAGATGAAGGAGAGAAGAATTTAAGTAAGTAGATGAAGTATGGATGTTCTTGGTGATTCAGGAAAGCTTGTGGTGGCCTTTGGATCATGTTTAGTTCATGTTGGTGGTCCGCATTGAAGATTGGAGTTCGCTTTTGAAGAACAACTTCTGGATAATGGTGTTCTTCCTAAAATAGGCCGACCGGATGAGTTATACATCTTACGAATGTTATTGTGGATGTTTGCTGACTTAGATGATCATTCCTAAGTTGATGTCTTGTATAAATAAGGGATTGCGAAGTCTTTTGAAAGGTGTCCTTATGGAGATGAGTGTGTGGTAGCAAGGAGGAGAGCGAAAGGTAGAGCAGAAGTATTGGGCTTAATGGAACTAATTCAAGCATGGTGAAGATACCATTTTCTAGTTCAAGTAGGTGATACTTATTTCTTTATAGATAGAGTGTCTCTTGTAGGCAGTGAGCCTCTTGTGAGTAGTATGCTCGAGTAGTGACCCCTAATTGGCAAGTGCCATTTTGTTCTTTCTATTCTTCTAACAGAGAATACATTCTTGGGTTAATCACCCTGTGGTTTTTCCCTTAACTGGGTTTTCCACGTCAAAATCTTGGTGTCTCATGCATTGATGTGTTTCTACTCTTGATTTGTTGCATTATGCTTCCATGATTGATTTGTAATTAAGCTGTTGAATTGCAAAGTGGAATTAAGTGTTTAATAGATAGAAAGTTTTGCACAACTGATTCACCCCCCCTCTCAGTTGTGTGCCCTAAGTCTAAGAATTGGTATCAGAGCTAAGTTCCTCTAAAAGGAGCTTAACCACTTGAGGAGATCCAGGATGTCATCCTACAAGAAGGATAGTTTGAAGTTTGATGGAACCAACTTTGCTCTTTGGAAAGGTCACATGAAATGTCACTTGTAGTGTATGGGAATAGCGTACTGGTCCATGGTTACAAAACTGTATGTACCTCCACAAGGTGGCTCGACAACCCTAAATGAAATCACAGATGTTGAAAACAATCTACGGACCATAGAGGCTCTTCTAAGCGCATTATGTGACTCAGAGCTCTCAAATGTTATTGACCTACCAACTGCTTTTAAGATTTGGAAAAAAACTTGAACTTTTGCATGAAGGAGACTAGTATGTTAAATGTGCAAGGTTACAGAGTCTAAAAGGGAAATTTGAAAAATTGAAGATGAGAGATGATGAAAATATTACCACTTTTATGCCAAGAGTGAATGAGTTGGTTTGTGGAATTAGAAATGCAGGTGGAGTCTTGGATGAAAGTGAGATTGTTGGCAAAATTCTCAGATCTCTACCTGAATCTTACAAAATCAAGGCTACTGCCGTTGAAGAATTCAGAGCCCATACAACTATCACAAGAGATCAATTGGCTGGGAAACTGGCTGCATTTGAAATGACAAAATTTGGAGATGACCCCCCAAGACTGAATCTGCATTCAAAGCCAGTGCCTCTATAAAAGGTAAACAAAGGTTTGATCCAGGAGAGAACTCTTCAAGGAAACTATCATGGTATGAAAAAGCAAGAAAAGACCTGGAAGAAGAAGTAGAAACTGCTCAACTTGAAGCCCTTATTGCAAAGAGACTGCTAAGAGGATCCAGTAAGTATGAAGGGAAATTGCCTTTTAAGTATTTTAACTTCAATAAGATTGGTCATTTTGCCTCAAGATGTTTGGAAAGATTTTCAAGGCCAAATCCTAACAGATCAAGGTTCCAAAAGAATTGTTACTATGTTCACGAAGAAGATGACAATGAAGGAGTAACTGATGATGAATCAGAGACAGGAAACAAATCCAAAAATGAATGGGTGTTTATTGCCATCAAGGAAGAAGAACTAATATCCTCTGAATCTATCAATCATAAAGTTATAGAAAGAGCTCTGGCTGCCCAAGTTGAAGAAAAGGATGATTGGGTCATTGACAGTGGATGCTCTCACCATATGACAGGTGACAAAAATAAGTTTGTGGATTTGGAAAGGTATGAAGGAGGAGTAGTTAAGTTTAGTGATAATTCTACTAGTAGAATCAAAGGTAGAGGAACTATTTCTTTTGATGGAAGAAACAAAACTAGTAATGTACTGTATGTTGAAGGATTGAAGCACAATCTTTTCAGTGTTGGACAGTTGGTGGACAAAGGCTATGATCTCCGGTTCAAAGATGGAAAATGCAAGTTCTTCGAAAGCTCCAGAACAGAGATTGCATCCAGTACCCAAACTAAAGGTAATATCTTCCACTTGGTTGTTACTAGTAAAAGTTGTTTATTTGTTCAAGTTGATCAAAGTTGGTTATGGCATAGGAGAATGTGTCATGTGAATTTTGATAATATCATCAAGATAAGCAATTCTCAGGCTATAAGAGATCTTCTAAAATTGGTGAAACCTACTAATAGCTTGTGCAAAGAATGTCAGTTGGGTAAGCTGAGCAGAGTCACATTGAAGAGTAAGGAACTATCTTCTACTAGATTATTGGACTTAGTTCATAGTGATCTTTGTGGTCCGGCAAGAATTAGGAGTATGCAAGGTGATAGATATTTCATGTTACTAATTGATGACTATTCCCGGATGATGTGGGTAACTTTTCTGAAAGAGAAATCAGAAGCCTTTGAGAAATTAAAAATATTGAAGGCTATGGTAGAGAATAAAACTAGATTAAAAATGAAATGTCTGAGGTCTGATAGAGGTGGAGAATTCACATCCAGTGAATTCTTAGAGTTCTATGAGAAACATGGAATAAAGAGACAGTTGTCTACTCCTAGGACGCCACAGCAGAATGGAGTGGTGGAGAGAATGAACCAGACCATCCAGGAAGCATCCAAGACCATGATGATGGAAGCAAATGTTCCTCAGATCTATTGGAGAGAAGCTGTCAATACTGCAGTCTATACCCTCAACCGAGTTCAAATCAGAAGCAATACCAGTAAGACTCCTTATGAACTTTGGTTTGACATCACTCCTATTGTGAGGTATTTCAGAGTTTTTGGTAGCAAATGTTACATTAAAAGAGATGAAGATCTAGGAAAGTTTAATGCTAGAAGTGATGAAGGAATATTCTTGGGCTAGTCTACTCAAAGCAAAGCATACCGATGTTATAACAAGAGACTAGGAAAGATTATAGAAAGTACAAATGTGAAGGTTGCTAAAGGAATTGAAAAACCCTCAAGGTTTTATGAACATGATGAAGATGATCAGGATGGTGTTATGTTTCAAAGAGCCCAAGCCCCTTCTGAAATTCAGATTCAAACTGATCCAAAAAATCAGGAAGAAGAGTTGAGATTAAATGAGTCTAATCAAGAATCTGAAGTGCAGGAAACTCCCAAAGTTCCCAGGTATGTAAGATTGAACCACTCTAAAGATCAGATCATAGCTGATAAAAGCAAAGGAGTACAAATAAGAAGAAGAATTGCTCAAGATTTAGAAGAGTGTTGTCTGATTTCAAAGATTGAACCTAAGACAATGAATGAAGCTTGCAATGATAAAAATTGGTCAAAAGCCATGGAGGAAGAACTAATGCAAATTGAGAAAAATCACAATTGGGATCTTGTTCCCAGACCTAGAAACAAGAATGTGATTGGAACCAAATGGGTCTTCCAGAACAAACTAAATGAAGTTGGTGAAGTAATCAGAAACAAAGCCAAATTGGTCTGCAAAGGCTACTCTCAAATAGAAGGAGTTGATTTTGAAGAAATTTTTGCTTCGGTGGCAAGAATTGAAGCAGTTAGATTATTTATTGCATTTGCTACCTTCAAAGATTTTAAAGTGTATCAGATAGATGTCAAGTCTACCTTCCTGAATGGTGACTTGGAAGAAGAAGTGTACATTGAACAACCGGATGGTTTTCAAGTGTCTGATCATGGTGATATGGTCTGCAAATTGAAGAAAGCTCTGTATGGACTGAAGCAAGCCCCAAGAGCCTGGTATGAAAGATTGGATAAGCATCTTTTGAAGATTGGTTTCAACAAAGGTACTGCTGACAGTAACTTGTATTTCAAAATTGATCATGAAAACATCTTGATTGTTGAAGTGTTTGTTGATGATATCATTTTTGGAGGAAGAGATAGTATGTGTAAAACTTTTGCAAATCAAATAAAAAGTGAGTTTGAAATGTCCATGCTTGGTGAAATGAATTTCTTCTTGGGTCTATAAATCACTCAAACAAAGAAAGGAATCTTCATTTCTCAGACCAAATATGTGAAAGAATTATTGAATAAAATTGGGATGGAAGACTCAAAGCCAATGAATACTCCCATGGTAATTAGATGTAAATTGAGCAAAGATGATGATTCTCCTAAGGCTGATCAGACAAAGTATAGGTCAATGATTGGAGGACTATTGTATCTCACTCAAACTAGACCAGACATTATGCAGGTTGTTGGTCTTGTTGCTAGATTCCAGGCTGATCCTAGAGAATCTCATGTCATGGCAATCAAAAGGATTTTTAGATATCTAAAAGGGACAGTTGAGTATGGTTTGTGGTATCCTAGAGATCATGATTTCTCTCTTCATGCATACACAGATGCGGATTGAGCAGGAGATGTGGATGACTGTAAGAGTACTAGTGGTGGAGCATTCTTTTTGGGGAAGAGATTGGTTTCTTGGCTAAGCAAGAAACAAGAGGCAATATCTCTGTCTACAACTGAAGCAGAATATATTGTAGCAGTTAGTAGTTGCACTCAAGTTTTGTGGATGAAGCAGATGCTAAGAGATATCAAAGTGGAATATGAGGAATCTATCACAAACTTTTGTGATAATTCAAGTGCAATAAATATATCTAAGAATCCGGTGCTGCATTCAAAGACTAAGCATATATCCATCAAGTTTCACTTTTTGAGAGAGCAAGTGAACAAGAATGAAATCAGATTGGAGTTTGTGCCTTCCAAGGATCAGATTGTAGACATCTTTACTAAACCTCTACCTAAGGACTCTTTTGAGTACCTCAGGGAGAAGTTAGGGGTTATTGCCCCTCCGGTGATGAACTAAGGTGCACTGTTGTGCATCATTCTGGTGGATATCATAGTCATATCTTGTGATCCGGATTGATGATGGGGAGCTGCTACTCAGGGGGAGCAGCATGTGTGATTCTGAAGTGGTAGAATTGCAAGTATGTGCCCTTTGCCATTGATGTCAAAGGGGGAGAGAATACATGTGAAAAACAAATGGTTGTTGATCAAAGGGGGAGTAGTAAAGGAAGAGAAGATATGTGAATGGTTGCTACTATTAGGGGGAGTTGTGTCAGTAAGGATAAGTTCTTGTCTTGATGATCAAAACTATTTTTCACATAATATGTTGCCATCAATGAGAAATGGGGAGATTGTTGCAAGTATGGGCCTAACCAGTGTTGTCATTGATGTCAACATACTCCTGTTGCATTAATGATAAGGTCTGGATGAGCTATGTGCTGAGGATATTGAGAAAATTAGTCTCAATCAGAAACAGAGAAGAATAGGGAAGACAGTAAGGTAAAAGTCCAAGATAGGATGAGGATCAGAGGATCTAGTTTAAAGGGTTTGTAGATATGTGTCTTAAGGTGGTCCAGTAGAGATTTTAGAGGTCCACATGAAGATCTGAAGAAGTTGTGACTGTTTAAGTAAAACTGGTTCTGGCAAGTGTTCATTAGTGACAGAGTGAGACAGATAGGTCTGGTGAGATCCGGAATTGCATTATAAAGTTTTGTGGATTTGACGGAGTGTTGAGGACATCTTTGTGGAATATCAACTAGATTGGTTCATGGTTTGAAGGTCCGCAAGCATCTATTCATTTGTGACAGTGATGACAGACTGTGTTCTTGAGGTTCCAAATGAAGGAGGGAAGGATTTAAGTAAGCAGATGAAGTATGGATGTTCTTGGTGATTCAGGAAAGCTTGTGGTGGTCTTTGGATCATGTTCAGTTCATGTTGGTGGTCCGCATTGAAGATTGGAGTTCACTTTTGAAGAACAACTTTTGGATAATGGTGTTCTTCCTAAAATAGGCCAATTGGATGAGTTATACATCTTGCGGATGTTATTGTTGATGTTTGCCGACTTAGATGATCATTCCTAAGTTGATGTCTTATATAAATAAGGGATTGTGAAGTCTTTTGAAAGGTGTCCTTGTGGAGATGAGTGTGTGGTAGTGAGGAGGAGAGAAGAAGTATTAGGCTTAATGGAACTAATTCAAGCATGGTGAAGATGCTATTTTCCAGTTCAAGTAGGTGATACTTATTTATTTGTAGACAGTGTGTCTCTTGTAGGCAATGAGCCTCTTGTGAGCAGTGTGCTCGAGCAGTGATCCCTAATTGGCAAGTGCCATTTTGTTCTTTCTATTCTTCTAACAAAGAATACATTCTTGGGTTAATCACCCTGTGGTTTTTCCCTTAACCAGGTTTTCCATGTCAAAATCTTGGTGTCTCATGCATTGATGTGTTTCTGCTCTTGATTTGTTGCATTATGCTTCCATGGTTGATTTGTAATTAAGCTGTTGAATTGCAAAGTAGAATTAAGTGTTTAATAGATAGAAAGTTTTGCACAACTGACTCACCCGCCCCTCTCAGTTGTGTGCCCTAAGTCTAACAATTGGTATGATAGGAAATGATGGGATGAATGTGATATGTTGGATGAGACAAGGTGCCCCCAAGTGTAGGTGACATAGAAGATCAACTTACACATGATGCCTATTTGCCAGGTTTTCATCATGGTACTTATCCAAGGGACCTGTTTGCCAGGTTTTCACCATTGGACGAAGGGATTTATGTTTAGTTTTTTTATTTTTTTATTTTATTTTTGACTTTTTTGACTTTTTGGATGGAAGAAGGTGGATATGGACATGAGGGACTCAAGTGTATAGAGCCATGAAAGGTGATATTCCCATGGGAGAAAGATGTCGTCGCATGGACCATGTCAAGGCATTATGCTCATTGATGTTGGCAAGGAAAATGGATTAGGTAGATAATGAATTATGGAGGGAACGAAAGTGGATTATGATGTGGATTATGGAGGGATCGAAAGTGGATTATGATGTGGATTATGTAGGGGTGAAAGTGGATTATGATGTGGATTATAATGGACTTATGTAAATGCATGGACCATAGGAAGGTGATGGGGGACATATGTAGGATAATGAGTGAACGATGGAGTGATGGAGGTGTGAAAAGGAATCATGACCAACGGTTGCACACACCATGATAAACATGGAAGCTTTTGAGTGGATGGAGGTGTAGAAAGCAATGGTGATGTTGGCTTAGTGGATGGATGATTTAAGCATTTAGGTGCCCACATAGACTTAGTATTTTGATGATTTTTGCTTTGCATGTGGGATGGAGGAATTTGAAACTTTGGAATGGAATGGAATTTTTGAATGGAGGAGGATGGTTTGGATTTTCAAGATGTGGATGCCTCATTTAATTTTCTTGATTTTTGCTTAGGTACCCATACCATTTTGCTTTTGGAGGTATGGGTTTGGATGGATTTTTGCATGTACCTTGCTTTGAATTTTTGGATTGATTTCCTAACGTATTAGGACCCTTAGGATGTTTGGCTTTATATGTAGAGGCATCTAAATGTTTATTTTTAAATCCCATGTGGCAGGTGGAAAGGGTGGAAGTTTTATGTTTACACAATGTGTGCATTTGTTGGTCAGGATTAGGAATATGAGGGAATTTATGGATGGTAGGTATGTTAGGTGGTGGAAGCAATGGTGGAAAAGTGGATGGAGGGATATTTGGAGTTGGAAGGAGTGGAGGTAAAGTGGATGGTGGAAGGTGAATGGTCTAATGCTTTTGACATTTGTAAGATGAGGGAGGTGGAGTGGCAACATATGTTTTAGGAATATGATGGGGTTTATGATGGAAGGAAGTGGATTTAGGAAGTGTGGAGGAAGTACCAACATTGTTAGATTGTTGACCTTGGGGTGTGTATCCAAGGCCAAATGAGTGAGGAGGGACCTTGACATGGATTGGCTCCAAAATGCCTTGTTCATGAAGGCATAATCCTTTGCCTTGATAATTCATGTTTTGGAGCATGCAATTGACAATGGGACTATGTGTAGTTTGGACACTAGAATTGAGTTGATTGTAAGATGGAGAAGGTAAAGTGGATAATGGTTGTTGGTGTTCTAAGGAGGAACAATCATGAATGAATGTGGATAGACTAGTAGGATATGGTGGATTTGAAATGGGATCAATGGTGGATGTGGATGAAGGATCATTAGGATCATGATTATGTTCATTGTTCTCACTAAGATCCAAGTTGTTTGTTTGATCTTCTATGCTTATGTGTTCTTGGGAGGTAATTGTCTCATAATAACAAGTGGAAGGTGTAGGATCATGGATTGAGCTAGATGGAGGATGACTACGAGCAATTTGGATGTCTTGCTCATGGATTATAGGATTATGGATAGGATCAAGGTGCTCATGTATAGCTTCTTCATAGGTATCATATTGATCATAAAGAAGGTACATGTTATCGATAGATTGGATGGGGATGATTTGATCTTGATTAAATTTAGGGGCTATTGTTTCTTCATGCTTAGGATTGTGCTCTTGACATAACTCTTGGTTTTCTTGAATGGAAATGGAAGGCTCTTTAATAATCTTGATAGCTTGTAGATCACATGATGGGGTTAGAAGACTAGACAAAGTGTTTAAAGACTCATGGGGAGACTCAAGAATAGGTGTTTGATGACATGGCAATGTTTTATTCCTTGCTAGTAGCCAATGAATCACATCCTCTGCAAGGGTATGGGTGAATGGCCAATATAGGGGATGGATGATAATAGTGGAAGTTGAAGGCTTAGGATTACGATTTGTTGGATGGATAATGGGATTAGGATTTGGGCTATATGGAAAGATAATGGAATTAGAGGGATTGGTTTTATCCAAAACAATCTTACCACCATCTTCTAGGTTCTTGACCAATATTTGAAATTGGACACAAGTGGATATGGTATGGCCCCTATACCTATGGTATGCACAATAATGGTTTTCATTATACCCTCTAGGTTTAATCATAAATCAAGAATATGCTTTGAACAGGTATAGCTCAATCAAATTTGCTTGGACCAATTTCTCTAAAAGTATCTCCATGGAATCTTTTAATGAAGGATTAGTGGAACATGGGGATGAAGATGATGAAGGTGATGAAGGGATTGATGAAGGTGTTGGGATGGGACTAGTTGGCTCATGTGTTGGCATTTGATTGGATGGTGAAGGTGACTCAAAGGAGGCACTTTCTAGGTTAATTTCTCCCTTGTCAAAGGATTTTAGGTCTTGCATAAGATGACTTGGACTTTCTTGTTGTTCTTGTAAGGACATTTGATTGCCATGTGGATAGGTTTGGTGATGAGATGGCGTGATAGGATTTGTAGGTGAAATGTTTTGTGAGGTGGATTATTGTGGACATTGGTTGATGTTGAAATAAGTAGGGTACGGTGATGTGGCATTGTTATGGAAAGATGTTAGATAAGGTGATATGGAATGGCTTCGATAGGATGATGAAGTGGGATTAGGTGATATGGCATGAACGTGATAAGTGGGTGGATTAGATTGGTATGAAGTGGGATAGGTTGATGTGGAATTGATTTGATGTGTGGATGAATTAGGTTTTTGATTTGGAGGAGAGGTTCCTTTAATTGTGATCTTTGGTCTTGGATTGTCTTCATGACTTAGACTTGGAGGATAGCCATGTTTAATTGTGACCATGGGTCCTAGTTTGTCCTCATGATTTTAATTAGGAGGATAGCCACCTTTAATTGTGATAATGGGTCTTGGTTTGTCCTCATGATTTCGATTAGGAGGATAGCCACTTTTAATTATGATTATAGGCTTAGGTCTTGTCTCATGATTATAGGGATAACCCCCTTGAATTGTCACCTTGGGCTTGGGATTTGTCTCATGATTGGAGGGATAGCCCCCTTCAATGATTACGACCATCTTGACAAGTGTTGACTAGGACTAGGTTGATGATGATGTGGAATCAAATTTCAAGACCTTAGGATGATTTGATTTGTTTTGTTTTCTGATGGATGGCTCTCTATACTTAAGGTAGACTAATGACACTTAAGTAATAAAGGGTTGATTGAATTGATTTAATTAGATGACTTACTTAAGATAGACTAATGATCTCAAGCAAGTTTGGATAACGGTTGATGATGATCAACTAAGGTCTTGATTTTTGATTGGGTTGATTAGGATTTGGATTGGGATGAAAGTAGTTGGGATGTGATTTGGATTGGAATGATTGGATGATGTGTAATGACTAGGATGATGTTGATGTGATGGGATGATGACTTGGATATGATTAGGGTTTGATATGGAATGATTAGGATGATGATTAGGATGATTAGGGGTTGATTAGAAAGAAGGTGGTTTGGAATGATTAAGGTTTGAATTATGGTGACTTGGATATGATTAGGAATGAAGTGGCTAAGAATGGGTGATTAGGATGAATGTGATTGGATTTGAATGTGTTGGAAGAATGAGTTGAATGACTTGTCTTACATGTTTGGTGTTTAGCTTGATGCGGCAATGTTCAATCAAATGATCACACATGTACAAACATGATTCACTCACGCAAGACACATAAGCAATTTTGAATTTGACTTTGAATGAATGTAATGATGATTAAACAAGCACACGTGGAAGACACATCAACAAGCCCTATGACTAGTCAAGTGGGGTATGGCCAATTAGGTCTTAGGCTATGTTTACATGAGGTTGACTAAGGAATTAAAAGCAAAATCCTACCACACAGCCGGGAGAAAGGGGTAACCCACCCTTCACCTTCACTTCCCAAAGGCATAAAGTTCTTTGGGGCTTAGCTAAGAGTGACAAGATTCCAAATCCTAATGAGGGTGTCTTTCAATTCATCCTCGATTGAGGTTGTCCCTTGAAGTGGTGTGTCTCCAAGCAGGCCTCCTAAGAAGGGTAAATAAAAGCAAATCAAGTGAGGTGTTTTTGATCTCCAAGATCACCTTGTAGTGCGAGGAGAGAGCATACACACACACACTTGATTCACACTTGCACTTGTAAATTAACCCTTAGAAATTTATTGTGTGAAAGACAACTCAGGCAATGGTTCTTTTCATGCCCAAATTGAAATGTGAATGGAAGACACTGGTTGATTTTATGCCCAATTTTTTCAATGTGATTGCTAAAGCAATATTCGTTTTAAGCCCAAATTGAAATGTGTGATGCAAACAAGATTGATTGATCAAATGAAAGAGATGAATGATGAAATGGATACACCTGATTGTTTCACTATCCCAAGTTACTGTAGATGTTGATGTGAATGCTGCTCTAGCTCCTTGGTCACCTACAAGCCACCAAATTGAGAAAGAAGCAAGTGAATGTGCCTAGGGCTTTGTTGTGTACAAAATCAAGAAAGTGATAAAATCTTTTGTAGATGAAGTGATATAGGAAAATAAATTGTATGACTAGATTCTAAGCAAAATTCAATGCAATTTTAAAAAAAAATTCGCTAAAAAATGATGAAATTTTCAAAAGTTATACTCGATTGAAGTTTTCACGCAAGTTTAAATTTGACTAATAAAAAATTGGTCAAAATTACACTTTCACCTAATAATTTCTTCTCCACTAGAAAGTACTCTGAAACCCCTTTCCAACGAGCCCTTATTTGCAAAATTTCACCTTTGTATGCGAAAGTTGTGCGAAAAAGAAAATAAATGCCCTTATAGGGCTTCTAGGAGGTAAAAGGTAACCTAATAGTTTATTATCAGACTGCTAGCAGTTAGTATGAATGTGATCACATGCATATATTCAAGCACCTGGTAGTTAGCTTAACTATTTATGTTAGCTGTTTGCATTAGAGGGTGCCCTTGGTTATCAATATGACCAGGGGCTGGATGAGTGCAAAAAAGGAAAGTAGACAAGCCTAAACCTAAGGGTTGAGTGCTTAAATGCTAAATGCTAACACTAACAATAAAATCAAAATGTTAAATGCTAAATTTTTTAATGTTAATGTTGGATGCTAACCCTAAATCGTTAGTACTAAATCCCTTGTGGCGGTTAGGGTTTCTTTGCTAATGGCTAGGGTTTCAGTTCGGTGGAACGACGCTTATGCAACCTTGGAGGAGGCGATAGGACCCGAATGGGGGTGACAGATCTGCCTTGACTGGTTGCGATTAGTTTTTTAGGGGGTGACAAATAGCTAAGGGGTGACGAAATGTTAGCAAAGGGGATGGCGACGGGATGGTGTTAGGTGTCAACCGAGCATTGAACATAGGCAAAGAGACCTCAACAGGTGGAAGAGTAGGGTTTAGTGGCAACCTAAGGTTCCATGGGCGGTGATGGGGTGGATGATACAGGAGGTGACAGGTTATCAGAGTGGCGATGGTGGAGATAGTCGCCGCCAATAGCAGTGACAAAGGTTCTACCAAGGGTTGTTGATGGTGATAGAGGCAGGAAACACCAGTGGCCGCGGAAATGACAAGCAATGCTAGGTTAATGTGAAGGCAATAGGTTTGTAGAGGTGGAGAATGGGCGCTAAGCTAGTGGAAACTGGCAGAAAGGCAAGGAGCTTTAGGGTTTATCAATGGTGACCAGGGTTTTCACAGTTAGGGTTTAAGCACATAGACCTAGGGTTTTGACCAGGCAGTAGAAAGAAAATTTAAACATGCAATAATAGTAATAACCCTATAAATAAGAAAACAAGCAAGCCCAAACAACAAACAATACACAGATCAATACGGCAGGGGTCACAGATCTGTACAGTATGGCTTGTGGCCCTAAAAAAATTTCAAAAAATTTCAAAAATTTCAGTCACAAAAGATAGGCAAATTTATAGTCAAAATTCATGGAATTGGCATCCTGATCACAATGGTGTAGTTAGTTTTCACCTAGGATGCAACCTACAATAGCTCACCCCCAAAACTTACAAATTTTGACAACCTAGGGTTAGAGAAAAAGGAAATTTTTGACAACAAAATTTGTAAAAAACTCACGATTAGATCCGAGACCGGGCGTACCAAATTAAATCATGGAAAATCGGCATGAAGGAAATAACAACAAATACAAAGCAAATGAATGTAAACCTCATATCAACTCACAATCCTTTGATAAGGTGGAGAGTACCGCACCGGAAGCACTCTAGCATTACCCAAAGAGATGAATGTTGGTTGCTTGATTCAGCAGCATAATGATAGGATAGGGATTGGTAGATGAATGAATGGATGATGATAGATGCAAAATAGATGGATTATGGATTGAGAGGAAAATTCGGTAGAGTAAGGATGCTAGAAGAAGATTACTTCCAAATGGCTCAAGAGAGGCTAGGTTTATAGAAAAGACCTAGTTTGAATGGATGGTTGTGATTGAGAGTTATGTTGGATGCTATGGATGGTCAAGATCAATTAGGGTTGGATTAGGGTTTCCCACTCAAAGAGGGATTGTAGTCACATGACAAGTGTGTGATGGAGAATAAAAGGAATCTAATTCAAATATTATATTGGAATTAGTTTGACATGTGAAGGCATATTAAGTGGGAGATGAGACATGTGTCGCAATGTTATGAGAGGTGAGGGAGTATTTCAAATTTTTAATTTGAATTATGTGAGACATGTGAAAAGGTACAATTAATTAAATAAATGGGATTTATTTAATTAATTGGGAATGTGATCAAGTGGGATTAATTAAATAAAGTGGGTTTATTTAATTAATCAAGAAGGTGATTAAGTTGGACAAATGTGATTAAGATGGGATGAACTAGTACCTAGGGATAAATGGGATTAAGTGGGATGAGGTTAGATGAACTGGGATGAACTAGGACTTAGGGGAACACATACAAGTTCATGTCGACAATGTGTTGTGTAACCAGGACTTGGGACAAAGACATACAAGGTCATGTGTAAACAAGACCTAGACAATTTTTAGTGTCTACAGACATAAGTCTTGATAAACGAAGCTAAGGGTTAGGGTTTTCGTTGATATTGTATTATAGCATTTGCAATGGTATTGCATTGCAAGGATTGCTAGTTGTAATTAGTTTGATTTGCTGAATAATAATACTGGAATCTTTGTTGGTGGATGTAGCCCAAGTTTGGGTGAACCACATTAAAAATTGTCTCACTCTTATTATTTCTGTGTATTTTTCATTCCTCTCTTTAACTTTTATTTACATTTAGTTGATATCTTTTATATGCAATACCTAATAAGATACACACTCTCTATCTGACAACAGTGTTTGGAAGACTTGAATGTCCTTCCAAGGCTTGAATGAGGCAACCTCCTAGATACCAGAACCCCCAACCCCCTTTTTTGTGATTGCAAGTTACAAGTGTAGAAGCGGAAGAAGTGGAGTTGTAGGGAGGCATAACAGAGTGTTAGAATTATAGATCTCAGAAGAAAAGTAAAACCTAGGCTTAGGCACCCGCACCAGTGTCCTTCAAATTCTGAGAAACATAAATCTATGGAACAACAGAAATAGGTTACATACAACTTTCATAGATACTGACAGAAAATAGTATCTTGGACTTGGGCACCTGCTCATTAGTTGTCAACTTTCCTACATCCTGAATCTTGAAGTTTGGTATGTATTTAGTTTGAATATTATATCCATGTCTGTGAACATTTGTCATGGTTTATCCATTTATTTATGATTTTATGAAATTAGGGTTTTAAGCATAATCAGGATTTAATTAATGAATTAATCTACAAATTCCAAGTTTCCTCTTCATTCCAAGTGACACTAAACCTATAGCAGAGCCCTCTTGTAAATATTGTGGCTTGACTCGCTATATGTCCTTAAATGTAAGGTGTGAAAGGAAGATTTAACCTACATATCCATTGAAATTGAAACCCCTCTTTTTACCCCTTAACAATAAGATCTAGTAAAGTACTAGGAACTTTAAGCACAAAAATCATGCACAGCCTCCACAAGGACCCCTATGATTTTATTCTGTCACAGACATGTAATCGTGAAATAATGTTCTCTAGGTAGCGAACTTCTTGATGACATGTCTTCTTTCTTGTCTTGTGTTGTTCCTTCTTTGTCATTTTCTCTCTCTCTCTTTGCTTTCGACACTTGTCAATTCTTGTTTCTTGTGCTTGTGACTTAGTCCCTAAGCCTTGTATTCATCTATTTGTTATAACTAACCTTTCCCATCCACTCTTTCTTCCTTTCCCATCCAACTCACCTTCCAGTTGGTTACCAAACATTTTAGGGCTTTAGAGACTGATAAGATACCCTGAGAAAAATGGTCTGAAAGTATAACTTTGTGACACTTTCAAGAAAAAACTAATAGCACCCTTGCGTATCCCTCAAAAATCATGTACTTTAAAAAAAATGCCACCTAAAAAGGAGTTCATATGTGCCTGAACGAGCTCTCAAAAGTTCGACGACCAATTCAGAAAAACTAACCCAGGATCTCCTAGGGGTGACCCATGGTCACCTAGGGGTGACCCAGTCACGATTTTAATCTGTGTGAAAAACTCAAGTTTTTAACTCAAAAAAGCTCCATTTTCACCTGTTTTGCTTCCAGTTTGCATGATTTTTGATGCCTAATATAGAGTTGACTATTTCATGCACCCACACATGCATAATTAACTCCATTTGATCTAAAATTAACAATTCAATCAATCTCATACATTCTTCCTGTAGACACCCAAAATTGACCTAATTATCACTAGCATTCAAATATTGCATTATCCATCATCTGCATTAGTCTAACACACTTGAGTAATTTCCCTAACACACTTATTTCTTCTATTAATTAAATAAATTTATATTTATTTAATTAATTCATTAGCTATTTCCTCTAAGATATAATTAAACAATCTTTAATTATTTAATTATCTTCCTTCTATCTATTTTAATTAAATAAATTTTATTTATTTAATTAAAAATCCCTTCATAATCCCACTTTCCAATTAACTAAATAAATTTTATTTATTTAATTAATTTCTCTTATCATTCATCTCAATGAGCTGACATGTGTGCCTCTTTTATTTAAAAACATGTGTGGTACTACATCTTTTATTTAATATATTTCACATGTAGTACTTTTTATGTACACGGTTACACATAAGCCTTGTCTTCCCTTCCACTTGTCATCTACACATTCACCTATGTCTATCATTTAATCTTAGCCATTCACATAGCCACCAAATCTCCACCATTGATTGATTTTGGTTGAGTTCTATATAAACACCCTCTCATTCCATACTACATAGATCCAGCATTCATATAGCATCTACATTATCATCCTGAGCATATTGAGCACTTTAGCATCCATCTAGCATATTATCATTATCATCCATCCATCATGGTAGCTTTTATCTTCATAATTATTCATTGTTGAAGAAGCAATCCACATCATAAACAAGGAATCATACAATCTAGGTGATATTTTTCTTGAATTACATGATTTTGATTTCATTTGGATTAGATTCTTTGATGATGGTAGGGTTAGGTTTTCATGGCTATGCTTGATCTTATTAACCTAATTTTTTACCTGTCACTTTTTGGCATGCCTGGTGGGACTCACGTCCTTGATTAACTTTGCTATTTGAAGTTATTTTTGTGAAGATCAGATTTTCCAAGCGCTTACGGCAAGTTCCAGTCACTTTTGAGTGAAAACCAGTCACTGTCTAAACATATGCATCACTTCTAAGCTGAAACCTGTCGCTTTTAGCATTCCTGGATCACTTCTGAGAAAATAGTAGTCACTTACTGCCTATTTCACACCGCTTACAAGCTAATAGTGGTTTCTTATGCCTTGATTTGAATCACTTTTAACCTAACAATGATCGCCTTTAGCTATCTGGATCACTTTTTGTGAAACTAGGGTTTTTGTTACATTCTATTTTTCTCACAGATCTGAGTCGCTTATGACCCATAACCAGTCGCCTATTGCTTTTTCGCATCGGTTATGAGCTTTATCATTCTACATTTAGCATTACTGGCATTGCTTCTGATCTGTAACATTTTGTCTGTGGCAGAATACAATTCGCTTTTGATCAACAGTTGATCACCTCTGGTAAACTGTGTCATTTTCAATTCTTATCATTTACAGTTTGGTTTTCTTGGCTACTAATTGTGTATTTGTGCAGGATATTATCAATTGTCCAAGAAAAGGAGGTTATCAAACTACTAACATATCTATTATAGCTTCGATTGGTCCAAGACTTGTGGTTTTTCACTAAATTAGGAACATTTGAGTTTGGTGCTTAAAAAGAATCATTGTTTGCTCCGTGCTTGATTTATCTTTCTTGATTGCTTGCATGTGCTTGATTGTAATCCAAATTTAATAACAAAAGTATCTTCTCCACTTGCCTATCAAATGGATCTTGGGTGTATGAGAACTTGTTATTATCTTTAGAGGGCCTGCCTTCCCAGTGTGAGAAGGGATACGACCCAAGCGGTAATAGGCTAAAGCCAAGTCCTTCTGAACTACTATATAGGAAAAGTGTTTGTGTCGAAAGCCACAAACAATGGGTGTTGTTGGGTTATACTGACAACTAACCTCCCCCAAAACCCTCCAAGGCGTAACCCTTGAAGGTTGGGAGACTCCATAACAGAGAGTAGAGCTGCCGTACGTATAGCCACCCGAACGGATGCCCTTATTAGCAACTTTGTGTAGTAGCCAAAAACCTTCTATTTGTTGATGCAAAAGGTGGGACCTTTGAAGCCGCCCTGATTCACGTGGTTCTTAGAAGAGATAGTAGGGACAATCCTAAGGTTTGGTGGGGGGACAAACCTTGGGAAACCTGGATCTTGGTATGTGTGAGAAGTGTGTACCATGGAGAGGAGCCAATGCTACCAAGATCCTAAAGCTATTCAATTTGAATAAGCACGGCCAGGGGACTCAACAAATATAGTCCTTTCCTAGCCTAGGTTGTACAAGTTTGTGATTTTTGTGAGTGTGAGTGACTGTAATTACTATTTTCTTGTAAAAAAACACAAATTAGACATATTTCCTAAAAGACAGTCACTTTTGAGCTTAAACTGCCCGCATATAGACAATTGGATCACTTTTGAACAACAATCAGTCCCTTTTTATCTAAACTAGATCACTTTTAAACAACAGTCAGCCACCTTTTGCCTAAGCTAGATCGCTTTTAAACAACAGTCAGTTGCCTTTTGCCTAGACTAAATCACTTTTAAACAACAGTTATCTATCTCTAGTCTAAACTACGTCGCCTTTCATCAACAGTAAATCACTTCTGAGTCAATACTGATCGCCTGTAGCAAATTGGCTCGCCTCTGGTTAACATTGTAGCCTGTTATTGAAACCAATACCAGATTGCATTTAAACTATTACCAGTCACTTTTTGCCTTTTCTAGGTCGCATATGAGCTATTATCTGTCGCATGTGGTCAATTACCAGTAAATCTTAGTGACTCAGCCGAATCAGCTACACTTCCAGCTTGCTTAGCCTCAACATTAGTTTCAAACCTATCTCTGATTATTAGCAGATACCTAGACTTTGTCTCCTGCTTTGATTTTACCAACCAATTGAACTTTGTGAGCTTTTCATATTTTTGAGGTCCCAAACCAGCAAACCAAACATCAAATCAATCAACCTAATCAATCAACAAAACATCATCTTTTGGCTTTAGCTTTAGCAACATCAGTAAAATAGAAACCTTAGAAAACAACTTTTCCCTTGAGTGTGTGAGCTATTCTCTAGGGAAGTCCAACCAACAACAAAGCAACCAAGCAACCTAATAACAAAAGAAAACAACAATCAATAGCCAGCAACCAAACAACTAGCAAACTATCACCTTTTTGGGTTTCAAAACCTTGACAAGCTAAAGTTCAATTTTCAACATCATTCATCATGCCTCAAACTAGGAGTCAATAAAGAGCTAAAATGGAAGCCAAATTGCAACTTGAGATGGAAGCCAAGATGCAACAATCTAGATCAACACCTCTTATAGACGCGACTTAATTTACGACTGGTATGCCTCCTCATATGTTTGTGCTACATGGGTACACCATTGGAGAGTCATCTTCACAACAAGTGCAACCTCAAACATTTTTGGAGACTTATGAAGAATAGTCCCAAGAAGACTTATCAAAATTTCAAGATACACATGTATGGGATCAATTTGAGCGACTTGTTTTATCCGATCCTAATCGCTACTTCTTGCAACTTGCCCTCATGGGAGCTAAATTACCAAGAGATTTTGACATATCCTCTATTAGAGAGCATGATCCAAACACTCACACTATTGTTTTAAAGGGACCATCCACTATAGTCACACCATCCAATACCATATTACAAACTCCATCTTCCAACCCATCTCTTTCATTGCATATTGTTCCTTCATTTGATCCACCATGCTCGGAGTACACTTTAGAACATTTGATAACTCCAGCCAATGTACTCCCTTTCATTTCACAAAATATAAACATTCCACCTTTCCATGTTCCCCAACATACTTCTTCTCCCACTATGACTGTTTCCATACCTCAAGTAACACAAGCTGTCCATGTGGCCCATGTGTAAACTCCTCAAACATCACAAGCTATCCCCATATTCCATATTCCACAAGCTTCCCAAGCTATCCAAACAACACCAATGGTCCTTGATTCACAACCATCGCAATCTACTACATCACATGTGGACACCACATCTCATATTCCTACCACTGCTAATATGATCTCCTCTATCTCCACTAATCCATCCAATACATCATACAATCCCAATGTTAGTCTTATTGACATGAGTGACCCACCTATTGTTTCTCAAGCTAATCCTAGCACTACAGTCACATATGTTGATCAACTTACATATGTTCTACCATCTTCTTACAATCCTTCACAAACCATCAATCCATCTTATACTACCTAGGGTTTGCCTATTGTCACCCAACACATGACATATACCAATCCTCATGCTGTCCAAAATACAAACCCAAGTGTCCATCCTTCTTTCACATCCACCAATCCTTCCATCACTTACCATGTCACAAATCCAACTCCAAATTCACAACCATTAACTAATGTCAATCCATCTTCCACTTCTCATGTGATGCAAAATCTTGGTGCTAATTCATCACAATATACCCAACCATAGCTTGTGTCGCATGCCAATCCTTTGACATACATTGTGTGTACGCAACCTAAACAAACGGTCATGGCTTCATATATCCCACAACAGCAACATCAATATACATCTTACCATGTTTCACCCGCTTTGCAACAACAACAATTATCTCCAACGGATGTTCAACAAATGATTAACCAAGCGGTAGGACAAGGAAAGAAGATATTTTCCTTAGAAAACATATGGGCTTATCCGTTTGACAAGTCACTTCATATGACACCTTTTCTGCTTCATTTTGAAATTCCACAATTTGACAAGTACAAAGGAAAAGGAAATCCAGAAGACCATCTTAGAGCATTCTTTGTGGCATGTCTCAATGTTGCTCATGACGATGCATATCTTTTGAGACTATTTCCTCAAAGCTTAGTAGGACAAGATCTTCAATGGTTCTCTCATTTACCTCCAAGAATTAAGTCTTTTGCGGAGTTAGAAAATAAGTTTTGATCACACTTTGCTTTTAACATTGAACATGAGGTAAACATGAATGACCTTGTCAACAATAAACAATGCAATGGTGAATCCTTTTCTTCATTTACTCAATGATGGCATAATATGGCTAGCAAACTATCATGGGAAATACTTGAAAAATAATAGCTTGATATCTTTGTTCAAAATCTCCATCCCAAGCTGTCATTCCAACTACAATTGCAAAGTGCTAACACCTTTGACGAACTTGTTTCCAAAGGAACCATCATTGAACAAGCTTTAATTGCTAAAGGCACTATCAAGATTTGTCACGATAACAAAGACTATCCTCAAAACTCCAACGATAAGTCTCACTTTTGGAACAAAAACAAGAATGTTGTCAACAATAGTGTTGTGGATGCAAAGAACATACAAACTATGAAATCTCCCATTAACATTCAAGTTGCTTCTACAACAACACAACCTTTTCAACAAACTCAACAACGACAAACTTCAAATCCTCGCTAACAATTTACACCATTAGCGGAACCTATGGAAGTTATCTTTCAAAAGCTTCTCCAAGCAGGTGATATTATGTTACCAGATGCGCCACCCAATGGTGAACCACTCTTCAAAGCTCCTTGGTATAAATAAAATGAGTATTGCGATTACCATGGAGTTAAAGGACACAAAACAAATGGTTGTATGTGCTTAAAGCATGTTATCCAAGATTGCATCGATCAAGGTTTAATCAAAATTACACCTTCAACCACTCAACCTGCACAGCAACCGACATCGAACTATGATCTAGATGCTTTCAAGAATCCACTTCCATCTCATGACAAACCAAGTAACCCTCATGCTGGGAATACCATTCAGTACAATTATGAATCACCTACTATTGGTCGCATTGAACATGCTCGCATTTCTACCATTACTATCCAAGGCAAAGCACCTGACTGCAATGTAACTACTCGAAGAGGTCGTGTTACCATTCAAGGAGCACCTGTCCATCCTCCTCGACCATCCTCTAACTATAATATCCTTGATCACCTTGGCAAAATACTTGTGCATATTTCCATTCTTGAGTTTCTTCTCATATCCCCTGCTCACAAAGCTATCCTTGACAAAGCCTTACAAGAATCTTTGGTGCCTAACGATATTGATATCACACAATTCCAATCTATGGTCGCTAGCATTGCAGCCCCTTGTCATTTAACCTTTTCTGACAAAGATCTTCAGCCCTCCATTCATCCTTCACACAACAGAGCCCTTCACAATGAAATGTTTGTCAAACAATGCCGTATCAAACGAATCTTGGTGGATGGTGGAGCTGGTCTTAATATATGTTCCTTGAAATTAATAAAACAATTGGGATATTCTGAGAAAGATGTTAACACTTCCAAGGTCATTACTATCAGAGCATATGATGATGCCGAGATAGATACTGAAGGGATTATTTACTTTCCTATCTAAGTTGGAACAATCACTACTGAACCCTGTTGTCAAGTTCTTGATGTTGATCTTCCTTATAACATCATCCTTGGCCGTCCATGGATACATGCCCTCAAGGCAGTTCTTCTACATACCATCAATGCCTTAAATATCCACATAACGGCGTTGAGATTACTTTCCATGCTGATCCCAATCCATTTGAATTTTGTCATACTTTTCAAGCTAAATACTAGAGTCTAAATTGCATTCCTATCAACATGGAAGCATATCCATCGTAATCATATGTAGATCCATCCATCTTGCTCAAGCCATCATATAGCAAAGCCACTTCAAATCTCCATATCAAGTACACCAAAAATGGTCCAGGTGAGTACACATTGCAAGAATCTTCATCCATATCCATTTCTAATATAGAAGACGGATCTTCTTTGGTAAGAGAGACTTCTAACTTTGATACCATTGATGACTCCTCTTTTCATCTCACCGACCTTTTTCTAGGATCCTCCATCTTCATGCTTTCCGCAACCCATTCATATCCATCTAGTGATGAACTCAAGTCCAGTTCTCTAAGAACTCCTAGTCCTAGTGTCAAACATAGGCCTCCCCAAGCTAAAGATGTTGGTAAATCCTCCACCCATCCTAAGCCCACCATTTTCTATCAAAAACCCCATCCTAAACCCCAAAAGCATGTGACCGTACATCTTCCACCATCTAATTTACCTCCTCTTCTTCCAACTCCTAAACTCCCACCATCAACTTTACTTCCATATCCTCCACTTCCCCCATCCTATAACCTGCAAAAGCATGTGACCATACATCTTCTACCATCCAATTTACCTCCACTATTTCCAACCCCTAATATCTTTCCCTTTTTGTTACCGCCATTGTTACCAATGCCTAATTATCCATTTATCCATAAGCACCCTTCTAATCCGAATCATGACCAACAAATGCACATACCGTCTAAACATAAAGCTTCCACTCATTCTGCCAACCCCTCTTCCATTAAATCCATGGGATTCAAAAATAAAAATTTGGATGCCTCTACTTCTAAAGCTAAAAATCCTGCCAAGAATCTTAAAGATTCTCATGCCTTAGGGCATCAAAGAAAAGAATCATAGCCTAGCACCTCTAAAAAGCTAATTGAGTCTATAACTCCACAAGAAGAGCCCATGCCCAAAATGGTTTGGGTTCCTAAGAAAACAAGCAAGCCAACCGAATGAGGCATCCTTATCCTAAATGAAAAAACTACCAATCATCCCCTTCCACCTAAGCATTCCATTCCATCCAAAAAGCCCACAAGTCAAGAAAAAATCATAAAAATACTAAGTCTATGTGGGTTCATAAATCCTTCCATCATTCATCTCATAAACACATATCACTCTTGTTTCCTACGTCAGCTTGCCATCTAAAGCTTCAATGTTTATCACAGTGTGTGCAACCGTTGGTCATTTTTCCCTTCCGTCCCATATTTCCACATACTTCCATCTCCCCACCTTTCATCCATTATCCTACATATCTTCCACATCACTTCCCTATGATCCATGCTTTTGCATAAACCTTCCATAATCCACATCAAAATCCACTATCTACCTCATCCATCTTTAATCCATGCAATCCTTACCAACATCGATGAGCATAATGACATGGTCCATGTGATGACATCCATCTCTAATGGGACTACCAACATCCATCAAACTAGACACTTGAGTCCCTCCTATTCATTACCATGGTGAAAACCTGGGAAATAGGTGCCATGTGTAATTACCTATCCTAGAAATAAAAAAAATAAAAATCCAATAGTGAAAACCACTTTGTGGCACTTTGGATAACAAAAAAATAATAGTATAAGATAAATAATCCATCCTTTGGTGAAAACCTGATAAATAGGCACCTTGGATAAGTACCATAGTGAAAACCTGGCAAACAGGCACTATGTGTAGTGACCAGCCTCCATTATCTTCTTAGTTTGTTTGATCACCACTCTTCCTAGCATACTTTTCCATCTTATCCTACATAATCCATATCATAATCCACATTTCATCGTGATAAACAGCTTTTCCATCTTCGCCTCTGTCAATGCTAGCTATCATACTTTGGACATTGTTGCGATAACTATATCTTTTTGGCACCTTAGCATCTTGTCTACACACACTATCCATTGATGCTTCTCCATAATAAACCTCATCTCACACTGGGGGCACTTGTTGAGCCTTATTTGGAAGTGGATACCACTAGCTCTAGCTCATAACACAACAAACACCTTAGCTCACAATACAGTAAACTTTCAACTTCAACCATAGCGTTCATCCAACGTCAAACATGGCAAACACTTGCAACCAAGATTCGTATCTTTGCAATCAATTCAAGCTCAACCAACATCCAAAAACATCAAAAACATCGCCAATGCAAGCATCCAAGCAATAAAGTTGATTCTTTCAATATCACTCACCTGCGTAATAATCAAGAACTACATCCCAGCTCTATCGTTAAAGCCTTGATCCTGTGGATACAGGGTATGTAGGCAATCTGATATGTGATGAAAGCACTCTGATTCAGGCTAAGATGGTAGCCTCTCTTTTCATCATCCATCTTTCATCTTTCTTCTGATCATCCTTTAATCTTTCATCTCACTTTCTTCTATCTTTCATCACTTACATCATCAATAAACCTAGAACTACATATTCATCATGTCTCATCATCATCATAAATGTTCTTTGATCCCATGGACACAGCGTATGTAGGCAGTCTAGAATATGAAGGAAGTTTCTAGTACTCAAGAACAGACGATCCACCCCATCTTTTTCATCTCCTCTCATCTTCCATCTTCTTCTCTTTGATTAGCTTAAGTAGGAAGCAGACTATGTGTATCTTGAAAGCTCAAGCACTTTAACCAATCAAGAATAAGCCAGAAGCTATTTGTCCACATGCTTTAAGCCCACATTTGCTATAGCATTTTATCAACATCTTTAGCCTTCAACAGGATGCAGCTTTCCTCTTAACAAGGCCCTAGCTTAAATCCATCTAAGAGCACCTAAATTTGGCAAGAGAACGTGATGACAGTATCTTTTATTCCTTTTCTATGTCTAATCAAGACTACCTTGATCTATCTATATCTTGGTATGTTGAGATGAAGTGTGAAATGGGGCATGGTCATATTGTTTTCGTATGTTGTGTCTATGGGATGATCTTATTCTCTTCCTAAGCATATTGGTATCTTGTACGTATTGGGATTAGCATCTTACATATCAATATCTCTAGCATCTAAGAAGCTAAATAGTCTCTTATGCACTTGAGACTATTCTATGTCAAGACTAGCTCCATACATATAACCAACAAGGTGTCACTATGCATAGTGGAGATAAGCTCAAACCATTTCTTGTAGCATCAAAGTCCATCTCAAAACACTCGCTGCTATTCATATCTTGTGCATGTTGGCCCAACATCTTGATCTCATGCGTTGAGACAAGATTGTAGTATGCTAGTTTTGCATTGGATATGTCAACACCTTGGTCTTTTATACCCTAGTACATAACATCCACATGCTATATCAAACATAAGGATTGCATTTCTTTTCATTCTAAAGAAATTACTTTTAAAGTTGCCCATCGTACCATCTATTCATCCCATTATTCGTCTATATAGTCCTCAACCAAGATCAATCATTTCCATCGTCCTTCTTCCACATCTCTTATCCTGCAAAACAAGTTTGTTATGCATATAGAGGTCCATCACATATCATATCATTACCATTTATCTATATGCATGAGTACATATCATATCATTATCGTTTACATATTTGCATTATCATACATTTCCATTCATATCATTTGCATAAACATTCATATATAATCCATGAAAATACAAATACAACATGCATAACCATCATAATACCAACAATGGATCCATTACAACATCATGTAGATAACAAACATGCCATCATATATACATGTGTCATTATACAAGTGTCTACATATACAAGCTGAGCCATAAAGAATGTATGTACAATCGGCTCTAGGCCTCATCATGATACTATTGGCAAGAGACACTGTATGGCTTCATGAGTGTTGTCATTGATGGCAACAAAGTCCATCCCACACATCTGTAGCACATAGTATGTCTATACCAGAAGATAGATTGAAGAGTGTTTTGGTCCAGTGAGCAAGAACAGAGCATGCAGCAAGGTCTGACAATCAGGTCTGGATCTCTCAGATGATGTAACTCAGCAAGTTACAGACTTGGACAAGTCAAGAGGAGTACCATGACTACTACATTCTAGAGATTGAGCCTCCATTGATGAATGACTGAAAAGATATGAGCATCTAAGTTTTGGGTTCCTAACAGGTAGAGTAGACTGAGGAAGAACTGACTAGAAGAGCATTAGACTTTAATCCGGATGCGAAATTGATGGTGATCAAGCTATTTGAGGGATCATACATGGTTGGCCGACATGATTGATGACTTGTATGTCTATGTCTTTGATACGCATCACATATTAAGCATGGATTCAACTAACAGATCAGTGTCTTAGAAATATCTTGAGTATTCCGATTGCCGACTAGAAAGATGTTGAAATCCTTGATGTGGATATATATACCAAATGGATTTTGGTATGAAGGTGTGTGTGTGTGTGTTGATATAGTGTGTGAGGAAAGGAAGAGAGAAGTGTGGAAGCAGCAATACAAGTCCGGTCTGTAACAGAACAACAGCACTAGAACAGAGGAAGAATGAAGTGTATTAAATTAGTATATTGAGCCTAATCAGAACTGAACCTCAGAATTAGCAGATGCTTCTCGTCAGTTCAAACACCTGGTTACGTTCCATAATCTTTGTAGACAGTAAGTCTCTTGTAGGCAGTGTATCTCTTGTGAGTAGTGTGCTCGGGCAGTGAGCCCTAATTGGCAAGTGCCATTTTTGTACTTATTCTTTTAATAGAGAATACAATCTTGGGTTAGTCACCCCATGGTTTTTCCCTTAACAAGGTTTTCCATGTTAAAATCCTTGTGTTATGTGTGTTGATTTCTTTTCTACTCTAATGATTAAATATGCTTATGTGTTTTGATGTTGCTCAAATTAAAAAGGGAAAAATAAAGTAAAGTTATAAGAGATAACTAATTCACCCCCCCTCTCAGTTATCTACCGTGTTTCCAACAATTGGTATCAAAGATAAGTTCCTCTAAACAGAGCCTAACAGCTTGAGGAAGATTTGGGAATCTCAATGGATATGTATGGTATGAAGGAACAACATCAGTCTACCCTAGACAATCTTGAGCAATCTTACTCTAAAGTCAATAACTTGAGAGAGAGACTCAAACAAGCTGATGATTTCATAAATGAGCTAAAAGAAAAACTGAGTATCTCTATGAAAAAGAGAAAGGAACTACTTCAACAATTAGCAAGTCAAAGTGAAGCCAATGATACTAATGAAGATCTGAATGAAAAAAACAAGCTATGTGAGAAGATATCAAAAGAGGTCATTATGGTAAGACATGAAATGGAATCAGGGGTTATGAGATTCACCCAAGAAATTGAAGAGAAAAGAAAAATTGAAGATAATCTAAAACAATCTCTAAAGGAGAAGTCAGAGGGCTGCCACAAAATGGACAGAATAATCAGGCATCTGAAATCTGATCTTGAAGAAGCTAGAGATAATGAAGAACAACTTGAGAATTAGATAGACACTCTCAAACAAGATCTTCAAACAACAAATGAATACAAAGAGAAATTCAAGATAAGCTCTGCTCAACTTGAAGTTCTTCTTGAAAGCCAAAAGAGGGTAGATGACAAGCGTGGCTTGGGATATGAGAAAGGTGAAAGCTCCGGATCTGGTCAGAAGAACTTTGGATCAGGAAATCTAAGGAACGGGCATAGAAGACCCCCGGTAAGGCAACCAAATGCTCAAAGATATCCATCCTTCAATGGATATTTCTATAGTTGCAACAAATTTGGTCATAAAGCAACTTAGTGTAGAAGAAGAATGAATCAGACTAATTCATCCTTCTCCAAATAGTGTTACAACTGCAAAAGGTATGGTCACAAATCTCATGAATGCAAAAATATGCAAATAAACAATTCATTCAATGGTAGATGCTTTGCATGCAATAGAATGGGACATATGGCTAATCAATGCAGATCAAGAGGATATCAGTCAAATATGCAAATAAATGTTGTTTTCTACAATTGCAATAGATCTGGTCATATTGCCAAATTCTACAGAAGTAAGAATCAAGATAAAAAGGGTCTGGTGCATCATATTCAAAATCAAGATAAAGGAAAAGGAAAAGTGAATGCGGATGAAGTTCAAAGGGAGATGAACAAGATTTGGGTGAAGAAGAGTATAGAAAATGTTGGGGATGGATCTGCACCAGAATGTGGTGCTGATATTCCTTTCGAAAACTAAACAGATGAGCTCTAGCTCAGGGGGAGTCACAAAGGAAAATAAATTCCCCCAGCGAGTCAATTGGTGCCAAAATTTGGCACATGGAATGTTGTGGATTAAAGGGTTCTTAGAGAAATATCTAAATAACCATTGGTAAAAATATGAAAAATCTGCAAGGAGTTTTGAAGAGTTTAATCATCCAAGATTGATCCAGTTTGACAGCTATCTGGTAAAAGTAGGATTCTCACAGTTAGATCCGGTATGATTCAAAATTGAAATATCATGACCTACGGATAAATGACACGATTGGAGGAAAGGAGATACATTGACAATTATCACTAAAATTGATTCTAAGTGTACCTCAGTGATTCGGAAAGATCTCTCTCAGAACAAGGTAATCGCAATAACTTAAGTTGTGCATTTATTGCAATAGGAAATTAGGGTTTGTGCAGAGATAAAAGGGTTCTTTTATTCATCATTTGCACATTTGCATTCGAGAAGAACAAAGGAAGAGCTCTGCATCAAGATTGTTACAACCTTCTCAAAGATCAACCGCAAAATTTGATTCAACCAGTGACCTGTTCCGGCTCATATTATGAACCCTAGAAGTGTAAAAAGGTATTTCCATTTCTAAATATCTCTCTCTAAATCTTTTGTAAAGATGGCTACACCAATGGTTGTTAAGATCACTGATAGGCCATGCCCAAAGTTCAAGAACCCCCCCTACAAATCCCTAGAAGTTGATCCCTTAGGTGCCTTTCCTAGCATTCTGCATGGGGTTCTACACGTAGAAGATGTTAGGGTGTACATCCACACCAATATTGAGGAATTTGGAGAATCCAAGCTGATGGATATCTATCATAAATAATTAATAGATGAAACTTTTGAACTCAAACCTCAATACAAGGCCCTTCAGGATAAACATTTTAGACATTGCATCCACTTTCCCTATTTTGCAGAAGATGAATGGGTCTAGTGTGTTCTTAGCAGAATACATGACAACTTCATGTGGTTGATGATGCCCTTCAAGATAACAAAAGATGCCATTAGGACAGTAACTGGATTGCACTCATTCGGTGGGTTGTCTGCACTCAAATCTGTCAAGAACCAGACAGTAAGTGAAGCTACCGGATCTAAGTTTGACAAAAGAGCAATGATAATAGAGGATATCATAGATCTGGATAGAAAATTTGCCTCTATGATAATTAGTTATAAAATCTATCACTCCAGCAAGGAGAATTTTGTGTTCGGAACTGCAATATATACTACATATAAGATGCTAAGGGAAAATGCAGATTATGATCTATGCGACTTTCTCCTAAACCAACTGTTAGAACACTTGCAGAAGATCAAGAAGGACAAGAAGAACCCATTCAAGTATGGTGGCTTGATACTGTGTCTGTTCTTTTACTATATAAATGAGCTACCCAGATCAAGTGGTTGGGTATGGCAAAATGACAAACCGGTTGCCATACAAATCAGAGACTATGTACGGGCTTGGTGATGCCAAGGCTCAAAGTACAACACTCTGGGGATACTTTAAGAACTTCCAAAGTATGATTCAGGCCAGAGAAAGAATTCCTCAATCTATAGTTGAAAAATACAAGGATACAGTGTGTTTTATGGTACACACTAATCAATGCCTAATGGAGGTAGTTGAGCCCAGAACAGTATGGATAATGCCAATAGGCTATGAAGTAGATGATAAAATTCTAGAGCTACACGTTCAACACCTACTAAGTCAGCCTAAGGACCTTGAGGCAGAAAGGTTTGGAACCTTTCAAGAATTAAGTGTAAAGATACATGTTAAACTAAGACAACCAGGGATGAAAAGAAAAGTGAGAAGGGAAGTAGAGGAAATTGCCAAAAGATATGGCATATCAAAGGAGGCAGTTGATGCAAATAGAGAGAAAATAGAAAGAACCGAGAAAGAGAAACAAGAAGCAAAAAAAGAAAGTGTTCCAGTACAAGCGTCCTCCCAGACTAGATCCTCCAAGAGCTCTACACCTGCCACCTCTAAGAGCTCAAGAGCCTCAAAACTGGAAGCCAAGACATCCGGAAAGGGAGAAAAGAGAACAAAAACAAAGGCCACAAGGTCATACATAAGCCAAAAGGATGATGAAGAAACAGAGTCTGATGAGGAAGTAAAGAAAATGAAGAAGAAGAAGAAAACATCTAGGGAATCCTCTGCTGATAAAAATAAAGAAGAAGAGGCAGAAGAATTTGCTGAAAGGCCTACTCTCTCTATTGATGATGTCATCAAGGTAGTCACTGTGGATGGGAACTAGCAACCAATGACAGAATTTTATGATGAGTATATTGACATAGACAAAAGGATCTTGGAAGAAGCTACAGTTAAGTACCTAAATATTTATAATAAAGCATTTACTGAAATCATTTCATTAATTCCTAAAATTCTAGAGAAGGTACTTGAACTGAGAAAGGAGAATGCTAAGGCAAAGGACTTAGATATCTAAGAATAGATTTCTATTCAACTCTATCCTTCCATTACTCCAAAGCAAATGAACATGAAATTTAAGGACTGCAAGGATTAATTCTGGAGCAAAGCAAGAATGAACAAACCAATGCTTGGAGAGACTGATCAGGTAGAAAAATAAATAGAAGACATCCTCTGGAATACCTTCAAAAGATTTAACCTTCCTATCATAAAGGAAATAGATGAAGAACCTTCTACCATGGATGTCAAAGGATTAAGTGCATCAAAAGAAGAATCTACTGAGAAAAATGTAGAAGAGTCAAAAGAGATAGGTGAGGAGAAGTCTAAGGACTTGGATTCCTCTATTTTGGAAGAGGAAGTCCATGAAGAAGTCAACATCTCTCTTCTGGATCCCCTTGCAGACTGAAGGAGAAGGAAGAAAAGAGGAGAAATTGAGTCAAGTAGAGGAAGAAAAGGGAAGAGAAGAAGAACAAACAGAGAAGATCTCTGATGATAGTTCTGAGGTTACAAAAGGAAAGAAGACTTAGTCTCCGGCAAGAGACACTGTAGAGGCAGTGAAGAAATTCTTGAACAAAGAGCTGATGGAGATAGATGAACCAGAACTTTTTCAAGGACCACTAAATTTTGATTCCCTCTCTCCGATCCAAATAATGAAGATAGCATCTTTTGCCCAAGCTAAAGCAAAAGAAAAGCTTTTGAAGTCTCACATGGAAGACTGTGAGCTGATAGAGATTGCATCCGGGATGCTAGAGAAGATCATGCCATCCTTCCAAAAGGAACCTTTAGCCTCTCCATCTGGTAACCTGAAATCTCTAGTAAACTCTGTCAACACTCATTTTGATTCTTTAGAGAAATCGGCAGAAGAAAAGGTCCAGAAAGAATTTTTGGGAAAGAGATTCTCTGAAGTACAGGGACTCATAGCTAATGATAGGAGAACCCTGGATATTGGGATAAAGAGCCTAGAAAATGCTCTTAAAGATGGTGGAGAAATGTCCAAATTTTGTCTATCCTGGTCTAAAGTGATAGAGGATATTGAAAAGAAGGTGAAAGAATAAGAAAGTAAACTATCAAGTCTATCTCAGAATTTTGATCCTCTCACCTCATCCATAATGAATCAAGAGTGCCAGGCTATTGCCATTATAAATGAAATAAAGAGGCTTGAAAAGGAGAAGAATATAATAAGCAGGATGAGTGAACTTAGAGGGATAATTATCCCTAAGTTAGAGGCAATGCATGTGGCCTTAATTGATGCTTAGACCACATCTCGGACCAGTGATTTGGTAGACTTAAGAAGGGTAGAAGCTTATACATTTTTGTTGAGTGGTCACATCTCAATTTTGGACAGAATGAAACAGAGTTGGGCAACAGAAGTTTTACAGTTGAAGACCACTTTTGCAGATATACTTAAGTATATGTAAGTATAACATGTATATATACTTATGCGGCTATGTATAGGTTGATTTTTGCAAATTTTGGTGTGCGGATTCCACCCTTTGCCATTGATGTCAAAGGGGCAGTGAGGAGGAGTGAAAAATGTGGAATCCAGCTAAGGGGGAGCTCCAGTAAAAGTGTACATAAGACAAAGCATCAGCCAAGGGGGAGTTTGCTACGACACTTAGTCATTTTTCACTAAGTGGTGCCATCAATGCCAAAGGGGGAGATTGTTGGGAAGAGACACTGTATGGCTTCATGAGTGTTGTCATTGATGGCAACAAAGTCCATCCCAAACATCTGCAACACATAGTATGTCTATACTAAAAGACAGATTGAAGAGTGTTTTGGTCTGGTGAGCAAGAATAAAGCATGCAGCAAGGTCTGACAATCAGGTCTGGATCTCTTAGATGATGTAACTCAGCAAGTTGCAGAATTGGACAAGTCAAGAGGAGTACCATGACTACTACATTCTAGAGATTGATCCTCTGGTGATGAATGAGTGAAAAGATATGAGCATCTAAGTGTTGGGTTCCTAATAGGCAGAGTAGACTGAGGAAGAACTGATTGACAGAGCATCAGACTTTAATCCGGATGAGAAATTGATGGTGATCAAGCTATTTGAGGGATCATACATGGTTGGCTGACATGATTGATGACTTCTATGTCTATGTCTTTGATATGCATCACATATTAAGCATGGATTCAACCGACAGATCAGTGTCTTGGAAATATCTTGAGTATTCTGGTTGCTGACTAGAAAGATGTTGAAATCCTTGATGCATATATATATACCAGATGGATTTTAGTATGAAGGTGAGTGTGTGTTGATATAATGTGCAAGGAAATGTAGAGAGAAGTGTGGAAACAGCAATACAAGTCTGGTATGTAACAGAACAATAGCACTAGAACAGAGGAAGAATAAAGTGCATTAAATCAGTATATTAAGCCTAACTGGAACTAAACCTCAACATTAATAGATGCTTGTCATTAGTTCAAACACCTGGTTACCTTCCATAAGCTTTGTAAATAGTAAGTCTCTTGTAGGCAGTGTGCCTCTTGTGAGCAGTGTGCTCAGGCAGTGAGCCCTAATTGGCAAGTGCCATTTTTGTACTTCTTATTCTTTTAACAGAGAATACAATCTTGGGTTAGTCACCCCATGGTTTTTCCCTTAATAGGGTTTTCCATGTTAAAATCATTGTGTTATGTGTGTTTATTTCTTTTCTTCTCTCATGATTAAATATGCTTATGTGTTTTGATGCTACTCAAATTAAAAATAGAAAAATAAAGTTATAAGAGATAACTGATTCACCCCCCCTCTCAATTATCTACCTTGTTTCCAATAGATACAATATAATATACATAAACATGGTAGACCTAGTGACTACTGGCAGCTCCCTCGCCCTGATCGCTAGCACTGGGTCCTGCACCTGTCCCCCTATCTCTTTGTGGCCCCATCACTAATGCTACAGATCAAGATCCACTTGTCCTCTGTGAACTTGAAGCTCTTGATCTACTCCTAAAGCTAGGCTGCCTCTGCTCTATCGACATAGCCCCATAGTACAAACCCCTATAATACTCTTCCTCACCTTGTACTCTCCGTAGCTCTGCCTATACCTATGTCAACTATGTGGTGAAATACAACGTAGCCCCATCTATACCCAATACAGCTACTACTCTATCACTCTCGCTAGTCATCCCCTGTAGCTGTTGCATAGTTGTATCCCTCTCTGTCCGTAAACCATCTGTCTTAGCCCTAATCACCTGCATCTACTGTATAGTAGTATCTCTCTCAACTCTCATCATCTATTCGCTCTGCCTAGCTGCATCTCTCTCTCTTGTCACCCTAGCAAGTGCACTGTCATCCTACCCATCCCCAGCCTGCATTCTAACCTATAACTGAGCCTAGTATGTCTGAGCCTGAGCCCTAGCATGTCGTAAGCCAATCACTGCCTGGTGTCTATCCAACTCCACTCTCCTCAACCTCATCTGATTCTGCTACCTCTATCTCCTCTCCTCTCTAATCCTCCTCCGCAGCTGCTGAATCCCAACATCATCACCTCCTAATATCTGTCCCTGATGCTGTGCAAGTATCTGAGGCTATCCCTGCACCTGTCCCTATATCTATATCCCTAGAGCTACTGGTATAGTAGCCTATGCTGGTGGATCCCATTATCGCCTCCTCTTGACTGGTCTCTCCATCCCTATCTCTCCTATCTCTCCAATCCGTGTTAGCCACGTCGGTCTTGCTGTTACCCAGTATGCATCATAATCTGGTAGCTTGCCTAGATCTTCAGGATCCTATCCCCACTGCCATACAACTGGATGTAGCCCCTCTCTCTCTACCAAAACTGTGTCAACCACTACCTCTAGCCCCCAGTCAAACACCTCCTATCGAGTCCTCCCAAAAATGGCATCATCAACTGGTACTGCCTGTGGTAACCCGAACTGTCTCAAAACCCTCTAGGGAAAATAGTGCTCTATAATGTATATCCCGCATCCAAAAATATATCTCACCTACCTAGCATAGACAAGCTCAGTATCCTCCTCATCCCATCTCTCACATCCTAGCCATGGCCTCCATATAAATCTATCTACCTCATCTAACATCCTCCGCTAGTACACTAGTCCTTTGCGCTACCGGTATGTCAAAGCTCCTCTATACATCCTAGCATAAGGCTCTCCTGCTGCTCTAACCTCCCATCCATCTGGTCTCGTCACTAGAATATGCTCATATGCCCATACATGTAAAACTGTAACTCCTATAGACATACTAGCCCTGAACATATATGCACAATCATGCAAGAAATGATAGAGCTATCCAAGCACACACTTTGCCCATGCTTATCTTGTCCCATAGGAGAACATACCCTCCATCACTGTTCCCCATCCTACTAGAAACCCTCTCGCTCACCTGTCTCCAACTTGCTATCTGATAATAGCTACTACCACTCACTGTAGTCTATCACATAGCTCCTCTATCCTCACCATAGTAATCTCTGAGCCCTCTGCTCTAATGTCTGGTGTCCCAAACAATCTCTTGAATGCAGCTGGACCCATATCAGGATCATAATCTACTTGATCCCCATCAATAGGAACACGTAGAATCTGCAACACATCCTCTAGTGTGATCGTAGCCTCTCCTGTCGACAACAAGAAAGAACTATTCTCGCTCATCCATTGCTCCACCATCTCCTTCATCAATCCTCGATGTGCCTACACCGGCTCCAATCTAGACACATGCTCTAATCTGAGGATCTCTAACACTAGCTGCTCCTCTGCATCCAACAATCTCACCAACCACAAATCCTTAGGATGTGGCTCTCGTGATAATAAAGGCGGTAGTATATCCTGCATCATTTCAATCATCATGTTAGTCCCTTGTGCTACATACAACTACTATAAAACTGAATTGTTTTCCTGCTTTACCTGCTTCTATCTACTGTAAGTGACTCCTTTTTCTATATGTGCTTATCTGTTGATCACATGCGACCTATTTTCTTACATGCACTTATTTCTCGCTTGTATGTGACCTAATTGTCCTATGCGACTGCTTATTGACCAAGTGTAAGCTATATTTTTATATGTGTATACCTTTTGCCTCTAAGCGATCTCTATCCTATAAGCGAGCATCTTTTCTTTACAAGCGAGCTAAACCTATATATGCGCCTACTTTTAGCCCATTAGCGACTTGCTTTTATCTATATGCACACTTTGCCTATGTTTGTCTAAGCAGACTAGAAGCAACCTGTTATCCCATACGTGACCAAGCCATGCCTATAAGCAACCTCAACTACCTTAAGTGACTTGTTTTTCTTCCTAAGCAACCTGAACTGCCTATCCTAAAACCTAGTCGCTTATGGTGATATGTGTGCATTTATGACGCTTCTAGCCTATCAAAATCACACTTTTAGCAAAAGTTTCAACACATACCAGTACACCTACTCCCTCTAGTCATCAATGTGTCCTAACTCACTCAGCACAATGATCTCTGCATGGAATCACCATCCTGATAGCTCTCCAACTCTCGTCACACAACAACTCTAAGGAGCTCTGGATCCCTCTAGATTTCTAAACACAACTGAGCACAAATGAACCTATTTTCCCTTGAAGGACCTACTTATAGCCCCTATCCAAACCATAATTCTTCTAAGCCAAAGCCTATTTTCTTTTGTATCATCCCATTTTTCTCCCACCCAACCCCTATTTTCTTCGTGTCAACCTTGTTTCATAGCTTTTCCTTTTATTTAATGCTCTAATCTGAGGATCTCTAACACTAGCTGCTCCTCTACATCCAACAATCTCACCAACCGCAAATCCTTAGGATGTGGCTCTCATGATAACAAAGGCAGTAGTATATCCTGCATCATTTCAATCATCATGTTAGTCCCTTGCGCTACATACAACTACTATAAAATTGGATTGTTTTCCTGCTTTACCTGCTTCTATCTATTGCAAGTGACTCCTTTTTCTATATGTGCTTATCTGTTGATCACATGTGACCTATTTTCTTACATGCACTTATTTCTCGCTTGTATGCGACCTAATTTTCCTATGCGACTGCTTATTGACCAAGTGCAAGCTATATTTTTTTATGCGTATACCTTTTGCCTCTAAGCGATCTCTATCCTATAAGCGAGCATCTTTTCTTTACAAGTGAGCTAAACCTATATATGCACCTACTTTTAGCCCATTAGTGACTTGCTTTTATCTATATGCGCATTTTGCCTATGTTTGTCTAAGCAGACTAGAAGCAACCTGTTATCCCATACGTGACCAAGCCATGCCTATAAGCGACCTCAACTACCTTAAACAACTTGTTTTTCTTCCTAAGCAACCTGAACTGCCTATCCTAAAACCTAGTTTCTTATGGTGATGTGTGTGCATTTATGACGCTTCTAGCCTATCAAAATCACACTTTTAGCAAAAGTTTTGACACATACCGGTATGCCTACTCCCTCTAGTCATCAATGTGTCTTAACTCACTTGGCACGATGATCTCTGCGTGGAATCACCATCCTGATAGCTCTCCAACTCTCGTCACACAACAACTCCAAGGAGCTCTGGATCTCTCTAGATTTCTGAACACAACTGAGCACAAATGAACCTATTTTCCCTTGAAGGACCTACTTATAACCCCTATCCAAACCGTAATTCTTCTAAGCCAAAGACTATTTTCTTTTGTATCATCCCATTTTTCTCCCACCCAACCCCTATTTTCTTCATGTCAACCTTGTTTCATAGCTTTTCCTTTTATCGCGAGCCAACCCAGCTCTTCCTAGTTAGCTTGGCTTACCTCTCAAGGGGGCATCACCTGCCAGTTACACTGGGGCATAACTTTGTTTCTTAAGCAAATTATCGTATCTTCTGACACAACGCTCTAACGAACATCATATCAAAGAGGGGCAAAATGTAGACAGCCAAAATTGACCTAATTATCACTAGCATTCAAATATTGCATTATCCATCATCTGCATTGGTCTAACACACTTGAGCAATTTCCCTAACACACTTATTTCTTCTATTAATTAAATAAATTTCTATTTATTTAATTAATTCATTGGCTATTTCCTCTAAGCTATAATTCAACAATCTTTAATTATTTAATTATCTTCTTTCTATCTATTTTAATTAAATAAATTTTATTTATTTAATTAAAAATCCCTTCATAATCCCACTTTCCAATTAATTAAATAAATTTTATTTATTTAATTAATTTCTCTTATCATTCATCTCAATGAGCTGACATGTGTGCCTCTTTTATTTAAAAACATGTGTGGTACTACATCTTTTATTTAATATCTTTCACATGTAGTACTTTTTATGTACATGGTCACACATAAGCCTTATCTTCCCTTCCACTTGTCATCTACACATTCACATATGTCTATCATTTAATCTTAGCCATTCACATAGCCACCAAATCTCCACCGTTGATTGATTTTGGTTGAGTTCTATATAAACTATTAGATTCAGGATAGACAACTGAGAGAGGGGGTGAATCAGTTGTCAAAAACTTTCTTTCCAACCACACACTTAAATCCTCTTAGGATATTAATAAATCAATCATGGAAACATAATGCATTAAACCAAGAGCAGAAACACATCAACACATAAGACACTAAGATTTTAACGTCGAAAACCCGGTTAAGGGAGAAACCACGGGGTGATTAACCCAAGATTGTATTCTCCGTTAGAAGAATAGAAAGAACAAAATAGCACATGCCAATTAGGACTCACTGCCTACAAGAGACTCACTATCTACAAAAATAATAACTATCACATACTTGAACTAGAGAATAGCATCTTCACCATGCTTGAATCAATTCCATTTAAGCCCAAAAACTTCTGCTCTGCCTTTCGCTCTCTTCCTCACTACCACACTCACATCTCTACAAGACACACTTTGAAAAGACTTTACAACATATATATACAAGACATCAACTTAGGAATAGTCATCTAAGTCAGAAAACATCTATAAGAACATCAGCAAGATGTGTAACTCATCCGGTCGGCTAGTCTCAAGAAGAACACCATCATCCAGAGGTTATTCTTCAATTGTGAGCTCCAACCCCAATGCAAACCACCAACATGATCTGGACACAATCCAAAGACCTCCACAAGATTTCTTGAATCACCAAGAACATCTGCACTTCATCTGCTTACTGAAATCCTTCTCTCCTTCATCTGGAACCTCAAGAACATAGTCTGTCACCACTGTCACAAAGGAATAGATACTTGCAGACCTTCAAACCATGAACCAATCAAGTTGACACTTCACAAAGACTTCCTCAACACTCCCTCAAATCCGTAGAATAGGATAATGCATTTCTAGATCTCACCGGACCTATCTATGTCACTCTATCACCTCTGAACACCTGCCGGAACTGGTTTTACTTGAATGGCCACAACTTCTTCAGATCTTCATGTGGACCTCTGAAATCTTTATTGGATCACCTTAAGACACATATCTACAAACCCTTTAAACTACATCCTCTGATCCTCATCTTATCTTGGACTTTTACCTTACTGTCTTCATTATTCTTCTTTGTTCCTGATTAGGACTAATTTTCTCAATATCCTCAGCACTCATCCCATCTAATCCTTTTCATCAATGCAACAGGAGTATGTTGACATCAATGACAACACCGGTTAGGCCCATACTTGCAACAATCTCCCCCTTAGTCATTGATGGCAACATATGATGTGAAAAACTATTTTGACCACCAAGACAAGAACTTTTCTTTACTAACACAACTCCCCCTATCACCAACAACCATTCACTTGTCTTCTCTTTATTTACTGCTCCCCCTTTGTCAGTCACCACTTGTTTTTCACATGTCTTCTCTCCCCCTTTGACATCAATGGCAAAGGGCACATACTTGCAATTCCACCATTTCAGAATCATACCAGCTGCTCCCCCTGAGTAGTAGCTCATCATCAATCTTGATCACAAGATATGACTATGATATCCACCAGACTGATGCACATCAGTGCACCTTAGTTCATCACCGGAGGGGCGATAACCCCTAACTTCTCCCTGAGATACTCAAAAGAGTCCTTAGGTAGAGGTTTAGTAAAGATGTATGCAATCTGATCCTTGGAGGGCACAAACTCCAATCTAAACTTCATTCTTGTTCACTTGCTCTCTCAGAAAGTGAAACTTGATAGATATATGCTTAGTCTTTGAATGCAACACCGGATTCTTAGATATATTTATTGCACTTGAATTATCACAGAAGATTGTGATAGGCTCCTCATACTCCACTCTTATGTCTCTTAGCATTTGTTTCATCCACAAAACTTGAGTGCAACTACCTGTTGCTGCAATATATTCTGCTTCTGCAGTGGACAGAGATATTGCCTCTTGTTTCTTGCTCAGCCAAGAAACTAATCTCTTCCCCAAAAGAATGCTCCACCACTGGTACTCTTCCAGTCATCCACATCTCCTACCCAATCTGCATCTGTATATGCATGAAGAGAGAAATCATGATCTCCGGGATACCACAATCCATACTCAACTATTCCTTTTAGATGTCTAAATATTCTCTTGATTTCCATGACATGAGATTCTCTAGGATCAGCTTGAAATCTAGCAACAAGACCCACAACATTCATAATGTCAGGTCTAGTTTGAGTGAGATACAACAATCTTTCAATCATAGACCTATACTTTTTTTTATCAGCCTTAGGAGAGTCATCTTTGTCCAATTTACATATGGTTACCATAGGAGTATTCATTGGTTTTGAGTCTTCCATCCCAAATTTCTTCAACAATTCTTTCACATATTTGGTCTGAGAAATGAAGATTCCTTTCTTTGTTTGAGTGATTTGTAGACCCAAGAAGAAATTAATTTCCCCAAGCATGGACATCTCAAATTCACTTTTCATTTGATTTGCAAAAGTTTTACACATACTATCTCTTCCTCCAAAAATGATATCATCAACAAACACTTCAACAATCAAGATGTTTTCATGATCAATTTTGAAATACAAATTACTATCAGCAGTACCTTTATTGAAACCAATCTTCAAAAGATGCTTATCCAATCTTTCATACCAGGCTCTTGGGGCTTGCTTTAGTCCATACAGGGCTTTCTTCAACTTGCAGACAATTGAAATCTATCCAGTTGCTCAATGTACACTTCTTCTTCCAAGTCACCATTCAGGAAGGCAGACTTGACATCCATCTGATACACTTTGAAATCCTTGAAGGCAGCAAAAGCAAGAAATAATTTGATTGCTTCAATTCTTGCCATTGGAGCAAAAGTTTCTTCAAAATCAACTCCTTCTATTTGAGAGTAACCCTTGCAGACCAATCTGGCTTTATTTCTGATTACTTCACCAACTTCATTCGGTTTGTTCTGGAAGACCCATTTTGTTCCAATCACATTCTTGTTTCTAGGTCTGGGAACAAGATCCCAAGTGTGATTTTTCTCAATTTGCATCAGCTCTTCCTCCATTGCCTTAGTCTAGTTTTCATCATTGCAAGCTTCATTTACTATCTTTGGTTCAATCTTAGAAATCAGACAATACTCATCTGAATCTTAAGCAATTCTCCTTCTTGTTTGTACACCTTTTCCTTTATCACCTATGATCTGATCTTCAGAGTGGTTCAGTCTTACATACCTAGGAATTTTGGGAGTTTCTTGCACTTTTGATTCTTGATCAGGCTCATTGAAACTCATCTCTTCTTCCTAATTTACCGGATCAGTTTGAATCTGAATTGCAAAAGGGGCTTGGGCTCCTTGAATCAAAACACCACTCTGATCATCTTCATCATATTCATAAAACCTTGAGGGTTTTTCAATTCTTTCATCAACCTTCACATTTGTACTTTCTATAATCTTTCTCAGTCTCTTGTTATAACACTGGTATGCTGTGCTTTGAGTAGAGTAACCCAAGAATATTCCTTTATCACTTCTAGCATCAAACTTGCCTAGATCTTCATCTCTTTTGATGTAACATTTTCTACCAAAGACTCTAAAATACCTCACAGTAGGAGTGATGCCAAACCAAAGTTCATAAGGAGTCTTACGGGTATTGCTTCTGATTTGAACTTAATTGAGAGTATAGACTGCAGTGCTAACAACTTCTCTCCAATAGATCTGAGGAATGTTTGCTTCCATCATCATTATCCTAGATGCTTCCTAGATGGTCCAGTTCTTTCTCTCCACTACTCAATTCTGCTGTGGAGTCCTAGGAGTAGACAACTATCTCTTTATTCCATGTTTCTAATAGAATTCTATGAACTCACCGGATGTGAATTCTCCACCTCTATCAGATCTCAGACACTTTAATTTTAATCCGGTTTCATTCTCTACCATAGCCTTGAATATTTTGAATTTTTGAAAAGCTTCTGATTTCTCTTTCAGAAAAGTTACCCACATCATCCTAGAATAGTCATCAATTAGTAACATGAAGTATCTATCACCTTGCACACTCTTGATTCTTTCCGGATCACATAGATCAGTATGAACCAAGTCCAATCTTCTGGTAGAAGATTGTTTTTTGCTTTTAAATGAGACTCTGCTTTGTTTTCCCAACTGGCATTATTTGCACAAACTATTTGTAGGTTTCACTAGTTTTGGAAGATCTCTTACAGCCTGAGTGTTGCTTATCTTGATGATATTATCAAAATTCACATGACACATCCTCCTATGCCATAGCCAACTCTGATCAACTTGCACAAATAGACAACTTTTACTGGTACCAACTAAATGGAAGATAGTACCTTTTGTCTGAGTACCGGATGCAATCTCTGTTTCGAAACTTTCAAAGATCTTGCATTTTCCATTCTTGAATTGGAGATCATAGCCTTTGTCCACCAACTGTCCAACATGAGTAGATTGTGCTTCAATCCTTCAACATACAGTACATTACTGGTTTTGTTCTTTACATCAAAAGAAATAGTTCCTCTACCTCTGATTTTGCCAGCAGAATTATCACCAAACTTTAGCACTCCTCCTTCATACCTTTCCAAATCTAAGAACTTATTTTTGTGATCTGTCATATGGTGAGAGCATCCATTGTCTATGACCAAATCATCCTTTTCTTCAACTTGGGCAGCCAGAGCTCTTTCTACAACTTTATGATTGACATATTTAGAGGGCATTGGATCTTCTTCCTTAATGGCAATAAACACCCAATCACTTCCAGATTTGTTTCTTGTCACTGATTCATCATCTGTTACTCCTTCATTATCATCCTCTTCATGAACATAGTAACAATTCTTTTGGAACGTTGATCTGTTAGGATTTGGCCTTGAAAATCTTTTCGGACACTTTGAGGCAAAATGACCAATCTTGTTGCAGTTAAAACACTTCAAAGGCAATTTCCCTTCATACTTACTAGATCCTCTTGGCAGTCTTTTTGCAATAAGGGCTTCAAGCTGAGCAGTTTTAGTTTCTTCTTCTTCCAAGTCCCTTTTTGCTTTTTCATACCATGATAGTTTCCTTGAAGAGTTCTCTCCCAGATCAAACCTTTGTTTTCCTTTTACAGAAGCACTGGCTTTGAATGTTGATTTAGTCTTGGGGGGGACATCTCCAAACTCAATCATTTCAAATGCAATCAATTTACTAGCCAATTGATCTCTTGTGACAGTTGTATGGGCTCTGAATTTTTCAATGGCAATAACCTTGATTTTATAGGAAGTAGGAAGGGATCTGAGAATTTTGCCAACAATTTCATCTTCATCCAAGACACCACCAACACATCTAGTTCCACAAACAAGCTCATTTACTCTTGGCATAAAAGTAGTGATATTTTCATCTTCTCTCATCTTCAGATTTTTAAATTTTCCTTTTAGACTTTGTAGCCTTGCACATTTAACATACTTGTCTCCTTCATGCCGAAGTTTCAGTTTTTCCCAAATCTCAAAAGCAGTTGGTAGGTCAACAACATTTGAAAGCTCTGAATCAGATAATGCACTTAGAAGAGCTTCTATAGTCTGCAGATTGTTTTCAACATCTATGATTTCACTTTGGGATTTTGGGCCACCCTATGGAGGAGTATACTTCGTTGAAGCCATGTTCCAGTACCGCATTCCCATACATTGCAAGTGACATTTCATGCGACTTTTCCAGAGATTAAAATTGATTCCTTCAAGCTTTGGACTATCTTTCTTGTAGGATGACATCCTGGATCTCCTCAAATGGTTAAGATATTTTAGAGGAACTTATCTCTGATACCAATTGTTAGATTCAGGACAGACAACTGAGAGGGGCGGTGAATCAGTTGTCAAAAACTTTCTTTCCAATCACACACTTAAATCCTCTTAGGATATTAATAAATCAATCATGGAAACATAATGCATTAAACCAAGAGTAGAAACACATCAACACATAAGACACCAAGATTTTGACGTGGAAAACTTGGTTAAGGGAAAAACCACAGGGTGATTAACCCAAGATTGTATTCTCTGTTAGAAGAATAGAAAGAATAAAATGGCACATGCCAATTAGGGCTCACTGCCCGAGCACACTACTCACAAGAGGCTCACTACCTACAAGAGACTCACTATCTACAAAAATAATAAGTATCACATACTTGAACTGGAGAATAGCATCTTCACCATGCTTGAATCAGTTCCATTTAAGCCCAAAACTTCTTCTCTGCCTTTCGCTCTCTTCCTCACTACCACACTCACATTTCCACAAGACACACTTTGAAAAGAATTTACAACTCCATATATACAAGACATTGAATTAGGAATAGTCATCTAAGTCAGAGAACATCTATAAGAACATCCGCAAGATGTGTAACTCATCCGGTCGGCCAGTCTCAGGAAGAACACCATCATCCGAAGTTTATTCTTCAATTGAAGCTCTAACTCCAATGCGGACCACCAACATGATCTAGACACGATCCAAAGACCTCCACAAGATTTCTTGAATCACCAAGAACATCCACACTTCGTCTGTTTACTGAAATCCTTCTCTCCTTCATCCAGAACCTCAAGAACACAATCTGTCACCACTGTCACAAAGGAATAGATGCTTGTGGACCTTCAAACCATGAACCAATCGAGTTGACACTTCACAAAGACTTCCTCAACACTCCCCCAAATCCGCAGAATAGGATAATGCATTTCCAGATCTCACCAGACCTATCTGTGTCACTATGTCACCTCTGAATACTTGTCAGAACTAGTTTTACTTGAACGGCCACAACTTCTTCAGATCTTCATGCAGACCTCTGAAATCTTTATTAGATCACCTTAAGACACATATCTACAAACCCTTTAAACTGTATCCTCTGATCCTCATCTTATCTTGGACTTTTACCTTACTGTCTTCACTGTTCTTCTCTGTTCCTAGTTAGGACTAATTTTCTCAATATCCTCAGCACTCAGCTCATCCAATCCTTTTCATCAATGCAACAAGAGTATGTTGACATCAATGACAACACCGATTAAACCCATACTTGCAACATAAACACCCTCTCATTCCATACTACATAGATCCATCATTCATATAGCATCTACATTATCATCCTGAGCATATTGAGCACTTTAGCATCCATCTAGCATATTAGCATTATCATCCATCCATCATGGAAGCTTTTATCTTCATAATTGTTCATTATTGAAGAAGCAATCCACATCATAAACAAGGAATCATACAATCTAGGTGATATTGTTCTTGAATTACATGCTTTTGATTTCATTTGGATTAGATTCTTTAATGATGGTAGGGTTAGGTTTTCATTGCTATGCTTGATCTTATTAACCTGATTTTTTACCTATGACATTTCCAACTCCAATTCTTCTTCTGTCGTAAGCTATTATTGCATTATCACTCGCAAATTAACTGAGTTCACTAGGTAATCAATCTAGTTCACTCCCTAATCAATCCTTGTTAACTCTTCAATCAATTGAGTTAACTTTTCAATCAATTCCACCTCTCATGACCTCTTCCAACCTATAAATACCCTTCACCTCTTCATTATTTTACAAGTTGAGCAAATTGAAGAATACTCTTCTCATCTTCACAAGCTTTTTCAAGCTTCTTCCTAGGCCTTTGAGCCTCTTTCTTCATTTCTTTCTTTATTTCTTCAAAGCTTCAAAGATTTCATTGTTGCATAGCTTCAAATCTCTTCCACGAGGGCAAATTCATTGTGCACACAGCTCTTGCTAGTTTTTACTCTCCAACTTAGCATTCAAATGCTCTTAGAGGATGAAGGTGCCTTTTGCTTTATTCATTGTTCAACCAAGCAACATTACACTACGTCATTCTATACCATTGTGCTCAACCAAAGCTCTCATTGAGCTCAAACAAGCTTCATCAAAGCTTCCTTTTTCTTCTTTGTGCTCTTTTTTTTGTCATCAAGAGGATCTCCCACTACTTCAAAAGGACTCGAGGTTGCCAATATTAAGGATTTCTGAGGGTAGTGGAGTCACACAAATCTTCATTTCTCTTAGGTTCCTTCATTGTTTTGTTCAATTTATAGTAATTAGAAAACCAAATTTGCTCTTGGGAACAGTAAAACATTACTTTTTCCTTGATAATTAGATCTTGCATGTTAGATTAGATGTTTTCTTATTTCTTGATCTAGATTATTAGAAGAAGCATTTCCATTTTTTTAGATTAGATTACTTCAAAACCATGGAAAACCAAAAAACATAGATCAACATTGCATTAGGAAAAATCATATTAGACTGCATACATATTTCCCTTTCATAGATTTAAAATCACTTTTCATTTCTAAAATACTAAAAAAACACAAAAATACATTTTTGCATATCACTTAGCTTTGCATGCATATAGAAACCCTAGAATAGACAAAATTGTAAACCCTCGATACCATCATGAGGTAACCACTATTAAATGATTCAACCAAACCCTTGATCACATCACAAGGTAAAAATAAGTCAAAACACAAGTCAAACCCTAGGCCAAAACCCTAAATCTAGTTAAGGTTAGTAATCACACATCTACCTCTATCCTGGCTCACAAATGTGCTTAGGAGTGAGAGGAGAGTGGCTGGGGGCTATCTGTGACGAGATTGAGGAGATTCATCCATGATAGCAAGAAGAAGCCTTTACTCTATCACAAGGAGACCCATTTGTTCTCTTGTTGTTAGAAGAAACTAGACAACTCCAAATACAACAAGAACTCATCCAACACATTGAGAGACAAGAGAACGTAAATGAGAGAAATTGCTTACCCACGTAGAGGTGGAATCTAAGAAACTGCAACAGAAGAAGAGAAATTAGTGACCCTTCAGGTCATAGGATTATCTCAACTACAACTTTGATCAAAATGAAACATTCAACATAGCACACGACAACAAAGGATGTAGTACTTGCCCACCCCTCTCCGTGAAGTCCATCTCTCCAACGAGCCAGACCCCCGCTGTGTCTCGCCTCCTCTCGACTAGCTACTTCCACGTGAGTGAGAGTGACATGGCGGATCACCCTGTGGCAAGGAGGGAAGGGTCCGTGTGCATGCCAAAATCTGACTTGATAGCCCTAGGCAACCAGAGTCATGATTTTGAGCGTACATATTTTTGTGAACCTGACGTGAAGAGAAAAAACCTTTTGGTTGACCTTTTTGCGCTTCATTGCAAGATCCCACTTTTATTTAACAAATCCTTTTGGGATGGATTCAAATTTAGGGGATATCCAATAGATGACCCATAACTTATGGGTTTTTAAAAAGCCCACATATTGGTCATTCAACTTGAATAAATCAAAACTTGCCAAGAATGCAAAATCTATCAACATGACCAATCTGTAACAAGCCAAAGGAAAATAACTACTCAAATACACAATGAGGTGAGTTATAAAAAGAAAAGCTTGCAAGAAGCTTGGGGGCCACCAAAACCTCCCCATGTAATGCATCAAGATAAAATGTCTATGACATGTGAAGTGTCATCAAAAGGAATGAGTAGGGTTAGTCAAACCCCCGCACAAAGAAATCCATCTCAAGGTTTTAAAACTCAAAGAATGGAAGAAGCCTCACTCACAGGCCTTATAGAAAAATTGGCCCAATAAATAAGGACCCTTGAAGCTAAAAATGGTTGTCAAAGCAAAATTCAAGAAAAACCTAGGGCACAGGGAAATCATTTCATTGATAAGATTGAATCAAATTAGGGGGCAATACAAAATCTTCATTATCCAAACTTCCATGAAACATACAGGCATCCCTTGCCCTCACAATACAACATGACAAGTCTCAATCATATAGGTGGGATTTCTATGATGCAAGATCAACCACAAATGATCACACCCAATTTTCAAAACATAAACATGATGCCATCTAGTCATCCAACTTTTTTAGGATATCAACAATCTAGCATACCCTTTCAACAAACACAACAAGCTCCACTTGAAGGGATAATGTTTGGAGGAACAAAATCCTCTACACATAATTGCCTCCTAGGAACATACCTCAAGTATTTAAAGGAGCCTATTGACTACAACATTCGTTAGGTTATACTACCACGGCCTCTCCCTAAGCTTCCAAAATTTAAAGGAGAGGGTGATCCCTCTCTCATATCAAGACTTATATCATGGTAGCCTGAGAACTCCTTCCTTGGGATGGGGTAACCTAGCAAAGATATTTCGATAAACTTTAGAGGAACTATCACGCTAGATTGGTACTATCGACTTCTAGAAGCATTGATCCACTATTTTCTACAACTCATCGATCAATTTGTGGATGCCTTTGTGATAAACAAATTGGTCAAGATAGGAATATGAGAATTTCTAAAAATCAAACAAGAAGCCAACGAGTTGGTTGGACATTTTATCACACGATGGAGGAAAGTTCTCTATTCTTCAACTAGCATGCCAAACATGAATCATAGAGAACTTTGTGATCTCTTCTTACATGCTCTCAACAATCAGATATGAGAACAAGTCCAAAAAACTCCCTTACAAATCATATGAAGAAGCACTCAAAAGTACCCTTAGAATTGACCAAGCTGCTATTGATAGTGGAAGAAGGGAGTATGATGCCAATGGAAGGTTGATAAATCATGATAGAAATAATGAATCTTTGACAAATGATCAAGATGTAGATGGGTCAACAAACACTTTCCCATCAAGGAACTACAATTGTGACTACAATAGTCATACAAATTTGGGAAATGAAAATGCCAACAACTATCCCCCAAGAATCAACAAGAAGTCTTACAACAATTGTCATAAACCTCAAGATCGCAATCATGATAAATATTGCTCTTTTCACAAGAGAAGGGGGCATAAGATCAAGTCATGTTAGGGGTACCATCATTTTATATCAAATCTCCCAAAATGTCGATAAAAAGTATTCATGGATACATTCTCACAAGATGAAGAACTTAGTCCCAACACCTTTCACAAAAACACCATAGGCCTTGTGGAATTAGATAAAGATCAAGAAATTTGTGTCATACAAGGACCAAAACAACCATATGACACATCCAAAAATTCAAAATTTTCTCACAGGCTAGAGCTTATAAAGAGTTCTCCTACACACAAGAATGCTCTCCTCAAAGCCTTAGATCTAGGCCATATAGTTCAAAACACTCCAAGTGATAAGTGTTCTTCTTCAACATTTGATTTTGAAAAGTTACCCTCAGACAATGACATACCTAAAAAAGATGACCTCCCCCTTATTGATCATGATGTTAGTCATAAACAGACATAGAATAAAAGTACACATTAACCTTTATTCATCTTGAAAGATACGATGAATTCAGAGAATTCATGATCTCAAGTGTCTGTTGATTAGGTCTTAATCTTTTGACATTACTCAGAGGTTAATGTGTGTTGCTGTTTCTATTTTGGGGCCTTACGTAGATCTCATCAGTAAGATAATGTTTCCTGTAATGATGCTGCACCGAGAGTTATTTCTACATAGAATATACTTCAAATATTGTGTCTATCTTTGAATCTTTGCATGATATTTGTCATTTTAACATACTTTAACCTCATATATGCTGAATATGTTCAGTTATCTACGGGATGTCTGCATATTTGTATTATCTGCTTAAGATTGTCAATTATTTGCAATTGTGATGATGAAATGATCTGAAATTAAAAGAAATTGAAAGAAATACTTCAAATTAATGTTGAACCTTCAGCTATTGAACCACATATACATCAGATACAATCATGAAGAGAAGAAATCAAACCATATGTTCACCAGGACATTCCACAGCTAGATACAGTCGATGCTAACTTCAAAGGAAAGGTATGAAAGAAACACATGTAAGTCAATATGCACTCCAAGGGACGCAACAAATCATAGCATGTATCAAGAAATCATACACTGATTACTCAAGATTTATTATGGATTGTAATCAAAAGAGTCTTCTCATTCATTAAGTATGCAAGAACATATATGTATACAACAACTTTGAAATAAGCCCTGAATATTTCAGCAAATAGATTTCAATTAAGTTTTGAATGTTTAAAATGAAGCATCCCTACACCTTTTATAGAATAAGGTGAGGGAGCGGTTACAATTGATCTACGATTAAGATTTATCTATTTAAGATCTACGGTTCACATTTCACTTTGACCAAGTCAATCTTTTCCACACGGTACAGGTTGCCAGCTGGCAACCATCTGGGTAACTCATACTTTCATAAGTACCTAATGCATATATTCCCTTTATGATGCATCCTAATCAGGTTCTTTGTCATCATCATCACTTTCACCGCTCTCACTATCTTCATCATCATGGTGATTATCTCTCTGAATATGGACCTGCATGGATGTCTGGATATCTTCATATAATTGTACTATTATCTCTATCTCCTCGCCATCTTGAGTTCTTGCTTTGGTGATGGCATGTTTATGCACCTGATACTTGCTCCGAAGATTCTCTAATTTACTTTTCCTACTGCTGGATGTCTCATTATAATGCTCCATCTTAATTCTGATCCTCATGATCTTATCCAAAGTTTCTTCTGTCAAGTGATATAAGGGATCATCAACTTCCTATTGAAAATTGTTATGTAGAGCTTTAATTTCAAACTCCTCATCTTGATTTTCAATCTTTCCTTCTGCATCTCCTTCTAATGTTTCCAAAACTTCTGCCTCATGTGACATCATATCATGTAGTTTCATGCTGATATCTCTTAGTTTGATGTTGCATTTTTGGAGCACATCACATTCAAATCGGACATCCTTGTACTAGATATCAATCAATAGTGCATTATTATTATTTAGCAGTTGGTTGCTTATTAGGATCTATGGATCAATCCTCTTCATTTCACTCAAGGCACTAAAGGTTTTCTCCAACTGAAAGGATCTCTTCCCAATCTCCATCTATAGTTTATCAACTTTTCCCCTAGAGTTACCTAAAGAATTCCACCTCTTCAAAGAGATATTTACTACTTCTTCTGCTCCATCAAATGTGGATAACATCCACTTTCTCATTATGGAGGACTCATGTTTCATGAGATCCAATTTATTTACCTCATCCTGAGAAATAGCAGTCAATGGGACTGCATGACCACTAGATGTATCATCAGGATTAATTAACCTTCGTATATATGCCTGCAGCTGAGCAATGTGCTCTTTATGCTGCTTATTCTTCTCTTTCTCTCTCTTAACTCTTTGAGTTAATGAATCAATAATGTCTTTACCCTCCTGGCCTTCTTGATCCTCATTAGCAAATCCCAAATCTACTATAGTAATCTGGAACTCATCCAGAGTGATCTTGCCATTTTCATTATCAACTGCAGGAACAACTACCTGGGCTGTTCTCCTGCCTGTATCAGGATCCCTTCGTATTGCAGAAGTTATTCTAGCCTTCCTCTTTGGCTTTATTAGGGTTTCTATAAATAATGTGTATGCATCAAATTCGTGTATCTCTATACCTGATTCTGCATCAATTTCTTTCTCCAACCACTGAGGAATCTGATCCTTTGGTTGTTGGTCTCCATCATCATCATGATGATCACCCTAATCTTCAGTGTCCACCATCATGTTCGATGGTGAGGGTGATCTTATTTTTTCTTCCTCATGACGTTCCTCATGAAGGTGATTTTTAGGTATATCCTCCTGTTGAGGAACTTCCTTTTCTAGAGGGTGATCCTATTGATCATCGGCGTGTTTATCAAGATCCTAATCTTTTGCTTCCTCCATGGGTGTCTCATCTACCTTGGGGATTTCCTCATCACGAGGCATATTTGTTTTCACAGATATTAATGTATCTACCTTGGGTGTACCAACCTGATTTGTAACTACAATTTGTTCTACAGTTGTAACAATTACTTCTTGTACCTTGTGGTCTTCAGGACCAGATATTTCTTTATCTTCTTTGTCCTTTGGTGGGACCTCTACTGCTTTGATTTCAGATGATGCATCATGTTGTTGCTAACCTACACCTGGAGCTCTGCTCTCCACTTCTTTCTGTTTAACCTCTTCGACGTTTTCTGTCCTTTTAGGTGTACCTGATGTATCTTTAGGATCTACATCCTTCACATATGTCAAATTTATTGTTGCAGGACTTGTCACCTGATCAACTAATGCATCGAGTCCTATTTGTTGAGCAATCTTCTCTGGACTCTTTTCCTTTTCTTGCTCTATCTGCTTTAGCTCTTTTGACACCACTTGCACTGCCGGGGTTCCATGAGGAGTTACCCGGATACTAGTAGCAAGGGTTTCCATTCTTTGTGCAGTTACATCCTTCACCACCTCATCATCAGATAAGTCAATTGTTTCATCCAATGAAACTAGACCACTTTGCACTGCCTTAGAGGCTTCTTTCAATTGTTCTTCTACTTGTTCAGTTTTGAACTTCATAATGGTGGGAAGTGGAACATTATGTTGCAATTGCTTCTTAAATACTTCCCCACCTGTTCCCTTCAACATTATGGGAGCTTGTTTTATTTCACCTCTCATAGAAGTCCTTGGTTTCTTAGGTGTAGTGGCTACCACCTGGGGTGCTTTTCTCTTCCTTGTGAAGGATAGAGGGCCTTCTTCTTCAGATTCTTCTTCTAAAGGAATATCCTTCTCTTTTTTCTTATGTGATGCTTGATCCTCTTCATATGTAATAGCAGGTTGTGCAGTTGGCTTCTGGATCTGTTTGGCTCTTTATTTATCCTGAGGAGGCTATGCTGATGATGCTGATGCTTGTCCAGATCCTGGTGCATCTTCAACTGGCACCATCACTCTTTCAACTATAACCCCTTTGGGTTCAATATCAATTTTCTTACCTCTTGGAGGTCTTTTGCTTTTCTTAGGAGGTGGTACTCTTTCTCCTTTAGTCTTTCTCTTCTCAATTAAGAAGTCATCATATTCATCCTCAGCAATTTCCTGTCTTTTCTTCTTGTTGTCCACTGTGATGACAACCCCCCTTTTCTTCAATACATTTATTTGCTCATCCACCCAAGCTTGGGTTAGCTGTAATATCCTGCCTGTGAATGGATCTAAGGAGATATCCTCCTGTATAGTGAGATCCGGTGCCGAGATGGTATCATTATATATCTTTTTCTCTTCATATTCATCAGCCATGATCCTTCCATCATCTTTCTTCAGCTGTGTCGGGACAGATATGCAATCAAAGGTCCTGATTTGGTTAAGTGTTAACCTTTGATACCTTCTTCTTCGGGCTTCAGCTTCATCTTCACAATCTGCCTAGAAATCTTCAAGGCTCCTTCGATGGATGGGTTTCCCCATGATCTTCTGCATCCTCCCATATGGATCATATGATCTTACTAATGGAAAAGGCTAGAAATTCATCAGATTTAGACTAGCTATGGCCTTCTTGATATTCTTAGAGTCTTGGCACATATACCAGCCCATTGTGACTGGAAACAATACTGGTGGGAGCTTATTGTTTGCTTTATAGGCATTCAATATTGTAGAGATTTGTCTTAGAAATTCCATTAGGACAACTGCATCTGTAGGGTACCTTGGGAGCATGAGAGGCTCCCCCTGAAAACCTTCAATCATGATATAGGAGAAAGTGGCAAATTGGATAAACTAGGCTCCATGCCTGTAGATAACTTCTTGAGCATCCATGCTCAATCTCTTGGTTCTATCTTCTTCCATTGTTCTCACCAAGTGCATAGAGAATGCATCATTTACCAACTTGTAATCCTAGAAATAATTCACTCTTTGGAGTTGGGGATGATGATCCTATATATGTGCATCATTTGTTGTGCCACCAATCTTTCCATCTGTAATCAATGCATTAAATGTACCCTTGTAGGCACATGAATAAACTATGTATGAGGTCATGTAGAAGGAACAATCTATACCTCCCAGGTTCATCAAATGCTCATCTAGAGCATCACTTATCATTTTGGCCCACATTGGCTTGTTATCCGTGTAGAGGCACATCATGATGAATGCATACATCCAGTCCTTAAAACTTCCAGCATCAAGCTGACCTGTCACTCTGCTGAGCAGGGCTATCATATATTGGTACTCATAATCAAAGTTGAATTTGTATAAATGAACAGGAAGGTTAGTTGCTGCAGGATAGGGGCTATTCTTTGCCCTCCATTGATACATCTTCTTCCTAGCATCTTTCTTGTTATTTTCATATTCTACTTCCAATTTCCTCAAATCAATGTTGGCAACTTTCTTGCCCAATGGTAAACTGAAAGTGGTAGCAATGCCCTTGATAGACAAATCAACATATACTCTGCCATGCTTCTCCACCTTTCTTGTTTGTGGGTTATAATTTCTTGCACATTTAATAACCAGCTCAGGGGTTTCCATGGAGTAGGGAAAACCAACCGCATTCCACATTCTAGATACAAAAACTACATCTAGCAAGGAGCTGTTATTCTTCTCATCACTCATTTTTGCTGACCATGCAGCTAGATCCGTATTTCCTTGGTGCGTATCTGTGATGGCTCCGTATTTGAATTGAACACCCCCAGGATGAGCAAACATCAGTTTTAGGAATTCTGCCTCTGACTTAGCTAACCGCTTGTCCGCCATGGATGCCTACAATTAACACAACTTGGTCTTACAATTGATACATATAAAAGCATGCATATACATTACATATTCATTATTCATCATGCATACTATTATTCTTTCCACATTTCATTTATCCTGACATGCATAATTTGAAATTTCAAACCAGAAGACCTCATAATACCTGGATATGCAGAATATGACAACCAGAGGGTTTCAAATTACCTACCTAATGCACTTATCCTCTTGATTATCATCTGAAATGAATTCAATTACCAACAGTGCTCTCGTATCCCGCTCTGGTGCAAGCTATATGCGTCCACTGGTGGCCTTATGAGGATTTGTAAGTTTAGAACTCTGTAAGAACTTGTTTATCACAGGGTAAGTGTGAAATGAATTTGTAAATCACTTTTAACCTCTCCACTTAGGCAAATTAGTGAAAATTAGGGCGAATTAAATGCAACCTCTGATTTTATCGTACGAAACTTCTGGATCCTGCCAAGTGTATGTATCAGGTTCGTAATCGGCGGGAACCACCTACCACATCTGTATGTATTTAATGTTATGATGACGAGGCAGGGGTGATCTCTAAAGATCAGGTGATATTCTGAATGTCAAGTGATGTTAGGAATATGACCCCTTTGGTATAATATGATCATCCGTTTTAGGTAGAAAGACCGATGTCGAAACATCGAGTCGGGTTAAAAATATCAGGTAGATATTCAAAATTTTAGGGGATGTTCTAAATGTCTAGTGATGTTTATAATATCACCCCCTGGACTAAAATGACCTCCTGTCGAAATATCGGATGACATCAACATGATAATGACTCGTTTCATCATTGTCGCATTATGACACCATTGTCATGTTATGTAGGAAAGGGTCATGTTTGGAAATATACCTCCACGAGGTAAAAAGGATGGTGATGTCATCATCATGTTTATTTTTTCATTTACCAGGTTTGGATGACGTCAGCAGGACATTGGTTCGGGGTGATATTTTGCGACAGGCAGATATTTCAAATATTGGGGTGATATTGAGAAATATGATCCTTGCAAAATATATGATGTTGTTTGTCGGGTAGATATCGTTATCACATAAAGTTGATGTCCAGATGTTCGGAGCAAATAATTTTATCAGGTGATAATTTGGATCGGGGTGATCTTTCGTAAGATGACTGATATTGAGAAATATGGTCCTCCCCTCGGAATATCAGGTTTGACCAGATCTTTGACTCATCATAACTTTTATTCCCTAATGAATATCAGGATGATCCAGAAGGCCAATCTGCATGGAATTTTGTACTCTATCCACCCATGAGGTTATTGACATGAAATCTTAACTTTGAGAAAACTGACCTCATCATGATGACTTACCCAATCCCCCTTCTATGCATGATCATCTGTACTATCTCATTTTTACCAGATCACCAGCAAGCAAAAAACACAAGCCAAGCCAAACAAAAGTTGGGTCCCTATTTTGTCAAGTCAAAATGGGGCGTGTTGTGTAACCACACAACAACTTGCCACCAAAGAAAACATCAAAATTCCAATGATTCAAGTGATGTGAACACATTATAACATAGCATTCTAACTCTTTCTAAGCATAAGCATCATAGTCTTTCTAAATAATAAAATGTCCTCACGGTAACAATGCTAACAAAGGATCAGTAGTGTGCAAATGATTAATTATCCTCATCTTGAAAGCAAGTTGAAAACATGAGTAACTGGTGTTAAGCTACATATTTGGAGATCATCCCTCATAGCCAACCTGGATAGAGCCTTGCTGCCAGCAGGCGTCCATAGCCCCGGCAAGGTTGTCTATACAATCCACCTAAGTAGAGCCCCACTGTCAGTAGGCGTCTATAGCCCCGGTAGAGTTACTTAGATGGCCTAATTTTATTATATATTTTTTTTTTATTTTCAAAATTTATACCTCATATATCTGATATCATCATGTAAGCTCAAAATGCAAGGTATGGTCACTTGCTGTTTTAGGTTGGAGATTGCATTGGTAGCAAGGGAGTCCCTTTAGATTTTTCACTTAACACCTATACTTGTGTGTTCAACAAACCTAAGGCTGTTAGGTGAGTCATTGTGAACAAATCACTTTAGTTAGAAAAAGACACCCTGATGACAGGATATCACAGACCTAATCATGATGACTTTCTCAAAATGAGTCACAACCTATGTATAAATGTGTTCTCATCACTTAGATCTTAACAATTTTGTTATTTTCTGGGGTGATGAGCTGCATCATCCTGACTAACCAAAACCAAAACTCAACAAGCAAACAAAGCAAAAACAAAACAAAACACTGTACAAACAACTATACAAATATACATTATGATACACATGACTGACATGAAGCTACTTAGGCTTGGAAATAGTGTTTGAGGAACTGTCCATTAACTGGTAATGGAACATCCTCACCTATCAAGTTCTTAAGCCTGAAAGTGCTATCTCCTAATATCTTAAAAATTTGGAAGGGACCTATCCATAATTTATCAAACTTACCATGGTCTCCTTTCCTCTCATGGGCTTTATCCCACATCAGGAGTAAATCTAATATCCTGAATGCTTTAACTTTGGCTCTTTTGTCAAACCAACGTTTGACAATAGCCTGATGTTTGGCAAATTAATTAATTGCCTGACTTCTTTTCTCCTCTAGGTGCATCATCTGAAGCAACCTGACTTCTTGGTTATTGTCTATGCCTAGGTACTCTTGGGCAAACTGCAAGGTAGGAATCTTCAGGTTAACAGGGAGGATTGGATCTACCCCATAGACTAAATGATAAGGTGAATTTCCTAATGTAGCCGTGTTTCTGGTTCTGTCTACCCATAAGGCATGTTTCAGAAGTGTATTCCATTCCCTAGGGCTCTTGTCTACTAACTTCTTTATGATATTCAACAAATTTTTGTTAGTGGATTTTGCCAATCCATTCCCTTGGGGATAATAATTAGATGAGGACTTTAGTATGATCCCATAATCAAAGGCCCAACTTGACAATTTGGTTGAAGTAAAAGTAGAGCCGTTATCACTTACAAGAGCATAGGGGACCCCATACCTAGTGATTATGTTACTTTCCAGAAATCTGATGACATCTTCTGCATTGCAAGTTTTGCTGCTAGTGGCTTCAGTCCACCTGGTACAATAATCAGTAATTGTTAGCACATACCTATGCCCTGATGATGATGGAGGATTAATAGGTCCTATGAAATCCATGCTCCATTGTGCAAATGGGCGCGCTTCCATCACTGGTTGCAAAGGTTGTGCAGCATATCTCTCTCTGTTGGCAACAACCTAGCATACATGACATCATTTAATATGCTCAGCTGTATCCTTGAAGATCGTAGGCCAATAATATCCTTCTCTAAGGATAGCATGTGTTGTAGCCAAGGATGAGCCGTGTGCTGTTCCAAACTTGTCATGTAACTCTGATAAAACCTTATCTGCTTCTAGCTTTTCTAAGCATCTCAGGTATATTCCTTCATAATTTTTCTTGAAAAGTACTCCTGCTTTCATCATGTACTTCTAGGATTTTATCTTCAAGGATCTTCTCTATGAAGCCTGCAGTCTTGGAGGACATCTTCTAGTAATCAGGATGTGCCTGATATCTAAATACCACTCTTCATTGTCCTTATCATTAATAACATACTGTTGACTCACTATGTTTGGATCAATCTCTGATATCATTTGGCTTAGAGTCTGTCCTCTTACCAGCTTCATGGGTGTAATCTCCATGTCATATTCTTGTAAAACTGTGATCCACTTAGCCATTTTTTCACCAGGCTCACTCTGCATTAACAACATCTTCACTACTGCATCTAGTACCACAGCAATCACTTTGCTTCTCAGTATGTAGTGTCTAAATTTCTTTACTGCTCTGACCAAAACAAGTGCCTGCCTTTCACCATCTACATATCTCAATTCAGCATCTTTGAAAGGGCAGCTCATGAAGGCAATTGGTTTCTCTTCCTTTTCTTCATTTCTCTGAGTTAGCACTACTGCAGAGGTATGTTCTGAAGCAAATGAATAAATATAGAAGTCTCTGGTGTAGTCTGGACTGATAAGGACAGGAGCATTAGAAATACTTTCTTTATGTCTTCAAAGGCTGCCTTGGCTTCTGGTGTCCACTCAATCTTTGCATCCTTCTTCAGCATAGCATTCAAAGGTCTGACTATTTCTGCAAAGCCAGTGATGAATTTTCTAACAAAATTTATCTTACCAAAGTAAGATTTGAGCTCTTTCTTGCTTCCTAGAAGTTGTAATTTCATAATGGATTCCACTATGTCAGGATCAATGATAATTCCATTCTTAGTTATCAGGTGGCCTAGCAACTTTCCTGTTGTTACCCTGAATACGCATTTCTTGGGGTTCAGGGATATCCCATATTCTTCACACTTTTTCAGTACATTTCTAAGATCTGCTACATGGTTTCCTCTCTCTTTAGAGAATACTGTTAAGTCATCCATGTATATGACTATACATTTTCCTATTAGGCCTCTGAAGGCTATGTCCATTGCGCGCTAGAATGTTGCTCCAGCATTTATCAGCCCAAATGGCATACGTCTATAAGTAAATATCCCCCACTTTGTGGTGAAGGCAGTTTTCAATCTGTCAATCTTGTCAACCATGACCTGATTATAACCAGAAAAACCATCTAGGAATGACATCATCTTAGCACCATTTACAATCTGTAGAACTTCATCCAATGAGGGTAAAGGATAATTATCCTTCTTTGATGCTCTGTTCAGGTTCCTGAAATCTACACACAGTCTGATGTCTCCATTCTTCTTTCTCACTAGCACTAGATTAGCCACCCAGGTGGAGTGCCTCACAGGAAATATTATCCTAGCATTTAGCAACTTCTTGACTTCTTCAAAAATTATTGGTTCAAGCAAAGCATTGACTGGCCTTTGCTTCTGTCTGAAAGGTTTAGCATCTGGCTTGAGAGGTATAGTGTGAGTTATGACTGATGTGTCATATGTCTTCAACTCATCATAAGTCCATGCAATGACATGGATGTAATCCTTAAGGGCTTGAGTTATTCCTTCTAACTCTTCTAATGTGCAAACCTTACCAATCAAGACATTTCTCTTGTCTTCATTTTGTCCAATATTCACTTGTGAATACTGTCCTCCATCAGCCTTGGGAAGATCTTTCTGTTTCAGCATATTATCCAGGTCAAAAGTTCTTTCTAACTCTATCATACCTTTGGGAATCCTGTTGCTAGGTAACTCTAATATTTCTCATCTATGATCTGAGCATCAAATATATCTCTGTTAGAGATGAAATCAAGGATATGCTGATCATCCTCAAAAACCTGGTGGTTAGTAACATTATCAAGTATGGAAGGTACTGATACAAGCTCTACTAAAAACTTCTTTAGGCCTGATATAGACAAAGGCTCCAAGGTACTAGCAGCCTGGGCTAGAGCATCTACTCTATGGTTCTGTTCTCTAGGTACGTGGGTGATATTAAATGCATCAAAGTCTTCAATCAAATCCCACACTCTGTGTCTATAATTTGATAATTTCTTATAATTGCAAGAGTAAATTCCTCTTACCTGTTTGACAACTAGTTCGAAGTCTCCAAAGACATGCAGAATTTTTATCTTCTTCTTAAGGGCAAATAATATCCCATGAATCAGAGCTTCATACTCTATCACATTGTTAGTACAGGGGAATTGTAATCTGTAGGCAGCTAAGTAGGACTTTCCTGATGGATCAATGAGATCAATCCCTACTCCAGCTCCTTGTTTGGACTTGGATCCATCAAATCTTAGGATCCACGGTTTATCTTCAGCAGGAGGCTTAGCTGAGCCTTCCTTCTTCCTTGCAGCTTTGGTAGCTGCTCCACATGATATCCATTTTAGTTTTGGTATCTCAACTCTTTCAGCTTTCACCTTCTCTGTCTTCTGTGAAGCTGATGACTTTTCTTCTTTCTTATCTCTCAGAGGATGATCCTCTGAACTAGGTAATGTGTGTCTCTTCAAAATGTGTAAACATAAAGAATAGGTGGTTTCTGAGTGAGATGCCTCATGTAACATGCACCAATTTTTAATTAGGACCTCCTGCGGAGATCTCTGCTGTTGTATCATTTTCTGAATCTCTTCTTTCAAGAAATCCTCAAATTTTGACAAGTTAGTTCTTCCATCTTCATCAAATGACTCACCATCTGATTCTAGAAAATAATCACTCCTTGGGGTGATCTTCTCATTGGTTGTAACATGACTCTAGTTACATACCATTAATTCCCTTGCTGTTAGAACTTGATTTTCATCTCATTGTACAGATTCTGCCATTCCTGTAGGAAATAAATAACCGTCAGCATCACTATCATTATCACTATCTAACATACTTACTTCTGATGTTGAGGATGATGATGCTGATACATCACTGCACACTTGTTCTAGCTCCAGCATATCTATACATGCTTCACAGGTCTTCTCTGAATGTGACTCATTATGTAATTTGCACCAACCATCAATCAAAATATTATTAACATGTATCTCTAACAACTGACATCGCCTTACCTCTCTGGACAAGTGTCTCTCAAAATTCCTGAAGTGATCTACATCATTCTCATTTTCAGGGTTATTGTCAGGTTCTACAGTTACTTCATCATCTAGAGGATCACCATCATGATGATGATGAATGTTAAACATCAGGATCTCTTCTATCTTGACAGTTTGTGGCCTGATGGAGTAAACTCCAGGCTCTACGTCCACATACATGATCTCATTTGTTCTGTTATACTCGGTGATCATGTGGTTCATTCTAGGTTCAACATCAATTCTGATCTGATTAGGTATCCCCTTCCATGGTAACCACATGTGGCTAAAATCTGTGGACATATATCTGTTAAGCATTTTGGACTAGTCCCAGCTAAGCAACATCCCATAAGTATCAGGTATGTCAACTACCTAAATGTCAATGTAATACTGGATCCTAGGATCAGATGCTAACTGCATGTGGATATGAGTTAACTCTCCCACCACACTTACTTCTATTTTGTCCAATTGAGTGACTTTCTTTAGAGATTTAGCAGGATGTAATCCTAAAGCATTACATATTGACAAAGGCATAACATTCATGGAATCCCCTGAGTCTACTAAACAGTTGTGCAAGTGCTTACTAAACATTCTTATGGTGAGGAGGAATGGAGGTGACTCAGTTTTGTCTCTATACAAGGTCATGTGGGAGGTCTCTACAGCTTAAACAGTAGCTGGCACCTTATGTTTAACATTACTATCTCTAACAGTATGATCTTTGCCACCAGGCTGACCTGAGGGATGGCTATCCTCTTTAGAAGCAAGATCATCTAGTGATTTCATAAATGCCTTCTTGATGGTAGGAGTTTTCAACAACTCAGACAGGGACAGGCTGATTTTGATCTTCTTCATTTCATCAGCCAGATAAGTGACTAACTTGTTAGATTCATGGGGCACATTTACAACCTTTGATACTGTGTTTGGAGGTGACAGGTATTGAGCATTTACCTTGGGGAACCCAGGGTTATTGCTGGCTTTAGGATCAGGAGGTGTATTGAAGTTGTTTGGAGGTAAGGAACCGGTTAGTGGACCAGTAGGTCTATTGGGGTTACCTCTCAAATTATAATTGTGCTTACCCTGATATTGTTGCTGGTAGGCATGCACCTCCTCAGGCTCACTTGTAGGCTCATTATCATCCTCAAAGGGGAAAACATAATTTGACTCAAAAGCCATGGTAGATTCTTCACATGCCATGGTATAATCTTGGTGAGCAGGCATTATCTGTTGATAAGGATGATTCGTATAACTCTCTAATACAAATGATGAGTCATATCCACAAGGAACAAGTTCATTTCCCTCTACCTGAGGTGGATTTCCAAGAGTGTTAGACACTTCTATTTGGAAAATGCTAGCAGCAATTCTAAATTGTGGACAGTCCAATTCTGCATGAGCATTTGTATTGTGTATTCTACACCAATTGGTGAGGGCTGCCTCAGCAAGATTGACTTTAGTAGTCTGTTTGGCCTCACTAGGTGGCTGATTGTCTAAAGGTGATGGTAATGAACCATTATTTGGCCTAGTGTTCCATGTTCTAGGCTGTCTTTGAGGATTGTTATTGTTTCCACCACTATTGTTGAAATTATTGTTGTTATATCCTCTGTCAGGATAATTTGGTTTATCATTAGCATGGCCTCTGTTTTGGTTAGGTTGGGAGTAGAAGTTTTGATTTCTCAGATGAGTGACCTATGTAGTTAGTTTTCTTAGTTGAGTAGAGATTTCTTTGATTTCTTCTTTCTCTTCCTGAGCCTTAGCCACTACATTTTCTGTTAAAGGCTTGAAGAAAGAGGATCCAGTGTTATTGTTCTGATCTACACCCTGAGGTGTTGGTGTTTGTGCAGGATACTGTGGCATCTGGCCATTCCTGTTGGGAGGTGGCATGATACTTAATGGAGGAATTTGTAAAGGTGTAGGCATGGCCGCTAGAGGTATCATAGCTCCATTATACTGTGGTTGGGGAGGATATTTCGGATACATGCTAGGCAGTGTAGGGAATGCAACATTTGGAGTAGGAGTAGGCACCAGGTGCTGACTAACCTTTATGGCTTCTTGGAAAGCTAATGCTAAAGTTGTGATCTGAGGATGTGCTCTCCTTATGAACATGGAGGTCAAAGGATCCAAGGCTGAATAATAAATGCTCCTTGCAGCCTCATCAGACACAGTATAAGGGGTGACTACTTTGGACAACATTTTTTGAAACCTAGCATTGAAGTTTGCAATTGGTTCACCTTCAAATCGTTTGATTGTGGCAAATAGGTGATAGTTCATGGAAGGATCAATCAAAACTTTAAATCTATCAGTGAAAGCCTTCTCTAGGACATCCCATGTTCCAATAGAACCATGACCAAGACTAGTATACCAATTATAAGCCTCTTCCCCTAAGGAAAAAGGAAATAATCTACATACAACATCTTGATGTGCTATTCTGGCCCTGCAGCAAGCTTCCTTGAAAGTCCAGATTGTTGCAAGTATGAGGTGAACCAGTGTTGTCATTGATGTCAACATACTCATATTACATTGACAAGAAGGATTGGATGAGCTGTGTGTTGAGGATATTGAGAAAATTAGCCTCAGTCAGGAACAGTGAAGAACAGTGATGAGAAGAAGGCAAATATATTGGATAGGTTGAGAACCGGAGGATGCGGATTAAAGGGTTTGCAGATATGAGTCTTGAGATGCTTCAGTCAAGTTTTCAGAGGTCCGCATAAAGACCTGAAGAAGTTATGGCTGTCTGTGTGGAACCGGTTCCGGCAAGTGCTTAGAGGTGACAGAGGATCACAGAAAGGTCCGGTGAGGTCCAGAATTATACAATCCTAATCTGCGGATTGGAAAGAGTGTTTGGGATGTCCTTGTGATATGCCAACTCGAGTTGTGTATGATTTGGAGGTCCAGAAGTACCTCTTGCATTATGACAGTGGCAACAGATAGTGTTCTTGAAGTTCTGGATAAGGAGGATAAGAGATTTCAGTAAGTAAAGGAAATGCGGACGTACCTGGTCATTCAGGCAGGCTTGTGAAGGTTCTTAGATCATGTTGAGGTTGTGTTGTTGGTCCGCATTGATAATGTATGATTTGAAGGTCCGGAAGTACCTTCTACAGTGGCGACAGACTGTGTTCTTGAAGTTCCAGATGAGGAAGACAAGAGATTCCAGCAAGTAAAGGACGTGCGGATGTATCCGGTCATTCAGGCAGGCTTGTGAAGTTTTCTGGATCGTGTTGAGGTTGTGTTGTTGATCCGCATTGATAGTAGAGCCCGGAATTGAAGTTATTCTTCCGGATGAAGTTCTTGTTCTGTTTAGCCGACCGGATGAGTTGTTCATCCTGCGAATGTTCTTGTGGTGGCCGACCGGATGTGTTATTCATCTTGCGGATACTCTTATGGTTGTTTGCCGACTTAGATGTTTGTTCCTAAGTTGATGTCTTGTATAAATAATGGTTTGTGATTTCATTTCAAAGTGTGGTCTTGTGTGGATAAGTGTGGCATAGTGAAGAGAAGTGCGAAAGGCAGAGCAGAGGTTTTTGGGCTTAAATGGAACTAATCTGGACATGGTAGAGATGTCATTCTCCAGTTCAAGACTGTGATTTTTATCACTTTGTAGACAGTGTGTCTCCTTGTAGGCAGTGGGCCTCTTTGTGAGCAGTGTGCTCGGGCAGTGAGCCCTAATTGGCATGTGCCATTCATTCTTCTTTATTCTTCTAACAGAGAATAATTCTTGGGTTAATCACCCCATAGTTTTTCCCTTAACCGGGTTTTCCATGTCAAAATCTTGGTGTTCAATGTGTTGATGTTTATCTGCTCTTGTGTTTATGTATTATGCTTCCATGAATGATTAATTGATATGCTGCTAACTAACAACGAAGAATCAAGTGTTTGAAAAAGAAGAAGTTTTATACAACTGATTCACCCCCCCCTCTCAGTTGTATGCCCTAGATCCAACACGGATATGATCTTCTGCATCTTAATAAGGATGATACTTTAGACAAATTTTGTCCGGGTTCTTTGGTAAATCATGATATGCAGTGAAGGTCAATGGTGAATCAGCTGCAAAGAAAGACATTGCAACCAAAGGAGGTTGAGCCTGTGGTATGGTTGGCTGAGGTTAGACTTGGGGTTGAGGTTGGACAGGAGGTGTCACAGATAATCCAGAAGGTATTTGTAAACCAATAGCAGTTACAGGAGGAGGCTCTAGTGAAGCTCCTGATGCACTAGATCCTAGAGTGTGATGGATATCAACAGTTCTAGGTTTGAACCCTCTAACAGGTAATTCTTCAAAGATTCCACTAGGTCTAGACCTGGTATTTATCCTGTGAGCCAGGGTTTCTCAATTTTAAGGCAAATTGACTGGATGATTGTAAAGATCGGTTGGAATATACCAACAGTGACTATATTTATGGGCAGGGTTGGAAATTGACCTGGTATTTATGGAATATTTGCAGCGATACTACAAATATGAGGTGATTTTGGTTTGACAACACTTTGCAGGTTGATATCGGGTTTCTAAAGAAGGATATCTCAAAGTTTTGACAAATTTACCTGAAATAAGGCCGATCTTTGCAAATACATGATGATCCACTCTAAAGATTGCAATATTTGTGATTGATTTCAAAAACTTTACACAGGATTAGTGTATATCAACTCAGAACAACAAATATTTGCATCCATCTTGGAAATTTAGTGATGGATGAGTGTTACCTTACAATCTTTATCATCACCTGAACTACTGATGATGATCCTTTAGCTTCGGGCCCTCCTTCTAGCGCCAATTTATGTTGATCATGATGTTAGTCATAAATAAACATAGAATAAAAGTACACATTAACCTTTATTCATGTTGAAAGATATGATGAATTCAGAGAATTCATGATCTCAAGTCTCTGTTGATTAGGTGTTAATCTTCTGACGTTACTCAAAGGTTAATGTGTGTTGCTGTTTCCATTTTGGGGCCTTACGTAGATCTCATCAGTAAGATAATGTTTCCTGTAATGATGCTACACCGAGAGTTATTTCTACACAAGATATACTTCAAATATTGTGTCTATCTTTGAATCTTTGCATGATATTTGTCATTTTAACATGCTTTAACCTCAAATATGCTAAATATGTTTAGTTATCTACAGGATGTCTGCATATTTGTATTATCTACTTAAGATTGTCAATTATTTGCAATTATGATGATGAAATGAACTAAAATTAAAAGAAATTGAAAGAAATACTTCGAATTAATGTTGAACCTTCAGCTATTGAACCACATATACATCAGATACAGTCATGAAGAGAAGAAATCAAACCATATGTTCACCAGGACATTCCACAGCTAGATACAGTCGATGCTAACTTCAAAGGAAAGGTATGAAAGCAACACATGTAAGTCGATATGTACTCCAAGGGACGCAGCAAATCACAGCATGTATCAAGAAATCATACACTGATTACTCAAGATTTATTATGGATTGTAATCAAAAGAGTCTTCTCATTCATTAAGTATGCAAGAACATATATGTATACAACAACTTTGAAATAAGCCCTGAATATTTCAGAAAATAGATTTCAATTGTTTACAATGAAGCATCCCTGCACCTTTTATAGAATAAGGTGAGGGAGCGGTTACAATTGATCTACAATCAAGATTTATCTATTTAAGATCTACGGTTCACATTTCACTTTGACCAAGTCAATCTTTTCCACATGGTATAGGTTGCCAGCTGGCAACCATCTGGGTAACTCATACTTTCATAAGTACCTGATGCATATATTCCCTTTATGATGCATCCTCATCAGGTTCTTTGTCATCATCATCACTTTCACCACTCTCGCTATCTTCATTATCATGATGATTATCTCTCTGAATATGGACCTGCATGGATGTCCGGATATCTTCATATAACTGTACTATTCTCTCTATCTCCCCGCCATCTTGATTTCTTGCTTTGGTGATGGCATGTTTATGCACCTGATACTTGCTCCAGAGATTCTCTAATTTACTTTTCCTACTACTGGATGTCTCATTATAATGCTCCATCTTAACTCTGATCCTCATGATCTTATCCAAAGTTTCTTCTGTCAAGTGAAATAAGGGATCATCAGCTTCCTATTGGAAATTGTTATGTAGAGCTATAATTGCAAACTCCTCATCTTGATTTTCAATCTTTCCTTCTGCATCTCCTTCTAATGTTTCCAAAACTTCTGCCTCATGTGACATCATATCATGTAGTTTCATGCTGATATCTCTTAGTTTGCTGTTGCATCTTTGGAGCACATCACATTCAAATCGGACATCCTTGTACCAAATATCAATCAATAGTGCATTATTATTATTTAGCAGTTGGTTGTTTATTAGGATCTGTGGATCAATCCTCTTCATTTCACTCAAGGCACTCAAGGTTTTCTCCAACTAAAAGGATCTCTTCCCAATCTCCATCTGTAGTTTATCAACTTTTCCCCTGGAGTTACCTAAAGAATTCCACCTCTTTAAAGAGATCTTTACTACTTCTTCTACTCCATCAAATGTGGATAACATCCACTTTCTCATTATGGAGGACTCATGTTTCACGAGATCCAATTTATTTACCTCATCCTGATAAATAGCAGTCAATGGGACTGCATGATCACTAGATGTATCATCAAGATTAATTAACCTTCTTATATATGCCTGCAGCCGAGCAATGTGCTCTTTATGCTGCTTATTCTTCTCTTTCTCTCTCTTAACTCTTTGAGTTAATGAATCAATAATGTCCTTACCTTCCTGGCCTTCTTGATCCTCATTAGCTAATCCCAAATCTACTGTAGTAATCTGGAACTCATCCAGAGTGATCTTACCTTTTTCTTTATCAACTGCAGTAACAGCTACCTGGGTTGTTCTCCTGCCTATATCATGATCCCTTCGTATTGTAGAAGTTATTCTAACCTTCCTCTTTGGCTTTATCAGGGTTTCTGTAAATAATGTGGATGCATCAAATTCCTGTATCTCTATACTTGATTCTGCATCAATTTCTTTCTCCAGCCACTGAGGAATTTGATCCTTTGGCTGTTGGTCTCCATCATCATCATGATGATCACCCTGATCTTTAGTGTCCACCATCACATTCGATGGTGAGGGTGATCTTCTCTTTTCTTCCTCATGACGTTCCTCATGAAGGTGATCTTTAGGTATATCCTCCTGTTGAGGAACTTCCTTTTCTAGAGGGTGATCCTATTGATCATTGGCGTGTTTATCAAGATCCTGATCTTTTGCTTCCTCCATGGGTGTCTCATCTACCTTGGGGATTTCCTCATCACGAGGCATATTTGTTTTCACAGATATTACTGTATCTACCTTGGGTGTACCAACCTGATCTGTAACTACAATTTGTTTTGTATTTGTAACAATTACTTCTTGTACCTTGTGGTCTTTAGGACCAGATATTTCTTTATCTTCTTTGTCCTTTGGTGGGACCTCTACTGCATTGATTTCAGATGATGCAACATGATGTTGCTGACCTACACCTGGAGCTCTGCTCTCCACTTCTTTCTGTTTAACCTCTTCGACGTTTTCTATCCTTTTAGGTGTACCTGCTGTATCTTTAGGATCTACATCCTTCACATATGTCAAATTTATTGTTGTAGGACTTGTCACCTGATCAACTAATGCATCGAGTCCTATTTGTTGAGCAATCTTCTCTAGACTCTTCCTTTTCTTGCTCTATCTGCTTTAGCTCTTCTGACACCACTTGCACTGTTGGGGTTCCATGAGGAGTTACTCGGATACTAGCAGCAAGGGTTTCCATTCTTTGTGCAGTTACATCCTTCACCACCTCATCATTAGATAAGTCAATTATTTCATGCAATGAAACTAGACCACTTTGCACTGCCTTAGAGGCTTCTTTCAATTGTTCTTCTGCTTGTTCAGTTTTGAACTTCACAATGATGGGAAGTGGAACATTATGTTGCAATTCCTTCTTAAATACTTCCCCACATGTTCCCTTCAACATTATGGGAGCTTGTTTTATTTCACCTCTCATAGAAGTCCTTGGTTTCTTAGGCGTAGTGGCTACCACCTAGGGTGCTTTTCTCTTCCTTGTGAAGGATAGAGGGCCTTCTTCTTCAGATTCTTCTTCTAAAGGAATATCCTTCTCGTTATTCTTATGTGATGCTTGATCCTCTTCATATGTAATAGCAGGTTGTGCAGTTGGCTTCTGGATCTGTTTGGCTCTTTGTTTATCCTGAGGAGGCTATGCTGATGATGCTGATGCTTGTCTAGATCCTGGTGCATCTTCAACTGGCACCATCACTCTTTCAACTATAACCCCTTTGGGTTCAGTATCAATTTTCTTACCTCTTGGAGGTCTTTTGCTTTTCTCGGGAGGTGGTACTCTTTCTCCTTTAGTCTTTCTCTTCTCAATTAAGAAGTCATCATATTCATCCTCAGCAATTTCCTGTCTTTTCTTCTTGTTGTCCACCGTGATGACAACCCCCCTTTTCTTCAATACATTTATCTACTCATCCACCCAAGCTTGGGTTACTTGTAATATCTTGCCTGTGAATGAATCTATGGAGATATCCTCCTGTATAGTGAGATCCGGTGCCGAGATGGTATCATTATATATCTTTTTCCCTTCATATTCATCAGCCATGATCCTTCCATCATCTTTCTTCAGCTGTGCTGGGATAGATATGCAATCAAAGGTCCTAATTTGGTTAAGTGTTAACCTTTGATACCTTCTTAATCAGGCTTCAACTTCATCTTCACAATCTGCCCAGAAATCTTCAAGGCTCCTTCGATGGATGGGTTTCCTCATGATCCTCTGCATCCTCCCATATGGATCATATGATCTTACTAATGGAAAAGGCTGGAAATTCATTATATTTAGACCATCTATGGCCTTCTTGATATTCTCAGAGTCTAGGCACATATACCAGCCCATTGTGACTAGAAACAATACTAGTGGGAGCTTATTGTTTGCCTTATAGGCATTTAATATTGTAAAGATTTTTCTTAGAAATTCCATCAGGACAACTACATCTGTAGGGTACCTTGGGAGCATGAGAGGATCCCCCTCAAAACCTTCAATCCTGATATAGGAGAAAGTGGCAAATTGGATAAACCAAGCTCCATGCCTGTAGATAACTTCTTGAGCATCCATGCTCAATCTCTTGGTTCTATCTTCTTCCATTTTTCTCACCAAGTGCATAGAGAATGCATCATTTACCAGCTTGTAATTCTGGAGATAATTCACTCTTTGGAGTTGGGGATGATGATCCCATATATGTGCATCATTTGTTGTGCCACCAATCTTTCCATTTGTAATCAATGCATCAAATGTACCCTTGTAGGCACATGAATAAACTATGCATGAGGTCATGTAGAAGGAACAATCTGTACCTCCTAGGTTCATCAACTGCTCATCTAGAGCATCACTTATCATTTTTGCCCACATTGGCTTGTTATCTGTGTAGAGGCACATCAGGATGACTCCATACATCCAGTCCTTAAGACTTCCGGCATCAGGATGACCTATCACTCTGCTGAGTAGGGCTATCATATATTGGTGCTCATCATCAAAGTCAAATTTGTATAAATGAACAGGAAGTTTAGCTGCTGCAAGATAGGGGCTATTCTTTGCCCTAAATTGATACATCTTCTTCCTAGCATCTTTCTTGTTATTTTCATGTTCTACTTCCAATTTCCTCAAATCAATGTTGGCAACTTTCTTGCCCAACGATAAACTAAAAGTGGCAACAATGCCCTTGATAGACAAATCAGCATATAATCTACCATGCTTCTCCACCTTTCTTGTTTGTGGGTTATAATTTCTTGCACATTCAATAACTAGCTCAGGGGTTTCCATGGAGTAGGGAAAACTAGCCACATTCCACATTCCGGATACAAAAACTGCATCTAGTAGGGCGCTGTTATTCTTCTCATCACTCATTTTAGCTGACCATGCATCTAGATCCGTATTTCCTTGGTGCGTATCTGTGATGGCTCCGTATTTGAATTGAACACCCCCAGGATGAGCAAACATCAGTTTTAGGAATTCTGCCTCTGACTTAGCTAATCGCTTGTCTGCCATGGATTCCTGCAATTAACACAACTTGGTCTTACAATTGATACATATACAAGCATGCATATACATTACATATTCATTATTCATCATGCATACTATTATTCTTTCCACATTTCATTTATCCTGACATGCATAATTTGAAATTTCAAACCAGAAGACCTCATAATACCTAGATATGAAGAATATGACAACCAGAGGGTTTCAAATTACCTACCTGATGCACTTATCCTCTTGATTATCATCTGAAATGAATTCTATTACCAACAGTGCTCTCGTATCCCGCTCTGGTGCAAGCTATATGTGTCCACTAGTGGCCTTATGAGGATTTGTAAGTTTAGAACTTTGTAAGAACTTGTTTATCGCAGGGTAAGTGTGAAATGAATCTATAAATCACTTTTAACCTCACCACTTAGGCAAATTAGGGAAAATTAGGTTGAATTAAATGCAACCTCTAATTTTATTGTTCGAAACTTCTAGATCCTGCCAAGTGTATGTATCAGGTTCGTAATCGGTGGGAACCACCTACCACATATGTATGTATTTAATGTTATGATGACGAGGCACAGGGTGATCTCTAAAGATCGGGTGATATTCTGAATGTTGGGTGATGTTGGGAATATGACCCCTTTGGTGTAATATGATCATCCGTTTTACGTAGAAAGACCAATGTCGAAACATCGGGTCAGGTTAAAAATATCGGGTAGATATTCAAAATATCAGGGGATGTTCTGAATGTCTAGTGATGTTTATAATATCACCCCCTGGACTAAAATGACCTTGTGTCGAAATATCGGGTGATGTCAACATGATAATGACTCGTTTCATCATTGTCACATTATGACGTCATCATCATGTTATGTAGGAAAGGGTCATGTTTGGAAATATACCTCCGTAAGGTAAAAAGGATGGTGACGTCATCATCATGTTTATTTTTTCATTTACCGGGTTTGGATGATGTCAGTAGGACATTGGTTCAGGGTGATATTTTGCAACAGGCAGATGTTTCAAATATCGGGGTGATATTGAAATATCAGGTGATATTGAGAAATATGATCCTTTTAAAATATATGATGTTGTTTGTTGGGTAGATATCGTTATCACATAAAGTTGACATCCGGATGTTTAGAGCAAATGATTTTATCGGGTGATAATTTGGATCGGGGTGATCTTTCGTAAGATGACTGATATTGAGAAATATGATCCTCCCCTTGGAATATCAGGTTTGACTAGATCTTTGACTCATCATAACTTTTGTTCCCTAATGAATATTAGGATGATCCAAAAGGCCAATCTGCATGGAATTCTGTACTCTATCCACCCATGAGGTTATTGACATGAAATGTTAACTTTGAGAAAACTGACCTCATCATGATGACTTACCCAATCCCCCTTTTATGCAGGATCATCTGTACTGTCTCACTTTTATTAGACCGCTAGCAAGAAAAAACACAAGCCAAGCCAAACAAAAGTTGGGTCCCTGTTTTGTCAAGTCAAAATGGGGTGTGTTGTGTAACCACACAACACCCCTCCATTTGATAGTCCAAGTCTAAGACTATTCCATTAAATGTGTAATGATCGATGATGGGTAAGCAATCAACATGATCTCCTTTTCACTTCTTCAAAGAATGGGTTATGATGAAACTCAAATCACAAAACAAACTTCCATCCTTAGAATTCATGATAACCCAAACATTCAAACCATGGGTAAGGTCAATCTTCAAATCACATTAGCTCCCAAAACACTCCCAATTGAATTTTATGTCATCAATGAAGAAACCACTTACAACATGATCCTAGGAAGGCCTTGGATCCATAGGACGAGGGCCATTCCTTCCACATTATTTCAATAAATACACTTCTCATACATGGGACGAACCCACATCATCAAAGGAGATCCTGATCCTTTCAGCCTTTATAGAGTTGAACAAGTCAAAAAAAGGGAAAGTCCATGGAAACCACTAGTGACCCAAAAATCAACACTTTTGAAAAATGAGACATCAAAGCAAATTGCAAACATAAACAATACCTCAAAATGTATATGGAAGGGAGAAACAATAGAATTCCCCTTTGATCCCAACTTAACAAAATCTTATGCTCCATTCAACCTAATGGTCATTCCAATTGAACCAGACATAAACATCCCTATGGTTGAAACCATGACTGAAGAAGAAGAACCGGAATCCACACAGAAACTAGGAGAGTCAATGCCAACATCATTTGCCCTTCAAAATTTCAAAACAAACATGGGAACTCAACAAGAATAGAAAATGATAAAGCTAGGGGGAAATTATCAAACAATGAAGCATGTGAGTACACAAAATTCCTCACTGAATGCAAGGACATTTTTACACCAAGTCTTCGAGTGTCCTTGCAAAGACTTCTAAGTGAAGTTTAGACCGAATTGGATAGGTCAAAAAATAGTTAAGGAAGACATGAAAAACAACGCTACCTCTTGTACATTATGGAAGGAAAAGATCTTAGCATCTCATAAAAATCATAAAACATAAAAACACATAAAAATTATAAAAATAAAAAATATCAAAAAGCAATGTGTTTCTTGCATTTCAGTATCATTCTATTCATCTTGCATTATAGTCAATGACTTGCTCTTGTGTTATTTTTAATTTGACAAGGAGTCTAAGGTTGCCTAGGTATATGTGATCCTTTCAGGACCTAGAGATTTACCTTCTTTTCACAATCGCCATTATCCCCTTTTCATTTCCAGTGATCCTAATCCAAGCTTAGCTCTTATCTTTATACTAATCCTAGTCTTAATGAGTCAAGATGTTAGGTCTAAACAAATTTTGTACTCAAACCTACAAATGTTCAAAGGAAGCTTGCGAGTAGACCTTCCCAATTCTTCCCTAGTAGAAGAGAAGTCCAAATAGCTTACAAAAACTTTAGGTGGCACTCAGCCCCTTATCTTTCCTGGACAAAAATGTTATGGGGATCAAAACTCTGAAGGAAGCAATCTAAGATCTGAGTGAATAAAAAAATGAGTGATCAAAATAAGAGTGTCAAAAAGTAAGAATTGAGAGATCAAATTATTGCATATCAAAGTTCCAAAAGCATTCATTTCTTGAAAAGTTAAAAACTAAAAAAAAATGAGAAAAATCAAGTGATGAAAAAAGCAAAAAAAAGAGTGAAAGAGAGAATATTGTTTAATGTCCGTACTCTTGGGTGGAGATTAGTCTAAGCTCGAAGCCTCAAGGGTGACATTCTAACAGAGAAAGAAAGGTACAAAGCACACACACACTAGTTGAGCAAAGTCAAAGAGTCTAGTAGTCTCTAGGATCATCTTCTACCAAGGAACCCTTGTTCTTTCCTATTTATCCTTTACCTCAAGTCTACCTTGCTTCCCATCTATGATCTAAGTCTAGGGAACAACAATAAAATTTGTTGCTTGTCTAAAGTTGAAAGCTTGTGAGCTTGTCTTATCTAGATAAGGATCAGTGTTTAGCCTTCCGCAAAACCAAGGTTCAGAAACACTCCATTTTCGTTCTCACTCCCAACTTGAGTTATAAAATCCTATCTCATAGCCTTGAATAGGTCTCTTATATCAAGACAACTTGCAATCCCCTAGATTGAAAATCATACAAAAGACCAGTCATATTGTTTGTTCCACATTGCATTCATACAAAAAAAAATAAAGTCTCAAAACAATAAAGTCAATGTCATAACTTGTGACATTTAGTAGAAGTAAATGTTTCATTTCTGCATTTCTTGTGTTCTTGCATCTACACATCGTCACCTACATTCATATATATATATATATATTCTGAAAAAGACAAAAACAAATTGCATCATCCATATGTGATCATCTTAGGTATGCATTCTCGTAAGAAAAATAAAGGCTCTATTCAACCATATGCACAAGATGGAAAATGAAGTACAAGATGTCAACTAAATCTATGTATGGATCTCATCAAATCAGGTCTTGTAACAATAAAGTGTAAAACAATGACTGAGCACAAGTCACTCCTCAAACAAGTCAAAAGAGCAAAACTATGTAGTCAAGTACACTAGTCTCCCCATGCAAGGGGGCAAGGGTAGAAACCTCTTCAATGTAGGTCTCTCAAAGACCTCAAATAACATCAAGGTCAAACCTTTGTAAAATCTTCACAAAAAAACATAAAAAAATTGTAAAACAGCAAAAATCCCTAAAATCAAATATGTTCTTCAAAATATGTAATAAAAGGAGAAATTGTTCTCCTCTCTCACTTAGCGTGTCTTTTTTTTTCTTTTATGCATCTTTCATGTGTCATTTTGCATGCATTCATTCCTATAGGTCTAATCGACAAATGAAAACAACTAGTCGAACATGAATGATCTATGGTAAGTTCGTTATTTCAGTTTTCATTATTTGTTTTGATATATTTAAATGTTAGACTAATACTAGTTATTACAGGTACAATTGTAGAAAATTGACAACAGGTAAGGCCTAGTTTGGGAACGGTACCAATCTTTCATGTAGACTACCATCCCTGAGGGAGCAAATATGTAAGCACAAAAATCATGCACAACCTCCACAAGGACCCCTATGATGATTTTAATCCTTGTCACACACATGTAAGAATGAAATAATGTCCTCTAGGAAGAAAACCTCTTGATGACGTGTCTTCTTTCTCATCTTGTGGTGTTCCCTCTTTGTCATTTTCTCTCTCTCTCTTCACTTTCAACACTTTTTGACACTTGTCGATTCTTGTTTCTTGTTCTTGTGACTTAGTCTCTAAGCCTTGTATTCATCTATTTGTTGTAATTGACCTTTCCCATCCAACTCACCTTCCAATTGGTTACCAAACTTTTTAGGGCTTTAGAGACTGACAAGATGTTGCAAGTATGGGCCTAACCAATGTTTTCATTGATGTCAACATACTTCTGTTGCATTGATGTCAAGCATTGGATGAGTTGTGTGCTCAAGATATTGAGAAAATTAGCCCCTTCAGAAAATAGAGAAGAACAGTGCAGACAGTGAAGTTCTCTGAAATAAAGATCCCAGCCAGTTGAAGATTAGAGTATGTGCATCAAAGGGTTTGTATATATGTGTCTGACAGTGCTCCAGTCAAGATTTCAGAGGTCCACATGAAGATTTGAAGAAATTATGGTCATATGAATAAAACTAGTTCTGGCAGCTACTGAGTGGTGACAAAGTGGTACAAATCAGTCCATTGAGATCTGAAAATACAATATCTTACTCTACGGATCTGGTGGCATGTTTGAGAGGCTAATGTGAATATACAACTCGATTGGCTCATAGTTTGGAGGTCCACAAGTGATCCTTCCAGTATGATAGGGATGATTGGTTTGTGTTATTGAGGTTCCAGATGAAGATGCAAATGATTACAGTAAGTAGAAGTGGTGCGGATGTTCTTGGTGATTCAAGCAAGCTTGTGGAGGTCTCTAGAGTATGTCTAGTTTGTGTTGTTAGTCCACATTAAAGATTGAGCTTGTAATTGAAGACTTACATTTTGGTGATGGTGTTCTTCCCAGTCCTAGCCGACTGGATGATTTGCGCATGTTGCGGGTAATCTTGATAATGTTTTGCAAAACATGGATTGTTCCTTGAAGAAAATTGAAGTCCCTATTACGTGTGGCCGACAGTGTTGTGATGTGCATGAAGTCTTTGTAATAAGTCAAGTTATTTTTGTAATTGCTCTGTAATAAACTAAGTGTATGTTGTGCCGACTCCGATGATCATTCCAAAGTCGATGTCATGTATAAATAAGAGTTGCGAAATCATTTCAAAGGTATCCTGTGTGGTCATGATGAGAAAGTGGTAAGGAAGAGGAGCGAAAAGCAGATCAAAGGTGTTGAGCTTTAATGGAACTGACTCAAGCATAGTGAAGATGCTAACTTCCAGTTCAAGTTTGTAATACTTATTCTCTTCTGTAGACAATGTGTCTCTTGTAAGTAGTGGGCCTCTTGTGAGTAGTGTGCTTGGGCAGTGAGCCCTAATTGGCAGGTGCTATTTTATTCTTCATATTCTTTTAATAGAGAATATAATCTTGGGTTAGTCACCCCATGGTTTTTCCCTTAACTGGGTTTTCCACGTTAAAATTTTGGTGTTATTTGTGTTGATTTTGTTTCTTCTATTGAATTATTGCATTATGCTTTCATGATTAAATCATTGATATTCTATTAAAATATAAGAAGGTTTTTAGTGAATAAGAATAGAATTGTTGTGACAACTGATTCACCCCCCCTCTCAGTTGTCTGTCTTTAAATCAACAATTAGTATCATAGCCAAGTTCCTCTAGAAGAAGTTTAACCGCTTGAGGAGATCCAAGATGTCATCCTACAAGAAGGACAGTCCAAGGTTTGATGGAACAAACTACACTCTTTGGAAAAGGTGCATGGAATGTCATTTGCAATGCATAGGAGAGCAGTATTGGAACATGAATACAATTAAGTATATTCCTCCAAAGAATGGTCCAACAACTCTAGATGAAATTAGAAATGCTAAAAATAATATTCGAGCTAAAGAGGCCCTACTAAGTGCCCTCTCTAATATAGAACTGACAAATGTTATGGGATTGAAATCTACTTATGAAATTGGGACAAAGTTGGAGATTCTACATGAAGGAGCCAAATATGTTAAATGTGCAAAGTTACAGAGTGTGAAAGGAAAGTTTGGAAGCCTGAAGATGAATGAAGATGAAAATATCACTACATTTATGCCAAGGGTAAATGAGCTTGTCTGTGGCATTAGATGTGCTGGGGGAACATTGGATGAAGATGAGATTGTTGCCAAAGTTCTCAGATCCTTACCTCCTGCTTACAAATACAAGGTTGTTGCTATTGAGGAATTCAGATCATTTTCAAACATTACAAGGGATCAATTGGTTAGAAAGTTAGCTGCATTTGAATTGGCCAAGTTTGGAGATGAACCTCCCAAGACTAAGTCTACATTCAAAGATAGTGTGTTTGCAAAAGGAAAATAGAGATATGATCTGGGAGAAAATTCCTCAAAGAAATCATCATGGTATGATAAAACAAGAAAGGATCTAGAAGAAGATGAGTCAGAAGCTGCACAACTTGAAACCCTTATCTCCAAAAGATTGCCAAGAGGATCTAGTAAGTATGAAGGAAAATTGCCTTTCAAATGTTTCAATTGCAACAAGATTGGTCATTTTGCCTCAAGGTGTCCGTAAAGATTTTCAAGGCCTAACCCTAACAGATCAAGATTTTAAAAGAAGTGTTACTATGTTCAAGAAGATGATGATGAATCTGAGATAGAAACCAAATCTAGAAGTGAAGGAGTAATAGATGATTAATCTGAGATAGAAACCAAATCCGGAAGTGACTGGTAGTTTATTGCCATCAAGGAAGAAGATCCAATGCCTATTGAATCTGCCAATCATAAGATAGAAAGGGCTCTGGCTACTCAAGTTGAAGAAAATGATGAATGGATCATTAATAGTGAGTGCTCTCACCATATGACTGGTGATAAGAATAAGTTCATAAACCTGGAAAGATATGAAGGTGGAGTTGTAAAATTTGGAGATAATTCTGCTGACAGAGTTAAAGGCAAAGGAACCATTTCTTTTGATGGAAAGAACAAAACCAGTGATGTTCTATATGTTGAAGGTTTAAAGCATAATCTTCTAAGTGTTGGGCAGTTGGTAGACAAAGGTTATGATCTTCGGTTCAAAATGGAAAATGTAAGATCTTTGAAATCTCAGGAACTGAGATTGCATCCGGTACTCAGACAAAAGGTAACATCTTTCACTTGGTTGGTACTGGCAAAAGTTTCTTATTTGTTCAAAGTGATCAGAGTTGGTTGTGGCATAGGAGAATGTGTCATGTGAATTTTGATAATATCATTAAGATAAGCAACACCTAGGCTATAAGAGATTTTTCAAGATTGGTGAAACCTACTAATAGATTGTGCAAGGAATGCCAGTTACGTAAGAAGAATAGAGTCTCATTCAAATGTAAGGAACATTCTTCAGCCAGATTGTTGGACTTGGTGCACACTGATCTATGTGGTCCGGCAAGAATCAAGAGTCTGCAAGGAGATAGATATTTCATGTTGCTGATTGATAACCACTCCCAAATGATGTGGGTGACTTTCTTGAAAGAGAAATCAGAAGCACTTGAGAAGTTCAAAATATTCAAGGCCATGGTAGAAAATGAAACAAGCATAAACTTAAAATGCCTTAGGTCTGAAAAAGGTGGAGAATTCACATCTGGAGATAGAATTCTATGAGAAACATGGGATAAAGAGACAATTATCTTCTCCAAGGACTCCACAGCAGAATGGAGTAGTGGAAAGAAAAAACTAGACCATCCTGGAAGCTTCTAGGACCATGATGATGGAAGAAAATGTTCCTCAGATCTATTGGAGAGAAGTTGTGAGCACTGTTGTTTATACTCTTAACCAGGTAGAAATCAGAGACAAGACTGGTAAGAATCCTTATGAACTTTGGTTTGGCATCATTCCTATTGTGAAGTATTTCAGAGTCTTTGGTAGCAAATGCTATATCAAAAGAGATGAAGACCTTGGCAAGTTTGATGCTAGAAGTGATGAAGGAATATTCTTGGGCTATTCTACTCAAAGCAAAGCTTACCAATGTTATAACAAGAGATTAAGAAAGATTGTGGAAAGCACAAATGTGAAGGTTGATGAAGGTATGGAAAATCCCTCAAGGTACTATGAGTATGAAGTAGATGATCAAAATGATATCTTAGACCAAGAAGAACAAGTCCAAACTCTAGTCTAAATTCAGACTGATCTGGAGAATCCAGAAATACAAGAGGAAGAGACAGGCTTGGAAGAACCTGTCCAAGAATTAGAAGTGCAAGAGAATCCCAAAACCCCTAGGTATGCAAGACTGAATCACTCTGAAGATCAGATCATAGGAGATAGAAGCAAAGGTGTTCAAACAAGAAGAAATATTACTCAAGACTCAGTGAAGTATTGTTTGATTTCAAAAGTTGAACCAAAATCAGTAAGTGAAACATGCAATGATGAAAGTTGGGTTAAAGCAATGGAGGAGGAATTGATGTAAATTGAAAAGAATCACACTTGGGATCTTGTTCCCAGACCTAAGGATAAAAATGTGATTGGGGCTAAGTGGGTCTTCCAGAATAAACTGAATGAAGATGGTGAGGTAATAAGAAACAAAGCTAGACTGGTCTATAAAGGTTATTCTCAAGTAGAAAGAGTTGACTTTGAGGAAACTTTTACTTTGGTGGCAAGGATTGAAGCAGTCAGATTATTTCTTGCCTTTGCTAGCTTCAAAGACTTCAAGGTATATCAAATGGATGTCAAGTCTGCCTTCCTAAATGGTGATTTGGAAGAAGTATACATTGAGCAACCGGAAGGATTTCAACTGTCTGATAATATAGATATGGTCTGTAAATTGAAGAAGGCATTGTATGGACTCAAATAAGCCCCAAGAGCCTGGTATGAAGGATTGGACAAACATCTTTTAAAAATTGGTTTCAACAAAGGTACTGCTGACAGTAATCTCTATGTTAAGATTGATCATGAAAATATCCTGATTATTGAAGTATTTGTTGATGATATTATTTTTGGAGGGAAGGATAGTATGTGCAAAACTTTTGCAAATCAAATGAAAAGTGAATTTGAGATGTCTATCTTTGGGGAAATGAATTTCTTCTTGGGTCTGCAAATCACTCAAACAAAGAAGGGAATCTTCATATCTCAGACCAAATATGTGAAGGAATTATTGAAGAAATTTTGAATGGAAGATTCAAAGGCAATGAATAATCCCATGGCAACTAGATGTAAGCTGAGTAAAGATGATGAATCCCCTAAGGCTAATCAGAAAAAGTATAGGTCAATGATTGGAGGACTACTCTACTTTACTCAAACTAGACCTGGTATTATGAATGTTGTAGGTCTTGTTGACAGATTCCAAGCTAATCCTAGAGAGTCTCATGTCATGGCAATCAAAAGAATTCTCAGATATTTGAAGGGAACAATTGAGTATGGATTATGGTATCCTAAGGAGCATAATTTCTCTCTTCATGCTTATACTGATGCTGATTGGGCAAGTGATGTGGATGACCAGAAGAGTACTAGTGGTGGTGAATTCTTTTTAGGGAAAAGATTGGTTTCTTGGCTAAGGAAGAAATAAGAGGCAATATCTCTATCTACTACAAAAGTAGAGTATATTACAGCAGCGAGTAGTTTCACTCAAGTATTGTGGATGACGCAAATGTTAAGAGACATCAGAGTGGAGTGTGAAGAACCTATCACAATATTCTGTGATAACTCAAGTGCAATAAACATATCAAAAAATCTAGTGTTGCATTCAAAGACAAAACACATATCCATCAAGTTTCACTTTTTGAGAGAGCAGGTGAACAAGAATGAAGTCAAATTGAAGTTTGTACCCTTAAAGGATCAGATTGCAAACATTTTTACCAAACCTGTACCTAAGGACACTATTGAGTATCTCAGGGAGAAGTTAGGGGTTATTACCCCTCTGGTTCTGAATTAAGGTGCACTGATGTACATCTGTCTAGTGGATTTCACAGTCATATGTTATGATCTGGATTGATGCTAAGAGGTTGCTACTCAGGGGAAGCAGTCAGTATGATTCTGAAGCATGAGAAGTGGTTGCAAGTATGTGCCCTTTGCCATTGATGTCAAAAGGGAGACAAGACATGTGAAAAACAAAAAGTCATTGTTGATCAAAGGGGGAGCAATAAAGGAGAAGAAGACATGTGAATGACTGCAGTTGATAGGGGGGGCTATATTAATCAATGAGGATAAGTTCTTGTCTTGATGGTTAAAATAGTTTTTCACATCATATGTTGCCAACAATGACAAAGGGGGAGATTGTTGCAAGTATGGGCCTAACCAGTGTTGTCATTGATGTCAACATACTTCTGTTGCATTGGTGTCAAGGATTGGATGAGTTGTGTGTTGAGGATATTGAGAAAATTAGCCCCTTCAGAAAATAAAGAACAATGAAGACAGTGAAGTTCTCTGAAGTAAAGATCCCAGCCAGTTGAAGATCAGAGTATGCGCATCAAAGAGTTTGTATATATGTGTCTGAAGGTGCTCCCGTCAAGATTTCAAAGGTCCACATGAAGATTTGAACAAGTTATGGTTATATGAATAAAACTGGTTCTGGCAGCTATCTAGTGGTGACAGAGTGGCACAAATAGGTCCCGTGAGATCCGAAAATACAATATCTTACTCTGCAGATTTGGTGGCATGTTTGAGAGGCTAATGTGAACTGACAACTTGATTGGCTCGTAGTTTGGAGGTCCGCAAGTGATCCTTCCAGTATGACAGGGATGACCGGCTATGTTATTGAGGTTCCAGATGAAGATGCAAATAATTGCAGTAAGTAGAAGTGGTACAGATGTTCTTGGTGATTCAAGCAAGCTTGTGGAGGTCTCTAGATTGTGTCCAGTTCATGTTGTTGGTCCACATTAAATATTAAGCTCGTAATTGAAGACTTACCTTTTGGTGATGGTGTTCTTCCTAGTCCTAGCCAACTGGATGATTTGCACATGTTGCGGGTAATCTTGATAATGTTTTACGAAGCATGGCTTGTTCCTTGAAGAAGATTGAAGTCCCTGTTACGTGTGGCTAACAATGTAGCGATGTGCATGAAGTCTTTGTAATAATTCAAGTTATTTTTGTAATTGCTCTGTAATAAACTAAGTGTATGTTGTGCCAACTTTGATGATCATTCCAAAGTCGATGTCATGTATAAATACGAGTTGTGAAATCGTTTCAAAGGTATCCTGTGTGGTCATGATGAGAAGGTGGCAAGAAAGAGGAGCAAAAAGCAGAGCAAAGGTGTTGAGCATTAATGGAACTAACTCAAGCATAGTGAAGATGCTAACTTCCAGTTGAAGTTTGTAATACTTATTCTCTTCTGTAGATAGTGTGTCTCTTGTAGGCAATGGGCCTCTTGTGAGCAGTGTACTTGAACAGTGAGCCCTAATTGGCAGGTGCCATTTTATTCTTCATATTATTTTAACAGAGAATATAATCTTGGGTTAGTTACCCCATGGTTTTTCCCTTAACCAGGTTTTCCATGTTAAAATTTTGGTGTTATTTGTGTTGAGTTTGTTTCTTCTCTTGAATTATTGTATTATGCTTTCATGATTGAATCATTGATATGTTGTTAAATTATAAGAAGGTTTTTAGTGAATAAGAAATAGAATTGTTGTGACAACTGATTCACCCCCCCTCTTAGTTGTCTGTCCTTAAATCAACACAAGATACCCTGACAAAAATGGTCTGAAAGTATAACTTTGTGATACTTTCAAGAAAAACTAATAGCACCATTGCATAGCCCTCAAACAATGATGAACTTTTAAAAAAATAGCACCTAAAAAGGAGTCCATATGTGCCCAAATGAGATCCCAGAAGTTCTATAACCAATTCAGAAAAACTAACCCAGTATCTCCCAGGGGTGACCCATGGTCTCCCATGGGCAACCCTATTGACAAAAGGGGCGACCTACTCACGATTTTCATCCACGCAAAAACTCAAGCTTCTCGCTCAAAAAAGCTCCGTTTTTGCCGATTTTTCTTCCAGTTCGCATGATTTTTGATGCCTAATATCGAGTTGACTATTTCATGCACCCACACATGCATAATTAACTCCATTTGATCTAAAATTAATAACTCAATCAATCTTATGGATTCTTCCAACTCTAATTCTTCTTCAGTGGTAAGCTATTATTGCATTATCACTCCCAAATTAACTGAGTTCACTGGGTAATCAATCTAGTTCACTCCCTAATAAATCCTTGTTAACTCTTCAATCCATTTAGTTAACTTCTCAATCAACTCCACCTCTCATGACCTCTTCCAACCTATAAATACCCCTCACCTCTTCATTATTTTCTAAGTTGAGCAAGTTTGAGAATACTCTTCTCATCTTCACAAGGTTTTTCAAGCTTCTTCATAGGCCTTTGAGCCTCTTTCTTCATTTATTTATTTATTTCTTCAAAGCTTCAAATATTTCATTGTTGCATAGCTTCAAAGCTCTCCCACGGAGGAAAATTCATTGTGCACACAGCTCTTGCCATTTTTTTCTCTCCAACTTAGCATTCAAATTCTTTTACAGGACAAAGGTGCCTTTTGCTTTATTCATTGTTCAACCAATCAACATTACACTACTTCATTCTATGCCATTGTGCTCAACCAAAGCTCTCATTGAGCTCATACAAGCTTCATCAATGTTTTTTTTGCTTCTTTGTGTCATTTTGTCATCAAGATGATCTCCTACTGCTTCAAAAGGACTCAAGGTTGCCAATATCAAGGATTTCTGAGGGTAATGGAGTCACACAAATCTTTGTTTCCCTTAGGTTCCTTCATTGTTTTGTTCAATTATAGTAATTATAAAACCAAATTTTATCTTGGGAACAATAAAACATTGCTTTTTCCTTGATAATTAGATCTTGCATGTTATATTAGTTGTTTTCTTATTTCTTGATCTAGATTATTAGAAGAAGCATTTCCCTTTTTTTTATATTAGATTGCTTTAAACTATCAAAAATCCAAAAACATAGATCAACATTGCATTAGGAAAAATCATATTAGACTGCATACATATTTCCCTTTAATAGATTTAAAAGCACTTTTAATTTCCAAAATACTAAAGAAGCACAAAAATATGTTTTTGCATATCATTTAGCTTTACATGCATATAGAAACCCTAGAATAGACAAAATTGCAAACCCTCAATACCATCATAAAGTAACCACGGTTAAATAATTCAACTGAACCCTTGATCACATCACAAGGTAAAAACAAGTCAAAACACAAGTCAAACCCTAGGTCAACTAAACCCTAGGTCAAAACCCTAAATCTAGTTAAGGTTAGTAATCACACATTTACCTCTATCCTGGCTCATGAATGTGCTTAGGAGTGAGAGGAGAGTGGGTGAAGGCTATCAGTGATGAGATTGAGGAGATTCATCCACGAGAGAAATAAGAAGCCTTTACTCTAGTACAAGGAGACCCATTTGTTCTCTTGTTGTTAGAAGAAACTAGACAACTCCATATACAACAAGAAATCATCCAATGCACTGAGAGACAAGAGGACATAAATGAGAGAAATCGCTGACCCACATAGAGGTGGAATCTAAGAAACCCCAAAAGAAGAAGAGAAATCAGTGACCCTTCAGGTTATAGGGTTATCTCAACTATAAGTTTGATCGGATGAAACATTCAACATAGCACACAACAACAAAGGCCACAGTACTTGCCGACCCCTCTCCGTGAAGTCTGGCTCTCCAACAAGCTAGATCGCCACCGTGTCTCACCTCCTCTAGACTGGCTACTTCCATGTGAGTGAGAGTGACAGTGGATCACCCCGTGTCAAGCAGGGAAAGGTCCGTGTATGTGCCAAATCCTGACCCGACAGCCCTAGGCAGCCAGAGTCATGATTTTGAGCGTACAGGAACAAGGATGATTTATAACCTAACAAAATTGGGAAAAATTGCTAGCCATGTTATCACAAAAGATGAGAACCCACTGCAAAATTTAGAGAAAGAAAATAGAGATTGTTGGGAATTTAAGGTGTCTTAACCTTTTCAATTTCCTAGCATTGATATTTTAATTGTGTATTTATTTATTGCCTAATTTGTATTTACTTGCACATCCTATTTTATCATTTAGTATAAGGTGGCATTGTGACACGGATGATCAAGTCAAACACATGTGGATTTGGGAGTCCCATTTGAGGTGGCACTAATATGCCATGTGTTGACATCTTTTAGTATGACAGAGGTGTTATTGAGTATGATAGAATCTATGATACGTAAGAGCCAATTATAGAGATTCCTATGACAAGTGAAGCCAATTGTCGAAAAGCATCTTTGCATGTGGAGAAGGCATCTTTGGGTTTCCAATTTGGGCTATGACATGTTTTAAGAGGAATATGTTATTTTTGGTCTTGTATGACAGATTCTCTTACAACATTAAGTGTTGTCATATTGCAGTTTTTTATGATAGTTGTAAGATGCGTAAAAGCATCTGTCATTGCCTATTTTTAGCCTTGGAGTGCTCTACCTTGGGAAGTCAAATATGTCATGTTATGATAGATGTAAGAGAGTTGAAATCATGTTGGACAAGTGTCCTTTGACTGGGTAAATGGCCATGTGACCAAGATGGATGCCCATCTCTAGAGGCTTCTAAAATTTTCCTTTTAACTCTATATAATGCAGTTTTTGGAGTTGTAGTTTGCATAGTTTTCATGCAGGTAATGTTATGCTGCCAAAATCACTCCAAAAACAACATTTGTAGACTCCTGGAAGAACGTGCATTGCAAGTGTATTGTAATCTATTTTCAGATTTAATAATATTGTGAGGCCGATTATTTTTCCTTATTTTGATCGTTATGCATTTCAGTTGATGACATTATTAGACTTTTAGCAACTATGGTTTCATTATGCAGATTTGATTATATCTCCTAGTTTTGATATGACATTGTTTAGACATATGGTGATTCGATTTGATCATATTTTGATCCTATTTTGGGATTAGACATATGAGATATTTTAGATGATGTGTTGTGATGTGATTTCTAGTTATTTATGTGATGATGATTATTTGACATCTGATAGAAAAAATGTGGTTTAATTTAGAATTATGTTATAGATGATTATTGTTGTATTCAATGGCATGAATTTAATTCTAGTTGCTTCAGCTATGATTATTCATGATATGATTGACACTTGATCAAGATGTGTAGGATTATATTCCCAAGCCATGGGAAAATTAGAGGTAGAATTCACACATATGTTATTCCCTATGAAACTGATCCATTCCCAAGAGGGATGAGGATCACGTTTGAAATTGAGTGTTGATTTAAGTGCTTGTTTAATTTTATCATTTTGGACTAGTACCCCTTTGTTTAATTAAATTAATATTATGTGTTGTATAATTTTTATTGACTTATACCACTTGGTATTGTTTTTAATTTTTGAGGCCATTTAAAGTGGATTTATGACCCCCTAGGTGAACCTTAGTGTCCCAAAATTTACCCTAGGTGGTTACCCATAAGTCTAGGGTCAATTTTGACTAACTAAACCTTGGGTTAACTCACTTTTGGTCACTCTAAACTAAGGTTTAGTTAAAGTGACGAAATTTGAATTAGATAAGGGTGGGAGATGAGTCATGCTTTGGGAAAGACTCATCTCCCTTCCCAATGTTTGGGAATCCATTCACTAAGGAGACTTGGGCAGTCTCCAAGACTCCCAAGTGTGTGGGATCTTCGTCAAAGGCTCTCACACATGTGTGAGAACATCTTGGAGGGACATGGCTCCCTTAAAGAATAAGAGGATGCCATATGGTATCCCTTATCCTCATGGAGGTTTGAATGGGAATGCCACCTCACCACTTGTTCTCTCACACGTGTGAGAGCACAAGTGGATAAGGTGAGGATTGAGATGGAATTGGAGGATGACACTTGTCATCCTCACACTTCCTCTCCCTTGCAAGTGGCATAGGAGGAGGAAGGAGAAGGTGAAAAGTGTGAGGATTGAGATGGAATTGGAGGATGACACTTGTCATCCTCACACTTCCTCTCCCTTACAAGTGGCATAGGAGGAGGAAGGAGAAGGTGAAAAGTGTCACCTTCTCATTCCTCAAGGCCAATTTAGAACACAAAAGCAAATTATGTCCATCCTCCAGTTCAGAAAGGCAGAAATCTCAGGCAAGTATCTAGGAGTTTCCTTATTCAAAGGGGCAATCCGCACCTCACTTTGGGATGACACCATCCAAAAATGTAGTTCCAAGGCGTCTTTGTGGCAAGGGAAATGGCTCACACTCTCAGGAAAAATTCAGATGATTAAGGCAGTGCTGTCAACTATTCCTATATTTCAAATGAGCTGCAACCAGGTGACTAGGAAAGCTTGCTCTTTAGTGGAAGGAATCTCCAAGAAATTCCTTTGGGAGGGAGCCAATGATTTCAAAAGGATTCCTCTTATTGGATGGCAAGTGGCCTGTAAAGCAAAAGGGATGGGGGCGCTGGATTCTGCAGCATGGAAAAGCAAAACATAGCTTTAGGCACTAAGTTAATCTAGATGATGTTCAAAGATCCCTTAGCAAGATGGTGCCGCATTCTGAGGAAAAAGTATCTCAACTCAGATGATCCTCTACGTATTTTGACAACGCCCAACCCTCCAAGAGGCTTGCATATATGGAATTTCATGCAACAGTGCAGATGGCTAATATCAGACCACCTCTCCTAGTCCATCCATAATGGATCACGTGCAAATTTTTGGGAAGACTCTTTGAAAGGTCTACCCCCGCTAGCTGAGCTCCCAGGCTTGATTGACCTTTGGAGAGATTTGTCCTCAACCCATGGCAAAATGACCTCCTGCTACATCAAAGACTCAGATTGGAATTGGGATTTGATTGCATCCTTTCAAATCAGTGCGGAAGCAAAATAGGAACTAATAACGGCTCTCAAAGCTAGAAGAATTATCCCCTCTGGTAAAGAAGATGAAATCTTTTGGATGGGCTCAAAATTGGGACATTACAAAGTTAAGTTTGGTTATGCCATGCAGAACCCATAGGAAAAGAGTGATTGGCCCTCCTTCCTTTGTTGGAGCAAATGAACGCTTCCTAAAGCTGGGACCTTCACATGGACAGCTATCCATAGACGAATCCTGACAAGCGATAGGCTCAAAACTTTGGGTATAGCAGGACCATCAAGATGTGTGCTATGTGGCAATGCTGAAGAAACAATTGATCATCTCTTGCTCTCCTGCCCCTTTGCGTCCAAATGCTGGAATTGGTTGAGACACAAGTTAGGTTGGGTTAGAGCCCTCCTTGATAAAATTGAGGATCTTTTTAAAGGATGGCCCAAAGGATAGAAATCAACCTGGCAAGGCTTATGGATGGCGAGTCCCTCTCTCTTGATTTGGAATATTTGGCGTGAAAGGAATAGTAGGATCTTTTTAGATAGAGAGTCAAGCGTTGAATGTGTCCTAAGGAAAATTGAGGTAGGCATCAGTGAAGTTATCAATATTAGGCTGGCCAGCTCTCCCCTGATACCATTCGCGAGTTGGGATGGGGAAATAATGAAAAGCTAGTCATCTCTTGTTCTCCCTCCCCAGAGCTTCCATCCCAAAGTGGCCAAGGAAAGAAAAAGAGCAAGGGCTCTCACAAAATGGAGTGCCCCACCAAAGGGGAGGCTAAAGTTAAACTTTGATGGCGCAGCGAAAGGTAATCCAGGGCCTTCAGGTGCGGGTGTGGTTATAAGAAATGAGGCTGGAAATTTGGTCATGGCAATGTCCAAAAAGCTTCCAGAAGGGACTAATAACGAGGCAGAATTTGAAGCACTGCTCCTTGGGCTCCGTCTATGCAAGGACTTCAACCTCACGAACATCGACATTGAAGGGGACTCCCTCATTTGCATTAACACCATCAAATCCAAGCAAACTCACAACTGGAAGCTTAGATATATCACAGATGCTATCTGGATGATCTTGCCAACGCTAGGGAATTGTACCCTCAATCACATCTACCAGGAAGGCAACTCGATGGCAGACTTTCTGGCAAACATGGCCTATGAATAGATAGAGGACGCCATCACAGCTAAAACATGTGATCCCTGGCCTAGCCTTCCCCTGTGAGTTTTGTAGGGTATGATGGCTCTCTGGCTCAAGTCGGATGATTCTCGATCTCTCTTGGTT